>JAWNNK010000855.1:3705833-6251666 GCA_035045065.1 Hirtodrosophila trivittata
ATAAAAATTATTTGAATACGTTTTTAAAAAGTTGCACAGAGTTTTTGAATTATTCGCTTAGTTTGGGATCATTTGTCAATAGAGTATTTTGAATGTGTGTCAGTAGCACATTTACGAGCTTCGAGTAGTTGGTGGAAAGTTTCTATGGCAAAAAATTAAATTCATGCTTGTTTTTGGCTACCGAAATGTTGTGGCATTTGAGCATTGCATGTTGCACGCAGCGAGGCGCCTCAACGGGGCAGCTCTGCATGAAATTGCGAAAAATTAAATATCTATTTGTGCGCAGCCATTGGGAATTTGTACCGTTCATCTAACTTTGAGTCGGTCCGAATATCTATATATATATATATATATATATATATAAGGATGAAAAGCTGCTGCGTTTTTCATTTGCCAATGCCACAGCTGCATTGGGGAATTTTCATGTTGTTTTTTTTGCACTTTTTTTTTGTATTTTCTGCGCAAATTTATGTTTGTTTGTTTGCAGTTGTGATTTTGGGCAGATTTGGGCGCATCCTTTTTATATTTGGCGCAATCAAAACATTTTCCTTTTAATTAAAACATATTTTACAGCAATTTTATACCACTTCACTAACGGCCATCAAGTAAAAATATAAAAGAACTCTCTGAGGAGGGCATAAGCTCTGAAAATGCCCATTAATTTGCCAACAACCACGAAAATTCGTGCTTTCAGCATTTTCCCGTTGCTCATTTTTGGTTTCTATAGTTTGTGCGAACATAAAAACATTTTTTTAACGTTTCGTTTTAATAATTTGACTTTCAATTAGTCCGAATAAATGCACTGCAGCTCATTTAAGTGGCATTTATACTCTGAACCAAGTGCATCCTTTTCAGTTCTATGACGATTTGTTTTTTATCCTCGTATTATCCACCTACTTAAGCTTCATTTCAAAGGCCATCCACGCTTGAGTTTAAGTTGCGACAGGTACCTTTTCAGCTCTTTCTTTGCTTCATTACAGAATGAATAATTCTACTTTGAAAAGCAGAACGTCCTTGAATACAAATTCAAGTTATCCCATGGAACGGCTGCCAGGATGCGCTATTCTTTACACACATTCGTTCAACTTGTCTCATTGTGTTGTTTGAAACTTGCCAAATGACTATGGAAGTATTGCATATATTAGCTCGACCTTTGACCTGAAAGAGTATACAATTAAAAGAGCCTAAATTTCGTTCAGTTTGACTCTATATCTCTCAAAATTATGAAGTCTGTTTTGGAGATCAAAATAAATCCAAGGTGGAGCAGAAAATTCTTGAAAATAAAAACTTTTCAAAGCTCAAGAAATAATATGTCATATGCAAATGCAATTCGAATACTTGTTTTCAGTTTTAGGATATCCTTAAAACTTTCTGAAGACGAAGCTTGACTGTCAACCTGGGCAAGCCAATTGATTCGTATAGTTAGTTCGAGTAGTTCCCTCGGTAATGTCACCTCCTGCCAAGCGAAGAGTACGTGCAACGTGAGTGCAGCGCACTGTGCCCCATCACAACTTTCGACATTTCAACTAATGAAATTTATTTTTAGAGGCGCCATCGCACACATGCGTAAGTTTGTGAAGGAGGTGGAGGAAGTCCTTGGCCGATTTCCATTGGTTTCCTTTGCTGATATCACGTCGAACTTGTTACTCCTGTCAGTTCGATATTGGCGAATCCGACTAACCTGGTAGTACCCAAGCAACGCACGTACCTGGTCGAGGTCATATGAAGCGTAAATGGTGACAAATGGAGGGAGAGAACCAGAAAATGGTCATCTTAAAGGTCTCTGCAGCTGTGAATGTAATCAGCGAGAGAACACGATGCAATTTCAGGCCATTTATAAAAGGTAAACATTGAATTCGGTTGTTAAAATTCATATGGGTTCTGTGTAAGATAAATGCTGACACTCACTGTAAGTTTCCTTTCCAAAGTAAAAACTTAATGCAATATTTACGCAATCGAACTGCAAATATACTCAATAAAAACATTATGGCCAAATTCATTAATTCATTTAACACGGCAGCAGTTTTTTGTGCCCATATGATACATTGAATGAAGCATTTAAATCATGAATTGGCAGTTAAACAAGTTGCCAATTTGTGTAATTAAGTAGCCATAATGAAGTTAAGTACTTGAGTGTTTTCAATGTGAAAAATTATGTTACTGAGCCCCGAGTGTCAGATTCCAGAGTGCTAGAGCAGAACCAACGAATGCCAATGATTTTTTCTGAATCAAAGTGAATGCATTCAAGCACCATTTGCTCGCCAAGTGAGTGATTTTTTCTCTCTTTTTTTCTTTTTTTTGATCATCTTTAGCCAAGTTTGTAGGAGTTTTTATCTAACAGTTGCAGAGGAGCTCAAGAAGCTTGAAAGGAAATGTGGCCAAGTGGCGAACAGTTAACACAACACAACATTCAACACACCCACACATATATATAAATATATATATAAAGTAGACTCACACTCGGATTGCAGCTGCACTTACACTGCTGGAATATCATTTCTCAACAGGGCAAATTGAGTATTAAGTATTTTCGAATTTTCTACCCAAAAGCGGAAGTGGCTGGCTACGCAGTCGGAAGCGGAAGCACTCACATTACTCAGCTTAAGAGTAGCCAAAGCCAGTGTATAAAAGAGCCGACTCCTACTGCGTTTCCTGATGATGATTCCATCGCCTCATTCTGTCTCCTCCCCACACCACCATCTGCCTTTTCAATGTCGTTTATTTAACAGTTGATTTGCTTTTCTCTTGGCCACCTGCAAATTGTGCAAATGTTTTTAAAGTCTTCTCGCTCTGTTTTGTACCTTGAGCTCACATCTGCGAATGGGATAAAAGCTACAGATATGTGCACAGTCCACATATATGTATAAATATTTATAAGCACACATGGAACACATATCGTGTGGGTAGATTTCCCGATAGAAGAAAAGACACTTGTAGATACAATACAATTTTCATTGCATTGATTGTGAGGTAGTTTAAATTGAACATGTAGAAAACAAGTGGAAAATTGTAGGACAAATTATAAAATTTAAGCACAGTGAAATTATATTAAAGAATTAGTTTGAAATTCATTGAAATGTTTATATATTTGCAGATAAATTTCCTTCGCCTCATCAATTCTAAGCAAGGAATCGAAAATTTATGCAAAGGCAGAAAACACGATTCTAAGGAAACCCTTTAAAGTATATTTTCTGTGCTTAAACTTTTATATGAGCTTGTCTTGGGGCTCCGATACTCCGATACTTACTGTTAGCATGAGGAAAAATGAAGGGTTTTAGGTTATTTACCAAACAAATGCTTTCGTTTGGCATTTTTGTTAAACCATTTTCGTTGCTCTCTTCACATTTTGGTCGCGTAGTTCTTGGCCTTGTTGTTGCCGCACTCATTGCTCAGTTTAAGTCTCGGCATTTGGCTCGGAAATTAAAATAAATGGTATTTAATTTTTTCTGAAGCCCTTTTTGGTCTGAAGCCCTGTGTTGCCTGCAGCTGGCGAAAGTGGATATTCTGGTGACATTAAGTAGACTATTTACTTACAACGACTCGACATTTCATTGCTGCATTTTCAAGCTCGCAGTCTCCGCTGTGAGAGGCTGTGTCAGATGGAAGGATAGAAGGATTTCACTCAGATACACTCGTACTGGTGTCTGTAACAGTTTTAATTAGCAGCAAAAGGTCACTTGGCAATTGTGTTCTGAATTGGTTTAATGTTTGGCTAGCAAAGTTCATAAGAATGCATCAACTGAGTCGTAAATGTGTCATCAGTCTGGGATTTATAGAGTTATTTTGGCTACTGTTCAACCTTAAATAAATTAACTGCAATTTGTTACTCAAATTTGCAGCGAGCCAAAGGCAACAGAAAATCCCATTAATTTCGGCACGCGGCACTTCAATCCTCGCGCTCCTCGGGGACGCTCTCGGGGCTTAAGGGAAGGGTACAAGAGGTTATATCGTATACTCATAATACCCATTGTATAACACAAAATTTATATTAATTTTACAGTTATGATTATGAGCGGCAATTTTTACTAATTAGACACACGACGAGCATTACACAAATTGAGGTAGGAGCCGAGCGACCGACTTAAACGGATCCGTGGACAGGATATAAAGAGGAGCAAAGGCTGTAATTATATTTACCGTTAATTCCCGGAGTTAAAGCCCTATTTGCAGCGAAGGCTTAGCACAAAGCACGCCAACAAATAGCAAATAGCAAAAGCAAACAGAAACAGAAACAGAAACAGAAAAAAAGGGATGCAAAAGACACAAAGGATACAAAGGATACCGACCTGAGCTCTGGTAAATATACATACGTATACAGCGTAGCGTTTCCATTGCAATTGTCATTTTGAATGGCATTCGATTACGCGTTTTATTTGCTTTTAATTGCGGCGTTCATCCATTTTACTTAGCAGTTAGCTATCAGCTCGCTTTTCCACTGGCTGTTGCCAATAAAAAAAACTGTTATCCTGGCTTTCCCCCCGCCATCTTGAGTAGAAACCATGACATCCAGAATAGTGACACAGTAACACAGGAGCACAAGTTCAAGCGCAGGATGTAAGAATAGAATACGCTCAGTTCCTGTGCACTCAGCAGACGATTCAGTTGCATTCACACGGATTGGCTGCAGCGAAGCACATCTGAAATTCCAATTTGTTCAAAGGTAAGTAAGAAAGTGCAATAGATACTATACAGTTGTACATAGTCAATAGTTGCCTCCTTTTGGGTAACATTTCCATTTGCCTTTCCCCAAAGCCTTTCAATTCTGAGTTTTAATCTTAATGAGAGGTGTTTGTTCTGCTTAAGAGTTTGCGAGCTGATAAGTTAGAGTCAAACTTGATCTACATAAGACTTATAACAACTGTAATGGTTAATCGTCTCTTATTCAGGCTCTCATTCAGACAGACAGATAATCAGACAGTTTGTCAAACTGCTTTAGGCCCAATAAAGATGATGGGGAAAAAAGAGAGAAAAAGGAGAAAAAAGCAATCAAATCGCCAGATTGAATTGGGAATAATACTTATGTTGAGTATCCTATTTGTATTTATAAAAATTTAGTTGCTCTTTGAACTCAAACTCAAGCCATTCGAGCCATAAACATTTACAATTTACGAGCCAGTCACATAATGCGAAACACTCAAATTAACAGCTTGCGAATGAGTATGAGGCCCTCCGACAACATGTGTTGCCTTTTCGTCCAATTCATGAGCTTTGGCAGAGACACAACGGAGTGGCTCAAATGCGACATAAAGTATATTTTGATTATTTTGTGAGCCAAAAGTTTAACATTTTAAGGCCGTATAAGAGTGTGTGTGTGTAGTTGACTGGAAATGCCACCAATGGTGTGTTAACACAACAAAGAGGTAATAACAATAGCTGGTGCCTGTGCTGCGTGTGTGTGTGTGTGTGTGTGACGCGAAGCTGAAGGCATTCCTGCAGCCTTTCGCGAGGATCCGGTACCATATGGGGAGCTCGTGCCGCTTTCCCTGCATTTTGTAAACATTTTTATTTGTTTCTTTATTTTTTTATATATTTTTTTCATCTTATACGAAAACTGTGTCAATACACGATAAATTGAACTGTGCAAGAATTTATGTGGCTACTTTGTAAGGGAGCGAAACATATCTACCACCTACTGCTATGCTCTCCCTCCACATTCTCGACAAGCGACTCCTGCTCTTGATTGTTTGCTGCGGGTTTGTGCTGCCGGCACAGACTTCGGCGCTGTTGCCCTCCAGGGACTTAAAAGTTCAATAATATTTATTTATTTGTTACTTGCTCTTTGACAAAAGCACACAAGATTAGACCGTGCCGTATATCACGCCTCGCATATTGGGTCAGATTTAATGGCGTTGCGTAGTTTTATTGTCACACAAATTGCCGGACTCAGTATCCAGTATCCAGCATCCAGTACCCAGTACCCAGTACCCAGTATCCCGTATTGTGGTGGCAGCAACAAAGACACAGAATACAGTATATTAGAGATGAGGCAAAGACGGAACAAAGATTTCAAATGCCCAAATGCTAAGTTAATTTAAGGCGCCAGTGTAAAGTGGCCTGCACTTTGATTTAGGGTCGACAATTTGTAGCATTGCCATTTGGAAGCCAACTACTCGAACACTCGTAATAGCAATGTGGCAGTACGGAAAAGGACAAGGTGAAAACGAGTTTCCATTTCCGTGCAAGCCAGTTTCTGAAGCTTTCACTTGATTTACGACTCCAGCTTCAAGTTGCAGCTCATTTAAGTCCTAAGTCAACTATCAGTTTCGGAAAGCGGCTCCAGATTGGTGAATAATCATTTCGAAATTAATTTGATATGCGATAATAAATGGGGATTTGTGTGATGAATGATTTTAATAATAGAATAATGGTTTAGTCATCTAGTAGGCAATATCTCTATAAAAATCTTATTAATCTTAACTTTTATTGAAGTCTCAGAAATGTGTCCATTTATTATGATCTCTATAAAACAAAGTGCCACTAAACTATGGCCGAATACTCCTAGGTTCAAATTCGTCTGATGCTTTCGCGTGCCCAATGCTAAGTCGCTTCTGACATGCGCAGACCAAGCAGCCGGTAAAACTAAGGGGAAGACCCCTGATGTTCCAATTTCACCCCTGCAACATAAGTGAAATACGAAGCAAACGAGACGAGAATTGAAACGAAACGAAACATGGAGGAGACTTGATGTTCGTTGTAGGGGAAAGCAAGATGTGGATGCTGATAGTGGAACAGGCGGAATCAGGAGTCGTGGCAGTTGAATGTTAGGAGCGACTAACATCAAGGAGGACCACAAGCTTCCTGCCTCAATATAAATGCGATTTAGTTGAAAATATGATACATAAGACAGAGGCTGTTAAGGAACTAGTTGGGAACTTTGTACTGCAGAGGGTTGGATATGATGTTAACAACTTAGTTAACCTATTATAGTTGTGGAACAAAGATTTTAAATGCCCGAATTTTAATCAATAATCCAAAATTTCATTGAAGTCTCAGAAATATATTTATAATTTATGATCTCTATCAAACTTAGCTAACAAAGTGCCTTTAATTGTAATCGAGTACTCGTAGGTTCAAATCCAACGGATGCATTCAGGCAGCCGCTAGAACTTAGGGGAAGACGCCTGACGTTCCACTTTTACCCCTGCTACGTAACTGAAATACGAAGCAAACGAGACGAGAGTTGATACGAAACGAAACGAAGCGAAACATGGAGGAGGAGGAACGTTCGTTGTAGGGGAATCCAGGGTGTGGATGCTGGCAGTGGAACAGGCGGCGTCAGGAGTCGCGGCAGACGAGTGCTAAGCCCGACAAACATCAACTAGCGGAGCAGCACGAGTTTCCTGCCGCAAGATAAACGCGATTTAGTTGAAAATTTGCATCCTTTGCGAGCGGACGTGACTCACAGTGCTCAAGGAGGAAAAGGAGAAAGGCAACTTGTCGCGTAGTACGTGAATTCGGATTTGAAATCGTGCGCGATCTAAGTACGAGTGAAGAAACGACGACACAGTGCCGTCTGGGAAGGTCCTATGTTTATTATCGAACAGAGACTACTACCGTCCGCAGTCCGGACGAAAATAGGTTCCAAAGTGACTGAGAATACCCATTGCAGAGATATTTTAGGACCAGGCTCGTAGCAACAAGAGAATTGAAGACAAAGTAAAAGCACTTGGTTTGTTCTTTGCTCTACGGAGTGTCCTGGCTGAGTCAGCGTGTTGAGTTGGCCCAAATCACTTGCGAAATTTGTTTGTTTTTGTTGTGCGAGTATTAAAATGGATATTAGAATGGCTACGAAAATGTGCAGAGAACGTTAAAGTGCTAAAAAAAATAAAACAAAAAACAACAAAAACAAAAGTAAAAACAAAAACAAAAATAAAATCGCAAAAAAAAGATAAGGAACGGAACTTCAAGGAAGCGGAGGCACTGGCCGCAAAGCCGTAAAAAGGGATTATTGTGTAGCGTCCTGGCAAAATACTTACCCGGACTTGTAAAAATAGAGAAGAAAAAAATTTGAAAAATATTTTCAGCGCGGATTATGCGATAAAGTTGAACTCAAGTGTAAAAATTTCTTCACGTGTTAAATCGTATTATTACGGGCTTGCCCATAAGCAGAGGGGTTAAATATTACACTCATATGTGTGTGCCAGCAATTTAATATTAAAGAAGAGGAAATATATATACATACATAATAAGAAATAAAAAATTATTTATTACTATCACCTCGATATATGTATGTATGTAGGGTATAACCTTCCGGTTAAACACTGTAAGTGGTGCAAGTTTGAAAGTCATTGTGCAAACTTTGGCCATTAATCATAGGAAGTACTCGTAGTGTTTGTGCTAGTTTGGCATATGGAATTTGTAATTTACGTACCCCGAAAATATATGAAAAGAATGGCTTAAGTTTTCCAAATTGGATTCTATAATTGGCTGATAATTATGCAAATATCTTTAATTAATAGCATAAGATACCAAAGGACAAAGACAAATATGTTGATTACCTTCAGCTACTTAGGATAGCTTTGTGAAACAGATTGAAAGGATTAACAGGAGTAAGCTTCGGATAAAGAGAGTTATTTGATATCTTATATTTAGCTGGAGTTGAAATATGGTAGAAAGTAAAGTAAAGAAAAGATGTAGCTATTTTTACTGATTTGATTGTGTAATCACTCCTTTTCTGTTTACTTTAATTAGTCAAAGTGGTTTAATATGTAGAGTATGAATTTGGTGCTCGTTATTCCTTTGAAATCGACTTATTTGACTATGAACTTAAGCATATAGATAAATGTTGTGAAGAAGTTTAACTGGAACAAGGTGAAGCAATAGCGAGAAGCAATGAATACTCGACCCGGCTATAAAATCAAAGAGCGCTACAAAAAACTGCAAAACACATAAAGCAAGTTGCAATTTGGTGAAAAGCAGCGGAAGGAAGCACAAAAGTAACGTTAGACCCCGGTGAAATAATTCAATAAACCTATTTATATGGTACTGCGATTGTGAATCTGTCTGGGACTGCGACTGCGACTGGGACTGGGACTGGGACTGGGACTGGGACTGGGACTGGGAATAGACACATTTCGCATGGAATGCCAAAAAGTTTCTTGGTGAAAAGGGCGCAGTGCAATCAGAATCAGGAAAACAGCAATTGGCAGGGGCCAGCAACGCGAGGACCGAGGACCTGAAGAAGATGCTTCAGATGATGCCGCAAACGAGTCCCCAATGGCGACAGACGGCAGGCAATGAGCGCACAAAAGATGCTGTAAGTGTCATTGCTGCAAGGAACCGTTCCACTGGGAACGCTAGGGCAACCAGGACAACCAGGACAACCAGGACAACTAGGACAATCAGAAGCAGTCGCACAATGATGACACCACCAGTCGGTAGCCAGAAACGGCGACAATTTTTACGCATCAACAAGACGATGACTTGGCAGCGCATCAGTCTGGCAACTCAGATCCTTGTGCTCCTGGCTGCTAATATCCTTGGGACGCGTAAGTACAATTCAGTGCATGTGCCAGTCTCTCCTTCATAAATTTTTGATTTAATTTAACGCATTACTGACCCATAACACATGACTTATGATCAAAATGTCCAGGACTTCGCTGCTCCTGTTTAGTCTTAGTCTGTCTCAGCCGTTTCATTGTCCTGAATTGGGAGTAATCTTTGTTAATTCCAGATGCAAATTGTATATATTATTATATATAATCATAAAATAATAACCAATTTTATTGTCAACCCTTATTATGTCAATTTTCAAGCTAATCAAAGGCTCAGAATATATTAAAGTGTACTTATAAAAATGTTAATCTTAAAAATATGTTTACCCTCTTGGAAATGTGTACATTAAGTTTGCTCTTCCGCACACTTTTGTCTTTATCCTGTGCGTTGACCTTACAGCAATTATAATTTCCACTCGATGAATTTATCTACTGTGTTTGGGTCCTTAACGCCTGACTGCTACCACACGGTTTCAAACGGTGGACAAATACAAATTTGAAAGGATACAGGAAGAACATGAAGAAAAGGAATATTAAAGAAAAAATGTTATGTAAATGAGCCAGAAAAATATATAGTGTTAATTTTTCTTGGATCGATGTGCATCATTAACAAATGGTGTTGGAATATATTTCGTCCCACTGTGCAACCCTTCGAGCATTCATGCAAATGTCTACCCTATTAACTTTGCGATGCTTTGCAGTGATTTGGCTCGAATTTGTTAGGCGTAGATGAGTCCGAATCAACCCGTAAAATTATTTAATTAATTTTTTATCATGTACTGATTTAAGCTAATTAAGCAGCTTAATACGTGCTGCTTATATTTTATTGATAGGCAATTTGATTTAAGTTCAGGTCATCTGAATATAATACACAGGCTTTATCCTTAAGTTTTTCTAGTTGACAAACATACGGTAGGAGAGTAGGGGCTAAACTATCCCTAATGGATTCATATATACATTCGTATATATATTGTCACCTACAAATAAAAGGATCGTACTTTTCTTACAAAGTCTTTGATCAACACACTTTACTAGAGCTACAAATGCCAAAAAACTACCAATAAAAAGTTTCGATTCTCTTTGATCTCTCCTTTTCCATCGACAATCTTCGTCTACCGCCATACTCCAGCAGGCTTCTTCTTCTTAATCTTCCTTCACTAGTAGAAAAACTCTTAATGCTGTTTTTCTACATAAACTGATTATAGGCAATATTGAGTCTGCCTTCCTTTTAGGTCGTCTTAGTGTTTCTATTCCTCGTCGTTGTACTAGCAGCTATATCCCATTATCCCTTCCGACATGCACAACAGATTACGCTTTACACAGCTCTTTCCACGCTTTATGTGTTAACTATAATAATCTGCACAACGTGATCTCAAATGCATCTTCTCTTTCTTCTTTAAAATCTTCTCTTTTCCTACATGTTAGTAGAAACAATTAAGCTCCTTTCTAGCTACATTTCTTCAATTTATCTTACTTCCTTTTATTTCTTAATTTCTGCTACTTTTATATACTCTCACCTCTAATAGTATATTATATGCTATATTATATTATAGCAGTGTAACCGTATTTACAAATTTTCCCATACATTAATACTTAATATACTATGCTTCTGTATACTATTACTCCTAATATTATATTGTCAATATTCTAATACTCCTTTATTCTACACTAATATACTAATATATTGATCTGATTGGGTTTTTCTGGGTTTTCCGCAATCCTTGCAACAGATGTTTGATCGATTTAAATTAATCAATTTTTCTTATATTTTTATTCCCCAGATTTGGATTTAAATTTAAATTTGTTTGAATTACTATTTTAATTTTATAATTTTAATACTTCATTTGTTTTAAACTTAATTTCCTTGTCAGCTGCTTTCAGTTGACTTAAATAAATAAATAAATAAATAAATAAATAAATAAATAAATAAATAAATAAATAAATAAATAAATAAATAAATAAATAAATAAATAAATAAATAAATAAATAAATAAATAAATAAATAAATAAATAAATAAATAAATAAATAAATAAATAAATAAATAAATAAATAAATAAATAAATAAATAAATAAATAAACAAATAAATAAATAAATAAATAAATAAATAAATAAATAAGTAAATAAATAAATAAATAAATACATTTCCGTAATCAATTTGAAAAAGAATAGAATAAATAAAAATAATAATAATATATTGTATTAATGTAAATTGCTTGGATACAAAATATTGTCATCTGCAAATAGATATTTTATCTAGGGATATATATAGGGATCATAATTTTCATAGCTTCAAAGTCCTTTGATCAACACACTTTACAGACTAAGGTTACAAAAGTGTGTGAGATGCCATAAAATTCGCTTCAAATTCTGTTCTCAAAAAACTATTAATAAAAAGATTTCGTTTATCTTAGATCTTTTCTTTTCCATCGACAATTTCCATCATCAATTTAAAAATAAATAGATATATGAAATAGAAATAATTATAATAATATATTAATCTTAAATAATATATATTATAATAATATTAATATAAAAATATATTAAAGGATAATACTTATTGTCACTACTATTGTTGCTTTTTATTATCAGATTACTTTTAAAATGTTATAATTTGCAATTTATAGCAAAGTTTTATCTGTTAGTCGACTATAAATTTAATAAATAAAGATCGTAGTAACAATAATACAGAAGTTTTAAGTAGTTATTGATAGACGCTTAAAGCTGTATATAAATAGTATTTATGCGTCATTTAAATTATAAACAGATGTGTGCACACACTTGTAAAAAGTTTGAAGAGCCCTTAAAAGTGTTCTGCGACTCCGAGTCCGACTCCGACTCCGTGTCCACTTGGCTATAATTAACGAGCCGCAGTTGTGAGTTCCTTAACCCGACTGCCCTCTGGAGTGCCATTGTAAATGGGCAAACCACTTACAACTGCTGCAGCTGGAACTGGCCAATACAAGAGTAAAAATAAAACAGTAAATTTCAGTTCAAGCTCGGAGCAGGAAACTCGAAAGAGTTTTGTAAATGCGCTGAAAACATTAACGAAATTGAAAACTTGCCAAATATGTTTAATAAACACATTTTCCCTAGCACGTCGAGCAGCAGGACCACATGCTCATCCAATTTAGGGTACTAGGTACTACTACCACCAGGGATGAGGGGGAACTGTTGCAATTCAGTTGCGCTTTCATAAAACTTTGAGTGCATCTCGTTTTGCCAAATAACTGAAGTTTGTCTGGTTTTATATAAATTTCGTAATGTTACGGAATCCGCCATAAAGAGTATGGTACAGTGTGCACTCCGCTAATTTAGGGAATGTGCCAAAGTTAGCAGCATATCTGCCACAGGTTGCTTACTCCATGCTGCATGCTGCATGGTGCATGGTGCCTGGTGCCTGGTGCCTGTGGTCCGCGTGGCAATTCCAAAATGCTTAGCGGGTCCACACCCCAAAAATGGAAAATCTTGTAATGCCCAGCAAAATGTAGGGACCACACACGAGGCTATTGGGTTACCCACAACCTGCTCGAACTAGGGCCAAAAGTGTTTGTTTACCTTCATAAATTATGAATCTACAACAGGCAGCAATCCACATGTTCTGGGCCATAGACATTTGCACATGTCGGTTGACCTCTGTCGCTGGTGCTGTCGCCAGGCTGCTCATGACGTGTCACCCCCCAACACCAACCTGAAAATATAGAAATAAAAAACTCAACCGAACCGAACTGAACTGAACTGAAGTGAACCCAACCCAACCCAGTCCAAGCACAACCGAACCCTAACAGGACGCCAGCTGTGTGCTCAGCACAGGTTGTGCATCACAAGTGTCAAATTTCCTTTGCTTTATGATGCACAGTGGTACTGAAAAGGTTTAAATTTCTCCAACTTTTAATAGCGTTTTATTTAATTATAATTACTATTTAATATGCAAACCTTTCATTTATATTTTTTTTTACTCTAACAAACAGAATTTAAAGTGATTGATTGAAAGTTCCAGCTTGATTTCATTTCATTTTTTCACCGTTAATTAAATGTATATATATTTGTATAATTAAAATTTTTCCCTACCTATATATGTACCTCTCTCTATATACATATCTATAATATATATTTATACTTATAAATATTTTAATTGATATTTATTTACATAAGAGAGGTACATATTTAGATAGAGAAAAATGATTAACAAAAAACCCAAAAAATCATATAGAAAGTTGCTTAAAAACTAAAGTCCGCTTGCCTTAGAATTAATGTGCGAATAGTTTGAAATAGTAAACATCTATTTCTAAAACTAAGGAATAAACGAGTTAATCTATCGGCTAGTAGAAATTTGATTTTAGCAATTTTATGGAGATGGATGGTAGAGTGGTTCCAGGGAAGGTTGTGTATCATTTTTAGTATTGTCTGACTTTATTTAAGTGGCATTTGGCAAGCTTCGTAGAATATTACCGCTGCAAAACTTATCTGAATAGGTAAATTCTATTAACAATGCTGAGAAATGAGTTCCAAAGGATATAGACTACGCACTAATATATTAAGGGTGTTATCCGTAGAGTTGACATTGTTCTCAAATGTTAATTTGTGATCGAGAATTACCCCGCAGTCTTCTTTCCCACTTGATTTTACATAGAAGTACAGTATTTGCTGCTTCCTTGAAGTATCTTCAAAAGAAAGAAATCGTGTAGAAAGTATATTGTTGAGTATGTTTTAATTTTTATATACACTTTGTTTTTACTACTTTACCCAAATTTTGTACGTTGAAATATAAAAAGATTCTGGAGTCGGATCCACAGAAATATTTATTGTAAGCAGATTTGAAATTCATAATATCCGCTTTTCCAGTTTACTAATTGAAACTTAAATTTGAATGTTAGCTTTAAAATATATCAACTATTATCGGCATTATATTTGAAATTGGGTTTTTCTATTCAAGAAGGGTTTGTAGACAGGCGAATGTGGTATATGAGGATTCTTACATAAAGAAACATTAATGAAAGAAATCTTCACTTTTATCGTATGTTTCCTTAAAACATTTGCTTAACACTTTTGAACACTGTGCGCTTATATGTTCCCATAAGTAACCGTTCTGTATGGGCCACAAGTATCGGATTTTGGTCCAAGCAGTTCGCTGCTTGCTGCTCTTTTGGCTCAAAGAACGGACCTTAAATTATGCAGAGGGTCAGCGTTGACGTTGCTGACATCGCTGCGAGCAATCAAAGGCGCGCACAGCCCAAACAAGAAAATATCGCAAAGGGCGAAAAACGTAAAGGGCCAACGAGAAAACAGTAACAACAATTGTGGATTTAGTGGTTGGGGCATGTAATTGTTGAAAAATGGGGGAAATGCCCACCAGATGACAAAGTGCAGCCGGACAAGAGTCAACGAGTCTTATGAGAGCCCTTGGACCAAGTGTGAAATTGGCCCAGAAAATAACTAGCCAAATGCCAGAGCAATGGTCTATACGAATACGAATATTGGGGCACAGGTTCAGTTTTGGCTAACGTTGAAATTTATGAAATATTCCCAGAGCCCAGAGCCCGGAGCAGAGCACAGAGCACAGAGCACAGGGCACATGCCGACGGGCGAGGACGGAACTCGGGCCAAAGCCTGATGAAAAATGTTTTGTTTTGGCGACGTTGGAACTTATTTATGAGCTTTGCCGGCGGCGACGGCGGTTGTTGGGCAAAGCAAAAGATGTGGAGGGTGGGCAGTGGATGGTGTCAGTTTCGGCATCCTGTAGCAGTGCCTGTGGGCAGATGCCGGTGGGTGGGTTAATATTTGGTAGTCAACAATAAAACGCGACGAGATAAAAAAGCATTGCGGAAAAGCTCAAACAGATAATGTAATGTCCTGCAGATTCGCATAATTATTTTGCTTGATTTATACGCAACCACTTGGGAGTCATCCTGAGAGGCCAGTGAATTTATTGAAGTCATACTCGTACTATTCGTGAAATGAACTCAATTTAAATATGCGTTTTCATTCCTTGGAATTTATAATAATCAAAGCGAAAATGCAAATAGTGCCGAATAATTGTAATTTTCTTTGCATTTCAAAAGCATATTCGCTTTAACTTCCGAATTCCATTCGAGTTTCAATCAGTAATCAGTCCTCAGTCCTCAGCATCGACAATTTATATAAAATTTCCAAGTATTGCTTTATATTTAATCTTCTCTTATTTAACTTAAGGTGAACTTTAATTAAGTCGAAAGCCAGTTCGTTAACAGAGAGAAAGTCCTTTAAATGTGCTTCACTCAAATGTCAATCAAAATTTGTTCAACTTTATCGATGAGAAACTTGTTAAATGAAGACTTGCTGTTCACATATGGCACATTTTGTAATATAAGTCTGAGAAACTCAAAGCTAAACATGATCTCCATGGCAGAGCATAAGTGATTCCCTTTGCTGTTTAATAATATTGCACGTGTTGAGAACAAATAAATGAATAGTACTTGATGAAAAAAGTGACAAGAAATGCGTCTGGCATGCTTGCTTTTAGACACATTAACAAGAACCTGAAGTACGAGTAACGAGCACGGGCATACGGTGCGTATTCGTAATGCGCTGCGGAGCAATGCTCCAGTTTCAATTTGCGCAACCAAAACTGAAGCCAAAGGCGAGAAAACTTCTTTTTGCCACATTCACACACACACTCACACACATGCAAACACGTACAGAACATGATGCCATAAAAATAAATTGAGGCAGCGCCACCAAAAAGCGAAAGTACTCGTATCGGAGAGACAAAGGACTAAGAGAGCGGCATGAAGCAGGCCAGAGACGCAGACCGTGGACTCGGTATGTAGTATGCATTCCCATCGCCCATCGCCCATCGCCCATCGTACTCGTACAGTGGGCGAGTCAAGTCAAGTATTCGAGCTGTTTTGCTCCTATTGAATTTCATCGCCTGTCGTCCCGCCCCATTCGCGGCTGTTGGTATTTCTGTTCCTCTTGTTGTTGTTATGCATATATTTTAACTGTGACACCCAACATATGTTTCACTTTGAATGACTACAAGAAAATTGTTGAAGCAATTTTCACTAAACACAACATCACACCAATACCAACACCAAGACCAGTAGAAGCAGCCGCAGCAGGTGGAGCAATAGTAGAAGGAGCATTAGGAGCAGACGATTCTGGAGCTTTGTTGTTCACCCACTTACCAGCACACATGCAAATGTATCTTTAATGCATAGACAACATTTTGTATTTGCATAACGTAAAGATACAATTTCTATATAATTTTATGGCTGCTGCTCTCCATGCTCCACATACCTCGTGCGTATTGGTTTATTTATTTATTTATTTATATTTATATTTATATTTGTGTGTCGCAGTCGCAAAAAAGACGCACGTAATTGGTTATTGATCGATTTTGTAAATGTTTCCTAAACACAATTTCTATATATGTTTATGAGTTATTCATGCACATCCCTACAGCTAGTATATTATTACATCTTGGCTACAAATCATATAAGGGCCAAGATGTTAAACACTTGACAACAGCTTAAAATAAGTGCAAATTGATTTGACATTTCTGTGCAAATTCTGTTTTGAAGTTCTTGACTCTATTTGCATTTTGTATGTATCTTAAGTTACAAGTACTTGTGTTTTTCATCTCTTATTCTTCCAAGTTAAGTGTCTGGTTTGTAGCCAGAAGTTGAAATCGCTTATTAACAGCACCCCAAGGAGCCTCATTAGAAATGATTCCACTTAGGAATCAGCTGCAAGAACAACTCCAGAACGCACAATAACAAAATAGACGCAATTGCGCCTTTCACCTTGGACTCTACAACTATCCGGACTGAGAACGGAGTTAGGGTTGGGCAACTCATCCTCGCAGGCCTTGAGCAATCTGCCCGCGCGTGCTTTATGCACACTCCAGGCGACCATAACCCAAAGTAGTCCCCAATGAAAAGTTTTGGTTTTATGTGTGTTCTTTGGTGTTTAGTGTGCGGTCCGCATAGAAACTTTCCGTTTGACTCTAACTCTGCATGTCCGCACATAAGTATGTAGATATCAGATTGCGTCCAATTCAGAGCTCACAGCTCAGACATCAGACCTCAAAGCTCAAAGAAACATATAGCAGAAGTGGATTTTTAATTATGGTGTCTGTCATCAGCGCATCCTGTAAGCTGTTTTCTCCATCCATTCATGAGTTGGTTTTTTTCCTATTGGATATGTAATTACTTCTAGTCCTTAGCGGCGTCTGAATTACAGACGAATATTTTTTATAATTACTTCAGCCACACCACCGAAAGCCCATAAAAAGTTTTTTTTCCCGCTTTTGGCCACAGTTAATGTGACTTTTGATACTTCTTCTCCGCTAATGATGTACGTGTATGCGCATTAAATGGCCGACAAAGTGCCGCTGAGCGTGAAATCATAATTAAGCTATTGACCTTTAAAGGATCATCAGGGCTGAATCGAGTATTTTGTAACTTGAATTAATTATTGCTAGCATGGGACAAGAACTAAGAGATGTCTTAGTTCACTTTCAAGAACTTTAACTACAAGTTAAGACTTCATATCTTTCTCTATATTGTAAACAGATAACTTGATTAAGTTCATACGCTTATTAGGGATCAAAAAGGATTCGCCATCCTTTCTCCTAAGTAAACTAATCCCTGTCACAATTTCTGAAACAATATTCTTAAAGTTCATAACATACGAGTTTCGCCCAAAGGTTCAACTAACTAACTACTTAGCTAAGGTCCTGTCTAGCTCTTTGGTTGGGCGAGCTCTTATATTCCAGCCGAAAAAAAGGACCAGCACATTGCACCTGTGAACTCTGTGAACACCATGGAAATCTTTGGAAACATGTTTTAACAGCTTGAATTTATGTTGCTCTCAAAAAGAAATCAAGATATTGTAGGGGTTCCGTTGAACTAGTATACAATAAAGTCAAAGACATATTGAACTTGTTATCGTCGTGATATCTGGAAAACATGAAACTTGGCCCACTGTCAGAAGCTGTCGGTTGACGTTGACGAGGCTGTTGGGGAGGTTGGAGATGGCGCATTATGTTGTCTAAACAGAAACTCAAATTTACATATATATACACGTGTATATATGTGTATATGTGTGTGTGCACCTGCGTGTATTTGGTTTTTGTGTAATAGTCGGTAGCAATCCTAATTTGAGTAATTTTGGGCCTCATTTCAGGGCATTACTATTCAGTTTGCGTTCGAGTCTCGCCAAGGCGATGGGGTAGCGAGCGGATGTTCACTTTGGTAACAGGCTTAAATTATGAACCTCTAAATGTCCTGTGGCTACTGCCACTTACTAAAACAATCTCATGGCAGAGTTTTGAGTGGACGTGATGGAGTAGAAGAAAATTGGAAGGAGCTAGCGATGCCATTTTCCATGCCAACGGGCAATTCAAGTAGATGGCCACAAACAAAAACAATTTAAGTGTTATTGCACGTTTTGTTAACATGTCCTGACTCAGTGTCCCGGCTACTGGCTACTGGCTAGTCTTCACGTTGTTATTGCTTTTGTTTTTCTTAGACAACCTATTGAGAATAGTGAGAATAGGCGCTAAGGCGTCACCAAACTGAGGACGGTCTGTCCCATTTTGACACCAAGTGCAATAAGTGCTAGGATCACACTTCTTGTGGTTTCTATCAGCGCGTTTTTCCTTACTCTCTGAGCAAAATAAACACACGGCAAGTTTGCTTTTGTGGCCTGAAAATTAATCGGCTTAAAAGCCAATACAAACAAAGACCAAGCCTAGAAGTGGCTTGACTTCCCCACAAGAGCACAACTATAGTCGTAAATAGAATTAAATGAAAGAAGAAAGATTGAGTGAAAATGAAGGAAAACGTAGTTTTGTAATTTGCTGGGAAATCTCTTTGACGAATCCGAATGCAATGCGAGTGCCTTACACAACTCGATTTCTCAATCGGCTTTTGTGGAATAATCCGTTTTAATTGAAAACACAGGCAATGCCAGAGTCAACGTTGCCTTGGGCAACTCCATCGATACCTTTATGGATGCGTATCCCAACACACACAACAAACAAACAAACAAACAAGAAAATGCCACTAAAGGTAAGCAAAAAGTGCATAGAATCTTGTAAGAGCTGAAGGGTTTTTTACAAGTAGATTTCAAATTTACTATGTCGGTTGGTTTTCAATTTGCATTTTTACAGCATTTCACATTTCACATTTCACATTTGTGGCCGTGTCGGGCTTTTTACCTTTTCACATTTTTCACATTTTCCGGCTGGTGACCCGAAACCTTATCGACACACCCAGATCTCACGCACTCGCATTCCCATGCCCATTCGTCCAAAATGTATAGGTATGAAAATTTATGCGGTTTTGCGCTATTTTTTATTCTTCTTTTTTTTAAACTGACAAAAAATTCGCAAAACGTAACGTCAGGTAGAAAACGGTACCTAAATCAAGGGCTGACAAGAACGTGAAATGAAATAATTTAAAAATGCAAATTCCTTTTAATCAAAGCGTTGAAATCTAACCGAAAATCTGCAATCAGCTTAAGCCCAAGGTTAGACCACTGACTTCATTCCGTTCAAAAGTTTGTTAGCCTTTCTCTAGGCAAGAAACCAACAGACGATAAATGGTTCGACTATTTGCCCTTTAGCTAAATATGGTTATTGTTTCCAACCAAAAGATGGTCAGAGATATTTACTTTTTTTTCATGTAAACAGTTGAAACTAAATTAAGTTTTAATATAATTTAATTCAAGAAAATTTGAATAAATATTGTAGTAATTTTCTGATAGGGAACGAAAGTCTTCCTACATCTCAATCAAACAAAGTAACTTGAACTGTTCCTAGAAAAGAAATAATTATATTTTTTTTAATGTAAACAGAAGAAACTAAGTTTAACTTTAATATATTTTAATTCAAGCTAATTTGAATAAATATTGCAGTAATTTTGAGATAAGAGAACACAATCGACTAACAGCTCAATCAAATCTAACGAAGTATCTCAAGCTGTTCATAGAAACGATATAATTATATGTTTTTTGTTGAAAGCAGATGAAACTTATTTTAAATTTAATTTTAAGAAATTTTAATTCAAGCAAATTTGAATAAATATTGCAGTAATTTTGAGATAAGAGAACACAAGCGACTAACATCTCAATCAAATCGAACAAAGTAACTTGAGCTGTTCCTAGAAAAGAAATAATTATATTTTTTTAATGTAAACAGAAGAAACTAAATTTAATTTTAATATATTCTTTGTTAATTCAAGGAAAATGAATAAATATTCCAGTAATTTTCTGATAGGAAGAAAAGTCTACTTACATCCCAATCAAATCTAATGAAGTCACTTGAGCTGTTCCTAGAAACGAAATAATTATGTGTTATTTGACAAGATTATTGGGAAATTGATCAAGCTAGAAATTCGGGAATGTGAGAGGAAATAACGGGAAATGGAGCTCTTTCAAAGTTTTAAATTAATTGCTTTTATTGAGAGGAATTGCATTCGTTTTATATTACAAAGCCCAGATAAAACGAGTAACAGAGAGAGGGAGAGGAGGAAGTAGAAAAAAAAGTAGAAAAAACTTGGCAAAATGAGCAAATAACTTGTTCCCAACACTTTGAAATCGTCGCCTACTCAATTTGTGGAGCCTTCTGAACTTTCCACATGAATGAGCTCCACTTCTGTGAGTGAGTTCACGCCCTCATCATTTTTTCCTCATCGAAGGCTGCGGCTGGCGCCTTTCGCTGCCTTCTGGTGCCTATTGACCCCGAGGCGACATGTTCTTTTGAGGGTCGTGACAGCAACTTTTGTGAGCGAAAAGTTGAGATGAGTATGGCAAGCTAATCACTGGGAAAACTGTTTCACCCACACACACACACACACAAGCACACACAGCCACACACACAAAGTGCTTAGTTTGAAAAGTAAAATTATTACATTTACTGCCTGAAGTGATTAGCTTGTAATTTTTTTTGATAAACTTCACGCAAATTTCTAACCAAAACATTTGGCTTTATTTATTATTATTAATGTATGTTATTTCCTGCAGAGCTTTTGGCTTTAATAGAGTTTATGAGTTAAAGCATCAAATGTTGTTTTAATTTTGTATGAGCCAAAAAGCATAAAAGTTATTTATGTTAAAAGAAACTAAGCGCAAATTTTGATTAAAACTTAATTAGCGTGCGCTGACGTCACGAGTTTGTAAATTAAACGTCACTCGAAATGTTAAATTTTGCACACAGGTAAAAAGCTGAAAAAGTGAAAAAGTGAAATAATTATAAGCAGGCAGTTACAATTTCACTTTGTGGCACATACTCGTAAACACATTAATACTCATGTATTTTGAAAGAGCAAATCCGGTAAAAGGAAAAGCGAAGGCAAAAAGGAAAACTTTTTCAATGGATGCAGAACAGTATCAGGCAGCAGCAGCGAGAGGGAAAAAACGGAAAAATTTTCATACTTTTAATTAGCATAAAAGCGTAATTGAAAATTAACTGAAACAATATAGGAATAAGTCAGTGTAAAAGAGAGAAAGAGAGAGAAAGAAAGAGGGAGAGTAAATACCATTACTTATAGAAACACATTCATATTTAAATTTAAATGAAATGAGGCGTAATAATCATTTCGAGTATTTTTCCAAAGCTTTTTTTACTTAGTTTAAATACGCCCTGTAGGCATTTCGACTTGTTTACAATCTCAGGCTTGGAGTACAATTTTTATTTATTATTTATTTAGGATTTATAATAAGCAAATATACATTTTTTCCCCTGACGGACTGAAATTAACTTTGAACTCTTGTGTAAATAAAAAATAGAAATAAATCAATTTAATTCATATCTTAAGCAGCAAATTTGTGTTTGAAAAGGCAATTTTCAATCATCTGCAAAGTAAAGTAAAGCCTCAAGCAAAACTTTCACGTTTCATATTAATTTCATTAATCTTTTTCATGTTAACGATCTTAAATGTCTTCTTCGCTTCTTCATAGTTGAGGAGCTCCGTTAAGTACAGTACTCTGATGTGTTCTTATTACCCACAGACCTTGTCACCTGCAGCTCATCCTACGACCAGGCGACGGCCACAGAGACAGAGCCACAGCTAACGACATTGCCGAGATCCACTTTGCCAGATAGCCCAATGACAACACAAAACGATCTAATTACGTCAGCCCAAAACTCAACAGCACTGCTGACAGTGAAAAAACCAGCAGCCGCAATAGCAACAACACTGGGTCACAGGAGCTCAACCCTGGGCATGTCATCAACAGCCCCAACGATAACAATGACTATGTTGGAGACGGCCCTGCCACCATCAGCAGCAGCAGCAGCAGCAGGAGAAACTAAGTCCGCACAAATTGGGCTAACTACGGAGCCCACATTGGCGACTGAAACGCAAACAGCATCTACGACGACAACGTCGAGGATGACGATGACGACGACGACGATGGCAACAATGTTCATATCAACAATTTATCCGACATCAACAACAACAACAATAAGCGAGCCAGGGGTGGCAGCGCCTGTTCAAATGGCACCGGCGGCTGGAATGTCACTGACGGAAACGGATACCCACAACTCCATTGAAATGGCTTCTGGCGAGGAGAATGCGGCGGTGCTGCAGCCGCATCCGGCCAACGCTGATTCACTGACTAAGGGCTTCTCCATACCCACATTCCTGCCACCGTTTCCCGTATTCGCAGCCGCAGATCTGCCAGCTTACCGCGCTGCAGCAGCTGCAGCCGAGGCAGCTGCCGCGGCCGCCGCCGCCGCTGTAGCCGCTGCAGCATCAACCATGGCCTCCGAGACTGTGACATTGTCACCGGAGCAGCAGCGCCGTCAAATATATAATGAGCAGCACTCGTACTTAGCCTCCCACAACGGACAACTGGAGCCGGGCCAGCAGCCGCGCAGAAATTTCACAATGCCCGTGCTAAATATCACAGCGCAAATGGGAAATCACGCGTACATGCCATGTCAGGTAAGTGCTCCTACAGCCACCTCCCAGTCTGAGTAGCAAACCAATCCCAGCAGCACTCATCTCTGTACATCTGTCAACTCTCTAAATATATACGAGTACATTTACACTTTAAGCGTATCTTTCTGTTCTATTTAGTTCAGTTTTCTGCCTTCTTTAATTTTCCAATAAATTCTCTTGTGTCAACGTATCCATTTTCCATTCTTTAGCAATCCACTTACCGAAGTTCACTTGAAACTTTCATTGTTTCAGCTCGGAATGCTCAAAGTTTTCTCTCTTTTCACTCAATTTTTTCCTTCTTTCGCTTTGTGTTGATTGATTTTTAATTTGACTTTAACAATCTTTCTGCCTTCCCTTCTTTTGTACAGTATAATTAGAACAATCTGGCCTCGTCTCATGGATTCCTGGCTATTGCCTTGCCCTGACTAATTCCAAAGAATTTTGAATGCTCCAAAGTTTCACTAGTGGATTAGCTGGGACTATCTGTGACCCTCAACCAAGCCGAGCTGTCCGAGATTAGTCCCTATATAACTTTCGACCATAGTTTAATTATAACTCCCTTAAGTTTCCATATAACTTAAAGTACTTGATGATACGTTCTTAACGTACGTATACTTAATTTTGAAACTTCTTTAGCAATAGTTTCTTTCAATTCTTGGCTAACATTATGAATTCAAATGAGTCGGATATAGCTCAAAGAGCAAGTGTAGATCTAATGATATTATACCAACATACTTGGGGCTCTCGTTTGGCTCTGTTTTGCTTTGGTCTCCGCTTCGCAATGGACACAGTATGTAGCTCGGCTACCTTCTGCTGGCTGGGACAAAAACTGGTGCCCAGATCAGCATAATTTCATTTGCATTTCAACAATTTATTTTGTTTACGTTTATTTTTATGACGCAAACAAGGCCCCGACTTCTATGTGAGTTTTACGTATACATTTCTGCAATTTACTTTATACATCGAGTTCTTTGGGTTCTGTTTAACCGTGTCATCCAAAAAATACAAAAAAAAACATACAAAAAAGGAGAAAAACACACACACACACACACACACACACACACACATACGAGTACAGGCAAAGATATTCATGTAAATGCAAATGTAAGGCCTGTTATAATAGTTAACGTTGTTGTTGTCCCTATGTATTGTACATTATAATATTCTTATATAGAATAATATCGTGCACTATATATAGTACTATATATATACCAGTATGTATGCAAATATGTGTGTGTCTGTCTCTACTTCTATCTCCATCTCCATTTGTATCTTAGTCTCTGTCTGTGTGCGAGTATACAATATGTAAATAAATACCAGATAGTTGTATCTCTTCTCAGCTTTGAATGTCTCTTGCACTTGGCTCCATCTGTCCATAACTTTTGCCAACTCTGTTTAAGTTTTCCTTTAGAAATACGAGTATGAATGTTTCCCTGACATACAAGTAGTTTCATTATAAGATCAAAGTAAATGAATCGCACTTTGAATATTCAGTTCCATTCAATATTATCTCATGCTCCACAGATCCATCGCCTGTCGGACAAGCCTGTCTCCTGGGTGCGTTTGCGTGATGGCCACATAATTAGCGTGGATGAGTCGACGTTTATAGCAGATGAGCGTTTCCAGTCGATATTTCAGGAAGATAACGATTTCGCCTGGTCGCTGCAGATCAAGTACGTGGAGCCCCTCGATGCCGGCTGGTATGAGTGTCAAATGGCCACAGAGCCCAAATTAAGTGCCAAGGTTCATCTGGGCATAATCAGTGAGTGGCAGACTTCACTTTCCCAATCTGAACTAGTATATTTATCATGTCGGATTGCAGCACCCAAGACTGAGCTAATTGGGGATCAGAGCCGTTTTGTCAAAGCCGGAAGTAAGGTGGCGCTCCACTGCATCGTCCGCGGCACCTTGGATCCCCCGAAGTATATCATCTGGTTCCGTGGCCAGAAGAAGATCAGCGAGACCGATGAACGCACCGGTTGGTACACCCAATTGGATCGCAATATCTTCGGAACAGTGGGGGACAATCAGAATACTGTAAGCTCAGTGAATCAAACACCTTAAATTTAACCTTTACCTGTGCAAAAGTGAAACTTAATTACGCTTGAAGTGTTGCTCCTTCATTTCTCAGTTAGTCGTGTTGCTGAAATAATAAAGCCTATATTCATTACAGATCGGCTCATTAATTATACCATTGGTGCGCAAGGAGGACTCCGGCAATTACACATGCCAGCCTTCGAACAGTGTCTCCGTATCCGTTGACCTGCACGTCCTGAGCGGTGAGTCCTTAATATAACTCAATGTTGTGACTGTCCTGACGTGAGCGATTGCCTTTGCCGGCATGCGAGTGTGCGAGTGCGAGTGCGTGTGAATTATTTTGTCAGCAAGTTAAATGATTCATATTAATTGCAACTGTCACCACACACCCACACACACACACACACACATGTATACGCACACTCATATAACTATTGCCAACAGGTGAATACTCCGCATCGGCTATCATGTCCGCAGCGGCTATTGGGACGCAGCTGAGCACGTTCCTTCTGCTTTTAGTCCTGAGGCTGCCCGAATTGCCAGGATTTCATGGACTGCTTGATGCTCTGGGGGGAATCCAGGGTTTGTTGCCCAGGACGTGACTCGCTTATTGAGAGACCAGCTCCATCTCCATCTCCAGCTGCAGCTCCAGCTTGGACTTCAATTATTTGTAAGCTATGCGCGATGTGTAGTTATATAATTTAGGTTAGGGATTAATTAAAGAAGCCATTGTAAATAGCTGAAAAGAGGGCGGGCAGAAGGTAAAACTTTCTATAATTAAGTTAAATGTTACATTATACGTACATATGAGTATGAGTATGAGTATGTTTGCATAAATATGTGTGTTGTGTATATATATATAAATCTGAAATTAAAAATAAACTTATTTGCAGTTTAGGACAAATAAATTTCTGATAAACATTAAAGACATATTATCATTAAAAGTTGTGAAATAAACCAATAATTAGATTATTGTAAGCCAACTGAAATTCAACTTAAATAAAATTCAATAAATTAATGTGAAACTCAAATGTCCTTTTTTATCCCGTCAAAACTGATACAAATTATTTTATTCCATTTTACTTTTTGCTTTGTTGTGTCCAACTGCGAGTTGATATTTCTGGAACTCTTTGATATTGATACCTAACCGCAATCCGAAAACCAATTACCATAAACAACGGAAAATATAATTTTTCAGTTATAATAAAATTCATATTTTACATTTAAACAGGCATGAGAACTGGTAGATTGAATATATTTTAGCCAAATAACTAAAAGTATCGCATACATACAAGGTGCGTTCAAAAGTAAACAGGAGTCTTTTTGAATCCTGGTGGCGTCATCTATACGTCAGCTGCTATCTTTATCGATTGTCCAGTGAGAATTTCATGACATTTCATAGATTGGAAGTGAAGTTAATGCGTTTTAAGTGTCAGTAAGTTTGTGTTATTGGTGCGAAAATGGGCTTCGAACAAAGAGCCAACATTGAATTTTGTTTTAAAATTGATAAAACTTTTACCGAAACGTTTCAATTGAAGAAACAAGCTTATGGCGATGATTGCCTATCCCGTAACAGAGTGCTTCAACGTTTTCAAAGTGGTCGTGAGGACATAAATGACGATCAACATATAGGCCAATCAAAATTCGTGATCACCGAAATTTCCATCCAAAATGTGCGTGAATTCATCAAAAATTAGCCGAAATCATCATTGAAATTGATGGAAATGGAATTGAACATCTCCAGAACATCGATTTATCGCATTTTGACCGAACATTTGGGCTTACGAAAGGTGTGTGCACGACCAAAAATTGCTCAGAATCCAACATTCGAAGGACATCATTAAAGAGGTCAAAAATGACAAAAACTTCCTTTACAATATTGTGACTGGTGACGAAACGTGGTGTTTCCAATATGATCCCGAAACGAAACGCCAGAGTGCTGAATGGAAGGCGCTGGGCTAGCCGAAACCCAAAAATCGCGCATGGAGAAGTCAAAAGTGAAGACAATGCTGATTTGTTTTTATGACTCCAAGGGTATTGTCCACAAAGAATTTGTTCCACTCGGCCAAAACGTTAATGCGGTTTTCCACCTGGGAGTTTTGAAGCGTTTGGTGCGCCGTATTCGGCGTGTTCGGCCCGAATATCGCGAAGATGAAAGTTGGCGTTTGTTGCACGATAATGCGCCGTCTCATCGATCGACGAAATCACATTTAACCATTAACCACTCGCCGTATTCACCTGATTTTGTATTACAGAAGTAAATGAGAACAAAACTGTTTTCCAGAGAAAGGAGCATTGCGGGAAGTGGAAGAGGTTGAAGTAAAGGCTTAAAGGTTACAACTTCAGGTCGCATTTTGTCCATATTCTAAAATTAAACTATTGTAATAAGTTCAAAGAGTTTTAAATTGAAAATGTTCTCCTCTGTGCATAAAGATATCAGGGCTAAGCGCAGTATATTGATTCACTCCCTAATCAAATCCATTGAAAATGATAAAAGGCTACTTACGACAATGGAAGCCCAAAAATTGGTTACATTTGCAGAGAATATAAAAAAGACGTTGATGGCCTTTCCTGTTAGGATATGCATAAATAATTTAATATAATATTTTATGGTAATATTCTTGGGTATCAAAATGGTGACCCAAACAATGCTCAAAAATACATATACAAAAAGTGGACGTCAGCGGAACAATGCCAAGTGGCCAACACTTTGGCCCAGGAATCCAAAAGTGTATTAAAATGGAGCCGTAACCATAAAATGACGAATTCCAGGCGGCGACAAAACGGGGCCATAAAGCCTTTAAGGTAGACGCTCTATTTTATTGCAGCGGAAATCACATCTCAGCCATTCAGAAAAGCAGAGAAAAGGAGAAAAAGTAGAAAAGAAAAGAATACAAAACATCACGTAAAATTTGTCGTTGCCCGCAACGAGCAAGAAGTTGGGTGAATGGGTAATTTTCAGAGGAAAGTGGAAAACACAAAAACAAGAAACAAGCAGTAAATATTTTTCACAATGTACCCAAAGCTGATGACTAAGTGACTGACAGCTGGGAAGAGCGGAGGAAGGGTAAGTAAAGTCCAGGGAAATAAACCATTAAGGCAGTAAAAGCCAAACAAGATGAACTACAGGAAAGTGTTCATCTTCAAGAAGCTCTTACTTAAAGTAGACTTTGAATAGTAAATTGATATAGTTATAATTATTCGATTGATAACAGTCTGTAATTTACTCAGTTTTTAATTGCAATCATCATTTAGCAGCCAGAGAGACGACAGTATTGGATATTGTTAAATTTTAATTGATAAAATCTCGGAATCCCTTTTGCTTCACTTATTTTTTGATTTCCTTTGATACTGAACCGAATTTAATACGTTTACACGCAATGTGCGAGTATACTTAGATTTCTTACGAATCCTGTGAACACTTAGCGAAGGACGAAATGTTGGCTTTTGAGTAAAAATCAAATTACTGGAATACAATTTACACAGGACCGCCCCCAAAGTGACTGCAAAGAAATCTCATAAAACATGATACACTTTTGTTTTGGTTAACCATTTTTTTTCCTTCAGCTGAGAAGCAATTTTTTAATATTTGTTTCATAAGAAGTCGAACACGCCCTGAATGACTTGCCGTTCCTTTCGTCGCATCCATCGAAAGGACACAGAAAAGGAAGAAAAACGATGGGCAAAATAATGACTTAAAAATACATAGGAAACAGAGGCAAGTGCACAAAATGACATCCTGCACTGACTTGCCGGTCATCGTGCACCACCTCCCCCCGCCTCCGCCGGCTTCCACCCGTTTAATTGTGTTAACATTGGGGCTAACTCTTGACTGCCCTCTCGGCTTTGCCTGTGTGCGTGTGTATGTGTGTTTTGTGTATTTTGTGTGTGTTTTATGCTTTTGATGTCTGCTGTCGGAGGGAACACTCTACCACGCAACATGCCTCCACTTCGCTCTCATGCATTTACTTCGGCTGGTCGACTATTTCTAGCCCTTGGCCTATTGCAAATTGGAAACGGGACTGGTCGACTATTTCTAGCCCTTGGCCTATTGCCAATTGGAAACGGGGGTGTATTATGTATGTAACAGGCAGAAGGAAGAATCATCGACCCCATTAATCATATGTTTTCCTGATCAGCCACAATCTGTGTCTATAAACTCAAGTCCGTCTGCCTGTTTGGATGCACACGTTGATCTCAGTAGCTATGAAAGAGCTTTGAAATTTGCTCCCCATCCCGCCAATCGAATAAACATGATTATTATCTTATGATTAGCTTCTCTCAATATCGATAACTTTCATGCTTATGTCTTATATCTACATATTACATAGACATATTATCTTCTTTTCCTCTCTCTCTCTCTCTGTCTCTCTCTCTTGATCAATCTTAATCTATCAAACCAATCAAATGAAAACATAAGCAGAGACTTAGTGTATTGTGTGTGTGTGTGTGTTTATACGTATGTATTTGTGTGTGGAGTTCACTAAGAGTGAAAGTGATGGCCTATACCAGCTGGGTTAAGGGTTTCTCGCAGTCGTGTATACTAGACCATAGCTTTTTTAGTTGTTTTTTTTACATATTTTGTACTTCCGAGTTGGCCTTTTCTCCGCTTTACGCCTTCCGCTGACCGTCATGCTGCGTCCCCCTCCTTCCCCCTCCTTCCCCATCCTCACCCATCTACTCTGCGTTCCTTGTTTCTTGGTCTTGAGGCATGTCTCTGAAAGGCATTTAAGTTGGGTAAAGTATTTTTGGTTTAACTTTCCACATTCAGGCTATACGTCCCACCTCCCTCTCTCTCGCTCCCTCTCTTAGATTCTTCCAGCTGTCCACTCACCCATTCACCCACTTGCCTTTTTGCCCTGATTCGCATGCTCCGTGCGCTGGTTATGGGGCTACACTCCGGGCACGGAGGTTGACTTTGGAGTGTTTTGTGTCGTCAGAGGGTTTAGTTGTGTTTGCGGTTTCGCATTTCGGCAAACAGTAAATAAGCGAGTACAAGCAAAACTCTTAAATGTCTAAAGTAAATAAATATGTGTGGTTTCTGCTCTGGGCCACATTTTAGCTGAATGCTGGCTTAAATTCTGTGGAAAAAACTTTCATTTAATTGAATAACAATACAAATAAGTTTCAATCACTGCAAATAAATGCCAAAAGTAAATAAATTAACTTTTACTTAGCCCACACGAAAACAAACTAATTTTGCTGCCAATTTCCATTTGTCTTTTCTCTTTCTTCAAATAGAGTTTTGATTGCTGGAAATTATTAAACAGCGAGCTGAAGTTTTTTATATAGAAGAACTAAAGGGTATAGAGAAGTTGTCTAAGAGTACGTAACGAGTATTTAATTCTTGCTCACAATGAAAATATCTCTGTTATGAGAGACAAAGGCTGGCACCATATTGTCGGAACATCTTGGGAAAAAGATAAATATTTACTTTATGGAAAATTTAAAATTCCAATTTCATTCTGGAGAACCTTTAATGCTGTTTTCGAGATGCTTTTATCTAGTCCCCAATTTATAATAGTTTTCATCAAAAGAATCATTCTGTTCTAATTCCTGAATGCTTTGACTTACGAACTTTATTTACTTTGATTGTTAATAAAATTAGTTGTGGCAAACAGATTCAATTAATTGATTCGATTTATCATTATAGTTCGCACTTCTTTTTCGATTCAATTAAATAGTTCTGAGGCTGCTTTGAGTAAGGTTTGGATGGAATTCAGGTACCAAAACACGTCCAGAATTGTAGACTTTCCTGCCTGGAAATAGACCATTTAATAATTTATTATTGACTATAAATTTTACTTCTGATTTTAGATTCTTACTTTGTAGTATATTTAGTAGCTTAAAAGGGTAAAATAGATTTCAAGTTCTGTTTTTTAGCCTTCAACTTTCTCGGCTTGCGACATTTGGCCTTGGAACCTATAAACAGAGATACATCAGATTATACATATATATATATAAAAGAGCTTACACTTTCGCTTCTTTTCTTGATCCTTTAGGCGACTTGTCAGCATCATCCAGGCATTTTCGTGATGGACAGAATCCTCCACCACTTGAAGTCCATATTGCCAAATTCGCATTAAGTTCTGGTACCCATTATTCGATCCATTGTACGATGATTTATGAATGTCTTCTCGAAGAAACCTTTTGTCCATTTGCCCCTAGAAAATAAATAGATAACTAAGAGATCATATTGCACCATTATAAAGGCAATTATCTTAAGATTTAATGCTTCTAACTTACCTTTAATTTGGCTAAACGTGTAAAATCTCGTATATAAAATTAGGGTCACAAAATAAATGTGAAACGACTGTGTAAGTGTGTGTTGTGTGTGTTGTCTCTGTTGTGTCTGTTGTTTACTAATAAAAGAATACTAGAAATATATTTTTTAATAATTGACAGTTTTACAAAGGCTAATAACGTTTTTAAAAGCTAAATACTTGGATATTTATATAGCTTAGAGTCTATATTTCAAAGCATTAAGAGTTTGTTGGAAAGAGATTCTGACCTTAACCAAGTTAACACACAAATCTTGTCACGAATAAGAAAGTTAAGTTCTTAGTAGTCTAAGTGAAGGTTTAATGCACGAAGTCTCTCTCTCTGGTTGTGTCTTAGCTAAAAACTGTCAAGTTCAATAAAGAGCTGAAAACAAAAGCAAGTATGATACGTTTATCGTAATGCATCTACGAGTAGAACGTTTAGTTTTGAAGAAGATAAATTACATTCACAGGGTGCCAAAGAATCCAATTCGCCTGGCATTAGCGTCATCAGCTCACCGACATCACCCACCATCAACACCGAGACCAGGAGGAGGACCAGGAGAAGGACCACCATTAGCACTTGGGGCTGCCAGCTGGCAGCCAGGTGGGCTTAAACTATCTGCCTATTGTACTCCAGCGTCCGTGCATGGTGTAAATACACAAGGACTGTGCCTCTCCCTCTCCCTCTCCGTCTATCTCTGTGTGGGCGTAAATGCAAATCATTATCGGGAACATTTGCATTGAGCTTGGAATGCGTTGCGAGGCAGGACGAAAAACAGGAGCACAATCGATGGCAGAGCGTGGAATAACGAAGCACACACAATTGCCGCAGAGCGTCATACAGACCAAATGGGCTATTGGAGCTATCTGTGGTACTTTTGCGGATTACAATGGAGGCGTGGCAGTGTGGGAGTTTGTGAGTTTGTTTGACATTGCATTGTACGAGGACTTGGCATTGTTTTGTGTGCGGTGCCTATTAGCGCTGATGAATTTGCATCCCAGTTATAAATACATATTTGAAATTTGCATTTGCCTGGCAATTTGTCAATACGAATGCGAAAGCCTAGCCGGAAAATCCAATTTGTGGCCACGTGTACTGTATAATATAAGCCAAGTGCATGTGACTCCGAATGATGTCACTTTTAATGAATAACTCATTGAGGTTAAGTTCGTGGGGGAATTGTGCAAACTTATTTAATGGTGTGCCCAACGCACGTGGCGTATACGTATTATTTATACACATTTATATACAAACTGACAAACAGCAAAGCAAACAAACATATCAATACTCACGTGCCCCAGAAGATGCCACAGAAAGTGGCAAAGAATTTCTTTGAAAAAGTTGGCCCAAGCTAAACTATGTTTGAGCAAATGTTGAAGTGAAATGTTGTACATTATTTCCAACTTTCGGCCCTCGATAAGCGCAGACCAAAATTATGATGATGACGATGGTGATGTTGGTCCCAGATAGCAAGTTTCTTAGCCACACAAATTTGCAATGCTCGTAGATTAAGTTAACTTAGAAAAACGCCAAGCAGGCACTTCAGCGACCGCATGAGCATAGTTTACACTTTATTTAGTGTCTTTAATAATGGCAAAATAAATTTAGATACAACGACGAGTATGTTCTCTGTTGGGTTGGAGCACATTCTAAACTCGTCTGTGGCTTAAATGTTTTAATGTCTCGTTTTCATTTGGCCATAAACTGCAGGACTTTGCAGCACTAATTAAACCGATTGGCGAACAAATTTTAATTAGCAACTTTCGACAGGGAACATCAATAAAAGTCTACAACATTTGCGGCGTCGTGTTTATTCCGAAATTTGTATTTATTGACAAACAACCAACAATTGCTTTTGAGAGGGGAGGGGGAAGGAAAGAAAGAAGCGTTTAAGAGTAATAAAAAAACATTTGCAAAGTACAATTAAAAAGCCAATAAGGTGAGCTTGGCCTTAACGAACTTGAACTTAGCCAACTTTTTTACGGCCCAACCATATTTATGTTCAAGCATAAACCGTCGATTGCCCTCTTGGCCAGGCCAAACTGTCAGCCGGAGGTCCAACTGCTGCAATTTCTACAATTTCTATACCCTGCAGTCAGGTCTAACAGGGTATCATTCTGTTAGAGTATGTAATCGATCAGTTAATCAGTCAATGCCACACACCAAAAGCATTTAGCGATAAACTTAAGCCAAGTTCAGTATTCGCCGTAGGCATCTCCCATCCCAGGGTATCTTCTAGTCCAGCCCAGTCGAGTACTATTGTTATATTGTTACTTGTTATTATTTGGCTCATTGCAGCGAGTTTATGGCATTCTTAAGCGAATCTTCGATGCGAATTTACGAGAGGGCAGCAAGTGCTGATGCAAGTCGAAATTTATATCACATAAAAGACGAGTTCATTCGCTGTTTATCGATGAGATAAAAAACTGAAAGGGTTTCGATTTGAGTCTGGCCTTAAGTGTTAGCCAACAATACAATGGAAGTAGTCGCATTGCCTTTTCTTGTTTTTCTTTTTTTGATTTGTTTTCCCTCATTTGCCAGAAATCTATTAGGCCCCATTTTGTTGATGATTGAAAGGGTCTGTGGACCCAATCAGATCAGATCAATTAATCAGTTCTGTTGCTAATTTTGCCAGACAATTGAATTTTTTTGTTGGTTTTGCTTCTCTTTTTGCTGTGGCTATTGGTTGGCAGCTTAAAGGGACAGCAAGAATATTAAGTGTTGAATTTAAGAGTTTCGTCCTGCTGAGTGTCCTTCCAAATAAATGGCCATAATAAAATGATAATAGTATTGGCATCAATCGAATATTGATTTGATGGCAACAGCCAAAGGAAAGTGAAGTGTGAGAGAGACAAGGACAGAGAGAGAGAGAAGCACAGTCCAATAAAAGATAAATGCAATATATATTTTTTTCCGTTAGGCAAAACCAAGTCGAGTCGTGAGTAAAGTTGGCAGTTGCCAGCTGGATTGACTCCGGGCCCAGTTGCCAGTTCCCAGTTCCCAGAGTCCACAGCCCACAGCCCGTTAACGCAGCGCCAGCAATTTTCCAATTTAAGCAATTTGTGTCAGGAACAAGGCACAAAAAATCGGATACTACATTCCTGGGTCCCAATACCACGCCGGACAGTTGATGATGGCAACGATAAGTTCGACATGAAACTGACGGAAATGGGCGCTATAAATACGTGTAGTTAGACTCAGTTAAATTCCATCTGGCAACTGTCCGGAAAAGTGGAACTTTGTATGCGCTTATTTGGCCATCAAAATTGAGTTGTGGCCAGCAAAAAGATTAAGGACGCCAACAAGGAGTATCGCTGCGATATAAAACTATTTAACGAACATTAAATTCGGAATATAAAAATTGTATCCTACATGAGGAGCTATAACTATAGACTATCAGTTAACAATTTGAGTGCAGAAGTAGGAGAAGGTATTTATTTTCAATATATAGTTCCCAGTTCTAGTTTAATGACTATCATTTTTCCGTTTAACTCGAAACTATTTATCAAACTGAATTGACTTAATTATTCAGGATAATTAATGCATATATTCTATCGTATATATATTTTTGCTAATTGCTGTCTAGAATGGAAGCTACCTAACGGACTGTAGAGTAGAGCGTGTAGAGCAATCGTCTTTAGCAAATCAAATGGATGTTAGTTGCTCTGACAGCTTGTTTACATCAATTTCCCGGAAATCGGCAGCAACTCGAGGCAGATCGAGTTTGGGATAGCGATAGGAAAGCAGCAAGAAAAAGCAAATTGAGCCTATGCGGGTGAATGGCGAGCCGATAACCTCCCCCTCCAATCGAATCCCTTCCTCCTTACGGAGTATTTTGCTCAGTGGTGGGCCAAAAAGTAAAGTAGTTAGTGGCCAAATGGTTTTAGCCATTGGTTGGTTTGGTTATTTGCTGGCTGGAGAGGAGGCTGGAGTCTGGAGTCTGCATGAGCCTGCATAAAGTTGGCGGCCCAAAAAACGAATTTTATGTGAAATGCAAAATGGAACCACAGATTAACCGTAGAAAGAAACATTCACATGCCGGACACGTGTTGAGAGCTGGATATGAAGCTGTAGAATTTGCCACTTGGGTACTTTTGGGTGCATTTCAATTAAATATTAAAGAGTGCTAAAACCTTTTTTAATAATTCAAATTACAAATCCGCACATTCCACACAACAAACAATTCTCAATAATTTACTAAACGTGACCTAAACAACCTTTATATGCGGATTGGAAATTCAAAAAATTCAACACGAACTAAGAGCAGCTCTCAACAGGAAAATATTCATTTATATTTCAGTTGAAAAGTCGAAAATTTTAACATTTCAGCAAACAAAACTCGGTTAGAAATGATCGGGAAAATCAGTTTTCAGTTTGAACAACTAACGAAAACGGGAACTGAAACTTCAATTCCCTTAAACAGTTTAAAGAAATTGAAACCTGAACTTGATCTTAAGGCTAATCCCACAGTTGAGATAATCGCAACGCTTCAACAAGTTTACGATGTGTGGGATGTATTCGTGTTTGAGTTGTGTTGAAAAACAAATTAGGCTGCGTTTTGTGGCCTTGGCCTCAGGACACATCCGTACCCGTACAGGATAATCTGTAATAATGGCGAAACAAACAAGAAGTCTGAAGAATAAGCCGAACTCCGTGTCGCATAGGGACACACACATAGGACGATTTTAGGTGTCCTCGAAATTGGATGCGGATGTTGCTGTGGCTGGGTTTCGGCGCCTTGCGATGTTTCCACTGTGACGCCCAAAAGCCAATAATGTCGCGTTTCTCGATGCTGGCGCTGATGGCGACAACCACTGACATGCCCCACACATACACCTCAGCACACACACGCACAGAAACACACACTGGGATGCAAACACGTGCAAATATACATGTCGCCTGGGGGCCTCTGGAAAATGGGTTCCCGTTACAGAGGATCCGGTCCAGTCCGGTCGCAGTTTCGGCAGGAGCGGAAAAGCCAAAAGCAAATTTGGCACAGTGTCACACGTTATTGGTTTTGTGTCGTTTATAGTGTATCGATTTAACTGCCTGCACGACGACCCGCTGAGTACCCTTCGGCGTTTCGCTGCGGTTTGTTTGGGATATATTCATGTTTCTTTCAGACTCTTTCAAGACTCTTTCATTTTTCTCTCTTTTTTTTCCACAGTTATTTTTGGGCTGAGCCTGCAACTCGTTGTAGTTGTCAGCTGCAGGTCCTTGTTGATGCTTTGCTGGGGAAATTGTTGTATGCAAACATCAAAATTTTAATAGGTTTTTTTTTTTCGTATTTTGTATTTTGTGGTGGGCATTCGAGCAGTTTTTATAAAAAGAATTGAAAGCTTTATAAATGTCAGTAACAATGCTGAAAAGCCGTATCGGATTTAGTACAAATTTTGATTTTGTTTGCTTTACAATTGTCACCACTTTGCGTTTTACTCATGCATTTTAATACTCTTGCCGAGGGTGCTTTCGTTTTTCTGTGAATTGTGTAACATAAAATAACACAATAACCTGTTATAGATCGGCTTATCCTAGTCATTCGGGCAATTCAGTTGAAAGAGTCCGCTTCGATCAGACCGATGAGATCAGACTGTCTGAAGTTCAGTTATTGGGAGTAAGGCACAGTCCTTTATATTGCTGGTAGTTCATTTATTTATTTGTTGAATCTAAATCTTTTGTCTAAATCCAGCACTTTTTGCTTTCCAATCTAATCTGACAGCGCTGCTTGGGCCTAAGCTTAGAGTGAACATAGCCTTAGTACGATATTGCTATGCACAAATGCAAACTAATACTAACGTTTTATTAAACTTATACTAACTAATTGGCATTCAGATCTTCAGCATCAAAATACCTTTCGTATAATATATATATCTTTATACCTAAGTAGTATAGTTGATCAGTAAAAGCGATGTGAAGACGGAAGCATTGCCTATTTATACGTAGATTCATAACAATAGTAGCATAGTTATTATTAGTAACTATTTCTTTACACGTTTCACTCCTCAGCAATTGGCTAAGACCAGAGAAGTTTCTACCAAAGAAGCACTGGAATTAATCTACCTAAAATAGAAGGGTATTTTTATCTTCGGCAGACGATTTGTATCACGTTCTCGTCTATATTTAGCTTACTTTGGTTTATGTTTTTTTATGTTTTTCCATTGTATATCAGCAGTCAATAAAACGCTCATCGAACAATTCAAACAGCTTTTGGCATTTTTTGTGCAATAAATTAAATTGTTAAATTCAAAAACGCCTGCAAAATAATATGTAATTGGCTTTAAGCTGTGCGTTTTGCAGGGGATTATTTTTCATTGCTCTCGATTTATGCCAATCAATTTACCACACATAAGCTCAAAGAGATGATTGTTTTTTTCTATGAAATATCAAGTGAACGAGTAGAAGGTAATGTTATATGAATAACGAATAACAAACATCGACATGAATTGATTGCATTGCAAGTGAATCGAAGTTCAATTAAAATGTTAAACCAGTTTTACTCATTTGACAAACAAGAACTAATTGAAGTCCAAACAAAAACAGTTAACAGAATCTGCGCTCCATTTAAGTTGAGCCAACAAAATTTGGATCGTTATTCAAATTCGATTGTTTCATTTGCGATGCTCCTGCCAAAGGCGAAGGATGCTCGCAGGATATGACAGTCCACTGGAGGCAGGCTTAGAGCAAATTGCAGCCGTGTCCAGCGGCAATTGCGACAACTTAACTATGTCTGCAGTTGCTGTCGAAAAACTTTGCACCAGTTTCAGTTCTAATTAGTGCTCTCCGAAGCTATTCAACACTCAGCGTAATTAAATGGAATTTTAAGCGATGCAGCTTGCCACCTCCTGAGCTCCTCAGCTCCTCAGTCAGCGCCAGCGCCTTTAATTACTCTCGGGCTGCTTCGAGCTAGATAGTGGGAAGTATGCAGTTGTTGGTAACTTCATTGCGACAGCTAAAATAACACCAACAACAATACCAATAACAACAATAACTACAACAACAACAACAACAACAACAACTGAAATGACGGCCAAAGTTTTTGGTAAACGGCAAAAGTTGGTCGCACAAATTAATCATAACTTTGAGGGCGGCTGCTGTTGCATTCGCTTGCTGGCGAAATGGAAATGCAATACGAGTACTCATACTCATACTCACACTCATACTCACACTCATATTCATACTCATACTCATACTTGTAGCTCATCCAATGTCGACTTGTCTTGTCTAGTTTCGGACAGACTGTTACCACACACAACCATTAAAAGTGTTTTAGGCTCTTCTTCTATGCAAGCACCAGCTCTGAGGCTCACTTATGCCACTTGCACTTCTCCATTTGCATGCGAGTCCAATGTTTTCATGAGTCTGGCCAATAAATTTCAGCAGACAAAATTGCAAACTTCCAGCAGCTGCAGTTGCATCTGCGCAGTGCCACCAAAACATTTCCTCACATCTTTTCTTTATAGCGAAACTTTTCTTAGCCAACATAATTGCTTAGGGCCCTTCCTGTCAGCGCTTGCAGCTCTTTGTGACACGACCTTAAATGGTTAAAAGGGAGTTGCAGCCAGATTATAATATATTCTGATTAGATTACTTAATACAATTAATAGCTATTAGTTTCTATTAAATATTTATCAAACTTATTTACATAAAAGTAAAAACGACTTTAGGTTTGGGACTTTCGACTATGGGTTACCCTGTATTTAGGACTTAACTTTTCTGAAACACAGTTGTACTATACTTTAAACTAGTTAATACTGGAGTCCAAACAGTTGCAAGTTCACAGGAATGAAAGAAGTTAGTTTATTATTTAAATTTCATACGTTCAGTCGAACTAAAATGCATAGTATATATTACAAACTATAATAGTATTCAATATATAATTTATAGACTCCAAACTCCCTCTAGACTCCCTTCCTGTTGTAATATATATTTAAACAAAATTATATTAAAAGGCTTATATTGTAATTTCTATTGTTTGTATTATTTATATCTACCGATTTCCGTCCTTTGTTTTTATTTTATATTTTATCTTAATTGTTTTGTAATAATTAGAGCTACTAACGCTAGTAATTAAGTATCTATTAGAGTATTATTAATATGCAAATCATTAAGGATTATAAGAAATAAACTCTATATAATTAACATAATACACAGAATTATTTTTGTATTATATGAGTATTGTCTTAATTTTATCCGTCTAATAGGACTTTTAGACCAGGGGATATGCCAGCCATCTGGTATGTGTCAGTAGCCTAAATTCGATCTAGTTCTCAACTGTAACTAAGTTCAATGCTCTGCGGACTCTGCGGATGTTCTGAACGTACCAGTCGCAGTTCTCAACTCTGGCTCTGTTGAACTTGGAAACAGTACCCCAAATCTGGATATTGTAACGCCAGATAGGCACCAGTCGGTCTTTTGTTTATCGTCCTTAGCTTCTTTAGTCGCGATCGATATAGTCCAAGTGTTGAGTCAATGTGTGCTCTAAACGTAAGCTTATGGTCAAGTATACGTTCGAATTAATAACTTACTTTTAAGTCTTTTGCGGAGATGCGTATCAGTGGCATCATTTGGCATTCCTCAAACAGTAAATAAAGCAATGGTTCCAAGACGCTACTTTGCGAGACGGCAGTTTTTACAGGGATAATGTCAGAGTTGCCATCTCCTATTTTAAGTATGAATTTCCGTTGCGCTAGGAGCGGATCATGGAGTTCTACGTCACTACTAAAAGAGACTTTAATTTCGCCAGTAGTTTATAGTCTGTCAAGTAGTGTTGGCAAATCAAATGATATTAAATCGCTTGTTGGATTATCGAATACGAATAAAACGCTATAGAATATCAATGATCACCAATCCTCGTTAGGAACAAGCAATTAGCTCAATTAGCTATCAGCTATTGCCAATGTGCACGATGAATAGAAATAGAATTTCTTTAATGTGGCCTTTAAAGACTCAGCAAAATACAAAATGTACTGGGAAATTCTATTACTTAAAACGAGTGCAAGCATTCTACAACAAAATTGCATTGAACTTATTAAAGCTGAAGCGTAAAAAGTGCAACACACCAGGTGCTTCTAAAAAAATAGATATTGATAAAAATAATATATTATACATAATTAAATAATTAAAAAAAGAACAAATATAGTTCATACGCATCATCAGAGCTTATCAGCTCAATGAATCGGTGACTCAATCTCTAGTTAAACTCACGGCGACATTCAAATCAAGCTCAACGATCACGCCGTGATTTAAAAATCACTTATTTTGTCATCACTACTCAAGCACCCGTTGGACATCTACGTATGTCTCATTGCTTTATGACTAAGTTTGGAACGATATCCGAATTGGTGGTGAGGTAATAGTTTATGGCTATCCACAAGCACCATTAAAGTAGTTGCAATGGCAATCATATGGTCCTAAGCTTTATGTAGTGTTGGACAGAAGCCAACTGGGCTTTAACAACTTGAGTCTATAATGGCTAGCTTTGCTTATGGATCAAGAAGTTCCGGGCCAACTGCAACTCGGACGGGAAATATTGAAGGCAAATTAACACATTAATTTGACTGCTTTCTCTGCTAGTGCGTTGATTGTGTTGTTCCATACAGAGATCTTATATGGAACAACATTTTACCTTCGTTTTAAGCCATTTAACGAGCAGATAGCCCAGTTCATTTGCAATCCAGCTTCCCTAACTGCGCGTGAAATTCAAAATTAAATATAAACTGCTTTCTATCAGACTGCTTGCTTGCAAGAGGTGTTCATGTTAAACTGCTTTCTGCACTGCTTATATTAGCTGGCCCAAAGCTGTGCTGCTGAAAATTGCATAGCAGACAGCTTTTGAAATGCAGTCTACGCAGCTTTTATGCCCTCCGTTAAGGTAGAAATTTCCTTTAAGTTGGGAAATTCTTTTTAAATTCGGAGTTCGTTTGTGGGAAATGTTAAGTGGGAAAATCCCTTTAAATGTTATGTACCCTAACAGCCTTTCGTTGATCAAATAATATTAAAACTAAATAATATTATTAAAGCGCGTAGTAACAACTTTACTTAATGAAATATTTTTTAAGTCTTACAGCTTGATTCCTTGTAGAGGATATTATAATTAAATACTCGCTTCACATTTAAAATGGCTTTTAATCTGTAAGCTAAATGTAGTTATATTCAACGTAGTGCTCAATACTCTTTGGAGTCTGCCCTTGTGATAATTGATAAAGATTGATATTTATAAATGCCGCAATTATAATATTTCCTGCAAATGTATTTATTTCAAAGTAAGATTGTTTCTCCTCTAATCAGTATAAATGAAAATGCATTGTCGTTCAAATGTTTCGTTATTTCTTTTTTTGTTATCGTTTATGTCTATTTGAGTGCAAGATTATAAAAAAAATAAACTTAGTAGAAGTGTAAGATATTAAATAGTTAAAATTTATAAAAGATCTTTATTTTGTTTTTTCTTCGTACTCATTACCGAAAATGGCGCGTTTTAAGAAACGCAATTGCTATTGGTATTGCGATTGCTTAAGCATCGTAAATAAATACAGAATTTAAATAAATATAATAAATAACTAAAAACCTAGTTTTAAGTAAGCACATAAATTAATTTAGTTTACTTTAAGAAGTCCAGTCATAAGCACTAAAAGCAAGTAATTCGCAGCACTCGACACGCCCTAGACCTCATTGCACTCCAAGTACAGCTGGCGGCAGTCGAAGCCGGAACGCCCCCTGCGTCCAGCGTCGTAGAGATGCTCAAAGCTGGTATTGCTGCTGCGTCCCAGCACATAGCTGGTGGCATACCTACAATGGAGCAAACATACATTAGTGTTATATGAAGCAATTGGCTGGGAAATGATCACTTACGATCCCAGCTGGCAGAAGATGCTGGTGCCTCCAATTTCACGCACACAATCCGTGTTGGCATCGCACATGTAGCGCTGCATGCACTTGTCCTCGGAGCTGCGGTAGGTGCGGACGTAGCCCTTGAGGAGTGCGATTCCAGCGACGGCAGCATCGCTCACCGAGTCACGTTTGCCCATTGAGCGGGCAGTCAGGGAACGATGCGAGAAGGAGGTCTTAAGAGCATCCAGCAGATTCATCACGATCTGTATGAACTGTGAATATGAACGTCGAGAGTTGGAAGAGTGTTAGGTGCGGTAAAAGGCAGGCAGGTGGGGGGAGGGAAGCATTAGTCAATTAGTTTTGCAATCTTGTGCCGAACTATGTACGTATCTACGTATGTATATATATATATTTATATGTATGTATTCGTGTGTTTGTGTGTGTGTATGTTGTGTGTGCTTGGAACTAATTTACATTGGCAAACACTTTGCAACTAGAATTAAGCACCTGATGTGAAATACTTTTCTAATTAGCTTCTAATTAAACTATTTTAACTCAGCATATTTCATTTTGATTTCACAACTAAAACTCAGATATAATTGTTAAACTTTAAATAATGGAATAGAATTTAATAGAACTATCATTGCATTCCATAAGTATTCAAGTTCAAAGCAAGCCAGAAATGATAGAAAAGTATAAGCCACACCACTGTTGGCACCTCATTTCTGTTGCATAGTGCATTTTGTGTGGTTGGTGGTTGGTGTGGTTGGAAAGCAATATGATGATTTTACCTCGCCAGCTTGCTTGGCCATCGAGTTGACTTGATCTGGATCTCTGGTGCCCAACACGGACGACAGCACTGCCGCCAAGATGCCCTGTGCGAATTGTTTTTTAAGGTAGAGGAATAGCAGGAAATAAATAAATGAAAATAAAATAAAGAAAGAAGACCAAACACCAAATGAGTATTAGGTAAGCAATTAACAATTAACAATAAACAATTACTGAAAGCGGCCATAACACAACTCAGAAGCAAATGGCACAAAAGCAGCAAAGATTTTACGGTAGCAAAAAAACCGCTTTTAGGGCAATTACCTGCATGGGAGAGCCACCATTGTCGACCTTGTCGATGCCATCGCTTGGAGCACCACCTCCCAAGAGTGTGTTAATAATGCGCAGGCCTGGAACAGTTACAAATGATGAGGTAATTAACATACTCACACACTCGTTCAGTACACATCGTGTGTGTGTGTGTGTGTGTGTGAAAGAGGCCACTTACCCATAGAGATGACATTTGCCCACGGGCTGCCGCCCAGTCCAATGGGGCTGTCTACGTCGTCGGACTTGGTGGGCGCATTGGTTGCACCGTTGAAGAACATGGTCATCACCGTGGATAGCATGTTTGACCAGGTGAAGCCACCGGGTCCTCCCACGGTCTCCTGTATCTGATTACCCTCAATGTCATCCTCGATATCGTCCAACGCCACCTTCTTGGAGGCGCTGGGCTTCACAGCAAACTTGCGGGCACTGCTCTCTGGCCGGTAAACCGGCGATTGAGTCAGCTGGTGCTGGCGCTGGTAGACCTCCTGCTGTGGAAAGGCATAGGTAAGCAGCAGGCAGTTGCTGGCCACAATGGAGAGTAAGAGGTAGGCGTAGAGCTTGCGTTGATCCAACATAGTGTTATCTGCAAATGAGAAGACAAAGCAAGTTTGGCTCTTCAGTCTTTCGTTTCTAATTGCGCCTCGAATTCCAAATTGCAGACCCACTTGTGCGAGTGGAGCCACCATTCAAAGGCCACACAGCACTTTCACGACGAGTTGCTTGAACCTGGACACGTTTTGGGCATTCAAATGAGCAACTGAGCCAAAGCTAAGCAAAATAACAGCAGAGCCGTAGGCACTGCCACTGCCACGTGCAGTTACATGAAACACTCGCAGATGGCCTAATTATGTGGTAAGTTCATACGTTTACTCATACCGTATTTAAAAAGGCCATTTTCATTATGTCATTAAATGAAATGTGAAGAGCTTGCGGATTCTGCAAGATTACGGCACATACACAGTTTTCTTTTTTTAATTTTACAGTTAATGGCGATTAATGACAATGCAGTCAAGTGGCTTTGTGCCTAGTTAATTAACAATATATATTTAGGCATAAACTCTGGGATATTAATGAGAACTGAAGATATCAACAAATAAATGATTCACACGCCAGTGGAAAAAAGAAAAGAAACGAGAATTCCAATGGAAGAAAATATGAAAGTTGTTGCGCGTAATTAAGAAACACAAAGCACTTCCGAAATATAGAAACTAGTCTAACTACTCACAATTAAATTACCAGCCTGTCTCGGTCAAACTGAACCTGTTCCCAGCCATTCGGCCCGACTAGGGGGCCACTACATGCTGAGAGAGAGAAAGAGGGAGAGGCAACGAGATTGGTCAAGACAACACCCAAGAAATGACTCTATTAAAAGAAAGAGCAATCACACACTGAGAAGATATAGTACTTCTTGGTAGTTACTCAGTTTAGAAAGCCAACTTAAAGTGTGGCTAGCAAGGTGGCAACTGCAATTAGAGTCAGAAATAAAGAAAGATTTCCTGAGGCTTTATCAGATATGTGTCGATATTCAAATGGGAGATGGGAGATATGAACAGTTCTTGAACGGAATCTTTCATCATTTGTACCGTTCTCTGCCTCTGCGGCTCTTCGCATTGCAACAAGTAGAACCAGTTCGGTTCTAGCGGTTCTTTCTTAGATGTCATGCAACATGTTACCGTTAAAATCATAATGAAAGAGTAGCACCAACACCAGAAACAGAATACAGAATACAGAAAACAACAGCAGCTGAATGATAGACGAGCGGCGCTTAAGAATGCCAATAGCTGCTGACCATGGAGGCATCAAATTGCATTGATTTCCATTTAATCGTCCAACTGGTTCCAGCTCCGAAACAGGTCAACATGAATGGGTCAGCTTTTAGTTCTTGTTTCTGCTCGTTGGCAAAGAAATGTAAATTGTTTTGCACACACAATTCAGCTCAGATCGTTAATCAAGTTTAGAAGAATCAAGTGGGATTCGCTTTTCAAATTATTGAACATATGTAAATTTAGAAAGCTGTTAGAAACGTGCGAGATGAACGCTCCGTTTCATGGGAAAATCTATTGTATATTTCTTATCGATCAGTTCGTGCTTGTCTGAGACGTGAGCGAGTGATTAATCTTGATGGTGTCAACACATGAACTATAAAGAAATTGCAGTTATATAATCAGAAGTGGAGTGTCAGACTGTCTTTGAGAACCGATTTGATGGAGGAGAGATATATAGTTATACCATATCTTATACCTAATCTAGTAATTATGAGTATTTATCTCGATCGTTTGTTCAGTTGAGTGAATTTGCGTGATAAGTGAAACGAATTTAGATATTATCTCCATATACTTAGTTACCTACTATCCCAGCTAACTACCCATAAGTGGGTGTATAGTTTTTCAGCCTCTTTTGTATCGCTAACAAAGCACGCAACTTTTACTTTTATGGACAACGGAGTCGCATTAAATGTATAAACTGACTGCGTTTAAGCAAACAAATGAACTTTAGTGGACTCCTTTGCTATTTTCTAAACTGCAATAACAATACGAGTAATAATAAAAATAATTTACTCATATTCGTTCGAATAAGCGCAATTACAGTTAAAATACAATTACGAATACACTTGGACTGAAATTAGAAAGTGTAGAAAAACCACAGAAAACGCAACACGCCAAATGGCAACGCTCGTGCTTGTACCAAGGGGTAGCAAGTAGACAATTTGCTGCTGGTTCTTTATCTTACTCGTTAAAATGTAGAGAAATATCACCGCAGATTTATTATTATACTCATAATCGTTGTAGTTTTCCTTTCATTGTACGAATGCCAGCTTTAGGTGCATTTTATTTCATTCCATTTCGGTTTCATCGTGGTCTGTACCTTGGCACGCCCCACTGAGTCTGGCTTTGGCCAAAGTCAAAGATGAGAAAGCGCTGCTCCGTTCGTAAATTGGTAAGTTGTGGTGCGGCTTGGCTCTTTTAGCAGTACGATACTCTTACCATTCCAGTTCATATGGCACGCAGGGTCGACCTGCTCGACCTGGTTCACTGATGCCGAGCATCGATGGGTGAATCATTTTGTGTCGTGTCGTGAGAGTTAGATTATTTTTAAGTTTTCGGCTGTCTCTCATTTTCGGTTGGCTCTACTCAGGCCAGACATCGACTGGTTTGTGGCGAGAGAAACTTCAAAATATGTTTGTATACTTGAATATAAATATACATATTGTGGCGTTTCACTTTCTTTTCGCCAAGAATTCGAGTACCTACAGGTTTATTGACCACGCAAGATGGCCAAGCGGTATTATTAAAGCTGAAAGTAAGCCAAGTGAAGGCGAAGCCAACAGTTATCCATCCCAGTTCTAACTAAAATCGATTGAGAGCTCGCCTTTTCGGTAAGCTTTCCAGCAAGTTCGTGCCTTAAGTCTTTCGTTTCGCTCGATGGTCAGCAACCTCTCTACATAGCTCTGCATACCGTTAAGCACTGCCTAACGGTGTATGCGATACACTGCGCTGCATTTAAATACGGTTTGGAAAATGTGACACTTTTATCGTCGATTTGGTAACAACTGTCAACGGGATTGTGTTCAAAATTACAAACGCATCCAACGGAACTGACGCAACTCGATAATAGCGCATAATCAAAAATCGATCAATTTGCATTCGGTGAAATATGTGTGTGTGTGTGTGTGTGGTTAAGGGCTTACCAAATGGAAAGATTCAAAGAGAGCCGCAACAGATGGGTTTTACTTTTATCTGACCTCAATATTATACTTTCAGCTCCACGAAAGCAGAACTAATGGCAATTGCACTTCAGTTATTTTAACATTTTCTTGCAGCTGCACTTGATGGTAAAATTGCAAATTGTCACAGTTGACGGTTTAACAACTAATGTGGCTAACATTATTTGAAAACATGTTCTCAAATTGAAATATGAATTTATTTATGGCCAGCATTTTTAACCAGAAGTATGCGATAGTATGTATTGTATAGGAAAGAACTCTAAACAAATCCTGAATATGAAAGAGGCCACACTTATTTCGTTATTTACTTAAATATTAAATCATTTTCACAAAATATATTCTTTATATTCAATGCCTTTAATATCCTATCTGTTATTATTATTATTATGCTTTAACTTTGCTTGGACTTTCATTCACAAAGAATCTCGATAGAGATGACTCAGCGAGTTCTATATACTGTCGTTTTCATCACAAAATCTGTTAAACAAGTCGATTTATTGCTAGTAAAGATTCAAGATTAAGCACTTGCAAATGGAATAAAAATAAAAATAAAACGCTAACGAAATTGATTGAATACGATTTTACATTTATGTTAACGTCAAGAAAACTTTCACCTCCAAATCGGCTGCAGCAACAACAATAAAGCAACAGCTCCATGACAAACCATGTTGACAACGTAGAAGCCGCAAAACACTAAAGAAACCAAAACCGACAACAACAACAACAATAAGAGCCACAAACGAGTGGAAGAAATGAATGAAAGTTACAAAAAGACTTGCTTTAAGGTAGGCAAAAAAGAAAAAGAAAAAAAGAAACAAATTGAAGTCAAAGTCATGGAATTTATAAGACAAATTGAGCAAAGCAATGCGGTTAGAAAATGGGTTAAGGAATACCGACAAATGGATAGACAAACAGACACAGAGACAAAGAGACAGGCCAGTTACAAGAAAGTAAGCAAAACAAACACAGCAAAAACGTTGCCTTTTGTGGGCAATTAATAATGAATAAAGTAAACATTGAATACCGTATAGAAATCGTCTCAATAGGCAGCCAGGGGCCAGAGGCAAGGCGTTAATTGGCATACGGAGAGCAATCCACACTCATATAAAGGAACCTCTATGCATACATATGTACGCAGAATCAAGGCCACAGACACAACAAGGTATGAAGTAGGCAGAGGTGACGAAAACAAAATTCTTTCAGCCACGCAGCTGGTTCCCAATTGGGTCAGTGGGTGGTGGCTCCAAGTCGCATTGCAGTTTGGGACTTGGTTCAATGCACATTTCCATATGCCGCAGACGATGCGTGCTCCACTCCCAGTCTCAACTTGCGGCTCTGGGCACTCTATTGACGTGCTTTGAGGCTTCCACTTTGACTGTCCGTCCGTCTGTGTGTGTGTGCGTGTGTGTGGATGGGTTTTGTTTGCGTTGCTTTTTCATGCAAAGTTGTTAACTCGTTTAATAGAAATTCTTGCTGTTGGCTGCTTTGAATTAATGCGTCAGGTTCTGTTATTTCTTGCTCTGACCCAAATTGTTGTTGGACAGCCCCAAAAACAATTTCTGTTAAATTCTGTAAATGACTTTCTAGTTCCAAAGCTGATTATTTGCATTTGCTATTCGAATCAATTATAATTGCCTGAAATCCTTATTGTCCACTTGAGCAAATCTTCGCTTGTGTATCGCATACAAATTGATTTATATCATAAACAGAAGCATTTCATTATGCAACTGCCATGGAAACTCATCGCTCCAATTGGTAGAATTATTGAACGTGTCTAGAACTCAAATCATAATCTGTAAAATTATTATCCCCTTTATGATTAGTTTCAATATTTGCATTTCTCATAATATTTCTCAATTCATTGCATGATAAGTTTCTACACATAATTCCAACTACTGCAATATAATATGCATGCAAATAATTTAATAAATTTGATATATCTCACATGCCTATTAAATTGACAGATATTCTGTTACATATCAAATTAATTTGGTAATTATTTGTAGTCAACGGCAGGAATGAAATATGTTAAGTGTATTAGTTTGGGTATGTAAATTTACATAGAAGAAAGTTTAGACTGAAATTTATGTAGGAAATCTACACTAAAAAGGATTTAGCATGAAGGAAAGACTAACTAACTACCACAAAAAGAAGAATTTCATTTGAATATTGGAAAGTAGCTCACAAATATCGAAAATAAACTTATATTTATAAGAACGTTTTAGGAGAGTGAAGATAAACTTAAAATTATCTTATAAATGGAGCTACTATCTATGTAAATATCATGATACAAAACGAAAGATAAACTTTTTAATTTTTTAATAATAGCTTCAATATTGTCAAAAGTAAAAGTTAATAAGTTTTTTTTCAAGAGATTCAACAAACAGTTGTAGCGATTCATATACATTTTCATAGATAAGTACCTGTATTTATAAACAAAATGATGGCTTACCTGTGAGTTTAGCTGCTTGTTTGCAGTTGGCAGTTTAACAAGTTTCTAATGAAACTTGTAATTACAGTTTTGCAGCGTTGCAAAAATACACAAAATCACGCAGATCTCTGGACGCTGGATCACTTGTTGCACAAAATGAAAATTTGGCACGCGATTGTCAAAACACAATTCACCTCTTGCACTGCAATTACGGGCCACAATAATGCCAATACTCGTAAAGATCTCTTTCTTTCTCTCTTTCTTTTTTATTAGTTTAATAAAAAACTTTCGTTCGATTCGGTTAACTAGCAGATGCTTCGAGAGTCTTCGTCGGAACTTCACTTCGCGTGTTGCTGCTGCTGCCTGCTGGCGACGTTTGAAACGGCGATCGCCTTGAACTTGCCTTTATATAGCCTGACCCATTTTTGGCGAAGAAATGCACCAAGCCGAAGACGCTGCGACGCCGACCGCGACTGCGCGACACCGCGACGGCCCCTTTGGTTCGACACGCAACATGTTTGATGCGCTGTCGAACCTGACGCCAGCGTTGCGCTTGCGCAGGTGCGACTTCTACGCAGGGTGTTTGCGTGTAATTACGAGTACCTTTTCGCTTATGATTCCACTTCTGTCAACCTCTTTTTATACTTAGTTCTCAGCTCTTGTTCTTCTTTCGTTTATTACCCCGTTGGAAGGTTTAATGCGTGATTAACGGTTGTCTACCTGTCTGTCTTGTCAAGGTTTCATTTTCATTTGCATGCCTAGTGGCAATTGATCACTTACCTTTGCCAGCAGCTTCTGCGTTTCTTTGTTCATCTTAACGAGCCAGACAAATCGCACTTATTACTCACCCACCTTTGTTGAAAGAGGTCGACGCTAACCTTGACTAGGATAACTTTTTCAATGTTGCGTAGATCTGCGATGACTAATGACTGATTGAAGCTGCAGCCGAGTCATGGGTTTAACCAATTTGCTTACAACAATGCGATATGCAAATACAAAGGGAGAAACTGAAATTTGTGTTAGGCGCAGACCAAAGTAAACAGGACTTTTAGTAAATTGGATGAGATAACTTCTCCCAATTGTTCGGTTTTAAATGTTGATTTTGAAACACATAATTGTATTTCCATAAATTTTACAGAAAAATATTGCTAATAACAAATATATATTAATATTTTTATCTATTTATTAATTTAAGTCAACTAAAAGCAGCTAACTACGAGTTAAATTTAAAACAAAAAAGAATTTAAATTATAAAATTAAAATAGGAATTCAAATTAAAAATAAATATAAAAAAATGTTGAAAAGAAAAGTTGATTTAATCCAACATTTGTTGCAAGGATTGGGGAAAACCCAGAAAAACCTAGGAAAACCCAATCAGATCAATAAGTATTAGTTCAGAATAAAAGAGTATTAGAATATTGACGTTATACTTACATGTATACTATCTGGAGCAATAGTATATAGAAGCATAGTATACTATATTATAAATCTTACTGTTAAGTCTTCCGTCTATAGCTAACCGTAAAACCAGTTTAGCTGTTTTATTTATTCAATAATTAATAAACGGCAACAAAGATTCTTCTATTTTTTTAAGTCGTCTTATTTTTTCTAGTCCTGGTAGACCTACTAGGAACTATCTTCAACAACAATATATCTTTCTACGTGATCCTCTTACTACGCCTTGCACTTTCCGACTCTCAATTTTATGCTTTTTCTTCTGAGCCTTGGTTCAATCAAACTTTCACTTTTCTACCACGGTGATACCTTTCAATACTAATACTTATTGTTCTGATTGTATTGTGTTTTTTAAGGTTCTCGCCAATCCTTTCAGCAATTGTTGAATCACTTCAAATTTATCATCATATTTAATAATTCTTTAAGACTTTATACTTTTACCTTTTTAAATTTCTAGATTACTTTTAATAATGTATATTATATAATAATTATTTTATAATTTAAAAGTTTTATCTTTTTGTCGACTGCTTGAGTAAATTATATAAAATAAATAAATAATAAATAGATAGACAAATAAAATATTTTATATAAATAAATATCAAATAGGATCTTTAATAGAACTTTATTGATAATGATGAAAGCCAAAATTTTTGTTTACCTTAGGCCACACCTTGTTAATAAACCAAAAAAAGGTAGAAAACTATTACCAACTGTAAAATCAATACACAAACCTAAAGCTCAATGATAAGTTTGTGTTGATACAGACGCAAGATCTTAATTTATTTTTTATTAGTTTATGATAATTAGTAAAAAAAAATGTTGATGAATAATCCAAATACAAAGCTAAGAAAACTTCAATTAAATTAAGAAGGAAAAAATAGATTATACGACTCACACTTATTGTAAATTATTGGTAACAGAAACGTTTCAAGAAAAGTTTTATCTGCTTTCTCTTCCCAAGATATGTAGAAAATTTCAATGAATGCGGAAAAGAATTCATGTTCTTACCACATTGGAATACACAAAAAATAAAAAAAACAGTTTAAGAGATTTCAATGGCAAACGAAGAATTTGGCCAATGAAGAAAACAAAGGAACGCAACGAACTAGTGCAGATACGAGTGTGTGGGTGTATGTTGGTGTATGTAGATGTATGCATGGGTGTTGCGGGTATATTTACCTAGGGCGTTAGTGCTTGCATACAAATGCTTCAGTCTTAGTGGCACAGCATGTGGCAGCACCTTTTCCTTTCCATTACTTGGCTTTTCTTGCCTTTTTGGGGCAGCTGCACACGTGCAAAAAAGTTAAGCCGTTCAAGCAAAAGTTTGTAAAACAGGCAGGCCGATAGAAAGAGACAGAGAGAGAGAGAGTGGCGCACAGGCAGACAGTCAGCCGAGGTATTAGAACCTTTTCGAAATCAAATCTGAGAGTAGATTTGCCCAAAAAGAAAAATAAAATGCTCAGACAGACGCCAGCTGCATTTGTATGTGTTTACATTTAGTTGTATTCGATTTGCATAGCAGATTTAAGCAAAGGGTTGCTCAAATTGGGTTGCAAACGGGACTTGGACGGAGACTGGGGTCACACACCAAATCAATGGTTACTGTGCGGGCAATCAGCATCAGCTGATATTCCCCAGCCAGCCCCAAAATCCCCTAAGCATCACACCAAGCCGCTCAGCAGTCGCCGCTTAAACGCCATTTGCATCTGGGTTATTAAGTGGTCTTAAAGCCGATTGGTCGACTGTTTTTACTATACATGCATATATATATATATATATACAGTGTGTGTGTGAAACTGGGACTAGGTCTGGCTTTGCTTATTGAATAAATGTGGTCGGATTTATGCAAATCCCAACTACAGTTCCTGCCCTCCAGGCAGCTGTTCGTTCATTCCTATTTGCACTGTCCAACCTGACCATTTGCCAAACGCCTAATCCGGCCATAATTGTTCAACATTTGTTATCTAAACTTCGACTGCTGCTATTTCTGTCACTGTAACTGTGACTGTAACTGTGACTCTGGCTTTATGCATGTTTCGCATATACTCTTAGTTAACTGAAATATATAGATCTTTGCACAATTTTGTTTGTCCTTTGTACATTTACATTTCCAGTGTACATTAGCGTAATTATTTCTCTGGCAAAGCCCGTAGTCAACAGCTATCGACACATGGCCCATAAATTAGCAGCTTATTGTGCTACTATCAATTGGTTTTGGCATATGTTGACAAAATTATGGCTTGAATATTTCAGTTGAATCAATTGTGGTTTGATTGAGTGGGATTAGGTAAATTACGCAGGTAAAATCTATTCGGATAGCAGATATCTACGAAACTAAATGTAGATTTACTTTTTGTATCCCTATAATGTTCCTAAAAATCTTAATATGGTATTTAGAATCTCTTTAATTTTAACAAAGCAGCTTGGATACTTTTCGGATTGAAATGGAAGAATGCTAAAAGTTTTTGAGCTTCTGTTTAATAAAATTAAAATTAATACTAAAATATTTTCAGGCTTCAGAAAGAAAATGAAATGATATTCTAAAAGTGTCTGATTGTGCATCAATTAGCACGAATTCTAAAATTCCTTTTATATGTTTGCTTCGCATATTAGCATAGACATTTGCCCGGGCTCCCACCGCACGTTTAAATTCTGGGTGAAACCGAAAAGTGACCCACATTTCGATTTTTGTTGATATTTTTGTTCTGCGTTTGGTTGGTGGGAAGGGGGGAGTGATATATTTGGGAGTCTGCTGGCAAATTGAAATCATGACATTAACCTCAACATCACATACGTCAACACACGCACACACACACTGAGCCAAGCGCTTATATACTCATATAAACAGACTCGCGCACATGAAGAAATCTAAGAGATTGTTGCATACTTTCAGGCATAAAATTTATGCACGGGGTCCAATCAATACATGTGCGTCAGTTTGACAATATGTGTGGGCGTGTAAGTGTGTATGTGTGTATGTGTGTGGGTGTTCTAATATGAAATCAATAAATCGTAAGGGACTCTTTTTTATAGTCCCCAAGATGTTCATCCTACCAGACCTGAAGACAAGACAAGCCCAACTCCCGTTTGTGTTTTTCCTATGTTTTTATTTACTTTATTTGATTTTGCATAAAGAATTGAGACGGTGACGTTGACAGCCGCCTAAGATGAAGACGCCAAAGCCAACGCCAACGCCAACGCCCAGACCTGCCTGTGTAAGTGGAAAGCTGGAGTCCAGACTACTAGGATTTCACTACAGGAAACTGTTACGCTTTGTGAGTTTATCAACGCACAACCACTTCAGAATAATGATGTCTTCTGCTGGTAATGCAAGTAACGCAAATAACTAGGGAAAGGCTCAATGCGCTGGGTTTGCGGGAGAGCAGAAGAGGAAGGTTTAATATCGTTTCGCGTCTTGTTTCTATATTAAATTTGTTGCCGTATAATGCGAAATCCTTATAAATAATATATTGAATTGTTGCATTCTTAAAAATAAGAAAAGGATAAGGGTATCTATGCAGAAATACGAGTTGTAGATAATAATAAATGAATATTTTGTATTGCTTTAAGATGTTCTATTGTGTTGCTTACTTTGATTTACTTTCTTTTGTATTTGTGATGTCCGAGTGTGTGTCTCCATTTTACATAAAGCTGCAGTCAATTAAGGCTAATTTAAAAATAAATACTAGTAATAGTTATAAAAACGAATAATGCAAGCAGTTTCGTCTGTCTTACATCAAATTAATCCCATTAGCACAATCAAAGGGTATTAGGCATTAAGGAGCCTAATTCTCTCCCTTTCATTCTTAATACAGAAATACTCACGCTCCTTGGACAAAGGCCAATTATGGAATTACATCGAGCCTGCAATTCAATCAATATCCTTGACTACGAACTACATTTACATATATTTATATGTGCTCCTAAACTATTAGAGTGTGTGTGGAAGGTGAACTTAGGACTCTTGCTATAAAAATTAAAAACTAGTGAGACACTTTCACGTCTGTACCGATTTGGAGTTTCACTATTTACAAAAAAATATAAGTTCACGTTTAAAATTACTGTTTTGCGGTTTTGCTATAATAGTTGTTAATTGATTAAATTACTCACAGCCAATACGAGATATATAATTTCAGTTGACATGTAATTTTACTAAACGCTTAATCATATGCTTTGAGTTGAATTCAATTGTTGAAAATATGAGCTGAAAGTAGCTGAATTCAATTATATTATACGAGTGTATAAATATATATAATTTGTATTCCCTTTTGTCATGTGGTTTCCCATATCCAAAATTACTTAAAGCATTACAATTTTTGCAATATTTTTTGTATGTAATTCTTCTGTTTTGTAAAATCTATTAAATTATATTTAAGTATTGTTGGATAAGGGAGAAGGATTCTGATTTTGTTACACATGTCTAGAACATTTTTTATTACAATTTATCAAAAGGAAATCATTAAAAATGCAAGCCAAGGCATTTGCTGGACTCGTAAATATCAAATCCAAAAGGTCCAAACATCTGTTTAGCTTTTATTACATTTGTTCATCTATGTATTATGAAATGTAGAAAAACTTCCCTCGGCTGATGCTACAAATGTGCCGGAAAGTTAGCCCCAGGCCGTAATGCAAGTTTAATTTCCACTCGACACGCAAAGGGGCTCAATAAATTACGAAACAATATTTTTATTTTTTACTCAAATATATATATATAAATATATATATATATATATATGTATATATAGATGGTATGTCATATGTATATACTCGTATATATTGTATTTGCAGTTCGGGTGGAAAATGTAAAATTTTTGGCTTGGTGATTTGAGGCCGGCGTCAACCAGCTGTTGACTGATAGCATTGCTTGGCGGCTATACCGGCAAGATAAAGTACACTTCTGTGATAAATATACCAACAAGTACCCAAGGCACGCACAAGCCGTTGCCCATCAGGCGGCAGGCAAAACGCATCCAAATTCATTCTGGCAACTACTGGCAACAGGAATGGGTTGGGCTCGCTTGGGCTGGGCTGGGCTGGAATGAGCTGAGCTGGGGACTGACTGTAGGATCCGGAACGGCAGCTGTTATAATGATGCCGACGATACATCATCGCAAATGCTAAAATTTTTGGTAGCGCCGAGTGCTGAGTGCCAAGTGAGGAGCTTAGAGCGCCGTCAACAGCTGTTACCGCTGATGAATCCTTTGGGTCCGGTTCGTTCCCTCGTCTGACTGCCTGACTCCCTGCCTCATTGCCTCACTGCCTCACTGCTTGCCTGCCTAATATTTCAATATTTTGCACATAAAAGGCGTAAGTTATTTTTCATATTTCCCCCAGCTGGGCTGTTGCATCGCCGCCGACGCCCCTCTCTCTACCCGGCATTGCGTTTTTGGCTAATTTCCCAAATAAATCTAAAAATTCTGAATTACACGCCCATAGACAAAAGTGACGCACAATAACAACAATATGAGAAACAACATAATTAACTATCATAGAATATGCAAGGCACGCGTTTCTGATTCCATTTTGGTGTCCGTTGTTGCTTCCTGGATCCTGGTCGAGCTCTCTCCAAGCAATTTTCAAAGTATTGCCATTTGCCTGCTGCTCCGAGTGCTTCCAAATACGTTTTGCTTGCCCAGCGTTAGCCATTCGCATTTATGGCTTTTTTATACCCTGTCTCATACAATAAACAGCAAAACGGGTATCTTAAGCTCAAATATAAACCTTCAATAAGAAAAGTAATAAAGTCCTTCTTAGACTCTTTAAAACTAAAAGCTACGACTAGAAGGTTAAGCATGTAAACTCAAGTTGTAACAAAACTCAGTTTATATTATGTAATCGCTTTAGCTTTATTTACAGGGTATACTCAAAGCAAGATGCCTCATAAAAACATTAAAACTTGTGTTTTAATTTGCTCTGTGTGCTTCGTGCATTCGTAGCCCACATTTCCGTATCTTCCGTTTAGAGAAACATAAAAAGTCGACCAGAATACGGAAAAGAAACGGAAACCTATCTTAAATGAAATAGTCGCATTCTATCAGAACTAGCCATAAACGACAAATCTAAAAGCCGCTTAAAACGAATTGAAGTGGCAGTATAAACTGAACTGCTTAGACCAGGCAAGGCTGCGAGTATGTGAACCTTAAGAGAACAATGGGACACTTTCAGAGCTACTAAGGACTATCAAAGGTAGGAAAGAAACTTAAATCAAAAGCAAGCAGAAAAAAAATCAAATTTACAATTCTTTAAAGAAAGCAAGGATTGAAACTAGAAGCTTAAAATAATAATAGCAAATATTATATATAAAATTTTTTGGATCTAAATATTCATCTGCTTTGGCTATAGAGTCTAAAATTGTAATTGTCATATTCAGTTTGCATTCCAATTTATTTCAGAATTCACAGAGGTTAAAAATACAACACAATTTTAGGTATGAATCATATATCTTTGTTGTGCTACTTGTTTGTAATTAAAACAAGTTTAAGAGTGTTTTATTTTAATTGTATATAAACATTAAACGAATCATCTCAGAGTCTCGAAATACAGCACATGTGCAGCAGAAGAAATCAAATTATAAGCTTACATAATAAAAAAGCTTTAGTTATTTATAAAGTTAAGCAAAAATATAAAGCCAGTTTACAGCTGAACAAATTCAGGTTATTTTCAAGTATCGTTTGCTTGGCTAAAAATTGACAGTTTAATATACAAGTTCAGGTATGTTAAGCCAGGCATATAGGATATATGGTTTGATTTGTATTAAATCTTAATAACTACTGCAAGAATCGGGTTTGTTTCTCAACAAAGCTTCTAATTTCTTTGGAGCGACAAGTGATTTGCATCGCTTTCAATCATTCATAGTACTTACTGTACATATTATATATTTGTCTAAATTTGATAATATGAACTGATTAATAATAATACATGAGGGTAGCAACACAAGTCTCTACGCTACTATCGAATTTCAGACGAATCTACAAGGTTACCCCTGTAAGAGTCGCAATCTATCTACAACTCACATTCTGCAGCTGAAGCCTACCTCAACAGTCTTTCTTCCATTATCAGCATTTCAGTTCATCAGTTCAAATACACATTTTATTTATACAAATTGATGTCATTGTTACATAAAGTCAAAATAAAATCTCTGAATGTTGGCTACATCATCTAAGGAAAGTGATTAAGTTTTAAAGTTTCGCACTTATTGCGAGTGATGGAGAGCAATTGGAGCTTCTCTTGGCCAACGTTGTCCTGAAACGCGCAATTGCCGTATACTAAGGATCCAGTTGCGGCGAAATCCTCCAGCATCTTTATCAAGTTGGTTGCGACAGTTTCCTCTATGGCACTCAGAGTGGGATGAACCTTATTTCGAAAGACAAGAGAAAAATCATCGCCATGCCCCGTGCCTGCACAAGTAGAAAAGTAAATATATACATAAATATATATATATGAGATAAGCAGCAAAATTTATTTTTTTTGCGATTCTTACCAAAATTATAATCAGTGCGGTTTGCCAGTAGTTTTCCAATTGTGTTTTCAGGAGGATTATCATAAACGTATGTATAAACGGGACTCTTCCCGCACCTCCGATGCAGATCAGTTGATTGTTCCGATCCGTTCTTAAACAGGGCATCAGTAAACATGCGCTGAACATCCCAGTAGTTGTCGATGGTGAAGTTCCGATCACCCAAGTAGCTTTGTCTAATATCTCGAGAGTAGTCATCCAATTCTTGTACCGTATGTTTTGCGTCACGGTAGAATAAGAAATATGGTGCCAAGTCATACCAGCGACTGTTCAGTTCCTCAATTAGCTCCTTTCCGTTGGATTGCTTTGCCAGCAGCAGTCCAGCATTGTAACTTCCATCTTCCGCAGTGTACGATGTCATCCAAGGAACTTGCGAAAACTTCCCACTCTTGATTATGTCAAGGGGATGCTGGGTAAGAAACGGCTCTGTCGCATCGGCGGGTTCTACAGCTGGACCAAATGGAGTGAATGGTACATAGTCAAAAACCAAAAAGTGTTGAACAGCTCTGACTATTTCGGCCGCATCTTTAGACTTCATGCAGTTTTTGAGTTCCATTGAGTCGCTTAGTAAGCCGCAGCCCACAATGCGACCCAAGTCAAAGGCGCGACGACGTCCACCTTGTTGCACAACCCAAGGATCGAGAGCTGTTCCACTAAATGACAAGGCACCCTTCGCCAGCTGCTTAAAATCCTCTTGTAATAGTTGCAAGTGCACTGAAGCACCGCCAGCCGAGTGACCCAACACAATTATATTTTCCGGTTCTCCACCGAAACGGTTAATGTTCTGCTTGATCCAACGTAGCGCCAGACGCTGATCTTTCAGTCCGAGGTTACCTGGCAGAGCAGCATCACCGGTATTAACAAATCCCAGTGGACCTAGTCGATAGCTAATCTTCACTAAAATAACATTTCCCCTCTCCATGATTTGATCATGTCTGTTTTGACGCGCTCCACCGAACATGAATGCACCGCCATGTATTAGCACCACAACTGGAAAGGTAGTGCGAGTCGAGTTCTTGGGCTTATACACGCTGACATGAAGACAGTCCTCGCTGCCCTGAACTTTATCTGGCTGTGGAGTAAACTGATCCCATTGCAGGCACACCACTGGTGGATTGGTCGCATCGAAGGTATCCTTCCAATGGCCAGTGAATGGTTTAGGCGGCTCAAAACGCAAATCACCCAGAGGTGGCTCTGCGTAGGGTATAGACTCGTAGCTGTAGTATCCCTCGTTATCACGTCCACGTATTATTCCATGTTCTAGTTCCACCAGAAGCGGATCAGCAGCGACAACTACCGATGCCAAAAGGCAAAGCCAAACAACCTGATTAGTGATATAATTCATAATGTGCACTTGAGCGAGTCTGAATGTGAACTGCTGGAATTATTATAATCATCAGTAAATTTATATTCTTAGCATTATACTCTCCCAGAGCAGATTGCGAGAGTCGTGAGAGTGTGAGTATAATTATGAGATTATTGTTCTCATAATCAATACTCGTGCAAACAAATTTGAATACTCTTGTTGAGCGTGACTAAGTATACAATACAGCAGCCCACAGGCTGATAAATAGTATATGCATATGTATGTATACACACATGTCTATATACATACTTATACATACATATGTACATGTAAGTGGAAGCGGTTTGTTACATAGATCTACTTTATATTGAATTCATTCATTGGCCACGACAAGCCGAAACATTTGGGTTGAAATCAATCCGTAGCTTTATTTAAACTGGTGACGCTAGTTTAGTAACTGTTCCATTAAATTAGTTTAATTCGTCAGATTTCTTAGCAGTAACCAAAGAGATAAGCTAAATGAATAAAATAAGAAGCTACATTTAGTTTAATTTCTTTCGAGCTTAAGTGTATCTCAGTTTTTTAATGAAATAATTATATAATTACAATTATATTATCAGTTAAATTACTCATAAACCATACGGATAAAGATACTCAAAATACGTGTGAATAAAATCAACTCTTGCTTATACAGTGTGTCACTAAAGTCATCGTACACCCTATACACTTGCACGAAACCTTCCTGTAACTGTGTGAAATTTTTATTAAACAAAAAGTTCTGAGGCAGGTTTATAAAATACTCTTTTTGTCTTTGAAATAAAACAGTAACATTTTATTTTAGTCTAATTATTATGTTAGTCTTCTTGCGTTTAATAAAAATGTGACAAAGTTTGTTTCGGGTTGCTTCAAATGCAAATGTATAGGGGGTACGTTGAATTTAGTGCAGGGGCGGATCAAAGATGGTTTAAGGTGCAAAATCTTTTTCGAGCTTTTTAATGAACAGTCATTTGGCGCCCGCGTGCTCTGCCTTTGCTTAAGTCCGTCCCTGTGTTTTTTCGATCTTCTTTCTTTCAGCCGAAATCACAACTCAATCGCACAGCTGCAGTCTGGCAGCTGCTGCTATTCGTTTAAGTGCGAACGAGATGGAAAGTAAAACGGAAAGGGGAATGGCCGATTACCGTTGTAGTAATCCCGCATGATACATTCATACAGTGGGCATTATTGGATCTCTCATCAGGGGCGGATCAAAGATAATTTAAGGTGCTGGCAAAATCTTCTTGACTATTTGGCGCCTTCAAAAATTTACGAGCAGGCTGGCGCCTGCTTTGCCTTCGATTAAGTCCGCCCCTGCTTTAGTGGCACACTGTATTTCAGGACTTATACTCAGGTACCCCCAAAGAATTATATGAGTTGGCACGTTATCGGCGAGCTATGCCATCTCTAACATTGTTTTTATATTGTGATAGAAAGGAAACCTCCATTCGATATTTCCTGCTACAGTAGAAGACATCAGCCAATAGTTAATGTGGAAAAATAAAATTGTGCTTTTTATTAAGAAACAAACAACAAACAACAAGATAATTCGATTATTCGATAAACTGTGAAAAAAACGTTGGGTAAATGTTGCATACAACTCCTAAGGAAACTGATTTACTTTTAATGTTTCGCACTTATTGCGAGTGATGGATAGCAATTGGAGCTGCTCTTGGCCAACATTGTCCTGAAACGCGCAATTGTCGTATACTAAGGATCCAGTTGCGGCGAAATCCTCCAGCATCTTTAGAAAGTTGTTTGCAATAATTTCCTCATCGGCTCGCAGAGTCAGATGAACAATATTTTTAAATATAAGAGAATAATCGTCGCCATGCCCCGTGCCTGCACAAGTAGATAATATTACATGTATATCAGATAAACCCATTTAATAAAAAACTATTTCCGTTTCAGTTTCTTACCAAAGTGATAATCAAAGCGACCTGCTAGTAGTTTTCCAATTGTATTGTCAGCGGGATTATCATAAACGTATGTATAAACAGGACTCTTCCCATACTTGCGATGCAGATCAATTGAATCCTTGCATCCCTGCTTAAACAGAAGGTCTGTAAACATACGCTGAAGATCCCAGTAGCTGTCGATGGTGAAGTTCCGATCACCCAAGTAGCTTTGTCTGATATCCCGGGAGAAGTCATCCAATTCTTGTACCGTAAGTTTTGAGTCACGGTAGAAGAAGAAATATGGTGCTAAGTCATACCAGCGACTGTTCAGTTCCTCAATTAGCTCTTTTCCGTTGGATTGCTTTGCCAGTAGCAGTCCAGCATTGTAACCACCATCCTCCAGTGTGTAGGAGGCCAACCAAGGAACTTGCGAAAACTTTCCACTCTTGATTATGTCAAGGGGATGCTGGGTTAGAAAAGGCTCTGCCGCATCAGCAGGCTCTACAGCTGGACCAAACGGAACAGCTGGTATATAACCAAATACCAAAAAGTGTTGAGCAGCTCTGACTATTTCGGCTGCATCCTTTGTCTTTAGGCACGTTTTAAGTTCAATTGAATCACTAAGTAAGCCGCAGCCTACAATGCGACCCAAGTCAAAGGCGCGACGACGTCCACCTTGTTGGACAACCCAAGTCTCGAGAGCAGTTCCACTAAATGACAAAGCTCCCTTTGCTAGCTGCTTAAAATCCTCTTGTAATAGCTGCAAGTGCACCGAAGCACCGCCAGCAGAGTGACCCACCACAATTATATTTTCCGGTTCTCCGCCAAAGCGGTTAATGTTCTGCTTGATCCAACGTAGCGCCAGACGCTGATCCTTCAGTCCGAGATTCCCTGGCAGAGCAGCATCACCGGTATTAACAAATCCCAGTGGACCTAGTCGATAGCTAATCTTCACTAAAATAACATTTCCCCTCTCCATGATTTGATCATGTCCGTTTTGATCTGCTCCACCGAACATGAATGCACCGCCATGTATTAGCACCACAACTGGAAAGGTAGTGCGACTCGGGTTGTTGGGCTTATACACGCTGACCGTAAGGCAATCCTCGCTGCCATGTAGTTTATCTGGCTGTGGAGTAAACTGATCCCATTGCAGGCACACCACCGGTGGATTGGTCGCATCGAAGGTATCCTTCCAATGGCCAGTGTATGGTTTAGGCGGCTCAAAACGCAACTCACCCAGAGGTGGCTCTGCGTAGGGTATAGACTCGTAGCTGTAGTATCCTTTGTTATCACGTCCACGTATTATTCCATTCTCTAATTCTACCAGGAGCGGCTCAGCAGCGAAAGCTACCGCTGCCCAAAGGAATAGCCATATTGACAGAGAAAATTTATTATTCATGATGATTACTTGACCGAGTCTGAATATGAACTGTTGGAAGTATTAACAATCATCAGTCAATTTATTGCTTTTGAATTGAAACGGAATAAAATTATTTGATTACTGTTTTGATTATAGTTTCCATAATTAATAGTTGTGTACAATAAGGCTCAAACAATGGTGACTACTCTCACTGAGAGTGATCTACGTTTTCAATACCCTAACATACAATAATGGCTTTCAACGAATAAATTGAACAGTGGAATCAGTTTTTATTGTTGTCTTTTCCTTATTTTTAGCAGTTTTTGACTATTGGGTTGTTTTTCCTTGGACTGAGCTTATTCTATTCTAATTCCCTAGAATGATGATTTATGAATGCATTTATATCACAGACTTTAAAAGCTAGATATACCAAAGTTTGTGTATATATATATATATATATATTAAAGCAGAATATTAAGGTCCGTACATTGAAGTCTCTATTTACACGGTATTTCATTTCTGAATGAGTTTGAGTCGATGAAATAAGGGTAAACGGGGTTTATTGTCAAAACAAATTGAGGTATTCTGGTCGAAGTTTTCTTTTGAAATGTAAATTAACAACTTTATTCATTGGTATTTATTAACATGCAAAGGAACGCACTTTCAGTTGGAATGTATGTTAGGACTTATAAAATGTGGATTAAGGGTGTCTTTAGTCGGACTCGCTACGCTGGAGCATTCTACAGTATCGTTCATTACAAAGAGAAATTTATAAAGTAAAATTAGGGCTTAGTCACGCAACATTCTATAAGCTATGATTTGACTATTTAGTTAATCCATGGTATTAAATATATTGAGCTATTTAACACATTAATTTTATAATTTATGTTATTTTTTATAAATTGTGAGTATATATTTGTATGTTATCAACTCGACGATCACGCGAGTATTTATAGTAAACTAGGTAGAAATAATATATAATTTAGTTTATATCTTATATCGACTAAGTTATTTTCAGATTCGCATCATAAGCTCCTAACTCAGGTACACATATACACACGCACACACAAACACACACTACAAGAAATTCTTAGCTCTGACTTGTACGAATTCTGCTGCGAAACTGCTTTCTGTAGCTGAGTGTAGCATCTTTTAATTTGATTGTTAAATAGCTTCAGATCGTTATGAAATTAATTAGTTGTGATAATAACTTAAATAATTTCGAAAATTGAAATAAAATGTTTCATATTAAGTATTTAAGTACCAAATTTGGTGTAAGTAGCTTTTTAGTTTCTGAAATACACGCATTAATACCGACACACAAAAGGATATGGCTAGAGCGAGTTGTCGAATTATTCATTGTCTAATAAGTACAGGGCATTTTCAATAAATCGAAATAAGTTTTATATCAAGTTTTGTAGTGATAAATCATTATAATCATTATAAGATTATAAGGCATTATATTTAAATCTATAAGATGTTTTTGGGTTAACTAACTTAAAATCGTTTATAAAATCGTTAACAATATTTCCTGAAATAGGAAAAAATAAGTGTTTGTGACGTACGTATAAATTTTAACGAAAAATTAACAATTAATTAACTTACTATTTAACATTGTCTTGAACATAACTGTGCCGCAACCCAAAAATTTCGCAGTTCGTTCTCTACAAATGCCGCAGGCAAACAAAATTCAGTTAATTTAGAGATTTAAATGCTGCGACTTTGGCACTTGCAGCGTCAATTTGTTGTAGGGAATAGCTGGCACGTCTGGGTAGTAATCGATCAAAATCGTTGGCTGATATAGACGAAATTATAACAAGCAGGCGACCAACTTAATTGAAAAGCTGGGCTGCAAAGATCGGCATGCTAGAGATCAAAGATATAGAGATGGATACCTTGGTATCACAGTGACAGCAGCGACTTTTCCTTAAGAATTACATCCACATGACATCCACATGACATCCACATGACATCCACATGACATCCACACGACATTCACATGACATTCTCATGACATCCACATGACATCCACACGACATCCACATGACATCCAAATGGTATGTAATAAATGCCGAGTTGATTTAAGAAAAAATTTACTGATGTAAAGTTGATAAAAACGTGCATATGTTTGGAAACAGATAATTTTAAATTTTGTTTTCACAACTGTGCTTTTAAACTTTTCTGTGGAATATAACATCTTTAGTAAATTAATTTATCCACAATAACATTTGTTAGCGATATAAACAGATTAATAAACAAGTAACATAAACAAGTAACATTCGATTATTATGTATACGAAAATAAATTGTTGGGTCAATGTTTCATGCACCTAGGGAAAGTGATTTACTTTTAATGTTTCACATTTATCGCGAGTGATGGAGAGCAATTGGAGCTGCTCTTGGCCAACATTGTCCTGAAACACGCAGCTGCCAAATGCTAGGGTTCCACTTTCGGCGAAATCCTCCAGCATCTTGAGGAAGTTGTTTGCAATAATTTCCTCATCAGGTCGCATTGTAGGATGCACAAAATTTTGAAATATAAGAGAATAATCCTCGGCATGTCCCGTGCCTGCACGTGTTCATGTTAGACAAGCCAAGCAATTAGTTAAACAAAATTTTCTGTTTAAGTTTCTTACCAAAGTGATAATCAAAGCGCCTTGCCAGTAGTTTTCCAATTGAGATATCAGCGGGATTATCATAAACGTACGCATAGACAGGACTCTTACCATACTTGCGGTGCAGATCAGTTGATTGTTCCGATCCGTTCTTAAACAGGGCATCAGTAAATATGCGCTGAACATCCCAGTAGTTGTCGATGGTGAAGTTCCGGTCACCCAAGTAGCTTTGTCTGAGATCGCGAGAGTAGTCATCCAATTCTTGTACCGTATGTTTTGAGTCCCGGTAGAAGAAGAAATATGGTGCCAAGTCATACCAGCGACTGTTCAGTTCCTCAATTATCTCCTTTCCATCAGACTGCTTTACCAGTAGCAGTCCAGCATTGTAAGTACCTTCCTCCAGAGTGTAGGATGTCATCCAAGGAACTTGCGAAAACTTTCCACTCTTGATTATGTCAAGGGGATGCTGGCTAAGAAAAGGCTCTGTCGCATCGGCGGGTTCTACAGCTGGACCAAATGGAGTGAATGGTACATAGTCAAAAACCAAAAAGTGTTGAACAGCTCTGACTATTTCGGCCGCATCTTTAGACTTCATGCAGTTTTTGAGTTCCATTGAGTCGCTTAGTAAGCCGCAGCCCACAATGCGACCCAAGTCAAAGGCGCGACGACGTCCACCTAGTTGCACAACCCAAGGATCGAGAGCAGTTCCACCAAATGACAATGCACCCCTTGCCAGCTGCTTAAAATCCTCTTGTAATAGTTGCAAGTGCACTGAAGCACTGCCAGCCGAGTGACCCACCACAATTATATTTTCCGGTTCTCCGCCAAAGCGGTTAATGTTCTGCTTGATCCAACGTAGCGCCAGACGCTGATCCTTCAGTCCGAGATTCCCTGGCAGAGCAGCATCACCGGTATTAACAAATCCCAGTGGACCTAGTCGATAGCTAATCTTCACTAAAATAGCATTTCCCCTCTCCATGATTTGATCATGTCCGTTTTGATCTGCTCCACCGAACATGAATGCACCGCCATGTATTAGCACCACAACTGGAAAGGTACTACGACTCGGGTTCTTAGGCTTATACACGCTGACCTGTAGACAGTCTTCGATGCCCCTAAGTTTATCTGGCCTTTGAGTGGTCTGATCCCATTGCATACACACCACTGGTGGATGGGTAGCATCGAAGGTATCCTTCCAACGGGCAGTGTATGGTCTAGGCGGCTCAAAACGCAATTCACCCAGAGGTGGCTCTGCATAGGGTATAGACTCGTAGCTGTAGTATTCTTCCATATCGCGTCCTCGTATTATTCCATTTTCTAGTTCTACCAGGAGCGGATCGACAGCGACAACTATCGCTACCCGAAGGAATATCCAAACGGACAGAAGCAATGTATTAAACAAATATTTAGTATTCATGATGATCACTTGACCGAGTCTGAATATGAACTGTTGGAAGTATTAACATTTATAAGTCAATTTATTGCGTTTACAATTGTTTTGAGAAATAATTAAATATTTTGATTAGTGGTTTGGCTTTTACATAATAAAAATGGTTTATGATTGTCGTCCTATTTTCCATAAACTGTGATTATATATTCGTATTTGACGATCACGCGAATGTTAATATGACAAAACGCCCAGATTATAGAGTAAGATTTTAACATGTTTATCTATTTTCATAGGGAAAACAATTGCTGCCTGTAAATCAAATAAGATATTCGTAGCACAGAATAACGTAAACTAAAATTACGACCAGTGATATACCATATAATTTTTGAATTTTTATACAAATAATACGCTAATCGTTTTGCCTCGCTCCCAATCCAATCGGCTTTCTGCTACAGTAATGTCAAATCATTCAGAGTAACTGTACTGTACCGATATATCGAATCATTCAGAGTAACTGTACTGTACGGATCTTAGCACTGAACGATTAAGTTGTGTAGTTCATAGCTAAGCGCCGCGAGCTGTGCTTCTCCTTTGAATATTTGATAGTCTGTAGCATGCCTCTCTATGAGACTAAAATACTTTGACGTCTATGGTTTTAATTACTTAAATCGGTCGACATCATTCTCTATTAAAAACATTAAACGTTATTTCCTTTATTAAAGCTTAAAGCAAAAGAGAAATCTCAACCACCCACCTAATCTTACCAGGAAACACATCCAACATACATATATGGGTATAGTCCCTGAGAACAACTCCTTCATCCGAATATATAGAGAGTTTTTAGTTGTCTAGAATCTATATACTTTATAGATCGGATTGATTTTGTTTGTTTTTGCAACACGATCTTTGTATACTCAGGCTCTTCTTTCATTCCTACTTTTTTTTTATATAGAGTTAATCCTTTTTGGCGCTAATTGTATTTTTATTTTATTTTTCCGAAGTTTTATTGATATGTTAACAAAATTACACACCATAATTTACAGCTGATTGGATTTTTGTACATTTATTTTGATCTTTATTAGGTGCGGGATCCGTATCACCATTACAAAACATTAAAACAGGCCAAACTTCGTGATAAAAAGAAATGAAAGAATTTAAAAGCATGAGGACTTGAGTGACGTTGAGAAACAGGATATCCAACCACAGAGGAACAGTTTAAGCGATGCCAAATCGCCTGACAGGCCTGGCAGTAAATAAACCTCTGGTCAGAGCTCTCCAGTGTCTACATCTGATCTATGATTATAAGCAGATGGAGATCTCTATCTCTCACTGTCCACGCACGTACCAGGGACAGTTGGTAATCTGCCTTGGAGCAGGATACTGAAATACCTGAATATGTTTATATGATGAGTTTGCAGCGATCCCCCAGATTTGTGGACGAACATTGCTCTTTTGGACTACTAGAAGATTCCTTCCTACAACAATCCCGAAACTATACAATAGTTCTGTTTGTTTGGCGTCATTTCATCAAAGGGATACAAATTCTTTGCCCTTTTGGCGCCATGTGGTAGTAGTCGTAGCCAGTAAAGCAAAAATGTTAACGCGATTAGTTTTGGGTAAGGATGATTGGTGTAGGAGTCCATTCGGGACATACAAAGAAAACCCACAAGTAGACAAACAAACTTTCGCTTTTATATATACAAATAATATTACAATATTATATCTGATAGTTTTATATTAATCGACCTGAAGATTTTAATATTCGCATAACTGACAAACAATGAATTAGTTCTTACCAGAAGTTATTTCTATTCAAATGGGTTGAGTTTCAATCAACATTTCTCGACAAGTTGAATAACGTTATTAGTATTAATATAACTGCGATAGGCTTTAAGTTCTTTAAGACTTTAATTATTTGTGTGAAACCTTGTTATATTATTTAAGCAATATCCAAATGCTGGCTAAACATCATAAATCGATGAGGAAGATATTCGGGTTTGAGGCGAGGTAAGATACAAGCTTCATTAATTCAATACTCTTGTCAACTGGGGAGACGAATAAGCGGTTCCATTATCATCGTTATAATCAACGATGAAGAAGATTATGATGATAAGGTTGTGGTTGAGGCTAAGGATGTGGATGTGGATGTGGATGCAGATGTGGATGTGGATGATGATGACTAGGAAGCACATGTCGCTAACGGACTGTGTATGCGTATATGTATATAAATGAATTAGTTCACATTAAGTATACGCCACAGTGTACGCAAAGGCTAAGCAAGCATGATTTAAGAAATATGCTGGGACTTGTAACTGCTGCTCATTTGGTGCTCTCTTTTGGGTCAGTAAATGTGCGAATAATATAAGTATGTGGTGTATGGTGTGTGTGTGTGCATGTGCGATGGCTTGGGAGATTAAGTTCTACTGCCGCCATCGCTCTGTGTGTGAAGCATGGAATATTAATTCCTTAAGTAATTCACAACATTTGTAACTAATGTTTGTTAATGAGCATTCCCTCGTCCCATTGCTCCCTCTGCCATCACTCTATAAGTCGGTAAGCGTATTTGGCTAACTGCCGAGCTCTGCCTGAGGTCAAGGCAAAACCTCGAGTTGAATTACTTCTGCGTCTGACTCGCTAAATGCAAGAATTAGTAAGTGCAAAAGTCAGAAAGGCGCACTGGACTCTCTCCTCCCCGGATGCGGGGTGATCAGGGGCCAAAGAGACAGTTGGAACGTTGAACAGGCACTTAATGAAATAATTATGTAAAACCAACTGTCTGTCGTTATGGCACCTTTTTGGCCAATGACGTGGTTTTTACATTCATTAACTTTACCATGTTTAATTTGAATGCCGTGTTTTAATTGTATACTTAAGATTGCGTTCAGTATCATTAAATGTTTAATTTTATTATATCCTTGCAAAGGATACAACGATAATAGTTACTTATAGTACAATGTAATATTGATAACTGGGACTGCCCGAAATTAGCTTTCTCCATAAAAATACAACACTAATAAGTGTTTGTTAGAGAACATAACTTAGTTCAGTCGACGATTTGCAATTAACTTTTAATTTTAGATTTAATTAACTTACAATTTTTTCTCGTTATCTGTTTTCTTTTTGTATAAAAGCAATTATTATATATAACAGGCGCTAAAAGCCTAGTAGCTATGCATACTCAATCAATCCCAGTACAATTAAATAGGACTTGTACGTATTTTGAAATAAAATGTTAAGCTTCCTAATATGGCATTCTAAATGTATTTTTTATGCATATTTAGCGAATTCTATTACGTTTATATATATATTTTCTACATTTGGCGTCAAAATGTTATATATGCGCTCTTTAACTAGAGCAGGTTTAGAATTTATTTATCTTATATATATACTATATAATACTTCTGTTCCCAGTTAGCTTAAGGTATAGCTTTAACTGCTTGTATTTAATAACATTGGTTTCCGTTTTCGGATGTCTTTTGATTAAAATATTTCTTTGATATTAATGACAGGCTGTCATTTCCAAGGCAACGCTTTATTGGATTTCCTGCTGATTTACATAAAAATTTGTTTTTTATTAGAATTATAATAATATATATATATTATATATTTTTTTTATGGCTTTGGTAAGCATTTTTATTTAAAAGCCGTCTTTAAGTGACAATTATTAAATTTTGTGATGGGGAACTTAACAAATAGTTATTTCATTTGGTGGGGTTATTAAAATGGATCCGATATCTAGGGAGTGGGGTCCCAGGGGAGGTCCAAGGGATGCCTTCTTTGAAGCCTTCTTATGGAGTTGCTATTGTCTAGCAGACCAATGGAAAGTGATTTTCGGGGTGCGGGTGCCTAATCTGGACCTACGGCCCATTAGCCAATAGTAAGCTTTGAGCTTTTTCTCTGCCTGTTTCTTCTTTTTTATTAGGTGGGGTCTCCAGGTGAGTGTCCTGTCCAGCGTCATGCCGAGGTATTTGGGCGTGGGTTGTTCGGGTATAGCGTTTCCGCCTAGGAAAACTGGTGGGCAGTATCCGGGTCTTAGAGAGAATGTGGTAGCGGTGGATTTATCTCCATTGACCACAATATTCCACCTCCTCTGCCAACTGTCAACTAGGTCTAGTTGCTCCTGCATGAATTGAGAGGCCTTCTCGGGCGTCTCTGCCGTGGTGAGGAATGCTGTCTCGTCCGCGTAGGTAGCAGCTAGTAGGCAGGGGCTGTGCAAAATTTACATTAACTTACTTAACGTACTTTGTTCTGACTCTCGATCTGAAAAGCTGTAGAAATCTCTTGCATACTTTTACACAGATATTATTTATATATATTTTCACATGAGTCTCAAAAGAAGAAAAGTCTGCGTATGAGTAACTTTTTCATGGTGGTCCTATGAACAATAGTCATTCAACCATATACAACATAACCAATAACTGTCCTATACATACAATATACATACTTGCATATAGTTTTCTTAAGGTAAAGGTCGTTGGAAAATGATTTTTCCGCTCATATGTGGATATCTTAAAAGTAAAGGTGTGATTCTTCCCACTCGTACATAATAGAAGTAATGACAGGAAGGTAGCTTAACAAGTTTATGTGGCACTAAGGATGGCTTATAAAATGCAACTATGACGCAAACGCGACGCTAATCAGCGGTGCTCCTGTTCCCCTATTCCCAATCCAAGTGCTACTAGTATGAGTGTAGTAAGCCGCCAAAGAAGAGTTTGTCATTGCGCCATAAAATATGCAACAAACATACAAAACTGTTACTAACAAGCACGTACACTTTTAGGAGAAAGCGTTTAGTAGCTGCCAGTGGAGGTGGAGGTAGAGGTGGAGCTGGGGGTGGTGGTGTTGGATGTGAAGTACGTGGAGTACAAGTATCTGGATGTGCATGTAAAATAATTTGAAAACACGGCATTTGCGTAATGAAGCATGGGTAAGCGCGAGACGAAGCTGCTGACAGCAAGTGAAAAGAGCTCATAAATGCCAGAAGTTATGCAAGTCCTTAACTTTTATGAGCAATCGCAGAATAGGGAGGGAGGTTGGGGACAGGTTGCAGGTGGCATGTGGCAGGTGGCAAGTGGCAAGTGGCAGATAGACTATGCACAGGTGCAAGTGGCGTATCACACATGTTTGTCATTCGAATGGTATACAGAGTGTGTCTCACTGGGTGCGGTTGAGCTGACAGAAATGTGCGAATTCTCTCACCAACTTTGCAACACAAAATCCAGACGAGGCAGCTGTAAGAGGTGAGTTGCAGCGTCGGGGCCTAAACTGGCATTCACATTCGCATGCAGTGCGTAATCTTCACCTTTTTCACAGCTTTGCCATGCACTTTCATTTCATGCTTACGGGCGCCCTAGCACTTGCTACTTGTATCGACAAAAGTTGCGCTGCGCCTTGAATTCGCCAGTTTATTCCACATCGCAGCCACCAAATCTAGACCCCGCCTTATCCCCTCCAATCAGACTTACTATGGAAAAAGTTGACATATTTTTCGATACAACCTCAACAGTTTTAGTTACTGGATAATTATACAAATATTTTGGATGTGAGCTGCCAATTATTATAAAAACAAAACGTATATTTCAGGAACATATACAAGTTTTACTATAGAGAAAATGCAATAAATATCGGAGGCAAAAGTTCAGTCAAGAAACTTCAAAAAAGTCCGCAAAAAGTCATGAGACTAAATTAATATCTGAAATAGTTTCTTCTAAGCTTTATTTTAACTAAAACTTAGAAGTTTTAAGAAAAAGTTTCTTCTTTGACAAAAGTTGTAGTTTTTGACGTTCTATTTTATCATAAGAGGAACTCCAACGTATACTGAGAGCGACAACAAATTGCAATCTACAAATTATATTAAGCACTTGAAACAATTGTTAAACAAACTAGAAAAGGTTTCCCCAACAACTGTTATCTTATATTTCTATAAGATAGATAACTGATAAATGTTAGAAAAATGACAGAAATTTGCGATCAGTAGCCCACAGTACACCCACAGCTGCATCTCACTAAGTAGTTGTAAGCTGCATAATGTATTTACGCAAGCACCGGAAATTGGGTGCTAGAAGCAGAAGCAGCTGCCAGGCAGCAGGTGAGGCAGCTCGTCAGGTTGCAGTCGTTGTGCTAAACGCGAATAGACAAGTGTGATCCCTTGCGGATGTGGATGCGGGTTAGAAATGTGGATAAAGGGTAGTGCCTGATGGTCGTGGGTTGTGGGTTGTAGGTGCGGGCTCCTCTTGCTTTATGCGCTCATATTTGATGGCATTGTGGATTTGTGTGTGGAATTACAGCTCTTAGGCGGAGCTGCTCCATTTGAGCATTCATTAATATGCGATGCTCAATGCTAGAATATGTTGTCCGCACTCTTTGAAATATATGACAAGCCAGACTACAAGTGGCGATGGAAAAAGCAATCTCTTCGAACTGCATATGCGCCCACTTCAGACGAGGGTTTGCCAATTAGCCACTGCATGGACGTAAGTGTAAGACGATTATACAGAAAATCTCTTAATTGACACACACTAACTAAGTATTTACAAAAATATGCTCTTAACAGTTCAACTAGCCCGTGATACTAATTAAGACTAATTGATTTCTTTTTAATTGGCACTGCTCTTCCTTGGATTTATATCTGTATTCACTTTTCAAGCCTGAGAAACTGCAACGAGCTTGTCCACAATCGAATTAATAACTTAGGTCAACGTGAGCTTATGTCATGCACTGACTTCCACATTTTTAGCTATAATGTAACATAATAAACGAGAGAACTCCTTTAAACTTAATTAGTCCACACACGCACAGCCGTAGCCACAACAAAGAGGAGTGAGGTAGAAACCCACCAGAGTGCCGAAATTTAGAGCAACTATTTATGCAAATGATATGAATAAACACAAATATACATATGTATATATATATATGAATGTATATAAGGTACACATGCATAGATAAAGTATACGTATATAGTTTTGCATACATATGTCGACGGTTATTTGCATAGAGGTGAAAAGTATATACAAGTACGTATGTTAATTTTGCGTAATTGCAGGGCATTTAGTTTTTAATACTAGCAGCGGCAGTGGTGAGGTGAGTCAGCTACTGCCACCTCATTGTCCTTCTCGTGGCTGGAATTCCTGTACATTTTTGCGGTTGTATGCAAATTAACTTAAATGTCAACGATGGAGAATTTTGTCGACGTGAAACACAGCAAAGTCAGAGCTAACGAAATGTCAAAAAGGGGAATCCAAAGCCAGCATTGCCTGAAAATTGTGGCTGAAAAATTGTGCAACGGAATGGTGACCGAAAGAGAGCTGCGCGTAAAGCATTACACACAAAGGAGGAAAGAGAAAGGAAGACAGATAGAGAGGAAAAAAGCGCAAACTGCAAACGTCAACCAAAATTTTTTTAACTCTAAATTGACTGAAACTTGGTGACAATGATGTTAACTAGAGTGTGAAAACTATGATTGGCTGTCGAGAGAGAGACAGAGAGAGAGAGAGAGAGATGCACGGTGCGGGGGTACAACACGCACACAATGAGAGTGCAATGGGATGAGGGGCTGCCGTGGTCGTTATTACCGGAAGGAAGGGTATGTGATGGGTGGAGTAACTGGTGGCACTCATGAGACATTGCCTGCAAAGTGCTCTTTGATTTATGGCGCATTTGCAATCGTTTTCCATACACAGAGCTTCGACATTTATTCAATGGCAGGCATCCACTTTACTTTAGGTGTGTGTACATAAAAATCTGTTACTTAGGCAATCTCTCTGTGTGTTTCTGTGTGTGTGTGAGTGTGTGTGTGCACTTTCGATTTGCTATTTCCATGATGGCTGCTTTTGATTGTAACCCAATACATTTAGTACAATATGCTCAAACGCAGCTTTCAACAATCATGACTAATTGATCTGAGATTGTTCTGCTCAATAAGAGATTCTTCTTTGCAAAATAATAATGAAATTAAGAAAGTTAAAAAGTCTTTGTTTGCCACCTTTCTCTAGTAGGATCTTGCTATTAAAGCCAGCCTTAGAACAAGTTAAGCTGTTTTATTTATTCAAAAAATAATAAACCGGAACATATATTTATCTACTCTTTAAAGACGTCTTAATTTTTCTATCGTAGAGCTCCCAGGAACTATCTTTTCCTTTTCGCAATTTACGCACACTTTACAACTCTCATTTCCACTCCCTTTGTTCAATTAAACTCTCACTTTTCTATCACTTTCGGTTTAACCGACCTGATTGGGTCTTTCTCAATCCTTGCCACAAATGTTGTAACAATTCAAATTTAAAATCATTTTTAATACTTTTTACTTTTTACCTTTTGGCAATTCCAGTTTACTTTTGAGGAATGTACCGACTCCAATATAAAATCGATTAACAGTTCTGTCATAAGAACCTGAATTCTCTGATTTAATATGCTTCGATTAGTCCCTATAGTTTCAACAAGTTTTCTGGACTTTATTGTGGGTAGTGGAAGTTTGAAATTATATTTGCAAATCTCTACCTTCAGACGCCTTCATTCGAAATTTATAATCCAAAGAGGCTCTTTTGGTTCCCTCGAAGACCTGAAATAATTTCTTGATAGACATTTTTGTAAATGCTGCTTTATAACATTTATTTGCTTTGCTTAAATATGTTGACTATGTGGATAATTTTGGAAGTGGCGTACACAGAATGGTGGGGAAATTTATAGGAATGTCATCATGCGTTGGTCCGGGTACAGCGTAGTCGTCTCAAAGTATGTTCAGAGGATCTTGCAGCACTATCGCTTAGTTGCGGCGGGCTCGGCAGTTGTCGACCTCACGGCGACTGCGACAGGTCTTCAGCTCTCTGTCGAACCATTGTCCGGGACGACATGACTGGAACTTGGCGCGGTTGTTACGGCAAACATAGAAGCGGCGACAGTGTCTGGCATTTGTGAAGAAGGTACCATCCTCCTGGCCCTGACAGTCGTGTATGGAGGTCAAAGGCTGTGCTGGGTTATTCTCCTCATCATCATCATCATTCTTGTCATCACCTTTTGGGGGAGTTTTCGTTGGTTTTTTTGTGGTACGAATGGATTTCGTGGTGGTTTCACGGCCTTTCTTTGTTGTTATGCATGGAGTCTCTGTCGTGGTGCAGGACGGTGTTGTTGTCTTGGAAGGCTTGGATGTTGTTGTTTTCTTTGTTGCACTAGGACGAGTTGTATTTGGTTTTGATGTTTTCGTGCTCTTTGTTGTTGTTTTTGAAGCTTTCGTTGTTGTCGAACGAGTTGTCGCTGACTTTTTAGTTGAGCAAGTCGTAGTTGTGGTGTCACATTCAGTTGTTGTTTTCGCGGCTGTTGTGCGTGTGGTTGTCGTCTTTTCGGCTGGCGACCGTGTCGTTGTTGTCTTTTCGACCGTCGTCTTTTTAGTGGTAGTCTTCTCGGTTGTCGTCTTTTCAGTTGTCGTGCGTTTAGTTGTCGTCTTCTCAACTGGAGCCTTTTCGGTTAAGCAAATAGTTGTGGTTGTTTCGCAGGTTGTTGTTGTGGTTGTCGTAGTAGTTGTTGTTGTTGTGGTTGTTGTTGTAGTAGTTGTAGTTGTTGTTGTCGTTGTGCAAGGAGTTGTGGTTGTTGTCGTTGTCGTTGTGGTTGTTGTCGTAGTAGTTGTTGTTGTTGTGGTTGTTGTCGTAGTTGTTGTTGTTGTGGTTGTTGTTGTTGTGGTTGTTGTTGTTGTTGTGCAGGGAGTTGTGGTTGTTGTCGTTGTGCAAGGAGTTGTGGTTGTTGTCGTTGTGGTTGTTGTCGTAGTAGTTGTTGTTGTTGTGGTTGTTGTCGTAGTTGTTGTTGTGGTTGTTGTTGTAGTTGTTGTTGTCGTTGTGCAAGGAGTTGTGGTTGTTGTCGTTGTGCAAGGAGTTGTGGTTGTTGTCGTTGTGCAAGGAGTTGTGGTTGTTGTCGTTGTGCAAGGAGTTGTGGTTGTTGTCGTTGTGCAAGGAGTTGTGGTTGTTGTCGTTGTGGTTGTTGTCGTAGTAGTTGTTGTTGTTGTGGTTGTTGTCGTAGTTGTTGTTGTGGTTGTTGTTGTTGTTGTTGTTGTGGTCGTCGTTGTACAAGGAGTTGTGGTTGTTGTCGTTGTGCAAGGAGTTGTGGTTGTTGTCGTTGTGCAAGGAGTTGTGGTTGTTGTCGTTGTGCAAGGAGTTGTGGTTGTTGTCGTTGTGGTTGTTGTCGTAGTAGTTGTTGTTGTTGTGGTTGTTGTCGTAGTTGTTGTTGTGGTTGTTGTTGTAGTTGTTGTTGTCGTTGTGCAAGGAGTTGTGGTTGTTGTCGTTGTGCAAGGAGTTGTGGTTGTTGTCGTTGTGGTTGTTGTCGTAGTAGTTGTTGTCGTTGTGGTTGTTGTCGTAGTAGTTGTTGTTGTGGTTGTTGTTGTTGTGGTTGTTGTTGTTGTTGTGCAGGGAGTTGTGGTTGTTGTCGTTGTGCAAGGAGTTGTGGTTGTTGTCGTTGTGGTTGTTGTCGTAGTAGTTGTTGTTGTTTTGGTTGTTGTCGTAGTTGTTGTTGTGGTTGTTGTTGTTGTTGTTGTTGTGGTCGTCGTTGTACAAGGAGTTGTGGTTGTTGTCGTTGTGCAAGGAGTTGTGGTTGTTGTCGTTGTGCAAGGAGTTGTGGTTGTTGTCGTTGTGCAAGGAGTTGTGGTTGTTGTCGTTGTGGTTGTTGTCGTAGTAGTTGTTGTTGTTGTGGTTGTTGTCGTAGTTGTTGTTGTGGTTGTTGTTGTAGTTGTTGTTGTCGTTGTGCAAGGAGTTGTGGTTGTTGTCGTTGTGCAAGGAGTTGTGGTTGTCTCGCAGGGAGTTGTTGTTGTGGTTGTCTCGCAGGGCGTTGTTGTCTCGCAAGGCGTTCTGTCTACAACAGGTTCGGGTGTTGTTGTTAGTTTATCACATGGGGCCTTGATAGTGGTGGTGCATGGAGTTTGACCACCTGACGGCGAGTGATGAAGGCCGGACAATATAGATGCACTACGATCGCCCATGTGGCACTCAACTAGGCTTGGCAGGTTGCAAATCTGCGTCCTTGTATCGAAGTAGAGTCCATGGCCACATTCTCGTCGTAGTGCTCGTCCCCGCAGGCAGACATAAAAGCTGGAGCAGCTTACAGGATCCGCAAACGAAATACCATTGATATGCTCTGTACAATCGGGCCTTCGTGCCTCACTGGAGCCAGCCAGAGAGGACAGGGCAATTACGAATGTGAGCAGCAGCACGTTGTCTACAAGGGTCAGCAATTGGCATTAGAAAGGGTCAACGGGTCACCGAAGCAAGCGCAAAACTTACAAATTTTCATTGTTGCAAATAGTCCTTCCTTTGGTTATACCTTTGGGAGTAAAGACTTCTCCAATGTATGAGAAACTGCGACAACTGAAGCGCTTTTATAGACCCCATTTCTATTCTTATCAGCAACCATAATTATATGAAGAGCTCTTCAGCCACTTGAGTGCGACATGGCTATCGTGTAGAAAGAAAGTTGTCAGAATCCAGAAAGCTATTAGTAAATTGACCATCTGTCATTTAATCTAGTTTCAGAGCAAAACGAATGTACTATATCGACACTTTGCTCAGATTGATAATTGATAGATATTAAAACTAAAGAATGTTCTTCCTTTTTATTATTGATTTGTTATCGATAGAAAGAATAAATTTTAGATTTACAATTCGAAACAATATTTAAACTCTATTCAACATTATGGGGCATGTCCAGCTGTCAATCCGTCGAAAACTATCGGTTCAATGTGCTTCAAATTCATATCGATTTGCGGGGTGAGGAATGAAATTATAATTTGGAAATACTCTTAATCTATGGTGACGTTAAAGCTTTGATACCAAATTTACAGTCTCTCTTATAGTCTCTGATCCACGCGTTCATGCAGAGATACCGACAGGCAGAGGGACATGTTTAGACCGATTACATTGATTGATTGATGGTCAGAGATGTTTACTTCCTGTTACATACATCCAGCATGGCATCAACCTACCCATTCTTCTAGGGCTTAAGGTATATATTTATATATTTATATACTTGCCTGTTGCATAGATTTGCACTATTCATCATACCCTCTTTAGCTGTTGCAGTGGGTATAAAAACGTGTTTTGCAAATGGAAAATTGCATTGAAAATGAAGTGTGAAGAGTGAAAAAAACGAGGTGGAGTAAAATAATATATATATACGAGTATACATATTTGTTACCAGCTTAATGTGAAGTGGGACAAGAGAATTTTCAGAGATTTTTCAAACATTTGCGTTTTGCATTTGTCAGCCGCAACACTTGGGGTAGACAAATGAATGAATATTTAACAAACTTGTGCACAATTCATGAGCATTGTTTGAATATTTTAGTTCATATGCTGAGTCCACACAGACCAAAGCCAAAGTCCTTGTTGAAGTCCCATCTCATTTGACTCTATTTGAAGTATGTACATACATACATGTATGTGATGATAAATCGAATACGTGAGAGGCCAAACTTGCTTGGCATTGATTCACGTAATGGAATTTCCATTTTATTGCTACTCATAAATAAGGTAAAATATGTGGAAAGACATGCGAATATTTAAAGGATCTCTATTATCTATCTATTATCACCTTACCTCGTTGATGAGCTTGTTACCATAGGAATATAAAAAGGATTTCCATTGAAGAAAGTGTATTTTATTTACTCGTTTTACTTATGATAATAGCTTAAGACTTATTGCAAATATTACACTTGCTTTAATTTCATTTATTATTTAAAGACACAAAAAGGAAACACAAGTAAATAATAGAACAATCTCTCTAAATTTTGGTTTAACTAAGGCTCAAAATTTTGGTAAGTCTTTAATACTAACTAAGGTTTATAGCATTTACTTTTGTTTTTATTTTTTATTTTTTGAATATTTTATGTTTACGGGACTTTGTAAGTTTCATGTCCGATACACATATTTACACAGTTCCTTTAAAGAGTTTATTTGTTATATTCACGATCAATAATTCAGTTTTGTTTATTGTTTACACATATGCAGAATTCTACTTTTACTTATTTTCTAGGCATACTTGTATTCAAACTAAAATAAATAAATGAAAAATGAATAGCACAAGGCCATCAATATTTACAATTAATAGTAAACGAAATAGAAAGCAATATCTAATCTCACACTTATGGGAATAATGTTATTTCTTGTATTCACCGAAATGAACACCAATTCTATGGAACCTTTATATATTTAAGTAAGTAATGACATGCTTAAGAAATGGATCAGATTTTCCCTATACTCGTACCATTCGACCATCAACCTTATGACTCTATAAATTGTTTTTTGTGTTTGACATTTATTGTACATTTATATTTTTTGTGTATTTTTGGCAAGATTTACTTGCATTTTAAATTCTGTTGATAATCAATAATTTTATTCAATGGATCTTTTTTTATTTTCAAATGTATTTATACATTTCAATTCGTTTTATTTTATTTCTTATATAAATGGGTGAGATTCTGGTTTATCGAGAATTCTATTTAATGCGTTATTCAAATATGTTTTTTTTTTTATTTCTTATTAGAGTATTATAGTTATGATATTTAAATAATAATTTTTAAATTGGCGCTGAATCTTATAGATTCTCAAATTAAAGAACCTCTTTTTATTTACACAACTTTGTTTGTTCATGTATTTTTATATAAAATTAAATCAAACAAAGAGAATAAATACCTAAAATTAAATTAAAAAACTTAAAGTAATAGGAAAACTGGAAATCATTTGTTCAGTTTCAGTTTTAGTTTTAGTTTTACAAGTATTAAATGTACACATATATTTCTTTATTACCTACAAGCAATTACATTTAATATCTTTGTTAGTGGCATTAGAAGAGAACATACATGTATTCATATACTTATGAGTGAATCTATGATAAAACGCACTCGTGAATGCATTGTGAATGTATCTCATTGTAAGTACGAGTACGAGTACGAGTATAGGCTTAAAGTTCTAAACTTAATCGTGCACATTTCCATTGTGCGATGAGTAGCATCCTCGTTGACCTGCTCCTGTTGCTACTACAGTTGATTCTGTTGCCGTTGCTAGTGCTCAAGTTTTGTCCTCGGCCACTTTGGTACCACTAATTGAGCTGCTGACGTGGCCACAATCGCCGCCGAAGCCGCAGCCGCAGGCGAATCCGAAACGCCGTTGCCTGCGGGCTGTCGTCTGTTTCTCTGTTTCTGTTTCTGTCTCTGTCGGTGTCGGTCTCGGTGTCGCTGTCTCTGTCTGTGTGTAAAGCCTGTGGGTGACGTTTTCGTCTACTGTAGTCCTTGATGTTGACTTTGTTGTTGCTGTTGTTGTTTTTGGTGTTGACGGCGCCTGCAGCGCTGGTGGATTGTTGACATTGTTTCGGCCACGATTGCAAATTGCCACATTTCTAGCGAACACAAATTTAATAATCCACAAAAGTGTCAAAATCGTTGAAACATTTCGCCACTGTAAATAGCCAGGATATCCAATTAGCGTATTCCAGCTGACGCCGCCTGATTTAATGGCCGATGCGGAATATTCACCTGAGCACAAAAGAATAAAACATTCAAATATTGTGGTTATCATCAAATTGTAATTGGCCTCGCCACCCGCACACAGAAGTGTACAACCAAAATGAATACTCGACTTCAATTGTTGAGCTTTGACCTTTTCGGCAATATTCAATCCCATTCAATTTAGTTAAGCTCAAATTTTGTGTAAAACAATTTCCGAAATTTGCAAGCCGTAAATGAAATATACATGTGTGTGTGACTAGTCGATTGAATAAATAGTGGAAAATTGTAATTAAATATTTCTATTGCAAAATTGAACAGCAAACAGAGTCGAAATCGAAAATACAAATAAAAGTCTGCATAAATTATCGGATATTCGAGTATTGGTCTGTATGCGCTGCAACCACACGTGAAATGGGTACAAAACAAATATTGAGTTTAAATAAACACAGTTGAAATTAACTCAGTACATGTAGTCTTCAAAATGAAATAGACTGAAACGAACCAAATTTATTAGAATAAATTAATAATATATATCGATTGATGAGTGATAATAAATAAATAAATTTGCGAACTGATTGCCAGCAGTTTTATCTAAACAGAAAATAAAAAATATAATATATTGATATATAATATCTCATAGTTTTATTTCTACCTAAAATATGTGTGAATTTGGTTATAATTCTGGTTCAACCAGAATCAAATTTATTGGAATAAATTAATAATTTGTATCGATTGTTGAGTGATAATAAAATATTTGCGAACTGATTACCAGCAGTTTTATCTGTACAGAAAAATATTATTTTATTGGAAACTCTGATATTATTTCTACCTAAAATAGGTGTGAATTTAGTTATAATTCTGGTCCAACCAGAACCAAATTAATTAAAATAAATAAATAATTTATATCGATGGATGAGTGATAATAAATTATTTGCGAACTGATCACCAGCAGTTTTATCTATACAGAAAAATATAATATATTGATATATAATATCTGATAGTTTAATTTCTACCTAAAAAAAGGTGTAAATTTGGTTATAATTCTGGTCCAACCAGAACCGAATTATTTAAAATAAATTAATAATTTATATCGATTGTTGAGTGATAATAAATAAATAAACTTGCGAACTGATTACCAGCAGTTTTATCTATACAGAAAAATATAATATATTTATATATAATATCTGATAGTATTATTTCTACCTAAAATAGGTGTGAATTTAGTGATAATTCTGGTTGTTAAAAATGTTCATAAAAAATCAGTTCAATATAAAAATATTGTAACTGGCAACATTAAAATAAACTTATGCGTAATGCTAAATAATTTAATTTTCAATTGAAAAACCATATCATATTTTTAATTGAAAAATTGTATAAATCATAAAATGAAATGCAAACAGATTATGGAAGGAATTAAAAATGCCACTTCGGTGTTTGCATAAATAAATCAAAAAAATATACCTGACATATTGCATTTAATAAATAACGATAATAATTTTAATTTTAAACTCATTCATAATTCAAATATTTACAAACACTGCAGCTAAATGTGTTACTCGCATATCAAGAGTTTTCTGAAATATTTGTTTAGCCCACAAATTGCTGGAATTGACCAAAATAATTTATTCAATGTAATTATGGCTAAATGCCTCGCCCTAAAACCGCTATTGACATGCCAATGATTTGTTGAACTCACAGAATCTAGATGACTCCTGACGCTCTACACGTTAGTTCCCCGATGAAATGGAAGTCATCATTAAAATGAATGTCGCAAATCACGTGTCGAGTTCAGGAACCATTTTCTGTTCATAGAAACTACGCCCATGCTCGTGTATAGGAAAATTAATTATGCCATAAAGTGAATGCTGCATGGCCTGTCATGTGTGTACAATAAAAGGAAAATGTAAAAAATATATTATGGCAAAGTATTTTTTATATGAATAAATAAATGATGATATCATTAAATTATTAACAATCATTTGTCATGAGTGTATTGGTGGCTGGAAGTGGAGCAACTGCAGCCGTTGCCATAAAAGAGGTGCCCCCTGGTGCTGCAACAATTGATTGTGAGTACAATGCGAACAAAAGCAACAACAGTGCCTGCTGTATGTTAACGTCCACGACAATAGCACCGCAGAATGACATTAAGTTTATTAACCCGATGGCACTTATGTAAAATTCCATGTAAAAATATTAAATTTAAAACAAAAGTCACATACTACAAAGATTTTTATACCCCTTTAAATACTGTACGTGGGGTGTACTGAAATGCGGCAAGTGTATGTAACACATATAACTTTTTTTAAGTGTACCACATATATTTTCATTTAATAATAATAATACATGAAGGAGGTTAGTTTGTATGAAATATGTCTTTTTGTTAGACTGTCTGCAGGGTGTGTAGCAGCCGAGCAGTTTTCGCTTTAATATTCATACATATTTTTTTATTATTAATATTCGAGTAATTCCATTAAAATGCATGTGCAATTTTCACATAAAAACACTCTATTATACACCCACATGTACCTCAGCTTTTGACCCTGGACCCCTTGTTTATCGACACCTCCGACTCCTCCCCCACTGCGTCTTGTGAATCTGTGATCCTCATTGCACGGGGCTTAAAATGTTTTACTCATTTGTTGGGCTTAAAAAGCCAGGAGCTGCATTTTATCTGCGCCAATTAGTTGAATATTAAAAATACATAAATTTCACGCCATATTTGTCTTAACATATTTGTCTGTGTGCATCCCATGAAAATGCATTGAATATTTCGCGTTAATATAAAAAATTGTAAAATATAAGTAAGCTGATGCTTTAAAATAGCATTTTAATTTCCGATTTTATCTCAAATTGCTAAAAGTAATTATTGAATATTTGAATTTCAATTATTTATGTTGGTATTTTCGAATATTTTGTTGGTTCACTTGATTGTTGCCATACGAAATATGCTTTTATTTTTTGGAAATTTTATCTTTGTTTGCAGACGATATTAAGCGAATTTTAAGAACAGATTCTTATCTGTTTAGACAATGACGTTTGACAGATTGACAGGGATATCTAGGAAAGGAATGACAGATACATTTAAGTTGGAGTTACATTTTGGTTGGAATTAAGGTGGCAGTCGGAAGGAAAGGTCCAAGGGTGGAACCTCTTCAGCCGTCTCTGATGGAGACTATTATCCAGAAGGCAGATAATTTTCGTGGTCTCTTTAAATATCTTGTAGGCGACTCCATTATTTCGGCCATCACTGAGCGGACTTGCAGATCTCTCTGTACGACTGAGTTGCGGACTTAGCACTCTGCGGCAACCATTCCTCTGAGGACACTGGCTTGAACAGTTTCAATCTTTTTGATATTGGACAAGGCTGCAGTGCCCAGAGGTGAATGCCGTACGTCCAGATGGACTTGATCATAGTTTTGTACAGAAGAAGTTTGTTTTCCAAATTTAGCTTCGAACTCTTCCTCAAAAGCCAGTACAGTTTTTGTTTTTTTAACTTTAGCTGCGTGCACTTGTTCTTCAGGAGATTACTCCAGTTCAGTCCTCTGTCTAAGGTGAGGCCCAGGTATTTTGCTGCAGTGTGGGCTGGAATGTTATTTCCATTTAACAGAACTGGATCCTCCAGCTCCATCCCTTAACCATACGAAGTGTAACATGCATCAGTTGCAATAGAATTTAAATACTGTTATAGGAAAAAGGTTTTATATTTAAATTTTGTATATATTTTTAAACTCATATTTCAGGGCTGTCAAATGGATGTTATTCTGGATGGGGACATACTCTTATCCCTATTTGATTAAGTACTTTATAGCACAGGTGCAGAGTTGAAAAGCCACAGTTGAGCGTCAGTTGGAGGTGAGGTCAAAATACTGACAGCCGTGTTTTAAATCATTGTTTGCCCTTTCTGGCATAAAAGCAAAAGAGAATCACTTGAAATTCGCATAGGGCATGTTTTACCTGTATCCTCCCACCCTCCTGGCCGTTTACCGCAATTGCCAATGTCATTTTTATGGCCATTATTTTTAGCACCATTGGCCCGAATAAACGTGACAGTTGTCGCGACTGACAACGTGTAAACGACAAGGCCCAATTGTGCACCTGTCCCTCAAGCGTCTCTTATAGCCCCACCTGTCTGCAATCTGAGTGCTTGGGCCACCATGTCAGGTGTCATCATCACTTAGCTACCAAGCGGCATGAGTAACAGCCCCTCCAGCTACCCCTCCACACACACACAGATTGTCAGCTGGTGGGGCGCATTTAAGTAGCATGCTTCAAATTGCAAACGACACAACTGAACACATGTCAAAGTTGACATACACGCACTGCTCAAACACGAACACGAAAACGAACACGAACAACAATGCCAAATGGCAAATAGTACTTGGTCCTATTGAAAGCCAAGCGATTTAAATGCAAACACAAGCTGAGTATAGGACCACAAATACCTCATACTCCTACATATGCATGCACATATGATAGATACTCTTATGTACTCGCAGATACATTTGTATCTTTGTGCACTGCCAGATAAACAGATAGATAAATGGCTACTAAACTGGTATGTACGTATGAGTATGAGTGCGAGTACGTTTATAGGTCGTGATTATCGTCATCATATTTATCATAATCATCATCATCATGATGGTCATTATCAGTGTCAACGTCGTTCCCACTGTCGTTGTCGTTGACGTTCCTGTCGCCGCTGGACATTGAGCAAATAACGCAATTGTGGACATTTCGAGATACCAATAAAAATGCATTCATTGCAATTGTTGAAACTATTACAGTTTCTGCTGTTGTTGTTGTTGTGTTTGTTACGGTTTCTGATGGTGTTGTTGTTGCTTTTATTGCTCTGAATGGTAATGTAACTGTTTCTGCTTGAGTGGCTATCATCATCACAGAGAATTGTGTAAACAAAATAAAAACAAATTTCGCACTGTGGTCATTTTATATACAATATGCAAATAAAAGTGAAACATTTCAAAATATAGAAAATTATTTTTGTAAATTATTTGCTGTCCTGTAGTGTTTGTTAGTAAACCAAAAGCAATAAATTTCAAATGCAAATGCAAACAATTGTTGTATCCACACCGCAGCTTACGATAATTTGTTTAAAAATATTTCAATAGATTAAAATGTATTAAAAATGATATTAATAAACAATCGAGTCAATATGAAAAATAAATAATATTTATTGTTAATAATAATAATAATAATTATAAACAAGGAATCGTAAAGAGTAAACGAGTTGCGCGAAAGAAAAGTATCTCAATCTCTTACAGTCTTCACTATAAATTTAAAACTTAAAGACAGAAGTAAGTCAAAAGTTATACAATTTTGGAAAATCCACTACGATTAGCTTGAAATAATGAGAGTCTATTATATAAGGCAAGCTTGCATCGATTTCAAGAAAACGAACACCCGCAGAAATTGAATATGCTAAACAAGTATTTGGTTGCACTGTGCGGCAGGTCGCGAATCAAAAGTCAGAAGTGCCGAACGCAAGCCAAATAAAATTCAATTAGGTTAAATGAAAACTTAATTCAATTGGCTTGCTATACAAAAACAGTTGGCAGAGCTACTGCCACTGCTGGCAGTGGCCAGAGCCAGAGCCAGAGCCGGAGCCGGAGCCAAGCTTCAGTCCCCCTGCTGAACTCCTGCTGGAAAGCAGACTTACCGTTTAGCACGTGCAGGACGATGGTGCGGGGGGCGCTGTTTGAGGGGCTGCACGTATAGTTGCCGGAATCCTGTTTTACCACGGCGGGTATGATGAGCGAAGCCGTCTGCAAGGATACAACAAGAGATAGACGTAAATATGCGAGTATAAAATGCGATACTTGAGCTGGCGAGACAGCTGGCAGACGGCACATGAGGCGTATGCGGCATGCCCACAGAGCCGCATCATCCACATGAGCCACACAATCCACTGAGGGTGGCACTGACAGGTTGAGATGCTTAACTGGCAGGTGGCAAGTGGCAAGTGGCAAGTGGGAAAAAATTAAAATACGAAATATGCACATACTCGCATAATATTAAAATTATAATTTCACGACGCTGACAATTTTCGTCAGCGTTGGAAAATTGAATGAAAATGTGGAACGCTCTGTCGCTCGCATTTACGGCAATTTGCGTAATGAAAACGCGTTTAATGAAAATACTGAGAGACGGTCCAAAAACGGGCGTTTGGGGAGTTCATAATGATGAGAGACACGCCCACACGTGCGGTAAGCCACTTACCGTTATCTGTTTAATGAAACTGCTGCTTGGCACCAGTGTGGTTGTTGGGCTTGGCTGTATTGTTGTTGTTGTTGTCGTTGTTGATTCTGCTGTTGTTGTTGTTGTTGTTGTTGAAGTTGTTGCTGGTTGCGTCAAAGTTGTCGGCGCGTCATCTGACGCAGCTACTGCTGCTGCATCAGTAGTTGCAACGGCATCTGCAGCTGCAACTGCAGAGCCAGCGCCAGCAGCACCTGTCTGCGCTGACAGTATTCCTGTTGTGGAAGTGGGCGTGGCTGACGTTGGCACCCCGTATCCGTATCCGGCCATCTGGGCTGCATCGCTCACAGATATCGCATCCAGAATATACGAACGTGTTATGGCCACTATATCATTTAGAGCCTCTGCTGCTCCTGGCGCTGCCGTTGACGTCGCCGCAGTCGGCGTCGTTGGCACTTCCGGTGGCAGATCGATGCGCTCAATTTCCGTACGCCAGCCGCGACGATTATGCAAATAGATTTGCTTCTGATTGTAAAACCAATTAATGAAAAGTGGCGGCTCCAGAGCCATACTAATTATGCAGCGCAGTTTCACTTGACTTCCGGCCTTTACGTGGCGCGTGGACTCGCCGATTAATTCAGTTTTAGGTTCTGCTAAAGAGTAAGAGACAAAGAGCACACACAAACACAAACACACACACACACACACACATACACAAACACACACACGTTTAGTGAGAGTCATTTACAATCTCGGCACAATTCTATGCGGCAGCCACTGATTTATTGGCATTCGCTGTGATTTATAACCTGGTATGGGTGTTGAATTCGTTGTAAAGTCGAATTCGGTTCTGGATTTCATTGATTGTCTCCATAATATGGAAGAGGTTACTAGGTCAATGAAGAAAATGTAGTTTTAGGCATTGCGATTCAAGAAGACTGAAAGAAGGGCAAACTTTAAGCTTACTTGGAAGCCAATCCTTATGCATTTCTTAGGATTTAGATTCTTTCTGATTCTGATTTAGATTCTTTACACATTGCTAAATCAATTATGTTCGGTTCTGGATTTTATTGACTGTCTCCATAATATGGAAGAGGTTACTAGGTCAATTCGATTTGCGATTCAAGAAGACTGCAAGAAGGGCAAACTTTAAGCTTACTTGGAAGCCAATCCTTATGCATTTCTTAAGATTTAGATTCTTTCTGATTCTGATTTAGATTCTTTACATATTACTTAATCAATTATGTTAGATATGTGTCTTCAGGAGTAACAAACATTTCCAGATGTAAAGTATTTATGAATTGAGGAGCTACTTACCCACAATACGTAGGTGTACAATAGCGCTGGCCTTGGGCTCCGTGGAGACCTGACACTCGTAGGTTCCTTCATCCGTGACTTGGACATACTTTATCTGAAGTGACCAACGCTCGGGATTCGGTGAGAAGACTGACTGGAAGCGCTGATCCGCTATAAAGGTGGTCTGGTCCACGGTGAGAATGTGTCCATCTCTCATGCGAAGCCACGAAATGGGCTTCTTTACCAATTGTTTGACCTGCAACGAGAGGTGGGTGACAAATAAAGTCCAAATGAGTAACAAATTGAAAACAATCGCAAACAATCTGTCAACATTGGGTTTATAATTTGGAGTGAATTCAATTATGTTATGAGACTTTAAAGAAGCTGCCAGCCCAAGCAAATCCCTATGGACTAACCGAATGATGTCAGCAAAACTTCCTTCATTTCGTGCTACTTGAACAACTTTGGCGCCTACGACAACGGCATAACGGTTAGGCTGTACAATGGGGGAAGGGAAAAGTGGAGGAAGAGAACAGTAAACAATATCGGCAACAAAATGACGATTCATTTCTGTCAATAATGACAATAATAATTTAGAAGCAATTTTACAAGGCAAGCCGCACTCTCTCCTCACGTAAACAGAATAATATACATTGAATTCGTATCGAGCTGGAGTCCTTGCCAGTCACAGTCAGAGCCAAAGTGTGTGTGTGTGTGTGTGTGTGTGAGTGTGTGTGTCTGCGTCTGTGGGCCTGTGTACATTTATGTTGCTCTGTGGACCACTTGTGAGACATGTGCATGTTCTGGAAGGGCTGAGCGTAATTACACTTGCCGCAATTTGTGATTTACTTATGCCGTTTGGGAAATATCTTCGATTTAATTTTTGCCGACAACACGGAAAATTATTTGATATATCACTGTGAAAATGTTGCTTAATGATTTGCAGTAATAGGTATTGATTATGCTTAAAAGAAGATTGAAAGAAGAAATTAATTCAAACCAAGAGATATATAAAGAAGCGACAAGTAGGTTTCTTATAAATATATTTAAATTGTTTTCAATCTGAGCAGAAACAAAAAGTTTTTCGGTGATCTCTGGATAAATTTAATTTAAACTTATTCTATCTATATGATTGTTTACACCCACAACTAACAAAAATCGAATGTTTATTGATAAATGATAAAGCTTAAGTTCAATATATAAAAATATCTACTGTTCGACTATATATGAAGATTTATGCTCTGAAATTTGATAATATCCAACGGTCAACTAATCCACTCTAAACACTGATTCACTTTAAGTTCCACGCACACTTTGCGCGCAGTGTGAGCTGCCACACACACACACACAGACAATACACTACCGGGTGTAGAATGTGACGTAGGGCATGAGTCCCTGCCTTACTTAAATGGCGATTGTGAACAGTGGCTGTGGCTGTGGCTGTGTGGCAGTGGCAAATGACAGTCTTTGAACTGCTGTCATCAACTACATTGTCGGTGTTGGCTACGGGTAAGGGTACGGGTAGGGGTACGGGTAGGGGTACGGCTATGACTACGGCGACGGCGACATTGAGGGCGATGCTGAACGACGTCATGATTAGATACTATAATCATTTGTGTTTTATGTGCTTGTTGTTTTTCATTGTGGTTGCCGCCCAGCCTCAGACGTTGTCGCCATGGAACTAAAAGGGTCTGAGGCACGCACACAAAAGGCTGCTACCAATCTACTAGCCCCAAACTCCATAGAGATTTCCTCTCCCCATCTTCAAGCTACCCGCCTGGCTGTCTGTCTCGGCCATAATTGCTGGCATTTCCCCTTGCCCCGATCACTTCTCCGTTGTTGTTTCTGTAGTCGTTATTGTACGTGCTGTCAAAACTATATGAATATGCCGACTAGAAATGAATGTTCGTACACCCTAACCACACACACACACACACACACACACACACACACACACAACCTCTTACAAACACAACACAAGTTTGTTTAGTACAAAGCATCAGGGCTAAAATCTACAGAAGCGTAAATTACTAATTCGCTGGTGCGATTTAGTGTTCATACTCGTAATGTTGGCAAAGGTTTTACGATATTTTGAGTTGTTTTTCTTTAGTTTTTAATACGGTGTTAAAATTTGTATCAGCATCTCAGTTTTCCCAGCTATTCTATATTGTATTTTTATGTTTCTAATATACCGAATAACTGTTCATGTTTCTTTTAAATTAAATGCAAACAAAACTAAAGCTTTAAACATTAGTATTCTATCAAGTTACTGTTCTCCGTACTCTAAACTACATTGCTATTATACTCGTATAATCCGCACTTTCAGGAAGGAGCTTTATTAAATTCCGTGAAATTGTGAGTGTCGTTGGAGCACAAAGGACATTATTATCAGGCCCAGAATCGACATTATACTCAGTATTAAGTGAAGATGGTTATCTACTTCGCCTGACAGTCACTTGGGCAGCAAGCCTGCCAGCTAGACACGCACAAGCAGTGTCCCGGATCGGAGGATGCTCCTCCAGCGGCATGTGGAGTACGTGGCAAGTGTAAGTACATGAGGCGTCAGCTCGGTTTTTCGGCTCTTTGGCTATCCTGTTGACTTCTTGTGGTTCTTCCATGCTGATAAATAATCATGTGGCATGCGTTGGGGCTCAGGTTGAGCCAACCTCAAGGACGGCTGGCATTAGCTAATTTAAATTCCCCGCTTATGGATGGATCATTATGCGGCTGGGTTCGTGTAGATTGCCCTTAATTTGGCAAAAAATTAATGGCCAAGTATTTTAGCATCGAATTTATCAAGATGCTTTCCGTGTTTGCAATTTAAATATTGTTAATTAGTTGAAGCTGCATCTTGTGTGTACTCGTAGGTAGGCTTGAACAAATATTATCATTGCATTAAAGTCAGGCGCCTGGAAATGGGCAATAAGCCCCAAAGTCCCAGCATGTCACAGCGAGTCCCACGAAAGTGGCACTTATAGTTCCAAAAACTTGAGTGTAGAGTGTAGAGTGTCAAGAGGCCTTTTATGTTGTACGGAGGAGTACCCATATCATCGCGGTAGTCAAGTTTTCCTTCCTTCCTTCCTTTCTTTTATGACCTTTGCTGTCGTCAGCAACGTTTTTCAAAACGCACGCAGACAACAAAGTTTGCTCATAACATTTGTGAATTCTGTCTAAACTTGTTTGTAAATAATTTCTTTTATTTTGCCAATTTTTTCACACAACAATACACCTCAAAGAGCCAGCCACGCCTCCCAGTCAAGTCGGTGGGTAACATTTCTTTTTGGGCTTTCATTTTTTTCCTTTTTGCTTTCTTTTTTTTTTCATATCTGCAAAAACTTTTCGCAGACTTTGCAAAATAACCCAAAAAAATAAGCAGCAACGCCAAAGGCGAAATCGCTTTTGAGAAAAAATATCAAGTGCTCGCAGGCAAATACATTTCTGTGGGTTCCTTTATATGAGCCGATACAAGGATTCGTTCCATATAACGCCTACGGACTGAAATTTATTATTAATTGATTAGGTTTAAGCAGATTTCAAGATTGTGCAAAGTTATGGCAACCAACAGCTGGAAGCCAAAGCATTCTATAAATTTTCTTACTTCAGTGTTTTCAGCTTATGCGATAATCATCCTTTGGAAATGTTCCTGTTAAGCGACGATAATCCTTAAGACTATTTATGTATTCCTTATAATCTACTCTCTTACATATATGAAAATATATTACGATATCTTCGAGTTGTCGCAGAGCGTGGGTAAGTGGTAAGTATGGATAATTTGAATATGAATATTTCCATCTTAAACGTCTTTCAGCGAAATAGTTTGTAATCCAAAATAAGCGAATTTAAACATTATTTCAGTATAGTTAAAACTCTCTTCATGCTCAAACCTTAACATTAATTTATAGAATTTATCATGAAAAGAAATAACAATTTCAAAGGCGTCTTGTATATACGAAAGGGAGATTATTCTTGTTGCTTGCTGTCGTTAATTAATAAATATTTGCAGGTATTTTTAACTTTTGCTCAGAACAAGAAGTGAAAGTAAATAATATACTTTTCCTTTTCTTTTAGTCGAGTTCATTTGAATACACACAAAAGTATTTATTTGTTTGTCTTTTAAGCAGCTGCAGTAAAAAGTGAAAATGTTTTTAAGACTCGAAAAACTAAAGTCGCAAAGAGACTTTCGAGTTATTTCCTGTATAAACAGAGGCATAGCAGTATTTGTAGAAAGAAGTAGTAGGGACTACGCCAATTATAATGACAATAATGATTATGTTTGTGTTTGTAATTATAATGATCATCATCATAATGATAATGATAATGAAGTCGGATGCTGCGTTGCAGGCACTGCGCCAAGGCAGCGAACCAGCAGTAACTAAGTTATTAGCGGATGGACTTGGGATGCCATAGTCAGCCAGCACACACACAAAGACACACACACACACATACACACACAGATATATAGAGCGGACATGAACCGCATGGGGTGCTGTTACCACGCCCTAAGCTGTGCGTGCTAGTGCATGTGTGTGTGTGTGTGTGTTAGGACTAGTGTGCACTGGGTGAAGCTCCGAGTATTTGGGTCAGCATCGAAGCAGCTTCGAAAATGGCGCTGCCATTCGCTTTGCCTTCGAGATTGGGTAAGAAGTTTGGGGGACTGGGCGTGGCAGCGGCAATTTCCGGTTTGTTTTCTTTCAGTTCCGACAGCGCCAAGCGTAAATTAGTTCAACGTGCCGCAAAGTTGAGAGCCACCTCCCTAAGTCCCAAAATTGCTACGAATATCCGCCACTTCATTGACCTCCGCCTCCTCCTCTGCCCGACAACCGCTTCGAACTGATTGAGCAAAGAATTCTGCATAATCAGATGCTTATTATAAATTATCAATGATTATTAAAAAGAGAACACGCTTTGTCAATATTTTTGCTTATTTTTATACAAAAATACAACAAAACTCAAGGAAAAAAAATTACCTCGGCACTTTCTGTGGAAAGTAAACAACAAATGGAGTGCCAGTTGATTGGATTCCAGCAAAATCAATCAGCTTTTCGTTTTGCCATCTTCACTTTGGGCAGCTGTTTAATATTGCACAGGGATTCAAGGATCAGCTTTATGTTAGTCATTAAAGACACCCAAAAAACAAAATGATGTCGGAGAGCCAAATGTTGAGGGCGATTCCAAAGCCACTTTCAATCATATCAGTTAAAATATATATTTAATAACAATCCGAATTGACTAAATAAAAACGAAACTGTAAATATAAACAATAAAACAAATTGAATATAAAATATATAATTGAAAACACAAAACTCTTTAAAGCGATTACTCTATGTTGATTAAGATAATTATTTTTGGATGTAAATCGAATAAATAACTGAAAAAAACCAAGAGCAACTCTTTGTTGATAGATATTTAGTTGGATATTTCCCCAGTTATTTGGATACCTATTTGGCTAGTTAGCTAGACGAGTAGGAGTCCTCATCTGTTCAATTAAGGCATTAGGAGACTGTGTTTGGAACCTGTCGACCGCATATTTAACGAGTGCTCGTATATTCGTACTCAATGGAAAGTAACGACTTCTTTTGTGCCACAAAAGCCCCAGATCATCCTTTGTGCAGTGGCTTAGTAACCTTATATGTGTGCAGAGGATAGAAGAGGTCACCCCCATTTGGGAGTTGGGAGCTGGATGCTTGGAGCTCATTTGGCTCGCATTATGGACTGTTAATTAAAGGGAATTTGGGAATGGCTTTAGTTGCGTCACTTACATTGCATGGCAGATAGGCGTGGGTTCCCGCTTGGCTAATTATTGTCTGGTAATCATCTATTGTTGGCGGTGGCTTCAGTGTCGTCGTAGGCTTTGGGCGACGTGTTGTTGTTGTGGCTGGAACTGTTGGTTCCTCTGTTGGCAATGGCGTCGTTGTCATTGTGCTCGTCTCGGGCTCAACGAATATTGGTAACTGTGTTGCTGTTGCCGTTGCTGTTGAATTGTTGCTACTAATGCGGTTGCTGGCACTGTTACCACTACTGCTGCTGCTGGTAGCAATGTTGCTGTTGTCCTGCTTGATTTTGTACTTGTGCTCATCCAATTGCTGCTCTTCCACGTTTCTATTGCTCATAATAAGATTCGGTTGCACTACAGACGTCACTCCTTGCGCTGATGTTGCCATTGTGAGACGCCGTTGATCATTGTTGCTGCTATTATTAATGTTAATAATGGGTAATGGAGCTGCAGCGGCAGCAACATCAACGACATCTGACACACTCGACTTTGTATGCATTGCACCTTCTATTGTTGTTTGCTTCACAGTTGTTGTTGGTGTTGGTGTTTCCTTGTCATTTGCCGTTGTAATTTCTGTTGTCGCCGAAATTAATGGAGGTGATTTTGGCAATGTCGCCGCTCTCTTTGATTGACTTCTATGAAATGTGCCGTCATTTATTGTGTCGCTCCTTAATATTGACGATTTGGGTATCGCCTCCCTCTTTGCCATCTCCCCCATCGCCGTCGTTGCCTCCGGTGCTGTTGCTGTAAGCTGGGACCCTAGAAAGAGGGGAATAGAACGAGGCGAAGATGTGAGTGCAAATTAATGACTTTGTGTTTTGTTTTCAGTTTCAGCTTGTGTAGCTGTTGTCCCTTAAGCGGCTTACATATTTCAAATGCTCTGATCCCATTTATCTAATATTCCAGTAACAATTAAAACGATTTACGGCCTTCTGTTTTAATCGCCTTCACCATAAAATGTACGAATACAGTTCAATAAATTAATCTCCATTCGCCTTTGATAAGAGCTGCACAATTTCAAGAGATTATACTATAGTACTGTGCATAAGTATTCTCCTATTCAACTCAACTACCATCAAACCATCAAACCAGCAACCATCAACCACCTTTCACTTAAGTCAGCACCAATTGCCATCGAGTGGCATTCAATGCTCTGTGTGTGCATCCTTAGCCTATTATAACAATTTCAAAATTAATTAGCTAATTACCTTCAAGGACGAGCGACCAGTAAGTGGACTTTGTATTGATTTGCATAATTTACGGTACAACTTTACGCAGGGGAGAGGAGAGTCCAGGGCCGGCCGGACAGTCTTTTCAAATAGACCATAAAAGGCCCATTTAATCTCAAACTTATTCAAAACTTTATTGTGCCGTGGTGATGCAAGGGGGGTGGCAATGGAGCGAAAATTGTAATTTACGAAAGGAAATGCGGATTCACAGGAAGCCGGAGTATAATGATAGCAACTAAGAGATCTACTTGGCTGAATTTCATTCGATGATTTCTTAGAACCATACAAGCAAGCTCACACTTTCAAATTAAAGTTGGGCTTGTAGTTAATTAACACTCTCTATTATATAAATAAGACTCTTCAAAACTTATAATGCATTATGCTGCTAATTAAAATAACTTCAATATTGCCAGTGTCCTCTAAGAACTTTAATAATTCCAATTAAAGAGTTGATTGTATAAACATAATCAACGAATGGCAAATACATTTCCCGAGGTAAAGCCATAACTCAGATATTTCGCATATATGCTCGTAGTTTAAATCCCCCGGGCTCGGATTTACTCTCCATGGTACTGTTTGATATACAGCAGGCCATAATTAAGCAAAAAGAATTGCAAAATGATATATGGTATTGGTAATATTTTAAGCACCTACGGAACTTGTGAGCAACCTCTACTCGAGGGCTTTGGGCGGTGGAGCTGCAGCTGCAGCTGTGCGTAAATTTGCCGAATTCTTACTATAAATTAAAAATCGAATCACTACAAAAAGGCAAAAACGATAGCTGAAAGTGTGTCATGCCACAGATATATAGATAGGTTGCTGCTTTCCAGCCACATTCTATATGCCACATGCCAGCAACATTTGCTGTGATTTCTGCCAGTGGCAGTTTCTTCAATTTAATTAATATTGAGTGCAGTTTTTAATTTGCAGAAGTTGCTAATAGACTAAAAGTGCAACATTCAAAGTGCTAGTCGAGAAAATTACAGGCGCCAATGTTCGCAATACTCATAAAGTTTTCCCGCTTTACGCTGCGTATGAGCATTTTGCTTGCCTCGAGGCACGCTCAAGTTTGTGTTAATTAAGTAATGCGCTACGGAAAGAGCAACATCCATACTTATTCAGATAACCATACAGTGCGTCCTAGCAGCTAGTGAGTCCTGATGAGGCTGAACCTCTTAACCCAACTGTCTAATCAACGATCAACCCAACAGACGTTCAGACCTTCAAATCCAAGTGCGGAATACGAAGTACTTTAAGTAAATGCAAAACTCCAAGGCAGCTTTTACGAGCCGCACTTTCAATGTATGTGTAGCTCCCTCCCTCTCTCTTTATATGTGTGTGTGTAAGTGCCTCATATGCCTCTCTCTCACTGTGTGTGTGTGCGGTAGGGCCATGTTATCATGTTTTATGTTTATGCTTCGTGTACGTGCAATAAAGATAAAGCGATTTCATATAAAAACTTTTTAATTGCCTGCACTAATGATGCACTGCAACAACTTGATCATAATTATAAACAAGTTTCCCAAACGGAACGAACTCGAAACACAATTGGCAAAAACAGCAAGAATTTAAGTAAATATAAAGTATAAAAATTTAGACTTTTCATCAAAAATATTTGAGAGTGGATTTAATACATAATAAAATATAATATAAACATGTTAAAAATTCGTTTAACCGTTTAATTTCAAAAAGTTTCTCTGCTCTTTCCATGAATTTTGGCTAATATTGTCGCAATTCCCTAATTGAAGCCTTTGTATGATGCAGGGCAACCGCCTTTTTTGGATTCGTTATACTAAAGTCTTTATTATATGTTATTATATTAATTTGTTTGGCTTTGTGGCCCATTGTGCGATTGCCGCTTCAACTCATTAACCGCAAATAAGTTAAGGACCAAACAGCTGCCGACTCTGAGTTCAAGGCACATAAAAACGAAACATGAATATTCTGGGCGTGGGCATAGGCGTGGGTGAGGATGTGGGCGTGGAAGTGGACGTGGCTGGCATACGAAACAAACGGCAACAACGGCGAAAGAACAAATCAAAACAGCGTAAAAAAACTGCAATAAAACAAGTGAATTACTCAAAGGAGACGCGCAACGCGCTAAAAGAAAACAGAATAAAAAAGCGCAATATTAAAAAAAAAAATATCACTTTGAGACAGGGACGACAGCAGCCGCAGCCTTAAAGTATGCTTCGAAAATTTGCTTAATCTGTGCGCACCAAAACAAAGTCAAGTGCGAGTAACAAACTAAAAAGTTATAAAAAGTCACATACACACATACACCAGCACACCCCCACGAAACACACACACACACAGAGTACACGCAAATTGTGCACAAAGTAAAATATATAAAAAGATAAAATGATGGCCACAGTTGCCACGGAATGGAAGAGCACAAGGACTGCTTCACAGCCCAACCCAGTCCTTGGCTTATTGGTGGCACAAACTTGCGTAATGAGGCTCGACCAAGCGGCGAAGGAGACTCGATGACTCCTTGACTCACTGAGAATAAGATTGCCACTGGAAACTTAGGACCAGATTGAGACCGGAGCATAAAATGAGTCTTAGTCTCATCAGCATGCAGCATTTCATCGACTTTACTACGGCTACCATTTTCCTGTGCTTTGCCACACACTGGGACTCAACAGGAAAACTCCATACTAAAATTAGCCAGCTAAGCCCCATGGGCATTTTAGTAGCAAGTGTACCGATAAAACCATCTAATAGTTAGATAAATTCGTACATATTCCATCTGACTAAACTGAACCAAAGACTTTCCCAAATGCGTTGAAGGAGAAGGGAAATGTTTAAGAACTATACAGATGCAACTATTTAAAACTATTATGGAACTGGAAAATGTGAACTAAATTTAATTTTAAAAATTCTTTAAATTCAAAAAAAAAATGTTTTTATTTATTTATTTAATTATTTTTTTATTTATTTATTTATTTATATATTTATTTATGTATTTATTTATTTATTTATTAAGTAATTAATTTATTAATTTAATTATTTATTTATTTATTATTTATTTATTAATTAATTAATTAATTTATTTATTTATGTATTTATTTATTTATGTATTTAAATATTTATGTATTTATTTATTTATTTATTAATTAATTTATTTAATTATTTATTTAATGATTTATTTAATTATTTATTTAATTATTTATTTATTTATTATTTATTATTTATTATTTATTAATTAATTTATTTATTTATTTATTTAATAAATTTATTTATTTATTTATTAATTAATTTATTTATTTATTTATCTATTAATTTATTTATTTAATTATCTATTATTATTAATTTATTAATTTATTTCTTTATTTATTTATTTAGTTATGTATTTATATGACTATTAACAAACTACCAAAAAGTATTTGGAGATAAAAAAATAGAATTACAATTACATTTAACATTAAATAAATTTGAAATAATTAAATTAAATTTATACAATAAATAATATGAATTTAAATCAAAAATTACAGTTAATATCTTTAAATTTAAATTATAAAATATTTTAGTATTGAATAGTTTGGTTAAATAAAATGGAAAAAAATAGTTCTTTTAATTTAAAAAAATAATAAAACTGTAAAAAAAATAACCATTAAAATATTTTTTCAGCTTGTTTAATTTATAAATAATAATAATTAAATAATTCCAATGGTTGCTTCCCAGAAATATTAAATTGTATTATGCTTAGAAAAAATAATTTAAATTTTTAAGAATGTGACTTAAGGACAAACAGGTTCACAGTTCCTTTGAAGGGTTGGAAACTTGTAGCTTATAATTTATATATGTATAACAAGCCCATAAATTTTATAGAGTTGTTTTGGTTACGCTTCCTTCTAATTATATTTATGTCATTTTGTGCCCTATTCAATACCAGAAACAACAATTGCTAGTTATACGAATTTTTGGGATTATTTAGATGCTCGTTTATCGTAAGTTGATATCAATTTACAAATTAAAATTTTAGATATTCATCAATGACTGTAAGCACATATTATTTATTTTGCTTTTTATCTATAATCAAAATGTCGGATTGAAGTAATTTCCCAGGATACGAGAACAAGTACCAGTGTCGAAGTGCATAGCTCTGGTTGGAAGGAGTCGTGTGTTTTGTTGTTGTGTCTATGTACGTTCCTTTGAGCATTGTGTTGGGGTACTTCGTAATTGGATAAAGAGAAACTCCTGGTTGAGCACGCTCGACAAAAGTATTCTTAGTTGATTCTCTTACTTTTCAACACAATTTCCACTTCAATTCGCCGAGGACTCTTACACATCGTATTCTTTGTGTGTAATCCCAAACAGCTGGACTGATGTCGGCTCTTTATCGTTGTGTCCGTCTCGCTGACAACAATTCGACACTTTTCCTAATTATGATGGGCATGTTGTTGAGTTGATGATGAAAATTGGCCAACGCTCGCCAACGGTCCCCATGCTTATTGGTCAGACCGTAGACCATGGGCAGGCCATAGTCATGTAATCTCAACTCAACACCACAGAGCCGTAGCCGGAGCCGGAGCCGGACATTCTCATCAAAACGGCTGTCGACGTGATGGCGCTAATAATGTCGACGGTGATGACTATGGCTACGGCCAAGGCTACGGCTACGGCAACGGCTACTGTTCCGGATTCTCTTGGTGGGCCAGCAGCAGACCGTAATTTGTGTAATAATTGTGCCTAAGCGTTTAAGTCAGGCGTGCCACCAGTGGCATCTCGTGGGAGCAGCAGCTAATACTGGAGTTGGAGAGATGAAGCTGTTGTCTGAGTGAGACTGGGGCGGAGTGGGGCCAACTTAATTCCACCGTAAGCGTAAGCGAGGCGGCCAAAAAGCCAAGCAGAACAACAATGAAGAATGGCGGCCAAATGCCTGCGGCCGTGGGAAAGTGAATGAGTTAGTTACTGCAAAATGCCTGGGTCCTGTGAGAGATCTTGCGCCCCGAGGATGGGGCAACTGGCAAGTGGCAAGTGGCAAGTCGGTTTGTTACAAGAATTCAATGGTTCTCGACAGGCTGCACAATTTTTATTTTAAACAAAAGCAAAAGTTTTCAACTTCAGCGCCGACCAGCAGCCACTTTATGCCGCAGTATTTGCTTGTTCTGATTGTTTAACTTGGTCGCAATTTATTTATTTTTTATAATTTTATATATTTTTTCTTCTTTCATTATTATTATACTATACTTATTCCAAAGAAGTTTGATGTTGTTTTATTACTGGTTACTTTTTCAGCTGTACTAAGAACCGTAGCTGCCGAACCAATTCGCTCTCCACTGTTATGGAGAACAATCGTTTAAATAAACAGAAGAGTTAAAATTATTTTTTTAACTACCATTCATCAAATACTCTTTTATAGCGTTTCTATGGCAATTAGAATTATAGATAATATTTATTAATTTTTTTTTTATTTAATCAAAGTCAACTAAGAGCTGACTACGAATTAAAGTTAAAACAAAGATTAAGATTAAGATTATTTAATTAAAATAGGAATAATTCAAAATTTAAATTTAAATAAAAAAAAAAATAAAATTTGAATTTAAATCTGTGGAATAAAAATATAAGAAAAATTGATTTAATTTAAATCGATTCAACATTTGTTGCAAATATTGGGGAAAACCCAGAAAAACCTAATTAGATCGATAAGTTTTAGTCTTAGTATTTACAACTAATGTTAATTATATTTAAGTTGATGACCAATTCATCTTAAAAATTGATCAATATTTATTTTTTTAGTGATATTTATGTTATATTTGTTTTATTTTTCAATATAATTTCAATAATTTCAATAATTTCTTAAAAAAGTATTCATCTTATATATCCTTAAAAAAGTATTCATATTATATATTCACCATATATAATAAATTAATCGTGATCAGCTTTGATCACAGCTGCTTGAAAAATTGTTTAATTTTTGAAACTCAGTTAATTTTTACATTTACTAAGAATATTAAAATACCCTCGTAAGGGTATTCATAAAAGACATTGACGACGAGCAGAATTTCAAAATAATTTTGAACATAGTTTCCGAGTAATTCACCCGGGCACGCCTACTTTGTAACCTTGGCCACCCCCCGAATCTGAAACAAGTTGCAGTAGTTTTTCATGCGTTTCAACTTATTTGCAAAGGGAAGTGCCCAATCGTTTGATCGGATTTTCCTCATTGTTCCGAATGTCGAGAGTCGCTTTTTGCTATGAGCTCACTTTTCCTTGAACGAGTACGAGTAGTTTGATAATTTGCCTTTTCATATTGCTATTTTGTTTTTAATTGGCCAACTTCTGTTTTTATATATATTTTCACTTTGAATTGTTTTGGTTTTTTGGGTTTCGTATGGAAAATGCATAATATTTCTATGGTAAGCTACTTTTGACTGCATTTCAATGTTGCCTCTTAGCTGCAAAGTACTATTTGGTCTCATACTTGCAACCACTTGAAGTTTTAGAAATCAGCTTTGTATTATAGTTATAAATCAGGGACTTATGCAAATCCCACATGAACAGGCAATATATAGTCTTGGAATCGATTTATATACTTGGCATATAACAAGTCGTTGTTATAATAAATCATGTTCTAAGTTATACGAATGGGATTGCTTCAAGAGATAAAAATAAATTTATATAAATCATAATTTCTTGAAAGTTGGAAGGCTGCAGCCATGTTTGAAAGATCACTGGGATCAGAGAACTGCGCTTAATGTGGGTCTGGATCCAGTACATTTAACTTTTGTTTGGAAACCGTTTCGAGAGCAACATCTTTACCTATTCTCATCGTAATTTAACCAGTTGCAGATTACGCGAGGGCTAGGAACAATAAAGGTCACAAAAACATTTTTCTGACACCCTTGTGATATTTAAAAGCTGCCAGACAAAATTCCAGAAACAATATTTAAAATTCTGTCTTTGCCATTCTTGAACATTACAGAAATGTATGTAGGAGTGTATATGGATATACTCTTGTGTATGTGCGAGTGTATATACTCTACAAGTAAAATTAGCTGAAAATGTATTTGCTGCTTAAATATGCAAAAAGGCGGCGCACCGCAGAAAATACCTTAAGCTCGGTTTTCCCCCCGTGTGTCTGTTTTTCGCAAAATGCTTTTAAGGCCGCATATTAAATTATTTATTTTATTTTTATGTTTTTTCTTGAGCTCAAAGTACAAAGAGATAGTAAAAGTGAGCGCAAGTTGATTTTCGGCAAATGTAGCCGAAATCTGATTTCATGTTATGCAAACTTACCAGGCAAACAGAGGAGCGGCGGGACGAGGATGAGGATGATCAGTTTTAGTTGTAGGGCCATTTTGCCAGGCTCTATTAAAATTCCAGGCAAATTAATAATCCTTGCTGTTGGTGCGCGCAGTTGGTCGCCGTTGTCGGCGTTGTCGTCGTTGTCGTCGTTGTCGTCGTTGTCGTCGTTGTCTGCCAGCAAATCCGCTTAACTGGGTCACATCTGATGTGGATGTGGCAAGAATTCAGCGACTGCCACTAGCTGCTGCCGCATGCAGCTGCGGGCAATGCGCAATGCTGGTTCGCCTTATACTCGTATCTGGATATTGATATTGTTGCTGCTTATAAAAGGTTCTTACTCATAAATTTAAGCCATATGGAAAGCTTGTCCAGTGGTTATGCTAATGCATGAGCTGTGCTCCTGTGGTTGCCTTTGGCAGCTTTTGCAATTGGTTCGCTGGGCTCTTCTACTTTGCGCACACAATTGCAGGCTTAACATATCTTCGTGTTGCACTTGCCAGATGCCAGATGCCACAGCTACAGCTACAACAATAACAACAACAACAACAACAACATATGAGAATTAAGCTCATGAACTGAAAACTAAAATAAGTACAACACGTGGCTACTTTCAAATATTCCCATAATGCGCCACAGAAAAGATTTCTCTTGGTCTTTTGCCGCTGCTCGAGATATTATTTTATGCCAACGTTTTGCGCAAAAGCCCCTTTTGATATGTTTGTGTGTGCTTGGGTTAAATTGTTTGGGCACTAGCATTAGTTCTACTTGAGTTCCTTTAGCAATATTCACCTGGATATCGCCATTCCAGAAAAGGTTAGAGTAGGAGTATCTACATTGAGTGCACAAATCGCACATAACGCTTTTCTGAGAATGTCGGTAATTGCTTTAAGGATACTATGTCATAGTTCACACATCCTTATAGCTTCTTCCTTTGTTCTAACACTACTATTTTCCTTTCCGCAGAAAAGAATTTCTATTATTATCTACTAATTGTGTGACGAACTTAAATCGCATTCTTTTCTAATACTTTGCTGTTTTAAAGAGAGAAACGATTATGTAAAGTATCAAGAAAGTCTATGCATAGTGTGAGCCTCGGACGTTTTTGAATCTGGATTTCCTATATGCTCCGAAAAGTATGCTAAAAAAATGAAACTTGGCGAATTGTAGGAGAAAACGGTTTTAAGCATATGTGAATATTGTTTATATGTGTCAGTATGTGTGTGTGTGTGAGTGTGTTTGAGCTTGTGTGTTTGTTTGAGCATTCCATTTGGCCAGTCTGGGTGTGCCCTTGTAGCTGTTACCTCATCTTTCTTTCACGCTCGAGACTATTTGGCATTAACGAAATTTATTTATGCGGGTGTTTAGTCGGGCGTAAAAGGAGTACATATGGTCAACAAACACACTCAAACATACTACACACACACACACACACACTAGCACACAGACAGACAAAAACGCCGGCATGCAGAGACAGACAAAACTTAGAAATGCACGACACGCGCTCACGAATTGAAAGGATTTGGATGCTGTGCTGAAATAGGTGTAGGGGACGCAGTCTACTCTAAGGGTCTGGCGCTGAGTCTGGCCTGTCTCGTGTTCTGTTTTGCTTTTGGATGTGTAGCGAATAATGATTTAAATGCTATTTGGTTTTGCCTTTTGTTTTGCCGCAGCAATACCAAATGTGAAATGTGAAATAGAAATGGCAAATGGTAAATGGGAAAGAGGCTTGAGAAATGCCAGATACAAGTATGTACTACGAGTATAGGCGCATAAGTAATGGGCAGCTGCTGGTTAGTTGAGTAAATGGGAAGATGGGTCAATGAAGCGTTAACGCAAATGTTAAACAAATGTAATGTTCTGGACGAACGAATTGTATGTATTAAGGATCTGCTTCAGTTGATTGTTGTTGTTATTGGTGTTGTTATTGTTAATGTTGTTGTTGCAGATGATAACGTAAATAATACTAAATTGATTGCACAAACAAAACAGCAGCGGAAGTGTAAATGATTTAACACAATTCCCCTTTTTTGTGTGCTCTACGCCTTCAACTTAGCTGGCTGCCATCTAATGTTCTCTGTTTATTGTTGTTATTGTTGTTATTGTTGTTATTGTTCTTGTGTTATGGCTATTCTGGTTGTTCTGGTTGTTGTTCATCTTCTAGTACTTTCAAAAGGCTGCTGTTGTTTCTACGGCAAAAGCAAACAGCAGACAACGGAAGGGAAAATTTGTTGCCAGACGAACCGGAAGCTAAATTTTTGTGACTTGTGATTCAGTTTATTGGTGCTACTATTTATTTGTTTATTTATGTAATCGTTCATCGATTTATTGTAATGTTTCTTATACTTTTATTCTTTTTATTATTATTCTGACATTATGGATATAAAGAATTCAATTTAAGCCATATTTATGTGATTTATTAAACCTAAAATGTGGATTGCTACAATATAAGTGCAAATATATATCAAAGATCTAATATGATCATAGTGTATAAAATTACATTATTACCTTCTTGATGCAGAACAGATAACATACGAAAAGTTCTGTAAATTTACTATCCCTAATTGAACAATTTCATGGAAGTGAAGATCATATTATATCGAAAGTTTTCTTCTTCAACTTACAATTCAAAATTGTTTTTATTAAAAAACAGTTTTGAATGAAATTAAGAATAAACATCTAAAAGCAAAGTAACTCTTCACTTATAAAAAATCATGAATTTTGTCATTATTTTTATTAATTAATTATGTATTTATTTATTTTGTGAAGTTGAATAAGATTTCGGCATATTTTCGTTAAGTCATGTTCCTAACTTCAATTTGATTTCTGTTCTAAGCTTTGTTTTCTTTTTTAATATTTGCACTCAACAATATCATTTAAGTTTCATGTTCTGTTTATTTTCTTTTATTATGTTGCAGCACAATAATTTTAAAATTAAGATCTAAGTAAACATACACAAAATATCAGATGGAGATCATGCAACGATATTCATTTGATAGCAATTTTGAATGCCAATAGATTAAGCAAATAATAATCTGATTTACCATTTAATTTAGTTAATTTGTAAATTAATAAAATTTATTAACACAAAACTTGCTGCCAATTTAATAAATTCACTTCTTGTTCACAACATTAATAACTCGATTTGCTTCTCACCAACAACTTTGTCTTGCGCAAAATGTTGCACACGCGACACCGGCTAAAAGAAAACTAAGCCAGGTTCCGATGCCGCTGCCGATGAGATGCTCTAGATGCTGTTATGTTAACTAACATAACAGTAACAGCTAAATGCTGCGAGAGAGCGCGAGAGTCTGGCTAACAGAGCGATTTAACAGTCCTTATCATGCCGAAGTTAACATCTATCTTGCGAGAGAGTGAGAGTGGAAGAGTGAGCTATGTTAACTAACATGTTAACGGTAAACGTCTGCAAACAAATACAGTTACTCTGTTTAAATATTTCTGCCATAAAGTATTTATTAACGCAATTAGCATTAAGCATTTCGTTGTAATTACCCAACGAGATTTCAGCAGTGGAAGCAGTGGCCCAAAATCAGTGAGCCTGAAGGATAAGACACTGAAATGTCCCTGTAATAACCATTATAACAATTGATCCCCGCTGAATGCTTGACAATTTGCACAAGATATACAAGTATGGTAGTTAACTAGTAACCTACGCATACTTAACAGTGCGATAACATAATTTCTTATTAACGTGAAGCCGGCAAATTGGGCGGCATACAATGGAGCCACGAAGCCGCAGAAGCTGCGGAGTAATGGGCCTGTCTGCGATGCCCTAAGAAGGGCCAACAGAAGCAGCAGCAACAAATAACATCAAAGCAAGCAAATGCAGGCGCATTCAATGAAACTAGGACACGCAGGGAACAACAAAAACGACAACAACAACAATAACAACAAAAGCATTAAAAGTGTGCGTTGCTGGACGACTGGCAAGTCCACGAGCACAAGGATAAACATAATATACCAGAGTTGGATTCGGCTCCAAGAACGCACGCGAAGTAAAGCAAAAAGGCTAAAAAGAAAACAAAAAACCAAATTATTATGCAGACGTACAGGCCATAGATGTCGCCGCGCAAAAGAGCCATTGAGCGTCAGAGAACGAGGCAGACAGAGACAAAGACAGAGAGAGAGAGAGAGAGAGGGATAGAAAGATGGTGATTTGAGTACAATGCATTAGAAGCGGGGCAAGAAGGAGTGCGAAGCCTTTGCATAAAATTCAATTTGTCGTGTGCAGCAGCCATGAATATGCCGAACTCCCGAGCTTAAGCTGAAGCTGAAGCTGAAGCTGCAGCTGACACTGAAGCCCACATTTCGCTGTCTCTCAATCTGTCTCCCAGTATATCAACTACCACCCTTTCCCTTTCCCTATTTCTATCACTCTCTTTCTCAGTCTCTCTATACATTTATATGTATATTCCCGTCTCTTTCGCATGTTCTCTACAATTGCAATTGATGTTATTGTTGTTATTTATACCCTGTACACTCAGCTTGAATAGGATGTTTAAGTTCACACAATCAGAATAAGTACAGTATGGTTGACGAAACTATTAGGAGTTAGGACTTTTCTTTGAATCGAAAGATTCCTTATATCGAGTACAGAACTTAAAGCACAAATTACTTGATTTAACGTTTTCCATTTCAATTTTTAGTTATTGTTCCTTGGTTTCTACACTTTATTCAATTTTTCGGCGTGTTTTAAGTTTGTTTACATCTAGCATGACATTAATTTAAATAAAATTAATGAATATTCAGATGGATTTCTACTCTACTTATATACTTCTCTCTTTTGAAGAGTCGTCCAGTTGCTTCTAATTATTAGTCCTTAGCAGTCGCCAGTACTATCAGAAATCGAAAAGTCAAAGTTGTGCTTACTGCAGGGTATCTCGTAGTGAATCAACGATTCTGGCTTGCTTACGTGTTTTATTGCTCCGTCGCATTCAGCGGCTCTGGAGTAACATATGCGCGAAATTACTTACGAGGGTCTTGTCAGTGACAGTGTCCTGGAACTGGTTCTGGTTCGGATGCTGCTGCCAGGACGATGGCTTGTAAAACAATGGCTGCATTTGGCTGCACAGAAGGCCCATGCAGTTATTAACAAACACTCATGCACACACACACAGACACACACACATACACACAGACACAGACATGAACGCAAACATTCTCATAGTATTTGAAGCAGTTAAAACAATTTCACACAACGTTGGCAAATTAAAATCTTGGCCTTGCTTTTACCCTCACTCTTTTGTTGCCTGTTTTCATGGCCCAGAGTTGATAATTATCGAGAGACTCTAAAACGTTTGCAATAGACACAATTAAAGTAGTGGCCATTATGTGGCACCAAATGAATGATAATCAGCCAGAGAGTAGTGTCCCGAGCGGGTGCCACAGAATGGTTGGCAAGGAGGAGAGGAATAATGTGTGGCGCTTTGTTTGTCATTTGCTTGGCCACAGGATGTCCAAAGTTTTAAATGGGTTCTCATTTGAGTGTCTACTACGCCAAACTGTCTAGTCCTGTGTTATTTTGTTCAAGTGTCAGGCAACTTTTGAAGTGGATCACTTAACCACGAATATCACACATACGACATGTATGCATATTTGGACAGCTCTTGATAACCTGTTCCCTATGTTATGTATAATTACTTGCTTTTTATTAAATAATTTTAAAAATTATTGAGTGGCATTGGAATGTCAACTGACAGACATAACTGCAGCACTCTGCCACGAAATCAATGAAGCTCAATTAAGCAGCTTTTAAGGTTGGGACTTTGGCTCCTCATTGCAAAAAAAACTTTTGCACACCTTTCACTTTTACAAGTCATTAATCACAGAAACGCGAGAAGGCAAAACAGAAAAAAAATGGAATTAAAATTGCGTAAGAATACGTCACAGGACGAGTAGATAAAAGAATGTACGCTTAAATGGGTCAGCGGACTTAATGCGATTAATTTGGATAAACGCTTTGTGATTACAAAGATAATCAAATGAAATTCGAAAACAGACTTCGCAGCAGACAAAGAAATTTGAAGCAAGCACTAAGCAAATTAAAAATACTGATAATGAAGTTGCCATAGAGTTTGATATTTTGAGCAGCTTTATTAAGTTTAAACTAAGTGCACTAAATTCCGCTGCAGTCGCAGCAGCAGGATATGGACGTAGACGTTGAAGTGGGTGTGGATGTGGGTGTGGATGTGGATGTGGATGTGGCTGTGGTCGTGGTCTTGGACATGACGTATAATACATAAAAGCATTCGAGGAAAATTCGCTGTCCGGTTTTGGCTAATGCAAACAATTTACGTCAATTAATTGTATCCCGGCTCAAAGGATAAAACAAAGCACTCTACCGCTGTGGCGACATGAGGACAACTATTCGTACATAGATTTCAAATAGCCGGGCAAACAAATGGCCACAGCCGGATGAGCAGGCAGCTTGCCAGCCTGCTGAAATTGAAAACTGAAAACTGGATGCTGGATGCTGGATGCTGGATACTGGACAGAGTCTGCAACAATTTAGTGAACAACATGAGCTAATAACTGCCAAAGGCTGGGGCTTATTCAAACTTTGTCTATTTATTAGAGCAGCAGTTGCGAATGGCGGCAGGAGTTGCTCGTACAAAGGATTTCACATGCTGCAAATAAATTCCTTGCCATGACTCTGAATCCTGTCATACGAGACTACAAACTATGCCTGTCGAAAAATTCACTGAAAGATATGCTCAATTAATTGAGCGTTTATTTATTCGATACCAGATAGCAAAAGGACATGCACAACCTTTCTGTCGACTAACAACATATATTGATGTTGTTGCTCTTGTTGCACTTTTGTTAGAGCTTTCGTTGTGGATTTGTTGCAGATTTTTAGGCAGCAGTTGCCGTTGCAACTGTGCATTAGAGTCGGACATGCAGCCGTGTTGCCTGCAACAGACCGCATTAGCCTCAAGTGCAATATGACAGTTGTAACTAGACGGGTGACGGCAGAAAGTGACCAGAAAGTCATACACTTTGAACATAGACTCATGCAACCAAAGGATTGCACAATGAAAAGGATTATTCTTCTCAGGATTTGTAATTTTTGTACGCACACTGATTGATCTGGTATTCCACAGTGTTGCTGGGCTGAGCGACGCAATTACTTGATGTCCGAGTGTGTGCTCGCATATGAAGGACTCTGCTGCAGTCCAGAAGATTGGCAAAAATTAGAAGGCAGTAAGCAAAACACAGTCCTTCAGTCCTAATACGACTATATTAGTACTAATACAAGCTAATATGGGACCCAACAACAAGCAATATTCTGTTTACCATTGACCGAAAGTAGCTCTGATGCTGACTCTTGCTTGTACTCTAATCAACAGACGTAGAATGAATTTTATTGTACACGAATGTCAAAAAGCAATGATAGACATAAGAAGATACTCTTATTCAAACAGAGAGACTCGTAGACAGAAAAACAGGATTAATTCTAAATACTCAACAAATAATACTTCTAACAAATATAGACTCAAGCATTGCCAAAGGCCTGTTTAAAATACCGTTCATATGTCAATTTTATATTGTAAAGGGACTTGTCATAAATAAATACAAAAAAAAAACATCAGACAATAAAATTTTTAAGTTTAATATTACAACAATTACCACAATTATTGAAATGAAAACACATGAAATTCATTCTCTTTGGGAAATACTTTTTACTGTAAAATGAGAGTGAAAATGTGCTGCAAATCCATTCAGCAACTGTTACGCATTTAGTTTTATTGTGTTGATTTTCCTCTCATTGGATTATCATTAATGTGGTTAAATTGTGTAACCCGCTTTTGTCAGAGACTATTCTAGGCCGAATTGGAATCTGTATTTTTTCGTCCTCAGCTTTTTCCTCTGCTTTTTATGTGTGCATCTCTGTCGGACTTTCAGATGGGAGGCATGCTAAAAGTGCCAAAAAAAAAGTCTTACAAATATTTTTCCCTTTAATTTCTTTTATTTTTTTGATTTTCTTTTTTGGCTACACCCACAAGTCCAGACAGAAACAACATGAAGGACATTTACCACACTAAAAAAGTAATAATAACAACAACAAGAATGTATGAGGACTTGACTCTGTTGCTCCATTCGAAACATTTATGGTGTTGTAGATGTGTGCTGTGGGTGTGCTGTGTGCTATGTGTGTGTGTGTGTGTATGTATGTAGAAGGTCATTTCATTGTTTCCCGTCAAAATGGTCGAATGGGAATTTGTTTTTAGCATTTTTTCTAGGCACTGCGATTTGACTATAGATTTAGATTGAACTGTCGAAAATGTTATTGGGGATTGGGCCGCAACGCAATACCCAAACTGGCCAGTCCGAGAGATTGGTGGCATATCATTGTTAAACGAAGGGATCCGATAGGCCTACACAATTCAAATGATTAGAATAATCGCCGTAGGTATTTGACTTGCTGAACTTACTCAATAATACCCAAAAGAACCAAGAACCAAATTCAGAGTTCAGTCTACGCTCATAAAACTTGCAGCCCAAAATGTCAGTTGGTCAGTTTGTCAGTTTGTCAGTTGGTCAGTTTGTCTGTTTGTCAGTGCTTAAAAACTTTATTGCTCTCGCATGGATTGTGCTTAAGGCTCCATTCCATACAAAGTGAATTTTATGTCTAAAAGGTCAATTTGGGCATTAAAATTTTTCTCCAAAAGATGAAAAGGGTATGAAAGCCCCAATTGAGCTTTAAGGCTTACATTAGAAGTTGCACATGCACATAAATATTTATTTATTTTTCTATGCATGTAAATTTCTCAATAATTAAACCAATTCGTAATTCAAATATGTTACAGATACGGTTCCTAAGATTTTGGTTCTATACTTGTAGGGAAAAGTGTCAACCAAATTCATGTTTTTAATTGCCTTAAAGTAGCTGTTTTCATATGCAGGATACGCCAGAAGCTACTCCTTTCCTCCTAGCACTGATTGCTGTTTGCTGTTGGTGGTTTGGAGAGCAGCTTTCCTCAAAGGACTCAACAGTAATAATTAATATCCGAATTCAGCTATTTCCTTCACGAAAAGTCGTAATTTGCACATTTCTGATGTAAGGGGGAAGGAAACTTGTGGAGTATTTGAAGGTTTTGTTGTTTGCAGAGAAAATGCCACCGCATTCGTATAATTTCATTCGGTATTCGCCCTTAAAGGCGACAAGGAAATTTCGCGTTGCTGGCAAATTAATATCGAGGTGGAGGAGTGAGTAGATATAAGATGATGGAAAATATATGAAGGGGTTTTGTATTACAATCATTTATATAACGTGTGGCAAAAGTGTCTAAAACTGCAATTCGTACATTTGTGTTTGGTTTTATGCACATTTATGAGTAAGCGGAGACCAATCAAAAAATAAATCTATATTACTTATATTCGTTTCAGTTCTTTTACAGTTAATTGGAAACTTACTTGCTTTCCTAAATCAAGTAAACATATTTATTGTTAGATGTTCCTTGTTAAAGCAAAAGCAACCAGAATTGGCCAGTTTAACTCGTCAAAACTAAAAATCTCAATTCAACTTTAATATTAAGTTATAATTAGGTCATATCTGAAATAATGACAGGACTCTCTGTAAACCTTTTAACAGGAATATGTCTCCCACAAACCAGTTGAACAATATTTAATTTATTTGATGATGCATATTTGATTATAAATTGATAATTCATAAAATAATTATTTGGGGGGTCCCAAAATTTTCTCTATTTCATAGATTCTATTAAGAACCTCTTCGTTCCGAGCCCTTTGCTCCTTCAGCTTATCCGCAATGGAGTCCAAAGTTGCTGCTATGGCCAAGAGAGATACATCCGTTGTATTCAAGTCTCTACGTGTGGGATATATCTTTGCCACAGGAACAGCAACAGCTTGATCCGTGTCTAAATCTGATATTCCTGTGGCTCCAGCTATAATCAAAGAGGATATCAATAGGAGTAATAGTAAAAAACTTATTGGCTATCACCGATCGACACAACCAGCTCCGATACTTTGTGCTCTGCAGCTAAACAATCTTACCTGTCTCAATGAGTGCTTCTGCTTGTGGCACAGTCGAAGTTTCTAATAAAGGTGCTTCATCTGGACCTGACGTATCCGATAACGAAGCTGGCTCTCCCACTGGAGGGTCTATGATGGATACTGGCGCTACTGATGCTGCCTCTGTGATAGGAGCAGAATCAACAATTGGAATTTCTAAGATAGGAACTTCTTCTTGTACTGGAGTTTTGACAGTGGAAACGGGAACTGTCGTTATAACAACTGGCACTGTAGGTGCTATTACTGATAATGTACTCTCGTCGGCAGCAACTGATGATTCCACTGGTGCTGCCACTGTTTCAGCAGGAACCGGAGTTGATACAACTGATGGAACTTTTACTACTTGTAATGTAGTCTCCACAGCAGCTACTGGCGCAATATCGACTGAAGGTGCTGCTGCTGTTAAAGCTGTTTCCTGGACAGCTACTGGTGCCGTTGATGCTAATGGAGTCTCCAGAGAAGCTACTGGCGGTAATTCCACATCGGATACTTCCGGTACCTCTACTGGAGGTGCTGCTGATATTAATGGAGTGTCCACAGCAGCTACTGGCGGTAACTCTAATGGAGTTGCTGCTGCTGGTGATGGGGTCTCTACAGGAGCTGCTGCTGGTGATGGAGTTTCTACAGCAGCTACTGGTGGTACCTCCACTGGAGTTGCTGCTGCTGGTGATGGAGTCTCTACAGCAGCTACTGGCGGTAACTTTACTGGAGTTGCTGCCGCTGGTGATGGAGTCTCCACAGCAGCTACTGGCGGTAACTCTACTGGAGTTGCTGCTGCTGGGGATGGAGGCTCTACAGCAGCTACTGGCGGTAACTCTACTGGAGTTGCTGCTGCTGGTGATGGAGTCTCTACAGCAGCTACTGGCGCTAACTCTACTGGAGTTGCTGCTGCCGGTGATGGAGTCTCCACAGCAGCTACTGGCGGTAACTCTACTGCAGTTGCTGGTGCTGGTGATGGGGTCTCTACAGGAGCTGCTGCTGGTGATGGAGTTTCTACAGCAGCTACTGATGGTACCTCCACTGGAGTTGCTGCTGCTGCTGATGGAGTCTCTACAGCAGCTACTGGCGGTAACTCTACTGGAGTTGCTGCTGCTGGTGTTGGAGTTGCAACAGCTTCTGCTGCTGGTGATGGAGTCTCTACAGCTGCTACTGTCGGTGACTCTACTGAAGATGCTGCTGCTGGTGATGGAGTCTCTACAGTAGCTACTGGCGGTAACTCTACTGGAGTTGCTGCTGCTGGTGATGGGGTCTCTACAGGAGCTGCTGCTGGTGATGGAGTTTCTACAGCAGCTACTGGTGGTACCTCCACTGGAGTTCCTGCTGCTGGTGATGGAGTCTCTACTGCAGCTACTGGCGGTAACTCTACTGGAGTTGCTGCTGCTGTTGTTGGGGTCTCTACAGGAGCTGCTGCTGGTGATGGAGTTTCTACAGCAGCTACTGGTGGTACCTCTTCTGGAGTTGCTGCTGCTGGTGATGGAGTCTCTACTGCAGCTACTGGCGGTAACTCTACTGGAGTTGCTGCTGCTGTTGTTGGGGTCTCTACAGGAGCTGCTGCTGGTGATGGAGTTTCTACAGCAGCTACTGGTGGTACCTCCACTGGAGTTGCTGCTGCTGGTGATGGAGTCTCTACTGCAGCTACTGGCGGTAACTCTACTGGAGTTGCTGCTGCTGTTGTTGGGGTCTCTACAGGAGCTGCTGCTGGTGATGGAGTTTCTACAGCAGCTACTGGTGGTACCTCCACTGGAGTTGCTGCTGCTGGTGATGGAGTCTCTACTGCAGCTACTGGCGGTAACTCTACTGGAGTTGCTGCTGCTGGTGTTGGAGTTGCAACAGCTTCTGCTGCTGGTGATGGAGTCTTTTCAGCAGCTACTGTCGTTGACTCTACTAAAAGTGCTGCTGCTGGTGATGGAGTCTCCACAACAGCTACTGGCGGTAACTCTACTGGAGTTGCTGCCGCTGGTGTTGGAGTTGCAACAGCTTCTGCTGCTGGTGATGGAGTCTCTACAGCTGCTACTGCCGGTAACTCTACTGGAGTTGCTGCTGCTGGTGATGGGGTCTCCACAGCAGCTACTTGCGGTAACTCTACTGGAGTTGCTGCTGCTGTTGTTGGGGTCTCTACAGGAGCTGCTGCTGGTGATGGAGTTTCTACAGCAGCTACTGGTGGTACCTCCACTGGAGTTGCTGCTGCTGGTGATGGAGTCTCTACTGCAGCTACTGGCGGTAACTCTACTGGAGTTGCTGCTGCTGGTGTTGGAGTTGCAACAGCTTGTGCTGCTGGTGATGGAGTCTTTACAGCAGCTACTGTCGTTGACTCTACTAAAAGTGCTGCTGCTGGTGATGGAGTCTCCACAACAGCTACTGGCGGTAACTCTACTGGAGTTGCTGCTGCTGGTGATGAAGTCTCTATAGCAGCTACTGGCGGTAACTCTACTAGAGTTGCTGCTGCCGGTGATGGAGTCTCCACAGCAGCTACTGGCGGTAAGTCTTCTGGAGTTGCTGCTGCTGGTGATGGAGTCCCTACAGCAGCTACTGGCGGTAACTCTACTGGAGCTGCTGCTGCTGGTGATGGAGTCGCAACAGCTTCTGCTGCTGGTGATGGAGTCTCTACAGGAGCTGCTGCCAGTGATGGAGTCTCCACAGCACCTACTGGCGGTAACTCCACTGGAGTTGCTGCTGCTGGTGTTGGAGTCGCAACAGCTGCTGCTGCTGGTGATGGAGTCTCTACAGGAGGTGCTGGTGGTAACTCTACTGGAGTTGCTGCTGCTGGTGATGGAGTTTCTACAGCTGGCGGTAACTCTACTGGAGTTGCTGCTGCTGGTGTTGGAATTGCAACAGCTTCTGCTGCTGATGATGGAGTCTCTACAGGAGCTGCTGGTGGTAACTCTCCTGGAGTTGCTGCTGCTGGTGATGGAGTCTCCACAGCATCTACTGGGGGTAACTCTACTGGAGTTGCTGCTGTCGGTGATGGAGTCGCTACAGCAGTTTCTGGCAGTAACTCTACTGGAGTTGCTGCTGCTGGTGTTGGAGTTGCAACAGCTTCTGCTGCTGGTGATGGAATCTCTACAGGAGCTGCTGGTGGTAACTCTCCTGGAGTTGCTGCTGCTGGTGATGGAGTCTCCACAGCATCTACTGGTGGTACCTCCACTGAAGGTGCTGCTGCTGGTGATGGAGTCTCTACAGTAGCTACTGGCGGTAACTCTACTGGAGTTGCTGCTGCTGGTGATGGGGTCTCTACAGGAGCTGCTGCTGGTGATGGAGTCTCCACAGCAGCTACTGGGGGTAACTCTACTGGAGTTGCTGCTGTCGGTGATGGAGTCGCTACAGCAGTTTCTGGCAGTAACTCTACTGGAGTTGCTGCTGCTGGTGTTGGAGTTGCAACAGCTTCTGCTGCTGGTGATGGAATCTCTACAGGAGCTGCTGGTGGTAACTCTCCTGGAGTTGCTGCTGCTGGTGATGGAGTCTCCACAGCATCTACTGGTGGTACCTCCACTGAAGGTGCTGCTGCTGGTGATGGAGTCTCTACAGCAGCTACTGGCGGTAACTCTACTGGAGCTGCTGCTGCTGGTGATGGAGTCGCAACAGCTTCTGCTGCTGGTAATGGAGTCTCTACAGGAGCTGCTGCCGGTGATGGAATCTCCACAGCAGCTACTGGCGGTAACTCCACTGGAGTTGCTGCTGCTGGTGATGGAGTCTCCACAGCAGCGACTGGTGCTGCCACTGTTTCAAAAGAAACCGGGGTTAAAACTATTGATGGATTTTCTACTAAGGGTACTGTACCGGGAACTGGCGTCGCTGCGGAAGTTTCTTTTGTAGTAGCTGCAATCTGAATGGAGTCAACAATAGGCTTTGAGTTTTGACTCGGGATAGTTATATCTGTCGGTGATTCAATACAATTTGTTGCGGTTTGTTCTTGTGTCGTTAATACTGCGGCAACGTCTACTTTGGCACTTGTTGCTTCCATTGTAGCAATTTTCTAAATCGATTTAAAATATAGTTTTCGTTGTCACTGCAATAAGATTAACACTTGGAAAAAATCGTTTAACCTTATTCGCTTTTTACTTTCGTAATATTCATGTATTAATATTTTTCATAAGGTGTTAAAAGTTCTGGCTTTTAACATTGTTTTTGTCTTTCATTACAAGCTTTTGCTTAAAGAAAATGGCAATATAATAAGACGCTTAGCATTGGCCTTCGGAGAGGTCATTGGTCCCTGGGAAAAGTGTTTTTAGAACTCGTGTAAGTGTGAAGAAAAGCAGAAGAGTAAAATTACAAAGCACACGTGAAATTTTAACGAACTTGTCGTCATTTTTGCTTTTCCTTGTTTAATCGATAAATTTAATTGATTTAATTTTCATTGGCGCCACTTTGACGCGTGTCGCAAAAAATGCTTGAGCGTCCTTATAAAAATTGCGAAATGAAATCACATTTCTCCAATTAGTGAACTGATTTGGAAGCGTGAAAATTATTTGATTTACGAGTAGCAATTTACTCCGATGAATTTTATTCAATTGAAATTGAGATATTTCCAGTTGCTGCCCAGCTTAAAAGAGTTCTGTTACACGAAGCTCATATTTATTTTGTTTTTCATTACAGGCAAATTCTAGGTTGTTTGCTTTTTGTGTTTTGAATGTCAGAAATTAATTGTGCTCATGCATTTATTATTTTCTCATACCTTGAATTAATATTTTACTATGGGAAAACTATTTGTACCTCAACTAGTGTCCAGACGAGACGACCACACGATTTGAAAACACTCGTTCGACTGACCAATCTGCAGAATTTTCTGATATTTCATCACCTCCTATTGGTTATTTTTGTTCGTTAAGAAGCCGGACAAGCGCCCATTCAAAAACGACAACTAAACGAACGTTATCAGATGCATTCATACTCGTGTTATTTCCGAGTATTGTGTATGACATAAGCCGATTTACCATGACCATTGGCAATTGATTTCAATTCCAGAGAAATCAACAGGTTTTTAAGTACTATCCGTAGCAGCTGCTATTAAGTTTCCAAGAAAAGGAAGAAATCATAGAACCATAATTTAATTGCTGATTACTAAGCGTTGGCTGAAGGGAAGTAGGAAAAGTACTGAATTATATTGAGATTGAGGGAAATCATATTTCAGTTCTTGCATGAGATTTTCAAGTTTGTAAAGTATTGATTACTTTGCAAAATTGGCAACAAACTGAGAGAAGCCTCATTGTATGGCTAATGGCGTTCAATTTCTGACATATTGACAAACTGCCAGGATGCAGCCGCTCAGTTGGAACACATTAGCTGAAAAAATGTAATCACAGAGAACTAAGAAATAAATCTTTCAATTTTTCGATTGACTAAAGGACAAAAAGGAAATGCAGCCAAATGTAAAGTAATTCTCGGTTACACGGCGGGCTCCCAGACACCAGGACACGCCCACCAGCCCACCAGCCCCCAGCCACTAGCCTCAATCAACTACTGAATGCAGCTACCAGCCACAATACTTGTACAGTTGCACATGACATCGCAGTAGGAGGCAAAGGAAAACGTAATGTGATCTGCGTACAGTTTGCAGCCGTCGTTTAAATCCCAGCACACTTGAGACTTGAGACTCTTGCAAATAGTTTTTCAATGCGGACGAGAAAGAATTCGCGATAAAGCGCAGTACTCGAAGAAGAAAATAAAATGAAAAAAAGTAACGTATAAATAAGGGAGTAAGAATTCATCCGAACAAATGCAAAATGCTTATGTGGAAATCATTCGCACACCCACAGAGCTCACACCTCAAACAGACATTCAAAGGAGCTGTGCAGATTGAATTGGCAGTTCAATTTCACGTATTATTGACATTTAAGAGTAAGCATTGGATATAAACTGAAATCGGCTATCACACAGATGCTTCCTGCTTCCTGCTGCCTGCTTCCTGCTGCCTGCGAGTATTGGCTGCCTATTATTTCAATCTGTATATCTTCGAGGTAAAGTAAAGAAGTTTTACTGAATAAACTTTTCATTTCATAGTATTGATGGAGTATTATTTTTAAGTTAAATAAATTAAAGAACCACTGAAAAAAGTATCTACGGCTATATAGTATATTTCCCCTTTAAATCGAATAAAAATGTATAAAATACAAATACTTAATTGGTGTCATTCTGCACGCACCGCGGGCGGTGAATACAATACAAATACAAATCACAGCCCGAATCTCTAAAGTCGACCCTTCAGCAACGATCTGTGAGCTGGCATTGAATGCTTCCGGGCACATTTTGCTAAATTGCAAATATTTTCCAATTCGCATGCATCAGCAGAGCAAAATGCAAACAATTTTGCCCAGCGGCCACAATGTGTAGCGAAAAAAATCGCAGGCCAAAATAATTTAGCGAATGTGGAGGACTAGGCGATGTCCTGTACCCAAACACTTGTATTATCAAACAAAAGTTCTGGGATAAATAGAAAACATAAGTTTAAAAATAATAGAATAAAAAAAGGATATATAAATAAAATCATCTACAAGCATTGAAATTGTAAATTTGAAGCAGACAATCGTATCATGTAGGATAAAATATTCCAAATTTAACATATATTGAATTCTTATGACAGCTGAAGTTGAATCTCAAAATCTCAAATCAAACAAAGATATAGCAACATGTTGAGTGTTGGATGAAAATATACAAATTGTTGTATACCCTGTAATCATTTATCTTTCTTCTTTTTTTTGTTTTTTTGCACAGGGTATAAGAACGTAATCTACGGAAAATGGTTTTAAAAAATTGATAAGCCCACCGTTTATATGCTGTTGCTGTGCTGGTAGTGCAATTTTTGTAGCGTATGGCAACGCTTCACAGTTGCAGGCTGCAACTGCAATTTATTTTCAGTTTGATTGGTTTTTTTCGTGCTTAATTGCACTTGCCTGGGGAAAGAGGGAAGCGGGAAGGGGGCTAGACCGAGTGATGGGACGGGGAGTATCGGTTGAAAGGTTTCGCTCATCACGGGCTTTAATAAATTATTCAAATTAACACGCAGAAGTCTGTCTGTTAGTTTCGTGGGTCAGTCTGTGGGTTCTGTCCTGGATCTGGTCTGGTCTGCATGTTAATGGATGCCGCACACCAACAGTTTGCGGTCAGCGTAAACCAGTAAAAAGGAAAAAATTCGCACGTTGCTAAAAAGTTACATATTTCAACAAATACACACACACACACGCCCACGAATACCTTCCACCTTTCCATTTACCACATTTTGTATACATGAAAGGTAAATTTACTGCATATTTCACGCATTTTTATTTGCATTCACATTTCAACCTGGTCAGAAAGGGTAAGAGGAGGTAACTCAGAGACGCTCAGCTGCTTAATTTTTGACACTTGACAGCATGATTGTTTTATAAATCCAGTTATAAATAATGTAGTACTCAAACATAAATACACACAAGTAACAAGAGTAACACACACACACACAACAAGAGAAAAGCCCCCAAAAACCAAAACAATCGAAGCACAAATTCTACTGAAACATTTTCCATGTGCATCTACGAGTTTGTCTGGACTTACACCAACACCTCGTGAAATATAAAGAGACCTTCAGGAGAGTTACAAATATTCATTATTTCAATTGTTAATATCAATTACAGGTGACTTCCTTGATCACCGTCAATGCCATGTACATCTTTGTCTCTCCATTTATCCATCCATCTACGAAATTTTTAAGGAGGTTCGCCTATGATATGGGCTGCTTTTTGCTATGATGGAAAGAGTCCAATATGCTTTATATCGCATAAAATGAACTGCGACATTTATAAAGAGCTATTGGATAGTCATGTCATAGAGCTTAGAGTGGAAATGTGTGCGGATTCCTGGACATTTTAACAGGATAATGCGCCTACCACGTTTCCAATAGGGCAAAAGCGTTTCTCGATGTGCGACATATTCCTCTTTTGATGTGGTCGGCCAAACGTCCCGATCTCAATCCCATTGAGAATCTTCGGGGAATCCTTGCCAGTAATGTTTATGGACTTGGCAAACAATATGGGTTCCTAAAAGAGTTAAAGAATGCCAGGTTACATATTAAGCGTCATTAAGAACAAAGGAAGACACATATAAGAATTTAAGAATCGAAAAGAAACAAAGCAAAGCGAACTCTGAAGAAATTTTGTTTACTTGATTTTAATCAGTTCACTTATTTCACTTGAAAAAATGTTAATTTAATTTGAAAATGCTAAATTATTGAATCACATTAAGAAGTTTGTTTATTGTGCAAGCTTAAGTTATTATAAAATTAAAATCATTAAATAAAATCAACTTCTTTTATGTTTAATCAAGAGCGTTATACTGATAAAGTGACTTCTTTCGCTGGCCTCATATGAATACGTCGATCTGATGAGGAACTGCAGCTGCTATAAGCTTCAGTAGGTAAGTTTCTGTCCACGTAGAGACTAACTAACAATATTGCGTTAATATACTCATAAAAATTCCTTTAAATACTGCGAAAAAAAAATAAGTTTGAAAGGTATAAAAAATATATAAAAGCGATGTTTAATTATGCAGTTCATTTAAATGAAAAAATCAGCAAAGTTAAGTTGTAAACATGTTAAATAAGTGCACGCTAAATAAAGAATATTTATAACGTAATTGCAGTTAATGGCGCTAGTCAAATGTTAATAAACTAATTAAGATCTCATTCAACTTACGCAACTGAATTTGTTTTTATTTTCCACAATCTTTTGCGCGTTTCAGTTGCCTTCCGCCTTGCGCCTTATGCCTTCTTGTGGTAAATTAACTTGAATGCCGCAATGTATTTAACGCTACCCAAGCCGAAGGAAAGCAAACCAAAACAAAAAGAACTTAACTCCAGGAAAAAGGGTTCAAAGACGAAGGCAGGCAAACAAATCTTACAGGGAACGAGCTACTTTGGCTCCTACTGCGAAAACTATGAGCAAGACGAGGACGTAGACGTACGAGTAGACATAGACATCCTGCGACCTCCTTGCGCGTACAACCCCTTGAAACTGGGCAGTTCGCGTAACTTTTATCATTAGTCCGTTGGGAAATTTAACGGGCACTTAAGTTCTTCACTCGTTTTCAACTTACTCGTATTTTCCAGCACTATTGTTTCGCCATTTTTGCGCAATTCGCAATCTCGCGTTAGTTTTCCCCATGTATTTTTTCACGTCGCCTTGGCCATATTTCTAGGCTACTGCGGCTGTCACCTTTAACATCCTGTGCCCGGCGTCAAGTGCAGTGAGCCACTCTTCCGCACCTCGACTGGGCAAATTTGGGGAGAGGCAGAGGGGTTACATCCCTGAGAGCGAATGAACAGAAAATTTATTTTATGCGCTCTTTTGGCCAGGGGCAGACCAAACAGACCAAACAATCCAAAAAGGTTTCCTACATCGTTTATTTAAACTTTTTCTTTTTTTTTAGCATTCTTTGTTCCTGTTGTTAAGTTGCTGGTTCGGAACGTATACTACATTATTTTTATTTAGTTTACTTTTTTTTTGGTTCTTTTTTTTAGTTTTTTGTTGTTAGTCCAGAGCGGATATTGTTGCAATTTATTTTATTGCATTTTGTGTAGAGTTTGGATTTAATTTAGTTTTGGGATCGTTTCTTTTATTTGCCAAGCGGTGAAAATTATCCTTCACTCTGAAATTTAACAAGTTGCCAAGTTTTTAATATGACGCCTAAAAGTTTTTCGATTTATTTTTTTTGAGTTTTGTTAGGTTTTCTTTTACCTTTTCCTCTCTTTTTTATACCTAAATTGGTATTATAAAATGTGTTTTCGTAAAGAAAAAACCACAAGCTAGTCAAGGTATTTGTATAATAAAACTATATGCAGGATTTGAGAGGACAGTTTATTTTATGCCCTTTAATTAAAACGAAGAATTAATACCATAAAAAACATGCAACAAAATATTACTATGTAAATACCATAAAAGCCTCAAATTTTTTATTCACAAATTGAAATTTTATGGTCGGATTTAGCATTCAGTTTTTTCTTTAGCTCTTTTTTACATATTCATTTATATTGGCTGATTTGAATAACTCGAGTTTATTTCCATATGTTTTGCTGGCTGCATCCGCACATTTCATTAAATAAGGTCGAACAGATAAAGTACCACATATAGTAGTATACCTCAAAATAATTACATGTTGTCTGTGAACATATTTCCGGGCTATTTCTTGAAATAATAACAAAAGCCCAGAGGAGTGTGTATGAATTTAGTAACTGCAAAGCCGCTTTCAATGCTGTTTGCAACATGATACTGACCATTAAACACCAGACACGTTCATACGTGAGTGGTACACACACACACACGTAGGGATAGGCACACTCATAGACACATGAGTCTGTGTATCCAAGTCAAATATTCGCAGCATGTTACATTATTGCTTGAGCTCATGTCCACATATCTGAAAGTTCTGTCTCTGGTTTTCGATGTGAGAATGGGTACACTTTAAGAAATGTCAATTACATTTGTCGATGTGACCGTTGTTGTCGTTGGCTGTTGACTGTTCTTGTTGCTGAAATTTCAAAATTTCATTCTATGTCATCTCCAACTCAGCCTCTCAGAGCTCAAAGAAAGGGTAGACATGTTCGCATACGGCTCACACTCGGCCCATTTCGACTGATATTGCTTGAGAGTATGTCTTTCATACGAATATTTGGTTTGGTTTGGGCTCGGTCTGTGGCTCTGAGTACATGTCGAGTTTGGGCTAAGAATTATCCCATTCAGTACTCTTTCACTTTGACAAAAGTTCAAAACACGCATACAAGTTTTGTTTATAACTAAAGTTTTTACGCAATGCCTGCAAATTTCTTAGTTGAGGCTTTATTTGAAACTAACAATTTCCTTTGACCATTTTATTATATTCATTAAAATATATAACATTTTTCAGAAGCAAACAATTTTATTTATTGTTTTCTATCTAAGTGATTGTAAATTTCAAGCAAATGTTTTCACAATTCAATAAATCTTAGGACTATTGTAATAAACTCACTTAAGATGTTTCTGATAGTTTTATAAGACTTGTTTTGTCTTAAGATACAATCCAATATTATTTTCATATATTTAAATATCACTACAGTAATAAATATTCACACTATCATAGCTTAAAAAGAGATTCACTACTGTGCGATCGATCAAGTTTCAGCTCTATTCGTTATGGATGTCTAATAGAATTATCAGTAATCCGGAATAGGTAGAGCATTTTGAGTGTACTAACATTTTCGTTTGAGTGTGTCACACATGCCGCACTGATGCGAATTTGATTTTCTAAGCACATTCTGTGCGGATTGTAGAAATCGTGCAACAAATGTTAACTGTGATTTGTGGCACTTTCCCAAGTGTCAAACTGATTTTCTGTTGAACAAATTTACACTCAGCAATGCCAGATGTGCCTAGCCGAGCAATTTCAATGTTGATAAAAACTAAAACATCAAAATATTTTTGATAAATCCATACTAACTGCTTATTCATACTCGCACGAGTATGCCTGGTATTCATTTATTGTTATGGGTAAACGAATATACATATATATAGAATATATGTACGATTACTGGAACGCTTCATTGAAGCATCAGAAGCAGCAGCAGGAGCACCAGCAGCAGTTGCAGATGCATTTCACAATTTTACCTATTGTGGAATATTTGAGTTAAATCCGACTTGGCTTTTTGCTGTTGCTTTTGCTTTTTGCCTTCACAGCAGCCCACCTTGGCAGCTGGTTTTATTCCGTTTAGAAGTCTCAATTTATTTTATTGAATGCATTGGTGCGTACACAATTTATTTACCATTTTATTTTTTACCGTCCTCTTCTCTCGGAACGAATACCCTGCTTGAAATTTAAATGGGTAAATGGAATTCTAAGTAGCTATTGTCACAGTATTATTCGAATGTTTTGCTCAAAATTTAACTAACTACATTTTATATAACTATTATTCTATTCTTATTAATCAAGAAATATGAAATGATATGGAACTTATCAATGATCTTATGTGGCATGAATCTGGCTTATTCTATTCTTGTTTTCTTTTCAATTTAAGCTTTTTTTCCTCCTCGAATTGCAAATAGTTCTTAGATATTGAAACTCCAGAGATTCCTATCACTGCTGACTACAAATAAAAGCAAATAGCTCTATCGGGATGGACAGATGAAGATTTGTATTTGAGTGTCTGAGATGCTTCTTTCTGGCTGTAACATTTTGCCACATATTCAATGGATCCCTATACCAATTTCTATCAGGCTAGGGTCTTGGTATCAGCTTAAGGCTTTCATTAGGCAGACAGCTGTCTAGGCTACAGGGTATGTGATAGGCGATCAACTCCTGCGAAAATTTGTATATTTATGACAATATTGGATTCGTTTTTGTTGAATTGTTAAGCAGTTGTATTGGAGCTTTATCAATGACGGCCCTTTGTTGGACCATTCTTTATGAATCAAGTGTTTGAATCAATTATAATGGTCATTTCATATATTATTACTCCAGTTGTATTTGAATCTACTTTTAAATACGAGTCCCACTCTAAAGCAAATGTCGCGGCAGCAAGTACAATGAAATCATGAATAAAATAATGCAAAATTTAATATAAGTTGCCTCAAATTGCAATCGTTTTTTATATAAGATTCACGTCGTTAGAAACTTTATAACCAAATTATTATTTATTATTGTATATCTCTTATTTACATGTTAAGTGCAGTAAATCGTTTAAAGTGAACTCGTAAGGCCGTAAAAAATTTGGAAATTGCCAAAGAAAGGAAACGCGTTGTGACAGTAATTTTCACTTCATCGTATTAAATGAGCCCCTATTAGCTTAACAAGTACCTGACAAATAAGTTAATTCTCGTGCGTAAACATGAACGCACATTAACGCTTTTACCCGCACCACTTTCACGCACACCCACACACACACACACAAACATTGACACCCACACCAGTAGGAACCAGCACATTGACATAAAGGGAGACCCCCGTCGAGTAAGGACCAACTTGGCAACTAAATGCGTAACTCCCACAAATTGTCCTGACCCGGGCCGTGCCTTTCGAATGCTCGCAGCATTTCATCAACTTGCCAAAAAAAAAATATAATTCGAGAAAACTCCGTCTCGCCCTTCCTTCCCAAGAAATCTCCGTGCCCCTCTGGCACCCTCGGCGCACTGTTTGTTTTTGGATTGTGGCTGCTGCTGCTGCTGCTGCGTCTTTTGCTCATTTCCAAATACGGGCAACCTGAGGTTTGTTTTAATTTGCCGCTTTCCTATGGAGCTGAATGCCATCCATTGTCTTTCAGCGTATGTGAAAGGCAAAACTTTTGCATTTTCTCATTTTCCGAAAATGTGCAAAGGGATTTGTTTTCATGGTTGTGTTGCGCGTATTTGTATGTTTATGTTTTGTCTGATATGATTTCGGCTTTTGTGTCCCCACTGTACAGAAGTATCTGTGTATGTATATGTGTATATGTGTACGAGTATCTGTATCTGTCTGAGCTCCTTTGAGATTATGCGAGGCACCGCAAACACTCGTACAACGGCCTGCTGGCTTTGGGGCGGGGCCACCCCGAATAAATAAAGCCAAGTACATCTGTTTTACCATAAATTCCATATGTGAGATTCTGTGGGTGACTTCCTTAAATTACTTAGTACCATACTTGGACGATGAGCAACTGACAAGTGCATACACAAATATGCCAAAGATGTACATACTCCTATACATATATGAATTATATTCATGTTAGTTTTCGACTTATTATGGTTTCTTGGTCACTGATTGCGATTATCTGATTTGTGTGTACATAATTTCTGTCAGTATTCCAAAATGCGAAAACACTGCACAGTGGTACATAAACGTGACTTTTATTGGATACACGAAACTATTGAGGACTGCTCCGATATTCGAATAGAATAGTGTCTATAGGGCGATTGCTTGATGTGCTCCTGCAGCTAAAGCTGCATCAATTTGACCATAGCACTTCCTAAAAAACTATTCTATTTTAGATAATCCAGAAGGATGATTACCTTCGATACAAATGCTTCCACAGGACGCAGTTTTTGTAAGCTGAAGAATGTTGAATCTATGGAAAATTGTTTGAATTTTATAACTTAAAGATGAACTCGGCAAAAGTCACGTCAAATTTTGTATTCATATTTAGTTAGGAAATATATGTATTGTTTTTTAGATATATTTTTCATTTATCAATATATTTCTAAGTTAAGTCAGTGTCACCTTGAAGATGCACAGCTTTTGGACACTTCCTTGAAGTGTGTACAATGTCCAGGAGCCTGCATATTGAGAGATCTCGTGCTGAGGCTGCTGTCGTAGCGCAAATTACATTGTTTTATTTGAATTACGATTGGTTCGATGTCCTGGCCAGTATCAGGAGCCAGCCTGCCGGCTTTTGGCAGGCTTCGGGCTGGTTTGCTGGCTGACAGGCAGAAACATAAAAGCAGCTTTCGTGTAATTTAATTTGTGCCACTCAGTGCCAAATGCGAGTTTATGTGATTGTCTCAGCGTGTGGAAAGTTTGTGGACTTTATGCGTAATATGAGTTGATGTGCGAATCCTATATGTACTTTAATAACTTATTCTTTTTATTAAAGAGATAAATGTAATTGAATAAATCAGCGCCACAGTACAACAAGGCCCAAATGCATTGTGGGCCAATTCAGCAAATGAATTCATTGCCCATTGCAGTCGCCGCTTCTTTTTTTTTTTGGATACGTCTCTACGTGCTGAGCTTTTCAAACAATTAACCTTAAAACTTTTCGCATTGCCATCGAGTGGAGCCATGTAACTTTCAGTAAACAACACAACACAGTATTGCACGGGGCAACTCTGTCCGCACAGGCAACCCTTTTTTTTGCCACCTGGCCGTCACGCTGTTTATGTTGTCTGCGCGCTCGCCGAAGGAATCCGACAGGAATCTGCGCTTCATGTGGCACAACCCAACGGACCTTAGCTTATTTTCAATCTCTTCTTTTTCATTCTTTCCTTTCTTTTTTTTGCTCCTTTCAACGCGGCACGTGCGCCGCACCAGCAGCACGTGATAAAAAATGGCGCTGTGCAAAAACAACTGTAAATACAAGGATGATGGCTTACTTAGTCGGCGAGGTAATAAATGGCCATAGTCGCCACAGTCGCCACAAATGATGCTTGAGCTCGTTATCATGGTAGTCCATAGATCGTTTGCCAAGAAAATGGCTGCGCTGTCCCACCAGTTCATTTGATGACCCTTCACTCTAAATAAAATTATACCAAACATCATCATCATCATACTAATAGTATATTTTTTAGCTTAATAGCCCGCTCTTTTTATATTTAACGGCTATTCTCATTCAGTTTACTTAAAAAGAAATTATTGATTTTATTATTTTCATACTTGCTTATTGAAAAATATATTATTAACTTCCCTAAGACGATTTTCTTATTTAATTAACATCAATAAAAACATAACATAAAAATTGTAATATATAAGTATATATTTGATATAATAAAATCATAGATCAAATCACATAAAATAATAAAACTTAAAGCAGCAGAAACCAAGCAAAGAACTTGGAAAGCATCTCAAAAAGAGATGAGAACATTAATCGATCCACTTTATAATGATATAAAGATAATAAATATAATTATTAAGCGATTCTAAGTTAACCTAAGAACTTTATACTAGACTTTCTTTACTTTTTCTCTTGACGACTGTCTGCTGATATTTGTATATATCAGGAATATATCTTAAGAGTGTAACCCGTGTATTGGATGACATTTGATTGTAGTTTGTATGTAACTTAAAAAATTCCATAAAATTACTTAAAAATTACAATTTCATCCTTTTAGTTATATAATAAGAACTTAGAGTAGAAGATGGAATGTACTTGAACTACTTCAATGTTCCAACACGAAGCAATTCTGTAAGCAAATAGAACACAAATCTCATTGCGTCCATAGTACTATTCGGATTGTAAACATTGCTTAAAATTTGGACAAAGTAAAAATTCCCCGAAACGTTTTCACACAAATAAAATGATGAAAGCTGTGTCCTTAGCCCCGAACCATGCGAGAAGTGACTCCTCCTTTGGAGCACATAATCTATGACTGGCACCATAGGGAAGGTGCCTCTCACGTCTCTCTGGAAGTGCAGAAAAAGTTTAAAGCGGCATTGTTTGGCTTGGGCAAGGTGGAAGTGGTGGGAGGATTGGTGTGAAGTGCGTCCAAATGGCTTCTTGTGTCTATCTACGTTTTTTTTTTGGGAAGACATATGCTTGGCACTTAGGTGCTTAGCCAGCAGCAATAGGGTTTTTTTCATCTTTGGCTGGGCTGTTGCTTTTCGTTGGTTAGTTTTCCACATCGTTTGCCCCTTACCGCCTGCTTTTTTGCCCATAGCACCCATTTGAGTTTCCCATGTTTCCCATGTTTCCCGTGTCTCCCCACTCCAGCTACGATTAGCTGGCATTTTCGATGCTCACGTATGTTTGTGGTAAATGTTTTTCAATTTCTTTGGAGGAAACTCACCAAGCCAAACGCGTCCTACGAAATGCACACAAATTCAGAGTTTTATTCGCACCTGCGGCTGTCTGCCGTACTACGAGGTGTGTGCAGGTGTGCAGGTGTGTGAGTGTGGGCAATTTAGTGTGGGTGTGCGGAAATAGAGCTTATTATGGCGGCTATTCCTCCACACCCACAATACCCATTGCCATTCAGTTTTTGCCCTCAAAGGGCCATTCGCTCTCTCATTTCACAGTTCGCGGATGGCTTTGAATCGAATTGAATGAAATGGAAAAAAACGCCATAGAATTTCCTTGAATGAGTCTTCGTTTAGATTTCACACACTATTCTCAAGGGCCGTCTATGCTCATATACTCGTACCTTGCAGAATGTGGCTCGAACAAGTTAGCGCTTTTGTTGGCCATGTTTATGCGGGTTGGTTTGGTTTGTTAATGTCAAAATATTTGGTAAAGGCAAACACACTGAAAGGTATTTAGATTTTAATCGATAATTAATAGTTTCAAATGTGTTTAAGCTTGAGGTGTGTTATTCAAGCTGGAAATTGAAATTGCCTTTAATCCATTTATATATATAATCTGTTCACCCATTTATAAGATTTCATACCAAACTACGGAACGAACTTATTAGAAGTAAGTTGAACTTCGAGAAGAGTAGTTTGCATTTCAGTAAATATGGAACAGGATGGCATAACTCAAAGGTAACAAGCTGAAGGTTACACTGAGAAAAAATGCATAATTATGGGCGAGGTTCTCATTTATTTTCACGCTGAATTAATTAAAAGTTCACTTATGCACGGAATTTGCATAAAAATTACATTTTAATTGCGCTTCATTTGTGAAGAACAGCCCGACGCCATCGCCCATCACCCATCGCCCATCGCGAAAGCCATCGCCAACGTCATCTCTCCTTTTGCCAGGGCATTATGATAGCTGTCCTTCGTCAACAAACAAGAAGGCGACGGGGCATAAGAATGCAGTTGATGAAAGGGGAGTGGCACCGGCAGGAAGAAGAGCGCTTGAGACAGACAAGACCACTCGGCGAACACTGGAAAACGCACTTTCGCGTCGTAATGAAAAAACATATTTTCCTTTGGATCCGCGTCCTGGCTGAAGGGAGACGGCAATCCTTATGAAAATCGCTTTGAATGTGTTTGGTTGTGCGCTGTGCAAACAAATATAAACATTTATTAGGTTTTAAAGGAATCTTATTAGTTTAGTTTCTCTCAATGAGTTCAATATTTCAAGCTGCCAATAAAATCTTCTTTGTGACTTAAGAATACCAACAAAATCTTCTTTGACTTGTGAATATCAACAAATAGAGGTGTAAAATGTTCTGTTAAAGAACTCATAAAACGTACGAGTTTTAATATATATATATAATAGTAATAATAAACTCCTATTACACGCTTGACTTCGATTGAAATAGAATATCTTTGCTGTGAATATAGTCAATACATAAGGAAAATAAGTGAGATTTCTTGCCCATGTATTAAGGATTCTGATCCAAGCCAATACAATTCGTTAGATTAGATTAATTTATGCCATTGAGATAATTTTAAATCAAATTAAATATTTGACAAATTAAGTATATAACAATCTATTCTACATATCCACAAGCAGAGCTAATCGTTTCGTTTTAGACACATTCATTGAAATCAATGACAATATTTCGAATTGCACATATTATGTTGAGAGTGGAAACAAAGCAAAACAATACAAAAGATAAACAAAATACAAAACACACAGTTCCACATGAATATAGAAATGCAAATGAGCTGCGTCCGGTGCTCGATAAATGGCTATTCGAGTGAATGAGCGGACGAATGAATGAATGAATGGATGTGTGCATAAATGAGTTCGATGCTATTTTGAATGTTTTGCATATTTTACACGCATCACAAATAACTCCTGGCTCCTAATTAAAACAAAATGTTGTACAAAACTCTATATAATACTCATACGGACAATATAAAGTACCCAAACCCGAAACCCAATCCCAATCCCAAACCCAAGCGCAAAATACTCGCACACTGGTTACTACTCCAGAGCCTTTATAGCGAGTCAAAGAGCTGAAAAATGATTTCCCGCCCCAAAACCGCGGCACGTTAACAAAAAAGTGTTAATTTAAATTTCGATACGTGCTTTGAATGCAAAGAGTTCCGCCACACTACCAACATGAGGCAAAACTCGCGCCGCTTCCCGACGCTCTTGCCACAGGCCCTACCCCTCGCCACATCACTGACAATTCCCGCTTGGGCTCTGGCTTGTTGCCCCGCCACGTACGCAACGCTGTGCACAATTTTATGCACGTCCAGCGTGTAAAACACCTAAAACGCCATCGTGCCGCCACCCGTGGAGCCACCCTTCGCGTCAATAGCCCCTTGGACACCCCTTTTGGACACCATCCGCGCCATCATTTGCGATATTTTCGTGGCGGTTTCCTCACAGCGCGTCCCCCAACGCATATTGCCATCGATTAGTTTTCATTTTGTAAGCAATTTTACATTGGCTATGCTGATTATGCCCCCCTGCGGTCTTTTGCCTCCTTCACACCTTTCCCCTTGCTCCCCTTGCTGCTCACATGGCTAACTATTACCGGTAGCTGTCAACAGCACCATCTCTCGTCCATAGCCTCCCACTCGCAGCTGGAGTGGCTTTGCATATTTTCTGCCCGGTTCTCCAAATGCATTTTGACCATAGGCCAGTGCCTGGGGACCATGTTACCATGCCTACAGGCCTACGGCCTACAGGGCTACGGTCTACGGTCTCTTTGTTTTTTTAAATTTGCACCCATCAATTGTGCTCATTTGCACCTGCATGTGTTGTCCCTGCATGCATGTCCTTAAAGCCCAAAATGTAGTTATCAGTGTCCAAATTTAAGAACTTTTATTTCATGTCCAAGTTACGGGAAGAAGGAAATGTTGAGTTTAACTCATGACACCATAATATGTATTCAACCAGCCCTCGCTTAACATGAACTCTTTTAACATGAACTCGGTCTAACACGATTATAGAACGATGGATACCTTTCCCCTTTTAACACGCTGGAAATTATCGAATTTTGTATCGATTAATGTGATTAATGATGATGGAAGAAATTACGGCCAGCGGTTATTAAGAACTCCGAAATATAATTACTACAATGTGAACTCAGTGAAATATTAGAATAAACCCATTCAATTGAAGGTGAAGGATTTCAAGATATGACTATCAATGATGTGGACGAGCTGGTTGAATCCAAAGACACGGATGACGATATTAAAATTACTGTGAATGAAGCCAATTCAATATCAGATGACAGCAGCTCTGAATAAACCGAACCAATAAATGGTTTATCCATAGACTTGAGACGGATTTTCTAATGCTAACAGCTTGGAATCATGCTTTATAGATTCTGACCGGCTGATCAAAGGACAATCAAAATTTAAGAGAGAGTTGAAAAAGATCCTTTTCCCCTATAAAGAGTGCTACAAAGAAGCTTTCAAAGCCACGAAAAAATACAGAATGACTGATTTATCTTGCAACCAAAAGAAGCCACCACAGAAATTTCCGTAGCTTGATTTGGTAATGAGGGAACTTTTTGTTCATTTAAAACAAATTTTTAAAAATAACCCCATATTTTGCTTTAAATAACAAAAACAAGGCAATTCCCACAAGCTTAACAAGGTCTTCTAAGAACGCAGCGAGGTGTAGCTGTATTCATATAAGAATGTCTTTCGTAAAGTAAATATATCTTTCTGATTATAATTGTGACGCATTTTGATCAGTTACCGTGGATAGTTTGGTAAGGACTGTATATTTAGATTTAATTATATGTACTTAAAACGATTAAAATATCAAAGAAAACTTATTTATTTAAACTTTATTTATTTGAAAAACTGCATTGAGTGAATCATAGTGAATCACAGACTTTAAAGGTAGTTGAACCTTAAAACAACATTGGCAGCTCAATTTTCCAGTAAAGTGGAAAGAAACTATATAGAAAAAAAGAACCTATTTAACGTCAAAATATTTGTTATTTATGATTTTTATGGCAAATGTCTAAAATCGCTGCAGTGGTGCATATTTCATTTCAAAGTGTTACGTGAAACTTTTGGCCAATGCCGACGGTGACTCGCACCGCTCATCTGCTTTCTGGCCCTCACCCCTCTTGGCCTACACTGTCGTACCACCACTTGGCGCTCTCTTGGGCCACTATGCAGAGATGTTTGGCAGTGTTTGGTTGGCCAATGCAAAAAAAGAAAAGAGAAGAAGAACAAAAAATAGAAAGGAAATTCGCATAGCTCCAACACGTCTGAGCGAACATTGCCAAACAAATTGCATATACGTGTGTGTGTGTGTGTTTAAGTGTGTGTGTGTGTGTGTGCTGTATGTGTGTGTATTGTGCTGTGTGTGCTTCATGCATGATGCGATTTTATGATTTTATCAATCAAAATGGAAAAATATCGATCTGATTGATTTACGCGTGGCATTAGGTTCTCCTCTCATTCTTTTTATCAACTTTTAGTATTCTGCTTTTAGAAGTTATTGAAATGGCAGAACCTACAGTTAGTTACATGTAAACAATTCAGTCCAATAACGGTATAAATGCTAAATCGTAAACATTCATATCGTTTCTGATGCAAAACCTACAGCAGACAGCAAACAGTTCTCAACAACCAAACATTCTTTTTGTTAGAAAACAATTTGCTCTTTATACTCACAGTGAAAGCTATTGAGAACTTTTTTCGTTTTGTTTTTTTTTTTAAATGGAAGATACATTTTAATATGAAATGATTTAAGCCACATAATTTAAATGAATGCATCATAATATATTACTTTATTTTGAATAGATTTCTAGATTCTTCAATCTTCTACAACTTATTCAAGTTGTCTTCTATAGGGTAAAGCATTAGAGTATACCTTTAGAATGGTCACATGTATGGTATGAATCTTTAAATATACTCGTAACTCGTAACTAGCTTCATTTTGCATAAATTTAATACATGTGCCATATCTTATATGTATTTTACTCGTCGCCAGCTCGATGATTTTCTCACAATAAAGTCAATAAGGCGCGAAAATCGAATGCGCTGTCAAAGTCAACGGAGTGTGCCATATGGGAAAATCGGAAAATCGGAAAATCGCATAGCTGCGGATTTCCACATTTTATGGCGCATATTTCGCACATTTTCAGCTCGTTCTCGTTGTCGCCTCGCAGCGAATCTTAAAGCCAAAAAAATGCCGTTACCTTGGAAACGGCGTATAAATGGCAAACAGAAAAAGCACAAACATTACCGGGTATGTCCATTTCCGGTGAATTCATCTTGAACACGATTACTTATGTCTATACAAGTAGCTATATATGTATTTATCATGTGTCTACATCTATATATGGATGAATCTGTAGAGATATATTTTATATCACAAGTCGCAGTATATATAAAGCCGGAAGAAGTTTACTGAATTGAATATGGACAAATACATTTTTATAACTGTTTATATTATATATACGCATATGTATAAAGTATTACAAAGTTCGTACACTGGTATCCCGCCAGGGTTTTGTGAAGAATTTCAATTATGTAATGTGGGAACTGCCTCTGCCAGTCTACAGTTTTTAAAGCAGGATAATAACAATCATTTGATCGAGACGCAACTCTGCATAGATTGAATCCATGGAGTCCGGAATTAAATACTTTAATAAAAGTTGAAGAACATTTTGTTGCTTTAATGAAAATTCAACAAAATATTAAAAAGCGCGAATGTTTACATGAAACGATGTATCGAACAGATTCAATAAACCAAATGAACTATGTATAAGATCTCCTCTTTCGAGTTATACAAAACCAAGTGGACAAAGTTGTTTCATTGTTTTGCTTCGCGATCTAAATATGTAATGATAGGTGCGAGTGTAAGTTTCAGACTATTTATATATCCATATTAAACCATTCGACTAAAATTGCCTTAGCCAATCAATTAGTATTTATTCATTTAAAATATAATATTTCATATTTAATAAAGCCTAAAGCTATACCTTAGACTTAAATATTCCTATGCAAATGGTAATCAAATAGAAATAATAAGACAATTGTATATATTGAAGGTTAAACATCGCTTGAGTACCTTCCATTTGTGATCGTGTAAAGCAACAAGAATATGTTAGTTGAGGCTTTAGTCAGTGATTTATTCTAGGGTACTGAAACGTCTAGATCCCAGTTGGTTTTGAATTTGTAGCAATTCGTAGCGGCAAAGCGTATCAAATGAATGTTGTACTGGAAACGAATGTGAGTAATCGTTTCAAAATTGCTAATGTTATGCCTGAAGCCCCAGCCTAGTTATTAGTGCTAAATAATAGTAGTATATCGCAACTTATGATCGTGACACATGGCTGTTTCAGAGAACATTTTGAGAGGAAATTGCTTAGTCATAGTGATGCTTGTATTGCTGGTGATGATGCAAATGGTGTTTTTTGTATTTATGCCACCTGCATTGGAGCTAAGTTCTAAGTTCTTCGATGTGAGCCAAATGCCAGTGGGAGATCAGGTGGTCGCGAGAAAAGATCCACAAAGACAGCAGCCACAAACCTTTAAGGAAGAACATTCGATGACTGAGGAGCTGGTGCGCCAGTTGGAGCAAGAGCTGCCTGAGGTGGACTATAGGTTCTGGTACAATCGTGCCAGGCCCAACTACTATAGTATGAATAGCACTTGTGCCTGGTATCCCAATCCACTGGACCTGCACTATCACAATATCTATTGGCAGACCTTCAGCAATGGCAACGTGACCTTTCGCCTGTACGCCGCCTACCTAGATTTACGGGAGACCCAGCATTTGGGCGTGGTGCGCATTCTAGCAACGGCCAATCAGCACGGCAAGCCTTTCCCACTGAGCTACTGCCAGATGTGGAACGAGAACCATTCTATACCATTAATTGTGAAAGTCAGCAAGTACAAAAGTGCATGGCTTAAGTCGTGGGGAGACGAGGCGCATCTTAACTTTGCCCATCTACTGAGCTGCACGATACCAAAAAAACAGATTGGTAGGTTCCGAAACGAGCTTCCAAGAACCATCTCCCTGGTCAGCAATGTCTGTGACACTGCCACCAACTCGCTTCGAGTACACTTTAATCGCGAACCGGTGCCACCAGCCAACGGCAACCTCAGCATAGGCGTCTGCGTTAAGGCCATCGATTTCCCAGACGAGGATATATCGGGTCGTCTGATAGAGTGGTTCGAGCTGCAGCGTATACTAGGCGCTTCACGCATCTATGCCTACATATACTCAGCTCATCCGGCCGTGCAGCGTGTGCTTGACTATTACCAGCGCAGTGGCTTCCTCCAGCTGCGTCCGTTGACACAGGCCAACGGAATGCCTCCAATGCGTTCTTATCAGCACCTGCTGCTTGCCGAGCGGCGGATAGTCAAGCGCCTGAACGAACTGATACCCTATAACGATTGCTTCTATCGGAATCTGTATCGTCATGACTATCTGCTGAATGTGGACTTGGATGAAGTGGTTATGCCTCTGGGACAGCTACGCACCTGGCAGCAGGTGCTGGAATCCGTCTCAAAATCAAAGCCATCCTCTCGTGATTGTCCCGGTGGATATGTTGCACTGTGCGTCGCCAATGTCTTCTTCCTAAAATCTGACAATCTTGCCGATAATCAACTGTTTCACCTGCAGCACACGATGCGATACTACAAGCACTCCAAGCCTTTCAGGGCCATGAAGTGCTTCCACAACTCGAAATATGCCTTAACGCTGCACAATCATGTGACGGTCCATTGGCTTGGTGGCTGCCCACGAAAGCTCCTCAGCACAGATCTTATACACATGCAGCACTATCGTGTGCCCATTAACAACTATAACAAGTCGCATATGACTGAGGATCTTACTATTTGGAAATATGAATCGGAGCTGCGAAAAGCTGTGGATGTTTCTCGCATGCAAATTCATTTTATATATGAAATGCAGCCTAAAGAGAAGAAGTTTAAGTAGTTGAGTTATAAAATATGATTGGAATTTCTTAAAGGGAAGTTGGCATTTGTAGCGATATCAACAATATTACCCGATTTTTTTCGTATATACATATTATACGATTAGTTTTATTGCAATTTCTAAACTATAAATTAGAGATCAAGAGTTATTTTACATGACATTTTATACGTAAACCTTTATACTAGACAAATGATTCTTGTAGCTAAGTATATAAACTAGAAATACAGAATGTGCCTTGCTTGAAGTTGATATAAATCTACTTTTTTGTTTAGTTTAACATTCGCTATGAAACTATAGTCCAGTATATTAAAATCTTCCATAAGTTTTATAAAATACCAAAATGAACATTTTAATATTTCTATTGATCTGTGTAACTCGACTATCTAATGCACAAGCGAAATGAAATGCAAATCATTTTTGGCACACCCAACGTTGCGTATACGCAACAAATTTTGGAGCACCCGCATAATTATATTTGACTGTTGAAAATAACTGAATATGCCACTTGGCGTATGGCGTATGGCGTATGGCGTATGGCGTATGGCGTATGGTGGCAGTAAAACTGCAAAATGCCAACAATAAAACCAATTTGAAACTAAGTACAAAAGCTATAATATGAAATGGTCAACAATTTGCCACAAACATTTACCAATTATATTTAGTAGATCCTTCGAGCCCAACCAGCACCACTGACACGGTATGGCTCTGGCCAGAATAATATTGCAAAACATAGCAAAATTTTGTTTGGATTGGCATTGGTTTTGTGAGTTTTGGCCATGTTTGCGTTTGGCTTAAAGTGCGGCGCTATTAGCTGGAACCAAAGCCAATGCATTGAGCAGCCTCTGCAAACAACGACCTCAAAGAGCACTTCAGAGGGGTTGTTAAGTACTATCGACTTCTCTCTTTATATACCCTTCTAAACTGTTGCATAGGGTATAATAATTTTGCAATAAAACATGACCCAACTTAAGCCAGTATGCGTTAGCAATTAGAACTTTAGTCTGCAGAGTTATCGATCAGGTAATCGGATAACTTATATTTGTTTGAAGCTGTCGCAGATCCGATAATCCGATAGGACTCTTCTTTGAAAGGGTGTTTGATGTTTCGCTGTTCGTTTTAAAGGTGACTTCCCTTTTATGTTTTTATTTTGCTTTTGATTTCTGGGTCAGGATGGTGCGCATTCAGCTAGATCCTTTGAGATAGTCACGCCAATGTCAGCAACACATTTTGAAATTCATTTAAATGGCAAATTATAAATTACGAGTATTAAAATTAAATTTTCATTGCTTCTGTTGGCTTTGCTTCATGTTTACATTGAAAATTGAAATGACCAACACCACAACCACCTACTCCCGCGTCGGCCTTAAAATGCATAATTAAATGTGTTGCAGGGCTCGTAATGAGGGCAAACAATTTGCAATCGAAATTGTAGACATGGATTTAATTAAAAATTGCATATGTACACTCAAAAGCAATTGTAAACATGTCAAGTGTCACAAATGCTGGCAGGCTCTCTGTAAAAGTGTGGTAAATTAAACAAAACTTAGGGAATTAGCCTAACTATTGATTCATTTCACAATCATTTGTATTCAGACATTCATTTAACGATTAAAGTAACTTTCATTTAATATAAATTTTGTTTGAAATTTTCTCAGCATAAACAAAATAGTAAGAACAAGTTTTTATGTTAAGTAAAATTAAATTCTTTAAAGTATTCTTCTCCTCATAAGTTTATATGTAAATATTGACGTAATCTTTGTAGTTTAATATTAAACATACTTTGTTTTAATATAAAAAGGCAACAATCATGTAAGAATCGATTTTGCTCTTGAAGTTTTTAACAGATGATTATAAAACATCTTAATATTAATATATATCTTCTTAATGTATGTCTTCTCTCTTGAACTGAATTTATTTATTTGATATGTAGCAGCAGTTTAATGTGGTATGAAGGCAAATCAGTACCTGAAACCCACCCTAAAGCCACGAAGACCAAAAAGAAGAAACTTTTTCTGTACAGACTCAATTCTGTCTTGGAGTACCGCATATTGAGGAATCCACTCAAAAGATCCGTTTTTCAGAATGGGCCGAACCAGAGAAGTATAGAAGTATGTAGTATAGAAGTATAATTGAATAAAACCAATGTTCATTCGTGAGCAACTCAAAGTATACTCCTCTCGGGAGCAACTCGAAGAATACTAATTCCATTCTTACAATCCTAGTTCTTATATAGCTAACACTGATCGTACTTACTCTATTCCTATCGCTACTTTAACCCGACCAACGGGATGCAACTCGCTGATAGGTTCGGGTCATATTCCGTATTGACACACATACAAATGGTCATAGATTATCTATTTTATTACGGTGCGTTGTGTTTACATGATGCAACATGTACTTTTACTTAAAGATCTATGAGACGCATATCTTAAATATGAATTTAAATGTATGAATGTTTAACGTAAGTTTAAACAAATATAGAGAAGTAGAAGTATAGTTAAGTCATATAAGGGTCGTCAAATTACTTAGAACATCGTTTGATGAATCCAAGAGAATAAGTCGCCTTATTAAATGTATTGACTATAACAGACTTTATCGAGTTGTCAACTCAGACTCCTCTTAGTAGTACCTTACACTAATAAATTTACTTATCTTTTCTGGGTTTTTTTCCTTGCAACAAAATTTGGATCATTTAATACATTTATTTTGAACACCCCAGATATTGACTTTCAACTTAAATTCATAATTTCAATTTTATTTAATTATTTCAAATTTATCTAATGTTAAATGTAAATGTAATGTAATTTTTCTCTTATTTCCAAATACTTTCTGGTCGGCTGTTAATAGTTGACACTAAATAAATAAATATATGAATATTTTTTGACAGCAAATTCGGAATGCATCTAAAATAGCCACAGTTTGGGAAGAATGCAGAAATATGCGATTCGATCAAATGCCATGAAAGTCTCTATAATTGCAATCCGTCATAATATTTCAATAGTTGTTGCCTGAATTTGTAATAGATAAATTGTGTAAAATTGTAAATTTCTAAACTAATTGCAATATTTTATGCAACATATTTGCTGGATTTTTCGATAACTGAATTAAATGCGCAACATTGCGTATGAGTAATGCATTCGGCTGTGGTAACGCACACTTTGGCACCCTCCCACACGTATAAACTGAATTACCCATATAAGGAAAAACGCTTTTAAGCATCATTAATTTGCTGTGCACCACCCCAAACTGCCCTCTGTTATCAGACAGTCCAGTCAAGAGTAATTATATGTATATATACCGCTCACAGAAGATTGCATATATGCAGGAAGTGGGCCACAGCCACAGCTACAGCCCGGGACAATGATGATGGGGATAGAAGCAGGAACATAGAGAGGGGTTCCTGAACCAACACCATCATCCATTGTTTGCAATGGAGCTTCCACGTTCAGAACGGAGCTACTGCTTTGTTTTAATGGGCTGTGGCCAATGGCTGGTTAACATTTTTGGGTGGCCATTTAAATTATAATCTAGTCGCTAGCCCAAATAGATACTCAGGTATCATCGGCACCAGTTTACTAGTTAAGTCAAGATCCAATAATAGGTAATCGACGATGTGCCGTTTATACTCTATTCTATGCTGTAGTCAATGTCAGTTTACTGTACTCCGGACATTGGCTTAAATTTCATTTTGTTGATGAAGGTGTTGTGTCTGCTGCATTATTAATGATGGCACCGAGCGTAAACGTGTAGGGGAGATGAAGAACTCTGAAGGATACACAGAGGAAAATGGGAAGTAGGGGATGGGGATGGGGATGGGGTTGGGATAAAGAAGAGGAACTGAACTGACGTTAAATGGCTGTCATCATTCATTAGCCGCAGCCGCTGGGCAGTTGTCTTCGCAGGACTTCGTTGTAAGCCGGTTCGCTTATACATATCTGGCTTATTTCCTGCAGTAAGAAACACACGCAGTCGCTCGCACACACACACACGTACACAGATACACACATACACATACACCTAGACGCATGTCCTGTATGGCCAGCTGCTGTGGTGCTGTCTGCTTCAGTCGGTCTAAACCATTGGCCCATTACATATGTTCGTTGCTATGTCGTCTGTCGTCTGTCGTTGTCGTTGTCGTTGACGTTGCCTTAGAAGCTCCTTCATAGCCCCAAAGCAAATTCATTTAAACATGCACACACACACACAGCATAACCCGCTCCAACTATTTACCACAGCAGGCCTACTAACTTGGCCAGCTGCTATAGCTGAAACCGAAACTGAAACTGAAACTGATGTTGATGTTGATGCTGATGCTGATGCTGATGCTGGCTGAAGTAGCTACTCTCATAGCAATTATTGTTGTCTTAGTATTTTAATTAAAATGTGTTTGCTTAGCCAGATCCAGATTGGTCTACCAGCAAATTATGTGCCTTGGACCGTTTTAGCCACAAGTGTCAACCACATCGATTGATATCAGAAACAGGCGCAAGTTGCGGTCTCTGTTTATGTTTCAACAAACGCACCCACAAATTTATATCATATCCAGTTTGTTGTCAACAGAACATTCCAATTCGATACGAATCGTTTCTTGTAAGCATTTTTTACTTGGTGACAAACAGTAAACAAAAATCAACAGATATTTGATTTCATGTCTTATATTTATTTGTTTTTAACCAAAGTAAGAGAAACATAATACGTTCTTATTATAATCAAGAAAGGCTAGACACGTATATAAATAAAAAAGCTTATCGACACGTACCTTGTTATATTATGTTTCAAGCTCTACCATAAGCGCAATCCTTCACCATTTAAATTAGTTTTAGGACATCAAAAGGAACTTTAGGGCAGAATTCGCAAAGTTATACGAGCGGTATTCAGTAAGTTTCCCTAGTTTGGTGTTTCACTCAGACGCCACCTAGCGGACTCTAGCTGAACAAAGTTCCAGTGTCGTTTCTACCGAAAACTCGTTTATAGTAAAATTATATGTATGTATGACGTAAATAGAGCAAAATACTTTTTTGTTCATATTCGAACATAATTTCAACACTCCTAATTATTATTTTTGGTTAAATTAATGGAGAATCAAGGCAGACCAACTTCTAGGTCTAGATATTACAGTCCTGGAAGTGAAGTAAGAGCTGTTGGAGGTCAGGTTCCAGTAGAAAACTAGCCCAGTAGATGCAATTCTGACGTGGTACTATATATATGGAGTAGAGACACGTCATGGGAAGCCATTAAAAAGAAAGAGATGTACATTTGAGAATAAAGATTTAACTTAATCAGTGACAAGATGAGATTGTTACCTAATTTATAAGCTTGCTTCCGCGCCGTCGGAGGTTTCCTTTATATTCATTGTCCGGTCGTAAGCTTATTTGTCTGACACAAAGAGCAAGCCATATTTTTCCTGATTGGTTGACCCGTGTACACCTTAAAGAGCGAGACATTAGACAAGCTAGAGAAAAACGCTTAAATCAAACGATATTTTACACAGGTGAACGCTTTTTTAGGCCAGCGGAGTGTTTTGTATGAGCTGCTTTTCCCAGACACGCTAAATCACAATTCATGTTGTTCACGTAAAGCTCATTAGAGGCACATCAAAAAATTATTACCATGACATTTTATTTACGATTATTTGATCAAATGTGGGACAATCTCAACGAGCGACACAAGGGCAAGCGAAACGTAACGGCAATGGATGTGGAACAACAACACAAGGATCTAAATACACACACCCCCCACACGCACTCAACAAGGTGTATAATGCGACGTGTTAAGGCCCATAAAGTTAATGCAAAGCAAACACATTACTAGCAACAACAACAACAACAACAACAACAACAACAACAACAACAACAAGAATGTGAATAAAACCGAAAACTACCCACAGGAAATGTGAAAGGTAGAAAAACACAATGAAAATTGTGGAAAACTGTGGGAAAATATGACCACGGCACGTTCTTAAGAAACAAATGCGAGATTCGACATGACCCAAAAACAAATTTACACAAACAAAATATAAGAAGAGAAACGAAAAGAAATAGAAGACTGCGACAAGGACTTTTGGCCAAATATTTGGTAAGGAGAGCATTGACTTCGTCTGTGGACACAATTTCTTAGGGCAACAAATGAAAATCTTAAATTGAACGAATGAACCCTTAAATAAATTAATGAACTTACAAAATCTACAAAGAGCAAGATTATTAGAAAGCTGAAGATTAACAATTAAGCGCTAAATTCAATTGACAGACTAGGAGTATCGATGATGATCAGAAGTTTTCCTCAGGATACACAATATGAAGGCCATCAAGTTGTAAGAAACTATTATTATATATTCAGTTTTTATATATTTTTAGCTAAATAAGTTCTATACGGATACGTTTAAAACAATTGTACCTCAGCCGCTCATTACATTTACATTTGGTGTTTTAAATTATATTTGAATGTACAGGTGTGTTCAAGGGATAGACGTACATATTTTAGTTAGAATATAATATAAGTAAAGGATTCGCAAAAGAAACCCGTTACACTCGCTTTGTTTTGTCATGTTTTCGATTACTGTGACTTTCAAAAGAATAGCACCGCTCGGTTGGAATTGTTGTAGAAAATTCATTATAAGAAGAAAATCGCAGCAAGTAAGCTTAGTTTGTGAAGGTTTTCATAATAGAAATTAATAAAAATTGTGATACTATTTCCTTTTAAATGGGTAGAGGAAATCATTTTTCGATCGAAACGTGAGGTTTTATAGTTCGACTCAGAAATGACGGCAAAATACATAAAAAAATTAGTAAAGTTGTTGGATGCACTAATATCATGGTTCGTAATGCTATTACTTATTACTTACTTAGAAAAGATCTGAAAGTTGACGCATGAAGCCTAAAACTACAATTTTAGTCTAAAAACGTGTTGTCCGATATTACAAAAAGAAGCTTTTCCCAACCGCCAAACTGGTTAAATTTGACTTAAATTTGCCAGTCAGTATTGTTACAGTGCATCTTCTATTGATAAAAGTAAATTTTTATGGAAAAAGTTTATATATGCGTATGTAAGATTCCAATGTTACCCAATATTTCAACAAATTTTATACAATTATTTACTGGAAATTTACTTATTTTTTCTTATCTCTCCTTGGAAACTCCGAACGCATTATAATTACTTTTTATTTTATTGTAAACGCACTGCCGTTGACCCTTATTATAACCACTGTGATTAAAGGACACCCTCCTCTACCCAGATTTAGAGTTTGGTATCAATTTAATACAATTTGTCCTGTGCCTGGGGGAGAATCTTTCTTTGAGTGTTCTGTTCTGTTCTGTACTGTTTGGGTTTACGGCGCTGGGTCGCTTTCAGTGGTTTCGGGGCTTCACGTAAGTTCCATAAGCTGCAATTGAGGCGGGTCTTGTATTGATTATAAAACAAGGTCACAAAATTTGACACACAAGACCAAAGTACGTAAACAAGTTAACTAAACATTGTGTCGCATAATTTGTGTGTTTTAGTTATACGCCTCGTTTGATCTTCACAAGAAGGAAAGCACATTAAGGAAATTCGAAATCCTGAAAATTTCCACTCTGAATGGGTCAAACACACGCTCGATGATAAGCAAAAGCCAATTGGCCAAATGGCTACTGGGCCTTCTTGAAGTCAACCATTATGATACACCCATTTTAATGTTGAGGTGTATGTGTGTGTGTGTGTGTGCTTGTGTGTGAGTATAGCATCAAAATATATAAAATTAAGGGACCATCAATCAAGTCAAGTGGAAATTTATAGCACTTTTGTTTGTTATTATTCGTTTATGCATGAGTTAATTAGAATATTGGCGTTAACCTTTCCAGTGGAGCGTCCTCTTTTGTTGTAATGCATGAAGATTTATGGTACAAAATATGTGTGTGTGTGTGTGTGTATGGGTGCATTAGACATATGCTGGCTGATGTCTGTGTGCATTGAAACGTAGCTAAAATACTTTCCATACTTCTTCCATACTCATATGCGCCGTGTGCCTACGTGTGTGTGTGTGTGTGTGTGTGTGATTGTATGTTTGTGTGTATTCGAGTATTGAGGCAAGAGGCACAAAACTTGCCAGCTAATATTGCTCATTTCCTTTAGTTTTATGGCATTTAAAAGATTTAATTTCAATTACGCATTTTTGTGGGTTGTTTGTTAGACAAATTAACATTTGGGGCCTGACCGCATTAAGGATTACCCATTGAGTGGCCTTTCCTTTTTGAATTGGGGTTGCTATTGCTGGAAACTGTTACCAATTAAGGGAATAACAAAATCTTAGGTTACCTAAATATAAATATGTCTTGCAAAATTATATTTAAAGTATGTAAATTCATTTTCACATTTAAATTTGATTAGTTAACAAACAAAATGAAATATCTAAATTAATTTTTAATATAAAAATATATTATTTCAAAAAGAATTAGTCAACATTTTTTTTATAATAATTAATTCTGATGTATAATTATTGCTATGCTGAGCACTCCAGGAGTCTTCTGAAGTCATAACATATTTTAATTAAAAGTGTCTCATAAATTCAACAAAAAGGAAATTACCATTTTGAACTCTGATATGAAATCATATCAGGATTCTTGGCGAGCGCACTCCGACGGAAATGCCAATTAGAAAATATATGCATCAACAGAGCAATAACAGTTGGAACTCGTTTTCAGTCCTGAATATCACAATGCATTGCACTGGGAGCGAGCGTAGTTGCCTCCACTTCTAACATATGCGAGTACTCGTAACAGTCGGTTAACAGTGAGGGGAACGCATGCGTAACATAGGCGCTCTCACGACTGCTGTTAAACTGTTAGCCTGTTAGCTGTTAGCTGTTAGCGTTTAACAGTGTTACGGTGTAACAGCAGGCGGCTTTCGCAGTCGTTTTACGAGCCGTCGCAACATTTGAACAATGCAGTAAAAAAGGTGGCAAATTGTCAAATTGCTTGGCAATGGCAAATGGCGAATGGCAAATGGTAAAATACGCGTCTAATTTATGTCAATTAATACATTAACATTTCGGGGTGGGGGTATGTGTTTGTATGGCTCTGACAGTCTGTGCCAATAGTCTATGCCTGGTAGGGTATTTTATTAATTTCTGCCTAAGCGTAGCACACAAAAATGTTGTCCATAGAAATTAATAGCAAATATTTGTACAACAATTTGTTTGCTTGGGGCAGCTGCTGCTGCTGCTGCTGCTGCTGCTGCTACAGGTCGTTGCAGAATGGGCAGGACGTGCAGGACGTTTGGGTCGAGCGGGGCAATAATCAATTTAAATATGTTTTTCAGACATTCAAAAAAAAAAAGCAAGCTACACGCAGCAATAAAAAAAAATTAAAACAAAGTCCCTGGGCGTCAGTTTTAAGCCAGCTGCACCTACTTATTGGGCCAGGAAAAACCAAACCAAAAAAAATGTGTTACGCCAGCGGCAGCGGTTTCCGGTTTGTATGTGTGCCTGTGTTTCTATGTGTGTGTGTGGCGTAGACATGCCCCAAAACGCGTATCAGAAATCCCCGCTAATAATTTGTCAATATTACGTGAGCAGAAAATTGAATAAAAAGCGTTTTTGCATTGAGCGTAGCAGAAAAAAAAAGGAAAAAGTCCAAAAGGCAACGGGAGGCCCCGAACTGAAGGAGTCTCGGCCCAAGAATTTTATAGAAATCAAATAAATTGTTACAAATGAGTGCAACTTTTTGCTGCTCATGCCCCCGATTGCCTTCAACTCCAACCCACCCACCCGACCACTCCCCTGCCACAAGGCCAGTCAAATTTATTTATGTGCTCCTCTTTCGATTTTTCATTTGCTAAGCTGATTTGCAATTTTTTTTCATTTCATTTTTTTTTTCTTTATTCACTTCATTCAAACTTTGCTGCCGCTGCCCATTGGCAAAAATATGAATAATTCAGCATACGATTCCGTTCTTGGCCGCATTTTCCCTACAGTTTTCCACCACTGGCAACTAACTGTAATAAATGCAAATGAATTGATGAAAAGTCGCGTATTTCGCTCTTTGTTTACATTTTCCCTGATTTGATATGCGCATCAATGTCAAGTGCAAGAGTGTGGAGGGCATGGAACGGGACACGGGACACGGGACAAAGGACATAACAGCGCAATGTTGCACATTGTTTCTATGGTAGATTATACGTACATACGTTCTCGTAATATATTCAATATTTTGTCACCATGCGATATTGAAATAAGAACAATATTTCACAGTATTTTGCATTTTCAATTTCATAACTAAATTCCAGCATAAGCTGTAAGAGCGTACTCGTATTTGAATATGATTCATTTAATATTCAACAAGCGCTCAGTGCAACACTGTCTGAAACAATGCATAAAACAAATCATATTCCTACACAATTATATGGCTAAGCTGGATAACAGTACCGAAGGCTGTTAAAGGATGCTTGAAACACTGAAATATCTCATCTACTACTCTTCAGCACTTCCCGTATCATTGCGAGATCAACACGGATTTGCTGTTATCTCTAACATTAAGGATTCGTTTGTGAATAATACTAATATATCTCAGAAGAGCTGAATACGTAACATAAAGTATAGAATGAAAGCAGGAATTATTATAGGTATCATCAAAGTAATTAAAAATAAAAAACAAGTTCTCATAACTTACAGCAGAATTTGCTTCTTGTTGCTACAAAGGATACGTTCAGGATATGTGTAATTTTTTAAACTTTGACAACCAAGTTGACATGTGAGCTGGAATCTGTATAGAAAGGCAAAACTTTGAATATTACTGTAAGCAAATTGTTGGAAAATAGAATTAGGTGTGAGAGCTTTCCACTTTCAACTTTATTAACTAAATTACTCAAACTCATGCCACATGAGTTAAAAGGTTGAAACCACAATCCACACCACACACACACCTACACACCTACATACCTACATAGCTCATACATATGTGTATGAGGGTATTAGCATAATTATATTCAGAGGCTACCTGGTAATAAAAGAAGAATAATAAATAATATCAAAAAATGTAAACCACAAATATGCTGCACAGTAACCACAAGTTGGTTCTATGTATTTAAATAAAACTACAATATATAAAATTAAATTATAATTATGCAAAGTAATCACAGCCGAAAATGAAAATGAAAGCATCTGTTTACGGTACAGAAGCCCGAAAGGGATCAAATAGTAATCTGAGAGACAAACAAGCCGATTCTTGGAGTACGAGTATCCCAACTAATCTAGATTGTATTCGAATAAGTTCATTAGAAGCATACCAGTTGGAGGGGACTTTAATCACGGGATTGGGGAGATGGGAGTTGGGAGATGGGAGGAGGGAGAGGACCATTCGAAAGTCATTTGAAACTATTACCGCTCGAAAGCTTATGGTTGTAGAGGTGGCGGTTGAGGTGGAGTGTGGCTGCGTGCAACAAATTGCTGCACGTCGTTCCACGTCCTCAGTGGCAGGCAAGACAAATTTCATTTCGCTCATTGGCAGTATTGACAGTTGTGGCCCAGGCGCACTCACACAGTGGCAGTGGTAGCAGGTGGGAGTTGGATCAGGAGGGTAGAGGCAGCTATTTGCTATGGGGCAGCTGCTGATCGAGCCATTCTCTAGCTGAAATGGAACCCTGGCACCAACTGCAGAAGGAGTTGCTGGGGCGGCGTGGTGTACGCTGCAGTGCATCATAATGCAAACAGTTCGAGTGCCGAGCAAGCTATTTCCGGCTGGCTGCAAGGGAATATGGGAGGATATAGTATAATGTGCACTTGCACTTGGATGCCTGCCTGCCTGCGTATGTGTGTGTGTGTGTGCGTTTGGATGCCTTTGTAGACATGCCATTGAATGTTGCTGCTCCTGACGTGCCACGCCCGCTGTGCCTGCCTGATGCCCGACTACTTAAAGCAAAAGTAAACTTTGCTTTGCCGCTTTGGTCTTCATGAGAGAATGTTGCCAGGCATGCACGTCATGCTTCGAGGAGGAGGACGTCTGACGGGCGACGGGTACCAGATTGCGGGTGAAGTAGTTGCTGGCTTTCCAGGGCTCATTGGGACTACTTTGTGGGGAAGGAGGGAGAGCTCCGGCAACAGTCGTGTGGCTTTGGTAGGTGTGTTTCTTGCGGTCATTTAGCTTTTCCTCAATTCAGCGTGTAATGTGGTCGCTTATAGGATAAAATGATTCCACAAACTCCCTCTTAAGCGCACACATACACACACTCATACTCGCTTACACTCTTACCATGTGCCATGCCCATTAAGGCGCATTTCAAATTAAACGCCCCCACAGAGTGCCCTGATTTGTGCATTTCTTGCCTGACTGCCAGCTCATTTGATGCTCTGATTTTGTATTGGCCCAACATATCCTAGAAGCAACTTCTATTCCAAAACTCTGTTCAAATATAAAATATATTGCAAATATTTGAATATTTTCCAAGCTAGGCATAGTTTAAATAATATAAAGATGTTACAACCAAATACTGAATCAATGCTAGAATAAAGTAGATAAGTTTAGTTAATTTGTGTCTGTCTATCTCTATGTCTGTCTGCCTGTCCATCTTCTGCAGAGCCATCAAAGACACCTGTTATTGGTCCTGGACCCCAAATTACGTAAGAAATTACAGTTCAATGTAAGCCACATGTTCTATACTTATATATAAAATTATAAAGAAGATGATGCCATAGAAAGCGAACCACAGTTTCAGTGTGCCATATCTATTGAATGGGTGAGTTTAGAAGAAATCTTTTCGTGTTAGTACTCCACAATGATAAGAAGTTAAAAGTTGGTTCTTCCTGTGAATGTTAGAAATAAACAAAAGCTTAAGTTGAAAATGTCAAGTGTAAGTTTCAATGAGTCAAATGCTTCGATTTGCCGAATACTTGAACTCTTTCTCAATTCAATAGAAGTAAGCTTCCTTTCCAAGTTGTCTCAATTAGTCAAATGCCTTCACATTCATTATTGAATTCCTATTACTTGAACAGGTATTTGCTGCTATGAATGGAAAGCTTATCATAAATGGAATGGTAATAAAAGTGAAATTTAGACTCACCCTTAAATCCCTACAGAATCCATTCGAGACTTGGTGACACACTTGCAACATCCACACGAATTGACCGCATACGCCAAATCATTTCTAAAGTGAGATGGATAGCGGACATTTGCAGACAAGTGAGACAACAACAACCACAGCAAGCACTGAAAGCAGCACAACAACAACAAATCGCTAGACTAAGATCTGATTTCGTGACTTGCACTTTTTACCCTGTTTTGTTTGCAGCTCGAATGTTTATGGCTTCCTAAATACCAGACAAGTGCGCGCTAACAAGAGAAATCATACGCCCCGTGTGACATTCTCATTGTCATTTGTTTCTGTTTAACTGTGTGTATGCATGCACACACACACGTGCTATCTCTCTCTCTACCTTTCTCTTTATTTCTCATTCTTACTGCTTGTATCTATGTGTGTTACATTGTGCCTTTGGTATTGTTTGGCTGGCAAAAAGTTTTGTATTGCAAAACACAATCAGACCCAGATGCACTTTGGGGGCAGGCCGACAGAAACAGAGAACAAAGTTTAAGACTCTTTGTGTCACTTTGGCTGGCAATGTGACAACAAAATAAAAACAAAAACGATAACAAAATAAACAAGCTGCTATCAAGTATCAAAGGTTCAGGACTTCCAAATACTCCATAGTTTGTTTTATATATAGGGTTAAATAATGGGCTCAGACCCTGAAATGTGCACAAAATGAAAGTATTATTAAATTTAAGCTGTAATTATAGGGTCACTTTATTTGCTCTGCAAAATAAGACCAAGCCCTAGTTGGCATCGAAAATTTTAATGTTATTTTATTATGTTCTCATATGTAATAATTATAAACTAAATTTTTTCTCATTTCTAGGGTTAATAATGTATTTCCATTTATATGGATGATATAGTTCTATACGAATGTATTCGATTTACAGCATGCAGGGTATATCCCCAACTTCTACGTAACACCTAGTGTGGGGCAGCTGCTGGGAGGTAAGGTGCTGGGGCTCAAAGCCGTAGCCGGAAACGCATACGACGGCTGTAGGGCGAAAGTCGCCGTTGCAGCATAATAATGTCAGACAGGCGACGTCTTTTTTATGCTGTAAATTGCAAAAATTCAGCCAGCAGCAACCACACACACACACACACACATATACACATATACACACACGCACATCTGCATAAACACATGTGTGGCTTTTTGCAGGTTTCAAGACCAAGCGGAAGCGAGCGCTGCTCTGACAAGCGGCATGCAACAAACACAAACAAAGCAGAGAAAAGGCAAAACAGGCTTGACTCAGAAAGCAAAAAAAAAACAAAAAATGATGAAGAAGTTTATGTACATTTAATGCGCGGCGGCAGCAACAGCGACAACAAGGAAACAGCACAATAAATCCAGGATACATTAAATAACATACATACGTACACACTTACAAACACACACACACACAGAGGCACACACCCACAGAGACTTCAGCGGGGCAAATGGAGGCGGCGAGCGGTCAACTTCCTTTTTCGTGTCTATGCGCTTGTTTTGGCCCGCCAACTTTTTTTGATGTTGTTGTTGTGCTGCTTGTTTTGTCGTTTATAAAAGTTGTGTGTGTGTGTGTGTTGTGTGTGTGTGCCTGGCTTTTCTCTCTGCGCCTGTGTGTGTTTGTGGCAACGGAAGTTCAACATGGCGCTTTGCTGGTGCTTGTGACGCGCCAACGTCGCTCTGCATGCTCATAATAATTTCTTATTTAGTGAGCGACCTAAAGGCAACCAGGTGATGTGACCAGCACACACACATACACGCCACACACCACACACACCATACACAGCACACACACACGTACAACACAAGATTTTTGCAATGTCAGTGCACAGTGCGTCCAACATGATTTTGCTTATTTTTGCCTGATTTTGCTATCTATTTTTTTTTATTTTTTACTATTTTTTCACTTACATACCACAGCAGCCGGAATGCCTTGCCTCAGTCTCGTTGCAACTCCCTCCACTACTTGCCACATTTTTGTGTGTCAGATTTATCTACTTTGTGTTCACGCTGCTCCTCTTGTTTTTGTCGCTAGCATTTCTGCGTACAAGAAGGTATTTAAATTCAAATTAAGCAAATGTCATGTTATATTCAGTTGACAGGCGTCGCCGCGACTCTCTTTCCCTTTCACCCTCCCCCTCTTATCCGTTCCAACGAATGAATAGCACGAGGTAGAAATGGACCCCAAGGGTATTCCCAAGGGGAGTGAGGGGCAGGTGAAGTTGTCGTTTTTGCTGATTAGCGCAAATTATTTAATGGGGCACAGTATTTATATGCCACATGCCGCATGCCACACGCAAAATGTAAAAATGTTAAAATTCAAACCAACTTCCATTTTTACGCATTGAATAACTTTCGCAAGTTAATTAAATTCGACTGTTATATGAGGATTATTTCAAGTAATTTTTACTCTGTTTTATACTATTATTTATATTATTGATATTTTGCTTATATAAATATAAAATTTAAATTTATTTAGACCGATTTGCAGGCGTTAAAACTACATTTTTAGATCACATCCTGTGTGTTTTTGGTTTGTTTTTACTCCGACAAAGAGGCGTAGCATCTTCAGTCGTAATTAGGCTAACGAGTAAATGCTGCTTGATTACATTATCTTTTTTTTTGGATAACTTGTTCTCAGTTAAGCTCTTGGTCAACTGTGATGTCAAGCAAGTTTTCAATGAACCCTGGAAAAGCTGACTATAAGAAATTCGGTCATGCTGGATAATTATCCACAAAGGCTAAATATTACGTACGCTCCTCAAAAAATACCAAAAAGAAAAAACCGCATTTCCAAAAACTTTGTAGAAAACATTTTTTTTCTTTTTCTCATTTGCGGCCACGTATATATCCAAAGAATGTCTAAATTATACTGCCTATTCTTGTGAACACATCCTCAGATTGGAAAACCTTTTAGTGCTCAGTGCAAATGTAACCTATGTATATGTTGAGCTAGAAAATTAAATATAGCTTAAAGCACGAAACAGTTTACTCAACGCCCAGTCAAAACTTAACCCAGAACATAAGATGTTACCTTATAAAGCGATAATAAACCCCGTCTGGACGTATGGAAGATTGCTGCTAAGAACTTCGCAAAGAGAAAGTTACTAATCAACTTCATCTGGGAACTATCTTCCTCTATATGCACCACACATTATGCCTTGCACAATCCTCTTCGCATTTTATGTTCACTTCACAGCTCTCAGTTCCATGCTTTTTCTTCTTAACATTCTCTTCGTTCAATCAAACTTTCGCTTTTCTATCGCCTTCGGTGATATCTATTGTAAATACTAACATTAACGCTGTTTTCAATCAATGTTGTTCTGATTGGGTTTTTGCTAGCTTTTCCCCAATCCTTGTAACAAATGTTGGAATAACACTTATTACCCCAGACCTTTTTTACATTTTAATTTTCAGTTTACTTTTAAAACTTTGAAATCATGAGAATTATCACCCAGGCCCTTTACATCATCAGCAGCTGGGGAATCCGTGAAACCACAATAATTCCCACATTTCATAATGGGATAAAGAGGCACAGCCTGTGCAGCCATGAGAACCAATTTGCAATCAATATCCTAAGAAACAGCCATACGTTTTGACGTCTGAGATGGTTCCATCCACTAAGTCTAACTCCCCGGCCACAATGACATCTTATCATAATTGCTAGTAATAAAAATATATATTTATATTAATAAAAGAAGGAATATTATGAAAATTCTATAACCACCAAAGAAACTATATAGTAAAATAATCCTAGCTTGCACCACGAGTCAATATAAACTCCAAAAAGTATCAATTGTCTTATTTAAGGACAGATTTTTAATAAATATATATATATATATATTTTAGATAAATCTGTTCATTAAGCTCAAACTCTAAAGTTCCTTTAAAAGCGTTTAATATAGTTTTAAGTGTATTAAACTTCGTTTTAACGGAATGCCTGCGAAATACCTACGAGCGTGTCTGGTATGTCAGTATGTCAGCATGTAAGTATGTAAGTATGTCACCCAAATTCGGTATATGTACTGGTATGTTGGGTACTTAGCACGAAACTTTGCTTTTAATGCGCTTGTGCACATAAAATTTAATTCAAATCAGCTCATTAAACGCCTGGCACTTGACACAGTCATTCATGCGTCGACAGAGACATAAAGGGTCGGGTGGGGGGACGTCGGCAGAAGGGGGTTAAGAGCCAAATCGGAACCGACTGGAAGCAGCATTTTGTTTTGGCAAGCACCGTAAAGCAGAGTTTATGGTGGACATTAAAGTGCGGATGTAAGTGACGCGAAAAAGGGCAGGACTTAGAAGAGGAGGAGGAAGAGAGGAAGAGTGAGAAGGAATGTGGAAAAACTAAACTAAAAATGCAGGAGAAAAAGACGAGGAACAACAACAGCAACAGAAACAGCAACATGAAAAAATTCAGACACATTAAATATGATATATTAGCGAGACGGCAGCCAGGACACCAGATAAGTTTTATGGCTGGGGTGACCAAAATATATGGGGACATACAAGTATTCGTACTCGAAGTATTCCAAGTATTCGTGTTATTCATTTTATTCATGATTTCGTGCCATAAGCACCCCCTCTAACAAATGTAAATTTACTCCACATAAAGAAACAAAAATTGCCATGACTAATTAGATTAATGACCGAACGTAACTAAATATCATAATTAAGGAAGCGTTAGGTAGTTTTTTCTTTTTGTGTACCTTTATTTAAAAGTATCCAAATATTATTAATGTCTTTGTTTGTGTGCGATATATCTGAGATTTATGTTTCTTGGACAAAATTCTGATAAAAGAAACTTCGGAGATAAATCATGGCTGAATAATTACATATATATATATTTGCTTCAACAATTAGTTGTGTGTATATCCATTATCCAGTCCAGAATTAACTTTCAACTTCTGATAAAGACTCTCTTTCTTTATGATATGAAAGTATAAGTCTTACTCAAAGTTGATTTTGGAATCCAGCTTCGATCTTTACAAGTGTAAATGAAATTAATATAAATATATAATTTATAATTTACCTGTTTTAACTTGGCTGAAAGTACCAAAATCCATTTTCAATTGAAGTAGAAACAAATAAATATAGCAAAAATCTGGGCACATGCCAAGAACAAGAACAAGAACAAGAGCTCTGCTGGCGCATTGTTCGCGTAACTTTATCAAAATCAACTTGAGATGCATTTTTGTGACGCCAACAAGTGTTGCACTTGATCCTTTTCTTGACACTTCCAAAGGACGGCAAATGGCAACGAGATTGAGTGTGTGGAGATGAGCACTGGATATAGAAAATATCCACTGGTCCCACACACACATTACTAGTGTCCTTTTTGCCGTTACCTCCTTCTTCCTCCTTCCTTTCGCTCAATTTTGCTGAAGTGGAAATGCTGCAAGTTCCTACAATGATGGAAATTTTGCCAGCCGGCCAACAGACTTACAGCGGGCTGTGAGGTAAAGATTGAAGATTGGTTGGCATGGAATTTAATTTTGTGCGAAACTTTGTGCAAATACGACAGAGCACACAAGCAGTGCGAGTATCTGTGTTTTATATCTGGTATCTTGTATCTTGTATCTTGAATCTTGTATCTTGTGTTGTGCTAACATTGTGACCGATACGAAGACTGGCCAGAAGCAGCATCGTCCTGGACTTTGTCATCGCACCAGCAGCTGGACAGAGCGGCAGGATTGCATACTCCGAGGACGTTGATGGATAAAACCTAATTTGTTGCAAATAAAATAAAAAACACGTAAAGTAAGAGTCTTTGACATGCCGAACACTAAATACCTTAACAGAGAAATTTAAATACCGAAGACTAAATGCCTTAAAGGAAAAATGTTAGCAAATACTTTGAACTGATAGTTCCTTGTTTATGGTAGATGAAAGTTGATAGGTTGATATATTTTAGATATCGATTGTGCATTACAAAATTGGAATACCCAAATGAAAGGGTATAGAAAATAATACTCGTAGAAGTCAGGGAGTTGCCAAGACAAAGTGCCAAGACAAAGCCAAGCGATGGCAACCAATTGAACAAAAATCATTGCAAATTGTCTCTCTTATGCTCTGAAAACTTTAGCCAGTTGCACTTAAGTCCAAATCGAAATCAACGAGTTGTATCTGACGGATGGTTGCCTCCTCTCCTCTATCTGACGGATTGTTGTCTGGCTGCTTGGATGCTTGGCTGCCTGCTTGGAGTGCCATTATTTATTTGTTCTTGATAGCTTCAAATCTAAAATTAAAAGAAATCAAAAAGCATTTAAGCCTCTTCGACTCGCATTTACATTTGATTCACACATACCCCCACACACACACATACACCTTGAGAAATATTCGTAATTTAAATGTTGTTTCCTTGAAATGTATTCACATTCGTTTATGCAAAGTCTGCTTACTGAAAACAATCAACTTCTACCCCCTATAAGCCAAACATTTCATGCTCCTCGTGTAGATTTCTTGCTGCCACACACATGCACACTCACACACCCACACACACACTTAAGCATGTACAAGGGTATTTTCCATTTCGCTCAGGTAATCGATTTTCATGCTTTTGGCAAAATGCACAAAAGAACCAAAAAAAAACAGAAAAGAAAACGAGCAAAAAGAAAGAAAGAAAGAAAAAATAAAAACAAAGAAATGCGAAACAAAAAGTAAACCAACTTTGTTGTTCATCTGTTTTATTTTTACCTCTGTTGAATTTGGTTTTCTTTCTCTGGCCATATTCTTATGCTTTGTGGGTTTTGTGCTATGCGTGTCTGTGTGTGTGTGTGTGTGTGTGGTGTGTGTTTGTATGGGTGTGTGGGCGTGTGTATATCGCCTGTATGTACTTAATATTTATGTTGAAAACTTTAAGCAGTTAAGAGCTCGTCGAGCTTAAAATATTCTGACGGTGTGCGTCGAAGTTCAGCAACTTGTTGATTTACTTTTCCCGCACTTTGAAGCTCTACCCCTGAATACACCTGAATACCCCTACGCCTTGGTATCATCGCAAACCTTGTATAAAACATGCTTGGAATAATCACAATATCAGATCATATGGTATGAGTGCCAAGGTCTGGATACCTTACAGCCAAAATAAGGCAAGAATTTTGTATTACAATTTGAATTTCTCTGAAAATGTAATGCAAAAATAAACATCTTAAGGTAAGTGACTCTTAACAAAATATAACTTTGATTGTGCTTTAAGTATATCCCAACACATAAATATATTTTCACAATACTCTAAGTTTGATAAGAAGAAAGAAACCTTAAGATAAATCTCGTAAAATGACACTTTATATTGAAATAAATGAATGGAAAATCAAATATTAAAATTCGTGTGGAAAAAAAGAGAGAAAATAAGTTTAGGTTTAAATAAAAAATTATAACGCTTACTTTATTTGAATGCAGATTTGACTCAATAGATTCTCATTGAGAATAGTTCCTAAATTAGTTTGCAAATTCTTTCGAAATGTTATCCGTACCCTTTGAAAGGTTTCCGGACCTTTTGGGGTAACTTGTTGAGTATTAGCTCAATTCCAGTTGAATTGTTATATTGCCACTTCATAAGCTCACAGATTTTCAATCCGATGGGCAATCGAATTGGAGGCCTGCATATGACACAAATATATCTGAGAATTGCGTGTAAAATTATTCAATAGTGCAAAGTGCACATGTGGCACAAGCAAAAATCCAATTACGTCCGTTGAGTGCTGCGAATGGAATATTTTGACAAGTATTCAATGAATTTAATTTGAAAGTTGCGAACATTTCAGCCATCCAGTCATCCAGCCAGCCGGGCTAACACTCTGACCCAGCCAGCCCGGAACAGGCCAACAGCTTCAGAGCAGCTCAGCTCAGTTCAGCTCGGCTCGGCCCATTCAATGGGCAGACGCAGACAACGGCAGCCGGATAGATGCCAATAGCAGTGGCATCGAACGCGCCAAATGCGCTGGTTGCACTCCCAATCTGCGACTGGATGCCAGGGGGAGTGTTGGAGTCAAGGAAATGAATTAGAAATGTGTAGAACAGAAGTTACTCAATTGCCAGTTGGAGGTCCCAGCAGCTGCAGAAGCTATGAAAAATGTTTTGTGGCTACATAAGAAATTGAGAAAACGGGAGCTGAAATCTGTGTGAGACGCAGCCGGAAAGCAGGAATGATTTCCGGCCTGGCGGGCGATAATTCTTTACCCATCATCCTGGGGTCGGTTGAAAACTTTTTGCAGCCATTGTGCCTAGTGTCGGTGCAATGCTTTCCTCCCTCTCTCTCTCTCTCTCCCACACCCGAATCCTTGGATGTAACCGAATATGAATGATTTAAGTATACCGGTGCTGCAGACTGCAGCTGTATCACTCCTCTCCCATTTCAACCCACATATAAACCCACTTTTGGGCTGGCAGAACCACCAGTCGAATTACATTCAAATTTTATCCTCTTTCGTTTTTTTATGCTTAATATTTTTCAACATTTTTCAAAAGTTTCCACTGTGCTCCGTTCGTGGGGAGACGCGCAAAGAACATCAAATTGGATGCCCGAAAACTTTGTCAAAATGTTTCTGAAAGTTTTTTGTGCTTCTGTGCAGCGGTTAAGAAAAATTATCACTATTGTTACAGATTTGTAAATTGACGTTAAATATTTGTTGTCCCTGTTCCTGGTTGTACCTTGTCTTCATCCCAGGAAACCCTTTAAAAATTGAAGTCGTAGATTTTCCAGCAAACATTTCCTGTGTATAGAAGATTACACAAATTTGTCTGACTCTCAGCTCAGGCAGCTGCAATTCACGTGTAAAAGCTTTTCATAATTAATAACAAATATTGTCAACACCAACGATATCTTTATCTTGTACTAGACAGACAACATATGTTTCCAACCGATATCTGTGAGCACCTGTGCAAACCTTTTTCTACAGATCTCTTATCGCTTTCAGCTTTGTTCATTGATATCATACTTCAATGATCGCTGTCTCTTGGACTGCAGCTCTGATCTCTTTGTTGCCATCTTGACCCAGAACCTGCAAGAAGCCTCTTTAGCTCAGTGGTAGAGCACTGGTCTTGTAAACCAGGGGTCGTGAGTTCAATCCTCACAGGAGGCAAATAAATTCAAAGGATCTATTATTTTAATATTTTACTCACAATTTAAACACAGATTGGTTTCAGGCTCAAAGTATATGCTGGACTCCAGCAATTAAAAATAACTAATATACACACCAAGAGCTGTAGGTAGTACCAATTAAATTAGAATCAGTAATTCACTTTCAGCACGTTTTTATTTATCTTGAATATATATTTTATTTGTTTATTTAGATTCAACAATAAGCAATCGACTATATAAAAAAGTAAAAGATTTTACAAAACTAAAATAATTAAATATTATTCTTAAGTATATATTATTATATAATTATAAACGAAAAAAAATTTAAAAATTAATTTAATAAAATATGTATATCTGGAGGTATTCAAAATTATAAATAAATTAAAGCTGATCCAACATTTTATTTATAATCAATTTAATTAAAGTCAACTAAGAGCAGCTGACTACGAATTACATTTTAAACAAAAGAAAATATTGAAGACTAAAAGAAAAAGAAAAGTATAATTAATAAACATTTATATTATAAAATTAAGATTAGATAAATTAAAATTTAAAATAAAAATAAAAAATTTAAATTTAAATAAATATATAAGAAAAATTGATTTAATTTAAATCGATCCAACATTTGTTGCGTGGATTGGGAAAACTCAGAAAAACTCCATCGGATCAGTAAATATGTTTAGAATGTTAATTTTATAAATATATATTGATATAAGAGTTAAAAGGCTGCGAATAGAGAAATTATGCACTTGGATTTAAATTTAATTTTAAAATTTTGTATATGATTAAGCTACGAGTATTGCAAGTTAACTCCATTAAACTACAGCTTACACAATTGTGATGTTTAATAAGAAAATAAATTAAAATATATTTAAAATTAAACTTCCCTCCTTGACTTTCATATAAGAAATACGCTGAACTTAGCTGCTGGCTAAAATTTATTATTTCAAATTAAGAAAGTAAATCTTATACTCTAAGTATATTTAAGTATGTTAAGCCTGTTTCCGGTCCATCAGTGGCTAAGTTCCCAAATCCATTCGATACAATCTGGTTGTATCGTAAAAACTCTGCCAGAAGTTCGTCTCACCTCACATATATTTTCATACATCTCCATAGATCTGCATACATCTCTGCTCTCTCTGGCTTGTTGGATAAAAAGTTTTCTGACAAATGATATTTAAATGAGCTGAATTTGGAAAGTTAACGGGGCCCGGCGAAAAAAAGTCACTGAATTGACATGGCTAATATCGTGGGCCCTATAAAACTGACAGAAGTCGCCAAATTAAATATGCCAAAAGGCAACGCAAATCCAAGGGATTCGAAAAAAAAGTTTCCACTCCACCAGCTCTGAACTCTTTTACAAATTCCACAGAAAGAATACTTGCCAAAGGGCCTTATTTTTTATTTCATTTTTGGGGAGAGATTCGGTTGATTTTGACGTTTGTCAGATTTGTTGCTTAAACGGTTAAATGGCCGCTGGCTGCAGCGTTTAAATTTTTGAATAGAAATGATTGGGCAGTGGGATGGAGTGTGATGGAGATGGGTGTGGGGAGATTTTGTGATTTTTTTCTCTTCTAAATTGAAATTAAATTAAATTTACAGTTGTGGAAAAGTTGATGTGTGTAGCATTTTTATTTACAACTAGTTTCATGTGTGTAAAATGCAAAAGAGTTTAATTTGCAATTTGTCGCCCTCATTCAACGCTTAACTTTTCATTTCCACCCGGGCGCCGCTTGCGGTTGCATATGCAAATGCCTTCGGTTGAGTGCCACAAGCCCTGGAGTCATTCCATTCCATGCCCGCACCAGTTTATAGCCCGCATGCCCCTGCAGTACGTACAGATCCCAGAGCAAAGCCGACACATAGCCCGGACTCCTGTATATGCCATAAAATGCACAAAGTTTTACATTGAGGCGACACTTGAGCTGGCTTGGAGTTGCTGCAGCTCCACGCTGCCAAGTGCGCAGTTTGTTAAACGCCTTTCAACGATGTGGTTAGCCAAGCGCAGACCTTGAAATGCCAGCCCCGTTGCCGTTGCCGTTGCCGTTGCCTTTGCCAGGACAAGCCAAAACCTCAAGCCATAGTAAAGGGCCAAAGTCCAGGAGTCAACAGCCAAAATAAACCAACAGCCAGCCAGGAGCAACCGGGGGCAGCCAGTGGCAACCACTCGAGCAGCTTACCAAGCGCGCAACTTTCTGTGGCAACTCTTTTAACCATCAACAAAAGTCATTTTATAGTTTCGCTCCGGATATGTTGATTTAGCAAAAATTAATTGAAAAACACTTAAGTGTTTTACTTTTCCTATTTTTATGAACGCTTTGAGTCACTTACAGCTGCAGCTGTTGGTCCAACACGACAGCACTTTGTGTGCCTGACCCGTGTATACTTAATAACTGCGAGCGTTTAATTACAGCTGTTAATTAGTGAATATTTCGAGGGATATAGAAATAGTAATCCAAACATTCGGGGAATTAATATTCATATAAATGTATTCCGCTGGGAGCAATCTTATTTGCAGTTGCATTTTATTTGAATTATATTTTAAATCAGTTTTACAAATCAGTTTAAGCTTCGGCTTTGCTGAAATTTATCCATTAAATTAAATGTTGTCAGGAATTAATTAAACTACTTGAGTATATAATAGCATTAACGACTGGCGACTGCTTTTATTCGTAATTATTATTTAATATATTTCTCACTTCGGTTAACTCTTCCTAAAATTGAATGCATATTTTATTAAATGCTCGGAGCGAAATTTATACCAATTATGCGATTGGCTTATGCAAATAATAATAATAATACACTTTGAGAAATATTTGTGCATACTTAATTATCACTTTATTAAATTCCATTTAATCTAATTTTGTTTATATAAACTTTATTCCAGAACCATTGAGTGCTTCCTCAAGCAAAAATTGAATAGACTTTTAAACAAATTTAAGTTAATACGATTACAAATTGTTTTGATTCATGAAATAAAATACTAACTTAATTGGTAGCAAAAGCTGTCGCAGTTTATGTATTTCTTTTCCATTTATTTACATGTAAATTGATACACTTTGTAATTTGGTTGATGGCAGAAAATGGCATTCAATTCAATTTTTTTCCCCCAAAGGCAGGTCGATTATTTATGCTCGAAATTAGATTTGTACTCGTTCAATATGCAAGAGTCAACAATTTAATTAAAATTTTCGGAAGAATAGATTTTTTTGTGGATCTGACTGTGAAATTGCATAGAAATTTTGCATTGATTGATGCCGTTTTGTGATTTATTGAAGCTGAGCCATTTCAGCTAAACAACAGGCGATAGACTGGGCTAAATTACTCTGATTGTCAGTTGTGGGTTTATATACGTATAGTATATGTATGTATGTATATGTGTTTGACAATGTTAAATGTCATCCATGTGCTACACACACACACACACACACACACAAAGAGATAGACTCCGACAAAGAACATTTATTTTACTTGGTTTCACTTTGTATCTCTTTGTATGCAGAACCGCAATGATTGATGCGAACATGTTATCATCAAATAACTGTGACTCTTGTCAGATCTGTATAGGGAAAGGAATATAATACCCAACGCATATATACATTGAAGTTGACATATGTTGTTGTTGTGCTTCTTGGTCAAAAACTCAATTTAAATTGTATTTATTTCGATTGTTTTCATGTCAGTCAAACGCAGACTTCATCTTCTGTGCGTGTGCGCTGTCAGCAGCTCATTTATCCGTATACATAGCTCAGGGTATTCCTTTTAACGACTATTCTTTTCATAATATTCAGATATATAATCATATGGGAGCCACCAAGCCAATGTACATAATACGAAATTAATTATCAGCTATCAAAATGTGAAGCACATGCGACTTATTTGATGATTAACAGCACAAAGTTAAAATTAAACTTTTAATACGTTTTTATTGAATAACCGCAAATTGTGCCCAACAAAATGCGTAAGTAAATAAGGAAAAATACAATTAAATTCAATGCTGAGAATAGTGCGGTTTCATAATTAATAAATATTTTCAATTAAAGCCTTTCGATATAATATGAATGCAGATGAGAAGTAAGTTTCAGCTTCAGTTAAAGATACTCGTTATATTTTGCACTGCTTTGGTTTCATCTATGGAACTGATATTTTATTTAGATATACACAAAAGGAACGCTATATGTATGTAATCTTAACAGAACAAACCTTTTAACAAAATTTCAATTTAATTACCAAATGATTTTCCAAATGGTCTATCATCACTTGTCTCCTCATCCTCGTTGCCATCGGAGTCAAAGGCGTTCTCGGGTACGTCATATAAGCGTATCATGGGCTTATTGGGATCCTTCATGATCAGATACTTTCCATCCGGTTGCTTCATCATAATATCAAAGAGACAACGCAGCACGCCCCAGGCATTGTCCATATTCAGATTGATCTGTGTGGCGAACTCCTGAGGCTTGAACTGTTGCATGCCCAGGATGACATGTCGCAAATGATCCTTACCTACATACGGATCTCAGCTATAAATTACAAATAAGGTATTATCTTTCGATTCTTACGGTTAACACGGGACACATAGCCGAGCTTCAGCTGGTCGGAGCCGGCGAGCACCGCCTCCACGGTCCACTTGGCCAACTTGCAGGCATTGTTCCGCAGCTCGGATGCCAGCACGGCGCCACGTTGGCTGTCCAGCTTTTGGCGCCACTCAACGCCATTGGCCGCCTTTGAGTCCCATTCGTTGAGGGCTCTGATGGACAAGTAGTGGAGTTCGCCATTGGGTGACTTGACAACTCCATTGTGCTTGCAGCGCGCAATCAGGACGACATCGTCACCCAGTTGCCATTTTTTATAGCGATAGGCGACGGAGGCGAGCTCCACGCCGGGCTCCTCGAACGGATTTGGCTCGTCGAACTTGTGCTTTGGCTCCAGCTCACCGATTCTGAGCACCTGCTGGCTAAAATTGTGATTGATAAGTGTGGCCTCCAGGGAGAGGCTCTGCGGCGAGTTGATGCACCCATCCTCGTCCTGTGGCGGCTCCAGTGCCGTCTCATTAACAGTGAGTAAATCAAACTGGGCGTTATCGCGTTTGTCCAAAAATATTTTGGTGCCCAGCTTCTCGACTACAATGTCCCACGAGTAGTTGGAGCGGGTGCAGCACATCAACGTGGCAATGATATCATCTGTTGCAAACACGTTTCCCATGCTCTTGGACAGACGCCGTATAATTGGATCATCTATGGTGCCGGGCACATTGATTATGCGATCGATCTTCTGCAGCGGCCGCTCGTTCTTCACATTGATGCGATCGCATTGCTTGTCGTAGTACTCCAGGGTGCCGCAGGTAACCAGGTCGCAGCCCTCCTTGATGTTGGGCAATGTCAGTTTAAGTAGCCGAGGAAAATCAATCTCCTCAATTGAGACCCAGTCGGAGCGTACCACCACAGAACTCTCACGTAGACGCACCGGAGCGTTGCGCATAAAACGACGCCCCGCATGACCCCTTCGCGCATCCCTTCCCTTGCCGTACTTGTTGCTGGCATTGGGCCCACCAGCACCCCCGGTGCCGCCAGCTCCACCACCACTTGTAGCATTGCCACGCCCAGTACGGCCATGTACACGCACATTGTTGCGCTGATTGGGACGGAAGCGATAGCGCTGGTAGGGCTTAAAGGCGCGAGGATTGGCCCCATCCACCAAGTGGAAGGTGGCATCGTCGTCCTCGTGGAAGTAAGCGTACTGGCTGTTGTTGGTGCCAAATGTTGAGGCATATTTGCTTGGGTATTTCTTGTCCTGGACGGGTACCATCCAATCACTGATTTTGCCCAGGCGATCGCTCTTGCAGAACGGCTGGTAGGGCACCTCCATTTCGGGCACCTCACATGGTCCCCAGCCGTCCTGATTGTACTCGATGTAGGGCTTTGTGAATGGAGCGTACTGCGACATGGTAACTACCGAGAGATTGATTTGATGCCTTGATACTTTCACAAATAAATATTCGATTTGAAGAATTATTTCTTTTTACTAATACGTACGTTTTGATTTTAGAGATTTATATCTAATAATGATATATGATTGGGAGAAAACAAGAAACTATAACATATTTATGATTTAAAACGAACTGCAATGTGATAAGGGATCGAAAAGGAAATGAAATTATCTTTTTCGAGATATATAAACATAATAGAGTCAGAGCAGGAACTGCTCAAAGAATTAAATCAGAATCGCTGCTGATTCTGAGATATTTTATTGAAATGAAGGTAAAAACGATCTGAAATATTGATACAGAAATGCTGTAATTCTTATTAGAATAATTATAAGTTAATAAACATTGAAATGAGAGTTTGAATTAAAATTATAATCAGCAGAAATTATAAATATTAGATATGACTATATCAGTTTTAGCTAGCAAATATTCTTTTTCTCTTAACTCTTATTCAAAAAACCAAGTAGCAGTTTGGGAGGAAATACTGTCAAATTGGAGTTGAAACAAATATAGTTAAGAGATTGTAGAAACTTGCCTATAATATGGTCGATGTAATAAAAATCTTTCGCGTCTGTGTTAATAGTACTATATTAATTCTATCTGCAATATTTATTTTCCTACGTATTTTCCTTTGCAGTTTTGGAAATATCACTTACCGGTAAGAACTCTCAAACTCAATCTAAAAACATTATTTAAATGATATCTATTACTAAAGATGAGAACAACCTGAGAAGACGCCAGGGGTCTTACAACATTTTATTTGTAATTTTAAGTGGATTTTGTAAAGCGCTTAAAACGATATCAATAAATGAAATAGATCAAAAATCACGTCTTTATTCATAATGTTATTTGAAGAAAGATAATAGTTCTCAGTGCACATGTTACTCGTAAGCTAAAACTAACAATGGAAAATTAATTTAATACCTTTTGAAAACAAGAGACCCTCTCATTATTATAACGTTAGCATTGTTCGCTGTGAGATATCAGGAAATGAGCAGGACAATGCAACACAATAGACGTGACTGCTCATCCTCATCCACATCCTCATCCGCATCCTTGTTCCCATCCCTGTTATCATTGTCATTCTCCGTCTCTTTTCCGTACTCATAGTCATATTCGTACGCATAGGAATAGTCATGAATGTGGAGCATCCTGCATTTTATGCTCGAATGCGCCACGTTTCAGTTTCATGGATGTTAGCTGCTCTCGAGCTGCAAAATCTGACAACAATCTCGTTAAAAGTAAAGGCCAAATTATAGTAAAACTAACAGAAGGTAAAGGTAATCACATAAAAGCTTGTTACATAACAATGTGAGCGCCGGCGAAAGCGGAAGCGGATATCAAAAATGCCTCGAGCGTGTGAATGTCTCACGGGGCGTATGCGAATGCGAATGGACTTGAGTTTCGATGCTTCTTGTAGGGTTTGGGCTTGGGTTTGGGCTTGGGCTGTGGTTGCCTCCCTCCGGGTGCTGCTGTTGCTGCTAAGCTTTTGTCAGGCCGACAGTGTCATGTTGATGTGTTCATTGTATGTCAGTGGCAGCTGCTGCTTTCAACATATTACCCCCCGCAACCCGCCCAAATCGCCAGACACCCTTAGCTACAGTTAACACACTTAAGCCGCATACGCTCGGTTTTATGCGTCAGTTGTACGGTGGGTGAGTGGCTCAGTAGTTCGGTCTTGTTGAGTGGTGGAATGGCTGAAAGGGAAGGTCTGCTGGTATGCGTTTGGTCGTGTGGATTATAATTGCCATGCGGCTGTCAGTGACTGCCTGCACCTCAAACTGCAGTCTGCCTGCTTAATGCTGCACGCAGATGCGTCTCATGTTGCATATCATTTTTAATGCTAACCACATGCCACGTTATGCAGCTGCATTGCCACGTTGCCACGTTGCCGCTGCGGTTGGGGCTCAGCTCCAGATCCTACCACGTTCTGCTCCTTTCTAGAAAAACTCTTCTTCCTCGTAGCTGTTGCGGTTTACTAAAGGAATACGACGAAGAATAATGTTCACACATAAGTAAGTACTTACCCAGCACACTAATATCGTAAGCAAAATAATGGCAAGGCTCTTCATATCCTGGAAACTCAAAATAATAAAATCAATTCCAAATATATTCTTAATGTGTGAAAGTTTTCTTTCCAAAGAAGTTACCTGTTAGCTGACCAAATCTTCTAGTCTAAAGTTTATAGAAGAAGACCCAAGAAGTAAAATATATTTAATAAATTTTAAGTTTTCATTATTCAATACGCATCTCTCTCCCTTTGAGTTGCATTCCATGACACGCACCTTCAACCTAATCGAATTATATATTGATATATAGAACGAGTGCTGATTCAGCTAAATTTTACACCTGTGCATGGTATACCCTGTGTAGAGAAGGTACAGGGTGCATTTCGCAGACAAGTGAAAAACCGCTGCATACTTTGCGGCACTTGCAGGCGATAAGCGCCGCTTGTTGCTATTGTTATTTTTGCTGTTGTTCCTGCTGTTGCTGGTGTTGCTGCTGCTGTTGCTGTTGCTTCATTCGGTGACGGTGAAGCGGCTTCTGTTGGCGCTGCGGCTGCTTTTGTTGCATAAAAATTAATATTTATGCGAGGCAACTTGTGCAAAGCACTGCAAATGCCATTGTTTTGCTTCCGCCTGGTCCTGCTTCTACTTTCGCGCCTGCTACTGTCATGGCAAGGACGTTCCGGGTGGCCGCAGCTGCGTCCTTTGCTCGTCAACTACAACGCAATGCAAGAAAAACTAACAAGACGCGCATTTTTTTATTCCGGAAAAACCTTCAATTTTGCTCACAGAAAGTGAAAATGCATTGAAAATAAAAGTGCCCACACCTCGAAAGCTGCCATTAGGGGTGCGGGGCCTCCATTTACTCCGAGCAATTGAAATCGTCGCAACTGTTACGTGGCTTACATAATGCCAACCACGTGAATTCAATTACGTGAAATCGTACGAGACGCGAATCTCATTATTAATATATTAAATGGAACATTTGTATATATTAAATGAATGATTTATGTGGGTAATTAAAGTGAATAATTAAATGTCACCAAGTGCCGCAATCAGAACTCAATCTCAAGGCAAAATACATATTCGAACTACTTCAGGATTATTCAGCCCGAAAGGAGCTTATTACAAAAATATTTATATAATTTAATCTATGTTTTTTTTTTTTATTAAAATGTTATTAGCATTCTAAATATGCTCTAAATAACATGTTTTCTTACAATTAAAATATCACTTTTTTTTTTTATGGCTTTGGTAAGCATTTTTATTTAAGAGCCGTCTTAAAGTGACAATTATTCAATTTTGTGATGGGGAACTTAACAAATAGTTATTTCATTTGGTGAGGTTATTAAAGTGGATCCGAGATCTAGGGAGTGGGGTCCCAGGGGTGGTCCAAGGGATGCCTTCTTTGAAGCCTTCTTATGGAGTTGCGATTGCCTAGCAGACCAATGGAAAGGTGATTTTCGTGGAGGTGAAGTCGTGATGTAATTGGAACTGCTTCGCACTATCTCGTATTTGACCCAAGGGAATTGGAGGGCGTTATGGATGCTGATGTTGTCATGAAAGAAAAATATCACATGCTTCGAAGAACTTGGCTGACTTAGTGTTTGCCTCTTAAGGTAACTTATTAGTGTATGAGGACACTTGCAAATTGTCTCCTCCTTAATCTCCTGATGGGCCGTGATCTTGCCAGGTTTTGTGTATGTCATATTTGTATGGTTTTGGAGTCGAGCGTTGTATCTGCTGCAAAAGAAACAGAGTTTCTCTTCCACAGTTGCAAGGTTTCGATCCCGGTGGAGAGTCGAGCTTCTTACGAACCATGGGCATCCTGTGATGAGTCGAGATTCTTACGAACCATGGGCATCCTGTGATGAGCCGCATGGCTCGGTTCTGCAGTCTCTGCATGATTCTCCTATTGCTCAGGGAGGCGGTACCCCAGACCTGCATCCCATATCTCCATATTGGAGACACAATTGCTTGTAAGATAGTGCGCTTACTACGCCGTTGTAACTTGCTGTTCCTGCTGAGAAGCCAATTCATTTGGCGCAGCCTGTTACGGCATGTTGCTACCGTTTTTTGGATATGGGCCTTAAACGTCAGCCTTCTGTCCAGTGTGACTCCCAGGTAGGTGACTTTTGTTGGTTGGAGCAATGGCACGCCGTGAATTTGTATTATGGGAGGCTGAAGTCTGCACAGGGTGAAGCACATGTTGGAGCTCTTCGTAGCATTGATCTTCACATTCTTCTATGTAATTATATTAACATTAGTATTTCTTATTTAACTAACTCCTCTCACCTTGGGTGTGCGGAGCAGTAAGTCTTTTGGCTGGCGCCTCTTTATTCTGCGCTGCGTGCGTACTGTTACTGGTTTCTGTGTAGCTCGAGCCTGGAATTATACCGGCTGGAGTGGACATTAATTTCCTGCAAGAGAGTGTCCAGGTTCCGATCTCTGTGCAGCATCTTATTTCTGATATACCATTCGCAACCGATCATCATTCTCTGGCGGTCACCAGGCAGTCCCCAGATTTGGCATCAATATTTCCATAAGGTGCAATTATTTGTCCTTAAATTGTAACCTTGTTGCTCAGAGGAAGCCAAAGCAACTCTTACCCCCATCCTTATGACTCAAATGTGTTCAGTAAAAGTTAGTCTGCGGTCTAACGTTATTCCCAGATATTTCGATGAATTCTCTTGGTGTACGGGAACATCTTCGATAAGAATAGCTGGTGGGGTTCTACGTCTCACGTTGGCGGATTTTTGGCTGTTAATGCCGATAATTCATCGCATGGCCCACTGCATCATATTCGCTGGACGACCTATACATCGTCTGTGAATGTGGGCAGCATCATCCTCCCAGGGTCGAAACCCAATCTTGAGTCTGGTTGCGGCATATCTGCACTGTACAAACAGTAGAGCAGCGATTAGATTTTTGGAGAAAACAAATTCAATATCATCAGTAAATATGTCAAAAAAGTTGAACAACAGTTTCGTATTCAAGTAAAATTAGTTCATCTGTTGAGATCGTTCCCATTTAAATTTAAATTTTTCGTATACAAAATTATTTCCGTGGAAAATAATGTGCTTCTCATAGATTGGGACTCAGGTATAGCGACTTGCATAATGGTTTAGAAAAATACTAGACATATTTAACGGAGTGCATTGCATGTGTTTGATATGAAAGGTCAAGTATTGCATACAGTTAATAGCCTTTTATTCTGGCAACTCTGTCAAGGTACTCTTTCTAACGTTAAGCACCATTGGAACTACTTTCACAATCAGTCTGTGAATAAAACAAGTGTTTTCGAAAGGAAATTTTGTAGTTCGCCGAGTCCGAGCAACGGAAAGATAAAGATGGATATTCCAGAGGGAATACTTGTTGGATTTGGCAATCCTCTGCTGGATATGACAATCACTGTGGAAGATACAGTGTTGCTGGAGAAATATGAATTGAAGGCTAATGCGGCGATCATAGCCGATGAGAAACACACGGCCCTTTTCGACGAGCTCTCGAACATGGAGAATGTGATTTATTCGGCAGGAGGAGCTTGTCAGAACAGCTTGCGCATCTTTCAGTGGATTGTTGGTAAACCATTTTGTAGTATTTTTATTGGCTGTGTGGGCAAGGATAAATTTGGGGATACAATAGCCAAGAGGGCATTGACTGATGGTGTACACACCAACTACCAGAAAACGGATGAGGCTCCTACAGGCACCTGTGCAGTCATCATCTCTGGTCAAAGTCGATCCCTAGTAGCTAACTTGGGTGCTGCCGCTTTATTCACCGACAACCTGATGGATACTGAAGAGAATAATTGCCTTATCGAAAACGCTCAGTTTTATTATTCAACCGGCTTCTTTGTGGCCGTTGAACCTCGCACCGTTCTCAACATTGCCAAGTATTCGAGTGACGCCAATCGCTTCTTCGTGCTCAATTTCAGTGCTGTGTTTGTGCTCCAAACACACAAATATGAGCTGAACGAGATATTACCCTATACAGATATGATCATTGGCAACAAACAGGAGGCCCTGGCATATGCTGAGGCCTACGATTGGGATACTACTAATATATTTGACATCGGTAAACGGCTCCAAAGTCTGCCCAAGGCGAATAATCGATCGCGTATCGTTATGATAACCGATGCAGTTTGTCCGGTTTTGTGTTTCACGGAAAACGACAAGGTTCTCGAGTATCCTGTGCCCAAGGTTGATAAATCGGTAATCGTTGACACCAACGGATGTGGCGATGCCTTCGTTGGCGGATTCCTCTCCCAGTTGGTTCAGCGCATGCCCCTTGACTATTGCATCCGCACGGGTATCTTTGCATCGCAGCAGGTGCTACGTGTGGTAGGCGTCCAGGTTGATAAGCTGCCCAAGTTTGTTGAAAGTTGCATCTGAGGAGCATATTAAAAAAATACTATTTATGATTAAATACACATATATATTATATATAATACAGAAAAGCATCAAGTCGTAGTTAAATCGGGGCATATCTCAGCATCTATATTTAAAGTACTATTTGGGGAGGCCCGATGGTCTACACAAAATCATTCTCAGAGCATCGATAATCACATACACTCTTAGAAAAGGCACCTCTCCTGGGGTATGCTTACATGCTGAGCTCTAAGCCCAGAAGGATGCTCTCAAATTCCATAGAGTCCCTCTGGATAAACGCCTGACTTTCCAGCGCCACAAGACAGAAGTAGCTGGCCGCTTTAAGACAAAGGCGAACAGCATGGCTTGGCTGCTTAATCCTCGGATCAAGTTATCCCTGAGGAACAAAGCCAACATCTATAAGTTCATTCTGGCACCCATATGGAGATATGGTATCCAGGTATACGGCATTGCAGTGCATTGAGGTCAAACCCCAACAAAATGCCCAATCCCACATTTTGCGAAGGATGTCATGGTACATACGCTACAAAGATATTGAACAAGAACTCCAGATTCCTAGAATCGGAGACACGATCAATCGCGTGAGAGTTCACCCAACTGACTTACCCTTCAGAACAATCTAACCGTCCCTTTCTCAGTCATGTATCCTATTATGTAGGTTTAAGTATGTAGAGCTGTATATATCAAGTTGAATATTTATAATTTCACTATAGTATAAGTTAGTATTCACAGCAACAATTGGCTATAAAAATAAATATAAAAAAACTTCGATAAAGCTAGTTTATTTTCCTAGTACACATTTGAAATGAAGGCTAATACTGGCAGCTTCGGATTGCATCTCCAAATTAACAGTTTAGTCAGGAACGTAGTGAGCTGGCACGCAGAATTGTATGGCATAATCAATTGACAGATATTTCTGAATAATTTCAGTGGAGCTACAACAAATCTTATTAGCATATCTGTCAAGTCAAATCCCTATGACTATGACTGAAGCTCAATCATTGCGTGGATCTGCATGCATTCCATATAATTGACAATTGAGAACATAATTGGTATGAAACTTTGCAGTTCTGTATCACGTTGGAGCTATGAGCTTTTGATATTACCCATTTGAATAGGATTGGAGAGTTTAAAAAACAAAAACTGTTGATGTCCCGCTGTGCGAGAGTCGAAGTTCTTCTTGTCTTTGGCCAATGCAAACTTCAAACGGCTTCTGTACTTTGTTGTGGTGGACGACAAATAAAAACATATACATTTTTGGATTCGTACTGAATGCGGATGCGGATATGGTGACAGGGACGAGGGTCGTGCGAATGTTTGGTCCACTGAGCCGGGAAAAGCAAACAGAAGTGAAGAAAAAATATGCGTTGCATACTTTCCAGCGCCAATGTAAATTTCTACCCGCGTCTCATCGCGCATTGTCTTCCTTCATCTACAAGTGCCGGAGTGCAGGCTGTTGACTTTGGACTGGACAAAATATTACGTCCATTTGAGAGCTGTAGCTGTAGCTGTAGCTGAAGCCGTAGTGCCCGGGCGCGAGCACGTGCCTCCGGCTTGTGGCTGCTGCTCTTGTGGCTGTCGCCCACTGATTAAAACGATGCGTCCTGCGTCCTCGTGACAGCGATTTTTTCTCGTTAAATCCTTAAACGTCGCTTTTTTTATCGTTCGCTTTGTTTTTTAACATTTGCCAGCCTGTTTATACACCATCGCTTCGTCTCTCTCTCTCTCTCTCTTTCTCTGTCCCACCCAACGGGTTGGGGTTTTTTCCCACTTTTTTGCTAGCATCCAGCAGCCAGCAGTCGTGCAGCTCCAGCTATAATTTATGCATATATCCATTGTGATTTATGGCATCATGCTCGCTCCGATGCTCCAGCGTTGTATACTCAATGGCTTAGCATTTCTTGCTGCATACTTAGTGCATCCTTCGACTTGGCAGGACACACAATTAGCCGGAAAAATGAGCAGCACCACAAAGAAATGCCTAAGCCACAGTCAAACAATGCAGCTAGAAGTCACAGTTCATGTTTTGCTTCTCCAAGGATTCCTTCACTTTAATGCTTGCAGCTCGTGAGAATTTTTGGCATTTTACTTGCAGCACACACAAACTATACCTTGCAACGAGACGACTGCAAACTTTTGTGGCAAAGAAATTTAAATAAAACTTTATGTGAACGAAGTGGCTGCAAAACTTCTCCGATTTGTCATATGCACATCTTCAAGCTAATAGCAGCAAACTTAGGTGACATCCAACAAGTCACCAAAAATTACTTGTATGACTTTTTGCCAATTGCTGAGAGCTTCTGATACGATAGCAGCTAACGTACTGTCCCAATGGGTGTTTTCTTTTTCTTCTCTAAATTCTATGGGAAATTAATGAAATATGCTTGCATTCGATAATAATTTCCAGTCACGTGCCAAGGTGCTAAATACCCTAAGGCATATTTTAAAGCAATTTAAATTATATGTCTGCAAGAATATTTAATCTATCATAGAATCTTATTGCTTAGCATCTGTGCCTTTAAGAGAAAACATAATACCCAGTCACGAACTTCTCTGCGCTGTTTGCCTGTTGTTCTTAAAATTTTAAATTATCTTGGAGCAGTGTTTGTGAGTATCTGGCATTTCCGCTTGAAGAGAGCTACTTGAGTGCAATTAATGAAAACAATTCCCAAGTAGTACTTAGCCATGACAGGACAAAGTGTCCTCAGGCATAATTTTTGCTATTAAACAGCCTAATTCGATTACGTTCATAGACAGACAGAAAACCAAAGACAAAACATAGAGAGACCCATGGCAGGGCCAATTAACAGGACCTTTTGACCCTACGCCAGTGGAAAATGCAAAAGAACGAAAGTAATAAAAGAAAAGAGAATAGAAACCAGAGTGCAAGCCACACCTGAGTATACATTTTTGAATTAGTTGTTGTTTGCTGCGTTGCCAGTGGCCATTGGGCACTGGCCAGGGGCAACATACTTTACTATCATAGAGCAAAAAAGATGTAACTGGCAAACGGGAACACAAGCACTCAGCCAAGCAACAAAACAGGCAGCAACAAGACAGACAGTTGCACAGAAGCTGCACATAAAAATTACTCATACGCACAGTAAAACAGCAGCGACTTTGACTTTCGACTGCGAGTGCGACTAGTTTCAAATGCTGCTTGTAACTTTGTTACAATAGGAACAACAAACACCAGTAAATGTTAGAAGTTGTGTGTGTGTGTGTATTTGTGGGGGAGGTAAGTGCGTGTGTATGTGTGTAAGAAATGGCAAAAGTTTTGCACTTACTTTGTAAGCAGCTCTGGCAGGCAATGCCAATGCTGAAGCAGCCGCTCGTCTGTTTGCCCCTTGCCCCTTGCCTCATTTGGTGTCTGATGTCGCTTGCCATTAACCCAATGCTGAGGCAGCTAGTCGTTTTCACAGTTGCTCATTCAGTCAAGTCCTGCCAATCCTGGAAGCCGCAAGCCCACAGACGCTTTTTGTCCTTGGCTTCTGTCTACTGCTGCTGCTCTTGTTGTTGTTATTGTTGTTACTTGTCTGAAGTGCTGATTGTCTGAGACATTGCCAGGGGGTTACATTGAATCAGCACTTCCATTCAGTCTCCATCCATATATATGTATATGTATATGTATATGTATATGTGTGTGCGTGCGCGTGTATGAGGATTATTTGAAATTGTCGAAGATTTCCGGCATAATAGCAAATCGTGTTTGCATTGTTTTTTCATCGCTGGAAATTTGTTAGTGAGGCGACATTGATGACATCGAGGATTGTAAATATATCCCAAAATGTCGCAACATACAAAGGATACACCACTTCCACTTCTACTTCCTCTACAAAACAGACACTATAAAACGGGCTTTGTTTTATTCAATTGCTGTGTTCAAAAGTGATAAACTTAAGCGCTCTCTAACTTGACTGTTAACCTTATAACATTGTTTCAATTGATCAATCATTCAATTGAATATAGAAAAGGAGCAATGATTAAAGATGTACACAGTGGATTGAAAGTGATTAACTAATTACTGATAATCATTAATCAGAGACTATGATTAAGAATCCCCTTAGCATAGTATAAACATAGACACATTATCAATTCACAAGGACTACCATATACCATTCGCAACTTTCTAGCTTAAAATTCTCTCTGAACTTCTAAGTTATGCGTTCGACTTTTTCCTTTTTTTGCCTACACCGGGCATACCCTGAACCCATCCAAAAATAGTATAGAAAGCTTTTGCAGAAATATATAAAAAAGTAAAGGGATCATTATGGAACCCATCAAGTATATATACACATGATCAGGATCTAAAGTCTTTCCAGCCTTGTGCATCTGTGTGCCTTATATGGTCCGCTCTTTTCTTTTTTAAACAAAATTAACTTTATAGATATATAATCCTATATTTATATAGGATCTCTGCTACGAATATATATTGTAGTTATATCAATTTGCGTTTTAAATGTAAATCTTTTGTAATCTTTTATATGTTTCAAAGTAACTGCTGCAGTTCCACTACTTAAAAAACTTGTGAATATGATGTTATATGTTTGTAACTGTGTTTGTATATGTAACTTCTACTTTTTATTTGAATACCTTTTATATCAAATTTGATTTAACAGTCTTGGAAATTGAAGTGAGAGGAAGAACAGATCAAGGGACAGACAGAGATTAAGCCTGATGGCTATAAATGTAATCATGATTTATATTTTACATAGAATGTTAAGAAATATACATATTGATCGCTGCTGTTAGTAAAATTTTGACAAGTTTCCAACTCTATTTTCTTTTTGCCCTTTAGAAATGAATAAAAATTCTTGGCGATTGACACAAAGCAAAAATTACATAAAAAAAACTTTGCCTGAATAATCGCTTCAGTGGCTGCCCTAAAGAAAAACGTCAACAAATTGAAAATTTGTCACAATTTCGCATTGGAATAAATTGAACTATATATATTATATACGTAGTATATATGAAAGTATTTGCCTTAGTGCCGCTGCTTGAGAAACTGATGCTGAAACGGACATGTTTGTAGGGTTACGAGAGCAGCTAGGAGATTGCATACTGAAGATTGCGCATTCGCCTCCTGTTTCTGTTTGAAGAGTTGCCTCATTGGTCCTGGCTTCTACGAGTAGTTGTTATTGTTAAAACACTCGACACTAATGGACTTTAAAGTGTGTTCTCAAGCGTTGCTTGCCAGTTTTTGTTCAGACAGTTGTATAAGTTTAAAGTGGTCTTTGCATTGTTGTCACATATTACGCATACGCCCCGTTGCAGTAGCTGCCAAATTTTCCTGACAGTTTTATTTGAACTGTATGCGAATCCTTGACAGCCCAAAGGGCAATACAAATCTCCAACAACTACAAGTATCTACGAAATAATTTTCTCTCGGGGCTTCCCTGCTTGGCAAATAATAAACTGGCCAACGTTGTTCTCATTGCCTTTTTGCTAATTCGCAGTACGCCAAATGTTCACCACTCAGGCACATATACGTAATAGCACACACACACACACACACACAGAATCACACATATAGAAACACATTCACACCAATAGAAATTATACCCAGATATGGTCAACTGCCGCATTGTTTTTCTAATTTTGCAAATTGCTTTCATTGCTGCATGCAAAGACCCAAATGGCTTTCAATGTGTGACTGTCCACATCAGGGAGGGCGAGTGTGTGTATGTGTGTGTGGTTGTGTACATGTGTGTATGTGAGTTAATTAGGAATATCAACAGCACTTAAATTTGATGTCGATTATAACACCAAAGTTTCTGTAATGTCTGAGGTTAACTCTCAAGACAATCGTTTGACATTTGTTTTTTGGCTTTGCGGATTATTTGATTGTCAAGCTGGTAAAGCTGTGAGCTCTTTTGTTAGAGTATATTGTTTTGGGTGTGCTCTTTATACAGTTAAGTGGAATATAAGTGTTTAATCGGTATCCTATTCACAACAATTATCACAGCATTAAAGCTCTGTTGAAGCTTCATCAAAACCTTTTTGATTCATTATGAAGAGAGAGAGAGCAGAGAGCTACTAGAGTATCAACTAAGAGCAGCTAATACCTCCCTCTATCTATTAGAGAAACAAGCACTCCATAGGCTACAATAGCCAAGAAGTGACTTACTCACAAAGTACTGTACTCATGATATCCTTTGACTTGTATTACTTGACAACTACAAGTACAAGTGGAAACAAATCATATCCAGCCGGCTACCCATTTAAACTCCATCAAGATACAAGTGCCAGCTTCCTGTCGCAGTCGCAGTTCCAGTCCAGTGCCAGTGCTAGTCTCAGTTCCGAGTTGTAAGTATCAAAAACACATTTGCGCGTATTACGTAAATTGTAGTAGATGATGAGGAATAAAGTGAGAGAAAAAAGGAATGCGCAGTTTAGCAGAAATGAGCTGCGTTTTGGAAATTAACTTTCAACAACATGTGTTGAAATGCATTTATCTTCCAGACTCATAACGACTTTCCTCTGGACAGCGAAGCGCTGAAACTTCGCTTAACAACTGCAAAAAGGTGGAAATTAATTTTAGACTCTATAGTCCTGAGTGGAGTAAAAAGATGGAGCTAGGAACTGGGAACTGGGAATTACCAAGAGCAAAACCTGCCAAATTGTGCTAAATGAGCGCAACGAGTGCTAGTTGAAATTAAAAACGAAACGAGCACAAAGGCAGCCTGAGCCAGAGGCAGTGGCAGCGGCAGCGGCGGCATCCAGTAGGGAAACCAAGGAGCTCCGCAGTTATCCCTGGACTGGGTGGAGTTGCTGGCATTATGATTGCATCATTTGGGGCTAATTTGCATTTAAATGCTCGGCTCTGTTATTGTTCAAGTGCAGCATGGAAACTTTGCCACCGCGTTGCAAGTTGCTGAGGCGCCTCCGGCTGCAACTTGCACCGAAGTTATGCCAAGTCAAGGATATCATGAAATTGTCGTATTCGTACAGTCACCGGACAACTTTAGCCTTCAGTTAATGCGTTTGAATAATGAATGCATGCAGTGAAACATAGAGCCAGCCCGGCTCTTGCACCTTACTTGGAGCCCAATCCTTTCCAGAGATAACAACAGAACACAAACTGGCGCCGTTGCCGGGTCATTATTTAAGGGCGTCCGGAACAGACCTCGAGAGCTGGCAGGACCCATTGGAACTAGCGGCCATCTGCCAGCAAAAAGCGTTAAGATTTATTGAATGCCAGATGAATCATTTTTTTTTTGCTCTCCGGCTCTCCGGCAACTCTTTGGCGTTGAAACCGTCTAAAACCTCCTCACGTCCCACTTACCCACTCCGCTGGTTGCCATAGTTGCCCACGAACATTGCACTTTTAATAACTTGCACAAAAGTTTTATGTCTCTCGCTGCATGTTCGAAAAAGTTTGTGTGTGTTTGGCACTTGAAAAGTTTGAGGTGCCCGCGAGTTCAGCCTGGGGTGAAGCGTGTATGCAAAACAAAATTGCTGGGAAATAATCGCATCAAGTATTTAAAGTGACATTAAAAATATTGAAAAACTCGATAAATACTTGTTAAGTCTGTCTGCAGGCGTACTCGCCTGCTTCTGATTATCCGTGCTGGCTAAGAAAACTTTCGAGGTGTCCAGATGCCGCGTACAACGTAGCGTATACGTGTTCTTGCATTTTTTAAATGCCTCAAATAGTTGTTTAAGCTTAAAAAACCTCTCAGCTCTCGTTGTTGTCCTTAAGTACTCAAGTATTGTACTAAACGAGTATGTATTCAAATGGTTTAATGCAAGCAAAGCAAATCTGTGTAAGTTATTGATGTGTAGTGAAAGCAAAGATGCGGGTAATTTTCCAAATGACTTGAATGATTTTCAACAAAATTTCCTCACAATTTACATGAAAACCATTTCAATGAAACTGCCATCATTCTCAATTGCATTTCAATGTTTGATGCTGCTTTGAGGGTCCTTACGAATGCATTTGGGCCACTGCCAACGATGCCGCAGCTCTATTTACCGATACCACACAATTTCATTTCATTAATTGAATTCAATACCCAATTACTTTCACAGCAACGAGTTCAAGTCATCAGTTTACTTGTCAATTTGTCAATCTGTTCCCGCACTTCTATCATTCATCATCACTTCCCCGCCCCGCCCCCTTTGTACAAATAGACAAGCAACAGGCGAAATTAATATACTAAAACGCTGAAATGGAATTCACACTGACAGCCACACGTAACGCTCTAATAGAAGCCCCTAGCCCCTAGCCCCTAGCTCCTTGCCCCTTGCCCCTAACTATCGGGGTGGGAGGGGCGAAAGTAGTCGTAGTGCAGCAGAACTCACTCAGGTGCCAACATTAGCCAGATACTCGTATTCCCTTAAAGGCAATTGATTTGCCAATTTACCAAACAGAACGCTTCTACACACACACACACACACACACACACACTCACACACGAACATTTGGTTCATTGGCTCATTCAATTACACATCAATTGAGACGGACAATACGAACACTGCCAAAGGCTACTGTGTGGCACGCCACAAATGAATCGAAGAAACCAATTACAGTTGCTGTTTTCACCCTTTCAAGAACAAATTAGCACTTAAAATAAAATTAGTTATGGTTTGTATCTATCTCTGGCTGAAACGGTAGAATTAATTGAAAGTAAACTCTATAGAGTCTGAAATTGTAATAAGAAATTACCTACAAACAAATTTTTTTTTCAGGTGTCCAAGCTGATAAATTAATAAGATTTTTCTTCATTTAGTGGTTCGTGTTTGCCAATAAGCATAAATAATATTTTGATAAATTTTTCTCGTTTAAAAAGTGCTAAGATAAAGCCATCCTGAAGGATAACTCTTGCTCTATTACAGACCCGTTACCATCTTCGATATTCGATTTCAAGGCTGGTATATACATTTTTCTATATAAATTTCTTATTCTTTTAATATAAGCATATGCTCTACAATCTTAAGTAACTATGTGCTACGTTTATTCAGAGATCTCAGTAATGATTTTTCTTTCTGGAAGTACTTATATTACAAAACTTGTAATACCCAGTGGCTATCCAAGATAAGTTGTAGGTATTTGGTATTCTATTACTATGATATTACAAGGTAAAAGAACTTAATTGAAAATGAGAATTTGTTTTTAACGATGCGATTTGTTGTTACAGATCGTTCAGGTGGAAGAGATGCCTCAGACTTTATTCTCTCGAATTGCCCGTCACATATGTGTCTAAAAGTGAAGGTCTCAGAATGTAAAACCATTAAGGGAAAATGCCCTTAGCAATGCTCTCGATATGACAAGTCAATTGACAGACAGCAACAATTTAATGTTGTCGTAATATGCTTACGGCAATGCACACTCGTACTCGAGTGGATGCAATAATTTGTGATAACAAATCCTTTGACTGCTCCTGTGCAGCGCTTGCAGTGCCGAAAGGAAGCAAGAAGTCTGCATCCTTTGGGCCAGAAAGAGAGATGCACACACACACACACACAGACACAGCAGGAACCGCATCCTGGTGGCATATTCAGTGCCAGCAAAGGTCCTGCCGTGACGCTCATATTCACAGTTCATAAAATTGAGCCACATGGTGGATAGTCGAGCGGGGCGGCCCAGCAAATCGAAATAAAAATTTATGTGCACATGTTTGAATTTATTGCCCATCTTTGGCGAAGAGCTGACTGGCTGGCTGCTTGGCTGGGTGGCTTCCCCCTGCTTATGGGGACCAGGATATGGGCCTTGAATCACATTCCATCTTTCTCGTTCTGCAGTGCTTTTGCGTGTGTAAATGTTATTCAATCAAATGCGAAATCATATGAACGATTGCGTTTCCACTCATAAACATTTTATTTACCTTTAATTTTGTGAGAAGCTTCTCTTTGTGACGCCCCGTGATTTAATGCGATTGTGTGACTGCCTGTGTGTGCCTGTGTGTGTACGAGTGTGTGCCCCTCCCTAGATCCAGGCCTTAGCATGTGTCAAAATTATAGGTTCATCGTACACTCCCCAATTGTTGAATTAAACGTGTGCGATTTTTATGACTAAATAAAATGTTTATGCTGCTCTCCCAGCTCCCTAGGGAGCGGTATTCACTTGAATGATATATGTGGAGATTCCAGCTCTGGTACTTATGGGATTTATTGACTCAAAATGTCAATTTCTGTTTACCCAGAGAAAGCGAATTGTATCTCTAGACATGAACTCAAAAGCGTCTGCTCATAAATAAACACAAAAGTGTACAAATTTTTGAACCTGATTTATGGAATTTAAAATATTATTATTTCCTTTTTTTATTTTATTATTTTCTTTTGTTTTTATTTGTCAATGGAATCTGATCGGCTAATCCAAAGCCACGGTCATATTATTTATGTTGAAATTTTATTTATTTTCTATTTTTCAAACATCATATTGAAGCTTCTTTCTTTTAACGCGAATCATTTCATTTTGCTTGGAACTTCAGTATGTCATGTGCAAAGTCCAAGTGCTCTTTCATTAGAGATAGAGAATAAAAGAGTGTGTCACATATTAAAGGGAACTTTGATTTTAAGATCAAAATTATCAAAAACCTTATCCTTTCTATAGTACTTTTTAATCTCAGGCTATGAGAAAATACTCGTTAAACTAAAATTAATAACACAATTCCACAATAAATATTTGAATTCATCATTTATAGGTTGGGTTAGGGCGAGCGGGTCACACAGGTGTGTCTTTAGTTAGTTCAATAGTGAAACTGTTGGGAATTAGCATAGTTCTATGAACTTTAAGTTAAGCTCACCTGGAGACATCAGCGAAGAATCCTTATGCTGGCGAGGTGAAGACGCGATGGTCCTTGGTTTCAATAGCTGCAATTGATATGAAGCTCAGCTGGAGCCAGTCTGGTGGCCAGCTGGAATTCCCACTAGAGCTTTGTGCTCAGCAGTCCTTGTGTAGGAGATGCATTATGTTGTCATTTAGTTTGATGTTACGCGCTCTGCACAGAGTTTTTATAGCCTTCATCCCTAGCAACGGTAAGCGCATGCAGAGAATTGTGTGTAGATGTGTGTAAATGTGTATGTAGATTGTGGTTAAGCTGTGTTATACGTATCTCTCCAGTTGAGCACACTGAAGCATTTATAATCGTAGTTGTTGATTTTTTTAATTTCATTGACATACTCGAAAGAATATGAGGCATCGCAGTCATTAGGCTAAACAAAGTGCGGTCTTGCAGGTTTTTGTACCCAATTACATCGGATGTTCAGATAAATGCTCAGACTTAGATTATACATATATATACATATATATACCATTAAAACCATCAGCTATTGAATGCAACTGTGCCGCAGTGTTGGCCACACACACACACAAAGTACGAAATGGCATATCCTCTGAATTTATATTACAGCCCAGTCTTGCTTGGAATACTCGTAATCTGGCAATTCAATGGCATTGAATAGATTTGGTTTTGGTTTTTGGTTTCCCTCCTTTCGTTTCGTTTCGTTTTGCTTGTTTTTCCTTTTCCGTTATTCATTGGTAGTTTTTATTTTAATTTTATTTCTATTTTTTTTCGAGATTTGCGGCTGACGAAAAAGTTGCTGGAGCGCACCGTTATTTAAATACCTTGGCCAAAACTTTTCTCAAGATATTTGCAAACATCTGTTTCCTGGTTGCCTGCACTGCCCCCGCCTGCCACCACCTGGCACTGCCTGCAACTCCCACCAGTGCCCATCCAGCAGGAAAAATCAAGTTGCAGTTTGAGGAACATGAACCAACGGCAGTGCACCAGCTGCACCGGCAATCCCCGATGATGAAGTTCCGGTGCGGTCTCTAACAGCTCACCTCACCCGACTATCCGCAGTCATTCATTCGGCATGTAACCTGGATAAGCATACCCTAAATCTATTATTTGGGGCTCTTTACTTTGGCGGAAGCTTCATCTGAATAATGTCACACTCTGAATGGAAATGTTAATCCTGACAGAATTTAGAAGAGTATAGTTACAACTTATTGGTTGCATCATATATTTTGTACATAATTTCATAATTCTTTAGTTAAAATACTTCTTATGCTCTTCGCTTTCCTATAGTGTATACACATAGTCGACCATTTTATGTAATTTGACTTGAATGGAAAATTTTTCTATTAGTTTGGCGAAAAGCAGCCTCTGTTGTCGTCGGCCGTTGTTCAATTCACAGATTCTTAGGCCAATTTTAAAGCTTGGGCCATGTATTCACCGTGATTTGGCGCAGTGTAGGCTGACAATTCTAGGTTCCTTTTACTTTTCTTGAAGCCCCTAACGCTTCCTGTGCTCCTTATACTCGTTCTTTTATAATAGCTAACTAGCTAGACTTCTATGTATTTTGGCATACTTAGGTTTCAGCTCAGCTCACTGATTCTCAGTTCTATTTTGTCCGTGTGTTGGTCTCTCTGTCTGTCTCTCTGTCTGTTGGTCTGTCTATCTGTCTGTTTGTCTGTCCAAATGCAAGTTATTCGCATTCTTGTCCAATGCTTTCAGCTGTCCTACCTTGGTGTGTTATTATGCTACCATTTATTCGTTTTTGGTTTCTTCTTTTTGTCGGTTTTTTCTTTTTGTTAACTTTTCCTGTAGCTGCACACAAGTTTTTCATTTGTAATTCAAGATGTCAGTCAGCTGGGAGAACCAAAACTTAATTAAAGTTCCGCACTTTTCCTGTGCCCAGCACTGAACTCGCTTAGCTTTTATGTATGTATTTAACCAGTCTCTTAGTTCACCCTAGTTCAGCCCAGTTCACCCATTTCTCTTCAGCAAACGAGTATGTGGCTGCTTGTCTTTTATCTGTACATAGTTTGCTTTTTTCTTATGTTAGGATTGGAAGTTTATCTTTCAGATGCAAGTATTGCTGCACCTGCCGCAAATGGCCAAGAGATGCGACTTTGTTAACGCTTTAGAGTCTCATTTAATTGGACTGTAGCTGGCCAACCCGAAAGTGTGTAATTTTATGAGCTTATTTTGGACGTTTCCCTTCTAATTAGGTTTTATGTTCATTGCTGATACGAGTATGCTATGAACGGATTTCAACTTGTTGAGTTAAAAAAATACTCATACAATTTCAACAAAAGTCAACTTGTCTCAAGTAACAAAACCTCTTGCCTATATATATGGTATGCCATTAATTCGTCTACAGAACAATTACGAGCTAAACTATCGAGCATAATTACGTTAGTTAGATAAATTCACGTTTTAAACTGACTAGACAACATATCGGCCTCAGAATAAAATAAAAATATATTTAAATATCGCAAGTAATTATTCTCAGCCAAAGATTAAAGCTTACTGCGAGTAGATAAACTGATGAGATCGCATTTACTCTTCGGCTTAAATAAACATTTTAAACTGATCAAATAAATCGTGCTTGCTCGCTCTTAGCTGACTGCCAGCTGGGAACAGACGTGGTCGTTGTCCCGAATAAGGTTCTACACGCCCTACGACACTCATTAGGTATGCATTGAGTTTGCTGTCCTTGTTGGGTTTAGGCCTCAATGCCACCAGTAAAACTTGATAACTCATATATGTAATTAGCATATGAAGAAATCAGACTCCTTTACACACACAGTTATGCCCTTTTGAAAGAAATTCCTAGGAACGCATGCACGTGGAAAATTTATAAAACTGGTCGGCTGCCTGCAAAATAGGACCCTGTGCACATGCATGTAAATTTAATTGAATTAGTTGTAGTAGTACATACGCATAGGAGTAGCTCCTGTGAGGCTGCAAGTTAACTCAAAGAATATTCCACAATAAAGACAAGGCAGAAAGTGCGTACTTGCAAGCTGCCTTCAGACATGTTATGCAAATGGCTCCACAAAATATAATCCAGAGAATATTTAAACCAATTAAGCCTATATTCAAAGAAAAGTAAATGAACTTTTTTCAGGAGTATGTTAGAAATAATTCTCAAGAATTTACAGAACTATCTTTAAAGTATTAAATAAAGAGAAGAAAACTGTAGAAATATTCGTGTAATTACAATGTAAAATGCAAAATAAATTACTGTGACTAAGTTTATATCTCAAAAGACTCGAGGAACACATCCAGAGGACTCATCTCATTGCCAATCACCAATTTGGTTTCAGAGGCAGCCACAGCACCACAGATCAACTACATAGGGTACCAAGCACCATACTGACAGCATTTGACGCCGGTGAATACTGTAATGAAGTATTTCTTGTCGTCCAACAAGGTTTTGATCGCGTCTGGCACACTGGTCTACTCGCCAAGCTGAAGGCTTGTCTTTCTGCACACTACAACTCGATATTGAAGGCATTCCACAATGAAAAAAAGTTCTTGAAAAAGTGAGAGCTGGTGTCTCTTGCTGGTGTCCCTCAGGGTAGCGTTCTCAGTTCTATACTCCATATTCTCTGCAGACGTTCCCATGACAGATAACCTCGATAACTGGACCTTGCACAAATAGCTATCGCAAATTATGCTGATCACATAAGCATACTATGCCGGGACAAATGTGTTTGTAATGCCACCGATGGATTCCAGGAATACACTCACGCCATTGAGGACTGGGCAGTAGCAAAGAATATTAATATCCAAGCCAGTAAAAGCGTTAATGTACACCCTAAACAAGATACTAGGTCCACCTGTGAGTATAAACGGTGAGCTTATAAAGCAAGACACAAGCGCCAAATACCTCAGTCTCGTTCTGGATCAAAGGTTGACATTTAAGCAACATATAAGCTTAACCTAAATAAAAAAGCAAGCTACAACTTAAACACAAACGGCTGCTGTACCAACAAATGATAGCTCCAATACGGCGATGTGAAATCCAAATATGGGGCATCGCCGCCAAGTCAAACAGGGCTATAGTACAACTGTTCCCAAATAGAGCAATGCGGCTCATCACAGGCTGCGAATGGTATGTACGGAACTCAACACTGCACCGGAACCTAGAGTTAACTATCATCGAAGACCAAGTCTGCCTTTTTAGTAGTCGCTACAATGAAAGGCTGCTGAGGCATTGTAATCGACTGGCAAGTACATTGCCTTATTCGACTCCCATACGACTCCGAAACCTAATTTATTAAACTAAAGCTTTAAACAACACTTCTACTAAATTTAGTAGTTCCATAAACTAAGCTTGTAAACATAGTCTGTAGAGTTTAGTCATAAGTCCTTAGACTTACAGCTATATTATTAAATTATTATGAAGCGTTTATATACAGAAAGATAAAAGATAGGTTAATGAGTACATTGCACTCAGCGTACTATCTAAATAAATAATTTTAAAAAAATAAGTTTATATCATACTTTTATTACGTATCCGCAGCATACGCCATACGTATGAAAATTGGTATCTGATTCTATTAAAAATCTATGTGATTGCTAATATTCGTTTGAATTCCGCTTCTTATACCTCTGCACAGATTAAAAATAAATGCAAATGCAAATACGAAAGAAAATTGCTCCCACTCGATGGCAACAGTTTTCGCCGCATATTTATTAGGTCCGCAAAGTGAGTGTAAACGTGAGGAAGAGCCAATGTCAATGTCATTGTGACCAAGCGATTTGCGGGTATCGTGGAAACAGTGAAAATGCCGAAAAAACAAAAGCCCCAAATATAAAACACAACAAAATAGAACCACTGCTCAACGCGTGCAAACACTGCACCGCCGCACAGTGATTTAAATGATATTTCACAGCCGGAAAAAATCTACCTAATTTATAAATTCTGTGCTGAATATTAAGATTACTTCTAATTATATTATTGTATTCATTATTGTATAAGCATTTATTATATTAAACAAAAATAAAAATATAAAAGCATACAATATGCATCCATAGCATTATCTGAAGTTCTACCTTTACGAACCCTGCGACTAAGCCTAAGACAGCAAAGACAACATGTTATTTAGAGCATCATTTTGAATTAATAATAATAGCATACTAATTCTAAGAAAATATAAATAAAAAAAGATAGAGTATACAGTAAGTATGGCACAAGAAAATGCTCATATTAATGGGCGTATCCTCTTCATTTCAATATGAAAAACTATTTTGGTCTCTGAGATACTTTAAACCAAAATCTCAAACGAAAGTTTCGGCCCGATTTAAGACAAACAATGTGCCACTGTGCGAGATCCCAGGGGTTCTGGGAGATGGTCGGGTTGAGGAGGTTCGATAACTAAATCAGTTAAGAGAGCTGTTGACCATGGCCATTTTGGCCGCATTGGCATCCGTGGCTGAGGTCGAGACGGGTCTTATTGCTCCTCTCCATGTTCCCTGCCGCGTTGCATTCAATGATGCGCAGTTCTCTTGTGTTTTGGTATTTTTTTGTTCTCTGGCATTTTGTTTTGGTTTCATGGTTTATTTCGCTTTTCTTTGGGTTATGAAATTATTCATGCCTTTTGCTTTTTAGCAGCAAGCGCTTATTAGTTGCAATTTGCTTGTGGCGAAAATTGCTCGTCGTCGAGTGAAGCAAATTAAATAATTTACTATAAAAGAAGTTGATAAAATGGGCAAAAACAAAGGAGGCGGTGGTGGTTCTGGTGGCGGTGGTGGTGGCGGTAGTGGTGGCGGCGGTGGAGGCGGTGGTGGCGGCAATGTAAGCAATATTTGTGTTATGCAACTCGCGTTTTAATTGTGAGTCTAAAAATTTCATCATCAAATCAAAATATCCCGATTAAATAATAAAGAATTGGAAATAAAAAACAGAACTTTACATTTAATTTTAAATCTCTCAAAGTTAACAATGCATCTAAAATAAATATATATTCGGCCTATTCCGATATATATTCCTATAGCGGAATACTCGCACAATGCAAGAACCTCGGGAAAAAGCATTAGCATTTCTTTCCATTTGCTTTGTCTGAATGTCGTCATGACTACATTCATTCCAGCACGAATTCTCGTACTGTTTGAATGAATATGAATTTCTCATATTTCTTTTTGCGTAAGTTCCTAAAGACAATGAAGACGTCTTCCGTCATCCGCAAAGCACACGCTTACACACAGCTACAAGTTTGAGGTGATGCCGTTAAGCGCTGCAGCTTCTTTTTGGTTTTCACTGTGCAAAATAGATTATTAATAAACTAAAAATATGGGTTGTTATTGGCAATAGAAGAAACTCAAAACGGAAGCAAACCTTTGTTTTAAAAAAGTTACTGAAATATTCGCATTCATAGGATTCATCTCACAGAAGACTAATCAAAAATAGTTTTCTTTTTATATCTATCTATAAGAATTGAGTCTAAGGAATTCAGGAAACTCGTAGCTTTCAACCAGTTGGTTTACTTGTATTCCAGGAATAAGGGGGTAAAAAAGGAAACAATATAAAATAGTAATCTCTTATTCACTGGCAGTCGTAGAGCAATTGTAATTTCTAAGTACTCGTCCTTATTTTTAATAAACGCTTCTTATTATTTACTCGCTTACACCGAGTTGTAATCCTTTTTTACCTTTCTTGTCAACAGAAAAAAGGCGGCGGTGGTGGTGGTGGTGGTGGTGGTGGTGGTGCCAGCGGCCCAGGTGCTGGTAAAAACAAAGCAGCTCCTGCTGACAAAGGTGGCAGTAAGAAAGGACAAGAGCAAAAGCCACCCTCCGGCGTAGGAAAGAAAGGAGGCAAGAAATAACAGCGACATCAAAGCGCATTAAATTACAATATTAGAATAAATATACAACTATATTTTAAGGCGAAACGAAATATATGTAAATAACATGACCATTTATAAGTATGTATCATCGTCTCTATTAAATTACTCAGTTATACGAGTAATTGGCTTTTTGGCTGTGCATATTGCAAGTTGGTTAATTAAGCATTTTGAATACTATGAAGTTAGTTAGCACCCCGTATCCTTTATCGCATTCCGTTTGTGGGTCGTGGCGTCTATTTGTATTATACAACTACGGCTACAGATGAAGCTGCGTGGTCCTTGGCTCTGTGGTACTCTGCGGCTCTGTGGGCTTCCGCATGGATAAGCGCGAGTCTTCCGTGCACTTCACTAGCCACTTTATTAAGTTCATCTGCTGTATATGTATGTAGTATGGTGGTCCTATCGGAACCACTCCTGGGACATGCCAAAGAACGAGGCGGCACCCGACTTCGATTTGCTGCTATCACTTTTGCGTGTTGACGGCTTGCGCGTTGGTGTTGTCGTTGCCGGCTTAGAGAAAGATGAAGAGAAAGCGATTAGGGGATGAAGGGAAATAAAAGATATATGTGTTATTAATTAAGTGGTAATTTCAGTGATTAATCTATTAATTTGCAAACAGTGCGAGATTTATGGGCAACAGCACAACACAAATTAACAAGCATTGGCATAATTAGAGTTCGATTTATTTATTTCATGGCAGATCGCAGCTAATTACCAAAACCGGCGACTAACTGCAAGCAAATAACAAACATATTCATCGGCAATAAATTAACATTTGCCTAGCGATTTGATTTCAATAATGGGCGATTCATTAATTAGCATTAAAGGCACTCAATTGACAACGCACAGACGCACACACATTTACACTAGCGTGCATACATACGCTGTGAAGTATAATATTAAATGACTTGCCAGATGTAAGTTTTTGAATTTAGTATTTGGGTTCAGTTTTTTGGATACAGTTTTTGTTAGTTTGCAAAACTTTGCTGTAACTGCTCCCATTACAAAAAGTAATTATTTTATAATTAAACAAATTCGATTAGAGTTTCTTTATAATGTTGAAAAATTTCTAGATAACTCTATGAAAAATATTGCTTCAATAAGATTATTTGTCACAGTTTGAAGACGACATTGGAGTGCGAGGGGTTTGTGTCATTGCTAAGCTGAGCGTCACACCAAGCCGGGTAAGCAGTGCACGCAAGCAGTTCACTCTAAGCAAAGCAGTGCTTAGATACTACACAATTATTTTATACAAAAATTATTCGTATTTAATCAATAAATCATAATTAATTATTAAACATAATTAGGACGAGAAGTCTTTGAACAAATTTAAGATTATAATTTCATTTAACAAGCATGCAAAATTAAAAACAGAAACGGAAGTTGAATTTACGAAAACAAATCCTACCGAATATGTTTAAGCGATGATAGCTCTGTAAATAATACTACAATTCAAAGAGCTCCTATAAAAAAGACGTATGTTTATAATAAATAATTTGTATAAGATTTTGAGCAGAAACAGAAGATAAATTACATATCCAGAATTGGAATTTGGTTTACTAAAGAAAAACAATATTTATGAATATATAATCTCTCCAAGATTATTCATGTATAATATTTTTGGATAGATTATAATGTTTGTATAAGATATTCTAGGATTTAACTGGATGGAAATATGTTCACTAATTGTGAAGTTCTTTCTTCTATCAATCATTACTATAGATCTAAATAATAAAATAATAAGACTCACCTTATCCGACTCGCCTGGTGGAGACTTCCGTTCGGTATGAACAGATCCTGCTGTGGCAGCCCCCGGTGGCATGACAATGGGCAAAAGTGGAAACCAGAGTGTAGTGGAGCCAGAGGCGCTTAAGCAAAGCACATTGGGATCAGCTTCATGTGACAAGGCGCTGGCACTTGTAGCCGTCGTGTTGCCCTGTGAACTGACCGGTTGCGGTGTAAGAACACCCAATTCGCCATGCAGACGCAATGTGGAGCGTGTAACATGTGTGGTAATATGCTCAGCGAAGATCTCAAAGTCAAACGGGTCAATGCAGTCACGCAGAGTACGCTGCAACGCATGGAAATGTTCATAGAGGACTCGTTCCTCTCGGTTAACACTGAACACGCGCTCCAGAAACTTGAGATCAAAGTACAACTGTAACGCAATATTTTGGTTATTCTTTGTGTCCTCCGAATCAGCCAGAAGTTCATAGTGCGATAAAAGTTGACTCAAGAGCTTCTGGTTGAAGACCAATAGAACCTTGGAAGGCAGCGTTTGTGGTATGGCTATATTAAGTTGCTGGATTAACTGATGCAAATATGCTTGCAGAGATAAACGTGGCTGGGTGGGAATGCGAATCGTGGATTGCACGTTCTGGTCATGCTCCTCATCGCGCTGCTCCAGGATCTGCGTTTGCCACAGCTGCACGAAACGAAATGTACAATTTTATACCGGCTTCTAAGCACTTCGAAGTATTCATTTACTCACCGGAAAGTCACGCAATACAACATCATGCGTAATACTCTGGGGTAGCTTATTCACACAGTTGTGCGTGGCGAGGACATCGTCGATGATGAGCAGCCACAGTTGAAGCATTTCCTCTTCGATTAGCGCGCACATACGTTGCCAATGCTTAATGCTGGAGGCGGTCAGGTCTCCAGCCCATTGACGCCAGCTGGTTGGCTGGCAGAAGCACAGCTTAAGATGGGGACACATTTCACTTAGCGCCAAAGTGCTACGCACCGCTTGCAACAGAGCGTGCCGCTCCTGGAGACCCAGCGCCTTGAGTTGTCCCAGATACTCGTTCATCTGCTGCTCAGCGGTTTCACGTAAAAATATGATAAGCGCCACTTTGTCCTCGGCGCGAGCCGTCTGCTCTTGGAGAAGCACACTTAACTCCTGCACAATGGACGCCAACTGTGCATCAAACTGAGCGCATAGCTCAATAGTCGCCGTATCATAGCCCTTAGTACGATTAGCCAAACGCTTGGGCTTATTGCTCAGCGCCGCTGCCAGGCTCAATGGCAGATCATCTGTTTCCTCATGCCAGATCTGCAGCGGCGTAGGCGGCTTACTTGTCTGCACTATGATGACTACCTGGTCATAGGTTTGTTTCATGGCCGCTGCCCAGCTGCTACGTATAATCTCACGGACACGTGCATTGATCAGTGGCACATATTTGATTCTATAAAAGTTTAGCTGCGCTTGTGGCAGCTTTAGCTGCTTTTCCAACTCGTCATAGCTTTGATTGGCTGTGGCACTAGCTGCCGACTTTATGTCTTGTATAATTTGCATACTGCTGACCAGTGCAAAGATCTGTTGTAGCTGTTTGGCAGCCAAGCCGTCAATCTTAGCAATCCACTGACGCAGTGCATCTACCAACTGCTGCGATGACAGTTGCAGCTTCTCAAAGTGTGGTTTATAACCAGATATAATGTCGGGCAACAGATAAGCTAGCTGCCGTTCGCTACTCTCCAGGCGACTGATGCTGGGCGGCGAGGTGGGTGCTGCGCACTCCGCCAGGCGCGCAAAAAGTAATCCTTTCTCTAGGGGACAGAAAGTATAATTAGTTATTCTATATAATTATAATCAGCAACTCACCTAACAGACACTTTTCCAGCAGCTCAACGGTTCCGTTTAGAATGTGAAGGCTTGCCAATATGCGCTCCTTGACACGCCGTGGCTTGTCCTGTTCCAGGTCGCTTCCCTGATTTTGAAGACAATTCAGAAAGGCTGTGGCGCGTAATTGAAGAAAAGTTTGCAGTACGTGACCCAAGTTGCATTTATCCAGCAGCAGAAGGCTCAGCATGCAGTCAACTGCTATTTCGGCACTTAGCTGTTCCCGCTCCAGTACACCAATCACAGCCTGCTTGATGGTTACGTGAAACGGACGTAGTATTTCCCACTGCTTTAGGGCCACGGGCAGCTGCTGCATAAGCGCATTTTTAGCATCCAGCTGTAAGCCGGTGCTGATGTGGCGACTGAATATAAACATCTCGGTAGCCGCATAGAACTGCTCCCTGTCAATGTGCGTCCAAATGAGTTCGGGCAAGCTGCTCAGCAGCTTTATCTGTACCATGGTGCTATAATAGTTGTTCAGCTGCTTGCTGGCTGTACGTTGTTGCAGCTCCTCCGTTGCTGTCGATATGGGTGTTGTCTTAAAGCCGAGCAATTGTTGTTCATTCAGGCTCTGACAGTTGCCCTGGACGCAGTGCACTTGCTCGATAAGTGTGCCGGCAGAAGTTTGCATGGCTGCTATGGTGTCAGCAGCCTTCAAGAGATCCCGATATCGCTCCCTACATACCAGGTGTTACATGCAACATGCCACATCATTTAAAATGCCACCGTCACTTACCCGACCATGGTGCGCAGCTCCTCCCGTTTGTTCTCCAACACAGTTTGAATCTTTTTCTGGACTGCATCGATATCCGGCACACTTTGCTGCTCGAACAGCGTGTCCACATTTAGTTGCAGTAAATCGGCGCTCATCTGTTTATAAGAATTCGGCAAATTCGTATTTATATTTTTCTTGTTTGTTGGATGAACAGATGTTCGATAGAAAGTGGTGGCCGTTCGATTAATAATGCTATCGTTACACAGCACTACAGCAGAGAACTTATTACAACTATGAAACAATTTAAGTGGTTCTCATTGACAACATAGGGGTAAAAATTAGTTATTAAATTCTTTTGACATTGAATATAGAGAAAATACATGTATGCCTGTCACATAAAACGCCTCTCGAATTCCTCTTGTTGATTCTCAAAAAAAAAGGCTAATTCTAACGTGAAAAAGCTAACGTAGCAACACAGAGCTGCTAAGCAACTGATAATTCTGGCTAGAAGCTATCGGTTATTTGGCGCGACTTTTGAAACGCGATAACAATGTTGTTCTCTTTACTTTATTTTTTATGTATATGTTTTATCTAATTAATAGGCGTTATGTAAGCTAATTTGAAATGCTATTTAAAATACAATTGGCAATCACGATGCGTTGTATTTCGGAGGTTCCCTCGTAGATTTCGGTGACTCGAGCATTTCGATAATAGAGTTCGGCAGGCAGGTCTGTCGTATAGCCCATGCCGCCAAGAATTTGAATGCACTGATGCGCACAGTAGGTGGCGGTCTCGGAAGCGTGCAGTTTTGCCATTGCTGCTTCCTTGGTAATTGCCAATCCGTTATCCTTCAGCCAGGCAGCTCGCCACGTTAGCAGCCGGGATGACTCCACGCGGAGTGCCATATCGGCCAATTTTTGCTGAATCATTTGCAGACGGGAGAGACGTTTTCCGAAAGCTACACGCTTTTCTGCATAGTCAACAGCCAGCTCAAGGGCAGCCTGTGCAATTCCCGTGGACTGAGCGGCAATGCCAATGCGACCACAGTCTAGGGACTGCATTGCAATCTTGAATCCCCCACCAGGCTTGCCAAGCACTTGTGACTCTGGTATGGAAACATCATCGAAATTGAGCTGACACGTGGAAGATGCACGCATGCCGAGTTTGTTTTCCTTTTTCGCTATAGAAAGGCCCGGAACTTCCTTCTCCACAAGAAAAGCTGTGATTCCTTTGTGCTTTAGAGATTTGTCAATGGTTGCAAAAACTATTCCACCGCTGGCTTCTTTGGAGTTGCTTATCCAAGCCTTAGTGCCATTGAGCATGTAGCCAGCATCGCCACTGCCATTCGCCTTGGCTGTTGTGGTGGCGGCACTCGCATCCGACCCGCTGCCAGGCTCCGAAAGTGCATAAAATGCAATGTGCTGGCCCTGGGTGTAGGGCACCAGGAACTTCTGTTTCTGCTCTTCCGTGCCGTGTTGCTGCACTGCGCCCACGTAAAGGTTGTTCACACCCATTATAAGTGAAACAACCGCATCGCCGCGTGCTATCTCCTCCATACCTATGGCATAGGCCTGGTAATCCAACCCAGAACCACCTGGAATCGATTTGTTTAAAATGTTATGTACCAATACAATATAATAGTTTAAAAGCGGACTTCGCCCTGGACACCCAGTGCTCACCATACTCTTCCTGTACGACCACAGACAGCAGGCCCAGCTCGCCCAGACGCCGAACTTGCTCCGACGGAAACAGCTCCTCACGATCATGACGTCTGGCATGCGGCATGAGCTCCGCATTGGCAAACTCACGACAGGTTTTCTGCAGTATCTGGTGCGTTTCTGAGAGAGCCGCCAAGCAAGCGATGCCTCTGCCTCCCTCTCCGCCAGTGATAGTACCCCTGCTCCAAGCGCTACCGGTTCGTTGACCTACACAGAGGCAGAGAGTGAAACCACAAGTCGTAAATATTAATTTATGTTGTAATTACCCAGAGCCCAAGCGCTTCTCCAAAGCTTTTGCATTTCGACAAGCACCTCAAAGCTCCAACTGCTAGCTCTATTAAATGCCGGAAAAGCTCCCGTCGCCGTCTGCTCGGCGGAAAGGTTCGTCGCACACTGCCAGGTGACAGTCGCAGACGATCGGCGAATAACAAGAACTGCTCTGACGTCTGCTCGTGCTGTCATTATCGGCCAGAGGCGTCCTTATCACTGAGCAACGAGGGTGCTGTCAAGCAGATAACGTTTCTTTCATTGGGGCTTTGATTACAGACCCTCTTCGAACTATAAGAAGCGCCTCTGCTATTGATTGTTATGCAGCGAGCTTTGCATGTACATTCAAGATTGTTTAAATAGTCGCTAAAGTGTTGAGCTTTAAATACCATTTACAACTTTGTAGGGAAGGTTATACTCGAATTAAAGGAAGACTCTGCTGTTTGCATACTTCATGTGCGTTTTTAGGGTATACAATAGTCGGATAGTATTGGAAATGCCAGACGAAGGTCAAAGACGCTTTTGAAAAGCGGTTCAACGCTTTTCAGAAATTCGCATTACACGCGTCTTGTAAAAGTTTTGCAATTCAAATCCAAGTTTGTTGTTGAAGTTGAATGATATTCGACTGTTCGATGGGATAGACGAAGTGCAACACACCCACTTTTACAAGTGAATATGTATATATATATATATGGAGTGCAGAGCAGATAATGTATCTATGTATCTTTAGTTTGTTTGAAGGATTTCAAAATCGAAGTAGACCATTTCAATAAGTCGATAGTTCGTACGTAAAATTATAAACAATCCACAAATTTGAACACATCTGCTGCAACAAAAATATCTAAATTATTTGAACTGGTATTTAATTAAGTTTTTTTTAAGGAAAACTATCTTAGTCAGTATGAACTATCTTATCCAACGAGGTAAGGTGCGCCAGCAGGCAATCAACGTGCCGGAAGGACTTCCCGAGCTGCTCTCCGATATAACGCGCGAGGTCCTGCGCTGTCAGCCATCAAAGGAATGCCTTTGCCAGTTCATCATAGACTATCTGCACTCGGTGATCGTCACACGGGAGAAGGCAATGGGTGAGACTTGTGCATACTTAGATGGATTACTACAATGTAGAAACATTTGCGTTTTGCCTTTGCAGTGGCCAGAAGCATATTGGATCGTGCATTGCGTCAGGTGGATAGCATTATATCTGACCTGTGTGTGTGTGATCTGTCGAAGGAGAAATCTGATATTATGAGCCAGGTAATGGAGGATTGCTTTCGCAATTTTCTGGAGAAGAGACGCTGTGAAATGCGTCGTGGCAAGGAGATGGTCAAATTTGCAGATATTGACATGCTCGAGGAGCTAATACAGAAGTGCAAATTCTCAGAGGAGGAACTGGACTTGTCGCGTCCGGCAATAGAAAGTGCCTACAAGCGTTTTGTGGACGCCTACATGGCCGCAGCCAAAGATACCAAAGGCACTGAGATACTCTATCAGTACTTCCGGGATCGGGAGCTCAAGCGCATTGAGTCCATGTTGCAGAACCAGGCGGCAACTACCATTCAGGCAGCTTTCCGTGGATTCCTTGTGCGTAAGATGATGGACCAACATGTCTGTGTCTGCACTTGCATGATGGTAAGTAACTGGCGTTTCAACTCTATTACAAGATTAAGTATTACTTAACTATAGGACGAACAAGATGATGAACAGGTTAAGCTCGCGGATAAATCAGCACGTATCATACAGCGTTTCTTCAAGAATATATTGGCGGTAAGCTATGAAATATATGAAGGAAATTAAACGATTTCATCTCCCCTCTTACAGCGTCAGTCAATCAAACCGGTAAGTTATCGAAGCTATCTTAGTTTCTGTGGATCCTTAACACCTGTTTTTATTACCAGATGGGAGATCCGTGCTTGGAGCAAGAAACTTCCACCACAAGAGAGGACTCAGCACCTCCCGTTAAAGTCGAATCGGCTATTGTACCTGCTGTTGCTACTCCTCCAGCTACAGCAGCTGAATCTCAGTATCAGTCTGAAACTCTTATAAAAGCCGATGAAGCAGAAGTGGAAAAGCCTGCTGAGGCTCCACCAGCTCCTGCGGCTGCAGCGGCAGCTCCAGAGCCGCCAGCAGCTGCAGCGGAACCGCCTGCTGAAGCCGAAGCCCCTAAGGCTGAGGAGCCCGCAGAAGCTCCAGCTGAGCCGGAAGCACCAGCAGAGCAGCCACCTGCGGAAGAAGCAGCTCCAGCAGCAGAGCCAACCCCAGAAGCAGCCCCACCTCCAGCAGAAGAGCCAGCACCAGCTGAAGAAGCCGCTCCACCGCCTCCCGAGGAAGCAGCACCAGCCGAGGAGGCCGCCGGATAGGATGAAGCTCCAAAAATTCCTTTACGTTTAAATGTTTATTAATTCCTACTCTCAATGCATACCCATACCCATACATATGGGTTAATGATCTTAAACTTGTAAATTAGTTTAACGTGTAATTAGACATTTTAGTCGCCATTAAAGACGACCAGCTAAACTTTCTGCATATGATCCTTTAGCTCTTAGGAGAGATTTGCTCCTGTATCCACTCACTAAATGTGGAAACTCTCGTGTAGACGTCAGGCGACACGAAGAGGCCACAAACGACCAGACCGTAGGACACCACTCCAACTTGCTTTAAGCCATTGTGGTTTCTCACCAACGGCCCACCAGAGTCACCCTAAGCAATTGATTGGGATTATTATAGATGATAATAATCATCTCTGGAAGCCATAGCCTAATCTTACCGAACACGCGCCCCGAAACGGACCCCTTGCACAGATCTCGGTATCGGTAACATCAGACATGCCTCTGGAACGGCAATCCTCATTTGTGATCGTGTAATAGCTCATGCGCTGTAAGGTATTTGGATAGTTGATGCTCTCCAGAAAGGGAAATGGCACGGGCAATCTTAAGCCCCAACCCGTTAGGGTGACTGGAACGCCTCCGCCCACAAACTCTTTGTCCTGGAACTCAATGGGAGCCACGCTGACGTTGTTAAACACCAGCGCTGGTTTGATGGTTAGCACCGCAATGTCACTGGTCACCAGCTCCTTGTAATCAGGATGTATGGCATAGGAGAGCACCGCGGAGCGAAAGCCTCCTTGTCCGTCCAGTTGACGTATGCCCGCCACGATGGACATACGCGACACATTGAGGCCCTGGCAGCAGTGGGCAGCTGTGAGCACACGATCCGGTGCTATAATGGAACCTCCACAGAAATGCACTTGTCCCTGACTGGTCATGTACTGCATCGATACCTGGTAGGGTACATACTCCCCAGGTGGCACATCCGAGCTGCCAACAATGCGTGTGGGCGCATAGCCCATGGTCAGCCGAGCTGTAATACGATCCTGAATAGTTAAAATTCAAAACTCTTTTTATATTCTTACAATTAAGCCGCGCAGTGGTGCCACCCATTAGGAGAGCTGTCGTTAAGAGTACTTCAATTAGACCCATGTTTGTTTGCCAAGTGCCTGAAGTTCGCTTACTGGCATCAGACTATATAGTATTAGACAACGCACAGTCTGACCTACATTTCAGCAATTTGCATAGATATCTCTAATTCGAGTCTTTGCCATTATTTTGATCTTGAAATTTAAAAATAACTTATGAGCTATTATGGTGGTAATTGGCATACTCGTATGCTCAGTGCGTAACTTCAACCTAATTTGATACTAGTTTCTGATGGTTCACCCACGACGCAATTCATTTCGATACTTCGCAGCTCCAACTACTTAATATAACGTAGTTTAACTCTCAGTCAACCATCTATCGGTACGGAATCCCATTCGGAACAAACATTCATGACAGAAATCAAGGAAAAGTCCAAGAAAGTAGCGAAGTTCTCAAGTTTGCAGTCTCTAGAGTTAAAGGACTCTGGCGTAGATTGACCACACGAACATAACATTAAACTGGGATGCCTATACTCGATTATTTGGTGTTGTCTTCTGTTACATTCAAAGCTGACTAATCATTTCTCAAATGCAATTTCTGTTTCTTCTTTAAAGTACGCTATGTTTGTGTATCTTATTCGAAAAAGTTGACCTCTGTTTCATCGGGAAATTGTCACCTAATTATCTGTCTTTTTCTTTCGATTCTTCTGTCCCATGTCTTTCCCGTCATATTCAATTTTCTACTTACTTCTATCTTTCTGTCTTCTGCTATAAACATATATTTTATTTGTTTATTTAATTTATATACTTTTCTGGGTTCCTACCAAAACATGCAAAAAAAGTTGGATCATTTAAAATTTACTAATTTTATTTTCGAATATACCTAAACTATTTTCTAATTAATTTTTCATATTTTTAATAATTAATAAATATAGCTATTATGCTATTTAATATTAAATAAATTAAATAAATTCATACCTCCATCGGAAACGTTAAACCGGAAGCTTGGGCAGATCAACAATACATTAAATATATATTAGCTTCCGGTAGCTTGGAGATAATTGTTCTTCTTTAAGGTCAATAAAATATTAAATTTAATATTATATAAAGCTAAAAATAAACACAATACAATTTTTATAATCTATAAACTGTTTGTCTGGCTGCTGTGTGTCAACAGCAATATAATAACAAAAATCTAAAAATGCCTTAAAAATGTGTAAAAATGACATATTAAATTTGCTAAAAAGTATGTTAAGGACAGAAGCAAACAGCTGTGATACCATAAAATATATACTTATGTTCATGATTAGGATTAATAGTCGATCAGGCTATATCTGTTTGGATAAACACATTCGGTATCAGAGACTATAAAAGCTAAAATTTAGGATGTGACTTCTTGTGTACCGTTCGTATAGTGTGTGTTGGGTTTTGGATTCATGGATTAAGAGTAACTCTTAGACCTGTACACTCGATTATATCGTAAACAGGAAGCTAATCCTTATTGTCACAATAATTTAAAATAACAACCAAAAATATTAGATTATTTATTTGAACAAATATGTATAAAGATAAATAAATATAAACAAAAGAAACTATGATATTTTTCGTCTGAGAAAATAAATAATAATTTTTAAAAATGTTGTAAGACCAAATAAAAGTCAACCTTATTTCTCTTGATCCACTCTTTTTCTAGTTCGTATATACAATTCGCATATCATTAAATATTTTTATCACTTTAAGCTTTGGCTTTCATGTGACTTGAGCATAAATCTTAGAACCAATTTGAACTCTCAGCAAGAAGCTAATTCCCTCGTGTGAACTTTCGGTTTCTTTCTCTCTGTGCTCGGGATTATTCAAATCAAAACCAATAAACAAACACACAAGTCGGCTTAGTTTCCATAACTTACATATGTAAATTTACAACTAATAAATTGTATTGTAAGTAGGAAAGAACAACAAAAACTAAGTTATAAAATAAAATGTGAGAAATATGTTCCTATTCGATAACATTTAACTGATTTCCCCTCTGCAAGTCAAAGACCTTTCAAATCACAATAAGCACAGATCAAATGAAGTGAATATAAATGCTTTTTGTTTGCAAACGGCATATTATATAAACATTTATCGGCTTATTATCAATTTGGCCTTTATGATAAGCATTTGATATGATTTGTGTTGAGCTTTTTTGTTTAAATGATTTGTTAAGTTATGTTATCTAGATTTATTTGGAGAACAAAGTTGAGTTATATGCAAATCGTTGTCATATCTGCAAACCTTATCTAATCACACTTGCTATTTCACAGCTTAAGAAAATAAATGAAGCTCCAAAATAACTCTGATTTTGCATACTACCAAGTAGTTAAAGTTATCTTCCGACAATCTGTGTCTGACAGAGTTTTGACGCATTATGAGTATTAATAGAAGTAAAGATCGATACCAACGTGTACCAGAGGAATCTTTTGCTTTGGATTCCTGATAAATATTGAGATCCTTTCACGGAATTGATGCTATTATGAGTAGTCAGCGAACCAGGTCAGGGTAATTTATGCTAATTTCGAGAGACCCCTCTGAATTTGAGTGGAGAATACAATTACGATAAGCAGTACAGTTTGTGATAGATAGATCTAAAAATATGAATCTGAATTCAGAGATAAGTTGGACTTAAATGCCTGGGAATATGAGTAGAATTAAGTTTGCGAAGCGGCCTGCAAGCCGCTTTTCTTTTTCTGTTCAAACACATGGTCTGGGATTTATTCATGTTTTATTCATAATGCTAGGAGAACATCTTTAATTCCTTTTAGACAACATATGAGTAGCGTTTCCTTTCCTTTTCTTCGGTTCATTTCTATGTCAACTTTTACTCGTAATAGTATCAAATTGTTTACGATTTCTTCAGAAATTGCTGGGGAGCTTACCAAGAACAAACATTTTATTGAATTTGATAATATTATTCGAAATAAACGAAAAACACAAAGTTTGTTATCATAGCAACAAAAATATCTGTCTAGAAGTTTACTTTTAGAGAAACTTATGCCATAATCAAGTCCGTAGAATGATAATAAAATCATAGAACAAAAACTATTTCTTAAAATTACACTTTCTAGAATAAATTTAAAACAAATCTAAAAATATTCTCATCATTAAAGAGCAAATTTCAAATAACACTAATTATTTTATTCGCAGTTAAAGTTTATTTTAGCTTTAGCTTCGTAGAGTTTCGTAGTTTTTATGATTCAGAGAGGAAATTTGAGATAAAACTTTCTACGTCTTTGATATTAAACGATCAGAATATTTTCTCGTTTGCTTGACACGTAAACGGTTGTTTATCGAAGTGACATATTATAATGGGATTCGTTAGTCTTTAAAAACTAATTCATTGAACAAAAGCTGCCTATTATGCAAAAGCAATAAATACTTATTCAAATCAGCAACAATTATCACATTGCTTAGCTGTTCTTTGTACACTGAAACTTGAATGTCCATTCAGACATTCTTTGACAACGTTTCATTTCATATAATCTTAATCCCATGTTCTCACATGAAGATCATATGAAACTCTTTCTTGACTGTGAGAGATTGCAAAAGACTCTGCATCCTTTTCATAACTAATTGGTATAATTTTAAGTTATGTGAATCCTTTTTCTTATATTATTTACATAATGCGATAGTATATTTAAACATAATTTAAAAAACGAATAAATTGTTTTGTATTTATTTGTTTTTCGCTTTTTCTGTAAGTAAGAATGTGAATATAGCGTTATTCATCTGAATGACAGTTAAATATGATTCTGGCAATCGATTTATTCTGCATATCGAATATATAATAAGTATATGGTAATGTCTCCATCTGCGGCATCCGTCGTACACATTTGCAGAACTTTAAAATACGCATTTTATCTATTTCTAATTGATTTAGACTATAATTTAAAATATTTTAAGAATAGCTTATGCTAAATTTTTCTATCATTTTGTAAAAGATAAAACTTGCTTGTCTAATAAATTATTATTTTATTTTAATAATTATTGTTGGTCTTTGTTAATTTTCGCGAGTTTGCGAATTTCTTCTATAAAATATGCAAAACATAACTGCCAAATATGATTCGATATGAGACCGGCTTATGTCACCGAAATACCAATGAAACACAGTTATAGAAATTGGAGTAACAACGGTTCTTAGGACTTTTTGTTTTCTGAAAGTCGTTCCATTAGCCCTAATAAATATTTATAATTAAAATGCTTTGTCTTAGAATACATCGGCATGGTATAAAAGGGATCTAAGCAAAACATTTACGCAATAACCATGAAGCTATTCGTAACATTGTTTGAAAAACTTATAGTTTCTGTTTTACAGCATTTCTGTAAATCAATCATCTCTCCTGCCCAACATGGTTTTGTACAGAGTCGTTCCACCATGACCAATTTGCTGGAATTTACCTCCTTGGTAAATGAAGCATTTTTATTGAAAAGGCAAACTGATGTCATATATACGGACTTCAGTAAAGCCTTTGATTCTGTAAACCATGAGCTTTTACTCTTGAAACTTTATGGTATAGGTTTCCCTCCTTGTTTTATTAACTGGATTTCCACATATTTAAAAGGTAGAACTCAAAGAGTACTGCTTAGGTCGTCTATTTCGAAGTCTGTTCATGCTACTTCTGGAGTACCTCAAGGTAGTCACTTAGGCCCCTTGTTATTTACCCTTTTTATCAATGACTTACCTTCAATTATCTCACATTCACATGTTCTCATGTATGCAGATGATGTGAAGCTAATATTCTCATATTCTGACCCCCTTCTTTACAATCTCCTACAAGAAGATTTAAGCGCCATGCAACTTTGGTGTTCGGCCAATCAGTTGCATCTCAATTGCGCAAAGTGCATGTTTATGACGTTTAGTCGTACCAGACCCTTTTTATGTACCTATTCGATTAATAATACTCCCTTAAATCGTATATCTACAGTGAAAGACCTGGGTGTTTTATTTGATTGCAAATTGAAATTCAACTTGCACATTTCGACCATTATAAATGAGGCCAAGGGACTACTAGGCTTTATTAAACGTTGGTCGAAAGAATTTGATGATCCTTTCATCACAAAAATCCTGTATGTTTCTCTTGTTCGACCGATCCTTGAATACTGTTCGTGCATTTGGTGTCCACATTACAGCTCTCACCAGGATCGCATTGAGTCCGTCCAGAAACAATTTGTATTGTTTGCTTTACGGGGATTAAATTGGGACCCTAATCTTCGTTTACCCTCGTATTCTAGTAGGCTTCTCCTTCTTAATCTCCCGTCGTTACTCAATCGCAGAAAAACTCTTGGTGTGGTTTTTCTGTACAAATTGATTAATGGTGATATTAGTTCGTCCTATTTATTAGCTCGGGTTAATTTTTCTGTTCCTCGTAGAGCAACTAGGAATTTTATTCCACTTGCCCTTCCTACGTGCACAACTGATTACGCTTTACACAGCTCGTTTCATGCTTTATGTGTAAACTTTAATTCGCTGTACCACGTCTTCTCAAGAGAATTATCCATCCTTTCTATAAAATCCTCTATTCTCCTTTACCTTTCTAGACATCCTCCCTCTCTCACCAACTAACATGTCTTTAAATTTTCTTTAAACCTTTTTTATCCTTTCTTTACGCCTTTTTATTTCCCTTTTAATACGTAACTTTACCTATTTATTATTCTGCTACTTTTATATACTATTACTTCTAATAGTACATTAATTAGTAACAGTGTAAGCCCTATTTACTAATTCACTTTTATACTAATACTTTAATATATTATGCTTCTGTATACTATTGATCCTAATAGTATATATGTAAGTAGTAGTGTATTGTAAATTTTCTAGCCACTCCTATTCTAATATTCGATTACTAATACTTCTGATCTGATTGGGTTTTTCTGGGTTTTCCCCAATCCTTGCAACAAATGTTGGGTCGTTTTAAATTAAATTAATTTTCCTTATTTATTACTCCCCAGATTTAAACTTTTAATTTTTATTTAAACTTGTAATTTTTTATTTTTTTTATTATTTTATATTAATTTTAAATTTTATATTAAATTGTAAATATTTGAAGTTAGCTGTTCTTAGCTGACTTAAATTAAATAAATAAATTAAATTAAATAAAAACAATTTTTTGTCTGAGTAAGTTGGTAATCCTCATTTATATTTGACCAACCGATATTTAATATAAGCTACTGTTTTTAGGCTTGGCTATTACTGGAACCTCCAGCTCTGCCAGCAAAAAAAGATACTTGCATAGCCAAGATCTCGGCAAAACTTTTAGTTTTCACGTTCCAAAAAGAGATACAGAACATGAGTTGGAGGAGTCGTCGTATCCGTACAAGCCGCCATTTTTCTTCCCACCGCCACCCTTTCCGCCGGCAAACTGTTGGTGTCCGCCAGGTCCACCAGGACCTCCAAGTCCTAGAGGTGAGTGATCTTAAATGGTAATTTTAACCAGGTTTTAAAGCTGTTCTTTGCTTCTTCAGGACCTCCAGGATTGCCAGGCCCTATCGGACCAAAAGGAAATAAAGGTGAACAAGGAGAGAAGGGTATGATGGGAGAAAGAGGAGAAAAGGGTGCCCCAGGTAATAATGGTCTTCGGGGAGCTCCAGGTCCCCCAGGTGTTCCAGGAACTTGCCTACTGCGTTCCGAGTCGGGCGACACTGTAATCACGTTTAGACTAGCAACGGACAGTATCGGTAAAGACGAAGACTTGTCCAGGATAATAAAGGACATTCGCGTGGAAAGAAAAACAGAAAAAGACACTGCTGATGATATCGAAAAATGTTGAAGAATTGTTAACTGAATTTTGAATTTGGCTTTGGAATCGAAATATATATAAATATCATTCATATTATGTCCCTTCTTAAAATGTGCAACCAGGATTTTTGAGCCTACTAACAATGTATGTTTTGTGATCAGAATTGTAGGCTCTACTAGTCAACTCACATTCGTCTACCTTTTGATTTTGATAAAGATCACATTTCCATACGATACGTACTATACTTAGCATTGTTATAAACTTCTTTTATATCCTTAATCAATAAAAATAGGGTAAAGATTATCATATGATAAGATTGTGTAACATCCATCCATCTATTTTTCTGTGTATTCACTTGGATGCACGTTTCCATCACAGAGACTATAAGGTTTCTCTTTACCCCATTAGAACATCATTAAGTTAACATATAAGTGCTACGAATAGCTCTGAATCTAAAATTTATCCACAAAAGATATTTAAATCCAGCTCAGGGTACGTCAGCAACGGTGACGCAGTAGATTTCATAATTACAATCGCAAAAGTGTGTGTATTTGTATGTAAATTTGGAGATCTGTTAGACTCTGTTTTGTATATCAAATTCAGTAGGAAAATGGCTAGTTTATATACTAGCCTAATTTCATAATATTATAATATTTATAACAATTATAAAATATTCAATTTTGAAAGCAAGAAACATTGATTAATGTACTTCTTTATCATATTGCTATACATAGTTCGCAATACTATATACGGATCCAGTTTTTCAGTCAAATTTAGATTCCTAGGAGATCATTCGCATGTGTTACTGAAATTTGCACAATAAGTAGGTTACTTGGCCTGAATATTTGGCTAAAAGCGTGATCTGCAACTATGTTGGAGTCAAGGTAATAAAAATCAATTCGTTTGTTCAGAAGTTGCTCAGAAGTGAGCCCCCAACAAACACCTACTCATTCTCCCTCATGTATAATGCAAATTCCGAAGATATCTATTCAAATTAGCAAAAGATCTGACACGTCTTATTTTGGTGCAGTCATTCGTGAACGTCATTTAACAGATTCGTCAATGTCATTAACATATTATATCGATTTAATTGACATTGATCCCATGTTCTCATATCACAAATATCCATATATATTTCTCTAAATGGATAATAAGTTTTGCATGTGTCTATTTGATATTAATATTTTGGCACTTCAAATTCACAAATTCACAAATTTAAGAGGACAATAACCTGTTTGGACATGTTTCAGTCAAGTCTTCAGAACTAGAGCATCAAGATATTCGTATCTCTTCAACCTAGTATCACAACTATAAAATTCACAAAAGATAGTAAAACAACTATTAAAACTGAGTTCTTGATGTAAATTATGCTTAACGGTATTTTTGCATGTAGATTTTGAAAAGTGATTTCATTATAAGAAATTCTCTGCAAAATTTCTTTTTTAGTATAAAAGACATCAATTACTTGGCGCTTGGAACAGTTCTGTTCAGATCAGGCCTAGCTATGAAGCTGCTCGTAGCGATATTCTGTCTGAGTAAGTTGCATTTAAGAAGAAACTTTACGATGTCCTTGACTTATCCTTAAAATTTATGTGCACCTAGGCTTGGGTATTACTGGCAGCACCAGCTCGGCTGTCAAGAGCCCAGTAAGCAAGGATTCTGGAAGACTTCTTTCCCTGGAGGTCGCGCAACCAGCCCCGGCGCCAGCGCCAGCTCCACCAAAAGTGATAATTAAGCCACCACATTTCTATCCCCCGCCGCCGCCTCCACCTTACTACCATCCCCCACACCATCCGCCATCTGACCATCATCATCATCATCCAAAATGTACCTGTCCGCCAGGCCCACCTGGACCACCGGGTGTTCCAGGGACTCCAGGTGAGTTCATTTTTTATTTTTTTTATTTATGAAGATACATTAAGCTTTTTAATTCAATTGTATAGGAACGCCAGGAAAGCCGGGACATCCTGGACCAAAAGGTGACACCGGTAATAATGGTGAAAAGGGTGATAGAGGAGACAAAGGTGAAAAGGGAGACAAGGGACAAATAGGTCTTCCAGGAACGCCAGGATCTCAAGGACCACAAGGCTCTCAAGGACCACCCGGACCGCAAGGATCTCAAGGATCTATTGGCCCGCCGGGATCTCAGGGATCTCAAGGATCTCAAGGATCACCAGGTTCCGCAGGATCCCCGGGATCACAGGGACCTCTAGGACCTCCAGGACCATCCGGATCTACAGGATCTACAGGATCACCAGGATCCCCAGGATCTCAAGGAGGTCAAGGACCTCCCGGACCTCCAGGACCTCCAGGATCTTCCAATTCACCTCCAATATACGTACCATATCCTATACCTTCACCTGGGCACCATCATCCAGGACATCATCACCCAGATAAGGGTGGACATCATCACCCTGGTAAGGGTGGACATCATCACCCAGGTAAGGGAGGACATCATCACCCAGGTAAGGGTGGACATCATCACCCTGGTAAGGGTGGACATCATCACCCTGGTAAGGGTGGACATCATCACCCAGGACATGGTCATCATCACCCAGGACATGGTCATCATCACCCAGGACATGGTCATCATCCTCCTGGCGGTCATCCTCCAGGTGGTCATCCTCCAGGTGGTCATCCTCCAGGTGGTCATCCTCCAGGTGGTCATCCTCCTGGCGGTCATCCTCCAGGTGGTCATCCTCCTGGTGGTCATCCTCCAGGTGGTCATCCTCCAGGCGGTCATCCACCAGGCGGTCATCCTCCAGGTGGTCATCCTCCAGGCGGTCATCCTCCAGGTGGTCATCCTCCTGGTGGTCATCACCATCATCATCCTAAGGGTGGTCACTATCCTCCAGATGATCATCACCATCATCATCCTAAGGGTGGTCACTATCCTCCTAGTGGTCACCACCATCATCACCACCATCATCATCACCATAACGGTCCAGGCGCTGGTCCCGGTGCTGGCGGTCCAGGTGCTGGTGGTCCAGGTGCTGGTGGTCCAGGTGCTGGTGGTCCAGGTGCTGGTGGTCCAGGTGCTGGTGGTCCAGGTGCTGGTGGTCCAGGTACTGGTGGTCCAGGTGCTGGTGGTCCAGGTGCTGGTGGTCCAGGTGCTGGTGGTCCAGGTGCTGGTGGTCCAGGCGCTGGTGGTCCAGGAGCTGGTCCCGGTGCTGGTGATACAGGCGATGGTCCCGGTGCTGGTGGTCCAGGTGCTGGTGGTCCAGGTGCTGGTGGTCCAGGTGCTGGTGGTCCAGGTGCTGGTGATCCAGGTACTGGTGGTCCCGGTGCTGGTGGTCCCGGTGCTGGTGGTCCCGGTGCTGGTGGTCCCGGTCCTGAAGGCCCTGGTGCTGGTGCTCCCGGTGCTGGTGGTCCAGGTCCCGAAGGCCCAGGTCCAGAGGGTCCCGGTGCTGGTGGTCCAGGTCCCGAAGGCCCTGGTGCGCCCGGTGCTGGTGGTCCAGGTCCCGAAGGCCCAGGTCCAGAGGGTCCCGGTGCTGGTGGTCCAGGTCCCGAAGGCCCTGGTGCGCCCGGTGCTGGTGGTCCAAGTCCCGAAGGCCCAGGTCCAGAGGGTCCCGGTGCTGGTGGTCCAGGTTCTGGTGGTCCAGGTCCCGAAGGCCCAGGTCCTGAAGGTCCAGGTTCTGGTGGTCCAGGTCCCGAAGGCCCAGGTCCAGAGGTTCCCGGTCCTGAAGGGCCAGGTGGTAGAGTCGGCGCTCTCCCAGACCTAGATGATGATGAATACGATGATGGTGACGGACCCTCAAACTCAGAACCAGATTATGATGAACCTGAAACACCAGGTGATGGTGAAGAACCTACTCCAGTTGGGGGACGCTCAAGTCCACCTATCTCGGTTAACACTCCAATTAATTATTCCGAATCACCAATAACCAAAATTGAACAAGTGCCTGTTGAATCGATTCTGGAAGGAGATGACAATGTAAACGCTGAAATTGTTGCACAGGATGCTGGAGAAATTGTGATATCAGATCCCGAGTCAACTATGGATGAGGCCGGTAACGAGTACGATTATAGCTTGGAAGGAAATGATGAAGAGGAAGCTGTAGACGATGATGAGAATGATAATGAAGAATCCGATACAAGGCCACTCTTCAAGCCGCTGGACTTTATCAAGAATGGCAATCAGCTGATTGCGAGATATGCAGTTCAAGAAAGAAGTAAAAACCGACCAATTATCCTATCGTTCAGTGAGCCCCGCAACCCTTTTCATATATATAAAAACTATCTAGACTATTGAATATTATAATGTTAACGAAATCCTAAGAAAATAAATGGAAAATTAAGACTGTATTTTGACATTTGGTTTCTTATTTCTTCTGTTAAGCCCTAAAAACATTGAATAAATACTTAGGTAGGAATAATGTGGCTCTCTTTATTTATAAATTGTTGGTTAACGCCAACTGTCCAGCAGATCTCAGAGTTTATAAAAGCTGGAGATAAAATATTTGCTTGTTAGTTTCGTCGCATTCTGCACAAATATACCACAATCGATAATTATTAGAAGTAATAGGTTTCGCTAATAATCCAAATTTTGAAGTTCACTTTATCTGAGAAGACCCCAGCTAAGGCTTAAGAGGCGCCACTCGAGAAACCTAATGCTATGCTGTCCCAGAAGAAGTCTATTTAATGGTTATTGTGAAATTTGCTATATTATAATTTGCTTAATAATTAACTATTAAGCCAGCGCGCCCCCAAATGGGCTGAAGACATCGATTATGTCATAAAACGGATAAACATATCCCGATATACCTTAATAAAATAACTATCTAAAAAAATATATATATATAGATATACATATATACTCAATGTTGAATCTATAGCATTTACATAGTCTCTGAGAACAAACCAGTAATTTTTTTATATTTTTTTTTTTTTATTAATTAAAATGTTATAATCAGCATTCTAAGTATGCTCTAAATAACATGTTTTCTTACAATTAAAATACCACATGGTTCGGAGAACTTGGCTGACTTTGTGTTTGCTTCTTAGGGTATCTTATTAGTGTATGAGGAGACTTGCAAAATGTCTCCTCCTTAATCTCCGGATGGGCCGTGAACGTGCCAGGTTTTGTGCATGCCGGTTTGCATGGTTTAGGAGTCGAGCGTTGTATCTGCTGGAAAAGAAACAGAGTTGCTCTTCCACAGTTGCTAGATTTAGATCCCGGTGGAGAGTCGAGTTTCTTACGAACCATGGGCATCCTGTGAAACCAGTAATACAAACGAAAAAATAGATGAACTGACAATCAGATAATCATATATCAATTTGATTAATGCTAATGGTGCAAGATATCATAATTATTATATATTTGTTATATATCTAAAATAGGAAATAATGTGTTGTTTTTGGTAATAGCCAAAAGTGTTTTAGTGTTTTACCTTAAACAGATAAAGATTTCATATAATGAATAGGTATAATTTTATGTATAAGAAATTAATTACTGTTATTGCCCAAGAGTATACTACAATAAAACACAAGCAATCCTTTTTTTTTTTTTAATTATATATTGTCCAGAATCAGCCTGTAATAATGAGTTTTACAGGGAAAGAGTCTTAAGTTGTTTGAAAACCGCGGTTAGTCTATTTTTCCAAGTTACAAACAATTGTATAACCAAAAATTTTGCGTCAGCCGAAAAGTATGCAATGTTATTTTTCAGAAATAGTCCAAGCATTTGCTGAATGACTTTCGCCGATCGCTGATAGAGATAGAGTAGGGAAAATTGTAAACATCTTTCGACTGTAGATTTTTGTAACTATTTTACGTATATTATGTTCGTGAACATTTTCAAATGCTAAACGGATAATTTGCAAATACAGCGCTAATTTGAATGCATATACTCGAATATTTAACGTGCTCTTGTACTTTTATATATATGTAGTACAGTGTCTCGTAGTAGAACATTTGTGATTAAAGTGACTTTTTTGCTGAGAGCTATTTTTTTATTTATGCCATGCGATCCTTTAGCCAAGTGTCAAACATGGAAACGCGGGTGTAGACATCTGGATTGTTGGAGGCACAGAAAGCAGTGCCATATGAGACGACACCTACCTGCTTTAGGGAATCACCATTGGCCATGACCAACGGACCACCCGAATCACCCTGAAAGCAAGCACCAGTTATAGTTATATGGTATTTAACGAGTATACAACCAAATCGACTTACATTGCAGGCCCCCTTGCCAAAGCGTTCCAGAGCACAGATCTCAGTATCTGTCAGCTGGGTCATAGTCTCCTTACATTTGTCATTGGCCAAGGTTTTGTAGCTAAGCTTTTGTAAAATTGTCGGATATTTGGCGAAAGGACCAGTGCCAAAGTGAAAAACGGAGCCCCAGCCGGTGAGGAGGACTTCTTGGTCAGCGCCAACAAGCTCATTGCTGCTCACATCGATGGTGCTGACACGTTTGTTATCCAGTTCAAAGGGTGGATCAATTTTAAGAATAGCTATATCACTCGTAACCAGCTCTTGGTAGTTCTCGTTCATCTCATAGGATTGCACTTGGGATCGATAGCCAGTGCTGTCATTCAGATCTCTTATGCCAGCCACGACACTTATCCGGCTGGCATTCTGTCCATTAACGCAGTGTGCCGCGGTTAGGACTCTGTTGGGCGCTATGAGGGATCCGCCACAAAAGTGACGCTGCTTTCCGCTGCGTGTGAGGAACTGCATGGACACCTGATAGGGCACATACTCATCATCCGGCACATCGTAGCCGCCAACAACGCGCTCCTGCGAGCTGCTATCCGCCGTTTCAAAATACTCATCCACTAGGAGAAGAGGGTAAGTGGTTTACTCTTTAAACTCTTATTAACAGCTTATCCACTTACAATCAATTGCTTTGTGCATAGGATTTCCAGCAATCACTTGAAGCGACGCCAATCCGCCGAGCAGCAATACGAAACTCAGTCGGGCCTCCATGGTATGTATGGTAAATGTTGGTAGAAGTTGGTTCTGTTTAGCTTCCATCTAGCATCGGCGCTTTATATACATGGCATTCTAAGCTCATTAGAATTTTATCGAGCCCACCCGGAGCTGGTATCTGTGGGTGGTCTGGAACTTACTCGTATAATGGGTAACAAGGTCGTCGGCTTATTGGCGATAAGCTTAGAAGGCAACAATGGTTAGAGCTCTGTGGCACAATTTTGAGTTGGGAGTTCTGTTTATGGAAAGCCCAATCGAGGCAACCCTCAATTGAGATACGAGTACCCAAGTCTGGTTTGATACACTAATGCATATGTTTTAATTATAAAATGATTCTAGTGAATAAAAGTTAGAGAGATACTTATTCAATAAGTAACATGGGTTAAGACCCACAGAGCAAAAATAAACATAGTTTATTATTATTTTAAGTTTCTCTATACATAACTTTTCTGTAATGAATGCAACTTCTTGAGTGTGTCTCATATTGGGTGGCATTTTGCATACAAATACTCTGTGGCGGATAGAGGTACAAGGACAACAGAAGAGTGGCCAGTGGCAGGGAGTTGGGGGTAGATGGTCGATTCCTTAATTCCTGGTAACGACACCTACAGGTACACCTACACCCAAATTGAAACGACAAGAGCAAAGACACAGCTACAAGTGGATGAAGTAACAGGGAGAAGAGTTGCTCAGGGAGACCTGTAAGTGGCTTAAGGTTGATCAGGCTGCAGTTTTAATCAATGAATAATTTAAATATTCCGATTAAACAAGCCTCAGCATCTGCCTGCTGCCTGGTGCCTGGTGCCTTCTGCTGCAGCGGACATTTCTTTTAATTCATTGTTCGAGGGGGGCACCGGGGGCTGGGTACCTTTGGCAGTCAAACAATCGGAACATTGGAGCATCGCCAGTTGCCATGGGCAATCAACACCTTTCGGTGTGGTTCCCGGCTATCTGGGCAGCTCACATGTTCGATGCAAATCAACTTCAGTTACCGACGTCTGGGCGGGCACAGGCACAGTCACAGGCACAGGCACAGTCACAGGCACAGGCAGTGGCTATCTGCATCTACTTGCCATGTGTCAGTTCCGGCCTGATTGCATCCAGCTAATGAATCATTTTACTGCGCCTCTCCACAACTGTGTGTGGCGTCGGCCGAGCAACTGGCGCAAATTAATTATGCACACCTCTCGAATTCTGGGAGTCGGTGCTGCTGCATGTTGAGGTCTTGATCTTTGGACTACTGTGTTAATTGTTGCTGGCTCCGCACTGCCTGCGAACCGATTTGAACTTGAAATGGCTTTATTATTTTGGCAGGATGCGCTCGTGTTGGCTCCTTGACTGTTCAATGTTGGCGCCCTTCCTGCCATTTTATGCCATTCGCATTTGTTAATTGGACCACCCTGGAAAGGTGCACAGAACGCGAATAACGTGACAGGTTTTATCTGTGAGTTTTATTTTTAGTTCTTGCATATAATTTGCATATAAGTTTCACCGGGTCCATTGACAGGTTAATCCCTACGTTAACTCATTAGACTATGTTACCCCCAAGCTTATTTCGATTATAATATGTATGAGTATATTCCTTTGAACTAGACTACTTAAAGTAAGTCTCAATAATAAATTTTCACAAGTTTTTGGCTTAAAATTCACGGCTTCTCACATTTCACATCAGGAGCAATCCAGCCATATGCAACTTCTTAAACTCTCTGGCCTGAGCACAGTGGGACAATTATGACTCCTGCTGTTAGGATGTGCGTGCCTGAATATCATAAGAAGACCAGTTCCAGTATCTCAGATATGGTATGGGACAATCAAATTCTCGCTGAGCAGAGCTGCCTTGACAGAAGCACCTACCTGTTGTCATCAATTAGGTAACAAGCTCACGCGACCGATAAATATTACCCAGGGTATATCAGTATAAGTATCAGTACCACTGCCAGTACCACTGCCAGTATCAGTATCAGGATCAGTATCCATAACCGTAACCGTAAGTATCTACAAATGGTTAAGCTGCTCGCTGTGTCCAGATCTCTTATCTGATTTGCAAATAAAAATGTACTTCGCTTGCCCCGCTAAAGGACCACTTAGAAATGTGATTCGAGGAGCCGTAGAATTCGCTCCACTCATAATTTATAGGTATGTGCCGAGTGGCTGTGCATGAGGGGAGGCAGAGGAGTACGCGGAGCACCTTGTGGCACTGGCAAATTAAGTACTAAAATAAACGACCAATTTACTGATTATGCAAAACATGCAATTAATTTTCCACTCCACATTTCTTCCAAATGTTCCATACTCGAATTAACTAAACTTGTTGTTGTTCTTGTTGTTGAAATTGTTGTTGCAGTTGTTGTTGTTGTTGTTGTTGATGTTGTCTGGCAGAAATAATCGGAGCTCGCAGGGTGTGCAAAATTAATTGCCACAACAAGTGGAAAATTTATTTGGCATCTGCTTGATTTGCGCGTATGTGTCAATGCATTTGTATATACGTATAAGTTACATACATATAAAAAGGAGAATGTTCTACTAATTATTTATTATCTATATATCTCAGAAACCTAACTAATTTGCATATTAGTATGACATTAATAGACGATGGTCACTTAATGATGTAAAAGGAGTATTTTCAACAGAGATTCAAATTTATATTTATATTTTACTATTTATAAGATATCTATAAAGATGTTGCCTGTTGAGTCTTAGTGTCTCCTTCTAATTGCTCAAAAGATCTTTAGTTTAAATGAAATTGTTTTGTTTTACTATTCGCTTATTGTCATATTTAAGATGTCATAGCTTCTGATGATATATTATCAGGAAGAAGACTGTGTCGCAGCCCAGAAGTATATTCCTCGGTTATACATTCTTATATTTTATGTCCATGTCCATATGTGAGAGGTCAATTTAGAGCGCACGTGCAAAAGACAATTAAATACTCAAGTTTCGACTGGCTACTGAATTTGTGGTCACCGTTCACAACTCCAGAGCCTGGCCATAAAACCAGCGGCTTTGCTTTAAGAACCGACATATAAATCACATTGAAGACTTGCCGTGGCAGCAGAAAACACAGAAACACAAAACTGCGGCTTCAACACAGGCGGACAAGCAATAAAAGTTGCAGTCAGAATATTTTTGGTTCTGTTTCTTGTTTTCTACGTTTTGGACGAGCCTTCAGTTCTGTTTCGGCCACACGCATAATTCTGCAGAAGTTGGTAGGACAACATGGCTAAGAATGAGGCGGGCAATCAACCAAAATGTCATAATAATGATGGCGTTCCGGGCGGCCTTTCCACACTCGCACAAACATACACACACACACACACACATACATACGTACAGGATGCTTATCTTGTTAACACTGAACCCTTGCCGCCTGGCGTTAACTCGAAGTCCAATACTCGTATGAAACTGGAATCAGATAATGACAGAACGGATCCGATGAAATCATTAAAGTGCATTTTATTGGCGCGGTTTTTGGACCCTTAAACTGCAACCATGGATAAAAGAGTTTATTGGACTTGTGCAAACTTTGTAACAGGCAGAAGAACGCATCTCCGACCCCATAAAGTGTATACCTATATTCATGATCAATATCAATAGGTATAATAGAAGTAGCCATAACAGCTTGGATCTCCATGTACTTCCTGTATAGGAGCTGAAGCAACCAAATTTGGTATTTAGGTTCTTGGTTAATCAACGCATTTACAAGTATTTAGTAGACCACATATATAAGAGACACACTTGTAGAACTTATTCAAAAACAATTATACAGTGTATGGGAGTGTTGGTGGGGAAGTGTAGGCAGCAGCACTGAAGTTGCAAATAACAACATGTGATTGTGTGATTAAGGGTCTTCCGTAGTCGGGTACACTCGACTATAGCATTCTTATTTGTTGACTTTCCGTTTTATTAAGGAACATTTTTGCTAAAGGAATTTATGAAAGAAATGTCTATGCAACTTTATTAGTATTATGGATGGTGGATATGGATAAGTAAAGATCACTTAAGAAATGTTTTGGTATAACTTATAAAGACTAAAAAGTTATAAGAATTTTAAATAAATATTAATTGGATGACATCCATGATTAATAATAATATTTACTTATCAAATAAGCTGCTAATATATATAAATACGTTTTTATTATTTAGTCGTATTTTGTATACCAGTTATCGCCTAATGGCTGATTTTAATTTTATGCCTTAATCCAGCACTTTTTGCTTTAAGAATTCTAGCAGCTTAGCTTGGGGCTAAGCTTAGAGTGAACATAGCCACTGTATCATATTGCATTGCAAAAAATACTTCCATCTCTTTCACGCTCACAAAGTGGAAAGCTTCTAGCCTTTCTTTGTGTTAGTGTTTGTTTTACACATCGTGTGTAATTCGTTCAATAGTGTGTATCCATGTTTTGGCATTAGTATTGGTGACACTTTCAATTTGATTTCCTTGCGTTATATTGAACTAATATTAATATCATAATTCAAATTGGAATTCTGCACTTCAGCATCAAATTACCTTTCGAGTGATATTTAACTCTTTATACCTAAGTAGTATATTTTATCAGTAAAAGCGAAGTAAAGACGGAACCATTGTCAATTTAATATATAATATATAGATTTAGCTATTATTATAATTATTTAGTTTTCGATATATAAGATATAAGGGAGGATTCTTGCCAAGCTTTTTTATTATAGAATAATTATTTATAATTTGGTTAGTAAATATATTAACTCTCATGTCAACACTTTATAATTATAAAATATAGCTTTAATATTTATATTATAATCAAATTCATAATTAATTCTTATTTATTAATATTATAGAACAGGTATTGGAGCTTCACACTATTTTAACAATTTTATTTATTAAATTCGGTGGAGATATTTATTTATTTTAATTCATGTGCGAGTGAAGCTTTCTTACCAGCAATCTTAGCTCACTCCAACTGAATTCTGGTACACGAGCTAAACCATGACCTACTCTATATATATTTAAATAAAAGATCACCTTAAGATTAAGAATAAGACAATGAATTGCAACCATTTACTTTTTATCTTAGCCGTATTTACTAGGCAGCAAAGAGATAAAGATACAGCCGACGCATCCAAAAGATACGTGGGTATAAAAGATACAATTTCACTGGATGTGAAACATTCAAAATCTGTGAACTGACAATGAAATATCAAAAGCTATTGAGGATTTGCGTTTTGGCGTATCTCTGCCTGGATCTGGTTAAGGCGGATGATGCGGCAACGATTATTCGCGAGGATTTGGATCCATCGCGCATAAATGGTGGCCAGCAGATGAACAGGTCGGTGCCATTCCAGGTATCCATGCAGGTGCTACGCCGCGGCGGCTGGAGGCACTTCTGCAGCGGCTCCATAATCAGTGAGAAACATGTGCTAACTGCGGCACATTGTGTGGACAAGATCAAGCTGGAGGATATAAGCGTCTTGGGCGGCACACTCAACTGGAAGATAGGTGGACTGAGGCACAAGATTGAGGCCAAGCACATCCATCCACAGTACGCAATGACACCGCGCATTATCAATGACATTGCCCTGCTTAAAGTCAGTACGCCGTTTGCCCTGAAGCGCGCTGACATTAGCACCATACACCTGGGTGGCGCAGATCGCATTGGCAGCAAGGCACCCGTACGGCTCACCGGCTGGGGCTCCACAACACCAAGCAGCTCGGGCGCTAAGTTGCCGGATCGACTACAGGTGCTGAACTATAAGACCATCTCGAATGAGGAATGCGCACAGAAAGGTTTTCGAGTCACACCCAGCGAAATCTGTGCCTTGGCAACACATGGCCAAGGCGCCTGCATGGTGAGTGGTTCCAGCTTAACAATGTGGAAGGCTCTAGTAAGCTAATGGTTTTCCTACAGGGTGATTCCGGTGGTCCTCTAATCGCATCAAGCGGACAGCAGCAGCTGGTTGGCATTGTGTCCTATGGCAGCGCCACCTGTGCCCAGGGCAAGCCTGATGTGTACACGCGAGTATCCAGCTTTTTGCCCTATATAACGAAGGTCCTTAAACAGGACTTGGCCTGAGCGACACATAAATAATCTGCAAAACTAATAAACTGCTTGTGGCTTACATTTTATTAGCCCGTTTTATAATTTTTATTTTGTTGTTTTGGCTGTTGTGGTTTTTTTGTTTTTTCAGACTAATTAAAAATCTTGTTCAATATTCGCCACAGTTGCTGGCAGGCGCAGTGCATCTTCATCGGCGCAACGCCTAGGCGTATGCCTGCTCGAGACTGGTCTGTCCCCGGCTCCAGCTCCATCTCCAGCTGCAGCATTGGCCCTGCACTGTGCGGACCATGATAAATGCAAAAAGCAATTTATCGCACATTTAACTCAATTCAGTTTCTTTATGGGCAGCCACAGACGCTGGCGATGGAGGCTTGGGGGCTCCCTTCGGCTGGGGGCACGCCTGTCAGGCAGACAAAGTTTCGCTGACACGCACGCTCCATGGCTCCATGGCACCATGGCACCATGGCTCCAGCCTGCATGCTGCATGCTGCTTGGCCTATAGACCGCGGACTGTGGACTGTGGACCGTGAACCATGGCGAGGCGCAGCGCAGCGCTTGTAATTCGATATTAGATTTTATGTGCGACAAATACGAAGTGCAAACATTTTTATGTTCCTGCAATTTCTATGCTGCATTCGTATTTGTAGTGGAAAAAATTGGCGATGCGCTCTGAGAGAGCCCTGCTTTCTACATAATTAAGTTCAAATAATGTGGAGCTCACGATTTCTCGATTTGCAATACACTAGATACATATATGTCGATTAACACTACCGATCTATCCATAGATGAGTTCCCATATCAAGTTCCCATCCAATTTTGTATAACATAATTAGCTGAACATATTTGATAATTTAAATCAAATGCTTGAAACAATGAAAGTGTTAGTAAATGTATATTTTAAGTACATTGAGTATAAATAAAGTATATAACGATGGTCGAACAATTTGATTGATCGAATAAAAACTTCAATAATAGCTTCAAAAGGAACTATCTAACTATATAAATGTTATAGTTGTGAACATAAAAAGACAAAAGATTCCAAGACTGAAGATTTAAAATCAAAAATAAAGTAAACATTAATAGAAACCATTGTGAATGCGGTTCATGTTGACTTATCAAAGGGGAATCTTCAGTTTATTTTAACAGATCAGATATACATAAAGTAATGTTTAAAAGCTAAAGCTCATGTTGGGAGAATAAAAATAAAGATGGTTATAGATTTAGCGAGTTTTACAATCTGGCTCAAACTCATTCTGGATGTACACTTACCCGTCAAGAATTTGAAATAAAGTGCACTGCCATTTTCAAAGTAAGTCTTACGATCTTTGATGGTCGACTGTACCGTTAAGCCAAATATTTATATGGACACACTGTTTTTACTATTATATACAAACATTTACATCGCACTCAGTGCATGTCTGTCAGCTAATACAGGCAATTGATAGAGAATGTTTCGAGTGCAAGTTTGAATAAGTCTGAAAAGACTCGTATGCTGTGTTGAATCTGAGTTTGAATATAGTTGGTAGTAAATAGAAAGGGTGGAAGTGAGAGAGAGAGGGAGAAAGAGAAAGAGAGCACGTTTGTTAGACGATCGACACTGACCGCATAAATTCATTTAGATCAATCAATTCAATTTGTTTGTCAATAAAACCTAAATGAGTATTTCATTTAAACAAATTAAAATTCGACCCATTTGAATGTCGCGCACAAAATTCCAACAAGCAAAGAACTCAACCAACTGAACCCGAACAGAAATTAAAATTGACGGCGAATGGAACTCGGATTGGGTCTGGCAGAGAGACTGAGACTGGAACTGGGAGCGGAGCCTGATTTCCGAGATGAACAAATATACTATATGTGAGTTAAGGTACTGGAGATCGAGTTGAGGCCCTGTCTTTGTACTGCCTTTGTTGACTTTTCATTGTCAATTAAAATCAAATAAATTTATTTGCTGCTTGACATTCGCTGGCTGATTTTGATTCTGTTTATGAATTTCTGAATCTGATTCAGATTCCTCGATGCTAACCTCGTGTTCGATATGCAAGTGCATTGAGTAATATTATTATGACCTTCTTCTAGTTTTTATGGCAATTTATTTGGCTGCGGCTGCCGCAAATGCAGATAACCTTAGACCCCCGATCACAGATCGTATATACATGTCAACAGATACTTCTTAGCCATGCCCTGATGGCTGCGGTCTCCAAAGCCTTCTTAACTATGTCGGAATCGCCTAGAAACTTCATGGGGCTTAATGGCATCATGCACTCGTCCAGCTCATAGACAAAGGGTATATCAGTAGGCAGATCAAGCTCCATTATTTTCTCATTGGATATTTGGTCCAGGCGGACTATTCCCATGTGTGGCCAATATTAGCTTCTTGCCCCCTTTATCTGTGGGATGATGACATCGTTCCAGTCTGAATCAAAATCCCTGACATTGCCCTGTCCTGTCGATGGTCAACTTGAGGGATTCTGATTTGGGAAATTCCGAGGGTTTGCTCTCACCACAGTAGCGCGGATCATTCACAATAGCGACACCAGAACTTGACTATCTTCGCCAAACTTCTTTGCGGTTTCGACTTTGTGGAGACCCGTTGGACCAAATTTGTCAGGTGAGCAACTTCGATTGTCCAGTGACCTCTAGTACCAACTAAAGAGTATCATAGGCGCCTTTTAGTACGGAAGTGTGAAGTGACAAATCTAACTTTATATTGGCATTCTTCGCAGCGGCTACTGCAAATGCAGATAACCTTAGACCCTCCGATCACTGTTCGTATTGTCAGCAGTTACTTCTTAGCCTTGGCCTGATTGGCTACGGTCTCCATAGCTTTCTTAACTGTTTCGGGATCGCCTAGAAACTTCATGGGGCTTAATGGCATCATGCACTCGTCCAGCTCATACACAAAGGGTATACCAGTAGGCAGATTAAGCTCCATTATTTTCTCATTGGATATTTGGTCAAGTGCTTAACTATGCCGCGCAGACTATTGCCATGTGCAGCTATTATAAGCTTCTTGCCCTCCTTTATCTGTGGGACGATGACATCGTTCCAGTAGGGCAAAGTCCTGTCGATGGTCAACTTGAGGGATTCTGATTTGGGGAATTCCTCGGGTTTGAGCTCACCACAGTAGCGCGGATCTTTCACAATAGCATCGTAGTACTTGTGATCTTTTTCCATAGGTGGAGGTGGGGTGTCGAAGCTGCGACGCCAGATCTTGACTTTTTCTTCGCCAAACTTCTTTGCGGTTTCGGCCTTGTTGAGACCCGTTAGACCGCCATAATGCCGCTCATTGAGACGCCAAGTTTTACAGGTGGGCAACTTTGTTTGACCAGTGACCTCTAGTGCCAACTGAAGAGTATCAAGAGCGCGCTTTAGTAAGGAAGTGTGTGCCATATCAAACATTATTTTGGCATCCTTTAATGCCTTTCCCGCAGCGCAGGCCTCTTGCCGACCCTTTTCTGTTAGCCCAGAATCAACCCAGCCACAAAACAGATTCTTCTGATTCCATTCGGATTCACCATGACGCACCATGACTATCATGTACTTCTTTTTCTCCGACTTTTCAGAATATAGTCTTTTTGAATCGTGATAGAGCCTCCGAGGACCCTCCACAAAACAACAATTCCTCTGCTTCCCGGAAACGATACGGCTTAGCAATTGACTTCCGCAGCCAAACTTTAAAAGGCCAGCCATATTTTAAATTTTATATAAGAGGTAAAAATTGTTTTAAAAAAGATGTAGCTGTTTGGCTGGCCCTTTAAAACTAAATTATTTTATTGCCTACTTAGAACGTTATAGCCTAAAACGTCAAAGCAAATGAATCTCAAACAGAGACAATTTAGGAAAAGTGTTGAGAGGGTAAATTGAATAGATTCTTTAAATAAATAAATAAAATAAATAAAATAGATAAAATAAATAAAATAGATAAAATAAATAAAATAGATAAAATAAATAAAATAAATAAAATAAATAAAATAAATAAAATAAATAAAATAAATAAAATAAATAAAATAAATAAAATAAATAAAATAAATAAAATAAATAAAATAAATAAAATAAATAAAATAAATAAAATAAATAAAATAAATAAAATAAATAAAATAAATAAAATAAATAAAATAAATAAAATAAATAAAATAAATAAAATAAATAAAATAAATAAAATAAATAAAATAAATAAAATAAATAAAATAAATAAAATAAATAAAATAAATAAAATAAATAAAATAAATAAAATAAATAAAATAAATAAAATAAATAAAATAAATAAAATAAATAAAATCAATAAAATAAATAAAATAAATAAAATAAATAAAATAAATAAAATAAATAAAATAAATAAAATAAATAAAATAAATAAAATAAATAAAATAAATAAAATAAATAAAATAAATAAAATAAATAAAATAAATAAAATAAATAAAATAAATAAAATAAATAAAATAAATAAAATAAATAAAATAAATAAAATAAATAAAATCAATAAAATCAATAAAATAAATAAAATCAATAAAATAAATAAAATAAATAAAATAAATAAAATAAATAAAATAAATAAAATAAATAAAATAAATAAAATAAATAAAATAAATAAAATAAATTATATAAATAAGTTAAATGAATTGCAGAAATCGTAAGTGAAATTAGTGAGTACAAATAAAATTGAATTTAACAATGAAATGTGTTGACTTATGGCTTGGATACATCGGATGTAGAGGATACTCAGGAAGAGCAGAAGCATCTGTGAAGAGCTCTTACGGTCGCCACTGGTGGCTGTTTTGGATGATAAATTGTCTACTGTGGTGTAAATGTGTGTGTAAATAAAATAAATAAAATAAATAAAATAAATAAAATAAATAAAATAAATAAAATAAATAAAATAAATAAAATAAATAAAATAAATAAAATAAATAAAATAAATAAAATAAATAAAATAAATAAAATAAATAAAATAAATAAAATAAATAAAATAAATAAAATAAATAAAATAAATAAAATAAATAAAATAAATAAAATGAATAAAATAAATAAAATAAATAAAATAAATAAAATAAATAAAATAAATAAAATCAATAAAATAAATAAAATAAATAAAATAAATAAAATAAATAAAATAAATTATATAAATAAGTTAAATGAATTGCAGAAATCGTAAGTGAAATTAGTGAGTACAAATAAAATTGAATTTAACAATGAAATGTGTTGACTTATGGCTTGGATACATCGGATGTAGAGGATACTCAGGAAGAGCAGAAGCATCTGTGAAGAGCTCTTACGGTCGCCACTGGTGGCTGTTTTGGATGATAAATTGTCTACTGTGGTCAGTTCTGGATGGTATCGTTCAGTGCCGCCAAGTCGACTACTTCTTGCTGACGGCTACTATAGATCGATGTACTACCAGTCCAGGTGCCCAGTCAGCGTAGAGAGATTAGACAATTTGTAGAGTTTGGACAGTTTTGCCTGCAAGCGCCACTCTGGTGGCAACCGAGCACGGGCCATGTGGAATTTCACCGGGTCCCCAGCCTGGCCAAGCTCTTTACAGTTGCTTCGTGTTAATTGAAAATTGTACGGTAATGTTGCTTATCGCTTGCCTATCAGACGACGACGTCGTCGTCGTCTTTCATGGGTGCCATGGACAGTGCCTGTGTCAGTGCCAGAGTCAGTGCCAGTGCCCATTTATGGGATCTGTCTTTGGATTTTGCGTTCGCGTGTACCATGGACCATGTTTCTTGAAGCCACACCTCGAGGCCTCACGCATCGGCAGAGGTGTTTGATAAACATCCAAAGTCATGTCTTAGGATTTTTTTTCTTTCTGTCCGCCTCTCGGTGAAAATTTCTCAAACACTTTTTGACAACTTTCATGTGAGCGCACTTAACAAAATTTATCGCCTCTGACATTATTTGTGGCTTTAATTGCTTATAGACGTAAGAAGTTGTTGTCTAGCTTCTTGTCTGACATTCAATGGCCCCCTTCTTGGCACCTGTGGTACATGCTGGCTCCTCGGGACTTAGCCTTATAAGTAGGGCCTTAAACACGTTAGCCGTTGACACGATTCCCCGCTTAATTGCTTTTATAAAGTGATTGATGATATTGGGGCGTATCGGGAGTAGTCGTGCCTCTTATTGGTACCAGCCTCAACCACTGACTGGTTCTACAAACTTCCAATGCGAATTGGAGTCGATAAATAGTCTAGCGAAATGTACATAAATTTCAATTTTTAATACTCATTTAGCGATTATTAAAATGATGTCACAATATCATATTAAACGAGTATAAAGAATATAACATATACATGTATTCATGTTATATTATTGATATGCTCATTTATAGGATACATACTACTAGTATTATTCATTCCAGTAAATAAGTTTTGAATAGATACCAACCGATTGGAGAGATGTAAGATAAGAAAGATTAGATTAAAGGGTCAGCAGCTTGTTATGTACACATGGCTTTGATAAATTAGATATTACATGGTTTTCTTGACTATGTTTCATGTAGATATAATTATAATTATATATATTGGTATATGATATATGCCACGTTTCGTTGCGCTGCACGAATTATATAATAATAAGTTTTCCTAAACAGATAATTTTTGCGAAAATAAATGGCGCTTACAATTACGGGAAATTCAATGAATGCGTGCGGAGGTCAAAAGTTTTCCAGACTCTTCGGAGGCAATCAGTATACGCTCGTATGCCCAAATGAACGGAGCCAAAACAAATCAGTAGTTCCCGACATGTGTGCCGGCCAAGAGGTGACTGGAACTGAGACTGGAACCGAAATCCAAGCAGCAACTGAGGCTGGGACTGTGGCTGTGGCTGAGACCGAGACCCCAAATAACTAGGAGCTGCCGCAAACAGGGGCCAGTGGAAAGGCTACTGCACAGCTGCAGATGAAATTGAGATGCAGTTGAAGCTACATGCAATATGCTCACACACACACACACACACACACACACACACACACGTTCCACGGCCACGAACTTTGCTCGCTTAACCTCTTGTGATTGTTGTTGTTGTTTTTTTCTGAATTTCGGCTTCACCGATTGGAGTATTCGTACCTGTACCTGTGGCAATTTGAGCACCTGGCTGATGATTCAGTCACATATTCATATGTGGCACTCATTGAGCTCATTTTCCGATTTTCTCGGCTAATTTGATTTGTATTTGCGTAAATTGAAAATTGAGTCTGTCAAGGATTTCTTTCATACTCAAGATAATTCGATCAAATATTGTAATTTACAACACCTGCAATAAATTACACTCACATGAGCTCGTATCTTCCGCTATAGGATTTAAATTACGTATTCAAAGTATGGAAATTAAAGTGAATACCCTGGATAAATGTTATAGAAATGTAACTTGGGAATTTAACTTTATCTATATCTTAATCCTTATCTTTATCTTGTTTTGTTTTTATAATAGATTGTAGATTAAATTCATTTTCATAATTATTTCATTTAAGTATTCACATAAACTCTTCCTTTTTTTCTTAAATTTTTTTACTGCCTTAATTTCACTCGTTTTTGTTTAATGAAAGTTTAAACAGATAAACTCCATCTGTAATGTTTATCGTTTACATGTAATGAATGCACTTATATACTCTGATTTAAAGGTGGAGATTAACTTGGCTATAAAAAGTTAACAAGGACAAATTTATGTATGACAATCATGCACTGAGTTTACCTTGGCCTGATTATTGCTCCGATTATATTTCTATGGATAAAATCAAACAGTTGGTAAAAATGATAATACTTCATTTATTTCTCAGTCTGCAGCATCTTTATACTTACAATCCTCATTATCATCATTCACTCTCTTCTCAAGGCTTGAATCTGATGTGGTGTTATTGTTCGAATCTTCTTCATGGGTGTTGATGTTAGCAGGTTCCTTCATGTCAATCTTCAGTGGGTCTCTACTTTCAGAAACCCTATTCAAAGATTGTTTAAATTTATAGACTGCCCATTCAACTTATTCGCATATTACTTAAGCTCAACTTGCAACTGATTGATTTGATTGTCCTTGGATATAATTATGGCCAAATTGTAAATATTGATTATTTCTGAATATAGTCATATTTTTACGAAGTATTTTACCTATTAGAAATGTCCAAATTTAGCAGTTTGAATATTCGATGTTCCACTTTTCTTATAGCTATTCTTCCCTTTTTCTGATCGCTTACAGTCGTGGCACATATATCCGATGTTTGCCAAATACTTCTCATCTACTCGTAGAGTTTCATCAAATTGTTGTAATTGTTTTTTCTAATTACTTACTAACATTATCTATTGGGAGTTGCATATTCCTGTCGGCTATCGATATAAATGATGTTATTCTTTATAATGAGACTTTCACAAGCTACAATCAAAACGGAACTCGGTTTCCTTATTTATAAAAGCTTTGAATACCTGTGGGAGAATCCCATGGATTAGAAGATCAGTTCGAATTCCCACAGATGTCCAGTTATTCTGAACTTTGCTTTTGTTTAATTATCACACAAACTGAATAAGTATCTATCTAGTACCTATCTATACTGCCACAGTCTACCGTTAATACGAGATAAAGAAAGCAACTTGAACTCCATATAACCAGCTTAGTGTCTTCAAGGTTAAGAAATTCATGTGGACCGATCTAGATTCCTATTATCATCTCTAAAATTCTTTTATTTATAGTATTTGGGGTTGACTAGCATTGTACCCTACAGGGGATAGTTGAACAAAGATTATTTTCCAACTTAGCTTTAATTCACTTTCTCAGGTTCCCATATATTATATTATATATTAACCGACTTTAAGAAAGTAATTTAACCGTGCCTTAGTTCAGGGTATCCCTAACCATTGGAGCCTGTCTCAAGTGCAGACGATTTTCGTTCATGTGGGTGTGTGAAATAGAGCTGGGAGCTGGGATTATGGCTGGTCTCATCGTTTCAATGATTCAGCGAAGCGGATGCGTGCAATCCTCCACTGGACATGGACTCGCATGTGCGGAGTGGTGCGGCTTACTCGCCATGCGATTTCATTTTGATAATAATAGCAAAGCCAAATAATTATAATGATCATGATTACAATCATCGATGCTGGCAGCGGCTATGTGGCTGTGGCTCTGGCTACGTCTCTGGCTGGGGCTGTAGCTGTGGCTTGATCATCAACGCAGCAAGTTGGTCAAATGACTAAGCAATTTACCGTTTTGTATAGATTTCAAAGACTTGCTTGCAACACGCCCCTGTCCTTGCCACTGCCCCTGCCTCTGCCCCTGACCATGGCTATGTGTAAGGTGCTTGCCTCTGGTCGCACAAGTTCACTTCTCCCAGCACAGCTCGGGCACATCTTCAATGAAATTTCAGGTCAATTGTCTTCTGTGGCTGCATCTGAGTCTCAGACGAAGACTGAGTCTTCCGAGTAGATCGCGTCTGCAACTATGCGAGTATCGACCGCAGACGCGGTTCTTGGCAATTTCTATTTTCGTGCAAAACTGTAGACAATATTTATATGTATTGGTTTAATATTTTATACACTCAAAAAGGAGCACATCAAATTTGTTGTCTAATATGTAACACTACAAGTCAAACTTCTTCTAAGCTCTAGGCTTGACTTGCAGACAAGGACTAAATGATCCTTACACTCAATATAAAAGATATATATAAATAAGTAAACACATATAATATATAAATAAATAACTTGACATAATAATATATAGACAAAAAATGTATAATAAATTGACATTGAAGGTGGAAATAGAATTGATTTATGCAGATATGAAATATCGATATAGCTGACATCTTATACCAAAGAGCCAATTTCTTTAGGAAGAGTATTTGATTGTCAGCTTTTCGTAGCTCAATTTCTTTTGTGTATACTTGATTTTCGTTTTCTTTGCTGCACTCTTCGCACTCCTCGCACTGGCTGCGTAGGCGCTTTCCACAGATTAATTGAAGTCATAAGCAATTGTAAACTTATCGCTTTGGACTCGGCCTCTGGAGAGTCTGGAGAGGCAGAGGGCTGAAGGCAGACGGCAGATGCAGCATTCGGATAACTTATTTCTCGTCTTTTAAGTTTTGTTTTTTTTTTTCCTTAATTTTTGTATTTTTTCTTTTCTCATTTTGCGGTTTTTTCGATTTATCGATTTGCTGCAACAGCAGCAGGCAACCACAATGACAGTTATTTTATGTTGTTGCTATTTTTGTTGCAGTTATTTTGGTGTTGGCGTTGGTTAATTTGTTGCTATATTTGATTGTGGCACACTTTGCGCAATTATTTGATTGCGTTTCTATTAAGTACCGATACAGTTCAAGAGTTCAACAATCAGTAGCCAATAGCAGCTCATTTATTTCATTGCGTTCGAGGTTAAATTCCATTTGCTCCATCAATGGATCGTGTCAGTCCACTTAATGCCAGATGCAATACGAAAATATGTTCACACAACTAAAAGATACTTGATACCTGATATAGTTCTAAATTGAATTTGAGCTTGAACTTAAACCTGTTATTAACATATTTGTGTTATTTCTTATGAAAACTATCAAAAATCAAATACTTTTGGTATCTTTATATACAGATTCATCATCTATGAATCTAGGCATTATTATATAGTACCTTCGATCGGTAAAGACTTGACTGTCTGTGATATATCTATTTGCAAAAGATGGTACCGATTGTGATCCCATATCATTGGATCTGTAAGGCGAACTTTTTAAGCGCTTAACACTTGTCACGTTACTCATACGGCACGTACGCCAAGTGGTTGAATAATTATAGCGCAGGACTTGTGTACGAAGCAGGCACAACAACGGCAATAATAAACTTTGCAAGAGTTTTGGTATCGGATGGAGATGTTGCTACATATATCGGGTTGGGTTTCGCCTGGCGCTAAAGGCAGCAATTATGGCGCGTCTTGGATTGGAGGCGCTGAGAGTGGAGCGTGTAGCGAAAGGATAAAAGCCGGATGTCAAAATATGGGTAATAAATGTGCTAAACAGCCATGCCGCAAGATGATACACTTGGGTGTACACTCACACTCACACATACATACGCATAGATGATGAGTTAAATGGCAAATGCTAATGGAAATATGACAGGCAGCAAAAGGAGGAAACAGCCGCCTGTCTCCAGTAGCTCTTTATTGCTTTGGGCCCAGTCTCCCGTCTCCAGTCGCAGTTCCTCCGTACCCAGCACCCTAACCCGCGGAACCCTAACATATGCAAATACAATGCTAAATGTATGACGATGGAGCACAGCACGTGAATTTAGTGGTTCCGGAAGTTTTTCGGCATTAGAGAAATTTTATTGCCGTCTTGAAAGTTTGCTTACGCTTTCTGGCATAAATGAAAAGACGCGAATTGAAATTCATGGAGCTTGGGTAGGAGCATCATATATGTGCGTGTGTGTGTGTGTGTGCGTGTGCGATGTTGTGTTTTATTGTGTATGCCTTGCGGTACACAGTTTGCTTCAGACACTTGCAACTCAACGTGCCACACATTTAACTCGAGCTGCTCACGCGTCAACATATCAGCCTCAAGCTGTTATCTAGAGCTGTTTGCGAAGGATATGGATATGGTTTTCTTTGTCGATGGGGATGGGAAATGGAGAATGGGGATGGCGTTGTGCCTAGCAAGCATGTAAATATGGTTAGAAATCCCTTAACATATGTTTGTTTATTCATTCGTGTTGCATGCCAATTTTCAGACAAACAATTAAAATGTTCTCCTGTGACTCTAATTGAAAATTAATTGTTTAACTCTTCACGCACTCAAGAGTGAGAGTACGCCAGTTGCCCCTTTGTTTCTCATTATTATTATTATTATTTTAATTAATTTCTATGCACATTTACCAGGACATATGGTCTCAGAGCAATTGTTGCTATAGAAGAAAAGAGTTTTACCTGTTATGCCGTATACTTGAAAGTTATATCGCCAGGAGGAAGTGATACAAGTCCTGTATAGCTTAACTTTGTTGTCCAGTGACAGCTTTATATTATCCTATTTGCTTATTCTGCTTTTGAGAGTCCCTATGATGCTGGACACGTTGTACGTCCAAGAACTTGTAGCTACTCTGTTCCTCTGACCCTGCAAGAGGACGCCTGGACAGGGCCCATGCGCAATGTTAAAAGGTCACATTGCTTGTATGGATTCCAATTATCCATCGATTTGCCCATACTGCAAACTTTTCAAGGTACTGCTGCAGGATATCAGTAGCATTATAAATGCAACTGTTTCTGGCCAGGATCGCCGTGTCATCTCCATAGGTAGCTATGAGAATATCATCAGCAACAACAATGGGGATAGTTGATCCAGTGGGCATATCGTGGGTGGGCCCTAAGACACTGCCCTGTGGTACTCCAGCTTCTATTGTCCTGACACTGGACTCAACACCATCTATTACTATAGTGATTGACCGGTCTGCAAGTTAGCTGCTTACTATCCATAGTAGTTGAGGAGGTAACAGCGGCTTGATCTCAGCAAGGAGTCTATTGTGCCATACTCTATTAAATGCCTGTCTAATGTCTAGGTGCCCCACTACCACGTAGTTCTTGGCCTCAAAGCCTTCAGGAATTCAATAGAGGAGAAAAAAAGAATGTAGATTTCATCATAAATTAAGCTCGACTATTTTACATTTTAAGCAATCTTAAGCCGATCGAGACATAATAATTCTTAATGCATTGGAATGAGGATTTCTTCATAAATCGAATTAGTACTAACTTTTCCCATAACACAATTAGAATTATTATATTAGTTTGATCTTTTATATCTTATAAGCGTAGAGCAAATTTAAGAGCCAAGTAGTACTATATTTTCCATCAATTTAACCAAAAATCCACAACGAAGTTTCCTTTTTAATCTTTTTAGATGGCATTCTTGGTATTTGCCCCCCTGCAGCAATCATTAGCTGTGATAAATTGATTTTTGTGGCAAATTTGACAAATTTGCTAATCAAACAAAATGCCAAAAGGAGAAGACGAAGTGGAAAATCTTTGCCGTGGACGGTTGAAAGGTGTTTTTAATTACTCCGAGTAGTTGACAACGGGAACAATTAGGCAAAAACTGAAACTGAAGTCAACTGTGGCTCAGGGTGACATTTAACCAAACGGAAAAGTGCAAATATTGTCAGAGTCTTGGAATGAATTAAGTCGGGTGCTGGCAAAAGAAAAGAAAGGGAAAATCGAAAGAAACCCACACAGGACATCATTAGTGCCTCCATCCTTCCTCCCTCCAGTTCAGGCAGCGTCAGCGTCAAGGGATGCTTCATTTCGACTTTGTCTCCAGACTCAAAGTCGAAATCGGAGAGGAAGAGGGAGCGGGAGCGGGAGACGGAGACGGAGGCGGCTGTCGAAATGTAAACAACAAAATACGCGACGTGCAATCCCAAGTCCAGGTTCACGTCCAGGTCCATGTCCCGGTTCTGCTAAAGGCAATGATGAGATTGTCTAAAACTAAAATAATTTGCTAATATTTGCACAGCAACAAAGTTGAGACGCCGCGTACCATGCAACGCGCCACATCATTAATTATCGCTGCCACAAACTCAGTTCAGCTCGGCTCAGCTCAGTTGAACTGAGCAGGCGAGTTTCTGGTTCGGTGTCGGTTTTGGGCTCGGATTCGGGCTCGGATTGGGAACAGAGTTGCCTTTTGAAAGGTTGTTAATTAATAGAATTTCGCGTTGGAATTTCACAAATTCGCATTTGCGTTTCCATTGCCGCCTCTCCGCATGGCAGCAACAATTTATCGTTATCAATGGACGGATATATTTATTACAAAAACTGGTATTTTCCACTCTGAACATCATTTTGAGCATTTCTAGCACATGTCTTTAAATTTGTGAAAGTGTTTTAATCAAGCAAAGAAATTTTTAACTAAGCGAATAGTTAAGACTTATGAATATGTGTTAAACTGTCGCTAATCGATTAGTATTTTGAGACCAGGTACAGAATTTGTGTTTCCAACCTACTCAGAGAAAAACCTTTGTTTTCTAATAAAAATCTAAAATTTTTACTTAATAATCTTTTGTTTGTTTGCTTTAAATATTGTTAACATTAATTCATAATTATCATAAATATTATATTACTATTTTAATTTAATTCTCTTATTTTTGAACATATATAGATCCCTTAGTCCTTATTGAAATATGGATAAAAATGGGCTATTAAAATCCTCCAAAAGTATTTTACAAGCAGCAGGAACTATCACTTACATAAGGTAAGGGTATAAGTATATAAGTATATATATTCATGATCTGCATTTATAGCCATAGTCAAACTAACCATTTCCGCCAGAAGTAGAAAAGATTTGTATGTAGGTTCTCGGATATTATTTTCTTTCAAGTTTAGAAAAAGGTTCAACAGCTCAACTTTAACCAAAAGCTTTGAGATTCAGACAGATCTTATAACGATCTTCCATAAAACACAAAAATTATTCGAGATCTTGTCTCTTGCCTTTTGCAAATCTCTTTGCACATACACATAATTACGTTAAGTGTATGTTGATGTGTGTGTACACTCGACTGCAGCATACTTACTTTTTTTTTATTTTCCCTAATTCTCAATATCAATTCACTTCCCATAAATACTAGTACGAGTTGCCATAATTTTGAATGAGCAGACATTCTGTTAAATAACACTTTGCGCCACTGTTAAGCCAGCCAATTGGAAAATGACTCACTGTTAACGCACAGCAAGAATATTTCTTAACGAAACACTAGAATACTCGTTAAATGCTCACACGCTAACTTCTACTCAGCACACACTCTCACAAGACACTCAGCTCTCACTCTCTCAGACAGAGTGTAGAGCGCCGCCCACTTTTTGAGCGGATTACTCAATGCTGTAACTGCGCCTGTGTACGTGAGAGAGAGAGCGGCAACGGCAACGCTCATTTTTATTTGTTAATCAAATTTTGTGCTCCTCTAACCTTTAGGCCTGCACTATGAGCCCCAGCGCTCCAAATGGTGCCCGCTTGGAACGCAACGCGTAGGAGCGAGATGGCAGACCATTTTGTGGGTAAAGTAGAGCGCAAATTCTAGAGGAAACACGCGTAATATGAAATTTTCCAGTTACAGGCAGCGAAGGCGACAGTGAAGTGGAGCACGCTGCTAACATCAGCTTGCGGGCTGCATCTAACATCTAACGGTTTCTAGTCAATCTTTGTTTTTGTTGCATGCTTATCAGGCGGACCGCTTATCACGTTGAGTAATGAATTTCTTGCCGGCTTCTCATTTTTTCGGAGGAGCTATTAAATATTGAGAATCTTACAGTCAGACGAATTAAAAAGAAACACATCCACAAAGAAAAAAACTGTTTATCAGCGGCAGCAGTAAAAATCCATAAAGATTAAAATCCTCAAAAGAAATAAAAGAAAATAAATTTCGAAAAATACAATTCAAAACACAGCACACAGACAACTGTGACATAAGCTAGCAGCAGATAATTCCAAATCCAATTTCATTGAGATTGATATCATTTTCCTATATATAGATTCGCAGTTGCCTCTGAGTCTCTTTAAAGTAATTAATAACTTGTTGTGCCAATAAAGTTAAAGTCGGCGAACGCCTTTACCCCCTGAACTCTAACCAAAGTACCCTATTACTTTACCTCGTTCCGTGTCCTTGCTCTTGCTCTTGGCCTTGCCCTTGCCCTTGCCTTTACCCTTAGTCTTACTCTTCGAAAGATGCTGCAACAACTCATTCATCAGAATTTTTCGGTTGGTTTTTGGGTGCAAAACTCGAAAAAAATTAATTTTGGTAAAGAGTTCATAAAATAAGAAGGGATGAAGATGATGATGATGAGGATATTAACCATGATGCTGAGCCCTTTGATTTTGTTTACAGTGCTGATCCTTCAAGATCAAAGATGCTGAACCATTTTACAATGCCCAGGGTTAAAAACCAGACGTGTGTGCTGCTCTTTGGGGTAAAATCTTGAACTTTCTTTATTAATTGTCGCCAACATGTTTTCGGCAATTTGCTGACCAGGTGATCTGGTTCAGAGGTGAAAAGCGGTTTGGTCCAGTTATAATAAAAAGCTGTGTGTTCCAGATTTGATTGACAGTTGACCGTTAGAGCTAAGGTTTGGTGGGAAAGTAAGAAAATTCGTTTGACACATCTAGACGCAGATGATGAAAGTTGCTCATACAAATTAACTGCCAAAATTCTTTTTTGGCTTAAGAAAACAAAATGGATTTTTCTTATTAAAACATGAGACTTGTTAGGATTTTTTATATTTCTTTCTTAATTGAAATTAGCATAAGAATAAATAAATTAAAATTTATAAATTAAATAAGAAATAAAGAATTGAAATGGCTTTAAGTTTATTTAAATCCAAACAAATGATTCCTCTAAACAGAATCTAAGCCTATGTGACTGCATCCGTTTACCTTGAGAAAATTTAGATTACTAAATCCACAATGAAAACAGATTTGTAAATTAAATACTAAATATAATACATAACAAGAATAATATAATAATTTGTTGCCTTGTTATAACAGTTAAACTTTTCAGAATTGTCAACGAAAATATCCCAAGCGCAGGACATAAAATCGAATTAGTCACAGCAACAGATAAAAATTATAATTAATGATCTTTGATATTGTAGAGGAAAACCAAAAAGTGTAACTGTATTAAATTTTTCGCACTTTCCACTCCTCTTTTTTGCCGACTGGCCACAGGACACCCCGAAAATAGGAAGTAGAATATGAAAATATCGTTACAAAAATGTCAGGAAAATGTGAAAAACTGAACAAAAAAAAAGGCAACTATAAAATCAGAAATCAAGCGAAATACAACAAATTATTTGCAGTGGAAAATGCATTGAAAATTGCCTGAAATAATGTCAAGCGTAACAGGGAACAAGGCGGACGGCAGGCGCCCAACGGGCATAAGGCAGGGGGAAGCACGAGTATTTTGAGATCGAACTGAAGTAGGGAAAATTTTGCATATGTGTCGAGCGTCCAAAATGCATTGGCATAGAAAATTGTTGGCATTGCAACTGCCACAGCGACTGTCAGTGGCACAACCGAAACCCTCACCCCGGGCTAGCTGGCGCTGAATCTGAACTGATCGACAGCGTTAATGGCTTTTCCTTTTTCATCTATAAACCAGCTTCGATATATATATATGTGTGTGTGTGTATATGTGTGTGGTTTTCACCTTTGACCCAATTTCTTGGGCTTTGCAAATATTTTTGCATCTTTGCCTTCTGCATATAGGAGTAGGGGTATGCAGCAGCCGTCGCCCTTTAAATATATTTTACATGCAAGCGTCGAAGGCAAACAAATTCATTTGCTTTCTTTTGGCCAATTGTTAAGGAAGGTAACGGTATCGAGAATTGGGTACCGGGATGGAAAAAAATGGATATGGAAATGAAAATGGAAAAGAAAAGCCGCGTGTCGTCGGGCAGCGTCTTAATTTCTTTTATGATTATTTTTTGTCGGCTTCTCTTCACAATTTGTGTTGTTCTGTGTCTTTTGCACCTTTGTGAAGTTGACTTTATTATTTTTGTTTACGCATAATGGATAAATATTTATTGACAGCTCAAGTGAAGCAAAAGAAAATACGTTAGAGAAGAGGAAGGTGGCGAAATTTTCGCGCATTAACCTTGAAAAAATAAGTTTTTACTTTGCGCATTAAGAAAATTCCAAAGATTAAAGATTCGATTTTATTGTATACTTGAAATACGAATATGAATATGAAATATAACATTATTTTGTTTTTTGTTATATGTTACATAGAAGTTAAAGTTATAGACTAAAATCAGCCATCTATTGCTTCTAGTGGCTTTCATTTTCCTTTCCTTTATTCCTTTATTTGAGTACTGGCAACCCCAACCATCTTCACTTTGGTTTATGATGGGTATTTATTAAAATCTCCTAGATTTTCCCCAGCATAAATATTCAATTTAGTTCACTTGTGGAACCATTTCAATGTGTCGTTAAGGTCCTGCCATTAATATTGAATTCAGCATCTTGGGTTATCACACCTTAATAAAACTTAACTTCAGTTTCGCACATGCAACAGCCAAATGTCAATCCAATGGATGATTCCAACTGCCTTTTGTCAGCCCATTTCGAGACGCCTCATAAAAACAGAAGTCGCCACCACCAACGCCACATAACCGGAAGACAGGGGAAATCTGGAAGGGATCACTCTTCTATTCCCCTTAATAATGGTGCTAATTGAATTAGGCAAGTATCGAGATGTGTGAAGTAGCGCCATAGTCGAGAGCTCTCAGGACATCTGCCTTCAATTTGATTGCGCAACAGCGGAACAATCAAACCTCATATGGCTTATGTCTGAGATGTGCTGGAGGCGATATGATTGTCATGCTCATAAATGTTTTTCTAGGCTGTCACGCATAATAAGCCTCGGGCATTGCGATTTCATTTTTATGATTTTCTAATGAAAAATCACATTTCAAGATCTTGAGCTTCGGACAGCACCTGGACAAACAGAACGTTGAGACAACTCGGGAGCTGCTTCAGCTTGGAATAGATGAAGAAACAACCCTTCGTGTTCGAATGCCAAAGAAAACAACGGTCAGCATTGACCTCAGTGACCTCCAACGTATCTTCTGCCGCACTGCATTTGCATAGTGAATATCTCGATAGATTTCTAGCCGCATGATTCTTACAAATTTTCTTTTCTTTTTGTGTTTTTTAAGGGGAAAACTTGAATTTTACAGTTTTGGGAAAAAATTATGGAGATTTTTAATGAAATTTCTCTAAGCTCTCCAGGGATAATGAAGTTTCCAAACTATAAAGGAAAACCCTCGAAATGTAAGTGAACAAACTTCTAATGCTCGTTGAACCATTTGATTTTCATGCCAGTTCTTAAAATATTTCATGATATCTTATAATTATTTGTGTCCTTCATCTAAAATTCTCTGGCGAATTATCGCTGATCCCAAAGTCGCCGTCTTAGAGAACGCGACATGATTCCTTGATTGACATTTCGCAGGCATTTCAATTAAATTGTACTTATAATATTTCTGTTCTTTATATTTTTTTGTATTTTATAATTGTATTTGACAAAGTTGCAAAACAAGATGTTCGTTTTTTCTCATAACATGCGAATGCACAGAGGGTCGCATAGGGTCGCAGCATCTTGTGAATTTGTTCGAGTATTTCATGGGGTGTTGGATGATATTTCGTTGGATAAGTCTGACAGCTGCCCTCTGATGCTCTGCACGAGTTCGGTAAGAGATTATAACTGACATTTGACCAATGGTCAACTGGGTTATGAACGGGTTGCACTTTGGGGTTGTGGATGCTGCATATTTCCAGTAATACCTTTAATTAATGAGTCTTGGATTTGGGAAAGTAACATTCACAATTGAAGCCGTTAATCAAGAGAAAATATCTTTAACTCTGCCGTTAGCTAAATCGTCCACAATGATGGCTAATCAAAACATCTGAAAAAGTATCAAATGCCATAACCCTATGGACGCAATATTTTTAATGCTCACAAAAAATTGTACAAATTGGGTTATAAAATTACAATTGCGGCTAAAGAACAATAAAAAGCAAATAACAAAATGGGCTTACTAATGTTTGCGGCTTAGATTTCAAAGGATGCTCTCAAAGGGATGCCCCGAAGTCACCGAAATTGATACAGGACCAGATCGGAGGAAAGGGGTGGCAATTGCTACCTTTTGGGCTGCAAATGGAAACTGTAGCAACGAGTTGAGCTGCGACAATTGAAGATGTGAGAGGTAGTCAGAGAGTCGGCCTCAAGTATCGCATTACACTGCAGATTGCAATCTTTAACCCGTATCCGAATGGGCTGAAAGGAGGTTGCCGCGTGCCTAGAGATGCCTCAGGGCATTATCTAATTACCGCATTAGCCGCCGGATGACAGCGACCGACATCTGGCGCAGTGTCACGTGGGTGTTGACCAAGATCTGGCCATGAGCCAGATACAAATACAAAATAGTTTAAAGCCTTGAATGGCCTCACCTAACATAGAGAGCGCTTGGTTTTGATGTCTTTGTCAGAGACAGCAGCAGTTGCCCATCCGCAGAAGGTGTTGCCTGGCCAGGACAATGCTCAATGGGCAACACCTACTGATGCGGCATTGTTTCCATGTTAGCTGTTCTTTCGGGCAATTCCAATGCCATGATTTACGTGCTGACGAAAGGACCATTGAGCGACCTTTGCCTGCCCTCCGAGTCAGCCGACAAAGATGCCAAGCACAAGACACACACACACACCTACACCTAGTTTTACGATACACAACAGATATGGAAGTGGAACTGGTGTTTGTCTGGTCAGCGCAGCTACCAAAATAATTGACCATATTTATGGACATTTTAGCCTTTTATGTAAGCATATTTCCTTTGCCATTTGTGCATTTATTACACATTTCTTTGCCTCTGACCGGCCAAGTGACAACTATTTTAGTTTCTGTCTACTGTCTACTCCTGCTCCTCTTCCTTCTGTTCATGCTCCTTGTCCTTGTCCTGTCTCCAGTATCGCACTTAATGGCCAGCACAATTGTTTTAGGCCTTGTTTTTGTGGCACATGAACTTCCTTCCGTAAGCAATTTCATGCTCATTTTGTGGGCGTTAAAATTGGTTTATTATCTTTGACTCTGTCCTCTGTCCTCTGGCCAGATGACCAGATGCCCAGAACCGAAGCCAGAGTCACAGCCAGGCCTTCAGACATTTGACCATGTGGCTTGTGGTCGGAGCAAAGGTGTGCAAGTCCTTATGTTTGCGTTTGATCTTGTTATCCTGAAAGTAGGAGGTGCTCCAAGATTCATACTAGTTTTATAGTTTTCTTTTGTTCTCGTTTTACTAACAAAAACAAAAGCTTTGTATAACACAACATTTTCCTTCTACTCTCAAATTAAATATTATCTTTAAAATTGATTGAATTTGATTTGATTAGTTTTTGGATTAACTGAGTTATGTTTTCATGGGAAAAGGAATCAAATTAACTCTTTTGAATCATACAAAACTGAAACTGAAAATGAATTGAATGTTTGTATATTAATAAGGACCTAAGTCAACTTATGGCCTTAACTTGTAATTGTTACAATATATAAAACGATATCTAACTTAATTTTAATATTTTCTAGGTGGTATTCATTATCTTTAAAAGGTTTGAGGTGTAGGATGTTAGAGTGAGAAAAGACAATTAGAAAATTGGATGCCTCACCTTTGGTCTGGTTTGATGAAACTTGTCCACTAACCCTGAACTCTACTCACTTACAAGCCTAACCCATATATTTCACAACTGCTTCTCATATGTGGAGGGCTGAACGATGCTGAGAGATGTTGCCAGGAGATCAACAAAAAGTTTAACCCCTTTAATTTGGCCGGTCAGTTTTTATTGTGGTCAACAAATGATTTCATTTTTCTCATTTTTTGTGATGTTTATTTTATGAAAATGTTTCCACACATCTGCGAAAAACTCGGTCGAAGCGAAAGCAAAAAGCCAAATTTCGTTTCGCAAACAAATATATTAAAATGTCAAGTAGGCAAATGTCAATACTTGAGGTTGGTTGGGACCAAGTCAATTATTGTATTACGAGTATGATTTCTTATATCTTGTATTTGACTTTTGTTTTATTTTGTGGTCTTTGCATTTGGTACGTCAGTTTGTCATTTGCCGCCAAAGCGGCTTTCATTTAATTGTCACCAAGTTTTCCTTTTGTTTTTTCTTCTGCTGTGTCTTTACCAGCAGCTTGTGGGATCAATGGAGTACTCGTAAAATGCATTTTGATTTTGCAACTGGCTTAGTTCGTGATCTGCGACTCTTGACAATCGGCTTGACATTTACATGGCGGTTCATTTTTGCTTTTGTTTTTAATTAGATGAACTCCGGCCAGCTTACTAGCTGGGTGGTCTGTGGCCAGCTCTGGAGCTGGTTTCTCTGGCGGCTGATTATCGACGCCAGCACTTAGATCTTGCCGTCGATTAAGCTGCTTAATGCCATTAACATGATTAAGTGACTGGCTGACTGGAAACTTGGAAGCATGGTAACTGGTGAGGGGAAGTATGTGACTCCCGCTGGCTGCCCTTTGGGGGGTTCTGCACTCTTGGCCCATGGGGAGTAGAGCAAGCAGTGTAGAGTTTATTTGAATCGAACTTAATTCATTCATAATTTTAACAGGAGTTCCCGGCAGCTAATTGAACAATTGAACTCTGATCGCTCATTAATAATTGTGATTGTAACTGAATGAATACAAGCGTCAATGTGAAATGAATTAACTATCGAATAGTTATAATCGACATCATTCTCGCAAGCTCTACGCGAAAGGTTGTCCAATAGTTCATCAAGGTTATGTATTCCATGCGGTATCCTGTTTGACCGGGCCTATGGATCGGAAGAGCTGAGTAGAAGGTCGCGCCTTGTTACGGGGTTGCTGCTCGGACAGTGTCAAAGGTCAAAATGGACGAAAACTTCTCATGGGTCAGTTGTATTTTAGGCATAGAAAACTTGTTTCAGCACCTATTTTCAATTATTTTTTGGCATTAAATTTTAATATGACCTTTGAACTTAGCCAAGTCCTGCAACAGTATGTTGGCCACATTTCCTGTATTTTCGGTGGGAAAACGCTTTTTTTTCACCAGCTGCCTACCAAACTTTCAAGCTAGAGACAATTTATCTGTCCAGAAGATAACTGCATTGTCTACATGTAAATATACTCTAAGTCTATTTGCATTTAGCGGCAACAATTGAGTTGAAATCTCAACTATTTTCGAGATACGATTATACACTCTCTGACGCAATCTGCCGACTTTGTCACTGGATTTATTTTTATGAATGAACTCAGCCGAAATTCGAATGAAGGAAGTGCGAGTATGCGTAATGCAGTAAAAGCAAACATTAGACATAGGCCCTAAAGAAGATCTTCCAAGTTTATCAGCATACAAATATTTACTATCATAATAGTAGATACTAATGCAACTGGGTCGATCCTCATACTACGTTAGCTCTAAATTTAACTATGCACAATGCTACTTCTACGAGAGGTGAAGAATATGGTGGGAACTGAAAGTATCTTCCAGTTGGCAAGCGGAAGATGAACATGTGAAACTGATATTAGATATAAGTAGTTCCGCTTCGAGATAAGCCTATTTGCATTCGTGTAATACGAGACAATAGATTATAAAGTTAGCAATGTGAATGAAATTTTGTAATTAAACTATTCACATAGACCAGAAATAATCAGAATACAACTCAAATGCTTCGTTTACAGAACTCTAGTACGACTTCTCTATTAGATAATATCAAGTTTATATGCTGGAAATCAGGACACATAATTTATATAATTGTATTTCAAATAAATGTGATTACAGAATAACAAAGTGATCAAATAAGAAGTTGCCTGGGAGAGATGATAGCGAAAAGTATTTTCTTTTCAGATAAATTATTATAATTACAAGCGTTGACTTCTCACTATAGTTAGTCTCTCGGTCATATTAAAATTTCCAATTAGTCTTTAAAAGCTGGGAAAAGTCTGTTATTTATTAACACTTTGGTCACACAGCTGTCAGTCTGCAGATATTCTCAAATATATCATGCAGTTGCACATTTTGCAGACATTCCTTTAGGCATATGTGTTTTTAAAGTCGGGAATGCAACTGATGCAAATTAAATCGAATGCCATTGGGAACATCCGGTCGAATGTGCATATCTTTGTCAACTATTTATACGATTTCTTGTGCATTACATACGAGAAGCCTGAAGCCGATAATTACTTCCTCGGTGACTGTTTGAAATGTAAATCGCTGTCATCAGAATCTCAGAAGAGGACAGGCAAACACTTCGGATGACCACATGGGGAATGAGGGACTCATATAAACTCCTGCTTGTATTCGAGTAGTTTTTACACCGGAACCAGGTTATTCAACACTTTAAGTTCACCCTCGAATCGATATCTTAACTTGTGCGATCGTTTATGAACTGAAACCCAATAATTGTCTCACATTGTCTGGCTTTGATTGCCTTCTGGTTTCCAATTTCGAGCTGTGACAGAAAGGGGTAAACATATCATGATACGGTCAATAGACGCCCATAAGGGTTGCTTTTCGACCAATAATATTTAATAACAATTGATATAAATATTGAAAGTATTATTGAACCATAATTGACAAAAGGGTGCGCCGAATTCTCGTGAATTTCGTAAGGGCTAAGTTTCGCTTGAAATGGAGAACTGAGCTCCTTCACAATCTACTTTGAAGTTTATCTCTAAATAGGTTTGGGCTCATCATAAATTGAGTCACATAAATAAAATTTCAACTGCTCAATTTGAAAGTATTTAAATTTAAGATAAGGCTTATCGATGAAACCAGAGCACGTCTTTGTAGATAACCGTGGAGTCTCAGTTTTCAGTTCATAAAACTCGTAAATAACTCAGCATCGAGCGGTGATAGCGATGGGTCCAGTCAAAGGATTTCTGTAAGATAATTTCTTCTTATATTTTATTTGAAATTGTTGTATACATAAAAGTTAACGCATTGATTGCTCCAACTGTCCCCAAGTCGTATAGTTATGCACTCACATCCTCATCCTGCCTGTCTCTAAAAAGAAAATCTCACAATTCTCACGGAAACATTCTCCACTGATGCCAGTTTTTTTCCTTTTTCGTTTTTCCTGTACTGTAACAAATTCCAATGAGTATAAGATATGCACGACTCTAAGCGGAATTCCCCCGTTTATAGTTAAATATTATAGAATCGATTGCTCGGGTCCCCATAAACTGTAATCTTCTACGGCCAAGTTGCTGTGCTGTGTGTAGATCCTCCGAAGGATCACCCGTATGTGTTTTTTAATGGTTGTCCAGATGTTTTCCTAGAACATTACCATGTGTCACTGAGGTTCTTCATACTCATATTTAAATACTGTTGCTGCATTTTAGTTCTCACACTCGTGTAGCTAATTTGTGATTTCTGGTGTTTTCGGTATTGAATTTGGTTGCGTGTTTGTTTTACGGTTGCTTTGTCAACTATTTTCCGGCTATTGGTTTCGTTGTTGCTTTATTGACACTCGAGTGGATGGATGACATGCAAGTGCCGCATGATCTAATGATTTATTGACATGTTTACTATCTGAGGTTAAAGGGCAGCCCAAGGTAGCATACGGGCTGGTATATGTTACACATTGAGGTGGGGAATGCAAGTAACAGATGAGCAATTTTCAATATAACCTACCTTCGGCTATAAGGATATTAATTCTGAATAATCTCTTAAGTTTAATACTTAGATTCCTTAAGCAAACCTTCTCTTAGTTCAGAAATATATCTTCAAAAAAACATGTTTCCATGAGAAAGTTTACTTCCTACACCTGACTGGTCCGCTTCAACCTGCCTAAGCAAACACATCCTGTATCCGGCTGTATATGGTATATGTACAAACCTCAGCCAGGATGTGGACCAGGAAACCAGAATGCTCCAAAATCACGTAAAATTGAAAATATTTACTTACCACAAACACCTAAACATCTCTAAGAAAATAATATAAGCGCAGACTCCACAGTATGCTACATGCACAGACTGCGGACTGCATTTCCCAAGGATATTCAACTACAATACGCTTGCAGGAAAAATTCATTTTCCACAGTAAGCCGAAGGGGAACCAAGGGGCTCCCGGGTGCGGGTGTGCACAGACGGCGCAATGAGCGTAATTTGAACACCGCGAGAAATGCGTCGCGGTAATCCACCGGGAGCGGACACAGATTTCCAATTTGATTTTGAGGCACAATAAGATTTTCCCACACAATTCCTATACATTGGGGAGCGGGGGAAAAACGTATGAAAATTAGTCTATTCATGCTTAATTTATATTTTGTATCGAGTTTCTGGAAATAGTCATACTCGCTGCATACTGCAATGAATGAAACATCAAAGGGCAGCAGGAAATGCTGCAAATAGTTGCATATGCCAAAGGTTGACCCCTGAACTGTGCCCAAGGTACACGGTGCACCTTGTGCTACCTGCCACTTGCAACATACACCCAGGACAGCGGCACATGCTGCGGTTTTGCTTTGTGCTCCTTAATTGCACTCCTAACTGCGAGCTATACAAATCACGTCAAACAAAGCAAGTCAAGTGCCCGAACAGTAGGTCCAAAGCCAGATCCTGCCATGAGCTACCTGCCCATTCAGGATATCCTCTGACTGCGCAGGCGTGCAATGTCAGTGTTCGGTTTCAGCTGCCCGTGTGGACACAGGACATCGACTCTGGACAACAAACAGCACTTTTAGCACTCGCTCTGCGGTTTTGTGCACATGTGACCACGATTCCGCCCCTGTCCTGTGCAACTTCTCGTATAGTTATAAACCAGGCCCTCTATTTGTGTAACCCATTAAGAGACCCATGCGATCGCATGCCTCAGGCGACTGCTTGAGTGCGTTTACCATAAAAACAAAATCACAAGCATTTCATTTACTGCAATTAAGAAACATATTTTGAATAATCTTGTATTATGTTCTTACTCTGGAATCTGTATTAGAGCCTAAAACATTTCTTGACGTGCTTTCAATTACAGTAAGAATCGGTTGTATGGCGCACCGCTTGTAAGAAAATATTGCTTATATGCAAAAGTATGTTGCTTATATGCAAATATCGCAAATTTGAAAATTTTAATCGGTTCATTTTAAATGATTGCATAGAAAATTAATCGGGTAAACGAAAATTCCTAAAGGTAAAGGAAGTTGTTGCTGTGTGACTTATGCGATGAGTCATAAAGAGAATGCTATCGAACGATATCGCATGACGAGATATTGGCCAACCTTTTAAGATATGATAAAGAAGTTGAAATGGAAGACACAAACATAGAAGTCCTCGTCAATTCACCAATTCATTCATTCTCAATTCAAAAGAGGCTTTAAAATGCTTTTATATTGATTCGCTGCGTAAATTCGATTGTCATCACAACTTGGGGTATGAAGATAAGATCGGCGATATAGAAGATATATATACATATATTGCAAAAAGAAAAACCAAACAAAATTACTGATTTTCTATAAGTAAGTATTGATTAATATGAACTAAAACAAGGTGTACGATAATAAATAAACTAATAATAAACTATAAGTTAAAAGGATATAGATTATAATTTCAAATCATTTTATATAATAATAATAAAATCGCATGTAATTGCTTATAAGCTAATATTACTCATTTAATAATTTGTTTCTGCATCAGTCCGTTTGCATATTTGTATATAATATATATTGACTGTATACTGTATATTAAAGAGTATAATTGAAAATTCTGGTTGAATTATGATGAATATTTGATAACATATAATTCTTATATTGTGCAACATATCTGAAGATCATAAATATTGTACATCATATTTTCTCTTGAAGCAATAAACTGTTTATATTTTACTGTATTTACCTTTAGTTAGCAATTGAGCTTGAATTTCATTTACCACTGAACGATATAAAGGAGTTTAAAATTGGAAGTGGAGCTGCAGCTGAAGCTGGAGCTGGAGCTGTTGGCATGTGTCTTCTCGCATCATTTGCCTCTTAATCGTTGTTGACGCGCATAAATTTCAGTTTGTTTTTGGAGGCAATTAATTAGGAGTGGTAGGAAGCCAATGGCTTCCAGATTTTGGAATTTCACCCCTTTCCTGGTATTTATTTTGTCAACAAGCGGATTAGGCAGCGGGGTAACATGATCGCCCCCTAAAACTCGAACTCATATGAAATATACGAGTACAAACGAGGGTCCAAGTAGAAGCCTTAGTGCTGCGGTTCTGATTTTGTTAAGGTGAGAAATTGATATTTTGAAGCGTTTGAAATGACTTCATTGACAACTGTCAGATGAACAACAACGATTTGAGGGCATGTCTATTTTGGGATCTTAGACTGGATGCCCTGCGTTTCCCACAGTCCACCCCACGAGCTTGTAGCTCCAATTAAAATTTAATTTTAAAGTAAACACTAATTGCAGTTATTTTCTTCTCTCTGTGCCGTACTGACTACAACTGCGTCTAGTGCACACCCCTATTCTCCATATTCTCCCTGTAACTGCTCCTGCTCCTGGCTATGATCCTGCCACCGAGTGGTATGTTTCGTGACTTTTCGCTGTCGCAGGTGGTTTGTTTCAGTGGTGCTTGCGTGGCGTTCGCCCGGTTAGAAAACATTTACACAGAGATTTTGGTTTTTTTAAGGTTGCGTTTTGTGTGCTGTAAACCAATTTTATTGTTTCCGGATCAAAAGATCACTTCACTTCCTGCAAAGGAATATGACAGGATGCTTGCAGGCTGTGGCAGCGAGTGGGCTTGTGGGAACATTTTTAGTCCTGTCTGACAATACACACACTATTTATAGCCTATTAATGATGTGCTTTGACATGGGAAAGTATTGCTAGAGAGGTGAATGATCCATAAGCTACAAGAGTTTATATAAGATATTAGAATAAGAATACATTTCACATTCAATTCTAAAAGTGGTATCAATCCAATATGAAAATGCTTTGGATGAAACTCGACTTTTCCTATTGGCTGATTTGAACAGAAGATGCTGAAATACAAATTTATTGTATTGGTATCTATACTATGCCATGTGTCTCTGCAGGATGTAAGCGTAATGCCGAGCAATAAAGGAAATTAATGCACTTTCCGATAGCCGCGTAAGACGAAAGAGTTTTCACATCCAGGAAGAAGACCATTGAGAAACAACAAAAATCTCGGAATGTAATTTACGTGACATTTATCGCCGGTCGACGTTGTGCGAGTCGAATAAAACCAAACAGGACATTCGCAAAACGCATTACATGACTAAGCTGTGAATATCCTTTAAGTAGAAGCTGTAACGTAGTTGGGACAAATGCCAGAGGCAACTGGAGCTATTTTCTAACCCTTTGCTGCACCCATTCCCTCCCGCCCTTGCAATTGGCAAACTTTTCGCAAACATTTTCCACGTATGCCGCAGAGCAGAGATAAGCTTGTGTGAACTATTGCTGGGTAGATAAACAAAAGCCAAGGAGCAACTGCAAACACACGCGGCTTGGATGTCATGTCGTCATCCTTTGATCGGTCAAACTTCGTCCACTGTTGCTGGTCTCAGTTTGCGTAAATGATATCCCGTGGCGAAAGGATTTCCTTTATAGGCCGCTGCACACTTTAGCAACACTCACTCGACGCCTCGATTGTCTTTGGCCACATACTCAACCCTTCCGATACGTTGTCTCATGTCCTGAGACACGCCAGGCGGCTATTTATATCCTTTGCATATACTTACTCACAGTGCACGGCTGCTCTCAGTGGGATGTTGGCTGGGATGTTGTTGTGCAACTTCCAGCTTGGCCCATTATGCTATTTATCATAATTTTTCAATTTAACACCGCTCCATAACACACATACTCAGGGGACGTTGTCCTGGCTCCTGTCCTGTGTCCTGTGTCTTGTGTAGTGTGTGTGGATAGTTTCTCAATGTTTACTTGCGCAAACATCCTTTGACAAAGTTTTCCATTGTCCAGTTGCTTTGATGGCTTAGCCTGTACTTTTAATTTTGCATTCTCATCGATTCATCTTTTGCAAGCTGCCAATGTGTTTGCTCAGCCTCATCCTCAACCTCGTCGACAACCTCATCGTCATCCGCATCCATATCCACATCCACATCCGCATCTGCATTGCATCCAGATTTCCATTTGCGTTAAGGACTATGTTATTAATGAGCATTTTGACACTTACGTCTTGACATTTGCACAGCTGCTCGTTTGTCTTAAGACTTTGGTCCAGTCCAGCAGCTATAACCATAGAGATAACATTGCCTGAGGAAAAGGTCAACTGGCATCATCTCCTTAGAAGCTGGACTGAACTCGCAGCGTGGCCAGCAATTTAAATAAAACTATAATTATATTTGATTATCCAAAGGTCACTGAATTGATCACTTGGGGTTCTTCAATGTGTACTTAGGATATTTCCATGCAAAGAATAAATATATGGTTACTTAGAGAGCTGTGACTATAAAGAGGAGATGGAAGTAGAATATCATGATTATATGGCATAAGAATATGTACATAAGAAGTTATGTATATATATATAATAAGAATATTGATACATGTATAGTTTAGTATTGTTTTGAATACCCTTAATTGGAATTGCATTAGACTTACATTCGTTTAAGTAACAAGTTCAATAAAAGATTAGGCTTAAAAAGTCGATTATATCTTAATAAACGTTTCAAAATGATCTATTTACCATATCATCTGTTAAATAAGAAATTAAGACCTCAAGTAGAATTTAAATATGATCCTCTATCTACTTAAAGCATATTTTATCCTATAATAAATGAGCAGCATAACTTTTAATCACAGTCTTTAAATCAGAGTATTTATTTATTTATAAAGGATTGTTCCATTCTCCTTCTCATTATTTGTCTTAGAAACTTTCAGTATATTGTTATAGGCAAGTGCAATCAAATTAATACATAAATCCATAAGGGAATAACAATCCCTTGGTCCCTGTGTGGAAGGATACCTCAAGTTGAGGAGGATTGCAACGTTAACTTTAACTGTGTGCATCCACATAGCTCTGAGCTCTGACCATTGTCCAGTCGAACGGCAGCTGTCGTTGGACCTTGCAGGACCACCCCATAATATCATCCTGGAAGAGGGCTGTGCAACGGCATCCACTGATACCGGTCCCAGTCCGATCCCAGTACCCGGCGGTATGGGTATGCGTCTTTGTAAGGATTGTTTGCCTTCAATTTGACTACAAACCATAATTTATCTTTTCAGACGTGTTGGTTCGTTGGTCAGCGCGACAATGTGAGGCAGCGTCAAGGATTATTGATTATGCAAAGTGCCCGAACCGGACAATGGCGCGAAAAACAAAGGGCTTAAGCAAAGAAAGGATATGAGTGTGTAAAAGAAGAAAAAATATATCGGCGACTCCTCGAAAGGGTTGCACAGGACACAAACTGGACAGCAGAAATTATGAAATATTCACCAAGTTCGTATACCTGAAGGAATTCGGAATACCTCATCCAAGAAAGTATCCCCTTACAGGACAACGCGTGTGTTTTCGGTTATTAGAGAGATAATAGTTTTTGACATTGACCGTTGGTCCTGATGGTTCGTGGATGGTCCAAGTTTCAGTGTTAATGGTCAGTTTCGCTATTTTGGCATGGTTAATTATTATCCTGCTCCTGTCAGAGTGTGAGAAAGTTACGCCTAATGATGCCCAGATTCGAAGATGCCTTCGACTGGAAGAAGAAGTAATGCGAAATGAACAATTGTCAGCTAAATGTGGACGAAAGGCTTCACCGTTGATGGCAGCCGTTGATGGATGCTGATGGATTAAGGCAATAATTAATGATGTACCAGTATCTGGTGTGAAATTCCACAAATTGACCAAATAAGTGAGTGCCAAAGCTACAAAGGTTCTGACCCTTCTTTACACCTAAGTTCAGATTCTCACAACCTTCACCTATAGATAAGCAGCTCAACAATTCGAAATTTGCTGATCAATTTTAAACATTTCAACATGTAGAACTGCAATAATAATTTAATATTTGAAATTTGCTTATATCAATGCTTTATCACAAGCTTTTAAGTTTTTCCTCCAAGACTTTATACATGCCATGTGTATCATTTATAACAAATTTTGTTTGCATTATGTGCGAAATGAAGGCATATATTTAAGAGCATCCTTATATCAGTTGAAGAACAGTTTAACTCCCTTTCTCTACAGCAATTCATTCATTGCACATAAAATTACACATTCATGGGAAGTGCCCTGGTGATGGGTCTCAAGTGTCCAGAGCATTATCCTTTTATGGCTTTTGTCTGGCTTGTCGACAAAATAAAATGAAACTAAAGTGCTGACTGCATTCGTCTTATGAACCTGAGCTTGTTTATAATACTTTATGATATAATATAACTACAATGTATTACTTCAATATTAAAATCAAATGAATATAATATGTTAATCAAACTTATTATTCACTTTAAATCTTTTTGGTCAAAATGTTTCAAAATTTGAATCTGATGCTTACAAAGCCTCTTTTGACCAGCTTAACAGCTGCAACTCCATGAACTTTTTGCCTACTCGGTTTTGGACCATTCTCATTGGTGATTTGGCTCAAACTCTTCATTTTAGCAATCCAATCTAATCTAATCCTATGCAATTGAGTTTGACGCTGCACAATTTTCGGGTTCCAATTCCTTGGCTATTCGAATGTCCCAAAACTATTTAAATTTTACGAGTATGTGCCTTAGGGATGCGGAAGGAAACAGTAATTCAATCGAATCCCGACAGCAACACGACAACTTTGCGGTCAAACAAAGCGAACGAGTGGGAACCACATAAAGTCGAAAGAATTATGGCCGAGTGGCTCAAGAAAAGATTTTGATTTTGAGATAAATGGGCAGCCGGCTAATATCAATATCCTTTGACAAGATCTACAAAATAGTCAAGCTGTGCTCATTAAACGGTATTTTTGTGGCCAGCCGACCGTTGCCCGTTAACCATTGTGTCTGTCAGTATGCATCTTGTTATCGGTAAGTGCGTGAGTGCGTGAGTGTGTGTGTGTGTGTGGGTAAGTGTGTGGAAGACTGCGAGGGTGCACATCAGCTTCCTTGACGACAATTTTGGTATCATTTGCGGTTGGCTAAAGAGAGAAGCAGCCAACCAAGCAGCCAGCCAACCATCCATCTATGCCTCAACTGACGCAAACAAAAAGGAGCCTTTGTTTGGCTAGATATTAAGATTGGGACTGAGACTGGGATTGGGTTTTGGGTCTGGGTCTGGGTCTGGGTGTGGGCTGGGATCGTGCGACTCCTGCAGCAGCCGTTGCTGAAGTGCACTCACAGCCTGCAAGTCGTTGCTCCTGTGAGTGGGCTCCTCTAATGTGCATCTAATATAAGTTAGAGTATGAATATGTATCTATTGTTTGTGCAACTCAAAAGGAGCGTCTTTGTTATGCAGCGTGGGATGCAGATACAAGATACTTGCACCTAAAATTGCAGATGTTGCAGATACATTCGCCAGCGGCTGTCTATTAGCTTGATTAACTTAAATGTTGATTGCAAGTGCACAACAATTGCATTATCAATGGAAAACTTACTACTCAGCGATCGATTTGCTGTTCATGCTCAACTAAGTAGCTAGTGTGTGGTATGAATAGCTATTGATGATGACTTTAATCTCAATCTCGGTTCAGCGTAAACCTAATTGAAATTGTTCACCCTAAAAATTGATGTCACCAAAGATCGCCACTGTTGCACTGCCACTGCACAGATCAGGACCAAAAGTTCAGCCGGCATCGAGTTCTATAAACAGAGTTAATCAAGGCATAACAAAATGCAAAAAGCAAACAAAGTCTTATATAAGACTTACTATATATGCGATTATAATAGCCATATATTAAATAGACACAACGCGCGGAAACTCTGATTCGCGTGGTTGATAATACTATTAAAGTCTGTGCTGTTATTCTGATTCCTCTACTATCTGCGATTTAAATATGTATATAGAATATATTTTTAAATATATTTTTCTTAAGTACTCGTATGTGCTATTTAGTTGCTAATTATGTGCACACATTTTAAATACATATTTTTCCTTATAAACACTTATAGTATATCATTTCTATGCAATTCTGTTTACATTTTTAGCTCGAGAATCGAGAGCTTGTCATAAACAAACAAAATATAAAGCTACAGACAGTTAGACATATTAGAATTGTCAGAGATCTGGAAGCTGGGAGCTGGTAGCTGGTAGCTGGTAGCTGGGGCCTGTTGTTGGAGGGGTTAATCTTGGGGGTACATTTGATGAAACGGACGCGCACAAGTCGACGCTTAAAAGCAGGTCAATCGACCTCGTCCAGTATTTTAATGGGCGTTATCAGCCGTTCAAAGAAACGAAATACTTCTTATCAACAAGCTGTCTGCAGCAAAAGCAACAACAACAACTATATACACACTTTGTATACATACATGAAATATATGTAAAATATATATATATGTATATATATATATACGGATTGTTGTACCTCCCTTTGTACCGTTTGCTTGTTTGTACTTTTGTCTGGAAAGTTTTATTCGCTGTGTTTTTTATTCGATTCATTTTCATTTTGTGAATTTCCCACTTAATATGATGACTCAAATGCTTCAAATATATTTTGAATGATAATTTTGTTTCAGGTAAATTAAAGATCATCGTAAACACATCTTTTTTTATTCAGTCTATTAGGATTAATATTGTTTGGTAATATTTATAAACTCAAAACATTATAAAAACAATTTTATTGTATAGTTATAAGAAGATATTAGAGTATACCCAATTAGTGATTTCTTGTGTATTTATTCATTTGAACAACACACAAAAATCAGACACTCTCGGACAACAATTCCCCCTTGGACTTGGTATGTTTCTGTTTCTAGTAAAAAGCTAATTTAAAAGCGCTATAAACTGTTGCCATGAGAACTTGTTAAATGGGTCTTAGGAAATAGGCAAAAGCCGCAATGACAAAAGGCAAAATTAAAAACTACATAAGTATCTGCCTTTTCCCCTCTCACAGTTCCCTGGACGCTTAAAATTTTAAGCGATTAGCGCAATTTAGCGAAAATAACACGTAAAATTGCACGGCTGAACGCCTTTTCAATGGCACTCAAAGCACACACACAACCACACAACACACAAACACACATACACATATATAGACACCCACAGAGTGACAAGTGAACGTCTAATAGGCCAGAGATAGTGAAAATTGGCAAGGGCTGTACGGGAACCCTGCTAAGCGGTGTCTCAATCCGTGGTTTGAGTGAGTTAAATGTGGGAAAAACGTCGACGTTGCCGTCACTTGTCACAGACTCACGAACAAAAGTACACACACATACACACACACGCCCACAACAACCCTCGGGATAGAGTGTTAAAAATCTTATAAACAATGGCAACAATTGCAGATCCTCACAATCGGATTGCTATGCTAATCGTCTCATTCTCATTTTCCTACTCATTCGGATGCGTAAAACTCAATGAGCATTCAAGGGCCATCCCAAGTCCTTGCTGAATGGCAGCATCATCGTTTTTTGTGAGTTCAAGCCAGATGAACTGCGCACACGCAGCGGGACAGGATTAGAAGGGGCGGGGACAGCAGAAGCAGCAGCCGATGGTAAATAAAACAAGCAAAAGAAAACACACACACGCACACACACAGTCAGAGATGAAGGAAGTAAAGAAGATCTCGTAATCCTTTCAATGCGCCACTTAAGCCGATCAGGCGTAGCAAACAGAGGAACAAGGCCAAACCCTTGCCCATCACCAAACCCAAGCCCCGTCGAAGGTCTAGAGTCCAGAGCCTGCGCGTGCAGCAGCAGAATCCTTCGTCATCGTCAATCCCATTGTGGACCATTTAGTGTGTGCGGTTCGTCGGATGTTTAACCCATTCGGGTTAGGACCCGACTCGGTGGCTCTTGGGCGACTGCAGCTCGACAAATTAGGGCACTCAGCATCATCATCTTTGTTCGTTTGTGATGCGAGTATTATTATTGAGGTCGTTTGCCTGTTTTTGTTTGCTTTTTAATGCCCGAGATCAAAATGTTTGCACTGAAGGGTTGATCTTGTTGATCATCTTCTCGTTTTTTTTTAACATTTTGTCGCCCTGAATTCGTTTTCTTCATTCTTCTTTGATTTATATATATATCTGCAGTGCTGATCTTGATTTGGGATGCCTGAATGCTCTGGCTCTTAGTTTGACTTTTGCACTCTCATCTTTGGACGCCGTGTGGCTGCACGTGCCAAAAGAACTCGTTGAATGATCTCTGTGAAAGATGAAAAACTGTGTGGTTAAAGCAATTTCCATAATTTGAAATTAAAAGCAACAATTATGAAAGATTTCCTAAGCCTAAAACATTTAAAGTAACAGTTTGCTTTTCGAGAATCTTCAGTAATTGTTATTTTGTACTTTTGCTTTCCATGAAAGATTCTTAGTCTCAAACCCTTTTGGAACAGATTCCTTTTTAGAACGCAATTCTAATTTTAAGCTGAACTGCAAAGCTTGTTGAAAAGTTTTTTGATTGATGTACGCATTGTTTTGGTTTGTCAGTCTAATGAATTATACAACGCACCCAGTTCGGGATTCCAATTACACCTGGAATTAAAAATGTGATAGGAACGGGTAACAAAGGCGGCAGCCAATTCAATTGTCCTGCAGCAGCAGCGGCAAGCAAACAGATTATTTTCATAAATTAGACTTTATTAATCATTAAGACGACAGCATGAACCATAAGGTATAATATCTTATAAAGCAAGAAGCTGATTCGGTTTTGGAAAGCAAGCCCATGCCTAAAGAGAACAGTTGAAGGACAACGAGTATGAAAGGGATGTCCTCTCAAAGGATACGAGCATGCAGCGGTCAGCTTACAAACTGGACATTGGTCAGCGCATTGGTCAGTCACGCACGTAATTTTCGCATTTGCCTGTCCTGCTGGACATCCTTTGGGACTGGTACAGGACAGGGAGAGGACACCCAACGGGATCAGAGGTCAGCACCGTACTTTTGAACATTTCTTCTCACAGTACGAGTACTCGTACTCGTACTCGCAAACAGCAGGAAACTTAAGACGTTTTCACGTTGAATTTTAATGATTTTTATATTCAAATTAGCTTCGCGCGCCTTTTCCAAAGTGTGCAGACTTTTATCTTGGCGCTTGGACTCGTTTGCCCAGTATTTTATATCAGGGGAGTGTCCTTGCAAGGGCTTCTATCCCAAATGTCCTGTTTCTGGCTGGTTAGCCTGTTCATAGGTCAAGCTGCGCGAATACTCTCAAAATGGCTCCTGTCTCAAGTTTACCTCCTATTGTTACAATCCCGCAAAAGGGTCAATTCGAGAAGGGCAACAGTTGCTTCTCTCCAAAGCATGTGCTGAGTATCTTTGTTGAAGTGCCAAACTGTGGCCATTTTGCTTAAAGGTGGCCAACGATTGAGTGAATAGTAAGGAGTAAGAGCTTCAGGATAGGTTTTTGCTGCAAAATAAGCAGAAAATGTCTCCAACTGACTGCGAAAAACCTTATTGAGCTGTGAGTTAGTCGAGCTCTATATAATTGTCTATAATTTATATTTAGCTTTAACGCCAGACAATATCTTTACGTCTAACTAAAAATATATTGTTGCTTTCAACATCGATGAGAGAAACCCCTGCGGCTTGTTAGTTCCGAAAACTAATTATCCACTTATATATCCGGTGCTTTCCGTAGAAAATTAAAAAAAAAAAACTATATAAAAATAAAGAAAAGAAACTATTCAAGTGAACTCAAGTGGACCTTAAACGTTGACTCGTGTGTCTCATAAAATTTTTAATTTATATCTTCATAAGTTTTTCTAGAGCAGCGACCGCCCAAAAGATTTTGACGGCTTTTAATGGCTCTTTAACTGCCTGACTAACGTTTTCTTTATGACCACATCTTGACCACCTCAGTTGACACCTGCAGCTTAATTTGGTGACAACTGACAACTGGCAACTGGCAACTGCCAACGACTCACTTTGGGAAACTATCAGTGGCTTTGTTAATGTGACAGCTCGAAGAACTCGCTAATTTTCTCACATCTCTTGAAGCAGAGCTCGGGCTCAGTACGAGTATCTCGCGGATGCAACTGCAAGTGCAACTGCTGGCCCCGTTATCGAGATGTACACAGCTTTTGTTTGCTGTTGCTTAGTTGGTCTGGACCCTGTGACTTTGTACTCTGCCGCTGAGTTATCCGGATGCTTGTTCGGTTTGTTTACAGGTAGTGCACTTCCGGAACTGCCGCTGGTCATAAAATGTTCTCAGATTTAATGTAGATAAATCTCGTTAGGTATTTTCATAGGAACAGAGAGTATCTTTCAGATACATTGAAGTCATGTTTTGGTTTGAAATTTCACCTTTTGACACCCAACCAGCATCCTGAGTAGAGACCGAGACGTTGAGATATTGGCCTGACATGTAAATTAATAAACTCCAGTTCAGCTCAGTCCTTGGTCCTGGTACGAGTAACAGGCGCGTAAAAGCAGTCAATTATTTCTGTTACAGCGGAATATCCTGTTTCCAGCATCCAGTTTCGGCGGTAGCATCATTATTAACACTTTCCACTGCTGTGCACAGCACTTGAACTTGGCTTTCAGTTGTTGTTTCTGTAATGTTATATAATTACACCATCAAGTTGACTGATGACACAAATGAATCCTTGTCTACTCCCCTCTCTCTCCCTTTCAACCCGATCTGCATAAATTCATAATTTTTCTTCTGCCTTTCTTAACCGGCCCAAGTTGAACCCCTGTTTTGTAGCGGGCTGTGCATTGCCTTAGGTTTAGGCTTAGGGTTAGAGGTTTGACTTTCCCGAATGTTCAGGCCAGTTTATGTCAGTCGGAACACAGCCTCAACTCTTTATTCTGAACTGAGTAGGGATGCAGTGCTGCGACTTATCTATAGGAAATAACATTGAGAATATGTCGAATAAGGTTTATTTATCTATTTCAATAGATAAATACATCGATTTCCTCTTTAAAGACCTTCAATTCATAAGTTAAGCTAAAAGTTCATATTTTTAAGATATTTTCAAATAAATATTGATCCAAATGCGGCAAAGTGACCCCCAAGGTGCAAGGCAATTGTTAAGTACAGAATCAAAGAGATAAACCATATGGTGCTGGCTCTGTGCTAATGCGTTTTTATTCCACCTCTGGCAGGGCCGATCTGTCATAAGGCACAATTCGAATGTCAAATTTTCTGACACTTCAATTTCTTGCAAAAAGAAAAACCAGACAAGCCAAATGTGCGACAAATGAGCAACGTGCGCGTTTCCTTTTAAGGATGAGGACGAAGTCACAGTTGAGATGAGGATGAGGATGAGAACGATGACGATGACAATGATTCAACTGCGACTGAACTGCGCTCGAGCTGTGTGTAGGTGCAGCCGTCGCCGGGCAGAAGGACATGCGCCTGTCACTCGCGTGTTGTCATGCGTCAAAAAGACGCACACACACACCAAAAAAAGAAAAGAGGAAATGGAAAAGAAGTAGGCAAAGAGATGAACTCAAAGCAAACAACATGAAATGGCAGCAGAGAAAATTAAATTGAAAATTTCAGCGCAGAGCAACCAGGTTGCCACAGTTGACTCTTTTGATAAACAAACATTCACATTCACATCCACATACTCACACACACACACAGTTTTAGCCAGCCTTTTGCTCATTGCGAAAATGTTGATTACAACTCCAAGCGACAAAAAGGAGAAGCACAACAACAAAAACAAGAATTACATGAACAACACACGGCGACACATGAGCCCGACATTTCCGCCTTTTGAGCCCGCAGCCGTAAAAGGACATGCGCCAAAAAAACGCAAAGGAAATGAAAAAAATTAAAAAGAATATATATATAACGCGATTTTCAGTTCACGTCGAATATAATTTAAATGCTCGACTAAGAGATACTTTTTAATTTATGGCGAAACAACAAGTTTAATATCAATGGAAGTTGCAAGTGCGATTAACACTCGACAAAGTTTAATATCACAAATATTCATGGCATACCCTGTAATCGATGTCAAGGATAAAGTCATGTCATCATTGAACTGTTACTTCCTTACTTCCTTATTCTATATACAAATTTCTACTAATTTCTCTCAGACAAAATTTATTAAGCACTAATATACCCCACTGATCGTGAGCTTGAGGGACACTTATGTATCCCTGTCTGAATGGACGAGGCTGTGTTGTAACTGGAACGAGCTGTCAAATAAAACAGCGACAACCTGGAGCATTGACTTCAACCCAAAATGGCGTCTCGTCACAGCACTTGACTTTAAGAGCTGATGAAAATGGTAGGGAAAATTCAGCTCGTACGCTCACCTGTGAGAGGACGCAGACAGTGTTAGAGCAGGACATTTGAAGCGAAGGTAAAACAAACAAATTCTAATGTTGGACAAAGTAAAAAAGTAAAGGGAAAAACTACAAATCACATTTCCTGTGCAGCGTCAACTTCCTGTTGTTTAAAAATCTCCGAGTCACTTTTCACACGGCTTCAGCGTTGACGCTGCTGTCATGTGACAACTGAAGAATCAAACGAAACTGCCACAGCTGGGCGCAGCTTTGATGTTGCATGCAACGTTGTCTATTTTCCGCTGTGTGTCGCTTAATTGTCAGTCAGTCATCCAGTCAACCAGTCAGTTAGTCGACCAGTCAGTTAGTCAGTCAAGTCAAGGTAGCCACAGTCAGCTTGGGCAGTCATGCACTCAATCAGTGGCTTTGAGCAGGAGCTGGAAAACTGACCAGGATAACAACTCAGCAGTGGCCTAAATGACTCAGGACTTGTAGTAGTCATACTCGTACACCCTCAACCTGGGCGGAACCGAGTCCTTACACCCTCAAACAGTGGCAGGAAGTTTGACTTCCTAAGCGGAACTTGCAGCGTTATCCTTCTATGGGAATTCGAATGCCTCGAACGAGGGTGCCTCAAACTTTCCAACATACGAAGGGTGCAAAATTAATACGATTACAGCAACTATTATCTAAACTGGGAAGGACTTAAGGACTCATTTGAATCCCTTTTGGATGCTTATACAATTTAAATATGGAATACTGTTATGTTAGTTAGGAAACTTCGTCTCATATGATACTCTTTCCAACATATCTTAAAACTATCTTTGAGTTTTATTGCATTAGCAAAACTTGTGATTGACGTAACATCCCCAGTTTTTTTGTGGAAATTACTAAGAAAACATAACCTCAAATAACCTTCCAGACACAAATTTGTCGAATTTGTTTGCCATTAAGTGTTAGCATTAAAAAAAAGCCCATTATTGTCTAATCGTACTTAAGTTAATGCCCCAAGCAAACCGCACCTGCCAATCCTCGGGCCCACAACGAAGGCCAACGAAACGCGCCCAAAATTGTAAGCACAAATAAATCTAGCATAAAGATGCTTGACATTATTCAAAAAACACAACTACAAAATTCCTCAAATGCTTGAGGAGGAGCCCAGTTGGGGCAGAGCTGAAGACGCGATAATGCTCATGCCCCTTGGAGCATGTTGAGCAAAAAAGGCAATAAAATTTAATGTCAAATGCAAACGGGCCAGTGAGAGGCGACTGGAGTGTGTGTGTGGAGTGAGTGGAGCGATTGGAGGCCCCCAGTCGGAAAGACATAAACGACTTCATTTTATCTTAATGTGCTAATAAATTTACCAGAGACGAAATCTCTGCCAAAAACCAAATAAATCTACTAATACTCGTACCAAAATTAACGCACAAGGCCCACAACTCCCCAAAAATGAAATGAAGCGCCAACTTGACTCTCGAGTGGCATGTGTGGAATCGAAGAAATGCAATTAAGACAGCCAAATCAGTGAGAGAGCATCCACAGCAGCCGCCCAGAATGATATCTCAAGTGTTTAAGTAGCTAAACGCCCTGACAACTCTCAAAGTTATGGCTCAGGCTGCAACTGTTGACGGCGCGTGCTTCGGCTGTGCGCCCACGCCCATCCCCTTGATGGACCCCTTCCTAAGTATTCTGTCAACACACACACACACAGTCACACACGGAAGAGATCCACGGAGGAGCAGGCCAGGGCAAAAAGGGATAGATCGACACTTGAGTTGCTCCTGTTCAGGTTGAGGTTCATTCAATATTTTTATGTGCTGAACGCGTGTTTCCTACGCTTGCGATTTCCTTCGAGGGAGATGAGGAGAAGCCTCTTCGCTGTTCTTGTTGTTCTTCTCTAAAAGGGTTCAGCTTGGGTGCTCGTAAATTTGATAGTGCTCAAGTGTTGTTTGGCATCACAAATAGATTGAAGGGCACGATCGTACAAAATTATTATGAGCCTACCACCTGAGGTTAGTTGAAAAGTTTTCTGAATCGTGGATCGTGGCAGCAATTCATTTAAATGGTTTTTCAAGTTGCATTTTAATATCAATTTTATGACCAGTTGATGGAAAAGTGCAATAAATAAATATTTATGTATAAATTTCACTCATGCCCAAATGTTTATTAATAGCCCAACAGATGCTAAATCTTGTCCAAAACTTTAAGACTCTGCCAAGTTTCACATCTGGCTTTGCTTATATTACATATATGCCAGACTTTTTCTCTTCCCCTAACATCTAACAATTACTTTAATGCAATATTTCATTTCTTGCATTACCTACCTTCTCCTTGCTTTCGCTTTTCCCTTTTTATGTCTCCTGGTCAACGTGTGTGTCACCCAGTCCTGTTCCACCCCTAGAGTCCAGACTCATGTGCAATCTCATATGCATTATTTTGCATGTCTGGCGATTTAGCTATTCAGGCGTAAAGGTCAAAAGATCAATGTTGACAGAGTTGTAATTTGGAACGGAGAAGCAAGGAGACTCAAGGAGAAGCAGCTATGGGGAAGTTTCTGCCCAAAAATAATGTCGTGTATTTTCACATTTACTGCTCTGATTTGTGCTCCGTTTTGAATAGATGTTTTGCTTTCGAGTTTGGGTTTGGAAATCTATGCAGAGTTTTCTATTGTCCATCGGCCTAAGATGCTGATTAGGCGTGAAGTCGGGATTTGAATACGATTTGTGTTTTCTCTTAAGGTGACAGCAGGCGTCTTTGTACGTGTTTTGGCGGGAAAATGTTTCCTAAAACTCAAGTCTTGCCAGCTGTACTAAGAAAGTAATCTCTGAAAATATAGAAACTTTGCTTAGTTTTAGCTGAAATTATTTAAATTAGTCTTAGAGCTTTGACTTATATTTATGTGTTAAGAATAGCTTAAGACTTATTGTTTATCTACCCTATAATAAGTCTATCTATAATCAGTTTATATTCTATATAAAATCTTTCTATATCTTTGACTTCTCAAATGAAAACTTTACCAAAATTATATATTATGATAAAGAAATATAACTACTATCATAGATATATATAAAACATAATGTAAAATAACAAAATTTATTAAAAAAATATAGGAGTCGAGCATCCCCTATTCCTGAGAAATGCTCTAGAGGTCATCGAATCCTAATTGAGGTCACCAAAACTTCTTGCAACACGTTACGCCTTATTATGACTGCGTGAACAAAAAAACGAAGCAAATTTTCTTGCCCCAGTAAAAAAAACACACTTAAAAAATTTGCAAACATGTTTTGCATACAAAAAACCGATCGTCAAATATTCGCATAATCAAAGAACAAAAATTAGGGAAATGTTCCCAAAATGCAGTTGCAAGGAAAGTCGAAGATCTTAAGTGCAACCACCAAATAGATGGAGGGGTCCAGTATATGTCCAGCTGCGTCCCAGTTACCTGAGACCCACATCACCCTACGCTGTCCGGGCGAATCTATTGTCCTTAAACTAGAGTAGAGCAGATAGAAAGATTTGGCATGTGCGAAAATCTACCCCATAATCCTAATGAAATTCCCAAATTAAAGATTTCCCGAACAATGGCAGCAAAATTCAAATGATTCTGAGCATACGAGTATTTATTTGCGTATCGAAATGTGTGCAGTCGTCATTTACCTATAAAATGGAATATTCATAAATCTTCTAGAAACGTTCAGTTAAAGTATAACAAAGTATAACAAAGCCCTGGCTATAGATCAATGTGTTCTGTTGAAACTCAGACAATCAACTTTTCGTTTATACTTGATATTATTACACAACACATACAATATTCTGATTCTGATCTAACTCTGGCTTTATTGAAGCTAATTAATTTAGTCGCTTTTTGGATAGTTCGTAGCTGACAGAACCATCACATGTCCAAGAGTTGTAATGTAATAATTGGTGTCATAAAAGTTAGTTAGAACGAACTGAATGTCAGTCAAATCCACGACATGTCAAACTTAGTTACCTCTCCAAATATATTGTACTATACAGAAACTTGAATAAAAGTTCAACACTGACACGCCAATATATATCAGTACTACGATTATATAAACCCGTCAATTTCTGTGCTCATTGCGTGATTATTGGGTGCGGCCATTGTTTTGATGACACACCAAATGGTTTGTGTATGTGATATGTCCATATGACATTTTACCTGTCAGCGCAGGCAAAGTGACAGGTTCCCGTTTTCACCTTTTGTTCATGTTTAGTAGGCGTGTCCGGACTCCGGAGAGCGTGCCACTGGGAAAATAATCACAAATTTACAGCTCCTCCGAACGTTAAGTGTAAGCAGCACACGCCATTGCTGTAAATATTATTGAATATTTTATTTGGTTCCCCATGTGCTTTAGTTTGTTCTGGAAGACAGACAGAATGTTTGACTTTAAGCATTATAATATCTCTGAATAGCCATTCTTATTTTTAATACTACTAAATAACTTGGTTTCAAGTATTTTATAGCTAATAGCTTGAATCACTCTCAATTAGATCAGCTTGCTCACTTTCGCTTATTCGACATTATATTGTAGTATGTTATATCGTACTACTATTTGTATTCTCATTGGCACGATGTATAAATAATACTATATACTATATACAGACCTGGCCCATTGTGACTTATTTTTGTTCCCAAAACTGAAGAGGTCCATGAGGCGACGACGCTGAGCAACGATTGAGGAGATAAAAACTGCATCGAAGGAGGAGCTTAACAAGATCACAAAAAATGCTTTGAGGATCGGAAGAAGCGCTGGCATAATTGCATTATATCTGAGGGGGATTACTTTTAAGGAGACAAAATAGATATCCCTAATTAAATAAACCCTTTCTTAAGAAACACAAAATTCGCAATACGTTTTGAACAGACCTCGTATATGACATATAATATGGATATACTATATGGTAGAAAATATACTTTATTGTTTTTAATCGTACAATATGACCAATTAAATTAGTTAGTTAGTTCACAAAGTTGCATCGTTATACTTATAAATACCTGTAAAAAGTTAAACAAATTAGATAGATTCTTATCACAGAATACTTTAAGCTTTAAGCCATAATTAATGTGCTTTCTTTATGAATTTTATATTGTTTTTATTATAAGACTCTTTTTATGGTTGTGTAATTTGTATGACATCCAAAATATGGACTTGATAATTAAGGAATTAGAACTGAGAAAGGGTATTAACCAGTCGCCCATAAGCGATTAGGCGATCTTAAGTACTAAATGATTTATAACTTGAAACGATCGCATGTTGACAATCTTTCAAATTTGGTAGTTCAAACAAGACAAACAACAACTAAGACATCGACGTGTGTTGAAAGCCTTTTTTGCAAGTGGCAAAGCAACTGGCGGATGATGTTGATGTTAGTTCGATTGAGAACTGGCAACAGAAATCAGAGATACCAGACACAGTAGACACTAACATCAGATCACGACAGTGGGAGAAGTGTGGACAGAGGGGTGACCGGGTTTGGGTTTGGGTTCAGGATCGGGATCGGAATCGGGTTGAGGTCTGAGCATGCAAAGTGAGTTACATATTCAGATGCACATGTACGGTCACTTGGCACAACCAGCGGATGAGGCTACAGATACAAATACAGATGCAGATAGTATGAGTATAAATGCAAAATACAGATAAAGATGCGATAAATGCTGCGCAAAAGCAAAATTGCAGCTGTAAGTGCAAAGCAGACATCGATAAGTGTGGACAGACGGAGTCAGATACATATACTCGTATCAACAGATACAGATATAAATACAGATACACACAGATACAGTGAAGATAGTGATGATCATGTGCAAAATGTGCCACATTTGTGGGGCAGAGAGTTTGAGGCTGAGGCTGAGGCAGAGGCTGTGCTGGAAGCACTTGACAAGAAAGAAATGAAGAAATAATTCCATTGAGTTGGCAAGTATGTGGGGAATCTCAAGCGAGACGAAATTAGACAAGCGTCGTGATTTACGGTACCCTTAAATCACATGACAACACACACAAAAAATGCTCTTATACACACACACACACAGAGAGACACAACAATAATGTAACGGCACATATCGAAAATCGAAGTGAAATCTTGTCGAGCAATAAGAAAATGCGTTGTCGATCTCAAAGTCTGCGACGCACATGTGGAATTGGGTGGTACTCTGACTGGGTACTGGGTGCTGGGCACTAAGAGCTCGAAAGCATAGGAATAACATATATTGTCAGACGATAATCATAATGATTATCTCTGACGCTCTGCTGGCGACACAATCGATCGATGCTTCCGTCTGTTAACTTCAGACGCAACTACTCTGATTTATGGCGCGAAATCGATTGTAATACAACTTGGAAGTTTTTTATTTGCCGATCTTCGCATCGCTTCAGGCGGCTACTCAAATATCAAAATAAAAAGACCAAAAGCAAACAGATTGCTGAAATACATAAAAAAAGAAAACATAAGATCAAAGCCAATCAAAGTCAAATGGCCAGACACAAGATTTGTATAAGAGTATATATAAATTTTGTTGAGGTAATTTAATATGCTTGTTCCTAGCACCCAGTCATTGATCATTTTGGGCATTTCCAGCTATTAACATGAATTTGTATTTAGCCCAAACAGAATCAGTAGTTTTGCTCAAATTAAGTAGATATTTAGCTTCCGCAATAGTTCTATTATACAGAGAACACAAATCTTTCAAACTTATTGATCTATTCAAACAATCAAAAGATTATTATACTTAATAAAAACTGACTCGACTTAAGGCTTAGTGGGGAGTACATATATAATCTCTGGTTAAGGATATAAATATATCTTACACTAAAAAATTTCAATTTGATTGCATTATAAATATTTAAGAAATTGAACTGATTAACTTGAAAAAAAGATGTTTAAGTTTAGTCTTTGAAATCCTTCCTATGAAAGAATTAAGTAAAATATATATTTATATCCTCAACTAGAATGAGATTGTATATATATATTTCAAGACTTAAATCGAGACCTTTTTTTTTAGGTATAATAAAAAGATATTAATTTGGAAATAATCAACCTGAAAATCCTATCAACTTTTTGAAAGATATAAGCTCAAGGCCTCAATAGCCAAAGCTATCAATCCTACTAGTTTCTAAGTTACCTTAAGAACTTTGTATATAATAATAATAATAATAATAATAATAATAATAATAATAATAATAATAATAATAATAATAATAATAATAATAATATAATAATAATAATAATAATAATAATAATAATAATAATAATAATAATAATAATAATAATAATAATAATAATAATAATAATAATAATAATAATAATAATAATAATAATAATAATAATAATAATAATAATAATAATAATAATATATAATAATAATAATAATAATAATAATAATAATAATAATAATAATAATAATAATAATAATAATAATAATAATAATAATAATAATAATAATAATAATAATAATAATAATAATAATAATAATAATAATAATAATAATAATAATAATAATAATAATAATAATAATAATAATAATAATAATAATAATAATAATAATAATAATAATAATAATAATAATAATAATAATAATAATAATAATAATAATAATAATAATAATAATAATAATAATAATAATAATAATAATAATAATAATAAGCGACTTACACGTGTCACTCTGAATTTGCATCTAAATTGAATAAGTTTTATTATGCCTTCCGATCCTTTATTTGTTAATTCTATTTTAATCACTATGATTCATTTAATACATTTCTAAACGGTTCTCTAGCTCATTTGAATGTAAATGAACTATCTGCTCCATACCCTAATACATACTACAGAATAATGTCCAGGAACCAGTTTGTATCTTAGCGGAAACCTGGTAAATGAAGTGAATCACATATGAATTCAAAATACTCGATTAGCTCATAACATTTGTAGTAAGTTTCGGTTAAATTTATGGTTTCGATATATTCTAGAACATTATTGTACAATATTATTAAGTATACTCAAAAAAAAACCCCCTACATATATCACATGATAGCATAAGTTGAATTAAGCTGAGCAAATTTGCATAAACAGAAAAGAAACGAATATAAATTTAAGCGCATTGACTTTATAGGCAATGTCAATGAAAGCAAACGCGAACCCGTTTTTGATATGTTTGTTTTGTGCGTCAAAACTAAAAGCATCAAGATTAAGCAGCGGGCAATTTGTGATTTTGGCTTAAAGTTGGAAATAAAACGAGTTTAGAGATTTGTTTTGGTAAACAATTGGGGATTTCTGAGGAGATTGTTCTTGAATTTCATTAAGATCAGTACGATAAACGATAGAACCAGATGGAACCTATAAAAGCGAGTTCATCTCACTTTGCTCAACACAGTTTGATTCTGAAATTAACTAAAATCACATTGTTTGAGTTCCGTGGATAAAGCACAGGAGCAAAATGCGCATCGCAATATTGTTTGCCTTCATTTTTGGAGTGGTGCTGTCTCTGGCCTACGCCGAGGAGCAGAAGCAACAGGACGTGGATCAGCAAGTGGGCCAGCAAGTGGAGCAGCAAGTCGTGCAGCACGTGCAGGAAGTGCTCCGTGCCAAGCGTCAGCTTGGCTTTGGCGGCTTTGGAAATCGCGGCTTTGGCGGAGGCTATGGATATGGAGGCTATGGCGGCTATTACGGCGGTGGATTCGGAGGTGGATATGGTGGATACGGAGGATATGGTGGATATGGAGGATATGGAGGATACGGCGGATATGGCGGATATGGTGGATACGGTGGATACGGTGGATACGGTGGATACGGCGGATATGGTGGTCATGGCCATAGACACCACCACCACCATCACCACGGTGGATTCTTCTAATTCTAAAATGTTAACTAATAAATTAGACTGAAACTAAAGAAAGTGATTTCATTGTTCTCTAAAGAACTGCTAATTAGATTAGATAATCTTGAGAATTCGATTTCTTTAAAGTGAAATTTCGAACATGTGCCTACTCCAAAATTATCACAGTAAATGGACCAAAACTTGACCTCGCCCATTGCAATGTGTTGACCCCCAGAGAGATGTGCGTGCCTGCTGCTCAAATGTCTGGCAGAGTATATTTTAAAAATAAATAGAAGCAAATCTCCATTTATTTATTAAGGCTACCCTCCACTTCGCCAAGAGGCCAGATCTTCCCCAAAATCTTGGAACTTCTGTGTCTACCTACTAATTAGATATTTTTGTGTGCCGTCTGTTTGTTTATGTTCCTAAGCTGTCACGAGTCGGCATCTCTTTTTTGAGCATTTGCAGACCCGTCAGACCATCGCGAGACGCATCTCAGAGTGTTCTGGGGTTCTGCTTTGCCTGTGTGTGTGTGTGTGGGTGTGTGTGTGGGAGGGCCTTTGTCTTGCTGCAATTATCACGTACGATTGTCATAATTATCATTTGAAATTTTATTTGATGACCTTTGGTCCTGTCTCCGTTCTTGTCTCCGTCCTTGTTTGTTTTCTCTTGATGCTTTTGCAGCAATTGCGTAAGACCAAAAAATATATATGTGACTTTTTATTTATTTTTTAGAAGTAAACGTTGCATTACAAACGAACTGTGCTCTGCATAAATTAAGTTCTTAAATTATCAATAAACTCAATAATATGTGGAGACAGTCGAATGGATCATATCGAATTCAATCACATTTGCAACACATGTGTTAAAGACGCAATAAAATCCATTCATGCCACAAATGTTGACTCCCTTCGCTCTAAGTATCCTCTGATTAGATTAATGATGTATTAATCCCGCTAATAAACATAAAAATCCACGCAAATTATATTCATGGCCAATAAAACGCCCTGTCGAGACCGAGACTGAGCCCGAGCCTGCACCCAGGACAAACCTCAATGATTCCTCACATGCGCATATTAATTTTGCGCCAAATCAGTAGATGGTTATCGGGGTGCCCTGTGGGCCATATGGGCCACATGGGCCACGTGGGTTGGGGAGTACTCGAATGCTTCGTGGGTTGTTGTCGCAACAACAACGCCCAGCTAACTACCAAGTACTTACCCCAGAATCAAGGATGGGAGAGCCGTCCCCTGGCTTGCGGCCTTCCTATTGTTTAATTGTCAATAGACATCGGCTTCTATCAATATCATAAAAGCTAATATTTTTCGGTTGGCTGGCCGAGGCAGAGCAATAGACATCCGATCCAATTGCGACTGCTTCGGTTGCACTGACAAACCGACTTGTGGGTATAAATAACCGCAAACATCCCCCCCATTAATCCCACCGGATATGCTCAATCAAAGCTCAAAGTGTGCGTGAGCTGGAGTGAGGTGTGAGCACCAGGTTCAGGTCTGTAGTGAGTGGGTGAGTGTAACGCCAAACCTGTCCAAAATACTGCTATACTCGCTCCGAGGGTTGGTTTTGTCTCATTGAAATCGTCCTACGAATATTTCATTCATCATTTTTCGCCTTTTCAACGCAAACCTGACAAACGGCAACAGCAACAACCCTCGGGGCGAGCGCTTAGAGTTAGTTAAAGGTTGCTTGCCAGGACCTGGACCTGGTCCTGAACCTCGAACCTCAACCTGGACGTGGGCATTCTTCCTGTCTTTGCTTGACTTTCGTGCAAGGCATGTTTTGATATTAAAATTGCGTAATTATAATTAACCACATGTGGGTTTGAGGCACAAATGCAGGTGGGGGGAGGCAGAGACACAGTTAGTGGCAGAGGCAAATGGTGGCAACGGTTTAACGTGTCCTCTGACTGCTTCCGCTCGTCTCGCGCTCAGTTGCTGCCTTTGTGGCGAGGTGTGTTGGCGGAAGGAAGCTACTCAGTTATGGCCACAGTTAAAGCTACGGCTACGGACGCGGCTGCCACTGCCACACAGGACTCGTTGCTCATGTGTCACGTGCGATGTGTGAGCACATTGTAACCGATATGCGGATTGTCGCCCCAGGGGCATAATCCATAATTTAGCATACTGTCAGCCAATTGATATTACTTGCCTTAATCTGATTGTGTTTATGTGTGTGTGTGTGTGTGTGTGTGTTTCATATAATTAAACCAAATTTTAAATTTAATTAGTGGAGGATTTTACAGCTTAAACTTTGTATGAAACGCGTGTTTCATTGTCCTTTTTGGGCTTACAAATCCAAAAACGTGCACAATGAAGATATGAAATGAATGTTCCGAATTTAAGCGTTTTATATATAATATAAAGGTAATATGTATATTATTTATGAAAAATAGTCTATGTATATAAGCTTTACGTATTCAAATTGAATCTCAAACAAGTTTTCTTTATGATCAACGCTTCTTTTGCTCAACACACAACTTTTTATTTTAGATATTATATACCACAATTATTATATAACACATAATTATGTGTATGAATATATATCCAACATATTTAGCTGCCAATCAATTCTCTCTTTTGTCCACAATAATTCAACTTTCGACTTTCAACTTTGTACTCGCAGCTATTAGACGCCTAACCCAGAGACCTCTAATTGTAATTAAGCATGGGAATCAAAGTAAAACACAAAACTATAAATACATGTGGCCAATAAATGACTATGAAAACGAATGTGTTGGTCAGGAGTAGGAGTCCACTTGGTGTACCATACAGCAAGACATTCCAGGCGTGCACACATGAGAATGGATTGGTTGGAGTACGTTGGAGTAGGATGCTGGGCACCGGGGCAGGGGAGTAGAGGAAGGGAAGAGATTACAAACGTGTTGCCATTAGTTAACTTCAGCTTTGATTGATTTCAATTAATCTTGGACGCTTGTAATTAATCATTGAACACTTTAATATGGTTAACAACTCTTGACCAAGCAACGGTTAAAAAGGTTCAACGAGCCGCAGACTTCTGAGGCCTTCAAGACAGCAGACAAGACGGTTCCAAAGCTCAACTGACAAACTGACAAAGTGACGTACACATGAGGGGGGGTTGCTGGAAAGTACAGCCAGAGATACTCGTATATCCAAAGACAGAGTCAGAGTCGGAGTCAGAGCTGGTTACCAAGGCAGCCGCCGTGGCAGAGTCTAAGAAAAATGAGCAAGTTTTGGAAAATGCGTTGGAGTAACGAACCAAAAGATTTTCATATTCGACGAGTGCAAGTGTTGGTTCATATGGCCGAAAGGCAACTGGCAAACAATCTCAGGCCTATCTCAGTAACCTGGCCAAGACTCTGCTCCAGTCAACAGCTAACAGCTAACAGGCAACAGCCCCAGCCCCCGACTAATTGTAGCTACAGTTCGCGCCACTTGAAGCCTTATGGCTTATGGCTAACGGAAAGCGGCTGCGATTGATGGCTATCAATGCCGATGACTTATGGACCATGTCCAGTTTCAGTTTCAGTCAAAATCCAGCCACAGACAACACACCATGTAAATCCATCCATGTGCCACATTTGGTTACAGTTCGTTACTGCAGCCTGCCAGCCTTTTGTGTATTGATTTTCCCATGGCTCAGGCAAATAGCCAAAAGCCAAGGAAATCCTTCTACGATTACGCGTATGTTTGCTTTATATATGTGGTCAGTCTATCAGTGAACAAATGTGCCGTAAAGGTGCCACCTGACATAAGTGTGTGTGTGTGGTAAAGTTAATCTAATCAGATTGAAACTGAATCAGAAAAGACTTTGTGTGACTGTAATTGAGATTAAGACTTAAACTTCAAACTAAACATGTGCAAACAAAGGAAAAGGTAATGGTGGAAAGTTCATAACAATTGAAAATATGTTCTTATTATTTGTATTATATATATATATATATGTCTTGTTTTATATGTATGTTATATATACTTCGTATATCAGTCCTAACGAATTCACTTTTACGAAAACAGTTTACATACGTTTTCTTTATAATAAACATTGTTTTATTTACTTACGAATTATAGTATTTGATGGTTTTTTATAAATAATGTACCATATATGTTATTAATAGCAGAAATACCTTATAGATGAGCTGCTAGAGTTATCAATCGAACGAATTTCACACTTGGACGCTAATGAATTTAATGAAGTCATTTTTCTTTAACCGATTAACAAAACTGCTCACAACATTGTTCTGGGCTTACCCTTCGCTGCGGTCCACATACCCGTAGCAGCAGCACTTCACTTAGAACAAGCGAGTTCATAATTTCGCATCATTAATCATCCATAACAAAGAGATCTCTGGGAGCGTTGGAGGCGTCCCAGGGCGGCAGCCCAAAGGGGACAATCGACGCCAGCTGATGCGCCGATTGACAGCTACCAAAGTGGCCAGGCGAAAGTAATTTGAGCCGCGTTCGAGATTTGCTGCCGTGGAATTAAAAAACAATTGTTAATTATTAAATTTTAAATTTTACACACTTTGCCACAAATGAGGCTCATCAGCGTATGGGCCCCGTCTGTGCCACATCTTCGAGCCAATCATCGGGCTGTGTAAAGGCCGACACCTCGCTGATGAGATCATTCATCAAACTCTAACCGGGTGAAATGAGTTGCCATTGTTGCCATTCAGTTGCTCGCACACAAAACAAAACATTTCGGGTAGTTGGAGCCTTATGTGGCTCCCATCGCTTGACTTTGACTGCTTAATTATCGCATCCAACGGTGGCAGCCGCACCAAAGGCAAAGGCAAAGGCATCGGATTTCGGTTAACTCATAAAAACTCTGTAACGCTTAGACACATACACGTAGAATTGTAGGCTTCAGAGCAGTTAACTGGGGTTGATTAACCATGACGAATATTAGATATACCCTAAGCTGACAGAAGTTTGAAAGAAGTTAAAGACAGACCTATATAACATTTATACTAACTTAAAGATCAAAGTCTTGGGGTATAGTTTTGAAACATAATCAGGTTCTGTTGCATAAGTAGTTTCTTCTTTTCTAGGTGCTAAGCCTGAGTTTTGCCTTGTGAATGTATTCACTCTGATCATATGAATAGGCAAGAAAACTCATAAGGCAAAATCTCTTTGGGAAATGCAAGAAAATAAATGACCAAACTGAAAAGCGGACAAGGCGCATAAATTCAGTAGACCGCAAAACGTTGCGCTTCATTAAAATCGGATTAAAGTCCTTGCATAAGGCGTCGCAAGCTGACGCTGACCAATATCCTTGCGCACGATTCCCACGCTGACCAAAGGACAAAACTCCCAAATCTCGGCTTGCCTCAGCGTATGCAAAAACGCAAATAAGTAAAGATGAAATGCGTAGAAAATCGACCCAAAATCAACCCCAATGCAAGCCAAGACTGCGAAATCCAGGAAGATCCAGGTATGAGTGGACCTACCGTTCCTTACCAGGAACCCTTTATTAAAATGTGTAAAATTTCAAGAAAATCAAGCAGAAAATTTACGCAAAATGGAAATTGATTTTTACTGACCAACGCTGGAAGTTCTCCGATGTAGATTGTCTGTAGGGTCCATATAGGGGGTTGAACTTGTCAACGATCTTCGCGACGTTCGTCGTTGGACAAAGGTTAATTTTCGTGTAGCTTGGGGTCAGTCTCGGACACTCGAACTCAGTTACCTGGCTGTCCAGCATCCGTATCCTCGTCGGTTCAGATCTTTTTTTCTATTGTTATTATTCGTGTGTCTTCCTGCAGCCTCTGACCTTTGGCTGCGGCCGCAATTAGGTAAAGTTTCTAAGGTCAAAAATATACATTCCAGATATTTTGCATTATATATTTTTGGTAGAAAAACAACCGGTGTGATATTTACATGCGGCACTCATACTCATACTCATACTCATAGTCGTACTTGTACTTATATTTGGCCTGGGCTTCGGCACCAAGTCCGCCCCATTGAATGACCTCTGGCATCCGATTTGAATATGTGCTAATGATTTGTGACATGCTCTTCCCGTCCAGCTCAGTTCCTACATATTACCCTCAGTTCTCCCAGCCTTTTATCGCAAATGTTTAATTCATGGGGCCTCGGACAATACCGTATACGAGTACACATGTGCTAAGAGTTGAGGAGTGTTTGTACTCGCAAGTACAGCCCATGTTCTATGTTCGATGTGGCAAAGGGTGGGCTTTGACTTTCAGACACATAAATAAAATTGGGCGTTTTAGTTGCTCATACTAAAAGGGAGGCTCGTATGTAATTACAGTAAAGTAACACACGCACACACCACACACACACACACACTGACTGACTGACAAACCCATGTGAGCTCAGGTGACCTTTTGACATGCGCGCTCAAAATACATTTCGAGTGGAGCACAAACACATGTGCATTTAAACAGTCTGTATATAGGGTTATAGCCTCAGAGGAGCATACACTCGGTATGAGTATATGATGTTTCGAACCCTTAAATAATTCGTCTGTGGTTGCATGTGGTGCATTTGATTGGGCTTAATGCATTCAAACAGCAAATGGCTTCAATACCAAAAAAATGCATTCAATTCTTATTGGTTTGCCTCGGGTATTATGGAATCATTAATAGTACATTTGTTTTATATTATAGTCTTAATACAATCCATAATATGAACTTCATTGTTGGCAGATATTTGTTGTTTTCTGTAATATTATTGTATCTTATCGATAGTTAAAAGATACAATATATATCTATATCTATCTATCTACTCATTAGAAGACTTCATTCAAAATGGAAATATATTTAAGTTCTAGAAATAGTTGCATTTCCGATTAACAATAGAAATATTGAAAAGCTGAGGGTAAATAAATCCATCATCCAGACGAGGCTCCATCAAGTAGATTAAGTTGACAAACTTTCGTCTGTGGGGTTCTATTTCAAATGGCAACTGTTTCTGTGTGTGTGTGTGTTTGTGTGTGTTGGAGTGTGTACACGAATACATTTTGTTCATTTTCCGGCGGCAGCTCCACTTTTCCAATGAATCATCAAGCCGACAACAACAATAAACAAAGGCAACTTTTTTTACAATGCAAAACAAAAACCAAAAAACGAAGAAAAAGGAAAAGCGAAAAGGAAAAAGGAAAATCAACACCAATGTGAGTGGGAGCAGAGCAGAAGTGAGAGTTGAAGCTGGAGCAGGATCCTATGCTTCTGCTCGTCAGTTTAACCAGGATGACATGGCCCGGTCCATTGCGGTCCTGGACTCTGGCATTTTAGCACTTATTCATAAAGTCCTAGCCGCAACAAAGTGCGACCAGAACTTGCCCCAAAATGAAAAACATGCAACAAAAACGATGCAAAAGAAGAATTACTAAAAATTTATCAATGTAAAAGTTTTCACTGCTTGCCAAATGGGAGCAGACGGATATACAGTTAGTAGTTAGTAGGGGAAGAAAATGGTTGGTAAGGGGCAGCTGTAGGTGGGGGGCGGGAAAAGGAAACAAGCAACAATGTAAATTATATGCCAGTTGGCTGCTGTTCCACTAGAGGGGGAAGTAGCGTTGTTTCCTCTGTCTGCCATTGTCATTGGGTTCTATGGGGGCTCGGGAGAGCATGTAAATACTATATTTCTCTGTGTGTGTGTAGTCCCTGAATCTGCAGCTGTATCTGTGTATGCACACATACTCGTATGTGTATATATGAGTTATATAAGTGCACTTCCTGCAAAAGTTCTTGTTGCATACATTTGTAGAAGCTGCATTTATTTACATAGAGTTTTACCTGATGCAGATACTTTTAAGCAAACATGGAAATTCACCTACAGGATCTTATGTTTCTATATTTAACACTGCTCTAGGCAAGTAATTACCTCTTAAACACATAGAAACATAGGCCTGTACTTAGGGTACTGCGTATTATAGTAGTACTAACTAGCCTTCATCCCATTTGCTGTATTGCATTACGAACCTTGGTTGCAGTTCTATTAACGAGCTCCAATTTTCTTCATTAATAACAATATTAGGAATAAAATATGCATCAATATTTATATATTACATATAAAAATATATTATAATTTATTCTAAAAGGCAATTGATCTTTGAATATAAATATAAACTACTTTGTTAGTGACTTTGCCAAAAATTGATAAATATTTTACAAATTTTCTAGACTTTTTACTGTTCAGGTATCTCTACATACTGTATATGGATAAATAAGTAAAGTCATAAAATAAATCTTATTTCTATATAAAATACAAGTTATATAATATAGCAATAATTGCAAGCAACCTTCCTTATCTTTTAAATACCACCTTATACCATGTAATATATTTCAACTTTTAGTTTGGATTAAATTGTATATATTAGCCAAGAATAATTCATAAATATTAAAATACTAATAAGAAATCAATATTCATCAAATTACTTTATAAGTATGTGAGATTATTATGTGAAAATTCCTTATTTTTTCAGAATTTTCCAAGTTAAATGCCGTTTCTATCTAAGAGCTTAAATTTTCTCTGTTGAATTTATAAAACGATTTGAAAAATCTAATATAAATCTATCAAAATATCTTAAATTTATACATTTGATTCGTATAGAATTAAGCCCCGCTTCAAGCATAGTTTCAATCACTGTGCCAAGCTGAACTTATACGGAGATTTTTTTGTTAAAGAGAACATGTTACGGGCAGCCACCTACTTTCAATGAACTGTCCAAAGCAGCAGTGCCACCCAGCTGGGAGTGGAGAAAAACCAAAGAGGAAAAAAGGATGAAAAAATTGGGAAACTGGCCAGTTGCCAACATGATGGCAAAGTTGTGGGTTAGGAGCCAAAGCAGCGAGTGCAAAGAGGCGCTCAAATGGGGTTGTCAGTATTTAACCCAAAAGGGTGGAGGTGCTGGCTGGCTGCGCGAACTCTGCGCAGAGCACGACCACGACAATGGATTGCCCAGGGAAGTGATGGGGCATGGGACATGGGGCATGGGGCATGTGCCATGTGGCGGGTTGTCGGCTGAGTATTGAGGATTGAGGGTTGGGGGTGGCAAGCATTCTGTATACTCGAGTAACATACGAGGCACTAACAAGAGGTGCCGAGAACCACGAGATTAGGTTCAAAGGCACAGCAGGCAGGACGCAAATACTGGCTGCAGGATGTGGCGCACCTATAATTCTTCGACCGGATGACGGTCTTCCACCGAGCAAGCAGGCGACAGCATCCCAATTGAATTAGACTATAATGGGTGCCAGAGAGAGACATCTAGCGGTGTTAATAAAAACCAAACTCAAAATATTTAGCTTCTTCCACTTGGCGTTGCTCATTTTTTTTCTTAAGTTTCCACTTTTGTTTGTGTTGTTTTTTTTTTTGCCGTTTGTCTGTCAGAGAGCAAACAGAAAGCGAATTCCGATACAGTTAATGATAAGCCAGCGCAGTTGAGCTGTGAGTGCGAAAGAGCTAGCTGCGAGTAGGGCAGTAAGAGTGAATACGCTGCAGAGGGCGTCGCCATATGATACTTTGAGTGAGAGAGCCTGTGTGTGTGTCAGAAGAGAGCGCTTGAGTGACTTAACGAAACTTGACGAAACATTTTGAGTGAGTTGAGCACTGCTTATTAGAAACTAAACAAATGTTTGAGTGCGCTGCCGCTCGCCACCCCTTACCAGTCCCATAAGAAATCGCTCATTGATCATCCAATTGAACGTTTTGCCCTACCCCCACATACAGAAAGGGCGCCGCTACCCCTTCCCCTCTCTCCCAGCTCCTCTATCCACGCACTTATATACGAACTACGAACGGTGCAAAGTGTCGTGCCACCATTTGGCCCCTAAACTTAGACGACACTTTTCTTATATTTCTGTTTCACTCTCCTGCAGCTCCCTCTCCCTCACCCTCCTTCTCCATCACTCGCTCCATAAAATATTGTACATATGAAGTGCTGAGGTGCTCAGTTCGCGTGGCTCTAAATTGTTTAGGTCCTCAGCGTATTGCAGAGCATTTAAATTATTTTTCAATTTCTACGCTCTTCGCGTGCAAATTGCCTCAAAATGCTAATTTCGTAATGTTATACAAAAATTTATGTTGGCGTTTCTAATTGCAAGCTGTTAGCATTCCGAATGCAGCTTTAACTGCACCTCCGGCCCCACATATAGAATCAGGTTTCCACAGCTGGAGAGAGGATGGGACGGAGAGGTGGATCTCGTTAAAATCAAATTAAATTATGATTTCATGTTTTGGCACTTTTCAAGTGTATCTATTGCGTGTCACGACACGTAACTTGACTCGAATCCAATTAGCATAAGTGAATATTCTAATTTGATTATGCTATACGCAGCAGTCAATGGGCTTCTGTTACACTCAAAGTAGCCAAAAGTAACACTTACTTAAGGAGGGGAGCTAAGTACTAAGTACATAGCTAGAAGGAACATTTTTAGTTTTAAAACTATTCCCAAAACTTAAAATGAGTCATACTTTTAGAAGCAACTAGATCTGAAGTGATTATGGTTTATTTACTTCAGGATCTCTATATAATCCAAGTTGGATTTCAGCAAGAAAGTTTACAGCTAGATAGTTCAGTTTGTACACACGATATGTTATCTACAGCACAGCCAATGGCAGAGAAGTTTATGTGCACGAGTTTTATAGATCGGCCATTACTTTTAAGTTTCGAGCAGCTAAGGATAAGTCCACAAAAAGTAGATCAAAACGCACTTTAATCAACCAACCAGAAAAGTTTACCTAGTTCACTCACAGAGAAATATATTTGCTTTATTTTTTCCGTTTCTTGGATGGGTGGAGCTCATTTTAAAGTCGTCGCACAGATTTTGGAAGTGACATATAGTATGGGTGGATAGATAAGAGAAGAGCTTTAACGGTAAAGCATCTAATAAGCAGTAAAAAGACAAACAGAAACTGACAAAACGAGTTCTTGTTGGACGCCCAGTGCACAGTGCAAGTCCAATGAGCACGAGAGCCGAACAACAACATTTTCACTCAACGCGACAGAGCTGAGAGCGTGCTCATATACTGGTGGTGGTAGTCGCAGCGGCAGTGGTGGAAGTGGTGGTGGTGGTGGTGTTGTACTGAGCGCAAGTGAGCAAATCAGCCAAACGCATTGAAGGTCTTGCCCCGCCACCAGGAGAGAGAGAGCAACGGGTGCGAGTGCGAGTGCGAATGCGAGCGGCGACTTCCACTCAAATGGAGCTGGGCCATTGGGTCGACGGGAGTGCAAGCGGCACAGCGATAGATCAGCCACGGAGTGCAGCTGTATCTGTGTATCTGTGTATCTGTATCTGTATCTCTGCTATACTGTGCTGTGTCTTTTGTCAGTGGTGGTGGAATGAGAGAGATTTGTGTGATGTGTCGTTAGGTCGAAACGGTCGAGTCGGGTCGGGTCGTGTACCTTTTGCCACGAATGTTTTGCCAGTCAGGCTCTAAAAGGCCTTACGAGAACAGCTGAGATTTTGCTGCTCGCATGACGCGCATTTTTACAAAGATAGAAAAATTTTTGAAAAATTTTTATATATTTCCCCAAGTGCAGTAAGCGAGCAAATAAATATCTTCAAGTCTTCGAGCCCATACAAAAATATTTATATATTCGTGTGTGTGTACAGAAATAAACGCAGCGAGATAACAAAAAATATACCGAATATCAAATTGAATTCAAATCAATTTAATAAAATCTAAATAAAAACGCAAAAGTGTTTTCGTGCTGTGTAAAATGTGCAGACCAAGAATAAAATATTAAATCAAAATCAAATCAATTAAAAATACAACTAAATATTACAACGAATAAATTAAACAACAACTTCGCAAAAAGTGCAAGCGGGAAAGTAATTTGATAACGAAAAGATCGAAAATTGATAAATAATTTTGGAATTATATTTGCGAGTTTTCCAAGTGAGGAACGTGCAAAGTGTATTCCAGCGGTTATTCCACGTGTTCCGATCCGGCCGCCAAAATTATTACGCACAATTCCCTGAGCGTGTACGGTGGCGGCGTCATGTGCGCCTCACCGTCCACAGCTCCCGGCTTCTTCAATCCGCGGCCGCAGTCCGGTGCCGAGCTGTCCGCCTTTGATCTAGGCCTCTCGCGGTCCATGACACTGGGCGTGCCGCCGCACAGTGCCTGGCATGATCCCAATTTGGGTGGCCATCTGCATGCCTCGGCCGGACCCGGCTCGCTGGGTGGCACTGGCACCAGCAGCGGTGGCGGCGGCGGAGGCACTACGCCCAGCAGTGTAGCCAGCCAGCAATCGGCGGGCATAAAGCAGGATCTGTCCGGCCTGACCGCCTCCACAGGGAATCTCAACCAAAGCGCGCATCATGTCATCAAGGAGGATCTCTCCAGCTTGCCCAGCGCCAATGGTGGTTCCACATCCGCTCACCACACAAGCGCCTCTCAATCTGGCCATGGACCGGATCTGGTGCCAATCATTAAGGGTTCACAGTCTGCCAGCTGTTTGGGTGGCAGCGCTGGAGGCGGCGGCAACGGAGGCAGCACCACACCCAGCTCCCAGGCCAACAGCTCACATTCGCAGAGCAGCAACAGCGGATCCCAAATAGATTCCAAGCAGAACATCGAGTGCGTTGTCTGCGGCGACAAGAGCTCCGGCAAGCACTACGGACAATTTACCTGTGAAGGTGAGTACAAGGGGTAATTCTAAGATTATAATGCCAAGGGGTGGGGAACTTGTGTACAGAAATCGCTAGTTGATTTCAATTGAATCTCTGTATCTTTGTATCTTTCTATCTTTGTATCTTTGTATCTTGTTTTTTATCGCTTTATCGCCTCGATGATGACCAAACAGAAATCTTAACGCTTAAAAATAGTTTCGTTGGGAAACTCTATGCAAGAGTCTCTAAAAACTCTCAGAAATTCAGAAACTACTCAAAAGCGTGCCTGCTGGCCGCTGATTTTTGACAGTTACTGTGAATTATGGCAGTTTGATGAGTTGGCAATAAAATTCGGAGATGTATGGCAAGTTGTCTTCGTCTGGGTGGGTGTGGGTTTTGCAAAAATTGCCAGAGCAACAGAGATAGAAGAGGCCAACGGCTACAGTGGGAGCAGTGCAACAGGGCAGCAACTCGTATCTTTTACTGAAAATTGGCAAAGATTTGCCTGAGCTTCAGTACAAAATGCTTAGCTGCAGCTCAAGAAACTGTTTCTTTCAAAGTTAAAAAGAAAAGAGTTGCTGTGGATGCGACTAGTTAAACACTGATTTAAGATAAGTTTGTATACTAGTAGCATTTGTTTCGTTAATTAACCCAAAAATGTACTTATCTACACATAAAGCTGGAGATAATTTGTCAACAATTTGCAAGTCACAGAAATTTGTATCGTTTACTATTACCTATGTGAAAAGTATTTCATTCTGTAGATAATTATGTTAGTCAGTTTCCTGGCTTTCTATAATCAAATCAATCTGTAAGCTTTCCCCTATTGGGATCTACGATCCAATTAGATTCTTGCATAAGTTTTCTTTAGAAAATTACGAAATTTTCAGCCTGGAAAGCAATTATTGCATCAGCAGGCGCCTTGCAGATATTTTTGCTGAGAGTCTGGTCAAAATGCTGTTACAACCACTTGGATCGCTGTAGTCGCCCCTGAGCGACCCCAAGACGCATCTTAGTACTCGCTTATCGCTAGATAAAAAATATTATCTAAATAAAATACGGTGCGCGCTTTTGTAGCAGACCAAACAATTGTTGTGCAAACATGCAAATTGTGCGGCGGGTCTGCTAAATGAAGTGCCCACCTCTTTATTGTCTTAGACCTGGCCAGGTAGAAACTCAGACTGTTATTAGGGAGTGCTGCGTAGGGGGAATAGTTGCAATCGTGAGTTAAGATTAACGCTGCACGCAGCGTTGGCATTTAGTGCAACTTCAAGTTGAACTTGTCATATTCGTATCTCTTCAAATGTTCTGCTTTTAGTCAGAGAGAAATGACTGCTGCACGGCATAGATAGTCGCACATAGATACATTTGCACAGTGGTATGAGCATATAAGAACATAAGATTTATGACCATGATTCAATATCGCATTATTTTTCTAATCATCGCTGATCATTTGTCATCTTTTGTTTCTAAATATACGAATGTATTTCATAAATGTTTGAGCGAAAATATCTTGCAGATACCAAAATGATCTTGTACCACTGTGTGGTGGCTGGTGCGTTGCATTGTAGGCGCTTTTATTATTATTAATCACCGAGCATTTTGTACGCATGTGCAGCAACAATAGCAACAACAAGAAGAACAATCAAAATATGTTGCTCGGTGAGCGTCTCGTTGCATTCTGAAGGTGTTTCTCCACTCGCCACCCGCTTGTCCAGCTTCAGTGTGTTTGTTCATGTATCTGGATACATGTATGCATGTGTATCTGTGTATCTTTTGGGGCTGCGGCTGCGGCTGCGGCTGCTGATGATGTTGCCACGATAGCAATCTATTTTGTTCTATGCAATCGCCAGTTGTAGACGGCCACTCAGTCTCCAGTCTCAAGTTGTAAGTTGCAAGTCTCAAGATGTTGAAGCAAATGCAAGCGAGCAGGCATAAAAAGAGAATTTCAAAATATCAAGTAAAGCGCATAGAAAGCGTTCGCTGCTCTCAGGCACATATCATTGCCAGTTGTACTTCTATTATTATTATTATTTTTTACGTTTTGTGGATCGCACAAACAAAATATGCTTTGAACCAAATGGCATAATGTGCATACACTCGCCGCGTCCTTTCAGCTGATTCACTTCTTCAAGCTATTCGTATTCGTATTCGTATTCGTACTTTACCATATTGTAGATACTTCTCACAACTAGTTTGGCTGCTGTCTCTGTGCGCTCACTTGTCTGTCTGTCTCTCTGTCTCTGTCTCTGTCTGTCTGCCTGTCTGTCTGGCAACGTCTGTCGGCATGTCCAAGGCGCAGTATGTGAAATTTATTCCAAGGCACCCCACTCCGTAGGTCGTCCTTTCAGTCTCAATACTCGTATTCGTAGCTGTAAGATTAATTGTAGCTTATGCGTGTTGCCTTGTTCGAGTTCCCTGTTCCAGTCCACACGGTACCACAATCCCCTTTGGCCAGCGTCTTGGTCTACTCTCTCAAGTCCATTGTAGTAGCAACTTGTTTGATTTCGCACACAGCTGTTCTCCATGGCCACACTTGTAGGCGCAGATTGGTGAAATTGGGCACTGAAAGAAATCACAAGTCCCACTCATTATTTCCGCCACAACTTTCAGTCAGAATACTCACTTACAGGTATAAAAAAAGACTTATACTCGTATCGAAGCACTCGCAACTTTAGCTGCAAAATGCCGTCTAACCTTTCATAAAAGTCACGGTTCGGGGCTGCCTGAAAAATGTTCACTGATACAAGCGCCTTGATAATATTAATGATGAGTGCATGCCTCTAATGTGCCAGTCCAGGTCCCCAGCAATCTCCAGCAAAGCACACCAATCCACACCAGGCAAACACACACACACACACACACACAGAGAATAACTACAACATATACTTCTCGCCTATTAATTTGGCTATTTGTCATGGCTATTAGTAGGCAATAGTTGAATTTTCTCAGCTTTTTCGCTTTGGCTCATCATTAATAATATGAGTCTGTGATATGGCTCTTAAGATTATGTGTTATGCAGTTGCTTCTAGGAATCTTTTCAAAGGTTCTTCTTCTTCTCTAGTTTTAGTTTGAATTACAAATTTTTTGCATTGCGTTTATTAATTGCACGAAGAAAATCTTAGCGCCCATGTCAAAAGCTAATTAAGTTGATTTATCTAGTGCCCCACATGAAAATGACAAATAAATTCTTCAAAAAAATTACCTCAGCAACTAAGTAGCAAGCGTGTAATTAATTAACTGCCACATAAACAGAACACAATTGCAGTGAAATTATTAAAAATGCATAGCGCTAAAAGAAAAAATATTAACAGCAAGAGGAACAACGTCGTGGCGCTTGATAAAAAAGCATAAGAAATTGCCAAGATGTCTAATTATTAAGCGCGAGCAGCGCACATTAGCGAATGTATCTCACAGATACACAGTTTGTCAACTGTAGTGTGTAGGAAGGAAGTTTAATGTAAACTCATTTAAATGGGTTCCCACGTTCCGCAATTAATGCGCAACCCCAAAATTCAAGAATTCATAAACAGACCCAAACGGTAGTCAAGCCAAGATCCATGTTCCATGTCGAAACCCTCCCAAAAGACACAAGAAAAAAACAAAAATTTCAATGTTGACAATGTCACAGTTTTGTCTTCTCCTCGCTTGTCCATAGTCTTCATTATGAGTGGATGTATCTTTGTATCTTTGTTGTTCTTTTTTGGGGATTTCTTTGTGCCCAAATGAAGAAATTTGCTGAACAACATGTGTGGCTTTTTAATTCCCATCATTATGATGTAGGCAAATAAACCACTTGACGCGAGTTCCTTACACACAGAAATAGTAGTTACTTCTTATTTGTCGACGCATAATGATGATTTATATATAAAAGAAAACTGGTTGCACTTAAATGAAATTCAAATGAATGAATCACGACAATATTCCTTTGGTTGTTAAAACTTAAAAGCTATGGAGTTATGGAAGGAAAAGACGGAACGAGACTGAAAAGTTCATAAACAAAGTTTGTTTAGTCACATTCTTTGTCTAAAGCGACAATCTGAAGATCTTCTATATCTAAAGATGCAAAATTTGACTTTTAGTTATGTTTTTCATATCGATCGAGACATAGGCTTTAGTTAACGATCGGATCATAAAAGCCAAAACAATTTCCAAGGAAAGACCCAGAAGCGTTGAGGCTAAACTGCTTGAGGCGTACTCAAATGTGAATCTATATCTTTCAGTGAGTCAGGTGATTACAGAAGAGAGTGCAGAGTATTCTTTAGTCTGTGGCACTTTCTTTTAATTTAAGAAAATATTTCTTTTTTGTATATATTCTGCGCAAATTTTTGACTTTTCACTTTTGCACCTCGAATGGGGCAATTCTTTAAATGGCGCTCATCCGTTGATCGGAGTCTTTAATAAATTTCATGAAAATTCCGCTTGGTAGACACATTCGCTGAGCTTTAACAAAGCAGCACATAAATCAATTAGCTGTCTCCTCGATGCCCCAAAAAAAGCACAAGAAAATATACAAAAAGTAACAGCAACAAAGTAAATACGACTGCAAAAACATTAACAACGCCCACTGCGCATTTTTCAGATCTGTTTTTATATATATATTTTACTTTTTTGTAATTTTTTAGTATTTTTCTTACTTGTACTTCGCGCTGCAATTTATGACGTTGCAGCCTTATGCAGTTTGGGGCGTATGGGCGTGGCTGCGAAGCCCGCAGCAAACAGTATTTTACTTATTAATTAGCAACAAAAAACTTAATAAATTTCAAGCTTGTATTTAATTTGCATTCAGCTGGGATGCGAGTAAGCCCCGAAAAAAAGAGTCCAGACCAGACTCGATTTTCCTCCCCTTAATCGTATCATTTATAATATGAATATAAATCGTATTTTGATGAACATTTATAACTTCCGTGCGATTTGATACACACACTAGCACACACACACACACACACACACACACACACATGATTTACAGTATGTTATAGCAAACCGAAGTCGAAGTCTTGTTAACTTATAGCCGCAATATTTGTTTTGACAAATTATTATGACGATTTGTTGCTGCCACTCGACGTTGGTCGGCAGTGGCAGCAAAACGGTGGCAATAAAAATTGTGAGGTAGCTGCCGAATAAGAAGAAAAAGCAGAAAGAGAGGAACAAACTGATGATATTTATGAGGGCAGAGCTGAAATGGTGGTGAACCCTTCATCGGGATTGCTTAACTTTTTCCTTGTCAACATTAATGAGCCTGAGCCACAGTCAGAGACAGTCAGAGATTTGGCCTGGAAATAAATTTGGCACAAGCGCCAGCGCAGCCCTTCATTAAAACCAAACTGAAAAATCACTGAATACGAAACTTAATTGTACAGATTTTGGCCAAAACAAAAACAAAAACAAACAACTAAAACAACAGCAAAGACATTGTAATCATTAAGCGCTGACTTGTAGTACAAATCGTTGTACTTAGAAGAAATGTTAAAGCGAATATAGCTAGAGCTTGCTGGAAGTTGGAAGCTCGAAGCTGGAAGCTGAGCCTCGTCTCAGCCAAATGAGGCGCAAAAAATGCATCCTGACACGATGCGATTTCGAAAAATTCAACCCGAAAACTGCAGAAGAAACAAAAAAACAAGAGGAAAATCTTTGGCAGTGAAGCGAGTCGCTTCGAGTGGCTGGAAAATCGTGAACTACCAACTGAGCGAGTTGATCCGCTTTATAATGTAACGGTTTAATTAATTATGTTAAGCTGCAGCCTCTCTGGGCCACAAGACCGTGCAACGTGCAACACAGATCCAGGCATTTGGGCTTCTTCTTCTTCTCTACACAGTTGTTGCCACTTCATGCGCAATTTTCGTTTTCAACTAACTTGGCTAATCGATCAGCTGCAGCAAGCCGCATCCCCTTAGCCCTTACCCCTTGCCCCGAATAGCTTCCAGAAATATATTTGGCTGTACGAGTATTTTTGTGCAACCATTGCCTGGCACGTTTTGTGGCATCTTTCGCTCTCTCGTAGTTGGTGCCTTATGCACTTGCAACATTTTGCCCAGCTAACTAAGAACAGCCAGAGTTTAAGCCAGAGCCTTAGCCAGAGCCCCAGCTTGAGCTGAGCCAAGCTGCAAGCTGCGGCTCATGACGACATGCCCCGCGGTGCAGAGTTGCCGCGTCTCTTTAATAGTGCAACTCCGCAGCAATAACCTTTCTTATCGCCATGTGTCGCTGCCATTGCCCAAGTCCAAGCCCAGGTCCAGGCCCAAACTGTGTACATGACCAAGCCGGAGACTTGCTCTTGAACTGGGTCTGGAACTTCGCATAGAGTTTGGCTGCATAACTTCACATAGCATCAGTTAAATCAAAGCTAAATCGCTTATCTTTATTTTCGCCAGTCTCAGTCGGCATTTTGTTGAAGTTGCAGTTGTTGTTGCAGCCGAGCAACGTGCGAATTGCTTTAGATTGCTCTGCATATGGTAGCATATGGGCCAATCTTCGCAAGAGGTGAAAACTTTTGTCTTCTATACAAATTGCGCGCTGAAAACAAGTTTTAAGATACTCATAATTAAACAGTGCAGATACTTTTCTTTATAGCAGCTCTAAGTTTTGGTTAAGTTCCTTATTCTGTTTAAGATTCATTTCTTTTAATCAAAGAGGTAAATATACTATTTATATCTCAAGTTTCTTATGATCATTTGTATCTATACATTTTGATGCAATTCTCGTTTCCTTCTTAAGTTCTATCAATGTATCTTTATCTGAAATAGGGCAACTCTTTCAGCTAATTCAACTTCAGTCTTACACAACCAATTTACGATTCGCTCAGTCAGTCAGCAGTTTCATTAAGTGGAAAGTTCTTAAATTTGCCACAGTTGCAAGCAGTTACACATTAGCCGCGACACAAACACGCGCACAGAAATACAAGCCGCTTCCCAGAAGTATCTTCAGGCCTTTGCTTTACCATTGACCTATATCGAGCTATAAACCCTGCTGGTTTATAGCAGTGTCAACCCCAAATGGCGTGGCCTGCTGTTACCCAGTAATCAGCTGGGCACCTGCAGCAGCAAGTTGCAACATCAACCAGAACCAGAACCAGAACTTCCGCCTTACTCATCAAATGAAGTTCAAGCGCGTTCATAATCAGCGTATTTTGTAGATACTCGAGGTGCATGCAAGTTAAAAGATTTTGCGATTCGTGTCTGGACTGCAATTATGTTTTGGTTGTACTCTAGATACTTTGTGTCTAGCTGGTTTGCTTTGGTTACCGCCGCCTAAAGCTTAGTATATATTCAGTTTTCAGTTTTCAGTCTTCAATCTGCAGTCTTCAGTCTACAGTCTACAATACATATACTCGTATAGTCTACAGTCTACAGTCGCTGTGCTAATTACTTTGACTAGTTGCCTGCACATGTAAGCTTAACATTTAATTATTGCGACTTAATGATGGCTCTCTTGCTGTGCTACCTGTGTACTGTGTGTACTTTGGGTGTGTGTGAGTGGTGTATGTGAGAGTGTGTTTATTAATAATTAGAAAATAAGCCGACAATGGGGCGGTGTCTGGGCTGCTATTGACTTTTGTGTTACACTTCTGGCAACGGTGCATTGACCGCATATGCAGCTAACACACACACACACACACACACACACACACACACACATACACAGACACAGACACATCCAATGAAATTGGCCAAAAATTTTCTTGAATTGGCAATTGGCACTCGCTGATAGGCAATTTTCTAGCGCTTGCTGTGTAGATAAATAGTCGGAGCTGCAAGTTAATGCTCAGATACAGAGATACAGATACTTTTACAGACACCCATACAGTCACTCATATTCGCAGTTAGACATATTTGCAGTTGCTCTCGTGGAGCCAAACTAATTTCACGCTTTAAATTGAGCGGCCAAGCGGCAAAAGTCTCGCGTTGCCTGCACTTTCATTTGTGGCTCATGGCCATAATCACGCTAGGGCCAAAAAGGGGGCTGACGCGGGGCTGGGTTGGGGAGGAATAATAATACTCGTATCGTGCAGATTCTTCGCACACTTTTCAGGAAGTTCAATTAATAGAACGCTTAGCTTAGCTGTTGTTCTTGCAACAACTCGTACTATAACTGTTCTGAACGCTTTGTGGCGCGTAGCGCACGCGAGCGCCCACAAGGTGCCTCCTCGCCCTTGCCGCGACTGAGGCCACACGATTATTACTCCCATATAGAAGCTGGCAATTAAGCCAAGGAGTAATTGAAACTACCGCAAAGTGCGGCCGGCTTATTGGCTAAACTGTCTGTACTTATGAGATACATTTTGAAGCCATAGCAAGACAATGGTAGCTGCGGTGCTATAAGGCTTCTCTTGGAAAGGATTTACACTTGCACCCTAAGTGACTTTTGGGGCTTACAGCTTACAGCTTACAGCTTACAGTGTCCGTAGATACGACTCAATCTCAAACTGTATCTGCATCTGCATTTGTATCTGTATCTGCGATTAAAGTACTCGCATCTATCGCTCCACCCTTTTTCGGTTATTGATATAACGATAGGCCGACGATCGGGCCTGGCTACCCATTCCCCATTCCCCATTCCCCATAGCCCATTCGCCCTCTCAGATTTTGTTTACCGTATCTTCTGCGCATAGTCGAATGCTTCTCCACTCGTATCTTCATCAATAACGACACGGCACAGCGTTCGCATCGTCTGGTTGCTGCAACTGAGCTCCAGATAATGCCGCGATATGCGCATATGGGCAGCGCCTCCTCGGTTGCAGTTCTTTTATTTTCTATGCTGGCCAAAACCCAAAGGTACGACTACCACGCCAGGCCTAGCTGTCCAACTGTCCAGCAATCCAGCTGTCCCGTTGTCTGACTGTCCCTCAGTCCACAGCAACAACAACAACAACAATATCAACAATAACAACAAGGAAAGTGCAGTCAAAGTTTTGTGGAAAAGAGGTATAAAGGCAACGGTACGTTTTGTGCTGAAATCGTGACTTGGTACAATATCGTTATTCGTAGATCATATGGTGTAAAAGCTTAAGTGTGTGGTATGTGTATGTGTGTGTGTGTGGATATTTCCTAGATACCTTTTAGCTGGCTTTTGGGCTTGTCTAGCGCAGCGTGTGAGGCCAACGTTTGCATTAGGAGTTTATTCACTGCAATACGAGTATGCCCTTCTCAGATACTATTCCTAAACATGCACATGAAGTATACTGGAGAGCTTTTTAAAAAGCCTTAAAAGCTTAAAGCTTACATGTGATCCTCTCTACAAGGCTCAGCACATTTAAACTGTACGTTTAAAGATGATCCTTGTACTAAGCTTTACATTCTCTGCGATCGAAGGATTAAGCTTCTCTCGCGTTTTTATCAGCTAGCTTTAAGCTCATCTGTAGCGCATCCAGCGATCGACTTAAGCTGATCGTCTTTCAGCCACGTTTTGGTCCACACGATCACAACGCAGTCTTCCCCCTCATTGAATGGTTAGGCAGGAGCGCGCATTGAAAATCTTTTATAGCGTTGATCGCATGGCTTTGGACGGCTTTGGTTTTGGCTGTTGCTTTGGCTTTGGCTGTGGCTTTTGCTGTGGCTTTAGCTGCGGCTTTAGCTGTGGCTGGTACTGTGCTTACATATTTTGTTTGATGATGATTTTACAGCTTAAAACGAATTTTATGAGCATATGCCATTGTTTTGAGTTATTGTGAGAACTTTTGTGTGGCACAGCCCAGAGCAAGGCCCACAGTAACAGACAACAGCAAGACAATACGAATACGCAGGCCTGCTCCTAGAACTGCCAACAGGAAGGACTATACTCGTATAGTAGTACCTCTTTATGCAGGTATGCAGGCCAGAGGAACCAAGTGATACACATGTTCAGATACATGGCGACATCAAATTGCAGTCGAGCTTGTAAACAACACGCCAGCTCCAGCTTGTAGAGTGCTTAATGGTTACCCACAACAAGAACAACAACAACTTGCAACTGCAGCTAACGTGGCTAGTCCTCAGCCTTAACAGTAAATTCGTGGTGAAGCAGCCAAAAAAAAAACAAAATAAAACGAAAAATGCAGCAGCCGCCCAGCATTATGAGGCTCTCTTCTTCTTCTCGTGTGTGTGTGTGTGTGTGTGTGTAGCAAAGACATAAAGAGACCCAGTTGAGGCACTGAGTCAGTCGTATCTTCGTGCCCAAGATACACTTTGTTAATTGAAAGCCATTAAAGGTAATTTTATGGAAGGCGTTAAGCCATGAAACGTGTAACATGACCATTGACATAGGCATCAGCCTTTGCTTGGATCGAAGGGAGTCCGGGGAGTGCAGGGTATTAAAGGAAGCACTAGGACACAACTGCGAGTGTCATGAAGTGAAGTGCAACTTGCCGCATTTGGTGGCTTGTTCTTCGCTCAGGTACTTTGCTTTACAAGTGGTAACAATTTTTGTTCCTCTTTTTTATGTTTAGTGTTTTATTTCTTCTTTCATTTGATGCAAGTGCTATGGAATTTGTTTTGCTTGTTGCAAATCGGTTGATGGTGCAACAGACAGAGAATTGCCTGCTTCAAACTTTCTTATATATGTATGTATATATATCGGAATGGTCATAAAGATGTTATCCCGAATGTAGCGAACGAAACCTGTGTGTATGAACTGAGGTATAATGCCAGACCTGTAGCTGCTCCTCAACGAATTTATACAAAGAACATGCTAGAGTACTCGATTTAGATACTATGAAAGAACATAGGATATTATTCTGTCATTTATTTTATTGAAATCTTAAACAATGTTTACATAATATCTAAAATATTTATTAACTCGTTCTTTGCAGGCTGCAAATCATTCTTCAAACGCTCCGTTCGTCGCAATCTCACATACTCATGTCGGGGCAGCAGAAACTGTCCCATAGATCAGCATCATCGCAATCAATGCCAGTACTGCCGATTGAAAAAGTGCCTCAAAATGGGCATGAGACGCGAAGGTAAGTCTTTCCCCATACACAAAGGAAAATGCTTTATAGTTCTAGAATACAATTCGAAATTTCTCGCAACGGGTGTGGGTCAATTAAAAGTCAAACAGTGAGGCAAATACATAAATAAATTAAACGAAGAATCACCGAAACGTAGGCAAGAATACAAATAAAAACAAAAGCAAAACAAAGAAAGTAAACACAAAAAAAAAGAAAGAGAAAAGCCAAAAACAAAAACAAATCGGAAGTAGTACGCTAGAAATACGAGTAAAAATAAAAATTGATTTTGTTCTGAATTTGGGTTACGTTAGTCCCAATAAATGGGACAACTAAATGTCACATGCTAGGAATTTGCACAGCACACAACTGACAAGTGTGGGTTGCTCTTTAGGTGGTTCCACTTGATGGTGGTTCAGCTATTTGGATACCAAGTGGTGGCCACCTGCCAAAGAATGTAGCCGCAGCCAAGTGGCAAAATATAATAGGCTAAAGCTTATGGACCACAGTTGAATAGGTGCAAGTCAACCAAGGAACTCATTCGAATAACTAATTGATTATACCTTAATTCATAAATATTTCCAAAACACCCAACTTGAAAATGTCTACAGGGTATACAAACAATTAGGCATTGGGTACAGCATATTGACCCTAGAGATCAAATGCAAACTTGTTCGTTCGCTGGTTAATAATTAAAAATTGCCACTACTACAAGAAAGAGATATATGTTATATAAGTATGAGTGCTCAGATACTCAAATAGTTGAATACTCAAATAGTTGAATAGTTGAATAGTTGAGAAGTTGAGCATACGAACGAGTATTAGGAATTAGTTCAATATTGTAATTTGTGTGTCGACACTTTTCTATTTGTTGTTGTTGTTGTTGCTGTTGAGCTTGTGCCAAGTTTTGCTCGCAATGAGCTAGCACTAATGATTTATTAAAGTTAATTTGATTAGATCGGATGGATAACACTGGCAGAAAATCATAGGTTAACTCGAGAACCGCAAGGTAGTTAAATGATTAGCTCGTTAGAGCTGCAAGGAAATGAATGAACAGACGGCTTTCAATCACAAATGGAAATAGTATTGAGTATTTTCCTTTTCCTTGCGTACGAGATACATATGAGTATATGATTTTTGACAGTGTATGTGGTCAGTTAATCAAAGGCAGCTAAAATGGATGTATGCAACTAATTTGTGAGCAACGTTTGTTAACAAATATTTGGCATAGTTGGGCCAAATGTTTTCCTACAACGACGACAAATTGACAGGCGATTCATTGATCGGCACAGTGGGTCGATCACTGATTGTCCAACTGACTGACTGACTGAGTGACTGACTGAGTGACTGGCTGATTGGTGGGTTAGTTGCAGTTGTCGGCATTAACAATTAACGTCTGTCTGGCTGCGAGAGGGAGACCCGTCGAGCTGCTGCACAAAGCTGTTATTATTTGCACTAATATTGACAGGTTTTGCGCAAAATGCTAATAACCCACGGCAGCAGATGTTAAGCGAAGTTGTTGTTGTTGCTTTTGAAGCGATTTGGGTTAAGAACGAGTATAATGTATGGTGACTGTGGCAATTAAAATTCAGCTATACCTAGGCAGGCGCACATTGTTATTAAATGTATCTAAACATTGATTTAACCGACTCTGCGTTGAATACTCGTCGAATACGCGTATTGCGCAAAATCCATCAAAGAATTTGCCTAGGCCAAGTCCAAAGTATTTCCATATTCATGTGGCTAATGGCAGCGTATGAAGCCCAAAATGTTGGCTACCTGTTTGGCCATTAAACGTATGATTACCTGTAACTGACACTGGCTGACAACTTGTCAACTTCATAAAACGCAAAAGAGTTCAACACCTTTGCTACTCGTACTACCTTATAGTAGCGTTTCCTAATGACAACTTCTCCGTAAAACTAGTTCATAATATATCAGCATTAAGAAATCGTGAGAAAATGTCTTTTCCGCACAGAATATTAGACCCTTTTTTATTGTAATTTTGTTATTTCGCTTCTTTTCTTATTTTGGTGCTACTTAGCACAAAAGCGGCACAAAGGTTATGCCTCGAGAGACCTGAACTCGGAGCGGTCAAGGAAATCTACGGGTTCGGCAGCAAAAACCTGAAAAATCGCATAAAATCAACGTCGGGGTCGCTCTAATTAAACTCCAGTGTCAATTGGATGGGGTGCAGTAGGGTGGGTCAGCGAACTGGACAACAATTTGCAGAAACAAGTTTTCCTACATCTAGGGGTTGGCATAGTGAAATTATATATATTATAAAGGAATTTATGGGAGGAAAAAAGGGAATTTGTGAGGTCCTAAAACTGGTATGAAACATGTAGAAAAGGGATAAACTGGACTCTCAGCAAAGATCAAAAGATACATTCATGTGACCCAGCACGATCAGAAGAGAAATGCAATTGAAATGCGAAGAAATATGAGTTGCATTTCAATTTATATAATCGTATAGTATAATTATAGTTGGAAAATGTAAACTCAACGACAACAGCTTTAAAAGCAAGGCAAATATTTAATGCGCGAATTGTTTTCACAAAAAAGTGAAAGGCTTTTGCACTCGGAGGCCGGAAACTGTATTTGAAGAGAGTTTTTAGTTTTCGAGGATTGTTTTTAGCAGGGGAAGTTGGGTTGTCAATGGGCTGGATTAGGCCCTTAAGCCACTTGGCCACAATTAGCTTGGAGCCACTTGGGCACGCTCTCAAGTGCCTGTTGCGACGGTGTCAAGCGCTTGACATGTGCATCTCGATTAATCGTATATCGATTACACACATAAGTGAACTTGAAAAACAAAAGCGCAGCCAGGACTTGAGCACGTGCTAGCCCACGACTCAGCTCATTCATTCATTAAGTAATCAGCAAATGGAAGTGCACTTCTTCTTGTTATCATTGTTGTTGTTTTCGTTGTTGTTGTTGTTGTTGGTGTTGCAGTCGCTTACTTGGCTGGTGTTATCGGTTAAGTCGATCGTCTTGATCTTAGCAGCAGTTGTAAGCTGCGGCATCTGCAGTGCTCGTACTTAGCTGTGGTCTGCAGTCTGTTCTCTGCGGTCAGGGAATATTTTCCCAGGCGCATAAATAAGCCCATGCTCAAAAACTGGACAACACAACCAACCGACAGCGGACAACGGACAGCGGACAGCGGACAGCGGACAGGAGAGCATCGGGAACCGGTTTGGTGTCTGAGGTGGAGGAAGCGTCTTCTGCCTGCATAGATCAGCTGAAATGGGAGTAGAAGTTCGTAGAGGATCAACTGTTGTCTCTTCTGGCCCTGGACACAATTACGCAAATGTATTGTGTAAATAACTGTGTCGCCGTCTCTGGACAGTGGTCAGTTTTGTGTTCCGGTTTCGGCAACAACAACCCCCGGAACTTAATTGCTTGGGTAAAGCAATAAACAAACACTTTTTACCTTCATATGACCAGTCTCAGTACGAATACTCGTATCCTATGCAAAACTCTTAGGATTTATAATGTTCATTGTGCGAGTGACCAAAATGCTTTCGCTTTCCGTTCGACAAAAGACGTTACTTTAGCCTGCCCAGATGTATGTGTGTAGTCTGTGTGTGTGCAAGTTGTGCCTAAGACAATGGTTCAGCGAACACTTGGCATGATCAATAATCATGTTTAGCTTTATTTGCTTTGCTGTCTTTCAGTACGAATAAAATATTTTTGTTTTTTTTTGCTTGTGCCTAAGGCAAAATGTTGCGATTTCTGGTTCGATTATGTTTGAACTGAAATACGACCCAGCCTCTAACTGTGGCACACTCCAGGTCTGAGTGGGGTTAGGTGTGGTACATGTGGCTCTATGACTTGCGCCTAGGTGTGTACCTCATATTTGAGGTGTAAAAACCTTTGCTAGCCCACTTTGCTATCAACTAAAGTACAGAAACTAACGCGAATTATCCATTGTACGAAAATATTTATACAATATGCGTTTGAGGTATGGCCAAGCCTTTAATTTACTTTTAGGTCTTGTATCCTATGCAGGTGTAAGATCGAAACATATAAAATGCTACGGATTGTGGGTCAAAGTTCATCGACAAGTCATGTAGTAAGCGCCACAAGCGCACACCCAAAGTAAAACTATCTTTCTATCTATGTTCTCCAGCTCTCTCTCTCTTTTGATTCTCTTTTCTCTTATTTCTGTTGATAGGATATTCTTTTGTTTCTTTCATAAACAATTCGTATGGAAGTTCTCTTTCTTCCATTTTTATGCAGCTCGTTCGTCGTTTTTATGTGAACTTTCAGAAATAGCCTGAGCTTTCACTACCTTCTCGTAGAAACTCTGTTTAACTGTTCGACTACACAGCACGTCCGCTCTTAAGACGCAACACAATCCAGCAGATGCACACACACTTACACACACACACCTCAACACACGTGCTTGTATCTTGAAGATGCGTTGAAAGTATTTAGCTGAATTTGCATATCTAAGCAGTTGTGGCAACAAAACGCAACAAAAAAAACAAAAAGGGGTTGCAATTGGGTTTTGTGTGCGAGATTGGAACTGGGAAAAAGGGGTTTTAGGGTAGCTGCGAAAGCAGGCGCAAAGAGGAAAAGTATCTTATGACGTTGTCGGACAAACAAAAGGCAGCTTTACGAGAAGAGCACAGCACAGAACAGAGCAGAAGAGTGCGTCCAGATTGAGGTGCCTGATAGGCATTGTGCGTTGTGGCAGCTTTTCCAACAGTTGAATGGGGCAACATTGTGTGGCGTGTGATGTCGCGGTCAAAATAAGCGCACAAAGACGCATATATTGAATTACCAGCCCAGCAGTTCCAGATACAGATACAGATACATACACTTATACATATATATATATAGATATTCAGATACAGATGCTGATCAACATACTAACGCTCCATTTCTCTCTTTTTCTCTCTCTTGTTGCAGCTGTTCAACGTGGCCGCGTACCGCCCACACAGCCCGGCCTGGCGGGCATGCATGGTCAGTATCAATTGGCTAACGGCGATCCAATGGGCGTGGCTGGCTTCAATGGTCACTCGTACCTCAGTTCCTACATCTCGCTGCTGCTGCGCGCCGAGCCGTATCCCACATCCCGGTATGGCCAATGCCTGCAGCCGAATAACATTATGGGCATTGACAACATCTGCGAATTGGCCGCGCGGCTGCTCTTCTCGGCAGTGGAGTGGGCCAAGAATATACCCTTCTTTCCGGAGCTGCAGGTGACCGATCAGGTGGCGCTACTGCGTCTGGTCTGGTCCGAGCTGTTTGTGCTGAATGCCAGCCAGTGCTCCATGCCGCTGCATGTGGCACCATTGCTGGCCGCTGCCGGTCTGCACGCCTCACCAATGGCCGCGGATCGCGTGGTGGCCTTCATGGATCACATACGTATCTTCCAGGAGCAGGTGGAGAAGCTGAAGGCGCTGCACGTCGACTCGGCCGAATACTCCTGCCTCAAGGCGATTGTGCTCTTCACCACCGGTAAGTTGCTTGACATTCTCTACAAGGATGTGCCAGCACTGCTAACCAAAGTTTCAGCGCTGCTTGGCAAGCGTGTGGCGTCCGGGGATGGTGGCGTTGGTATCGCTGATTGTACCAATGATGAAGTGCTTGCCGTGGTGCGTGAGCATCTTGACGAGTTGAATCGTCTCGAGTATGAGACTCAAGTGCAACAGGCGCCACTGCATTTGGCCACCTTCATGAAGAGCGTGGCAGGCGTAGAGGCTGCAGTGCAGCAGGCGGAGCAACAACAGCATCAGCACCAGCAGCAACAGCAGCAGCAGCTTAGCCACAGCGAGTCTAAGTTTACTGCTACTTCTGTGCCAGTTGTGCCCTCCGCCACCAGCGCTTTCAGCAGCTGCGCCAAGTCCAGCGCCGGTGAGGTGGATCTGCTCGCTGCGCTCTATGCCAGCTCCAATGGCAACCACGAGTCCAGCGCCACCAGCAGCAGCCACAATAACAGCAGTGGTCTGGGCGCCTCCCTGCCCACGCAATCCCAGAGCGCTTCATCCTCCCTAAATTCGACCCACTCGCCGTTGAGTGTCGCCGCAACCACCGCCTCTATAGCTGCCGCCGCCAGCGTTGCCTCAACGCTGACCACCACAGCGGGCAGCTCCCTGGCTGGAGCATATCAGACGCCGGGCCAACAACAGGCGGCTGCCGCGGCGGCCATGTTCTACCAGACACCGCCCCGCACAGCCTTCGGTTCGGCCTTTGATATGTTCCACCACAGCACCCCCTTCGGTGTTAGCCATGCGGCGGCAGCGGCCGCGGCGGCTGCTCACTCCGGCAACGCTCCCAGCTTCGGTAGTCCCAGCTATAGATACTCGCCATATAGCCTCGCAGGCAGTAGATGGCAGTTGTAGCCGCGTTTGGTTGCCACTAGCAATTCGTCAGTCGTTCAATCTATCAGTTAGTCACTTGATCAGTTGATGAGTTGATAAGTTGGTCAATTTGTCAGTCAATCGAAGCCCAGTTCCTGGTAGCTCTTAGTCGATTGAATAGGTTTAGATAACAATTCGTATGTGTAACTGATGTAATCTATGAAGTACTTAATTATGTATCTATGTAAAGTTTAATTTAGTGCCTATTTACTTATGTATTTATTGCCTTAAACTAAGTATTAATTTATTTTAGTGCTAATCTAGCTTAGAATCTGTTCCAAAAACCTTACCAAAAATAAGTATAGAAAAATGAGCAGAAGAGTAGAGAATTTGGAAAATTTGGAGAAGAAAGAAGAAAAACTACAGAATATACGCTGCTGTTGCTGTTAAAAAATTAATCCTGGCTTGTGTTTTTACTTATTTAACTTAATATTTGTTACTAATTCTTTAAGCTTGTTGCCTAGTTTTAAACGTATTTTCATTTTGTTCTTAGCTTTTTACTAATCCAGCTTTGAGTTTTGTTACTAATTTCATTATTTTAACCCTTTAACCTTATTTGTTACATTTGTTTGAATCTATTCTGAATAGATTCTTAACTCTTAATTAGATATTATAATTTGTTTTTGTTTTTGTTTTTGGTTTATCCTTTTCAATTATTTTCTAATTTATTTACAAATAATTTTTGTTTCTTAATTTTCATTTTGAAAGTTAAAAAGCATTAAAATTAATTATTCTTTCTGTTGCTGAAGATCAACTGGTTTTAATATCCTGGAATAATATTTCCTTAGTATTATATACTGGATATCAAAACAATTTGATCGTTGCAAGAAATCGTCAAAATTCGCTAATAGACTTTAAAATGATGATAAAAAGGTTTCTAAAACTTTTTGATTAAAGTCTGAAGCAATAAAAAGAAAAAAAATAAATAATCTGCAATTCAGCTAGAAAACTATGAAAGCAGCTGGTTTCCTATAAGAAAATATATATATAAGATATATATAAACAAGATCTTGTCCAGCTACTTTCACAGTATTCTAACATGAATTTCCACCCTAATTTTTCGATTACTAATTTCGCATTTTTTATTTTTTAACAAAAGCAAAAAGAAAAGAAAATAAGAAAAAGAAACAATAACTAGCATCTTCTCACACTTCGGCACACACTCTGGACTTTGGGATCAACTTGCACACTCACACACACACATGCACACCCACACCTAACACACACATATATATCTATAATATATTTATATATATATAAGCAAAGACATAAACCTTTAACTATAAAAACTAATACGGCTTTCAGTTAATCTTACGAGCAGTAATTCTTTTTTTCGGTTTTACATATTAATTTTATGATAGTTATTTTAATTTTACTTGAAATAAATCCACAATATTTTCATGCAAACATCATTGTTAAAACAAACTACAGCAATATATATTTTTTTATTAAATTTATATTATAAGTATACACAAATTTAAATCTAAGTTTAAGATTAGTTTTAAGATTTTACCAAGTAAAAATGCAAAATAGCTGAAATTTCGCAACTGCCAGCTGCCAGTTCTTCTAAGAGCACTCGAATCGTATCGCAGCGCTCCGCTGCCCATTGTCCATTTACTCGTACAGTGGCCAAAAGTCAGCGAAGCCAAGTTAACTTCACTTGAGTCGCCATGTGTGTCGCCTCTCGGTTCGTTTGTCAAACCGTTGGCTGGTCATGTCAAGCAGCTGTCCCGGGCGCACGTCGCGACTGTCCTCGATCTGCGACACTGACTCCCTCCCAGCTCAGCCAGCTCACCCAGCTCGACCAGCTCCTCCCGGGCCAGAGACGTTTATTGACGTCGAGATACCACATTATGAACATTAATACAACACTCGTTTATGTCGCTTACTTACAAGCCGCAGCGGCTGCTGCCTGCCCAAGTCCAGCTCCAGCTCCAGCTCCAGACTCAGACTCAGACTGAGACTGAGAGTCAGTTCCACCAAAGCGACCAGGCAATGAAAATAATTTTCCAATTTCCAAAACGCGGTGTGTGTCGCTGGGTTTGGGCTTTTCGTTTGGGTCTATTGTGAGGGGGCGTCGCGAGTTCGTGTTGCCTGTGTATAGACTCAAACTCCGACTCCAACTCCGACTCAGACTCTCTACCTCTGACTCTTGTGCAGCAATTGCATTTGAATTGGCTGCATGAGTCCATAAACTGCAGCCGATCAATCGCTGCAACGCTTCCCCTCGCCCCCTCTTCGCTCTGCCGATGATTGTGGTAGACACGATCGCGGTAGTAAAATACTGGGTATACTCGTAGACTTAGTAGATCTTCTCCAGCAGCAGCGACAGTGCGGCAGGGGTGGCACGTTGACGACATGTCTGCGACTCTGTGGTGCATCTTCCAATCTGGTTGTGGCCTCGGCATAGGCATCGGCATCGTCTTCGTCTCCGCTCGCCTGATTGCTGTCGTTTGTTGCAGTTGTTAAGAGTTGTAGCTTTCATGTCTTGGCCACACTTTTTGACCAACATTCTGTGTTGGTTTTAACTTCGGCTTTGGCTTTGGTTTTGGCTTTGGCTCTCAGCCAACCTTTGTGTTTGTCTTGTTGCTGATGCCCAAATCGTTTTGTGGTGCTCATTGATCGCCTGCGCTACTTTCTGAAAATTGCCACAGACGTGCCTTTCTGCCTTGTAATTAACAGTTTCGAACAGACGTCTTTGATTAGAATCATTTGGGCGCGTTTTTCCTATTTTACCCGATACGCTGATATGATTTTGCTAGTTTTGAAATGTTCGATCAGTTAAACTCTGACACAGCATTTACCCTGGGTGAAACTGAAGATGCTGAGGTCGCAAATGAAATTGTTCCTAAGAGAATTTCTTTTGAGTACTTTATTCGCTGGGAAGTTTTTTATCTCTCACAGTGCAAAATATGATACCAGATCATTTTCTATAAAAATCAAATAATGCAATTTATTAACTTTTTCTTTTCTCACATATTTTATTTTATTCTTGGCCATTATCTCGGATTCTTCAGCTATTTGTTGTCACCAACAAAATACCTGCCATTTCTGTGGCACATTTCTCGAAGAACTCATAAAAATGCCGTTTGAAAATAAATTCATAGTTGACCCCACATAACCCCCACATAACCGTATCCGAAGGCATTTTCCTAATGCTTATTAAAACTAAATAAAGTTATAACTGTTGCTGGGCAGACACGGAGCCAGCCAGCCTCAGCCAACTGGCTCACTCGAACAACATAGTCGTCGCTTGTCCATAAAACTATATAATAAAATATAATGCAGCAATTCATAATTTTGGTTAAACAGCTTAACCTTTCCTATGGCCGAAGTCGCAACAATGTGGGGCGGAGGCAAGTTGGTTGAGGCTCTGTGCCACGTTCTTGTGTGACCAAAAAGAAAAAAATCTGCTCCTTTTTCGATATGCATGGAGCTGTTTGTGTTGTTGTTACTCGTATTGTTGTTGTTATTGGAAGCACAATTCGGTTACGTAGTTACATCAACTACTTTACGGTCATTATGCATTTAAAACACGCGGTCACGATCTCCGCGCTGAGTTAGTAACTGCGCTGAAGGAGGACGGCGAGGAGGAGGCGAAGCTGGCGACTTGGGCAGAGGCTCAGAGGTCCAAAAAATCGAAGACAGGCGAAACAGTTTAAAAGCTAAGCCGAAATCAAAGCCAAGTTAAGCCGGGGCCATAGCCATAGCCATAGCCAGTCCTCAAACACCGAGAAAGCTGCGACTCGTACCCAGAGCTGCATTTCTTTTGGCCCAAACTGAAAACAGGAATTTCTTTCACTTCGTCGTCGTCGTCGTCTGCATTTCAATGAAAATAAAATTTTTGCCTGGGATATTGATTCGAATTGTGGCACAATATTGTTGTTGTTGTTATTGTTGGTTGTTTGCTTTTGTGTCTCCTCAGTTCTCCGCATGTCCTACCGACTCTTTTCTTTATGATATTCGGGCCGAGTTTGTGGTCAACATGGGCGACTTGGGCTATGACGATCATCAGAGCTAATGGCCAAGTCAATTGACAATTATGACCATGGCCAATGAAGTGATTCGCTCAGCTTTTCATCTCAACTGACCATGTCTAATTTGTATCATTGTTGCTTCACGATTATTGCCCAGTTGTTGTCGTTATTGTTGTTATTGTTGTTGCTGCAGTTGCTTTTGCTTGTTTATTAAATGAAATGGTTAATAATTGCTAATTGAATTTCTGTTGCCTTTGGCGACAAATCATTTATCTTGATTTACGCGCTTTGTGTGGGGGCGTCTAAAAAATTTAACTTTACATTGACTATTTTAACCTTATGCTCTTTGATCATTTATTCTATTGGTGAGTTCAAATGGTCCAAGTCCGATCAGTATACCAAAACTTATCAGACAGATTGGCTTAAACTAGATCCTTGCAGCAATTTCGCGATTTTCCCAAACGGATTTGTATATATTTTGTTACTTTTCGCTTTCCCAAAAGTTACCTAAGATCTAAACTCTAGACTTTCAAATTGTGCAAACATTAGAGATAATTGCTATAATAAACAAAATTTGTGAGACGTTAATAATCTTGCATTTCCGTTTAAATTGTTAGACTTAAAATGCATTTAAAAATTCGTAAACACTTTTCTAGTATTTTATGTATTTACTTTTGCACTTGACGTCCGTTGCATTTATCACCAATTGTAGCCAAATATATTGCAAGCTATACAAACAAATAGTAATTGGCTTTAGTCGAAACAAATTATTCTATTTCCAATAAGTGCTTAGATGCTTTTACTTTTGGTATAAATCGAATGCGTATCTTCTCTACATAAGTTTAAAATAAATTAAGATTACAATTTATAATAGTAAATATATTTTAAATCAATTATTTATTATATGCGTGAGTCGAGTTATTTCCTAAAATAAAAATAAATCGGTTTGTTAGACTCTGAAACACATTGAACAATTATCTTTAGCTCTTACAAAGAGAAAATTTCAATCCTCAATATCTGAAAATATCTAATGAACCTATTGGCATGTCTTGCAAGTATTTTCTTAACTTTGTAATTCAATGTATTGGCTTTCAGCTGACAGTCAACAGCTTGAGGCATGCTTGCGTGTAGCTAGAGTCTGGCACACCAATAGAAAACATGCCACACAGTTGGAGTGTAAGTTGCAAGCTGCATGCAGCAAATCGAATAATGAAATTCAAAGAGCTCAGTTAAAATCTGAAATACGAGACATTAAAACGACACATTACGTCCCAATGGTGGCATTTTGCAATGCAATCAAATTCGAATTCACACCGCAATCGGATACGTTGACGACTCTAAGTCCGGCACCAGAATGGACGATGCCATCAGATTGGCAACTAAGCCGCCAAATGGTCAATTCATTTAGCGGCAAGTATCTGCAAATTCAAATACACACGCATAAACCAGCTGCAAACGATATTAATGTCATTTGTACATTTTGCGTAATGCGCAAAGATACTCTTACAATTAGTTACTTGCCAAGAGATACTTTTTTTTTTGTTAGTTTGCATTTGGCACTGAAATCATGTCGTCTCTGTCGATCAGTCGACGATCTGTCGTGAGCGCTGACTAATTAAGCAAACAAATTTCATATGCTATTTCGGCACGGCATTCTTAACAACTATTGAAAATGCTTAAAGCTATGCAAATTTACAAGTGCTGATGTCTAATTTGAATTTCAAACAGGCAAACCTAGCAAAATATACAAGTAAATGCCCAGTAAAAAAGATATGCAAACACGTTGTGTGTGTATAATATTTGTTGTTTTACAACATTTACAAATGTGCACATACACTCATACACAGAGACACACACACACAGCAACATAGAGAGACGAAAAATTGATAAGCAAACTTTGTGGCTGGCAATTAACACTTGACGGCACACGCTGCGTATGCGCAATGTCTTCGTCTTCGGCTTCATACAGCTCGTACGTTCATTTCATTTAACGACTAGTCAACAGCACTGAGTAAAAACCCCCATTTATGGTCCCCATACTCATATTGTTATGGAGCTGTTTTCCTATTGCTCCATGGCTTTGTTGAGGGCGTTGCCGCTTAGTTTAATTTTCCAAAATTTAATTAAACGGCCCGTTGTTGGCCTGTCTGTTCATAAGTCTGGGCCTCAATTGGGCATAAATCATGCGAGTGACGCAATTGCCTTATTCCGTCATATGCCATTTGTATTGTGTGTGGGTGGGCGTGGCCGCAATTTATGTTCAGTTACTATGACGTGACCGATGGGAGCCCATTCGCTGGAAGGTAGACTCTAAATGTATGTCAGCACCAGGTGAACTGCAACTCCAATCGATTCATTTTCATTTCAATACCGATCAAAATGTGTACTTTGCATTAAGTTCTATTCTTTTTTCTTCGTATATCTTATAGATGCCTGCGGCCTGTCGGATGTGACACACATTGAATCCCTGCAAGAGAAATCCCAGTGCGCCCTTGAGGAATATTGTCGAACACAGTATCCCAATCAGCCCACAAGATTTGGCAAGTTACTGCTGAGATTGCCATCCTTGAGAACCGTCTCCTCACAAGTAAGTAAAACAATACGATTTTAAAACGTTTAATGCTTTCAGGCTGAATCCTTGGGGTTTTGGATTGAATTTAATTCATTCTGGATGGAGTTTTAAGGCATATTTCTATGCTAACATTGAGATCCGGCTTAAATCTGTTTATCAATCGCAGTAATTTCAATTGTTTTGCCTTGGAATTATTAGACTCCAGCTCATACAAAGTGCACGAATTCACCAGTAAACTCTCATGCAATGAATTTTTCGGGCTCAAATTAATGGCGCGTTCGTCTAAATTAATAGCGTCCTTCAGTTTTGCGGCGTAAAGCAAACATACGCCCAAATTGCTTAGAATCAATGTCCGAGTCCAAATGCAGAGATTCTTGAAATATAAGATAAGCCTCCGGGAAGTCCTCTTTGGCCACGGCTAAAAGCCGGCTATAAAGTGAGCGTTCCTGCTTTTTGCTAAACTTAAAGCGAGTAGGAAGGATGCCACCTATAATGTCATCTATGTTTAAACCCTTTTTTCACCCTTTTGTGTTCCCTTTTCTAACTTTCAATATTTTCTATCTTTATTCTTTTTGATTCGCCAGGTAATTGAGCAATTGTTTTTTGTGCGTCTAGTCGGCAAAACGCCCATCGAAACGCTGATACGTGACATGTTGTTGAGCGGCAACAGTTTCTCCTGGCCATATCTGCCCTCGATGTGACACACAATGTGGCGCCAATTGACAACAACTTGATCATCAGCCGCTGCTGTGGCGGCCGCTGTGGCAGCCAATCATAGCAACACTACGCTCAACATCAATCCCTGCAACAACATCCCTGGCAACAGCAACAGCCACAGCCACAGCCACAGCAACAGCAACAACAGCATTGGCGGCGGCAGCAGTATTGTTGCTGGCAACCATAGCCACGATCACAGCAATGTTGTTTCCATGCATGCAACATACGGCGGCAACAACTGCGGCAACAGCTTCAACAGCGTATGCAATCAGCAAATCAGCAACTACAACAACAGCAGCAACAACATTAACATGAACGCGAGCGGTTTCCTTGGCGCCGGCTGCAGTGGCAGCAGCAGCAGCAGCAGCATCGATTATAGGGCCAATGCAACTGCTGCATATGTGACACCAGCAACAGCAACAACAACAACAGCAGCAATGCCAGCCACTGTGAACACAACAACAATGCTGTCTAATTACTGCGATGCTGCGACTATGATGATGGCCGCTGCCGCTGTCAATGCAAATCAGTGCCTGCAACAACACCACCAGCGTCTGCTGCTGGCCAGCAACAGCAGCAGCAACAGCAATAACAGCAACAACAGCAACAACAGCAACAACAGCATCAACGAACATCTGGCAATGGCCACTGCCACAGCAACAGCGGTCATGGCTTCCTCTTCGTCCTCCTCAGCGGGTTCGCTGTCATCGGCATCGTCGACACCGACAGCAACTGCCGTCGCGACATCCCAACAACAACAACAACAGCAACAGCAGCAGCAGCAACAAGCACAGACACAGCAGCAACAAATGCTGCCATCGCCGCCAAATTTAATCGATATCAGCGAAGTTCCTCTCAATGTGGATGTCAAGTAGTGTAATTATTTATGCATATTGAAAACAAAAACAAAAAACAAACTCAAAACACAAAATCTCTAAAGGAAAATGTAAAAAAAAATAATCGTGTAGCTTAATTGTTTTAAAAAATCTCCATTTAGTTGTTGTAGCTTGTACATAAACAATTTTCAACTTTCTCTAGGCCCCCACAACAACAACAACAACTGACTGCCAATGAAGTTTTGTATCTTGTAGTTACAGACCGCAAGGCTCCAAATGGCTTAAGTTGACAAACTCACAGATAAATAGATTCTGGTAGCTTTTGGGCGTTTAACGTTTGAGATCGCTGCCACATAATGGTCAACATCCCTATCTATGATATATCTATATAATATTAAAAGGCACTGAGTTCTACTTAATTCTTAAAGGTAAAACTAAAGTAAAAGTCTTGATATATCCCTCACAGCAAATAAAAAAAGACAGTGTGAATGTTATTGTATGTTAGACTAAATATTTATGTATTTCCTATAGCATACACGTTTATATATAAAGCTGAACCATATACATATATATATATATATATATATACTGAATATGTGTATCTATAGTGTACTTTACTCTACTCCCAGTGGTTTGCAGAATTATACCAAAAATATATATTTTTACTTTATGTGTGGCAATTTTTTGTGTGCTTTAGCAATTTTATTTTACTTTAAGTAAAATGTTCAAGAAATTAAGAAAATCAAATTCTCAACTGCTTCAATCCATATCTCAAAGATGTGGCAAAAACAAATTTACCAATATAAAAACAAGAAAAATATATTTTCTTTTATTTAACGGTTTTTTTATACAAAATTTAGCAAATTTTTTATTTTCATTAATAAAGCGGGCGATACCAATTCAGTGCAAGTTTCAGTTTTAAAACGATCTTTTAGACTAAGCATTATTTTATTTATATGTATAATATAAACGTTTTATATATTTTATAATAATAAAAATTGCGTTTTTAAAGAACTTTTATCTCATCGTTTCTCTGTTGAAAGTAAATCCTATGGGATAGCTGATATTATTTATTATCATTTTTAGAAACAGAAGTTTTGGTTTATTTTATGAGTAATACATTTTTTCTTCCTATTTTTTTTTAATTAAATGCAACCAAAGTTTTGTAAATAACATTGTGTAGAGCACTTTTAACATGTGTGGAAATATTCCCTAATATAACCAAAAATATTTTTCGCAATCTTCAAAGCTATTTGCGCATTAATATTAATAAGATTAAGATTTCGTCGTGTAAATAACATAGCTTAAAGTACATACATAATATATAATAATAATTAAATGAATACAATTACTTATTGAAAAGCATCTCATAATCGCGTGTAAATACATTTTAAGGTGTGAATGCAAACAAGATTTGTAAATTAATTGATAACATATTAATAAATGTCAACCAAATGGTAAATAAATTTAAATACTAACAAATAGCTGGGCAAGTGCATCTCCATGAGTATAGATCAAGTGCATATAATACAACCCTTATCACAGTTGATAGTCTCTATAATAACACTTTAGTATGTGTGTGTGTGTGATTGATTATATGTATATATATATATAAGTTGACATTAAATTTCCGCATTAAGCAACATGTTGATTGCTTTAATCAATTATATTTAAGTATTAATTAGTACGAGTATAAAGAGCTGTTTGTTTTTGATAATTTCGATATGGAAATCAAAGTGTCAGTTAAATTAATTTTACTTAATAAATACATAAAATATATCATCAAATAATCACCAGGTTTTCGAATTATTAAAAGATTGACAAAAATTTATAAATTTCAAAGAAAAAAAAAACTATTTTTAATCAACGCCAGGAAACATATTTTCCCCTTCTCCCATCATATTCATATAAACTTGTTACCATGTGTTGAAAAATAAATGCTCAAGTCATGCCGTACCCAAAATCCTGACCTCCCTGCAAATGAACCTCGGTATGGCCAGTGCCGTATGGCAATTACCTGAACTGCTCCAAAATTGCCAATAATGAGACATGCAACTCGCGCGCTTAGCCCCAGTAATGGATTGCCATGGATTGGTATCAATTGCAGGTCAATTCCTCAACGCCACGAATGCGATTTGGAGGCCAGGCAGCAGACTGCTCAGTCGCAGTCCCATTGCAGGAGAGAAGGGAGCGAAATTTCACGCGCCGACAAGATAATCGTCGCACATAATGCCGGGATTCCCTAGTTTGCTCTGAGCACCAAGATTGAGCACCAGCTCCAACCGCAGCCACAGCCACGGCCACAGCCTAAGCAAGGATCGTGCAACGCAGACAGCGTGTTGCCAGCGAATGTACAAATTGCGGCTGTCTTGTGGGCCGGGGCTGCCGTTGCGGGCTCCGAATGACAAATTAGATATCGAAAACAACATTTTGATCGACAGGCGATCGCCACCGATCGCGCTGGCATTGAGAAACGGGTACGAAAAGTACGAGTACTCTCTACTTGTAGTACAGCAGTACAGAAAAATTGCAGTTGGAGCCGTGAGCCCAAATTGCCTGAAATAAGGAAGGCATTTTGCGGTTTGGCGAGCGTATCCAAAGGAGTTGATGAAGGTGTTGATTTGATTACTTTTATGTAAGCGGCCAGTCAGGCAGTCAGCCAGCCAACCAACCAGCTAGTCAGCTCAGATCATTGGCTAAGCCAAAAGAGATCTGTAGTCTGGAGTTCAACATATTTCTCAAATCGTGATCGGAGCAATTTTGGATGGATGGATTTCGAGTTGCAGTTGGAGTTGTCTTCAATTGTGCCGCCGTGCCAACTGGCAGCGATTGGGACTCTGTGCATGCCCAACGGCCAATATCTAAATGTGAAAAATGATTTGACTTTAATGGCAGCCACTGAGTGATCAACAGATCATCTGATCATCTGATCATCTTTGAAACCTTGATGTAAACATCTTGCATCTTGCATCTTGCAATTGCGCTGCCTTTCCGCTGAAGGTGTTAAAATTTTGTGACCAATTGGCCTGGTAATCCACAGCGAACTTGTTATTGCTGCTTGCTGTTGCCACCTTCTGCAGGGCAGGTAAAGGTAAAGGTAATGGCAAGTAGAGTTAACGGTTGCCATAGAGTTGCAACTGCAACTTCAACTATTTTGCATGCCATTGCATTTGCCTTGATATGATCACTTTGTTCATCCACTCAACAAGAGGTAAATCAGCAACCGACTAGCCAAATGATTGATTCGTTCTGCGGTTGGGAAACGTGGGAATTTGGCTTGAAAAATCGGAGGTGTGTCCGCGCACTACTTTCCGTATAGCAAATCATTATATTTATGAGCTGTAAATGAGTTATGGAAAATTAGTGGAATTACGTGTATAGCCTAGAGTTGACCACGACTGATGGTAATACACATCAAGCACATCATCTGCCTGAATTGCTTACTCTCCTGGTGGTGTTAACTTCCACGACGAATTTCGTTTACAACAGAGTTAAGAAAGATTTACATAACGAAATTTCAAAATTTTCGACTTTAGGAGTAATAATAACGATTATTAGGAGAAAGGGGAATCTTTGTTTGAGTAAAATTGAATGTCTAGAATGACGATTCATTATTTTTAATTTGCAATTAATTTTATTTAATTTAAAGACGACTTAAAACAGTCGACTAGCAGAAAAAAAGTTTAATATAAATTGTACAATGTAAAATACTAAAAATAAACTGGAAATCAAAAAGTAAAACAGGACTGGGAGTAGTTAAAAATGATTTTAAATTTGCAGTGTTCCAATATTTGTTGCAAGGCTTGGGAAAAACCCAGAAAAAACCCAATCAGAACAATAAGCATTAGTGTGAGTATTTTCAATAGGTATCACTGATGGGGATAGAAAAGCGAAAGTTTGACTGAACCAAGAGAATGTTAAGAAGAAAAAGCAGGAAAATGTGAACATAAAATGCGTAAAGGATTGTGCAAGGCATAGTCAGTGGTGCATATAGGAAGATACAGAGGAAGATGGTTCCTAGGAATAGTTCAAAGAATATAGAAATTAAGGCGGCTTAACAGATCAGAACAAACTATGTTGCCGTTTATTAACTTTTGAACAAATAAAACAGCTAAAGTTGTTCTAGGGTAAGGTAAAGGGGGAAGATTTAAAAGTAAGAGTCTACTAGAGTCGGGCCTCAAACGAAGATTGGGATCCCAATTGAGACCACGAAGGGCAAAGAGAAGAAATTGCTTCTAGAATCTAGACTGGCTCTATGCGGGCCTCATTATTATATTATACATATATGTCAGAGAGGAACTTTGCTTATTGTTCTCCATTTTTATATTGTCTCTTTATAAAAAAAACGTAGCGAGACCCAGTTGTCTTTTTCGTAGTCCTTTCTTGACTGACTTTTTCAGAGCAAATGCGCCACGCTCAGTCCATCCATCCGTTCGGACCTCGTCTTTTTACATATCCAAATCAATAACACTCCCTTTGTCTCCTTAATCATCACCATTATATGTTACTTAACACTTACAATGTTGTTTAATATGATTAAAGTCAAACTTAATATTCTAATATATCTGCTTTACGACATATATACGCAGTTATTGGAGTATTTAATATCTTTATTTAATATTTAATATCATTGCATATCATAGAAATGACGTATGGATAACAAAGAGAATATACAATTTGTACTCTTTTCAGTTTATAAAGATAGACAATAAAAACAAAAATATCTGTTCCAAGCACAAAGATCTTTAAACACTATTTACGCATCCAACAATGTGAAGAATAATGTCAAACCTCGGCCAACTACTGTGCCGTGTTTGTATGAGCATAAACCATGTTCAACACTCCAATACATGCACATACATACTCACACACACACACACAGAGACACTCTAGTAATGCACAAAGCCGTCACAAAGACCCAAAGATATTAGTGGGCATTTTTCAATCCTTTGACGATGGTCAAAATAAAATATTATTTCGCGCGTTAATACGCAAAAATAAGCAACTGGTTGGGTGGCAGGCCGCCGATGCGGCTAGGCGGGTGGGCACCATGGACCGTACCGGTCTCCAAGCCAGCCCCTACCCATCCCCACACTCCTTGCGACTCCCGAGTCGTCGCTGTAAGGTGAGGTGTTGTTGACTGGGAAGTTATGATGGGAGCTACGGCGGCGCAGAGACTGGCAATTGCAACGTGAATTTGTGACTCGTTAAGAGCGCGTGGCAGTCGTCGGGATCGGGATCGGGGTGGGGAAGGATCGGGAAATGGTTGCCTGTGTGCCTAGATACGAGTGCCATGCACGCCATGGGTGGGCCCATGGGCTAAGCTGGACCCAAGACCCAAGACCCAAAACGCTTTTGACAATTTGTACTTGTTGCTGGAGCTGCTGTGCGTTATAAATTATTAAATAGAAATAGTATTCAATTTCTTTTTTTTTCATTTATTTTTCCTTCTATATTTTCTGTGCTAACTTATTTGGCATGCGGTGTGAAATATGTGTAATTGGAAAACAAATTCCTATTGCCTAATTTATGACTTATGGAATTGCAAGATATTTATTATCTGTATGCCCCTTGGCGGGTCAACTGGGAGACCAGGAAGAGTGATCAAAGGCTGTATGGGGTTGCGTTCCATTGCCTCCATTATCATTGCGAATGCTAATTAAATTATGAAATTCGTCTGGGACAAAAGGCAAACATCAGAGATTTACTCCTGCTCCTGCTTTTTCCTTCCTCCTTTAGAGACAATAATGGGCCACATGTCCGAATCTTTGCGGATTCAATTTCATGCGCTTACAATACATTTTATGTAAATTCTCGTAATGTGACAAAAAGGGAAACACATTTCAATGACAGATATTCAAAACATGGCACAGTCCAAACTCATACGAAATTCTGATGGTGAGGAGGGGGGGATGGTAAAAGAGCAAGGGAAAGGTAAAGGGGAGATCAGGCAATGACAAAGGCGATGACGTTCCTAATGAAATTGGACACCAGCGTAGTCCACTTTGCTGTCGTATCCCGTTGCCATTTGGCATCCACGTTGAGCCAAATAAATTAATGTATCGTGCGCATGTCGCCAGAGAAGAGGGGAGTGAGAGGAGTAAGAGATACGGAGATACCAACCCGAAAATTATGCAAATCACAGACAGAGTCGTCGGTTGCATATGCAAAATGTTTAACCCTTAATTGGCCCATACGCCGGGCGACATTTTGTGGCCACTGAAGCTCACCTATCGCTGACATTGATAGCCATCGCGCCAGATTTGAGATACACTCACTCCTGCCCCGCCGGCGGCAGTCTCATGTGAGCCAACTTTTTCAATTACACAACAGCAACTCGAGCCTGGAGCTGGAGCTCTAAATGTGGGTATGACTATGAGTTTGGGTTTGGGTTTGGGTTTCGACTCTGAGTCGGGGTCTGCTTCCCTTCCTATCTCCGGCTCAACTGGCGTTGGCGTGAATTATCTGTGCAAACAGCCAGTGACAGGCGTTGAATTGCCACAGTTCTCTCGTTTGTTGCCAGTTTATGGCTCGGACTGTCCAGTGGCACTTTGTCGCGTAATATGTTAATCAGCGGACCCACATGTCAGGGCCACATTTCCAGCTTGGGGTCCATATAAATTGCGGGTGGTTAGAAATTCGGTTCACAATATGCGATATGGGTGGTACTTCTGGGCTTAGGGTGACCATTTAGAGGATTACCCCTAAGATTAAGGATTGTTTAGCTTCTGTTATAAGAAACTTGTAAAGCAGTTATAAAATATATATAACATCTCAAAAAATATTTACTCAACGTAGTCGAAGATGCGAAGATAAATACTCCCCAGAGGATGTATAAAACAACTATAGAACTTTCTTAACTTATATTAGACTGTCTCGAGAGCAGCAAGTGATTCTTGTGATTCATATTCAATTGTAAGCAAAATAAGAAAAACAATAACAATATTTATACGCAATCTGTCGCTTACAGTTACACCAAAGGATTTTGCATAGTCGTATATCATCTTACGTTCTCTGCTCCATTTATTAACTGACTTGCACAAATGAAAGCTGGAGGAAGAGTGTTTTTCTGCCTTCTTCTTTATTTTTGGCAATAAATTGGTATTTAAATTAATACAGTGTGAATTATGTGGATGCTTGGATGCTTGACTGGGGGCCAATGTGGCAAAACGTGGTACAAGAACCAATGAAACCCCCCACAGCGTAATTTTCAATCAAAATCGCACATCCGCGAAATTATCATGAACTCAGCACAACAAACGAGGCACCTACTATCTGTGCGTGTATTCGTATGTGTGTGTGTGTGTGTGTGAGTGTTTGTGCCCAGGAGATTATCAAATTGATTCCAATTAACACTTGCCACCGCCACCGATCAAAGATGCAGTTCGAGACGCATTCTTTGCGTACACAAACCATATAAATATTTCAAGTTTTTACGGTTAACAGGCACAACAAGATCAGGCTAAGACCCGCCGCTTTAAAGGCAAATCAAGTTTATGGCGGCGACCCTTTTTACACCAATCCCCGATACCAACCAGCACCAGGCCGAAATGCACATAAGTTAAGCGCACTTTGTCGTTATTCGTAATTCGAATTGACAAACGTTCCTTCTGCAAGGCTTTTGCCTTCCCCTCGATGCCCACCAGCTCCACCAGCTCCTCCAGCTCCTACTTCCAAGAGGTGTTGGGCGCTCCAGTCCAACCACAGCTCGTGTGAAATGATAAATATTCCATAATTTCGCTTGGCATTCAATTTCGATTTGTGTGACACATAAATTACGAATTAACGCTTTAAGCTCAACGCCATGCAATGCAACCAGTTCACTTTTGGAGCTCTTAGAGGGGACACCCAGCATACCCGGGGGCGCCCTGGGTCACGGGTGGGCAGCCAGCAACAACACATTGTCCGGCATTTCTCGATCAATTTCGTAGTTTTGCTGCTGTCGGACTTATAAATCAAGCAAACTTTTCACTCCTTCCTTATAGTAACTGCATTGAAAGTCCGTCTTGGACATAGCTGAGACAGTTTTATATAGAGTTTAGACTGAGAAGTAGATAATGCCAGATCATATGATATATACAAATGATCAGTAAAGTTACATGACGAACTCTTATGTGGGTGACTTACTGCTTGAAGTCAATTGTTTTTCATTTTATTTATTAAGAGTCAACCTATAGCAGTCGACTACAAGACAAACTTATAAAGGATTTTCCAATAAGGACTTGAAAACTTTTTGGAGCATCTTATCCAGAGCCAAATCGGAGAACGTACGTCGCTTCAAATGGTCCATCGGTTTCAATTTGATCTTTTAAGGGTGTAAACCAAGATCTTTACGAAAAATTCGCCATAAAGTGGTCTGTCTATGCCCAGTTTTTGAGAACGCCGCGGTATCGACTACTTTGCATCGTTTGCTACGGATGCCCGAACAGCAGCGATATTTTCGGCTCTTCGATCAACCCGCTGTCTCACTGGTACAGCAACATCACACAATGAATATATAGACTCAAATTTTTGCACTAAACTTCTTATTGCTTGTCTACTATTATATAAATATAATTACAAACCAATAAAAACAAATTTTACCCTTATTAAAATAAGACTTTCATTCATTAATACGAAACAATAATAAAAAATGTGCAAATAGGTTGTTAAATAATGAATCTACTTCTATATTCGTTACTGTTTTTATGCTCAAAGTTTTTGTAAGCAAGTGTTATTTTGATCTATTGTAGAATTGGCTTGAATTATACAAAAACTGTTTTTTATAATATATTTAAACTTTTACTGATTTAGTTGAATTGTTTGACCATAACTTTCACCTCTTTTATTATTTTATTTTTATTTTGTTTATATAGAACAATGTTTTAGATTTACAAACTAAAACTTAAATACTAAGCTAATTGCTAAGGTTTTACTAAATATTTTTTAAATGTGTGTAAGCTGAATATTTACACCTGTTTATAGACATTCTCGCTGAGGCTAGATCCACTTATTATATTGTGTAACTCCGAAGTGGAGCAATGCCAGGGTTGGTTGAAAATCATTTTTAAGATTTTATTTTGAGTTACTTGAAATTTTTAACCATAGTATGCGCATTCGCAATATCAGACCACAGCGGAGCTCCGTAAAAAATAGTTGACTGCAAAATAATCTGAAAACATATATTTTATCGTCTAGGCTGAGACGAGCATTTCTTTTTATAAAGGGATATAAAACTAATATATAAGTTTAATTTGTAGTGGATGTGTTCTGCAAAGTAAAGTTTCTTTGACTCCAATGTATTTTACATTATTTTCCCTATTAACGTCTACCTGGTTGACTCTTATACAACTGGAAGGCGAATGAATACTCTTTCGTTTCCTTGTGAAATAATTGCTTGAGATTTGTCTGTATTAACAAGTGTTTTCCATTTTGTGAAGTGTGCATCTCTGTCATTATAACAATAATATTTTACGATAGATTCGCATGTCATCGAAGTAGCTCACAATTTTTCTTATAATATTCTGTGGCTTATTTTCTCCATATATTTTGTAGAGGACTCATTAAAGACAGTCTGCGAATATACTTAAAAATAAATTTTTATAAATTATAACATCTTTATAATGTATTTTATCTTTGCGCACACAGTTATTTAGAGTATCACAGACTTATCTATAGGTCGTATCCAAGAAACTTAATTAACTTGAAAATTTATTAAGTTTTTTATGAACTGAAATTCATTAGCTAAAAGTTGGAATCAAAAGCATAAGAATAAAAGGCGCTGTGAACTGCGAGTAAAAACAAAATAACTTCCTTAGAAAAGGATTTCCTGCCGCTTGCCATGAAGCTACCTTACTAAGCGAAAAGGTGGTGGGGGGGCTACGCGGGGGGACAAAGTGCTGAGAGAAGTTCAAAAGTGGCATTAGGGCTGCCTGCAATGAGGCATACGAAAAGTGAAAGATACGCACAAAAGATGATTAATAATCTAAAAGATACATACTTATAGAGACGCCCCATCTTAGAAAGAAAAGCACGCGGAAAATCTGCACTTTCCCTTCGGTTGCTGCCACAAGACAAATGTCCTTGCTGCGTGGTCTGTTTTACAGTTAATTTAAGTTGGCTGTGGCAAACGGATGCAGCTCCTGTCAGAGGATCTCAGACCATGGAAAATGCTGATTCTGTCAACTGTTTGCCACTGATAAAATTATTAGCTTCTCTTTGTTTCACTTCGCCCTACTGGCCTTCCCACCGCCCCTCCCACTTAGCATAAAGCGACCCACACAACATTTTTGTCGCGTTTTGCCGCATTTTTGTATTTAAATGCAAATTTTTGGTTAATTTTGTTGTTTCTCTTTTAATCAGCGCCCAAACAGGGCATCGGGCAGAAGCCCCCAAAAAACCACGCACCCACTTAACATACACCAGCCAGGCCACATCCTGTCTAGCGGTTGCACTTGGCTGATGATGAATAACCTCGCCGTATGTTCTGCCTCCTCCCTCCTCGCTCCTCACTTCTAATTACCACCAAATCCAGGCAGAGTCCATAGATTAAAGATTGACTCCGCGGCTAGCAAAGCCTGCGGCGATTTTTTTAATTTAAAGCTCGTAATTGAAGCGGCTGATTATTATTTTTTTCTAATTGCCAAAGGAAATAACAAGACAAGCTGCTCGTGAATACGTGTTGGTCCTTTAAGCAAAGCAAAGTATTGAAACTGGTTTTGATCCATATGAAACACAGCTCTCATATATTAATATGCTTTATCCTGAATGCAATTCTTGATTAGAATTCTCAGGAGACAAAATGATAGAAAAACATTCTCAAATAAAAACAATTTTCTAAAAAGCTAGACAGTATTTCTCCAAAGAATCTAAACTTTTTCTGGTAGTAAATGTTACTAAAGATTCCACTGACATTTAATAAATTCAATACGAGTATCTTTCGATGTTTTTACAATATTCTCTTGACAGTCTAACCAACTTTCCCCAATCGTAATTGATAGCTGTTTCGCAAGAATAAACCTTGAATAGCATTTAAGAACTACCTTAAACTAGTCTCATTACAGTCATAAGATAAGAGTTTGTTTGTTTTTTCCAGTTTGCAAAATATTTTCTTTTGATTTCCTACGATAAGATGTCAATCTAAATGAAGAGAATAATGTTGACTTATGTAAGCCATCAGCTGATGCCGTTGCCTATCTGTTAAATGATGATGTGCCTGTGTGCTCCAATTTGGGTGTCTAAACACATGCCTAGCTGTAATACACATATCTGCGAGTGTATGTGTTTATCTGGGATCTAGCCAACCACTTGAAAAACGCGACATTGTATGAACCTAGTCTCACATAAAAGACATAAACAATTAAACTCATTTGACGATTAATTACGCGCCGCTTCGAAATCGCGTGCCGACACCGCCGCCGGCGACGCCAGTTCAGCAAAATGTGTGCTATCAAAACAACAACAACAAGAACAACAACAAGAACAACAACAAGAACAACAACAATAACCATAACAATAGCTGCTGTGGCAGCTAAAGTACAAATTCATTTGCTGCTAAAGACACTGAGGCGATCGGAACTTGCATGTCGTGTCATAATCTTGATGAATGCATAATTGCATGCCCCGACATGTGGCCCAGCCCCGCAAGCCCTGGCAGATCCAAGGAGCTCGAGAAATCCGACCAACCCGTCCAACAGTCCAACAGTCCATCCGTACATGAGGCCATCACCCGAAGACCATACCCGGCACCACCCGCACCCACTGAGCCTGCAATTTGTGGTCACGTGAGTTCGACTGCTGATGTGTTCCCATCTAATGGGTTTAAGTGTCAACCAGCATAAGTGGTAGTAGAACTAGAAGCAGGAGAAGTTTGTCTAGTATTTGAGCATTTCTATTTTCAAAATATTTTCATATTCTTCAATAGAGGAAAATAGAAATTCCAACTTTTCTCTATGCACATGCAATTAATGAATAATGCGGCAATTAATTAAACATAGAAACCCCCAGGCACCCAACTAACCCAAGAACCACCAATAAACTATGAGTATGTAGACGACATTCATCAGCAACCACCATGAGGCAAATGATCATCAATGGTTATCCACATAGCTGACCTAAATTATTCAATTCGTTTTTATTTATTTTTAATTTTTTGATTTGTTGCAATATTTTTACAGTGGCTGCAAGCACTTTGTGGCCCTCCCGCTCTGTAAGTCGCTCTCTTAATGTTCAAAGATCGATTCAGGGCAAGCCAAAGGGGTCTTTGGTTGTTTGTGTAACTATTTATTCTAATTTGACCCGCTTATTGCCATCCAAGTAACATTCTCACATTGGGGTCGCACTCTGTTCCCTTAGATGGTTATATGGTTATATGAGCATGTACAGAGTTAGCTTAGAAGATATGAGGGGCCGCTCGTTTACCCCGTTTTTAATTGCTTTAACAATGTCGCTCGATGCTTAAATGATGAATCACTTTTTCATTAAAATTTGACTTTGAGCGTGACCCTCATGTTGCTTCTCTTGACTTCTATGTTGCTAATGTGCGTAAATAACTTTTGACTGTCGGCCCTATTGACAACAAAACAAAAAGAATTGGGGAATTTTTTTTGATGTGAACTATCTTAGAGAAAGTATACTTGAGACAGCTTCAGGCTCACAGAATTAAACAGAATATATATACATTTATTTTATATAACTTTAAGTCATTTTACTGCACTTTAGCAGGCAGAATATGTAATCTTCTTAAGCAGTTGAAAGTAAAACAACACTCGCTTAAGTTCAACCGAAAATAAACTTTAATCCGATCAGACTACAAATTGTGCACGTTAAATATGCCAACAATTTGGTGGCTATCAATTTACAGACAAGAGCAAACCGTGAAGCACCTAAATGAAACTGATACCAGGCGAATTGGTATGGGATTGTACGTGTATAGAGTAGATTGTAGAGGAATACTCCAGCTCTGCTCGTACACTCGTCTGTGTATATATGTATGTATGTATATATGTATGTAAGTAGTACGAGTATGGTAGGTGGCAAGTAGACAAAAGTCGAAAACAAGCGCAACATGAATGAACCTTTTAACATACTTGTAGTTACTAATTCCAAGCGACAGGCGACACAAAAAACCAAAGTAAATTTTTCATTTGTTTTCATTGTTGGCCATTTATACGAGTGCTCGTAAAGGGGACAAGATTGTACCGAAGGAAAGGAGGACAGGAGAATGGGAACAGAACAAAGTTGTATCAACAAAGTGACCAAATCACAGGCAAAGGTTTGGCTACCTTCTTGTTGTTACCCAACAGATGCTATGCGAAGGTGTTGCCAATGTGCTGATGTCCTCCAGTCCCGCATATCGGCGACTATTCAGTTGCTCGGGCTCGATATATTCATGTTCCGGAGGATTCAGGCACACGACCGTTTTTGGCGCAAGCGGTGCAATAAATTATCAGCTGCACAAGGAGTCTGAGAGAGAGTCAAAACAAAGGCAAACACTAAAACTCGAGTGCCACTGGGAAAGAGATGGCAACAAAGCACGCACCCAACCAATTGACAGAAACAAACACAAACAGAAAAACAAAACAAAAGAAGGCCCAAACAAAACTCGACTCAGAATGACCAGAAGTATGCCCAAAAAGCGTACAAGACTAAATCCAGCCACATAAACACTGACAACATGCTGCGACCCAAGCTGAAGCCGTAGCTGTAGCTGTAGCTGTAGCTGAACCTAAATCTGAACCTGGTCCTTGCTCTGGCTCTGGCTCTGATCCCGGGCTTTGCCTCTCTAGCCTGCTTATCGGCCAGAAGTCAGTCGGAAGCAGCCGCACAGCGTCCAAATGACAACTTCGAGGGCAAAGTCAATGAGTGTGCCCCCAACCCTCTCTCTTCCCCCGCATCCTGCTGCCATCGTCTGCCAATGCTACTACTACCAGAGACAAAAGGACCCCGGCGCGTTCCATATCAAAACATGAATTCAACGACAGCTAACAAAACTCTCAACATGCGTTGAAATGCTAAGAAATATTTTCGCTGCCCTCTGCCAACGACTGACTACATGCAACGACTCAAAACGATGTTGACCAATAAAATAAAACGAGTAAGAACAGCTCTTCAATCTTATACTGAACTGCAAATACCCTTTCACCTCTAAAACTATAGAGTATGCATTTCTCATGAACTTTGAATAGAACAAATGAAGATCTATTGAACGATAGTTTTAGAGACGAACTTTTAGAAATTTATATACTACACCTCAACTAATAGATTTGCATTAGAATTTTAGTAAGGGTATTCATCAAAAGGTTTATATGTAGTCAGACGATTCACAAGAGTCTTTCTAAATTATTTGGCTTTCGTTACGTGTAGTTGGTAGCATTTAACTATAAAGTGTGTCAGGGTATAAAGAAAACTTTTAACCAAGTTTAAGGTGTATACTTCTTACTAACGGATAGTTTCTAGAACTTATCTATTTTGTACAACTTTAATTACTTAATATAGCTTTTATTTAGTATAGAAATCCTTTTCCTAGCTCAATTCTTTCATCGAATCTTTCCATGTCTCATAGCAATTTTCTTGAATTATCTAACGAGTATTTATTTATTTATTGTACATTTCATCATAGAATTCATTACTGAATTCATTATTGAATTTAATAACAGAAAATATTATTTACTACTGCAAATTCATTAAACGATTCTCGTGTGAAGCTATGAGCTATAAAGTGCAGCGATGAATAAAATCGAATGTTTAACTATTTTACGACTTTCTGGCTTACACTACTTCTGCGTATGGTTTTATATGTTAGTTTGAAACAAGCTAATTAAAAAGTAACCAGTATTTCTTGTACAGGTTTTACACAATAATTAAAGGGGGGACAATGAGACAAGTACTCTGGGAATATTAGCTTGCACGTTGAAAACAAATGAGTTAAGATTTAAGCACCAATATAACGAGGAACATTTGATTTAAGCAGAAATAGTAAGAAGAACGCTATTGGGGTAACAGCTTTGTCTCAGACACTCTCGTTCTTCAGGTTCATGCGGCATTCGGCAGGCAGCAGGCAGCAGGCAGCATACGGTATGCTGCATGCCCCATGCTGCATGCTGTGCGCGATTCATGTTTGGTGATTAAAGTAAAGTTCGTAAATTTACAGTTTTCATCAAAGAGGCGACTTTTAGTGGACTGGACTCACCTTTTCAGTGCACAACAGCGCAGAGTTCATTCGGGTGACTGTGACGTTGACTCTGGACTCTAACTGTGGCTTTGGCTCTCGCTCTGGCTCTGGCTCTGGCTCTGACGCTGGTTGTGGATGTAGCTGTGACCAGACTTGGATACACTCTCACACATACATACAGGAGTGCTCGCTCCTTTGGTTTTTTAAACTGATTTTCAGCAATAAGCATTAGTTGAAAATTGCAATTGTTTTTTGCCGCAAGAAGCGGGAACTGTGCGCTCAGCACCGCGGGGGAGTGCCTAGACAACTATAGCTCTGCCCAGTCGCAGTCCCAGGGCCAGACCCAGTCCCAGACCCAGTCCCAGGCGCTGGCACGATTCCACAACAAGGTCTGGGCACAGGCAGGCAGGCACATCATCAACTTGGTCGTCGTAGTCGTCATCGACAGCGAGCGTAGCCCCAAAAGAAATCCAATTGTATTTAACGAATTTTTGAGTAACCAAAAGCATCTGCGGATCCAATGGCGATGCCGATGACGATGATGATGGCGATGCCGATGCTGGCTAGTGCCTGGTGCTAGCTGCTTGCTGCTTGGTGGCTGGCCAAAGGTGCGCTGCGCCGTGAATCATATGGACACCATTAAATGGAAAGGCTTTAGCTATGGCAATCACCAACACGCGTCAATTGCTCGCTGTGTGAGACCGCGATGAAAACTAAAAAACAAAAATGCTGAAAAACTGAAAAGCTGAAAAGCTGAGAAACTGCGAAAGGCAAACGGCAAACTCTGATTGCAGCCTTCCTGAAATCTGGCCGCGTTTTTCGTTGGAATTGCGCACAGATGGGTTGAGATTCGGTTCTAGGTTGGGATTTGGTACCAATGGGCTGTGCCCTGGTGTGAAACTGGCCCTCGCTCTTTGGCTGGTTTGTCATTGCAGGCGGGTTGTGCATCAAAAGGCAAACCGCAACCATTAATAAACCTAATAACAACATTAAAGCCAATATCTTTTTAGCAAAAACTAATCAGATTTCGATAAGTGCACTAAATAAGCAGATCAAAGTGCTCGTAATAAATGTAATTTGAATTTCACATACATACGAACACACAAACACCGACATATCATAGCTGCTGTTGGTGTTGCTGTTGCTGTTGCAATATTGCTGCTGTGCATGTTGCCGGCAACATTACTTAATTGCATTGCCAAGGATATCAACAGAGTACGGCTCCGGCGATCGATCGTCACGGATTATCAACTTGTAATAGAGCTGCTGCCTCATATCTCAGTGCTAAATTATGCGTTCAGCAATATACCAAGGGCTCTTGTTGTTGTTCTCGTTGTTGTTGTTGTTGTTGTTGTTGTTGCTGTTGCTGTTGCACTTCAGACAGGTGTTGATTGCTCTGGTTGCCAATTTATTGCCAGTCGTCGCATCTGTCGGTCCGATTAGAATACGCTTGCAGGCCGAACACCTCGTTGATGCTGGTTGTTATTGGTTCTCGTTGTTGTTGTTGTTGTTGTTGTTGCTGTTGTTGCAAGTGCTGCTGATGGTTGCAAGTCGAACGTGTTGAAAATTATTGCACTTGTACGTGACTCAAATGACGACATCAGCCACGCACAAATTGGATGGCTAATGGAACCTTTCTTCAATAAAGATATATTCAAATTTTGTGAGTCTTGTTTTATAAGTTTCGTATTTAGTTAATCATTTTTTAAGTATTTTACAAACTTTAAGATATATAAAATTTAAAATATATAAGTAGCAGTATAATGAAGAATTATAAGGTTAAAATAAGAGCTAAGATAAATTAAAGTAGTGTAGCTAGAAAGAAGGTTTATTTTTCCTACTAAGATATAGGAAAAGAGAAGATTTTAAAGAAGAAAAAGAAGATTCATTTGAGAACACGTTGTATAGATACATAAGGTATCAATATACGGATGTAGTTCTGGCTTTATTTTGTATTTTTTCGAATAGAATCTCTTTGTTTTGAATATAACTATTTCGAGAATCAATGCACTACATAATATAGATTAATTATATATTTTTAAAAAAGATTATCTAGTACTATTCCAAGAGATTTTGTGATCATGAAACATGAACTTCGCTTGCCCATATTGTGTTTCCCTAAAAATGATTCAAGAAACTTCTCAGTAGTATAATTTTATAGTTATTTATATATCTTTCGTAGCTTTATCTAATATTTATTACTTACTGTATAACGAGTAGAAGCTATTTCGGTTTACGACTTAGTATTATTCAGATTAGCTGTGATTTGTCTATTAATCGTATTTATTGCGATACTGAGCTGATTGATTGGGAATTTATATATATGAACCGGGCATTAGATATCGTCAATTAGCGTATTGAGTTGGCAGCTTTTTCATTCATTATTTTAATATCAACACGGAAGTAGTTGCTGTTATATCTATATAAATCGCTTTAACTATTTGATAATGGATAACAAGGGGAATGACTTGAACTTTTTCTTGATTAATTTATTTATTATGCTAGAAATTCCGGGTTCAATTAATGTCTACTTTGTTTTACTAACAAATTGAACAAACTTTGCAATTGCAGTTCAATTGCAGCAACATGACTTTATTTTGTTGTAGTTGCTGTTTATTGTTGATTGTTGCGGCTACTCGCATTTGAAGACAATCATCGAGAGGCACAACTGAACCACTGAGCCACTGAACCACTGAGTGGCTTGTTGAGGCAAAAGCATTGCAATTTGCTTAAAATTTGAGTTCAGCTGCGGGTCAAGCAACTGCCGGCTACTGAATTTAACCAAGTCTCAACTTTTTGGCATTGATCGAGCCGATGGGGCGAGGGCGGAACAGAAATCTATTTTATTCAGTTTTTTTTTTCTTTTAGCTTGTATCTCGAAGTCGAGCACCAAAATTGTTTGATAAAAATCTCTAGCAGTAAATAATTTTTTATTCAAACAATAACGTGCCAAAAGTTTGCTACTGCATTTTAAATATTTATATCTCGACTTTGTCGTCATTGCACGCCCCAAACCGCCTGCAACCCCAAGACCCCCATCCTAAGTCAGAAGCCCCCGCCCCTGCACCGGCTGGCAGAGCTGCTGCTTCTGCTGAGTTGAAGTTTTGGATGTGGTTTATAAAGTTTGTTGGGCGCACGTTTTAGTTGTTAAAAAATTTTACTTGAACATGAAAAATATCTTGTTTAGATTTTAATTTATAGATAGACGACAAGTAGACTTAATTATCATTTTTGTTTTTTTCTTTTTGCTGTTTGTTTTTATGGCAATGTCGGCTTACAAAAATACATATATATATATATATACTTATAGTTAAATACATAATACATTAGCCGGGTTCGAGGGCGGCTCTCAGTCAGTTGGCAGTTGTTTCACTTGGCCAACTTTCCACCAGAAAATTTCGCCAAAGCATAGTATAATCATTTTCCAGCAAATCTATGCGCATCTCCCACTCGATGCTATGCAAATGTATCTTGTATCCGCCGAATTAAGCCCAAGCAGTACAAGAATGCCGCTGAGCGAGAGAGAGAGAGAGAGAGAGATGAGAGGTGTATATATATAGCAGTAGCTACAGTCTGAGCTACTCGTAAGGTAAACATATTTTCCATGTCGATGCCATCGATTGCGTTATGCAAAATATATGCAAATGCCATAAATACGAGTACGAGCATTGGTCCAGACCCAAAAGCGACTCTTAAAACTGAAGCTGTGGCATCTACTTGGCCCAAAGTGACGCAGCAGCAAAGAAAAACCGTTTTTCACAAGAATCGAATAGTGTTGTTGTTGCTGTTGTTGTTGTTTTGGTCTGTGGTTTCTTTTTTCTTGAAGCCGCTTTGATACCCGGCGATGCCAAGATTTGTGAAATTTATCGGCCAAGTGATTGGATAGGTGTGGGTGTGGGTATGGGTATGGGTATGGATTGTGTATTCTCGGAACGGTAGTCAGAGTTTCGACTTGAATAATCGACGACTTTGACAACATTTGAATATCGCTTGGTAGTCACTTGTGCGGTTGTTGTTGTTGCTGCTGTTTTCCTGCTGTTGTTCATCGCGAAAAATTGAGTTGGTGAAAGAATAAATCTGCAAAATCACGAAGTTGAACCCATCTGTCAGGCGTTTGTAATTGACCTAAGCATACTAATGTTTCAAAGTGGGATGTTAAGGTGCCGTTTTGTATGTAGACGGAATGACGATCATGAAAGTCACGTCAAACGAGAAAGTTGCCATCTCCCACTTAATTTCACAATGTCAAAAGTGTTACAAATATATATTTTCTTAACATTTCACGCGTTTTTAAACTTCCAGCAAATAATGAATGCTTGCTAGACTGGAATATATTGAAAAAATGAAATCTATTATAACAAACAAACCCTGTTTCTATACTCTACTCATACATAATATTCATATAAGTCTACCCAGAGTATAGAATGCAAAGGAATTTCATAATTTTATCAGTTTAAATCTGTTTTTTTCTCTCTCTCTGCTTCCTCTCTCTTTCATACACAAGAAGAGGTATTAATGCCATAAGTTTTTGGTCATTCGTAGGAAGAAAATCAAACCATAAATCTTACACAAATACCACTCAAAAAGCAATAAGACTATTTCAACGCCATTGTGTGCTAAGTAGATTTGGAAAAGGCGATACAAATTTCACCATGGAAAACAATTCTGCTGCATGGGGACAATGCCACTGGACCATACCTTAGTCCAGCGAACAGAGACCAAACGCATGCAGTTTCAGTTGCAGTTGCAACTGCAGTTGCAGCCAATACGCATTTCCATGACAATGCTGCAACGAAGACAAAGCACTGGAGACAGAGGCTGCAATGCAGAGGCTAATCTATGAAGCAAATCACTGGCAAGATGCGCCATATGCTTCGAGCACGATGAGAGGTAAGGCGCAAGGATCGTGCCTGGACCTGGGCGGGAGCAGAAGCCGACCGTTGTCCAGTTTAGCTGAATCAATTTGTTAGAATAGTAGCCAGAAATTTAGCGGGAAAACAAAGGGCAAACAAGCAACTGGAGAGGCGTGTGACGTTTACAGACATTGTGGGCTACTTAAGATGCCATTTTCTAGGGTGGATTTCCTAAGGATTGTAGGTCCTGTCAGACCCCGTTGTGCGGGTGCTAAATAAATGGACAAATGGACTGCAAACTGTGCAGGTAATCGAATTGTTGAGCCCCTCAATAGCCACGATAATTTGTGGGTTTTTAGGATCAACATTACGCAGCTGCTGATTATAACAAAAGATGCCGCTAACTTATGCAAAATGCTTAAAAATGATGTCACATACTACGCGTACTCGAGAGAAACAGACAAACTTTAGCACCTCTCAAGCATCGTAAACAGCCAGCGGGCGGGCAGCTGATCGCTTATCGCCATAATTCCTCTCACCACATCCTCAGCGACGACATGGCACAATTTTTGGCGGCACCCGATGAGGAATTCCAAGGATGAGGAAGCATTTTCGGTGCCAAAAGTGTCACACATGCAACGTCATCGTTGTCGCGAGCCAAAGCCAAACAAGATGCATCTCAGTAACTGCAACAACAACAACAAAAACAACAACATGAATAAACAGAGGTTGCACCGCGATGATCGTTGCCGGTTCTGGACCAGCCGGTCCCTCTGACGGTTTATCTGATCGCAGGCATCAATAAGCTGGCCTATGGATGACCAATATGCTGAGGTAGCAGACAACAATATCGATAAGGCAACTGCAGTTGCTTACCAAAATATCTTCAAAATGTTTTCAAGACATTTTGCAATTATTGTATAGAAAACTGCTGAAGCATTCTGAGTGCGAGTACGTGGTATAGTATGTGGTATTCAGATTTTGGCTTATATTAATGCATGATTTGCGTTTTTCTCTGCATTTGCAGTTGATTCTCTTTTATGGAAATGCAAGAAATCACAATTTAACAAATGATTGCTAAGAAATTGTGACCTTTTATTGCATATTATTCGTAGAATCCATTAACTGAACTCCAACACAAGAATATATGAACGCTTAAGTCCTCTTAACGACCTATAAATTATTTATTTCATAAGCTGACAAAAGTAAACAAAGTTACAATAAATATAACAAAAATAATTTATTCTGATATACGTCCGATTATTTGTACCAAAGAATTATAAAATGAATTATTTATTCATAAAGTAACTTTTGCTCAAATAAAATAAATATATTTAAAAAATTGTATATATTTTATTATGAATATATAATATATAAAGTACAATAAGAAATAATATTTAGCTTTACTGAGTAATGGTTATAAAACTAAATAAAAACAAATTTTATGCTTCCTTTATCCTTTCCTTTTAAATAATTAATCTATTGATTAAAATTTCAATAATAATATTTTTATTTATTATTTTAAGTCAACTAAGAGCAGCTGCCTACGAATTAAATTTAAAACAACAGAAAATATTAAAAAAAAAAATAATAATAAAAATTTAAGTTGTCAATTAAAATAGAAATAATTAAAACTAAAAATAAATATAAAAAAATAAAAATTTAAATTTATATCTGGGTAATAAAAATTTAAGTAATATTTATTTAATATAAATCGATCCAATTTGTTGCAAGTATTGGGGAAAACCCAATCAGATCAATAAGTATTAATATAGAATATAGGAGTATAAGAATATTGACGTTATACTATTACTTACATATATACCAATAGGAGCAATGTTATATAGAAGCATAGTATATTGAAGTATCAATGTATAAGAGAATTAGTAAATAGGCTTTACACTGTTACTAATTCATGTACTATGAGAAGTAATAGTATATAAAATTAGCAGTAGAAGGTTAAAAAAGGAGTTAATGTAAATTGAAGTAATGTAGCTAGAAAAGAGGTTAATTGTTTGTACTAAGATTTTAAGGAAGAAAGAGAAGATTCATTTGAGAATACGTTGTATAAGATCTGATATAAAATACTATACAAAATAATATTTCCAATAGAGCTAAACAATTTTTTTGGATGCTTTAAGTATTAATAATTCATTTTATAATAATTTAATAACTAATACAAAATCAATCACCTTCTTTTTAAATAATCAATCTAATAAAATAATAATAATATTAACAATAATAACAACAATAATAAAATGATTTAAAAACAACTATAGGAAAGATGTAATTTTCCGAAGGCGAATACAAGACGAATATGTAAATAATAAATGATATTGTGAATTGCTTAATCAAACATTGTTTTTATGCAAGCGATGGACAGTTTGTGGGTACTTGGAAGTACATCAATTAAAACTAATAGAACAATTAAAGAAATGCACCCAGAGAAGAACATAGAAGGAAAAGAACGTTGCCGCATGCGGAACTTGGAGAGTGACGAGAGTTTTGTAGTCATCGTCTTTGGCAATTAAGCAAGATGAATAAATAAATGAATGAAGGAATAAGTGTTTGAGTGAGTGAGTGAATACATGTTGCGAGTTTTATAATTTCTCAGCTCTAATTCCCAAGAAGTAAACACAAATTAGACAAACGGGAGCAACGATGGGATAGAATTTCTACATAAATGAGCCAACTGACAGAATTGCCGCAGCGGGGCGTTGCCAGCTGGCCCGCCCTCAGACAGGCAAAGTGCACAAACAGTTAAACGGCTGCATCATTGCAAGTTGCTCTTTCTCTAGACGTGGCAGTGGCAGTAACTGTTGCTGCCACCCACTTGCAATTGCTGCCAACAAATGTAGCAACTTGCAGTTATTAGCAGCTGTTGATGAACGGAGCTCAAGACGTAAACAATTTGCAGTATGAATTATGAAAGTTTCAAATCAAGCAAGCTCTTGGTCTAATTAACTAAGTGCAAGGTAGCCTGGAGTCAGGTAGCAGCGAGTGGGTTCAGCTTAGGGTGTAGGTTAGCAGGCAAAATCCCATTTTTAACTTCATGCATTTTTAATTCCCTTAATAGCTTTTTGTCTCTTTGCCAGACATTGATGGACCAGCCGAAAAACAACGACCACAAAAATTAAAACACCAAATTGTTGGTCCGCAGCTGGCACTTGAAACTCGCCACCCACAACCACCTAATAATCTGATGCGAAAAGTTTTGGACCAGAGTAAAAGTTCTCGTTACCTGGACGCAGCTGGTAGCCAACTAAGCGCAACGTGTCGTCCATCAAAATTAATTACAAAAGACGCACAGCACAGTACAGGACAGTTGTAAGGCGGGAGTGCGCGGAGTAAGCTCAAAAGTTAAAAGGGGATCCGGCGACAGGCCAATAAGCCAGCGACTGGCGCCCTCAAACAGCTCACCCTCAACGCCAGCAGCCACCCGCACCACTCAAAGCCATGGGCCATGTGCTCATCCATCAACACTGGTCTATGTGAATCGCTGGCCCTTGCCACCGTCCGACCGCTTAACAAGTTGCAACAAACTTTACAAAATGATAAATTGTCACTTTCATGCGCCCTCCCACCACCCCTCAACCAGCGCTTAGCCAACAAAGCCATTTTGCTTGTCAGCACATAAAAAGCGTTGCATACTTTGGGGCGACGCGTTGACACTCCAATTGGAGGCGATCCAATTTGATTAGAATTTGTTCAGCTTTCTGATTATAATAGAATTGTATAAGTTATTGGCTTTTATACAGTTATTAACTTGTAAAAAATAGCACGTAATTGATTTTGCATTTTTTTTTCAATTTGATTAATGCCAATCAACTCCGAATGTTTTTGTTGTAGTTTGTGTCTAATCAGTTAAAAATAAATAACCTGTCTACCTTATTAATGCAATGAAAGCATACAGAAATATGAATATTATTACAAGATATAAAAGTTAGTTTCAAACACAGATAATACGTTTCCATTTACGACTGTTTCTTGAAGGGGTTGAATAACTTTGGCTAAACGCACTGCGAATTGGCAGCGTAAAGTGAAAAGTGATTGTATTTCCATTGCAGGTAACTCTGCACTCAAGTTTGTATATTTTATCTCGGACTGATTGAAAGATTAAATATATATTTTAGGGTTAACAGCGTCTAATACATTCGGCACTTTTCATTGCTTAAAATTCATAATAAAATTCAGCAAATTGTAGAAAATTTAAGCTATGCTGTTGCCGCGTGAACTTCAACATGTAATTTGATGTGCACCGTTGCAACAATGGGAACGTTGGCCATTGTGAGGATGGAAGGATAATGCCGATGAAGGATTATATATCATTGAGAGCACAGAGAATGTGAATCACTGTAATTTATTGGCTTGTGCGCATTTCATGCCTGTAACTGTGCCCAGGCCAAGGCCAAATTAATTAATAACAAAGCGCTCGCTGCTCAATTGTTGGTTTTTAATTAAGGCCTGGAATGAAATCAAATTGAATGCGATTTATGCTGATGATAAAACACGGCTATCCAATAAAAAGGAGAAAAGTCGTAGGCGCGACTTTAATTATAAACAAATAGAAAGATATGAAGCCAAAGATAAAATAAACAACATAATTAAAAACGAAAAACAAGTCAAATAAGAAATACATAAAGTTGTCAAACAGCGGACAAGTTTTGAACTCATGGCACGGGTCGTATTTTGTTCAAACATTTGCGCAAATATTTGACAAGAACAATTGCGACGACATCAACTAATAGCTAAAGTATCCTTAACATGTCCTTGAATAAACCCAACCACCCAACCACCCAACCACCCAATCGCCCATCCAGCCGCCTGTTCTCTGTTTGCCCAAGTCCTTTAATACAAACCGCAAACGTTGCCATTGCCGGGGTGTCAACGAGTGTCCTCTGGCGTAGTATGGCTCGTGCTGCTGATATCCTGTCACCGATAATGCCACACATGGTTGCCTTTTATATTCCTGTGATTGCTCTGTGAGTTTATAATTAAAAATGTAAAGCAAAGGATCACAATATTTAAATTGGATGTTTTCGTACACTCGTGACATTTGCTTTCAATTTTAGCACTTGAACTTGAAGCTACGATTTATCAGGACATCTTTGATGCACATCCCTGATATTGATTAGAAACCCCTATTTAAAAGTTAGCTAAGAAAACGTTTCCCAAAAATATTATATCATAGAGATATTAACAGAAACCGTTGTGCACTGAATTTGGTGTTAGACTGCACCAAAAGAGAAAGTATCTATTGCCTTCTGTGAGAATTGAACTCACGGCCCCTGGTTTACAAGACCAGTGCTCTGCCACTGAGCTAAGAAGGCGCACATTAGATCGGCAGATAAGAAACAAAAAAATATATAGAACTTATAATTATCTTAATTGCATTGGTATCTATCGGCACCTCTGTATCTCAAGATAGTTCACAAAGCGTCAGATACGGAAGCTGAAAAATATATATTCTATTTTCAAGTTTGTCCTTCAGATAACAATATCTTGTTTCAACTGTTTAATTGCTTTGATTTCTAGAGTTCTCAGATATCACTTATGGCACATAAAAATTGTGCATTATTGTGAGAAAAGTTTTGTTACTGCATATATTACATATTAACTTCTTCCAATTTGTATTAAAAATCATCGACATTTGTCAAAGCTTCGTCGAAGTTTAAGCGACAACTAGATTATCTTTTAAGAAATGTTATATGGTACATGTTTGGGGTTAATTCTGACTCATTTATAAGAAATAGATATAGACACAAATTCAGACCCCCAACTTTTCAGATATTATTCACTTTTAACGCTTTTTGGTTCATTGAACCGTTTTACTTTATTTTCTAGAAAAAAAAGTGTATGTTAAATTCACAAATTTCCATAACCAGAAGCAAAGGTGGGCAGCCAAAGCAGGTTTCCCATTTAATCCTTCCAGACGAATGCGTTGAAATTATTTATTATGACGCAAAACTTTTTTCCGGCCGCGATATTTTTCGAACACGGCTGAAAGCGTTATCTACCATTTTGGTAAAAGAGCCAAAGGGCTCGAATGGGGTCCACACACCGAGGGTAAAACAAAAATAGAAATATCGTGAGCTAAGCCCCAAAGAGGCTTTAAAAGGTGGACGAGTCTGTACAGTTGCTGGCGGTGCAGAAAAAAATTGGTTGTAAGCTGATTTAAGTGACATCAAAAGAGAAAGCCACAAAAAAATTCTGTTTACCCTGCAAATTCGTTTGTTGGCGCCAAAAACCAGGCATAACTCCAGCATAATGACTAATTTTGGTTGGATAACGATGTCGTAATGATATCCTGTCAGTTGTCTTGCAATCACTATGACATCATTGTCAGCAGGCTCCGGAGATAACTACAACGCAAATTGAATTTTGAGGATGTTTTTTTGCTCCCTGGTTTGGTCTGGCCAATAAATTTTTGTAGCTAACTTTCTTGGGTATTTTTAACCCTTTTGTTGCTTACGAGCATCTCAAGTGTTTCAGTATCAACTGCCTTTGTAATTTCCTCGGACTTTCCTTACACAATTTGGCATGCAGAAGTCATGTTTTTCTAAGTATCTTATTGTTGGTAATTAGTGCGGCTTTAATTGCCAAACCGTTAAAAATTTATTTGCCCCAAAACGTGGTAACCGTTGCGCTTTATGGCGTTTCGAGTCTGCCTCAAATCCAAGAGAAGGGAATTCAACCACCTTCGGGCTACTTATTGACTGACCAGATCATTAATCCTGGGCTTGTTAACGAAAAACAATTTGTCCAAATAACAATTAAGGCAACCAAACACAAGCTCGCACCCTCGCACCGAGACACCCCATGCCGGGATAGAACACCCAGGATATAAAATCGTTAACAGGCTTGAACAGTTAAACAGTTGGACAGTTGGCCAATGAAATCTGAGCCAAGTGAAAGTGACGCAATTGTGAAAATATGCATTTGATTAATGTCTTTAAATGTTTATCTTTAATTTCGGAATTTTTCCTGCATTTGTTTAAATTTCTTTTCAATTAAACTCGCCTTTCACAAAGTATTGTTTGGAGCTGTCTCTTTGTCCTTTGGAAACATCCATAAAAGTCCATTATACTTTTATCATGCATTTTTGTGGTCAGCTCTTGCATTGTCCATCAATTCGGGACAACAATGACTTTCAAATTTTGTATCATAGAAGTGAAAGATTTTTTCGTAGTCAGATTTTATGCACTTTTCTGTACCTAATGGAGCTTTTGTTTGGCATTTTATACGGGCTAAGAGTTTTGCATACTATTTATTAAAAACAAAATATAGCAAAGTAGGATCTATCCAAAAAATATCAAATTGAAGCATACAAATCTTCCCAACTGGTCGTTCTTTCTGTTTTTGTATTGAAATCTTTAGTGAGAACTTATTTTAATAATCGCATCACAAATTGGAAAGTGCATGGGGTTATTCACTGGCTCCACGGGGTTACATTCCAGTAAATAGATACAATTATCAAGTGACCATATTGTTGCTTGTCACCAACAATTGTCAATAATTAACATAATGGAAACATAAATTGCGAAAGTCCCCAGAAGAAAGTACAATGACACGAACAATGCGTTTATTGTTAGGGTGGAAAAAGAAAGCACCAACAATCAACAATAAAAGAAAAATTAATATAAGGAGAAGTATATATTATCATTGGGTAGTAGTAATAAATTCTAGTGAAAGCGCAAAATGTAGCGCCTCATAAATTAATTCGAAATGTGCATATGGTGTCACAGTCCAGGGTCTTCCGATGGTTATCTCTAACAATTGCAACACTGACCAGCTCCCAGCTCCCAACTCCAGTGAAAGTGAGCAACTCACACACCAGAGAAAGAATGGGCACATCTTAATTGCCCCCCAACATCAGCAGCAGCAGCCGCAGCGGCAGCGGCTAGAAAGCATCCACAAGGCACATGTCCATTTGGCTGGTGCTAATGCTGGATATGGTGCTGGTGGTGGACATGACAGGCAGCCTATGGCTGAGCCCCGTGGTCTCATCTTTGGTTAATTACCAAGATGTATGCGTGTCGCGCACACAGCCCAATTAACCCCCATTATGGGCGACTGAGTTTGTGGGTGACGACTGACGACACTCAACCCAACACTTCAACAGTCGAACCCAGAGCCAACTCTCGTCCTGGGCGTGTGAGTTCAGACGCTGCACGAGGTCAAGCGCTCGCTTGAGCAAGTAATTAAGTTTCTGCTTTCCCCTCAACAACACCAACAACGACAACACCAACAACGACAACACCAGCAGCAAAAATAATGCAATGAAAGCAACAAGCATCCGCCACACCAGTCACACATCCATAAAGTTGCTCTATGAGACGCAAACAACTCAACGTACTGCCCCGCCCTACACCAATCCCCCCGTCCCGCTTTCATCGAAGCAGCACCAACACCCAACACCAAATTGCTTTATGATGTTGCAGATTATGATAATGAATGCCATCTGGACTGTACTGGACACTGAGCAGGCAACTTGGCTGGCAAGTCGGTGGCCAAGGGCACCACTTGGTACTTTAAGTGATTTAATGTTATTGTTTTTGTACAGATCCCAAGCTACACCACATATCCGAGCACCACACAACCTAAATAATTTAATGAATATTAATGCGTGCCATTTAATTGAAATGTAAGTAACGCAAGCAGCATGTTTCTTAAGATTTTTCAAAATAAATTTCAAAATTTAAACATGTAAGCCAAAAAAAACTATAAATAAATATAAAATAAATATTAATAAATAAAAAATAAATATAAATAATAATCAACATAATTTAATATACACATAATAAATATAATATAAATATATAATAAATCATTTCTGTATTACGTTTGCCTCACATTAAAATCATTGCAGAATATCAAGTTTGCACCAGATTATCAGTAATATCAAAAAAAAGCTAAAAGCCGATTTAAAATAAATAGTGTAAAGTTGACATCTTCAAGCAATAAATTAATTTAACTATTCAAATAATGTCACCGACTTGGGAATTCTTCATGATTATAGATTCAATTTCAAACAGTCAACAAGGCGACTCAATCTCTTGGATTTATCAAACGATGGTCTAAGGAATTTGACGACTAAACTATACTTCTACTTCTCTATATATATTATATATACTACTTCTCTATACTTCTATATACTATATACTTCTATACTTCTCTTGTTCGACCTATTCTGGAATACGGATCTTGTGTGTGGTCTCCTCAATATTCGGTACACCAAGACAGAATTGAGTCTGTTTAAAAGAAGTTTCTTCTTTTTGCTCTTCGCGGCTTGAACTGGGTTCCAGGTACTGATTTGCCTCCATACCACTGCAAATTGCTTTTAATTAACCTTCCATCTCTTACTAACCGTCGCATGATGCCGGGAGGTCTATTTTTACATAAATTAATAATTGGCAAAATGGACTCATCTCTGCTATTGAGCCAAATTAACTTTTCTGTACCTTTGAGACGTACTCGTAACTTCACACCACTTTCTCTAAATACTTGTAATATCAACTACTCTCTGCATGAACCTTTTCGAGTTCTCTGTGCTGACTATAACAGGCTTTTTCGAGTCTTCAACTCAGAGTCCTCTTTTGATACGATTAAAAACCATATTCTTAACTTTTCAGCACGTAGTAATTAGCACTAATTTGCTTTACTAATGATCTGATTGGGTTTTGCTGGGTTTTTCCCAATCCTCGCAACAAATGTTGGATCATTTAATATTCTCATTGTGAACACCCCAGATATTAACTTACATTTTTTACCTAAATATTTCATTGTAAATTTAAGTTATATTATTTCAGTTTTAAGTTATGCTAAAAATTGTAATGTTACTCTCAAATTGTGGTCGACTGTAAATAGTTGACATTAATTGAATAAATAAATCTGGGTATTATACATATATTACTGATATACAATAGTTTGTTCACAAAAAAACAAAATTCAATATTCTATTGTATATCCTGTCTATCCTCCAATAATTAAATTCAATATTACGTGGAACTTAACAGATTCGATTAAAATAAATCCAATGGCGGTAGTCGAGCTCTCCAATGAACCGTAAACCAAGGACTGTGAAGGTTTCATATCTCTCTGTCTCAATCACTTGTTGGGTGTGAATTTGAACTGCTATTGAAATGTTTTTGATTGGAAAAAATTTAATTTCCTATATGCTTCAAAGTGTGTTCTTATCGGGTTACCATTGTGTCAAAAATTGTCAGCCAACTTTGAAGGTTTTTTTTTTAAATTTAAATCAAATGTTATGCTTAAACACGATAGAAAAAAAAAAAATAAAAAGAACGCTTAACGAATATCTAAAACTTTTTTGCCAGATATGCTGTATTTGTACACAAACCTCAAACCACAATTAATTAAACCAGAGCTCTTGACAACAATGCAGAAAACCCGATGCAAAAATTCATTGACTGTCTATACACACTTATTATTTTTTCTTCTTTTTTTCTGTAAAACTTGTACAAAGCGCGCGAGTAGCTTCAATTACAATTTCAAATTTCGATTTGTTGTGCAAGAGAGTATTTCAACTCTGGCAATAGGGAAAAAAGTTCATTAAACGCTTTTCCTAGCTGCCAACCAATTTTCACATTCATGGAAATTCGTTTGCCGTCGCTCTTTTGTCCAACACAAAGGCTCCAAAAAACCGCAGAGCGTGGAGTGAAATTCATTTTTTCCATTAAATCGAACCGTTGATTGTGCATGAAGCGAACAGGCACAAATGTCAACGCTCGGTTAGATGGCAGCGGCCTGATAGGTTGCCTGTATTGCCACCTCCTCTCAGCCTCAGCCTCAGCTTCACACTTCTTCCTCCATCTTCCTACTCCTACTCCAACTCCAACTCCATCTTTGTCTCCTCTTGCTCATCCATGTGGGAGGCTGAGTGCCAAAACGCGTCGACTCTGTCACATGTGAATGCCAAACCACCCAAGGGAGTATTTTTTCCAGCGCTTTTGGCATGACAATTGCGACTTTACCAACACCCTGCGCCAACTCATATTCACGCAACGGCAGCGACAGCGGCACAAGCTGCGCTTGACCAGAAAAACTTTTTTATAAACCAATCTTTTATTTGCAAATTTGCACCACAATTCTATATTTCTCCCTTTTTACTACTTGAAACTCGATACTAACTGAAATAGCTTTTTGACAAACAATGACATGGACTCACCTACTATTGGGGGTATTTTCTGTGGTTTTTCTGGGTTTCTTCTTGATTTTTTGTTTTCACTCGCACTCCCATTGACAGCCGCAGTTGCAAATGAATTGCTTATTGACAGTTTGATAGAACGTTGGCTCATTGACAGTCGCTTTGATTGTTGCTGTTGTTGTTGCAGTGCTTTTTGTCATTGGACAGCGTTGGATACGGTTGCCTTTTGTTATTCTTTAATTATTCGTTGCGGCAGAAAGAAAGCAAAAATAAGTATCAAGTATGAAAACGAGAATAAAAACACAAGGAGCATAAAAATGACAAGCTCAACTGTCTCAAATTAAGATTTAACAGAGAAATGTTAAACAAATGGACCATTGCACAGCTAAAAGGGTAATATATGATAATAAAGTATATGGGATGAATTTTGTAAGAAATTGAAAGATGAAGTACTATACTTATACATTTTTAAATATCAGTTACCTATCAGTTACTTATAGAATGTATGAATATATATAGTATATATTGCTTATTGGAAATATATAATGTAATAATCAAGAGTTATTAGATATAGTCTTATAACACTATTCGCCTATATATGTACTTACCTAGTTGACATTTGCTTTTTGAAATGTCTCGTCCATTTGGAAAGTATTCCGCATGATTGAATTCTTCAGGGCTCTTCATACTTGTCGCATATCCCTTTTCATTATATAGATGTCAGTGGGGGAGAGTGCGGGTATAAATAATAATAGATTCGCATGCAATTAACAACTTGGCTTCTCTTTCAATTTAATGCATGCAAAATCCATTAAATCACTTAAAGTCCACATATCTCGCGGCTGCATTAAAACGCGTAAAAGCGTAGAGACCATTTGAGACCACTTCAGAGCAATGACACATAATACGACTACAAACAGTTGCCGCAGTCGTAGATGTGCTCAAAAGTCAGGCCAGAAGGACATGCAGGAGAACACGTCCAACATAACCGAGATCCTTGATGTCAATGATAATGTAACAACACTCATACTCCTACCAAAATGCTAAGGGCGTTGTGCTTCATGCCATCGAGCTGTGACAGTCTCAGGGCGTGGAAACACCAAAAGGGTTGGACATGTATGCAAAATTCTGCAAAAGGGTAACTGAATCACATTGAATTGTCACGGTGCCCAATTTAATTACGTATTCGGGAATAAAGACATGACTTACTGCTCAATCTAATTGGGACTAATTGGGATTTTCTGGCAGTTTACTTCTCTAACATGCACCTCTCATATTTTCGTCCCATCAAACATTAATTTTAAAGACATAAAATAGTAAATTTGTTGCTGCTTACAGAAATTGTTAATTGCAAATAGAAATATATTTGATTATCAACAACATTTGAAAGCTCTCTACTTAACCCTAACACCTACATATGTCTCTACCTATCTAAATGATAGCCCATCTACGTAAACTCAGCCCTGCTTCTCCTATACTTGGGTTGGGTGCATGTTCATCAGCAAACTGCCAAATATGAAATTTAAAAATGTCACAAAATTTGACACGTACCCAGGTTTACAATACTGATTTCATTCATATGTAAATGATGTCATGCATGAAAAACTGATAACAAAATATTGACAAAGAGTTCACTGAAAATATAAATATATTCAACAGAACGAGAAGCTGCACAAGGGAAAAGGAAAATATTCGGAATGAAAAAGTTAAATTTTGTGCAATAACAGAAAATGGGTTTAAAGGGACACCGAATTGATATATTTGTATGCTTTCATATATAAAAATATAGATAAAATAAAACCTAAAACATCTACCTTTAAAACGCATAATTTTACCAGCTTTTTGATAACTAACAAAAACCACCACTATCATAATTTAACAGAGTTGCTCGTAAAAGATAATAAACGCCTGGTATTAAAATATGAATATAATTTTCAGAGGTAAGTTAGAACATTAACATTGGCTTACTAATGGACCTATGCTGAGAATGGTCCATTTGTAAATTGCCAAAATTGTTGGCCACCTGCGGCCCAACAGAAGACGGAAGATGGGCGGGTTTCAATTAGCCTAAAACCAGCTGACCAAAATATTTAATACCTTTTATCCAGTACATAATTCTCATAATGACAAAAGCCTCATTTTGTAATTTAGGCAAAGGAATCAACAAACAGCAAAGAGCATCCATTCAACCCACCGTCCACCATCCAAAAACACACTGACCATCCGGATGCACTTCAACTTTCCACCCTGTTGCGTACAAACAACGCAAAGCACAGCGGGGTGGCGGGTGGGGGGCTGAATGCGACACCCGCTGGCACACGACAGCCGTCGTCGAATTGTTGCAAAAGTGCGAAACCGCAAATGTTAAGCGCAACACAGAAGTCAACGCCGCCACCCCGACAAAACCACCGACGTTAACGGCGACAACCGCAACCAGGCCACAAAATGTTCTACTCACAGTAGACCCACTCGATACCGTCGACAAAGCTCTTCAATTTGCTTGCCATCTATTATGGCAGCTCATTGTGGGATTACCGACGACCACGACCACGACCACGACGACTAGTCAGTAGTCAGTCGGTGAGTACTCGTAGACTGGCAACCACCGTTCGTGGTTGGGCAGTGGCGCTGAGATTGACATGGGCAGGGGCGTTGAGCAATTGCTAATAAAAAGGGTGGAAAATCCACTTTGCTATGGCATTTGATTTTGATTTTTCTCTCTGTTTGTCTATTGACTCTTGGGACTGCAAAATGGGATGACGAGCAAGAGGATTGGGGGAGATTCATTTGATAGCTGACTTTCGATGTCATCGGATAACCGTCGGTTCACTCACTACTTCCAGGTAACTCTGGCAATACAGATACTACAATACTATAAGCCATTATATTGCTATACTTTGTGTAGATAGATACCATGAAACAGCTCGAAAACTTTACTAGTAAGTAAATTGTTCATTAGGGAGTGCACTTGGAGAGATTCAATATTATCAGCAGCACTTAATAGACAGTAAGCACATAATCTTCTGATTAACGATTCTAATTAAAAAACTTGCTAAATATTATTTTTAATTATCTTAATATAAAATAATTCCAATCAGAAGATTATATTCGACAGAGTTATTCATTGAATTAGTGTTTCTGTTTCAGATTCGCATTCCATTAAAACTGCTTTTTATTGATATTTTGTTATAGCCAGGATTTACGTATCTTTTCGATTCGAAACCTTTTCATACCGTTTCCCTTTATATTGTTAAATCAATTTATGGTTATTATTAAATGTGGAATAGTGTACCGATGTTACTACAGGTAAACACTCTTCTACTTATCATACTTGTATGTAGGCTAAAAGTTGTCTTTGATGTACTAAAGGTGTAATTTGGAAAAAGAGTCTAACTAAAGCCTAACGAAATTTACAAATTAGAATAATAAAATCGACCTCATATTCGTTCAAGTCAGGGTACGATCTACTATCTATATATGTAGTAAGACCTAAAGAGGATCAAGTGAATATCAATATTTGTATAGACTTGACGAAACAGAGGAACGTGTCAGTTGAGTTCAGCTGATAAATCTGAATAGGACCATATATGCCCTTATGAGGTCAGAGTACTTGCTTCTACTTGTTACACTCTTGCACAACTACAATAAACGATTTTAACCCATTTGGAATAATAAGGAAATAATAAGTCTAGGTCTGAACCTATAAAACTAGCATAACCAATTCATCTGAACAGAGTTAAGCTGGTCGTGAAACCGATTGGCATGAACAATGAAGGATATCCAGCTGAGTGGGTTTTGTGCAGGTCTTTACAGGATTACAGCCGATTACAGGATACATTACAAGTACAACGGGTGGGCCAGTTAGCCCAGAGCAAACGCAACACCCGCTGGGAATGATCAATCAATTCAAGTCAAATTTCATTTCATGCAACTGACTGAACATAGACACAAATCTGTTCAGGGTGGAACTGTTCTATTGCTGATTATTATTATTATGATTATTCCATTGCGATTGATGTGGAATAGAAGCCACGTTAATTATGAAATTGTGCTTTGAGTTTTCCACCGTCCAATCCCAAATCAAACACTAAAAACTGGACGTAATACAAATCGCTTGTCCAGCCTCCATTGAAACGAAGCTAAACAATCAAATCATTCTGCTGTTATATTCAGTTGTATGCATTAAAAACAAACATACACAGATCCAATTCATATATAGAATCCGTAGACATTTTGATTTGTATTTCGTCTGGGAAGCTTAATGAAAAACGGAAACGCCACTTGTTGTACGAGTTCTCGTATATCCCATTCAACATTATTCGCATCCTCATCAACGCCCCCAAAAAGTTTTTGCGTCTTATTACATGGCAAGAGGGAATAGGGGGAAGATGTGGAAAAGGGGGATATAGTACTACTGTTTGCTTATGTACTTTGTTTTTAGCGATTAATTAATGCAATTAATCTGCAGCTGGATACGTATCTTTGGACAGGGGCTTTGCCTTTCAGTTTGATGAAATTGCCTGTGCGCATTCGTATTTTCTGCCCTGAGCAGCGAGTGTAAATAAATGGTAAAGATTAAGTTGAGATTATCACTAATAAAGAAATTAATTAAGGCTATCGATGGTACACACTTAAACATTGGTAATAAAAGGGAACTTATTAGGTAATTAAGATATTGCAGACAGTCAAATCCAGAGTCCATAAATATAGAGTTACCTATCATAACAATAAATTATTATTAGTACTTCTTGATACATTTAAATATTTATCAAAAAGAGTTTTTCTTAATACTGTCTTATACTTATCAGCGTCTTATTAACCCGGACTATACGGAAAGCAAAAGGCGGGCCCATCACAAGGAGTTTCAGCTAAATTGTATCTCAGCAATATTTGTATAAATATCTGACATAATTGGAGTTCAATTAATATCTGTGGCGGTTCTAGTGTCGCACCCTAGGACCAGTTGGCAGTTGCTACTAACAGCCAATTGGTTGCGAGCCTACAGAGAGATAACAATAGGTTTCTTCCATTCCTAAACAACAATCGTAAAAGTTCCAAAGATCAAGTCAAAAACGAATATGTTGACAAACTTATAAGAACTAATAAAAAAGTCCAAATAGGACGAAATTGAATCTCAAGTTCAACTTAACTACCGATATCTCGACTTGTGGTATCACGAGTTAAGGAATCTGTACAGTCTCGTAGTAGTTAATAACATTTAGTTCAAAGCTACCAGCAATAAAGCTCGATGGTGGTATATTATCTATTAGCACTTTAACAAATTACCATATTAATTGCTACTAATTAAAAATTCATTAAAACACAGTGCCAGAGCTCAAGCCGGACCAATTGCCTGGCGTAGGGCCGGAATGAGAATCGGACTCGGCATCGGGAGACTGGGAGCTGTGCAATTTATTATGCTCTGTCATCTCTGTGTCGCCAGGACCAAATGTGTAAAATGATAATAATAAACATTTCCATTTTCATAATGCTTCGATATCAATGAGTTCATAACAACCACAGTGTGGCGGCACTCAATGTGTACTTTCAATTAAAAGCCAACTTTCAGCCATAATTCAAAACTAAAATATGCAAAACGAGTTTGCGGTGAAAGTTTCAATCGCATCGATTTGCATAGCCCGAGGGCTGTTACTCCCATTGGACCCCACATACCAGAAGTATCTGTATCTGCACTGCCTGTAATTATGCTACAAAGTCCACAAGCCCCATCCAATCCCACCCCCGTATCCACCTGTGACATCTGCGCTCCACCGCACTTTGCTATTCATGCCATAAATTCCGGCTGTGTGGCACATTAATTAATTTGCTTTGCGGCATTTCAAAAGGATTATTTACCGCTCATTTCACATGTGTGTGTGAGTGGCTGCGTGGGAGTCAATAGGCTAATGTTAAGACGGTGTATGTGTATGTATATATACGGTTTTTGCTTATATCAAAGAGTATTATATTTACTTACGACTATATATGTAATACGAATGTCAAGCTCATTAAAAATTACCTTTGTTCTGAAGTGTAATAGTAAAACAGATGAAAGTCAGGCAGTAATAGTAATAGTCATAGTAGCAGTATATAATACAAAGAACTGATACTCTATATTTAGGTATAGATAACACGATTCTCAAATCTATAAGGCAGTTTAATGCTTTTTTTATTTTATTTCTTATTCAATGCAATTTTATTACTGGTTAGAGTATTATGAAATAAAACTAAGAATGAACTATGACCAAATGAACGATGATAATATGTACATTATTTATAGCGAAGAGAATTTTTGTAGTTACTTGGTAGTTAAAGTCAAGACCCGGTGTGGAAGGTCTTGACAGTGATATCGTTTCAGTCTTCTTTTTACCCTTAGTCCGAATTTGCGCAGGCGTTTGGATGAGATGCTAGTCCCTTCGTCTATTTCTGGGTAATACTTTGAATTCGGTCACCAATCAGAGGAACGTTGAGATCTCTTCCGATATCCCTGGTTATCATGTACCAAGGGGCCCTTAGATCATTTGTAAAGTTTTGCCTTGCAATATTCGGATCTTGTTTAATTGTGAGTTGGCTGCAATTCCATACACCTGGCTAGCGTACAGAAAGCTTGGAGAAGTTTATTTTATTTTCACGAAATCTTGGACACTTTGTTTCTGACCGAGTGGTGTAGCACCAATATGTGTCTGCCAAGCGCTAGTCTCCTGTCGAGGAGTTCAATGCTTACCAATAAGAACAGAAGAATCATTTTCTTATCATCTGTGTTTGTCCAAAGTTTTATTAAAGATCAATACCATATTGCTCAGAGTAATGTATGCAGCAAATACTTGCAAAACCCTAATTTGTTACAGCTAAGTATTCTCCAGAGGCGTGTCCAAAAATAGACACATTAGTATTATGAAATACAGTTTTCCCCAGTTGTATCCATTCCCCAACTCATAAGAGCACTAAGTCTCAGCTGCGTGTCGAAAACTTTGTGACATTATAAAATCTAATGAACAAAAATTAATTTACAATAATAACTCAACTAACACGAAACGACGCCACAAGCTGCTGTCATCCACCCAACCCATCCAATAATCCTTCTCGCTCGGATCCAGTTTCAGCCCCCGAAAGAGTTACGCCGTGTGCCAAAATTCATTGCATACCGCCAGGCGCAAGGCACCCAGGGGAACTGGGCCCAGAAGGTAGTCGCGTCGCCGATTTCAAAGTGTTTCCGTTTTCAATTTGCATAAAATTCGTTAAAATTTCTAACGGCATTAATGAGTGCGAGTAACGCGCAGAAGTTGTACGAGGTGTGGGAGGGCTTCACCTGTTGCCTGTAAAGTGTCATCGCCTGTGCCCAGTGGAGCTCAAGTGTAAATGGATCGCCTTGTGGTATCCGGTAATTGTGTGTAATTAAATCCTGCCCCGGTGCTTGCAAATTCCCAAAACAAATGACAACACTTTGAGGCTGTGGTTACTTTGTGGTTAGACAGTGGTTGCCTGTGGTTACTCGATGCCAAAGCTCAATCTCGAACTCAAACCCAACCCTTTGCCGCGTCGCCTTGCTCTGTCTTAATTATGTAGCGTAAATAATTTTAGCTCTTTGTCTCGACTATTTGTGAGTCATTGATATCCTTGCGTTTTCCCTGGCTCCGGACACTGCTTTAATTAGTGCGAATTTGCTTGTAATTAAATACATCTGCAAATTATTTGAAAACGGGACGGCAAACTGCGAGTATGAGACCACATTTATATCCACATTTATAACAAAGCTTTTTGAAAGAATATTAAACATTTTTGTGTGCAATCTGAATTCGTTTGAACTGTAATTGACGAGCTTTTAATAATATATTATGGACAAGCAAATACGGAAAACAACTCTAAAATTGATTTTAAATTCAAAATTGAGTAATTACACATTGATGAAATATATATATAAATATGTATGTATATATATATATATATATATAATATATGACGCTTGGTATTTTTAATGCTTTTTATGCTTACATCTCCAGTTTATATGCAATATTCTGATTTAATTGAGATGTTAAAAGAAATATAAACGTATTTTATAGTTTTTGCCAATGTTACATGTTTTTGATGTCTCGGTTAGGGATACCTCATAATCGGACACACTCGTTCTTATTCGATTATATAATTGAAATTTCGTTTTCTTCACAGACAGTAGATGTCAACTTTGACTTCAGGACTTAAAAATACTTATAGTTTTGAATGGCAATTAATATAGATCTGGATATTACTGTCACGACTGTCACATTTGCGGTTTGTGCTAAATATCTGTTTTTTGCCGACATAAATGGGAAAAGGGTTTTGTTTGAAGAGGGTATTGCAACAATTATAATAATAATAATGCTTAAAAGGTAAGCGCACAAACCTTAATTGAATTTTAAATATATTTAATATATACTAAAATATTTTATTATAGATTTTATAACGATACATTTTACCTGGATCCCACTCTTATTCAAAATAAAATGCATATAAATCAAAACAAAGCTTCCTCATCAATATCAAACATATTTAAACATTTTAAGTCTGTTCAAAAGAAGTTTCTTCTTTTTGCTCTTCGCGGCTTGAACTGGGTTCCAGGTACTGATTTGCCTCAATACCACAGTAGATTTCTTTTGATTAACCTCCCATCTCTTACTAACCGTCGCATGATGCTGGGAGTTCTATTTTTACATAAATTAATAATTGGCAAAATGGACTCATCTCTGCTATTGAGCCAAATTAACTTTTCTGTACCTTTGAGACGTACTCGTAACTTTACACCGATTTCTCTAAATACAAAATACTCTAGACTATAACAGACTCTTTCGAGTCTTCAACTCAGAGTCCTCTTTTGATACGATTAAAAACCATATTCTTAACTTTTTAGCACGTAGTAATTAAAACTAATTTGCTTTACTAATCATAGTAATCTGATTGGGTTTCTCAATCCTCGCAACAAATGTTGGATCATTTAATATTCTCATTGTGAACAATTCAGATATTAACTTTAACTTTTTACTTAAATATTTCATTTTAAATTGAAATTATACTTTTTCAGTTTTAATTTATATTAAAAATTGTAATTTTTGGTCGACTGTTAATAGTTGACATTGAATAAATAAATAAATAAAAATAAATTAAGAAATGTCATAATGAAGAAATATTTTAGAAATATTACTGGATTTAAAAACTGAAATAAAGTGTATACTTTAATTCAACAAAGTGTACCCAAAAATGTGACAGCCAATTTACAATCAACTCACACTTAATAAGTTCTGATGCCGTAATACTGAAAGTTTGATTTTCTTTTACTTAACAGAATTTATAAAGCACAGCATGGGTACACCGCAGTAGAGCCTTAGCATTTTTCCTAACTTACTTTTACTTTACAATAGATATAATACAAGTATTTCAGCTAACTTCAAGAGTTTCTTTGAGTTCGGCTAATTTAAGTAGTTGGCTATTTAAAGTCCTTGTATCTGTGTACCAAATGCAGAAAACAGGAACAGAAATTCGTCAAAGGAACATAACAGAATCGATGGACACAAGACACGTCAACAGAACTGTTTAGCCCAATGTTTTTGTTTGCCTTTAAATGAACTGCTAAATCTTTTATTTGCAGTGTTCTTTCCGCCAGATTGTCGCCAGAATTCACTGATCGTGTTGCTGCCACAATTTGCGGTACCAGCAATTTACAACAGCAACGGCAACAGCAGAGAGCTGCGATCATTCACAGAGCAGCCGCAATCACCTTTTTAGTCACAAAATGTTGTGAGCTGTTGATTGTTACCTGATTGAAGTCCCCATGGAAATTGTTATAGTTGTTGTTGCTGTACCTGGAGCAGTACCTGGAGCCGTACTTGTTTCTTAGCTGAGTGGGCGCTACATGGCTGATTGCCTTACAACAAACAGCAATTTACATTTAATTTGACTTAGCTATTCGCTTGCCCATTGCAACTCAGTCGTAGGAGCTGCTAATGAGTGAACAATTCTGAGTGGGAGTTGCTACCAAAAAGTTGTTCTCAGCTTTAAATATTAAGCCTATTGGCTGTTCATTTGACAAATAACTCAATCGCCTAAGTATATCATAATAATTGAGTATTTTCATTGAATAAAAACTTATTTGTTGAAAGACTCATCATTCTTGCATTGGATTGGCTCTTTCTACCACCATCTATCCTAAATTCTAAAAGCCATCCAGAGGACTCAAAGTCACTTGTAGCTTGGAGAAGTAAAAGTTAAAACGGTGTAGACGTAAAAGGAATATAAAGTTTGTATCCTATAATGTCAGGCTGTAGCTTAAATGAATCTTTTTATAGTAGCACTTTTAATTTTAAATACTCTGTGCTCAGAACACGTTCCTAATTACTTCAGAGAAAAAGACGATACGAGTAAGGTACGCATTAAGAGGAAAATATTGTTTTGAAACCCGATTACGTTATCTATAGCTGAACGGGTGCGCATCCATGGCGATTCCAGCGACCTGACCAAATGTCGTAATTAACCTCGGAGTTGGCGTGGGGCAAACAAGTTGCGACTAATCCTGAATTATTATTTGCCATAGTGGGGCAAGACGAGAAATGGTTTATTTTCAATTTATGGCCAACACTCGCATTAAACAGCCAAAAGGGCTGTTGCCAACGTGTGGAGGCGTCGATGGAAGAAGAAGGGGTCAACTGCCATTGGCAATGTTTCCAAATCATTTGCATATGAATTTTGGAACCTTTACGCCTCTCCCACTTTGCCTAGTTGAGCATTCAAATTACTGTTATTATTATTTTCACTCATATGCCACTCGTCCGCATCCGTTGTGGGTGGAGGTTGAGGGTTAAGGTTGCGTACTCCGGCCTGGAGGGGGATCATTAAAATCCGGCACGACCTTTGCGCTGCTGCCGCTTGGAGCACTTCCGTTTGGGTTTTAATTCTATTAGACGTGGCCACAGGCACTCTGCTCAGCGCTTATCGCTGGCGACACACATGTCGCCTGCTGCTCCTCCCCTCCGGACCAAGTGGGCAAATGGGCGAATGGGTAAATGGGCATGTGGCTAACAGTTCGAGGCGCGTAAAAGGTTAAAATTATAATATGCGGCTTCTGTGGCACACTTTATTATGGTTTTCATTTCCAACTTTGGCATTTGCAGTCAACAAGCGTCGACACGCTTAATTTCTTGGCCGCCTTTTCATAACATTTGTTCAACATCATGTATTATCCTTGCAGCAGGACTCGTTGGAGGCGTAGCGGTAACTTTGTTCATCCGCCGTGTTCTCCAAAACAAAAGGGATTTTTAATGGCCCTGCGGAGCTGCTTATCAGCCTCGGATATCCTTGGCGCTCTTGCCACAAAAACAAAACAAATAAAGGTTAGTTATGAGATTCTCATTTCGGTTTTAAAGGACTTTGTTTGTTTGTTTATCTTCACTTTTACCTAAGTGGAAAGTGTGCGAAGTTTCGCACTTCTCTATGGATAACCGGATGATAAGACGCTTTTGAATTATTTCGTTAGATACTAGCTTGTTTTCCCTCCTGTTGGGGCAGACATGAGTTTACCTTAAGTATGTAAATATATTATATGGTATTGACTACTTTAAGCCCTAGCATTATCTTATACAAATGGAGACTGTTCTAAGCATATATTATAATATATTTAACTATGCAAAATCTTATTTTTCAATTTAAATGTTATACAATAGTTTACGTTTAGCTTTACATAACCATTTCATTCTCCTTTTGTATATATTTTATACTTGGTTAATAATTAAAGCCACATCTTGCAAGGATTTTAGCAAATTGAATCCTTAGCTGAGTCTTAAGTAAAACACATGCAAACTTAAGTATTCGTATGTATAACAAATCCTATTGACATGTGCTCAAGTAAGCCATCATCCTAGTATTACAGAGTAAGTATTTAAATGGTTTTACACTCATCTCCTCTCTCAGATATTCCCACTCCCTCTGGGTAATAGCATGCAAACAAGCTCAAGCCTCAAGCCACACCCATTGCTAAAAATAACAAATTGTCAACACATAAGATGTCATTTAATCTTCAACAAATTGCAAGCCACTTGTACAGACAGCTTAAATAAATACAAGGCGACTCCAACACCGAACTCCACCCTCACCAGTTCCCCATCCTCCCCCCGTTTACCTAATTCAGTGCTCTTCTATTTCAACCTTATATAAAGTGTGCGAGTTGCGTGTACTACGACTGGCAATCTATCAAGTGGGGAACTGAAAGTACGAATCGTGTTATGCGGAAATTTGTGAAATCTCTTTGGGTTTTCTGATTTTCTTTTCTTTTTTACCGTGTAGTCATGTGAAATTTGCATTTTAACTCAATAAATTCACTTTGCATACGCACACGTTGACTGGAAGCCGAAACATGCGCCGTGTTGCTCTATAAATCTGTTCAAGTCGAGTTCTGCTGAGGCGAGAAGGTGGTTAGCGGCTTAGCCTTCAGCCCGCGGCCAACTTCAGCTTGGCTACTGACTTGCCTGCATCTGAACACCCATTCCATCTCATCTATCGACTACCTCGACTACTATGCCTGCCCATCCCTCCACTCTGTTCAAACGTATTATAAGATTATGGCAACTGTGAGTGGGCAAAATAACTGAGGACCGAGAACTGTGAACTGAGAATTGCGAGCTGAGAATTGTGAATTGAGAATTAAGAACCGGGTGCTGAGCCACAGCCGCCGTCGTCTTTTGTCGCTTGGCAGTGCTTAAGGCGATATTTGCGTTATTTACGATTATTTACAATTTAAAATTTACATGTGCCAAGTAGCCCCCGACCGCAGCAACCACCCCCCCCTCCACCTCCTGCCCACATCCAACTGATGTTGAACATCCTTCTGCTTGTATCTTGAGATGTTGATTTTTATTTATATCACTTTAACTTGTACTTGGCTAGAACGACGGATTTGTTGTATTTAGTACTGGGTAAACGATTGACTTGGACCTGCAGATACTAAAAATCTTAGAATAATAAAGATACAAATTGTAAATAGAATAAGATATTAAAAATGTAAAGCTTTTTTTAACATATATTTAAAAATTATTGGTACATCTGAAACTATTTTCTTTTTTTTCAGATTAACTGCCTTTAAAACCATTAAAAACAGCAGGTAGACTTTTCAATTTAGACAATACAATCTTTAAGCTAGTTTATTATTATAGTTAAAGAATCAAGAGAAGTAAAGCTTGAAAAAGATGAAAAAATTGTTTGCTTAAACATATCTATGAAAACACAAAATCTTGAGAAAAATGTGCAAAAAATATCGCTACTGAACATTAAGAATATAATTATAAAGTATATATACAGAGTAATTATTGATGGAGTATTTCTTTATATGTCTAGGAACCATTACATCAAACTCATGCAGAATAGTTAGCCCAGTTTACAATAAAAATATAACATTTTATTTATTTTTTTTATTTGTTTACATATGTTAATATATTTATGGATTAAAATTATATCGAAATTTATGCTAGATTTGAATGAGAACTAAAATATGAATCCCAACAAGAAATGCCTGTCTGCAAATTTATGCAGTGCTGCGATTTCTGGCCGGCGGCTTTTGGATTATCGAATCGGCTGCACCGCAAAACTTCTGTGCTGTTGCAGCAGAGGAAGAGAGAGAGCGAGAGAGATCGCAACGAGAAACAGTACCCCGACGCTCTGAACTACCATCATTCGACCAGTCAGCATCACAGTTTGGCATCTTTTTGAGGTACTAATTGAATTATTAGCGGCTGGGGCCAGTGGTTGGGTTTTCAGTTGGTTATGTAGCTGTGGTTGAGGCTGTGGCAGTGGTTGTGGCAGTGGTTGAGGCAGTGGCTTGGTCGGTTGTCTGCCCGTTGTGTGCACATTGAAATTATTGTTGGTGGTTGACAAGGATCAGCGCCGACGCCTTATTTGTGTTCATGCTCATTGCAGCGTCCTTCCCCCTGCCACTGGCCCCTGCCTCATCCCATGACCGCCTGCCAACTGCTGCCCCTGGGCTATGGGTGGTCACAGTGCCAAGCTCTAACAAGCGGGTGTTGGCCACGTTGCAGCCCAGTTGGGCCTGGACTCAAAATTAGGTTTCTGCTTCCAACTGGATTCAAATATGCCGCCGGCTGCGACATGTGCGCACGTATTGTTCTTGTAAATCATTGATTAATTTTTACTTTTGCATATGATTAGGGAAAGTTGTTGCTAGAGATTGGAACTGCAAAATTGAATTACAAGTACAGCATGCAACCCTTGACTAAAGTGAAGGTCTAAAAACTGAAATATGATATAATAGCCAACAATAGTCCAACCCTTTGTTATCAACAATCAGAGTCCAAGCAAAAATCTGAGACACACATTTCCCTGACACTCTGCACTCCATCAGGCAAATGTCACGCGTGTCACCGGCCCCACAATGACCAGATATAATCAGCATGTCTTGTACAGGCATACTGCATATCTCTGGAGTGACACTTTAGCAGTTTGTATATAAGAAATCTATATGTACATATGTAAGAAATATGAATGCAGAAACTTTGAAGTGAAAACTTTGGTATCTGAGAATTTTGCCAAGTTTTGTTTCATTGTGCAAACTTTGGCTTCACATAAACTTTGACACGTTGACTTTAGCCCAAAGATTTCATCGAGCAGTTGACACTACTTGGACTACTTGAGGACAATGCGGCAAGATATACTGAAAGACATATAAGAACAACTCTCATAACTGGAGCACTGTGTGCTACTCAAACCAGCAAATGGCCTGCGCTTCCGCACAATTAGTTCGTTCCAATTGTGCGCCTTGGGTGTCTTAGGAAAAAAGAACGAACCCCATTTTAAGCTGGCAATTTGCAAGGTGTTCAAGTCTTCAAGCAGGGAATAGAAGGGATGGGAAGGGAAGGAAAGAGATGTGGAACGCAATGGGACTGGGCTGCCTCAGCAGACAAAAACAAATCACTTAGCCCTAATGGCTTATGGAGGCAGCGCATTTAACCAAAAACCTCAAGCAGTTAAGCGGAGTGACAGTGGGCGGCTGCGGATGATGCTGTGCGGGCAAACCAAGGGCGCTGGAGATGCTAAAGAAGGAGAGGTAAAGAAAGAGAAACTGCAGTAAGAGGAGCTGTCAAACGGTTGTCTTCTATTTGCAGCACACACATAAAACTGGAACGTTGCACGATGATTGTGCTGAAGCATCCATTGATGGTGCCACGCCTGAGACGCAGAGCTGAGACTACGACTGAAACTGAGACAGAGGCTCTGGGTCTGCATCTCACATAATGGGCGACCCAATTAAGCAAAGTGAGTGTTGGGTAAAATGCATATGAACCATAAAACAATTGAACAATGTGCTGCCAACAATTAACCAACACTCCCAAAGGATATGAAAAGAACAAAGAGTAAAGTGGTAAAGGTAAGTATGAGACAAAGCATGTACTAATACTTATTTTATTTTATATATAGCCAATGCTTTTGGACAGGGAATTGAAGGAAATATTATTTTTATTATATTCATATTTAAAATTGTTAACTAGATTAAGCGACTTCAGTCTACTGATACTATTGTTACTAAATTAAAGTGCGAAATGCAGCACTATTGCAATTAATATGGACCCAAACTTAAGATACTTTGGGTTCCAGGTCACGTCGGTATCCAAGGGAATGAACTAGCCGACGACATGGCCAAAGCAGCAGCTCTAGCCCCATGCAATATGTTTTTGCCTGGCTCTACAAAAGATTTAAGAAACAACATCGACACCACCCTCAAATTCCTTAACCTTTCTATTAAACATATCCTTGAGGATTGTCTCAACCATCAATACCACAGAACATCCATTTTCCAAAGTTCCCATCCATCCAACATCCCAGCTAATCCAACAGATAATAATAATAAACAAGATAATGAACATTTTAAAATTAAGTCAAATCCTAATTATTTATAATAATAATACAAATTTATCAAGAACACTTTTACTATTTTTTATCTATTGTAGATAGATGCCGGTAGTCTTTAAAGAAACTGATAGAGGGGTAAGAGTCTTTCAACTGGGTCAAACACTCTTTCAGCGAAAGGATGTATACAACTTGTTTTAATATATTCATATATTATATATATATGTATATATCTTATTATATTTATCATCAGTATACAAAAATTAGATTAAAATATATTACCTATATTCAGGATTTCCCGTTAAGCCAATAACGTAATATCAAGTGGAAAAAAATGTTTATTCCATTAACTAAAAGCCTTAGATGAATTCTCCTCATATGCTTCTTTGGTGATTCTTTAGTCACCGTCGATAAATTCTTCACAGCTGTCTGTCATTTGTTTATTAGATTTGTCAATGCAACAGTTTTTTGTGAAGTGGCCATTCAGACGGCTTTCAGCTGGCCATAAAAATCATCGGAATTGCAAATAGATTGTCCAAAAGTTTGGCCGGGACAAATGCGAGTAAACTTGTTGGTGTCATATGCAGGCGATGGGTATAAATTAGAGAGCGACCACTGAGTGGTCACCAAGTGGCCATTGTGTGGCATCTTAAATGTCAAAAGTGACACCCTGCACTGTCACCCTCACCCTCGCCCTCGCACTCGCCCTTAGGATTCGGCCACTGGGCAGTGCACCTGGAACGCACCAACTTTGACTCAGACCACGGGTAAAACAATAAATTTCCCTTTGGTAACCATTGACGGGGACAAAAAGGAGGAAAACCTCCAGACCTGACCAAATCGCTTACATATCCCACATACACACATATATCTGTGTGTAAGTGTGTGTGTGTGTGTGCAGCTTTGAGTTCATCTGGAGGCAGGGCAAGAAAAATGATGACCACGACGCCCTGAAACTGGACGCACGGATGAACACGATGGCATAAAAAAAAACCTTTATGTTAAGGAACAACTTGCTGGCTAATAAAAAATCAAAAGCCAAAAACGTAGAAAAACCTGTTTCAAATGCATTTGCCAATGTCCTTAGCCGTACATACGTATGGCATGGTCAGCTATTATGTCCTAGTTGAGGGTGTCTAAGCGGAAAAGGTAAGTGCCACTGCCGGTGTGGGCTTTTAGTCAATATCTCAGGCATGCTGCAATTTTTCTTCGTTTTTTGTCACCAGAATGGTACTCAGCCGGAAGTTAAGCTGTTGTTTATGTGTCATAATAAATCATGTTCAATGTACACGAAACAATTCCACGTAAGTGGATAATAGAAACTCTCATATGCTTTAGTATACGAATAGTACGGTAGTTGCGTTCATATACTAGACGACGGGATCATAAAAATAGCAGTTCCAAAACACTATAAGTCCTTTTAAAGACTTTACCTATGAGCTGACCTTTTATGCACAAGTAAGGTTAATAAAAGCTGTTTGGAAAAGTTTTACTAAAGTTTACACCTTTGTATATAACCCAAACTAAGCTATATATTTAAAAATTAGCTTTATGACTGTGATATATCGATTTCATGCCCGATTTCTTACACATCTTATATGCAGCGTTTATATTAAAGTTATTTTAAAATGGCAAATCTAATGCCAGATGATATAGTACCTTAGCCATGAGCTGGTGTCGTGTTTTCAATACTTTTGTCCTATTGTCTTTTTTTGTGAGGACGCAATCGAATGTGGTTTATAACAACGGTACATAAGAACTATATATTTATATGATACCTAACATTATCACAGCTTTCTTTAAGATCATCTATCGGGAACAAATGAACTGCCAAATGATGAAAGTAAACCAACACAGATTACAGGAGAGTTCAAGTTTATTCAGCAATCATCGAGAACCAATAATTTATCGAATAGAGCCGCGCTAACAATAGCTGATTTTACTAACATAAACACTAAAAGGTTTCCATTTATGGTATCCATACAAATGTATGAAAAGGGAAAGGCTAAACACCTATGTGGCGGAACAATCCTTAACAAAGAGTTTGTAGTGACCGCAGCTCACTGTACTCTCAGTCCCAGGAAACTCTTTGCCAAAGATCTGACGGTCGTTGCTGGTTCTAATCTTCTATTTGATTATAAAGCATCGCGTTTCAAAGTACGAGCAATGAAAGTTCATCCGAAATTTGTTCCGTTCTACGGACATGATATCTTACTCCTACAAGTGCAGCCCCATATACCAATCGATAACAATACATTTGGCGCAATAGATTTTGCGAATACAACCAGAAAAGTTGGCGGAGTTGAAACATCGCTACTTGGCTGGGGACGGACGAATCCAAACAAGCAAAAAAATCTAGAAGTTATACCTTTCCGTACTATAGATGATAAAGTTTGCTTTCTCGATTTTCGATTCAAATATTTGACCAATTCGGAAATCTGTGCAGTGAACACAAAAGGACTTCGAGGAGCCTGTGATGTGGGTATTGATAACACAGATACTTCTAACTTAAACTGTATGTGTATACCTTTCATAGGGTGACTCTGGTGGACCACTTATAGCTGATGAACAGATGTATGGCATACTCTCATATGGCAGAACTCCCTGTGTGCCAGGCAAGGTATTTGCTTTTACACGGATAAGCGTCTATGTCGAATGGCTTGAACGCGAAATGGCCACCTTTAAGAAAAAAGCAATTAAATTGACGAAAGATTGAGAAAGTGGTTGAATTGCACAAATCACTTTTATTGTTTTATGTATTCAAAAGTTATTCCCAGTTGACGTTCTCAAAACGTCCTCAAATGCAAATAAAAGAAGTCACTTAAAAATTAAGTTACTCACATTTGTCAGTACTCCAGGACACAAACATAAAAATGTGTTAATGTGTCGCCCCACAAGGCTTTAAGGATTCACTTCAGGTTTATATCCACTGACGTGCGTGTCACTTACAGAGATTTCCGGACCAGGCCCCCAGAGAGGTCCCAGAACGCTTCCAGGCGACGGAAACTCCAACTGAGACTTAGACCAAAATTGTGATTATTGTTACGTGTTCTAGAGTTTTCCTTAATACCCCTACGATTTCTATTGTATTTCAGTTTAGGCGTAGGGGTATCAAAGAAGCTATATATACATTTATATATAATATATAAAAAAATATATGATGTATTGAGCAGAACAGAAACCCCTCTCTAAAAGTTCAAATGATTATTCAAAGAATAAGAATTCGTTTTTCAAAACTTCAGAATTTGTATAAATTATATTTTGTAAAAGAAGGTTCAATGTATCCTTACCAAAAAATAAATAAAATATAAAGAATTTTAGACTCAGAAGCTTTCTTTATTTATTTATCATTTATTGTAAAACCATGTTGTTTACCCAGTCTATAAAAAAATATTTATGTAAACAATAATTGGCAGGTGCAACAGCTGTATTTGGCTTTGCCTTTTGATGGGTTCAAGTTCAAGGTCTGTTCGAAAAGTATAAATATCTTCTACAGACTTAATGGAGGCAACAGTTGTAATTTAAATATTGTAAAATGTCGACGCGTTTTTATTTCGTCCTCTTTATAATTACATTTTCCTGTAACTTAAGGTCTATTCAGACACAAAGGATTCGGGACTCTGTGTACAATTATAAGGCCAGTCCAGTGGCTGATGAAAAAACAGGAAATCTTAATCCTGAAATTTACCATATTAAACTGAACAGAGACCAGGAACAGTGGCCAGGAACAGTCAAAAAGCCTGAGGGTCAGATCAATAAAGAGTTGCTGATGGGCCTTATCAATAAATTGAGGAAACGTTCAAGCGATCCATACAACAGGGCAGAACCCATTTCTGGAGCTGAGGTAGTAAAACGAGAGAATAATGCACAGAATTCCAACAATGCAGATGTTGTGTCCACTGGAAACTCAAAACTAGTTCTTATTATGGAAAAAAATACAGTTAAACGACAGGCTTCTAATCATTTCGTTTATAAATAAGATTTTCACTTGTTTCACATTTTTTAATTATTATATCTTGTTTTGCTAGTTTTAAGAAATATGTCCTGTAATTAAGAGAACTTTGTACAACATATGCGACTTGAGAAGGCAATAAATTAAAACATTTTGTTCCAGTAAAGGATTATAGACTCAAAGCTACCTCAAGACCTTCTCAATAAATAATAACCGTACATATGTGAAGCGTAGGTTTGACAGCAAAGGCTTTGTCACAAAATGTGCCACTTGATTGCGGTTACCCACACACACACACACACACCACAACACACCACAACACAACCTCAACCACAATCCACCCACCAAACATAAAGTCTGGGGTATAAAAAATGATATTATATGCATGACCCTAAATTAATCTAGCGAAACCTTTCCTTCACAACGACTCCTGCCCACCCTCCGCTGATGAGGCATTACGCTTTTCTAAGAGATTTTGCCCAGGGACATCAAAGCCACTGAAGTATGACAAAAAACCAAGTTATTTGAATACAAGGATGCACGTAAATGTCATATGCGAACAAATTAAATTTGGCTTATGAGCGGCTCAACGAGAGGAAAGGAAAGGAAAACAGGAGGAAAGAAAAAAAAGTTTGATGCACTTTTATGTCGATAATATAAAAGAGATTCTAGACTTTTGATGATTTGAAATTTTTTGGTTGTAAAATGCCTCATTACGACGACCTCAAAGTACCTACATAAAATACATATTCAGTAGATTATTTTTTCCTTTTAAAAAGAATCCACTCCGAAAGCGTTTTGTTCATAATTCAGAAGCAAACAACTTGTCTTTTGTATTCATTACTAGCCAAAAAGTACAACAGTTTTGGGTTCGTATTTGTTAAAGTAAATCAAAATTTGTTATATAAAAATGCTAGAGCCTAAACATTTTTTAAATTATTATTAACATTCAAGTTTTTCTGCATTTAATTCAAAATTTGCGCAAAAACGTTGCACTGTAACTTGGTCCAGAAACTGAAACTTAGTCGCAATATGTCGACTTCAGCGAATTGGAATTATGCAAAACAAAGTAAGAAATAGAATTTTCATTTGAAATTCAACAATTTTTCTACGGAGTTTGCGACAACAAGACGGTGCCAGGCTGTGCCAATGACAGTGCCAGAAACTCATTCGCATGCAGTTGGCGTACCGCAAAGTGGATATTGATATTTTGTCCTTAAATTTTGTTATTTATGTGGACACGCTTCTTACCCCCTGCCCCCCAAGGAACTCTCAACCAACGGGACAGCATATAGTAATACCCCCAAAAAAGCGAAACAGAAGTTTACAGTTTGCACAAGCGAGCGACATTTCTGCCAACTTGTGCAAATTTAACGCGACATTGTCAGAAACGAAGGACTCACTATAGAGTACCGCCCCCTCCCACCATCCATCCCCCTGTGCCCTCTGAATGTTGAGGAGGGGTGTGTCCGCCCAGGCCCAGCGATTGTCATGCCCATTGACATGCAAGTCGTGCGCCAGAGCAGAGGCCGTCGCTTAACTTTGACAGACCAAACCAAATAACCCGCCCCAATCCCCCAGACCTCTGCAACCCAATTTTGCCATAAATTTTGCAACGTTTTCGACACATCGGAAGATGTTTTTTTCCCCCTATATTATATATTATATATTGTAGTATAAAAAGTAAACGGAACCCACTTGAATTTTTCAATTGTCACAAATTTATTTTAATACAGCGTGAAATTTATGAGTGACAAATTGAATTTGAAAATTGAGTAATAATATTTTCTCTTATTCGAAAGAACTTTAAAATAAGAAAAAGGCTTAACAAAATGAATAAACGAAGACTTTAGTAACACGTAGCCTGAGAGCTTGGGATAGTGTTATATGATAAAGAAGAATATATATTTATATAGTATATAGTAGAGCCCTCTCTCGGTGGACGAAGGCAAGACGCTCATCGTTCCAGTGTTTCTTTATGGAGCTGAAGTCTGGACATTTGCACAATCGGATGCAGCTGCGCTTGGAGTGTTTAAGAGAAGAATTCTTCGTATCATTTTTGGACCCGTGTGCATTGGCGAGACCTACCGTATCAGGTGGATCAGCGAGCGAAGGCGAAGGTCCAGCTCGTAAGGTTTTTAATGCTGTAGTGGGTGGACAACGGAGGAGAGGAAGGCCTTTTCAGGATCAATTCACCGGAGCTCTGGCGGATCTTGGTGTTCTCAATTGTAGAAGTTGCGCATACGATAGAGATGCGTGGAGGCAAATTTTGCATCCACCGATTGGGTTGTTAAATTTCATATAATAATAATAATATAAGAATATAAGACTTCTTGTTGCAGAATAAAGCATAACTATAAGAATCGAATCCTTACTCTTGCACAGTGAAGTTGATTGATGATTCCTAAAATGGCAACTCTCCCCAATAAAAGGCAGAGGATAGTCAGTGATTCGATAGGGATTGGCTTAGCTGGAGGATATGTTATAATGGAACAAGGCTACATATCAGAATGCTTAAGCATCTGCGCGTGTTTTCGATTGTTTCAAATGGGCCAACACTAAACACTCCATAAATAAAACCATTACAAGTGCCATTAATGTGAGATGGAGAGAGCACACAAAAAAAATATCCACTGTGAAAAAATAATATTATAGTAGAGCGTTTTTTGTTTATCATTTTTATGTGCGCCTTGAGTATGTGGGCGTGCGTGTGTTTGACATACGCAATCATATAAATCTCAATGTATATAAATCACGTTCTATTGGTATGCCCCAGGGTCACCTTTGGTAACGGCCACTACAATTTCTATTAGATAAAGTAAGCTCAAAGACTTAAAGACTAAATTCTTATCCAAAAATATTAATAGAATCTTTAATAAGGTTGCTATTCACAATTACTTGTTATGGGCTAAGAAGTATGAAAAGATCCAGTGCTATGCTTTTTTGTGTCATTTTTAATATGCAAATAATTTGCTGGCCAAAAGGCAACCAACTGTGACCCAGCAGATGACAATGGCCAACGCCCTCTGTGGAACATTGAAATCTATTCAAGAGTCAAGTTGACAACAATACGACTGGGCCTACTTGCACTTGCAAGGAACAGGATGTGGCTGGCACATGGTCCACCCCACTACGCCATATTGGACGCTCGGCATTTGAATATGACACACAGATGACAGCTGCTCCGGCTCCGGCTCCGTCTCCAAGTCTCTGTCTGGGACTGGGACTGAGACTGGGGTGACTCTAACGATGCGTGCCCATTGTGCACATTTGACGTTTGGTTTATTAATCAGTTTGGCCTGCGGCCAGGGCAGGGCAAGGCAGGGCCAAGGACCAGAATCAGAATGAGAATCCGGACCGAACCAGGACCAGGACTAACGCCGGCGCAATTTTCTACAAATGAATAATTTTTGTGAAAAAAAGGGCAAAGTCAAAAAGCCGCAGCATCTATCGTACATCCGCAGAGGACATGCCACTGAACAGACTTCATATTTTTGTGGTGCAACTCGAATTTTAATTTCTCACAAAAGAAAAAAGTCAAACAAATGTCAGTCGCGTGTTAATCAAGTGTAAATAAATGGCGCAAAGATTAGAGAGCGACCCGAGCACAAAAAAAAAACAACAAAAAATCAAAATAAAACAGCAAAAATGAAACGACAAAAAAATGTTGTGGCAGCCACGGAAAAGCGTACGCAAAACAAATAAAAAATTGGGTGTGATACAGGGCGAAGAAAAAAGCCAAAAAAATGTTGAATAAGGAAAACACTTAATGGTTTTTTAAATGTTTTTTAAATGTGCGTGAAAAATCTGTCACTTCGCCACAAAAATGGGACTTCAAATGCTTTAAGTTTTTGCTGTCATTTCCTGTTCTTGGGATCCATGCAAATTAGCCACCGATGTTGTTATCATCCGAGGCGCGTTGTTATTCCTTGACACCCACTAAACTCCAACTTCGGGTCCTGAAGCCAATGCCGCCCCAGCAACGCCTATGATAAATAAATACTCAGACATTGTCCTTTTTAAGGCGTACCCCGGCTGCCTGCCTGCCTGCCTGGGGAAGAGTGGTGTTGGTGCGACTGGTGTTGATGATACTATTATCTTATATCGCGGACCGTTGACGGCAAGGACGGCAAGCTGTCAGTGGCCTCAACCACTTGAATTGTCCTTTTCCAAGCATTTACAATTCATAGATACATAGATAGTCTTTTCGAAAAAATCGTTTTATTGGCTTTGAGGTCCTTTTTGTCGCCTCAGCCGCTCACCAATAACAACAGCAACAACAAGACAAACCGGAGGACAAGAGGAGGAACAAGGACATAAACCGCAAATAAGTTTAACATTGTATAACATTTACGTGGCACTTCCAGGTCCAGCAACTGCCAGAGGGTTCCCTTTGTTATTGTATTTGCTGTGATTTGTATGCTTTTGTAAAGGGAACCGTTTGGTTTTAAAATTTTCAGCTTGTCGCGCACAGTGGGCCAAAACAGCACAAGAAAGCAAAACTATTTATTAATTGAGCTTCAGATATTATTGATTTAGAAATTTAATGTTTATTTTTACAAGAATACTATCACCTAATAGTGTCGGCTCAAGCTATTTATTTATAAAAGAAAATAAGAATAAAAGTATCTCTTTATAGGATAGTGATGGAAATAAATAAAAATAGATAATAAATACAAATTATGTTAATTTTTAAATATCTACGACAGGATAATTGGAAGGTAGAAGATTGTACAAGCTAGTTTCTAAATTAAAAGAAACTTGCATTTGGCTCATATCACATTGTTTTACATATTCACTGATATACATTTTATTTTTACTTTTCAGTTTTCAGCTCTCTTGCTCCACTGTACAGTTTTCAAAAGGGGTGCAAATGGTGCAATTTGTAAAATTCTTAAGCCCAGAGCAAGTAACCACAGAGAATCAAGACACAATGCTATCTAATCTTATTTGATATTATTTTTACGTTAAACTTGCATTTCAGCACTTTCCTCAGTCGCCAGTCAGAGGGCCATTGTTCAGCCACCCAGACAGGAGAAGATCTTACAAATTGTCTTTAATAACGAGATGGGGCTTTAAACTAGTTTCTTTCACTCAGCCCACCAGAAACAAGCTTTCTTAATGATATTTACAGGAAATGGCAGAAACGCATCAATCATTTGTCAGCCATAAAAATTCGTCACACATGAACATTAAATTATAAAAAAAACTAGAAGTGAATAGGCCGGGAAAAGAAGGAAAATTCCTAATGGTTCTTTGTAAAAATGACCTTGTAAGTTATGAAGCATACATCCAGCACAGTTGGGCGCCCTTTGGCTGGAGAACCGAAAAGCCACAAGCCACAGAACGGCAATCCATGAGCCAAGGTTCAACGACGGTCACTGTGGAGTATGGATAGGACGAAGCAGTAAGAGTTTCCACTTGTGGCTTGCAACGGTGGGTGGCGCGGGTTCAATTGGATTGGGATTGGAATTGGGTCTGGGATGGGGTTTGGGTGGACACGATGCTCCTGTGAGTGTGTGGCAGTCAAGTGCTTGGCAGTGTGCGTGCGCGCTCATATGTGAACATTTATTGGAAAACATTATTATTTATGACTTTTTGAATGACATCGCTTGAACTTTTCAAGCAATAAAGTAAGGCACAATAACATTGCCCATGGCGGAAATTGTGGCGGGACTTTTATTTAAAATTGCATTTACTATGAGGAGAGTTTATGATTTATGAAGATATTCATTAGGAATTAGGTATACTTGTGTCTCACATCCGACAAACAGAAAAATGGACTGTAAATTTAATGAGATTCTGCACCAAATAGAAATCATTTTTAGATGATTGCGAATCGACACAGAATTTCGGTAAAGTTTCCTTTTCTAATTCCCCTCTGAATATATGTATATATTAACAAAGTCAATTTTGTATCTTTAAGCAAACATGATACTCTTATCTAAACTAAGTAATCCAACTACAAAGAAAACAAATTGGTATCTTTAACAAGGAATAACTTAAAGGTCTATCTAAAATGAAAATCTTTTCTACACACGAGCGATAAACGAACCACAAATAACCCGGCAAGGAAATCAACACTCGAAAAGGGTTATGTCCCAGTCCTAGTCTTAGTCTGGTGAAAGTTGAAGGACGTTACGTTTATTTATATTCCTTGTGTTCTCTAAGATCTTATCAAATAACCATAGGAGGAATGATTATTTTAAGTAATTGCCAGTTATTGTTATCTGTGAAAATACTGTTGAGCCTTTCCTTGAGAATTTCCTCAATCGGTTGGCAAAAAATTCCAATCCTTAAATTAAACTAGAACTGTGACTTTTGCTTTTATTTACTTATAAAACACAGTCGGAAGCTCTGCTTATTTACTGCTTCTATGTACACACAAAAAAAGTCGAGGATATTGTATGTATGAAAGAGATATGTACATGCTCCAGGCGCATGACCCATTCCTGAACTCTCACAAAAGCCCTGCCAACGAAGGATACGAAAGATGCACGAACCGTCGCACCGACCAAACTAATGCCATCCTCGTCGTGCTACGTACATAAATATATACACACGTATATATAGTATATATATATATATATATATATATTTGTATATTTGTATATTTGTAGGGTGCGGGTAAGTCAAAGTGTAGATAGCAGGCTGCCATAGGACGACAACGACGTCAACGATGTCGACTTCAAATACATATAGAAAGTCTAAGGTGGAGCAGAAGCCATGACTGCGGCCATGACAGCGATAATGTATACACGCCAGAGCAGAGGACTAAGCAGGGTACCTTTGTAGGGTTGCCGTTGCTACGGTCCCACCCACATCCAGTCCCACTCCCAGTCCCAGCCAACAGCCTGCTGTCGTCTGCAGCTTTCTCTCTCACTCATTCACTCACTCCCAGTCATCTTCCTTTCTCGAATGTCCTGCTTCTGCTTCGCAAAATGAGCGCTTTGTGGGTATTAAGTTCGGTTTTAATGCTTAAGATAAACGTCTGTGGGTGCACTTTGAGTCCTACTACTAAAAAAAATAGTTTTAAGGAGCGTTTCTTGCATTTTGCTAATCCCAAAACAAAGCCTTTAATTTCGTATTGAATTACTGAGTACCTTGACTGAAAGAAAAAAAACTTAGTCTGCAAAATTTTAGGTAAGTATTATATATTTTATATATTATATTATATTAATATATGGTATACAAATGTATGGTCTTAATCAATATAAGTTAAATAGGTTTTTAAAAAAGCATTTTAAACATAAAGAAATATTTTTAAGGAGCGTTTCTAATCTCAAAACAAAGCTTTTAATTGCGTATTGAATTACTGAGTTACTTGGCTGGAAGAAAAAAAACTTAGTCTGCAAAATTTTAGGTAAGTATTATATAATATTATATTATTATATGGTATAAAATGTATGATTTTAATCAATATAGGTTAAATAGGTTTTTAAAAAAGCTTTTTTTAAAAAAAAGGTATATTTTTAATTATTGACTAACTTTGGTGAAAGAACTAAGACTAGTCTGCAAAATTTTAGTTTAAATATTATAACTAATCATAATACAAAGAAATTATCGTATACATATAATGTTGTTATATATAATATTGTTAATACATGTATGTTATACAAATTTATGTTCTTATTAATATATATTAAATGGATTTCAAAAAAGCTTTTAAAAAAAAAATGCATATACTCATAATCATTTTAAGAAATTCTTTTTAACATATATATATTGAATTACATATATATATTCTATGTTCTTTCTTTACTTTTTTAAGAAGTATTTTTTATTAGGTTATATTAATAGTGTAGTACTCTATAATAGAGGAGTGATATTGAATGTTTATTTATATTATTGTATATTAATATTATATTGTTTTAAAGCATTACATTATTATTTATGTAGAATTTTTCTGTCCAAAAAAATGTATTTAAAAACTATATGTAGATCATTTTTATTGAGTAAACAATATTTCGTAAAATTTATATTGAACTTAATTACGGGCAGAAAAGTATAAATATATTTCGAGAACATGTGCGTTTTAATCTTAGAGCAAAATAAATTCGCTAGGGACACTGTTTTTCTAACACACTTTGTTAAACGATGTGGTCACTTGTTTTCTATGGGTAGATGGGAATTTCCATCGCTGGACATATAAAAAAAAGCAACCCCAACAGAGATGCAGACGCAGTTCGACTGCTGTTCTTATCGAGAAACATTCACGCTTCAACCGAAGGGACGTGGGGAATTAGCTGTGGGTTGGTTTTTTAGGATTGTTGACTGCGTAAGTCACTTTTGTTTTATCGACAACGATACATCAGTCATCAACTTGATAAACTCACATGGAATGTGCCAAAGTGCCGAAAATCAAATTAAATGGCCTTGATGTGAGTGTTAGTGACATGTCTGAGTGGTTATGAGGGGTATGTCATCGGATTGTTTTGCACCGTTTGATTTATGTATAGTAAATCGATAGTTTGTGTTGCTCCTTAGAGAAAAGGGATAAGTGTCAAGTATACAGAGATGGAGATGGTAAAAAAAAATATTTATTCATAGATTTTAATAATATGAGAATGGCTTTGAAGAGGGCCTTGGGCATTTGGCGGCCATAAACTCCTTATACTTTTCTTCGGTGTATTCCATAACTGAGTCCATGGCCGAATAGGAAGACCACTCATGCTCCGGATGACCAGCAGACACGCACTTTATAGTAATGTCTTTTTCACCACGTGTCAAATCTGTACCAAGCGGTAGCTTACTCGACGCCCAATTACAGACCACATTAACAAAATACTTCAGACAGTTGGGCGGAGGATATGCCATCGCACCATCAGTCAAAGCAATGGAGAACACTTTAGACTTAAAGAATTCTGAAAATTCTTCCGCCTGAAAAGGGGAAAACTATTGAGTGAGTTGCCCCAGAGTCGCTACACTCCATCAGGTACTTACCAAAGATCTGACTATTGAAGCGCCAAAGCTGTGTGCCACAATTGCCACACTTTCGGGTCTGGCAGGAATTACAATATGCTCCCACACGTAAGCGGCATGCTTGAACCCGTTTTCAAGACCTTTAATAGGAATGGACTTGCCCTTTACGACACGATTATTGTCGTTGGTGTTTGTTACGAGGATATCATAGCCAAGTGCCTGTGCACGTTGAATGTACGGAAGCTGTGATCCGTGATCCAACGAATTGTTGATAATCAATCTGAAAAAAGTAATACACATATATTAAGTATAATCTGTTAAAAAATGTGGAATAAGTCAGTCTAAGCTTGAAGCTAACAAGAGATCCTTAAATGTTTCTGTCTTTATAGAAAATCGGTTTTTGAATAGTGAAATAAAGAAATGGTATATTTAGACGTACCTTCGCGCCCATTGTCCTGCGAGCACAAATCCGCTCCCATTGATGAGGATGAATAGCTTTTTAGATCCGTTCAAGTATTCTGGTTGTGTGAAAACGAATGTGGAGCGTTCAATTGGCATGTCGATTGGTAGGTATGTCCTGGTCAAACCAAGTTTTTCTAATAGCTCGTAAATGATTTCTGGTATTTGGTTTGCCAGCTGCTCGTAGTGCTCTTGATTCTCCACATGATTTTCGAATTTCTTAAACACATATGGCTCGTTACCAGGCTCACCAGTTTCTGGGTCTATTTTCCGCAGCTCGCCACCTATTCCGATTCATATGTACTAATTATGAAGTGCATTTAACACATGAAACCTAAAGAGCTTACTCTCATTAAATGCATATCCAAATTCCCGCAAGCGGGCAATTGCTTGTTTGCTGCTACTGGCTGTTTGGTCTGTCATGGTTTTCTTACGATGGGATGAACCTGTTGGGATGGATTGAACAAAATGTTTAAAGCGCGCCCACATGGCTTATTTTACGGCAGTCTCTTTCTTACTGATTGTAAATATTAATTTATTTGTTTTGACACTGAACGCCGACCAATTAGAGTACTATTATTGGCGAATTGTCGCTATCGAAAAATATATATCGGAAAAAAAAACAGACCAGTCACACCACAGTTTGTGGTGGTCAACCAATATGTGCAAGCCACTCCCGCCAAAGTATATGTTTGATTTTTAATTATATTTATAAATCGGTTAACATAAGTAGGTTTAAAAAAGCAAAATCCTTAAAAGATGGACTTATTTATTCTATCAAATGGTTAGATAAGATACTTCGATATACATCCACCAATATTTTAAAATTCACTCAGTGCTTAATAATCGATATCAGAACCGATTAGATTATTCAAAAGAACTTGAAATCGGAACTAGCTACAACTATATACCAATCAGCTGTTTTTGCAGATATTATCGATAGTGCTAAGCACAATGTCATCAATAGAGGATTCTAAACAAAACCAAAAACCGACACATCACATTTATTTTTTGGCTCTATAGTCTTCAAACTTACTGCCACGCCGCCAAAATTTTTAGGTTTAAATGCAAACTCCGGCTTTCGGGTACAAGGATCTGGAACACTCGTCTCGCGCGATGTATATGCGTGACTGGCGATCTGCTCTTCGAACGCCAACTTATCGTATTGGGAACCGCACCGTCCGTTTCAACTACCACTTTGCCTTGCTAGTATTTTGTGCTGTGGCTCTGATATTACTCTTCCTGTATGCACGTCAAGGCTCCAGATCGTCTTCAGATGGCTACTGGTTGCGCCAGAAGTATAATCCTCTGGAAAGTACATTATCAAGTATTTACAACACAGCGTACCCGCTGTCATCTCCACTAGTTGCTCAAGGCGGCGTTATCAGCTATCGAATTGCGATGGTGGCAGATCTAGATACAAGTTCCAAGGTTGTAAAGAGCGATGGAAGCACGACGTGGCGAAGCTATCTCAAGAAAGGTTATCTAACGCATATTGTTAAAAAGAATGAGATACAAATAAGTTGGGACGATGGCGCACCCACAACGCTCGAATCAGCCTTTGCGCTTAAAGGACGTGGCATGGAATTGTCAGAGCTCGTTACGTTCAATGGCAAACTCCTAAGCTTCGATGATCGTACAGGACTTATCTATGAGATTGCCAATGACAAAGCTATACCTTGGGTCATATTACTAGATGGCGACGGACACAATGCTAAAGGTTTCAAATCTGAATGGGCAACGGTTAAAGATCACACATTATATGTGGGCTCTATGGGAAAGGAATGGACGACAAGCATGGGTGACTTCGAAAACAATAATCCCATGTTTGTGAAGGCAATAACAACCTCGGGTGAAGTTCACTCTCTCAACTGGGTTGAAAACTACAAGCAGCTCCGGCTGTGCTCGTCGCAGATCTCCTGGCCTGGCTATACGATACATGAAAGCGGAGTCTGGTCGGAGGTTAATCAGCGCTGGTATTTTCTGCCACGTCGCTGCTCCAGAGAAAAGTAAGTTACTAAGGAAGTACAACCTAAACGGGCTTCATTCAGTGCTTAAATGTGTGTGATTAAAATAATATTATTAATATCTTGTTTTTTAGGTACAATGAGACTTCAGACGAGCACATGGGCTGCAATATACTCATCTCCGCCAATGAAAACTTTAATGTGATCGAGACGATTAAACTAGATCCCACTAACACGACGCCCACACATGGTTTTTCCAGCTTTAAGTTCTTGCCCAACACAGATGACAAAATTATAATTGCGCTCAAGTCGGAGGAGCTCAACGGCAAGACATCTTCCTTTCTGACGGCCTTTACCATTGATGGGAAAACGCTGTTGCCCGAGGCGAGAATTGAAACTGAGTACAAATACGAGGGTTTTGAGTTCATATAGCGAATCGCTTGTGCTGTAATATACAGTGTATATAGTGTATTATCCGATATTCGATAGCTTTATCAATAGTCAATTAAGTAGTTTAAGAGATGCTTATAGACCAATGCCATTTTTTGCGCTGTTTGTTCATGTTATAAGGTACGAATTTCGAATCTTAAAATATTATTTTGTATCATATACGTAGCAAAATTCAGGCTAATAATTTATTTCATATATATGTATGTATTGTTTATATATATATATTTATGTATGTATATATATAATTATTTATATATATAGACGAAAAAACTCAACAGATAATATTAAGTTTCAAGTACCTATTGCTGACCTGCCACAATCACATCTTACTAAAGCCCAATTGTAAACATCGTCCGTTGGTCTTGTTCTCGCGGAAAAACTGGCTGTGTAGAAAACCCAGTTAAATAATTATATATGTAACACTTTTAAATCAAATTTTAATTAATGAATAACGCAATTAAATAATATAAAAAACTGTGTTGTTTTTAGGAAAATTAATAAATTTTAAATAAAATTCTAATAAATTCAATTATGTTTATATTTATATATATATATATATCGAGTCACTCTTGTTTAACTGCAACAACTTGAGCCTTGATTCAACAATTTTTTATAGCATGGATACATTATAAGTTCTTGCAGCAAACCCAAGAATCCTCAATAGGATTGAGTGTAGGTAACTCAAGCAACGCAACATTTCGTGAACTAAAAACCTCTTGTTTTCCCAAGCAAGTTGCTAAATTAATTGACTTTTCTGAATTGATTGTTCTGGTGGAAAATCCAAGCATCGCCATGTTACTCCTTAGCTATATTTCCTTGTTTATTCCGCCCGGCACAAGGCATATTCTTGACTTGCGTTTTGAGAAAAACTGCAAACTGACTTCCAACATGGTCCCGTTTATTTTGGGTATTTCTGTAAGGATTGGTTCAGGAATACGATTTAAGATCCTGTTTCTGTTTTATTATTTAGTTAACCCTTTGAGTAGTTAAATTAAGACATAGTTCCGCTTTTATTTTACTTTCAACTCGTTTATGCGTTTTTGTTTGAATCATAAATGAACGGTTTTCAAAAAATGCTCTGGGTTGTGTCTGGGTTCCTTTAGAAATTTGAGATGGTGTATTTCGGAGTACTTTAACAAGAACAGCAATTTGTCCTACTTTCATGCCCTACTTGACATTTCTGCAACTAACTCACACTCACACACGCCTTGTAAGTTCAATTCCTAGAGGCAATATCCTGGAAACTTGATGCAAGAAATATTTTTTATTGCATTCAATTTTAAACTTCTTACCCGTTAAAAGCTATTTACGCTCCATGTGAAGAAATGTTAACTTTGTAGTTGTCGGAAAACGAATAACATCAGGCACGAGCCAACCTCGCTGAGCCATAAGTACAAGTAAGAATATCGTTCGAAAACAGTATTAATTGTATCAAAAACAAAAATTGCACATAAATTCATTTGTTGGGCTAACAAATTATATGCACGATAACATATCGATTACTGACACAAGAAATTAAAGTTAAACAAAAAAACAATCGAATACGAAGTATCGATATAGCCCACTTGTAGTCCGTTTAGTATAATTTTTGAGAAGTAATATGAATTCATTGGCAAAGCTCGGAAACTACGTTTGCCAAAGTGTGCAAATCGCAGGATGTGGGGTAAGTAAAAAGAAAACAGACTTTAATATAACTCTTAAATAACTGCCTTAACAGTTGCAGCAGGTGCGTACGAAGTACGCCGATTGGCGAATGATCCGTGATGTCAAACGACGCAAGTGCGTCAGTGAGCATGCCAAAGAGCGCTTGCGGGTAAATTCGCTGCGAAAAAATGATATATTGCCAGTTGAATTGCGTGAGGTGGCTGATGCAGAGATTGCTGCATTTCCAAGGGATTCATCATTGGTGCGTGTACGCGAGCGATGCGCCCTTACGTCACGACCGCGCGGAGTTGTCCACAAATATCGCCTGAGCAGAATTGTGTGGCGTCACTTAGCGGATTACAACAAGCTATCTGGTGTTCAGCGTGCCATGTGGTAGAATTAAGCTATTTGTTGTATTTTCATTTAGCATTGTTGAAAACTATTAAAATAAATGCATTAGTCTAATAAAATACTGATTCTATTCGATTGACTTACCGGCACAGCTGTTCAAGACAATCGCTTATCGATAGCAATACTGAGTTTGTTTACCTACCGGCGACCAAATGAGCAGCAAATCAAAAAAAAAGCAGCTTAGCTCAAGCTGCACACTACAGCCACTTAATTTAGTGGATTTTAGTTTTTTGGATCACAAAGCAACGCTCAACCTCCAGCTACAAACAAAGAGCCGGCATCAGCTTAGCCTAGTGGAAAACGAGACGGACTTTTGGCAATTCGTAAACAAATATGAATGCATGCTCCGGAATATTGGTCAACCGGTGCTACCGGCGCTTCTTACAGAATCTGAGTATATGGAGCCGCAACCGTATCACAAAAGTAAACACCTGGCCATGCAGCTCGACGAAGATGTTCTACGCCAGGCCAGCAGTCGGAGAGATGAGCTACAGTCGCAATTCCAGCAGATAGTGCTTATCTATCTGGACTTTAAGCAAAAGGAGAAATTCAATCGTATTAAAAAGTTGCGCAAGGCTCAGCGCTCACTGCCCATTGCAAAATTTAAGGATGAGTTGCGCAGCTCACTGGAGTCATCTCGTGTGGTAATCATAGCTGGTGACACCGGTTGCGGAAAGTCCACACAGGTGCCACAGTTTCTATTCGATATTGGATACCGCAGCATTGGTAAGTCCTGAAACGACTTCTAATGTAATATAATTCAAGTAATCTTTTCAGCCTGCACACAGCCCCGACGTCTGGCGTGTGTGTCCCTTTCGAAACGCGTTGCACATGAGATGCTTGATGACTATGGAAACAAAGTTGGCTTTCAAATACGATTTGAGCGGAACAAGACGCAACATACGCATATTTTGTTTATCACCGAAGGCTTGTTGCTGCGTCAGCTTGCAATGGCCGACAATTTAGAACAGTATGATGTGCTTATACTGGACGAAATCCATGAGCGTAACCTGTTTGGTGACTTTCTGTTGGGTGTCACAAAATGCTTGCTGCTCGCCAAGCCGCAGCTAAAGCTAATCCTTATGTCAGCCACTATTAATGTAGAGCTATTCCACAATTTCTTCAATGAAGAGGGAGCGCGACTGCTACAAGTGCCTGGTCGACTCTTCCCTATAAAGATGCGTTATATGCCACCGCCAGCGCTCGAGCTAAAAGCTGGCAAGGCCACCAGTTCTCAAGCTAAGCGGACGCAGAGTGCGCGTCTTGATCCCGCGCCGTTCACTCAAGTGCTAAGTCTTATCGGTCAGCAGTATCCAAGTGCGTCCACAACCACATAAAACTACTTAGTGGATTATCCAATAAGAAAAACTCTTTCGTTTCAGTTAGCGAACGAGGCGATGTACTTATCTTTGTCAGCGGTGTTAATGAAATCGAAAGCGTTTGCGAGGCCATCACGGAGTATGCCAAGCAACAGACACAGTGGCTAGTGTTGCCGCTGCACAGTGGTTTGGCTCTGGCTGAGCAGGACAAGGTATTCGACTATGCCCCAGAAGGGATGAGAAAATGCATTGTGTCCACAAATATTGCCGAGACTTCATTGACGGTTGACGGAGTTCGCTTTGTCGTTGATTCTGGAAAGGTCAAGGAGATGAGTTATGATGCAACATGTAAAGGTCAGCGGCTTAAGGAGTTTTGGGTGTCCAAATCCTCAGCGGATCAGCGCAAAGGTCGTGCTGGTCGTACTGGACCGGGTGTAAGTTATGCGCAATAGATTTTTAATAAAAAAGTGTTAACTGTGTTTTCCTTCTTCAGGTGTGTTTTAGGTTGTTCACTCAGCAGCAATTTGATGCTTTCGAGATGTACCCAACTCCAGAAATCTACCGTGTGCCACTTGACACAATGTTGCTCCAAATGGTTTCTATGGGTCTGCCAGATGTACGCGCCTTTCCATTCATCGAGCCGCCCGAATCAGAGCGCATTGAACAGACCATCCTAGCGCTTAAGCAACATGCAAGTGAAAAAAAACCTCTAGCCGCTTTTATACTTGACTTAACCGAAACTCATCTCTTGCAGTGTGCACTCAGTGTAGAGGAAAAGATAACGCCGCTTGGCAGCTCGTTAGCTCATCTCCCTGTAGAACTGCCAATTGGTAAAATGCTACTGATGGGCTGTGTCTTTCCGGAGGTTGAGCAGTTGCTAACGGTAGCCGCAATGTTGAGCGTACAGAATCCATTGACCTCGCGCGCTCACACGGATCACAGTTGCGAACGAGAACGCCAGCAGTTTGAGTCGGATCAGGGTGATCTATTTACGCTGCTGCGCACCTTTCGGGAGTGGCTGCAGCTAAAAATGCGTCGTGAAAATACGAGGAAGTGGTGCTATCGGCTGGGGATTGAAGAACAGCGTTTCTACGAGGTCTGCAAACTACGCCAGCAATTTCAACGCATACTTGAAAGCTGCCACATGGCACCTCCAAGCTCAACAGGCACACTGAGCAGTTCGGAGCGTGCCCGACGCAACGGAGAACTTCGTCAGCTAAAGGCGCTCAAGCGGAAGCAGCGGTTTGAGCAGCCGCGCCAGCGCAAGCTTCTCAAGCAGCATCACGGCAGTCAGCAAGAGCTAGACGATCAGCAGGATTATGAGCCCGGAGATGATATTCGAGACGTGGACTTTAGGCTCCGGCATGATACTCGCCAATTGACCCTACTGGAACGGTCGTCACGTCTAGAGCGACATCGTGAGGTTATGTTGCTCAAACTGTTACTCGTTAGTGGCTTCTATCCGCAGCTGGCCATTGCAGATGAGTTCAATTATTGCAAAGGTGGCACTCAGCAGTTTTTCCACACGCAAGTGAAGCCGTTTCTCTCACAGCATCCCAATGCTCATTTTGCCAAAAACTATGAGTTACTCAAGCTTGCTGACAGCGATCTGCATTCCAAACCGGATTACTATACACCCAAGCAGCCGCTCAGTGACCGCCATCAAGTGATCTGCTATCAGTAAGACATTTAATTTCACAAATAAAACTTTTTGCTACATTTTAATCCTTATAGATCACTACTGGAGACCGTCAAGCCATATCTAATGAACTGCATACGTTTGCCGGCGGCACAGACGCTGCTGCTCTTTGGGTATGCAATTGATACAAACTTGGATGTGACACGTATTGTCTGTGATGGCTGGCTAGGACTAGACTTTCCGCAACCAGGCAGCGGGCTGAATCTATTGTGCCGCGCCATTGAACTGCGAAGACGCTGGAGTAGCCGACTCTACGCCAAGCTAAATGGTAAGTACGAAAGACGTCATCCTTTATTAAAGCTTACCTTTAAACAACTCCCTCAGAGCTCAATGACAGCCAAACAACTGGTGCGACACCATCGGCCGCTGTGATTGACAAAAGTGACACGCTCTGGCATGATCTACTAGACTTTATGAGCTTGGATATGGCTTACAGCATTAAACGACTGCTTCCTGCTGATTTAAAAACTTTGTACACAAATTGCCCGCCGTCAGCTTTCGAAGATTTGGAAGTGAATCCTTTTGCTGCCGACTTTCCTCTCACAGTAAACACCGATAAAGGTGGCCTTAATGTCTGCGAGAATGTTGTATACGGCTGCGTTGCAGAGCTACCCTGGACTTTGGCCATGCAGGCAGCTCTACAAACACAGCCCTGGCACTGTGGACAGTGTGACTATAAGCTGGAGACTTTCGATGTACCAGATCAGCTAAAGCATCGCTTGAAGTGTAAGGGAGATCGACGAAGGAAACGTCAGATGACGCCTGAACCGCTGCCCCTTCAGTCAGCCAGCAGTTCAGCTCACGCAGCCAACTATCATTGCAAAAAATGTAACCGTCACCTCAAGCTGTCCCAGATCGACATACTGCGGCATCGTCGGCGATGTGATTCCAAATAAATCAGTCCATTCAATCGTATCTTCAGAAAGAACAAATGGTGATTTCTGGAGTGTTCTCTCGAAATCCATACGCCATAAAGAATTAACACTAAATAGTAGAAAATAAATCTGACACTACTCTTCATAATTTCGTATTATTGCTCTGACCACTACTCCTGTAGTAAAGTACGGGACAGCGGATAATATAAAATAATAAAAACTAATGAATCTATGCAGGACGTCCACATGTATGGCATATTTTGCAGAGGCGACGATTAGAACCGAAATCAATCAAGGATTGGGTGGTTTTCATTAAGCTAAGAAAATATATAATGCATATAGAGTATTATCCACCATTTGGTATGTAAATGTAAAAAGTTAGATAATTTAAGGAAAGGGCTTTAACATTTTCTAATTATCGTAAGGTATTTATTATTGTTTTTGTATTATATACGTAGCAAAATGCAATTTTTTATAATAATATTAAAATATAGACAAAAAACTTATAACACTAATGTTAGATAACATTTGTATCTCTTATTACCGACTCCAGACCTGCAACAACCAAATCTGCACTGTCTATGCGACCCTCACTAGCGCGTACTTCCAATCGATCCGCGTTATGGTTGACATTCCACAGATCTGGAAGGAACTTTGGCTGCATGGTATGCAGAAAATGTTCACGCCAAAGACGCTCTAGTTCAACAAGTCCACCAAATTTATCACGATACATGTCCACAACCTTTTTGCCATGTTGACAGTGATCAGTGTTCTCTACTCTACAGTCTAAGGCAGCAGCTTTTTTGAGCAGTTCCTCCGTGATCTCTGTTTCATCTGTATAATAATCCAGAATGGTTTTCTGCATTTTAGCCTGATTTTGGCTAGGGATACGATCGTTCCTTTGCAACAAAGCTTTTCCAGCAGATTTGACGCTCCTTAAGAGTAATATGAGAACATTGAAAGTTAATATCAAAGTATTAGAATACGGAATACAATTTTTATACTTCTAGAAGGATTTTTGTAATGAGAGTGTGTCGACTTGAGACATGGGATAAGACATATTAATATTATTCATAGAACAGATATGAGATCAAACATGAAAACGGGGTACAAATTGTAAAACGGACTTAGCACAACTATATCTAATAATTAAACTTTAAGCAATGAGTTTCAGTTACATACATTGAAAGAAGTATTTACATCCGCATCAAGTAACTATGATTTTATGCAGAATATACATATGAGTATATAACCATGTGAATGCATAGTTATTTGATGAAGCTGACAACACTCCTTACAATGCGATTAAACTAAGTACCAAAATATCATTTATTAGTTTGTTATACTAAAGTTGGTTTTTTAAAAAAGTTATTTACTCACCTCAGCTGCTGATCATCATGGTATCTGGACATGCCCTCCTTTTGTTTAAATGGTGCCGCACACATGCTGGCCAATTTATTTCTGATTTTGTTGTCGGAAATGTTGCTTAACTGATGGCAACTGGGACATAGCAAAAGGATATCGTGGGATGTGTGCGATTTCATGACAACTGGAAAATGCTTTCTGTATTCGCGTGGTACAACATTCTTACGGACGTAAGCATCACGACGGCCGCAGACCACACACTGATTTTCCTTGGGAGTCTGATAATAGCGACCCACATCACCAACAGCACGCCCAGCGGGCTCAAAGTTAAGACGCACTGTGAACGGGTGATCGCCGACTTGAGTTCCAAGGCCTTGGTTTAGATACCACGAGGCCTTACGGCGATCAATGGTACACAGCAGTTCCCCATCTGGCGCCTCCAGTAAGCAGTTGTCATAAAATGCTTTTGACTGAGTCCCGAGATTTCGACATTGCTTCTTTGATAGCATTTTGTTTTGTTTCCCTGATGGCGTGAGCACGTGTGATCCTGTTGATGGTGAACTTGATGTGTAACTAGATGCTGGTAATTGCTGCTTTACTAGACTAGTGGAAAAGCCTTTCGTGAAGTCTGCATCTATGAACGGTTCAATTTTTAAAAGAATTCGATCAAATTTTACAAGACGCCAGTCCCAAAAGTTTCGCGGCTCGATGTCTTTCGATAATTTTTGAAAAATTGCCACGGCGACAAGCGCATCATTGGCAGCATAATTTATTTGAGCAGGCTCCAGCTGTATGGCCTCCCAGTTTGAGCATGCCAATCGCCAGTTCTTATCCAAAACAAAGTTAAGGTGTGTTTGGGAAAGTTTGCCTAAGCCCTCGGCTTTATGGCCAGCCATCACAGCGATGAAACGCAAATCTAGAGTGCTCGCTACGCCCACACCAAAGTCGTTTGATAGCTTCTTAGCATCTTCTTGTGGTGCTACGCCCACCTTGATGACGTTACCATCCTCGAGCAATTCACGCAGATCCGCCGGTATTTGCTTCATGCAGCACAAGCGAAATAATGCGCAAAGACCCTTGTGGGAGCTCAACTGAAGGAGCGCCACAGGTCTGCGACTACCGCCTACGGTAATCCATTCACAATCAAAGCCCAGGACTTTGTATGATTCACAGTGGCTATAGGGTAGGAATATGATAATTTGCCTTGTCCAACGGATGTTACTCACCTTTTGAGCTCGTTAAGTATTTGTTTTGATTCATGAACGGAGTTGATAACTTCGACCCGTTTGTGATGCAGCGACAGCGAATCGCGAAAGTGCCATGTGCGAAGCAATGAGCCCAAAATGGACTGTCTATGCCGTACTAGGACATAAACTAGGCCAAGTCCAGCGGCAATAATAGCCCATCTTTTTGCGTTAGCGGTGGATGTTTGGTTGGTCATAACAAGTCGAAGTCGAAAACTGTTATTGATATGACATGTGTTATCGGAATTACAGAATTACGAACGATAGTTTGATGAAATATATTTTGGTTCTAGTAAAAGTATGTACGCTGTAACAAAAGCCTACTATGTTTGGTTCTTAGTCGCATAAAAAGAAAAAAACTATATCTTTGAGATAAGATAATGAAAATACCAAAAATACATTTCAACATACTTTTTTTGTATATTCAAATGTTATTGTCTTTACAATCGCTTTTTACTGATTTACTTATCTACTGTTAAGTAACAGAACATTTTTCTATATTAACAGCCGCTGTCGATGATTTACTTATCTACTGTTAAGTAACAGAACATTTTTCTTTCTCAACTTAATAGTACATATACATTTTCTATAGGTTCTCCGCTCAGTGATTTTTTTAGCAGAACCGACAGCTGTTATTAAATTTCTAATTTCTTCGCGATTAAAAAAGTTAGTGCGGGCTTTAATAATTAATTTCTAACTTAAAAATTCAAAAAATATAAAAACAGATTATGTTAGAGTAGAGTATGCTGAGGCAGCTCCTGCTGCATTCTTTTTGTCAAAGGACGTTTTAAAACGCCGGAGCGAAGTGAAAAATCGATTTTTCAAACGCTATCGAAAGAAATCAGGTACAATAATTAAATACCTGAAGTTTTTGGCGCCAGCATATTCACATAATTAAACGCTTTCAGAATGCTCCATTAAGTTAAGTATTTGAATATAATCATTGGAAGCGCCAATATGCATAGAATGCCAGAGAATTTGGAATTGCACCAGTTCGAGGATGGTCGAAGAGGCGATTTATCAAATCAATGGTTGGAGCGTTTAAAAACGCGCATAAATTGCCCATACTTGGGTATAATACTGGCAACACTATCGTCGCTATTCTTCTCATTATGCTCGGTAATCGTAAAAGGACTGGTGGATGTGAATCCAATGGAGCTGGCTTCATTTCGCTTCGTGGGTGTACTTCTGCCCGCGATACCAATACTCATCTACACAAAGCAGCCGGTGTTTCCTGAGGGAAAACGGGTCATCTTGCTGTTGCGCTGCTTTATGGGCACCACGGGACTGATGCTCAGCTTTTATGCTTTCCGGCATATGCCTCTGGCCGATGCCAGCGTAATCATCTTCTCCACACCCGTATTCGTTGCCATATTTGCTCGTGTCTTCCTAAAAGAGCCCTGTACTCTATTTAATGTGATTACCATTAACATGACGCTACTTGGAGTGGTGCTCATTACCAGACCGCCTCTGCTTTTTGGTGATGCAATGCCCGAAATGGATAACGAAAAGTATATAGATAAAACTTATGATATTTGGGGACCAGTCGCAGCCATCTCATCAACTTTATTCGGTGCCAACGTTTACATCCTTCTCCGTGCACTTAAAAATCTTCACTTCTCCGTAATTATGACGAACTTTGGAGCCATTGCACTCGTCTATACACTCATCGTATGTGGATCCATTGGCGCCGTGTGCTGGCCAAGCTGCGGACGAGATCGTTGGCTCGTCGTGATCCTGGGAATTTTTAGTTTTCTGGGACAAATTCTATTGACGCTCTCGCTGCAGGTGGAACAAGCCGGTCCAGTGGCAATTGCCCGATGTGCTGACATCGTTTTCGCCTTTATTTGGCAAATCATGTTCTTTGGTGAAGCTCCTAACTCCTATTCATTGTTCGGTGCTCTAATGGTGATCAGTTCGGTTATTTTAACGGCTATGAAGAAGTGGGTCATGACCCTACCTCGGGAATCGTCGCTGCGAAAGAAACTGCGAGTTATTTTACTGGAGTAAACCATTTTGTAGAAGTTATTGTAGTTATTGGAATGCTTTAGACACGTTCGTGGTTTCTCTCAACTATGGTCTTAACCGTCAAATCGTTTACACATCATATAAAATCAAAAGTGAGCATCAATGAAAACAGTGCTCAAAACACGTTCATACGCATAGATAAAATGCTCAGCTAAGTATTAAAGCGCATTATTGAAAACACCTACTTATAATAAATAGGCATACAATTTTAAAGTTCGAGCGTGATACTCATACCATCAAAATAGAAAATAATCCTACATATGACTATTATATACACACATTACTATATGTTTTAATTTAGCCAAATTCATTAAGTTGTTGTTTTGTACATTGTTATTCAAGCTAAACACTTCAAAAAGTACTTCGATAAAACATAAATAAATAAAACTAATTCTATAATACTAAATACCGCTACACTGTTTTTTAAATTTAATGTTATGTTAAATTTCAAATCGGTCAACTGCATTAATGTTGACATAGATGGCGCTGCAGTAACAGCTGTTATTTCCAGACTTGCGGCCTTGGATTAAACCAGAAGATTTCGCGCTGTTGTACGCTGTAACGTCACAAATTCACCTAAGGAATCGTAAACACTGTACCATTACAGTCCATGCATTAACATTCGTTTAACAGGCGCAACCCTATAATGTCTTTTACCCTGATGGCAACGCGTCGGCGCCACCGTTGCCACAACAAACCATAAATATAAACAACAGTAATAAAAAGTAACACATTTGCCGGCGAAAAAAACAACACAAAAATTTTCAACGTGAACGTGAATACATAGTGTGCCTTAGACTTACATATTTTCATAATATAATATATTTAAATACATTGAAAAAGGAACACTACGTAAACAGAAAACAAACACGTTGTACATTTTGATTCTTGGGAGCAGCTGATGTTGCGACCTGGTGACTGGCACTAGAAACCCAAATCGGCGATAACGGCATCCAGTTCATCCTGCAGATTAGTGGCCCGTGAGCGCACCTGTGAAATTTGATCCTGCAAATTGTCCACATTTGCCTGCAGTAGCACATTGCATTTCTTCATTGCGGCAAAGCGGCTCTCGTGCTTTTTCACGCGCGGCTCCAGGTTGCATTTCTTCGCAGAATTGGCAGAGTCCTAGACGCAGGTAAATCGTAATTAAAATTATAAATATAACATTGAAATACTTACTTCCGCTTCGGACTCGCTGCTAGATTCTTCATCGCTTTCTTCCGATTCCGATTCTTCAGATTCTTCCTCGGACTCTTCCTCTTCTTCGTGCTCCTCTTCTGCTTCTTCCTCATCATCCTTATCCTCGGCATCAACTTCATCTTCATCCAGTTTCATCGAAGCAGCCATCTTTTGCACCTCCTTCTCCAGTTTCTTGAACTTTTTATTTTCCTCTCTGCAAATGATACGCAAATGATGAATCAAATATTCACCGGGTTATCATTACTGTAATACACACTTGAGTATGACATGGTTCTTTTTCATGGCCTGCTTCAAAACATCCTTTTCCTTTTTGGCCGCCTCCTCTTTCACCTTTAGCTTGGTTAATTTGCTGCGCAACACCTTGACCTCTTTACCTACACGTCGTTCGCGCCGCTCTGTCTTTTTCTCCTCGGGCTCGTCTGGATCGCTTTCGCTAAGTTCCAGTTCAAGCTCTGGTGAACTGTCGCGCCCGAAATGCACATCGCTTGGTCTTCTTGAGCCATCCAGTGAGCCACCGCCCTATATTCGCAATAGATTATAGAATTACCAAATATATTCGACCTATTGGCTGCCCATGAGCGAATGCAGCTTGTAGCATTACCTTGTGCAGGTCGTGATTACCATGATTGGTCTGCTGGTTGTAGTAATCATCATCGTCATCGTCGTAAGCAAAGCAATTACTAATATGCGGTCTGTTAGTGCTTGGAGTCGTATTGCCCTTATAATAATAGCGATAGTGTTGGTTAATTGGTTAATATTTTAGTGTGCGGAAACTAGAAGCGTTTTAGTATATGGCTTGTCTATTTGTTAAAAGATTCGTTTCCTTCAAATAAATCGGTCCTAGGACAACAGCTTTGGGCACTGTGATGGATATTCAACTGTGTTTGTTATATGGATTGGAATTAAGAAGAGTTTTATTGTATATTGGAACTACGATTCCATGGAATTCAATTCATGTGGTATACATCTCTCATAAGAATGTGTCGTTTTTCGAAATGAAATCGTTAAATTGCAATGACCGGTTCCTTTCGCAGTCAAAGGTAGATTTTAAGGCATTCAATGAATGAATGGATATACTCTCAAATGAGTAGGTACTCAGAATATCAAGAATCAAATTAGTTTCGTAGCTTTTTTTGAAAAGTCGAAATGAAATGGAAATGTTTCAAAGAGAAGAATTTTTAATGGTGTTCGCTAATTGGATCTGCAGATATCAACATCCACACACTATTCGGCCCCTAGGTTCTATGTATAGTGTTGTCAGCTGACGTGTAATTATTTAAGGGTAACAGCTACACAGCTACCACTACTTCTATATTCAATGCGAAGCGACTAATTGCGATGGCTTTGTTAGCTTGTTTTAGTTTTCAGGCTGAGATGTCGCAGGGATGCGGCGCTGATGGCGCTGAAAATGTTCGAGAACATGTGGATATGTGTGGGTTATGACCCCAACTTCAACTGACAACACACACACACACACACTCGCACACACATACACGTAGACACGCGCACACACTACAACAACAATAAAAACAGCAACACGTGCCAATTTTCTACTTGTACCCGCTTTCAATCTGGCTGTCTGTTGCTTACCTGCAAAGCTGCTGCCAATTTGCGCTCCAGCAGTTGAATTTGTCGCTTTTGTTCCTCGATTTCCGTTTTGGCCTCGACAAGCAGCTCGCTGGTGTCGTGATAGTTCTTTTCCACCTCCTTGGACACTTTGCGAGCATCCTCAACTTCGCGCTTTAGCGAATTGACATAGGCCTGCTCGGAGGTGGGTGTGGGATCCATTGTAGCCACGATGACATTTGAGCCATATTCCAGATTTTTCTCTCGTGATTTTTCCCGCTCCAGTTCTGTTTCCAGTGTGCGTATTTTGGCCAACAGTTTTTTGTTTTCACGCTCCTGTGCCTCCCTGTTACGCAACTCCAGCGCCAACATTTGCTTTGTGCTTTGTAGATCGTCTCGAATTTTGTCAATGTCGTCCAGCTCATCGGGACTCTCCTCATCAATTGACATGGCCGAGACAATACTGGGCCTCGAGCTTCCTGCTCCAAGTGCAGCTGCGCTGCCCGGTCCCAGCGCATGGCTACTGGGCGCCTCACTCAACATATTGACCTTTGACTGCGACTTATGCAGCTGTTCCTCAATGGTCATCTGGCGGCGGAACTTGCGTAAACCCTCCAGTATGGGCTTGCTGCGATCGTTCGTCCTTGTGGGACGCAGACGGATACCACCCTGGATCTGCTTAAGCAGCTTGTTGTGAGAGTTGTCCTTCTCTGTCTCATAAATGAATTTGTCATCGACTTTTGTCATCGATTTGCAGGTCAATATGGGCTGAGATCTGGAAAGAACATAGCACAGGTTATATTTATCTAAATGTTAATATTTTCATCCTTTTCAATTAGTAGAAACTTAACAAATTCAGTTCTGATTGTGTTCTTTGGGATAAGTTTAGCAATTATATTTAATTTATTGCTCCGAACTTATCCCTGCATAATAAATGTTTTGAAATATCAGTTCTAAATAATAAAGCTTTGTTAGCTGATTTTAAATTGTTGCCTGAACTAAATACAAAACAAAAAAATGCTTTTTTACCCATAAATCTGTTTAAGCCCGAACTTTAAGCGCAAAAAAGTAAAACTTGTGGCAATAGATTTATTAAAAATGTTCGCTCTTTTGCCTTTTCTCTCGTTCTCTTTGAATAACTAATTTGTAATCGATTGCGAAATGGAAATGCTTTGCAACCTAAAAAAAAGTAAATGGGAAAATCCGCTGCTTACCTATCGTTGCATGCCACATGGCGCAGCTTCTTGCCGCTTTCCACCTCTTTCATCATCTCGGACCAGTCTGGACGTCGGCGCGGTCGTGTTCTTTAAAGTGAAATAAACGATGGTTTAGTATAAGGGTACCTTAGCTTCAAGTACTTTGTACTGTGTGCTGGGTATGTGCTTACTTCAGCTTCTCGATGGTTTTCTTTTGCGTTTCAGAGAGCACACGCTTCTCGCCGGGAGCCAATGGAGGTGGTGGCGGTGGTGGCGCCTTCGGTACCAGCGAGGGCAGCGGCGGCGGCGCTGGAACTGCAAAATTATAAGTAAAAAAGGTTAGCTCTTGGCATAGTTAAGATGTTGGGATGTTGGATGGTTTAGCTGGTTTGTTGTTCGAGTAAATCGTTTAGCGCTGCGTGCACTCGCGGTTATTAAATATAATTTTAATTTAATGAGTTTGCAATTTGTGTCAGTTGTTTGCGCAAAGTTCTTCTCGCCACAGGCCATACATATCAATTGAGTTTAAGATGGGAGATGGGAGCTGGAGGACTTCTTTCCAATTCGGATGTTGCTCGCTGCGTAAAGTTGCCCAACATTGGCAGAGATTGAAAAGTTACTGCCGTGGTTACTGTCCGTATTCTTTAGTTCAGAGTCCGGAGTCCGGATTCAACCGACACCGGACAGCCAGACATCCAAACAGCCAGACAGTCCGACATTCCGACAGGCGGACAGTTTGTTTTATTGCTTTAACACCCAAAACATCCTGAACCGTACGAAAAACTTTGATTGCATTTTTTTACTTTGTGCCGTTTCGCTTGGCTTGCCTTTGGTTTAGTTAGTTAGTTTAAAGTCTCTGATGCGCTTGCAGGCTTTTGTTAACGAGGCCAATTAGTTTGAAATGTTTCTGCAAGCTGCTTATAATAAATTTCCGCTTAAATTGTTGCCCTAACAAGTTCCAAGCTGTAAGAATTTTTATCCAGTTGCCCTTGTAATTAGCAATTGAAAAAGTTTTTGATTTGTTTTTTACCCCGTAACAATACCCGCATCCGTATTCTTTCTTATCCTTGCCCTATGCACACACCCACACACACCCAAGACATATACAGCTGTGTGTACAATACTTTTTTGCATTCCTTGCCGTACTCTTCATCCCTCTCGTCTATGGAATACATGTTTTTCACTTGGCTTTGTGTTGTTTTTGAAGCTAAAAAGTGCAAAAGTCAAACAACTGGCGAAGACAATGGCGGCGTCAAGTGATGAAAAGCTGACAAATCTGTTAATTAGCTTTGTTTGAATGAACCCCGGCACTAAGAGCAAACCGTAAGCTCCGAACCAAAAGGCAGCCACCCAAGCATCCAACAGAAACACCCACCAATCCCTACCGTATCCTTTTGTCTGACTGGCCTCGCGCCCCCTTCCTCTCAATTTGTGTGCCAGGTTTTAACACGCCCCCACCCCAGCCCCAGCTCGCTCTACCTTCACTTGGGCTTCTTCATCTCTGGGCTTACCAGTCGCGCCTGGCTGAATCTGCACTTAATCTTTAAGTGGTTGGCTGCTTTTGCGGCGGTGCATTAGTCGGTGCTCCACTGTGTCTTCAGAAGCTCATTCTGCACCTGTGACCGAAACTAATCCCAAACTCGTGTTACTTTACTCAATCGAAATCAGCGCCAAACTTGATTATTGTCTGGGTATTTTCTGCTGCATGTTAATGCTCCAGTCCCTGACACGTATCTATGCTCGTCCTGGCCGCGTCCTTTCTTTGTCTGGATGCCATTTGTAGTCACTGATTAAAATACGTGGTCAACTTTTTGGGCAGCCAATTGAGCAGTCGTTTAGTAAGTTTCGCTTAATTCGTTTTAGTAATTTATGGCAAAGCTCTGGCAAAGCGGCATCCTAAATCAGGACTCCCCCACTTCTCACGCACACACAAACATATATATACATATAAATATATATGTATCTGCACACAGGGAGAGACACACGCAAACTGAAAACAGAAAACAGCAACGCAAAAGAAAAAACAAAAAACAAAAATGAAAATAAAGAAACAAAAAAACTTACCCAAGGCACTTCTATGGAAGGGTGCCGGGCAGATAAAACTCTTCATTCATTCATTCATGTCGACAAAATTATTTCTTATTTAAATAAAATGCTGAGCTGAACGAGTCCCAGCGTCTCCGAGATGATGCTACCCACTTAATATACCGCAAAGCCCGCACTTACAACATCGCAAAATGAATAGCGGGGTATGTAAACATAAATTTTGCGAGCTCACTCAGAGTATACCCTTCATCCTCCCCTCTGCCTGTGCCTGTACCTCTGCCTTTGCCTGTGCCTTGTCGCTGTCCTCCCCTATTAGTGTCCCTGGCCCTAGCCCTAGCTTTGGTCTTTGTCCCCGACCCAGTGACAGTCTTTGTGCCTGTCCTGCACCCGGTCCATACTGCTGTCTGCTGCTCATTGTGTTATCATCAACAGAATACTCTATGCATGCACAAATGTTGCCGTTGTCATTGAATCACGCTGGGCCAAGCCGAGTGAAGCGGATGGATGGTAGCTGGCGGGGAGCTGTGTGGGCTTCGCAGGGTAACTGAGCATTAGCATGGACTCCAATTTGATGACTGACTTTATTCCATTGTCTGAGCTTTACATGATGAAGCGTTGAGAAGCTCTGCCATATTTTACAGTCGCTGCCCCACTCCATAGTGACAACATTAAGCCAGGCGGGTTCCAGGCGCCTGATTAACGTTTTTCATCTAGCAAATAGTAACTATTGCTGGTTCATTTGTGGCCAACCAAAACACTTGACAACACAAAAACACTTTCTGAATGCGGCTCGAAGAACTTATAAACTATACTGGAAATGTATACGATAAATGTTTACTATATAGAAAATCTCTATGTCTGATGATAAAAGGGTTGTCAAAAAAGTCTTGCGGTATTTTCGCTAGTTGTCGCTGAAAGCGCGTAGTTCTAGTTTTATTCGTCGCATCGGGTCATGCTTTACCTTTTTGGAAAGCTCTTTTTTGTCGCGCTAACACGTGTTTGATTGATTGTTGTTTCTTTTTAGTCGTTCGTGAGTTATAGCGTTTCAAACATTGAGCAAAATAAAGAGAAGGTACGGCATATTTTACAGTACTACTACGATAAGGGCTAAAATGCATCTCAAGCCGCCAATGAAATTTGTGCAGTTTATGGACCCGATACAGTTTCCATTTCCACCGCATAACGATGGTTTCAACGTTTTCGTTCTGGTGTAGAGGTGGTCGAAGATGCGCCACGCTCCGGAAGGCCTGTCGTAGAAAATTGCGATAAAATCGCCGAATTGGTCGAAAGAGATCGGCATAGTAGCAGCCGTAGCATCGGTCAAGACCTGGGCATGAGTCATCAAACCGTTATAAACCATTTGAAGAAGCTTGGAGTCACTAAGAAGCTCGGTGTATGGGTGCCACACGAATTGACACAAAAAAACATCTTTGACCGTATCGACGCATGCGAATCGCTTCTGAATCGCAACAAAATCGACCCTTTTTTGAAGCGTATGGTGACTGGCGATGAAAAGTGGGTCACTTACGACAACGTAAAGCGCAAACGGTCGCGGTCGAAAAGCGGTGAAGCGGCCCAGACGGTGGCCAAGCCTGGATTGACGAAGGTTCTTCTGTGTGTTTGGTGGGATTGGCAGGGAATCATCCACTTTGAGCTGCTCCCCTATGGCCAAACGCTCAATTCGGACCTGTACTGCCAACAACTGGACCGCTTGAAGGCAGCACTCATGCAGAAGAGGCCATCTTTGATCAACGGAGGCCGAATTGTCTTCCATCAGGACAACGCCAGGCCACACACATCTTTGGTGACGCGCCAGAAGCTCCGGGTGCTCGGATGGGAGGTTCTCTTGCATCCACCGTATAGTCCGGATCTCGCACCAAGTGATTACCACCTGTTTATGTCCATGGCGAACGCGTTTGGTAGTGTGAAGTTCGCCACAAGAGAGTCCTGTGAAAATTGGCTCCGAGTTTTTTGCCAATAGGGAAGCGAGCTTCTATGATAGGGTCATTATGCATTTGGCATCTCGTTGGGAACGCGTCATCGAAAAAAACGGCGCATATTTGACTTGAATCGCAATATTGTAACCAATTTTATGAACAATTGAAAATTCAATAAAAATGCCGCAGAACTTTTTTGACAACCAGATACCAGTTTGTAAATCAATTTGTATCTTTGCCTCGGAATGCGTATACTATACCCAATCAATGAGAAATCATCAGACTAGAAGTCGACATAGACGATGTCCCATAAAATCATATGAATATCGATGCTCGTACAATTACGAGTATTTATTAAGTTGACCGTTTTATTGCCGTCCAGTGTAATTATTGGCATCATGCTCGTGTGTTTCAGCCATTTCCTTTTACGTCATTTTGACCACGCTACGTTCAAATTTGAAATGGCCTAATCATCTTTTATGCCCTTGATGGTGGACTAACCCGCAATCGCCGCACCCCATCTCTCCCATCCCATCTCATCCCATCCCACATGGCTGCACCTATTGAAAGTCGACAGTTGTAATGGCAGCAAATAAAAAATAAAAAACGAAGGAAAAAAAAAACTGTCCCCAAATGGAGCACAGCCGTTACATGTCTATAAACATATACATATATATAAAGTAGATATATATGTGGACTTATATACGTATATATGGTATATAGAGCAGGCTCATTTAAATAAAAGAAAATATATTTTGTCCAGCCGCTTGTCCTTTTGGCTCCTTTGAAGACATTGCTGGGCTTTGCGGCCGCCGCCTTTTTTTTATTGGGTTTTTCGTTTTTTAGTACGGATATTTGAATATAAATGGCGCATTTAGTTAGACTATATCAAGCACATAGCCATATATCTTTGGCAAGAGCAGCTTTTGTCCTTAACAGAACTGTTTCAGTTCCGACGTTTTTCTATTGATAGTTGTCAGTTTTGGTTTTGTGCTTTAAAGAACCAGTCAAGTGCTGCGCCCCCCTTCTGCCTGCTTCACTCATCATCATCCTCATCTGGTTTTAAACATTCCACTTTATGTTGTAGTTTTGACACAATGAGCAATAATCATGAATTTTACTTAGCCCATAAAAAAAAGCCCAACAACTGAAACAGAAACAGAAGTAGAAACAGAACCAGCAGGCCGAAAGGCGGCCCAAGACGTCGTCCGAGCACATTAAATAAATGTTTTTCTTTTCTTGTCTTCATTGTTGCCTTTTTTTTTTTGGTATTTTCTCCTTTTTTTTTGGTTTTGTTATGCGACAGCTTTAAAGGACAAATGTTGGGACAGCGGTTACCATTTTGTTTAGTGACCGACCTGCCATACCATTTCTTTTGAAAACTCCACCCACAAACTCTGGTGGCTTTTGTTTGCCTGGCAAGATTAGGACGCATTTGCGGTCACGTTATTGCCCACTGATTAGGACATGGCGCAACTCGAGTTAACTGCCTCACACGTAACCTTTTTCTCCTTTCTCTCTGCGGCTCTTAAAAGAGCTTTTCACTTCATTTTTGTATTGTCCCCTGGAGGGCGATACCTTTCACATCCTTGACACGCCTACGGGCATTGCAATTCAATTTGGTAACTTATGCAACTCACTGTTATTGTTATTGTTTTCGAATTGAGTATTTTAAATGGTCGCAGCTTGGGGCTACAAAATGCATTAGAATATTAAAACTTAGACTCTTGAAAAATTTGGAAAATCGTATATTATTTCGATTTATTTATTTATTAATTTTTATGTGGGCGGAAAAGCGTTTCCACCTCTTTCAACTCAATGCACAGCACTCACTAAAATGTAATAAATAAAATATTTTATTTATATTGCTTTATAGCCTTGTTGTTTTTGTTCTTGCCGTTGTTGGCTTTATGCGCTTTGTTGTTCTTGTGTTTGGGCGGAAAATATTTGATGAAATGTTTTGTACACATATCATTTCATACTTGCTCTTATGTTCATATACTCGCACTCACACTCGTACGTACTCATGGATATACACACGCCTGAAAGCGAGTGTCTCTTGGTGCGTTCTTTTTTTTCATTATATCAAAATGAGCAGTATACGCGCAGGTGGACGTCCATTCACGTCCTACAAGTATACTACATACATACAGCTGTGTGTGTTCAGGTGTGTGCAGATATTATATACATACATATGTATGTATGTACACAGGCAGACTAGAGATGCTTATATGATTTAAATATTCTGTCATGCATGCATAATAGAAGTGCACGCTGAATTGCATTTTTCGAGGAGCTTTGGTGATATGTTAAGAGTCCCAACTAAATTCAGGAATTTCGAGATGTTCACTCAACAAGTAAATGCATATGATATACTAATTAAAGTTCAAGATGCAGTTGAGTGGAAAGATCAAAACGATTGGGTTATAAATTCAAACTTAAGATTAGTTCGAGTTGCAATTACTTCTGTTAAATTTCACTATTTGCCTTTAATACACATTTGGTTGAAAAAATAATAAAAAATTTATAAAAATTCTAAGAATTTGCATTGCTTGGTTCGGTTTGCATTCAGTCTTTTGTCTATACTCAGTTTGGTTTGGTTGAAACAGTCACGATCTAAATACTCACGTGCTCATCTCTAAGGCGCTATACACTCATCACCCATCACCAATACCTGTGCACAAATCACTCATACGCTACGTTTGCCGTGCAGTCGCTTTTTTTGTGTGACGTCTGTCGGCCTTGCCTTTTGCCAGCAGTTCTATATATCCCCAATATAACATACATATTCAAGGGGCCGGAGCTAGATTGCGGGCCAATAGACAGTTCAATGCGAAATATGCACACGGTCTGCATTAATGTAAGCCCGAGTATTGGTAAATAATATTTATGCAAGCATCAATGCATCTCCCGAACACACAAATTTGCCATAATATTCCCATAATAAACCCATATTTGCACTGGCAGTTAGATATTTTAGAGATTTTAGACATTAGAGAAGCGTCAATATACAGCATTTGGTGATCCATTAGAGTTGTTAATCGGGAGTTTTGCTTCCAGTCGGATCTCTCGGCAGGACAGAGAGCGAGAGCGGAGCATAACTTACCATTTTTAATGCTCGGTTCGCGCTTTATTGAGGGCGCTTTCCTCAGGGTTTTGGTCTTGAACTCGGGCTTGGGTTCTTCTTTGGGTTCTTTGAGTATTTCATCAACTTTGGGTACCTTTTTCAGCACAGGGCGAATCTTGAGTAGATTATCGGTGCTTTTACTAGGCAAGGGTTTCTCCTCCCGCTTCACATGTCGCAACGTTGGCTTCTCAAGCTTAAAACGTAAGCGACGTTCGCGTTCCTCCTCTGTTTCACCCTCAACGGCTTCGTCATCATCCTCGGGTGCAATCTTTTTCATGGACTTGTCTCGCTTGACTACAACGCTACGCAATTTGGGTTTCTCTAAGGTGAAACGCTGTGTCAACTCACTTTCCTTTTGTTCCGGTCGCTTGTTGATCTGTGTGGGACGCAGTTGTGCAGCCTTCTTCACGTGCTCCGGTACTTTGGTGTCCGTGGTGGTGTCTTCGTCATCATCATCATCGTCGTCGTCGTCATCGTCATCGGTTTCTTCTTCCTCGCTTTCTTCTTCGGAGTCGGTTTCCTCTTCGGTTTCCTCATCCTCCTCCTCCTCTTCTTCACTCTCTTCCTCTTCAGAGGAGGATTCTGGCGGTGGCGTAGGCTCCTTTTTCTTAGCCGCCGGCTTCTTTGTTACCAAGCTGGTTGCCACTTTTTTCACTGGCTCCGGTGCCGCTTTCTTCACCGGCTCCGGCGCTTTTTTGCTCACCAGTTCAGCATTCTTTTTGGCCGCACCTGTTGTTGTTGTTGTTGTGGTTGGCTTCTTAACAGGCTCCACGGCTGTTTTCTTGGTCGGCTCAGCTGGCTTTTTGGCTGTCGTTGTCGCTGGCACTGCCTTCGCTTTGGTGTTGCTCGTTGTCGTTGTTGCTGCTGGAGTAGCCTTTTCGCCGTTCTCCTTGGCAGTGGATGCGGATGCAGCTGCCTTTTTAGCCCATGGCGTTGTCGTTGGCTTCGCGGCGGCACTGGATGCTGTGGCAGCATCCTCTTTCACCCAGGGTGGGCGAAATGTAGTGCGTCCACTGCTGCCGGTGCCGGCGCCAGCTCCGCTGCCAGCGCTTGTTGTGCTTCGAGGCGTCACAAAGGGCATTTCAGCAACTCAGCAACTGTTTTCCGTTCTGTTGATTCTCCAGGGGCTGTTGTTGTTGTTGTTGTTGTTGTTGGATGTTGGCTGTTGGCTGCTGGCTCTTGTTTTTGTTGTTCTTCTCTAGTCGCCCACTTTTCGTCGTCTATTTGCACACACTTTTTAAATAATTTTCTGTGATTGTTGTTGTTGTTGTTGTTGATGAAAACACAAAACTTTGCACATTAGCACCAACCGACGGTGGTAGGGGGGGAAACACCTCCGCTTGGCTCACTCTCGACTTGTCCAAAAAGTTATTTCAAATTGCCGTTTTTCTCTGCTTTTTTTTACATACACATATACATATATTTCTATTTTTTTAAATTTTATTTTTGTTCGTTGTTGAATTTTTTTTAAGTTTTTGTTGCTGTTGCTTTTGTGTGCTGCGTTGTGTTGTGCTATTTATTTAAAATCTGCTGCCGACGATGAGCAACAGCTGTTTAAAATATTTTCAATTCTCAATTCGTGTATATTTGGGAATGTTTCATTTCAAATGTTATTTTTAAATGCATGCGCTCATTAGCTGCCAGCCTCTGTTGTTGCCGTCGTTGTTGTCGTTGTCGTTGTTGTTGCTGTTGTTGTTGTTGTTCTGAGTGTATCTTATTAGCAAACAAAATGTAGGCCTTTGTGTCATAGTAACAGCCAACGAGTGGCTCGACGTATTTATTTTTTATTTTCTTTTTTGGTCTAAACCGTTGGTATATTTGGGGCAAGTGATTGGCCAAATTCCCTTGTAACTTGTATGCATTTTCAGCTAACTGCCACATACAATTGTGTGTGTGCACTCCAATAAACAACAACAACAGCAGCAAAAGAACAACAACAATGACACAAACGATTTGCTCTGCCACTGCCTCGATATGTAAAAGGCGAAAAATATTTAATTTTAGGTTCTTCGTGCTCAAACGCCAAAGCGTCGGAGAATCGGATAAAAAAAAAAAAGAAATAGGAGAATAAAGGAATAAAAATCTCTGGCTCTGGCGCTGCTCGTTTCACAAAGTATACAATGAAAAGCACACACACTCAATCACACACACTCGCACTCACATTCACTCTTACACACACATACACACATTGACGGACAGAAGAGAATAAAATAAAGAGGCGAGAGATAGACGAAAATCTAAAAATTTATTTCATTCCATTGCCAGTTTCCATGACTTCTTCCATTTCCATTTCCATGGCCATTTCCATTTCTCCAATTTGTCCAACGGCCTTTGCAAATTTTTTTCAAAAACTGATATAGATATACACGAAGATGAAAAAAGAAATGTATCTTTCCTTCGCTTGGAGGCGTTAATTAAACATGACATGCAAATAAAATTTATACTTATAAATATGCCGTCATTAGGCCAAATACGAATAATATAGACGGCTATAAACGCAAAATGATGGCCAGCAATTTTTGTTAAGCTTATTGCAATATCTTATGAATTTATTTTAGGATTTGAATGGATTGCAATTGCAGTTAAATATAATCATTTTAATTAGCTATTCGTGTATTTCTTGGAGCATTTGTCTTAGGTAAAGGTATATCCAGAAGGTTTTCTTTGCACTTATCAAAGGCATTGGCGGTTTTGAGCAAATCTTTTGGTATTTTGAGCATTCGGAAAGATTTATTTTTATAGATCTTTATATAAATATGTATAAAATTTCAATATTAGGGGCTGTTATTCGCGTATTGCAGCTGCGACACACGTTCCGCCGTTTATAGACAATTTCTATAAATCAGCACATAGGTCGCCCACACCCACAATAAACACACACACACACACATAAGCACAGTGGGACGAATACACAAAACACAAACGCAAGAGAGATTTTTTGCTCGGCACGCAGCGCCTATGACGGCGTTTCAAAAACTAAATTCATGTATTTTTAACAGCACGCTAAATGCTTGAAAATTTCGAAAACAAAAAGAAAAAAAAGGAAAAATGTATAACGCTCTCTTTAGCTTTCGGTCTCTCGCGATCGCTCGGAAAAATCTGAAAAATGAAATTGAAAATTTTTGGCCGACAAAATATTTTTAGCACGCTCGACAATTTGGCGCTCAACGCAACCAATTGACCTTATGGCAGGTGCAACATAGTTCAATGAAACTGGAATTATGAATATACACATAAGCACATATAATAATATGTATATGTATATGTATCTTTCTCTTTATCTTGTAAGAGAATATTATTGACTAGCCGGTAAATGTATCCAGTGCATCTTACACCTCAAAATCCCTTAACAGATTCTCTGAGTTTATAAAATGGATCTTAATTACGCAAGTTTCCTTGCGTGGGTTTAGTCGTTGGATTGTTGAGGGAGGGTGTGTTGCTGGGTGTTAAGGGCAACTCGTCTTACCCTGTGATAAAAACCACTCGTCTAGAAAATCCAAACCCATTAGTGCCACAGTTCTCAGTGTTGCTGATAAATATTTGATGATTCTTTAGATTGTTTGGAATATTTACATTGTCGCAGCTGCCAGTTGCGAGTTGTCGCCTCTTTTTTATTGTTCTTTTCTTTAATCTACGTGTATGCTCTGTCCGTTCTATCTGTTGAATTCAATTGACATTTGCCGTCGACTGATTGGATACGCTGTTCATCTATCGTTTAGTGCGTGATCTTATTTATAGTCTCAATTGATTGCATATCGATTAGACAGACGATTGCAGAAGTGAACCAGTGCATAAGAAATCAGAAGTTAGAGTTCCCTCTTAACATAAATGCGAACCAAAGAAAGAATGTCTTGGATGTAAAGTAGAGGAAAATCAGGAAAATTTGAATAATAAAAAAACGCACTAAGTGGAAGATGGCTGCTTCTGTCTTTTACCTACATTTTCACCACTTTATTATTCTCTTTAAAGTCAATTTAAATGGTCGTAAAAAGTGACTGGCAAAAGAAAAATTTCAACGTGCAGGCAGTTGATAAAAAGGATTGAAAAAAAACGACAAAAGAGAAATCAGAGCAAGAAATGCAGATTAGAATATTATAATGCGTCTAAAGCGAACAAAGCAAAAAGGACGATATCGAAAATAAACTGAAAAATGTAAAGTGAAATGTAAACCAATTGCAGGGAACAAAAAACTGCGAATTACAAAAGAAGAAAAACGAATCTCAAAATGGATTAAAATATATAAAGGGGTAGATGACGCAGCTGAAATTAAAACTTCATTAGGCAAAACACGCTCTAATAATATTAAAAAAATGCTCGCATTTGCAATTCTTTAATTGTATTTACGATAAAAGTTAATTAACAAGTTTCAATTACTCATGTTCGGTTTAAATTTTTCAACTTTCGTAAAATAGAATTCGAGTGTAAATATGAAAAATATGAAAAAATTAGAATATGAAATTCTTTTATCCAGAAATAAAACGGAATATTTTTATTTACTGACCTGCGAAAAACAATTTGAATTTGGTAAAACCTTTGATTAAAGTCAACACATAAAAACTGTTTCATAATTTAACAGTGGTCTAAACTGTCATCTACACAATTGCAAATTTTTATCAAAATTTCACTAGGCGTATGCGTAATAAACGAACAGAGGGATACACAAACATACGGATATAAAGAGCTAAAGGACGGAAAAAGGGGGAGAAATACAGACAGTTGCATATTTCGAAAAGTTCCACACATAAAATGTTGTAGTTTTTCTTTTGTTTTGCATTCATTTTGAACTTTGCGGAATGAATAAACTACTCGGTAAATAAATCTCTGCATAGTTTTGGGGCTAAATGCAGCACACAGATTTGTGTTGCATACTTTTTGGCGGTGTCAGAAATCATGTACTTCTGTAAATACGCTGCAGCCATAATTGTGATGTTAGGGGTATTGTCGCTGTTTGCGGTAAGCAGATTCACGTTTCGCTTCAGCACTCTGTTGGCATATTCTCTTTTTATGAAAAACTTTCTAAGCTTAATCCTTCACCTTTGGTATTTTGATTTTATACACGTGTTTTATGTACCAATGTTTATGTATTAATTGCCACGAAAGATATTTTTACTCGCAGCGATAGATTTTATTAGTTAGTAATAAATAATATACATTATTTTACGTTGTTGTATGCTGTTATCCATAAAAGCCAAGAACTCTTAATTTATATAGGTTTACTACATAAAAGGGTATCTGGCTGTTCGTTACTCTCTTATTATTCCAACCAATGTTGTTGCATTGTTAGCGCATATGAAAATGTAGCTTGAAAAATCAAAGCTGAAATCAATAAAATTAAAAGTCCGTTTGAAGCGCAGTTTTATTCTCTATACATTTTTTTGTCATTATTTTTAATGGTGAAAATTGAAAACGGTAAATGAAAGTAAATAAATGAATTGGATGGACCTAGACAACTTTGCAGTGGTTTGTAATAAAACGTGCACTAATTGAAAACAAATTTTAGGCAAACTTAATTGCAATTTATTTGCAAATAGTCCGACAAATAGTTTTTAATTAAATGATGCAGATTGTCAAATATACAATGAAAGCTCTAAGTTTATTTTTATTTTCTCCCTCCGTTTACACGAATACTTAAAAATTAGTTCTGTGGGAGTCTTCAGACTCGCCGCTGATTGTTACCATGTAGCTTCTCTAGTTTAATGGGGCTAAGTCTAAGCTTTTTGGACCGCGGACTGCGCGTCCGTTGTGTTGAGTGGTGTAAAATGTGGCCACGTAGATATCTCCTGGAAGAGGCGCCCACCGGGGCATTCGGTGTCGCGTACTTGCCTATGACCCAACAGCTTGTAGGCAGGATCAATGTATCCCTGAGCCACACCAAATGCTATTAAATCCTTTGCCGCTTGCAGCATACGAGCCGGCGGTAGTTCAGCTATGGGGAATAAAATATTTCGAAACTTTAGTACAAGCTTTGGTAGTTGAATAATAATGCATTACTCACTTCGCCAGTCACCTATGAGCACAATGCCGACACTTTTGTCATTGTATTTAGGTGCATGTGCACCCACCACATTGAATCCACGCCCCGTATAGATCATGCCATCGCCGCCAATGCCAAAGCTGTAGCCAATATCATTCCAGCCGCGATCTTTCTGGTGAAAGTCCTGCATCTCACGCATGCTGCGCATACAGTCTGGCGTACTGAGGCACGCGGCGGGTATATACGAATGATGTATGATGACATAGGGCGCAGGTCCAGTAAAGTAATCCACCTGCTTGGCCATGCGGGCGCCCCAATCCGTGCGAGACAGCAAATGTGTGCCCGAGCCAGCACCTTCCGTTGCGCCCTGCTGCATATTCTGGCTGTAACCTGAAACGGAAAGTGAGAACAGAGATTCGCCATAAGTCGGTTACTTGGCTGAGTTTCTGTTTGTTAACAAGAACATACAACACGCTATTTCTATTTACAATTTGCGACAATTTTCGCACGGTTGTACTTGTTTCTGTGTGTGTTTCGAAGTTGGTTTGAATTAATTGCACCAGTTTGTTTGACTTTGTCTTTAACTTTATCGGGATTTGTGGTCTTGGTACTTGTTCGTGGCGCGTGTTGCCATTCCTCTAAGTCTCGCACATTCCATTGATAAATTTCTAGACGGAATCCCCTGGTTTGTGGCTGTTGGTTTTGCGGTTATGTTGGCTCAACGAGGTGAGAAATCGAAATGAAACTCAACTTCACGCGGTAGCCGGAACGCAACTATAAAAAAAATCCCCGCATTCGACACAAAAACAAAACTACAATGTGAGAGTATCAGAGAGACAGAATGAAATGAGAGAGATCTAGCTAAATTGCCAGCTTTGAAGTAGTCCCCCAAACGAGTCGATATACACAATAAGACGTAACAGATATCTCAATGTTTGTAGCTCCAACTGTTTCTTGGCTAAACGTGTCAATTAGTAAACCGGCCCAAACCAAATATGCGCAAAGTTTGTTGGCCGATTTGTTTTGTTTATTGAGGCGTTAAATACGCTTCGAGTTACTGAGAGTATTGCAAATTTTTCAAGCTGTTAGATAAATGGCAACGTTTGCCTTCTACCATCAAATCATACTTTTAATATCCAAACCACAAATTTTCGACATATTTTATACAAAGCTTAATTGTAGACAATCTTATTTACTTAGCTGTCTTTATTTTATTACTCAGAATAAATATAAAAGACAATAAATAAAGGATAGAAAATAACTCAAACTCAACTTTGAAAATATATTTCGAGGTTTTGAAAGTCTATTGATAGAACGGGCGGTTGGCATTAATGTTACTACTTGTAGTCGCAATTGATTTATATTTCAAATGTCTTTTATATATCCTTAAAAGAATTATAATATGGTTTTATTCTCTCTTAATTTCCTTTTGATTTTCCTCCCTTGCCTGTGTCTTTTGATACACTTTTAATTAAAGCTCAAACGGGAAAAGTAAATATAAGAAATGTAAGCAACTGACATAAGAATACACCTCTGAGTAGAGCTAATGAGACATTACCGTGTTTCTGTCTGTTCGACGCTCTCATTTTCGCACAATGTGATATATACTCGTCTTTAGGTTCTTGTTAACAATACGCAGATCAAGTTTCTTTCAAATTTTTCCACAGAAGTCATTCAAGAAACAATTTACCTTCGTGCTCCTTGAAGTTGTTTGAAGGGTAAGCGTAGAATTACTTGAGGTGTATGTGTGTGTGTGTGTGTGTGTTTGTTAAGGGTATTTCAGATTTGGCTATCTGAAGCGCACTCGACAAGAGTATTTTTGTTCTTTTGAGCAAACTTCAATTACAGTAACAATAATTACAAAGTGATTTCTAGCCTTCTACAATATCAAACCATTTTCCATTGGGTTAAACAACGGTGGGTTAACCTTTAGAAATATAACGTAAATTACAGTTCTATATTGATATTTATATAAAACTAATCAATTTTGATTTTCTATATTATTTAAGGCATACAATATAATATTATAAAACATAGCTTTAGATCTGCTGAATAAGCTTCGTTCTAGTTACAACATTTCTCTTTAAAAAAGGGTATACAATCTGCTACTTTAAGTCGCAGTCTGTTAATCTACCACTAATATTGATGAGTCAGCACTGATAGGTTTCCAATACTTTCAAATATTTTATTATATGCGATGACAACAGGTGTTGTCATCAATCAGTTGTCCATATCTAAGCCATCTAATGACAGCACAGCTGTAGGCCAAGGCGGCCTTCAAAGACAACTTTGTGGCACCGCCCCAGTCATGTATGCAAATTCAAATCTACCAAAAACTATTTCATTCAAAATTTGTTTAATGACAGTGTGAGAAAATGTTCACTGATTGTTTAGGGTGGGGGGTAGGAAGTGAAGGGAAGAGAAGAGAGTGAAACTTTGGCAGCATCCATTTGGAATGTTTGCCGAGGCGTCAGCAGCCCGTCTACCACTTCCCTTACGCCTCTTCCTGACACATTTATATGCATACGGAAAGTTGGAGAACGGAAAACGCGAGTTTGGAAATGGAAGCTGGAAAAGTGAAGCCAGAGAAGTTGTAGAAGCAGCACTTGACTAAGTTAATAGCAGCAGTTTCTAATTAAAATTTGGAGAGCAAAATATTTTTGTCGGCACCTGCACATTTGCACCTATCCTGGCTTTTACTATATATAGGTATATATATAGTGTATATATATGGTATATATACTTTAAACGGATACAGGAGCTGTAAATGAAAACGGGATCGTCTATTGGAGGCGCGTGCTTGAATAATAAACAGAGCGTAGTGTGGCTGTCGGGGGTGTCTCAGGTGTCCATGGAGCATGGGGCATGTGGCATGGGCAAGGCGTGTTGGCTGCTGTCAAATCATTTTGTATTTAATTTATGCCTTTTGCTTTTTAGTGTAACATGTTAATTACGTTCATTCTCATTCATTCTCGTATATATAAGTACATATATTTACCGTTAAGCCGTCTGGGCTCACCTGTCGCACATGCAAAATTTCGATACGAAGCTACCGCCCCTTGCCACGCTTTCCTAATCGTTGGTCTAATTACGCGGCGTAATAAAGTAAACATTAAACTCGTTGTGCTAATCAAACACTCATCTACACTCACACACACACACACACACATGCATATACGTGTTACACCTGATAAATAGTTTACTGTCAGTGGGTTGCGGCCCTAACGCGTCGACCTCATATTTCATTAGAAAATTGCTTCGAAAAAAGTAATTTGAGCTCGTTCATGAAATTAACTTGCCCCAGGCAAGAGGAAAGTGGCAAGGGGCAAGTGGCAAGAGACAAGCGGCAAATGGTAGATAGTAGTGTGAATTGATTTCTTTGATGACTTGATAAGGCTTAAGCCTGCCCACTGTTTTATCTAGGTTATTGCATAATTGAAGTATTCAATTTATTCAATTTGCCAACACTCAAAACGCCCCATGCTAATTGTTTATTTTTAATCATCCAAAGCGAATAAAATTTGCTATTTACCCACATATACCTGAACACGCCGTTATTCATTAAAAAAATATTGTGATTTTAATAGTCAGAGTATGGAACATTATGAAATGCTTGAAATTAAGCCACGCTCACTTGAAAAATTAAAAAATTACTGCCGCAAATAAAAACGCACAAAAGCAGTAAAAAAAAACAAAAATGTAATTTACTTGTTTTGATACTCTTATAGAAGAATATATATTTTAACCATATATTTTCCATTTAGTGCTAAATATATAAACGCTTTTATGGAAGTCTTTTATTAAGATGAAAAAAAAAGTCTAGTTATTTTTTCCGGCTCTGTTTATTTTTTGAAAGAAATACATAAAACATTATGCTTCAAACTACCGGTTGTTGCAAGTACGTTTAAAATGTTGTTATACACTTCGAGATAGGGTATTGCGAAACAATAAATAATTATGCATATTAAAAAAAGTCCCTCTTCCATTGTCAATTATTGTGTGTGCTTGACAATTTTTTCTGTTAAATGCAAGTAATTAAATTCGAAACATAAATGCGTATAGTAAGTATATACAACGGTATATCCTATATATCATACTTATATATATATATATATAAATATATATGATGCTACTCGTATATGCTAAAAGCAAACATAGTATCCGGTATTGAGTTACAGGGTGAACTGGAAACGACTTCAGTGGCAGGTGACAGGCGCACAGAGTTCAACGATAAGAAACTCACACAACAAAAACTGTCGTGTGGTATGTTCACGAGTGTGTGTGTGTGTGTGTGTGTGTGTGTGGGTGTGTGTATTGTATTTCAGGGGCAGCCCGATAAGGCTCACAACACTTACCCATCATAGATAGCAAAAGTAATCCAAGTGCTGTCATGGTTGTTCTAGATATTGCGAGTATTTTGGATGGTTATTTAGGAACTTTTTGCACAAATTGACTTTTTTCTCTACGTTTTTTATCTAAATTATTTTTGTGTTTTTAGGAACTTTTTATAACTTGTTGTTGTTGTTTTTTTATGTGTTTAGGCAAGAATTGTGCAAATTTTATTCGAGGTTAATTTTCACATACTGCTCGGTTTTTTTTTTTTTAAGTATTTTATAAGTTTTTGGTAGTTCAGTTTCGCATTCGGACGGGTCAGAAGCGCGAATGGTTGGCTAACAGAAGGGCGCAGCGATGTTTATAGACCGCTCGAAAAATTTGTTTATTTTTTTTTTCTTTCGCGTTTTTTTTTCGCACCAGCGCTGTCGACGTTAACGTCGCTGTCGATGCTTGTGCGCAATGCCAAAGCATTTTGATATCGCATGAAATTTATTTGCAAGCGTCGAAAGCAGCGGCAGCAGCAGCGTCGTCAACGTCAGCGCCTCGTTGGATCATTCGATTCGCTCTTTGCCGCTCTGCTGCGCTCACTTCCGCTCAGCCAAGCTCAATCAGAGCTTCGCTCTGCTAACTCTCAACGTGCTGATAGTGTTATCAGCTGGGAATTTGATCGTTTTTTCATTTTGCCAAATTGACAATTAACATTGGTGTTAACTAACGGTTCTCAGCAGTGCCAGTAGGTTTAATTTTGGCTTTGGTGTGTAAACTACATGGGGGGAAATTTTATCGACATATACGAGTATCATCGACCTCCTATTGAACCTTGTTTACTTGATGTCCGCCGGATTCACGGTACTTTTTATTTGCACTCTGATATGGGACTTTTTTTGGTAGCCCTTTACGATCAGTCAGTGCTGGGCACCGGCTATAATTGTGACTGTGATTGTGCCATAAAAATCAAATTAATTACAACGCATATTAGTTTAAATAGTAGCGTGTGTCATTTGTGGCACGACCCTTCCTATCGATGATTGTTATGATATCAACCAATAGATTAGGTAATCATTGCGAATAATACCTTATCAGCAATGTTTAAGTTTATGTATGTGATAATAGTACGTTTATATCGGTCAGTCAGTCATTGTGAAGGTTGTGATTCCCACCTGAAACAACTTCAGCTTAGTTAGAAATGAATGTTTTGCATGAGATAATTATGTTTTAAGTACAAGTACTTTATATGAGAACCTGCGTGTATAGTTCCCATATATTAAAGCGCACGGCAAAGTCTCCTTTCTATTGGCCTTCACACCTTGAATCAGCATTTTAGATAAATATGTTTATATTTCAGATAGCATAACTTGTGGCCTTAACTGCTTTCATTAGCTTTCATATAATTACTTTTATCTACCGAAAGTGATGTAACTTCACTAGAATGTCACCAAGGTTTTATTAGTATATTATTTTTACTGTTATCTTTAGTATTTCTCCGTGTTGTTTTCAATTGATTGGTGACCTTTGACAATGCATTCTCTGAATCACTAAAGTAAAATGACCTGTCACTGTTTTGCTCAGACCTAATGCACTTCGCAGTGCCACAACACTCTTCGTGTCTTGTATAAAAAAAAGTTGTTTATTTCTTTTACCATCCGGACTTCTGGGGGATGCCCCTGGCCGATTTCAAGGGGAAGCCCAAAGCGAATTTATTTGCTAAATTGCTTTAGTAAATGATTCGATAGACAAATTAGCAGCGTTTGTATTGTATTTTCGTATTTAGTTGCCAAAAGTCTTATACCAAGTAAAATATGTTCAAAAAACTTTTAATGTGGTTGAATAAATAATGAACTATCTTCTCTTAAGTTTCACCGAAATATTAACGTATACTTATATTTTTCTAGTACCCAGGGAGAATTCCTATTTAAATATTCAAAATTAACATTTTTTTTAGTATTTCGATTTTGTGACTTTAAATCTCTTTCCAAAACTTGTTATACAGGCTTTGAATCCGCACCGCTTCTTGTCGAGGGAATTTGTATGAATTTGATCAGAGTATCAACTCAGTTTGTATTGTATTATTAATTCTTTATGGATTATATTAATAGAATCGTTTTCTTTTGACTAATTATAGAGTATTTATGGTTCGTTGTGTCTGTTGGTTAGTTTTTCTTTCTTGTTTTTCACTGGTTCGTGTGTGATACGAGTTTCATACATATCTCCTAGCTTCGTCAGGGGGAGAACCGCAGCCTCCAGATGGCTGTCATTTCATCAAAAGGAAATTAAAGTCGTTTGCCAGCCAATATTTTGGATGTGTTTATGTGGCAAGGTAAACACGCACGCGATTCCCTCATTCCATCTCTGCCCACCCCTTGACCAAGCTCTTACGACCTCAACATATTTATTTAAGTTTTTTGTTGTTGTTTTTGCCTCAAAAAGGGGAAATTTTTGGAGTGCTCACAATAGACACATGGAATAGTTCAAATAGTTGAATTGCTGGCACGGCACTTACCACAAATTATACTTAGTTGTTGTTGTTCTTGTTGTTGTGTGGCTGGGACTACGTCAGCCCCTTTTGGTGTAGTTGTCTTCAGTAAGATCTCAGACCCCGAACCACAACCAGACCGCTCGTCGCCCATGTTCTGCCAATGTTCGCGACACAAGCAAAACAACTCCGAAAAACCGCTAACAATAATGTGGACCGAACGGAAAACCGAAGAACCAAAGTCGATGCCAATGCCGCTGAAGTCGTTTAGTGCCTCTGATTAATATTTGTGCGTCTCTAATGCTCTGCAATGATAAAGATTATACGACAGGGTCATTAATTTGGCCAGATAGTGTGTGTTGACTCATTATGGTTTTCCTAACATAAACAAAGAATCCGCACAAAAAATTAAATATATAAAAGAGTCTAACAAAATCAAAGAATTTGACAAAGAATTTTCAAATATGTATCTATATAGCATACGTATATTTTGTGTCTATTTTTATAGTTTTTATATCTTAAAATAGACTGCTTTTGAGTTTAAAATGAATGTATTGAATGAATAATACTTGCCAACAAGGATTGTTTGAACACCATCATTAACAGAGGAAGAATGTTTTTATTTATAATTAGTTGAAAATTTAGTTTTAACATATTCTCAAAAATTTCCTTTATAGCTCATTTATATTGATCAAAACGTAGTTATAAAAGTGTATTCCGGTAACGACTACTTTCTTCATATCAGTTTTCTTATATTTTTTTGTGTTTTTAATTTGTGTCCATTAATCGTACATCTTATCAGAGTATTAGTGCAATGTTTTTGCTAACTGCGAGTTAGCACGCTCTTTTGTTGGAGTTCCGAACTATAGGAATTATATTGTTTTTGGGGTATTCACCAAGGTGGAAGCATTATCTGTGCAGCTGTTAGATAATGATAATGACGAGCGAGTATTACAATTAGTAAAAAGTAATTGCGAATTTTATTTTTTATTATTATTATCATGAAGCCAGCGTTAGAGTTTCAAATCTCACTCCCACTCGGCGGCTCAAGCGTCGCCAGATGTTTCATATAGAAAGTCCAGCTCTGTATCTTAATTAGTAGACATTTGGCACAGACTGTTGCTCTTTGTCTCGATGTGGTATGGATAGACAGGAGGTAAAGTTTTGGCAGTAGCAACTCATCAGTTGACGCTTGCTGTTGCCTATATCATTGCCTGCTCATATTAGTTACGCTTGCTGGTTGCCTTTTTGGGTTAGGGTGGAGGGAATGAGAGTGGGAGTGGGAGTGGGAGTGGGAGTGGGGTCTGAGATTGAACCTCGTATCTGATGCTGGGCTGGTTGGCTTCCCGACACGCACATGCCATATATTAAGGCATACATAAAATGACAAACGATTTGCGCTGCGCGTAAATTGAAAAGCGCTGAGCCTGTTAGATTGCTGCAGCGGCAGTCGGCTGGCAGGAGGTGAGCGCGAGGAGGAGCAGGGAATTGGTGCCAGGGCTTAGGAGCAGAAAGGAGAGAAGACTTTCAGCGGATCTGGCGACAGCAGCGACTTTTGGTTGTTTGTTTGGCTGTTTGTTATTGCTAGCTGAATGTGTCGCTGTCTCGATGTCTGCCTGCCATGTACTCCATTCCGTCTTCTTCCCTTGTGGCGGCAGTCTCCTCGTTTGCACATTCTTCCCTTCTCGAATGCTCCCTTCCCTGCTGTGGCTGTATGCCAAAACTTTGGCAAAGTATTCAAATTAAAATTTCAATTAAGGAAGTGAATTTGTGTGCCGCCTGAAAGTGTATTAAGTCTATTAAGGCGGCATCTTGGCATTTGAGCTGTGGCTCTGCCTCCTGGTCGATTGAAATGTGGGTGAACACGTGTGTGTTTGTGTTTCTGTTTGTGTATGTGTGTGTGTGTGTGTGTGGGCAGTGACACGCCCATGCAAAAGCCCAATTTTCGCACCGTTTCTTGATTTATTGCCAAAGTTTTGTCAGTAGAACGACATAAGAAGTACTTTGTGGAATATATTTTCCACCAACATTGTGCATTTAAAATGATCCAACAAACTGTGTTGTATGATGAGGTTCGTTGAGGTTTGGTGATACGACGGTGGTTTGGCTATGGTATAGGGGATAGTACAGCCTGTCGCTGTGGGCATTATTAATAATGTAATCAATTTGTAAACAATTTGGCATATATCAATGCGCTTCGTGATGCCCATAAATCTCGCCCAAAATTAGCAAAACTGCCGTCCACGCAACGCCAACGCCAATTTGCATCTCGATTCCGGCGCCGAGTACATTGCGGAGCACACAGTGCTGGGGATACGCACACAGGCCTTTGACATATTGCAATGGGGCCACGTTGATGGATGGATGGCTGGGGATGGACAGTTTTCAGTACGACTATCTGAAGCTTTGGGTATGGCTAAACAGCCGGCGAACTGGCGGACCCACGAACTGGCAGGCAGAGCCAGAGGCAGGCGTTGCGGGTGGTTTGGTTGGTGGAACTCTGATATTTGCCAAGCAACAGATTTTGTCATGTTCTTGCTAGTTGGCCAGTTTGGGTGAGTTGGGTCCAGCCTGGTGGGCTGAGTGGCTCTCTGGCTGGCGGCGGTTTTGTAGTTGGTTAGTTGGCTGGCTCGTAGCTTTTGCCAGCCTGCCGACTCGCTCGGCAGTTAGTGACAGCTGCCGCATGACAGAGCAAAAAAAAAAGGAAACGGAAAGAGAGGAATATCTAATTTCTACAGGCCTGAAATTTGTCGCTCTGTCATAACGGCCTGAGGTCGAGGCATTCGTCTAAACTGAGCATATCCCAGCAGTAGCCAACAGTCGTATTGTCAGGTGTTCTGCGTATACCTTTGGCTTGATTGTGAAAATCCATCAGAAGGCGTGTCCTTGCTTTATGTGATTGATAGGATACGGAAATTGTTTAAATGGATTTCAAAGTGGTTCCGATTCATATTTCCCTATTTAATGGAGCTATTCTATTCGTTTTAAATCCTTTGCATAGCCGATTCGGGTTCGATTTTTATGATAGACAGCATGAGGTTTCGCTGAGGTTAAGATGTGACATGTACACTCTGATAAATGGCTTTACATTTTGTGTAGTATTTATTTCCTGAAGTAGTATTTTTTCTTAGACTAGGCTACGTCTATTCCTTCAATATGGTTCTATGAAAAGTATATAGACACTCGTACAGGAATTGTACACAGCTTCGCCACAAACTTTGTGTGTAGCCCAGAAAATTCTTATTCCGTGCATTCATACGACAAATTAAAGTTGGTTTTCTTTCTCATCCGTTTTGGTGGCGAGATTGCCTTGTGCCAAGCACGAGTGGACACAGCAAAGCCTTCAGTGTGCTGTGCACTCTAAGACTTTCTGAACTTGTCATTCGTCTGGTCATATTTTTAACACTTTCCATTTTACAGAGATGTCGGCGCGCTTGAATCAACAGCATGCGGCTTATGCTTGGCGTAGGGAGCAGGAGCATAACCGGGTGCAGGCGACGAAGGAGGTGAATCGCTACTACGACCATTGGGGACAGGTGACGTCACGTTTTGAGAACTGGACAAACAAGGAGTATTATGAAAATGCCGACAAGAAAATGCAGAACCAGAAAAATCAGCAGCAAAAGGAACAAGAGCTGGCAGAGCGTCGAGGCAAGTTGAAGGAATTGCTGGAAGGCGACAATGATACCTACGATTTTGAGCTGGGTCGCAAGCGGCGCCCGCGGGGGACACCTGGCGATCTGAAGACCTTGGAGCGTGTCAATCAAACGCTCAAAGAGCAGGAGCAGCTGAAACGCAAACTGGAAATGGAGGCGAAACTTTACGGCCGTTGGCGTCATGGCGTGGACGATGAAAAGCTACTCTACAATTCCAAGTCGGACAATGAGGTGCTGGCCAAACTCAACTGGCTGGACAAACAGATTGAGCAACAGAAGCAGCGCGAGCAGCAGGAGGCGTTAACAGCTGAGCGTAATCTTCAACTGCAGCAGGAGATCAATCGCACCGAACAGGCTCAAAAGGAGCGTCAACTTATCCGTGAACAGGAAATCAAGGACATACGCGCATTGCAGGAAACACACGTGTCAGAGCTAAAGGAGCGCCAGGAGCAAGCGGAAAAGCTCAAAGAGGAGGAGGAGCATCTGCGCTTGTTCCTCACAGAGCTGGAGAAGGAGAAGCAGCTACTGGAGGAAAGCACCGCAATAATGCTCCGCCGCCCCGACACCGGCCAAGCATTTAATCTCAAGAAAATCAAAGTCTTCATACGCAATCGAAGCGATGCCTATCGCAAACAGATCTCCCTGTGCATCAACATGCTGGAGCGTATGGTCAAGTATGCAGTGAAGACGGAGGAGCTGCAGCAATTGGTCGACAAGTACAAGGACCAGCTGCAGATGGAGCTGCTGGCCTGCAGTCAAATGGATGCCATGTACGAGTCGGAGGCCAAGAGCAGTCTACAGAGTTGTGAAGACAATTGGCGTGAGCAGCATCTGCAGCGATTCAGCGACATTCACAGGGTTATCGAGCAGGAACAGCAGCTGCTGAGTGGCATGCTGCGTGAGAATGTGGCCGAGCAGCAGTCGCTGGTTGAATTACGTGCCACACATTTGGCTGGCATCGAGCAGACCACCAAACAGCTGGAGCAGCTTAACATGGAGCAAGAACTGGCATCGCCACGCAATAATGATTCCCCAAACATTCCATGTATAATGGCCGACCCATCCGCCGTGAGTGTCTCCCAGTCAGAGCTCTCGGACACCACTGACCTGCCCAAGGTGAGCGATTCATTCACCAATCTCAATCTAGACGTCTGGCAAAATATGCCTTCAGTGCGTGGCGGCATCGATTGCCCACGCCTCAGTCAAACGCGCTCCATGAATGTGGTTAACCCTCAGACGGCTGGTCCGCCGAGATTTGCACGCAAGCGTGTTGCCTGGACCTAAGTGGGTTCGATCTCTTCACACGAACTGACAGATCTTGCAATCAATTAAAATTTATAGCGTATTTATTTGTCTAGATTAGTTAATGTGTCGTAACTGTACTTAAATTGTGTAATGCATGTGTGTGCGTGTTTGGGGTTGTTGTTGGTGTGTGCGTACACCTACAGCTGTGTGTGACTATTGTGAACTGTATTTTAAATAAATAACTGACTGATAAGGCTAAATTTAAGAAGTTCAGGTTTCATGTTAAAAAATTTATAAAAATATATGTTAATAATAAAACAAAATTTTCCCTTCATCTGAAATCATTTATTTATTTATTAAAGCAATTCGCAGAGATACGCTCTTGGGTAAGATAAACCAAAAGAAAAGATAACTTCCATTGAACAAAAACCAGATTTTAAATTTTCGCTTAAGTTTAATTTGCAGACGGACTTTTATGTGTTCTCCTGATCTATGGTGAAAATATCATAATAAATGGGCAATAAACACGGAACACATTCCACAAACAATTTATCACAGTGCAGCGTAGGGGTCGACAGCTGCGCTTGTAGCGTGTGTTAATGTGTGTGTGTGTGTGTATACAAGTAGAGCTGAGTTTAGTTTAAGTCTGTGTTGAGTCTTTCAGACCTTTATGCAGGGTATCCTTTAGTCGATATCAAGGTGTGCCTAGCTAGCGCACATAATTGTCCCATATAATGTTGGTTTTATTGAGGCGAGCCTTGGGTACCCTTAACAAATTAATTATGTAAAACATTATGTAAACAATGTGTCTGGTTTCATATGGTATACACGTATTTACGAATGAGTCTGTGACCTTTGTTGACAGAATGGATTGAATGATATCTGCACACAGATAATTGTAGCATCAACTCAAAACATAAAAAAAAATTGATAAAACTTTAAAAGTAAACTGGAAATTAAAAAGTAAAAAAGATAAAAAATAAAGATCTAGTGGTATTATTGATGATGATTTTAAATTTGAATTGTTCCAATGTCTGTTTCACGCTGCGACATAGGTCGCCGCCTGCAATTCTATTCGATGGCGCACCTGTCCAACAGGCCAACTCGGCAAAATATCTTGGGGTCATCCTGGATCGCAGACTAACCTTTGTAAAGCATGTCTCATTGCTTAGGACCCGGATACGAAAGGCGGTGGCTAAGCACTCTTGGCTCCTGAACTCACGCAGCAAAGTGTCGCTAACCAACAAGGTGACAATATACAACCAAATTATCGCTCCGATATGGAGATATGCGTGTCCAATTTGGGATAAGGAGAATAAGAAACACAACCCTACACAGAGATTTAAAACTGGTAACGGTCTTTGACCAAATAAACAACCACTCCAGCCGGTACAACGAGAGACTTTTGCGCCACAAAAACAGACTTGCAAAAGGCCTGAACACTACAAGAGGTCACTCAAGACTAAATAGGCGCAAGCCTAAAGATCTAATAGTTCGTCCTTCCAGACGCTCTAGAATTTAATTGCTATTGTTATTTGTTAATTGGTAATATTAATTAATAGTTAATAGGGTTATATAGTTTACCCCGTAAACCTTAACAAAGAAAAAAACAAAAAGTATTTACAATAAATATCAGCGAATGTGAGAGAAAAGCGAAAGTTTGATTGAATGAGAAGAAAAAGCATGGAAATGAGAGATGTAAAGTGTGTATAAAATTAAACTATTTAAATGAATGCGATTGCATTTAGCTAAGTACTTGTTCCGTGTGATAAACGTGTTAAACATGCCCCATTAACTACATGTTCACAACCAGGTTGACAGAGAAATACTCGTAGTACACAAGTGTTTACTGTTAGCATTGTAATTGAGATTGTTGATTACTTGGCCAAAATAACACCTGAAATGCACAGAGATTGAAAAGGTTGCAGGTGCACTGGGAGAATCTCGTCGGTGCAATATAACGAAGTATAATTTCAGTTCTAGAGTATATTCGATACACATTAAAATTGTATTAAGAAACATAAATATTATCGGCAATCATTTTCAGAGCAGTGCCAGAGTATATCAAGTCTTTGCATACGATTTAATATTAATATTACAAGTATAAGAGGAAGAAAAGAGAAACAATAAGACAAACATTTGGAATAATATGCCAAACATGCTGGGCGGATGCCGACCCTTTGATTAAATTTCTTTGAGTGTTTGGGGCACAAAATGCAATTTCATTTGCACTAATGGCTGCTGCTGCTGCTGCCACCCGCTGCTGCTGGCGCTAGCGTTAGTGCTGCTGCTGCTGCTGCTGCCTCTGTGCAACTTCCGGTTCGCTTCGCTGCCAGCAACAATGCAAAATACACAGCGCAGCAAAAGCGAAAAAAAACAGACCAAAAAGTGCAGAAAAAAGCGATTGTTAAATTGAATTAAAACCAACAAGAAATAAAAAACGCGACGCAATGCAAACATTGCTGCGTAGCCTCCAACTGGCGGCGAAGCGGAAGGTATGTATATCATGAGGAGCACTTCACATTCCTTCTCTACCCATCAAGCATGGACGTGGTGTTAGTATAACCATTAGAGTTGCCCTACTTGCTCTCGTTCAACGAGGTTGGTACAAGCGAAATGCCAAGAAATTGGAAGCGTTTCATACTGAAAGCTGGAACTTTACTGCACTACAGAAATATATTTCTGAGTAAAAATATGTTGAATTCACAATTTTTATATTAAAATCTGTTTAATTTAGATATTTTCCTATCATAAAGCAAGCCTACTTAATTGCAATTTCACAAATTTGAAATGTTTTTGAATCAAAGTTGAAAGAAAGACAGAATTCCTCATAAGTAATCATACTAACAGTTTCGACTGTAGTCATAATTGTTTATGATTTCAATCAGTGAATATACCTTCCCAATTACTTACTATATATATCATATTTATCATATTTATCATGGTTTATTTTGTTTGAAACGCAGAACGCTTTCGTCGGATATGTTTTCTGATGTACAGCTGGTGTTCTTCCGTGAACGTAGATTTAATAAAGCAAAAAATATTCTGTTGCTTTAGCTGCCGGCAGTCTCCATTCATGTATGTTTGGAATTTCCTACTTCAACACAGTCGCCTTTATTTAATCAAAAAAAAATAAGCGAAAAATTGTTGTGCGAATTTAATTTCAGCATAAAAACGGCATTCACCAAGGACTTTAAGCGAACATAATATAGAAAAAATGTCAAACAAAATATAGAAGCATCTTTGATTTAGTTTTCTTATAACTAATTACTTTTGCCTTATCCTGCTTACTTCTCAAACTCACCTCGCACCATATCCCATAACATTTATGGTTGAGCGCTTTTGGATTTTGCGTGTGTTTCCGCCAGCAATTTTCAGCCGGATTACAAATTTCAGTCAAACAGGTGAAGGCTTCGGATTGAACACGCTTTGACTTGGCTATGAGCTGTCGTCCGGCTGTCCCTTAAACAAGATTAACGACGCCTGCGGATACGGTAATGACATAAGAAGCAACAGTCCCAACAGCAACATCAGCCGTCATCACATCAACAGAGACAATGAGTATGGCAGTAACAGAAAGAGCAACAGCAACAAGAACCACAAGAATACCAGCAACGTATACTTGTCATCGGAACTGCCACGCCCTCGCCATATGAGGCCTGCCTTTTATCCAAGTGACATTTACGTCAACAATTCAACAAACAATTGGCAAATGTGGCCATAAAACCATGACAGCTGCGACTGTTGCTGCCTACAATTCAGCGTCTGTTTCTGTTTCTGTTTCAGCTTCAGCTTCTGTCTCTGTCTTTGTGTCTGTCTTGTTTCCATTTTCTGTTGCTTTTCAATGCACAAAGCGGAAACGGATGCGGATCCGGAAATACATGTATGCGTGCTGTTGCTGTTGCAATTGGCTCTCATTGCTGTTTTTGTTGTTGTTGCTCCTGTTGCTGCTGTTGCTTGTGTTGCCGCTGGTCGCACAGACGACAGGCGGCGCCGTCAACGTCACCGTCACCGTCACAGTCACCGTCACCGTCACCAGCTCAGCTATAAGCCATCATGTCGCCAACAGACTAAGCCCCAGTGAGGCCGCACATTCTGCCAGCTAAGCCTTCAGTCAATTGCATTCAAATAAACGGCTCAGAGTCCTCAAACCATACCACCCCCACCCCTCCCACTCTTGGCTTCAAAAAGAGACTTGTGAATGACTGGCACGGATAAGGCAGCAAAGGGGGTGGAGATGGAAGAGAACTTAGTGGCATGTTGAGATACTTGTAGATAGCTTTACGCTTGCATCCACTGAAAATGCGCTATTGCCCATTTACATAGAAATTCTCTTACATAAGATAAAACTGCAGCTGCAGCTGCAGCAGCTTCTGTTAAGTTCTATATACATACATGGCCAGTGGCAGGGGCCAAAAGCAGGAGAGAAGCCGCTCTATGAAGCCCTTTATGGATGGATAGGGAGCAAAATGCGTTTAAACTTTAAACAACGTTTATATTATCTGTGCGCTATGGTTGCCGTGGCGCCGTTCTCCCCGCCAACTTTGGCATCCCCATTCGACCGCTCCATCATCCTTCAATCTCAGTCGCCAACTGTTATTTTGCTTCTTTTTTTGAAGCTGTAGCATATAAAAAGCTGCGTAAATATATGCCAGCCAACAATACAAACAACAGCCACTAACAACAACCACTAAAAGCAGCAACAACAGAAACAGCAGCAAGCCGCATCGGCGGCGCCGCTTTAAACTCTCGTCGAGTGTTTCATGTATGCGTGTGTGTGTGTGTGTGTGTGTGTGTGTGTGTTCATACGTATGTGTAATACAGTTTCAGTTTCGTAACTAAAAAACCATAAAACAAAATTGTGTACACAAACCACAGTCAGTTGAATGCCACAGACCTCTAAGCCCACTTCCCCTCCCCCCTTGCGAACACATGCTTACGGATATGAGAATAATAAGCATGCAACATATCATATAGCACGTGTGTATGGTCTGTGCGTGTGGGTGGTTGTGCGAAGGAGTACAGTGAAGATTAGCCTAATGGAAATCTGTTAAACTCTAATTCAGAAATGCAAAACTGAAGAGAAAACTTTATCCTTGAGCTCAATTTAGAAGTGAAAACCCTTCTCGCATAACTGAACGCACGGGGTTCAATTTTCATTTTCCATTAGCCATATTAAGGTATGTTAGATGATTGTGTTAAAGTTACTTAAGATTCCCATAAATAATGGAGAAAAGGTATTGTTTACGTGAATGCATTGTGGATATGGAGCGAGGTAGCAAATCTCTATTTAAATATAAAGCAATCAGCTAAAATCTACAAATTAATATTTGAATTATAAACTTGACTTTAATCTTATATCCGAGAGTATACACATTAGAAATATAATTTGTATTTAATTGTATATTATATGCTTGTACCTTCAGATTTTATTTACATTTAATTATCTGATTTCATTTTTATGTACACACTAAAGGGATCTGCGCTCCACTTGCGGGTCCTTTGGCCGTGTTGCCCACACGGCACTCAGTTGAACGTGTTGATTGCTGAGGTGTAACCACAATCCAATTGACGGTGAGTAATTACTGAGGTGTTGGTCGAGGTGTTTACGCAACTCACCTGGCAACAGCATGAGTATATTTGAGTCTCAGCCAAGCGATCGCAAATATGAAACTATCGACTCCTGTCGTCCTCAATCTACTAAGGGTACTACTTAGCCAACTTTTTTTTTTACTACCCGCTCAATTACCTATCTGGTTTATGAGCTGGCTTATTGTAGCTGCTGTCCGTTGTAGCCGTTTTGCTAAGCCTATTCGTACTGTGTATTGTTTGTCTGTAAGTTTATATGTCGAAAAGTTTGTGTAAAAATTAGAATTCATTTTCAGCGGCACAACACTCGAAACGATGGGTAAGCCTACGAGTATGAGTACATGTACGAATACGAATAGGAATACGAATATTACACGCACTTCAGATATAAGTGCGAGAGGGAGAGTGAGTGGTAGAGTGAATACGAGTGCGAGTACATAAAATTTGCCAGCAATTGTAACCGCAAGCACAGCAAGAGAAACAACAATTTGAACAGTAGCAATTGCAATGGCAAACACAAAAACCTTTCATTCGGTTATTTTGCTTTCATAAAATGCCACACTAATTATACAGTTGTATGTATGTATAGTGTAGCATAGTGTAGTATAGTGTAAATTCTGGGCTGTTGACCTATAAAAATTTTGGTCAGACTTCCGACTTGTCATTATATGCGAAAGGGTTCTTCGGGCTATTCCATCTGTCTATTATTTTATTACGTACCGCTTCCAAACATGGCCTGAAACGGTAATTAACGAGCTCGAACGGAACCACTGACTTGAAGCACCATCTCTGGAGCTGGTGTGCCGTTAGCCGTCAGCTGGCAGCCAGTAGCTAAATCCAGCCTCAGCAGCAGTCTCAGTCGCATAAGCAGCAGCAGCAACACCTGCAGGACGTATACGTAACTTTTGTAATTAAAAGCAGCGCAGTGCAGCAGCAGCACTAGCAGCAGCAGCAGCAGCAGCAGCAGCAGCAGGAGCAACAACAAGCGCGACCTCAGCAATAGCAATAACAACGGCAGCAGCAACAACGGGAGTGACAACAAAAGCAGCCATGCAAAAAGCTGCAGCTGCTTGTGGCATAGTATGGCGCGTTGGGCGTTGGGCGTTGGGCGCTTGAAACAGGGCGTGGCATTAGAACAAAGCACAAAAATGCGCACAATAGTTTTTGGTCTTAGGAGGTCGCCGTATGCCAAGTGGGCGGCATAATGGGAAAGGGGCTTAGATGCGGTTGCGGTTCTGACTGACGCAGCGGACTTAGAGGCGTCTTAGCGTTGTTTGTCTGTGCCCCAACAGAAGTTGCGGCTGCAGCTGCTTCTCTTCGTATACTAGATAAGGACACCAGTCGCCCTGGCACAATTTATTAAAGTGCTGCCCAAGGAGTTCCCAGGCAATGGTCGACGCACCTATCCGCCGGCCAGGTGCGTGCCAGAGACCGCAAATGGAGCATTCCAAGCTTAGCTGCAGTTATTACTATTATTATTATTATTATTATACAAGTTGTTGTCGTTGTTGCAATTGTTGTTGTTGTTGTTATTGTTGTTCCTAAGAGTGCTGCAGCGTCGACTTAATACGCACAGTTAACAGTGCTCCAAAGCTGTCAGAATCAGATTATGAAAATGAGATGGGCACAGATGATTGAAATTGGTTTTGGCTTTGACTGCAGCTTCCCACGCACAAGTAAATAAGTAAGTACTCCTTGATTGGCATATGGATAACATTTGATATCGTATTAATCTCCTGACAGCATCCCAGACCTACCACCCACATCATGGGACACACACGTACGAGCACGAGTATAAGGAACATAAAATGGATACACTCGTAAAGTCGAAGTACGTAACAAACAGGCCACTTAAGCAACTTTTTTTTATAACTAACCTAACCTCACTTTATGTGTAATATTATTATGCTTTTTTCTTTTCTTTCGTGTCTGACATCCAAATGTGCGTCCTATAAACTCTCCAAACTCTGCGGCAAATGATCTCAATGATCGTACGACACAGACATAACTTTTATTCATTTGGGAAAATAAAATTCTCTTCTAGTCTTGACTTTTTATACCCAAAGCCCAATAAATGGGCTAAAAAGGGTATATTGAAGCATCTTTAGTTTTATATATATATTTGATATATATTTGTGCTATGTCCGTCGCAGAGTTTAGCAGCAAATTATTACCTTAAATTTGACAGTTTCCTTGAGTATATTTCCTATTTCCCAATCTTGTTTTTCCCAAATTGTTTATGTTTACAAAACAACTTTATAAGATCGAATACTTAATATTAATATGTATACCATTTAATCAATGGAAAAATGTCGAATGATCTTATCAATAATTATATGACATATCATGACTGTTTCTACCATATAGTAGCAACAGTCAGAGACGTGGGTGAAGGATAGCTCGCAGTCGGGAACACCCCCGATTGGGGATTTTAATATGTTTTTTTTTTATGAGCTTGCCAGTATGCTAATCTGGGTAAGTTAATATCTGTGTGTATTTTGTGTGTACTTTTATTTTAAATTCTACACTAAACTCTGTTTAGTTTAATCAAGCTTGAAATATTTTTCAGACAAACAAGTTGCCATAAAAAGGTTAAAGTTAAACAGGAAAAGGAAGAAAAGTAAAAGCAACAGCAACTCTTGAATTGTCAGTGCAACGAGTCTGAATAGTAGCCAAATGATTTAGTAGTGCGCATGAATCTGGTATCCATTATAGAGTGGTCCAGTAGTCCGGCGGACTGTTGGTCCAGTGGTCGAGTGGTCGCAGTACCAGAGTACTGGGATTTTCTGTCATTGTTTTTGCATTGCCTACAAGTGACCCGCAGGCCATTAATGTTACGAGGTCGACCACGTCTGGGCAATGGACCTAGTCTGTAGCTACTCGGTGTCACCAGCTTGCTGCCATAGTTAAAACATCCTGCGGGCTGCGTGGGTACGCATAAAAAATGGCCAAGTTTAATTGATAAAGTTTCTGATGATGCCATGACGCCGCATTAAGCCCACAACCAGGCCAGGACAGACGGACAGAGGGACAGAGGGACAAATGGACAAACTTTGCAGCTCCTGCTCTATCTATCTAGGTGGGAACAAAAATAACTGTTTGTTCAGCTTTAAGCTAAAGCGTTTACGTGTGTGTCCCATGTATCCTGTCCTGCTGTGCTCTGCACTGATTCCCATAGCGCTCGTTAAATCAATCGCATACACACGGCCAACTACTCCTCGTGTGTACGGCCTGTACCTACACACACGTAGCGTGGACCAATCCCAAACCGGACGACACAATCAATGCAAAACAAAAAGAGAAGAGAGAGAAAACAAATAAAAAAATGTTATTCCGTCACTTCATTGAGGACATCAAAATGTATGAGGCTGTGCGTCCTGGAATGCCCATCAGGCACACACACACGTGGTGCCATCGTCGTCAAGTCGATCCTCTGCTGCTGCTGGTCACGTTGTATTTTCCTCTGCTCTGTTCTGTTCTGCTTTGCTTTTATTAAAAACGCTATGCAGAGCACATTACAAGTTAATAATTCCCGTGCCGTTTGGTCACACACAAACTCGCACATACATACACACACACACACACCTAGTGGCACGCAGGCATCGTAGTTTGCACTCAGATATGGTTACACATGGAGAGACCGGCTGGCACGGTCACGGCCACGATGGTGCCATATGCTTCACATTCGTCGTGGTAAAATATTTTGCCCCTTGTCCCAAACGCAACATGAAACGAATAATTTTTATTATGCTACCCATTGCACGAACGAATGAATGGCGTTTGTGTTCGAAAACACATTTATTTGAGGGCGTTGCCGTATATTTAGTCGAGTGGCAGGAGGTGCTTGAGGGGATCTAGATTCCAGGTTCAGGGTGTGCCCTTTGCTCTGCGGCTGAGGCAGTTGACACAAATTGTCAGTTCATCAACGCCTACGGGGCGTATGGGTAATGTAGCTAGAGGATGTGCCCGTTAGTCGCCAGCTTCGTTAGGGAACTCTCACATACACATACACGCACACTCACACTCACACACACACACACACACGCTGATACACATACGCATAGAGCAAAAGAGAAAGAGTAGGAGCGAAAGAGTGAGACGGACAGCGCATATAAATCCTGCACGTTGTCCATAACCATATTGGGAGCCTTTTTCGGGTTCATTGTTGTTGCTCTGACTCGTATTGCCAATTGGTTGTTGCCTTTGTTGTCAAAATGTCATTGTTATTAACTTTTTATGGCTTATTACATAAGCATCGCAAATCCGACAATGCTTACGTGACAAATGTCACAATCAAAAACGGTCACACTAATTAAATCTAATACTCATACGTCTTATAAATGTTTCACATAAAAGCAGCGAACCTTTGCTGAAATCCGTGTAGACGACATCAGTCTGCTTTTTGTTCTGAAAACCTTTGATAACCAGGGAGCTAAGCTCCTTCGATTTCACAAAACCATGTTGCCAGTGTGAAATTATAGAGGTACAAAAGTGTTGTAGTTAATATTTTATCAGTTTCTCAAACACCTTAGGCATCGCGGACAACTGGGAAATAGAAATAAAATATAGATTTTAACATCGGACTTTGAACCATTTTGGAAAGAGGAATTATAAACGATGCCTTCCAAATGGCTGGGAAAGAGCACGAGTTAGCATACAATTCAAATAATTTAAGCAAGAGCTTACATAGAGAATCAGCGCAGTACGTAAGTACTCCATCTGGGCCTGTTGAATATCCTGGCTTTATTAAATTAAGTTCGTTAAGTAACGAACTTTCTAAGATCACAGGCCTAAAAAGGCAGTTAGATTTCGGCAAGGTATAAGGATAATGCGAATTACAGAAAAAGTTAGATGATGCATGAGTTGATTGGAAGAATTCTGCAAGAAGATCGGCTGCAGCCTGATTAGTATTTGCTTTCATGTCTTCATAAAGAACATATGAGGGCAGTACGGAAGTTCTACGTTTGGTATTGGTGAAAAAAATCAGAAGGATTATTCGAACTCTTAAGTCTTTTGTAGTATCGCGTCTTCACGTTTAGAGAACTGCTAACTCTTTAGAGAACCAAGGAAGTCTATTAGTCCTCTTGGGAAACTCTTCAGGAACGCATTGGTCAAAACGTGATTTTATGACATTATAAAAGATTGAAGTAGCATTGGTAATGTGAGTACAAGAGTTCAGTTGCGACCAGAAAGTAGTGATGAAATGGATTAAATCGCAGAAATATGATATAGATAAATCCAGTACGCGACAAACGATCGCATCTAAAAGATGTGTATTTGTTGCGAATTAAAGAAAATTCAGAAATTTCGGGCTTTACAGGTTTCGGTAAAGATAATTATGTTAGGCTCAAAGAAAATACTATCTACATACAGTTTACTAAGCTTAGAGCTAAGACCTCTAACGTTCTGGTAAGATAATAAAAGGATTCGTTTCTTGGCAAATTACTGGAAGATGAAGCGCTGTTAGAGGGTCGAGGCAATTCAATCGAAGGCCGATATCTTCTACTCGACTTAAGTTAAGTCTTTTGGCCAGAATATATTGCAACAAATAATGTCAATAATGTTGAAAGAGCTAATTTCCCAAGCATAACTAAATCAACTATGACTTGTATTGCCAATTGGTTGTTGCCTTTGTTGTCAAAATGTCATTGATATTAACTTTTTATGGCTTAAGTATTACATAAGCTTCGCTTACGTGACAAATGTCACAATCAAAGATGGTCACACTAATTAAATCTAATACTCATACGTCTTATAAATAACCCGTCAATGTGTCACATAAATGTAGCGTATAAAGATTTATAATGATCTGTTCAACCTGTAAACTGTAGATTAAGTTTAAATTGAACACTTTAAGCTTAAATCGATTTCCGGCTCAATTACAGTTAGGCCTATACATTCCGTAATATAATCAATTGACAAAAGTTATTAAAAGTTTAAGCGAATCGTATAAAAGTTTTGTTGTGTGCCAGAAATCACAGCAAAAGTCGCACATGTTTCTCTGACATTTAATGGGAAACCAATGCAAATCAATAAGGGGCGTGAGGAGGGTAACGGATAGGGGCGGAGAGGAGTTGTTTGAGACAAGTTTATATCGTAAATTGTGCGCAACGAAAATGAGATACGTATGGCGCATACCAAAGGATTTCTAAGTAAAACATTTCTGATTAGCCCAGCAACGTTGTCTGGCTTATGAGTTGGCCAAGTGTTGGATCCCAAGCTTTGTATATGGAGGGGTTGGGGGGTCGGGATACATAAGGGAGGTGAGTCAGATACTGGGTGCTACTATGTGGGCCACAAGTCTATTTGATGTTTTGTGCTGACCTCGCTGCGGTTCGAGAAGTGCGCAAGCATAATAAAATCAAGATTGAGACAGACCCAAGGCAAGACAAGACAACACAGAACATGAGCGGATAGGACAGCAAAGAAGTTAAGATGGGTAAAGGGATTGGGGGTGTGTTGTGGTATATCAGTGTACGGACTAAGGACATGGACTGCCTTTAATTGAACTTGTGTGCAAACGTATTAGAGCTTATGTGTGAATGTTTGTTTGTTTGTTTGTTTGTTTGTTTGTTCGCCTGATTTCGGTCTCAGTGCTTAGAGTAGAGTCTTGGGTGAATAAAAATATTGTGTTAACTTTGGTTAGTAACTGCTCTGTCAATGTCGGTGTACGTAGGCCCTACCAGCAAATAGAGAGGAGGTAGCATATCTCTCCATCTCATTCACTAAGTGTATTTGTTTCATTGCTCTGAATGCTAATGATGGGAAAATTTGCGAATTTGTGCCAGGCGTGGTCGGGGGAAAAAACTCAGCTGAAATGCTAATGATGTAAAAAGCTTCGAAGCTGGAGCAAACGACAACATTTTGGGCAACGTTGTCCTCGAAATGAGAAAACTGACTTAACTTAATTGAAGTTCCCTTTACCATTGGCTTCCCAATTGCCTGATGGACTCAATGGCACACGCTCTCTGCTCTAGCTATCTATCTCTTTCTATATATTTCTCTCTCTATCGCCGTCTTGCTATCTCTTTACCCCTACATTGGAGTCTTCTGCATTTAAAAGCCATAGCCACTCACTCCAATTGGCATCATCACCGTTCCCGCCGCCGTCACCATCCCCCTACAAGCCCCTGTGCCCTTCTATAGTCCTGTCTGAGCCATTTTAGATGATGTGATCGGATGCTCGCTCGATGTGATTTCGTAATTAATGAATCCCTGGAATGGGCGTAAATGGAGCTTAGCGGTCTACTTGATGCGCCCTCAATAAGCAAGGGCCAGAACGTTGGCTCCTGGAACCTGTCAAGAAAACGCACTTCACCCATTCGTTCTGGTTAATGGATACTTTGCAGTCCGACTACAAGAATTGAGTTAGATTTTCTTTGTGCAAGATTTATATTTAATGTCATTTAGTATCATTAGAACACTTGCACTTAAGCTATGGTCAAACAGACTAAACATTCTTTTGGGTATTTCAGTGGACAAATAAAAGTCCAGATCAGACTGCGAATGAATGAAAAGAATAATTATTTTCATTTCCAAATCTGTATAATTATAATTCATGTAAATATTAGCTTGACAGAGTGCAGAGTTTTCTTTATCTGTTTAAACATTTTTATCGATGTCATGAGTTTTCCAAGAGATTCTCAGAATCCCAAACGAAAACACGCATCAATGAAGTGATTGCTTTAAATAACTAAATGGACAATCCCCAGTGATGCATAAATGTTATTCAACTTACAGGATGTCTTGGCTTTTCTATGTAAGTGGATGAGTTTTGTGACTTTTTATTTAACATAAAATACCATAGTTTACTCACTTACCCAGCAGTAGAGAGCTCTTAAAATACTTATCAATCACATCAGAAAACTAGTTTTATTATTCATGCATCAGTTGTTTTGTTTTAAGTTCTTTTAAGTACTCTTAAATTTGTTCTTAAAGTGCAAACTTATATAAGCTAGCTGCCTTTGCTTTTAATCGACTTCTCTTCCCACACGACCACGCCGGATGTAGGGTTCGCACTTTACTGCCCACAAATGGTATGTGGAGGTCTCTCTTATGGTTGAGCTCTGATGATAAGTAAGCAATTGAGCGTTGAGTGCGGCTGTTGCTTATCAAGTACTGTAGAATGTTTCCTCTCATAATGCTAAATTTATTATTACTAATTTTAATATAATTATTATTATTTACATTAAATTTAGCTTAAAATCTTCACTACATTAGTCTTAAGCTTAGACAGCACGCAACATTAAACCACTTCTTTGGCTTTCGACTTCGTTGTGTCTCTCTTGGCCCTTTTGCATTTACATATTTTATTTGATTCTAACTTTAAGTTGTGGGATTAGATGTCGGGGTGGGATTTAAAGTTCAGTATATTGGATAAGTTTAAACGATTTTGGTACGATTATAATTGAAATACTGAGCAGTTTTCTTAAGCAAAAATATACACTTATATTAGTTTATTGAATCTAATTAAATAATAATCAACTACTTAAGTTATGCATCCAATATAAACAAATTAACTAATAATTCTGTGTCCTTCATGATGTATTGAATAACTGAACCAAATTACCTGTTTCGTTCACATGCAATAATGTAAATAGCTGAATAAATAGATGAGCTTTGCTCATGAATCATTGAATAGATTCATTGCTTCAATTGAACTTGCACTGCACAAACAGAACTCAACCCAAATGGGAAGAGACGAAGGCATCATTTGAATATCTAAAACTTCAGTCCTGGATTTTCCTTGGCATTTCTGTGTTGCAATTTCTTGTAGCAATATTTAAGGTGTGGAGTTCAACTGCTTGGGCAGAGGATTGAGAGTGAAATCTAAGGTTTTGATAAAATATAAACTAAACATTTGCTTCTCTAACAAGGAGCAAGCCACAAACACTTGAAATGCAATTTGCAATTATGACGTTAGCAAATTCACCTCGTGAACTGTTTTAAGTACTTCCTTGATAGTGTCTGGCAGAGCCTGGTGCTTTTGTGATATTATAATTCTCACGCTTCAGCTGCCTTTTGTTAGGCGATGCTTTAATCACCAGACTTTAATAGCTTTTATCAACTGTGTGCATTGAGTTCTGCTCCTGGTGCTGGTTCTGGTCCCAGAGTCCGGCCAAAAATGTGCAGTACTTCCGGCTCGTTAACTTTGATGTAGGTGCACGGGTATGCGGGTCTAGAATTTGTACTTCCCACACAAATAGCCATGTTACCAACTGGCCAAGTGGCCAAATGGCCAAGTATTTGAAGCAGCCACTGACAATGCCCCATTAGCATGCAACATATTTTAATTAGACAAATAAATTGTAAATGTCTGTTGCTGAAACATTTTCTCTGTTAAAGCTGTTGCAAGTGCTGCAAAGTGCTATAGAGAAATCTCTTGATTGTGGCCCCGGGATGTCCTGGCAAAAATGAAGTTTAAGCACTTTTCTTTCCAAAGATTTATGCTCCAAAGCCTAAAAAAGCCAAACAGAAAGAGGAAATAAAATAATTTTAAATTATATTAAGTATACATACATATAGTACTTATATAAAGAGGGACAATCCCAGGCGTCTGTTTAATTTCACTCAACGTTTAACCTGATGCCATTAATTGAGTGCAATTAACGCGGTTTTAATGGCCCTTCGCTGGCCATGTCCAGACTTTTTCCAAATATACATACATCGCTACACATACTGTATATACTAGTATATACTTACACATACAAATACTTACATAACTATATATGTCTATTTAATTAGCAAGCCAAGCAAAGTCAACGGTCTGTGGGTGGTTGGGTGATTGGTGCTAACCGAAAGATCGAGTAGAAGAATGGGAAAAAGTGCGAATTGCTGTTGTATGTTGGAGTTGAGCCGCCAACGCGTCGCTTGATAAATAGCCAATAATTCTTGCAGTGCCTTAGAGGCGCCTTAGCGGCTGGTTACGGGGTACAAGCAAAGTACCAAAGAAGGACGCTCCACCCGTGGCCGCACCGCACCGCCCGTGGTGCTGGTGGAAAATAAAATAAATGTTCTGGCATATAACCTTGAGCGTGTGTTGTGGCTATTATCATTTCTAATTTGAAGCAATTAGTTGGGGCTCAAAAATTCTAAAGCAAACTTTGTCGACAACAACAGCCCAGCGGCGGTAGATGGAGGGAAACAATAACAAGGACTAGAACTCTGCCAGTGGCCACTACCCAACCAAAAACAAAACATGAAAAATTGCTCTGTTTAAAAGAGCTCGACTAATAGATTACCTGCTTCCAGCTCTTATTGTATAAGAGCAATAAAAATTTTAATTTGATTTATCAGTTCCAGTTGGAACTTTGCAACATTTTTATGTATTTTATGATTCGAGATCAAAGAGGAAGCTTTCATTAGATACTTGGTTAAATCTCTATGATACCCAGACTGAGTCGTTTTATAGGTACAGGGTATAGAAAAAGAATTTATTGAGCTTGTGCCAGCTTACATATTTATAAGGCACATTAAATTAATTTACGCATGTTTTGCCATGTACACAATATATTTTGGCAGCAGGTATTACCCAACAGTGCCAGAAGCCCGGACAACTGGGGTCAATGAAAATTTGGTGGATGTTTGCACAGTCAATGGGACAAAACATTTCCAACCCGGGAGCACTTAAAGATCCTGAACAAATACCTAGAAATAACAAGAATAATTAGTACTATTGATTACTGAATCCTTGATTAACATGTGAGACTCTGTAGTAAAAAATAATGTTGTTTAAGTTCCCAACCGAGGCACAATTAGCAGACGCAATGACTTTTATCGGGTTTCGCCAGAAAATTTGATGCCAGTGTTTAATACTCAGTTAAATATTCAACGCGAATATTATTTCGCTTTATTTGTCCCTGGAGTGTCTTCAAAGTTTTCGACTTGTTGGCAAAGTCCTTATAAACACCGAGCTCGAAGCACTTGAATGTAATTAATATTATTACTGCTGTTATTATTATTATAATATGAATTTTCGTTGCTTGTATTAAAAAGTTATTTATTAATTCTGACATATTTGAAATTGTTATTATATTTAATGAGTTCAGCACTGACCTTAAACAAGAGTATGACAAAGCGCTCCTGCCCTGCCTCAGGATCTTTCAACTTTTTTCAAGTGGCTTAAGGATGCTTTAGTGCCATCAATTGCGGCTTTCAGGGGTGGCTTTGCCAACCAACCAACCAGCCAACCAACCAACCAAGGAACCAACCACAGAGGCTGCCATTGAGATGTTCTTAATGCTGTTAAAAAACGTGAATCTCTTTGTCATCATCATAAAATCAATGATGCTTTATATGCACCCTAATTCTTTGACCTCTTTGGATGATTTCATTTACTTGGAAGCTTTTTAACTTGCCGAATCATTCGATTAAATTTATAATTGGATGTACTTGAGTACTTCACAGTGGGCTTTAAAGCTTAACAGATGCCTAATGCAAACTAAACAATTAAATTTCTTTCTTTCTACATCCCATAAGCTGCTCTTATGATATCATATATACCCATAGCCTTAGTCTAATACTCATAGTAATTTCAACTCAGCATGTGCGAAATTCTTGCCTTAATACTGAAGAAATACAGCAATCGACAGAAGTTTTCTTTAAGCTATCTTTAATTTTCCAGACGAATGCATTTCCCATTCCATTAGTTCCCTTAGGAGCAATAGTTTAATCCAAGAATTTATGCTTATATATTTCAGTTTGCATTGACACCATCCCATATGTTATAGCTCTAGAGACACACCCTATACACACATACGCTCACCCACAAAAACGTGTGTAAATAGCACAACAATAAGAGCAACAATTAGTTCTATTGATAAATGTTTCGTGGGGTGCCATAAAACATATGGTCTGCTTATGAATAATAGATTCAAAGCCGCGTTGCTCAGATGCAAAGTATTTGTATTCGTATTTCTATTTGCCCCAAGTTCGTAGGACCTGCCTCCGCTTCAACTCGCAGCTCGCAGGTCGCAACTCAAACTCAAACTCAAACTGAATCCGAATCCGAATCCGTAGAAAATGGTGTGCAAACTTATGCTTATCCGTATGCGACGGCTGCGTTCCCCATGCGCTAGATAAATTGCAGTTTAAACCTACTTGGATGCATGTGCTGGATACTGGGATCGTTAGAACAGGACCAGGATTTCCATACAACATTTTGGCTCAGTCAGCAAATGGATTGTAGTGAACGGGAGTGGATGGAAGTGGACGGCCGCAAGCAATGGAAAATCTATGCCAAACGTTGCATGTGAATGCAATTTTATTCTTCTGCTTCTTCGTTATTTTTTACTCTTGACTGCCTGCCAAGAGGGGTAAATGGGGGGAAAGGAGAAAATAACAGGAATTGAAATAGACTTGTATCTTAAGCGGCTCAATATATTCTTAATATACTTCAGTTAGTTGGCTACAAATTTGGAGCATTTGGAGCTTCAGCGGTAAAAGTTAATACGATTTAACTGGCGAACAATTCGCACACAACGAACAATAACAACTACAAGGAAAGGAAAGGAAAGGATGGAAAAAGAACAAAAAACGGAGCAGAAGGCCCCCGCAAATATGCAAAACATGCCAAAAAGCGTCGTGAAACGAGTTAGGGGTTAAAGCCACTTTGGCTTGCCAAAAATATGTATTAGGCCACTTGACTGCGCCTTTCGCCTTTTGGACTTGAAATGGAAATGGAAACAGGGATGGAGAAGGATAATGGGTTGAGGAACTGGCTGGCAGATTTGTTGAGCTCATTCGGTTCATGAATAATTTGCGCCACGATGTCGTTGCTTGGTTTTAGTCGCTCAAAACAATAAACAAATGGCCAAAAACATATGCAAAGATACAAAATAACTAGATGAGAGGCGGCGGTAGCTCCTTTTTGTCGTATGTCGTCTTGTGTGGATCCTTTCGAGTACGAGTACGAGTATGTGGCAACCACTCACAATACAAATATTCAAATCGAGTTGACGGGCATACGACGAAGTGCCGCATGCGTGTCATCAATGGCGTCATGCTGGGGCGACGTTAGGGAATCGGAGGGTGCCAAGTCGGCAAGTCGTCAAGTCGTCAAGTCGTCAAGTCATCAAGTCATCAAGCCATCAAGTCATCTAGTCATCAGTAGCGTCATCAGGAGCAGCAGCAGCAAAACAAATGGCTTCAGCTTTTGCTGTGTGATAAAAACGTGTGAAATGCCATTTGGCAGGCAGTACACACACACACACACACACAGGACACTCAGAAGGCAGGTCAGCCACCTGGCCTAAGCTCAGAGAAACTCAATTCACCTTTTGGCAAATGATAGTTTTTATCTCTCACCCGGCAAGTGTTTTGGCCGATGAGTTATGGTCGGTGCATCAAAAAGGCTTTACAGCACCAACAGCAGCCTCCATTGAACCAAGGGCCTGAGTGAAGAAAATATGTGTAAGGTCGTATGTGGATGTGTGTATAGGTATATGTGCATGTGTGTGTCTATGCTAGTGTATGTGGCATACATGACCAGCACCGTAACCATCAGTCTTTGCCTCCATCTCACAAGGATACGAATAACGTGCGCACAATTCATCACATGCTGTCACTGGCGTCTTCGCACCAACAACACCAACAACACCAACAACAACTGCTCCAGCAACAACACCAACAGCAGGAACTGCCTGCGGGCTAAGGCAAACTGTTGTTGGATATGCCACTTCATGTTGAAGATAATGTTTATTGAGCTGCTAGTTGGTTAATTTTAATACCAAACAGCTTGATTTATTGGACAATTGAAGCATCCGTCAATACAATAAACTGCACTTGCTGTCCGCATTCGCATCGTATTTCGCTTACAGTTTATCCTGCGGCACTTGGTTTTTATGTGAAAAATGTCTCATTAAGTAACCGACGAATGAGCAGCCACGCCCATTGTCTACAACTCACAGCCCGCAGTGCTCAGTTCTCAGCCTTCAGCCTTCAGCTGGCAACATAAAAAACTCGTTTACCTGCATTAAGCGAAACACTCAACAGACGGTTGAAGCATAAAGGAAATGTGACAGGGACCTGGACGCTAACGAAGGGTGGGTGGATTGGGTTGCGTTGGCCAGGATCTGAACCGGATGCCACAAGTGCCATCCACACACACACACACACACACACACACACACAAGCCGAAAGGCAAAAGCTGCTACCTGTAAACTGTAGCTAAAGCTGAGACCCAAGTCAAGCTGCTATCCTGTTATACTCATACTCCTACTCGTATTCATAGTAGGTCCTGTTGCTACCTCCTGCAGCGCAGCCCCAAAATGCAAATCAGCTGTAAAGCGCGAACAACGCGAAAGGTGGTCGACTTCCTTCCACTGCCTCAACATCTGGCACGACTCACAGGCAGCGGGACTCACAGGACCACGTGGAATCCTTGTAATTGCGCTCACTTGGCGGTTAATGGGGGCGACACAGGCAATCTCAAAAGAAATGTATGAAATTTGTATGAAATTCGGCTAGGAAAAGTGCAACGCACATAATAAAACCAAGAGCGCAACTACAAAAGGAGTCTAACAAGAGGCAACTGCACAGATGAAAGCCACTTCAATTTGGATTCGAGGTAAGGTTTAGTTATTCGCGGAATCCAACTGATTGTTTTAAGTAAATAACCCTGAACTCTTAACTTTTAGTATTATATTTACTATTTTATTGGTATAGTCATTCGTAGAATAGCACTTGCTTCCTTATTAAATTGTAGACGTAGTACCTTAAGCTGGAAAATGTTTACGTTTTCTTTCATTTCAGTCAAAATATATTTGATCTGCCTTGTTGTTTGGTATTTCTTTTATTTTTTTGTGAATTTGATTTCATGGTTTATGACTTTGCTCTTCCAAGAACGGATTTGCTTCATTTGCATTTCCAACAAATTCTCATGGTTGATTCAGCTTCCATTTCTGATCTTTTGCTCACATGTTATACCTCGCATATGAAATGAACCAGCTTTAACTGACTTTTATTATAACATGTAACAGAAAAACTTTAGTCAAAATTATATTCGGTATTTATACATGTACATTCCAGGGATGGTAAAATTGCAAAAAGTTTCTTATGCTATTTTTATGGAAAAAAATTGTTCGGAATTTTATTTTTTTATTTGTAACATGTTTAAATGAAAAAATCCATTAGTTGTCCAATTGCAAGAGAACTTTTACAGAATTCTAAAGATTATAAATAATTAATCCACATAAAAGCTATAAAAAAAATGTGTAATTGATTGAGAGGGATTTTTTTTTTTTAATTTTCCCTAAATAAAAACTAGACCACAAAGATTTTTGTATAAAAAAAGAAATACAAATACCAAATATATTCAACCAATATACTCGTACATAATTTTAAAATTTTTAATAAATGGAAACTCTATATTAGCAGGAAAAATGTTGAAAATGTGAATACTGATTGATTTTAATTAATTTATTTATTTTTTATTTTTTGTGCTATCATAATTTGACGTGTGAGTTAATCCTTGCATAATTTTTGCCTGTTGCTAACAAGCTTAATCTTTCTTTACAATTAAGCTCATATGGTGGTTCTATATAATCAATTGCAAGCCTGGCCAAAATTTCTTAAGCTAATGCAGTAAAAGGAAATCTAAATTAGCATTAAAATACATGATGGAGCTTAGCCATAAAGCAATCGTAGTAGAGAACTCAATTAAAGGCTCCTTTATCTTCGACGTCACGGTTCCTGATGACATTCAAAGTCAAACTGTGCACATTTTGCTCAGCTGGAAACTGCTAAAGTTTTGCATTACTTTTCAAACCTGCCCCATCGTGAGCACTGAGCACTGAGCACTGTGCCCAGAGCCTTTGTCCATTTTACGGATGTGTCTAGTTTTAATGTGCTTAGAATTATGCGCCAATTGCTCTAGTTTGAGTCTAACAGCCACTTCACTTGCAGTAGCAGCCCACTAAATCTAAGCCACTTGGGCACTTGAGCCAGGCCCTAAGTCCCACACGAGACTCAGCCCCAGAGCTGCCATCAGTCATTGTTATTGTGCGCGTGCAACGCTGCGTATGCGTGATTTACATGCGTTTTGTTTACATTTGCTTGTGCAGTCGCTCTCGTTGTTGTTGTTGTTGTTGTGTCATTGTTGCTATTGCATTGCTGTTGTTTGTATTTGTGCCCTGGGCCTTGTTATTGTTATTGTTTTCGCTTGGCTAAAGCCAAAGCACGTGAACTGTAACAAAAATTAGCAAAAAGACAAACATTTTCCGCCCATTGCTTGGGAATGTGACTGAACCTGGCCAATTAAGCGACGTCGCTTATGGCATTCACTTTGTCAAGGTAACGTCTATTCGCTTTATGGCTTTTGTCAACATCTATCTCTGTAGATATAAGCTTGGTAATTTCTAAGCAATTTATGTGGCACCTGCTAATTAACTTGCTTTAATTTCAAAGACTTCAAAGTTTCAATGAGTAATAAGCAACAGAGAAGAGAATCCCATACGCCGTTTGGCTGACCCACTGACTCGGTGACAGAGTTCCATATTAACCCATAAGCAGCGATTCATAACTTGGCTATCATTTGCCAGCCAAGAAACCGTGATACGAAGTCACGAACGAATAGAAAGCACGAACGTAGTTGCCGAGAGCGATATCCAGTTTGTTTCTGAGAGAGCAAGATTGAAAGAGAGCTGGCAACATTTTGTGGCAGGACACAGCTGCAGGCTTGGCAACATGTTGCTGCCACTTTCAATTATCTGCGCGATAGAAAATTAAAATAATGAACCGTACGGGTACATGAAAGTACATTCATATATTTATACATATTTTTATATATATTTATATATATATATAAATATAGTATATATATACGTATATGTACTTTTATGCTGTGTAAAGCGAATAGGTAGCAGAATATGTAAATGAATTGAATTGAATGTAGTTAGATGCCAGCACAAGTGCGAATACGAGTATAAATGAAAGATTTATGGGGAAAAACTCTGTCAGGCCATGGTCATAGCCGCATTCACAGCTACTTCGTGTTCTATCATATCTTTTTCTATATTGTATATATATGTATATATATATATATATATATATATATTTTTTTTTTTTTTGAAGTTTTTTCCTCACGGCTCATCGAGCAAAACATTTTCCATTTTGATGGTCTGTCCTCTGTCACACACACACGCACACCCAAAATAAACATAATCTGAGCAGAGTGTGCATGAAAATTGTCGTTGTCGAAGCCTCAAATGCTAAAAGCGTCTGCCAGCAACACCAACACCAACACCATCAACAACACCGAAAGCAGCAACAACATGAAACATTATTTAATCAAGCGTAGAAATTGAATAGGCCCTTAAAAACTTTGCCTAAGGCACTTAACCCGCAGTGAAAATAGAAATTGACGACATGGCCAAAGGACGACATCGAATAGCTTGAATGAACCTGCCTAAACCAGCTTCTGTCTAAAGAAAAATGGGCTGATAACGGAATTTCATGCAAAATTGGTAAGCCAACAACCTGATTACTTAATTGGCACCGGTGTGGGTGTGTGTGTGTGTGTGTGTGTGTGTTGGTGGGTATGAGTGTGAGTGTGTGTATACCGGATTCTCATATATAAACAGCTCGTTTTAGCCGCAAAGGAGTTAGCTGTTAATGGTCTACAAAGTTTTTTTGGGGCAACGCCTAAAGACTTTTACAATTATCTTTGATAATTTTGCATTTTTAAGTCATCAGTCTGACAAATTTATGCGCGCTTCCTTCACGTATATATTTTGTAAAAAAGAGACATTGAATTAAGAGAATCTTTGCGCGTCTTAGAGTTCAGTTTTAAAATATAATATTTTATCCACTCGGCGTTCTTTTCAAAGGGTTGAGAGTAATGCAAACATTCTATTACTGCAAACTCAATTTTACTCATAATTTTAATATTGTTATTCGATTTATGCAAACAGCCCGCAGCTAGATAATCTCATACCTAAATAATTTATTGCGCAAAAATGTAATCCGACCTAAATAACGACGCTTGAACTATTTATAAATCTTTGCCTCACTTTAACAGTAATGAAATTACTTTAACAGCTAAAACTTCTTAGCTCCTGTTAAAGCACGATGTTACAGTCACTTTAACAGTGGCAGGAGACGTGCTGTTAGACAAGTCAAAAGCAAATAGAATTAGGTTTAGATTTAGATGCCTTGGATGAAAGTATGAATCCTTATTGTTTTCTTTGTGACATTCGACAGTTTTCTAGGAATTTTCATTTTCATTTTCATTTTGAACATATTTGTCGAGTTTGCTAAGCCAAGCTAAATTCTAATAATCTTTATAGCTTAGTAAAGAAAATTCTCGTTGTGCATAGAAATTAAATTAAGTGTGAAACATTTTTGAAAATTTTATTAAAATGTCTTTTATAATGTTCATCAGACAATGAACCGATAGGAGTGTGTTAAATTTATGTTGCTACAATCTGAGTTAAAGTTTGTTTGAAAATAAGTACATACGAGTATGAATAAGAAATTTGTGTGTGTATGGAAAAGTTCTTTAGGTGTGAAAATGGTTGGCATAAAGCTGTAAAACTTCTTTATAATTCTCACGCTTTTACAGCTGCCATTTACTTGGGCCCCATGTCAAATATTTCAGCTCTGTCAGGCACCCCTTACCTTTCCTTGCAAGGATAAGTTCCACTCACCGAAGTGCTCCGTCGGCGGCGCTGACCATTTCCATGGCATCCGCTTTTCCTGTCTGAGTTCTAGCCAATGTCGGAGTGGGCACGACTGGGCATATAAAACTACGAGTACTATTTGATTTCAACATTGATTTATGAGCGCATCCGCTACACGTACTAGACCCAGGCATTTCGATTGCCTACGCCTCAATACGGGAAGGGGGCTGTGAGTGGAGCAATCGTTTGCTATGCCTGCCTTTGGCAGATTTGCTTTGCACTTAACTGGGTAGTTGGCCAGTTGTTTGGTAGCACGGACTAACAGCAAACGGCTACTGGCTACCGGCGACTGTTGACTGCCTCCTGGCAGCTGATTGCTCCAGAAGTCGGTAAATTAAAGTTCATAGAGAGAATTGTGCGTATGTGTGTGTGTACGTGTGTGTGTGTGGATGTGATATGTGCGTGTGTATCTGGGCATGAATTTGTAATTTATACGTTGGCAAAAACCGCAAAAGCAAAATAGATATTTATTAACATATAAATTATGCATGTGATTGGCCTGGAACAGCCAGGAGCAGCCATCAGCAAGATGATTAATTGACAGTCCCAGCAATTTGCTTTTTAAAGTTGACTCCTGGGCTAATTTATGATATTTTAAATCGCTGCAAGGTTTGCTGCTTGCTATTGGTTGTAAGCTGTTGGCTGCTGGCTGCTGGCTGTTTGCAGCCAGGTCACAGTCCCCGCTGAGTGCAGATAAAGTAAAAGCAAAGGATAGTTTCGCCTGTCACATAAATCGGATCAATAAATGATGATATTATGCTACCGCAGGGACACATTCAGCTGCCACAGACTCAGATATAAAGCGTGGGGCAGCGCAGCTGTGTTGCTATCGTCGACAGTGATGGCGACAACGCCAAGTCGTAGGTGGTAACACATTAAGATAAACTGACAACGCCTCCTCTTCCAGCAAGGATGATAGCGATGGCGATGGCGACGGCGACGGCGACGGCGACGACGACTTCGCGCCCCAATGCAAAAGGGGTAGCCGGATGAAGGACAAACAGAAATCAGGCGGCAACCATCAAGAGGGGGGCCCAAGGAGAAGCGGCTTGGGTACATAAATGAATTGTATGTGTGTGCAAATGGAATGGGGAAAGGGTCCTTTTATTTTCGCTTGGCATTTTATGCGCATCACGCATACGCACTGTTACACACACGCATAGATGCTCGCAGATAGATGTGTACACAGGCGACATGCATAAAAGCAAACACGCTCTCGCTTTGCATCAAAATAGCCCTTGGAGAGGGGGTTTCAAGAAAAGAGGGAACGGAAGGCCTTAAGGGGAGGGGTGATAAGCAGGAAAGGAAGGAGGGGCGGCTCTGGGTTAGCTATAATGACATTTAGCTTTGAAACAATGTAAACAGCGGGCACGACCAACGACGAAGTTCAAAGTTGGCATGCTCTAGGCCGCCAAAAGTTTGTACTAAGTATGTATGCACATACTATATACATATACAAAACACACACACACACACACATACTGATGCCACATACATACATCGTCACATACACTCCAGCAAAGAGCTGGTCCAAGTTGTATGCTAAGGAATATTGTATGACCTGTAAATGGTTCGCCTTCATCACAGTTACATAGACTCTGCAGCCGCAAATAGTGTGACACACTCTTCCTCCCTACCACATGAATATCCAGCAGGTTAACTGGCAAGGCAACTACCATGCCATAAATTCATAAGGTAAGACGGGGGGTACGAAAGTAAGTTAAAGTACCAGTTAAGTTTGTCCTGAAAGTGAAACTGACAAGAAGCTGACATTAAGAGCAACTGATATGAAAACAACTATGACACACAATTTATTTCAATCGCATTCCCTTGCATTATTCCAAAACGTCATTTGAACGCTCTGTTTAACACAGACTCTTTAAATATAAATTCTCTTATATAATATTCATAGTTGACATCTGAGTTCTTGCAAAATGTACATGAAAGGAATCGATAAATATGGTTCTTCAATTACATGCGAATGGGGTGAAAGAGGCATTGCCAACCCTTCATCGCGTTTTCAAGCAAATTTAAGTGAAATAATAACAACATTTTCAGAGAAAAAGCTGTCATCTAATCCTGTTGAATACAACCAAGATACAAATAACAAAAGAAATCTATTAATAAAAATAAAAGATTTCTTTTTACCAACTCAATTATATTGTTAATCAGAACAAGTTGGACGGGCTTTCCATTATGTTATCGTCGATCTTTTTGTCTAAAAGGTGAATAATTTATATTTAAGAATTACCATTGGAATGTTAGTTTGAAAGTTGCTCCGACTCTAGGCCTGGTTCTTTCAGTCTCAGTCTTACTCCGGATCAAAACAGTGAATAAGTAACATACTTTGGGAATCTCACTCCTTATCATTACACCAAATCGTTATCATTCTTCGCTATGTTCATGGTTAAGGAAAAGTATTAGAAATAATATTGTATTTAGACCTAATCGAAGAGTTTACTCCAACCTTAATAATATGGTTACTACTGTTCGTTGTCGAATTCCTGCCAACGGTCGAGTTCTTCCAGTAGGTAGATAAAGGATAATGTAATTTTTAGAATATATTAATAATAGTTTTCTTATTAAAAATATATCATTAGCTGGATCAATATCTGTTGCAGAATCTAAATTATTATTATTAAAAGGGATGTATCGGATGCACGTTGTTTATACCATTGTGGGTATTTAAATGACTGAAGAGACTCACATAATATTGTGATAAATATTTACAAAAAAAGCTTGTAAATATTTCAATTTATTTTATGTTGTGTTTATATATCTTTTATGTGCATCTTTCCGTCTTTTGGCTGCACTCAGTTCCAAGAGTGGGACATAAAAAAATGGGCTCCCATAATCATATGCCAATAAAATGTCGGTTAGCATACCGCACGCTTACTGGTAGCGGGGGGTGTATGAGTGCAAAGTAATGGTGTGGCAATGGGCGTGGCAGGGGTGTTCCTTTTTGGGATGGCATTCGGGCCACGTTATCATTATGCGCTACATCACATACGCATGTGGCTCGCAGTCGAAATGGTCAACCAGCTGCTAGCTATGTAGATGTCGGTGTGTATGTGGCTATTATGAGACCACCTATGGTGAGGATGCTGTATAATACATTCAATTCATGGCTAGAACAAATGATGTGGAAATGTAAAATAGATGTTGGGCTTACGAGCAAATGGTCAGACAATGGGACAACTAAACCGTTCAAGGCATGTGTGCAATATGTGGCTCTAGATTCTGGGCTCTTGCTCTGGATTTGAACCCTGGCTGAGAATAAGGATGAATTTCATGTGAATGACAAAGTGAAGCATTATAATGTGGATATAATGGCCAACATATGCACACTTCAAATTAAAGTGAACAAGTCTTCACGTAGTTATCATTCCTATGGCTTCACTTAAGCTCCGTTTTGCCCAAAAAGTCTGTCACGTCGTTGCCGTTTATTGTGTGCCCTGAGCCATAGAAGGAAACAGACAGGAATAGCTTCATTAGCTGCAACGAGTAGCGTTTAATTTTTATGTTCATGTGCCTAAATGCAATTGTCCCCAAAGCAATTGGCCCACCCACTTTTATGGCTTCGAAACCATAACGACCTTTAATTGAACAGCAAAAACAGAAACAGCAACAGAAACAGAAACGGAACAGAAATCGAATCCGTAACGCACAAGGAACCAGTAAAAGTAACAAAAGCAACGGATACATACTCATGAGCAATGGCAATACCGTTTTCTAATTGGCTAACTGTTATTGGTAAACGGATAATAGCCAGGCCAGTACTGACATCGCACTTGCATTGGACATGGACTTGGACCCTGGCAACATTAAACTGAGAAATTACAAAAAGGTTCTTACTATATTTTTTACAATTACTTCTTCAAGTATTGTGCTCGATTTGAGAGTCATGTCTAATGACAAAGGTCATTTTCAATGAATGAAAAAGTGTAGGATATTATATATATATATATATATAAATATATTTTCATATTTTGCTAAGTGAAACATGACAGCTGGTAAAGTGAAGAATGAGAATTCTGTTATATGCAGATGTTTTGTATTCTTTTAAAATAAAGTTTTTATGACTTTGCAGAACTTCCTCAAATAATTACAACAATTGAGGCACAATTTATTGATTTTTGTAAAGGCAGATGACCATAATCTTCTTCAAATTCTTTATACATGTGTAGTACATACATACATACATACATATATATATTTCATATTCCCAATGAAATTTTGTAAAGTTTATTAGCTGAATTTTGCCAAAACTCTGTCTTGCTGGCAGCAGTTTATTATACTATATGTTTGACTACATTTGGTGAGAATGCCAATGGCTTTTGGATTCCAATAAAACTTCACTTCAACTTTGTTGTTTTTTTCTAAATAGTTTGTTTCTATTGCTTGCAATATGGATTTCGGTATCAATGGAAATGCAAAAATTTATTTTAATTATCTTCTGTTCAATAACGAAATCCAGATTTTCAATTTACCTAATAAAGAGAAAAGATGTTTGACAAGCAAAAATGTATTTTTAAAATAGAAAACTTGTCAATATGATTTGCTAAAAGGACACCTTAAATTCCTGTACAAACATTCATGCAAATGTATTATATATAAATTGGGTAAAACGTATTTCCAGATTAAATTGTTAATGGAAAATCCGCTTTAATTGGTGCTTTGACAAGTGCATATATTATGAAAAACCCGCTGTTTTTCGTGCTAATTGACTACCACCAACTGTTTACTTATGCTTTTCAATTCTACATATATACCACACCTATATGTAATGGTTTTGCTGATCAAATTTGCATTGTTCAAACTTATTGTTTTATGTATATGAAACCATTTGGCATGAAATGCTCTAATGGCTGCAATTACTGAAAACGATATATGTTATTATTTATTGAATTAAATGAATTCCAGATGCGTTTGTTTGACACAAATAACAATTAAACGCTGTCAATGTCAGTCATTGGCCATATTACGTATACGCTGTGTGTGACAACGAATGGCGAATGGCGAACGGCGAACGGCTTTAACGCAAAAGACTGAAAGTCTGTCATTAACTGCCAAAACTTAACCTCTGCTTATGCTGCTCATGCTTCTGCTTCTTTTGCTGCTGCTGGGGTGGTGCTCCCTTTTCCCTTAATGAGTGATAACTAATGGCAACATTCACGTGGCTCATAATCTTATTATGTATGTTTCAATATTACCAAATGTGCTTCCATGCATTGTTATGGTCCGCAACACTCTTGGGGCTATTAATTGTGCTTAGTTTAGTGGGTGTACTTAGTTGCTGGCATTTTTGTTAATCGCATGATGTACAAGGAACGCTTGACAGGACACCGACAACCACCACAGATGAGGCTGTGTTGTTGCCTGATAAGGACACGTTGCCTGTTTCCAAAGCACATAAACACACATATGTATATACGCAAAGTAAATATATGTGTGGGCGCAGTGTCTTCATATTTTAACATAAAATTTCTTGGAATTATATAAGAAACTGTACCACTCAGGTTGCCAGCTCGGTTCACCACATTCAACTGACCTTTAAACTTGTTTTCAATTAAAATTGCAGACCCTCCTGAACTATTGTCCTAGTATGTGCGTAACTACATACATGTGCGTGTGTGTGTGTGTGTATGTTTGTTTTCTGGTTGAACCTTTCTGGCATTTACTTAGCATTTAGTTTTATATAAAACTATAACATGAAAGCAAGATTCATAAATCACAGCTCAAAGCCAAGCAAAAGTGAAAAATCGTACCCCCATTTTAATTAAAAGCGTGCAAAACACGATACTCTACAAGCAGGCATACACACACACACACACACACACACACACACACACACACACATACACGTAGACACATTTTTGGCCAAGCCGTATACAATGTTTTTGGGCAAAGCCTTAGAAAAGCCTTGCCTGAATAATGATTGAAAAACAAGCAATGAACCGTTCCTCGGTCTCTGTGCCTGGCCCTTGGTTTGCCTACCCGTTTCCTCAGTCTTAGAATCATTTTCAGTCTCAGTCTCAGTCTCAGTTCCAGTTCCAGTTCAAGCCCCCGTCTCAGGCCCAGGCCCAGGCTGCGTCCCAGTCGCTGTAGCTGTCGTTTTTCGTGCCAAGCAACCAACGAGTTGTACAAACTCAAGAATGAAGTTTGCTTAAAATAATTTGCAGGCTGTCCAGGCTTATGCCTCTACTCTCCTCCAGTTCCCTTCTCCTTGGCTTGACGGGACTTTGTTTGCTTATTTGCAAAGCCCATTTGTTTCTGGGTACGTGCGTCCTCTTAACGTTGGCGACAAACGTCTTTAATTTTGCCTAATAACAGCAGCGCTGACAAAGTTTTCAAAGCCGCCAAAACGGGGGCGTTAACAAGCGCCAGGGACATACAACTTGCTGTTTATTTCGAACTATACCAATGAGATATGTATAATGCATATTATATACCCTGTAATTATTTCTTGCGGTCTGTTTCTATTTAAAGATGTGTGTGTGGTGGTGAACCATGCAACCGTTTTAAGTCAAAGCTTAACAAACTAAACAGGTGGAGAGCAAATAGAGTTTTGAGCTTCTACTTGATTGATTTACCCAACGGAGGACTTCAATCAACATTTGTTCAGGTTTAATTTAGAATTTTGATTTAAGAAAAACATTGGCAATACATTTATTGAAAAAATATATACTCGAATCTTTCACATTGATTCAATTGAAAGAATCTAAAACAATCTATAAATCCATAGATACGTATTGAAATTGAAAGAAAATTTGCCAACAATTTGTGGCTTGAGCTAGATAAGAGGCTTATGTCTAGAAAGTCTCAAGAACTCGTACAAAATGGCATAAAAGTTAATTTCAAAAAAATTTTCAATAAATCTAATATGATATATGCATAGAAGCTTCAAAGTTGTCAAGCCTTATAATATCGTTTTATTGTTCAGTTCGAGATTGTCAAAAGCGAAATGGTTCGGGGTATACACTTACTTTGCATTAAGTTAAACTCTGCTACAGTATGTCAGTAGTCGAAAGGGTAAACTATTTCTCTTCTACTCTTCAAGTACACAAGCATAAGTAGGTATAGGTATGGATGGTATAGGTATAGTGGAGGTGGTGTAAGGGTTTAGAGGTACAGCCGTCATAGTCATGCTATAATAGCGTTTTGATACCAGCACATAAACAACAATGACAACAACGACAACAAGGACAACAACAACAATGAGAGCAATGTTTCGACAATAAAATGCAAAGAGGCAGACAGCCAGCGAAGACAACCGTACACCCACAGACCCCAGACCCCAGCCCACATCCCACAGCCCACAGTCGACAGTCGACAGAGCAGAGCCCACACCCCGAGCTCATTTCTTACCCCCTGCTAGGCCCTTAACTAGGTAAGCTCAACCTGATGCTGTCTGCTTTGTAGTGTCTATGGTATGCTGCTGCCGTTGAGCTGTGGTCGTATCTGTGGATGAAGCTGTGTGGCGAAGTATGTGTGCGGCAATGTCTGTGTGGCATTATGTAGGCGGGCGGGTTAATCGCAAATAGGAAGCCGAACAGCCAACGGATTACGTAAACGTTACAGCTAACGTACTTATTATGCTGGCAAGCACAAGGAGCTGCGATTTATTGTTTGACGTTTGCCGCTGCGACTAGAGCGCGTCTTTGCTGTTGCTCCTTTGAAGTCAAAGTCAGGTCCTAAAGGTCCTGCACAAAACACAAATGTTGATCTAATCCGAAGCCTAGCAACCACCACACCAACCAGTCCCGGCAAGAATAAACGCCATGTCATACCCAAATACCAAGGGCACACCCAATGCCCGGAGCTCGATGAATGTGCGACTATTCGGATTGAAAATTGCAGGCCGTCAATGAACTGCATGAGATTGCACACAGTCAGTCGGTCAGTCAGTCAGTCAGTCAGTCTCATCCGGTGTTTGGAGTGTTGAATTACCCAGATAAAAAGGCCAACACTTGGCTTTTAAGTTTCCAGTTGAACAGCTCCTAGTCAATATACACTTGCATAGGATATAACTGATCGCTCATGGCATTTGACATCTCTCTCGATCTGCTTTAATATATAGAATATATAAACACAGTTAATGATTACAACTAGATTATTTGCTTATATCAATCTTTGGTTAAGGGTATTTTAAGGTTGAGCAGACTCCATATTTTGTGTATTTGTACGACACTCGATTTGTGACACATAAGAGTGCACCCCTTGCACGCCCGAATAATTGAAATAATGCCCTTTTATCTTGGCATTGTAATCAATTCATAGGCTCAAAAACACGGCAAAAACTCGAACCACTTAATGTCACAATAAAAATGTAACTAACCATGAAAATTACAAGCTACCCAGCAATTTGCCGTTCTGACATGGCCCTGACTCTGTCGCTGCATAGCCAGCCAACCAACATCAGGCCCAACAATCCGGCCAACCCAGCAAACCCAAGCAAACCCAGCTAACCCATCTAACCGAGAGGCCACCCACTTGTCAACGGACGTGTCCTTGTCCAGTTCTCTGGTACCAGTCACTGACTCCATTGTACATACATACTTCTCTCTCTGGTATATAGCAAACCATTGGGGTTCATATGGGTAAGCCAATATTTATCAACAATGTTCGTGCTGGATGCATTGCAAAACTTCTTAAAATGCTTTAGAATTATAGAAAAAATCAAATAAAATGATATATAAAGGAAATGTTGCAAATAGCTAAAGAAATTTTCAATAAAATCGACTTTTGTTGGCAGCTAAATGAAATCACATAGGCAATACATATACATATATATATATAAACCATATACATGTAGTATGTATAAAATTCACACACACACTAACACTTAGACAAATAAAAATATATATAAAATAAATGGGAACGTTACATTCCTGGGCATTGGTCTTTGGTGTTCCTTCTGGTCTCCAGTTTTTCGCTGCTTTCCTTTCTATGTTTTTACGGTACGTTTTTCACTTTAGCTTTGCATCGCAATTCGAGTGGAAAATTGACATATGTTTACTCTGTTGTTGTTGTTGTTGTTGCTCTTCCTTTTTTTTTTTGACTAAGAGTCTCGAGCGTCATTAGATTGGCGCCCTACTGAAGTGACGGCATACGTAACTTTGAGAGTCCCTTTGTACAACTCTAAAGAGACTATAAAATATGGCATAAATAATATGAAGATAGCAAGTACCTAAATGAAAGCAGTGTCATATATCAGATTTGCTTTAATGATAGTCAGATCTTGTTATAATACTGAGGTCCTATAGTGGATTCTAGGTAGAGATTATCCTGAAAGTAATACAAAATATAAAAACGTTTTTTTCCTTTTGGTGTTTCGTATATGAATTCCATAAGAATATTGTTTAGATAGGTTTGTAGCGCATTGATAAGTTCAGATTGTGGATTGCTCTTCACTTCTAGGCTGTCTCCAAAAATTGAATTAAATTAAATTATTGAAGCATTTTATTACCTATCGGTCGGCGTTTGGTGTGTGTTTGTCAACGACATGTTTGTTCTTTTTATCGGTGAAATATATTTATTAAGCCAAAAGGATATTGAGAAAACTTATCAAGATAGTTGCCAAGTAGGTTGGGCAGCTGGGACAATGACTGGCTCTTAACCAGCAGTTGGGACAACTATATTTTTCAGTTGGGTTAAATTGCCCATTGAAAGAGCCGCCCGGGGCAAACAATTGTTGCCATAGTTGCTTCTTCCCCTGCTGCTGCGGCTGCGGCTACGGCTGGTGCTGGTGCTGGTGCTGGTGCTAGTGGTGCTCCCGTGGCAAGGCCACAAACTCAAAGCAGTAGCAACAATAACAATAAGAGGAACAAAAACAACTGCAATGTTAGCTAGCAATTGCCATTATGTTGAGAGCAGCAAGGTCCTGGCGCATGTCCTGGCCTATAAAAGTGCATTGTGTTGCAGAAAGTTGGCAACTTGCTGAAAGAGTGAATAAGTGAAAAACTGTTTAACTGAAAAACTGAAAAACTGACGCCCATAAATGATTAATGGGCCAAGTTGCGTTTACCCATTTTTGATGGTCCAAACACTTTCCGTACTTTTATGATTTTATGCTCTTGAAATTAGTCAGCTCTTTGCAAAACACCGCCCATTAACTGAATGCACATTAATGATCATTTATAACAATTTTTGGCAAACGTTGAATATTTTCCCAAACTACCAACTGCAAATGAAGTGTAAAACAGATACGAATAGTCGCCAAAAGGGATGGGCACGGGTGGTGGGTCGAGGGTATCGCCGGGAGGAAATTTACAGGAAATGTATTCAAGACTATTCCTAAATGCAAACGCAATGAAAATGTTTTAAAAGTCGCACAACCAACATGAGCCAATTTACATAACCCAAAACAACAAATAGTTACAAATTGAAAACTTTTGTCTGCCAAGATTGTAAGCGATTGTCTCTAAGTTGCCTCTTACCCATGCCACATTCTCCCATCGACGTTCTCATCTTTTCTTTTCCTATTCTGCTGCTATTCCAGTGTCTGTGGCTGTGGCTGTTTCTGCTTCAGCTTCAGTTTCCCATCTCTATCGCAGTTTGAGTTGCCATTGTTATAATCAAAGTAGCACAAATAACAAGAAAAACCAGCAACTGAAATTGACAGCCAGGCAATATGAGAACCAACATAGAACATATACTATACAGCTACAGCTACAGCTACAGATATAGTTAGAGATAGAGATAGAAATAGAGATAGGAGCGTACTCCTAGATGATACTCGTACGAAAAAAGTATCGACAAGTTTGACGCTTTATGGCATTGTTTAGTGCCGCACATTTCGCCAAAAACGTTTTTCAACTTTCACACAATTGCGCCATTTGCCGCGTCTTATGATGGCTGGAGAGGGATTGCAGGCTGGTTGCTCATGGGCGGGGCGGTGTAGGCGTGGCCGTGGACACAAATCTGCTGACGGAAGCTTGGGATACGTTGGCCAAGGCATTTTTTATACGGAAAACGTGCGGAAAGTTTGAGTGCCAGCTTAGAGAGCTTTGCAAAAAAAAAACAAAAAAAAGTTATAAAACAGTAGATAATAAAATAATAAAATATATGTATTTGAATTGCTCGCGACGTGGAATACGCAACTCACACACACTCAGTTACACCAACACTTAGTTACACACACCCATTACCACACACACACACACACACAGACACATACGCATAAAGTTTTCGTTGGAAGCGATAAAATTACATGTCAAATTGAATGTAACCTGCTATTTGTGCGCATTATACGGACCATAATTAAACGAGCAGTTACCAACTCCCAATTGGCATTTGGTCAATGACTGTCACAGCATACAAGCCACATTGATAGCTGGTCAATCATTGGTTTATTTTATGGCCAACAGACGTTTAAAGTTTTTCCCATTTACCCATACGGCCAAGTGAGAATGTAGCCAAAATGTGTTTGGCCTCTTAATAAACTGGCGCCTTGCCGATGACCTCAGCGTATTGTAATTGTTTGACCTAAGCTCAATTCTCCTTCTAATATCAATTCAATTGCCATAAAGTCAGTGAAGCATTCAGTGTATTCTGAAATTAAACTTTATGCTTGAAACTATAATATTCATTTGGTCTGATTAAGTAATATTTATTAGTTACAACTAAATTCTCTGCTCTTTTCAATAATTGCTGAAATTTTGATTTTAATATTGTTGCAAATGTAGCAGAAGTAAAGCTTTCTATCAACTAATTGCAAATGTTGTAAGTGAATCTATTTAATTAGTTTTATGATATAATTCATTAGAAAATGCTTAGCTGCAAGATACGCTATACTTATATATGAAACTGAATAGAATTATATTTAAATAGAATAAATAAATGAGAATAAATTAAGAGCCTTTTATAGCATTTAGACTATAAACATTGATCTGGTTAAGTTTAGAAAATTAAGTTTAATTAAAAAATAAAATTTATTGGGACACTGCCAGGAAACGTAGAAAGTTTTTTATTTCAAATTATTTTTATCTTGGATCTATTTAAATGAAATCAATTTTTCTTATATTTTTATTCCCCAGATTGAAGTTTAAATTTATTTTTTTATTTTAATTTTTACTTTTAATTATTCCTATTTTTATTTAATAGCTTAACATTTCATTTATTTTTATTTTTTGTTTTTTTAACTGTTAATATTCTCTATTATTTTAAATTTAATTCGTAGTCAGCTGCTCTAGTTGAATTTAATTAAATAAATAAATAACTACTCGCAGGATCCAATCAACGACTGTTAACAAAACACATACAAATGTAAAATAAATAAACTATCTGTGTATCTTCTTGAGAGTACAAATTATAAATCGTTAATAGCCGTGGGATGCTTAGAGTTTATGGACAAATATGCCACATTTCAATAGATTGTTTGATCTAGGATATAAATATTGTGTGTTTCCTTAAACTGTTTTCCTTTTGTTTTATTCGTCAACCGGTACTTAGGTTATTGGCATATTAAATATGGTTGAATGAAGTTAATTGAACATTTAAATTGTATTTTGAGCAGCGGTAGTTCTTACGTTATAAATCACGTATATAACTGTCTGACATTTAATTAAAATCATTTATTTGCCACTATTGCAAATTGAGTTTTGTCTCAAAGCATATTGAATTCTCAATACTAATTGTCAGTTGCGAGGAATTCAATAATCACCCAGACTCCAAAGGATATCATGCACAGGAGAACCCTGAGACAAATGACAATAATTGCAGCCGTGGCACACCTTTGTGGTAAAGGGCGCTAGTAATATAGTCTGAGTTATTGAAACCGTAGAGCATTGGGGTATTTGTGTGGTCTGCTTGGTCTCCTTTCACTGCGTATACAGGAGTCCTGGGTCCTTGCTCCGTTGGGTAAAATTAATGCGCTTTCTATGTTAATACAAGCAATCGGTCTAATCGAATCAAACGTTTTGACAACTGAGCCGCTCAAATGGCTCGTTTCGGGAATTTGTCTTTGTGTTTGCTTCAACTTGTAGGAGTAATAACAACAATAACAATATCAACGAGACGAACAACAACAAGTGCACACAATATGCATAAAACTTTATATGGCATTTCAATCGTGTGCAGGGGTGTTGCCGCATGGGGGCGTGTCCTTTTGGCGTACCACCTCAGTCGGCCCCCTCGGATAAAAATCGTTTTGGCTGCTTACTTCGATTGTTAACTCAAGCGTCACAAATACCGGAAATCGAATACAATTTGTAATTCTGATGAACAGTTGAGCAAAGCTTTACCGTACTCCTTGATATGTCCAAGTCCTGGATTTCCTGTACTTTTTTGCCCCCACTTTGCCACTACTTTTGACAATGTCTCTTTGGACTGTTGATGTTGCTTTGCTATTATTGTTGAGTGTCTGTCTGTGCAACTGTGTGTGCGCTGTGGGTGTTGTCAATAGTTTTTTTTTTCATCTATTCGCTTTACTTTCTTTTGCTTAGCTCGGCTTTGGATTCATTTCGTTATCGACTCAATGTCGACAACAATGGACCAAAATGTATTTCCAAATTGGGCGACATCGTCTATGTGCTCCATTTCTTACAGTCGCTGTCATTGCTGTTGTTGTTGTTGTTCTTGTTGTTGTTGCTACTGTAACACTCTTTTGTCTATAGGTAGCTGGGTGCGCGTTTCATCCCGTCCACTCATCATCAGATGCTCTGTTAAATTTCGCACACGTAGCAGCATAAAAATTGACACCGATAATTCGCATGTGTGTATAGGTGCGAGTGTATGTGTGGTTGTGTGTGTTTATGTGTATTTGTATCCAACGGTACGTATGCGCGATAAACACGCACACGTTACGTTCACATACATCATGTCAAGTGAAATTTGTCGGACCGGGTATTGGGGTTGAGGGTACAGGGACAGGGTACAGGGTACTGGGATGCTGCGTGGTAAATCATAGGTGCGGAGGGGGAGGTAGCAATGTCGCGACGCTGTTTACACAAACAAAGTTATCAATTTTACACACGCCCCGCATTCAATTTCCCGGTGGATGGGCTTCCCTTCGGGATAACAACATGTTCTCCCACCATTTACCCAAAGCCTCTGCCTCTCCTCGCCCTCCATGTGGCGGCATTTCCATCAATTCGGTATGCAATCAATGTCCAAATCGAAGACGCCATGAACTGAAGCCTCTCAGCAACAATAACAAGTGGAGTACCGGAGGTCGAAGTTTATTCTTAGCGGGTTGCTTTACACGTTCTGAAATAATTAAGAACCCTAACTGTTCCTTGTCTTGGATATGCATAGAAAAATAATATTTTTATATATATTAATAAGCATTTATTTGGATTTAGATAGTTAATATACAGTTAGTATATTAATAAGCATTTATCTGGATTTTGATAGTTGAGTATCGTATATACCACATTCAATATTTTGATAGAATCAAAACATATATATTAAATCAAAGATCAACAATTTGGACTATTTTCAAAGATTTCACAATTTTTCTGAATTGAAGTACGCTTTTAACCTTAACGTATAACGATAAAATGTTATTTAATTCAATCAGAACAGTTGAATACACAACAAAAAAAAATTGTAAATCATTTTAAAAGCCAATAGTACAAGTATTCCAGAGATTTTATATAATTTAAATGAATGTTAAGCGAATTATAATTAATTGCAGGCCACGGGAAAATACAATTTCTGTAAGGATAATAAGATATCGCATTGTGGTAATAATTGCCCAGCAAATACTGAATTCAATTACACAAAATTGAATTTCAGTAAATAATTAGATACATCAATTAATGAAAATATTTTCAGATTTTCAGTAATGTTATTCAATAATGTTTACGTTACGTTCGTTAAGTTTCAATAACCTGTAGAGCTACCCACTTGCCCATAAAAATTCACTTACAGAAGTGAGCGATGAACTGTGAGACTTTCGGAGTTTTCGGCGATTTGGATGGGTCATGGAAAAATGTCGACGCTTAGTTAAGGAATGTTTCGACTTGTTAGTGTAAAATAATAGATGCGTAGTTAGAGAGCGGGTTTGACATTGTTAGGAAAAAGATGGCATACTTAAGACTTCACTGGGTGAAAGTTTTTCCCATTTGATTCCTATGCTTGGAGTAATGCTAAGAAAACAAAAAAAGAGAAAAAACAAAGTTTTGCCTTACATTAAATGCGCGTAGGTAAAATGGGAAATTCCAATGAAATTGCATTTGTCTGAGAAATATTTATAATAACTTTGAAATTCAATTTCTAAAGAAAATATGTTAAGCGAATTTGCATTGACGAGGGAGACGAATGGTGAATGGGCACATGTGAGTGTATGTGTGTGTGAATATGTTTGTGGGCGTCTGTGTGTGTGAGTGTCGATGGCTATTCTGCGTTGTCAACGTTGTCGTTCTCGTTGTCGTTGTCGTTGTCGGTGTCTGTATGCTAGAAAATTAAAATCGACCATATGTTGCCCCATCGATTTTGATAAGTCGCTGGCAGAATTTTCTACCGGAGCTGCAAAACCTCTGAGCCGACTTCGCCGCCAACTGCTACAGCACCCAGGCCCTCCGCTTCATATCCGTTTCCGTTCTAGCATAATAGGTCACGGTATTTGCTCGTGCGTGTGTCCCTGTCTTTATGCATGCGTGTGTGTGTGTGTGCGGATATGTCGCAATACGTGTACATGTGTAGGTTGGCACTTTCAATTGAGACAAAACTTGTAAAAACGCGCCTTGTCATGCATGAGTTTTTGCCTTTTATTAATGTTGTTCCTCATTCTGGTTCGATTGCCGATAGGTACTGTTATTGTAACTGTTGTTATTGCTCCTGATGTTGTTGTTGTTGTCGTAGCGTGACACAAATCAAACGACATTCTGTAAGTGTTTTTGGCAGTGCGTTCAATGCCTCTTTAAATATTTCATAAGCACTTCTAAAGCAATTCAAATGAAATTTACCCATACCCTTCCTCCTGTCAACGTATCATAAACACCAAAGCCATGCTAAGCACGAGCCTTACCGAACCCACCCACGGGTAGCGGAGCTAACGGTGTATGTTACAATTAAATTACGCTTTCAATAAATGTTGCCGCAACATGTTGCTGCCACAATAAAGGCAACGCGCCTGCGTCTGGAGCATTTGCATATACCATTGTTGGCGATTTCGGTTTCAGGATAGGTTAGTTTCACTTCATGTTCAGTTGTTAAGCGCGCTTCAAGCCACACACAACGCAGCGTGCACAGTTCGCCATAGACGTGACTCAGTCACTGTGACTACATCAAGTCAGAATCACGTACCACAGATCACGAATCACATCTTACACTCGCAGTGACAGGTCTCGTGTTTTTTGCCGTTAATTTTACGAGCGTGAAGTGCCGGAATTTTGGGTGTCTTTTTGCGTTGAAATGACCATATCGCCACGTTAAAGCTGTTACGTAAATTCAAACAGAACAAATTAAAAAAAAAATTAAAAAATAACTAAAAATAAATTAGAAAAAAAAACAAAAAAACGCAACGCGCTACGTTGCGTTACGTTGCGCATGAAATGGCGGCACGCAGTTCGCGCTACATTGAATCCAAAGGCATCACTTACAAATTGCTCTAGTCCGCAAAAGGTAGTCACTGCTCGAATACCAATACGAAAACGAATATGAGAATGAGTATATGAATGAGTAAGGGAATGAGTACAATTAAGTGTATTAGGAAAACGTGACCAGGCCAAAATTATAGCCCTTGGCCCAAAAGTAAACTGTCTCCCACACCTATTTTCACTCCCATATCAAATTCGCCCACCAATTTCCCGACAGCTTAATGTGTAATGAAGAAATTGCTCAAGTTTGGCTACTCCTTCCCACAACTCCCACAACCCCGTGTATCTTTCTCCCCCACCGTCAACCAAGCAACAAAGCTTCCCAAGTTCCGGACAACCTCTCTTGTCCTGCGGGCGTCATGGTGATTGAAAACTCAACCGCATTGCGGACTTGTCATCATTTGAAATGAATGTGATGCGGTGTCCGGCTCCATCTCCGGCTTCGTCTCCGCCTCAGTCTCCGCCTCAGTCTCCGGCTTCATTTCTGATAAGAATAAGACTTAGGACTCAAAATCTAATCCCTTCAGATGGGTTCGCGCGCGGTCGGAGCAGTGCGGCTGCTTATTCTTATAAATTGAGTATGGCGAATGGCAAAACAATATGGCGTTGACTCATTTAAGTCCTTGGGAGTGTCTTTCTCTCGACATTTCCCGATTGCCATCATTTATTTTAATTACTTTTTGCTGTTGTCATCTTTGGTTGCAGTTATAATTTAACGGCGTCACAAATTGCGCATGAAATGTTGTTGGAATACTTTATGGCGATGCTTGTGATCATGGGATTAACCACAACATTCGATAAGCATAGCATATGGCACATGCAGCACTTTGGTAAGTACACGCACACATATCAAATGGAATTTCTTTCAGAATCTATTAAATTCGAAATCAATAACCAAAATACTTTCATGTAAGAAGTAGAAAAAATAAAAATGACATTAGATTAGGGGTAAATCTAGCTGAAAGGGAAATAGAGATATTTTTCAAAGGCAAAAGGACGAAAACACATTTGGTATATTATAAACTTGGTTTCCATTAACATTATTTCTATGTCATACAAAAAAGAATTCATTCTATTCTGCCCCTGTTAATCACGTCCTGAAATTTTACACAATGTTCCGTCGCAACCAGCTTACTGCGTCCTTCAGAGCATTTCGTGCTGCCAGACCACTTAAGTTTATTAAGAGTCTGGCATCATTGTAGAAGTGGGTGACGATAACTCTTCTGCTCCTTGACTCAAATAAGAGAACACGGAATTCTGAAATACGATTATCTTAAATTAACGTGTAATTAGGTTCGTTTATTGCACAGTTTGTATCAGGCTCCTGCTAACGATTCCTTGAAAGTGTTACAATATTTTCCAAGCTAACCTACTCGAGTTTCTAGCTCGCTTAAGTTTAGGGAAAAACTTGTTTCATTATTTTAAGTAGAAAGGAAATTTGTACTTGGAATTTTGACGAAATCCGGGTTTTGCTTATTTGGACTTATAACTAGATATATAAAAATTAAAAAGGATTCAAAATATATAACTTTTATATAATCTCTTATATCAATTCATCTAACAATACGAGAGTTGAAACAAATTAGTTTTCACTTCAGAACTATATTTATTACAAAATAAATATCTGAAAACTAAGTCAATATAAAATTCAATTAAAAACAAATAACATTTTAATCAAAAATAAAACATAAGTTGAAAATGTTAAATGACTTTGGAAAACTAGTAAAAAAAACTCAATATAAATATATGAATTTAGTTTATATATAATAAAATATATAGTAACATTTTTACAGGTGTTTATTTATGTACTTGATATTATTTTTACTGTAGCAGCAACTGCAGTTTCAAATTTATTATTTATAGCACCTGACTTCGTTTTTACTACCAGTTCGGGGGCGTGGCATGGCCATGATACTATAAGGGGCGGGGCTTGTTGCTGCGATTTGAAAAACCGAAAACCGAAACCGGCTTTTTTTACATTCTCTCACCGGCATCGCACTTTGTATGTAAATAAAGAACTTTTATTAAAAAAATTTTTATACTCATTTTTGTTCTTTTATATGAGTGTATGCGTGTATGCGTGTAGTACGTGTGTGTCAAAATTTGAATTCTTTTTATTTGTGCTTTTTGTGGCCAACACGAAAAGCAATTTCACTTGCAAAGTGCTGGGGCCAGAGCCGGCGGGTGACAAACACGAGCAACAGTTTCAATTAAGTGTTTAACGGCATTTTATTGCTCGATATTTGATAGCTACATGAGCTGTAAGCTATGTGTGTATATGTGTGTGTGTGTGTCTATAAATCAATACATACTCATACGAATAATATATGCTCTACAGGCTCTGTATTTGTGTTTGTATAAGTATTCGTATTCGCATTTGTATTTGTATTTGTATTAGTATTTGTTTAGGCACTCGTGGATTATTAGCGCATTAGTTGGCTAATACGTTGATGTTGATAAAGCGACCCAATTCCACATAAATCACATGCCTCAAGTGCGGCTATGGTAGCCAATGATGGATCATAATGTGAATGGGTGTTACCAGTATTTATACATGTACTCTGAGCAGTACGAGTAGTAGAATAGTAGTACGAGTTCTATATACTGCCAATAAGATGGTAAACTTTGGCATAAATTAGGTCCAAAAACTCGTTAATCAAATGAATGTTGATTTCTCCGGCCACTCGGCCAGTCGGCCACTCGTTCACTCGTTCACTCTGTCCATTCATATCCATTTGCCGAGCTGTCTTCTGCACTATGTTATATGCTTCTCATCTGATTTAAATGAAAGCATAGACGTAGACATAAACGTAGACGTAGACGTATATCTTGAATATAAATGCACATGAATACATTTAGATTGACATTTGGATACAGTTATTTAATACCTTTCTCAAGTGTTTGTGTGTGTGTGTGTGTGTGTGTGTGTGTATGGGTGTATGAACTTCGGCTATTATGCATATGATTGAGTGCGACTAGTCTCAAGCTTTAGGTATGTTTGTGGGCATTTCTGGCTTGACACGCATTTATTGACACATGACTGCTTCAAACACTTTATCAAATCTTCCAGCCATGGCCACGGAGCTATCCAACATTATACCCGAGGACTTTGACCCACAGTTTGACAACAACACCGACCGTGAGATAATAGCAGCACTTGGCACCACAGCACGTATGCATTGCCGGGTACGGAATCTTGGAGATCGTGCCGTATCCTGGATACGCCAGCGTGATCTACACATATTGACCATTGGCATCATGACCTACACCAATGATCAGCGCTTTCTGGCCCGACACATCGACAACTCCGATGAATGGGTGCTCAAGGTCGTCTCAGTGCAGCCACGCGATGCTGGCATCTACGAGTGCCAAGTCTCCACGGAGCCCAAAATAAGTCTCGCCTACAAGCTGACAGTTGTGAGTAAGTATTGGGAGTCGAAATGGATTTGGGATTGGGTCACCACGACGAGGATTCAACAGCTCTCAAAAGTATCAATAACTTTAATTGGTTAAATTGAAACCATAAACCGCAAAACCCTCCGAATATTTTGAAATATATTCAATTTAAAGTTTATATAAATTATTCCCAATTTTTACTTACATCGCAGAATTTTTGAAGCCAATTAAGAGAGTACTAGGGGAAGCTTAACAAAAGGAAGGATTATAGTTCCAGTAAGATAGTTAGTTCGATATAATGAAGGGGTAAAAGCAGAATAGAAACGAGGAGCATCTCCAGTTTATACAAATAACACCCAATTTTTACTTACATCGCAGAATTTTTGAAGCCAAGTAAGAAAGTACTAGGGGAAGCTTAACAAAAGGAAGGATTATATTTCCCGTAAGATAATTAGTCCGATATAATAAAGGGGTAAAGGCAAAATAGAAACAAAGAGCTTCTCCAAATAAACACACAATTCAGTTAAGTTTTAATTTTGTGATACTTCCTTCAGTGGCTGGATACAATTAGTAAAAGTTGGTATTTTGTGAAAGTTGAAATTTAGTTACGAATTTACTTTGTGCTCTTGCTCTAAAACTAAAAGTTATTTCACCACATACTCGTAAACTAGTATTTAATACTTCAAAGGCGAAACTTTGTCATTTAAATTTGAATTTAGTACACCAATTTTGAGTGAAACGCTAGTAGAAAGGGCGAAATCAGCTTAACGAGGTGCCCAGAGCTGCGTAGGAGTATCTGAGTGAAATCTGAAACAGCTGCAGGTGTAAGAAGCAAACGTAAATAAGTTTTTTAGAAAATTACTTAAACTTCAGTGAAAGGATATCTACTTTGCTGTATCTGACAAACACTTACGACCTTTGACAGCTTCCAAGGCACAAATCCTGTCCAATCGCGAGCTGTTTATACAAAGCGGCAGTGACATCAACTTGACATGCATAGCACCCCAGGCGCCAGGACCTTACACACATATGCTCTGGTACAAGGACACTGAATTAGTGAGTGACTCGACCCGCGGTGGGATACGCGTCCTCTCCGAGCAGCAGATAAAGACCAGCAATCTGCTGATATCGCGTGTCCTGCACACGGATTCCGGAAATTACACATGTTCCGCGGACAACTCAAGTAAGTGTGAGGCAAAAATAAATTACCTTCACATACGCACGGGTATTAGAATATTTCACACTCTCTTTCTTACCCTTACGCTTACCCTTACCCTTACCCTTACCTTGTTATCTATTCCAGACTCCGACAGCGTCTTTGTGCATATCATTAAAAGCGAACAGCATGCGGCCATGCAGCATGAACTGGGCGTAAGGCTGGAGCTGCCCAGCCTGTGGTTACTCCTGGGGCTGCTGACGCTTCTGCACATGGCACGCCCCATAGAGCTGCTGCTGCTGGCTTAAGCTGAGACGCAACTTATGCTTGATGTCTGCTTAATGTTGTGTTATACTGTGCTGCCTTAGAATGGGGTAAGTTGCTCGCTTGCTCCCTTTGTGCTGGGACTTGGACCTTGCAATTGATTTCATTGCCTGCTCCTTCTTTACAGCACCTGCTCCATGGATGTCACGTCCGCTGCCAGCATTCCACACAGAGGCCCAGCCGCACCCCAGAGCAATAGACGCACCTGTATATATGTAAATCGGAGTTTCTTGTTTAGGCAGCTTTAAGTATTTTTATATGTAGTTAAGTGAATAGGCGCATTGCATGAAACGAGTACTTAATGAAAGCATACTTACATGTAGCATGAATCAATAATCGAGTAATAGAGTAATCGAGTAATAGAGTAATGGAGTAGCAATAAGCAAATGAATCGAAACAGCAAACATAAAATCGAAAATTTGTAAATAAATGTTTAATCTTAATTAACAAACGATTTTAAAATGTCTGCAATACCCGCTGAAGGTGTGCACACATAGCTATCCTTGCATCTAGATTAATTATGATAAATTGTGCCAGCGAATGCGAAAATTAATTTTTAAAACGTATGATTAATGACAATATGAATACGAACAGTCCAACACTCCCGCCCCCCCAGGACCTAAAAGCCAACCCGACCCCCAACCAACTCAACAACATTTACGACTTCGGCTTTCCGCCGTAGATTGCCTCTGGCTTTGACTGAGATTATGGCTTAATTGCAGTTTTCATGGGGGGCTTGTCGTGCGGTGGTAATTGAAAAACGATAAAGAACGCACTGCACCTGGATGCGCACAAATTTAATAGTCGATATGGCAGAGCCTCTGGCACAGATTTGCCAACAGATATCTGGCTATCAAGGAATATATTGGAATTTTATATACAACCATGTGGGTAGAAACTTCACATTTATAGACTTCAGCAATAAAATAATATCCATCAAGGATTTTCCATATTTATTTTAAAGCTTATAAATAGTGTAATGTTAACATTAATAAATATATAATAAAATAACAGTCAAAGGTGGGTAACGAGTTTAAACTATAGAACAGAAGCTTTACGCAAGTTATACAGTCTTTACGGATAATGTATTTACAGAAACTGCAGCCTGAACTTCAATTGAAACCTCCTTTAGCTTCGCACTACTTAGAAACTTAAGATCTCGCGAAACGTCTTTGTGGTTGTGTGACGGTGGTACCGTAATTTGAAATCGCGAACTCGAGCAGTTCCATGTCCCGTGATACGCAGCGAGGCTTCAAAGAAGCCGTAGCAGGCAGCACACAATGCAAAGTGGAGCAAAATCTGAAGTGAAGTTAGTTTCAAGAGCTGTTCTCAAGTTGCAGCAACAAAAAAGATGCCGCAAAGTAGACAGTGCTTAGCGCGATAAGCTGAATATTGCATGAGCCAATACTAATTGAAAGAAAAGCCGCAAGGAACAGTCGACGCCTGAGCAGAAGTTGGGAATGCCACTAATGGTACATCAAACAGCAAAATGCGGTCGTAAAGTAGACAACATCAACATCCATCATAATAGTCAGTGAAGCGGGAGAAGTGTTAAAGATATGCCCAACAGTTGTAGGGCTCAGTGGGCGTGGTTAATATGACGGTTTGTACCCATGGCATTTGAAATCTTTTGGGAATTTTTGCGTATCTTCAGCACGCGCTCTGACATTCTGCCAACCCCAAATAACTTTATACAAATATGAATATATATATATATATATATATATACATGTATATGTATATGTATATGTATGGGTATATATAACCATAACCCATTGGGCAATGCCTCAGCTCAATGAATTGCAAGTGCTGACGGTACGGCGGCTCCTTGGCAGATACTGTTCTTTTTGTAAGTTATTGTTGATGTTGTTGTTGCTGCTTCACCTTCACTCATAAATTGTACAGCGTAAAATAAATCAAACTCAGCCTCAACGCTGCCCGATACTCCAGCCTTGCCGCTGCTGCTGCTGCTGCTGCTGCTGCTGCTGCTGCTCCTACTGCTGCTTCTGCCTGAGACGCTGTCAGTAACAAATCATGCTCAGGGCTATGGCTATAACATCCAGCCCAGAGCAACCCAGCTCAGTTGGAGCCAGAGAGCCGTAGACTTGTTTACAGACCTTAATACGCACAACCAAAAAATTGCGTATACGCTCTGTATGTGTGTATGTGTGTGTGTGTGAGTGAGCGCGTCAAAAGCAGCAACGCCAGCAGCAGCACCAGCAGCAGCAGCAGCAGAAGGAGTCAAAGCGGAAGTGCGGAAGCTCTGACTGTGCGAACACGACGACACCAACAACAGAAGCAGCAGCAGCAACAACAACAGCAACAACAAGCACAACCAACCAAGTGCTAAGAAACTACGGGGCGTAGCTACGCCGGAAAATATTTAATTACTAATGAGTTTTTCGTGCTGCAGCAAAATCAACATTTTAAATACGTGGCACAAAAAATAATTTAACATTTTTAATTTGCTAATTAGTGAGCCGGCAACAACAACAGCAGCAGCAACATCGGTAACGATTCGGCCAATTTGATTGATAGGCACCTAAAATGTCTGACAAAAGATATAGAACCCGGTCGGAGCATACTTGTTTGCGAGTAGAAAACAATTCATTATTTGGAAATTGTTAGTCAATTGATTATCAGGTATTATGCATGACAAATCTCTAGTCTCTAGTCTCTAGTCTCTAGTCTCTAGTCTCTAGTCCATCGAAGAATCCAAGGCAACCAATTGAATTCAATCCAATGGATACGTATTTGCTGGAAAAAGCACGGCCTTGGGGCCCACCTGCTTCACAATGTCATAATAAATTGTGTGTACATTTATGTGGATAAGACATGGTATATGGTATATATAAATGGTATGTGTGGTTGAATCCATGATATATGTTCATATATGAGTATATGTGTTTGTACATACGAGTATGAATAAATTATGATTTCTATTCACGCAACTTTGGCAAAAACAATGACAACTCCCAACATTTAAAACGCCTTAGTCATCGTTGTCGTTAGACAAACCTAGATAAACAGCGACAGCAACAACAGTAACAACAACTCAAACAAGAGCAAATATAAGAAGCTGAAAAACTTTATCTTCGATATTATTGGGGCATAACTTTCTGGGTCATAAATCAAATTAGATGCTCGCTGACACTTAGCAACACATAAGAAATGCAAACGATTTTATTAAATATACAATGCAAACCGCACATAAAGTAAGCCAAAGGCTAACAACAGACTAACAACTTTATGTGACTAAATCTCAGTTACCCTGTACTTACTTTCTCCCTGTAAGCCATATAACAGATGTGATGGATTGAGATCCTTTAAGTAACATGTCTTATGGCTTAGTCTCAGTTGAGACACTGATGTCGTTGAAGATTTATTTAAATATTTTAAAATAATATTTTACTTAGAAAATAACATTAATAGAATGTATGCAGAATGTATTTTAGTATCAATTGTAAACCTATTCTTTATGTTTAATCCAATTTTATAGATAAACGCTGTTATTTCAAGATCAAACGCCACAGATACTGTATATGTGCTCTATATAGCAAACTGTGCCAAAAGAAACGTCACCTGCTTATAACTTATAGGTGGATCAATCACTTTTAAAGCTTACTTCCATCAATTAGATATCTGTCTATCGAATGCATATACCCAATCCGAAATCAATTGAGCTGAGCATTGGCGTTAGATAACATTTATCATGCGATTTGGCCAGCCGGAGGAGCTTTAAGTTGGCCACGACTTTTGCACAAGAGAGATTTAAGTGATTTGCTGACTGGCTTTAAAATCCCAGTTCGAGTAATAAATGGCCTGGCACTATTTGAATAGCTCACCCAAAATGTTGATTTTGGGTTTGAGTTTAATTTAAGTTTTATTTTAACAGCGCACAAAAGTGCAAAGTGCCTGCATTTTGCAGCAATTTGAGTTGGGTCTTTTTGGTTTTTGGTTTTAGTTTGTGCTTTTGCTTTTGTTTTGTTTCATTTTTCGCTGCTGTCATTTTGTTGCATGCAACACGCGATGTAGCAGACCAACAGTTTTGTAGGCCGTTTTAGAACAAGACTCAGCTCCCAGCTCCAAGCTCCCCATTACCCAGCTCCATATGGCACTGGGCTTTAACTCCAGCAGCGACCATTTGCTGCAATGGCAGCTGGGTCCGCATGTAGTTTAATCTGCAAACAAAATCGTTTGATCCATATCGCCCAGTAGCAGGCTGGCCATTGAATGGGTAAGGGGTTAGGTGCTAAAGGTGTAGAGCTACCATCGAGGTGTTCCGACTGGATAGGTAGGAGAGTGACAGCAGACAACAAGCTGCTACAATTGCACCCCCTGGCAAGAGGTTAATTTCCCTCAGGAAGCTCACGACTCAATAACCTTAAAGCAAAATAGCGCGCTAAGTAAACCTCGACATTAACAAGACGAACGAAGATGAAAAAGGGCACCATTTGGGGTCGCAGCACCTTGTTGGTTGGCTACCAGCTACCAACCGAACAATATGAAACTACCGTTCCTAAATATGGACACCCGCTGAGATTTTATAGCAGTCAACTTTGAATTATTAAATATGTATTTCATGGAACGCCAAAACCAGAAAAGGCAACTCAATTTTGCGGCAATGTTCAAGTTTTTCTGTTATTTTTATGAGGCCATTTCATTTTGGGGAATATTATTCAAAAATTACCCAGCGTAGAATGTGGTGAGTTGCGCCATAAAAGTTGCCATAATTATGGCAAAGCTGTTAGGAGAAAGCACCGAGCTTTAAAGCTCTTAGTATATCCACCACAGTATAAAGCTTGGAAGTTAAGAGCTTTAACTACCAAAAGCTTAGCTCAAAGCTGAAACATAATGAGCTGATGACAAGGCTTTTAACACAGTTGCGACATAATGAGCTCCAGCCCAAACTTGCCGCCTGACAGGCTGGACAACGCTGGGAGCTTCGAACAAATGACAGCCCATTAGCTAGTGATTGCGACAGCCTGGCAGCCAAAGTACTATGCATTAAGTACTAGACACATTAGCAGCTTCCGACGTATAAAGACTGTTTATAAATTCACATCCATACAGCTCACACTAGTCCAACCTCGTCCAACCTTATTCAACTCCAAACTCATTTATCATGCATAAAAATTCGAGTTTTACGGGTACAAGCATAAGCGGCCTGCTAAAAATGCTTTCATACACATAAATTTTCATTTCTGTTGCGTTTCCTCGATCGTCCTCTGCTTTGTTTTTTTCTTCCCGTTTTTCTGTTTTTTGACTATTTTATCCTTTCACTGTCTACATAATTTCTTTTGCTACCCACACACACACACACGCACACATCCACTCACACTTTAGTATGTATTTTTGTTCACACTGCCGGACATTCAACACTGAGCGATAATTTCGCTTACTAACTATAAGCTGTTAACGTCAGTTATAGCGTTATCTTGTCAACTGGTTCCGTCGCTGAGGAACCAAATGAACGGTTCAAGAAATATGGGAAAATTAAAATATGGACAATCTTTATAATAAAATGATTCTTTAGCGCAGCAACTCTTGTTCAATTTTATATATACACAAGTATAATAAGACCCGTAACACTGAATTTTTATTATATTGACTTAATAAATAGGAGAACATTTTTTATCTTACGCTAGTCTCTGATGGAGCTCTCGGCAATAATAGGTCTTCTTATAGAGATTTTCTTTTCAAAAAAATATTATTTATATACTATGAACTAAGTTTAGTAGATATTAACAATGATAAATCGCAACCGAAAGACTGAATATACGAAGTGAAGTATTGAGAGTTACCAGGATACCTTCGTTTATTATTTTGAACGCATTGTTTTTAACAATTGCAGAAGTTATGAGAGCTGGAAAGTAATTACATAGTAAATTTAATACTAATTGGCTCATTGAAAATAATTAAAATTAAAAAATGGTTTCCCATGTCGCAAATATTCCAAGAAGTTTGAGAATAAATATACAATTTCAATGGAACTTAAAAAGTATTTTTTGGAAAATACTGAACAACCATTGAGTTCTCGATTTGAGCTTCACGCAATTTGAGTCGGTGGTATTGACATTCATTTTGCCCTCATGTTTTTCTTGCAGTGCACTCAAGCTTAAGCTTGCAAGTGGCTGTAGCCATTAACGTTGCTGTTGTTCCTGTTGTTGTTGTTGTTGTTGTTGTTGCGCTGCTGCTGCTGCTGCTGCTGCTGCTGATGCTCATGTTGCTGTTATACTCAGGCGCTTTTTTCATTTGCAGCTTCGGGGTTGCCATAATTTTTTTCTCTTTTTTTTTAAGTTTGCACAGTTTGCACGCATCGGTCCGTAAATTTATGCATTTGGCTATGCGAGCGTAATAAACAAGACCTTCAACCAACGTCGTCGTCGTCGGAGTCGTCGTCGTCGACGTCTCTGCAGCTGCCACTTGCCTCCCTGGATTTCTGCTGTTTGCCCACTTTGCTAGCCGTTGGTGCTGTTTGCAGTTGCTGTTGTTGTTGTTGTTGGTGCTTCTGCTGCTGCTGCTGCTCCGTTTGGTCACTTCCATTGCCGGTGCTGCCAGAGTTTTTTTATTTTTTATTTTTATGCGTAGATATTAAATGTGTTTCCTGGCACTTTATTCTGTAGCTGCTGCTATTGTTTCTGTTATTGTTGTTGTTGGCGTATTGTGCCATTTTACACCAACATGACGTCGACGTCGACGTCGACGTGAACGCGGACGCCAACGTCAGCACATTGGCGCAAATGTGCGGATATCACTTTGAAAAAAACTATGAAAGAAAAAATGAAAACAAATACAAAAAATAAAATAAGAAAAAAACGTGGCACGCAAAGCCCAAAACGCATAAATAGGAAACGACTTTGAAGCAATGGTCTAAAATGGGTTCTGGTTAGATTTGAGCAGCAAGTCATGGCCACATTTCTATGTAAAAACTGCGGGCGCACATAAAACTTTGCCAATTTCAATAACAACATTTCATTTTCAGCTCGCAGTTTGCAGTTCGCAGTTGCCAAGCCTCAGTCCACAGTCCGTAGTCTGCAGTCTGCAGTCCGCTGGTAGAAATCCGCAGTTATGCACAAAAACGCTCGCTAGGGAACCGAAGCTGTTGCCTGTTCTGAGAGCTGCGCCTTGGCGCCAATGTGCGATGGCTTTCGCTGCCTTGCAATGCTGACTGTTCTGCCGCATGTCATACCCCGGCCGTAGCCGGCCCCCTTTGGCCAATGCTGACACCACAATGCGCGCCGCTGAAAGGAAATTCATAAAAATGTTAATTTTTCCGGCGGAAATATAATTTATGTAAAGCGCAGCGGGTGACCCAAGGTATGGATGTTGCAACTGCAACACCAACAGCAGACACGATTGCCGCTGAAAATGGCTGGAAAATATATCCGGTGCGAATTACAAATACATCCCAACTGTGAACTGCTTCACAATAAATGCATTTTAATTTGCATATAATTCAACCAATTTTTTATCTGCCGATGTATGCGTGAAATGCAGCCGCGCCCACAATCATCTAATTAATGCAACACGCCCATTACACACACACACAAAATGTACGTATGTATGTGCATCGTCAGATATGTATGTGATGGGGTCTTTGTTAGCAATGCGGCAACATTTTCAAGTTGTTGCCATGACCATTAATCTTTGCAAGAAGGTAATTGCTTAGCAATTACCCTTTTGCAACCACCAGCTCCCTGCCGACTCGCTCCTTTCCTTTTTGGTTTAAACCCATTCCGTTTGCCATTCCGCAAAACCATTCCTGGCTAGCTTGCAAATTCGTCTGCCCTGGCCAATGCATATCCGCAGGCCGCGGGGTGCTGCTTATAGCTGTATCTATCTGCCGCGCTCTGTCGCTGTCTCTGTCTCTGTCGGTGGCTCTGCTGTGGTTACATTTCAACGGAAGTCCCACGCAATGCCCGCTGGCAACAGCTGCAAGTCCCCATAGCCCCCAGACCACCCCTTTATGTACGACAATGTCGGTACATAACACGACCCGCGAAGGCTACGGCAGTGGCTTCAGCTCCGGCTCCGGCTCCGGTTTCAGCTGCTTCCCCCATACCCCATGTCCTGGGAGCCCTCGTCATGCTGCGCCTGCACTGTGTTAATGCTTTTTGTTAAGCTACAAGGAGGAGCGACGCGACACAATGTGGAGCGATGCGAAGTACTGAGGAGCAATGTGGAGCGTCATTGTGCAGTTTTCCAGCGTGTGTCGCTTTTTGCAAATGTTTGCAACACATACACACACACACGCACACCAGCACACAGACTCTTACAAACACAGAGGCGCATAGAACGCACACAGCAGAAATGGCAACAGCAACGTCAACAACGACGACAACAACAACATCTAACGAAAAGGACGCAACATTTGAAGATACTTTAAAATTCGGTGCACTGCACATAAAATGCTGCCTCCCAAAACACAAGAATTTGCATAGTAAATGATTAAAGTGAACTAGTTCGCTAACAGGATTACCTAATGAACCACTTGGGCAGCTTGTTCAGCTTTTTAGCACATATTTTACAAGATTTTATAACATTCATATAACTTCTACTTCTACTCGTAGATTAAATAGTTAAAAGCCAGTGAGGGTAATATGTTACATGTGGGTACACACTCGAATTTACTTTAATTATTCACTTACAAAGCTCTCTACATAACCTGAAGCACTTCAACATAGTACAGACAATTCAAAAGTTAATTAGTTTCCTCGTTCTCTCTGTTTTACAATGATATCACTGGAGCTTACTTTCAAACATGGAAAATTATTAAATTAGAACCAAACGCACACAGTGGCCCCACTCACCAAAGGTGAATGCAGACTGGTTCCCTGCTGCGATTGTCTATTGTATATGCAGACACCCAATAGCTGTCATTCACAATTTACTGATTGCACTGCACAATAATCCATCATATAAATTGTGAGCTGAATGCGGACTTGAAGCATTCAAAGCCAAGTTGAATTATCTGGCTCTGTTTGTAAATAAAGAAATATATATAGAAGAATGAATAAAGTGTTAAGAGGCAAAGTAATTGTTACCTCAAAGTTATCTAGTATATAATGTTATAATATGTATTATGTACATCGTTTACTTGAGAGATGATTGCCTTTGAAAGTAGCTTTCTTATTAAAGAGGTTGTTGGCAGGCGCATAAACTCAGATAATAAAAATTTGCCACCGAGCTCCCAACATTAATCAACGTCATCAGTTTATGCTCTGGCAAAAGATGAGCTTCACTGCGCTCAGAATAGACAAATCAGTCAGCGGTTAGAAAGTCACTAGCAAGTCACTTGCGTGTGCTGAACGCAGCCATTTTTTTTTAAAATGTTGCTCATTCATGGGACTGGACCAAAGGATGCACAAGTACATTGTTTATGAAAAACTGTTGGCTTCAGGCTAGCAACTATTGCTTTTCATTTTATTACGAAACTAGTACACATTTGCCTTTTTGCAGCATGTAATTGCATCAATTTAGAAATTCAAAATATGCAGAAAAGTATGCTACAAAATATGCTGCTAACACAAAATTCTGCGTAATACTTGTTATTTTTTTTGAGGAAGCCAGTTATTGTTATATTTTACAATATATGACTTTAACAAATATAATAGGTAAATACGTAGATATAAAATAAAATTGCTTGTGGCAGTGCAAGCTGAGGAAGTTTAGAAATAAACGAACCTTAAAAAAGGAACTAATAAAAATAACAAATTTTTATAATTTTGAACATTCTTAGGATGTAATTTTAGTAAAGAAGCTTTTTTCAGATTTAGCTTGTTAATGAATTATAAGAAGCTTAAGAAACATTTCTTATCCTCTTTCTTTCCTACTCTCCCTCTTTATCTCCTTCCCCATCTTAGTCTCATTAAACTATAAATTGTAATTTCAGATAAAAGAGTAAAAAAAACTTGTAAATTGCATAAAAAAGAATATTGTTGAACAGCTCTAATTAAAGAAAAATTGCAGTTTTTCCTTCACTAATAAAGCTCGTAGTTAAGCTGGCAGTTTAAGGAAACTAGAATGAAACTTCTACAGAATAATGAGATTTTCAATTCACAGAGCGAGACTAAAACTCCAACTAAAACTATTAAGACGGTTCATTCAGACCGATATGGGTATAATAAAAGGTTAGTTCTGGCCTTAACCCTTCGTTATTGTATGAAATAAATTTAAATCAACAACGCAATTAAGTTGACTCTTTTGGAAGTCTCTTACACTATAATAGTTGGGCTGGCTTGAGTATTGCTACGAATGTTACTGTCATTACGTTTTGTTTGGGGACACATTGTAAATGAGCAGTAGAAAACTTAAACAAAACGGGTGAGAAAAAAAATGCGATTAAGGGCATTCCCTGAAATAGTCGTAGAAATGAAAAAGTAAGATTACGCTCACAATTACAAATTACAATTGAAGTCGTGAAAATAAAAGTTAAGTGTCATTGGCAGGCACTTCGAGATAAGCTTAACTTTGCTCTTTTGTTTCATTCACTTGGCTCCCAACAATTTTTAACCTTTTGATCATTTTTTTAATTAGCAAACAAACAAAAAAACAATGAAAAAAATTTGGAGTGCAAACAAAAATGGAATTAAAGGCCTTTGTTCAATTAAAATTTAGTGCACTTTGTAAAGTTTCTTGGAATTCCAATGGCCATCCTTTGAGCCAGCTGCAGGTATTTTCAAACCTGCCCCATCTACGGATAAGTGTGTGAGTGTGTGTGTGTGTGTTTGCCCAGTTATACAACTCAAATAGGAATCTGCAAGGTAAATACCTATGCGAAAACTAAACTTCAGCTGTCAGAAACTTTTTCCTAGCGCCACCTAGTGTGCATATCTTGTGTTATTGTTTTTGTTTTTGTTATTGTTAGTGCTCTTACTGCTGTTGTGCACACACCAAACAAACACACACACACCAAACATACACACACACACACGCATACTAAACACAGAACTTGCAATTTTCCAATAAGAAAAGACGAAGGTAACGCCGAAAAATTGTTGAAGCACAAACAACGCACGTTATAATATTATAAAACGGCAGCGGGGCAACTTACTCAAGCGATAAAGTCAGCGGTCGTTGGAATGGGAGGGGGGTGGCGGGAAGGGAAGAAAGGAGGAGGAGGAGGAGGTTGGAGTGGGAAACAGTCCCATCAAGAACTAAAACAGCTGCTCTTTGGACAACGCCTGAGTCAACGAGTCAGGCTCTGGGTCTGTAACTGATGCCGATGCCGATGCCGATGCCGATGCCGTTGCTAAAGCTGGTTCTGGTCTTACTATTCTGTCCTGGTCCTGGGTCTGGGTCTGGGTCTTGGGCTGGGTCTCCTGCTCCTGCTAATGCCTCTGCTTTTGCTCTTTCTACTGATTTTGCAATGGCTTCTGGCCTGGCAACAAATCGTTGAAATAAATGAAGCGCACTGGGCGAAATCAGCAAAAGTTTTATACAATTTTTCTTCACTTTGCAGCAGGCAGTTCCCTCTGTCCTCTGTCCTCTTCTCAATCCGCATCTTGAAGCTCTTATACGAGTTGGTTTTACTTTTAGCTCTGCGACATTTTTGGATTTCGGCTAACGCTAAAAACCCCCCGCTGGAACCTACTCAAACTCCCGCCTCCCCCCCCTCTAACCATTGTTGACTTACAAATTTAGGTTGCTTGGTGCAAAAGTTTGTTTTGAATTGTAAGTAATTTTTGATACCTTACATACTTACGTTTCGAATAGGTAGAACTGTTTCTTTATGTATGTATGCGAGTGTGCCTGAGTGTGTATGAGGAGAAAAGTTGTAGACCCAGTGTGAAGTATAGGCAAAGAATTTTCGGCAAGGGGCAGTCAGTCAATCAATTAAACCTAAAGCCCCCGCCAGCGGCTTAGGCTAAGTTGAAGAGCGTGGAACTGTGTCTCCAGCACCAGCTCCATCTCCAATTCATGTTCCAGTTCCTCCATTAAGACTCATAAATTTATACATAACTGTCAAAAGCAATTGCCCTTAGCTTTTGCAGCAGTTTAAACTTTGATGATATATTTGTATATGGGGTATATATCTACGTATATCTATATATATATATTATTATATAAACACATAGACACACGTATATCTTAACAGCATCCAGTATGAGTGTATAGCATATGTGCGAGGTTTGACTAAGCCTTTCCTCGATCTTTATACTTTTTGGCACACACAGAATTTTATTAGAAATTTCTATATAAAAAAATATTTGCATGTTTTATAAATCAACGCAAGTCTTCTAATTAAAATTTAAAGTAACGACTTTATTTGTAATCCAGCTTGATATCCTTAAAGTCCAGTTGAAACCCTTGTCAAATATTTTGGTATTGAATTTTAATAAAAATGTTAAAAGTTCATATCAGTTTGAGCAATATTCTATATTCGCTTATTAAATATTTCTGGAAAATTCTTTCCAACTTTTCAAACAATTTCCAACACTTTTACTTTAGTATATGTAAATGGTTTTTTTTTTCTAATGAACTTCACTCTCCAAAACTAGTTTATTCAAGGAAAGAAAGTTTTAGTAAAATATGATAACATAATCTGAGATAAAGTTGGGCAGTTTGTGGCACATAAAGTTATTTCACTAACAGCCCCCAACCTATAAACAGTTTTACGGAAACATGAGTCGCATATATCTTTTTGGTTAGGTTTCCTTAGTATGATTTATCAAGGTACAAATTAAGATAAGAGCCTTCATATGTTAAACGCTTTAAACACCCCTCGAGTGTAATGCAAATCGGCATTTTGTGCGCTGACAATAGCAGATATCGTGATATTATTGTTGTTGTTTTGTCTTTGGTTTTGTTGTTGTGGTCTGGTGTTCTCGTATGCTCTATTGTCTGGGCTCCAACATGGCAGGCCTTTAAGTGTGTGGGCTTGTATATAAATATATGTATGTGTTTGTGTCTGTGTGCCTGTGTGTCAGCGTGTGTGGCACTCAACATGCCAGTCAATTTATACTAATTGTAAGTGTCAGATACATTTGTCAAAATTTAAGTTATGGTTACGGCTCTGCTACGGGCTACAGGCTACGGGATATGGGCTACGGGATACGGGCAACGGGCTTATGGGCTGCTGTTTGCGGCTTCCCAACGGATCGTTGTAGCTGCGTCGTGTTGTTAATGTCATGAAAAATTGTTTATTGTAATGTGCTGTTAAGGAACTTGACAAAAGATACACTCGCATACAGCAAGGAACACGCAAGTAAAGCAATGTCCACTTGACGATGACAACTTGAACAATTCTCCAAAATGTTTTGCAGCTGTTTTCTTAAAAACTTCGTCCATTCACTATAAAATTTACTAGAAATTACGCTAGAAAACAAGTTGTATAAGCTGCTTTACTGCAAGTTGTGATTAGCACACAGAATTCCACAGCAGCTTGTGGCTGCAACGCGGCACGGCTTTCATTAAAATAGACCTTCCCCCTCAACATTCCATCATTCCACCATTCCACCAATTCACCATTTCACCATTCCGGCAATCCACAACCGCCAAAAAAAATGCCTCTACCCAGAAGAAAACCACTCACTACCAATAAAAAACGTATGAAAAATGGGCTTGCTGTTCTTTAGCCGAAGATTTAATGCACTCTCGAAAATATTTTATGCAATTCAATTTCCTGTTCATAAACTGTTCTGGTCTTGATTGCACGGAACAATTTCAAGCGGAAATAAACTTTCAGGTGAAACAGAAGTATACAAAATTTAAAAATATTTCACAACTCATAAAGATAACCTCTATACTTATATGATATGGTTATACTTATATGGTATATCCCTATATTATACCCATAAACAAGAAAAGTCTATCGATTCTGCCCTAGACGAACTCTCTCTCTCAGATGATGTTTGAGTTTCCTATGGAAGCTTAGATTTCAATCAGAAAGCATTGAATGCTTTAGCAAGCTTAAGAATAAAGATAATTCAGTTATTTTCAAACATTTCCGTATAGTTATAATGCCATATGCTTTGGAAGTAGCATGAAGCACAACGTTTTTGTTTTTTTCTTAAAAGTTATTTTTATTTTTTTGGTGGGTGGCTGGTTAGCAGCGGTGGTTTGTGCCCCGCCACTGCCTGGCAAATTTAAATGTTTTTAGTTAAAGCGGATTAAAAGTTCGCTGCACGCCGCACATACATAACCCATGCACGGTCCGCAGTCACGAGTCCTTAGCTTCCAGTTCCCAGTCCTCAGTCTCCTTCGTTTTTGGTACACAGTCCAGTCGCAGTCGCAGTTGGAGGCGCAGCTCACGCCCCCTCCGTTGAAACCATGTGGCCTAGTTTGGCCCTGGGTGAGCTCAGCTAACCTCTGCATAATTAACGTGGCCCTGGGTTCGCCTGCTGGCTGCCAAGCTGCGAGTATGCCAGGGTGCCACGGGGCCAGGGTGCCTGGGTGCCAGGGTGCCTCTGTCTCAGAGTCTTTACGCATTGCTCGCTTTTAGCCATGAAATTGATGGCCAATGCGGACGGCCGGACGGTCGGACGAACGCATATCTTTTATTGGCAAGACATAAATTATGAGCGAACCCCAAAAACTTATAAGCCGCTGGCAAAATTTTGATTGTCTTTTAAGAACTATGCAAGTTGCCTTTAGAATCAGCGGCAATTAGGAGCAGAGGTATGGTGGGGACTGGCGGTGTCAGAGCTGCCATAAATTGCGTAGTTTTCAATTGAAAATTAAATAGTGTCATGGATTATATGCACTGACAGGCACATGGACAGGCACTGATTTAAGGGAATAACTTGAATTTACAATTGATTTGAAAAATCCCCAACAAAAGCCGTTGTCCTCGATGCTGCTGACGTCGCTGTCGCTGTCGGTGTCTGTGGCGCTGTCGGTAGAGCTGCAACACATTGTCAGGATGTCATTTGAAGCAACTATTCTCCTCGGTCTCATCCCACCCATGGACCCCTTTTCACCACTCATCCCTTGCCGACACTGACACAGCAGCGATAACCGACACGCTGCCAAAGTGTGAACGGCATTTTGTTATTTTTGTTGTTGTGCAGCAAACAAAAATTGCAATTCTGTGAGCTCCGACTGGGTATCAGGTGTTGGGAGAGGAGGGCAAGGAAGGAGCAGAGTAAATGTAAAATGGCTCGGGGTGTAAAGGGTTGAAGGGTAACTGGTTGCTGCTAACGGTAACAGTTTTCAATAAATAGTTTTGCCTATATGTGTGTGTGTGTCTGCGTGTGTGTGTCTACATGTCAGTGTGTCGAATTGCGCCCAAAACTTTTTTACTGCTCGCTTGACTGTTCCTCAGTTGTACCCTTGATGTGGCTAACACATTTAGCTTTATCACGATATTTGTACAGTCGACCACAAAAACTATGAACATGCTTCAAAACGTATACACAGATCGATATAGCTAGCTACTATTATGCTGAGAACTTATCATTTATATTATACGAGGACATCTAAGAGATATTAAAACGCCTATTAAAACTTTGTTAAACTTTACCTAAATGTTTAAAAACAAACAGGTATATTAAATCTCTTAAAAGTTTGATTGATTATAAATAAATGATCAATAAATTATAGTTTGAATTGAAAAACTGCTCCTTTTTACTATTAAATATGGAAAAGTTGGTCATATATCTATTTTCTTGCCTATAAATCATTGAAATACGTTGGGGAATTGAGTCGTCGACAAGTGGTAGCATAAATTAAAAGACAGAATGAATTCTAGTTTATTTTAACTAAATTTTCCATAACGAAGTATTGAGATAAAAAATATTATAAAACAATTTTGTTTGATTTGCAGATTAAATTTGTTTTCAGTTGTATAACTGACCTTTTCTTATAAGAAAGGACACATTGTATACATATAAAAATAGATATAAAAGTACTTGTATAATCTTGTCTTCGCCTGTAATCATTCCAATGGATTTCTCAGAAAAAGTACCATTGTTCTAGGCGGTCTCTATTGCATATACATATACTATATAACATTCTCCATAAAAAGTGAACATGTGCTGCGTGTCTGTTTAACTTTTTATAGTCCTTCTTAGCTTACACAACATGCACTCCAGAGCTAATGTAATCATCTTTTATTTAAACACACACATACACACATGCTCGTACATAATACATAATCTAATTTCAACAAAGCTGTGAAGATGAATCTTTACCATTCTGATTCCTCAAACTCTGCTGGAACTAGACAAAGAAAATGTAGAATAGAACTACAAATATCGGATTAAACCTTCTGATATAATCGCAGGATAAGTTACATTAATCCAGATCAGCTGAAATCGTTCAATTTAAGGGCATATTCTATTCGATTTGTTGGTTGAGTGGGAAAATTTGTGATTTTGTTTAACTCTTTTGGACTGCTCATTTCCATGACGCGCAGTTGGCATTGTGTAAGGCGCGCCCATAGGGGGCTAAAGGCGTGGCGTGTGCTGGAAAACTTTACGCTTTGTAATTGTGTAATTATGGGAAATTAAAACTGTTGGCAAAACTTTCTGCACACGTGGGTCCGTGAGCTCAACGGATGGCAGACGGGCGGTTCTGGTTACGTGGTTCTAGAAGGGATTGGGAGGCGATGAGCGGAAAGTTTAGTGGCTGCGCTTCGCATGTGCGGAAATCTGCATAGATAATTTTGGGTAGAAATCGATAAATGTTTGTAAAGTGCAGCTTTGCCTCGATGTGTTTCCTGGCTAGCATTTTGTTCATACGGTTACATGTATGTAGTATGAGTATGAGTATGAGTTTGAGTATGAGTTTGAGTTTGAGTATGTATATAAGAAAGGTAGTCTGGGATCCTGTTCAGCGTTTCTGTTTCCTGTTCTCCCAAGTATGCGAATACTGTGTGCTTTTTTATGCAACTGCTTTCAATGAGTGAGCGATTTATGTTAAGTACACATGTTCTCATTGGATTCCATTGCATATACAACTTACATATATATGTGCACATACAGGGACACACACACATACACCAAAACTTACACTTGCACACATAAAAGACATCTGCAGAAAATGAGTGTCGCAAACACGCAAACAGATACAAGGACAACAAGAAGAACGTGTGTGCCCCATAACAATAAAAATTTATTTTCAACTTTTTATCTTAGCCACCACCTCCCAAGCCAACCCTCCGTCCAGCACTTGGACCTGCTGCCATGTGCAGTCGTATACATATTATTATAACGCATTCGCCTAGGTGTACCGGAGACATATTCATAGCACACAGTATAACACAGAACTACACTGAACTGAACTCAACTGAACTGAACTACACTGAACCGAACTGAACTGAATCCAACTGAACGGGACAGAACGCAACAAAACAGAAGAGAAGAGAACATCAGCCATATGCAAACCCCATTTTTGGCCCATCAGGCTCCGGCCCTACCTCTGGTCCATGAGTTGTGTTTAACTGTTTTCTGCTTGCAAGTGAACATGTGTGTATAAATATCCTTACGCCTGCAGCCGCAGGCAGCAGGACCATCAAATTGTATTTGTAGCCAATACAAATGAGCATACGGCATCCCATTTGCCAAGTCATTTGGGCCAGTCAGTTGGACATTAAGGCATTCAGCCACTCCCAACTCCCACCGCCCCCGCCCCCTGTCCAACGCCCACGGCCCCAACCCACGCTCGCTGCAATCTATGTACTTCACTCGGCCATTCTCCAACTGTCAGGGCAAAATAAAGCGATTTCGACAGACAGTTAACCCACTAACCATGCAGATATTTTCTGTATTTACTAGATACATTGTAGCATCACCATATCACAATATGTTGTCAACCCTCTGTCATGGCAAAAGAAAAAAATAAAAAAAGAATCCAGAGAAAAAACAAAATTAGGTTAGTTTCAGGTCCTCTTAATACTATACCATAGAAGCTCAGTAGTCATTTGATGGAATAGAAAAAGGTTCAAGGATATTTAAATGAAACGGAAAGGAAGCGAAAATGTTAGTGGAAACAAGTTTAAATTCGTATGAGAAATCGATAGACATCAAGAGGACTTCCATACACGTTAAAGCACTTTGTTTCCACAAGTAATTTTATAATCAGATTTTAGGTCAGATTAACCATTAAATAAGTTTAAAGTTTAATTTAATTAAAATTTGTATCATGTAGTTTACATGCTTAAAGGTCTCAGTGTAAGGAGGGGCAATTTAAATATTTATATATGCTTTGATTTCCAGATCTAAACTAATCTGCATTCAATACATATATAAAAGTGCAGCTGGACTCGTATGAATAAACATGGATTTGTATGAAATAATTTTAATGAATTAAAACAAATACAAAATGATGAATGAATAACAAGGATTATTGTTTTTTGAATATGTTAATTGCAAACCAAGCGGCGAATACCAATGAAACCATATACATAATTGGTCTGTCACATATAATATCAATTAAAAATTCACAGATGTATTATTATACCATACTCAAACACTCATACACACATACGAGAATAATTATATGTTCTTCATTAATAAACGCAGAGTATAATTAATTTATTGGGTTAAGCTGCTTGCAAATTCAATCGAGCAGCTGTCAAAGCCTTAAGCGACAATATGGTGGGCACCTCATTTCGCTTCGCGTTCAGATTAAACCCCCAGCTGAAGCGACTTCAAATGCATCTGCTTCATCACTAACACCCCCATCCTTTACTCCACCTCCAGCTCCAGCGTCACCTCCATCTGCGCCCGTAAATCTCTTACTGCAACCCATTCAAGTCCTTTTCAGAGAGCTTTGCTGAGGCTGCCATTCGTCATCGCAGCTCTAGCAATTTGCTGCAATGTTGTATGTCAGCTTACTGAAGCATTTTCATTGTAACATCGTATTATAACTATGCTTCAGTGGGAGACAATTTTCTGGATGCACACTAATTGGCAGCTTTGAATTGAAAGAGACGACGACGACGACGACGACGACGACGAGGACTCTAATCCAAATCTGGTCCTGGCATTAGACAGCTTTGCCTTTTAAAGCCATAAAGCAGTATTCTATTTGGCTTTGGATCATAAATTTTGATACGGCTTCTCCTCGTGCTTCTACCCGTTAGTCACCTGGACATTCGTTGGGGCTGTTGTGCGCGGCTTTTATGTGGTGGCCATTTTCTGGCCACGCATAATCACACACATACATTGAGACCCAAACACACACAAATACTAGACTGTGGGGAAAGCGGATTCCATAAACGCATTTACGCACACCGCAATAATCCCTGGCATAAACATTGGCAAATCCGTTTGCGTTTTGTACAAACATGGTTAAAACGTATTGGCAACAAAATGGCAGAGCTGCCAAAGGCAAGGCTAGAACCCAAAAGGGGGTAAAAGGCGTTAGGTGTAGATGAATGGTGAGTGGGTGGTGGGGGTGGGGGGTGCATGCGAAACAGCTGCACAATGAGCCGAGTCGACAGAAAAGGCAGACGATTATTTTGGCACGTGGGCGCGTTTGTTAGCATTAAGTCATAAAAACGTGTCCCATGGACAAAATCACACACTCAGGCACACATAACTAGGCACACACACATATACACCCTTACCTATTGAGGGAACAAATGAGCTACGGGGTAAGTCATTGCCCATTTTCCATGCAGTCTGCAAATAGCCAGAAGAAAAATAGCGACCAAAACATGCTAAGGGCTGTTCCAAGCACCTACTCCCACACCTCATCCTATTCCTAATTCCCATCCTCAGTCTCCTGCTGCTGTAGCCAGGTGTATGGGTCCTTTGGTACCTTATCGCTGCACACAATTCGACAAGTCGAAAAGTCTCCCGCAGCCCCGCACAATGGCAAATACTTTGGGCCCATTGTTTGGGAGTCGAGGGCCCCTCTGCTGGCCAAAGCTAAGGCTGCTGCGGCTTCTCAAGAAGTCAAAACTACGGAGCTTAAAAGGTTTCTGTCTAGGCCATGACGAGGGACTGCAGGTTCAACTGCTGCTCCTAGCTTGTGTTGTGTTGTTTTGTGTTGTTTTGTTGCGCTTTGTTTAGTTTTGTTTGGTTTGCTTAAGTTTTGAAACTGTTATCTCATTATGACGGCTTTTGTTCCCTTAGTTGCCATCAGTTTGAAATGCAATAAACTTGAAATTTGCATTGCTTATGCACTTAATAAAGACAAAGTGGCCAATTTAATTAATACAAAGTATTCCAGAAACTTGAGTTATTTCTAATTATTTATAACCGTTTCAATGATATCGAATTTGTAAGAGTCCTTCTTTCATATCAATTTTCTGCTTCAATTCAAACTCATAATCATAAGAATGATGTCTACAAATCTCAAAAGAATAAATATATATATATATATATATTTGTCAATGTTGTTATAAGATAATTGAATTACCTAATCAAATATTCCACACTACGGCTGGTCATAGCAATAAATAATAATTGATCCATGAAATATCTGTCTTAGGCAATAATCAATTACTTAACGGTAATAAATGAAAATTTCACACAAAATCAAGATTCCAAATATACAAGTAAGTAGATTTTGTTGTATTTGCAAATGGACATGTTTCTTAAGTAATCTGATATCTGGCTTATTCAACTTTTGCTGGCTTGTTCTTGTCTAAGCCATGTTAACTGTCGGAATGGCTTTGTGCACATCCTATGCTTTCCATGCAATTGGCTTAAGCAATTTTCATTTGCTTGTGGACTTGGTCATCCATTTCCATCCATTTCCATCCACCCCCTGTCCTCATCATCTACAACTAGAACTTCTACGTGCATCTCTCAGGGCTATGCTGCTATGTGTCTATTGGCGTCACCTCTTTTCACAGCATTTCTCGCACATCCGATTAGCAATTTCCATGCACTTGAACAATTTCAATTTTTGTTGTTGTTTCTATCGAGAGTTGTTGTCTTAGCTAAAGCTCATCCATATCCTACCTTTTTATGGTCATGGTCTAAGCTGAAACTCTTTTCCAAACGCCCCCTAAGTAGCTCACAAAACATTATGCGCACATCCCACAAGCACTTTCCATGCGTTTAAACAATTTTCATTTTATTTCATTTTTGTAAATGCGTATACCCAGTGGCCATCGCTAACCAACAAGGGGTATACTCATTGTATTGTATCCACACACACACACACATGTGTCAAAGCAATTAGGACAATAAACATATATAAGCCTGAGATATTTTTTTAGATTTTTAATTGTCTAATTAAGTAATAACATTCCTCTTACCTTTTATGCCTTAGTTAGTCAAGGATCTAACTCAATTTTAATATTTAATTTTTATTATTCATGAACTTATGCTAGTTTACCTCAAAGCCCACTTTTAATCGATAAACATTTACTCAAAGTTATTTCACGATGTCGTCTAGGGTATCCTTGAGCAGTATATTTGCATGTATGGCTGTGATGCGTAACCAATACTGTGGTTAGCTCTGAGATTCCTCTTGTGGCCTGTTGTCGTACAGAGCAGTTTGAGAGCTGCAAGAACCAAATATGTGAACACTTGAGCAGCTCAATGCAGGGGCTTCTCCATGTCGAAGCAGCACTCGAACCTGCATTTTACTGGCTTTGAAAAATGTTGATAAAAATTTCATAAATATGCCGTTGCGTTACATTCGCTTATTCGTTTCTAAGCCATTAACTTTGGCACTCTTTCGGTCTCTTTCTCAATGTCTAACCATACATATAATACCCACAAACATACATATATACATTCGTATATATGAGTATATCGTGAAATATTTAATAGCTTTAAGTGTTTGCCTCTTGTTTGTGCCCGAGCAACGTCTTATAGATTTCATTTGGGTGCTTCATCTTGCACTCATACTGTGAGTGTTTCTTGTCCCATTATGTAGTCCTGGCAACGCGCTGGCCACCATTTGTCTCCGTCATATAGCTGGAAGCAATTTTTATTAAATTTTATAAAAAAAAATTACAAAAAATCCAAAAATATAGATATATGAATATTCTGACCTTTCCTCAATAAATTTCATCCGAACGCATTGAATAAGACGTGATTTTCAGCTCACGCACACAAACACCTATAAGCCACACCTAAAGAACACCAACTGGGTGTGTGAGCTGTGTATGTGAAATGTTGGGGCTGGTACTGGGGCTGGGGCTGGGGCTTGGGTCTGGGATTGGTTTGGTCCCGAGCTCCAGGTTGGGAGGTTCTTAGGTTGGTTGCCATGGGTCGCCCTGGTGCTGTTTACAGCTGCATGGCACGTATTTTGGATTTCTGCTACATTTGAACTTAATATTTCTGTTAGTATACTAGAACATGTGTGTATGAGTGTATGCGTGTGTATATGTGTGTGCTCTGTGTGTATGTATGAATGTTTGTGTGTTTGTCTGTGCAAAAAATTTGCTCTCTTTGAGTCAACAGCAGCATCTCGGCTTTAGCCAAGGGAATTTCTTTGGCGTGTTAATGCCTTTTGGCTATCAATTGGCCATTATACGCTGGATTCTTGAACCGGTCACAGTTCCGACGGACGCCTCATCCGCTACATAACCATTACCAGTCTGTAATTCCGTTGTGATTTGGGATTAGGTCTTGGCCGTAGACGTAGCTGTTGTAACCGTTGCCGTTGCCGTAGCCGTAGCCTTAGCCTTAGCGCATGAACACGCTATAAAAATATCTTGGGCAGGCAATTGAATAAATTGTGACCTTTACATTGATTCCGCTGCCAGAGCATGTGGCAGCTCTCCCGAGTAAATAAGACTTGAAAAACCATTTATTTCTTTTGACTTTTGTGTACCCTTTTTATTCTATTTTTCGCCCAGCTCGGACAGTCCCCGGCGGTACAAACACGTAAGCTGCCAGTGAGAGTTTTATAAGTCCATTTGTGTGTTTGCCATTTTTAAATCGAAATATAAATAAATGGTTACGGCTATGGGCAAAAACTGTTGTTGTTATTGTTATAGTAGCTGTTGACCAACCCACAAACACACACATATACACACACATAGAGTCTCACACACATGTTGACCACAAGTTGGTCTATTAATACGCGCAAATAAGCCGCTTAATTAGTCTTTCATTTTGGGTGCAGTGCAGCCGCAAAAGTGTCGGATTTTAGGGCCAACATGTCGTATACATAATGAAGAAGATCGAATCAAATGAAACATCACAGTTTGCACGTTAATTAAATATTGGCATAATAGGATAAACAATGGGCTACCATTTTGCTCGTTAGCTGCGATCATTAACGTCACAGCCTTAAATAGGGTCAGAACACAAATCAGACGAGATGTTAACTTAATTGTCCAGTGGTGCCAGGTCATTCATGTCTTCATCAATGTCATTAGGCTACCACTAAGTACCATGGCTGTCAATTTGACCCCTGATACTAAAATAGATATTGACTCTTCGTTCAATGCTGCCCTTTAAATTTACTTCAGTTTTATAGCAAAGTCAAGTCATAGTCAAGAAGCAGCTGTGCACACTCATTTATTTGGAATGTCAGAAGTTTTGAATTTATTAATAAATATGATTTAAGTCTTTATTGCCAATTAAACTACATTTTTACAACAATACGATGACCTCCTCAACAGTGTTGACAGAACTCGTTATATTTCGTGGCTCGCGAAAAGTTTGAAACAGAATATGAAATTATAAAATAAACTTTCACAACCTCAACGTGTTGTTGATTATTGCACTGCATCATGGTAGAATAATGGTTAGTAAAGAGTAAAAAAAGTTAATAAAGGGCTCGTTTCCACATGAACCGTCATAATAAGCTGTCATTGTTTCGACCTCGTTTCGAACATTTTTGCGGAATTCGTTTAAACAAAATAGTTCTCTTAATTTGAATTAACTTGACAAGTGTCAAATATTTACCACTCAACGAGTTCAATTTTCCGCAATAAAGTGACCCTTCCAGCCCGAACAGGACCTATCAGGAACAGCCTTTGACACCTGCTGAAAAATGTAAGTGCACGACAGGAATAGACCGGCTGGACTACTCTAGGGAAAAGCACCTTAGTTTGGTGTGACACCCTACTATCAGAGACGTCTTTGAGTGTCAGATACCAAACAAAGAAGGTCACTGCAAAAAATTCAATACAATGCAATTTAATAGAAAAAAACTGTATCATTCTATCAGAGGCTGAAGCACTTTAGTTGTGAAACTTCAATATCAGTGAGCAGCTGGTGACAGGTTTATTTAAGAATAATATCAGATGCTACAGTATTCGTTCGAGTATGGGATCCTCCTGACACGCTTCAGTCTGCCCGAAGCTGCAGCTACTATTAGTCTTCTTTCCTTCTGGTTTTTGGTTTGCAGCAATCCTTTCGTGGCTTTTGTGGGCCAGTGAGATAAGCTGGTTGTTAAAAAATACCCCCGGGCATGGATGATTTCCTGTGCCAGATGTTTTTCAACGGCATCAGTGGTCTTCTACTCGTACTCCTATAAAAGCTGCTATGCCTCCATATTGAATATATCCGGCGGGTAAACAGTGTATGGGAAAGTACTTATGCCGTAAACGTGTATAAGTTTTCTCTTAGAGTCAAAGTAATTGATTGAAACACACATTAAAGTTTGCTTTATAATGAATTTAAAATGCGCTTGACATGTGCATAAATCATTTCAAGGATGAGCGCCTTTAAAAATAGATTGGTTTTTAAAAACGTTCTTTATGCAAAGAGCGCAACGCTAATATAAGCCCTTTACCGTCATTTATCTTGCTCCTTAGGACTGCAATTTTGTTGTGAGAACTCTTTGTGGTTTCTGCCTGCGGCGATTTCTTTACGCGGTTAAAATAGGTTTCACGAGCTACGTCAATTGCAGAAATTGCTCCTTGCCCGGAGGTTTTGTTAAAAGCTTGAAACACTCCCACATAGCACACTAGCGGAGGAGTCCGCCAAGTCTCGGTACGCCTAGCCTATCATCAGTTCCAAGAAAGCTGCTCACTAGTTGCTGGTTTACTCCAAGTACTCAACGATTTTAAAAGACTATTAATCCTCGACGGTATCGACCCAAGATTAGCTTAGCACCCAAATGGTCTATGTGAGGCCTCCAAGTAGGGAGGGTCATGCAGCCACATCTTAGTTGAAAACGTTGTCAGCAGGCGCAAAAATACCAATGATAAAAATTTGCCACAGAGTTCAATGCCCAACATTTGTCAACGCCGTCATTTGACACAATGACAGAAAAAAAACAACTTCACTTCAGCGCGATAAAGGGAAAAAAATAAACAAATCAGTCAACAGTTAAGAAGTCGGCGGGAATCAATCAGCGATTTCTAGCTCTACAAAGCGTATATTCAATCAGCAATAACATCGATCATCTTTCAATAATCAGTTCAGCCAACAAACCAAAATCTAAAATCAAAACCTATATCGTTATTGTGACCGATTTAAAAGTCAGACCAGATCAATCAGACGTATTCTTTTTCAATTATCGATTGAATATATTTAATACATTAGAATTCAAGAAGATTTCGACTAGAGTTCCATTCCATTTATGTAACCCCCACCCATTAAATAATATCTCAGTTTTTATATTTTAACCATAACCATACTTTTATTATGGAGAAACAATTTTCATATTTTTTTTTAAACAGAAAACATTATTTATATTTTATTTTAAATATTTGTTATTACTTCGTTTTGTTTTGTTTTTTTTTATATGATTTGAAAGTTGTCAACTTGGGCGCTTTCACTTATAGTATAACTTAAAAGTCTTATCAAGACCGCTTAAAATCGAGCGCTAAATTTACAACTAATAATTATATATTTATCAGTTATTTTATTTAATATAATACACGATGATGGACTACATAGAACTTTATGGCAGACAACCAGATAAGAACTTATACATATACACAGAATTTTGTTAAATATTTATAAGATGTTTTACGGCGAATTTTGTAAAAATTTGGGAAAAATAACACACGTATTCTATTGTTATTCTCGTTTTCAATGTGTTTGTGTGTGTGGGTGTGTGTGTTTAGTAAGAAGGTATTTGTTTTGCTTAAATTATGAATGAGGCAAGCAAAATAGCTAATATTGATACTATATACACAGGGAATAGGCCGCAAAATTTCATTATTGCTATTCTTTTGTTTTTAATTTTTATTTATGCCTAAATATATATATATATTATATATATATACCTATATGCTGAAAATTAAAAAGCGTGTAATTTGGCTGGACTTTAGATTGAATTGTATAGATCTATACATATATATATACTACATAAATATGTGTGTATACATATATATATATATATATATATTTACTTTATATGCAGGTTGTCAAATTTGGAGCGCAAAGAATTACAAATGAGTTTGAAAACAAAATGGAACAAAAGGCGGCTTCTTCTGAAAAGCGCCTTTCAACTCAATTCAAAAACTTTTTTATTGCATACTTTTTGGCGCGTGCGGACAAGTTTTTTTCATGTTTTGTTCACAAAATGTGACTTGAACGTAATTTTGTAATAAATAAACTTGTCCTGATATACTTATAGTGTATCGAAATATTTTATTTATTAAATTTAACAGACACCCAGAAAAGTATGCAACCACAAAATTGGCCAAACATTGATGAAAACGCTTTTATTTAATCTTTTTCCTTTTTTTTCATTATTCTTTTTGATTTATTGGGTACTAAAAACAAAATTGAAAGAATATTAAAGTTTTCGTTAGTTTCAGTTTTCGTTTGTCGATATTCTGTATTGTAATCTTAGTTTAGGTTCAATTTAAAAAGTTCCGTCTTAATACTTTTTAGTCAGCAAGGCTGCCGTTGAATTCTCTCTTATAGGTAATACTTGTTAAAGGACTCGTATTATGTACACCAGTTTATAAACCGCTTTCAAAACACATACACATACATTAAATGCATCATCATCATCATCATTATGATCATTATAATGATCATGTTCATCATTATCATCATCGTCGTCGTCATCATCGTCATCATTACCATCATATTCATCATCATAATCATCATCATTATCATCATCATTAACACTAAGCAAAAGATAAGTGCAACTGCCCCAACTAGGCCGGGACTGTCGTTCAGCTTGCTGCATCATCAGCTCCAACTCCAGCTTGACTGCCAGCTCCAAGAGTTGGCAATCGCCGCTGGCAGCCACGACACAAAGCAACCACTGCTCCAGTTCCAGTTCAAAGTGACAGCCATCGCAGCTGTCGTCGTCGTTATAGCAAGTAAAGGCACTGGGCTCCAGCGCAGGGAGCTGGCGCTGCTGTTGCCATGTTGCATGGCGGCCGGATGTTCGCCGTTTATGACATGCACCACCACCGAAGCGGAGTCTGCATAGGTTAAGTATTAGACAAAGATAAAGTAGAAGACAAAGATGCAAAGACAGACAGAGTCAGAGAGAGAGAGAGAGAGAGAGAGACAAGGGAAAGTAGCGTATAAAGTGGGTGAGCAGTAGGAGGAACTGCCGTTGGCAAGAAACGTCACATTAATTGCCAGCGGCAATAGAACGAGACTTGCCACTGACACATACTCAGACGGATAAGGACGTTTGCGCTAAAGACGATGAAGATGTTGGGCCAGATGGCAAGGGAAGGACAACTTACCTGAGCTACTTGGAGAGCACGTATAGTTGCCGGAATCCGCCGTTGTGGCCTTGGCTATCAGCAGTTTGCTGGTGCGCGTCGAGCGCTCTGTGATGACATTAATGCCACCACGCTGCGAATAATTCATGACCCGCTTGCCTTTGTACCAGTAGATAAACGATGGTGGTACTGGCGACTGCATCGCCAGGCAGGTGAGATTAATGTCGCTGCCGCTCTTGATGAACAGCTCCGCATTGCCAAGAATTTTTGCACGCGACACTGTAAAACCGCACAATACAAATAATTGCTTTCTTACTTAAAAGCGCCCACACACGCATACACACACTCATATATATATATATATATATACCAGCACCCACACACACACACACATACTTCATTGCACCTGTTCACCCGGCCGGATACTCACCCACAACGTTGAGGCGAAAGCCTTGACTGATTTTCGGCTCGGTAGACACCTGGCACTCGTAGGTGCCAGAATCCCGCGGCTGTGGCGAGGATATGCGCAGCGTCCACTCATCAGAGCCCTCTGTGTGCAAAGATTGAAAGCGCTGATCATTCGTGTAGGTAAGGATGCCGACGGTTAAAATATGCAGGTCTCGCTTTCGTATCCAGGATACCTACAAAGGGTTTAAGGCCAAAAAAGAAAACCCAAATTAAATCAGAATCAAAAGCGAATCAACCAATCAAATTAATTAATCAATTATCATACATCCTTCGCAAAGGCTTTGGTAAGTTCAACTGATACGCAAGCTTTGCCAACAATTAAGCTCAACTTCCTTAACTTTTCGTTTAATTACACAAATTATTACTAACAGCAAAATAACGAGAATAATAACAAAACTCTTTTGCAATTCGAATACTTAACACTCAAATGAAGAATTACGTACTTCATTTTTTTGATTTTCTTTTCTTATTTTATGGACTGTAATTATAGGAAATTCTGATTAATCCCCTGATTGATTATCAAGCTAGATAGATCTCGTTTTACAATTGCAGTCAACTCGGTAACAGAAATGTCAGCCTTCGCCTGCTCGGAAAGTTGAACCAATCATTGCACAACGCCTTCGGTAACACTTTTTGTATACCCTTCTTTGTATGCCAATGGATGGTGGAGTTGTCTGAATGGCCAACTCAGTTTAACCACCGAGAAACGCGATACAAACTTGGAAGATGTTATACAAGGACAAAAGTCGTTTATGGCCTGTGCGGGAAATAGCAGCGCTGCTGGGAAACAAGTTGGTATGAAAGCAGTGCACTGCTTGAAACGTATATGATTCGAAGTGTTTGTGATAACTTGACAGCTATAGCATATCGTAAAGCTAAACATAATCTATAGAAATTCTCATATTCTATGACCTAATCGATGTTAAATTGCATTTCAATAATTGAAAACTGTTAAAATTACAAATTGCTGCATAATTATTTTTATTTATTGATAGAAATCCCAGGGAAAGCAAACTTGAATTGAAAACTGATTATTTAAAGTTCATGAAATAACAAACATTGGGAAATTAGCCTGATTATTAAATGCTCATGGAATAACAAACATTTAGAAATTTATTTTATTCGATAGCTCATGAACAGCTGCAATATAATTATAATGAACTTTATGAGCCAAAATACAAATTGCAACTTGAATTTACCGAATTGGAAATTTATTAATTTTTGTATATGGATTAAAGTTTTGTGGTCGACTAATGCATACGGTTGAATAATTTATTACAACTGCTGTTCAAATTGTATTCACACATAACAATAATTGGAAAAGTTTTTGGTTGTATTTTCACAGCTCCAAGTACTACATAGTAACTACATAGCTGTATCCATCCCCATCCTTGATTGACGCACCATTGTGAGACATGACTCCAATTAGCTGCATATAAGAGAAGACAATGCGTTTGGTTTGACTCGGATTAGAGCACATCGTCAGTTATCTGAATGGTTGGCTGTCTGACTGGATGCCTTAGTTTGTCTTTCTGTTTGGGGCGTTAATTACTCAATTCAACTGTCTCGGTAAAAGTTGGTTGAGTGTCGCCCTGCGAACAACGTTGTCGCTGACATCGTTGTCGTTTACTCGTACTCACGGGCTGTGGAGGGCGAGGGGGAGTGGGAGTGGGAGGGGCTGGTGGTGTCGTTGGTTCAACATAACCCCTGGGGTCAGGGCAAGACACGGACAGGGACACGGACACGGACACCGACACGGACAGCGCGAAATTTATTACACCGCATAATTGCACAGCCACAGAGCTTTTGAGGTAGGATTCAACTTGGTTGGCCACCACCAGCTGAAGGCGGCGGAGAGGCAGAAGGAAGCGCCTGTTGTTGCATTACTAACAAATCGCTGGGAGCGGAAGTGAAGCCGTGTTACAAATGCGCGAACCAGAACAAGAATGAGCACAAGAGTAACAGGAACAGAAAGAACTAAAGACAATGAGAGAGATAGAGACAGAGCCCGAGACAGAGATAGACAGAGTGATATAGAGCAAAGGAGAGGGACACAAAGGTTGCATATTGAAGCCGGGAGTGCGGCGGTTAAACCGCCAACTTTATGGCGTAATCTTTTAAAAGTAATCTACAAATCTGCCACGCGGCCGCCGCAGGTCATTTGTTTGCCCCTATACCATATAGCATTTAGACCATACTCGCATAACGGTATACCTAATGCCATATGCCTTATGCTTTATGCGGAATATATAATAAATCCTCGCGAATACATATATAATGTTTGGTTTTGCTCGAGGCGTATTTTAATTGCGACAACGAGACCGACCCCAAAAGCCAAAGAGCCGAAACCAACATCATTCACTTACCGCCCGGTCGCCCAGATTCCTCACGCGGCAGTGCAGGAGCGCCGCTTGGCCAACGGTTGCCGTGACCTCGCGCCGGGAAGAGTTGTCAAAGTACGGCTGGGAATATGGTGTTTCCCAGTAATGTGGAGGCACTTCGCTGATGACTATGCCGCTTTCTGTAAATGAAAAACCATTAAAACATTGAGGAGGTCATGACTCTCTGCCAGTGCCAGTGCCAGTGCCATACGGCTCACGGTTTATGGACTTTGCATGTGTCAATTTAAACGTTGTGTCATTGCATCTTGATCCTGAACTTACCGAATAGCAGTAAAATCCATAGTTGCGTTAGCCAAAGAGCTTTAAGGGGGGATTTTAAGCTGTCCGTCAACATATTTGAAGTTGATCGATGCACTAGCACCTGCTTTCCTTTTATCTATTCTTGTCTTCTATATGAACATCCCTGGCGTTTCAGAGACTTTATCCAAATATTTTCTATAAAAAAAAAGGACATTGAAAAATATTTTAGCATCGCGAGCTGAAAATTGTTAAATGACCTATGCGAAATCAAAGTCCAAGCATAACTAAATGATATTATGGGTATTTACCAGAATAATGAGACTATTTAATAGCGCTTTTATTATAACTATTGATTTTTGTAATCTAGTATTAAATAATGGAACCGTTTCCATAAGCCACTCTTAGGGTAATGAAGTCACCCGTTTTCATGCATCGTTTATCTTCTATCAAAGTATATTATATACCTAGCAGTGCGATAGCCTTGATTTAAATGGAATTACTTAGTTAATAGAGTTTTTATTTGATGTACTTTTTATCGACGGATCAGAAAATACAACTCAACGACACGGATACAAATTATAAATGGGTTTAAGGTGAAAGTTTTGATGCTCTTTACGGACATGAATAAGAAATGCACTTTAGTTTAATCCTCTTCATTCCCTTGTTAATTACCATTCGAGAAAGAGTATCTACAATTCCGAATACATTCTTTGACTTACTTCAATTGTGTTCTGCCAATATATATTAATGGCGAATTGATAAAACTTAAGGCTTTTATTTTCTCAGTAATATTGTTTTCAAAATTGTTTTATTGCTATAAAGGATACTATTGCAATACATCAAGTAGTACATTAAATATAGACGACAACGAATATACAGAAAGTAATTCCATGAAATCACTTTAGATATCCTTGTAGCAATAATTCAGCTTATTGAGCAATAAAATCAAGTAAATACTGAGCTTATAAGAACTCCACATAGTTCTTTGACATAATTGAATAACTGAAGCTAACAGAATTCTATTGAAAATATAAATTAAGCGTTTGCTCTTTAATACTCTTAAGAATTCAGCTGGATTTCTAGACTTTATCTAAGAAATCTTAAATAGCCAGCAATTTAGATGCAGTTAGGAAAGTGCTTAATAGAATAAATTATTGTAATTACTATTGGCATTTTGTGTGCTCAGCGTTTGGATAAATGACCTGGCTTTATCACCGAATAAGTGCTCGTTTATATGCTTTAATACTTTTCATCTTCTGAGGCTTATACCGCTTCTCCTGGTTTCATCCAGTGCATTCGGTTATAAATTACATCGAAATTTATTAAGGCCACTTGTAACTGTAGCATTTTCATATTCATTCAATGACTAAAAGCCTCCCAGCGGGATGGGACAACGAAAAAATTCCATGGAAATACATTTAGCACGGGAAAATATTCATAATCCTGGCCATTACTCAAAAATATATACGTTGTCAGTCCAATTAGCTGCGTGACTTGGGTCAAGGGGTTCGTGTGGTCCGCTATTTGTTTTGGTCATTCCCTCTCTGTGTGTGTTTATTTTGGGTGTGTGTATGTGTGTGTATATATATATATATATGTGTGTGTGTGTATTTATTTGCTTATTCCCTCTGACCGCTGACCCTTTCGCATGAGCATTTTTCATCGCTGTTACAAAGAATTATCACCCGGGCTTGTAACATCATATTTCCATGGAAATCAAACAAAAGTCAAGCGAAAACCGCCACTAAACAAATTTTCCCAATTTTTCATAGCCGCATATTAAAATTTGTAACGAATGGCGTTTAGCAGTCCTTTTCGCAGTTGACGCTTAAAAATATATTATAAATAATATCCAAAACAACGCTATTCGAAACATATCAGACTTGACTAAGAAAGGATATTCAGAACAGAGGTAAATTGAAAATGGTTAAAAGCCCTGCGGAAAGAACCAGCTAAACGAAACAATATACATTTTGTTATTTGATAGATTCCCGTACTTACCGTTAAGCACCTTTCAGCGCTCTAAGTGTATTCCTCGCAGGGTTTGTGTCCTGGCATCATATTGTGCCAATTCAATTGGTTTGTGGTACAATGTTCTGTGTTGATTTATTTGACAATCGATTGCGCAATGCGGAATAATTAGTGAAAAGTCTACATTTATGTGCACACATTTCTCGCTTCAATTGCCGCTCATTTTAGATTCTATTGTTGCGTTTCTTTCGCCTTCTTTTTTTGTTGGTTGGTAATAACCAGGACTACCAAATATTTCCGTTTAGCACTCGACCAACGACAATGGTCATGGATAAGGGACAGGGACACGACCCAACGACAACGACAAGCGACAACGCCAACGACAGCAACGACAACGGCAACGACGATGCCTTTGTGTTATTTTATTTTTGTGTATATGTTGTATGCATGGGCACATTAGGTACAGCTCTATAGGTATGCCACATAAGCACCACACACACACACACAGTCGCAATCAACCTAACACTCAAGCTTACAGTAACATTCACACAAACACTACCACACACACAACCGCATTTTTGTGTATCCGTCTTGTACGTGAGCAACGTTGTTGTTGTTGTTGTTAATTTTTTTTTTTTTTTTTTTTGGCTGGGATTCAGTTATTAAATCGCCTTTGTTTTTTCTTGATTTTCGGTCGTTTCGAAGCTGTTTTTATTTTAAATGTGGCACAATGTTAGTAATCAAATTTAGCGGTAAAGCGCACACGTGCATCCTTGCGGCAGGATTCGCGTACTGGAACTGATTCATCAGCAGGCAGCGTGTGTCGATGTTGCTGGCGACGTCGATGTCGATGTCCACCACAGCGCGAGCAGCGCTGCCGAACTTACACGAAGCAAACAACTTGCAATTCGCTCTCAAAAGCTCACAGCGCAGCCGCGACGAGAGTGAAAACATGAAACTTTAATTTGCGATTTTCTTTACATTTTTAATAAGCAACAATGTGGGCAAAAAACGTTGTTGTTGCTTTAAAGCTTCGGCAAAGGGTTTGACTTTGTCGCAGGTAGTGAACGATTCTGTTACACTACATCCTCAGAGCAAAGCTTGAGCCGAACTAAAAAGAGAGCAAAAGAGGAAGTGCGGCAGCGGCAGAGCAGCAGAGAGATAAATGAAATAGAGAGTGTGTGGCTCTCAGACTATCTGGGTTATTAGCACAACCTGCCTCAACTCAATTCAACTCAACTCTCGTCTCGTCTCCAGTCGGGCCACATCGCGACTCGTCGTGAATTCAAAACGAATCGAAACGAAACACGAGCCCGAGCATAATGTGCTCAATAGTCACGTACAAATGAATATTCGCAATACACACGCCTTCGTTTTGGCATATTAATATAGTCTACGATTGGTGGGGGCATTCGGATCGCATATGAATGATTTACGTTGGCCTACAGAAATGTGATTTTTACCGCAATATGTAGGTATGTAGGTATGTAGGTAGGTACATTACCATAGAGCTGCCGGCCTGACAACCCCAACCCCTCGTCGTCCCCCCGTCCATCAATTCAACCCAACCCCTGTATGCGACAAAAACAATTGAACAGACAGTTATAGGCCAATTTCAGTTTATGTACACGCGTCGCAGTCGTGAAAGATTTGTGAGGCCATCCCGCCAGGGGCCACCAAATGAACACCTGTACATGTTTCTGAATACCGTTACCTCCACCTTTACATGTACATACCTGTTCATGCTGTGGTTCTACTGCTGCTGCTGCTGTTGGTGTTTGTATTGCTGCTGCTGCTGCTGCTTCTGCTGCTACTCTGGTCTCCATGGCCGACCGTGTCAAATGTTGCGTGTTATGGCCCGCAAATGTTCCTGTCGAAAGCGTATCCGTAACCTCATCCTCCCGCAATTGCCCCGTAGTGCCGGACAGCACAGGGACGTGCCTGGGGCCAAGCTCACAGGCTCTGCGCCGGGTAGGCGTCGAGGTGGGGATATTTCAACGCGCGGCTTACAAGCTAATAAATAAAGTGCCAAATTTTCGGTAGTGTCGAGAGTGCTTGACTAAAAAACGCTCTGTAACAGGCGAATAAATGTAAATTTCAGTGAGTTCAGAGAACAATGCATAAGTGCGACACCTAGCGGACAGGCACAGCACTAAAACATTCAAGTGCACAATTCTATTTTTAGACTAAACTTGGAATAATTATTGAAGCTGAATAAAAACCACTTAAAATTGCAAATTTGACAGTTTTAGGATTTCGTAATGCTAAAAAGAAAATAGGAAAATGAATTAAAAAGTTTTAAAAGATTATAAAAAACCTTTTTACACTTATTTATACATGCATGGGTCAAGCACAGTAAAAACGGAAAAGGGTGTCAAATTACTTACGACACTTTACAAATATATTTTAAAATAGTCCTTCCACTAAGCTTTTGACAACTAATCCTGCTAGACTCAAAATTTGTTCAGGATATATAAAACTACAAACACTATTCTATTTCTTAGAATATTACAAACACTTGTAAAGTAGGTTTATGTTTAGCATATACTACTTCAGTTTCTCATATATACATATAATAATGAATGGGTATTGTGATAACTACTCTTACAACTTTGGCCTATATATACTCGTAGCAAGGGAGGGTTATCTCCTGGGTATCTAAAATATATTAAGTTTGTAGCGCTGCTTAAGCGTCTGTCATTGAAGGAATCAAATTAGTGGAGCAATCTATAGTTGGCAGCCACCTTCCTTGAGACCCATTCCAACCCATTTGAGATGCTATCTGAGCACCTTTTTGCAAGCAAATTTATTGTTGCCAATTAATTTGTTAAAATTAGTGGAGAAAGCGAACGCCTAGTGGCTTGTGGTAGTTTCAATTGCTTCAGTCGACAGCGTCAACTGCTTATCGATAAGCGGTCGGGGATGGAGAGGAGGAGTACAAGGACGAGGCTCTAGGACCAAGTTGTTGGCTCGTCTTGTATTGTGTCTAAATGTATGCCACGTACACGTATTTATCCATTGCTTAGCTGCCGCTCTGCGTAGGCGCTATATATTGCTTCTACTTGGGCTCCTGCTACTGATTTAGATCCTGTTCTTGCTGCACCTTTTGCTCTAGCTTCTGCTGATGTTGCGTCTCCTGCGGCCGGCGTCTCGTGCCTTGGATGAATGGTAAATTAATTTCAAATGAATACAAATGGCTTTTCGCTTTTAAGACCAGCCAGAGCACAGCACAGCAAATTCAGTCCTCCCACACATACAGACAGACACACACACACACACACACACATAGCTACACACTCGTAGTACACACATAACAGGCCTTGCAGCGTTGTCTGTTTTACATTTTGCTGTGTTTTTCGCACAGTTTCAACATTTGAAATAACTCTTCGGGCCGACGGGCTGCTGATTCACTGGCTCAGCCTTTTTATGGCCCGCATGTCGGCACGGCCACGTTTATCAGATGCACCGTTTGAAAATTTACAGCTATCCACCACACCGGACCCGTTAATTCAATTCAGCGTAACGCTTTTTCGGTGTGCCTATTCGTCTACATTTCCACTATCAACTAGGTTCTAGGCAGCAGGTAGTTAGCCAGCGACCAGCGACCAACTACCAACTACCAAAGACCGGCAACTGGCAATGGCTATTACCCAATAACTAGAAAACGCGGCTAATCGCGTGAATAGTTTTCGGGGCGGTGTAATTGATGTTTACAGCTAAGCAGCAAGCGGCTAGCAGTAAGCATCGGCCATTGCTCACATTTCGTGAATTTCCATTTCGTTGCCTACTTTTTGGGGCACCTGTCCAATGCCCCCGATACCGCCCTTTAGCCCCTATTGTTGTTATACACTCACAGTAGATACTACCATTTTTCCACGGGATTTGCAATGATCAGAATTAAGTCCTTTTGGATTATTTCTTCATCTGTTTGTATCTTAATTTTAAATCATTCCGGATTCTATACAGACTTTTATATACACGAATATATGGATTGACAGATATATATGTATATCTCATATATATACTTGGATATATAAATTCTTATTGCTGCTTCTTAGACATTTTTAGCACATTCCAAAAATGTTTTGTGACATCAAGAAAAAACGTTGTTGAATTTAAGTCAGCCGCTTTAATTGAAATTCTTTATATATTTTATATTCTTTATTTCTGCGTATTTTATCATTAAAAAAGCTATTTTTCAACCAGTACAAAAAGGAACATAAGTTAATGAGCCATAATTTTGCGATATTACTGGAAACAGTCGTATTAACATGACGTTTTAAACTGGTAAACGTAATAAGGTAAAAGAATAAGGGCTATAAAATGTCTACTGCAGTCCTTTAGGAAATCAAAATTAAGGTCGTCTCACTTATTAAGCCCTTGTGCTTTATAAAATACTATAATTTATATAAACTACTTAAGAAAAACCTAATTGTTAAAGGCAAAGGCAACGCTAACAGCAACTTCAACAGCAATGGTAACGGCAATAGTTACGTCTATGATTATTGATGTGAGTGCACTGTACACTTCAATATCCAGTTGGGGACACAAATATAGTATGTGAGACAAAGGGAAAGAGTGAGAGAGAGAGAAAAAGAGAGGTGTTTTAAGTCTTCTAGATATATATTAAGCTTAGCAAAGAGCTTGGCTACACTACACCCTTCTGACCTTTGGCATACAAATCAGCAATTCTCTTTGTAACTGTCTTAAAATGTCAGCCGTATATGTCATATGTATATACAATGTCTGTATATATGTATGTGTGTTTGTGTGTGTGTGAGTCTGTGTATTTAATACTTCAATTGCCATTAGCTCACCTCTATTTAGTCAGGATGCTGTTCAAGGTTCTTACAATAATCCCATCCTTTGCCGTGTATTTTCCTATCGATTTTCATGCTTTATTTTCCAGGACTTCAATTTAATTTGCATGTAAAAGCCAAGCAAAGCTAATGCCTGCAATTCATTAGGGGGAAGATTTCCTTGTCCAGCCAAAATAGAATAAGGGCCTGCTTCGCCAGATAAGGACAAGTCAATGGAAATTTTCTTTTCTACTGTAAAGCGAACGAATAAGTATAAAAATCCACTCACAATTTTATTGCATAGAGCAGCTCTGGCACGCTGTTCTCTGCCTCGGATAAAAATATTCCATCATTATTATTATTTTGTAAAAGCAATAAACATCGTCCAAACAAAGTGCTTCACAGTTGAGTAGGGCTAAATGCTATGGCTATGGGTCGAATCTGCGATGGAAATATGAGCTCAATTTATGAACGTAGTTTTTGTCTTGATTCTCGTTTAATTCAATTTGATTATTTTATTATTTCACTTCCTACACGCCCACATCAAATAGTTAATACTAGTCTACAAAACAAAGCAGAATGCTAAGCGATTCCCTGTTCCTGTTCCTGTTAGTGGACAAATAATCAACCCAATATTCTGAAAATCTTGGATGTTAATCGTTTGTCGACTTTAGCGATTTGTTCGTGACGGAAATCAAATATTTGAACAAGTCTCGTCTGTGCATAGAATATGTATTCCACCAGCTTTGAGAGTCTCTATAATGAAAGAGTGCACGTGACACAGCCAAAAGGATTCAGATCTGAATGCTAATCAGGAGAATATTCTCAGAGTTGTCTGCGTTTATTCTTTCATTCATTCATTTCTATATTTACTTTTATATTATTTGGTTTCTGTTTTACTAATTTGTGCATAAAAGAATTATCTTACTTTTATTAAACATAACTATTTTACACTCTTCCTAATTAATAATGGACTTAACCGTCGAGCTCCACACACACTGAATACGAGAACATTAACACACTCTCATTAAGTACCGTAAAAGCGTATTTGATTTCCTTTTTAATAACTATGAGGGTCCTTAACGCTGACCTGGCAGCTCTGCTTTGTGATTTAAATTGCATTGAAACAGATTATCGCACAATTCTCTACTACTACTTCTACTTTTTAACTTCACATCCTTAACCCAATAATAAAATTGGATAAAAAGGAATATTAAAGTGGAGCAAAAGTATGCAACAGGCAGTCTAAAGCATTTTTATCTAAATGAATAAGAAGATATTCAAGAACGCAATTTAACTTTATGAAATGCAGTGGCACAGCTATATTAAAATACTAAATTTAGACCTAGTTCGTGTAAATTTGTGTGTGAAAGTACTCATTTTAGTTAGTGTTCTACATTATATGATCTCGTGAAAGTCGCTATCAACTGATTTTAATCATTAATTTAAACCTTTACCCCATAAAAATAGATAGTAAGGGGCTAATAAATGTTTGGAAAAGTATATTTAACAGGTAGAATGAAGCATCTCCCATCCCATATATCAGCCCATTGATCAGCAATAGCAGAGTAGATAGCGCCAAGTCCATCGATACGACCCTATAAGAGCTAGAACCAACTTTCATATGAAGGTTCTTAGATACTAGACGCAGATCAGGATTGGTCCCCGCTCCATCGTAAGCTTAATTTGCAACCGATGGCTTTTATTTGCAGATCTGTTTATTGGTCCACGCTTGCTTTATGCTGCAAATTTCAAACCATATTGTAGTTATATAAAACGTTAAGTGAATAAAAGACACGTCTCTGCCAATTGATTTCAGTTTAGATAATGTTCTTTATTAAATAATCAAGTGGTGGCTCTTTATATATAAAAGTATATAGACTTAGGTATATAAGAGTGGGATATATGATTCTACCGGATTCTACCGCGTCATGGTAGATCGCATTACAATGGCCCTCAATGTTTTTGGCGTCGTCGGTTAATTGATTAATTTACGTAATTTCCGACGACGGTTCAATAAAGTGTATGCAGAGTGTTACCGAATGTGTTATATGCATTAAACGACTCCCTACAATACTATATAATAAACACAGAAGTTATTCAACAAACTGCATTGTGCATTATGCAGCGAGGGGGTTGGCTGCAGTGCTAAACTTGCACAAAACAAAACAGCGTACAGTGTGTGTATGTATATATGTGTGTATTTGTGTACATACATGAGCTATAGGTCGGGTACACACACACTTCAGAATACTTACATGTTTTTAATAATAAAAGTAATTAAATGTTAGTAAATATTCCACCAGTCACACAGTTAGGGTTTCCGCAGCTAGAATTACAATTTCTAAAATCCGTTCCTTTAGCCATCAAAGATTAAGTTAGATTGAGTCGCTTTCACACAGCTTATTGGCAACAGTTTGTTGGTTTTCTTGTGGTTATAGCACCTCAAGTTCTGATGGAATTAGCTGGTAGCAGCAACATGAGCAATCTGTTAAGCCAAAGGATTCAAACGAACTTCATCCATGTATATGTCTATAAGTCATTATTTACTGTATTGTTAATCCAATTTAGTGCACTTCATTTAGCAAGAGGTAATCGGAAACCAGTTTGTATATCAATTTCAATCCATCTGTTCACAGACAATCCACATGCAAAGTTCCTGCAGGACACAAAAATAGATGCAAGCTGAAGAACAATGTTTGTGTACGTGAGCTCAGATAGGAGAGTATTTTAAGTATTTTACTTGGGTTAAGGGTATCTCAGGATCGAGCACACTCAACGAAAGCGTTATAACTTATTTTTCGTTGGAAGAGAGAGAGCTCATAGAGCTCAACGCTTTTAAAAGTTTTCTATTTATTTCACTAACGAGCAGCTCACTTCAACATAATAGAGCCAATATAAAGTGGGATAATTATGTGCGTTACCTGAGCATTCACCTTGATGTGAAAAGTTGATGAAATAAGCAAATAAGCACAGCCAGAGTAAAGGCTTAAAGCTTAGTGCGATTATTTCCATCAGGTAGTATACACATTTTCCTTTTTATGCAAAATTATAGACAAACAATTGTAAGCCAAGTATTATTTTTGTCAGTAGTTTGTGGTGCATATAAAAACTGCATTTATATATTATTAGCTATTAAAGCGAAATTATTATAATGTGAATTTAACTGTCTATTAGCAATAATTCAATGCACAAATGACTGGCTCGATGATAACTATTATAATTTGAGCTACAATATTTTGAAAATGAATAACGTTGAGTGATTGATACAAATAAGAGCTTAAAGTCTTTATTTGTGGCTTCATTACCATATTTTGCATATTTCCATTTCAAATTGAACTGAATTTGTGGAGAATTTAATGACCGCAGCATTTCCAATCATTGAATATGCTTTCTCCCTTCTGAATACGCAGATATTATAATTACATTTATATTCCATTAGGCCACTGATTTATATTATATGAGTATTTTTGCAACTTCCTTTGCAGACTGTTACTTTAACGATTATTTGATTTGTTTACGAGCCTTACAGGCCACAAACTACTTAAATGTCACATGGTCAGTTAAACTTTAGCATTGCTTTTCCGCTTTATAATGATTTATGTAATGGACGCACAAAGAAATCTGCATACAATGCTCGTCCTCGCACTTGAATATACGAGTATAGATGCATGTGTAATAATTAATTACTTATGAGCAACAAATGTCTGAATATTGTATATGACAAAGCTTCGTATATAACATGTAGGTATATATACTATATACTCGTATATTTTCATTCGACTTGAAACAATTTCCCGCACTATTCCTTTCCCCACTTAAGCTTAACTGGCCAACACTGAATTGAATTCCCTGCACGACAACTGCCTTTACCCCCCGGGAGCGTTTACATACTTGTATAGTAGACCACATACGGAAAGGAAGGGACTTTTGTCTGCTTTTGCCTTAGACTTGGACATTGAGCATCTGATATGCATCAAATATAACTCAATTGCCGGACTGTTTGGCTCTTAGAAGCTGAACAACCCGGAAATTCTTTGACTTAGACCAAACTTACCCATTGGGCGCATTGGCACCCTTTTCCTAGTTGTAGCTTGTCCTCTCCTATCTTTCTATCCGTATCTATATTTATATGTGTTAGCCACAGTGCCATTCTGGCCTTTTCCATTCATTTCAGCAAGTGGCTTTTACTTTGCTGCTTATACCCTGTAAAAGTCATAGGCAAATATGTAAGGGGTGCATTATGTTAGACTTATGGAAGAAGAACTTTGATCCGATTGTGTAAAGTAAACGATAATTGATCAGTATTAATTCTTGAGGAATAAGTCAATACGTCGGTTACCATGAGTAGACCACATGCATTTGATTAACTGGAAATTGTGTACGGATCACATTCGTTATTTTCGTTATACTATCCACCTCTGTAGATTGCATGAGTGTATCCCTTATACAAGGTATCTGGTAGTCGTGTCCTGCTGACTTAAGCCCATACGAGTACGAGTATTTTACACACGGTGTTGCTCAGCCAAGCTCAGATCTTTTAACAGGCGAATGCTCCGTTTGTTTATTTACATAAGTATATAGCCAGTAAGCAGACAAATACATATACATACGTATGAGTACATAGGTTTATGTAGAGGACAAGTAGGTATACGTATGGGTATCTGAATGTCTGACTGACTGACTGTCTGTCTGTGTGTCAGCTCTGAAGCGCTGTCTGTCTCTTGGAGATATTTGGCTAAAGGCTTTTAGGGCCAGCTTGCAGTTAGTTGGCGCTTCAAGCGAACATAAAAATGCCCTTAAAAGACGACAGAGGGACGGACACAATAAAACAAAAACAAGAACAAACACACAAATACACAAATACACAAACAAGAAAAACCAAGCAAATATAAAACTTATACCGAAAAGGGATTGACGGATATAAATGGTGATATGACCTAAGGTCATTTGTATAAAATTAAGTTGGGCATCATAAAAACGGGCCCACAAACAAATGACAATAACAAAAATCTAAATCTAACAAAAAAATACTCATAGGAGCAGAAAGCCGAAAGAACAAAAAAAAAGGAAACTAAATAACTTGCAACTACGCCCCAAGTTGTGTGTTTCTGGTTTAATCAGAAAACTTCAAATCGATTTACAATAAAAACAGAAAACTGTAAGCTAACTAAAAATGTAAAAACACTCAAACACTCGAATACTGGCGCGCTTTTCATTTTGCCGCGTTCATCTTTAATAAATTTTTATGCCGTATGCTAATAAAGATTTTCTGTCGTGCCCCAAGCCATTTGCCATGGCTCGAGCACTGGCTGTGGCTCTTGCTGTGGCTATAGCTCCGGGTCTGGGTCTGGTTATGCTTCTGGCTGTGACTGGGGTCGGAAGACCCCAGACCGGCTTCAGGCTTCGGGCTCTGAGGTCCGGAGTTCGGGGTCCGGGGTCCGTTTTAATATCCAGCCACGTATGTCATGGCACAAAACCATTAAGCACAAAACGAAGCAAAGCAGTCAGCTGGCAAAGTAAAAGCCAAAGCTGAATGAAAGAGCGGAACAAGAAAAGAAAAACAGGAAAAAAATTATGCCCCAGACGCCGCTGAATTTTAAATGAGCCTTTATGGGCTTCATTTCAGCGTGTAAATTATCTCATTTGTCAGCAATTGCGCTGCGCTGCGCTCTTCTGTGTTATGTTCTGTTATCCGGTATAGTGTGTGTGTGAATGTGTGTGTGTGTTTGTGTGAAGACTCAAGTGCCCGGCGCCTAGACAGGGCGTTACGTTCTACGTCCATGTCGGATACTGAAACTCCGGTAATGCCCCACCATACAAAGCATAGATGGCAAGTATTCATATGCGACATGTACTCAGCCATTTGTAAAATGATTCAATGGCGTCGCCTGACATTTAATGAGATAAGCGCGCGCTTTGTGAGATAAGATTATGGAATACCAGGGAGAGGACAAGCGGATCGTATCAACATCCTGCTCTATGTGCTCGTATCTAAAGATATACATATATATCATTTCAGAGGGTGGCTCTCAAAATTCTGAGAATAACTCACATTGGAATGTGAGTTCACAGTGGAATTCAGCTGCTATGTAACATACACTTGCAACGTGTTGAAACATGAGACGCGCTTTAGGATTTCCAGGAATGAAAGCCAAGCGAATCTGGGAAATAGCAATAGCCCCGAGACATAATAAAAGTAAGCGACCTTTAAGTACATCCCACATAGACAAAAAAGAAAAACCAACCCATAAGTCTGATTAGCTCACTGAGCCACAAAATGGGATCAACTTATAATCGCATTAAGCTTATAAAAATCATTTTGATTTTTATCAAATATTTAACGCTCTCAAATAGTATTACAAAATTAATGAACAAGACGAAAATGAACTGTTATATCGAAAGAATTTTGTTACCAATAAAACGTGGTCTACCACTTTCGTGCTACACAATGTTTTTCTATAGCCTCTTGTAACACTCATAACACTCTCACATTGTTATTAAATCAAACATCCAATTATAACTTAAAAATTGATGTATTTACAAGTATTTTATATTTTTTCTATTTCGTTTTATTTATAGCTGGTTCGCAATTTTCCGTGCATTGTGTGGACAACCTCGATTACCCACATATATTGCTACATACATATACTATATATAATATTGTATTTGTATTTGTACACACAACAAAAGAAACGATGTTCTGGCCAGTAGAAGTAGAAGGCGACCGGGCCGAAAACCCACCTTTTGACAAGGGCATAATTAAAGCATAACAGGAGCAACAGCAACGCCCCGTAAACGTACCCAGAGTTTTATCCCAACTCCAGGCCAGTTCTTAGCCAAGGCGAGGCGAGACGGGCCGTGCCGCACATAAAGGCGAAACCCACTACATGGGGTGAAAACAGGTTGTTACTTCCTTGCAAACAAGGTTCCGTTACCGTTATGCCGTTATATATGCATGTCTATGTGTGTATGTGTGTGTGTGCTGTATGTCTGTAGATGGCGTATAAAAGAAAAGCACGTTATTGCCAATTTAACTTACATTGTGCATGTGTCTTTAAACAAAGATTTATGTACCCACTTGCATGCATACTCATAGCTACCCAAGTAACCGCTATGCTTATAAATATCTTTGGGTGTGTGTTTGTGTGTGTGGGTTTTGTTGTTGTTGGTTTTCTTCACATTGCTGTTGTTTTTCTTGTGTGTTGTGTGTTGTGGTGTGCGTGTGGGTAGGTGGGCGCGGGTCAGGTGTGCGCGTAATAACTTGCTATAGATGTGCGGTCGGAGGAAGGTAAGAACACTACGTGCCGAGTTGCCACTTAAATCAGCATAATGATATGCACTTATTGTTGTGGCAAATTTGTTAGCGGAAATGCTGTGAGAAACCGCCAGAAACCAGCCACAGGACTCTGAAGACGCACCGCACCATCACACCGCATCATACCACAACGCATGTCGATGTCGATTTCTTCATTTGCCTAATACGAGTCGACGCCATCATTAATCTAAAATATGGTAAAGACACACGCACTCACACAGATACACTCACACTCATATACTACTCGACACATATACTCAAACACAGCGAGCAATGTGCACGTAATTATGCTCAGCCATACGCACACAGAGGCGCACTCAAACACACACATTGGCGTAAGCCCTGTTAATCGTGACAAAAGCTTATTGCGGGTTATTTGGGCTACTTGTTTCACATCCGGCTTCAATGTCGCTGCCGGCAAAAACCAAAGTCAACACATGCACACACATACTTATGCATGTATAAGTGAGTATGTAATACAGTTATGGAGGCAAACATATGCGTGTGCGTCTGGTTCCACTGGCGGGCTGTCAGGCTAAGCAGAAGCGCGCGTCACTTGCACACACAAACACACACATACACACACACACATAATAAACATTTTAAACATTATATTCGTGTTTAGCAGCTTCTTGCCTTGTTGCTGCTGTTGTTGTTGTTGTTGTTACTGTTTTTGTTACTCTTACTGTTGTTGCTCTGTGTGGCTGTCTCTAACTGTGCGTGTGTGTCTGTGTGTGTGTAGCTGTTCGTTTTCTGAAAATTTACGGGTTTTAACGAATAATGGCGCTTGTGGGAAATGAACGTTTTGTGTGTCGCTTTTGCTTGTCATCGCATCACGCCGAACATTCGCAACGCATTCCACATAACATTCGCCACTTTATCAGCATTTTACTTTAGCCGTTATTACCAACGTCGGCCCACTCTCAGTGCATTAGCAGAAACACACATATGAGCACCCCCGACACACACACACACACAAGCATCTATGAGTTTTGCGACTCTCCAAGGAAATTAAAAAACAACTAAAACAAATTAACTATGTAATGACAAAGTCTTATATATATATACATCGAGTATACACACCTATAATATATACATATACTGCGGCTCCTTGAAAACAAGGATTCAGCTAGCAGCAAGCTAATAACGAATCAAGCATTTACCCAAAATTGAATTACTTATAATGCCTGCCCAACTTTGGCCCGACTTCCACCCCATCTGCGAGTATGGTAAGTATACGCCATGGATTCGAGCAATTCGCACTTGCAATGGCAAACGCTTTTAATGATGATCGATTTGGGTAAACAATGAAATATCCGCATTCAAATTTTATTGCCAGCAATCAAAGACGCTTCCTGTTCCCACACAGAGCTCGTATGTGTATATGTAGGTTGGTAATGGAATACTCCTACAAGAAGTACATAGACATTATCTACTTAAATTGCATTAATCTATCAAAGAGTGACGCCTTTTTGCTGTTTGCCTGCTAATTTTCAAATTGGAATTGAATAGTAGTTATTGTCTCTGCCATAAAATACCTATTTAAGGACATATACGTGTGCCTGTAGGGTGATTTTCTTTGAACGCCCGTTAAAAGTTATCAAAACTTGAACCCATTTGAAAATTGGCCACAATAAACTTGAGCCACCCCTTTGCTCACCTCTTGACGAAATAAAATCAGCTGCTCGCTCTTAGTATTCTCTAGTATTTCGTATCTTGTGGTATTTTTTACGTTACCAAGAAACGGTCACACCAGCTGACGTTTGTAAACAAATATGGAGTGCTGCCAGACTGTCAAACAGACTTTGTTGCAGTTTCTATAACAAATTTCAGATATATTAAAACTAAAGCAAAACAAATCATTAAATTGTGTTAGTTCTCAGGAAATGTGCAATAATTAGCTGCAATCTGGCCAGAAGCAACTCCTTATTGAGAATCCCAAAGCAACCACAGCAGCAGCAGCAACTATAAGCATTCCAATGCACTTTCTCCACATGGTGTAAAACCTGTCGTGCGGCTTTTTTGACATCTATTCGATATCAATAGAAAATACAGGCCAAAACGTAGTTGACTGTGTTGTTAGCAGACTACTAAGCACCTGCGTGGTGTTTGAACAACAACAATAACAACAGCTACAAGTTGATTGCCGTCTTTGCTGTTTTATTGGCCTGCCCGACGCGACAATGGAGCAACGACAGTCACATCTTGCCCACTCTTGAGTACGTTTCGATTAAATTCTCTCGCGCAAACGTTAAAAAAAAACAATAACGCAGAAAATATTTAGAATTAACATATGCATAGTTGAACCCGAGCATGTTTCTCAAATTGAGTCGTTTCATTGCCAAACGCTGAACGTAAGCTTCGATTGTCATGCACATCGCTGGCCAAATTATTCCTATGCTACTTTCACATTATATGGGATTATTACTTATTGCAGCCGTTCAACATATCAGTATATAGATTCTATATAAAAAGATGACATCAATTGAGGAGAAAGTACGCAGCATATTAAATGCTAAAGATCTGGGCGACATAACGACAGAACTTTGTGATTTCTCGCTTAAAGAGCAGAATGCGACGGCGGAGGCACAGGGTGTGCAGCCATCTTTGACATCAGACTTCGTGCCCAAAGTTGGCCAAACGATAAACTACATTGTCGCTTGTGTATTCTTCAATGAGAACGACGAGCTGCTAATGATCGAGGAGGCCAAAGCGAGCTGTGCAGGTGAGTGACAATTGTGAGTGACAAATCAAGAGTTTAATAACATGTTTCTGTCAAGGCAAATGGTATCTGCCCGCGGGTCGCATGGAAAAGGGTGAATCTATTACGGAAGCTGCCACACGGGAACTGTTTGAAGAGACGGGTCTGAACGCTGAAATCACTACACTGTTAGCCGTTGAATCAGCTGGTGGCTCTTGGTTTCGCTTTGTGCTAACGGGTCGTATTACAGGCGGTCGTCTAAAAACACCCGCCGATGCTGATTCCGAATCTATACAAGCGCTCTGGCTTCGCAATCCTACAGATGTGCCACTGCGGGCCAACGATATACTCAACATTATCGATATAGGACGTGCTTACCACCAAAACCAAAAGGCAAAGAACAAAACGGACAGTGCACGGCAGCCCCTGTGGCATAACAACATTTTGCCAACACGTTACCCACACAAACGCAATTATCTGCGCGTGCTGGCGGTGGTGCGGAAACGTGCCACCAACTCCATGAACATACTCATCAGCGAGAAAAACACACATCATTTTCCCACGGTGGAGATGCATCCAAACCGCAGTGTGCATTCAACATTGCGCAAATTCATGATTGAGATTTTTGGTGCTGAGCTACCACAACATCGACCACATGGCCTTCTTAGCGTGGAACATGCCACGTCGACAAATGAGAACACAGATGGCATCTGCTTGAATCTGCTGGTTGCCTTTAGGCCGGCACTCGAGGAGATTTCACTGATCGGTAAATGCATTTGGCAGGAGCTCAGCACGCCCCTAGATGAATCCCTGGCTCGGATTTTGAGTAGTAAAAATGCTTCCATACCACTAAACGTGATACGCTAGGTGCTTACTCTAGTTCTAGAATAATCTCTATCCATGGTGCGAGCTTATATATTCAATAATCAGTCTATAATATTGCCCACAGACTTGCAAAGTCTATATATATCTATGTTGACACAGATATATTTTCTATCTATCGACTTCTGTTAAAGATATATATAAAGAAAAGAAACTATCTTTCAATCCCGCAAGGATATTAATAAAACACAGTTTTACATATTTTGAATCGGTTTTTTTTTTGTTACACATATTTCAGTGCAGAATCAAATCTGAATATACTCGGTAATAATTCGATGTAAAATGCACTACACAATGTACGAAATAGACGTATTTTTAAAAAATGCTCGTATGGAATATCTATGTTCCAGTTTCTACCTTTGGGTGTATGTCGCAATATTTATCAACTATTTAACAGTTGACTAGGTCAATTACGTTTTACCTATAGCTATACTTTTACCTAAAGTAACATGCACGATGGTGAATAAGATTCAGTTAACAATCACTTAGTCCAGCCATACTTTCTGAAACACATCCATAAAGGAATCGTAGATCATAAACGTAATTGCCACATCTAGACACACGCGTCCCAGTCGCGGCACCGTGCCCTTGTAGAATGCTGTCACTCCCTCGTTGCGCAGTATTTGCATGGCACAATCCGCCGTATTCTTGTACTTAGCTGCCTCCAGTCCCTGCATGCGCGTCTTTACCACATCCAATGGCGTGTTGCCAAAAACGGATGCAGCGCCAGCTGTGGCACCAAACAGGCCCACCAGTAGCTTCGGCACCGGCTTGTTATTGTCACCATCCTAATAGAGAATTCGAGAATAGAATTATACATAGAACCGATAAAGAAATAATCTATGATAAATATTTGTAATTAAATTGGGAACGTTTCATGCCAACAGATAAAATACAATAATACAAGCTGAATGAGTACCTTGTAAAAATCTTTAAGTGTCTCGAGTACAAAGAATCGCATGGCTTGGTTGGATCCCTGCTTTAGAATGGTTGGTGTTAATCCCTTGTATATCCCACTAATACCTTCAGCTTTAATAATATGTTTGACGCCATGCGCAAAACCCTTATACTGAGGATTCGCGCTACGCTGATCATTTATAAATTTGACTTTAATTGTTTCCATGGGAGTAACAGCTATTATAGCTTCACAGACGCCAGCGCCTAGACCACAGAGCAGCTTGCCCGCTGAGCTTAGGTTACCATTGGCGTCCATGGCATGCCCACGAAGAAATTCAAAGGCGCCAAATCTGCAAAACATTGAATGAAAATAGATGAGCAGGTGCCGAATCAGATAAAAAATTAAACTCACCTGGCTGCCGACTTGGGTATGCTGCCATAAAGGAGAACGCTCAGACCCCGATATAGACCAAAGAATCCCCGCTGACTTACTGTTTTCTTCACACAGTCAACAACTCCATTGTACTGCTTCTTGGCACCTTTCTCGTCGAGCTGAAGCTGCGTCTTAACGTATTCAGTGGGATATGTTATGCAGATTTCAATACCACCCGTAATCCCACCAGCAACAATGCCCTTGAGTCCCTTGTTGCCACCGCTTGGCGCTGCAGCACCACTAGTGCTCATCCAGGGACGATATTTGTAGGGGCTAACAAACGAAGAATAAGGTGTGCGTTCCATTGTGAGCTGTAAACTTTTTTATAAAGAATATAACGGTAGACTTTGTGAATCTATGAAGAACCTCGGGTATAAAAATATGTAAGTATGTATGTGTTTCTGTGTGAGTGTTGGTACTGTTGTATTGTTTTATATTTGAAAGTATTTTATGATTATCTTGGAAACTAATTTTAGAAATAGAAAGTAAGTTAGAGTCTCTTGTCAAAATATACAAGTTGTGTGGGTGAATAGGGAAAATTTTACCAAAACATTCACTGATTTACTTTTCTTGGCATTGAAAAAGAAAAAAAGTTGTCCCCTTATGTGGTACCATTTCGAATTATGCAACTTGTTGTGTGCATAGCAAAATCGGAACTTCATATATTTATTCCATTTAACTTAAGTATGTAGCACTAAGGTTAGGTTTCTAGCTAATCTATAACAGCTACTTAGTTTGTGACAAATAATTCTGTTTTTATCGCACTGTTTTTTCCTTGAAAACAAAGTTCAAGCAAAGTGTGTGCTCTAAGCGACCCACCAGAAATGAGAATTTACTCTTCGAATCTTCTATTGATTGCAATAGCCAAAGATCATATGAAAATTGGGCATTTTTCAGTTTCAAATAAGTTATAAAAGAGCTGTTGGCAGAATTTGAAACCGACAAAATTCTCTTTGCGCTCTTTCCACTTGACAATTCTATTGCTTAAATAAGATTATATAAGTAGTGCATGAACCAAATAATTGATGGATCTATTGGAGATCAATATTTAAAAACATATGTACATTATGGGATTGTTTTTAGATAACAACACTTATTAAACATCAAACAAATATCTAACAGTTACGATAAAGATAAACAAAGTTCATGATAACTGTGCACAGACACACAAACACAAGTACAAAAGCTCACACACACACACACAGACACACACACACACAAGCACTTAACAGGCACATTTATAATTGTCAACAGTCTGGCTTTAATTGTACGACTTTGTACGACACTTTGATAAGCTTTTCTAATTGGAATTGAAATGTAAATGTAATTTTGCGGAACTGGAACTGGAATACAACTCACATAATTAGAAATAAATCAATCTAAAAATTAAAACAATTTCCCTAAGTCTACGGCTGTTTGATGAGCTGATTGGAATGCGACTGCGACGCGATCACGGCTAGGGCAGCGACTCAACTGGCTGCACCAATGAAAAAAAATTCCAATTTCCAATCGCAGAGAAAGCTAAAAATTCAAATAGCCAGCACATTTGTAAACAACCTAAACCCAACCAACTGTTTCTCGCTGAAGATCTGGTACGAGAGCGTACGCGAGAGGGAAAGAAAGAGAGCAAGCGAGAGTAAAGTGTCGGCGAAGAGCAAAAGTAACGGCGATGGCGTGATACTGGATTTTTATGACGACACAGCACAAAAAAAGGAAATCAAGAAACAAGATCTTTTTTCTCCAGCTCTTAATCAGCAAAACCCGTTTGGCGCAGTATAACTTAGTAAAGCTTTTTAGCTGGAAAAGCTCTGTTGTATAGTTTTAAGCAAACACAAAGCACTCGAAGACTATGAACAAATTATGTTTTAAACTTTTAAAGCGTGCGCAGTAAACAGCCGTAAAATAGACAACATTTTGTTCATACGATTACACAACGTACACGAAAACACACACACTGACACAAACACGCACGTACACCCAACACACATATTCTCGATATATTGGATTTCGCAAAATTATATCATGTGCAAACAAATCAAGTCAGTGTTCCACTTTTGCCATCGAATCGATATAAATGTTATCAGTTTATAACACGTCATATAAACTTTTTTGCTTCTACCAACCTATAGTTTTAATCAATAGCAATGCGGGTAACAATACCGACATCACCGGCAAACAGTGAATGTTAACTGAGGAAAAAAATATAAAGTCGTACACTGCTGGAAACGTCAAACTGTACAGCGCATGCTCCAAGTCCAGGCCACCTACACACTCTGCAGTGTAAAAGCACGCACACACACACACTTCCAACAGCAACATAAGCTGTTTATGAGCCGTCAAATAACTGCCAATATCATCATCATCACACAGGAAGTGTGTGGGAGCCCTTCTATTGTACTAGAGGTCCAATTGTTGCAAATATAAGCAATAATTCGCAAAATATCCGTCGACAATATCTTGATTTTACAGTCAAAGTGATTGGAAGAACAGAAATATATTAACATGTAAATCGAGATGTTATCAAAGCCGCCGACAAGTGTAAAAAGATTTTGGTCTTGACAAAACAAACCGCATTAGTCATCGATTACAATTGATATTATCTTCTGGGACATTGAAATTCAACAGAACTTTAAGGCAAATTATTAATTTTATTCAAAAGCATTTTGAAATATTCCATATGTTATTCACATACATTTCTTTGCATGAGTTTATAAATAAACATTAGAATTAAAGTGAAGTTCTTTATATAATATTACTGTTAATCAATAACAATATTACTAGGATTGGGATTAGTTTTGTAATGCAAAAATAGTTAAGACAGTTAATAGTTCAGTCATGTTTACAGTCGGGCATATTTAGACAGCCTTGTAGACGCGCACGCACTTTACTGCTCCAATGGTGAGTGTCTATAGGATAAGATAAGAAGTAAATCTAGTTAATATGGAGAGTTATTAAATTTAAGATTAAGCTTTATCAACTTACGGTAGTCAATTCGCTGTCACTGAACTCGCGCACAATGGTCGAGGGCTTATCACCCTTCTGCTCCTGTGTCAGCTTGTTGCCATCCAGGGTGATGACGCTCTTAACCTTGCGACCATCCAGAGTCTCCTCATCAAATTCCTCGCCCAGTTTGAAGCTGATTGCAGAGGTCTTGAATGTAGATGTGGTGGTCATGGTGTAGGTATCACCCTCCACGGTAACCTCCACAGTGGGGTTGACGGTGTTGCCCATTTTGCGCAGTACCATGCCAACGCCTATAAATTGACAATTCGTATGCATCAGATGAAGAATATACATAAATATATATATAATTTTATATGTAAAGATATCATGGTTGCAGATTTGGTAAGCAACTAATTGAATTAGCTTGTCAAAGTTGAAGACCTACACGCAATGTAAATCGTATTGTATTTAATTGAAATAATAAAGCTGAATTATGAAGTTCCCGGCATATACTCGTACACCCCAGACCAGACGTCCGTCCAACGTCAAGAGTCATGCTCAAGGTTAACAATGCGGGCAGATCTACAGTCTCCGGTACTTATCAATTGGTCAGTCCAAATATAGCAGACGACGTCGAGCGCAAGTGCAAGCAGTCTTATCTCAATGCACAAACAAAAGTGTATATATATATATATATATATATATATATATATATATATATATATATGTATATGTATGTATGTATGTTCCCTTTGTAGATCATTCAACAAACAGAGAAATCAATTATGCTCAATTATGTATTTATGGAGTTTAAAGTGGACAACCTTTTGGTCAACTGTTTGTGGTTCGATATGTTCCCACCATCTATCTGTCGGTCTATATATATTACTATGGGAACTACTCAGCTGTGCATACATAAAAATAAATTTTGCCTATATATTTTTCATTTTCATATCTCCAACAAGAAATAGATTATGAAAAACAAAAATCGAAACTATTGACGTTGCCATATAAATTGATAATGTACAAAGTGCAAAAAACGTTATCTCTAGACTTAAAACACATATATTACAATACAGGATGTATGTTTATCATATTACCGAATCGCAGGTACAAAAAGTATATACATATTCAATACCCTTGAAATCAGATTGCAGCTGATAGAACTACACGTATGTATTTCAAGGTCTATGTAGGACTATGTTCGTCTAAGTCTGAATGCGTTACTAATAGGTAATCGAAACCTTTTTCTAAGTACTATTGCAGTTTAGGCCTACGATATCACCTGAAAATTGAGACCTTGTTACTGGGCAATAGCAGCAGTTTAGCATTAGATTTAAACCGCAAGAGGCCGCACATAATAATAACAAAATAACAATTCAACACAATGCGGCAGCTGTTTCACTCGAATCAAATTTCCAAGTTCCCCGACTATGCCTAGACGCCCAAGTCTAGACTGATGAGATACCATTGGATACACGCAGAACAAAGTTCGGGTGTTACCCATACAACGTAATTCCTTTTAAAAGGTACTGCTATCATATATATGTATATAGGTATAACTATATATAGAGTATAACTATAACTATAAGTATCAAAAAATAATAAAAAATAAATTAAAAAAAAATTATTTGATGTTCAAAGTACACACTTGACTTAAATTAGTTTTTAAGTTTATTACCCCATTACTTCGCCCGATAAGTTTTATTGTTTCTATGCGCTTTGCACCTTAATCGTAAGTTCTTTGTAGAGCCGCATTTGGAATTGGAACAGGGCCTATGAACCCACAAATTATGCAGTAACCACGTTTTTTCGTTCTTTCTATTGCCTTTCTTTTATCTTTCTTTTTGCACATCTGCGAAAAAATAAAATGCCGGCCGGCTAGCGGGTGATGCGTGCTTTCGGCTTCTTCCTTTTACTCGACCTTTCTCTCGCATCTTTTCATGTATCATACACTCATACACTGACGTAATCGAATTTTTTTCTAGTAGGGGACTGTAGTCCTTATTGTGCACTTACCCAATTCCTTCATGTACTCATCGAAGTTCTCGGACTTGTCAAGCTTGTACTTCTTGCCAACGAAAGATGCCATTTTCAGTGTTTTATTTGGTTTAATTCAACGACAGCGAACAGACCAGCACAGTAAACTATACGCAACTAATGAAAGCTCGCACGACAACACTTCTTTTATATGCGCGGACGGCGTTGCCAGACCTAAGTATTATGCAAAAGCGCTCTGTGAGAAGCGAGAGCAATCAAAAAGCTTTGCACTCGTGTATTTATGATACCCCATACATAAAGCGATATCGATAACAGAACAATAAATATAAAACAAACTAAACAAATATAATTTAAAAGCAAATAAAGCTGGAAAAAATCTCATAGATGCTGCAAATGTGTAACAAACATGTAATAAATATGTAAGTATTGCATATATGTATATTTAAGATAAATCATTGAAACAGTATCTGAGTTGATATAAGCCAAACCCTATAAGAATTTCCCGCCTCCTGCATTCATATTCGTATGTATTTATGACATTTATTTTATTATATCTACAATACATATAAATACATATATGTATATTGCGTTCATTCTACTAAATTACACAACAATTGAATGGCAACAAAGAGCTCTTTTGATTAGTTTCTTTTTGTGCATGATTCGACGAATCAAAAGCCGCCAATCCCCGCCTCGACGCCCCTTCGAGTGATCAATTGCACTTTAATTGATTCAAACGCGCCGGCCTTATAACTGTCACAAGTATATCGCCATATCGCTATATCACCAATGGTGTGAGGTGAGAACTACAAGTTCAAGTGCCGGGAATCCACTATATATGAATCAAGATGATTTAAACATATAAAAGTATATGTCGCTGCCAACACCCACATTTGCTTTGTGTCTTCATCTGTAGCAAGATTTGATTCTAAAAATATAATATGAATATACTGTATGCACTTATTTATTGTTGTGAATATTTCTTATATATGTACATATAATATTGTAAATTGAGCAAATAATCTAATCGAGCGCTTTAATCCATAAAAGGCAATCGTTATCATTTTTACACAAACTTTGAATGCCACGTTTGTTGCGCCTTCCAAACCATTTTGTGGCTTTCTTATCTTATTAATTCAATTACTGCCACCACCGTTATCCATTGCAGCAATCAGGTATCCGTATCTAAAGTTTTATATTCAATTGTTGCTGTGCACTTATAGATATTTACATTTACTATGTTAAGTAAATTCTTATTAGCTCAAAGGATTACATTTTCAATAAAGGAAGGTTTTATTAAAAATACCAGGCAGACGAATGCATTTTCGAAAAAAAAAGTATTTGACAGATAGTTATTCCACGTATTTAATCACATTATCCTTTTTATCCTTGTTTATAGCCAGTTCGATCTAACTATGTCCGTCTGTTGGTCCATCTGTCTATTTTAGAGATTATAATTCTGTATGCAGTTCTTTTTTGGCACTTATCTAATTACTACTCATAATCTATACTGTAAATTTCATAAAAATCGGAAAAAATCACAAATGCTATTAAGTAAAGTTATTAAGTAAAGTTATTAAATAAAGTTATTATAGGTAGTTAAAGCTGTTTTCCGTGCAAACGCAAGAGGGACTTGACTGTAGTGTGTGTGTGTGTGTCTGTATGTAAATGTTTGCGGAACTCAGTAAGATTGTAAGTAAGGGCATATCCCACCAGGGTTAAAGGTTTCTCATAGTCGTGTACACTCGTCTACAGCATTATTACTCGCTTAAATCTATATTTATTAGAAAATAATCACAGCTTATGTAACCAATAAAACCATATATATATTAAATTCTTATCGGCTAGCTATTAATTTAATGAGTATAAAAAAGTTATTTGAGTAATCGTATATCAAACTATAAATTTTATACAGTAGAAGTTCGGTTTAACGAACCAATAAATGCAAGCCCCTGTACGTTAAATCGAATAGTTCGTTATCTCGAGTACTCAACTGAGGACCGTTGTCGCGAATCCGTTAAACGGAGTGTATGTTAAACTTGATGTCTACCGTATTATTATTTACTAAAAATATCATTATTATATACATATAATTATAAGTTATATATAGTATATGGAATATATATTGTTGTTCTTTATTCGAAATTATCTTTTACATAACAGAAGTGCGTTTTGTCTTCAACTTTATCTACTACTACTATATTTTTCGATATCACAAACAAACCTCCAAACAATTCCCCTTTTTATGTGGGTAAGCGGCCCTTCTCCTCGGTTCTCAAATGAAGTACTTAAGCTCATATAAGGCCATGCTTTTTCCTCTTGTGTGAATGTGTATACGTATATGTAAGTGTGGGTGAGTATGTATGTATGTATGTAAGTGTATGTATGTAAGTGTATGTATGTAAGTGTATGCATGTATGTATGTATTGTTTCTTTACGTTTTGCGTTGATTTTATGTTATGTTCACATATATTTCCTTTTTCTTTCGTTAAATTAAGCATAAGAGCTCGTTTTATAAGGTACTCAATGTAAAAATTTACAAGTACGCTAAATCGCAAATTCGTTAAACTGAGAGTATATTAAGCCGCACGTATTGTATTTAAAAATACTAATTATATGATATTGAATTAATATTTCTGTATAAGTTTATGAGCGGTATTTAAGGCGTTTCTGAAGAATTTGAACTGATTTTTAGCTATAGCTACCTTCAGTACTCCATGCGAATTATGGCTAAAACGTCATTTTAAATTACAGGACGTTTTTGCCATAGAGGTAAATACAATGCTTACGAGTTCTGGGCAATCGTCTTATTACCGTGGATAACATAGCGAGGTGTGCTTTAATTAATGGTGTAACAAAGTACTTAGTTACTCTTAAGCATATATCAGCTGCATAAGAGGTTCTTAATATTTCTAAATATTTATTTGAATCTACCCCCATAGATTGCAAGCAGTGTACTTTAAGTAATGAACATCTTTCTTAACGAAGTTCTGAGCAATTGTCGTTAAGAAAGCAGTTCAATATGATTTCAAAAGCTTCATGCAAGCAAGAGACATTCGGCGCCATTGATATTTGTTTTAAAATTGTGTAACTGATAAGGAAACACCCAAAAGTTACTCTTTGAATGTTTAAGAGAAAATATATACAATAATATTTTATTTTATAATGACTTGCATTTTTTTCGCTAGCTTTCTATTTTGTCAATGTATATCAGTATCTCTTAATTGATTCTTTTAAGTTGTGCTGGGAACACACTTTGATCATTATTTTCTTTCTAAAATGGTGCCAATACTGCAAATATATATATTAAATGTATATACTTTATACCCATAATAGATAGCATGCCGGTTGGCCTTCAAAGATAACACACAAATCTGAAGGTTCGTCAAAGAGAGAATGTGAAAAGAGATTGTTCTTCCCAACTAAATGTAGGATGTACACCGATCAAAAGCTCTAGAGAGAAAAGAGTAGCCGTTGTTTATATATTTTATACAGAGCTTTTCATACTAGCAATGCCTCTAAAACAAAGGGAGCCGCTGAGTTGTGCGTTAGAGCGAGTTCGGCGGTTGAACCGTGAGCAATGTGAATTGGCTGTGAGTGGAAAACAATGGTGCTGGGAATGTTCGATAAGTAAAACGCTGCCAACCAAACGAAAATAAGCAATAAAAACAAAATTATTCATTATCTATCTATGGTGCATAAACACATACATATGTTTCAATGACGAAATACTGTGGGACTTATAATAGTATAAATGCAATTCGATGCAGAAACATCCAATAACTACAGTAATCACATAAACTTCGTGTTAGCAATTCAAAGAGTCGAATGCTGTTACGATATCGTAATATCTAAATACTATATAGTGTGAGTGGAAAATTTTAAGTTCACTAAAATGAAATATATTCGGTATCATCTAATGCCATAATACACTATAATTTAGTAATAATTATATTAGCAAGAAGCGCGTGTCCCGCATCCCTTCTGGAGTGCTAATGAAAGAGTCACCAATTTGAAATAAATTTGCGTAAACTAAATGTCACACTGAAATCTCATGTAAAGTACCTAAAAAACGAGAATTGGATGTGCTAAGTAAATAAACGGAGTGTATTCCTCTATATATAGTAATTGTACTTACTTAGGCAATAAATAAGAAAATTTAACGCGACCAAGATGCAGGCATTAAAGGCCGATGAGCTGAGGGAGAATCCCGTCGAGCGCGCCAATTGGTTGTCGGAAGTCATGTTCTGGTAAGTACAGAAAGAAATCATAGATACGATCAATATAGCGCCCATTGGGTTCCAAGCAACATCGACAATTTTTTTCTGTTTAACTTTATTCCATTATAATATTCAGTGGGTCGTTTAATTTATATGGTTAGCGCGTCGGGGCTGGGTTCAGCCAAACCCCATGTTATAAATATATATATAAACATATACACAATGCATAGATACATATACATATGTATTTGCCTGAAGTATTCAAGCTATTCAATTGATTGTCACTTAAGGAAACTTTAATTTGCCGCTCAGCCAAATGTAGACTCAAACGCTAATAAGATTCGATCGTCTGTCCAACTCACCGTAAATGTGATTCCAAATGGTCTAACTTAAACATTAAGCCATAATGACATTGCATGATGATAAGGTACCCTTATATTAAATCAAGACATTTGCATTGTATAACTGGCATTTATCTTCGTGTAACAAAAAAGAATGCGAACTTGACTTACATTCCAATGAGTAAAAATGGGGATCTCGTTCATTCTTTAAACTAAAACTATTCTTAAGAAATCTGGATAAATAGAGAAAATTAAAAATTCTGTTGCCTATCAACTCACAAGGTAAATCCTCCAGCTGACGTAATGCTATAAAATATTATGAAATTCATGAAACGTCTTAAAAAGCAGATGGACAAAAAGCTGATAATAACTATTATAAGTCCGTTAACACCTAGATAAAATGATGCTGATTAAGTGTTCTTGTCTTTGGCATGATAAAATATCAACGTTATCTCTATATGTCTTCCGTCTCTATAAACTTATAGCTTCGCCATGCCCGTCTTGTTCAAGGGGCGCAAGAAGACTTTGGAGCAAACAGATCTCTATCGGCCGCTTAAGAAGCACAAGTCAGGTAGGAGTATGAAGGTATCAGTTATATATATCATTATATTTACATCTTTATAACTATTGTAGATACGCTTGGAGATCGCCTGAGCGCGGTATGGGATGAGGAAGTTGCTCGTAGGAAAGCCCAAAATCAACCTCCGCGTTTGGGACGGGTTGTAACTCGCGTATTTGGCTGGCCTCTGTTCCTAACAGGATTATTGCTCTTCCTACAGGAGTTCGTTACCAAGTGAGTTTCCTTTTAACCAACACCTCTGGTCGTTCTATTCAAACCTTTTTTTATCCTAGGATCACTCAGCCCATATGCTTATTTGGTATTATGTCCTACTTTGCGGGCGACGACAGGAACCTAGCGAAGGCACAGATCTATGCGGGAGGTCTCATTTCCGCTTCCGTACTCACAGTCTTCTTTGGACACCCGTATATGTTGGGTCTACTGCATCTGGGCATGAAAATGCGCGTTGCTTTATGCAGTTTGATCTATCGAAAGGCGTTGCGCTTGAGTCGAACTGCCTTGGGAGATACAACTATTGGCCAAGTGGTGAATCTGCTATCCAATGATGTGGGTCGATTTGATACTGTGCTGATCAATGTACATTACTTGTGGGTAGCTCCACTGGAACTGATCGTAGTTACTTATTTAATGTATGACCAGGTCAGTACATCTCAAGACAGAATTTAAGTATGTGTTTTAATATCTTCTCCCTTACAGATCGGAATATCGTCTCTCTTTGGAGTAGCCATAATGCTGCTCTTTCTGCCTTTACAAGCATATCTCGGCAAGAGGACATCGGTACTCCGTCTGCGAACTGCCCTCCGCACGGATGAGCGTGTACGTATGATGAACGAGATTATATCGGGCATCCAGGTGATTAAGATGTATGCCTGGGAGAAGCCCTTTGGGAAGCTTGTCGAGCATACGCGTTACAAGGAGATGCTCTCCATTAAGCAAGTCAACTATATACGGGGCATCCTGATATCCTTTGCCATGTTCCTATCGCGCGTCTTCACATTCGCTAGCCTGGTTGGGTTTGTGCTGCTTGGAAACATTTTGACTGCTGAAAAAGCCTTCTTTGTGACTGCCTACTACAACATACTGAAACGGTCGATCACCATGTTCTTTCCGCAAGGAATCTCACAGTTCGCGGAACTTTTGGTGTCTATCAGGCGACTGGAAACATTTATGCATCGGGAGGAGACTCTAGTCAGGGACAATGTAGATGAGATTACTAACGTGTCATCGGTTAACGACAAGGGACAAGGCTCTCCAAGCAATGGCGATGTGCCAAAAGTAGAAAGCAATGAGGACACCCTTCTGGACTTCAATCAGTTCCATGCCAAATGGGACAGCAAAGCCACGGAGAGCACCCTAGAGAATATTAATCTACAGCTATGTCGTCGCCAACTGGTGGCTGTGATTGGACCCGTGGGAGCAGGTAAATCGAGTCTGATACAAGCCATTCTCGGCGAGCTGCCTGCCTCCAGCGGCAACCTTAGGGTAAGCGGCAGATACTCCTATGCCTCCCAGGAACCTTGGCTTTTTACTGGAACAGTCAGGGAGAACATTCTCTTTGGATTGACTTTAGACAAACATCGCTATCGCACTGTAATTAAAAAGTGTGCACTGGAACGTGACTTCGAGCTACTCCCTCAGGGTGATAAGACGATTGTTGGAGAGCGTGGAGCATCTCTTTCGGGCGGACAAAAGGCTCGCATAAGCCTGGCCAGAGCTGTCTATCGTCGGGCGGACATCTACCTATTGGATGATCCATTAAGTGCCGTGGACACACACGTGGGTCGCCACTTGTTTGATCAGTGCATGCGAGGATATCTAAGGAGTGAGCTAGTCATATTGGTCACCCATCAGCTTCAGTTTCTGGAGCACGCTGATCTTGTTGTAATTATGGATAAGGGCAAAATCAGTGCAATGGGTACATATGCTAAGATGCAGAAAAGTGGCTTGGACTTTGCACAACTGTTGACCGATCCTAATAAGGCTGATGAGGCATTGGATGGCCATGAAAGCGATGCTGGTGATATCTGGGATCGTGTGAGTTTGGCCTCGCGAAGTCGACGTGGAAGTAAAACAAGCCGCCAGGGCTCACGCAACGAGAGCTCCACATCTTTAAGCTCCATGGCCGATTCGATTGCCCAGGATAAGACTATGGCTCCACAGGAGACTCGCGTCGAGGGCAAGATCGGCTTGAGTCTTTATAAGGAGTACTTCACTGCAGGCAGTGGTTGGCTGATGATAAGTTTTATGGTGTTCCTTTGCTTGGGCACACAAGTTCTCGGCTCCTCAGCGGATGTTTTCCTTTCCTACTGGTAAGTCATCTCTTAAGCTCTCATCTGTGGAAATAAGATGTATTCTTTTCTTAATCCTAGGGTTGACAAAAACAAAAACGCTGCAGATAGAAACTCTGATCCAGTCGATATATACTACTTCACTGCCCTCAATGTAGCCGTAATTATGTTCACCTTGGCACGAACTATGCTCTTCTACAAGCTAGCTATGCGCAGTTCCACAAAGCTACACAATGCCATGTTCCGTGGAATCACCAGAGCAGCTATGTTCTTCTTTAACACAAATCCGTCAGGACGAATATTGAATCGGTTCTCAAAAGATCTGGGTCAGATTGACGAACTGCTGCCCACCGTTATGTTGGATGTGGTGCAGATCTTTCTTACCTTGACGGGTATCATCGTTGTCATCTGCATAACGAACCCCTATTATCTAATCCTAACCCTCGGACTGGGAATCATTTTCTATTACATAAGACAATTTTATTTGAAGACATCGCGAAATGTTAAAAGACTAGAGGCGGTTGCCAGATCACCAATCTACTCCCACCTTAGCGCTTCCCTTAATGGACTACCCACTATTAGAGCATTGGGAGCCCAGAAGACGCTAATTGCTGAGTTTGATAACCTGCAGGACCTGCACAGCTCTGGCTACTACTCATTTCTGTCCACTAATCGAGCCTTCGGCTACTACCTCGACTTATTCTGCAGTATGTACCTTGTGATAATTATAATCAACTACTTCATCAATGAGCCCGAAAACTCTGGAGAGGTGGGATTAGCCATTACCCAGGCCATGGGTATGACCGGCATGGTTCAGTGGGGCATGCGTCAATCTGCGGAGCTGGAGAACACCATGACGGCAGTCGAACGTGTCGTCGAGTACGATGAAATTGAACCAGAGGGCGAGTATGAATCCATGGCGGAAAAGAAACCACCTGTCACTTGGCCGGATCAAGGCAAAATTGTGGCTGATGATCTAAGTCTACGCTACTTTCCCGATCCACAATCCAAGTATGTGCTCAAATCGCTTAACTTCGAGATTAAGCCCATGGAAAAAGTGGGCATTGTTGGTCGGACAGGTGCCGGCAAGTCGTCTCTTATAAATGCCCTCTTCCGGCTGTCCTACAACGATGGCTCCATCATCATAGACAGCCGTAACACCAACGAACTGGGACTGCACGATTTGAGGAGCAAGATCTCGATTATACCACAGGAACCGGTGCTTTTCTCAGGTAGTATGCGCTACAATCTGGATCCTTTCGAGGAATATAGCGATGCCAAGCTGTGGGATGCCCTGGAGGAGGTGAAGTTGAAGCCCCTCATTAGTGAACTTCCCAGTGGCTTACAAAGCAAAATCTCAGAAGGTGGCACCAACTTCAGTGTGGGCCAGAGACAACTGGTGTGTCTAGCACGCGCTATTCTTCGCGAGAATCGTATTCTGGTAATGGACGAGGCCACAGCCAATGTGGATCCACAGACAGATGCCCTCATACAAACGACGATTAGAAATAAGTTCAGGGAATGTACAGTACTGACAATTGCCCATCGGTTGAATACGATTATGGACTCGGACAAGGTGATGGTCATGGATGCTGGCCAGATGGTGGAGTATGGCTCACCCTACGAGCTCCTGACTAACTGTGAGTCAAAAATCTTTCACAGTATGGTCATGGAGACGGGACAAAGCAGCTTTGACAGTTTGCTTAAAGTAGCGGAGAAGGTGAGAATGAAACTAGGATAGCTTGTCATAAAGCTAATTTCCAATATTTATTTACAGGCGCAATTTGAATCACAAAAGTCTAAAACTGCCTAGGATCAAGGAATAATCCAAATTAGTTTTAATAATGTCCTTAATTAGTTCAAGCATAAGTCTCATACAAATTATACTATAATACTTCCGATGCTAAGGAAACAATTATGTATATATATATTATTATATTATATAGACGCGCATTTTACCGCTGGCATTTAAAAATTGAATAATGCTACTTTAAGTATTATTTGTATATTTATACACTATGAAATGTAATGCTAAAAGGATTTAATGTTTACTTAAGAAAACTCAAATAAGGATTATTGAATCCAGTTTCTTAATCTCAGCCGCTTTAATTTTTGAATCTAAAGTTTAACATTTTGTGTTAGGCTTAAAAAATTTGTTTAAAAATAAAAACGTGTTTTTTTCTTTCAAAGTTTTTGCAATTGGTAAAATTAAGTATCTTTATATATACATAGAACATCTACATATGTGAAGCTAGAAAGATACTTTTGTAACCTTATAATAGATCTATTTTCATCTTGTATAGACTTTATCATCATTTATTACAGAGATCAAGGTACAAATACCGTTTAGAAATGGTTTGTTGCTATGCAAAGCAATTTAAATTAGAATCCAATAGGAATTCATTTATCAAAAATTTTTACATATTATGTGGCTTTATTACCAAGGGGCAGCTAAAATAGAAGAAATATCAAAATTTGTATAACTAAAAGTGTTTAAATCTATTTATAGTATCTGTAACTAAGACAAATTAAGACAGCGTTGATATTGCTTGATCATATAAGTTTACTGCAGAGCTTATCTAAATTTATATCTTTTGCTTAATTGATTATTAACCCTGATACCGGTTGTGTATCTATTGCAGAGGTACTTGACTGATTACAAGACTTCAGGTACCAATCATGCTGGATGATATGTCGACTATGTCCATTACGGCTTATCACAAATGTAAACAAATGCTCAAAATCAACAAACATGATTTTCAATTTCATATAAAAGAGTTGTGCATCTAAGAGAATTAATAAGAGCAGTTAAGAGAAAATATCAATCTCACAGCTGCGGAGAGTAAAAAGCAACAGGTAATTGTATAGTACTTATACTCGTATGTAAATATTAATAAAATCACACTCAAATGGTTGTATGAATCTGTAACCCCAATCAAATGTTTATACATTTTATATGATCAAACCTGTTAACAGAGGAAGTGAGTGAGGGTTATGTGGAGATATATTTAAAAATACATATATTTTTCATAGATTTTGTTTTGGCCTTCAAAAATTACAAGACCGATACTTCCAACGGGTTCGAGTGTTTCATATGTATGAAAAGCTGTTTACTATTGTTTACTTTAATATGTTTATATATGCAATACATGATATATACTAAGCTTTTTCACCAGGGCTCTTAAAAACTTGTTGAAAACTCATTGCGTTTGATTGATTGATTTTATTTATAAAATAATATGATGCAAACCTAAAGTGCAAATCAAATGAGTTCAATGGGCTACAAACAATTTTGAAGTTTTTGAAATAATAATAAAATTAATATAAAAATATCTCAGATTCAAAATCGTAAAATATGTGTAATCATACTTGTAAACAAAGTGGAACAAAACCAGTTTCACCTAATAAACCCAATGCGCAATAAAGCAGTTTTAAAGCAGTTTAATTCTAACAACAAAGTAGTTCAATTTGAATTACATACTTATCTGCATATAAACGTATTCCATAGCTAATTTCTGTAATATTTCCCTTAACTTCGCTATTTTAAGTACCTGTGTGTAAAAACACATGTACACAGCTAACACCACGACAGATAACTGATAAGATAATGGAATATGCTTGAAAAATATTTAGTTGGGATTGAAAGCTCTGAATGAAAGCTCACATTGAACATTAGAGAGAGCGTATGCCAGAATTGTTTATAAAATTCGATCAGTTCGCAGTGCACTCGCCAGCTGTTCAGCTGTGTTTTAGAAGTAGTTCCGTGCTCGGAAAAGTAAAACAGCTGGGTTGAAGCAGAGACAAGTAATTATTAATTGTGAATTTAATATATATTATTAAAAATTTCTATTAAACACAATTCAAATATATAATACGGTTCAACTACAATTTGTGTGCACATTGTGCCATAGTACTTAAGTTACAATAACTTAAAACAAAGTGATTTTGCCACAAGCAGCTGGCACAGTGGGACAATAAAATATTTGTGTTAGAATTAAAATGAAATTCTGCGAAACTAAAGTACAAAACTCATTATGTCAGCAATCTTGCTATTGCGTGCTAACCAAGTGATATAAAACTTTTAGAAATATACATATATACATACATATATATTTGTAAACAATAAATCTCAAGGAATATTTTTTAATATTACAAAGTAAACATATACAAACAAAAGTGAAAATGCAATCTATCAAAGCCGATGAACTTGTGGAGAATCCGCGAGAACGCAGCAGCCTTTTCTCTCAACTGATGCTGTGGTAAGTCTTCCCACTGTCTTTCATACATTTGGATATATGCCGATCAAATATAGCTGACAGCGTGATAATTAACCATATAAATCAATATATTAAGCAGATTAAAGTGAAATAAAGTAATTTAATTGATTATCGCTGTAAGACTATAACCGATTGTAGTATAAACTATAATACATCCCAAGTAATGGAAGACGAGGTCATTTCCAGATTTTAACTGATATGTCGACTCACGATGAGTCGATGACAATGCAAATTAGGCTATTTTATATCTTATCATTATGAGCTTAAATAGATACGAGTTCTCCAACAAAATATAAAGATATCCAAAGTTCTACATAATATACAATAAAACGGCAGACACGGAAGTTTTTTTCCACCACAAAGAAGCACCCTCCATGATTATAATTATTTATATTATTTTATTATTATATTTATTTCAATGAAGTCTAGTATGGATTTGGCTTCGATCAACTTTTATTCTGTATAAAAAATAGTGTATACACATAAAGAAATATAATATATAAAATTCCATTCTAATTATAATTCATCTACAACATTTATTTGATCTATATTTTTATAATCGTGTATGGGATTCTTTACGGCCGTAAAGCTTTGCCATTCCCGTGTTACTGAAGGGACGGAAAAAGGCACTCGAGCAGCCGGATCTATACCGTCCGCTAAAAGAACACAAATCAGGTGAGTTATATACTTAGATAATATTAGTAAATCATACAAGTTTTACAGCCTATAAACTACTTATCTCGTGTTGATTAAACTTGAAGCTTTAAAGTGTTGAAACCAGAGCTGACATGGCCAAATTCATGGATTCTTATCAAGAATCGCGATGCTGGCAGAGAGCCAAAGCAAAATCACTCCTATGGTTTATACTCCAATTAGATACTTTACATTTTCTGCTAATATCTGGTAGGTAACATTGATTTGTTAAAGTCAAGTTAGTTAGTATTTGTCACCTGCATTTTGAGCACCGATAGGAAGAAGGATAATAAAAATAGTTAATAAGAAGGCAATTCTAATGTTTTATCTGGTCTTTGTCTCTTACTGATAACTGATTTATATATAAATTTTATTAGATTCACTTGGTGACCGCTTGTGCGCAGCATGGGATGAGGAAGTGGCTAAGAGGTCAGCTCAAAAGAAACAGCCGCGACTTGGCCGCGTTCTGGTGCGCATATTTGGCTTTCATCTATTTTTAAATGGAATATTAATGGGCGTTAGAGAATTCCTTACAAAGTAAATAACATTTAACATATTATCCCTGATCATTTAAAACAATCTTCTTGGCTTTCAGGGTACCACAGCCCATTTTCCTCTTTGGCATAATGGCGTACTTTTCTGGCGAGGAGCCTGATCCTTTGACTGCCCAGCTGCATGCGGCGGGCCTCATCGCTACCTCTGTGATCTCTGTTATGGCTGGTCATCCCTTCTTACTAAGTCAGATGCATCTGGGCATGAAAATGCGCATTGCGCTGTCTAGCTTGGTCTACCGGAAGTCACTGCGCTTGAGTCGCACCGCTCTCTCCGATACATCTACTGGCCAGGTTGTCAATCTCTTGTCCAACGATATGGCACGCTTCGATACAATCCTTATAATTCTACATTATCTATGGCTGGCCCCATTGGAGCTCGCTCTGGTTACATATTTTATGTATGAAAAGGTAACGTAAAGATAAAGTAAAGATAAAAAGGTAAACAAAACAAATTTCGATATCTATCCATTGCAGATTGGAGTCTCCTCCCTTTTTGGGGTAGCGATAATGTTGCTGGTTCTCCCTTTACAGTCTTATCTGGCCAAGAAGACGTCAGGGCTACGGCTTCTTACGGCAATGCGAACAGATGAACGCGTACGAATGATGAACGAGATTATATCGGGCATCCAGGTGATTAAGATGTACGCCTGGGAGAAGCCTTTCAGTAATCTTGTGGAAAACACGCGTCTTAAGGAGATGACCTGCATCAAGAAGGTCAACTACATTCGTGGCATACTCATATCCTTTGGCATGTGTCTATCTCGCGTTTTCACTTTTGCCAGCTTAGTGGGATTCGTGCTCCTAGGACATGTCTTAACTGCCGGCAAGGCCTTTTTCATAACCGCCTACTACAATTTGCTGCAGCGAGCGGTAACTAATTTCTTTCCAATGGGAATCTCACAATGCGCTGAGCTTTTGGTGTCCATTAAACGTCTTGAGACATTTATGCATCGGGAGGAGATTCAACTTCAAGACCATTCCATTACGTTGTCTGGATTGGTTGAAGACAACGAAAAAGGCTCAAATATCAGTAAAACAAATGGCACTGTGTCAAAGCACGAGGGAACCGAGGAGAGTCTTGTGGAGTTTAACCAGTTCCATGCAAAGTGGGACACCAATGCCACGGAGAGCACCCTAGAGAATATTAATCTACAGCTGTCTCGTCGCCAACTAGTGGCTGTCATTGGACCCGTGGGAGCAGGTAAATCGAGTCTGATACAAGCCATTCTCGGCGAGCTGCCTGCCTCCAGCGGCAACCTTAGGGTAAACGGCAGATACTCCTATGCCTCCCAGGAACCTTGGCTTTTTACTGGAACAGTCAGGGAGAACATTCTCTTTGGATTGACTTTAGACAAACTTCGCTATCGCACTGTAATTAAAAAGTGTGCACTGGAACGCGACTTCGAGCTACTCCCTCAGGGTGATAAGACGATCGTTGGAGAGCGTGGAGCATCTCTTTCGGGCGGACAAAAGGCTCGCATAAGCCTGGCCAGAGCTGTTTATCGTCGGGCGGACATCTACCTATTGGATGATCCATTAAGTGCCGTGGACACACACGTGGGTCGTCTATTATTTGATCAATGCATGAAGAGCTATCTAGGGAATGAGCTAGTTATACTGGTCACACATCAGCTTCAGTTTCTGGAACAAGCTGATCTCATTATAATAATGGACAAGGGCAAGATCAGTGCCATGGGAACGTATGCCACAATGCAGAAAAGTGGTTTGGACTTTGCACAGCTGTTAACCCATGCCAACAAAACAGATGAAGAGGTCCATAACCATGATATCGATGCTGGCGACAGTTTAGATTGCATAAGTTTGGGCTCACGAAAAAGATGTGGCAGTAAAAGCAGTCGGCAAACGTCCAGAACAGACAGCTTTATTTCCCTGAACTCCATGGCCGAGTCCATTATACAGGAGGCGCCTCAACAAGAGGCTCGCATCGCAGGCAAAATAGGGCTGGGTCTCTATAGGGAATACTTTACTGCCGGCAGTGGTTGGTTCCTAATCATATTATTTATGATCCTATGTGTTGGCACCCAATTTGTTGTCTCTGCAGCAGATATATTCCTCTCATACTGGTAAGTGTATACATCATACTGAATGAATCCCAATGGATGACTTGCTATCCTCTGTTTGTTTTAGGGTTGACAAGAATAAGAGCTACACGGATATGGACACTGATCCTCTAGACATGTACTACTTCACAGCACTCAATGTAGCTGCAATCTCGCTTAGCATAATACGGCCCATACTTTTCTTTACTATGGCCAGGCGCACCTCCACGAGATTACACAATTCGATGTTCCGTGGCATTATCAGGGCAGCGATGTACTTCTTCAACACAAATCCATCGGGACGGATATTGAATCGGTTCTCAAAGGATTTGGGGCAACTGGATGAAATCTTGCCAACAATCATGCTAGATGTGATGCAAATCTTTCTCACTTTAGCGGGCATTATTGTTGTCATCTGCATAACAAATCCATATTTCCTAATCCTCACCCTGGCACTGGCCATCATTTTCTATTTCATTCGAGAGTTCTACCTGAAGACATCGCGAGATGTTAAACGGCTTGAGGCGATCGCCAGATCACCGATATACTCGCACCTTAGTGCTTCTATAAATGGATTGCCCACAATCAGAGCTATGAGAGCTGAGAAGGCACTTATTGCCGAGTTCGATAATCTGCAGGATCTGCACAGTTCCAGCTACTACACTTTTCTGACAACAAGTCGAGCATTTGGTTACTATATAGACTTCTTTTTGACCTTATACGTTATCATCATAGTACTTAACTACTTCATCAATCCGCCAACCAAGACTGGTGAGGTAGGACTTGCAATTACCCAAGCCCTGGGCTTGGCTGGCATAGTTCAATATGGCATGACACAATCCGCGGAACTGGAAAACACCATGACTGCAGTCGAGCGCATCCTAGAGTATGATGAAATCGAACCAGAGGGCGAATACGATTCTGAGCCGCAAAAGAAACCACCTGTTACATGGCCGGAGCAGGGCAAAATTGTGGCTGACGATCTCTGTCTACGCTACTTTCCCGATCCACAATCGAAGTATGTGCTCAAATCGCTTAACTTCGAGATTAAGCCCATGGAAAAGGTGGGAATTGTTGGTCGGACAGGTGCCGGCAAGTCGTCTCTTATAAATGCCCTCTTCCGGCTGTCCTACAACGATGGCTCCATCATCATAGACAGCCGTAACACCAACGAACTGGGACTGCACGATTTGAGGAGCAAGATCTCGATTATACCACAGGAACCGGTGCTTTTCTCAGGTAGTATGCGCTACAATCTGGATCCTTTCGAGGAATATAGCGATGCCAAGCTGTGGGATGCCCTGGAGGAGGTGAAGTTGAAGCCCCTCATTAGTGAACTTCCCAGTGGCTTACAAAGCAAAATCTCAGAAGGTGGCACCAACTTCAGTGTGGGCCAGAGACAACTGGTGTGTCTAGCACGCGCTATTCTTCGCGAGAATCGTATTCTGGTAATGGACGAGGCCACAGCCAATGTGGATCCACAGACAGATGCCCTCATACAAACCACGATTAGAAATAAGTTCAGGGAGTGTACAGTACTGACAATTGCCCATCGGTTGAATACGATTATGGACTCGGACAAGGTGATGGTCATGGATGCTGGCCAGATGGTGGAATTTGGTTCTCCCTATGAGCTGCTGACCCAAGGCGAGTCGAAAATCTTCTACAGTATGGTCATGGAGACGGGACAAAGCAGCTTTGATAGTTTGATTAAAGTAGCGGAAAAGGTGAGCAGAACATCAAGGGTAGTCCATAACTAATTATACGCATTTATTCGCAGGCACATTTGGAATCACAGAAACATAAAACTGCTTAAGACCTATGGTTCGATTAAAACGTGTTACTTAAATATTTTTTAAGATCTTCAATAAACATTACTAAACTTTATTTTATATAGATAATTCTTTCTAATAGTCACTTCGTAAAATCGTTAATTTTTACTGAAAAGTTAATTTTGTCCTTGCTCGTAGTGCAATCGAATTACAGCGTGTCAAGTGGATTAAATTCAAACATTAATTTTTGAAACTTGCGAAAGTCTAGGCCTGGCTTTGACCAGGCTGTGAGAATTGTACGGCTACCTTCCAGCGGAGCATGGGCAGCATTGTCATGGGAATCGCGCTAAGGAAGTGCTTTGGAATCCAGGAGAAAATAATCAGAAGAATGGGAAGCCCATGCACAACAATCAGTTGGGAGAGGCATTCCCTAACACTTTGCCAGGGTCCGCGATTGCGAACGAAAAAGAAAAAGAACAGACACATTGCATCACAGATTAGGAACAATGCAATGAAGATGCCACGGATATTTTGGCGAGCATGGGCGCAGAAGGCGTACATGCTGGACATAATAATAATAGTGGGGATAAACAACTTGAGTATGATCAACGAACTAATAACAACCATGGAGAATTCCGTCACAAAAACACGCGATGTGTTGGGATCGAATGAATTAACTTCCGGAAGATTTCCAGTGCCAATCACGGCAAAGTAAGTATAGATCAGTATGAGCGCGGCATACCGATAATTACTGTGAATTTCCTGTGCTGGTGTCAATGACTTGGCTGGCTTCTCCAATTCATCCTCATTATCTTTATTCTCCGTTTCCTTAGACTGCTCATGAACCTCTATTCCCAATAGAAACTCGGTGCAGAGAACTTGTACAAAGATCGACTCATACGAAAGGCACAATAGTGTATAAACTGTGCTCAGATTAAACAGGATCAGCTGGATACGATGCTTGGGCGTCTTTGTTCTACTATACGGTATAGTGATAAGGGCATAGGCCAAATAGATCCAGGCCAAGCCATGTAGCACTTGGCCAACTTCCTCCTTTATCAAGCGGCGATGGATGCAGTAACTGCCCAACACCAATGCGCCCACATTAGACAACCACACACGCCACTGGTGGGACTCATTCAGTACCAATGGACGGAGAATAGTGAGCACCATACTTAGATACAGCAAATACTTGTCACTGAAACCCAAGCTGGGCCTTATCGCACAAAATCCTGTCAATAGCGTGACTAGAAGTATCCATATCCAAAACTTCACCGTAGGCCCTTTAAATGCACGTCGATTGTTGGCACACACCACAAACGCATAGCCCAAACAAATGATGCGTCTATAGGAGAATACGTAGATAAGCAGCGTGACTGTACCCACAATCCAGGCCAGCTGCATGAGCGGCGCATTGATATAGGTGCTGTGCACTCCACGCTCCCGTAGTGCCAATATCCAAACAGGCAACGGCACCAGCAAATAAAAGCTTGTCCAGCAGGGCAACTTGTGTAAGTAGAACAACATTGCCATCAATGCCTCTAGCGCAGCCAAGAGGATGATAGGTACTGAGGTCCATTCCATCTTTGGTGTCTTCGATGGGCGAGACTGCTTCGCCACCAAGTAGTAGAACCATCCCAGATACGTCATTACACAGGCCACAAATAGCGGAATGCGATAGTAATTTCTATAGTAGTCCAGGCAATCCAATGCAAGCTTCATCATGTGCTGGCTATGCTTGATCGACTCCTTAAAACAGCCCAATTGCATTTGTCTGAAGATCTGATGGTGATAGTGCCAGATTCTCTGTTTATCTAAACCCTCAAATCTGGGCATCCATTTGACTATGTCGCCAGCCTGATGAGTTTCTAGGATTCCCTCAACCTGGGATAACAGCTGTAGAGCATTCAGATGCATCGAATGTGCTTCGTATTCCTCGCTAACATTCATATAACCCTCGGGAAGCATGGCCATGTTATTCATTGGCGGTGGTAGTCCAATGAGAGCAGACATTAGGGGTGCCATCTGTATTTGTTCCAACTCATGCAGTGGCAGCTGCAAGCCTTCGTTGTTGGCTTCAAAGGTTTTTCCCCGATTGGGCGCTTCACGATTGACACCAGCACCCCATAAGAAGAAGGGCAACTCTGTCTCGAATTGGCTGTTGCCTCCATGGGAGCCTAAGACCCAAATGAACATATTTGAGATAGTAAATTCAGATACAGATTACGAACTGTGAGAGTCGGGCTCTTACCTGAATCGGTCATGCCATGATCAGAGGTCATAAGGTACGCAGTGCGTTTATCTTTGAATGTGCTCTCAAACAACTCATAGATCTCGATAATGCCCAGGTCGGTTTTGTTGATCGTTCTGAGAAAATCGTCAGAGTTGGGCTTCTCTGCATGGCCAGCCACATCTATATCACCCAGATACACAAAGAACAACGATGGTAGCTTGCTCTTCACGATATTCACATTGTCAGAGGAAGATAGAAAGTGGCGCACCTTGTTGAAGACCCAGTTATTCGATTGGAATCGTCCCGTAAAGTCCAAGCTAGAGTACTTTTCGAAGTTTACTGGCATACCGCCAGATGGTAAGTACCTAAACATATTTATGATATAGCTGGCACCCCAGCCCCAAGTGCCTCCAACAGTGCGATTAAAGACAGTGTCAAAATCCGAGGGGTTCTTTTTGAAATTATTTAATGCCGCCGAAGGATCTTCATTAAAGCCACCAAAGATTGATATGTGACCAGGGCGTGACTGGGTGGGGGCACAGGTCCGCGATACACCCACCAATCCCTCTTTCATAAACAACTTCTGTATGTTTGGCGTTCCACTACAGTTGTTTCGAAAAAAAGACTCGGCACGATATCCATCGGTGAGAAAAACCACAAGACGATCCGCTGGTGGGACTAGCCCCAGCTCACGATGTGTCGCTTGTGGATTCATGCCATTCATTATCGTCGATTGGAAATATATCATCGATATGAAGCCAAGCATCAATATATGCACCAACAGAGCGAAAAGTTTCCACATTTTTGTTAAATTTAACTTAAAACCGTAAAACCGTACTGTGTTATCTGTGTATGTGTTATATGTTGATATGTTAATGGCAAAAATTATCTGAATTCTCGTATACTTAAGTTCAAGGCTTGCTCAATTCGATCAAAAAGGTAACTGATTCTCGAATAATGGAATAACTTTAATTATACTATTTTTTGAGTCATTAATTCAACTTATGTATTGTATTTGCCAACCCCCAAAGAAGTCAAAGTTGGGTCAATTATATCTTGGATATAAAAATATCTGTGAAAGATAATTTGATCCGTAAATTTGCAAAGACCATATATATATTTGACTATTCGTGTTTGTATGATACACATACTACCTTAAACCTTGTGTTTAATCATAAAAGAAATAGAGATTTCTTTAAAATTTATGATACATAATTATTTTTATTCTACAGGCATATATCAAACTTCGAGTCTTTTGATAGATATACAATAGATTAGGTTGACATGGTTAAAAATTTTATTTTCCTTTTCGCCTGGTCAGATATCACGATTTCGATTTTCGGTTGAATAGAATTGTTACTGAAATATAGATAATACAAAATAATAAAACATTTATTATTGCTATGGGTCTTAATATGAAAGTGTATGTGTCCTAAAAATCAAAGCTAAAAGATTAGAAACTGTCCATTTAAGTTGAAACGTCTTTTGAAGTATAACAGGCAGACCTAAAAAACCATAATATCATTATATATAACCGAGTCTCTATAGCTATACACAGAAAACATTGAAGAATCAATTTAAACTTGTGAAACGTCCCGTATCGTAGTAACATTTCATAAAATTGCTTTTACTTTGTGTTTAATTGATTAAATTTTATATGTACAGAGCTGAAAGAGTATCTCGCACTCAGGTATATTCTATTAAAGCGTTAAAACTGGTTTCGTATTTATGATCAGCAAAAGAACTTTGAGCTGTTTTTTTCATGTCTACTAACATTATTTAATAAAAATAATATACTGCATTTACAAATATTACTTCCAAAGTGTTTATCTTTTAATATCATAGCGATTGAATTCAGTGCTGAGTATAATGAGAATAACCAAAATATTTACAATCCAAATTAAATCGCACAGTTTGCAATTCTTATATATATAAAAATAAATAATATAAATTTTCTAAATCCCAGCTTAATAATGTAACAAATATTTTATAGAGTTTATCGCTCTTACGCTGACTCTTTATATTTTCTACAAATATAAATATATTTAAATTTAAATTATTTTTTTTTCACTTAAACGTTGCGCAATCATTTAGGCCGGGATTTGAACTGGCCTTGAGATATATAGTTGAGCTTTCCAACGGAGCATTGGCAACATAGTCATGGGAATGGCGCTAAGGAAATGCTTCGGCATCCAAGAGAAAATAATCAGTAAAATGGGTAGGCCATGTGCAATGATCAGTTGAGATAGGGATTCGCGTACACTTGTCCAAGAGCCTTTGTTACGTACGAAGAAAAGGAAATAGAAACACATCGCATCACAGATGAGGAACAGACAGATAAAGATTCCACGGACATTTTCGCGAGCATGGGCACACAGAGCATACATGATGCACAGGATCATTATGATTGGAATGAAGAGCTTCAATACAATCAATAAAGTAACCAAAACCAACGAGAATTCCGTCACAAAAAGGCGTGAAGTGTTTGGATCGAATGAATTCATTTCCGGTAGATTTCCAGTCCCAATCATGGAGAAATAAGTATAGATCAGTATAAGCACGGCATAACGATAATTGCTATGAATCAGCTGCACTGAACTCAATGGCTTAACTGGCTTTTCGTCCTCCTCCGGTCCACTGTCTTCATTCTCCGATTTCTTATACTCTTCGTGTACCTGGATTCCTAACATGAACTCCATGCAGAGCAGTTGAACAAAGGTTGACTCATACGAAAGGCACAACAATGTGTAGACTGTACTCAAATTGAATATGATCAGCTGGACACGATGCTTGGGTGTCTTTGTTCTGCTATACGGTATACTGATAAGGGCATAGGCCAAATAGCTCCAGAGTGTCCCATGAAGCAGTGAGCATACATTCAGTTTCAGTAGTCGTAGGTTCACGCAGTAGGCGCCCACCACCAAAGCGCCTGCATTAGACAACCACACACGCCCCTGGTGGACCTCATTCAGTAGCATCGGACGGAGAATAGTGAGCACCATGCTTGAATACAGTAAGTACTTGTCACTGAAACCGAGACTGGGTCTTATTATAGAAAATCCGGACAAGAGCGCGACTAGAACTATCCACACCCAGAATTTCATAGTGCCTCTGTTAAACGAGCGCCAATTGTTAGCACACACGAGAGCCACATAACCCAGCGAAATGAGTTCTTTATAATAGAATGAGTTAATGAGCAACACAGCGGTAGGCACAATCCAAGTCAGCTGTATGAGCGGATTGCTTATACAGTGTCTATGCATTCCTTGTTCCCGCAGCGCCAGTATCCAAACAGGTAACGGCACCAACAAATAGAAGCTTGTCCAGCAGGGAACGCTGTGCAAATAGATAAGCATAGCCAGCAATGCCTCTAGCAGAGCCAAGAGGATGATAGGTACTGAGGCCCATTCCATCTTTGGTGTCTTCGATGGGCGAGACTGCTTCGCCACCAAGTAGTAGAACCAGCCTAGATACATCATCACACAGGCCACAAATAGCGGAATGCGATAGTAATTTCTATAGTAGTCCAGGCACTCCAATGCCAGCTTCATCATAGTCTGACTATACTTAATTGACTCCTTAAAACAGCCCAATTGCATTTGTCTAGCAATCTGATGATGATAATGTTGAATTATTTTTCTATCTAGTCTCCCAAATCTTGGCATCCACATGATTATATCGCCCTTTTGCCGAGTTTCCAGTGTGAGCTCAACCTGAGCCAGCAATTGCAGAGCATTCAGATGCATCGAGCGGGCTTCGTATTCATCGCTAACATTCATATAGCCCTGGGGAAGCATGGCCATGTTATTCATGGGCGGTGGTAGTCCAATGAGAGCAGACATTAGCGGTGCCATCTGTATTTGTTCCAGCTCATGCAAAGGCAGCTGCAAGCCAGCATCATTGGCTTTAAAGGTTTTTCCGCGATTGGGCGCTTGACGATTGACACCAGCACCCCATAAAAAGAAGGGAACCTCAACCTCAAATCTTTCGCTGCTGCCATGGGAACCTAAATATCGGAAACAGTTTTCAGAAATTACAAATATACATGGATGCAGTTTAAGTTTACCTGTATCGGTCATACCATGATCGGATGTCAATAGATATACCGTACGGTTATCCGTAAAGGTGCGCTCAAACAATTTATACATCTCGGCAATGCTATGTTGTGTATTGTTAAGTGTTTTGAGGAAATTCCGAGTATTGGGCTTTTCAGCATGTCCAGCCAGATCCAAATCGCCGAGATACACTAAGAAAATCGATGGCTGCTTGCTATTCACCAGATTCACATTATCATTGTTGGACAGAAAGTGGCGCAGCTTATTGAAGGCCCAGGTATCCCTTTTGTAAGCGCCGGATAATTCTAACGAAGTGTACATTTCGAAATTTAAACGGACACCGCCAGGTGGTGACCTAAACATTCCTATGACCGTACTGGCACCCCAGCCCCAAGTTCTTCCTTGCGTGCGATTGAAGACTGTGTCAAAAATCGAGGGATTATTCTGGAAATTAGTCATTGCCGCTGAGGGATCCTCATTGAATCCAGAGAAGAGTGCTATATGACCGGGCCGTGATTGGGTCGGTGCACAGGTACGAGCTATTCCCACTATGCCTTGCTCAATAAACAATTTCTGTAAGCTCGGTATTGCGCTGCAGTTCTCTCTGAAAACGACTCAGCCCGCAATCCATCGGTTAGGAACACAACAAGACGATCCGCCGCTGGCTCCAGAGCCTCCTCACAAAGTGTCCTCTGCGGATTCATTCCATTGATAATCGTCGATTGAAAATATATCACCGATATAAAACCGATCATCAACGTATGCACCAAGAGAGCAAATATCAGCCACATGTTTAAAAAATTAATAAATCGAACCCGCTATTATAATGTTATGTTATGTGTGTTCTATTAATGGATGAAATAAATCTGATTCTATACCAGGACTATAGTACTTTGAAAGCCTACTACATTTGATATTATATGCTCTGATCAAGTTCGTGTTGTATCAAAGTCAATTTTCTCCAGTTTTAATCAGATTTATATTAATTAATTATTATTAATCAACTCACCTGCACAATGCAAAGGTGTGCAGAAAAACCAAAGTTGAACTATGGCAACCATTAAGCGAAATCTTAAGTTCTATTGTTTTTTGGGACTTTAACTAAAGTTCAATTGCATTTTCTTAGTATTTGACAAGTGAAACACGAAATTCAAAATAAATTAAAGAAAATATGTGGAATCTAGGTTTTACATTACTTTTGCAGCTCCTGCTGCTGGGCTCCGTGTATGTCATTTATTTCCAGTCCACAGCTCTAACGAGCTTAGAGCCACAGCAAACTTTAGTGAAGGATGCTCCAGCCAATCGACTTGTTATTTTTATCATGGACGGTCTGAGCGCTAGGTCATTCTTTGAGCACCGTTGCCGCAATGTTCCAGAACTTGGAAAAATATTTCTCCATCAAGGCCAGGTGGGGATAAGTCGAACACGTGTACCTACTGAATGTAGAGCAGCACTCGTCTCCCTTTTATCTGGCTATAATCGGGATGTCGCATCTGTTATTAACGGAGTTCCCTTCGATACGATCTTTAATCAGAGCACCCTGAGCTATGCCTGGGGATGCGGTGATTTACTGGAGCATTTTCCATCTCTAAGTTACGTTAATATAAATCATAATAACGTTGCGGGCCCAGATGAAGGCTCTTATAAATTGGATGAGCGTGTGTTCCAAAGCATTCAAGAATTTTTGAGCAATGACGCCTACAAGATACAAAATGTTAAAAGATTGGTTTTCTTTGTGCATCTCCTGGGTCTTCGTTTGTCAAGTGGAAAGCAAATGTATCGGGAAAATCTCAACTTCACGCAGCATGGCGTATGGGCAACCTATAAACAGTTTAAACAATCCTTTCCTGATCACCGTACAGCATATTTACTGACTTCCGATCACGGTATGACGGATAGGGGTAAGACGAAAATATTGATTTAAATCCATGTTCCCCTACGACCTTTTCCGTCATATTTAGAGCTCTAAAAAGTTACCAAACTATTAAATAATTTTTAATTATTTTTTATTTTATTTACACTTACGATTTTAAAGCGTCTGCGGGATTTCGTGATCGCATCATCATGTTATTCCTGTTTAGATCCATCACTCGCACATTTGCTGCTTAAATTGTCTGCATCTGCTTAGGTTTATATTTTTTACAGGCAGCCATGGAGGGGGAAGTAAAGAGGAACTGGAAACTCCGCTCTTACTATGGGGCGCCGGTGTCTCCAATAGCAACGTTATCACGGGTCGCAGTTTTGTGGCTAACGAGCAGAACAAGCACCTGCCGCTAAACGTCTTGGAACAAATACAGCTGACACCTCTAATGAGTGCATTGGTTGGTCTGCCTCCTCCAGTCAATAATCGCGGTGAGTTTCCCGCGAATCTCCTGAATGTCAGCGATAGGTACGAGTCACATGCCATGTACACCAATGCACTTCAATTGTTGGATCAGGCGAAACAATTCTTGAGGCATCATAACCGTGGACTGCTTGCCAAGTATATGCCCGGATATTGGATGACTTTGCAGCAGCTGGACAATTTCATAAGCAGTGGCAATCTGTTGTGGTATTACCAACGTTTTGTCGCGCTTAAGGAACACAGCTGTGATTTTATGCCCGTGCTGCTGCACTGTATCGAATACTTTGAGAGCTACTACCGCAGAGGACTATTGCTGGCCAGTGCGCTTGGGTATTTCGGCTGGTTGCATTATTTACGCTGTCAGTTGTCCCTACAGACTTTCAAAACATGCAGCCTGGGCTTTCTACTAGTCAATGCGCTAATACGTCTAATTATCCTGTTGCTACTCGCGTTTGTGCTGCTGCAGCGTGTGCCTTGGTTGATCAGCTGCGTTCTATTTCTGCCTGGCCTTATTTGGACGCTGGCGGTAAGGGCACATGAGTCAAGTGGAAAAGTGACTTCCTTGAGCCAAATGTTTCAGCCCATGTTGCTATCTCTATTTTGCATCGCGGGATTCCGTTATCGTAATATGATATCCTTGTGCTATTTGGGATTTGTCTGCTTCAACAATCAATGCGCCTTTGTGCAACGATCGCTCTACTGTTACTTGTGGATGCTCTTGGTTGTTACACTGACGGCAGTCAGTTGGATGCCACCTTCAATGGGCTACTGGCATCGGAGACTCTTCATGGCCAGCCTGATGGTCACCTGCCTTCAAACAATCATCAGCCGTAAATTGCAGAGACAGAATATTGTATGCAATGTCCTTGTCCTGCTCACAGCCGGTATGCATGTCATGTATAGTCCGGTTCCTTGGATGATGCACCTTATTGCCCGGGCTTATCTGTTCTATGTGTTTTACCCCCAATTTGGACATCAAAGTATTGGGCTTATCGCGTATAATTTAAGCACGCTGTATACACTGCTCTGCACATCCTATGAGGCATTGGTCATTCAGCTCCTGGCCTTGGAGCTTCAACTGGCGCTGCACCTAAAAAATAAGACCGGCGAACACATTCGAAGCAAGCAGACGGTGGCCATGTACATACTCCTGTACAGTCTCTACTCCTTTTTTGTGATTGGCAATGCTGAGGCAGTTGATAAGTTTTACTCCTGCATACGACTTACTGGTTTTGGATACTACTTTGTACTTATTAATGCATTAGTCATTGCATTAAAACTTCTTGTGCCGGTGCTGCTGCTAATCTGCGTCATTTGTGCGAATTGTGAGATTGCTTGGGTTAACCGACGCCAAATCTTTAATTGGTTGCTATTCATGTGCAACGGTATGGCCATTGTCTTCCTATTCCGAGTGCGGAATGAAGGTACCTGGTGGGAGATTATTGTTAGTATCGCCAACTTTGCTATCGTGCAACTATTACCATTCCTGGTGTTGTTGATGTTTTATGTAGCACGCTTTCTCCTGGGAGATAACACAAGTTATCCGTTGGTGCTTCCAAAATGGAATATACACAAGTGTTAATAAATAAATAAGCTAAAAATCTTAAGTTTTATTATTTATTTATATATAATTTCCAACCAGTCAATCAAATTTACGCTCGCTCACAGTATCACCACATCCACTGAAGTTGGCAAACAATAAGCGAATTATTGGATTGCTTTTGTTTTATTTGTTTGACATATTTAACAGTATAAGCCATCATAGAACACGGTCGATCTTTGATCAGAAAACTGCTGTTTTTATTTTTTAAGAAACAGCGGGTAGTATTTCTGTACTGCATACCAAACCTAACATCTTATCGATGTATCTCGATATGTTATGAGCAATCATATCGATAGCTTACATGTACTATCGCATTCATACTGTCATCGCTAAGTGTTCGGCTGTTCACATCGCGACACACACACAGGGTCGGTCTCAAAATAATATATGTGCGAGCAAAATAAATTCGCAATAATATACTAATTATTTGTGTATCAAAAGCGAACCGACTAACGTCCGATGAATGTGCTATAAGCGAGTTAAATAAAAAACCTACCGAAAAGGGTTTAATGTGAAATAGTTAAAAATAAGCGTCTTTTTCGATGGCTACCTCTCCCTTTCCAGTTTATATAGGATATAAACAAAACTCCAATAAGAAATTTGTGCTTCCACTATCACAATAAATTCAACACGAAAGTGCGGCACCAAAGTGTAAAAGAAATAAAAAACGTAAGAAAGCATAGAAAGTTAACGTGAAAAACGACTATTGCGCATTCCACGGCAGCAGTTCAGTACCAGCAATAGCAACAGTAATAACGAATATAAGCAGCAGCAGTGAGAACGAGCAACTCAAAGGTAAGCAAAAAGTGTACATGAATGTCGGGAGCGAGGGCGTTGCGCTGTTAATAATAACAATTGCTAGGTATTGTACACACACCATCACGCAAACATACACACACACACACACATATATATATTATCACACAGAAACAATCACAGACATCATAGTGCCATACAGTGACACTTGATTTTGGAGCGTGTAGGCAAAATGGCAGCCAAGAGCGCTTTATTTTGTGGGTGGGCAACCTATGTGACGTATTTGTATATATATTTATTACTCAATGAAACCTTAGCGTTGGTTTAACTAGACAGTCAGCTTATGAAACATGACCATCTGATAAGACTCGGTGTAGATGGCTAAGGCAATGGGTGACCTCGTCAGCAAGAAAATTCCCAACAAGAAATGTGTTGCCCTCATGAATTGCAAGTGACTTTCTTTAGCCCTGCAGCTGCTGCATTCTGAACTTTTGTTTGCTTTCTTTTTGCTCTCTTTCGCTTTTTGTTTTGCAATTAAGTGTTCAGTCGACTTTTACAGCGCAACATACTTGCCTCAATTATTGTACTTAGTCGACTACCATTAAGCTTTCAAACTCAGGCTTAAGCTTGAGCATCAGCTTCCGGCGACAACAATTGGAGAGGTCAAGCAGCCTGTTGCTAAACCTCTCATTTCCCGGTTAACACTATGAAACTTGATGCATTTTGTTGTTACTGTAACAACGTTTATCTGTCAATTAAATTTGCAATTATTTTGCACTTTATTTGAGCATAATAAATTATTAATAACTTTCATTAGCTCGCCTGAGTTCCTTCACCTATCAAATATTTCTTGATAACTGATAATCACAATCTCCCCTATCGCTTTACTCAAACACTAATCGCTATCTCTGATCCACAGCTGGACAATTATGCAATATTAATACTGTATAAGTTGAATTACACTTATTCTACTTGCCTTAGTTACAATAAGTTTCTTTGTTTTTACTTTTTTCATAGTAGTATTCGTATCTGACGCGCTTAAAACCCTTTGCTGACTAATTGAAGAGAACAATCTTAAATCACTTTGTACAATGCGAAAATTTAAAATTAATTTCCTTGGTGCGACACGTGTCTACTTATATATGTATGTATGTACCTATTTATAGTGACCAAAACAGTTGTGCAGCCTGTTCTTATGTCTGTCCACTTGTCTTCGAATTAGATTCTGTATTGTTTTCTTTTGTTTTTTCCGTAGCATACTTGTTGTTCTGCATGAGTTTCCATAGATACATTGTCATGAGTTCATTAATTCGTTTGCATCATAAGAAAAGAAATTTATTGTTTTTGCCCGATGTCAAAAGCTAGGCATATGAATCTTCAAGGCTATATACATACATATTGAGTACTCAGTTATCTATTTAACTTGTTGGAAAATGTGTGTTACTGATAAAGCAATGCTAAATATAAACAAACAATAACAATCATATCTGAACTTAACGTTAAGATATACTATGTATGACTAATTCTAGCCAAATTGTACAGAATGAGTCGAACTAAGAGACATACCAATTGAACAACTCCAGCTGATCGTGTGCTCGACTAGCAGCTTCCCTGTTATCTTTATTATCCCATGTTTAGCAGTTATACTCTAGTGGTATATGTTATACCCTGTGTAAACTATATGGGTAGTTCTCCTAGATTAACTTTATTAGTACTAATTTGATTATATACGCTTTAGTTTAATATTTATAGTATTTTCCCGCGATTGGCATACCTCTGTTAGCCATTTTAATTGGGCTACAGGGTATAAAAAAAATTTAGAGACTGTCAAACACTTAATTGCGCAGTTTTCACTATATAGAAACACTCATACACAGACAAACCAACAAATTATTAATGCAAATTGTCATGGGTTCTGGTACTTGGGTGATTCTATGCCTCAGTATCTCAATTGATCCACCTACATTGTACGTCTACTCGATCGTATACATAAATAAACACACATACTTACTCTCGCATGAATAATGTAAGCTACGATTTTCTAGAGTGGGCGTATTTTAGTGTGTGTATTATAATCGTATGGATGGTGGATATAATTTGCTATCGTTCTACCCAGCAGATTCAATACAGATGGCAACACAAGCGCGCGCACTGGATACCATCTCAGTGTGCTCCACCGTATCCAGTTGCCCAGATCGCAATGGTTTCTATGGCGGTTTCCAGCGCACTGACAAACCAAAGGAGCCACTGTCCAAAGCACAGATTATTGCACGGGAAAAGAAATGGCTCTACATGATCGACAATTGGTCTATATATATGTCGAAAAACTATAAAAAGGTTGGTTTTTGAATACCCTATAAAATGTAAGAAGATGTTATGATATTTTTAACCTTTGAATCCTTATACAGATACGCGACAGATGTCGTAAGGGCATACCAAAATCAGTGCGTCCCAAGGCCTGGTTTTATTTGTCTGGCGCCTATTTGCTAAAGAAAAAGAATCCAGATGTATACGAGGAGCTATTAAAGAAACCTGGCAATCCAGCAACCATCGAGGAGATCAAAAAGGACAAGCATCGTCAGTTCCCGTTTCACGAAATGTTTCTGGACGAGCAGAAAGTAGGCCAAATCGAGTTGTTCAATGTGCTCAAGGCATATTCAATATATAACCCTAAGGTGGGTTTCTGTCAAGCGCAAGCACCAATAGCTGCATTTCTATTGATGCACTTGCCAGCAGAGGATGCCTTCTGGGTATTTGTGAGCGTATGTGATGTGTAAGAAGACTCCCATATCAAAATTTCTGGCGTAATAACTAATTTTTTTATTTATACATTACAGCTACTTGCAGGACTACTTTATACCTGGTCTAGAGGTAATACAAAACGATGCGGGCATATTGGAGGGCCTGCTTAAGAAAACATGCCCGCCCGTCTATCGTCACCTGCAGAAGCACAAAGTAGAGCCATTACTCTACATGACCGATTGGTTCTTGTGCGCTTTAACACGCACGCTGCCTTGGGAGACGTTGTTGCGCGTTTGGGATTGCTTTCTCGCAGAGGGAATACGTGTAATTTTTAAAGTGGCGCTGGTTATAATTGGCGCCACTCTTAGTCGCCACAAGGTTCGCAAGACTTGTACGGGTCTCTGCGAAACGTTGGCCGTACTCCGTTCGCCACCAGAGCATATTGTGGAAGAGGAATTCATCATCAACAATATGATGCGTCTTAATTTGCGTGTAGAGGATTTTCAAATTGAGCATACGCGCCAGAAGGCGCGACGAGCAAAACAAAAGGCACTGCAGGATCCTTCATCAGGCAACAGTGCCTCAGGTTCTAGTAGCAGTAATGGAAGACGTAACATACCCACACTCTGAGAGTGCCAACAACACGAAACTATTAACTACTACTATTACAGCAACAAATTGTTACTAAACTATAACACACAACATATACACACAATGCATCAGTTTTATATATATTTAAATATAATGAATATAAATATGCAAATGTCGAATAGAGGGAAACGTGCACAAAAAGAGAAAGGAACTGAATCTTGTAAACTTCGAAACGATAAAAACAACAAAACTGTTTGATTAACAGTCAATTAGATAACTTTCATTCCATACACATATACGAAATGTATTTGGCAAACCGATTGTTTAATATTTCATAAGTAAGAAACCATTGTTCTAATTTTATTCATATAATGTAGTTGCAATTTTTATGTGCGTGCAATTATTTGTTTATGCTTTTCAAAAGTATTTATTATTATTTATTTCGTATCATTAAAATAATTTACATTTTAGCATAAGTATTTTACAAACTGTAAACATATCGTATTATTATCATATTATTCATTTCAACAAATCATTTCATTGGCAGCTGCTGTGTTTATAGCTCAAAAGAAAAGTAAACATGCATTTTTTATGTGTATTATATATATGTATGTATATATTGATCTATATATATACATGTATTATCTATTAATTATTTATCTGTTTTCAATTTTATTCGTGTTTACTAAACCACGCAAAAACAATCATATGCAATATTAAATATGTCGTTAATATATACGCAAATGCAAAGTTCATACTCATTTGTGATGTCGAAATTTTGTGGGGGCGTTATAGGGGATTTTTAGTCGATATTAAAAGACAAAATAAAAAATCACTAATACTAAAACAAAATGTGTCATGGATTCTTTTTTGATATGCAAGATGGAAAGGTATCGTTTAACTTAACTTTGTATGCATAAATATACATATATATATGTATGTATATATACGAGTATAAATACCCAGTGTGAACCGTAAAAACTTTATGTATTGTGTTCTGTATGTTTACCGATTAAACGTATTATCGCACATTTAATAATAAACCATTACAGTATAATGTCCAACCACATATCAGCATTCTATACATCTACCTATATATTTATACACCAAAGAAAGTTCCACTTTCTGATAATATCCAACTATAATTCCGAGAATTATAGTTTATCATCAAGTATAAGTTAGTTGCCAAGAGAACTCCCAGACTGTAACCAGACAGTAAGTATAAAACTAGTTTCAAGTTTGTCTTGATCAAATTTCTTATTTATTTAGATTACGATTACTTAACGTTTTCCGTTACATTAAAATAATAATTAAAAAGAGGGCGGAAATGAATTTAAAGCTGCCATAGCCACAATCATAAAATACAATTATAAATACCATTCGAAACAAGAGTTAAGCGTTTAGATAATGGTACATTAATCGTAGGTTAAGTTAAATCATAGCACAGTGGTAAATCTTATATATAATGTATTAATATACAGTAGCTAATTTACTTTTATATATATATATATATATATATATATTATAATACGTTTAATCTCATTTTGTATAGTATAATATCATATTCAGTTTAATTTGTTCGTAATTTCGTACTTAAGTGGAGACGGGTAAATAATAAATAGTCAGTTCCCTAAATTCTACTTAAACTATGTGAGATTTATAGATAAAAATACAGTTTCTGTGAGTGTGAAATAATCTCAAAAATAATTTATAAATACTTAAGATTATACATATTTAAGTATCGTTCCTTGTTGGAAGCGCAGATCAAATCGAGTTGTATATTAAGTATGTGGCCCACTGGGAAGAATTTGGCATAAGAGTTTAGCCCAACAGATATTGATCTTCAAACTCCAGATCATCCACATCATCGTCCAGCAAATGAGGTGGCATAGGCATGTATGAACTATTGACCAATTCATCGTTAGCCTGTTCATTATCCTCTTCGTCCACCAGCGATTGCATTTGCTCAACGTTCTCAGCCTCGTCCGGATGATGGTCTTTTATGTGTTGCTGTAACTCGCGCATACTGTGCAGCCCTGCTGCAGCAGAACCGTGTCCCAGTCCATCCTGTCGATTTTCGCATAGATGGCATCGTATATAGGCGGCATAAGGTAAATGTCTAAATCTATGCTCCTGCAGCACACGTAACTTCTTAGTAACGACCTGCTCGTCACAGTCCGTGCAACAATAGATTTCCTCCCCCATTTTACGCATATGCAGCAGCTCCCGTTTACCCAGCCCATGCTTTATATTAATATGTTCCCGCCAGAGTGCTTTGCTGGGGGTAGTAAAATTATCTCCACACTGCGGGCACATCAGACGATAACAAGCGGGATCAAATTCATCGTCAATTGTCACTGTTTCTATTTCGCTGATACTCTCGGACTGAGTCACATCATCATCATTATCGTGGATGCTAAGAGGCCTGTTGTCGCAGCGATTTGTGTCCCGATTGAGATGCTTGAAGAACATCTGCTTCCGTACAAATTCACCCGAACAGGTCAAGCACTTAAAGGAGCGATATGGCAAGTGTCGGAACTTGTGTGACTGCAGTTGCCCGATGGCTCCCTTGGTGTGTGTAACAGTTACACGCTTATAACACTCCAGGCAAAGATAGTGATGATTGTCGATTTGGCGGAAATTAAGACCCTGGCGACTATTGTAGTTGTGTTCCTCGACGATGTGTTTGCGCCAAAAGGCGTGGGAGTCAAAGTTCTTGTTGCACTTGGGACAATAATACGTAATGAAATCTAGATCCACAGCATTATGATATGAAATGCTATCCTCCAACGTATTTAGTCCAGCCGGTCGGGTAGGAAGCACACCTGGTAGAGGTTTTAGGGACCGTCCCGAAGTTACACTGGTGATGGCAAGAGTTGGCGACGGCGAGTTGGAAGACATTGCACGCGTTTCATTATCCCCTTCTGTATCCCTATCCCTATTCACATATCCTTGCTGCCCCGTCGGCTGCGTCTCACGCCACGACGAGTCGCGGTCATAGATATTGTGACGCGTACGCAAATGGGCCGCAATGTTGGGCTTATGATTATAACAGGTGCCGCAGACGAGACACTTCAAATACAGTCGATAGGGCAGATGTCGAAAATGATGATCCTGCAAACCCTTCAACTTTGAATTGCACACAATATCCTCGCACAGTGTACACTGGTAGCGATACTTATCCAACTGACGCATTTTCAAATACTGACGCTTATCAAAGTTGTGCGCTTCATTGATATGACGACGCCACTCAAATTGCGTCTTATAAGCCTCTCCACACGAGGGGCAGAGAAATATATAATTCTGTTCTATGGTAGAGATTCCACTGGGATTGATTGTAGTAGCTGTTTCTGTTGCTGGTGTTGTTGCTGTATTGCCGCTACTTGTCGTTGTTGCTGTCGATGTTGTGTTGCTGGTGCTTGTGGCTGCCACTGGAGCCATAGCTGAGGTCGTAGGTTCCTCGTTAGTTGGTTTAGCGTTGTCAAACCTTTTGGCACTGTATTGCGTCTCAGAAAAATCATGCTCCTCACTAATGTGAATCTTTAGTGCTGCCTGTGTTGAAAATAAGGATCCACAGTCAACGCATTTATAGCGATTCGGATTGGATGCACCACTTGGTGGTAAATGGCGACTATTCGTTGAGGTGGCATTGTTGTTTGTGGCATAATCATCATCATCGGCTTGCATTTGCTCACCGAAATCGTTCTCCTCGAAATTGCTGCTACTGATGGGCGGTGATTGCTCTTCATCATCCAAATAAGTTATCTCATATGTTTCACTACCCACAGTCACAATTTGTTTGCGCTGAGACGGACCCTTAGATGTCTGTCCAGTTTCAGTTGAGCCCATCGTCGAAGCCATTCCGGTTCCCCCACCAGACTTACGGGGCTCATAACCAACACGATGGTATGTGGCCAAATGCTTGACCAAACCTTTGCGATCCGTATACGATTTGTGGCATTTGCGACAGCGGGCATAGGCCTTGTATGGCAGATGGGTGATGCGATGTTGTTGTGCATTTTGTATACCATACGCATTGGTGATAATCTTTTCGCATTCGGTGCATTTCAGCTGACGATCGTTGATCATCTCAAAGTTCAATTTGGCCAGATCGTTCATGCCATGTACTTTGACGACATGCATGCGCCAGTGCTTCTTTTCGATGAACTCCCTGCCGCACTGCGGGCACAAATAATCAATGTGCGGTTCGTACATGTCGTCGATGCCAATGCGACCCCCGCGACGTGGCGGATCATCTAAATGTGAAAGCAATTCATCATACTCATCACCATTGCCATCACCATACCCATTATCATTTTTCTCTTGGCCAACATCACCCGAACTTGGACCAGCGCTGGCACTAGCTGATGTACCATCATCTTCGGTAATTAAACTATCGAAATTATGCTGCTTCAGCAAATGCGTAACCAGCTCATGATGCTCCGTATAACCCTTGTAACACAACTTGCATCGCAACCATTCAGGCTGCGCCAAATGGCTAAACTTGTGAGCACGCAGCGTCTTAATGGTGTTCGGGATAACAAACTGTAAGAAGAATAGAAAAAAGAGGTTAAAGATAGAAAATTAGCCAGACAAGCACTAGAAAGTTAACATAGTTTGATATCTAGAGATCGATGTGGAACTGGATTACTTTTAAATACATATCTATATATATATATTTATATATATATAGTGCGGTCATAAATAGCAACTCGAAGCAGGAACTGGTTGTACTGGTAACATTAGTGCAACAGCTCCTCTAACTCGAAGTCCTAGACTAGCACCCGAAAATATCACATGCTTAGTTCTCATTCTACTACGCCTAAATTTTCGAATTATAAATACAAATAATTATTATATTGTAAATACTTGCATTTAGATAAATGTATTATTATTTATGGGAAACAAGTTCTGGAAAAATATGCAACATATTTTTTCCACGAGGTCAGCGTTTTTGACCTTACTCAAATCCTAGCCGTGTTATTTAAATACTTTAATTTAAATTTGCACTTTGTATTTTTAAAGTTACTTCTGTAAAATAAAGCTTTCTCTGATCTGTGAGTTGAACCATAGCGGCAATTATGTTTACTCTGCCATAAGGTCATAGACTTTGTATAATTTTATTTTTTAACTTTAACTGTAATCAGGTTAACTTTAAATAGATAAATGTTGAAAAATTTAAAGCCTTTTTCAAATGTTGGACTTTTCCTATAAAAAAATTTTCCCACATATTATACACTTTTTTGAAGCTGTCTTTATGACACTTGACAATTATAAATGAAAATTTGTATATTCTGTTTTTAATAATATTGCAATTCGGTGGAATGGCGAACGACGACTGGATGCCTGTCTTATTTTGGGCTGTTTCCATACCCATGTCAATGTTTATGTGTCTGGGAAATGTGGAAATGTCTAAATTTTGGACCCATGTTTATAAAGAATCTTCGATTATAACACCGAGTCGCTGGCTGTTTTCGACTGTGGCACCTTTGGCATTGATGATAAGAGCCCTGGGAAGTCGTTCAGTGAGCAAATCTGGAGCTTTTTTGGGCGTGATATGTGCCTTTATACTGTCCATCGCAAGTTATCCATTCTTTACGAGTCTTGTGGTATTCTTCTTTAGCTCATCGCATGCGACCAAGTTTCACGCGAAATTCAAATGTACCTTCCAGCCAGACTTTAAGGAAGGTGGAGGAGAACGTAATTGGGTTCAAGTGATGTGCAATGGCGGCATGGCTACGCAGCTGGCGCTTTACTATCTAATGGAGTGTGGGAGTGGAGAGCGTGCCATTGACTTTACTAAGGACTATCGCTCCAGCTGGCTGGGCATTGCTATTATGAGCTCGATTGCTTGCTGCAATGGTGATACTTGGAGCAGCGAATTGGGAAGCGTGCTTTCCAAAAGTGATCCCATATCCATTATCACATGGCAACGAGTGCCACGTGGCACCAATGGCGGTATTTCGTTTGTTGGCGTGCTGTTCAGCCTGTTAGCTGGTTTACTTGTTGGCTTTGGGTATTTTCTCACCGTGGATTTTACTGTAGATGCACAGATATTGCTCAACAGTCCTCCACAGTGGCCAATCATATTGCTTGGTGGATTAGCTGGGCTTTTTGGTTCATTGCTAGACTCGGTGCTGGGCGGACTGTTTCAGTTCTCTGGCATTGATGAACTGGGTAAAATTGTCCACACGCCAGGCAAGAACGTGCGTCACATTAGCGGCTGGTGCATCCTGGACAACCACAGTGTTAACATAATCTCAAGCAGTATCCTTGGGGTGACCATGCCGCTACTAGCTCTAAAGTTTTGGCCAACAAATTGACACATTCGTCTATTCATACAGAACAACTATAACATATACATAGTATAACATAATACATACGATACATATCTCCTGCTTAAAGAATCTTTTCTTCTGAAATATGTCCTTAAACCTAATCCTAATGATTTTTATATGTGACAACCAGTTAAGAATTAAAAGAAATATAGTAAAATATAGTACGAATACAGATATTTAGAAGTAATACTATTAAATAAAAGTTAATAATAAAATATAAAACAAATAAAAATAAATTAGTGGGGAATTTCAAATGTATTTTCAATTGTTTTACCTGGTTGCACTCAAGGCACTGCATCTGCATGTCCACGCAACGAAAGTTGAGACCGCGCCGGCTAACATAGTCGTGTACGAACTCGATATGCTGACTCCACTGGGCGTGCGTATCACAGTCGGTGCAGCAATCCGGGCACATGTAATGTATGTATTCCTCGCAAAGATCTGAGGCACCATTTCCTTGATTTGGATGACTACGCCTCCTCTTGGCAGATGATACTTGGCTGGAGCTATAAGTTTGATCGTCATCAAAACCAAAGTTGGACTCATCTCCTGGCGTACTCATATCAGATTGTGTTCGGTCAATCCGGATTTCTGCAGCATCGTCATCATTATGAATAATTGGGCGGGCATACGGACCATGATGTTGTTCGGTGCGTGGTTCGCGCACACGCGTTTTCCGACCGGCACTAGCATCGCCAGCGCGCATCATGGTCACAACCTCTTCGCAGTGCACCATACGCAGATGCACCATCAGGTCCTGCCTGTACTTGTATTCTCGCTTACAGATATAGCACTTGGTGCAACGATATGGCAAATGGGTAAACTTGTGCTTTAACAGATTCTCACGACTGTGCATCGCAATACGTTTATTGCACTCCAAACAACGATGATACAGTTTATCAATGGCAACAAAATTAAGTCCTCTGCGTGTGTTATACTGGTGCATCTGGTTCATGTGACGCTTCCACATGTCCTGCTGTCGATATTCGGCGCCGCATGCGGGGCATATATAGATAACACCCAGTTCATAATTGATTGGGACTCCATTCTCATCGGTCGCATTAATTTGTGAAGTTGTTGTACGCGTTGGTGGCCCTGTTCCAGTTGCTCCACGACCTAACATGGATGGCATTGATTGACGGTGCATGGGGCGCACAAGTGTTTCAGTTGGCATTGATGGTGCCAATGGAAGAGATCCTCTTGTCGCTGTCTTCGATATTGGTTCATCAATACTTACAATAGGTTCCAGTTCAAAATTAAATATGGCATTGTCATCAGGCTCGTGTCCTTTTTTATTGTTCCTTCTATTCTGAACCACCCTGTTGTCATCGACCTCGTCGAATTCAGCTTCATGCTCCTCCTCTTCGTCTTCACCCATAAACTCGTCTGCATGAAGGTTGCTGCCATTATTGTAATTGTCTGCCTCAGCGTCTCCCTCCTCAAAGTCAGCCGAAAACATAGACGTCCACAGGTCCATACCTTCCATTTTTGGGGCTGTCGTGCGTGTATGCGTGCAAATTTTATAAGAACTTGTTTCCGTATTTAAATCTCAAAATCGCACTTTTCCATAATTTTGCTCTAAGCCAATCTTAGATGCATCACTTTGGATGCACTCAAGCTCATGTCACTTGAAAATAGCATTGTTGTTTCATTTCACCTTAATTTTTTACATTTTTAATTGCGAATATTTCAAAACGCAACTTTTTTAGTCTGCAAAAATAAGAGCCATTTTGTTTGCGGCGTCGCAGAGATGCTCGCCGCGAATAATCGGTCTTTCGACGGCGTTGTTTGTTTTGACGAAGTGGCTGTTTTTGTATTGATGTTTTTTTTTTGGAGTATAAAATATGCCAGGTCATGCCATGTATAAAAATTCAAATTTTATGAGTTTCGTACTATTTAACGGCACGCGCTGCCGTAAAATGGCAGCAGCGTCATATACCAGAAATGGCGTTTTCAAATTTTTGCGCAACGCGGGAGTGGGCTTGGCGTTGCCAGATGACAAGGTAATTTTCAGGCAAGCCGGTAACATCAAAGTTTACCCACGCAAATTCTGCACAAAAACAACAATTGGGTTTAGGCAACAAATGGATCACACAATACCACCGAAGGAGTTCAAATGGACTCCAGGCCATCTAATAAATGAGTCCTTTAAGCTCGGCGCAAACGGACATGTCTGCATTGTCCTTAACCGACAGATTCAAGTTCCCGCGGATGTAGTCAAGATGTTGTGGAAGAACGGTAATTGGCACACATAAATAAAATCATGCTTCCACTAATCGGTTACAAACATTCAAAATAGCAAATCTACGGTGCGCTGTTGATGGTGGTTCAAATCACTTACGCAACTTTATATTAGCTCACACATCAAAGAAATCAACAAAGAGTACAAAAGATAATGTATTAGGCGAAATAGCACCACCAGACCTGATAACAGGGGACTTTGATTCCATTTCAGAAGAAACTGTTGAGTTTTTTAAGACTACTCCAAGAGTAAACACACCCGACCAAAATGCTACAGACTTTACGAAAGCCTTCACAGTGCTGCAACCTGTGATGGCGCAACGCAAAGTAATTGATGTAGTTGTCTTTCACGACTGTTCCGGCCGGCTAGATCAGGTTATGGCAAATTTAAATACATTGTTCAAGATGCAAAAGGATAACTGCAATGTGTATCTTCTTAGTGGTGAATCCATAACGTGGCTATTGAGACCGGGAAAACATACAATACAGATCCCATTAGATCTGGTGACTAGTCAACGCTGGTGCTCTCTAATGCCTTTGGGCCGTACGGCTCACAATGTGACCACAACTGGCCTCAAATGGAATCTATGTAGGTGTTATCCTTATTATTTTAATAGCTTTAATTTATTCTCTCCTATTGCAGATCACGCACAGATGGAATTCGGTGGTATGGTCAGCACATCGAATACATATTCGACGGAATTTGTACAGGTGGAGACCGACTCAAATTTGGTTTGGTCTATGGGCGCTTATGACTTTGAAGATAAATTACGACTAAAAGTTCAGTAAATTGGGAGTGAATGCCGCACGGAGGTTTAAAGTACTTAATGCTTAAGCTTATTGTTGTATAACAAGTGATAAAAAAATGTTTATTGTTTGCAAAATCTACATATTACCGTGATCCAGGCATTGGCATTAGTTGGAATCCGGTACTGGAACCTGTTTTTTTACCAAGCCAGCTATTATTGCCACTGCTGGCAGAACCACGAGCAGCACCTCGAGCTGCCCCGCGCTTGGTTGCAGTGCTGCTAGTACCTCCACGGCTGCTTCTTGCCGGTGTACCTTTTTTGCGTACCGCCGGCGAAGCAGTGCTTGCACCCTTATAGCGCTTGGCAGCACCAGTCCCGCGTCCACGCCAGGCTCGCTTGCGTTTGCCACCCCGTGATGAATCTCCAGATCCACTAGCACCTTGGGAAGCAGCTGCTTGTGCCCAATCATCCCCATCATCTCCGTGTGCTGCCCAAGATGTGCTGCTTGATGTCTCCGGCTTCGATGAAGTTGCAGCTGCAGCTGCAGCTTCAGCTGCCTCCATATCGCGCATGACCAACAGGCATTCTTTTTCGGTGGCATATCCGCTTGTGATTTCCAGAAGCTTGGCACCGTACTTGTCGAAATTAGCCTTGGTCACGTGCGGAATAGCGCACATATCCTTTTCAGTGGTTGGAAGCTCCTCGGCCATAGCCTTCAGAGCCTGCATATTCATGATACTGGCCATTGTCACATTGCGTGCAGCAGCAATAGTGCGGCACAAATCGAGCAGATCTGCATAACAGCGTTCATGAACGTGGCGCATATCGTTACTACCCGCTGTGGTAGGTTCTGAGACAGTAGCCACAACTTTGGAGCCGCCGCTTGCTTTTTGAGAAAGCGCAAACTCGATTTTTGGCGTCTCGTTCATAAGTGCACTTATTTTGTTGCCTAGGTAAAGATATGCCTGCGGAATGTCCTTGCTAAAGATGAGGTCCTCCTTGAGATATTCCTTGAGTACCATATGTCGCAACAGTCGTTGAACATCCGCTTTGTCCCAGTCCTTAAGCGCGCCATGATGAGGCGTCTTGTTGTGCCCAAACTCAACAATCTTTTTGATCATCGCACCCTTAAGCACGTCTGCTAAATGGAGCAGGGTGAAGCGTGACCGACCACTGCACAAATCTCTAACAGCGCAGGCCGCCTTGCGGCACTGTTCGAGCACATCGACTAGTTGATAATTGCGTTTTTTCAGGCAGTTATCACAGGCGGTGCGACGATTCTCCAGGCACTGCTCACTGGTAAAGTGCTCCCCAAAGTAGTCAAGCTGCTGGGCTCGACGACAATCCGTAATATTTTCACAGTAACCGACAATGCGATGAAGATTCTCAATATGAATCTTTTTTACGTGGTACTGAAGAGCTCTATCATCTACAATAGATGGAATGTGAATCAATGAACCAATTACAAACTATCGGAAAGTCCACATCCGAAACTTACGGTCCATCATCTTTTTTAGGCGCATCATATCGCTGTAGTTGTAATAGAGGATACAATCTGCAATTTCTCCATCGCGACCAGCGCGACCTGCCTCCTGGTAGTAGCCTTCGATAGACTTTGGTAGCGAGTAGTGCAGTACAAAACGCACATCGGGTTTATCAATGCCCATACCAAAAGCAATAGTGGCACATATTACGCGTACCTTGTTCGTTATCCAATCCTTCTGCCGTGACTCGCGTGCGTTATCCGTTAGGCCGGCATGGTAGGCAACAGCACGTATGCCAGCTGCGGTCATTTTATTGGCGACCTCGTCGCATTCCTTCCGGGAAAGACAGTAGATGATGCCGCTGGAGGTGGGGGGACGCGTTTGAATAAATTTGCGCATATCATCCAGAGTGGATGTACCTTTTTTGGGCAAAACCATAAAACGTAAATTGCTGCGATTGAAACTGGAAAGAAACCACTTGCAATGGGTAAGATTCAGTTGCTGCAGTATGTCCTGGCGTACACGCGGGGTGGCAGTTGCTGTAAGTGCCATAGATGGAACATTTGGAAACCGCTTTCGCAGAATGCCTAGTTTTTTATAGTCAGGCCTAAAATCATGACCCCACTGGGACACGCAATGTGCCTCGTCAATGATAAACCGACTGATATAGTTGTTCGCATTTAGCTGGTCCAGAGTATCCTGAAAGCGGGGCGAGCTTGAAATTTTCTCTGGCGTTACATACAGCAGCTTAACAAGCGGGGGATGTCGCTCCAAATCTGTGTAAATTGCCATAGCCTCTTCCATAGTCTGTTCGCCGGACATGCTTTTAGCACAAATCTACAAGGGATAACAGAAACTTAAAGATGATTTTCAGTGCGATATTTATGATATAAGAAAAGCTTACGTCCAATGAGGCCAGTTTGTTGACTTGGTCAAAAATCAATGACTTGAGTGGACTAATCACAATAGTGACACCTTCCGTGAGTATGGCGGGAAGTTGATAGCATAACGATTTGCCGCCTCCAGTGGGCATAAGCACAAAGCAATCGTTACCTAACAAAGCCGCGTTGATAACCTGCAGCTGATTAGGACGAAAACTCTTCAAACCATAACTATAGTTAAGTGCTTGCATCATTCGCTTGGAGTGCTCAAAATTCTGACCATCGAATTCGCCGGTAATGCCATCATTATGAACATTGGAATGGAAGTTACCAGTAATCTTCTGTGCCGGCGCCACAGCGCGACTCGAACTGGGCATTGGTTCTGCGCTGGTCAAATCAATGCTAGCTGCCGCTGCAGTCGCATATGCCTCCTCAAACAGTGCTGGATCGTACTCGGGAAAGCCATCATCGTCTATAACTGTTGTAGCTTTTTTACTGTTGGTAAAGGTTATGCGCTGGGCAGGCTCAGGCTTCTTTGAAGGCGGTGGCAGTTTCACAGCTTCAAAGTCGCAGTAGGCATAATTATTGAATTCTGATTTGCGCCCTTGAAGTGCTTCGTGTTCTTCCCGTATTTGTTTTAATGTGTCCTCGAAATCATCGTCAGAGTCAACAACTGTTGAGGGTTTATTCTTAAGTGGCTGGGGCGGTTTGGCAAGGTTTTCTGATGTGCAGAATTCGTCCTCATCCAATAGGATGCTTTGTGCTAGGTAATCCTCATCGTCACTCTCTTGCTGTGGTATTTGCATAGGTACCAGATCATCCATATCATCGGGCGGACCATTGGCATAGCTTTTATTGATAGTAGTTGCTTTTGGCGATGTCAAAAGTACAAGATCATTCGACTCATCTTCAAACTGATCCTCTGAGGGACAAGTTACTAGACTACATGGTGTTTGATGCTGAATATGTTCCTGCTGCTGTTCTGCCTGCATTTCTCGTTCCTCTTCCTCGAGAGCATCAAAGTCGTGTTCTTTTAATTCCGCCTCACGCTGTCGTCGATGTCGCTCAATCTGCTTTTCCAGGAGGTGCGTTCGTGCCTTAAACTTCTGCCGCATGACTTTCAGCTTTAGAAAGGTGTTCGCCTCAAAACCATCAAATTGATTGAAATGCACCGCGGGAATTTGGTCAATTACCTCGCAATACTTTTCCATTAGCTCAATATACCTGGACTTGTACAATCCCATTGTGCTTCTTAACATTATCTCATTCTGTTGACCTAAATCAGTCTTGCTTATGTTGATATCATATTGGCCTAGATCGCGCAAATAGTCGCCAAGTGAGTTATTAAAGACAATTTTTAATTTGGGCTTTATTGTAGCTGCTGGTGAGTTCAAGTCCGATTCTTTGTCCATATTTAATACTTTGGCTGAGCTTAGATTTGAAAGCGATGCAGTGGAGGAGCCAGAGTGTTTGTTTAAATGGGTCGTTGTGCTGGATTTCGGCTCAATAATAGATTTTTTTACCATCGTATCAAAACTATCATCGGTGCTGCTGGCAGTGGAAGAGCTTAGTTTTGGTGTATCCCAAGATTGCGATTTAAACGGCGATTGAGACAATGGCAACGATTTATGTGGGGACATGGACAACTTATTTATATGGCCGTTGAGCTTTGATAAGGTAGCCTGATAGGTTGCATCCTGTTTTAGAACCTCATCCAAGTTGTCGAAGCTTAATTTTGTACCAGAGCCAAGGGCTGAGCCTGTTGCTTCTGGCTTTTTGGGCGACATTTCCCTTGGCGCTTCAACTGCTGGAAGTGGTGCTAACGGGGATTTTGTGACATTTTCAAAGCTATACCTTTTAATAAGTGCGTTGCCACTAGAATCTTTATCCGGCCCTTTGTTCTTTGGCTGTGTCGTTTTGCTCTGAGCCTCAACAACATCCTCGTCAGATGATGATGAGTCGAGGTAAATTGGATTATAAAACTTTGCTTTTGCTGTCCTGGCCTCTAATATATCTACAAAAAAAAACGTTTATTTAGCTTAAATTGATATTTTGTATAAATATACCTCTTCTTGCCGCTCTAGCTGATTGCGTCGGTTGGCTTTGAGTGTCTTCTTCTAGACCAAGGAACGCCGACATCGTCAGCTGTTTGATTTGACTAATGCCTTTTCTGGCCATATTGTATCCACGAGCGTAGGCGAATCCACAATTGAGTCCTTTATAAAACTAGATTAACTGAATCTTACATATAAGTAAAACATAAATTAAATAAAAAACGCGGGCAACACTTTCTTAGATTCTAGTGTTCATCAATATGTGCTGCCAGATTTTGCAAATAATATTTGATAAAAAAAATTCGATCATTTTGCAAATAAAATTTCATATCGAGAATAATCAAAATGCTATCATAAAAATTCAACCACATCTTAAAATTAGTTGATCAATATATTTTATATTTGCAAATCACGATAATATATAATATTATTATATAATAAAACAACAATGAAATTAACCTATTAAAAATGTACGCGATAAATATTTGGCAACATTTAATTGGATAAAACTTTATCGAAAGCTTGCGCGGGATTGTGAAAGCCGATATTTATTAAATGGCGCTGGACTTTGAGGCAAGAATAGCGAAAAACGGATTGTTTTTACCCGGCTTGATAGAGCAGGTTTTAAATAAGTACCAGCGAACTAATGACATTGGCTTAACAGTAGGTAAGATTTCCAGTCCATGTCTAGTTGATTAGCTATTAACAGATGTTTATTACAGGGGAACGAACGCAGCTGTTTCTAGAACTGACCGCCTTGTTGGGCGAGGAGCTTCTGGAACGTGCACTAGGGCTACTTGATGATTGGGGAGTTATTATATATTACGCACCTGATCGATTACGCAGGATTGTTGAATTGAGCAGCAAGAGAAACGCTGCGCACGTCTTCCGCATTGTGCCAGGCGTAAATTATTGCAAGTGCGCATATTTTAAGCGTTGTGTATTGCAATTGCCTGAAGAGGACGTAGAACTGGGATCAAACGCTGACCGCGATTGCCTTGCATTCACCTGCGAACACATCTTGGCGCAGCGCTTACATCAATTGCTTAATCGAGAACCGCGTGTGCAGACTCTAACCCTTGAACAGTTTAGATATTTCCACGAGGATATTTATATGGATTAATGCATAATTCGAAAATTCTATTCGAGAAGGGTATCATAAGAAATCGAAAAATGTTGACACAATCACAGTACGAAGGGTATAAATTTGTCTGCCGCTTGGATCACATAAAAACTTTTTACGCATCCATCAAGGCTATCTGTTTTAGTGATGTAGGTTTCAAATGACAGTAGGTTTACGTTTCCGAACCTCGTAAAGCTCTGTAAATATTCATTGTATATATATTTATTAATTTTAAAATTAATTTTACTTTCCACAGTTCGGTACTCTTCAAGTTAGTGATGATGGAATGCTAATAACAGTGGAGCATGGGAAGTCCATTCAGGCAACACTATTTATAGGCCCAGCATTCTTTGCCGAATATCATGTTGAAGGTTCTCAAAGTTTCAGCGTAAAGATAAATGTGCTGGCTGAGTGTCTTAGTCTTTTTGGCTTGGCCGATTGCAGTATCAAAATGTTGTACAAGGGCGAAGGAGCACCGTTACTAATTATGTTGGAACCCCACGATGATGAACAGGTGAGCACGGAGTGTGCTATCAAAACATCCAACGTTGAGGAGCCAATGGAGTACGAGCTAGATCCAAACAGTTCTAGTTTAAATACAATTTTCATGCGTGGTCCGGACATGTCAAACATTTTTCACGAGTTAGATAAAGCGGCAGAGGAGTATGAGTTTACAATGTCACCATTAAAGCCACACTTTAAGATCGTCGCCTTGGGCGTCATGCAGTCAGAAACTAGCGTTGAAGTGGCAAAATCAAGTGACATGTTTATTTTGTTCAATTGCACCGTAACAACTGTGGCCAAATATAAAAGCCAGCAGATACGCATGACCAACAAGGCGCTCCAGGTTGCAACTAAAGTGGCCATAAAAACGGATGCCAGCGGGCTGCTGGAATTGCATTTTATGATGCAGTCCGATGATCAGCAAGAAATGTACGTGCGATTTTTTATTACACCTTTGCTGGAAGAAAATTAAAGTACATTTTCTGTCGATCTGGCAACACTGTTTTTGTTCTTTTCTGTTGTTGGGGTACCCTGTATGACCCATTTTTGAAAACGGCACTGTAGGTTTTAATTTAAGTTGATAGTTGACGTTGATATGGAATGTCTTAATAATTTTTTTCTTCATATGTATGTAATATCACTAATATTTAAATTGAATTTTTGTTGGTAATTGTACAGCTATATAATGCAGCTTTCCTGTGTTACTGATCTGTTCCGGAATAAGATAAAATGTATATAATATATATTTTATAACAGAATACAAGCAATTTTACCATACACAGATTTATCGAATAAATAATTATATGAAGAAATAATTTCGCATAGGAAATCATAGTATATAAGAAAACAGAGGGTGTTTCTTAAGCACTATAATATTTCTGTATTTTAATTGCTGTTGTTGTTGCCATGCCATCAGCTGTGTACATTGCATGTGTTTGTTGTGTGTGATTCTTCCTCTTACTTCTTTTGGTTTGGGTTGACTCTGGCGGAAAAAAGCGTGCTCTGTGAAATATAAGTTTAAAATCGAAATAAAGGCTATTTCAATTATGCATACGTAAGTGCTTAGCTCATATCCATGCATATTCCTTATTATTTTTGACACCACGTGATCTTTTATCGACAGGCATGAGCTTTTTAAAACGCCAGCGGATGATGATGAGCTCGAGGACATTGATGATGACATGGTAGTTGGAGTAATAGCAGAAATTGAACAGGAGGTGCTCAACGAATCTGAAAGTGACGATGACGAATACGATTTGGTGGACATGGGTGTGGCAGATCCGCAGCAGAACGCTGGGAATAGCTCAAACGAGAGCATCAGCAGCGACGGCGACTTTGATCCGAATGCTGAGGACAGTGACTCGGATGAGTCAATGACTGATGATACCAGTAGTGCTAAACGACGTAAAGATGGTTCTGGGCCCAGTGGATCGGGAACAGCTGATTATTCACATTTGGATGAGGATGACGAAACTGATGAGACAGTGCGTGCTATTATAGCGGCCATTAAGAAGCCGCGCAGTGCACCACCTGAGATTAAACTGGAGGATTTCATAACAGACATTTGCTTTCATCCGCAGCGAGACATAATAGCGTTGGCAACCATTATTGGTGATGTGCATCTGTACGAATATGGGAATGAGGAGAACAAGCTGTTGCGCTCTATTGAAGTACATGCCAAAGCTTGCCGGGACGTAGAATTCACAGAAGATGGTCTTAGTTTGATCACGTGCTCCAAGGACAAGTGCGTTATGGTCACCGATATGACGACAGAGAAGCTAAAAAAACTTTATGAAACGGCTCACGACGATGCCATTAATAAGGTGCATGTGCTCGACCAGCGTTTGTTTGCCACCGGAGATGACGCGGGCTCTGTAAAGCTGTGGGACCTTCGCACTAAAGATCCCATATTTGAGCTAAAAGAGGTTGAAGATCAAATTACACAAATTCTTACTAACGAACAAAATAAGCTGCTTTTGGCGACCAGTGCTGATGGCTATTTAACCACATATAATATCGGTGCTCGAAAGTTGTATGTGCAATCGGAGCCTTACGAAGAGGAGCTCAATTGTATGGGCATTTACCGTGGCAGCTCCAAGCTCGTAGCAGGCACCTCAAAGGGACGCCTTTACACATACAACTGGGGCTATTTCGGCTATCATTGCGATATGTATCCGGGTATTAAGAGCCCCATAAGTCTGATGGTACCCATAACGGATCGGATTGCGTGCGTAGCTGGTGAGGACGGGAACATACGTGCCTGCCATATTGCGCCATATCGCAATCTGGGCGTTGTGGGACAGCACAATATGCCCATCGAGTCGCTGGACATTAATTGGAGCGGCGAACTGATGGCATCATCATCGCACAACAACGATGTACGCTTCTGGAATGTGAAATATTTTGAGGATTTTGGGGACATAAAGTACAATGAAAAGCACAATGCTTATAAGGATAAGCGACACAATTTGCCCTCATCAAAATGCACAAATGCCTCCGACTTTTTTTCAGATATGACTAAGGAACACGATGACAAGGACGATGACGATATCAATACGGAACCTGGTCCGAGTAACATAGCCTAAAAAGAAAGACTTTTCTTAGTCACACATAAATCCGTAGTAAGGTTTGGCATTATACATATTTGATTGTTAAAGATTTTTTGACAATGTTTAGCTCTAGATTTTAAGTATTATGCTCTAAACGCGTTAATAAAGTTTAGCATGTACCTCCTCCATTGGTAACGTTTCTAGATTTTTTTTAATCATTAGCATATCCCGACTTCGTAGGTAATATAGTGACAATACCTTGTGTAAACCTCATGCCTGACTTTAAATAAAAATTAAAATATATATATATATGTTGACTTTTACCCAAGTACACACATACACGCATTTTCACTTAACACACTATGCGCTGTTGTGTGCAAGTGCAATGCTCCTACACACTTAACGATCGGATAATAAACCCAAAGCTTATTCTAGAATCAATTTAAAATGATGCTGCGCTGAGCAGCTGGCAGCGGCGACGCAGTAGATTATGTACAGGCGCACATAAAAACTTGCTTGTGTATGGCCTCCGGGTAAGACTATCACATATGTCGACTAGCTGGGACATGTACCCACGAACGCTCGATGAGTGGTCCACTACGGCGTCTGCTGTGTCTATACTCTTGCTATTTATCCTGGTTTAAAAGCCAAAAGCTTTGACTTCTTTGAATGGTGTTTAAGCAGTTTTGTTATAAATAAATTGTTACGTCCCAAATAATAAAGCAAGTTTTAACTGGAGTGTAGAATATATTTAATTTCGAATTCATTTCTTTATTATTAATATGTATAATAGACAAATGTTTAGTATTCTGTGACCAACTTTCAATTGGTTTGGGGTTATCCCAAAAACTTAGGCATAATTTAAAATTATTTTAAAATGGCTTAAAAGATATTTTGCGCCAAACAACGGATCAAATTACGAATATGGCACGTGTTGAGAAGTTGAACAAAAATTTTAAGGTGCAAGAAACTAAAATAGAAAAAGGGTAATTGTAATTAAAATGCATTAAATTGAATGTTTTGTCGATTTAGCTGATGATACCACACTCTATAATTTCGTGACAAATTGTAAATACGGGCATACAATAACAATTACAGTTGGTACTTTAAATAATTAAACCATTGGGGAGGCGGCATTCACATTATAACAATACGTAACTACATATACATATGTGTAATCACAAGAATTTTGTTTCACAAAACATGGACATAATTTGTATACATAGGAAATGATTACACGCCGAAACACATATCAATTAATTTGTATATTATATGTATGTACGTATAGCTTGAGCCAAAGTTTTTGAAGTAAATATTTTTTTGTTCTTGTTATTTTTTAACGCAACGCATCAATTTTACATTTGCTTTGCCTGTTGGTGGGTTCTTCACACAGTTTTTCAAGCTGACGTATAACGATGTTCGTTTTTTTTTTCATTTTTTTTTGTAAATTTTTATATTGTGGCTTTAAATTTTTTGTAGTTGCCTGCCTGCCTGGCCCCTGCATGACGAACATGACGAACTCAGTCTGAAAGGCAAATTCTGTGCGCAAGGATTAAAGAAGGCTTGCCCACAGTCCCATTGGGAAGAGCGGCACTAGCAAATTGCAACATCCGTTTGAGCTGTAAGTCAGCCGATTCTTGACCATATATATGCATATAAATCTTTTTCCCTTGTTTATTGTTGCTGTCTGTCTGCCTGGCCCTAATTTAAATGACTAACGAACGAAAAACGAACTCAGCCTGTAAGGGAACCATTTTACATAAAGATGCCATGTACACAATGTCATAAGGCAGTGGTGCCAGCAGATGCAGCAACGCCACTGGAACCAGGCACCAGCGCGTCCTTGGCCATATGCGTTTCAATATCAACACGACAAATCGGGCAGTGCTTGTTAGTTACCAGCCATTGATCAACGCAGTCAGTGTGAAAGAGATGCATACAGGGCAATCGACTGTAATAATATTGATAGTTTTACCATAATTAGACAATATTGTTTCATATAAGTATATAAGTACATAATAAACGAATTACTTACCGCACATCATTCTCAATCTCAAATAGGGACAAACATATAGCACATTTTTCCGCGTCCTCATCTGTTTCGCTGGGACGTCGCACGCGTCGATATTTATGTGGCAAAGTGTTTCTCTCAATGGTTTCCTGTGATATCAAATAACAGTCAAATAATTTGTAGCACAAATTTCAGATAGGTGTTAAACAAGTTACCAAAGTGGCACCACGATTGGGACGTGGCGGTCCAATCAGTATACGTGAGGAACCCAACGAGAGGGGCGTCGCCAAGCCGATCTCCAAGTGCAGTGGAGAATAATGATGGAACATGTGATGATGTACAGCAGCGCGACGTCTTTGCTGTTGATGTTGCTGTTGTTGTTGCTGCTGATGTTGCTGCTGCTGCTGTTGTTGTTGTTGCTGTTGTTGTTGTTGTTGCTGCTGCTGATGTTGCTGCTGTTGTTGCTGTTGCTGCTGATATTGTAGACCCAATTGAGGCGGCGGCGGAATCGGTTGATGTGCATCAATGGGCGCAGCAGAAGCGGGTGCGCTTGCAGCTGCATCATATGCTGGATAGTAAGCGGGATCCAGACTGGAAACGGGTCCATTACGTGCATGAACACAGTTGCAAATGCTGTGCAAATATCGTGTGCGCAAGCTGCTGGTCAAGTTCAGCGGATTTGACGAGAGATCAATGGGTGTGGGGGTCATATGACGGCGATGCAGTTCCTGTATGCTCTGCTGTCGATACCACAAATTCTGATGTACTGGATATGGTGGTGCTGGTGTCAACGATGTTGCCACAATAGCGCTTGCCCGATGCGGTGGATGTATATGGGCATGCATTTGGTTTTGCGGGGCCTGATGTCCCTGGTGCGGCTGTGGCTGATAATGTTGCCTATGATTGTTATATGCCTCCGAACGTCGCAAGCTAAACGGAGGTGAACCACAATATGGCATCGTTGTGCGTCCCGAATACATTTCCAGCGGTGGTGGCGGTGATACAGCAGCAGCCACAGTAACTATCGACGACATTACAGATGGCGGACCAGTTGCTGTGGCAACTGCGGCTGCCACTGGCGTTGTGGCACGTCTCATCATACTAATCGTTTGGTTTCGATGATAGTCATCATCAAGACTGCTGCTTTCTATGCTTGTAACCGGTGAACTGGGCACGTTGCTTCCCAGCGAAAATAGATCATAAACTGATTGAGCATGTGCCTGTGCTGCAGCCACAGTGGCTGCCACAGCAGCGGCACTCATAGCACCGCTTAGAGAACTGCGACTGCTGCCACTGGCATTGCTCAAGCCACCCTGGTAGTGTGGATTGGGTGGACCTGGTGAGTAGTCATTATTGTTACGGCTTGGGGGCAGCGTCGTAATCGTATAGTGCGGCACATAATAAGGTTGATAGCGATGATAATAGGCAGCCGGACTTGTGCGTCCGCTGCGACCTGGTTCTTGTTGCGGCGCTGGTGGTGGAGCTGAAATAACACTGCTCGCTGTATTGGTGGCACTGCGTGGAATGCGCACATAGTTTCCAAAATTACTGCTGGGTGGTGACGGTGGTGGCGGCGGTGGTGCTGGTACTTCCGGCATTGGCGCAATGTGCCACATTGGCGGCGGCGTAATCGGTTGGAAGTAACGCTGTGAATGTGCAGCGGCAACGGCTGCTTCAAGGTCGGGGCAGCGTGTCGGACAAGTCAAGCCACGAGCATGCGGTGCATGTGGTGCGTGTGGTGCAGCATCGATTAAATCCCTAAAACCTACGTTTGGCGCCTGCGCCGGACTATAATCGTAGCTGCTGTAATTATGATCGTTAATAGCCGCGCGATCGGCTAAAGTGCCGCTGTAGAAGGCAAATGATGTGCCTGGCGCTGGACGCCGTTGTCGATAATCATATGAATTGGCTGAGCTGGGACGTGAGAGCATTGATGCAGTAGAAGGTGTTGCACTACTTGGTCTCATTGCTGCTGCCGTTGGTCTATCTTCTGTTCCACCAGTTCCTCTGTTGCACGTAGTCAGTGTTTCCTCGCGAAGCAAACGTGGTTGTGGCTGTTGTTGTACCTGTTGCTGGCGATGTTGGTACAATGCGGCTTCGTTGTTACCGCTAAAACCATCATCATCTGAGGTCAAATCAATAGACAGAATTGGTTCACGTGTGGAGTGCACAAATACAACATCATCATCGTCTCCATTCGAGTCCGAAGACCAATCGTCCAACTGCAGATCAGGAGCAGTAAGCACTGCATTGTCTCCAGTTAAATTAGAATTATGACGTCTGCCTGTTGAAGTGGAGGGCAGATTGTACAGGTCCATTGATCCCTGAGTACCTATATTGTTTGTCTCACGTGGCCTGCCAACATAAGCGATTACACAGGACCCGCCACTTGGTGGCTGTTGCTGCTGTTGTTGCTGTTGCTGTTGCTGCTGCTGCTGTTGCTGCTGTTGCTGCTGCTGCTTCTGTTGCTGCTGCTGTTGCTGCTGCTGTGCTGCTGCTGCTGCTGCTGCTGCTGCTGCTGCTGCTGCTGCTGCTGCTGCTGCTGCTGCTGCTGTTGCTGCTGCTGTTGCTGCTGCTGCTGTTGCTGCTGCTGCATCTGACTCGTCTGCTGTGCCTGGCAAAATCAAGAAAATTATTATGCCTATGGAGATGATCTCAATAAGGAGTAGTTATCTATCCCTGAGGTAATTCTCGAAGAAGCAAAACATTGAACGTGCACCTGCGCTAGTGCTACTGACGCAAGCAATAATTATAAGAGCACTTACCTGTCTGTCGTTGTTTCTTGCCAGTTCTGCATAGGTGCGATGGCGATGACGGCCTGGCTGAAATGCATAGAAGTTTGTGGGCGAAAGGCTTGACATTGTTGAGGGCGGTACATCATGGGGTGTATTGTCCAATCGTGCCAGTTTCCTAGGTGGTTGATATAGACTATTGATGCTACCGTTGCTGGTTCCTGGCATAGCCTCATCCATAGAACGCACACGGGAACGAGTGCGTACAATTCCGCTACCTAAGCCCGTTCCATAGCATGTTTTTAGGACGGCGGCCGGTCTCTGTTGCTGTTGATCCGCTGCCGAAGTAGATGGATTACCGGTAACTCTATCAGTGCCTAGGCGATGTACGCCACAAATGTCTCGACTGCCATAATCAACACTGCAAGTTGTGTGCGTGGCCGTAGTGCAAGAGGCAGAAGTGGAACGCATAAAGCTGTTTTCAGGTAGTGGCGATAGTGGCAATGTTAGAATACCGTTGTATGTATATCCCCGGCTATTGTAGTACGTATGATCGGCATGACTGGGATCCAGATCGCTAATACCGCCTATAGATGCCGTTGGTGGTGGACCAGGTGTTGGATTGTGCATGCGAAGATCCCAACCATCATCGCTGCTATTATCTCCCGCATAATCCAGTTCATAGTAATTGTTGCTGTTGTAGTGTCTATCTCGATATGCATTGAATGGATTTAGCAAATTCTGCTGCTGCTGCTGCTGGGCTTGTGCACTGGTGCTTGGCGTGGCATCCAATTCAATGACTGACGAAGACGAAGATGCTGTTACATTACCGGTTCCTGTTCTTGATGAAGCTGCTGCATTTCTCGATCGATTCTGCTGATGCTTTTTCTTCTGTACTGCTGATGTGGTTGTTGTTGTATTGGTGGTGCGTGTGTTTGCGAACTGTACATGCTCCGTATCCGACGCACTGGAAGTAACATCATCATATAGAGTCGCACTACTGTTAGCCAATAGCATGTTGTTGCTGCTGCCCGCATCAAAAGAACTACTGGTGTTGCTTGTGTTCGAGCTCAGAAGTGAACTTGAGGGCAACTCGTAGACCACGGCTGATGTGCTATTGCTGGATTGCAAAAGTAACTGCTCATCCACGGCATGATCGTCCATAGCAGCGGGCCAGATGCCAACAATCCGCGATGTCACATCGAGTTCGCCTGCATTATTATTATTATTAATATTATTATTATTATCTTGCTCCTCTTCCTGCCCGTGCTGCTGCTCATCTTGATCAGCGTACGTGCGCGGCAGAGTTTCAGTTTCAGTCTTACGTGGTGTATGATTTGGAATGAACTGCGATATGGCATTATCCCCTCCTCTCGTTATACTACTGCTGCCAGCAGCCAACAGTGTGGATGTAGCGGCCGTCGAAGTTGATGATAGTTCAAAGAATTGCGTTGACTCTGCGCTACCCCCGCTGTTTGGGGACTGAGTTGAGTGCACATGCTCCATATTATGCTCCGTAAAGCTGTCACCCTCCGGCTGCATAAGATGGCAGTGACATACATCACGTATGGCATTGCAATTTCTGCATTTATTGCCCGTCAGGCTGCCTGTTGAACTTGCTGGCTCCGCAAATGACTCCCTACTCAGAGATTGATACTGGAACATGGGCACATAGGTAGAAGCGGATGCGGAGTTGACGTTATTGTTACGAACACGACTATTGCCCGTCGGTCGCTCTGGTGATCGAATATCTGATGCCGGTAAGTAGGTAGGCATCAGCATGTAGCTATCCGACAGAGTATCACGTGGCTGTTCAAAGTAAACAGTATATGGTGAGCGTTCTGAAAAGAATATATTATATATTAAGATTTATGTTTTACGATTTTATATTAAATGAGAGAATGTGACTGATGCACTTACGCGCCTCTCTAGGGTTAACATGTAGCATTACGTCAAGATTGTCAATTGAGACACGCTGATGTTGACTTCGATGTTGTTCCTGCATATGTCTGTGTCTGAGTTCATCCTGTTCATTTTCCATGCTTTCGCTTTTTTTTTTGTTTTTGCTTTTAAAGAGAAACATAAATGGAGAAATTATTAATGTGTCTACGCGATCACATAAATATGAGTATTATGAGAAATTACAAACACAAAATTTACATTGAATACATTTTGACGCCTACTGTGAAATACCTATCATGTATATATAGGTATATCAAATATTATACATAGATAATATTTGAATTTAAGCGACCTACTCGTACACTAAAGGAGTTTTACAGGGTTTATTCCTATTGATGTAATTGTTTCAATGTTCTTATAAGCTTTAAAAATACTTTTCACATATTTTACTTAAAGAAATTTAATAATCGGAGATAACTGATATAAAAAAATATAAAAGCGTGTCATGACTTTATTGTTATTTAACTTTGAACAGGAGACAAACAAACATATTTGCAGAGTTTTTTCATATCAACACAAAAGTTTTGATAGTTAAAGGAAATATGATCAAACTTTTAATGTTTATTTATTAGTCATATGATAAATGACTCTGGTTCGTAGAGCTCACCCAGTAAACAAAGAAGAGTTCGTTACTTCTAATAGTAAGCGATTGATTATTTTAAACAAATGATTTGACACTCAAAAATTGCACAAAAAACAATACATTTTGAAATAAACAAAAATTTTTTATAGCACTTTGATATTCCTATTCCTAGCAATACATACAGTATGTATCGTGTTGATAGACTATATACATACATATACCAAATCATACATAAGCAGAGTTTAAAATTAATCTAAGATATATATAATCTTTTTTATTTAAGTCAAAGTATTTTGGCACTTGTTAATATTTAAGAACTATTATGAATATCATGGAAATAAATATCACATTAAATGAATATGATATATTCATATTTATATTTTTATACTCAATTATTATGAAGGTTTTATATTAAATAAATAGTAGCAATTCACTACAATTTAATTTAATTGGCATTACTTTAACCATCAAATTATTCAATAAAAACTTTTTTTATTTGTCAATTGGTGTGGCAAGTACTGTAATTGCGTTGGTGCATTAAAATTGCATTCAATTTGCGGTTTCCTGATAAGAAACGCAGAAACGGTCTAAAACAGCTGTGACTAGAATAAGACAGAAAGAGCAAAGTATTTTGTACGAAAGAGAGAGTGAGTGAGAAGGGAAGAACGCGAGAGACGAAGAGAGGGTGAGCGAGTGGAGCTTACCTGCTGCCCGAAGCCCGACAAGACACCTCAATTGCAAATTGAGGAAACTACTAATTTGCAGACAATGCAATCATTTTGTTTGGTGTATTTTTGTTGCAAGCACATAAAGTAATTACTTGAGCACTGTTCTAATTATAAAAAATAACAATTAAAAGTTAAAAAACTTTGTTAAAATCGCACAAATAGTACAAAAATATGAACGTCGTACGAAAAAGTCACACACATACACTGACTACAACACATATCGATGATTCGATGCATACATCTTCCGAATACAAATATCGGTATCGATTATATACTGCAGAGCTTAAGCGAAAAAGTAAAGTTTATTCCTTTAGTCTTCAATAGTTTGTGTTTTGGGTATTGGCATGTTGTAACAAAAAAATCTTAATTATAAATGCAGAAAATTCAATTATTTATTAATTGCGCCACAGTCGCTAGTGCTGCATAGGGTTGATGGATATTTTTGTCCGTTGAATAGCACTGCGTCGACATATCGCAACATGAATGTAAAAATATCGATAGCATATCAACAACTCTACATTCCGCAGGCATGAAAAATCTAATAGTTAAAGTAATTTGTTTATAATAGAGGTGCCAGCCAGCAAACGCGATAAATTGACTGCAGCTTTAACGGTATATACGAAATCTCTCTCCTACACTCATGTCCATATTGCGAACTGACACGTATGTTCTTACTAGCATACAATAAATGCGGGGTGTGGTTGTGCTTCAAACTGTGTACGTTAAAATATTTCTTAAAATAAAAGGCGTTTTCTGGCTTTAAAAGTGCACAAGAAGAATGTGTCCAGCCGCCGTTGTGTGAGCTAATTACTTATGCCAAACACAATATTCCGCGCTATATTAATTGAAAGCTTAATTTTTATGCAAATGACTTCGAGACCTGCCAATGTTTTTGTGGCAGGCGGCCAAAGCGTGTGTATAAAAACAAAAAAAAAATAAAAAGTAACAAAAAAAAAAACAACAACAACAATATCAATTGCAACAACAACTTTTCGATTTTTTTTATTTGCGTTTTGTGGGTTTTTTTTTCGTAGATTCGGCGACGAAGAATTTTAAAGAAACAGTCACGAAAAAAAATAAAACCAGCAAAAAGCAGTCCCGAATCAGTCCCAAGTTGGCCTGCAATGTGCAGATGCAGCATAAGCGATCGAGATGTCCCGGCTCGCTGATTACTTTGTAATTGTTGGCTACGATAACGACAAAGAAAGTAAGTGCCAATGATTAATTTGTACTTATTTATATTTCTATACCCTGTACTCATTAAGCGCTGGGTATTATACAATTTTGTAAAGGCAGTGTACAAAATCTCATTGGATTCCTTTCCTTAACTTAGATTTTAGATACGCATATAATAAAACTAATAATATCATACAATATAATAATATTTTGTTGCCTTGAAGTCATAAATCTAATTTAGATTGAATGCATAGTCCGGCAACAATTCATAAAATGGTTTTAGACCAACTGCTGTCTTCAAATGTATATGTTTAGGGTCTACTAGAACGTATGAGTACATGGTATTTTCTAATCGAGCTTTTCCACTTGATTATTCTTGGACATCTGTCTTTACAGAAACTGCCGGTAATGTCAGCGGACAACCAATATGCGGCAAAATTGTGCAACGATTTCCTGAGAAAGATTGGCCCGACACGCCTTTCATCGAGGGCATTGAATGGGTGAGTTGCTTCCTAAATTATATTTGCCTCGCATACAAATTTTTTTAACATATTATTATTATAATTATTTACTTGGTATCTTGGGTGCGGTGGCGAGATAGTTTTGTCAACCACTTGGGTGGAGTTTATCGTACGAGAAACAAGAGCCGAAATTTTTTATCTCTGTGCTCACTGATATCGATGCAAACAAACACTATTGTGCATGCTTGAGCTTCCATGAGACACTAGCCATTACACAGACGCGTAGCGTGGATGATGAGGATGAGACCATAGGTAATAACAGTACTAGCAGCCGAGGGCTGCTAGGCCCGGCAGTCGCTGAGTCGATAACTCATCACAGCATTATGTATGCGCCTAAGTGTTTGGTGCTTATCTCCCGTTTGGATTGTCCAGATACCTTTAAGGTAAGTTTAAATAATTAAAAACTCGAAAAAAATTAAAGCTAAAAAACAAAACAAGAAACAGTTGCAGCAACTGGTTTAGTGCACATCTGTATATTATTTTAACTTAACAGCTGCTGCATAAAATATACAGATATTTGCAACAGTGCGCTGTTAATTCGAAATAATGTTAATTTGAAATACCTTATTTTAGGATATAATTCCTTGGGTTGATATATTTATGGGTTTATTGATAACCTAATCCTGTGTTAATATTCATCTGAATCTTGGCATATTATCCTATACCACTTTTATAGTCAGCATTTTATACTTAATTCCAACACATTGCCCAACCAATACCGGCATTAATAATATATTTTTTATTGTTTATTAATTTTGTAATATCTCTTTCTATGTAGAACTGTTTGGGCACCATTTATACGGTATACATTGAGAACTTGCCATACGCAATGGAAAATCTGATTGGTAACATACTCGGCTGCATACAGGTTCCGCCAGCGGGTGGGCCTCAGGTGCGTTTCTCAATTGGAGCTGGTGACAAGCAATCTTTGCAACCGCCGCAAAGTTCCTCGCTGCCAATCACTGGAAGCGGTGTTTACTTTTTGTTCAAGCAGCTGGGCATTAAAAATGTTTTGATATTGCTGTGCGCTGTGATGACCGAGAATAAAATACTCTTTCACTCCAAGTGCTATTGGCACTTAACGGACAGTTGCAGAGCGTTGGTTGCGCTTATGTATCCATTTCGCTATACGCATGTTTATATACCCATACTCCCTGCTCCGCTCACTGAGGTGCTGTCCACGCCGACGCCATTTATAATGGGAATACATAGTTCACTGCAAACGGAGATAACAGATTTGCTTGATGTGATTGTAGTTGATTTGGATGGTGGGTTAGTGATCATACCGGACGCACTGACACCACCAGTGCCAATATTTCCATCGCCTCTGTGGGAACAAACACAGGATTTACTCAGCATGATTCTGTTTCCAAATTTGGCCCAAGCCGATCTTGCATTTCCCAACAATGAGCGTCCATTATCCACGGTAGCCAAGACGGAGGCACATATCGACAAAGAGCTGCGTGCCATATTTATGCGTCTATTTGCGCAGTTGCTCCAGGGCTATCGCTCCTGTCTGACTATTATACGCATTCACCCTAAGACAGTTATCACATTTCACAAGGCTGGCTTTCTCGGTGCTCGTGATCTTATTGAGAGCGAGTTTTTGTTTCGAGTCCTGGATAGTATGTTCTTTACTACGTTTGTAAACGAACGTGGACCACCATGGCGTGCTTCTGACGCCTGGGATGAGCTATATAGCTCAATGAACGAGCTGCTCAAAACAGAGGCACAGAATCGGAATCTCGTAAGATATTCTTTGATAATATAGTGATAATTAACTAACTAAGGAATTCCCTCCAATACAGATACTAACACATATCCAGGAACTGGGACGCACTCTGTACGAGAATGAATCAACTAATGCGCATGTTACATACGCCCAAAAAGTTTTGCGTCCGCCGGCGGGTGCCTTCCAACGTATACATCAACCAGCTTTTCCACGCATTATTACCGACAAGGTTGAACTTATTATCCAGGATGGTATACGCAAGAATGGACAGACACAACGCTTTCATGTTACACGAAATCAACATCGCATAATACCCATGGGCCCGAGGTTGCCAGAGGCACTGGATGTACGTCCTTCAGCAGTGCACAACTCAGTGCGACGACTTGAGGTGCTGCGCACCTGCGTATCTTATATCTTTGATAATCGAATTGCGGATGCACGAAAACTGTTGCCAGCAGTGATGCGAACTCTCAAGCATAGGGACGCAAGGCTCATACTGTGCCGAGAACTGTTTGGATATGTTCATGGCAACAAGGCGGTGCTTGATCATCAGCAATTCGACTTGGTGGTCCGTTTTATGAATAAAGCGCTTCAGAACTCTTCAGGCGTGGATGAGTATACGGTGGCAGCAGCGCTTTTGCCAATGTCCACAATATTTTGTAGGAAGCTATCGACGGGTGTGGTACAGTTTGCCTATACTGAGATACAGGATCATGTCATATGGAAGAATTTGCAGTTCTGGGAGTCAACGTTCTTCCAGGATGTTCAGGCTCAAATTAAGGCGCTTTATTTACTGCAACGCCGACAAAATGAACACAACAAGGAAGCAAATTGTGTGCTGGATGAGGTGCCATTGGAGGAGCCAACTGCATTAGAAATAACAGCCGAACAACTACGAAAAAGCCCAACAATTGAGGAAGAGAAAAAGAATGAGCTGGCCAAATCTGAAGAGTCTACACTTTACAGCCAGGCCATACACTTTGCCAATCGAATGGTCTCCCTGCTAATACCGCTCGACGTCAATGTGGATGCGGCTAGCAAACCCAAGCTGGCCTTTCGGCTCGAGGAGAACCAAAGCGTTTCGAATAGGTAAGACCGCTTATATTATCTATATATTAATGATATCACCTCAAGGTTCAAATTATTTTCAGTATTATGGGCTCACATAGCTTGAGCGAACATTCCGATGAGGGTTTCGAGGAAAATGATGCGTTAGAAATTGGTATAACCGTGGGCAAGACTATTTCCCGCTTCATAGATTGCGTCTGCACTGAGGGTGGAGTTACCTCAGAGCATATACGCAAGCTGCATGATATGGTACCGGGAGTGGTGCACATGCACATTGAATCCTTGGAGCCTGTTTATCTGGAAGCGAAACGTCATCCACATGTGCAGAAGCCCAAGATTCAAACCCCTTGCCTGCTACCTGGTGAAGAGGTAGCTACAGATCATTTGCGTTGCTTCCTAATGCCCGATGGCCGTGAAGATGATACTCAATGTTTGATACCCGCCGAAGGTGCATTGTTTTTGACAAACTATCGTGTTGTATTTAAGGGATCACCATGTGATCCGCTCTTCTGCGAACAAATTATTGTTCGCGCCTTTCCCATTGCTTCGTTGCTCAAGGAGAAAAAAATCTCAATGCTTTACCTAGCCCATTTGGATCAGACGCTGCCGGATGGCTTGCAGTTACGCTCTAGCTGCTTCCAGTTGCTCAAAATTGCGTTTGACACCGAGGTGACCGTTGACCAAATTGAATCGTTTCGGAAGACGCTCAGCAAGGCGCGTCATCCAATCGATGAATTTGAGTATTTCGCCTTTCAATCCTACGGTACAATGTTGCAGGGCGTTGTACCACTTAAGACTAAGGAGAAATACTCCACACTCAAGGGTTTTGCGAAGAAGACGCTCCTACGCACGGCCAAAAAGGCGGGCTTCAAGCAAAAGGTACAGACAAAACGTAAATTAGTTCCAGAATACGAGCTGAGCGGCGGAGGCGGTAGCGCTGATGCACTTGAAACGCACTCCATTGACGATGAGCTCGAAGATATTGACGAGTTCGAAACACAGCAGAACGATGCGTTGCCCCGCCTGTTGACCACCAAGGATATTGAAAGAATGCGTGAACGCAGCTATGTATGTGACTGGAAACGACTTGGTTTTGATGCAGATGCACAGCGTGGCTTCCGCATTAGCAGTGCCAATGCTAATTATGCTACTTGCCGCACCTATCCGGCAATAATTGTGGCGCCGGTGCAGTGCAGCGATGCAGCCATGACGCATCTGGGGCGCTACTTTAAGGGTCAGCGCATACCATTACCCACCTGGCGGCACGCCAATGGTTCACTCCTCATTCGCGGTGCGCAACCCAACAGCAAATCAGTTATCGGTATGATCAAGAATACGACTGGTGCAAATACTATAGCGCATCATGACGTGACCCACTATCCAGAGCAAGATAAATATTTTATGGCACTGATTAATACCATGCCAAAGCTGACGCCTTTGGATGCCTTAAATCAGTACACGGGCTTGAATCTTTCGATGAGTTCACTGCTTGGCCACGGCAATGTTGGCGACGATCATCAATCTTTGACGCCAGAGCTAATGCGTAAGCAAAGATCCAATCTAAGTGTACCCGATGGCAACAAATCCAACGCAACTGGCACCAAGGGCGGCACCATGAAGGGTAATGCCAGCAGCACATCTGCACATGCCTTCCGCAAGATGCGACTCTATGCGTTGGGTAAGTGAGAATCCACAAATTTATATCTTTAAACAATCAATTTATGTATCGCATATCTCGTGACAGGTGAAAAATCGCAAGCGAAGTCAAATTTGAATGGGGATTTCTGTGCGGACTTTATACCTATTGATTATCCGGACATTAGGCAATCCCGTTCAGCGTTTAAAAAACTGATGCGCGCCTGCATGCCGTCTCATACTGCGAATGATGCAGATGGTCAGAGTTTTGCCAAAATGGTAGAGCAATCCGATTGGCTGCAACAGATCTCAACACTGTTGCAGCTTTCTGGCGCTGTAGTGGATCTTATTGATTTGCAGGAGAGTAGCGTGATGCTATCACTGGAGGATGGCTCCGATGTAACTGCTCAACTTTCGGCCATAGCCCAGCTTTGTCTGGACCCTTATTATCGCAGTCTGGATGGATTTCGTGTGCTTATTGAAAAGGAATGGTTGGCATTTGGCCATCGCTTTGCGCATCGGAGCAATCTGAAGCCATCGCATGCCAGTACCAATATTGCATTTGCACCCACCTTTTTGCAGTTTCTGGACGTGGTGTACCAGTTGCAGCGACAATTTCCTATGGCCTTTGAATTTAATGATTTCTATTTGCGCTTCCTGGCTTATCATGTGGTGTCCTGTCGTTTTCGCACGTTCCTTTTCGATTGCGAAGTGGAACGCTATGATTCTGGTATTGCTTCCATGGAAGATAAACGCGGCTCGTTAAGTACCAAACATATTTTTGGAGGTGGTGGCGCCACCAATGGCTCAGATGATGAGTGTAATGTTTATCCTTTGGATCTACGCAGTCCGCGAACGCCCACCCAGCTAAATCGTATTGGTCACTCAATTTTTGACTACATTGAGCGACAGCATACCAAGACGCCAATTTTCTATAATTTTCTGTATTCATCCGACAAGGACGTCGTGTTACGTCCGCAGAATAGTGTTGCCGCTTTAGACTTGTGGGGATTTTACACGAATGAGGAGCTGGCGCAGGGTCCGCCCTATGATTTGGAGGTGACAAATGTGGACGATGAAATTGATCTTTCCGAAATTAAGGGCAAACGCATGGTTATCAGCGCTGGCTACGACAACATTGAGAAATGCAATCCTAATGCATATGTTTGCCTGCTGAGTGAAGTTAAGCAGGCCGAAACGGAACGCGGTCATTTACCCCAAAAGTGGCAACATGTATGGAACAATTTGGTAGCACCTCCAGTGGAGCCAATGTCGCGCAAAACTTCACTCAGCAGCATGCTGGTGCAGACACATCAGCATAAACGCTCCACGCTTGAAATTATTTTGAAGGGCCGCCTGGCAGGCTACCAGGACAAGTTTTTCCATCCGCATCGCTTTGAGAAGCATCCGTACACAACGCCCACCAACTGCAATCATTGCACCAAGCTGCTTTGGGGACCCGTCGGATATCGTTGCATGGATTGCGGCAATTCTTATCATGAAAAGTGCACAGAACTCTCTATGAAGAATTGCACCAAGTATAAGGCAATAGATTCCGTTGGACCACCTAATGTCAATATATCGCAAGGGGATACAGCCAGTATTGCCTCCAGTGCGGCCACTACGGCGCGCACCTCCAGTCATCATTTCTATAATCAATTCAGTAGCAACGTCGCCGAGAACCGTACACACGAAGGGTAAGTTTAATCTGTAATATTTGCCCAAAACATCTATTTCTATATTATAATCTTTCAGACACCTGTATAAGCGTGGGGCTTTGCTTAAGGGCTGGAAACAGCGCTGGTTTGTTCTAGACTCAATAAAGCATCAGCTGCGCTACTATGACACATCCGATGATACAACTCCCAAGGGAATTATAGGTAAGTTTAATTTTAAGATAAATATATACTAAAATTCAGTGTATATATTCGAACATGTTTTGCAGAGCTCGCCGAAGTGCAGTCGGTAACCGCTGCACAACCCGCACAAATTGGCACAAAACGCGTCGATGAAAAAGGATTCTTTGATGTAAGTAAAGGATTTATATGTATTCTTAAAGCAGGAATACTTGTTAATGAAACAATAATTATGAGCAAAGAACAAAACCTATAGCAGAAACCTATAGCAGAGCCGTATAGCAGAGATCTATAGCAGAGACAGAAAATGTTAATAACAGTGTGCTATGTATGCAGTGGTATTCAACACAACATTTCAATGTTATAAGCAGCTGTTACAAAATAATTGTATTTAAAGACAGCGAAAGAATTACCTAAATATCTTGACAATTTTTGTATAACCTTTTAGTATTTGAAAAATATTTAACTTTTACTTCTATTCCATTTATTTTTTCAGCTAAAAACATCAAAGCGTACCTATAACTTTTATGCAATGAATGCAAACCTTGCGCAGGAGTGGACTGAAAAGCTGCAGGCCTGTTTGCAGTGAAGCACAACTGGAATCAGCAGCAGCAACAAATACTGAATGTTATTAAAGCTGGCACTCTGCTTAGTACTTTTATCTCGTAGCGTTTGCATAGGCATTTGTCCTTCGTTTTCTGCTCCTTACTTGTATGCTGAATGTTTTGTTGTAGGACAATTCATTAACGTTATTACCATTACCATATGTTTTTTTTTTTTATATGTGAGAGAGTATTTATTTGTTCAACGCGTGTATTACTCTGGATTTGTAGCTCTTTGTGTATTATTTATAACATAAATATTTTTACATATATAAGTTGATTTAGTGTCAAAAGTTGTTTATTAACACTCGCATGAATATTTAGCAACAATTAACGTAAGCAAAAAATGCTATCAAAAATGTAGTAGAAAAAGTAAAAAAAAAACGAAAAAGGTATCCAAGAATATGAAAATCTTACTGTAAATGTGCATAAAAAAAGGAAACTATAAACCGATATGATGAACAAAATGATAAATAATGAAGAAGAAAAGAAACTTTTTTATATATATATATATATCTATAAAGCATATATCGTGCATATAGCTGTCGATCTTAACATACATATATATTTATACAGTAAAAATACCAAAGATAATTCCACCTTTGTTGCGCAATTAAAATGCATTTCTTAGTTTCTTCCTTTGAATTAAATTTAATAAATAAACGCCTTTCTTTATTTATACAATACGATAATAATTATATAGTATTATTTAATTTACTGCAATCATTTGTGGCTTACAAACTATATACATTTTTAAACAAATGCGCTTTGTATTTATAATTTTTAACTTCTACACAACTCCTTAAATTCCCCCAGATCATAGGAACGTCGTCCAGTAGACAATGTTGAGTATGAAAAACGAGAATGGAAAGAAGAAGCGCGAGAATTTATCTATATAAATGGCGGTGGCATGGCCATGGCAAAAGGTATCATACTGTGGCTCAATTATGGACTCCCGATGATGATGCTGCAATACGCACTACAGAGTATCAGTTTCAGCCGCTTCATCAAATCATTAGCCATTGCCAGAGGCAAACTCACCTTTAAGTCATCTAGATCCGAGATATTTTCATCCGAGTAACCTTTCATGGCTTTGGTGGCCACTGGCCCCATAAAATTGTTTACCACGGCAAATTCCATGAGTGATAGAAACACAAATACCGAACAGGACGACATCCACACATCAATGGCCTTGACATATGACACCGGTGGCAGCGATTGTTGCGATTGTGTATTCTGTGTTGCGAGTGTGAGCAGCGAGGTAACACCAAGGGTCACACGCGCTGGTATGGCCTCGGGTTTGATCCAAAAGGAGATCCATGACATGACCACAATAAGAGCCGATGGTATATAGGTATGAAACAAATGATAGCCCAGGCGACGGCGCAAATTAAAAACTATTGCCAGACAAGTAAAGTTGCCTGAGCAGGAAAAGAAGCCTAAAGTATTTTTTAATTGAATTATTGAATGTGTGCTCGATTACCTGTTGAGTATTCGATAGTGCAATCGGTCGTATAATTGTTGGATATGTCCAATTGTGGCAGTTCGATCTCAGCATTGACCACCAACGGATCGGTCATGTTCCAAATAAACACCAAATCCTCCACCGTATGGGACACTGTAAATTCTGTTATGTTAAATAGCCCATTTCGTATGGAACTGTTCCACTTACAGCTCTCTATCATCATTGAACAGATTTGTGTATCATGTGGATAGGATTCGAATTTCATGGCACAAGATAGCACCAAAGTCAATTTGGACATATATAGAAGTGTTTTATCGTGATAAAGCCAAAGATAGTGATTGGGTATGCTCATTTCATGGAATGTGACTTTTTTGGCATTCTTAAAGAAACAATCGGGACGCCAAATGCTGTGTAGCCAATCGACGTCCAGGATGCGATACTGCTCGCTCATGTTCTCTGGTAAACGCAGACGCGGATCGCGCCAACTTTGTGCTAGGAATATATCTGTCACATAAGTCTGCAAGTAGAGTAGTTAGCATTTAATGAAATAAAAATAAATTAAAAAAAGTTCTGAAATCGAAATTTTAGATTTTCCTTTTTCCACGCTTTCCAGACATATTTAGTTATGGAGCTCGTAGTTACCATGGACTCCTCATTAATAGAGTCCAGCGAGAGTACTGTGACATGAAAATAAACGACGGTTGGCTGTCCCAGCAGCTTGGGTGCACGATTTTTATCATAGGTCTTTGAAGGTATGGGTAATATATCTGGCAGAGATAGACTTGATTCGTAATGAGAAACCAGCTCGGCGCTTTCCGTATTGTTTCTGTAAAAATAAAAAATAACGCAACGAATGCAGCAAGTATAAATGTTGAGGTTATGTTGCAGCCTTGTCTGATGCAATAATTTCTTTGGCCAAGTTGGCAAAATGATAATTCATATTATTTATTAAACATCTTTGTAATTGTTGTTACCTGAAACCATGAACACAATAACATTGTTGAATTGACTTTTGTAGTACATTTAAATAGATTGCAACTACAATTAGGAATTTATGTAGTTTCAATTGTCTAAAAATGTTTGGCATTTGCATTTTGAACACACGCCCTTGCGTTTTCGAAAATTCAATATATTGTATTTAGTTCGAGTTATTTACTAAAATTATCTATTGCATAGTTTTGCGCGTTTCACGTGTTGTTTTTTACGTTTGAATTTCAGTTTTATAGTTTTACACCACATTGTTCTGATTTGGATGACATTATTCAAATGCACGGCATCCGTTAAAAAACATTTCTAGATGATTTATCGCATGTGAATGTAATTTATTGGATTATTTAATAAATGCAGAACGATTTTTTCTTTACTTTTTGTACGGCAAAACCAAACAAAAAATAAAAGAGTTATATAGACGTTTGCTGTGCGCTACTCAAGGTGCGATAAATTGATTTCTATGGTTTCATTCGTTTTCATTGGCATTCCTCTCTTTGCTATTGTACTTTTCAAAGTGACATGCCAAAGGCATGTGCAACACAAAAACAGAAATGAATGAGTACTGCTATCAACACGCCGAAGTCCATATACCACGTAATTTCCAACCCAGGCCATCTGGAAGCCTTCTTAATATAATCGCTTAGAGAGACAAAGCTAAGTTCTTCATAAAACACAGACAACTCTTTAGACTTTTGTAGACCAATTGCAGAAGGCAACGCAAAATTGCTTGACAGATAATTGACAAATCTGTATTTGCGCATACATTCACATAAGTATAAAAATAAATTCAAATAAACTCATAAGTAAATATCATTCTCACGTGCTTTTACATTACCCCCTCAATTTCAGTTTCAATAAACTTAAACTATCTTTTTAAACAGCGCGCCAGAATTTGTCACCTGTTGTTAACAGAGCAGTGCTGCCAGATGTACGTTTTTTGAAAACAGCTGTTCGACCGAGCTGCCCATACCAGAAATCTTTGAAATAAATGGCAGCTCCGCATTCCTTTGATAAATATTGATTTGTCTTACTGTATGTACTTGTTTTTTTTAAATGTATCTAAAAGTCAGCTAAATCGCAAATTTAAAATAAATATATTTGCTAAAATATTTATTGATAGTGCAGAGCACAAATTTAACATGGAATTTCCACAACAAATCGAAGGTAAGTTGTAAAAGCAGGCTGTAAATAATTTTCGGTGCGGGATTTTTAGTTGGGGATGCAGGTGATTTAAAGGGGTTGTGGGGTCAGCCGTACTTCGTTTGTCACTGCACAGTGACGTGATGCGGCTGCGGCGCAGTGTGCAGTTAGTCTTGGTATTGATTAATTGCAAGAAAACTAAGATACATAAAAAACGCCGAAAATTGAAAAGTTGTACACTCTACTGAAAATTAAACAAATATGTTGCATCTCAAGTAACAAACGATAGCAGAGCTCTGCCCGTGGTACTTATTAGGATAAATCCGCATCACTGGGTTGGTAAGACTTTATTGGTTTTGGATTACTCCCACGTTTTTCGCAAGTCAAAGAAACACCGAACTAACACAGAGCTTGAATTTCGTTGACTATCTTTTAAAAACAATTGGATAATAAAAACTGAATTTTTACAAATTATTCTTATATCGTTAAAGCGCGACTCTAATTGGAATTTAAAGTGTAGGCAAATTTTTGAAAAGAACACAATTTACCAAACTTTTTGGCAAATACTTAAGAGTGTTAAACACTTTTATTACCAGAGACTCTGGTCTTGGCACAGCAGGGCACATATGCATATGATGTCGTAATGGAATCGCCGCTTTATCCCAAGGTCAACACTAATTTGAGCAACAAGGTGTCGCCCAGTGGTGACAAGATGAACTCTAGCATGAATAGTAGCACTCTAGAAGATATAACGCCCAGCGATTCGGGTATACAGATGTTAGATTCCGAAAATAGCGATGTTATGATAGAGTCCATCAGTTCCCAAGTGGGAATTGAGCTTGAGGAGCCGATGAAAGTACCTGCGGCTGTCTGCCTACAGCTAGTGGACACTAATTCGAATGTAGCCATAGAAGAATCGATGGCAACTAGCGCTTGTTCAACTTTTGACACTACTGAAAAGATCGTATACAGGCGCAAAGTGCACAAAACATCATCTACGCCAAAAGCCCCAAAGAAACGCGTATCCTTCCATGAGGACATTCTTAAGAACACACGCACCGATAACATTCACATAGAGCATGGCTTTATAACATATAAAAATGGACGAAAACTTGCCGTGGTGGGCAGTAATTCAGCGGGAGTTGCTGGCGCTGCTGGTCGGTACTCATGGTGCGCAGAACGAGAGCGCGAACACGGACCCACGGAACTGAATGTAGCAGGCAGAGACGCTGTCGAAGCGGAAGGCGAAGGCGCCGTAGGCCATAGTCGTCGTCTGGTCTATCGCAATGCCTGCTCCGATGTTTTAGATTATGGAAATACGGATATATACGATACCAATGAGCCGGTTGGTCTGCAATATGATAACTCCGGTGTTTTTGAATATGCGCCACCCACTGAAAGCAAGCAGCGAGATGAACGACTGCTTTATCGGTGTGCCTGCAGCAGCTCCAATTCGAGTCTGGATTCAGACGAGCACGACAAGAACTCTAATGGCAATTCAAGCTCAAATTCCAATCGCAAACACTATGAGCAGGCCAAAAGCAGTTCCTGTGACTGCATTGGCATGAACAATTCTAATAATAATCTAATTGGTAAGTAAATTTTTTCCTTCAATCAAATGATTCATTGATCTCTGTTGAATGTGGACACTCATCTTATTGTCTTATAAACCTAGGCGAGAGCTGTTACTATTCGGAGCCGAATATTGGAGATGCTGGAAGTCCTAAGCAGAAATCCGTTTGGAACAAAGAAAAAAAACCAAAGTCAAGCTGCTTGAAGAAGACTAAACGTCACACAAACATCATCCACGAGCAGGATCTCAATGGACGCGTCAAGAAGTTCAATGTGCATGACATTAAGAATCAACTGCTTGACAATAGCAGCAAAATGATATTCGGCTCACTAAAAAGCATATTTACTATGCCTTTGCCGGAACGCGGAGTGCCCGAGGGCTCAGAGGATTTGCAGGCGGTGGTAGAGTGTGTGCCGGAACTGGAGCAAACACCAGAGCACAAGCCCAAGCAATTGATGCAATATCATTCGCCTGACTCGCCACCGCTTAAAGCCAAGCCGTTCCTCAGCAAGAGTCTGGATGGCAATAAACAGACGCAGTCCGCCAAAAAATTTGTGCACAATGTAGACGAACAATTGCGTCGTAAAAACGACGAACCCAACGGTACTGAAGAGGGCTCAGCAGAGGCCAACAATCAGTCGCAGCACATGCTGCGGCGCCAAGATGAGTTTGATAACGAAACAGCAGCGTCGGCGCCAATCGTAACCAGCACCCAGAATGAATTCCGCAGCAAGTTTATCATCAATTGTGAGAGCACTGTGTTTGAACACACTGGTGTCTCCTATGAGACCAGTGAGCCACAACAGTCGGCTGCCCAGCACAGCAGTGTAGCCAGTTTATTGGAACGCGACACGCCCATTGCCCAGCCAGCGAGTCAGTTGCGGAGTTCATTCATGGGTGCACCCATTGCGAAGACGTTTAGTAACTTTTTCCGCAGTCTCAAAGAGAGTTCCGGCTCGCCAGTTGACAATGAGAAGGAACCAAAACAAAAGCCAACAACTGATAATTTCCTTGGTAAGAGTATATCTTTATAAGTTTACTCCAAATCCGATCAGCCATTAAAATGGATTCAATTTTTCTTTTATTTTGATAAGCCCATACGATTTCTGACACGACCAAGCAACAGCAGCAGCATTCGGTGCCTAGCAAACTACCCACAACACAATCTTCATCCACCATATCCGAGCTTAGCTCCATTAGCAACAACACAAATACCAACTCCAACTCCTCTTCCAAGTTCCAGCAATCCCAGCTCAATTCCAATAACATGATGCTTGGCAATGTAGAGCGTCAGTCGCGTCACCTGCCATCGCCGCTGAAGAAACGAGGGACTCCAAAACAGCCGCCGCGATATGGGGAACATCAGCAGCAACATGGTCGAAGTCTTCACAGCCCAAGCAGCTATTTGGGTGCACGTGGTGGCAGTGGTCGCGACTCAAAAAGCACAAATCTAAGCGAGGAATACGACGATATATTAACCATAACCACTACCACAGATACAGCCAATGAACGACCTTCCACAGATAGCGATCTAGTATTTGTGAATTATACGGACGTAGACTATGCACAACTATTGAAGCCGCCAGTGTCTGGATCGAAAAACTCACTGATTAATCGCTTTCTGCGTAATGTGACCCAAAAGAAAATACTCGAATCATCGATACGTCGAAATTATTTCTTTGCGGACAAGCTGCGCGCTGAAAAAGCACATGGAGGATCGGATCTCTATGTTCGTGGTGTGCAGCCCAAGAACTATGAACTAATAGATGATTTGAATGCTGAAATTGCTATGGAGATTGAAATGTCGGGCGCCAACTCACCACGCCGCGAGCTGGCTGTCGGCATAGATCTGGATCTGCCGGCAGATGTTTCACGATTTGAGCTAGGCATTGGCGAGATATCCATTGACATCTTCAGTGGCAAGGGCTTGTCCATTTTGCGTGAATCCAACGAGCAGCTGCTAAAGGTACACTGATCGAAACACATCCTTATAGTTTGTTTTAATTTTAACCTTATCACCTGTACAGGTATTTAAACTTTATACAGGCTATAGCCGCGAGGGATTTATGACACCAGTTCTGGTGCTACTAACGGATAAGACACTATATGTGGCAGATCTGGTTCGCAATTGCTTATGTGCTAGGTTTATGCTGTCCTACAAGGATCTGGATGTTATTTTGGTAAGTCAAGAGAACAAGACACGATCAAGAATTAACGTATTTAATGAATATTTTACTGTTTAGATGGGCCCATTTGGAAATACGGTGCTTCTTAGCAACAGTACGCGGGACATGCAGCAGGTGCTACTTGCCGGCGGACCTTATCCAGCGGATGCACTTGTAGCTAACTTAGAACTTTGTGCGCGTCGCAGTGGTTCAACGTTACCTGCAGTTGGTCAACTCACGTTGGAGCATCTGGCCCCACTTCAGGAATTCGTGCGATCAAACAGTTGTGTGGGCAAGGGTGAAAAATGGATGTTCTATGCTGTGGTTAATATGCCTGCCGGTGCATGGGGTAAGGGATTGCCATGCGAAGAGGATGCACTTGGACCGCATATCAAAGATTTTCTCATGCATCGTCGAGTGCGGGAAACGGCTTCGACATCAGCAGCAGACAAAATCCACTGGCAGCCAGGCTATTTCCTATTAAAGTAAGTAAGATAACCGAAGGAAATGGCCAATAACTAATTATTGCAATATTTCATTTTATAGAGCTGGTGTGCTGTACATGTTTAATGATTCCACACAAAAGTTACCCAGCTGGGCAATGGCTCTGGCGGAGTGTCAAGGTGCAAGGCGTGCAGTTAGATCAGCACGTCCGCATTGCTTTGAGATATTGCTAAAGGGTGATCGGCTGCAAATGGCAGCACCGGATGAGCATGTATCCTCCGAGTGGTTACAGGCCCTACTGCAATCCGCGAGTGGCGTAAGTTGAAAGCCTAAATTTTAATTATAATAATTATTTTTGTTTGCTAAATTCTTGGAATTTTACAGCTGTATGAGCAACAAGAGAAACACAAGGCCCTGGGTTGCACTTTGATAGTCACCGAAAATCATTTGATTACCTTGCGCGAGGACTTTACAGCACCGTTGCGTCAAATTACTAGACATGTGGAACTACCAGTTTTAGCTCAAGATCCCAGACCACCGCTGCGCGATGAAGAAACGTTGTTCTTATATGAAACTCACAGTGCAGTAAGTGTTGAAATAATGTTTGACTAAACTTCGGTTTATTTAAAATCGAAATTCATGCTTACAGCTAAGCTCCACAGTGAGTTCACCTATATGTGGCACACAATCCTTCTCGTCGAGAAATTCTACGCCCATGATGCTGTTACAGGATGATCCCAAAGCTTTGGAAGAGTTGCAAGCCATGAGCAGCGTTTATGGTAAAAATTCTGGTCTGAAAATACTCACCTGTGCAGACATTAAAGCAATGACTGGGATAAAGATAGCCTCGCATAATGAGACCTGGTGGTGCATACTCGAGTTTTCCTGTCAGGAAGCGCCATTAGAGTGCTTGGATGATTTGGTTATCTTTTTTGCAAGCAGCTCCGAAATGCAGCGCTTTCTCCGGCTACTCGAGCAGCTGTGGCAGGCAAAAAATGTGCGTAGCTATATTTAAATCTTGCAGTGTTTATTACTAATGTTTAATGTTGATATTGTTGTACTGATTACAGAATGATCTCTTTCCTATAACTATATTGGACGATGATGATACACTCGCCGAACAGTGCACAATACTCTATTTGGATATTAATCGCGCCTGGGAGCCGCTAATATCGGCTGCTCTGGGTTATCCGCTCTAAATCGGCACCTAAACAATATATACTCTATATACTCTCTGCTTAAATTTACAAATTTTGCTAGATTTGAGCAACAAAGTCGCATACGCTCTCTTCTATTTAAACTAAAGGCCTATATATTATTGTAATACTCGAGCAAACTTGCTGAAGAACAAAACAGAACAGACATGGTATCTATATACATTTAATACTATACATATATATTTATATATCTCCATACATATTGTAGTTAATTCCATTGTATTATGATTTGTAATGTGTACATTCGCTTGATCAATTCATTCATTTGCGCTGTTATATTATATTATATTTCGTGTGATATTAATTTTTAAGTTGCCAATTGTCATATTTTTAATTGCGTTTAAAAAACTTTTGTTAATTGTATCTCTTAAGCTTTGTTTTTTTCTTTTTTGTTATTTTTTTTTTGTTTGGTTTTTTATACAAACACCGTGTAGAAAAATGCACAAAAAAATCCGAAGGCTTTACTATGTGTAAACTATATTTTAATATTTTTAAAATATATATAATAATCTGTTGTAAGCATTCGTTAAGAGCAACCAAATACCAAATCGTTAGCAAATCATTGATCATTTCAATATATAATACACAATATAAAAATATAGCAAAAGATATTCTATATAAATAATATTTATACAAATATAAAATATATATATTCGTATACACTATATATATGTACGGCAGACGTATGGCTGGGCAGTATGACATGAAAGTATTTACTTATATTTATATAAATGTATTCTCTCAATATAAAATGTATGGTATGCAATATAATATTGATGTTTTCATATGATTCTTACTCAAATGTTTTAAATTTAAGTTTAATGTAGTTTGAAACTACAAATATAATTCGTACCTATATTGTTTGCCAAATATGATGTAATATCAGAAAATATATGGGTAATGGCCGGTAGCTACTTAAGAAGGGATTCCAATCATAATTTTCATTTGCTTAGCAATTTTTAATTAGCATGGCTTAATGTCCACACCTCCCGTATCTCTCATACTCAGAATTTACCATAAGCTGTACTCGTATGAAAACATCAGATAAAAGCTCATAATAATTAATAAAATGAATAAACTCAATGGTGTGATAATTTTTTTTTTTAGCTCTAAGCTTTCGATGATGACCCCTGACACTTTCAAAAATGAGATTGTACATAACAATGCAAATAGGGAGCGCCTTCCCCTCTATGGGGCTTTGGAATGCAATTAGTGACGATGGAATGGCTAAGAAAATCATATTAGCAGCTCTTCAGAATACTAAAAACCAATATGGAAGTGGGAATTTATTTATATATTACATGCATTTGTGCTTATATACAAGTACATATGTGCATGTGCGTTTCAAAGTGTGTGTGCGTGTGTGCAGTTTATATACTTCCAGAGTTTATGATGGCATGGGAGTACTTCTGATTAATGCATGAACTCTCTATAACGTGCAGTATGGGAAGATATGTATGTGTGCGGTCAATGCGAAGATTATTTGTACACCTCCTAGTTGTTCCTATCCACATAATCATTTTATTTTCTATTCTAGTGGATCGAATACTAGGAGGGCAAATATGATAATCGCTGTAAATTAAAGATCTACATCGAAATAAGAGATTGAATATAAAGGTAATGTTTGTTATCTGTATTCTTCGTCTCAGATAAATAATCTTAAAAGTTATAGGACGTACGAATAATTTTTGGATTATCTGTATTTCTATGTATGTATAAATGTGCGTGTATCTCTGTTTTGTGTGCACACTTATGACTGCTGCTGATCGAATTAGAGTAATGATTGAGCTAAAAGTATAAGATTGAGATAGAAGACTAGATCTTTAGATTTATATGTATGTAACTAACTTATACCATGGCGTAGAGAGAAAAAGAGTAAATGCATAATTGGAAAATATGCATACAAATTAAAGATAAACACATGTAACAATAAGAGAGCTCTGAAATCCAGCTAAACAAAGCGTTGCATTGAAAGATACACCAAACGAGGCGAAAGAAGCAAAAGAGAATGAGAGAATGCGAGGTAAAAAGAACACATGGAAAGTCAGAAACTCCAACCCTCATAATAAGTCAACGAATGGAAGACTACAGCAGGAATAAAAAACCAACACAAAAGAAGGAAAACGCTTAAGCGACTTTGATCCTATGCGACTGTTGCTTGCGCTACAAACCAGTTTGAGAAATAGACGTGCTAGACTCAAACATACAGAAATTAAATACCAAACTTTTAATTATTATTTAATATGTTCACTTAATAATTAGATGTTTTCGTATTAACTGCACAAACATACATATGCTTCATACGACATATTCAATGGTTTTATTGCAGGGTATCCAGTAATATAATAAAACACTTACAAGCGAAGCAAAGGCGCAAAAACAAATGCATTCGAGTGCTGTTGGCTGACGTTCAGGCTGACAGGCTAAGAGGCTGCTGTTTCAGGCTCTGCTACTGAGGCGAACAGCGGCAACTGCTCTCTTATAAGAGCGTCCCGTCCTCACACTCACAAATACAGACAAGTGTTTATGCTGATGCTGCACTCACTTTCATTAACACAGGCACTGAATGCGGCGGCCGCAGAATTAAATGCAGCAACAGCGACGTCCGAACGCTGAGCGCTTCTAGACATACCAGATACAAATATATATATTCATATATACATACACACATACAACAGGCACAAACGCACAGACATACATTTAAACTGACATTCATACGAACGTGTGTATAAACAAACATAGATACATACAAACACACAGTATATGTATAAATGCACTGGCCGTACACTGCGACTGCCAGACCACACAACCCCAAAAGTTGGAAAACCAAATAAAAATACGAATACAAGGCACGCCGTTTGTGAGTTTTCTGGTTATAAATAGTCGACTCATTGATTTCCTGTACTGTAAAATTCAATTGAACAAGTTATATGTGTGAAAAGATTTTTTTATTTCGTGTTCGATTCCCATTGATTAAATCAACACAATTTATTTAAAAGAATAATGATGCATATATTTGCAGATTTTATGAAAATTGAAAATTAACTGAAATTAAAACTTGTTTGTTGGTTTTATTTCTTTATTATATTAATTTACTTATTGAGTTAAGTAAAACTTCATAAACTACAGTTCATTTATCTGTATTCCTCTGACTAAGTCAATTGTAGCGTTGCTTCAGGTGTCATATGCCCCACCAAAAACGCATTCTAAAGAATGTACAAATAAACGCACATTTTCCAGAGAAGTAGAAAAACTTCCACCCTCAAAGCAGCGCACACAAACACTATACACACATAGAAACATATGCACACACATGCATGTACATACATACATACATATTAGCGAACTAATACAAAAAAGAGAGCTGCGCTGTCACTGTCATTTGTCCACTGCGTCGCCGTTGCTGCTGCCGTTGGCATCGCAGTCGAAGTCGAAGTCGCTGTCGCTGCCTGCGCCTGATTGCCGTTGCCTGCCCCAGTGTTTCCGCTTTCTTTCGTTGTAATGTTACTTTTAGTTTGATGTCGGAGCCTCGACGAGCCGGTTGTAAGCGTGACTTTCGTTTAATTCTACTTTATTATTGTTGTTGTTCGCCGTCGACGTCGTCGCCGTCGTCGTCGTCGTGGTCGCGGTCGCCGCTGCCTCGTGTGTGAGTGCTGTGTGTTTCTGTGTGTGTTTAGTTTAAGCGAAATTGAAAGTTGTACATTTTGCTACCCCCAAAAAGCAAAGCGCTGCATACAATCGCGCGCTTATATATACGTATGTGTGTGAGTGTGTGTGCCGCGCCACGCCACGCTACGCTACGCCACACCAACCTAAAACCAACCCCCACCAACAAGAGTAGCAGAAACAACAACAAAGCTAGCCAAGTTAGCACCACCCACTGTTGAGAAGCGCCGCATAGTCATCGTCATCGGCATCGTCATCGCCATCGCCTGTTTCTGCTTCTCTAGTTCGATCGTAATTTAGTTTCTCAGGCTCAACGTATCGTTAATAGGTTTAGTTACAGTTATAAGCTACGGCCCATGTTGGTTTAAATTTTAAATAATCAAAATAAACTAAAAAAAAAACCGAAAGTGTTACACAAGCCTGAAATAAACGCCGAAAGAGTCGCCATCTCCAAAAAAAAACCAATCTTCAATTGACACAGGCCGCTAACGGCTGCCTGCCTGTTTGTGTGTGTTTGTGTGTGGTGGTGTGACCTGTGTGTATGTGTGAAGCCTGGTTAACAACATAAAACTGTCATGATGAATTTCTCCGCGTTCGGCGGCCCCTTCTCTGGCATTCATCAGTTTGCCGCTAAATTTGATGCACAAACACCGGGCGCATTTGGAACGCCGCCGGTTAACGCTGCGGCCGGTGCAGCGGGCAGCGATAATCATGTGCAGCGATATCAGACCAATGGCAATCATTTCAATCAGAATGTGCCCAACGGTAAGTGAACATACAAACAAACAAACATAAATATATATGTATATATATATATATATATATATATATATATATATAAGATTGTCTGAATATAATCTAATATATATATATATAAATACCTATTAATGTATATGTACATGCCGTACATATGGAAGAGTCTGTAAGTATATATGTGTGTGTGGTTGTGTGTACAACATAATCACTAAAAATTTATTTTATTTTTATCGATTTATTTTCGCCTGCTGCCGTTGTTGGCTGTTTGCGTCGCCAGCGACGCCAGCGCTAGCGTCAGAAACACAACGGCGACGATTTGCTTTTCCCTATGCCCAGCCAATGCACTACAACGCTCAGTTTGAGGTCTTTTGAACATGTGTATCTACAACAACATTCATGTTTTGATTGGCTCTTTCGAAGAGAATTGAGGATCAAGTTTAAAGAACAACACAGATCACAGACACGCGTATAAGAGAATTCAGTCTCTGCATTGGGTTCAGTTTTACTCTCAGTAAATGAAGAGCCAGTTTCCAGAGCGAGATGGCATAAGTAGCTAATCATCTGCTTATTTATTCGTTCTTCGTTCACAAAAACTAGTTCAAACTGCAAAATGCATTTATCAATATTATGTTTATCGATAGCCTGCCAACTGAGTGCAAAAACTATAGTACAATTTTTAATTCAATATAAACAAAAAGCCAATCAAATTCCTAATGAAAACTCTTACTGACTGCTTATCCTTTATGCATATTTTGAATTCCTTTCTACGCAAGTTATAACATTAATAACATGGAACTCTAAACAATATTAAATTGTAAAGGCTTTTTTGTATTTACTGAACATGTATGGTTTTTAATTTATCAATAAAAAAATTAACATATTTATGTATTAATCTTATGATTACAATCTCTCATAATGATAATATGTAGCTTCAGATGATACTTCTTAAATTCTACTAATCTTGCTCTATATAGTACAATAATAACGTTAAGTATATATTCAAATCAGATAAATGTAAAAAAATTGTTGGTATATTTATTAAAAAACTTTAACTTTTTCGCATAAAGGTTACATTTATTTGAAAAACCTCTCCCTGATGCACTTATTGAAAAGTACTCCATTTCTTGTACAGGCTGAGAAAATCTGATAAAGAATAAGGGAAAACTAAAGTAAAACTAAAATGACTAAACTAAAATCGTTAGTCATATAGTTTTTGGAGTGTAACCAAGTTTCTACCCCATACCAAAAGAAAAAAAAAACCCTATCAAACGTTTCTAAACACCTTTGTTGCCCAATTTGTATACCGCACTTATAGCGGAGCGGGTGCGGCATTCATTGTAACCGAATCTAACGATTTTTGTCGTTGTTGTTGCTGTTGTCGCGTTGCCTTTTTTCTGTGCTATGTTTTGAGTCATTACCACCCACCCCTGTTTTTATCGTCTATTTCTGTGTTTGTGTGTGTGTGTGTGTGCCTGCTGCTGCTGCTCTTGCCAGTTTTTCTTGTTCCTGTTGTTGTTGCTTAACTTCGCTTGAAAATGCAATGAACTCAAATAACTTTTGAATTTGCTGCATTTTACTTTGTATGGCTCTGGGGGTGAGTTTTTGTCGTTAGCTACTCAACACACACACACACACACACACAAGCACAATTAAATGGGGGAGTTTGAGTGTCTGAGTTTGACTGTTTGCATGTGTGTGTTTGTGCCTGCGCATTTTTCAACCCCAGCCCCCGTTAAAGAAGCATCGCTGCTTTTTTAATTGCACTGACTTCCTACAACCAAGTTGTAGCTCTTTGCAGCAGGGTGAGTATTGTCAATCCCTGCCCACCCTCTAACGTATATAAGTACATATATAAAGAGGCCTAAACACCCCAACCCAGCCCAGCCCATACCATCCCCTACCCACCTACCCACCTACCCAAACCTCTTTATCAGCTGCACATTCAACCAACACCCACTTAGTAACACACTCTTATCTTCCTCAATTGTAATTAGTTGCATTCATTCGCATAATTAGATTCCTCAAAGCGTCCCAAACACTGGCCTGCAATTGATTAACGATGAAATTGCTTTATGTTGTATTTTCCGTTGAAGAATTTACTTCATGCACTTGACTCTTTTGGCAGGTTTGAGAGGAAAATACATCTGGTCAATAAACTTATGAAATAGATTTAAATTTATATATATCTTTTCCGTGTGCTGCCTACATGCGTTTATTGGAAAATATGTAAAGAACCCAAAACTCGAACTCAATCCCAAACCCAAACTCGAAATCAACTGGCAACTGCCACTGGTTCACATAGTTCATTGATCCCAGCTTTTCAGCTCTACGCATTACATTTCCAGTTTAGCGTTTTATTTCATTTAATTTTTTTTTTTTACCTGCACCCGGGCAACAACAGGAAAATGTGTCTATGCGTGTGTATGTGTGTGTGTGTGTGTGTGTGTGTGTGTGGGTTGCTCTTTTATCTATCAAAGTGTGTGTCTATGTTTTTGTCGTTGCAGCTATCCAATGCAGGTAGTCCAACGCACCCCGACCAGTCCCTTCCTGCTCATCCAGCTACCACATTTTCTTGTCGCTTATTAGTTGGCTTATCACACGGACTGCAGCGACGGTGACTTGTCCAGGGTCCAGTTTATATTTTCTTCTATTTTCTTTTTGTACACAGATAGCCCAGACGATAGCGTGTCTCTGGAGATATCGATAGAGACAGTTTCTGTCTCTGCTTTTGCCAGCCAATTAGTAACTTACCTGCCGGCGATTTAATAGATTCAAAATGTCTTCGTTTTGCTGTCGACTCTTGATATGACACACGTCCAGTTAATATTAAAGATTACTTTATTATGAAAATTAACTCAGATTCTTACTTGAGAGTATTTATATTTGTATATCGATTAAACACTTTAATTTAGAGCACATACTTATAACAGTATTCTTATCATCATTAATGATATTAAGTTTTATATGAACAATAGATAACGTAGCTCCAGCAATTGATTGTGTTAGAGTACAATAAAATAAATAATAGATTGAATTAATTAATTTAGATTACAAAATCTATTTAGTAAATAAATTTGAATGCGGTTAACAAGTATTAAATATTCATTGGAAATGTATACTAATATTTATGTATTTGTATACAAATTAGATCATGCTTGTTTCCATTTTATTTTCTACCAGTTTACCCAAAGATACATTTCAAATTTAAGGCTTAAACCATTATTTAATCATGTTGCTTCTATTTTAACTCCGAAGTCCGAATCCTCAGCAAAAATTAGAGATCTGTACAACACACAAAATAATAAATAAATAAGTGATGTTATTGAAAAAGAAAGGTTTTAGATACCAATTATGTATATATATATAAACTATGTACGATTATTTTTCTATATTAAGACTCAGATGTGAATGTTCCTTGTAAAAATAGAAAGTTATTTATTCTCACAATAAAAGCTAATAAATTAGAAAAATTTTTTCCTGGGGTAGTTCCAATTTTCGAAATGTTCAATTTCTGAACAGGTTTTCAGTTCCTTATCTTTTCCTCTAGATAAACTAGGTAATAGCCCTGATACAAACGAATAGAATAGAATAGATTGAATTAAACAAATATTCATTATTTATCATACAGAGATGAGAAATGTTTCTTTGCTGTTTTGGCTGAATTAATTAATTTTCTTTTCATGGTTTCCTTGAGGAGGACTATAGGATGGATCATATGTTTGTTGAAAAATACCTTAAAAGTTAAGGTTCTAATATCTAACATTTACTGTAAATATGTTAGAACTTGCCAATTGTTTTTGTTTGATCTTTTTTGAGCAAACAATTGTTATTTTTTAAATTTCTTTTAAATAAGATTAAAGCTCGTAGGTTAAAACTGTCTTATGGTCTTTGTGAAGCCCAAACAATTGGCAATATTTTATACTCAATAGAGAAATAAAGGAAAACAAGTAGAGAAAAAGGAAAACAATAACAAAATTTCTGAAGTTCATTGATTTTCCGTAGAAATGACGAAATCGAGACTGAGATGGGAAGGGAATATAAACCGTTAAGGATGAGAAGGAAACCACATAGTATAAGAAGGAGAGAAATGGAATAGAGAAAGAGAGAAAGGGAGTAAGAGAGAGAGAGCGAAAGCAAACAAATATAGAATAATTAATAATGATACACAAGCGTCAACGTTATTTAGAATTTGAAGCTGATCATATGTCATCATGTCATGATCGGATCAACTTATATATATATAAAAATGTATAGAAGAGATATCTTTTTAGATGACCCCATGAATCGAATGAATCTGATAATATTGCGGTGTGCCAGGAGCGTCGCCTTCTACTCGTCGTACACCCAACCCCTATAAATAATTTGCACTTATGTACATATAATTCTATGTGTACATAACAGAGCGTGTAAATGAGTGTGTGTGTGTGTGTGCCGTTGTTGGTTTACACCCCCACTGCGAGACAAGCAGCAGCGCCTGACTCTATGCAACACTAAAAATGCGCGTGCTTATAAGTCTGTTAGGGTTTGGGTGGAGATATATATATAGCATATACATATATGTGTCTGGGTGTGGGAATATATGTGTGTGTGGTTTATTATATGTGTGTGTACATAGCGCACATCATGTTGATATATGACTTTATGGGTGTGTTTGTAATTGAGTTAACCCCCCACATCTCTTCAGCTTAACAAAGCTGCCCAAGTGAAAAATAATAAAGCCCAAACAAAGCTTTTTCTATCGGACTGTAGCTTTAAGGCTTAAAGCTGCCTAGCCAACTTTATCGTAGTCGAAAAGGTTTGTTGTTTCTACTGTTGTTGTTGTTGTTGTTCTTGCTGCTGTTGATATTGTTCTGTGCTCCGATGACTCAAACTCTGGCGACTGGCGCCGCGTCGCGCTCACACCCATTTCCATACCCATTCCACACAGCGGGCGTATAGACCCCCAACTCTAATAGGGGTTGCAGTTTTTCCTAACCCAACACCACGCTATGCTTACTCTCACTCTCTGACTGCCTCATGCTCTTACTCTCGCTCTCTCTCTCTCCCTTGCTCTCTCTCTCTATCTTAATATTTGTATAAATATATATATGTTTCTGTTGCGCGCGCGCTCTCACTGCTTTCACTGCCTCCATATGAAGGATTTGTGCTGTGCCGGCACACTATAAACACACTTAAAAGTAGGAACACTGGGGGCCAAACGTCATATATATTCCAAAACGTTTCCCAAACCCAGCGAATTCCTTTCCATTTTGTTCCACTTTGGCTCAAAACTCAAACTTAGAAACGCAGACAAGCTGTCAGAGGCCGCCATGTTGTGGGTTGGAGAGCGTGCGCCCAACTCTTTTGCTCACTCTCTTTCTTTCTCTCTTTCTCACTCTCTCTCTCTCTTGGTTACGTCTCTGTCTCTTAGCAGTTGGGCGCGCTCTCACTCTCGCTTGGCCGTGTTTTAGGTTTCACCGACATTAACTCGTTGCTAGGCATTGCCACAAGCAACAAAGCAACACCAACAACAACACGAGCAACAACAACCAAACACTGGCACGTCGTGTGGCGTCTCGTACTCAACATTCTCATCGTGTTCGTTCTCGTCCTGGTCCTGGTACTGGTACTTCTGGTGGTACTGGTAGTAGTCCCGGTCTGCTCGTGGCCGGGCCATGTGAAAGTGAAGTGAAAAGTGAAATGTTACAACGACAATGCCGGGTACGACGATGAAAATGGAGCGCATGCTTTCAGCTGTGTTGTTGTCAGGACATTCAATGTTTGCCGTTCTCGTACTCTTTCTCATTCTCGTATCCACAAGGCTTAGCCCAGTATTTCCGTGCGTCTGTCATTCTGTTTGCTTCTTCTTGTTATTCTTCTGATGTTCTCATTCCACGTTCCTCCACGCGATACTGTTTTGTCAACATGCGACAGGATTCTTTTTTATTTGTGCCTGTGCCTGTCATTTTATGGCCAGTTCTCTGTTACTTTTTGTCGTCTGCGTTTGGGGGCTGATGTTAGTCCTGTTAGCCCTGTTAGTCTGTTCACTCATTTTATTCAGTTGATTAATTATTGTACATAAGTCTTGCATTTGCCTAACTGCTTCTATTGTTTATCCACCGGCTTGTCGTGGGAGTGCGATGGCTGGGCAGACGAGGGGGAGGGGGAGGTGCCTAATTGTTCGGATAATATTTGATTATCTCGGCCTTTGTCTTACTTGACGTGTTTTCTGCCAAGATTTTGGGAATCTAATAAATCGATTTGTAGTGCGTAAACGCGCAAGCATTACTCTTCCCTCCCCCTTTTCCCGTCTTCTAATAGTTTTCCTTTTCAAGATGAGCTGCGATAACTTCATTTTAATAATTTTGTCATTTATTGCAAATATATTGAACTTTTGAAAGCAATGATCATCCAAAATATTGCCTAAATAATAAGCTAATTTTTATTTGATATATTTTATTTTTTTAATAATTAGCAGAAAGTTCAGAAAACTCCTCACAATTTTTCTTTATTTTTTATACATAAGAAGAACACTTTATCTCCTTCTTTAAACGTATTCATAAGATTCTTACTTACAAATATTATTAAGACGACTTGTTGCTAAAGCTTGGCTCTAATTAGTTCTCCATAGCTGTAAAAGTCTTTGCACTTGTTGGTGGTCAGTTCGGTATGAATATCCTCGTCATCGCGTGATCGCCGGACCTAACTTATAGTTGTTATGGATTTAAATATAAACATTATATAATATATGTATGTGTTTTATCTATGAATTGGGCAGGAAGTTGGGGAATGAGTTGGCGTATTGCAAACTTTTTAAACTCCTCGGCAAGAATAGACTTTCGCAACTTGTTTTCGAACTATTTAAAAAAAATTCAAAATAAGGTCAAATTATTGATAGTAGTAAAATAGCAGCTCATGAAAGAATATCAGCTTAAGTTATTTTAAGAAAAATCTCGAAGCTAATCAAGCACTTAAATAAAATCAGAGAAGATAATCATCTGCTTAAAACTTAAATGAAACTTCAACAGAAACTTTATTAAATAGAATTTCTGTCTGAATTAAGTTTTGCTTGAGCTTTCGATTCGGTAATCAGTTACTTTTAGACTATTCCTTTCCTAAGAGGGCATCAGCTTGATTCCTTTATTTATCCTTCGTATACACATACGAGTTTGACTCGTATTTTTGCCTAATTGGGATCATCGGATTAAATTTGTTTCCCCCAAAACAGATACTGACAGAGTTTATCAGTCGACCGAGGACAGGACATTAAAGCATATGAAATACATGTTGAATTATAGCACAAGGTCACAAGTTAATTTATACAAGGGGCTGACAAACAGATGCCAAACACACACACACACACACACCTCCAAAGAAACACCAACACACACTTGGCTTTAAAATAAAATTCTTCTGTTCTCCTTTTAATACATATTATTAAATTTGTAACCTTTTTGTTACGGGGCTTTACGCTGTCACAACAGACCCTCGCTGCCCCACCGGCTGCACATTTGGGATACATAATCATTTCATCAGGAAAAAGGAACCGAAATGCAAAGAAGAAAATACTGCCAAAAAAAAAACCAAAGAATATACTGTTTATAAAAAAAGGGCAAGCAAAAACCGGGCCAATTGGCAACAGCCAAAAATATTTATTAATAAAAACGAGCGGCCCGGCAAAACGTAAGCGCAAAGGCAATGCCGAAAAATACACGCTTACATATACAGATACACACACATACACATCTAGAGAGAGACAGAGAGAATGAGAGAGAAAGAGAGACATTGCTGAGAAATGCGTAGCATACATTTGAAGCGCGTCGATAGGGCCGGCATTTTCAATTTTAATTTCCTTTTTCCTATGTTTGTGTGTGTGTGTGTGTGTATGTGTGACTCGCACGTGTGCATCTCTTTCTGTGCGTGTGCGTCTGTTTGTGTGTGGGGGCACAGAATTTGGCCTTGGCAGACGGTAGCAACGCGACGGCAGCGAGGCGTCGACAGGCGGGCAGACAAGCAGACATGCTCACAGCTGCCTACAGCAACAACAACACCACCAACAACAACAGCCAGTGTTGCCAACTATTACCGAAAATCTTGCTGCCTACACAGACCGGCAACAACTTGATGTATGTATAAGCTCTACACACACATACATACAGCCATATATATATGTGTAGATACATATAAATCGTGTGCCAGTGAGGAGACATTGTCATCGTTCGGGCCGACGCGAGGAGCAGCCAACCGCATTTAGCCGGCACCCGATCTTCATTCGTCTTTTTTTGCATATGTGTGTGTGCTTCTCTGTGCGTGTCTGCCGGCTGTCGTCGTCCTCAGCAGCAGCAGCTACAGCTGTAGCTTCTGTACCCAAAGTCAGTCAGCACAAGGCTCAGTCAGTTGTAGTTAGTCGGTGTCGGTGTTTGTTGCATTCGTTGCGTGCGGTTGGGCTTAAATTGAAAAGTTTTTGAAACAATTAAATAAAATCCATACACAGATACCTATCTAAATATATATATATATATATATATATATATAACTACATAAAATATATATATAAAATTGTTGATATATTATTTATAAATACTTGTACCTACCTAAAGGCTGTGATTGTAGCGCAATTCTAACATGTGTAAATATAATTATATATAACTTGATGAATAATATAAATTTATATATATCTATATATCTGATTTTCTAACTGTTGGTCTCACATTTCCTATGTATTTTTACAGTTTCGGCGGCTAATAATATGCAATATGGTCAAAATATATCCATACCATACTCCCAGCCGCAAAGTGATCTAAACTTCTTAAATGCTGCCGCTGCAGCGGATCATAAGGGTAAAATCCATCCAAAAATTGAACGTGACCGAGAAGAAGGTGAGTCGGCAGCACAGGAGAAAGCGGTGAAAGGGGTCAATCGGGGCAAAGGGGCTTTTAGCAGCATTACAGTGCCTTTTATAAAGCACACGCACACGTCTATTTTCTTTGCTTTTCCATTTCCTTTTTTTTGGTATGTATATATATATATGTTCGTTTTTTTCATGTTTTTCTGGGCTGCTATCTGTATATGGTATATTATTTCAAGGACGCACATTACTTTTCGTGTGCGGCGCCCATCGTTTGTGCCCTATCCCACACTCTTTTCCCCGATTCGGCTACGATTCGGCTCAACTTTATTTGTACAAAAAAAAGTAAAAGACAAAAAAGAAAAAAATATGTTGCGCCCTGTCTGGGATTGAGATTTTGTAGCATACTTTTTGGAGCGGCCATCGCTTCTTTATCCGAAAACTTTTATCTCTGAGCAATTTATGGGTCCTCTGTATGTATATATATATATATATATGTATATATATGTATGTGTATATATATATGTATGTACAGGTTTGTATGTATTTCCTATTAACAAGTTGAGAATTTGTATTTACTTGTTGTTTGAGCAAAAAGTTTTCACTCACACACAAATATTTGCCACGTGGGCGTATTAACTTTAAAGGAGCAGCTGAAGACCGAAGCTTGGCCCCAGGGAACAAGCGTTTGTTGGCCAGAGAGTGGGTTAGGGTAGCGTCATGTCATGTGTCCTTGGCGGCTGTAGATCTAGGGGGCACATCAGGGTGTGCTGAGCGTTAGGCTAACAGCCTGGGATTTTCAAGAAAATAAAATTCAGCTTGTACGCACACACAGATACACAGACAGACACACCCACACATATACAGAGGCAGTCAGACGCGGGTTACTTGGCTCGTGTTGTCAAGCCAAAGCAATTTGTTGTTGGGGTAGGTTCCTTTCCTCCATTCATAGGAAGAAAATTATCCAGGAAGCTATTAGATAATGCATGACCGACTAGCAGCGTGTGGGCGTGGATATACTTACTTCCAATGAGACATTTGCTTGTGTGTGTGTGTATGTAGGTATTAAGTAAGGATTTGAGGCTGCTGGGCAAACAAATTTTTCGAGGAAAAAATACCATAATGTTTTACTCACATATGTGTGTTGCCTTCTACCTTCCACAGTGCTCAATCAGCAAATCTTACAGAATGTCAATCAGTCCTGGCAGACACTGGCCAACACGGCTAATACCGTGGACTACTCATCGCATTTGCTATCCGCAACACTGCCAATCTCCATACAGCACTTTCTCAAGTACTCAGAAACAATAAAAAAGGAATCCTCAGGTGACGTGCTTAAAAATGGCACAAATTTGGCTAGTCTGGCGCTGGGAGGAGTTGCTCTGACGCCCAGTAACAATGGAGCCAATGGTGTACATCATAATGGTTTGGTGGGCATGGATCATGGTGGTCATATGACCAATATGACAGATGCGAATGGCGCTGCGCTGGCCAACGGGGCCACAAATGGGGTCAATGGCAATGCCAATGGGCCGGTTAGCAATGGTGCCGCTGTATCCAGCACTGCAGCGGTAGGTACAACAAATGCCACAGGTGGCACCACCACAACCACCGGCAAGAAAACCAAAAAGAAGAAACCGCCAAAGGAGAAGAAGCCACGTCCCAAGCCCGGCGAGATACGCGAGACGAAAGCATTGGACGGCTCCACACTGTACTGCTGCCCCGAATGCCAGATGGCCTATCCAGATCGCAGCCTGATCGAGCAGCATGTCATCTCACATGCCGTGGAGCGACGTTTCGTCTGCGATATTTGCAATGCGGCGCTCAAGCGCAAGGATCATTTGACCAGGCACAAGCTTTCCCATATACCAGACAGGCCGCATGTCTGCAACGTGAGTACACGCACACATTTAGCTCGAAGTGTTCCATCTTATGATTAATTGAAACTGAAACTATATATACTTATCTATCAATCATCTGTAGATCTGCATGAAGTCTTTCAAGCGCAAGGAACAGCTCACCTTGCACATTGTCATACACTCGGGTGAGAAGAAACATGTTTGCATTGAGTGTGGAAAAGGTTAGTAAATCGATATGATGGATATAAAGGATAACTTAATTTTTAATTTATATTTTTTTCCTTAGGTTTCTATCGTAAGGATCATTTGCGTAAACATACGCGTTCGCATATCGCTCGGCGCGTCAAATCAGAGGTCTCAGCCCAGAATGTTAATGGGTCCGGTACCACCAACAATGCCCAGAGCAACTCGCTACATGGTTCCTGAGGTTCGTACAAGGACTTTTGGTAAACTCTTAAAACACATTTCATGCCACAAATGGCGGCTATGTTTTTGACAACAGTTCGCAACTATTGCTACTACTGCCACTGCCAGTTGCAAACTGTTGTCAAAAGCTGCGCTGCTTTTGAAATGTGCTAAGAGTTTACTGAAGGTCCTGCTGAGCGTCACCCAAAATCCAATAACCCTCTGAAACAAGTTATACTTACTATTTACAATATGCAAGTATTAGTTAAATTTTGTTTTACAACACCTTCAGTTCTTTAGCTTTGGTTCTTTCAGTTCAAGTTATTCGCACAAAAAGTTAAGCAACAAAAACAAAAATGAAATAATTATAAAATGAGAAAAGAGTATAGCAATTGAAATGTACAAAAAGAAATCAAATCAATGGGAGAAAAAAGAAAATTTTAAATTTGAAATATGCGCATACCGTTAACTACTAAACAACATTGTTTGCTTTCATTTCATTATGAGGATCTGTGATCTTTGCTGCAAAAATACAAAATGAAAACAAAAATGTTTAGAAACAAAAGAAAAGAAACGAAAGGTTTTATGTATAAGGCTACTCATGTTTAATGATTATATGTGCAATTTGTTTTTATCCAATTTCATTTGCATTTTCTGTTCTTTAATTTTTACTTTATATCTTTATATCTGTGTAATTTGCTTCCTTTTTTTTGTATTTTGTGTAATTTGTTCATTAACACAACATCTTAAATAAATGTACTTAGGTTAAGTTAAGAACAAGAAGAAATTCATTTTATGCGCATATTTGATAAGTAAAATTGTACGAGTCGAGGAACGGTATATATAGTATATATTAATGGTATATTTCTAGTCTTTATACTTTTACTTTAACAATTATGAAATGAGAATTTTGCGAATACGAATAATGTCAAGTAATTTTAAGCTTTTAAAACAAAATGTTCAAAGAGTAAACCCCCACTTCGGAACGAGCAAAACACTAAACTAAAATATGTAATGCAATACAAACTTGCATCTTTGCATGCCCAACTTCCAATCGTCGTTTAAATCGAAAATTACCAAAACTATCCATAAACAAAAACACTAAAAAAACACTACAACAATATACCATATAAACGTACATACCGAGTATACTCTATTACTATAGAAATCTTACCATGCTTACCCAAAAAAAACAAAAAAGAAAAACTATAATAATACCATACCATACCACAACTATATAGTATACTATAAATAACCAACCTGAAAAATAAGAAGAAACCATAAGAAGAATTAAGACAAAATGCTTAAGCCGCTGAACAGCTCTAAAAGAAAAGAAAACGCTAACCAAAAACAATAATTGCAATACAAACTCAATAAATCACAAGAAAATATATTTTATATAAATGCAAAAGAGAAAAAAAAAACTTATACCAAAAAAAAAAAAAGAAGAAAGAAAACAAAAACAAAATAAGTATATAAATGAATGAAAGGCATAAAACAATAACCGAAATAAAGTGCAAACACTTCGTGCAAGTGAAAACGTAATTTACTGTTCAAATAAATAGCATTTTTTGAGATTAATGATTAAAGTAAACGTTTTATCATATGTACCATCATATTTACATATAGTTATACGAATGCTTCAAACTAATTATACATAGTATTTACCTTACAAGTAGTTGTAAGGGTTTATTCTTATATTTCTTTCGATCTTCTTTTTTTCCATCTCTCAATACAAATGATCACTGAGCATTGAGTTTTTCAGCTCCCCAAGAAAATCGTGAATTTTACTTAAAGCCTTCATTCTAAAACAATAAGAGAGACAAATTTATAAAGAATTGAACAACTTTTAGAAGAATATAAATAAGAACATAATCCTCATGCATAAGTAGACTTTACACTGCGCATTGCTCTTATTTAAAAAAAAAAATACTTAAGGTATATGAAAACTTTTACTTTTCATACAAGGCTAACCTCTGTATACCTCTAGAAGATTTCATATAACCAAATGTATACTGTTATGGCCTACCGTAGATCGGTAAGCGCTCTCTTAAGCAATTAAGAATAATGAAAGCTTTACACGATTTCTAACTGTACGATAAAACTTTAAGCCCACTGTATCATTTGAGTATTTTATATCAAGTTGTTTAGAATTTTGTGTTTTGGGTTTTTTTGAGCATAACTATTTGATGTAGTGTTACTTTTTGTAGTAATTATTGTGCTACGTATTTTAAATATGCTAATTTATTATTCGAGCATATATTTATACATATATACATAAAAATTATATATTTATGTGTATATGTGTATGTTATTCAAGTGCAGCAGCTTAATGGATATGCAGAAATCGTTGTTGAAGGATTTCTGTTAGTGGCTTTGTAAGTTGCTTTGAATAAAGAGAGTAATTCGCAGACGAATTGCAATAAAGTACAAATATTACAAAATATTACAAAATACAAAACAATTAAACACAACAAGTGAAGCACCCACAATACAACAACTTATACACAATGAAAACATAAAATTAAAAATACAAAAGAAAGCCAGAAAAAGTATTAGCCAAAAAAGTTAAATATTAAATAACATACATAGAAAGAAAATAAAGATGAAGTTGTAGCTTGAGTACTTGAGACAGACAGTCAACTACTACATTTAAGGAAAATCACATTTTGGATAATCTTTACGTTTATGTAGTTTCCCCAAAATGTGTCCCAAATGGGCGTAACTGTAGTGCTACATAGATGCATCATCAGTTGTCCAACAGTTTATAATGTAATAAGCAACCTTCAAAGCCCAAGCAAATTTTTTGAATTCGCGAATTTGTATATTTTGGTTTAGCATATTTATAAATCACATAAGAAATGATAAAACAATAAGTTTATAAAGAAAAAATTGCAATAAATGACAAACAAAGGAAATTAAATCACTCAGGGATGAAGCCTCCAAACAAATAAAACAAAAAAAATATATATATATATAAAAAAACCAAAAACATAAAGTAAAATGCAATATTTTAAAATGTAACTAAACGAAAGAAAACAAAAACAAACTAAATTTATAAATAAATGAAAAATGGTAAAATTTTAAAGTTAAATATTTTAGTGTAAAGCAAAGTAAAAAACAAAAAAAAAACGTAAAACAAGCAAAAAAAGAATTATTAGAAATTTGCACAAATTTTTGGCATTTTATAAAAAACAAAAAAAAAACAAAAGAGAGCATAAAACAGCAACAAGACATAAACATACAAATGAAATGAAATAATAACTGAAACTTATTTTTACAAAAATTTAAAAATTGGTTTAGCGAAGGTATAAAAAACGAAAAAAATACAAAAAAACACAAATTAAAAACAGGCAGTAAAACAATTGATTTAAATAAACAAATACACACAGTCCGTGCAACTCTTAGTGAATTTAAATGAAATGTATTACAATTTACATACATATTTACAAAATCAACGGAATGAATTAGTTACATACATACACACATATGTACATATATATGCATGTAGATGTAATACGTATGTATATACATATGTGTGTGTGTAGGTGCGGAAGTGTGCGGCCAAAGATGAAGTTAGAATTGTAATTAGAAGTAGAAGTGCAGCAGCTACAGTTAAACAATTGAAACGACGAGGGAACATTTGAATGTACTACTCGTGGTAGGGAAGGCAGCAAAGGAGAAGGGCGACAAAGTAAACTTTATATAATGTAATGTAAACATTTTTATATACCGTAACAACAACAAGATCAAGATAGTAAATACAACAATTACTGTATGTATGTATGTATTGTACGAGTACTGTATTTATGTTTAGTGTCAGCAGCAACTAAATGAATGAAAAGAAAGTGAAGAGAAAAGAAAAGAGATGAGATTATAAACAAAAATACTATTGAAAGCTTAATACATTTTAAGGTTAGGTTTTCTGCGAAAGGACTGAAGTTAAGGCAACGTAGCGTTTAAAAACAAAATTGCGAGTGTTATGGACGTTGGACGTGAACGGATGGATGGATGGAGAAAGAAGAGAGGTTGGAGACGAAATTGGTTTAAGGTTAGGCATACTTACATACATGTATTTTCGAACTAAATAGAGAATTCAGAGATCAAATTACAAGTGCAGCTACACAACTTATTTTTATAATTACAAATTACCAATTACAAATACAAATTACAAATTACAAATTACCAATTACAAATTACATAACTAAAAATTGTTTTATGTTCTTCTATGTTTTATTAAAATATAAAATTTTGACTCGTTTAAGACATTTACTGTTTGTGTTCCAATTTTAATAAGCAACAAAGAAAAACAAGTACATTATAATGTATTTGCCTTAAAATGTGAATCTAGTTGAAATATCAACTGTTGTATGGCAAGGTATGGCAGGAACAGTAAATTGTACTTACCTTATAAAGCAAGAAAACAAACTAACAAACAAACACACACACACATACACACATACACACACTTTGAATTATATTTACTTGAATTCAATAATATAATGAGTATATATAACTTTGTACTTGAATAATATTTTATTTATATATATATATATATATATACCTTAAGTCAATAAAAATTCTAATAAACTATAATCACCTAAAAAAACGTCTATTCTTATCTAAAAAAGCAGTTGTAGGCTGCAGAATGTTGTATGGAATTGCCAACTGCCAATTCAGCAGAAAGTAGCTGACTTTGGGATGGCTACAATCTTATATTTGTTGGATTATGGGATAAGCTTAACGGCTAGTGAATAATTTAGCGGTTTATCCTAAAATTCCGAAGCATGATCGATATTCCACCGTGGGAAAACATCTATATGGAAATCTGGCCTTTTTTTAGATTCAATTTACCACGTTTGTATTTTTTAAAATTTCTTTTATATATCTTCAAATTGATGTTCTATGAACAATATGTATTTTTGTATACTGATTTCAGTATACTTTGTAATCGAAAGTTTAAGAAAAGCTGATTTATTAATGTGAGAAAATATCTAAAGAAACATACATTCTGAAGATTCGGATTGTGTCGACATAAATCTTATTGCCATTCGTATAAATTGCTTGACAAATATTTAAAGTTAGTAGGATCCATGGCGACGTACTATGAGAAAGAAAAGGCCGAAAAAATCATCGAAAAGGCCTTCGAACTTTTAAATTAAAAAAAAAAAAACACATTGTCTTGTCTCTCTGTTGTTTTTTTTGCTATCTTTTTTGTTAAGCTTTTCAGCTTTTTTTCCTTGTTTTCTTTGGTCGTTTTGTCTTTTTTTATCGGAAAATAATTGGCAATGGTGGGAATATGTAACACTTAACCGCCAACAATTTAAATAAAATGTCGATGAGTGCGCAGTTATCGATAAGCTTAACGAAGCTTGATAGTTGATATTTGAGCACTTTATAATTTATTGTTTTTTTTTTCTATATATCATATTTTAGTTTAAATTTCTCTTAAGTAAAGATATTTTAAATTAAAAAATAAACGCATTAAACTAATCGCTTATCTGTACGTTGAAAATCATAGCCTAGCATCAAAGTGTCTTAAGGAATTCCCTTTATGTTACTTAACATTTATCATGTTGGCTTACAGAATCTTTTGAGTACAACAGTGCCATTAAGCATTACCTGTTATTACAAGCTCTGTACACTGCTTAACACTACCTAACTTATTATTTGTTGACTGTTGGCGGCGAGCGGACGTGTTTTTGTATTGAAACCAGCTTGCACGTGTGTAATAAACGTGGCTGTTGACTTTAAGTCTAGGTTAAATATTTACAAACCAGATAAATAAAGATATCAACATGATTGCTAAGAACTCGGATCAAATGAAGGAGCTTGTGATCAAGTTGTTTGAAATTAATGCATTCAAGTTCGGCAACTTCAAAATGAAGGTCGGCATTAATTCCCCGGTTTATTTTGATTTACGGGTCATTGTTAGCTATCCGAATGTCATGGTGAGTAATATAAGCAGAATAAGAACTTGTTATATTTTTATTCTAATTGTGATTATATATTTTAGCAAAAAGTCTCCGATCTGTTGGTGGCGCACATTAAGGAGCTGGAACTGAGCTCTAAACACGTCTGCGGTGTGCCGTATACGGCTTTGCCACTTGCCACAATTGTGTCGGTACAGCAGAACACGCCGATGCTGGTGCGTCGCAAGGAAGCCAAAGAGTATGGCACCAAGAAGCTTATCGAGGGTATCTACAATGCTGGTGACACCTGTCTGATCGTGGAGGATGTGGTCACATCTGGCTCTAGCATATTGGATACTGTGCGTGATCTGCAAAGTGAGGGCATTGTAGTCACGGATGCAGTCGTAGTTGTGAATCGGGAACAAGGTGGCGTGGCCAACATTGCCAAACACGGTGTGCGGATGCACTCCCTCTTTACGCTATCCTTCCTATTAAACACTCTTCATGAGGCTGGTCGCATAGACAAGTCAACAGTAGACGCGGTAGCCAAGTATATTGCCGCGGTGCAGATAAACAGTGATGGTTCATTTATGGACGGCGATAAGCCCAAAGCCGGCGAAGGTAAGTGTGGAGAAGCTCCATAGATATGATACGATAATGAAAACATGACACATGCTCATGTTAATTTAAGTAAAACCCAAATAGAAATGGGGACTGCTCCAATTAAGGCAGGTTTTCGTTGCTAGCCTTCAATGCCATAAATGCTATAATTCACTTTAATTTGGCATAGGACAACAAGATAACAATGCTCTTTATTGGGTAGACTATATATAGAGGAATGGCTTATCATATGATCTCATATATTTCATTAATATTCTAATATACAATTATATATTTTACTAGCCCTAATGTTTTTTTATTACATGCTCAGACCTTTTGTTCTTCAATATAAACAGAGCTTCACCTTGCCTTGTGCTAGTGTGGAATAGAAAGAACAAATGCTGATAATCAGAGCTCTAATAATACTTATCTTTATTTTTATGCCAGCCAATGAGTTTGGTCGTACCAAACTGACCTACGAAAGTCGCGCCAACTTGGCCAAGAGTCCCATAGCGAAGCGTTTGTTTAATCTGATGGCCACAAAGGAAACAAACCTATGCCTGGCCGCAGACTTGACAAAGGCAGATGCCATTTTGGACATGGCTGACAAGTGCGGACCATACATTTGTTTGCTGAAGACGCATGTGGATATTGTGGAGGACTTCAGTGAAAGCTTCATTACCAACCTGCAGGCGCTGGCCACGCGCCACAACTTTTTGCTTATGGAGGATCGCAAGTTTGCCGACATTGGGAACACTGTTTCGCTGCAGTACGGAAAAGGTTTGTACAAAATTTCGAAATGGGCTGATTTGGTGACAGCACACACACTGCCTGGACGCAGCATTGTGCAGGGCCTAAAGGCGGCACTTGATGGTGAAGATGCCACCAAGGAACGCGGCGTTTTTCTTCTTGCTGAAATGTCAGCCAGTGGAAACCTTATCGACGAGAAGTACAAAGAGAATAGCAACAAAATTGCCACTGAAGGCGGCGACGTTGACTTCGTAGCCGGCGTGGTCTGCCAATCATCCAGTTGTTTTTCCTTTCCCGGTCTCGTGCAGCTAACGCCGGGCGTTAAGATTGATGAGAGCGTTGATAAACTGGGACAACAGTATCAGACGCCCGAGCATGTAATCAAGGAGCGTGGCGCTGATATAGGCGTTGTGGGACGTGGCATCCTGCATGCAGCCAATGTGGAGCAAACAGCGGCCAACTATCGCGATCGCCTCTGGGCAGCCTATACTGAACGTGTTGGCAAGTAGGCGTGGCAAAGTTTACAATACCTGAAATTTATGTATTTATCCCAAGTTTTTATGGGCATTCACCTGACGCCTTAGTTTTGGGTCTGACTCAAGGTTGGACGTGGAAACGACAATTGATTTTTACATAGGGTTGTAATGATTTAAAAGACAATAGGTTTAGAATTTGTCAAACGATTTTATATAAGGTTTAAAGTTTGCTAAAGATAACAAGAAAATTGATTTTGAAAAGCTTAATGCAAAAGTGAATTGATAAATTAAAATTCAGCTCAATAATTAACCAAACACTGCAAAACGTAGCTATAATCGCCGGACAAATCATCCTGTAAATGAAACGAAAGAAATATTTTTTTATTTGTTTTTAGCTAAGCACAAACTTCCAACTATTTGCTTTTTTCAGCGTACTTTTAATTGTTAATAGCAAGCACAAAATACAATGGAAAATAATATACATGTGTATAAAATGTATACAAAATATAAAGAAAACGTTAAAATAAAATATTTTCACAAAAAGAAGAAAGATTTATACGTTTGACGTTAAAACAGCGACTTCTTCACGAGAATACTACAATTATTCGCTAAGGATTATAATTGAAAATTTAGCACATCACAACATTAAATAACTTCATAAATTTGTTGATTTTGTTCGTCTTCGAAAATGCAACTTTTTGGCATTTCTATTGCAGATTTGGATAAACTTTTGCACTTAGGTCACAGAAGCATCTACCAAGCGACGAGAGTCACAAGTACATATCCAATATCAGATTCCGCATCCTCCTGTGTAGGTAGTAGGTAAATTGCGTATACGCAACAGGTGGTATAAAAGAGAAGCGTAAAAAGAGCAGAGCATTAAACGCGTTATTTTGTATACATTTTGTTTTGGTATTTTTATTTATTTAAAACGTAACCGCGGTGCCGTGTTAGTTATCTGTTATGCGGTTACAGCGCGCTGTTAATAACATGAGCAACAATGTAAAAGCTGCTGTTGTTCAAAGAAGAAGCAGCAATTCAAATGTTTGCGAAACAAAATGGCGCCCAATTTGAATTTATTATTTTCGTTTATTGTTGCGTTTTAAGCTTATTTTTTTTGTAACATTTTTTCAAATGATATTCGACAAATAAATCAAAAACTAATAAGCTACACATATAGCAAGGCATTTATGTAAATATATAGTTATCGTAATAGTTAAAATTGAGATAAAAGTATATGCAATGTGTGAGCATAATAATATATGTATTAATTATTAACATGTGATGCGACTGTACTTCGACAACCTTAAATGCACTGCGTTGATCTTAAAAATGTTCCACTTTTACTTTTTAGATCATATAGTAGTGTATATATATGTATGTACATACAAAATATATATTCTTTGAACTTTTTATAGTTGAATTTTGTACAATGTGTTTCTTTTTTTAGAGTATAGGCTCAAAGGCATGGAACAGACACGACAGTGACAATTTATTGTTGGATAAGTGAGTTCTTTTAGAATCCAACAATAGCCAATAGGGCACGCTTATAATCGCCAGATGTATCGCCCTAAAAATATAGAACATGGCAAGTTTTAATGTTTAATGCACACAAATGAATTATAATAGAAGTATAAACAAACGAGAGTTAAGCTGATATTTTCGAATGCTGAACAGTGGCGAATGTTTGAAACTGATATATAGAAAAGAGCGACGTCAACTGTTTATGAACTGTTTTCACTGTTATTATAAATGAAGCATTTTAGAAGTTGGTTTGTTGAAGCATTGTGATATATGACATTATAGAACTTAACATGATTATTTTAGGATCAGAATAGACATTACGAGACAGACACTTAGAGAAGTATTACAGATTAACTTCTTCCGACCAACACCAAAAATATACTAAAAGTGCCAGCATGCATATATAGTAACAAAAAGCGGTATTTACCTTGATCCACGATTCCAAGCTCTTGCCGTACTTGTTCTGGAATGCTTCCTTGATATCGCCCAAGTCAATCTCTGAGCGGCTGACAATGATGCGAATCAGAGTCTTATCCTTGGTACCCATACCGGCCATGGAGTCATGCAGACGCTCCGAGAAGTAATCGATCTTGGACTTGCAGCACTTGACTATAAAACGATCAAAAACAATGAGTACGTATCCAATATTTATACCTTCAATATGAACTAACCTATGGCCAGGAAACCCTTCTCAACGGGTCCGCTGAACTCACGCTTGATGGCCTTCTCGATGTCATTGCCGGACAGATTTTCGTATTCGAGGAAAATTTGACGCAGCTGCTGGTATGAGCGTGTGATCAGAATTGAGTTGAAGACCGACTCATCTGTGCCCCACATGCCCTCACCAGCATCATGCAGCATCTGTGCATCGGCAATGGCAGCCGCCTCATCGATTCCTTGGTTCTCATCACGATTACCCTGCACCAACGAGACGCAAAGGCGTTTAAAGTGGCCACTGGTGTCACCCTTGAGGTCAGACTCTAGCGACCTGCCATAGCCCTGCTCGTAGAATTGTGCAATAGTCTTGATACCATAGTTGGACAATGTGCACAAAATTTCAATGATGGCCTCCTCATCAGTGCCCATGCCAGCTACGGCATCGTGCAACTCCTTTGCATAGAACTGTGGCAGTGGGGTCATCAAAGCCAAAATGACATCCTCAAATTTGCCACCTAGCTCGGACTTTAAGTCCGAAATCAAGTCCTTGCCATAGGAGGTCTTAAAAGCCTCAGCAATTTCCAGACGCTGTACAATGCCCCGACGGGCCAGAATTTCAATGATTGCTTTCTCATCGGTGCCAAAACCCTTCATGGCCTTACGCAGTATAGCCGCATCCTCAACGGGATCAAAGGGATCCGCGGGGTAAACGGTGGGTGTGCACTGTAATTGCAATGAGTAAACGTTATACACAAGTACAAATATTTTACCACGGCAAATGCAATGAATTAGCAATGAGCATATGAATAATCGATTTATTTTCACGTACAACACGTACGAGTACTCGTACTCTATCCGCATTTATTGTGCACTGACTCAACTTCTCCCTTTTTTTGTTGAGGTTTGTCAACGTATTGGTCATGCAAATTTTTTCATCCCAATTGTATAGCTGCCAAATACTTATCAGTATTTTCAGAACTTAGATAACAGAACCAATGGGGCGAGTACTTGAGTAGTTCACTCGAAATAAATCGATAAAATAAACCTAATTATCAATAATTGCCTATTTTACAAAATTATCTTCTGATGATGATCTATCAGAGTGGGGACTCACCTTGAATGGGTAGTACTCAGCGGAGCTCATGGTTGCTTGTTGTTTTGGTTGTTTGATACTTGTTTAAATCTGTAATTGGGAAACAGAAAACATAATTTATAACAATTTTTGATTGCAGTGTGTCTTGATGATTTCAATGAGTCTTGAGGGTTGGAATTATAGTACAACAAGGTCAGGCAACTCATAATATATGTATACATAGTGGTAATAACAATGGGAACTAACAAACCTGCCGCCTAGATGACATCATCAAGCTTTAGAGGAAACATGCGATGTTTCATGCCTGGGACATTACTCATACGCCTCGTTGTATTTGTGGCGCCACAACGACTACAAGTGGGGCTAGTTGCGAAAAGTATGACAACAAACTACGAGTACAAACATAACATAACGATAACGTTTTCTTGTGTGTGCACGTCTTTTTCGAAACGGATTAATTAAGTTCAACGCACGGTTGAAAAGGGAAAGTTCTCAAAGTGTTTGTGGTTGCTCTGGGTCAGTTGATAAGCTGTCATATATGGGTGCAGCTTGCGATATGTATGCGTAAGTGTAGAACCAACCCACATATTATCGCTTAGGATGAGCTCATTTCTCTATGCTAAAAGCAAAAAAGGGGAAAGTAAGTTTCCATTTTAGTGATGCTATTCTCAAGTGAATTACTTTAGTGATTGTGTCAATAAACATTCTTATATAATTTCAAAAATCAATAGCTTTTTATCCCTTTTTACATATAAAATCACAAAACAACTAAAAACATACCCCCAGACCACAGTTTGGCATTTTTGTTTGCAACCACGAAGCGTAGAAAGTCAACAAATGGAAACTAACGCAAGAAATTTAACAAAGAGAAAGAAAAAACCTGACGTGGCTGTGTTCCAAACAGCCACAACAACGCCTCTTCATACATATATATATATATATATACTATAACTAGTATAAACAAAAAGCAAACCATAAAAATTGTTGTACCAACGGCACAACCAAAACGTCTATCGCTGGAACCGGTTCAAATGTGCACACACAAACATAGAAGTGTTTGTTTTCTTGGTTGGATCTCTTAGGCCATAAATTAGCATTATTTTGTGGAACACGCAGAAACAACAACATTTAAAAGGCTTAGAAAATCAAGTAAAATTGTTTTCGTGTTTTTTTGGAATACCTCTAGCTATGAGTCTTTGAATTTGCTTTGTTGCATTTTCACAATAATAATAATGTCTACAATTTCATTAGATGAATGCTAACGAAGTTTCTATAAATAGTTGAAGAATCATAAACGTAGCACTCATCTAATTCAGACTCATATCATGAATCATTATGTACATGAGCTGATTTTCAACTAAACTTAAGCGTGACGTCAATTGGAAACTAGACAATGACGTTTAAATGATGGTCGTGATTCTGGAAATTCTAGAATGTTTCGTGTTAACCGCAATATTTACCACAGCTTGACTTCAATGTAGATGAGGTTACGCTTTAAAGTTATTCGACAACTATAAAAACTTGTGACTTTTATGATAAAAAAATGTGTAAATTGAGTAAATTTAAAGCGTAACTTTGAAAATTATTTATTAACTGCTAAACTATATAAAAAGGTGACCGACTGTACCTTGAAGATATTTTTATTTTTTTTTTATATTTTGCAATTACTCAATTAAAAGCTCAGTAATAAACCTAAATAACCAACCTTATATTAAAAGTGTACCTAATGGAATGTGGTCGAGTTGTACACAATAAATTGTTTTAACTGGTTTTTACTGTAGTTTCCAGTACAGATTCGCTTGAAATAAGTTGATTGAGTTGATTGGCGAGGCAAAACTTGAGATGAGAATTAAGTATAAAAGATGGGATAGAGTACATTTCTCCGCTGTCTGATAAATTTAACTTAAAGTTTCACAGATACACTCACATACATCAAGTGTGTTTGTATATTTGTGTTAGTTTTTGATCCAATTGAAAAAACTTCGCCTGGAAAAGTCACACGCGTCTGCGAATATGAAGAGAGAACTGAGAGCGGACGCTGAGAGTGCGCCTAAAGCCTAAAACTTTTATGAAGCAGCTTCAGTTCAACATTTGATGATGTCATCTTTTTCCAGCGAAATTTTTAATTTATTTAATTTAGGCAAAGTATATACTGTATGTACTATACATACAAAACTTAGTACAATACAATAGCCACTATACATACATTTGTATTGTGTATATGTAAGTCTATTGTATTGCAATAAAGATATGTTTGTTCCACTTTTAATACGTTAAGTATTGATTTCCTGCCGCACCCAAAATATTATAATACCGATTCAATTTATTTTGACACTATTTGCACTTTTGATTACATTTCACATTTCAGTTTGTTGTTCCTTTTAACCTCAATAGATATTGGCAAGTCGCATTTTACATACATATGTACACATATATTATATATAAACATATGTAGTATATATGCAAAAAGCACAACGAAAATAAACAAAATATAAACTAGAGAGGAATTCTAAAAATTTAACAAGTGATATTCTCAATACGTACAAATCTCTGCCGTTAAGCGATAGGAGCTCCTTAGCAATGTGAAATAAATACTGAAAGCGACTCGCGCTCGACCTTTGCTTTTATATGTACTGAAAAAGCCGGTGTATTGGGTTTGAGAGAGACAGCGAGAGGCGTTGGCAGGGCCTGAACATTGCTTAAGTGGAACCGTAAGTAAATGTTTCTTAAGTTTCAACACGGACCGTATTGATATACAATAAATAATGATAAGACATAAATATATTTAAATTTCAACATTATTAATATATTACAGTTTGAGAAACATAATATTACGATTTCAGTAAGAATTATATTACAGCTAATGCAGCCCTACCAGAATGAGCTTTTCAGTCATATATTTACGTCATGATATTATCGTATTGAAAGCTCTTTCCATCACACATATATACGCATATGCATGTGTGTAACTTTAAATTACAGAGCCAGCTCCCACTTGTTTTTTTTTCTTTTTGATCTTGTGTGTGTAATAAGCACATAAATGAATCACTATATTAGATGGTGGATACAAAGAAAGAAATGTTTTATTATAGTCGAGTATACACGACGAGATACCTAAAATCAGCTGTAAAGGCCAAGACAAATTTGAAAAAGATCAACCGACTTTGCCTAAAGGAACAGTGCAACCAATTGCAAGCCAATTTCAGTTTCCCAAAGATTCTGTGTGAACTGAACCCTACAACTCCACAGCGAAAAGAATGTCATTACCCGATAGTAATAAATATCATATTTAGCCGATATTTGACCGTTTTCATAGAAAATGGGCTAAATTTTGCCTTGTAGATTAAATGGAAATAATTAATCCCTAACCCTCTGTTTCAGCGTTTGCGATTACTAAATTTGACTTTATTAGAAATATGGTACAGTAGAAGTCTGGTTTAACGTGAAATCGAATAGTTCGTTATTTTAAATACTCAACTGAGGACCCTTGTCGCGAATCCGTTAAACGCAGTGTACGTTAAACTTGACTTTAACCGTATTATTATTTACTATAAATATCAATATTATATATATATAATTATTAGTTTTATATAGTATATGGAACGTATCTTGTTTTTCTTTATTCAAAATAATCTTTTACACAACAAAAGTGTGTTTTGCCTTCATCTTTATTTACAACTACTATTTTTTCGACATCACAAATAATAAGTTATAAGAATTTTCCCTTTTAAGTGGAACGTCAACGACCCTTCTCCTCAATTCTCAAATGGAGAACTTAAGCTCATGTAAGGCCATGCTTTTTTTGGTGTCTTCTTGTGTGAATGTGTATGTTCTATGTTGCATTGTTTCTTCACATTTTTCACATACTTTTCCCTTTTCGTTCGTTAAATTGAGTATTAAAAAATTTGACAAGTTCGTTAAACCAAGAGTACGTTAAACCGGACGTCTACTGTATCTAGTGCCAATTTGACTGTAATAGAGACGCATCCAGATTTTAAGTTGAATATTAAAAAAAGCAATGCAGCTATACAAATAGTTAATTCTAATCAAAAGATGGGGTCAAAAAATACTTAGCTGTTCGTCGACATACCTTATGTAATGTTTGATATATCCCTTTAAATAGTCTAGTTAAACTTTCTGCCTATTTACCGTTAAAAATACGAGTGGGTGCAGTTAAATTATAGTCATAAAATTTGTTTTTATTTGGTTCGGATGGATTTGTCGGTAAATCAACTCGAAAATTGATGCGTGATATACACTCTTCAGGCTGTAACATAAGTTTTTTTAAAATCTAACATTTTCACCCTTTTTATCCATTTGCAATACAATTGTTCGAAAATCATAAATATTTTTGACAAACAACAAATTCTAAATGCATACTCCTGCTCTGGGTTGTTTAGTGTTATAGTCAATAGTGGTAATTTGAGTATAAAAACTGATGCTCGCGAACTTTAAATGTTTGCGCATAATAACCCTTACCAACCCAAACACTTTAAATATCGTAACCCAACACTGACGTTTAGATAATTGATGTAGTTCTTTTGAACTTAAAATCGATTTCTCTCTCTTCGATTGTTCAACCGGTTCTTTAACAACAACTCTGGCCATCTTTTCAGCTGCATTGCATTTATATTAATTGTTTAAACTGAATTCGCTTTAAAAATTAAAGTGTTATTAACAATAAAGTACCTTTTGTTTGGTATTAACAGCCCATTTTAAAGCCGTTACAAACATGTAAGTCTACTAACTACTGTAAGGGCGAACGTGAGCTCTCAGCAAACCGGCCCCTCCCTTCACTATCAACACTTCGATGAAAAAAACCTGTCATTGTTTTTATCTCTCTTTTCAAACTTCGAATGCAGATAAGAAACAGTGAGTATGTGGAAAGCAACTGCTGGTCACCAAATACAGGCCACAAGCACTGCCGAGGATGATGACTGGGAAACTGATCCGGATTTTATCAACGATGTCAGTGAACAAGAGCAGCGCTGGGGTTCAAAGACAATTGATGGTAGCGGACGTGATGGAGGTGGAGCCATTGAGTGAGTCACAGTCACAGATTTGCTTAAACTTAGCTTCTGAATATACATTTAAATTCAAATTTTCACCAGCTGAAATATAATTTGGATGGGCTTAAAACCGCCCCGTCCCATTATAATCAATTTATTATTAATAATCTGGTATACCTATTGATACAGCATGGGTAAGCTTCGAGAGGAGACTGAGAAGGCAGATACGGACAAGAAGAAACAATTATTGAAAGATCAAAATGCTGGCTACGGCTACGGTGGCAAATTTGGCGTGGAAAAGGATCGAATGGACAAATCAGCGATGGGCCATGATTATCAGGGAAAAGTAGACAAACATGCGTCACAGGTGGATTATAGCGAGGGCTTCGGCGGCAAATACGGCGTGCAAACGAATCGTGTGGATAAATCTGCTGTAGGCTGGGATCATATCGAAAAGGTGGAAAAGCATGAATCTCAAAAAGGTAAGAGATAATTAGAAAAAGTTTTAAGGAACATTCTTAACGTTTTATATACCATTTGCAGATTATTCAAAAGGGTTCGGTGGTAAATTTGGTGTACAAGAGGATCGTAAAGACAAATCGGCGGTGGGCTGGGATCACATTGAAAAGGTGGAAAAGCACGAGTCACAAAAGGGTAAACCACGCTATAATAATGTTCCAAGATTCCAAGCATTAACAAGACTATGCCGCTTGCAGATTACTCTAAAGGTTTTGGTGGTAAATTTGGCGTGCAGGAAGATCGTAAGGATAAATCGGCATTAGGTTGGGATCATATCGAGGCACCTCAAAAGCATGCCAGTCAGGTGGATCATAAGGTGAAGCCCATCATCGAGGGCGCCAAACCGTCAAACTTGCGCGCTAAGTTCGAAAACTTGGCTAAGAACTCTGAGGAAGAGTCACGCAAACGTGCTGAAGAACAAAAGCGCTTGAGGGAGGCCAAAGACAAGCGCGATCGTGAAGAGGCCGCCAAGCAAACGATTGTTGAAAATACACCGCTTCCATCTGCCGAAGAGGCGCGAACTCCACCTGTTAAAGGGAGCCGTACAACTATACAAACGGGTCGTTCTGGCGGCATTGGCAATGCTATAAGCGCATTCAATCAAATGCAGTCGCCAGTAACAGAGACGCCACCGGCTCGCAAGGATCCCATTGTTATACCGAAGGATCCAGCGCCCGTAGAGCCAGTCAAACCTGCAGTTGTAGAGCCACAGCAGCCTGTTGCGCCTACACCTATTGTGGTCAAAGAAGCTGCGGTACCACAGCCAAAAGTCAGCGCACCAACTCCCGATGTTGTGCCCAAAATTGAAGTAGAGACAGTTGCAACTCCTCCGCGGAGCGAGCCACAGTCACCGGTTCATGTTCCAAACGTTGAGCCCACGCCCGAACCGGAGCCACAGGCACATCCAGAGCCAGAACCAGAGCGTGAGCAAGAGTCTGAGCCACTGTACCAAAATCAGGCGGAATTAAAGTCTGTGTCTCCAATGCCAGCTGCAGCATCGCCAATTCCACCAGCTAATGGCTCTAACGCAGCAACGGCAGAGGCCATCTATGCCAACTCTGACAACTTGGCTGACTATTTGGAGGACACTGGCACACATGCCATTGCACTTTATGATTACCAGGCTGCAGATGATGATGAAATATCATTCGATCCCGACGACGTAGTCACCCACATTGAAAAAATCGATGATGGATGGTGGCGTGGCCTGTGCAAGAACCGTTATGGCCTCTTTCCCGCAAACTACGTGCAAGTTGTTAATCAAAGCCCGTAATTCCTAACAACTTCAGCAACAAAAAGCTTCCGTTTCAAATTGCGTTTAGAACAAAATCAATTTGTATTAACTACTTACATCGAGATGAGAAATTGTTAATCTCTCATATCGAGAAATATTTCACTACTATATGACATTCATGATTATCACTGGTATATATGTACAACGAAGAGACGTTGACGTTAAAATTATAATTGTAATTTGTTAGATTAACAGCGCTCTCCCATGCCACATGCAATATATTCCATATTTTATATATCATTTATATTTGATTAAAAACTTTATTTTATGAGCGTATTTTTTAAAAAATATGCAAAAACTATTTATTATCTTTTTATATAGTACTTATAACAAGATATTTTGAATGTTTGTGCAAGTTTTATAATATCATATATGTATTAATTTGTGTTTTCGACAAAAGAAATTGATTTGTTGATAAGAAAGTAAATTGTTTTAAAATATGAGTCATTGTAATTTATATAAAGTCTATAAATGTTTTCAACACGAATGTTAAATACAGTGTCAACAATAAGTCTGTTCTTTTGCTAAATAAAAGCATAATAAAGTTTATTATTAACAATACAAACTTATTAGTTTTAATTAGAATCTAACTTGTTCATAAAATTATTATTATTTATTTTATTTTAATGTCTGATCAATATAACAAACATATCACATTCCCTATACAAAATATATAATATATCATAAGAGAATAGAAAGAATTCGAGAAACTAGTAGGAATTCAAGTATAACCGACTACGAGCAACTCTTAACCCCGGTGGGACATGTCTTCACTTACACTCTTACTAAACTACGCACATGTATACATACACAGACTATAAGCGCCTCTACGAATTCTGCCACGACGCCGCTGACAGTAGCGTTGAATTAATTTTTGAATAATTTGTGTTTTTTATTTGATTGGTATGAAAATTGCAACATTGATCAAGAGTGTAATATACATGGGGGCTAAAAATAAAACTATTGTTTGAATAATGTGGTTAAGAATTATGTTTTATCAATTAGCGAGAGTAAGGGGAAGAATATTAACTTTTAGAATATATAGTACTTCCACAAATATGTCGATCCACGCGATTATACATACAGACGGACATGGCTAGCTAGACTTGATTATTGAGTGTGAGCAATACTATATATATATACTTGATTGGATGGGTAATGCTTCCTTCTGCCTGTTACATACATTTGAACGGACCAAACATACCCCTATTTACCCATTTTTCAATGGGTTCAGAGCCCAAATATACTACTTCATTTGCACAAATTTTGTTAAGAATCTTAACTTTACTATGCTCCTATTAGTAAGAAAGTTCTGTACAGAACTTAATATACGCTAAAAAAAACTTCTATAAAATAATATATTGTACATTTTAGGCATGATTTTAGCATATATTTTAAATCCCGTTGGGAAATATAAAAGAGTAAGTCTTTAGCATGGCGCGCTCTTTTCTGTTGTGTGGACACATTGTGATATTAATCAGTTGTAATGAACATGAATCATGTCTTGAATTGTGTAGTTTCTGTTGACAAAGAACATGTGACTGTATTTCATGAGCTAATTCCAATTCAGTCCATTTACGAATATACATATACATATACCATATCAATTATATCAATTATATATCTTGACACAGATATATTTTTATATAGAGTTTTACAGAAAGTATTTACCAAATTACGTCTACAAAAGATTTGATTTTCAAAATCCTACTCCATTTGATAACAAACGGGTCCAAACTGCCACTAATAATAATTACAGGCTGTTAATGAAATGTTTAGGGGATTATGATAAAATATGCGTGTAGCGAAAAACGTTCTAGACATCGATACAAGTTGTCTGTCATAATGATTGCAAGCCATCTAGATAAATATACAAATGTATGTACAATGTATATAGGAAAAAGCATGCTAGACACCTCAGTTAAGAGATTGATAGAATAACCTTTAAAAGAGATTGCGATACCTTAGAAACCGAACCCATCGCTACAGATATCGTTGGCGACATGATGGTAACATAGCCTAAGGCACGTTTGACGTTGGTTTATTGTCCTCCTTAAAGAGCGTGCTTAGACTGACATATCGAGTCATAAAGCATTATCAGAAAAATTCTCTATTAAAAACGCCGAGTTTGCTCTCAACACGCTATCAGTGTTGCTTACGAGCGAATCCACGCTCAATTCCATTATTTGTACATATATAAAGCGGCAGCGAAGGCAACTTTCAGTCACTCGACGTCCAACGACGACGACGCGCAACGGTAGAACAGCTGTTCGGGGCAAATAGCTTGGAACATATCATTATCGATACATTTCCATATCGATACATCGATATAGAACATCCCTAATATTGAGTTGGTATTTTCAACGTGCGAACAGCTGTTTGGTGTAAATAGCCCGCCCGTGAGTGCGAATGAAAAAGAAAGCAGCTGGGTGCGTTAAAGAAGAAGCAACGGCCACAATATTGCTCAATAATAATTAATAATAAAGAAAAAGTACAAGAAATATAAACACAAGCAATTCAACGTAACGCGGACGTGTGACGTGTTGAAATAGTTCGACGCGCGTGCGATTGATTAAAAACAACTCGCGAAAAATACAAATTGCAGAAAGTGGCAGACGATGCTGTAGCTCTGACGCTGACAAATCGTCCCAAAAGTTGAACTGAACGGTCAACGTCACCGCACTTGTAATTGATTCAACAAAGGAATATCGTAAATGCAGCAATGCAATTTATAATAAAATAAAGGCTGCCGCGTGCCCATTTTAGTTCGGTTTTATTTGTGCTTTAGTTTGTGTGATAATTTTATATATAGTCATCAAGGATAATTCACAACGTTCTGTAATTGTAAAGTTTTTTAATTTTACTGAAACAAGTAGGTTACATTTTACTGCACTTTCCAATTATCATTATTAATATTGCTAGTTGTACTAAATCCATCCAATCTATATGCAATTAGTATTGTACAGTTTTGGGCTTATCACATAGCTCTATGTTGTGCTTTTTTTTTCTTATACCACCAGTACATTCCGCGGGTGTGAGTGTGTGCGCATGCAGGTGCGCCAAAAAAAAACGACACCAGCAAAATAACACCTCTTCGAAGAGTTAGAACTGACACAGACCGGCTAAAAAAGAGAGAGAGAAAGAGATAGGCAGAGATAAAGAGAGAAAAAAGAGATTGTTTAAATTGCTTTTCTAGCAGCTGCTACGCATTTGACATTTAAGATTTTTTGAAAATTTATTATGTGACGTATTGCTGGTATTGATAAGCATACAGATTAATAAACAAGTTATATACTGAGACAATAGAAACAATTCCCATCCAAATTTAATTACCTGTATTATTATGAAATATACATGAAAGTTAGCAAATCGTGTTTATTAACAATTTAATTTAGGATTTTATCTATACTGCTTATATATTTGATTAAGAGCATAAAAAAAAAAACGGTTCACAAGTACAGGAAATTGTCAATAAAAAGTATCTATAATTAAATACTATTATTGTTATTTGTATAGATTTTTTTCTTTTCTATTTATTACTGGACTTCAATTGCGTCTTGAATTATAATTATAGGTTTAATATGGCAATAACTAAAATTAAAATTCGTTTATTAGTAATCAGCATTTACTATACTTATATTATTTTCTATATTCCATTGTTGATTTGTTCTGATCAAAGAGCGTTTCGTGTTGACAGAGCAAAATTTTCCCGGCTTTATATAGAATAAAAATGTACATAAATTGTCTGTATATAGATTGAATGCTCTGTTATGTAGGATACAAAATTTTACGACGCAGTATTCACGATATAAGAAACTTTGAACACCATCTCTTTTTTTAAGCATGATTAATAAAATGTTTTTGATATGCTAATCAGTAAATGATATTTCTTATCTATGAAACCGATTTATGAAAAAATTGCATTATGACAAACGATTCTGCTTTACCAAAGGTCATCATTGCGAGGTTTCACTGTCTTAGATCTGTTCAAATGAGCAATTTGTATATATCATGTATGTTTTATTCGTTTTACTTACTTCACTTTAAAAATATACCCACACAGTAAGTGCGCCTGTTTGCTAACACAATTATCGTCTATTACCCATGTGTATATGATCAAAGTTTTAAACAGTTATTACTGTAGCCAATATATGGGACTTTGGGAACGGTTTTGAGGTAGGAGTTACTCGTCTGTGTCGACTGCTGTTTCTCGCAACTGAATAAACAAGATTCCATAAGGTAACACATAGGCTTCGTAGAAGTTAACGCACTGGCTACAGCTGGATTTGCCATATAATGAAAAGCTATACTCGATTGAGAGCACTTTGTGGTGTAGTCTTTAAATGGTGTCAACATAATTAGTGATTTTATATGCTTTGGATATATAGTTCTCTAGAGCTTAGGCATTGTTGATGTCAGGTGGAAAGCAGCGCATTGCGCGTTGCGTTTGTCAAGGTAAACCAGCTACCGGTACTGGTACTTGACTTCATGCATCCATACATGTCCATACACTATTTATACGTATAAGTATACATAACAAATATATACAATACATATATACTTATAATGTGAAGACCTCTTTTTGAAGCCTTAGTGCATACAAAATAGACCAAAAAGATATTCACAAAAATCACAACGTTTTGTCCGCTCGAAAACAATAAACCATCGATTTGAATTTAGTGAGGCTTCGGAGATACCCTACAAATATTTGTGAATATAACTTCTTCTTGAAACTATCAGTTTCCAGATCTAGTCAACAGGTGTATCAAAAACTGATTTTATTTTCATTTGAAACAGGAACTTTTGTGTATTATTTAGATTCATCGTTCTTATGTTAAATAGTTTCATGAATTTAATTATACCCTATTGACCCACATATCTCATCGTGGACAGAGTATAATAAAAAAAATATTTGCTTTTAAAGCAGGTCATTCACCTGCACCTTGTGCAACAGGTAACTTTAGGTGAATAAACAAAAATTACCGCATACAAACGTGAGACAAACGATAAAATGTATAATAATTTTCACCTGATTTGCTTTTTATTAAAACATTATTATTGTTAATGTGTATAATAAAAATATTCTCTGATTTATTACACACACACAAACAGAAGTCAAACTGGATTACTCATATTCAGTTATTTGTTATTTGACTTCGTTATATACAATATTATTGTTCTCAATGACAATGCACAATGTACTGCATTTTGTATTTGTTTACAAAACCTATTCATGTTTCTAAGTATTTAATTATAAATTAAATTTTTGATTTATTACTATAAAAGATGTCGACGAAAAAATACCCCTTACCCAAAACTTAATATCATCTCCTGTTTAAAATTTGTTTGAATAACTTTTAATCTCATTTTGTGTTGTTTAGGAAAATATATAGAAGAGAGTTCTATCTTTAAATTAATATACGTTCATAAGTCGAAAAGTATAAAAAATACTCGTGTGTAGGGTATAAAACTTAACAGCAGATCAGGCAAATCAAATCATTTATTAGTAAACAACAGTAAAACTTTGTTACAAATACTACAATAAATTTATTTTCCGGCTTATAAGTATAGCTACGGACTTTAAACACATATTTGTTATTTTTATTACAAATTTTTGAACTAAAATCGAATTTAAGTAGTAAACAACCAGAAGAACAAATTTATATATAAATTAAATTGAAATTTAATGTTTACTGAACAACTAATAGATAGTATTATATTATGCCTTATCAATTCTATTTAATATATATATAGTTTCGAGTAACATTTGCAAAAAGCGTTCCGGGAAATTTTCAGTTTGTTTTGCTTTTTCTCTGTGTTAAGTCCGCTTCCCATTTGAGTTTTTTGTATAATGAAAATAATAACAAAATTAAAGCAATTATTAATTTTTAAATTAGGATAAAATTATTTAGTAATGCCGGAACAATAATCACGAGACAATCACAAAGCCGTTCGCAAAATTAATTTTTTTTTCGAATAAATTAAGGTCACGTTTTATATAAGGTTCATAAAATTGTGTTTCACAACTTTCGCTGAGAAACGAATACTTAAGGGACACTTTTTGGTTTAAAGTTTTCGCTTTTTTAATTTTAGGTACAAATTAAAGTCGTTATTATGCAGAGTTTGTATAAGCTAATGAGTAGTTGAATGTATTTAAAGTTTAATGAATTTCTTCGGTTTCTTTTCAGCATGTCTACGAACGAGGGTTATCATAATGGGATTGATCCTGGTCATGAAATCGGTGCTGGTGGCGATGATCAGGCATCTGGTTCAGGTTCACGCAACAGCGGTGTCAGAGGCAGCAATGCCAGCACTGTTACTCCCAACAGCAAGGAACTGCACGAGCAGATGCTCAATGAGACCACATATCTGAAACCAGCGAAACAGGCCTATTTTAGTGATGAAAAGGTGCTCATACCCGAGAATGATAGTACAAATGTGAGTAGATATATAAGATGGAGCGATTTCTTTATAAATATATTATAATCTTTTTGTAATGCACAGGTCGGTTTCAGTTTTCGTAAACTGTGGGCCTTCACGGGCCCCGGTTTTCTCATGTCCATTGCGTATCTAGATCCGGGCAACATTGAATCCGATTTGCAATCGGGCGCAGCAGCCAAATACAAAATACTCTGGGTACTGTTATGGGCAACCGTATTGGGTCTGCTCATGCAACGCTTGGCTGCAAGGTGAGTGGGTCTTTTATTTGCTTCTTATAGATTAATCATTAACTTGATATATGCATCTAATATGGCCTCTCTAGGTTGGGCGTTGTGACGGGTCTGCATCTAGCGGAGATGTGCTATCGACAGTATAAGCGCGTCCCACGCTGGATACTCTGGATCATGATTGAGATTGCCATCATTGGCTCCGACATGCAGGAGGTCATTGGTACGGCCATTGCCATATATCTGCTATCAAATAAATAGTAAGTTCTTAGAGTAAAACCAAGATCCTATGTTGATTGCCCATCTGCTTTTGCTCCTACAGTGTGCCTTTATGGGGTGGCGTATTAATCACTATCGTTGATACATTTACGTTCCTATTTCTGGATAAGTATGGATTGCGCAAACTGGAGTTCCTATTCGGTTTGCTGATCACGGTCATGGCCGTAACATTCGGCTATGAGGTAAGCTTTGCTAGTAGCTAAACTCTTACTCAATTTGTTGTGAGTTACCCCAAAAAGTTCCCCCAATCCAGTTGGTTTACAAAATAATTATCTGTCTGACATACAAATGAATATATTTATACAGTTGTTTCCAGACAATTCGGTTTTGAAAACAAAAAAAAGCATGAACAATTTCCCTCTGTCTCTCGTCCAGTTTTTTTTTCCTTCCAATAAACCATTTTTAAGGTTTTTTTTTTGTCTATTGCCATAAATTGTCAATTTATTTGAGAGTCTGCCAGGGGCGTATTTCGTTCCCGTATCTGTGAATTGCAAAGTGCCGGTCCCGGTCCCGGTCCCGTTTCCGTTCCCGGTACCCGATAGAGTGCACATTTTTGGAATTGTTTATATTTTTTTTTTGCTTGGTTCCGCGAATGTCACCGAGTGATAATAAGTAAACTGTTTTTATATCTGGCGACAGACAACTGTTTGGGTTGTAATCAACTGTTACCATGTAAGTGTTCTGAGCCAGCCTCAGCACCAAATGATTAGATAACTTTCTGTACTGAGAATCCCACTAGCTACTTTTATGTACTATTTCATGTATACGGGTACATACACAAGTCGAAGTAGTGTAGGATGTACCACGAGTTTTTGCGACTGACGGAAATGGTCCAAAACTATTTATGATATGGGGATTATTGTTTCAGAGCTTATCACAATTTTACCACAAATAAGAGGATTTTTTCCCCTTCTGTATATTAAAAGTACTTGTATGTGTTTACTTAACTTAAGATTAAGAGAAATTACTGCAGTAAATATATTACATTGCATTTATTTTGGTTATTTTCTTTTGAATAACAAATCATTTATAACCTTTATTTGAATACGTTTTGCGTTTGCGCTTAATGAATATAAATCGTAATCATCTTCAACAATAAGGGGAACACAATAAACAGATTAATGATATGAATGTGGTTAATGTTAAGTGTCAATATTGAATATCTTTTAATATTTGTTTATTTACTTTGCAGTACATTGTCTCAGCACCCGATCAGGCTGCTGTGATGGAAGGCATGTTTGTGCCTTGGTGCTCCGGTTGTAGTTCGGATGTATTACTGCAGGCAGTGGGCGTCGTTGGTGCTGTTATCATGCCACATAATCTGTATTTGCACTCTGCTCTGGTCAAGGTAAAATAAATAATATCTCTTTAAGAATTCCCCTTAATATATAATGTACATTTATATTTGTATTTACTATAGTCTCGCGATGTGGATCGTCGCCAGCCAAAGAAGGTTAGCGAAGCGAATTTCTATTTCTTTATTGAGGCTTCCGTTGCACTGTTTGTGTCGTTCATCATAAATCTGTTTGTTGTCGCTGTCTTTGCACATGGAATGTACGGCAAGACCAACCAGGATGTGGTCAGTAAACGTTAAGCTTAAATTATGATTTCGCAGTAAATTAATCTATTTCATGTTAGCTGGATGTATGTGCCAATAAGTCCATGTATGAGGATGCCAAGGAGGCTTTTACTGCCAGTGGTAAATTGACGGACATCATCAATGCGGATCTGTACAAGGGTGGTCTGTTCTTGGGTTGCACATTTGGTGCCGCAGCCATGTACATTTGGGGTGTGGGCATTCTGGCTGCTGGTCAAAGTTCCACCATGACGGGCACCTATGCTGGCCAGTTCTCAATGGAGGGCTTCCTCAACTTGCAATGGCCACGTTGGTGTCGCGTGCTTGTCACGCGTTGTATTGCCATCATACCCACCTTTTGCCTTGCCATGTTCAGCAACATGGAGGATCTAACCAATATGAATGATATACTAAACGCGGTCATGTCACTGCAGCTACCGTTTGCCGCCATACCAACTATAGCGTTCACTTCATGTGCAGCTATTATGGGTGAATTTGTTAATGGAGTGTAAGTGCTACTCAAGTATCTTTGCATGGAGTGTAATCTAAATAAAAAATGTTATTTTTTCTTTCTCCAATTGCAGCGGCAACAAAATCGTCTCCATATTGCTGACTATATTAGTAATTGGCGTTAATTTGTACTTTGTGGTCGCACAAGTGGAAACGCTTCAAATTGAAGGCGGCATGTTGGCTCTTGTCTGTAAGTAGCACCCCATGGCGTTGACTGCATCAATAATTGGCTTGATTGACTAATGCGTTTCTCTAAATTACAGGCATCTTCGCTGTATTGTATATATTATTTAACATATACCTTGTGATACATATGGCCGCCTGCATGGGCAATAAATATTTGATGAACTGTCGGGTAAGTAACAATTGACCGAACTGAACTGACAGCATATGAGTGCCTTTTCTGTTACGTAGCAGAAATTTGTGAGACTTATCAATAGGTGTGACAATGCGCCAGTTGCGGCATTAACTATTCAACTTACTCTTTTACGAGTATAAATTGTGTTTGACAAGGGCGATCACAAGTGAATTTTTTTTATCTATTTACGTGACTGAGTGCAAAGAAACAGAAAAGGCTTTAGATGTCATATGTTGAAGTATATATTAAGACAGTTTGTCTGGTACAAGTGTCTAATTTTGCTTTCTATTTACAGTGGGTTCAACGGTTTGTGTTGCCAAGCCAGAATAGCTTCTCGATAGCGAATGCCAACTCAACGTACGCCAGGTATGTTAAAGCACAATTTGAACTTGAATCACACCATCCGCTATACACACACGCACACCTAATACTAATGCACACTCTACACTATACACTCTATCTGGGTAACTAACCAAATTGTTAGTTTCTATCGTCTTTTACTTATTCGTACTATCTACATTTTTAATCCCAATTGGTTTCTACTTCCCAGCACTTTCTTTGCTGCCTACTACTTACTACCTACCTGCTCTTAACCTTCTATATTCTAATTTTCTGCGCTACCATCCGGTTACTTTTGTTTAACAAACATTGACTAATATTAAACCCAAAACATGTTCCTATGCTCTTCTTTTAATTATTCACAGTGATGTTACCTTAGTTGTAGGCGATAAAACTAACACTGCCAAAGGTCTCGATACTGTTTCGGAAAAAGTGGCTTAGTGATTCGATATGAGTGTGAATCATTAGCTTGTTCAATTACTTAACTTTTTCATTCAGGAGCCCTCCAACATTTGTGATATTAACACGTTCTTTACAATACTAACAACCCATCTATAACTATTGGTGTCTGTTTAGGATTCCAATACTAAGAATTTAAAATGCATGTCTTAAGGGGCTTTCAGTTCATATCTATAACAATTATTTTAATAAGTTTTATGGTAAGTTCTAGTGTTGCTTATGTAATGGTTTTATAATACTCGCACTTGGTTATTATTATATATTTTTTATATTATTATTATCTGGCACGGTACCTTAAGCTAGGGCTTGTAGTTGATCAATAAATGCATTTATTAGTATTATGTTGACAATTGTTTTGTTTGATTTTGCATTATAAGTTTGTTCATAAGTACAAGAATGGAACGGAAGCCAGGCCATGGAATTACTTAGTATTATCTTCAACTTTAGTTCCTAAGTAGAGATAATATCCACTCAGCGAGTATACAACAACAGTTACTGGACCTTATATGGCTTCTTGGCATAACGATCACCCATTGAATTCATCCATTTGGCGTGGCTAATTCAACACAATAAAACACAAATAAAACTAATTATTAACCTCTACGAAAATATGTTACTAATCTGAATATTGTATTCTTTGTATTATGAATTTTCTTTTATTATATGTTTCTGTGACTACATCCATTTGTTATCCACTCTGTTCTGTGTATCTAATAAATAATACACACACACACAAATACATGCTCTACTCTTGACGTTGGCTACTACTACTAAAAAACAAAAACAATAAACCTTCAACTCTATTGGATTAATTGATTTCCCCAACTGCAAATAAATTCTTTGGCTAATGGAAAATCTGTTTTCTAAATTGACCCACACCAAAAATGAATTATTTGTTTATAAACTGAAAATGTAAATTATTATTGGCACTGGATAAAAAAATCTAAAAAGCTTGCAATTGACATGAAAATCAATACGACTATGCAAAGTTTTTAAGGAAATGAGTCGAACTGAACCGAATTAAAAAGCTAATGAAATAGATTAGCATTTTGAAAGTTTTTTAAATCTGAATTTGAATTGAAATTTTTTCAATTGTTTATTTAAACTTACCAATGCGCTGCTGCACGTGCCGTCGACATTGTTTTGCTCATTTTTATTGGGGCAACATCCGAAACAAATACAACCGAAACCACCGACCCACCACACCATCAACCCACCAATCCTACAAACAACAACACTGTATGCCACATGTGGATGCAATTTTAATGGGCCAAGTGAGCTGACACTTAATGATAATGGAATCTCAATAAATCCTCATAGTAATCGACAAGGAGATGTAACCTCTTAAACATTTCTGAAAACTGTTCTACAGCTGAATGTACACTACAAAATATTGTTAAAGATTGGTATTATTCGATCTTTAAGTGATTCATTAGTTAGTTTAATTAAGTATTTAGAAAAAAAATGTACACTTTAAAATCAATTTTGTTTTTATTTTATTGTATAAGTAGACAATCAATTTTGTATATATACATCTACATGTATAGGATTAATAAATAAAACGAAAAAAAATACATACACCTACCCTTTTCCCACGCACAATAAAAAATAATGCCCCGTCTTGCTGTAATTACTATTATTATTATGATTGTTATACCATTATTTTCTTATTACTCTTATAATTTATGCGTACTAAAATCAAAGGCTTACATACATGTTCGATATAAATATATTTGTGTATCTTAAATTTGTTTGTTTGTCATAAGTTGTCGATATCTATCTTAATGTAGAGCATAACTTCACTAACAATAAATATCCTTGAGAATGTCGAGACAGAATGTTGTGTGGCCTACAAATTTCCTCAACCTACATATGATTTTTTACCTAGTTAACATCTCTTGATGTTCCGTCTGTATACAGACACATATGCGCACCCACAACCACAACCACAACCACACAGACAGACACACACACACATACTATTTTATTCATTCATCCATTTTCATTCATTCATCCAACTCACTTTATTACATTTACAGAATTGCTACCAATGGCGACACAGATGCCGACATTATGGATGGTGAGGACGCTGAGGATGCGTAGCCATTACTGTTCTGCACTGATTCCGATGATAGTGACGAGATTTATATTAACAGCAACAACAACGAGCTTAATTGCCACAGTAGTAACGTGGATGTTGGCATTAGCCAATCCAATGGCCATGCGGTCATCAGATAGCATTCACTTCAAGTCTGCCTTAACAACTCGTCTGGCAGAAAACCAAAATCTGCAGGCCATAGCCCACAATGTAGTTTATCATATCATAGACATGGTCATCAGTTTTGTTTACTAATCCAACGATTGGTTTTTTGTTGTCCTGCCGGATCAAGCGACTTCCTGGGAATTAGTGTTTTACGTATTCATAGTATATTTATTTTTACATTATGTACGAGTATACCAAAAATGCAAGATTGTGTTTTTTATAGCAACAAATCTAACATCTAGAAAACGAATCAAAATGTGGCATTAGTACACTGTAGTTACTAGTATACTGTAATACTGTAATTTTAAACGGATAATAATAACGTATGTAATATTCACGGACACTGGATTAAGAGGTTGAATCGTAGGCGATTTAAATTTAACCTTTGGTTATATTTGGACCAAGTATTTAGTTACACGCCCCATTAAACCAGTTTCCGTGCATAATATATTTTAACTACTTATATAGTTTCTAATAGTGTCTATATATAAGGCTGTGAACTGAAAAAAAAAAAAAAACAGAAAACAAAATTATACAAAATTATTAAATTATACAAGTATTTACCACATATTTTATAATATTGGTTTAAATCTTTTCAAAACTGTCGTTAAAATTTCATAAGCTTGCTGCTATTCTCTATAAATTGTATTTAAACAGAAACATAAATTCTTATAATTTTGTGTTTACTGCATCTTTTTATCGTTGATTTTATAAAATTCTCTTATTACTGTTATACATCAAATTTTGAATAAACTATAAATATATAATATATAGGAAAAACAATGTGTTATTTCTGTTGAAAAAAAGAGCTTTTGTTATTGAATTTAATTTATTTCTGCAGTGTATACTTATATTTTCCAATGGTGTTATATAAGAGTCTTTATACTTTTTATGCAATTGAATAGTGTTAAACTGTGTAATTTGTATACTACGAGTAAGTAGCTGTAACTAACAGTTCATTTGATTGATTGATGATAATAATGGACATTACTACCTCCAACGCTAATGAGGCATTAAGTTTCTAAAGGCAATCATTAAACAAAGGTGTCAAGTGATAATTACAGTATAGTTGCATTGTACTAAAATCCCTTTGTTAGCGTTTAAGCGTAATTTCCGATTTCAATTAACGGTAGAATTAGGTTATCGGATTATAAAAACGACGAGCAGTCAGTAAATAGTATCATTTTAGACAAGCTTCACAGTTGGTCACAATGTGGAGTCTCATAACTTTGCTCCCGTCTTTAGTCATTATTATTGGAAATTTGTACGGCTATTTTGTGGTTTGCGAGCTACGTAAGTCAATTTTTCGAAAGAAATCTAATAGGATTATAATATATGAATAAAACCTTTCATTTATATTCCCAGCACCTGACATTGACAAATGCGAGGCTGGTGATATGAAATGCATTGTGGATATCATAAATCATATTGTACGCGCGTATCCCAAGGGTATACCTGGTATTGGCCTGGATGCGCTGGACTCTTTACATTTTAAGGATATCATCGTAAGTGAAGCAGTTCCGAATACACCCATGCTACTAAACCTCAAATTTAATACGGTGACGGTGCGTGGCTTCGAGAATACCACAATAATGAGTGGCAAAGGATTCAGTAAGGAGGTGCAGCATGGTTTTGAGCTGAACGGATGGACGCCTTTGGTGCACTTGGATGGGATATATGAGGCGGCTGGCAAGCTAATGATGTTGCCCATACAAGGCAAAGGTCAAGCTCAGGTGCAACTGAAAGATTGCCAATTTATCTGCAAAGCTAAATTGGCTGAAGATCATCGAACGGAAAGTAAACTCTTTATCAAAATACAAAAACTCAAGTGCCTCGTGGATATCAAAGGGTAAGTCCTTTGAAAGGTACTACTCTAAAAAGCATCCGCATTAATATTATTATATTTCTTTTAGTCTTCATGCTAACTTTGATAATCTGCTTAACAATAAGGAACTAAGCGATTCGATGAATGAACTCATCAATAGCAACTGGCAGGATATTTGGCATACCATGCGTAAAGGTATCAACTCAGCTGTTGGCCAGGTGGCTGAGAAACTTTTAAGCAGTGTCTTACATAATCTTTCCTATGATGATTTCTATAAACAAGTATAGAATATACTTTTATGCACCTGCATTGCTGGCTAATGTCAAGTAATATTATATAATATATTTAATACGTCGTTTAGTTAAAAGCTACATCAGAAACTTGTTTATAAGAAACTTGTTGGTAGATAGTTCACTGATTAGTATCCATTCGTGATAAGTATTCATAGATCAAGAATTCAATACGCGGTATATTTTGAACTTGAGTTTCTATTCTACTATTTCTCCACGTGCTATTGAGCCCTCTGCTTCTGGCAGGGATCGCAAATAATTATAATTTAGTTTACAAAAAATCAAATAGAAAAATACCTCATATTCCATATTTTATAGGCTATCCAAAAAACAGGAGAAATTTGTATATTTAGTTTATTTGAAATAAATTAATTTTAATTAATATTGTTAACCAGAAAATAAAATTAAGAAATAATTATTATAATTCGATTTTTAAGTCAAAGACGCAAAATAAATAATTTTATTTGGAATAAAATTTTTCTCAATACATTTCCATTGTTATGTTGCATTTCCTTCAGGATCAAACTTGCATTGATTCAAGGCAAGTTCATATTTATAGAACTTTATACTGTTTAAATTGAGAAGAAAAAATGTCAACACTCTATTATTGATATTGTATATAATAATATATAATTAATAATAGAATATTAAGGGATCAGTATCGATTCTATGTTATAAAAAGATATCTGAAAGATGTTCCAGAAATCAGCTTGAAACCTATTAAAGTTAACAGCCATTTACATCTCTATTTGATCAATTATATTATGGCTTTGACAGCACAAAGATAGCACGCGTTGAAGGGTTAGACCAAAATCCCACGGCTACTAATATTTTAATTTCCGGAGACATAATAAACTTGGATGTTCAGACAAATTGAAAAGGAATTATCTGATTGAAACGAATGTGGATGGACAGTGAAATTTGCGTTGTATATGGAAACTTTTTGATGACATCTGACATCTTATGATTAATCAAAATTGATGAGAGATTTGAATAGGAAACAATAATATTGAATGCCAATGTTTAAGGACATGATTATAGATTTCTTCGGCAAGGTTTCTTATGACGATGTGTTTTTGCCAATTTAATACTTTTTCTTGTTTAAAAACATTATAAGGAAACATTCTATTTTAAGTATCTTGTTTAAATCGAATTGAGTATTGAGTGTTATTATTAATAAATGCTCACCAGTCGTCGATTAATCTGAATATATAACTATAAAGCTCTGCAATTGAAAAGTTTACACTCAGCAAAAACGAGTAATACCCGTTTACCATTATAGTTGCATATGAAAATATACTCGTATAAGTTAATTTAATATGGTGGGTTTCAGTAAACCTGTTGTAATAACTATATAGGAGTCTATTCTTCAATATTCCAGTCAAAGTCAAATCCGAGCTTTTCCGAGTTTTATTTAATCTCTGACTATCGCTGAATATACAAGTGATACCTATAATTCTAATGTGTTAAATTCCAAAATGAGAAAAGTTATTATAATTCTGATCTGTCTGCAGCTATTTACAAACTTAGAGTGCGTAAAATTTCGTAGGTAGCTATAATGATTCCCGTTAATTATAACATATAATTGGTGGTGTTCTTTACTCTCGCATAGCTGATGAAGTCCAAAAATGTCATTTCGGAGATACAAACTGCATAAAGGATTCTGCAAATGCGCTGATACGTCGTTATCGAAAAGGTATACCTGAAGTGGGATTAAAGCCTCTTGATGCTGTTCACGTGAGAGATACTGTGCTGGTGAATGATTCGATGGTTGGAGTAGCCTGGTATTATTTTGAGCTGATCAACCAAATAAATTATGGTTTTGAGAACACAACCATAACAGATATAAAGGGGTTTGATGAAAATCCTACATCCTCAACGATCGAAGTTAAAGGAAAAATACCCAGACTTATATATAAGGGTAACTATAATGCAAGGGGCCGAATGCTCTGGCTGGTTGATATAAATTCGTCTGGCGACTCTGAATCGGAGTTCTTGAACTTTCGCTTCGAGTTTAGTTTAAAGGTCCAAATAGAATATCGTAATAATAAACGATACCTTAAGATCTATGAACTGGTGCCAAACATAAGCCTAGATCGGTAAGCTAGTAAACTCTGTGAATATATATAAGAAACTAAAAAACTTTCTCTTTTTCAGCTGGATTATGTGGCTGGAAAACTTTTTTCCGGAAAATACTGACCTAACCATTGCCATAAATAATTTGTTTAATGCAAACTGGGTAGAATTTTGGAATGAACTGGAGAAGCCCATATATGAAGTTTTCTCAAGCGTATTTCTAAGTATAATTGAAGATACTTTCCACAATGTATCATACGATGACATGTTCCTACCGAAAAACTATACTCACACATAGCAATGGAAATAATGATTAACCCTAATAGATGCAGTTTAATTTCTCAGGAATTTACATTTTCAATTATAGATGTAGGTCCATGAATAAATTACTCGTAAAAGGAAAACAAAACAGGTTATAGGTCGTGTAATAATTTATAGCCTCTTTGAACTTTAACTATTACGTTGTATACATATTTATATTCAATTTATTCCAGTAAATGCTTCTTTCAGAAACCTGCTACATAGATACGATTCTGATTACTCACAAGATAGTCGTTCTTATGTAATATGTATCTAATAATTACGACTAAAAAAATTCTAGACATTGCAAGCTTTCCTTAACTTGTACGATGGATCCGGTTCTGAAGTTAAATCCGAATCCCGCTACGATTAGTTGTTACGAGTAGATGCATTATCAACTAAACTTAATTTAACTAAACGAACACCATCTCAGGTCAAAAAATATTGACTAGATGGTGCACATTTATGTAGGCATTCACATGGATCTAATTTCAATATAATATATATCAATCTAAGGTGCTATACAAAAGGAAAGAGAAAATTGAGGCGTGTTTCAATGATTTTAATACGAAATGAAAGAGCTACAGAAGTTATATTATCTTTTATATCTATTCTACTCTATTTTATAAAATAAATTAACATATTAACTTTACTTATACATTACAGTTCTTTGTATTAATTTTTATAATATATATTGTACTGTAAATATTATAAAATAAACGATGTTCAAATTAGACCTATACTGATTTTTAATCTTGCTCGAGCAGCACATTTATCACTTTCGTTAATTTTCTTGAGTAAATCTTTATTCGGTAACTTAATGCTACACGCTTGTTGCAATATATCATGTGATTTATCACATTATCACATTGTACATACGAGAAAATGTTAAAAAGTGAAAATATCCTTAAAATAAATACAAATAAAACAACTTATATAAATACACTTAAAGCAATTTAAAGAAGTTTTTATTTGCGCTTCTTATTTATCATTAGTGAAGTACACGGCTATACAAGCTCTCTCATTGTACTACGGAAAGTTAAGATCCTTTTGCATGGTAATTTCTAGGAAAAAATAAACTGACAAAATACGAATAGTAACCTATATTTAAATCTGTATGCCGCAGACGTAAGCGTTTGTTTAACGCAACCAGTTTTCTATAAACTAAATGCAACTATCGGAGATAATACATATAGTAAAGTGGTGAAAAGTATTATATTAAATTGGAAGCTTAATACAATTCAACATTGCATACAAATACCGTAATAAATCGCACTTTGAGTGAGTTTTCTATAAACCGGTTCTAAGACCTATCAGTTTATTAGCTTTATAAATGTTCTTTCGACAAAGGCACTCGATTTTATTCAACGGGTAACTGCTGGAGTCAATACAAGTTCTAAAGATCTTTTAACAATAAATATCGAGTACAGGATTCTAAAAACCATCTTCCCAATATGCGTGAAACTGTGATCGTAGTATTAGTTTTCCAATTTTTTATGGTGTCAAAGTGCCAAACTTTACGTAGGTGATCAAAATTATAAAAATATTATGTTAAACAAAATGAAATTACTTACGAGTCTAGAGAATTTTAACGAATTTTTTGTTTTGTACATAGCTAAGGAAATTAAAAAGTGCCATTTCGGAGATTCAAAATGCATAACGGAATCCATAAATTCTATGATTAAACGATATCCGAAAGGCATACCCGAAATTGGAATGAAACCCATCGATGTCGTGGATGTTGAAGATACGAAAGTTTGGAATAACGTTGCTGTTGGTGGTGTTTGGTTTCAATTTCAATTGTACAACCAAGTGAACTACGGATTTGAGAACACAACGATAACTAAAATCATAGGCTTTGGTAAGGAACCGACGGCCACCAAGATGGAGATTCACGGTCGCATTCCTAGTCTCATACACAAAGGTAACTATCTAGCTAATGGACGTGTTTGGCTTCTCGAACTAAATGCCACTGGAGAGTCAATATCGGATTGGCAGAATTTTCGATTCGTTCTGAAACTGAAGGTCTTCACTGAATATCGTAATAACAAACGATATTTAAAAATCTACGAACTAGTGCCTCTTGTTAAAATGAGTCGGTGAGTTCTTAAATACGAGTACAACTAGTTTTCTTTTATACTATTTTTATAATCATTTGTGTGTTCTTAAATTACAGTTGGATTTTGAAGCTTGACGATTTTTTTCATGAAAACACCGACTTAACAGTAGCTGTGAATCAAGTATTCAATTCGAACTGGTTGCAGTTTTGGAATGAAATGGAACCATTGATACTGAAAGCTTTTCAAGCCGTTTTTACAAAAATGATTGAAGATATTTTTAATAAAGTGTCTTATGATGACATGTTCCTTCAGGATGCTATCGAGACTGAAACAAATCATTAATATGTTTATTTAGTAGTATGCAATAAAAATTCTAATTTTATAAAATTATTTATTATTATTATTTAAATTCATTTCTTTCAATGCGGTGTACTCAGATGACTATTGAAATTCATGGCAATGTACAACATTTGATCCGAAAGCTCTCCGTCTGTAATAAATATGATCTCTATTTTATTTGCTATACATATAATAGTTTATGTTACTGTATATTAAGTTGGGTGTAATACGAAGAGCGATTAGTTTTCAATTAACTGTAAAATCCTTTGTGATTTGTTTGCATGATAAATGTTCAATCGATATCCACGTAAAGTTAAATTATATACAACGAGCAACTGATAAGGCTAACATATATTATATTGATGTACTTTCAAAATTTCGCAATAAGTTTCAGTTACCTTTGTATTAAGGAATCATACATAAAAATCTCTAAAAATATATTTCTTATGTTATGTTGAAATACAATTTTATGGTTAATTCATTTGAAATATTAAATATCAAAAGATATAAAATAGAAAAACTGCGATTCTTTTATTTAAATTATTTGTTTTGAAGATAATGATATTACGGCGATTGTTTATTATTTAAGGAATTTAAGAATACGAATATCGTATTAATGCCACACTTAAATACAGAATTAATCCAGACTTAATACCAAATTTGGATTAAAAAATTAATATGATAATGATATTAATATCTCTCTATTATTGACTATCTTTAGAACACGATCTTCTCCACTTCACGTCGTATTAGTTAGTTTATATGTTACATATGGAATTTTTTAGCCTAGGCAGTTAAAATTTATTGCAACTTGTTTAGTTATATTTTTATAACCTGTACGAGAGGAAGTAACTTTTCTATTAACCGGTTCTAAAACCTATCGGCTTGTTAGTTTTATAAATGTTCTTTCGACCAAGGTGTTCGATTTTATTCAACGAGTAACTGTTGAAGTCAAAGCAAGTACACTAGTTCTATTAACAATAAATGAAAACTCTTAATATGCGTGGAATTCTGATCGTAGTATTTATTTTCCAATTTTCAATCGTGTTGAAGTGCCAAACGTTAAGTAAGAATCTTTATTCTAATTGAAAGCGGTTTTTTTAATGTGTTATTCATCCTATAGCGCAGGACATTAAAAAGTGTCATTTCTCAGACTCAAAATGCATAATACGGATGGCAAATTATATAATAAGGCGATATCCCAAAGGCATACCCGAAATCGGAATGAAGCCTATAGATATTTTGGATGCTGGAGATACTGAAGTCTGGGATAATATTGCTATAGGTGGTGCTTGGTTTCAATTTAAGCTGAGGAAGCAGCTGTTTATTGGATTTGAGAACACAACGATAACTAAAATCATAGGCTTTGGAAAGGAACCCACGGCTACGAGGATGGAGATATATGGACGAGTTCCTAATCTCGCACACAAGGGTATCTATTTAGCAAATGGACGTGCTTTGTATATTGATTTAAATGCAACGAGCAAGGCAGTGTCGGACTTTCAAAATTTTCGTTTTATTTTAAAACTAAAAGTGTTCACGGAATATCGTAACAATACACGCTACTTAAGAATGTATGACCTGGTACCACTTGTTAAATTAGATCGGTAAGTTATTTAATTCTTTAAGCTCTTTAATAAGTTCTAATAGTTTTCTTAAAAAATTTCTTTCTAAAATACAGGTGGACCTTGCAGATTGATGACCTGTTTCCTGACAACTCGGACTTAACAATGGCTCTAAATGAAATGTTTAACTCTAACTGGCTGTGGTTTTGGAATGAGCTGGAACCAGTGATATTGAATACTTTTAAAAGAGTGTTTTCCAATTTGATTGAAGATATTTTTAATACAATACCTTATGATATTATGTTCCTTCCCGATGAGACCAAGACTGAAATTATCGATTGAATCTCGAATTAGAATTTACCCTGTTGACTGCAATTGAGATTGGTTTTTGTTAATTATCAATTTTAAAGTGTTGGATCCGGTTCTGAGAACAGTTAACAATTGATGTGTATAATTTTATAACAATTGTAAGAATAACTTCAATACAATGTACTACTTTATCTTTTATCGTGATTTTTCTAAAAATTACAGTTGGGTAACTTTGTTAGAAGGCTTATATAAGGAAAATACTGATCTAACTGTAGCGATCAATCGTTGCTTCAATGGTAGAGGGTACAGGTTTGGAATGATATTGAGCCAGGACTTGTCAAAGCTTTTGCTTTACATTTCCCTAAAAAAAAAAAAACAGTTGCAATCCTACTCTCCTTGAGTGCAGATGCAATCGCGGACGATCAGCAAGCAAGCAAGTTACCAAAACAGCCAACAACAATTTGCACTGCTAACCGTTAGTACGGTAAACCCAAAACTGTCTCGACGCGAGTGCATTTAAAACAACAACTCTGTGTGCAACGGGATTTGGGCTCGCAGTGAATGCATTTGTTGCTGCAAAACAGCAAGTGTTATTCTTTGTCAGCGTAATGTACCTGAAAGTGAAAGAAAAGAATTTTTATAAATATTATTTTACTTGTTTCATAGCAAAGGTTAGTGAAAAGAGCCCTTTCGGTATTCAAAGTGTTTTAAAGGCATTACAAATTCTGTTATTAAACGTTATCCGAAGAATATACCTGTAATAAATACGAAAGCCATGGATGTTTTGTATGTGGATATACTGAAGTCTGGAATAATACTGCCCAAATACAGTTGCATTTTACCGCTAAATGAATTGCTTACTTGCAATTTTGAAATAAAATGTAACCTGTGATATTGCAAGCTTTTTAGGAACCTTTTTCTGCTATAATTGAAGATATTTTTAATAGCTGAACAATATACATGTATGTGCAAAACAATCTGAATAATATGTCTAATGCATTGTGTTAGAATCCGGTTCTCAAAAAAGTTAGCAAGCTATATATTGTTTTAAAACTAGTCCAAGACGGTATATGAATATGGATGTTATTAAGAGTTAGGCTTTCCCTGGAGCAAGTTCTAAGTCAGATTGCATTGTACTCACTCGGTTTAAATAAAAACTTGTCGTTACAACAGTCAGTTTTAATCAATATATAGAAACAGGTTTAAGTACTGTTGTTAATCCAAAAGCTCTCTGGATAGAATGCATAAATATTATGTTATAACTATCATTTGCTCAATGGTATATAAGGCTGGATATTGTGCTCAGTTACGTCAGTATCTCAGATAAAAAACAATTTCAACAGTCTGTAAGTAACTAACTAACACAATATATTTTATCAGCCGGTGATATAGAAAAATGTCATTTCGGGGACTCACCATGCCTCATAAGGACCATTAACGACGTAATAAGGCGTTATCCAAAAGGCATACCTGAGATTGGGCTACCACGATTGGACGAGGTCTGGTTTAAAAACGTATCGGTATTAGATTCACCTCGTCGTGGTCCAATTTGGCTATCATTTCATATGAGAGACAGTGTGAAGAAGGGATTTAATAATGCTACGATTACCTATGTAGAGGGTTTCCATCAAAACCCAACCAAGACCAATATTGTGATTAAACTCCGCATCCCAAGGCTATTGCACGAGGGCTCGTATGAAATGCAAGGCCAGTTTATGCTGTTCAAGGCAAATACAACGGGAACACTTGAATCAGATTTACAGAACTTTCGTTTGACCCTTACGTTTAAGACATTTTTAGAATATCGAAAAAATAAGAGATATTTAAAAATCTATGAGCTGACACCAAAAGTAAACCTCGATCGGTAAGTGGAATAAACATATGTCTTACTCTCTCTTTAATCGTCGGTTCTCTAATAATTACAGTTGGATTATTTCGTTAGAAGGCTTATATAAGGAAAATACTGATCTAACGATAGCGCTAAATCGAGCTTTCAATAAAAACTGGGTGGAATTTTGGAATAGTCTAGAGCCTGGACTTATAAAAGCCTTTTCTATATGTTTCACAGGGATGCTCGATAAAGTTTTTGAAAATATTGCCTATGATGACATGTTTCTACCGAATGAGGTTTATGGTTGAATGAGTTTAATTTATTTTTGTACATTTTTTGATTGTAGTTTTGCTTATACTAATAAAATTCTAATTAAGTTGACTTGGCGCGATTTTAGAACTTGCTCCACTAGACATAATATATAGTGGATCATAAATATTTTAGCGACATTCCTGTACAACTGTGGATAGTAACGTAAAATTGCATCGAGGGAACAAACAATAAGGATTTCATCTTGGTGATGTTCCATAAGGCTCCAGTGTCCCATAAGTCAGTGCCATACGTAAGATGGGCTTGACCATACTTTGCATAGAAGTAGGTCGTTTTCCAAGCTCAGTTTAAAATTCTTCCTCAAAAGCCACACATTTTTCACTGGAGTGTTATTCATTCAGCTGCACCGGGCGGAAGCCCTTTGTGCACTTACAGATTTCTCAGAGCTGACTCCGATGTTCCATCGTCTGAACCATGACTCCCACTTAGTTATTTGTTCTTATATCAAGCCAATATCTTCTGCCTACGTTGCCACCACTAGGCGTTCGTCATCCAATATTGGTAGGTCCGCTGTGTATAATGTATACAGTATAGGCCCCAGGATTTGGTACTCCGGCACCAATACGTTCCGTGTAGCTTTAAAGCCAAACTGTTATTTGGAAATCATAGCTGATTGGACATATTAGCATGGTCTGGTTATTATAATAATTATAATAATAACAATGAAAGGTTCAACTCTAACTGGTTGGGGTCTTGGAATGAGTTGGAATCACAAAGTTTGATTTGATTCCAGATATTTTTAATAGAGTACCCTATGATGATATGTTCCTTCCGGATGATATCAAGACAGAAATTATTGATTAATTCTCGTATAAGTATTCACCCTACTAACGGCAAATGAGATTGTTTTATGTCAATTATCAATTGTAATGTGTTCGATCCGGTTCTGAGAACAGTTAACGATTGAATTTTAAGACTAACTAAATACATGATACAAGTATTCACTTTAATAAGAGTTAAGCTTTCGCTTGAGCTGGTTGTAATCAGTTGGGTGTGCATGCGACTATATATTAGAAGAATATGGGATGATTTGAATCAGTTTAAATCAATAGCAACGCGTTTAAAATACCATAGCTCAAACGCTTTATGGACAGAATGAATAAATACATTGTGATAATTATTATTAGCTTCAAAGTATATAAAGCTGGATCTTTTGCTCAGTTACGTAAGTATCTCAAATAAAAAAAGTACATATAAATATTTATATGAAACTACTTATAATAAATTTTTTCAGCTGATGACATAGAAAAATGTCATTTCGGGGATTCAACATGTCTCATAAGGACCATTAATGACGTAATACGACGTTATCCTAAAGGCATACCTGAGATTGGCCTACAGCCATTGGACGAAGTTAAACTGAAGGACGTAGCTCTTATAGATTCACCTTATCGTGGGCCTATTTGGTTAACATATCATGTAAGAGATAGTGTAAGGAAGGGATTTAATAATGCCACGATTACCTATGTGGAGGGCTTCCATCAAAACCCAACCAAATCCAATATTGTCATTAAGCTACGCATACCAAGTCTTTTGCATGAGGGCACGTATGACATGAAGGGGAAGTTTCTGGTGCTCAATATTAATACGACGGGAACACTTCTTTCAGAGTTCCAGAACGTTCGTATCAAGTTCAACTTCAAGGTATTTTCAGAATATCACAAGAATAAGAGATATTTAAAGATCTATGATCTGGTACCAACAATTGAACTGGATCGGTAAGTTCTCTGAACACATGCCCCACATTAACTTTCATCGTTGGTTCTCTTATAATTACAGTTGGCATGTTTCGTTCGAACGTTTATCTAAAGATAATACCGATCTAACTATAGCGCTAAATCGAGCTTTCAATGAAAACTGGGTAGAGTTTTGGAATGGTGTTGAGGCAGGGCTTGCGAAAGGTTTTGCTTTATATTTCACTAAAATGCTTAATAAGGTATTTGAAAATGTGGCCTATGACGACCTGTTTCTACCGAATGAGGTTGAATAAGTTTGGTATCAATTGGTATCAATCAATTGTCTTAGTTATTTTAGCCTGATTTTTGAAAAGAAATTGTTTTCTGTATAGAAGTTCGATGGTTTCCAATTTGCTAATATAAGCATTTAAATATAAAAAATGTATCTTAAATTTAGAGAGTTTGATTTGCTGCTATTTCCGAACATGTTATTAGATTTGGCTTATAATAAATGTTTAGTTAGAGGTATTCCAGAAGGCCCGGATACACTGTTTAGTGGCTGTGGTTTACCAAATCATTTTATTATAAATAAAATCGGTTAACTGATAGATTGTTAACTCGTCAAAATATACAACATTAAAAACTTTCCCTCTGTTGCCTGTAATATTCTAATTTAAATGTAAATACTCGTAATTACGGTAAAAAAAGTAAAAAACATTTAAACCATGTATGAATTCTCCACTCTCCCGACTACGAGATACTCTTTACCCACGTCTACACAGGTCTTAATAGAAAAGAGACAGCAAAGCTAAACTTACCACATACTATATACTATATGTTGGTATATATTCGGAACAGGAACAGGTATTAATCCAGAGCCAACTATATTCTTTTCCACAGCATATATAGACTCTTTTTATCCTCTATTAATGGATTAAGGATCTAAAACATACACTGACGATCAACGAAACTATGCAATAATACTAGAATTTCAGTAAACATAAAGTAATAATTAATACTCGTATTTAGGGTATACTTTTATCCCCAACTTTAAAAGTAAAAATTTACTGATCTTAAGAATAACAACGATTTCACCTGAGTAACGATTAGATTTCAAGCGCTTGTAACTAGCCTAGTAACTAACTAGTTGAATTTAACATATATATAAAATCAAATGTGTATAATAAAGAGCACTCGAGGAATTCACAGATATAACCTCTATTATTCTCACGGAATGTGAGATTCATTTGACTTAAAAAGATTACTGTGTATGATTCTATATCTCTGTGTAAAGTACATGGGATAGCACTAAGACCAATAGTTAGCAGTACTTATTGCATGCTACAGGTGATTAAATTAGTTTAAAAAGCTGCTGGAAAACATCGAATGCTTTCAGCTACACAATGACAGCTATGAGTACAACCTAATAATATTTCTTGAGAAATAAATATTATAATAAAGAGGACGCCTAATACTATTAAATATATTAGTATTGCCTACGCCTAAGATGGAGGGAGAGTGAGTTTTATATTAACCGGTTCTAAGACGTAGCAGTTAGTAGCATAAATACTCTTTCTACCTTATAAATACTCTTTCAAAAAGGCGAACGTTTTTATTTAACGAGTGACTGCTGAGTGCAGTGTAAGAGCTCCATATACAAGTATATTATTATCGATCATAGGCATTGCAAAACAACGCAATATGAGTGGAATTGTTATCGTTGCACTAATTTTTCAATTTTTTATGGTGTTGAAGTGCCAGACATTACGTAGGTGGTCGAAATACGATAAATTATATTTGTATAAACATAATATTGTTTACTTGTTCAATAGCTAAGGATATTAATAAGTGTCATTTTGGAGATTCAAAGTGTATTATAGAGACTATGAATTCAATTGTTAAGCGTTACCCGAAAGGTATACCCGAAATCGGAATGAAAGCCATGGATGTTGTGCACGTTGAATATACTGAAGTCTGGAATAATATTGCTCTAGGCAATGCTTGGTTTCAATTCAAACTAGATAATCAAGTGCTCTATGGACTCGAGAACACAACGATAACTAAAATCAAAGGATTTGGTAAGGATCCCACGGCCACACAGATGGAGATCTTCGGACGAGTGCCTAGTCTAACACACAAGGGTAACTATAAAGTCAATGGACGTGTTTTGTATCTCGATGTGAATGCCACTGGCGCGATACAATCGGATTTTCAGAATGTGCGATTCATTTTAAAGCTGAAAGCCTTTACTGACCATCGCAATAACAAACGATATTTAAAAATCTACGATCTAGTGCCACTTCTTAAAATAAGTCAGGTGAGTTCTTCAACACGATAAATTTTTATGAAGGTATTACAAAATATAAATACTGGTATGTATAACTAAACAGTTGGATTTTGCGGCTTGATGACTTGTTTCCTGAGAACTCGGACTTAACAATAGCTATAAATGAAATGTTCAATTCGAACTGGTTGCAGTTTTGGAATGAAATGGAGGCTCCCATATTAAAAGCATTTCAAAAAATGTTTACCGAAATGATCGAAGATATTTTTAATCGAGTGTCTTATGATGATATGTTCCTTCAGGATATCGAAATATAAATAAATTATTAATACAGGTATAAGTAATACTTACGAAATAAACTGCAACTAAGTTTTTTTTAGTGTTATTCAGCATAAGATATTTTGTAACAAAAGAAATATATGTATTATAATAGAACCCTTTTCTCAAAATAGTTAATAAACAATGCTTTTAATCTAACTCAAGTCAATATCAATATTGCAGCATTGATTTTATTAAGAATTGAGATTGGGCTACCACGATTGGACGAGGTCTGGTTGACAAACGTATCGGTATTAGATTCACCTCGTCGTGGTCCAATTTGGCTATCATTTCATATGAGAGACAGTGTGAAGAAGGGATTTAATAATGCTACAATTACATATGGAAAGTTAAACCAAGATTTAACTCCGCATACCAAGACTATTGCATGAGGGCAGGAATGAAATAGGCCAATTTTTCCTGCCCAAGGAAAATTCATCGGGACTATTTCATTCAGATTTAAATTGTTTAAATGATTAAAGTGGCGTTTTAATGTAGTTTCGACATACCCGTAAAACGAAGTTTTTATACAACGAGCAAACATTTTAAATATTATAATATATGGAGAATAACACAAAATATGTCAAATATTCGAAATAAATGGCCTGTAATTCCTTTAGCATCAAAGAGACAAACAATAAGAATATGGATTATTGTTATCAACGTACTTGGAATCAACGGACGCTAGTCTAAAGAATTTTAATGCCAAGTTCTTCAATTCATATTGTATAATTCTGTATATAAATATAAAGTACACGGAATAGGACTATGATCAATGCTCTGCGTTTATCTACTTACCATCCTATAGATGGTCGAAGTTAACCTGTGTGTCCAAAGCGTTGTAAAATAAATATTATAATAAATTTTAAATTTAATGTTATTAAATATAATAATATTAAATAAAAGTACGTCATATATAATTTAGTTAAACATTACGTAGATGGTCATAAACATTTGTATTATATTTCAATGTGTAAAGATTTTTTTTTGTATATAATTTGTTTCATAGTTAACGATACTACAAACTGTTATTTTAAAAAAGTGTATAAAAGTAATTAAAAATTATATAACTAAGCGATATCTCAAAAGTATACCCGAAATTGGAATAAAACCCATCGAAGTTGTGGATGTTGCAGAAACTTATGTCTGGAATAATAACAATAGCTCTTGGCGGTGTATGATTTAAATTTGTATCATAAATGAATATCAGTGACGAATCAGTATCGGATTGCCAGAATCCTCGATTCGTTTTGAAACTGCAAAATTTTACAAAGTATCGTAATAAAAATATATAGCGATACATAAATATCTAATACAACTAATTTTCATTTAATCTGTTTTAAAATCATTTATCTGTTATCAAAAAAACAGTTGAGATGCAACATTTGCTCTGAAAGCTCTCCGGCTATAATAATTTTCGGTTTTCAATGCATTGTGAATTCCTTTGTGATTTGTTGTCATCATAAATGTTCAATCGATATACACGTTAGATTTAAGTTATATACAACGAGCAACTACCGAGGCTAACGTATATTGAATATACGTTGGAAAATTTCGCAAAGAGGTTAACATGTAAAAAGGTTTCAGTTAAAGAAATAGAAGAATTGATATTTTTTTTATTGATATTGTTTTATTGAAAACTTAAACTATGATATTATGACGATTGTTATTATAATATTTAATCTATTTTTTAAGGAATTAATAGCACAACGAACATATATGTAAGACAACGTATATCGTTGATAATATTGCCACACTCAACCACAGCATTGATCCAGATTTTGTACTGTCTGTTCAATCAAATCAAAATTAATATAATAACGATATATATAATATACTTCTCTATTCTCTATTCTCCACTTCAATTCGTATTAGTTAGTTTATATGTTTCAATGGAATTGTTTATTTTGCCTTGTCATTTAAAATTTATTGCAACTTGTTTAGTTAAAGGTTCAACCAATAATAGTTCAATTGCTACGAGTATACTATATTGCGATAGAAGCTTAATATATTGTATATTTTAACTGGGAACTGCATACCTGTAAGAGAGGAAATAAATTTTCTATTAACCGGTTCTAAGACCCATCAGTTTGTTAGCTTTATAAATGTTGTTTTGACAAAGGCGTTTGATTTTATTCAACAAGTAACTGTTGTAGTCAATACAAGTACCGAAAGTCTATTAAAACTTAATATCGAATGTACGGGATTATTTGAAAACTCCTCTTAATATGCGTGGAACTGTGATTGTTGTGATAATTTTTCAATTTCTTATGGACTCGAAGTGCCAAAAATTACGTAGGTGGTTGAAAGAGAAATAACTATATTTAGATAGTTTGTTAAAATATTCTTTTATTTCTTATACAGCTAATAGTATTAAAAAGTGTTATTTTGAAGATTCAAAGTGCATAATAGAGACGACAAATTCTCTAATTAAAAGCTATCCCAAGGGTATACCCGAAATCGGATTGCAGCCCTTAGATGTTTTGGAAGTTGGAGATACTGAAGTCTGGAATAATATTGCTATTGGTGGTGCTTGGTTTCAATTTAGATTAAAAAACAATGTGTTCAAAGGATTCCAGAATACAACCATAACTAAAATTAAAGGGTTTGGTATGGAACCCACGGCTTCCGAGATGGAGATCTACGGAGGAGTACCTAGTCTCACACACAATTGTGACTATATTGCTAAGGGACGTGCTTTCCTTCTTGATATAAATGCCACTGGCCAAGCACTGTGGGATTTTCAGAATTTTCGATTTATTTTAAAACTGAAAGTGTTTACGGAATATCGTAATAATAAACGTTATTTAAAAATGTACGAGCTGACGCCACGTCTTAAAATGAATCGGTGAGCTTCCTAATAAAATGTATTTTACTTTTCTCTAACAACTTAACATAAACATTTTTGTGTTTCCAAAACACAGGTGGATTTTGCAGATTGATGACTTATTTCCTGAAAACTCGGATTTAACAATAGCTATCAATAAAGTATTTAATTCGAACTGGTTATGGTTTTGGAATGAAGTGGAACCAGTGGTATTAAAAACATTTCAAAAAATGTTCACCGATATGATTGAAGATATTTTTAATAGAGTACCTTACGATGACATGTTCCTTCATTATGATATTGAGAAAGAAAATAATAACCGTATAAGTAACTAGATAATAGGCTTTAGGAATTGAAAGAGTATTGGTTCTCAGCAAACTAAATAATACGATATATGCATTGTAATAGAATCCGGTTCTGAAATTCAAGTCGATATACGAATATTTATATTATAAACAATTAAGCTTCCCTAGAGCAGGTTCTAAGTCAGATTGGATCGTACTCACTCGGGTTAAGTACAAATTTGTCGTTATTAGACTCAGTTCAAATTAATAGAATTAGGTTAAGTCCAAAAGTTTTCTGGAGATAATGCATAAATATTATGTGATAGCTGTCATTTGCTCAACGGTATATAAGGCTGGATGTTGTGCTCAGTTACGTTAGTATCTCAGATCAGTTGGTGACTAAATTGTATATATGTAATACTTGCAGTATATTTTCTTAGCCGGTGATATAGAAAAATGTCGTTTCGGGGATTCACCATGTCTTATAAGAACCATTAACGACGTAATAAGACGTTATCCTAAGGGAATACCTGAGATTGGGCTACCACGATTTGACGAGTTCTGGTTGAAAAATGTATCGCTATTAGATTCGCCTCGTCGTGGACCTATTTGGTTAACATTTCATATGAGAGACAGTGTGAGAAAGGGATTTAATAATGCCACGATTACCCATGTGGAGGGCTTCCATCAAACACCAACCAAGACCAATATCGTAATTAAACTCCGCATCCCAAGGCTATTACATGAATGCACGTACGATATGCAAGGGCAGCTTTTGCTGTTCCAGACAAATACAACGGGAACACTTGAATCAGATTTACAAAATTTTCGTGTGACGCTCACCTTCAAGACATATTTAGAATATCGCGGCAGTAAGAGATATTTAAAAATCTATGAGTTGGTACCAAAAGTCGAAATGGATCGGTAAGTGGAATGAACATATGTCTTACTCTATCTTTTATCGTAATTTCTCAAATAATTACAGTTGGATTATTTGGTTAGAAGGCTTATATAAGGAAAATACCGATCTAACTGTAGCGATCAATCGTTGCTTCAATGAAAACTGGGTAGAGTTTTGGAATAGTCTGGAGCCTGGACTTACGAAAACATTTTCTACATGTTACACTAGCATGTTTAACAAGTTCTTTGAAAATATCGCCTATGACGACATGTTTCTACCGAATCAGGTTTATGGTTGAATGAATTTAATACCAATGTCTAATTATGATTTTTTTGAATATGTTCTGAGTTTAGTGTTCAATTGTTTATCGGTAATTTCAAAATTTCAAATAAACTTTATCTGCATTCGGTACACATACTACAGCCAAATCTGGTGTTTTTAAACCAACCCGTTCATACAGGCTCTTTCGGCTATTGATGCTAGTCAGTAATATATATTGGGTAGGAGATATTCGTTCTGTTTGTTTTATAGTTTTGTGCATCGTAAGAATCCTTTTTATTTTACTCACATATAATGGGTTAAAAAACTAAAGTTTAAATGAGAAAAACAATCTTTAATTTACAGTCTTTGATTTTCCGCGCTTTTGGAACTTCCCATCCAACTTTAGCTCGTCGTAGAAGATGTGATCATTGTAGCTTTCATCACGATGGTACATATGTTGGTAACCCTTAGTGCGATTACCCCGCATTGTTTTGCCATGATCGGCGGAAAGCTTGAGCAGTTTCTGGATTTTATGGGGCTGACCAAGATTTTGCAATACCGTTGCTTCATCATGAGTTGCGTCCTGGTTTTGTCGCTTATACCGTCGTTGTCGCCAACCCCAATGCATACGCTTGACGACTGGAGGCGGAAGAGGTCTTATCATGACACGAAGGGGTCGCTGTTGATGGCTGTGTTTCTTGTGTTTTTGCTTGGCTTGCATCAACTCCTTGTATTGGTCCACAACATTGCAGGTTTGCATGTCTTTCGGCTTGGGTATATTCTTGTCCAGCTTGGGCGGACACTGCAACACATAGTATAGACCTGATGTACTAGCATTTGTAAGCCCAACTGTCGTCTCCAGCATCCTTAGCGGCACTTTGTAGTATGCAAACATATTTCGTTCCACCACAATCGCAGGTGCGGCACTTAGCTGCTGCAGCAGACCCAACACTAACTGCCACATTTTCAACTGCAACCTGGACCAACTGTTGGCGTTTGTAAGCAATGCCAGATTTATAAATGCGTGAATTTTCGGCTTCACTGAGCTTTGCATAACTTGCGGTTACCATTGCCGACTAACTTTAATTTGGCTTTAATTTTTATTGTGGCCATGTAACATTTTGCCCAGGCAACAGGTTTTCCTAGCAACCAGCAAGTTTAACGAACCTAGGCCTAGGTCAATCAATAATTGTAAATGTGGCAAAAATAGAAATAGAAATAACAAAGCTGTTGCTTCCGAAGTGTTGAAAAGAAATGTTGCCTTCAAGTCAGCAACAATGTTGCGCCAGACGCAACAGTTGATTGTTTTTATGTACAGCTGACGCCTGCGCCTTAACTTGCTATAAAAATGTTAAGTCTTGGGGAAAAGACAGTTAAATGGGCTAACTTTTTGCTCCATATCTGTTGCGCACATGCAACAGTTCTTGGCGTGATTTTGGAACATTATCCAATTTGTGTTGCATTTATTAGCCAAGCGTTTTGTGGCTTCGTGTTTGACGGGTTAGTGATAATTGAATGTGGCTTTTGCAATAGTCAGTAACAAGTTGTTATAATGATATATATATGCATATATAAATAGGTATCATCTACCAATGAACACGAACCTGGCAATGATAAGATAATACGTATGCATATCGGAGTTGCATATTCAGTATTTACGATGTAAAAACGTTGTCTAACACATGATTTGAAATTATAATTAAGTTTTTCAATAAGGTAATACAGTCGGAGATATTAATGTACCATTTATTAATACATATTATTTTTATAGATATATTGCACTAGCTACAGGGCTGGCTACATCACAACCTGGGAGTTTATTACTGATGACTTTCTTAAATTTCTCAACTCGGCGAATTCATCAGGTCATTCACTGATGAGGTAGATATGTAGTATCTTGGCCTGAAGTATAATATCAATGAAACCATAACAGAAATATCATTTACATAAAACTTGTAAACAAATATTGAACTGAACTGGAGCAGACACCTGAAGAACAAATTCAAGCAGTTAAAGATTAAAAACCCAAAAATGTTCTGGCTTTTAAGGAAGCTTAGATTGGAAAAGAAACTTCTCCTATATAAAGTTATGCTAAAGTCCATCTGAACGTACGGCATTCACTTCGAATATCAAAAAATATCCTTAACACAGTCATTTACAAAGATCTGCAAGTCCGCTCAGTGTTGGCGGAAATAATGGAGTCGGCTACTAGACACCTGAGGCGACTAAAAAATCATGAAAACTACCAGTCGGTTAACCTACTGGACAATAGTCTACAACAGAGACGGCCTTTCCTTCCGATTCCCACCTTAAACTCCAACCCAAATGTAACTCCAACTTAAATATAACAGCCCCATTAAATGATATGTCTTTCTTTTCCTAGAAATCCCTGTCAATTTGTTAAATTCGCTTAATATCTTTATAGATAGATTGCAAATAAAATAAAATTAATACAAAAAAATATAAAAAACTTGTAAATAAACTTTCTATAAAACCATTTTAGACTGCCTATGGTATACTAAAATCTAGAACAGGAGTATTTATACTTTTGTAAATCCGCTTTGCCTTCTTCTCTATATAATTATCCATTTCTACTCATTTACATTTGAGAATGGGCTCTATGAAATTGGGCTAATTGAATCAAGTGTGCCATCAGTCCTAGGCCTATTCAATTAGTGCCTTATACTTCATCAAGTGTGCAATAGATAAACTATATAGACACCAAGTTGGTGCCTTGGCTGTAATATTTATATTTATATCCTATTTACACAGTTCGAGATTGCATGCGAAAAAGACATAAGAAATTGGCGGCAACAATTACCCGGGAGCATGGCAACAAAGGATTATGGCACAGGGGAAATAACAACGGTCAAGTGACAAAATCAACAACAGCCTAGCAACCGGCTACTGGCACGATCACCTTAACCGTAACAAGGCATTACATTTTGCCAACTTCCTAGTAACAGTTAGTTTCAGTCTGCTGGTATTAGCCCAGGAGAGCAGTCAGAAGGCGGGAACTTAAATCCAAGGCACTAATTCTGTGAACAATTAGCTGAAAAAAGGATACAGTTGGGAAATTTGAGAAAATATCTAGAATATTATTTCAAGTGTTTAAATAATATCCTTTATATACCTCCCTTTAGTGTTAAAGAAAAGATAAATAAAATACAGCGAATAAATAAATACATAGATAAATTTTTTGTTGCATAACAGTTGAATAGTTGAAGAGTTGCAAAGTGATGTGAAATATGAATAAATAATCCATTATAATTCAATTATGTATAAATAAAATAATATGTTATACAATCTTAAATATTTATCATAAGAAGCTCTGAAAATTAAGAAAATTTTAAGGCAAAATATGGATTATTTAAGCATACGAGTATATTGATTATATAGTTGTTACTGGTAACAAGGTCACTCAACACACAAACACATATTTCCACACTCATACAGCAAAAGGGGAAGCAGCTGCAACTACTGTACTACATAACAACAGCAAACAAACCCGTGCCCCTGGATGGAGCAGCCCTCCACAAGCGCCGATGCGGCAGCTGCCGCTGCTGGCGGTGGGCCGGATCCACGATTGGAGCTGATGGGCTCGTTTGTAATCAAATCACTCAAGCTAAAGCCAGAGAAATGGACTCGCGTCATCACGGTGGAGGAGCACAAGGGCATAATTAAAGAGTTCTTGGATCGTAACACCCCCGTAGTACTAATAATTATACTCACACCCGCTGCACAGCTTGTGCCCTCCACCACATTCCCGTTGTCACAATTGAAGAGTAAGGGTGTTTACTTTATCAAGAGGTACGCCAAGCCCATACCACGTGAGAACTGTGCCAACTTTATCATCTTCGGTGATCTGGCCACACGGACAATTGATCAGCTGTCCGCCCTCGTGGAGGAAGTGCTTGTGCCTCTGCTTTCCAATGAGGATAACTATAGAAGCTGGCCCATTATGGTGGCTCAGGATGTGCAGAAACATGTGCACAGTCTGAAGAGCACCGTACATCAGGTCAAGGGTCAGGTGAGCGGCGAAACAATTCTGGCCATGCCAGTGGGCGTCGAGAAAATTGTCAAAGCCGCCAAGGAACTGACCGAAACGCAGCATTGCCAGTTCGACTTGTACCTTAAGAGTGCCATTGAAGGCGTCGTCATCAAATGGGCCACTCAGATACACGAGGTCATCAAGGAGAGTCCAACCAATGCCTTCGCCAACGGTCAGAATCCCACCCCCCACACAGGTAAGGTCTTAGTCAACCAAATAGATAACCCTTTCTCCTTCTCTGAGTCATGTGTGCATATATTTATTTTTGTTATTTTTGGCACGGTTTTATTTATTATTTATTCATAAAATTCAAGTTTTGCAGTTGACGCTTGTTTGATATATCCTAGCAACGTCGCACCGACATCGTTCAGATTTGCATGTTTATATCTATCTACACACACATATAAAATATATATATATATATGTTTATATATATAAGATACCTTTATTATCTGTTCGCGAATGGCGACTTTCGTGCATGCAAATTCATATTTCTTTTGTTACAAAAACACAATGTTAATGGCTTTTTTTCGGGGGGTGAGTAAAATGTTGACATTTACGGGGAACATTTCATGACATGTGCTACAAACTTGAGTATGAAGTTAAAGTAAATTGTATTTTAAATCAAAAGCAGCCTAAACTTTTTGATATTTTATCGATTTAATAACCAATTGAAGTTTTAATAATTGAGCCGGGTACTTGAGCACTTTTAACATTTCCTTTTTTTACCTATTATAAAACAAACATAACTAACATGTTTAAGGGGTTAGCCGATCCTTTTAGTATAGAAAAAGTAGTTGAAATAGTTTTTTTTTTAATAAAGAAGATCACAACGATGACTTTCTTGTGAAAAACATCACACAAAGTTTCATATAAATTATATGAATTATATTTGTCTCCTTTTTTCTTTAAAACATTCGATTCAACATAAAAAAGTGTAAGCTCATTATTATATTATTAATTAACATTACCTTGTGATACTCTAAATTGAAGATAAATACGCAATTAAATATTAAATAGTAAGACCTACATATGATATTGTAAATCTAATTAGAAACTCACTTTTTTAATAGTAAAATTGCGCCAGAAATTAAACATATGATATATATTTTATGATTTTTGTAACGAAAATTCATGGTAAGAAATATAACTAATAAGATTCTTAAAAGTTTCAATTACTTCAGTTATCAACAATAAGGAAAAAGAAAAAATCAATTTATAATTGGATAATACTAAAAATTGCTTTATAGTTTTATATTAATTATATTATTTTATATTACTACTTACACAAGAAAAATTGGCCACACGTGACCATAAATTAGCTGTTTACGTGTGATAATTATCAATTCAATTTAAATTTAAATTAATTATGTATTAATTTTAATGTCATGTCTTTTCAACTCGTCAACAGAATTCACGTTCTGGAATAATCGACTCAAGAACTTATCCTTCATCTATGACCAATTGCGCAATGAGCGAATACGAGCCATGGCTTTAATATTGGAGTACTCAATGAGTGCTTACCATCCGTGCTTTCAAACGCTCTTCAAAAACGTTGTTACAGGTGAGCGATGTCAATTTGATGGCCCAAAAACATGCAATCCATTGAAAATGTCTCCGTGTGTCTTTTGCATGCCACCAAACCATTTCGGGTACTTGATTGAACAACCGTAGCACTTGCCGAGGCAAAGGACATAGCACTCTATTTGAACCCGTTGAAACGGCCCCTGCATCAATTAGAGGAAATAGATTTTGCTGAGTTTAAGCCTTTGCTCATACCCTTTATGCATATTGTGTGCACCCTTTGGGGCAACTCACGATACTATTGTCAGTCAGCGAAAATAACTGTTCTGTTGCAGGAGATATGCAATTTGATTATACATCAGGTATGGGTATCGATAGTGTATGAGAATTGGGTCTTGACATTTGCTTGTCTTTTTTTTTTTTATAGGCCAAGCGTTATTTGGATCCCTCGTCTATATTCCATAGCGACATTGATGAGGCCATGCAGCGTTTGACAATGTCCATACAAATACTGAAGTTCTTTCGGGAACTTTTTGACTATTACAAGGACCGCTTGGCCGCATTTTTCACGGAGCCTGAGGAGCGGCCACCGATTTTATGGACTTTTCATCCAAATTCAGTTTTCAAGCGCTTTAATGCATTCCTTGAGCGTTTAACTACAATTCAATGGTATCTATAATATTGTCAAATGATATTTCAATTATTTTCTATACTACAATAAATAATTTCGTGTAGGTTCTTCTTTACTGTAATTGAATTCTTGAAATTAGAGAAAGTCGAAATCGGTGGACTACGCGGTCGTCAGCTCAGTACACGCATAACAGATGTCTACGTGGAGTTTAATCAATATTTCACGGCATTTGCATCTAAAAGCTACGATGTCCTAGACCCAGACGACCATGAGTTTGATGAGGATTTCAAGGGATTTCAAACTCGCATACTTGAGCTGGACATGAAGTTGGCTGCCATATTGTGTCAGGCCTTCGATGATTGTCACAACTTGGAGAGCATTTTCAAGGTAAATGCACTATATATTCTATGAACTATACTCTAACGTTTAATTTAATAATTTGTAGCTTATAAGCATTGTTGGTAGCGTACTAGATCGTCCAAAAATTAAGGAAGAGTTTACCCAACGATATGCTGAAATTGTGCGCATGCTCGACGATGAGATGACAGTCTGTGAGAATATATACGAAAAGCAAATGATTATTATCAGGGACGATGACACTCTATATCCCAATTACAATTGTCCGCCTGTAGCTGCCTTTATACGTTGGTGTCATCAGCTCGAGACACGTATAACATCACCCGTGAAGCACTTCAAGGCGCTGCAGCATGAGTAAGTTACAATATTAAATTCCTTTTACGACTATACATATAATATATACATATATATACTTCACAGCATTACGAAGCAAGAGAAATCTCTGGAAATAGTGGAGCGCTATGAGTGTTTGGTAGCAAAGTTGGGCGCTTGTAAGACCCAATTCTTTGATGATTGGACTATACAGTTGGCGGAGCAAATTGATAAGGATCTGAAGAAGTCGTTGATAGCACGCGATCAACATAGCCATTCACTGATCCTTAACTTTAGCATTACCTTATTCTCTATACTGCGAGAGGTGCACTATATGGAACAAATGAAAATTGACGGCATTCCTGAAATAGCAATCGAGTTTGCTGAGAAGAGCGATGTATTTCGTTCATATACGTTGAATCTAGAGAAGACCATTGACTGGTATAATAGCATACAGGAGGGCAGTTCACCGGTAGAGCTGAAATTGATCGAACCCGAGATAAAAATGATTGATGATCTGGTTGAAATTGGTGTAGATCATCTTGTTTGGAATTCGTCAGGTGGGCAATCAATCAGTTAGTCAGCAACTTTAATTTGAACCTTTCTCTCTGTCCAGACATTATGAGCTACCTGGAGAAGCTGCGCAAGCCTGTGGCTGCCTTGCGGAATCGGATGAATCATACACAAGAGAATTTGCGGCAAATACACAAAATCATGGAGGTCTGGGCCAAGCAACCTCTCTTCGAGCGGCGCGACTGCAAAAAGGACTCAGTACTCTCCATAGACGAGAGACCGGATCGTACCGCCAAAAGATATTCAGAAATACAAGCAGCCTCTGCAGAGATACACAAACTTCTACAGGATAACATGCTACAGTTTGGGATGGCAGAGAAGCAAAACGATCCCGTTTGGCTGAGCTATGTGGAGTTTGTCGATAACATTGTATATGAGAATATCCTGCGGACTGTGGGTGTTAGTGTAGGATATTTGGCGGAGAACATGGATCCCGACAATAACTATGCCCCACTTTTTGAATCACGTCTTGAATTGGTGGAACCCAATTTGGTGTTTGTGCCTTCGTTGGATCCCGAAGATCCCATGGGCTTCAACAATATGCTGATCGAGCTCATGCGAGACATTATGAAAATGGGTTCGCTTATCAAACGATTAAAACCCAATGAGAAACGCAATTATGTGGAGCTTATCAAGGAGAACCAAGACATCATTGATATGCGTCGCGAGATTCTTAATGGAGTCGACCTGGTCATGGAGGAGGCTTCAAGATTCTGTCGACAATTTGAGCGCTATTCGTATTTGTGGCTTGATGATCGCGAGGAGTGCATGGAGTATTTTCTGGAGTATGGACGTATGTTGGACCCAGATGAAATTGAGCTCTTGCAAATGAATGATCCAAATGCTCCGCCTCCACCAGAGCCGTGTCAGCCCACCATTGAGGCATTTAGAGAGCAAATAGATAACTATGAATCGCTGTTCAATGAAATCGAGGATATTCCAGCTTTTCAAGTCTTTAGCTCTTGGTTTCAAGTGGACGTGAGACCATTTCGGCAGGCTTTGCTTAACACTGTTTGTAAGTGGGGTAACATGTTCAAGGAGCATCTGGTGACAACAGTAACGTCCAGTCTAATGGACCTTAGTCATTTCATACGCAAGGCCGATGAGGGACTCTTGCAGACTGTAAAAGAGAAAGATTATGCAGGACTAGTCAGCATTATGGCGTACCTGATGCAGGTAAAGGAGCGGGCTGCCAATACGGATGAAATGTTTGAGCCCATGCAGGAGACCATACAACTCCTGAAATATTACGACATGGATATACCCGAGGAGGTGAACGTACTGCTCCAGGAACTGCCAGAACAATGGGCTAACACCAAAAAGATTGCCACAACGGTCAAGCAACAGGTCTCCCCACTGCAAGCCACCGAAGTTGTCAGTATACGGAACAAGATTACGCTGTTCGAGGCGCACATACAACTATTCCGGGAAGTGTTCAAGCAGTACGACTTCTTTCGCTTTGATTGCTATAAGCCATACTTATTAATGGATCGTATCAACGATGATATGTATCTGTGTGAGAGGGAAATGGGCGAGATTCAGAAATCGGGCAGCCTCTTCGAAGTTAATATACCGGAATTTAAGATTCTCAAGCAATGCCGCAAGGAGCTGCGCATGCTCAAGGTATCTACTAAATGTCCACAGCTGTTTATCTTTGTTTTTTTTTATAGAAAACCTTTTGCATGTTTCTCGTACTATATATAATCTTCTTACTAAATTTTTACAACTTACTTATGTACTCGTATTGCATGCCACATATGGAATTTTGAGCTTTTACTTTTTATATAGCGTTTATAAATATTTACTAACCCTCTTAAGATGACATAACTATCTTTTACTAAATCTCATCTCATTTAATTTATGAATCCCTTAATTCACCACAGCAACTCTGGGATTATGTGAACATTGTTCAAACCAGCATTGAGGATTGGAAGACAACGCCTTGGCGTAAAGTTGATGTGGAGAATATGGATATTGAGTGTAAAAAGTTTGCCAAGGATATACGTCTTTTGGATAAGGAAATGCGCACTTGGGATACTTTTATAAATCTCGAGTCGACAGTGAAGAACATGTTAACCTCACTTCGGGCTGTCGGAGAACTCCAGAATCCGGCAATTCGTGAGCGCCATTGGAATCAGCTAATGAACTCAACAAAGGTTTATTTTGTGTTTCTTTTTAACTTTGATTGTGGTCTATATATTGATTATACTCGTATCTTACTTATATTTGGCATTCTGTAAATAATTCATGAAAATCTTTTAATACTTTCCTAGCACCTGAGCTTTCCTTATCCTAAACAACAGGCTGAGTGATGCTCTATTGTATAGCAAAACCGTTAAAATATTTTCTTTATTTTTCCAATTTTATTTGAATGAAGCCTTCAGAAATAGTTGTGCTTCGACTGTACAGTTCTTGTAAATACCATTTCATTACAGAGTTTGGCCGCTTTACCCAAGGAAGTTACCGTAAGTGCTTTGCATGCAATATGTTATCTCAAGTAGTAATGGTTTTTAGTTAAATTGTTATTATTGAAATTATATAGAAAGTACTTGTTATTGACAATTATTTATATGATGTTTTAGGTTAAATTTATAATGGATCATGAGACTACATTGGCGGAACTGTTGGGCTTGAATTTGCACGAATGTGAGGAGGAGGTGAAAAATATTGTGGATAAGGCAGTTAAGGAAATGTCTATGGAGAAGATATTAAGAGACCTGAATTCGACATGGTCGGCAATGGAGTTCGATCATGAGCTGCATCCGCGCACTGGCTGCAAACTCCTTAAGGCATCGGAAGAACTCATAGAGACGCTTGAAGAGAACCAGGTTTGCCTACAAAATTTAATAACATCCAAGTACATCGCCCATTTCCTGGAAGAAGTTTCTACTTGGCAAAATAAATTAATGATTGCCGATCAAGTGATAACCGTATGGTTTGAGGTGCAGCGCACTTGGACCCATCTTGAGAGTATCTTCATGAGTTCGGAAGACATACGCAAACAGCTCCCCGTCGATTCGGTTCGATTCGATAATATCGATGCTGAATTTCGTGTACTCATGGATGAGATGTCCCTCTCATCGAATGTGGTGGCATCAACAAATCGAGCAGGACTAATCGAACGTCTGGAGCATTTGCAAAAGGAGCTTACGCTATGCGAAAAGGCACTGGCAGAGTACTTGGAAACAAAGCGTTTGGCTTTTCCTCGTTTCTATTTTGTATCATCGGCCGATTTGCTCGATGTTCTCAGCAATGGTATACAACCGGAGATGGTTACCAAGCATCTAACAAAGCTATTCGATTCGATAGCAAGACTTAAATTTAATCGTGATGAGGCCAATGAAATAGAGACAGCTTCCGGCATGTACGCCAAAGATGGTGAATACGTTGAATTCAACGAACTGGCCAGCATACGTGGTCCAGTTGAGGTGTGGCTAAATCGCATACAAGCGGCGATGCGGGCTTCCCTACGACATTATATCACTGAAGCTGTCGTCGCTTATGAGGAAAAGCAACGTGAACAATGGTTATTCGACTATCCTGCACAGGTGTCGCTCTGCGGCTCACAGATCTGGTGGTCAACGGAAGTAAATATTGCCTTTAGCCGATTAGAGGAGGGCTATGATAATGCCATTAAGGATTATTACAAAAAACAAATCACACAACTCAGTTTACTCATTACACTGCTGCTCGGCGAGCTGACCAAGGGGGATCGTCAAAAAATAATGACGATATGCACAATTGACGTGCACTCAAGAGATGTGGTCGCTAAGATGATTCAGGCCAAATTGGATTCAGGTTCGGCTTTTATGTGGCAATCGCAGCTGAGACATCGTTTCGATGATGTAGAAAAAGATTGCTTTGCCAATATTTGCGACGCTGAGTTCCAGTATTGTCACGAATACTTAGGCAATACCCCACGCCTGGTCATAACGCCGCTCACAGATCGCTGTTACATAACACTCACACAGAGCTTACACTTGGTAATGGGCGGCGGTCCAGCTGGACCCGCAGGCACTGGCAAAACAGAGACAACCAAAGATCTTGGACGTGCCATTGGAATTATGGTTTACGTATTCAATTGCTCCGAGCAGATGGACTATCAGTCCTGTGGCAATATTTACAAGGGACTAGCCCAAACAGGTGCATGGGGATGCTTTGATGAATTCAATCGCATCACAGTGGAGGTACTTTCCGTAGTCGCGGTTCAAGTCAAATCCGTACAGGATGCAATACGTGACAAAAAGGATACATTCAATTTCATGGGCGAGATGATAACCTGTGTGCCAACTGTAGGCATATTCATCACCATGAATCCGGGCTATGCCGGTCGCACGGAGCTGCCGGAAAATTTAAAAGCACTATTTCGGCCCTGCGCCATGGTTGTGCCGGACTTTGAACTTATCTGCGAGATTATGCTGGTCGCCGAGGGATTCCAGGACGCACGCGTTCTGGCCCGAAAGTTCATCACACTCTACACACTTTGCAAGGAACTGCTGTCCAAGCAGGATCACTATGATTGGGGCTTGCGGGCCATCAAGTCTGTACTGGTGGTCGCCGGGTCGCTTAAGGTGGGTAAACGGACTGTTTGAAGTATCTTTTAATTGATTTAAGTTGTGCTTGTAGCGTGGCGATCCTGGTCGACCTGAGGAGGAGGTGTTAATGCGAGCATTGCGTGATTTTAATATACCAAAAATAATAACGGATGATATGCCAGTGTTCATGGGGCTCATCAGCGATCTATTTCCCGCTTTGGATGTGCCACGTAAACGTGATCAGGACTTTGAACGCACCGTAAAACAAGCTGCCTCCGATTTGCTACTACAACCGGAAGATAATTTCATATTGAAAGTAGTGCAACTGGAGGAACTGTTGGAGGTACGTCATTCTGTATTCATTGTTGGAAATGCTGGCACTGGCAAGACACAAGTGTGGAAAACGCTGCTGCGCACCTATCAGAACATTAAACGGAAGCCCATATTCAATGACTTGAATCCAAAAGCGGTGACCAATGATGAACTTTTCGGCATTATCAACCCGGCGACACGAGAGTGGAAGGACGGGCTGTTCTCAGTGCTGATGCGGGACCAGGCAAACATAACGGGTGATCAACCCAAGTGGATTGTGCTCGATGGCGATATTGATCCGATGTGGATCGAGAGTTTAAATACCGTTATGGATGATAACAAAGTGCTAACTTTGGCCAGCAATGAGCGCATTGCGTTGACACCTTCGATGCGTTTGCTCTTTGAGATCTCGAACCTGAGAACAGCGACACCAGCAACCGTATCCAGGGCTGGCATACTGTACATTAATCCACAGGACTTGGGTTGGAATCCGTTAGTACAATCGATTTCTATTATTCAATCATAACTATTAAATATTTATTTATTTCTTAACTTCCTGCCAGCTATGTGACTAGTTGGGTTGAAACGCGCAAAATTCCAGCCGAAAAGTCCAATTTGGTCATGTTATTCGATAAGTACATACCGCCTTCATTGGAGACGATTCGTGTGCGTTTCAAAAAGATCACTCCTGTCGCTGAAATGGCCCACATACAAATGCTGTGCCATCTACTTAATTGTTTTCTTATCCCAGCGAACACACCGGCCGACTGTCCAAAAGAATGGCACGAGCTGTACTTTGTTTTTGCTTGTATTTGGGCATTCGGTTCGGCTATGTTCCAGGATCAAGCCATTGATTATCGTGTGGAGTTCAGCAAATGGTGGGTAAATGAGTTCAAAACTGTAAAGTTTCCAGCAGGTGAGTAGCACATCATTAACTTAACACTAATGTATAATATATGGCAACCAAACCCAATTCAATTTACCGAATCCAAAACAAAAAGGCGGCACAGTTTTCGATTATTTTTTGGATAGCGAGACGAAGACATTCTTACCTTGGACGGAGAAGATACCAAAGTTTGAGCTGGACTCCGATCTACCATTGCAAGCTGTGCTTGTGCACACCTCCGAGTCAATACGACTTCGATTCTTTCTGGACCTGCTTATGGATAAGAAGCACCCGGTGATGCTAGTGGGCAATGCCGGCTGCGGCAAGACCGTACTGGTCAATGAGAAGCTTCAATCGCTTTCTGAGAATTACGCTGTCACCACAATACCATTCAATTTCTATACTACGTCCGAAATGTTACAAAAGATACTTGAGAAACCGCTAGAGAAGAAGGCGGGTCGCAACTACGGACCGCCCGGTAACAAGACCTTGATCTACTTTGTGGACGACATCAATATGCCCGAGGTGGACTGCTATGGCACTGTACAGCCGCACACTCTAATGCGGCAGCATCTGGACTATGGTCATTGGTATGATCGTAACAAGCTGACACTAAAGGATATTCACAATTGTCAGTATGTGGCCTGCATGAATCCCACCTCGGGCAGCTTTACCATTAATCCACGTCTACAGCGACACTTCTGCGTTTTGGCCGTCAGTTTTCCTGGCGTTGATTCCATAACCGTTATGTACTCAGCCATATTGGCCCAACATTTTGCCAATGCGGAGCAGAAGTTTATACCGATAGTCACAAGAATGACATCCAATATAGTAGCAGCAACGATTGCGCTGCACAACAAATGCCTTCAGGTGTTCCTGCCGACGGCTATCAAGTCTCATTATATCTTCAACTTGCGAGACATAAGTAATGTTTTTCAAGTGGGTATAGCTATGATATTCTCCAGGATATATAATCATTGTTTTAATTTTGATTTTTCCAGGGGCTGCTATTCAGTTCGACGGATTGTCTGACGAGCTCAACAGATCTTATACGTTTGTGGCAACATGAGACACAGCGTGTGTACTCGGATAAGCTGACCGATGACAAAGACATCGATAGCTTTATCAAAATGCAGCATGACATTGTCAAGAAGTCGTTCGAAGAAATTGACGAATCCGTTATATTCGACAAGCCGAATATTTACTGTCATTTCGCTGGAGGAATTGGTGATCCTAAGTACATGCCCATCAAGGGTTGGCCTGAGCTTCACAAACTCCTTCAGGAAGCAATGTCATCGTATAATGATCTAGTCGCTGCCATGAACCTGGTGTTATTCGAAGATGCGATGATGCATGTCTGCAGGTAACCAACAAAGACCAAATTCCTTTTCTTTTCACTTATATTCTATGCTTTTTGTTGTAGAATCAATCGCATATTAGAATCACCGCGTGGCAGCGCTTTATTGGTTGGTGTTGGTGGCAGTGGAAAACAATCTCTAGCGCGCTTGGCAGCATTCATATCCAGCTTGGAGGTTGTGCAGATACAGCTGAAGAAGGGTTATGGTGTCAACGATTTGAAGGTCTGTTAAAGGGATGCTCCTTTTGATGTCAATATGAAACATTAATGGCCACTAATGATAATTATTTGTAATCAATATACAGAGCGAGTTCTCCGGATTGTACCTAAAAGCCGGATTGAAAAACGTCAGCATCATGTTTCTAATGACGGATGCACAGATCCCTAGCGAGGATTTTCTTGTCTTAATCAACGATTTGTTAGCCACTGGCGAGATTCCAGATCTATTCCCTGATGACGAGATCGAGAACATAATCGCTGGCGTGCGTAATGAGGTCAAAGGTGCGGGACTGGTTGATACGCGAGAGAACTGCTGGAAATTCTTCATCGATCGTGTACGCAAGCAACTGAAGATAGTTCTGTGTTTTTCACCAGTGGGTTCAACATTGCGTGTTCGGTCGAGAAAATTCCCTGCCATCATCAATGCAACATCCATCAATTGGTTCCACGAATGGCCTCAGGAGGCACTCATATCGGTTGCTATGAACTTTTTGGCACAAAACAAAGTGCTGCCAGAGAATCATCGCGATTCTGTGGCCAAGTTCATGGCATATGTCCATACGTCTGTCAATACGACCTCAAAAGTTTATTTACAGAACGAACGTCGTTATAATTATACCACACCGAAGAGTCATCTCGAACAGATCAATTTATATCTGAAGCTTCTCAATCACAAGCATGAGGATTTGCAGAGCAAAATTGAGCGTCTGGAGAATGGTCTGGAAAAGCTGCGCTCCACTGCTGTCCAGGTGGCAGATCTTAAAGTCAAACTGGCCGTGCAGGAAGTTGAACTAAAGGAGAAAAATGATGCGGCCGATGCTTTGATCGAAATTGTGGGCATTGAAACGGAGAAAGTGCAAACGGAAAAAGCAGTCGCCGATGAGGAGGAAATGAAGGTCGCTTTGATAGCAGACGAAGTCAGCAAAAAGCAGCGCGATTGCGAGGAGGATCTTCTCAAAGCAGAACCCGCCTTAACAGCTGCCCAAGAAGCGCTCAACACGCTAAACAAGGCCAACTTAACTGAGCTGAAAAGCTTCGGCTCGCCCCCTGGCGTAGTTACGAATGTAACTGCTGCAGTTATGGTACTCCTGGCACCAGGTGGTAAGCTGCCCAAAGATCGCTCCTGGAAGGCTGCGAAAATTTCCATGGCAAAGGTGGACAGCTTCTTGGACGCCCTGATCAATTACGACAAGGAAAACATACACCCCGAGATCATTAAAGCTATACAACCCTATCTTAAGGATCCTGAGTTCGAGCCCGAGTTCGTGCGCTCCAAGTCGGGTGCAGCTGCTGGATTATGTGCTTGGGTTATCAATATTATTAAGTTCTATGAGGTCTACTGTGATGTAGAACCAAAGCGGAAGGCTCTGGCAGCTGCTAACGCAGAACTAGCCGCCGCTCAGGAGAAACTTGCGGGCATCAAACGCAAAGTAGCGGTAAGTCATTCTACGTGATAAAGAAGATCCTAAACTGCTAATAACATTATTATCAATCATAACCTTTTTTGTCATAATAGAGTCTCGAGGAGATGCTGGCTAAGCTTACGGCGGACTTTGAGACAGCAATTGCTGATAAACTACGTTGTCAACAGGAAGCGGATGCTACACAAGCGACTATTGCTCTGGCCAATCGCCTGGTTGGTGGTCTGGCCAGTGAAAATGTACGCTGGGCTGAGGCAGTCAATAAGTAAGGATAAGGATAACTCTTTTATCTGGAAGAAGTACATAATACTAACATACTTTTAATTTCCAGCTTCGTCAAGCAGGGAATTACATTACCCGGCGATATTCTACTCATCACTGCCTTCATTTCCTATGTCGGTTGTTTTACGAAGGGATTTCGCATTGATCTTTTGCAGAAGATGTGGACACCCTTCCTTAAAAGCATTGATCCACCCATACCCACAACTGAAAATCTCGACCCACTTACCCTGCTCACCGATGATACCACCATTGCCATCTGGACAAATGAGGGACTGCCAAGTGATCGCATGTCCATTGAGAATGCCACGATACTATCCAATTCGGATCGTTGGCCGCTCATGATTGATCCTCAATTGCAGGGCGTGAAATGGATCAAGCAAAAGTATGGAGAGGAGCTCAAGGTCATACGACTAGGACAACGCAACTATTTGGATATCATTGAGAAATCAATAAATGCCGGCATCACGGTGCTGATTGAGAATATTGATGAAAACTTGGATCCCGTCTTAGATTCATTGCTTGGACGTAATCTAATCAAGAAGGGCAAGTAAGTGGACCCAACTTATCTCTTGTGTATTTAAGTCCTCTAAATTTATCTTGTCAAATCAAATCAAATTTCAGAGCTATAAAGATTGGAGACAAGGAGATTGAGTACAACTCAACGTTCCGTTTGATTTTGCACACAAAACTAGCTAATCCACATTACAAACCCGAGATGCAGGCACAAACTACACTTATTAACTTTACGGTAACACGCGATGGCTTGGAGGATCAACTGCTCGCCGAAGTAGTCAAGGCTGAACGTCCCGATCTGGAGGATCTAAAGGCCGAGTTAACCAAACAGCAAAATGATTTTAAGATTATGCTAAAGAAACTGGAGGACGATCTACTCTCTCGATTGTCATCAGCGGGTGAGAATATTTTAGGTGATACCGCATTGGTAGAGAATCTGGAGACAACTAAAAGTACGGCCTCGGACATTGAGGAGAAGGTTGCTGAAGCAAAGATCACATCTAAGGAAATCGATAAGGCTCGTGAATATTATAGACCAGCGGCGGCCAGAGCAAGTCTCTTATACTTTATTCTAAACGAATTGAATACGATTAATCCCATATATCAGTTCTCACTGAAGGTAACTTAGTCATCTCCGATATGACTTAGATATAACCACTGATATAACTACATTTTTATTCCAGGCGTTTAGTGTAGTGTTCCAAAAGGCCATAGCCAAGGCTGAACCGAGCGAAACCTTGAACTTGCGTGTTTCAAATTTGATCGATTGCATTACGTATTCGGTCTTTCAGTATACTTCGCGTGGTCTTTTTGAATGCGACAAACTCATCTTTGCCTCGCAAATGACTTTTCAGGTGAGTTAAATGCACTTAAAAAAATTTTAATAGTTATTAACTATTTATATTGTTGCCTTAATAAAAGATACTGCTGATGAACGAGGAGGTCTCATCTGCGGAACTGGACTTCCTACTCCGCTTCCCGATAAAGCCACATGTGACAAGTCCTGTGGATTTTTTGAGTAATCAATCGTGGGGCGGAATTTGCAGTCTGGCGTCCAAAGATGAGTTTCGGAACTTGGATCGGGACATCGAAACATCGTCGAAGCGCTGGAAGAAGCTTGTGGAATCCGAGCTGCCGGAGAAGGAGAAATTTCCACAGGAATGGAAAAATAAAACCGCATTGCAGCGTCTCTGCATGATCAGAGCCTTAAGACCCGATCGCATGACCTATGCTCTAGCGTAAGTATATAGTACAACTTAAGGAGTAGAAAGTTAATAACAGTTGATAACTCTTTTGAAGCGACTTTATTGAAGAGAAACTCGGCTCTAAGTATGTCGAGAATCGCGCTATGGAATTCGCAAAGTCCTACGAGGAAGCTAGCCCCTCCACACCCATCTTCTTTATTCTATCACCTGGTGTAAATCCGTTGAAGGACGTCGAAGCTTTGGGCAAACAATTGGGCTTCTCCATGGATCTTGGCAACTTCCACAATGTGTCCTTGGGTCAGGGACAGGAATCTATTGCTGAGACAGCCATGGATACAGCAGCTAAAAATGGACATTGGGTGGTATTGCAAAATATTCACTTGGTGCGAAAGTGGCTGCCAGTTCTGGAGAAGAAACTAGAGCACTACGCTGATGGTTCGCATCCGGATTATCGCATGTTTTTGAGTGCAGAACCAGCGTCAACACCATCAGCACATATAATACCACAGGTACGGGTTTGGATGAATACTCGTAAGAGATTGAGTCTTACCTCATGATCTTCTACTTTATAGGGCATCTTAGAGTCATCGATAAAGATCACCAATGAGCCGCCAACGGGCATGTTGGCAAATCTGCACAAAGCATTGGACAATTTCACACAGGAAACACTAGAAATGTCCGGCAAAGAGGCGGAGTTCAAGGCCATTCTCTTCTCGCTCTGCTACTTTCATGCAGTGGTCGCAGAGCGCCGCAAATTTGGTCCACAAGGCTGGAACAAGATTTATCCCTTTAATGTGGGTGATTTGAATATCAGTGTGTCGGTGCTATACAACTATTTGGAGGCAAATGCTAAGGTACCCTGGGAGGATTTACGTTATCTATTTGGTGAAATTATGTATGGTGGGCATATAACCGACGACTGGGACAGACGCTTGTGCATTACCTATTTGGAGGAGTATATGCAACCGGACTTGGTCGATGGTGAGCTCTTCTTGGCGCCCTCATTTCCTGCACCACCCAACACCGACTACCTGGGCTACCACACCTATGTGGACGAAATGATGCCAGCTGAGTCACCCTACCTGTATGGCCTGCATCCTAATGCAGAGGTCGGTTTTTTAACCACACGAGCGGAAAACATCTTTCGCACTGTCTTCGAAATGCAGCCGCGGGATGCCGGCGCTGGTGGTGGCGCCACTGTGACACGTGAGGACAAGGTTAAACAAATTGTTGATGAGATTATTGAGAAATTACCAGAAGAGTTTAACATGGTGGAGATCATGAACAAGGTGGAGGAACGCACACCCTATGTGATTGTTGCCTTCCAGGAGTGCGAGCGTATGAACTTTTTGACCAGCGAAATGAAACGCAGCCTGAAAGAACTGGATTTGGGACTAAAGGGTGAACTAACCATTACATCGGACATGGAGGTGCTGGAGAACTCATTATTTTTGGACCAAGTGCCGCCAATTTGGACACAACGTGCCTATCCCTCACTGCTGGGGCTAAACAATTGGTTCATCGATTTGTGTCTGCGTCTGCGAGAACTGGAAACTTGGTCCACTGATTTTGTGGTACGTTGCAATTAACCATCCCAACCAGTTTGCAATCAATTATTTTCTTTTTTACCTTCAGCTACCCTCCTGCGTCTGGCTGGCCGGCTTTTTTAACCCCCAGTCTCTGCTCACGGCCATCATGCAGAGCACGGCGCGTCGAAATGAGTTGCCGCTGGACAAGATGTGCCTCCAGTGTGACGTGACCAAGAAACAAAAGGAGGAATTTACGTAAGTGCCGCCTCCATCCGCCTCAAAAAGCAAACATTATCAATTCGCAATTTCAATTGACTCTTGCGCTGACCTCCTCTATACACTAATATCTGCCGACTTTAACTGATTTCTACCCTGGTTTCTATCATTCTGATTGCGTTTTCCACATAGCTTCCACACCGTAGTACTATATAAATATAGTAAAAGACTTAAAGATTTAATATCATTATTAAGAAATTTTATGAGTTTTCAATTTTTGTTTATCTTTTATTTAATTCGCTTCCTTAATCGACTGATTACTTGATAAGCCTTGCTCACAATATTTGTATGTAAACTACATACATATTTCGGTTCATGTATTTGGACACTCTCAAAAATCAAATGGAACCATTTACTATTGAGAATATGCCTGTGAAATGCTCATTCCAGCACGATAACGACGCAAACCTAGCCATTAAAAAGTGTTAGGAGGACGAATACATCGATGTTCTTGAGTGGCCGGATCAAATCCCTGACCTAAATCTCGAAGTTCACCTATAGAAAGATGTAAGGGTTATGATATCCAGAAAAAAAAATTTGTCAATCTTGACGATTTGAGGACAGAAGTCCAAGTTGCTTGGAAGTCCATTCCGTAGTAGAAATGTCAGAAATTTGTGGAGAGTATGGGCCTTAGATGTAACTACTTTATTGAAAATCATGGTTACTCATTTAAATATTTAATTTTTTTAACAAATTTGACTTTTAAGCTTATTTTGGTATGAATTATGGCAACTTATTGAAATTGTGCTATTTCTCTGCCCCAACATTTCGTCATTTTTTCGATTTTGATCTTCTATCACTTTTGTTTCAAAACGTTTTAAAATTTTCCTTTATCATTTAGTTATTAAATAAGTGAAGCTATGAAGAGCCAAAATTATTTTATTTTCAAAAACTATTTTTTAAGTAAAAATCATTCCATAAATTGAACATTTTTTGTGCTGCATATTTTTTTAATTGTAATTATTAAAATATAGATTAAAAGATAGAAAGTCAACTGGTATATCCATTTGAGTCATATTTTGTTGCACCTTCTGTAGGTTGTTGATGCTTTATACAGATGCTCTGAGGTACAGGAATACATATCTTAATTATTATTCCAGTTACTACGCTAGGTAACTTTAGAATAATTGTTAAGTAACCTTATAATGTTTTTGCTCATAAGCTGCATTCACTTTGCAACTTAGCTAGATATTTCAGACTTGGCTGGAAAACGGCCAAATGCCCAATGCTGAGAGCCCAATTAGGTGACATACTATAATACAGACGAGCAGCAACACACGCACACATACAAACACTCACAAATGTTAGAGTCATATCAAGTAGCTATGTAAATCTATTCACACATACATACACACCAACTTACACACAAAGATAGTGTAAAGAGCGGCTCATCCAGTGGAGAGCGGGAAAAAAAGATGAACGGCCAACGGCCAACGGCTTCAAGGGGCAGCTAATAATAGCTGCAATGCTATTTTAAAACACAGAACATAAAGAGCTTAAGTGTATAAATAGCAATTATTTATAGTATTTATAGTATGTAATTAATAGTCGTGTATTTGTCGATTGTCGTTTCTTGATTGTTCATTAAGTGGCGCCTGTTGAACGACTAAACGTCGCACGATTTGATTTGGCGTCACTTTAAAGAAAACAATAGCTCAGATTTAGACCCAGACCCAGACTCAGACTGCGACTGAGACTGAGGCCGCCCGCCCCACTAATTACCCAGTTTAGAAAACAATTAAAGATTATCGAGATGATGAATTGAATACATGTATGTATGTTCATATGTATTGTGCGCGTAATAACTATGTATATCCGTAATTATAATTGCAGTACGGCACCGCGGGACGGCTGCTGTGTTCATGGAATTTATATGGAGGGCGCCAGATGGGATATACAGCAGGGTATTATTATGGAATCACGTCTCAAAGAACTTTATCCATCAATGCCAGTGATCAATATTCGAGTAAGTTTGGAAATGCAAATCCATAAACGAATTCAAATGGAAATTCTAATGTGATACAACTTTGAATTTGGAACGGATCTGTGGCGTCTGAAGTGCGGCGCATGTTTGCATAAATCTATTGTCAAGTCGCCAGTTTTAATCGCATATTTTGGTTTTTTTCTCTGTAGGCCATTACCCAAGACAAGCAGGACTTGAGGAACATGTACGAATGCCCTGTCTATAAGACACGTACCAGAGGTCCAACTTACGTGTGGACCTTTAACCTAAAGACCAAAGACAAGCCCGGCAAATGGACACTGGCTGGTGTTGCGCTCTTGTTGCAGACTTAAAAACATAATGAAATTAATAAAAAGAAATCTTCAATTTTTTTAGTAAATTATTGTAGTAGTAAAATTTAAACTCTTTTTCTTCCATCTAGTCCAAATCCTTAAAACTTTTCTTTTTAATCAACATTAATTACATTCTTAAATTTTATATCTTATTATCTTGGTAGAATTTCAAATTCCACTATTTTGTCTAACTTTAAGCACATTTTTTTCCAATAAAAATCACCTTCTTGGTAGACTTGCCTTAGGCGCACTAGCATACAACCAAAAGCTAAGCTGGTTTTATTTTCATTGTCTCTTCAAGGACTTGGGGAATGTTAAGAACATAACCAATTATAATTTTATACTATAATACTTTTAACAACAGTATAATTTTAATATAAAATTTAATATTTTCAATAGCAATTGGAAAAAACTGAATGCATCTATGAGTTCAAAAACAAATATGTTTATTGTGTACAGATTTATTCAAAATTAAAAAAAAAGCCCAGAAAAACCCATATATATTTTATGGGCTTTTTGTATAACCGAAAACTGAAAATGAAAACATGAACCTTGATCGATTAGTCAGAGTATTTTGATAATAGAATGAAATGAAATGAAATCAAATAAAATAATTAATACTACATACTTGTTTGAACATATGTATATTCATATATGTACGTTAACTGATAAGTAAAGAATGAGAATTCCAAAAGTAGACACAGAGAAACAGAAGTCTAAAACAAAAATCAAAATCAAATGCGTCGCGCCTCCATAAATAACGACATGCACAAAAAATTTGATCATCAAAGGAAATTCATAGACGATGCTGATGCTGAGTGGAGTGAACTCGTGGCCGTCGCAAAATGAAAATAAAACAATTTTCAAATATTTTTTCTGACGAAATTTGAAAGATGCCAAACGTCGGACAGGGAACAGTCTCAAGCGAAACGTGATCGTGAACCAATTGACAAAAGGCAGACCATTATTTTAGCAGAAATAAAAAGTATTCCAAAATTTCAGATGTGACGACTGACTGCATAAATACATAAGTAAATCAAATATATACACAAAAAAAAACACACACACACGAAAAAAAAAAAAGAAATGAAACACTACCAAGAAGCTGGACAACGTGACGCGTGACACGCCTACAGAGAGCTATCGATCAAGCGATCAAATGATCAAACGATCGATCGATCGACAGACCCACCGACCGATGTACCTACCAGCCAAGCTAATAGCACACAGAACAGCACAGCAACAACAACATACGTATACAAAAGAGAAAAAACACACACACACACACATACGATAAGAAGAAAACAAAAAAATAAATAAAATAAAAATAAAGTAAAATAAAATAAAGACAAAATGTGCAAAGCAACGAAAAGAAAACTGAAGACGACGACACGAGCCGTAAATCAATTTTAGCATGAAAAAATTCTATAAAACTAACAGACACTGTGTGGTCGAACATCATTCGTGTGCGCTACGACAGCCAGCCCAAAGCCAAAGCCAAAGCCAAGATAGCCAGTCAGTCAGTCAGTCAGTCAGACAGTCAGACAGTTAGTCAGTTAGTCACTCAGTCAGTTAGTCAATCGGACAGTTAGTCGGACAGTCAGTGATTTTGATTGATTATCGAAACCCCAAACTCTAAATTGAAAATTCAAACGCAGTGTCCAGTGGGTCCAGTGCACAGTGCCCAGTGCCCACTTCACGTACACACACGTATATACACACATGTACACACAAGTACACACATATTGAGCTATCTGTATCTGTATCTAACAGCGGCCGGCAGACAGCAATCAGCAATCAGAAAGCAGCAGCCAGCAGCAGCAAGCAGCGAGACCAGGCACCAGTCACCAGGCACCATCCCAGCATCCCAGCATCCAGTCTCATCAGTCAGTCCAGTCAAGAGCCACAGTCAGAGTCAGAGTCAGCTCACTCTCCCGCTGGCTGGAGGATATCTTTGCGCGGCGCTTTAGTTTCAGTTCGCATTTGGACGCGTGCTGGTGCGGCCTCGCCGAGAGAGTAATCGGAACAGTGCGCGAAAAACGAATATACAAGTAGAAAACGAATGTGTCGCGTATTAAACAATAAATTTTAAACAAATTTATATATACACGTACATATATAACCGTATAACCGTACAATATATAAATATAATCGTAAATACATACACTCGTATACACAAAACTATACACGTGTCTGAAGTTCAGTGACAAGACTAATCTTTAATACTTATAGTAGTATATGGAACAACATAAATATCAAGTATACAGTATATACACATAGTACATACGTACATGCTAACATACATATATCTATATATATATAAAATATATAGTACATATTGGAATAGTGTAACATTTGATCAACTCAAATCAAACGTCGCATAACTACTACGACTTCTGTATATGCAATTCATACAGTTCTGACCCGTAAACTCAATAAATAATTTTATTATTGTGCGACCGAGTTATAGATCACAGCGAACTCATCTTTATAGAGAACGTGTAAAGTATATACAATATAACAACGAAATGAAGCTGTTTGCAGTATTGTTGGCACGTACGTATACAAAATTAATTATTAAAATTAATACAAAATAAATAAAACACACATACAATAAATAGTCAAAACTAATTAAAAGCAAAACTAACATTCCCAACAGGGTGACAATATGTAAAACAAAAACCAATTTGAAATTTCGCAGAATCTGTGGTTTTACTCAGAAAATTTGATGCATAAACAACCCCGTGACTAACACTGAGCTACAAAAGTGTTGAAGAAATTGCATGCTGTTCCTCTCCCATGTTCAATTTGGCTCAAACTTTGTTGAACATTTTGAATCAAATTATCTAAACGTGAATAAAATATCTAGTATTTTGGCAGAGCGTATAAAATATATATTTTCAGTTAGAAATTCAATTTACTTAATTAATTTACTTTTCCTTTTTCTGGACCAAGCATATTGTTGCTTGGCGCTGTGATTCACTTAATTATTTATTTGTTCACAATAATAACAACAAATTTTGCAATCAATTTATACTCGTATGTAAACGAGTCTTATGTTTCAATATAAACAAACAACAAAACTGACCTATTTAAATATTGATACTGGATTTCTCATTACTTCTTACTGATTATGGAAAATTTATAGAATGTTTTTAAGGTTTATTACCTTACATTTAGCGCAAGATCAACTGATGATCATCATGTTGACATAATCTATTTACAATGCGGCGCTCATATCAAAATATCAATTCTAGACAACTGTATACGCCAATCCTAGATCCATTTCCCACCACCCTGTACCCTGTACCTGTCGAGAGCTAGCACCGAACAAGATCTATTATCATCCGGCCGGCCAGTGCCATGCCAGACGCTCTGGCGTCGAGAAACGATGGGCGTACGAATGAACGATGGACTATTGTGATTGAGATTGAGGGTGTTAATGTTCTTGTTGGAATCGGTTTTGCTGCTACGGCTGGTGATATCATGTTCGGTTGATCAGTCGCATTTTAAATGCAGGGCACATGTTGCCAAGCTGTTTATACATATAACTATACATTTAAAACGCTTTTTGATTAAATAACTAACTATGATGCGATGATATCTATTTATATTTATAGTGACGCTCTATGCCCTGACAATGGTGCAGTGCCTCAGCCTGCCCGATCCCAACGTGAAGTGTGCCATGGAATGTGATACGCAGGAGAACAAATACATCTGCGCCGCAGATGATAAAGGCACCACCAAAACGTATCGCAATATTTGCATAATGAAAACTGAGAATTGTCTTCAGAATGCAAGTGAGTAATTGATTGAATATCCGACAAGTATACAATCAGCTATATCTTTTATTATCTTATCTTTCCCACTAACAGACTTTCAAAAGATCAGCGACAAGGAGTGTCCATAGATGCTAGGCCAAGTCCATTTTGACAGTGCGCAGAATCAGAACGATGGGATAAAAAAACTTAATAATTTGGGCCCAGACGCCGCTTAAGTTCTTGGATTCTTTTCTTGCGTGGTATTTGTGTGTGATATTTTTAAGTTGTGCTTCAGCAGAATACAAAACACGCCCCCAACGTAATCCATAATGATAATATACATATTTTGTAGTTATTAATTTTAAATATTTAATAAAGTAATATACATACATATACACATACAGTAAGGAACCGTTATTTCCATGGATTCCGTAGTTTCCTTAACCTATTTAATTTTCAATTTATTTATTGTTATTTTATTATGCTCAAATCACAGTACAGATAATAGTTCCAGGGATAATTACCAAGAATTAAGATCTATTTGAAATGATGACTTCATTTTGTAAACCAACAAATCAGTTCGTCCCAGCAATTCTTATCTATCTCAGTGCGGTCCCAACTGATTTAAATTGTTTCATTTCATTATTTCATTAGGTCATCTGCCTAGTTTAGAAAATCATTTATTGATAATCCCAATACGTACTCACACACACACACACACACATACACTCGTACATATTGTGTGTTGCTACGCATCACGTGTTGAAAATACTGAATGGGAGCGACGTCAGAACCCGATGAGTTCATTATTTGCCTACTTCAAAATCTTACATATATTTTCTAAGTTAATTAATAATCACGGTAGAATCTCTATACTGTATATATGTTTAATTTTTCAAAGTCCTTTTCTTTTTTAATTAGAGAAGAAATCTTTAAAGACATCATCGCCATCCAATTATAAACAGATTTTTATTATTTAAAATATAGTTTAAAAAGAGCATTAGTACTGATATTTTTTATTCTTTTTAAGTTGGAAAAGAATACAATTAGTTGTATATACATTTCTTATTTCTTATGCGTTATCGTCTTAGAGTCTAAGCCATTTTTTAAGGATTTCAATATCATTGAATATTGTTTTTGAAAGTCACAGTAATTAAAATATGTAAATGAAAAGTAAGTATTTTCCACAGAATACAATAAAAATATATGAAATCACTTTCTAGCCAACCCAATAGATACATATAAAAACCGTGTCAAGCGAATCAGATTTAAGAACTGCATTGCTTGAGGAACGGACCTTACGCCTCAAGGAACCTAAAAGTTGGTCCAATCCATACCAAACAGACTGTTTTTGGTTGATTATATAGTTTTTATTTATTATAAAATGTTGGAAAAATATTTTAAAAATAAATTAAGTCACAATTTATAAGTTAAAGTTTTAGACTAACAAATTGCGTTTAAATTATCGTAGTATCCCGCTTGGTTAAGATTTTATAGATGCCCAAATTATTGTTTAAGGTACTGGTTGAAATAAGCTGTGAACCATTGTATGTACATATAAGAACCGTGTCCTATAATGAGGAACAGTATTAGCAACCCAGAAAAAAAACGGTATGACAGGGAACAGTTAAGAGGCTTATGAAAATGAAGGTCGACGTTATTTTTAGCACTTCATTGTTGAATAATTATGAACATTTGTCACCTACTGTAACTGCCTTCCCGTGTAATCTTACGTTTTATTACTCGGAATTAACACCATTCGATTACTTCCCATTGATTTAATTTTAGTCAAATGTCTATGTCGAATAATCCATATCTAGCCGTGCATTTCAGGAGCAGATTAGGCACTGCATCAACTAAATGCAGCTTCATCTAAGGTGTATTTTTTCGCCAAATCACTTTCCCATTGTGGTATTCCATCTATAACCCTCTCCTACAAATTTTAAGTTTCAATAGAATTAAATTAGAAAAACATTTGTTTTTTAATTACACTGAATGCTGAGTAATTTTATAAAACACCATTTAGCTCATAAATGCAGAGAAAAGAACAAACAAGTACAAAATGACACAGCATTTTGGGTTTTATTCCTCTCGAGGAACAATAGCAAAATGAGAACCTACGCTTGGAGGCTGCCAAGTGACTCCCCAAAAGCTCGGCGCGTAGTAAAAGCTCTAAGCTGTGTGCTTGTGTCTGTGTCCGTGGCGTTTGTGGTCCATGGTACGCATAAACTTTTCACGTCTTTCATATACAATGGAAACTTTGTTTGGCAATATTTTGGTTCATTCATCTGGTAGCTAGCGCTGGCAATCAGTACAACAAATACCGTTAGATGGCACAGTCGAAGCCGCATTGGTCGCACATCAGCCAGATTCTAACAAGCCAGACGATAAGAACGACGAAGCCGCATCATTTGGCGCCATATTAAAGTGTTTGGACCGGGTTCAAGTCGTGGTCGAGTCGTACGTATCTGTGTGCGTGTGTACGCTTAAACTTGTGTGCGTGAGTGTGTGTGTGCGTGGTTTTGTGTGATTTCGCGCGCTTTTGTGTCGCCTGTTTTTCTGTTTATCTTGGCCAATGGCTTAGCCCCGGCCCAACGACGATTGTAACAAACAAAGGCAGGCAGCACAAAGGAAATACCCCTTAAGCGTTTCAGCTGCATGAGATTTGTGGCCATATTGATCAACTGCTGGCCGTTAAATTCAATTGAAGCTTTAATTAACTGGTCATTAAATGGGACAATCCAGACAACAAAAGCTTAACACAATTTAAGCCAAAAACGCCTGCAGGGTAAGTCCTAACCTCAGCCCCTGATTTAGCTACATCCATATGGCCGCATAAATCAATTATGGAGTCACTTAAAGCCTGACAGCTGTCAGCTCAGATAGAGGGTTAGCTTAACGCCCACCTGTTTTTTCCAACATTTAAAGTGCCTTTTTATCTCATCTCAACGTTTTTTATGTCCTGTGGCGAATAGATGAAAGATAAAAACTGAAGTTGAGCAAATACATGCAGGACACAAAGCATGAAGGTGGCTTTTTGATACCATTTCTAAACTCCTTTCATGTTCGGCATCCTAGAAAAGGTACTCATTATGTATATGATCAGATAATCGCATAGTTCTTGGATGATAAAGCCAAGAACTAAGTGAATCCTTACCACAAAGAGGATCTCATATTCAAAACTGTTGGTCAGTTTAATACCTGTTTACATCAAAAGAAACGACGTTTACAGGTTCTTATTAATATTCACTAACCGATTAATATTAAGGTAATGGTTTCAAGAAACCAATCCTCGGTTGCCACTCTCTGTACCCATTTATTTGAGAGAGCTGCAGAGACTTGGAAGAGCTTGACCCTGCATATCCTTTTAAAGTTGTCCCTTCGGTAATCCTTAATTTAAATTTCATTTTGCAGAACGTACAATTAAAAGCTTAATTGGAATATTTTCTATTATTCCATGTAATTCTCAATTTGTTTTTTGTTGACTTTGGTACAGAAATTCTCCATTAAAGGATGCTTGGCCAGAGAGGTCTTACTTCTTCATTATGGCTACATTAATCTCAATTTTGAGCGGCTAAAAATACATTTCATGGCTTGAGGGTCATGCCCACGAAACTAAATAACTTTCTGTTGCCTTATTTCTCACATTTTTATGGGGAAAATCTTTATGTTTTACCGAGATATTTTCCTCTCACGCATTTTGCATAATTTTTTATGGGTTTAAAATACTTTCGCATCAACGCCAAACTTGTAGAAAGTTTGAAGTATTTAGGATTATTTTTATGAGGCATCATTTGCATATTATGAATACACCATTACGTTTCAATCAAATATTTTTGTTTTTATTCCCATAACTCTCATTAAAGTGGGAGTCAAAAGAATATTTTTGATGTTACAAATATCAAATATATAATAACATCAAAAGGTTCATTCATTTGCTTTTCAATCAGCCAGAATATGTCTCGGATCTTAAGCTGAGGGTAGCAAAAATCATTTATTTATGTATAAGAACAAGAAACAATGTTCTAGATTGACTAGAGGATACCCTATATTAAGTTGTGAAATACCCTAATTTTTACCTTTGATAATTTTCATTTAATTATTTATGTCAACTTAGAGAAGCTGAGTACGAAATTAAACTTAAATAAAAGAAAAACGATTTAAATTATAAAATTAAAGTAGGAATTTAAACTAAAAACAAATATATATAAAAAAATTAAAAATTAAAAATTTAAAATTTAAATCTAAATCTAAATAATTTAAATCGGTTCAACATTTTCGGGAAAAGCCAGAAAAACCTAATCAGATCAATAAGTATTAGTATAGAATATAGGAGTATTAGAATATTGCCGTTATACTATTACTCACATATATACTATTAGGAGCAATGGTATATAGAAGCATAGTAAATTGAAGTATTAATGTATAAGATAAGATAGTAAATAGGTCTTACACTGTTACTAATTAATATACTATTAGGGGTAATAGTATATAAAATAAAGAATTATAAGGTTATAAAAGGAGGTAAGATAAATTGAAGAATTATGCACTTTGCCCCTGTATACTGTTCCTTGAATTAGTTTGTGGACATGTGATCATTAAATATATCATTTCACGATTTACGAGGTCTGTATAATCCATTTTGAATACTATGTCTATGTCTAGTATCGTTGGAACACAAAAATAAACTTAAAATATAAAATATTTTATGTATACTTGATGGACATAAAATGCATTGACCTTTAGATTCCATGCGTCAGCTTATAGTTAGTTGGTCTACGTATGTTGTTTTGTTGTAATTTAAGTGCATAATCCGAATTTAAGGGCTTTGCCAGCAATAAAAAACAATTTCCTAATAAGCTGCTTTCCACATATCGCATTTCACACATCAGCAATTATTAAATCCCTTCTTAAACCCTTACATCTGACACTCAGCCAAACTGGCAGCTCGTAAAGCTTTTAATCCTATATGTGTACAGCAGTTTAACAAGCATAGTGTGAACTATATATACGAACTATATGTACATTCATATAGTCTTATATATTATAAATGAAGATTATATAGAGATTATGCCGAGCGATGTAAAAGTCTTTGTAACAACTATTTCTGAGCAAGTAAATTGGAAAAGTAATCACAAAATCAAATTGAAACTCAGCTTCTGAGGCATTTTGTCAGGTCACATTAATTATATTTTAATATCTAGCTTGACAACTGAATGATTTATTATACATATCTGACGTGTATTTATGTATAGTATTTGTTTAAAAGATTAATGACTTCAGAATAAACAGAGCTTGGAATTTGCTACTGAAATCCTTTTAAATACAGCTAGTTGGTAGTTTAAACACAGACTTTCAAATCAAATGGCTGTAAAATGGAAATCAATTTATAACGCCAAAAGTCATTAATTAATCAATTACTAGACGAGTATAAATGTATGTATGTGTTTGTGTGTGTGGACGTGTGTATGTTAAACATATGAGTTTGGCATTGCCGTTGTCGTAGGGCTCTGAGTTGACTCACAATTAGGGCAATCACTGGGAATAGGGAATCTCTGCTGCTGATGACAAGCATGCAAACATGAGGGGAAACGTGCGTCTTAAATTGATGTATTGTTTTAGCATGTGGATAGCATAGAAGTACTCAAGTGGCGTTGCTGTTTCCCTAATCGGGACGAGATCCGGGCCAGGCACGCAAATTCAACGGAAAATGGAAAATTTTTCGCCATAGAAATAATTTAGACAATGGGCCACTCGTGCGCAAATGCCATGGCCCATCCAAATGGATATGGATGCGGAAGGGGATGTTGTTGTGTTGTTTTGTTGTTGTTGATGCCACAGGAATCCACACAAGTACAGACATCCTATAGCCAACGCTCGAGGCGAACAAAAAATACAGGCGACAATTTTAGTGCTATTTTATACCCAGTGCTTATAAAATGCTGAAGCAGCAGTTGTGCCCAAGAGAGGCGCTTCCAACTCCATAAACATTTTACAATCGGGTGCATAGAATGGAGTATATATTATAAACTTCTGATCAATATCTTTACTTACTTTGATCTGGCCTAATCTACTCTGCTGGCTCTTATATACCATGAATGGATCAAGTGTTTTGGGGAGATTCCGTAAGAAATAAATGTATTCCTTTTAGGATATGCTATAAGCAGATTAAGTTTATTTATAATACATTTTTTGCTGTTTTTTTTTTTAATGGTTTCTTTATATTTACTTATCCTAGGATTCTAGCAAGTATTAGCTTTGAGTCCTTGTGTGTACGTGGATACTTAAGATAGTTTATAGAGTATCTTTAAGCTAAACATCGCCGACTTAAGCATTTTTGCGTTACATTTTTTCTTTTTGTTTTTGTATATCTGCTCTGCGTTATATGGGGAATGGACAATAATAGAATCTTTCTGTCCCTGCCACACTCATAAGTTTGAATGTTTGTGTTAGTTCAAATGTACTCGTGTTTCTGAATGCATGTTTTTGCGGTTAAACACGTGTTAGTGCTTGGCTGTGATCACGCACACCTTAACCACTTCGAGGTTAAGCTGTATGAGATGTGCTCCAAGCCGATGCTGCTAAAATCAATTTTTTACGCTTGCAGCATCAGGGAACATGAAACTTCCTAAACTTCATCCTGTCTGTTAACTGGCCCCAAGGAGCCATCAAAGCACCACACAACGAGTGAGTGGGGCAGCATGTACCCAACGTAGAGTATCAAGTCCATGCCCATCCACGGAACAGCTGTGTGAATTCCGAATCCGTATTGTGGTATTCTCATGTGATACGCATGTTAAAAAGTTTATTTTTATGTTTCAAGCAAACGTCCGAAAAGTTTCGGAAGCAACTCATCTGTAATTCTCTCAAAGTATCAGCATGCTTGCCAATTAAAATTAATCAAATCAAATGCAAAAGTTTTAAAGCTTCTCGAATGAGTATTTTAATTGCTACTAATAAAATGCTCTTTCAGGTGAGAAATCCTTCCTCTGAAAAGAGAATTTCATAATATTTGTTAAGGAATGTTGTCCTTTCGTTTTATTGATATCCAATGCGAAAATGTGTGGGATTGCAATAAAACCGAAGCATGTGGGCAACTTTAAGGACGAAGTTTTATAATTGCCTGACGATACATCAAAGTACACCAGGAAGATTTGATTTTCCTGCCTTTAATTGAGTTTCTTTGGATAACTACGTGCTTAAATTACAAATTATATTGTATGCAATACAAACTTTAAGATATAATCAAATTGAACTCAGCTCGAAAGGCCCTGCCTGTCAAGGGAACAACTCTATGTATATGTTTTAAACAAAGTTGGAAGGAAATGATTGCATTGTAGGCGTTGTTGGGCGTCTACTCAGCGATAATAAATTGCTTAGAGATATGGCAATTAATTTTCATAGAGAAACTTTTGCTTGTCCTTTATATGAAAATGAAAACATTGAAACTTTGTTTAACTTGTACTTTCAAACCAATAAGAGGATTATATGTTTATCTCTGACCCCTGTAGTTAAGTTTTCTTGGTAGTCAAGTCATTAAAGAGCAAAACGGAAAAGTTTCCAGCTGGAGACATATGCGTAGGGTATGTAGCATAAAATTTCATTGTTGTTTGTAGGAGTTAAGCTATATATGAGTTAAATTTATCGGTTGCAATTACAACAATATTTGCGTTAGTAGCTAGAAAATAGTATATCGAATCAGGGGTAGCTATTACGATAGGTCAATCAAGAAAAACATTCTCATTTTGCAGATTCCACAAAGTTAGGCTTTTATAACCTGCTGACTCACCAAAATGACTACTTTTGGAAATTGTGTAGAGTACTGAAGACAAGGAGCAGAGCTTAAGAACGGAAATTAATTTTGTTGCAATGTAAGGATTCTGTCCGTAGCTTCGGTTCTCTTTCAACAAGTTTCTAAGAAAACTATTTAAAAGCATTGTCGGCTGCCAAATGCAAATGAACAGAAGTCAGCAAAAGATTTCCTCTATCCTTCTTCACAATGGTTTAACGTTAACTGACTTCAAGTGAAAGGAATTCAGAATCGTTTAAAGAGGAAATCAACGTTTTCGCTTGAAACTACACACTTAGTCTTCGAATTTCAGCATAAGTTCTATCAAACTTGCGCCTGCTTGTCTGCTTTCCATGCAATCAAAATGCAATTTGGATGCGGCTTTATTGCACATGCAGTAAGCACAGAGCAAGTCAGGCTGCCACTCATTAAACTTGCAACGCTTGAGGCGTTCAAACAATACAGGCTCAAATGGGGCACACTAGTTGCAAGGATGTGCAGCGTTTGGCCAAAATGCAATTCGCAAATTGCTTTATAAGCCAGCACGTGGTTGGGGTCGGCTCACAGTTCTCGAGGTGCACAGAGTGCCACGCCTTGAATAGCCCAAGCCGGAGGACACGAGTTTATGGCAGTACTAACTATAGCTACTTACAGTAATTACACAAATTGAAGGCAATTTATTGTTGCCACTGCACGTAGCGAGGGCGTCTGCTCTACTTCCTGTTGACTTTGTTGCTCCTGTTCCTGTTCCTGTTGCTGCCTCAAGCTGATTACACACTCAAAGTGGCAGCAATTTTGTTAATATCATGTAGGTTTGTGCATATTAATTATATGCATAATTACACGACAAGGTCGGAAAGTACTCATGTGTCAGTGCCTGCGTATGGTGTAATTAAAACTTGGCTGATGCGGCGTATACGTAACGTAACGTGATTTTGTGACTTTCTTATTGGCATTGCTGTCGCTCTGTACATTTGCTCTTTGAAATTGAACTCATACATGCACAACACATCCACACCATACATACACACCATGCACACACAAACAGCGTATTTATGAAGCTTTTAATGAATGTGTTCCCGGGGCAGGCATTAAATTTACTTTACAGAATGTGCATATACCCTATACTGATGTGGCTTATTTTGACTTTCTACTCCATAGTTAATAACATCCATTGCCAGAAGCCGATCAAACACGCAACCGCATTGAATATTTTATCATATTGGACCACAACGAGAGTGACCGGAAGTTACGTTATCCACACAAGCGAACGGAACAAAGCAATTCAGCAAGATGGCTGGCGGAGGAAGAACAGCCGGAAAGTACGGTTATTCGGACAACAATTACTATAGTAGTAAGTAGAACACAAAAATAAAAATACAATAAACAGTTACAGGCCACTGAACAAAAGCTTTGGCAACATCATTAGTTCGGCAATGGAGATGCCACCGTGGTAAAATATCTATTGGAACTCCTTTAAAAATTTATTTTATTTTTGCCTAGAAGAAATTTCCTCCAGATTAATATTATAAATATTAAAAATCTCACAAAAATTGAATCAAATTATTTTCATTTTTTTATATCATATCCTCGAAGTTCATATTATTTAAATTCTAAGCTAAAAGAAATGACTTTCCTATAGGCTCTGAATGTATTTCTTATAGTTGACTTGCGGCGCCGTCGCTTTAAGGTGTTTTTCCGTTTGAATGTTGATGAACTCCCTTCAGATGATCTCAGTAATCAGTGTAGAAAAGCGTGTTTTATATATTCCATTTTCTTTTTTGTTTGGCCACCTCCCCAGACGTGTTTTTATTAGATTTCCGTTTCGGTGCTTTTCGGATTCATGTAAGTAAATTTGCTTGTGCTTGTCTGTATTCGTATTTCAATATACATATACAAGAGCCTGCCAGTATGTCTGTGTGTGTGTGTGTGTGTGTGCGTTCTTGTACAGACATGTGTGGGTGCGTGTTTATTTCAGCGCATTGTGTGTGTATGTGTTTGGGATTTGTGTACACTTGATGTGCCTTTGTGCACTCGATATCATTTACCCGCAGCATGAAATAGAATTTTATATTCGGATTAGGCCTGATGCCTCGAGCCTATCGGGTGTAAACATAGAAAACAGCCCTAGACAAATTATATGAATGATTCGCCCCCGAGTGGTCGTCACGAGCTGAGTACCAAGATGCGACTTCTTGCTTTGTTTGCATAAAGTTTTGTCGTCCTTCGACTCAAAAGGCTCCTAAGCGAGTTTATGCCCTTATGAACGCCTCCAAAGCACCGCCAGGCTGCTGGCTCTATTTATACTTGTTTACCCAATGAGAGTGGTGCCAGATTGTTGGGTGGTGGTTTTGTTCTTCTGAATAACTTTATTATAGTTTTTGATTGCCACAAATTGTGCGTAAATTATTTATTGTGATCCCCCAATATATATATGTATCGTGACAATAATATATATATAAAATTGTCATTCTCTGTCGGATACCTTCGACAAAGACCACCTGTCAAGTCAGGCAATTTCCAAATGAAATGTCATTAACACGGGGACTAAAAAGGACAGAGCACGACCTTGTTAAGCTCAGAGTGAGTCAAAAGCATTAAGTGAGCATAAAAGCAGTTGACAGCTTCAGAAACAGGAGTCGAGCTTAAGTTCCTGCACGACTTGTGAATATAATTAAAAATAATATTATGTCAAGGGTATATTGAATTTTTAGCGATAAATATATATAGGTCATATTTTCTAGCGGAAATTCGAGCTTATAAACTTAAATTGGCTTTAATTGGATTTGAATTTAGATCCTGAACTTACTTTGACCATTTCCAATTAAAGTTGACTAATGCCTTTATGCTAATGTTGTGCTGAAAGTCTCGACAGCTTCTAAGAATCGACTTTCGCAAAGTAAAAAACATAAATAGGTTTTTTTTTTAAAATAATCGATTAATAACTAGTTTATTTCTGAACCCATACTCAATTATATATTTAACGGCATGCTAGGCTAATTAGCCCAGTCTGGGAATTCTTTCGTAGCTGGATACACGACGAAACCCCAGGTCATAGCATTGAGCCAAAGACAGCCTAGAGCCCATATAGTTGGCAATATTCCAGCAATCGCCTAATGAAATAACATAGATTAAATCCCACCTTTTAGCCCGCAGATTTGAGTCCTTACCAAATACTTCGTTTTTATATTACCATATCCACATATAATTGCATTTGGAGGTGTGCTGACCGGCAAATGATAGGCCATGCTTATGGCCAGCATAGATGGCAATGTCAGAAGCAGTGGGTGTACTTTTACTGCGATAGACTGTGTGAGGACATGTAACAAGGTTATCAGATATACTTTGGAGCTAGCTTGAAGTGTACCTACCATTTCAAAGAATATAGGTATGAGAATGTTGCAAATTGCCACATTCGAGCTAAACGCAGTGCAGAAGAGACTTATAACAAGCACAATACCAACGATTAAAAAGACTGGCAATGACGCCACAAAGGACATTGAGTCTCCCAGCATTTTGGCCATGCCACTAACCTTGCTGCCCTCAGCGAGTGCAAAGCCACCACCTGAGTGGGAAATGAAGTTAAATTCAGTAAATTTAGATTAACTTCAATGAAAACCCACCGAGCAAAAAGCAGAGACCCCACGGAACGTTTTTATGTATAAACACCCACGATAGGCAAGCATCCATAGTACGTCCGGTGAAGGGCGCTAATTGTGAAATACGATATTAGAGAATTAAAATAGGAAGTACTTAAGATAGTTGGACTTACGGCCACCACAGCAGTACTTAAAGAAAGTATACTGGGTGGGTAGAGCAAACAATAAGGCAGCGGGCAGCATTACAGGCATCGAGCTGCCAATAGCTCTGCAGAAAAGGATAATAAATTTCAAAGAAATCTTAAAAATCAAAGGACAACTTACTTGGCATTAAGAAAATCGCCCCAGCCCGGCATAAAGCCTGGCTTTCGAAAGAAGAGTAAAACGATCATAAACACAAATAAAATTGCTACTTGAATCTCATGGCATGTCATCCGGCCAAGCTCCTTATAGCGTTCCACTACAACGCCTTTGAGCACATCCTTATTCAATGTGCCTTGCTTAACCTCCTGGCCAATCTTGCTGTTCTTCCGAAATAGACCCATGTGCGTAATTTGCAACGATACATAGGTCAGTAGTATATTCAGAAGCACAAGAATTGGAATTGCGTACATCATAAATATGGGAAAATCCACCTTTTCCTTTGCTTGCGGAAATCGACTGCAAAACATTAAGACTTATTTAAGTATAATACAGTAAAAACTGGAATCTAGTACATAAATGACACCCAGATACGAACTATGTTTCATTCTTGTATAATTATAAGTAATTCAATTAATTTTGGCAATAGATTCGTTCGTTCGGGAATCGGTAAACTTACGTATCGTAGAGACCCTTAAATGTTAGATTTGTGCCAGTGCCAATCAATGTGCCGCATCCACCAATTGTGGCAGCATAGCAAATGCCAAAATAGAATGCCATTGATATCTTTGAGGGATGCGGTGGCCTGGTGAATCATAATTGAATGAATATATGAATATATGTCTAGGAGCTAATTCATAGCATATGATATTACTCACTCGCCCTCGTCTACCGGTTCCTCCTCTTGGGTCATATAAACACTAAAAATTTTTTGCTACGTTCAAATTTGAATTTGTTAGAATAAGTGAGAGAGCATTGTTATATAATTAAAAAGAAAGTGGCTTACAGCATCCATTTCGCTGAGTACAGCTTTGACTATGGGACACATCATCGCCGTGGCAGCCGCATTCGATATCCAAAGTGATATAAAGGTGGTGACCATCATCAGGCCAAAGTGTAGCCTACAAGCGAGATTTCTTATAATTGTAGTTAAGTGAGATTCATTATTTTTACCGGCGAGGACTGCATCCAACTATCAGTATAGTGCCCAGTGCAATACGCTGATGTAAATTACTATACTCAATGGCAAGGGCGACAATGAGACCACCAAGAAACATAACCAAAGTATCTGTGAAATACAAGCGGCAAGTCGCTTCTGAGCCCTAATATATGTTTTTATGTTAGCCATCAATTAGGTCTAGATCCGTTTTCTCATGTTCATATCAGAGTTAATTAAAGTTCTGGTGGAACATAAGAAAACGGCTTACGATTTATATATTTACTCACCAAAATGCCAAAGAGGGGTAGAAAAATAACAGGTAAAATGGCTGTCATGTAAAGTGGAATACATTCAGTAATCCAAAGTAATGCCATATTGCCGACCAAGTACATACACCTATACTCCTGTTAATATAGGACTCTTTTACATCCAATGTTATATACTTTATTGAGTCCATGCACTTACAGGTGAATTTTCAGTATAGCCAATAATCAAAAGTGGTAACGTTATCAGAGGTATGATGACGGATGCCTTGCCTTTCCAATGCATACTGCAGCATGTCTTAAGGCTCTGACCTGCAGAGATTTTCTCTTCGCTGAAACGCGGAAAACAAGAACAATAGAAATTAAAAGATCTTTATTTTATACTCAACGTACTCGCCCATAATAAATTATCTTGAAATTGAAATTTTAAAATGCCAAATATCATAATATGCTCCTTATACTAACAACTAAATAATGTTTCTACGTCTACATCAGTTTGTGTTTTTGAATGAAACTATTATCAAAGCTGACTTTACAATCCTAAATTTTATTATTGTTGAGCAAAGTATTCAAATTCTGATTTAGTTTGAACAAGCCCTATTAATAATCAGCCTTCCCATGATTAAAATACTTCCTTTCCGCTTTCTGTCCTCAAATGTTTTCAAGCCCATGCATACCTTAATTAAAATCAAGGCAACTCTTTGACAATGCATTTAATGAAAGATTCTAAGCATTTAATTGATAATTGTTAACCAATTATCTTTATAAAATTTTCACTTTCATTGTCTTAATTAACGCAACTGCTGTAACTCAACCCAAATATGTTGAAATCAAACGATTAACTTCTGTCTACTCCTCCCATCTTTATTGACAATTTACGAATCGAATCGATAAAAGGATACCGCCTGGAATTTAACCTTCCTTTTCATTAAATTCCCAAATATATTCGTATTTTAATCAAAGCAAATCATGCAGCAAATACTGCAAATTCTTTAATGATGTCCACAAAACATTCCGAAACCACAAATTGTATATAAATACATATATATATATATATATATATATGTATATAACATAACACTGTGTCTTCCACAAAGACCACCTATCAACTCAGGCAATTTCCAAGTGAAATAAGGGTGGACGAAGACAGAAAGAGAGAGAGGGAGACAGAGCACGACCTTGTTAAAGTAAGCTCAAAGTTAGTAAACAGCATTAGGTAAGCATAAAACAAGTTGACAGCTTGAGAAACAACAGTATGTGTTTAGCGTCTTTCAGGATTTGTCATTGTAATTGAAAATATACAATTATCTCCAAGTTTTCTACTTTATTGTTTGTTTATTTATTTTATGAACGATTTATTATTTAATGGCTATATATAGCTAACGGTCGCTTGGATGGGTAACCTAAATAACTCTCTCCGGCTACTAGTAAACTAGTCTTAAAATGAATTATAGCTTTTATTTAATATTTTCTGTTTTCAATTCGTTTTTGTTTTCAAATATTTTATTATTTTGAGTCACCTTATAGCACTCGAGTAAAGATAATTTCAATTTATAAAAGAGTAAATATAAATTTCAAATTTATTGATATTCATATTCATATTCATTCATATTCATATTCATTCATATTTTATTGAAGTTTTTGAGCAAAGTTTTCGGTTTTAAACGTACTTTGTCAATTGTATTTTATTTGTTTCCTTTTTAACATGTTATTATTATTTTTAAAATTATTTATTTAGATAGTAGAGAGTCTTTTTGTAAGAAACGCTTTATAATAATTTAATATTATAGTTGTAACTCTAAAGTGTTATGACTAAACTGTACAAACAATATTTACAAGCTTAGTTTATGGAACTACTAAATTTAGTAGTAGCGTTGTTAAAAGCCTTAATTTAATAAATTTCGATATTGACGACGGCTCGGGCTTCGTATGGGAGTCGTATTGGGCAATTTGATTGTTAGTCGATTACATTGCCTCAGCAGCCTTTAAACAGAAAACGGTGTGTTGAAATCTTAAAATCGCTCTGAAACAAGCAAAAAAAATTACAAAATAATTATTGAAAAAATAAATAACAAGCAAATTACGTATTTTTTGTTGAATCGAGAGGATAGTTTTATTTCTGAACATAAAAAAATTTTGATTAATTTCTGAATTAACATGCGAGTCTTATGCAGCCCAGTCTGAAAAACGTTTGGTGCTCGGATACACCGCCCCAGGTGATGGTATAGACCCAGATACAAGCGAGAGACTAGTAAGTCGGCAATATTCCGTCAGCGGCCTAAAGAAATGTGCAAGATGAAATCGAAGTTGTTAACCTTTAATTTTAAATGCTTACCAAATACTTTGTCTTTATATTATCTTAGTCACACACACAAAGCATTTGGAGGTGTGCTTACCAGTAATTGAAACGTCATGCTCGTAGCCAGAAAATGTGGCAGTGTGACGAGCAGTGCGTGAATTTTTACTACGATAGTCTCTGGAAAGTTGATGTGACAGAGTCCCTTTTTCTTCTTTTGAACTAGGATTGAATGTCGTTTATATAACCGTTTCTCAGAAAACTGATATACGAATATTGCAAACAGAGTCCCCAAGTAAATAACATGTCACTAAACTTGCTGTCCTCAGCGAATGCGAAAGCGGCTACCTAAAGAGGAACTTAGGGTAATATTAGTAAATTTAGATTAACTTGAATGGAAACCCACCAAGCAAAAATTAGATACTTCCCGGTATATGTTTATCTTTATTTTAATGCATATGGTATGTAAGAAAAACTTAGCACACTCCCTTTTCCTTTTTGAGAGTGTAAATAGAAAATAATTAAAGAATAACTTACATGACATCAACGAAATTTTCCCATTGCAGCAAAAAGTGCAGCCAACGAGCGAAGAGTAAAAAAATCATGGAACTGCTACTTGAATCTCATGACATGTCATCAGGTCCAGCTCCTTATAGCCTTTCCCTTCATTTACTGCTCTTCCCTTTTTCTCTGTCACTCCTAGCTAATCTTAATGTTTCCTCGAATTATTAAAGGATGAATAAGTTGACGACCACAGCCATTGGTATTGATTACACTATAAACAAGGCAAAGTTGACGTTTTGTTTTGATTGTGGAAGGGGACTGCATAGCATCAAATTTCATGAAAATATAATAGTATTAAATATAGTTATGTTTCATAGAGATCCGTAATTGTTTATGGCAGCATATATAATACCAAAATAGAATGCCATTGATATTTTCCAGCTGTGCAATGGACTGATAAATCAATACTTTAATAAACTATTGGTTTATATCCATAATTTTTGACATTGCTTAGGACACTTGTGTTACATTAACATTTTGCCATGTTGAAGTTTGGATTTGTTACAGTAAACGATAGAAAAGCTACATGATTACGGGCTTATTGCTTGCAGATACGAATTCTCCGAGGACAGGTTTAAATAAAGGGCACATCATTGCCATCGACATGGTTACCATTTTCAGACCAAAGTGTAACCTGGAAACAGGCTCAATGAGCCTTTGCATCATGAGAAACGAAAGTAAAGTGAGATTAATTAATGGCCCACTCCTACCGTCGTGCACTGCAACCAATTGCCAGCAGGGTTCCCAGACTAGCATACTCAATGGCCGTTGGAGCTATAAGACTGGCAATAAAGACATTTTTGGCATCTATTATATATAAGCTGCAAGTCGTTTCAATATATAATGTATGTGTACTTGTTATACTGTCCTCTGTGTGTTTTCTCACGTATACTTCAAACGTGTTATGTCTGTGATGTTTAGAGTAAAATGGAGATTACACTCACCAAAATTGCAGGTGGAGGCAGAAATAAAATAGAAAATAGACACGTCAAGTAAACTGGAAGACAGTCAGAATACCGGAAAAGAGCCATATAACATACCAAGTACATGCACTTGTGAGTCTGAGAATGGTAGCTTGTAAATGCTATGTACCTTAGGTAAGCTATATACTTACAGCAATATCATTAATAGAACCATAGATAACAAGGGGTGATAACAGACAGATTACCCTTCCAATGACAATTGCAGCTCGTCTTAAGGCTCTTACCTGGCGGCAATTTTTCTTCGCTATAAAAACAGAAGAAGAAAACAATAAAACGACGCCCTTTGAACTCTTTAATACTTAACATACTCTCCCATGGTAAATTTGATTCCAATTAAATTTTCAAATGACTAAACATTTAAGTGTATATATAAATGTATATATATCGTGTTTTTAAGCGCCAACTTTGCAATCCTTTTTTTTATATGCTTTTGAACTGAGTATTACAGTTTATGTTAGGAAAATACTCAATTAATTCATGCCTTACATGAAAAGTAAAATAAAATATTATGTTTTCCGTTTTATTTCCCTTTTGTTTGTTTTATTCACGAATCCCCAATTATCACTGACAAGCTCCTCCAGCACATGGACAGCTGATGACAAAGCCAGGCAACGCTTTGATCGCACATAATTGACAATTTCCGTTGACTTCATAATCTGTAGAACACAAAGGAAGGAAACTTGACGTTTTACTTCGGGTGGTTTGTTAAGTTTAAAGCTCTCTCAAAGTTATTACTGAAAGCTGTTAAAGGAAACTAAAGTTAAGGATTTATTGAAGCTGCTGCAAAAATATTCACTGATGATATGATACATGTGGCCTTCAGACAATGCTTATTCATTTAACGGAATAGATTAATTATTGAGATAAATGTATCCAATCAAACGATTAACTTTTTTTCGAATCCTCCTAACTTTATCGACAATTTGCGAACGGATGTTCTTATTCTATTACAGTAAACCAATAAAAGGATAACGTGGTAAATGAAACCTACCACAGAAGTTATGGTAACTTCTTCGCATTTAATGTGCAGATACATATATACAGAACTGTGTACGTATTTGTTGGCTTTGTTGGCAACCCCAATGAAAACAAATCCCGCAGCAAATTCTATGAAATTCTTTAATGATGTTCACAAGAATTTTGGGAGCCCGCAAAAGGAAACAAATAAGATTTATACACTCCACGCTCTGCACAGACAAACTCGTTATCGTAGAAAATACACACTTAGTTAGCCCCACATCAATAAAAAACATAACAATGCAAATAGCTTTATCTACCAGAGGAACAAAAAGCGAAATTCAATACCGAAATTTCTGCAACGTGCACTACAAATTTATTGAAATAAAATGGAATGGTTGCCCTGGCTGAACACTCTTACACTCCCACTGTCGTAAATCTACAAAATTCATGTTTGTATCTAGGATATACGTATGCCAATTCTCATTCGGAATTCATTTCATTTTTTGATAAATTTGTGTGCGATTGCAATTCATATTTAAGTAAGTTTTGCATATCAAATTTGCGGATTTCTGTTTTATAATTTGCGTTTTGACAGCTCAACTTTTTGGACAGCCTCTAAATTATTTGCTACCCAGTCAGGACACTGAAAAGGAATGTTGGTCCACTTTATTAAAGTTTCGTGTTATACTAACAGTTTAGTAAATTTGAACTTTCAGGAATTTTTCTTAAATAACTACGCAAAAAAAAAGAATGGAAAATAACGAAATGCCTTAAATGGAAGCTCATGGAACATTGAGCAGCATATAAAATAAATGCCGCAATTGGAATGTTCTCAAGAAACCTCGTTGGCATTGGGTTTCCTTCAGTCAGAAGCCCACAAATGTGTATTCTTGGAATCTATTCAACCTTGTTGAACTCACAGACTTAATATTTTTCTTCTTTTTTTAGTTTTTTGGTTGCTCTGCAAATTTTTTATTTTATTCCTCTGAAAATTCTTCAACATTTACTATATTACAATTTTAAAATAATAATGATAATAATATTTCAATAGAGCAAGTAACAATCTTTTTAATATTAATTGTATGTTATAATAATAAATAACAGAACTCGTAAATTACATATTTTTTGTTTTGTATTCTACATACTCACATACTCACACACTCATACATATATTATGTATTTATTTTTGTATGCATCATTATCCAGCAAATGAACTGAAACCATTGCCTACATTTAGGGGCAAAAGGAAAAGGGGAGGAAGGAAAAGAGGGCATTTCACGAAGTTCAAACACATTAACCACGTCATTTGCTTTCAATTTATTAGGCCTTTTAGCCATAGAGTCGTTAAAAGGCGCATCGGGTTCAAGTTTGCGACGTAATTCAAGCCGTCTAATTAACAAATCTCTCAGCGGTGACTGCAAACAACAAAAGGGCGACTCTTTGGCTGAAGGAAACATGATAATTTGCCGGAACTGCTGCTTTGAAAACGGTTCATCGATTATGTGTTAAATTACGCAGAGGGCAAACATCTGGCCAAATGACCTGCACAATAAAGCAGCTATTTATAAACTTAAACACATGACTATAAACTTATATACATAAATATAATCTTACATAGCATTAATTGGCATTACAAATCCTAAAAGGAAAAAACTTACATGTATATATGGCTGTATGTCATATTATACTGAATTCATCCTGCGGTTATACAGATTTTGCCACAGCTTATAGAAATGGTCAATGTGAAACTTTAATTCTGTGAAACAAATTCAAAGGACCAATCATAATCCAAACATAATTTTGTAGTAAATTGGTTTATTTGTAGAAATGATTGGACTAGCAGAGAGATTGCGTACAAGTGCATGGTCCTGTTAACGTCTATCATTTTTTGTCTAGAAGTTTATAATTGGATTAATAAGCCACATAAAAATTGGACTCATAAAAGCTTGATACATCTGTTACAGTAAAAGCGAATTGTGAATCAAAATTTAATTCAATTTTTTATGGTTTTGCCATGTGTGTTTTTGGTTTTATTTTCTGTGCTTGAATTTTATTTATATTTACAACAATGCATTTATCAAGATAAGTTTGTATTTTGATGTCGTTATTTTAAACGAGCAATATGAATATGCATGTTGCCTAACAAACCGGATTGTTTATCGACAAACAAACGAAATGGAGCCACTGCCAGCTGTGGTCATTCCTTTGCCCCTTTTTTACCATGATCCTCTTTCCCTTTGCCTTTCAGACAAAACAAAAGTAAAACAACATAAAAAATGTACGCTAATTTGTCAAAGGTGCTTGTAAATCTCATGCTGTTTATCTCTTTTATTTACTTTCAGGTCACTCCTACAAAAGCATCAATGATGAGATTATCTTAGTCAGCATTATAATGGGAATTACGATAATTGTGCTGATAACCATAGCCCTGTGCTACATTGCGTATGAGAAATGTCACAAGAAACGTGAATATTTTATCAATGCCTAATAAGTCCCCTCTTCAATTTAGTACAGTACAAGAATAAGTGTATAGCAGTAAGTGGCAACATGAAGTGGCACGGCTACATTGCTAGGTCAAATGTCAAAAGCGCTGCAACAATGTTGACGTTGACGTTGAGGATTTAGTTGGCCGATGCGGCCTGGGGCAAGGCAGTGTGGCGCTGGCTTGTTTTGAAGCCAGCTCACAGAAGAATTTGCCCCCAGCTTACATCACACACACAAACACACATATGCACTCCCTGGTCTACTTAATCCAACGCACACGTACACGTACTGAAAAATATAGTTATTTTGTGCTGTTTAAACGTTTTTCCATTCTTATCTCAGTGCATCGTGAGTCGCATTTCGGGTTCTCTTTTATTGGATTTTCTTCAATTTCAAGTGCGGCTGAGGCAGCAGAAAATATCACTGTCTATAAATGGAATATGGAAATTACCTATTTAGTGTACACCGCGCACAGTGGTTAAAAATTAGTGGAAACCTGCTCAAAGGTTTAAAACAAGAATATAATAAATATATAGCTTTAGAAAGTATTTTATCACAGAATATTAAGTAAAGAGCAAACGCAATATTAATCCTCATTATATATTATATTATATTATACCAATATATATATTTCCAAGTTATCGTACATACGTGTATGTAAATGCAACTAATCTGGAATTTCAAAAGTTGCACAACAAAATCGAAAATGTTGAAAACACAACATTACTCAACTTTAATTAACTTCGCAGAAACTCGGATGAGTTTGAACTCGTTCCGCTTACGGATACGAGTAGAGCAGTAAATTTTACTTTTTTGATTCAACCATAGACCTTCCAGAGAACACAGGAATTCGCAACACCCGCTGTCCTTATTGCTGATGGTGATGCCAATTTCAAGTATTGACAGCGTGGAAGCTTTTAACCAGCCAAAAGCCACCCACACACACAATCAGACAGATAGACAGACAGACAGACAGACACACAAACTGACAAAGGAAAGAATCAACTGAATGACTTTTCTTATTTTCCGTTTTTCGGTGACTCGAGGCTATAATAATAAAAACAGTAACGGAAACGAGATGCAATGCACAAGAACAAAGCGCGAGGAAACAATAAAAAGAGACGCATAGCAATCTTGTAAAAATAAAACGAGGTGTTCAAAATGGGCACCAAAATGGGATAAGGGGGCAAGCATCCGATCAACTTGACATTAAATTAGTAAGAATGGACCACATTAAAGGTTGTTCTTTGACCGAAAAACACTAACTTAGTTAAGCACATTGTGGTTTGGGCACATTGTATAAATATCCATCGAAAATGGATGTTTACTGCACAAGTAGACGCTCACATACTTAAGTAAACACACACTTCAACACATTTACACACGCACACACACACACATATATACCCACTTTATCTGTGCGGACCAAATGTTAATCTGCTTAGCAACCTAATATGATGTGTGGATATATATGAGTATATATTTGTTGGACCAGGTTTGATGTGCCTAAAAGTAGGCAACAAAAAACAAAATCTCAAGTACCAAACACACACACATCCGAAGAGTGTGCGTTATCATGTCGCATGCTTTTAAAAATTAAGCTACTGATTAATGGCAATGGTTGTTCAACCAGAAATTATCGCCTAACAAATTGGTAAGGCAGGATAAGGAGCCTATTAATTTTCTGGCTTACGACTCAAGTGGCATTAGCAAATTCAGCAAAAGTCTTACCTGATTATTCAAAAAATCAACTGAGGGACACGCACCTCTGTCGCCTGTTATTCTCAATACAAATACGTTGCAATAGATATACTTAAAATACATTATTTTCCATAATGTGTTTAGCAATATCAAATTTTAAATGTGAAACTTTAAGAACCAAGAAATGCGGTATAAACTTTACAAGCATCCTCAAATATGTAGAGCGTAGCAAAAGTAGCATTAACAAGAGGGAAGTCAACGCGAAAAACTTCGCTAATTACCCGTTAAAAATAAAAATCCAACATAATGCCATCAGTACACAAAGAGCAACAATAAATTTGGTGTCAGTAAAGCAGTAGAAGCAAAAGTCCTATCATTTAAGAGTGCATCCTCATACTTTTCTTGCAAAGGACATTTAAGTAAAACTACGTGCACTTTTTAATGGAACCCATGCACATAGACACCTACCACGTACGCATGGTTACTGCTCCGTCATCATTTTGAAGAAAGTAGTAAACTAAACTTTACGTCCATTTTTATAGTTTTTTTTAGTGATGCTGTCACACAAATTACCACATGTGCTAGTAAAAGAAATGAAAACGAAACGAAATTAAATTACAAATAATTACTTTATTGTTGTTAAAGAAATGTGTGTACGCAGTATTCTATGCATTTAATCTACTAAAAATCTATATACCCGAATAGATGTGACCAGTTATATATATGTATGTTAGTTCTATAGTAATTGTAGTTTAATTAGAATGCAGCGCACTCTTTTTTTCGTGAAAAGAGGGACCAACCAAAGAATTAACAAAACTAAAATGTGTACTTTATTTTCAAAATGAATGTTAAAAACGACTATTCTGTATTGTTATTTATATAAATATATACTATATACTTATAAACTGTAGCAAAATTGTTAAAAAATAAATATTATATGCAATATATTTAATTGCACAATACAATAAAAATTACGTTTATGCATGATTAACAAATATAATGTTGTTTTCTTCCAAACAGCGAAAAATTCCATTTATTTTGAATGTGACATACGTCGGTGAGTCTAATTAATCGATACATTCTAACGGTTATTGATGTAATGATAATAAAATCGATATGCTTGTTAATATCAACGTATCAACAATTTATTTGCTATTGGTTAAAAGTTTATTTTAGATAATAACATACTTTGTGTTTATTATGGTTACACTCGATTATACTCAAATTGGTTTTACGTGATACTTTTCATACGATCTCACACATGTGACGTCACACCGGTTACACCTGATTTTTGAATTCGTATAACGGCCGTGTGTGTGAAGGTTGCTCTGACATTGAGTAAGCAACAATAGTACAGTTTTGCGGAGTAACGCTACCCCGATTATGTTGCCATGTTTAGCTATGTCATGAACCTGTATTTGGCTGTTATACTTTCTGTCGACAACACCGAAAAGATGTTGCTGTTAAAATTACAAGTAAAACGCTATGAAAAATGTAACAGCACTGGTATATGTATATTAAAATATTACCATGAAGTCAGCCAATAGTAAATTGAAAATGGGGCATAAGTCGCATTTTTCAAAGCCAAGTTTTGAAGTTATTAAGCTAATTTCAACACACTCTAAACTAGAATAATAATAATCTGCAAAACAAAACAATTATTTATCAGATTTATTTTCTGCTGTTAATAACAGTTCAGCACATGTTACGTCCATGTCGGTGTTGTGTTAATAACATATCCGTTTGGCAAAAACAACAAAATGTAAAAAGACGGAACTTGTTGCAAAAATTACTAAAAAGTGGCCAAAAATCTAACACAAGCACGCATCAGACGAGAAATATAGGACGGCACAGTGGTTAGTAAACAATCAGCGACCTAAATGCGCATTAAAATGGATTATGAAGTACCAGAGGAACAAAAACATCAGCAGCACAAACAGCTACTGCAACAGCAACAACAACAGCACCAACAACAAAGCTCCAACAAGTTGTATGCGAGAAAGCTACAAATAACGCAACAACAACAACAACAGCAGCATCAGCAGGAAAGTAGCGATGATGATGATTTGACCACAACAGAGCGCAAAAATTTGGAATTTGCACAAAAGTTAGGGTACAGTGAGCAATCAATACACACGGCACTAACGCGTCTCGGCTCCGAGGCTAAACAAAATGAGCTGCTGGCTGAGCTAATCAAACTTACGGCAGATGCGCCACGGCCATCAGCCCCAAACATCGGCAACAGCAACCACAATAGCAATATCAATAACAGTAACAATAATAACAACAACAGCAGCAACAACAACAGTAGCACCAGCAACCATGTCCCCGCCAACAGCAGTAACGCAGCACTGCGTCACATAGTCATCGATGGCAGTAATGTGGCTTTATCACATGGTAACAACACAGTCTTTAGCTGTCGAGGCATACGAATATGTGTGGATTGGTTTCGGCAGCGGGGTCATCGTCATATTAAAGCTTTTGTGCCCAATTGGCGAAAAGAGCTCGCCAACAATAATATCACAGAGCAGGAGTTACTTTATGAGCTGGAACATGAGCGAGTTCTGGTCTTCACGCCGTCGCGGCATTTAGATGGAAAGCGCGTCTCTTGCTACGATGATCGATTTATACTCAAACTTGCGGTAGAAACAGATGGCATTGTGGTATCCAATGACAATTATCGCGATTTGGTGTTGGAGAGCAACGAATTTCGAAAAGTGGTTCAGGAACGCCTGTTAATGTACTCCTTTGTTGATGACATATTTATGCCACCTGACGATCCGCTAGGACGATCGGGACCCACACTTGACATCTTTTTGCGCACCCAGACGCAACAGAAGGATCCACAGCAGCAGCTATGTCCCTATGGCAAAAAGTGCACTTACGGACAAAAATGCAAATTTCGTCATCAAACGACACCGCCGCAGCTGCAGCGTCTGCCACTCCAGGTCTCACACAGTGCTCCACTTCATAGTAATGGTGGGCCCCAGATGGTAACTAACAGTAATAGCAGCAACAATGCTAAGATGGCTGCACTGGCACGCACCAAGTCGAACACAATTGAAAAAATCTCACAACAACAACATCAACACCAGCAGCAACTGTGTCATTCTTTTAATAGTCAACTTGAGCTTGGCAGCAGCAGCTGCGATACAGAATCGACCCAGCAGTTGAACCGTCACAAGAAGCTCCAACGACAGGCCCCACAGCCACCACCCGCTATTCGGCTGCTAGTGCCCACTTACAGCGCACCGCAGCAACAGCAGCCGCTGGGCAATAACAACTATCACCAGTATCTGACCCGTACGCCCTCCGCACCGCTAACAGATCAACATCCAGCTGCCAAGCCGTCGTTATCCACGCACGCCCACAATTTGGCTCACTTGTCCGCCTCTGACTCACGCATCAACGAAGAACTACATACAGCGCAAGCGTCTCGCGAGGAGCAGCGTCGTCTGCTGCGCTACCATTTGAGCAGTCTATTTCCGCAGCACCAAGTGCACGCGGTGCTCCAGCTGTATCCCGATGAGACCGATGCTAAGACAATCTGTGCAGCTATACTTAATTTATTTCCGCATAATTAGACTAAACCTAGGCTAGGCGCAAAATTAAGTTTCAACATGCGTCCGTAAATTATTTAAGTTTCTTGTTACAGTATAAAGTTTCATCAATATAATTATAAATTGTAAGTTATAAATATACGTACATATATGTGTATATATTTATATATACTGCTATATATATGCACATATGCCTTGCATTTTGCATTTGCATTTGCATTTACAGCTCCAGGCCAACAGCGGCCGCCGTATCATAGGGCAACATCACATCCACATTGTCCCTAACAACGCCCACACGACGATCGTGCGTGATCCTGTGGTTCCGCAGTTTGTATGCCTGTGGGAAACCCTTGCCGCATATTTCGCATCTGCCGAAAAACGAATTTTGAATTACAATAAACTAATTGCTTAACATTTCAATTGATGTAGAGCAGAAACTTACACGTGCGGCTTCTCGCCAGTGTGTATCATTTTGTGAAACTTAAGTGTGTTGGTATAGGTAAAGGTCTTGTGGCACACATCGCATTCATATGGACGCTCGTTAGTGTGTATGCTACGAAAATGATATAAATATTTGTTAATTGATCATAATTTTATTAGTTTCAGTAAACAGCTACTAACCGATGATGCTTATTGCGGGTGGACAAATCTGCAAAAGCTGCCGGGCAATAGTTACATTTGTAAGGGCGGTTGCCAGTGTGTGTGTTCATGTGACGTGCTAATTGCTGTGCTTGAGCAAAGCAATGGCCGCAAATTCTACAAAAACAAACGAGGGAGTATTAATACAAATGGACATCAACTAGATAAGAGTGTGTTGCTTACTCGCATTCGTGTGGTTTAACTCCTGAATGCACTTTAATGTGTTCAGTAAGGCGACTCTGGGATGGATACATATTGCCGCAAATATCGCAAATGTATTTAAATTCCTTTTTATCACCAACAAGTATCTTGTGCCACCTTTAGTTTTAATGCCGGTAGCTTTGCGTACAATCGTATCATCAAATGTAATAGTTTCATCGGGATTCAGTATGATGTTTGTGGTTGTTACGTTGCAATTCTCTCGTTTAATCTTTGCTGCTGCCGATTTACTAGTCGTTGCTTTGCGTGTGTTGACGCGTCGTTTGACGCCGGCAGACCGCGTCGCAGTATTACGCGATTTGACTGGTAGAAATTCCTCGTCTGAGGCGTTCTGTGATCCTGCTATCATCTTCATGAGCGCTTTCTGTAAGCTGATCCTGGTCCTGATCTAATTGCTCCAGATATTCAATGTCCGCCGAAAGACCAGAAATTGAGTTTTCTCCCAATTCTTCTTCCACCTCTCCATTATCAGCGTTCTCATCCTCATAGTTAGCTGGCTGTTCAGGAACAATGTCGCCATCGTAAGCCTCGTATACATCGTAAAGCTCTTCGATAATGCCATCTTCCTCCACTTGTTCGCTCTTCACATGCACCAATCTCCCCTTGCTCTCTTCAAGTTCTTCTTCATTATTCACTTCACTAGCCGTTATCGTTTGCGCATGTGCCTCAACTAGTTCTGCAGCTGCTGGCTCGTTGTTAACGTTTATCAAATGTTCATCTTCCTCTGGCGACAGTTGTTGCTCCACCACAACTGGAGCTATAAACTGTCTGAGATGTTTATAGGATCGCTGGCAAATACGCCGAAACTTAAATGCAACGTGTAAATTCCTTAGGCATTTGTCACATATTTTATCCGGATAATGATCGAACTTCTTAATCTGTACACATTACACATTATATATTTAGTAAACTCAACTTAAGAACTTTAACTTACAGGTACTCCACCACACTCCAGTATCATGTTGGTTAAATCTTTGGATGCGTCGTCATTGAAAATGCTTCCCATTGCATCTTTAGGCTGTTGCAGGCACACTCGACATACTATCCACTTCTGTGTGGCTGCTGCTGTTGTTGTCGGCATGACTTAGCTTCTAGTTCCGCAAGAACGCACAAATTATTTGATTATTGCTAGACGACGCCAATAGTTAAAAAAAAGTAGGCTAAAATTTTAAGCTGCACGCGCTTTTGTGTGAATAACAACAATAAAGGTGACCATGGCTGCATCGCATGTGGTATTTCTACATAATCCTGCAGTTTTTTGATTAGAAAAACAAATAAATATGCTTAATAGTGTCAATTAACATATTTGTTAATGAATATGATAGAGCTTATTAATTATTATTATAATTTTTATAATTATTTTACAAATAATTATAAATATTTCAAGTCCTTTTAAATTAAAAACATTTGTAGCAAATTGGATTATACTAAATAAATAAAATACTGTACCAGTGTGCGCGCAACCTGTGAATGGCACAACATCAGAGACGCTTGCGCTATTGTTGTAATTTTACCAATTAAAACTTTGCTCGTATTGTGTTTGATTTGCCACAACTATCGAGATAAGTTATGAAAACCGAATTAAACGAAAAATGGATTGTCTGCCGTGTATGCCTTACTAATCCTAATGAAGGCGAAGGTCTATTGCAAGAAATATTCAGCCAAAATGCCAGCACCCGCCTTGATCAGATGCTGCACATCTGTGCTGGGATTCCCGTAAGTAAAAATTTTTTTGAAATCTTTATAGACAGTTGCTCTAATTATTAAAGTTCAAATAGGTCAGTATGGATGACAACTTTCCGGATAAGATGTGCAACAAATGCATCCGTGTGCTGCGTTTGGCCTACAAATTTCGCTTAACTTGCCAGCGATCACATCAACACATAACAGATATGCTAGCTACAGAGCTGAACTCGACCTTGAGTGGAGGCGAGGACGAGGAGGCAGAGGCTGAAGCTATTGCACGGGCATGGGACGAGAATACACTTGGAATCAATACGCAGATAAAACAAGAGCAAGACATTGAAGAGGCACCTTTAGAGGTTGTTAGCTATGTGGTTTCTGGCGAAGATGCAGATGTTGATCCAAATCCTGACACTGCTGCCGATGCTGATCCCGATACTATTCTTTATGATGGTACAACTGGAGAAGATGATCAAAATGCTGTTATTTATGACGGCACAACAATTGTCGAGGTGGCTGAGGCAGAAGTTGAAACGGAAACAGAAACAGACAATTTTGCAGATTATGAGGAATTAGAATTCTTATCTGCCGAATCCGTGCCGGCAACCAGCACAACAGCGCTAACGGAAAAGGGTACCCAGCATACTAACTGGACAGAAGGACAAGTTCAGGAAATTACAAACGTAATGGTAAGCTCTGAGGACGAAGGCTGTGTGTACGAAACGAAACCGGAACCGCAGATAATAAATCGTGTGCCGCATCAGCCACGTAAGGTACAACAGAGACCCAAGGCTAACGTCCATGAGGAAAGAAAAATGGGACGCAAGCCGCGAGATAAACACTCTAACTACATATGCGATGTGTGTGGAAACATTTATCCTTCTCAAGCGCGCCTTACCGAGCACATGAAATTTCACAGTGGCATTAAGCCGCATGAGTGCGAGTAAGATTCCCATACTTTCAATTAATATATACCTTTTATAATTTTTTTTTTGCGTACTTACAGAATCTGTGGTAGGGGATTCGTACAAAATCAACAGCTGGTCAGACACATGAACACACACACTGGTAATCGTCCTTACAAGTGCAATTTCTGCCCAGCCGCTTTCGCTGATCGCTCTACAAAGACTAAGCATCATCGGTAATTGATATTCATTCAATTTAATCAACACTTTTGAAATTATATATGTTTTATTACGCAGAATACATACTAAGGAACGCCCATATGAGTGTGATGTGTGCCTTAAAACATTCACCTATTCAGACAATTTAAAATTCCACAAGATGATACACACGGGTGAAAAACCACACGTGTAAGTACTTTGTGAACTATTAGATAAATCATTGGATCTAATATGAAATCTATTCTTTACAGCTGTGATTTGTGCGGGAAAGGTTTCGTGAAGGCTTACAAAATGCGATTGCATCGAGCAACGCACGAGAAGCGCGGCCCCTGGAAACCCGTCGACATGGATATGGAGCGACAAGAACGTATTAAAGATGACATGTCCGAGATTGTTATTGGCATATTGCCCTCGGCTTAAACCATGTACAAATTATTATTATAGTCCTAGCTTATATTCATTTAAACGTTATTATGTAAGTTGCGTGCTATTTATGTTCCAATCTCTGAAAGGAGCAATAGAAAATTGAGCCCGTTATCGTTTCAACAAAAAAAAAAAGTATAGCTAAATCTATGTTGCAAAACAATTTGAGCAGTTTTTTTTAATAACTACTACATGATATACGCAGTTGTACAAATTCCTGTTCAGACGGCACCATGCACATCCTTAACGTTATATGACTAGCTCAAGATAAGAGGACTTGTTTTACATTTGAATAACGGAAGTTTCAAAGCTGGTGTTTTTTTCATCATCTTATTTTAATGCTTACACATTTGGAACTTGGCTTGCACCCTATGACTTTGCCCGTCTGTTGTACTTATTTTCCACTTCCACATCTTTCGTGGAATAAACCTGTCAATACAATACCAATAAACTTTTGTGATAAATCTGTTTCTAGTCTTCATTTAGATATATATATATATATATATCATGATATATACATATGTACATAAAGTTCTTATATAAAAACTTATAGTCCCAATCTAATAAAAAATTATTAAGGTGTAAGCTATATGAAAATTATCCGGACACAGCCTGAAAACTACGGCGAGTAAATAATAAACTTAAAACTGAATTGTGAAAATATAGTCTGTATTAGCAACATCCTGTTCTGTTTTTTAGGATTGCGACGAATAGGATCTGTGTCAATATTACAAAAATTATAATGATAGCTTATCTATGGTTTATTGTACTATAAAGTGACTGGTTAAACTGTAAGCTTCATGGCCATCATTCCTCTTCCAATGAGATCACCGTGACATCAACTTTGCCTGTCCCATGAGAGCGTTCGTGTGCGTTTTTGTGATGTAATTGTGAGAAACGTCTGCCGCAGAATTGACAGCTGAAGGGTCGCTCCCCCGTATGGATCTTCAGATGTACATTCAGCACATTGGAATAAGCGAATGATTTTCCGCAGTATGTGCATTTATATGGCCTTTCATTTGTGTGTATACTAAATAAAATTTTTGTAAGTATAACTGCAGTCAATGTTGAATTTTGGGAATTACCGTTGATGTTTAATACGCGTAGAGGGATCAGCAAATGAGGAATCGCAGTAATCACATTTGTATGGACGTAACCCAGTGTGGGAGTTCATGTGTCGCGCCAGCTGCGGTGTCTGTCGGAATCGTTTGTGACAGATTCTATTCAAAACAAAAGAAAATATATAAGTTTTTGCTCTCTATTAATATTACAACGTAAAGTCAACTTACTCACACTCGTGTGGCTTGTGCACACTGTGTACTTTTAGATGGGCCGTTAGCTTCACTTTTTCTGTGTAAACGTTGTTGCAGATATTGCACGCATAAGATACAAAGCTAGACTTCTTCGTAGCGGGGTTCGATAACACCGTACCAACCGTGCGACCACGCCGCTTGGGTCGATGTTCTGCTTCAGCTAAGCGTGTAGGAACTGAATTCTTTGTCATGATGCTCTGTGCAGTATAGTGGCTGTTTAGTGTCACTTCATATGACTCTAAGAACTCCGAAGTTCCTTCACAGTCACTGTCGACTTCCAAGTGCTGCTTCTCCTGTTCGAGCTTTACCTTTTGGCACTGCTCCTCTGCTTGCTGGCATAGTGTGCGCAGTTTAAGAGCAGCGCGCAACAGTAGAGCACAGCTGGTGCATATTTTATTGGGAATATCAGTATCTGTTGTAAACTGTAAGAAATACATGAAACATTTTTATGCTGTGAATGCGACACTTTCTTTTCTTTAATTTCTTTCTCACCTGTACGCCTGTACATTGTAGAATTCGAGCACAGAAATCCGGTTCCGTTGGCATAAGAGTTTCAGTCTTGGGATTCTGCAGGCAAATCCTGCAAGTTAGCTCCAAATCCATATTTATTTTATTTGTGAACTCAATGTTGGTGCCAATTGATAACAATAATATAGAGTATCGATATGTGTAACACACAATTTTGGTATCGAATCGATTATTACTTTTCCCGATATCGTTATTATTTACAATTTAAGAAAAAATAAAACTAAATGATCAATTATAACAAATGGACGACATCAATTTTTATTAAGCAAAGAATTAATTTTATCTAATTAAAGATACCGATACATAGATTATCTTGCAGCAAGTCACTATCGATAATTTCAGTCTGACGATATTTGGAAAATACGTATATTTTAAATATAAACATCGCCAATTCAAACGGAAAGAAAGGAATTAAAAAGGCCGTATACTGTTATTTAGTTACTTTTATTATGATCACAACTGAAGGAGTAATGGACATTTCAGCCGTGTGTCGTATTTGCTTGCATGAGAGCGATGCCAACATGGTATCTATCTATGATCGCGACGAGGAGCACCGAAGCACATCTATTTGTGAAAAAATTGAGAACTGCAGTGGCATCCAGGTGATTTTGTTGAATTTTTGCTAATGATGTTCTCTTAAATTTTATATTTTGCTTAGATAATACGCAGCTCAGAGTTGCCCACACGGATCTGCTTAAAATGTCGCGCTTTCTTAACGCTGGCACACAAATTCCGGCAGATTTGTCGACACTCCGATGATTTTCTACGGGAATACATTTACCACGACTTGAAAGACGAGGAACAGCAGCATGTTATAATAACAGAACCAACTCATACATATGAGCAAGTGGAAGTAGAGGTTCTAGAGGAAGGTGTTTGGTGTAACGACGATCTGATTGAAGAAGTTGCGGCCACTGAAGTTACGGTAGAGCCGACGACCCTTGTACTCGTACCAGCAAAAGATACAATTGCCACACCGGTCGCCGTTGGTAAGCCATACGTTTGCGACATCTGTGGGAATAGCTATCCACGCAAGAGCACGCTGGACACGCACATGCGACGACATAATAATGAGCGACCATATGTGTGCGAGTAAGTAAAATCCCCGGTATTTTTTTATCTTCCACTTTTTACTTTGGAATCTCTCATGAGGTAAACTATTAGGTCCGTAAATAATTGCTTGTCCATGTAGCTTATCTGTACATGTGGGCTCGTCTTAATTTTATGAGGATTTGTACACTTGTTCATTTTGTGCCCGTATGTCGACATATTCTTTAAAATATTTTAAGCAAATGTAGGACGAGCCGCAACCACATTATCAATTCTTAATTTATTCGCACAGAATCTGCCAAAAGTCTTTCCATGTCAATTATCAGCTAATGCGTCATATACGTCAGCATACTGGCGCCCGACCCTACAGTTGCCAGTACTGTCAGCGCACTTTTTCGGACCGGACATCTCTAGTAAAACACGAACGGTGAGTATGTGGACACATGTAAACAATACTTATACTAACCCCATTGATAATTATAGCACACATCGCAATGAGCGTCCCTATTCTTGCAACAGCTGTGGCAAGACATTTACCTATGCTAGTGTTCTCAAGGTGCACTACAAAACACACACAGGAGAGAAGCCTCACGTCTGTAGTCTGTGCAATAAAAGCTTTGCGCGCAATCACAATTTGATTGCTCACCTGCAGACCCAACAACACATCAACGATCCCCGTACCGCTGCCTATCTACAGACCGTCAAAGTCTCGAACGCTGGTGGCGCTCCTGCAGAGACTAGCTGATCAAAATATTAACATAAGTGTGGAGAGTGATCAGAGGTGCATCCGTCGTAATTATTATCGCAGTGTACGTTAAATATGTTTATATTAAATTTATAATATTAATTTAGTATTAATTCTATATATTAAATAAGTATAAGTATAAGTAAGCAAATATTCCAGATATCTAATTGAATCCATTGTTGTTCTCAATTGCACTTCAGAGAATCGATTTAATTTTTATACATACTTGTTGAAATTGTTGATCTTGAAATCAGAGAAACGCGTTATACAAAAAAAAAAAAAAACTAAAAAGTCATTGTTAATACAATTTAATTTGTTTTTATTTCCACTTAGGTAAGCTTTTTATAATCAAGCAAATTACAAGTTTACAACTTTTTACCTGTTGTATAAAAATGCCGAAAAATGTAGTTGGTAAAGTGCAGAAGAATCTAATTTGATTTGTGATTATAAGAGGGCGAAGAGGGAGCGTCGGAGTTGGGCACGTTAATTGCCTCTTTAAAATATTAAATAACAAACTGGGCAAAGTTATTGAAATTATGAAGGAAGTTAGGAAAGCAGTGAAGACTTTGCACAGCAAAGCCCACGGCAACATTATTTGCCTGTCATGCGAATTTTGTCCTTTAACAAATTACGCATCTCGGTGACCATCAGTTCATGGGATTCCTTAAACGTGGTAGACACATCACCAATTAGCGTTGCCTCAACTTCCGGCTTAAGTGACATGTCGGCCATGAAACAACTAATCTCACGTGGCAATAAAGGTCCTTTCCAGGTGCCTAAATAAATAAATTACGTTGAAATTAGGTTCTGCCTCATCTAAGTTAGGTTCCAGTTACTCACGTATGGCTGCATCACAGGCTTCTAGTTTATGTTTTAATTGGCGCATTAATTCCTGTATCATCTGGCAGCGCTCTTTCTCGCTAATGGGTAGCGGCGTGTCCTGTAATTTACTATCACCCGATTTCTTTTTCGTTTTTGTCTTCGCAGTCGTCTGCAGTTTATCGTTTATCACGTTTAACACGAAGGCATAAAGTGAAAGTATCTGTAAATAGATAGAGAATTATATATTTTGAAACCACTCACTGAGCACCTGACCATTAACTAACCTCCAAACAGGCCGCAACTTTTTGTTGATGTTCACGCCGCTTCCAAAGTCCGTCCATTCCATTCCATTCATTGCTTTCAGTTATCGCCTGGACGCACAGTTCCATCACAGAAGCCACATTTTCACTGACGAGTTTGCATTGTAGCGCCAGCTGGGACGCACCACTGTACAGGTCAAGCACCAACTGAGCCAAATCATCAAAGAAACGTTCGTAAGGAAGTTCGAGCAATATATGAAGACGCGTGGGTAATAAATTGACTAGGAAACGTTGCGAAAGCGGCTTATAGTTCATAAGGCGCAGACGCTGATGGAGGCCTGTCCATGATTCACGTAATAGTTCTAGTGTGGCTGTATCCTCGCCTACAGTTGATGGGGGCGTCTTGGCGTTCGATGTGGTAAGTTTAGGACTTGTAGGTGCATGGTGCAAGTCAATAAATGAAGCGAACAATCGAAGCAGCAGTGAACGTAGTTGCAGCACCTCAATCTCTTGATTATACGATTCTTTACGTTCAGCTTCAGAATCAACCAAATCCAATGGATCCCAACGAATAATTGCTTCCAGATCACGGTTATCGCTAAGTTCATTCCAAGCAATACGATCATCAGCTGGATCAATGCTCATTGCCCCATAGATGGAGAGATTTTGTTGCACATTGCCATAAGAACTCACTAGATCACACAGCTGCGCCTCCACAGAGCAGGCCACATACAGCAAACTGTTTGTCAATCGCTCCTTAAAGTTCATAAACTCTCCCATTTTGGAGAATGTACAAAAGCGATATGTTAACGCTATGTACTCCAGTCGCTCCTTGTAACTATTAGTGAAGAACTTTAACGTAGAATCGTAACAATTGCGCACACCTGCAAAACGTCCGGAAAGTGGGAGCAGATTACAGTGTACATAGCCCATAGAATCCAATTGGATTTGCTTGATGTCCAGATAATCGTACATTTCCTGTGCACCCAACATGCATCCAAACATGTGATAGATCTTCAGGCTTAGCAGCTTAACATGGAAATTACTGGTACTGTTTCTCAGGACATACTGAAGTAGGCACAGCGCTTCGAACAGTTGATTCGACTTGTTCTCGCGCAAGGAGACATCATACATGACATTGGCCGCTAGCAAAGCATACGGATCTGAGGGTCCCATTTCCGTTGCCAACAGCTCCTTTCCAAACGCACTGTATCCATGTTCATAATGTAGTTTCAGTGCCGTATAAAGTGCCAACAAATGTTCCACTGGCAGCTCAATATGAGCGCCACACATTCGAGAGATTTGCAGTGCACAAATATGCTTCTGCATCTGCTCCTTCTGAAATAGACAATAAACACCGATTATTTTAGTTTTGGAAACGGGAAGTTGGGCTGGGTAATGATCAATATAGAAAATATTAGGCTACTTACACTTTGTGGTAAAGAATTTGGTGTAACACCTGTTTCGAGTAGGAGCTTGTGGGCCAGCGATTGGCGTTGCTTCATGCTTATTGCGGGTAAAAATAGCGCTATATCATGAGTACAGCAAGATTTGTCGCCAAACAGTTGAAAGTACTCAATGACTAGTTCGTCAAAATCGCCAATTAGCTCATGTGCTGGAAGCCGGTTGCCACGCATGCGTTGGTGCAACTCCAGGCGTGCCAAGTAAGGCCCACGCGTTTTTCGTTCCGCTGAATCGATGATCTTCATTAGAAACTTATGGCAAGTCGTAAGCGTGTAACGTGGCTTGCTCTCCTCCGCGGGTGGCGCATTTAACAACTCAAAGCAACTGTGCAGATACTCCTTATAGTAGTCCCAGCGGTCGCGACTGTGTAAAAACACCTTACATTACTTCATGATTCTATAGCTATCATATCGTACTCACTCAGCCTCTAAGAGCTGCTGCAGCAGCTCGTTCAGCTCCTGCCAGTTGCCAAGTTCTTTAAGTAGTTCGAACTTCATGCTAACTGGTGCACCCGGATACAATTTGCCGCACAGCTCACCAGTTAAAAATTCCCAAGCCTCCTGGTACTTGTTTTGCAGCTTTAAGATGTGCAGATAGAGAAATGCTTCCTGCTCCGTTTCCATTTTACCCTCCTTAATGTGTTTATCGACCATGCGCTGTGCCAGCGCCAGATACAGCTTACGCTTTTCGGGTATTGAAGATTCGGGACCACGTATACCCTGGAATACCACGCTTATAACAGACCAAAAATAATAGGCGTTTTTTGGTGTCGCCTTATACAACTGGAGTGCCACTGCCTGCTGTGCCTTGTAATCCTCAACGCGCACATGCGACACAAACAGATGCGCCAGTAGCTCTTCATTGCCAGGATTCTGTTTCACTGCGTGCTGATACAGTTCAACGATTTTGTCAACTGAAATATCAGAAATTAAATATTTATTTATGATAATATAACATCGTAATGAATAAAATGGAAGATTACCTTCTTTCTGGGCAGATAAAGAAAGTAAATCTAATCTAGTTAAGTTTGTCAATGATAGTTTTGGTTTTTAAGGATAAAAGGATATGTAACATACGATCAGACACACTAGACAATATCAGCATTAAATAAAAATTTCTTATAAACATCTTTAAAACCACAATCTACATGTAGTATTGTATATACTACTATTGTATATACAGCGAAATTCAAAACACCGAGAAGCAATAATAAAGTAGGAGTAATGCTATACAGCAAGGGAAGTGGTATAGGTGTGTGCAGGTACAGAAATAAATTTAAACATCAGTCTTTTTTCTTTCTTAGTCTTGGCACGCACTGCACACGCACTTGATACCTCCACCTACTGCTCGTCACCTGGCACTCATCCATAAGCTAATTTTCTCACAAATGAAAACGAGTGAGACAATTTTAATTGCCCGACTGTGTGCGCGTGCCAAGAAATATACTTATAAATATGAAATAGACGAAAGTGTATGCATATATATGTATATATGTATCTTACGCTGTTCCATTTCCCGATAGCAGAAGGAGAGTACTTGCAATGTAGAATCATCCACGGGCTTCTCTTGGGCCACAGTCGACAGGCAGTTGTTGCTCTCTTCATAGCGGCCCAGTCGCAGCAGCGACAATCCCTAAACAAAATAATTAATTCGATTTAGATTATAATCAGTAGTAAAAAAAAAATTTATGCAGTTCAGTGTGGTTAAATTTGGGTCTGTCATTCGCGTGGTGGTTGCGTTCGAATGATCATTTCGGGCCGAAGTGTCAACATTTTGGCCCAGATGGCTACTAACTTTAGCCTACAAGCTTTCTGGTCTCCACTCGTTAGCCCGCATAATTTCCTATGTGTGCACTTATGCAGTTTCACTTCCCTTCCCTATATACCTTAAGAGCACGTGCGCAAAGTAAATTTGGATGCTTTTTAAGCAGTTTCTCTGATTCCTGGAGCGCCTTGCGATTGTTACCAACTTCCAGATTGTCTGCAAATAAAAACAAATAATCAGGCTAATTTTTAAAAATAAATTGTTTGTAACTTACCGTAGACCGGTCGCAGTCGTCTCTCGAACAAGGCCGAATCCATTCCCTGATGGTGATGTGACATGGCTTTTTAATTCTATGCAAGCTCAATCTAACCGCACGCCACACGCCACACGTTGCTGCCTGTTATGCTATTTCTCTTAACCTAATTACAACGAGCCGCAAGCAACGCGCACGCTTTTAGTAATTTTTTTTTTTAGTTCCCCCCAAATGCCGCTTGTCCTAATCCCGGCACGTTTCGTTGTCTCTTGAGGTGGGAAGCGAACGGGCTACTTTTAATGGGATTTTTGGGGTAGTAGGCATTCAACACACACACAATGACACTATTGTAAAAATTAATAACTAGCAATTTTTCAAAACAAAAAAAATTTATTAGTCCTCATAAATTCGGCAACTAAAAACGGTATAAGAAACGATAAGAAATATATCGCAGGAATTCCATCTCTAGCAATACAATATGTTTTGCCCCTTTCGATACTATATCGAAAAACGATAATGCTAAACAGCTGATCAAAGACAGCTGCTGGCGAGGGCAATTTACAATCACAATACTGTGTATACACCTGGATACTTTGGAACTGTCGTGGCCAAACAAACCTAGATATAAGATTTCCTAGCTTTGTTATTATATATAGGTATGCAACTATACGTGTATACAATATACTGTGAAACAATATTCAGTTAGTGTTGCCTCACGCTTCCATCCCTAGTTGTTGCCCCCATCAGAACATCAGAAAACAATCAGCGCAAAATAAAATGCAATTTTTATAGTTCCGCCGCGAATATTACAAAGCCGTTGAAAGTATTAAATTACAAAATAAGTTTTACTTGTTTTAGTGCTCATATTTAGTGTACTAATAAAATTATTGTTTATATTACAAAGCAACTTGATTGAAAACAAAATTTTAATAACTTTATGTCCATTTTTGGTGAACGTTTTTACCAAACGAAAATAAGCACAAAAGAAGCAAACGCAATGAAATGAAATTTAACTGGCTAAGCGAATACTTGGCTAATAAAATTAATACTAGCGCTCTAACTGAGTCCGTCATACGTCCAATTTACGAGATACGTCAGCAACTGACGCCACAAGCAATATATTGCTGCCTCAAGTCCACATCAGCTGAAGCGCTGGATCATATACTTATTGCATGTGCGGTATACTTTTTAGTATGCCTGGGACTCTACAAACTAACATTCTGGTTGTCGGTGTCGGCGTCGGCGCCAGAGTCAACGTCGTTATTAATGCCCGGCGCAGAAAAGGACAACAACAATGGCGGCACTGTCAGCAGCGGCTTGCGCAATGCCTTGCAAAGCGGTCTACGTTTGCGTAGCATTCATCTGCCAAAGGGAGCGTTAACAGGTCGCGTGCTTTTGGTCATCGCACATCCGGATGACGAATGCATGTTTTTTGGCCCATTAATATATACGCTGGCACAACGTGATGAGTGTCAGGTGTATGTGCTGTGTCTATCAAATGGTAAGCAATCAGGCCTTTTCCGTTTCCAATTCCCAATCAAGTATTGACATCATTATTGCCATTTCTGTTAGATTAATATTTAATACTAAATATTTGGGATTACACAGATCAATCATATTTTCATCAATAAATCGGCATTAAGTATCACCTACCCTTTCAGTATATACATTTATGTTCTTAATTAAACTTTGTGGGATTACGAAACGGGAACAAGCTTAAATAACTTTTATTCTGAAAATCTCAGTCATTATTAATCAATTATTATTGTTCAGGCAACCATGAACAACAGTCGCAACTGCGAAGGGAGGAGCTGTTTCGGGCCTGTAAGCGACTGGGTGTCACCGAGTCGAATGTTATCTTAGTGAATGCCACTAATTTGCCAGACGATCCGAACTATGAATGGCGACCGGATGCAGTTGCCAGCTTTATATTGCATACCGTTGAGAGTCTTGATATACAAGCGATATTAACCTTCGATTGTGATGGGGTCAGTTCGCATCCCAATCATTGTGCTGTGTATTATGCGGCTGCTTCTTTGTGTTTAGCCAATTTATTGCCTAAGGGTGAGTCACGGGTTGGCAGCAGCAGCAATAACAACAACAACAACAATAATAATATATCCATATCATCTACAAAACAGACCGTAAGCTAAATTGCACATGTTTATTGTCATGTTAATTGTGGCGCTGCTGTTGCTAATATTACGTTTGCTAATTATAGATTTAATAATAATTTGTTGGATTTTTTATATTGCCATTGCAGCTTGTAAGTTTTATACGCTAGATTCGATCAATTTGGTACGGAAATATTTGTCAGTCTTCGATTTGCTTTGCACGTGTCTTATGTCCACACATTGGTATGTAACTCCCTGATATACCTTTAAATGATTTATTATATATCTACAAACTGCTGTATATTGTATAGGTGCATTCTTAGCTGGAAGCAGGCGTCCATTGTCAGAGGTGCAATGATGGAGCACCAATCACAAATGAAATGGTTTCGTTGGCTGTATATCTACACATCGCGCTATATGTTCATCAATTCAATACGCGAAATAAATCCCTCGGATGTTGAACTGGATATGCAAATTCGCGATAATTAGTTGTGGCCAAAATTTATATTGTTTTAAAAATTAATGTATTGCGTAGAAAATACCAAAAGACAGACTACCTTCTTATATGAATGCTTGACCGTAGCGTCGAGTTATCTTTCTTTTCTTTGAAACTGACGATTCTACTATATTTTATATTATTTTAACATTAAAAAAACTATAAATGTAAGTGCTTCAATCTAGCCAAATTCAAATGCTTAGTTATGAAGCTTTTGAACATGAAAATGAACCAGGGAACAATACATAAAAACCATATGCAGTCCAAAAATTAGAAACACTTACATATATATATCTTTGAGTATTGATTAGATAGCTCTTAATGCTTTATTATTATTTATTATTTATATTATGTCCAAGAGAGCAATGTTCCAAATGTGCATTACGATTATGTTGTTTAATTTATCCAATTTGTTTCCTTTCAAAGCTAATGCACATACCCTATATAGTTATTGCGTATGTAAATTTGTAAAATAGTTTGTTGTAAGCAGCGAAGTACAATATAATAATATTTATATGTATAAACGTAAATAGTTTGTAATGAGAGAGATCAATAGATGCTGATGCATCATACACACACACACTTTATTAAAATGTTTTTGGCTTAGCTATTTCTGTTGCAACATTGAAAACTCGTTGAATGTTATATGAAAATTTTTTTTTTTTTTATTTAAGACGGGCTATTTCTGTCTGTACACAGCATAGGCTATTCTAATTAACAAAAAATACTTATTTCCTCAATCTTTTTGATTTTGAAAGTTTTGAAATTTTTTTTTGAACAATCCCCCAATGTTAGCATCTTCCGAGTTATTAACGATGATTTTGCGCAACCCTACATTAGATTCATGCTGCGCACATTTGAATGCATCTTCTAATTTGCTCCATGGATAAGTTTTGGCAATAAATTTGTGCATTGGCGCACGCCCAGATTTCATCAGTTGTAATGCCGTTGGATACCTATTGAAATTTCAAAATTAATTGGGGAAAAACAATTATAAAGTTGTATATCCGCTTACATGTTCGCAGAACGAAAGCTTGGTATAAGCCGTATGTTTTTCATGAGAAGGTCAAGGGCATTAAAACTGGCACATTCTGATTCACATTCGGCTAACACACATACACTGCACGGCTGTAATGCCATGATGGCCAAATTCATGGACATCGGTGATATGGCACAGTTTATGACAGAGTTCGGCCACTCGTTGAACTTGCTGTAAACAGATTCCAGAACTTCACCGAAAAGTGCACTTGGATCAAAGTGTATAGTATTAAAATCAAAATCCTGTTTTATTGATTCTAGAGATGATTCCATTGTGCTAGCAATTGTCACTTTTTTGGCACCAACCGCTGAAGCACACATAGCTGCTGACACTGCTGTAGGACTGGAACCAATGATAAGAACATTACTGTTAGGTGTTATATTTGCTTTAAAACAGGCTTGACAACCCATCGCAAGGGTTTGAGTTAGGGTACCCTCTTCCATTGATATGTTATTAGGCAGACGATGACAAAGGTCCGCCGGATGTGTTTGATGGGTAGCCAGGAAACCATTGTAGACTAAGTCAGAGCATATATTATATAGGCCCTGCTTGCAGAATGCACAAATGCCGCAGGACAGGGCCGATTCCATAACAACACGATCCCCAGGATGCAAATGATGAACACAACTTCCCACTTCCTCCACAAAACCTGTGGCATCGTGACCCAGAGTCATGCCCTCCAGTTCACTATTGGCATTCTCATATACATGTATATCCGAGCCGGTTAGGGCTATGGAGCCAGTGCGTATAAGCACATCTAAAATTAAGAATGTAAATTTGTATATTTGTATAGAAAAGGGTGGTATGTATTACTTACCAAATTGCTTGAGATTTGGTCGCGGTTGATTCACTCGACATATATGATACGATGTTGGTATACGTATAATCTCTACGGATCTCGAGTATTGTTCTTCGGGATGAGTTTGTTGTATTTCCGCTGCCTCACTTACGCAGGAGACATAGCGTCTGCTGTGCGACAAATCACTATGCATGCGCATATTGTTCAGAATTAATGAACTCTTAGTTAGGAGTTTATTTCTTTCTACCTTAGGGCACAAGTAGAAACACATTTAGTTTATAGAATATATTATTTCACATACTACATATACCTTTATCTTTATTGCCGCCTGGCATTTTTTTGCATATAGCGGGAAGCTTCTTCTTGGGCTTTTCGTAACTTGGCCTTTTGGCTTTTGGCTCGTCTTTTTGGCATTTTTTCCTTGGAAACTTGACTTCATCGCACTTAAACTCTTTTTTTGCCGACCCACAACTATCGCCTCCTAGATCGGAATAGCAATCAGTTCGTAGCCCCGTTCGGGCTTTTATATCCTTGCGATTTTTTGGGCCTTGTGCTGAAAGTGCATTGCACTTGGCGTTGGAAGCCTTTTTCTCTTTTTTGTTTTTACCCTTGGATTTTGTGTCCTTGGACTTTTTCGAATAGTTCCTTTCAATTGCGAGACGTGAGCCCAAACCTTTTATACCCCAGGCGCTCATTTGCGTTTTTGAGGGAGCACCGCCATAACGTCTTCGTACAAGAGTTGAGTAGATGGTAAAGCGCGGAGGTGATGAATTCGTTTTGGTCGTTACCGGACAATTAGTACAGACGCTTTCCTTAGCTGGCTTTGAGCTGTAGTTGCGACGCACGTGTGGTATAGACCAGGAAACGCGGTTGCAGCTTGCGGGGTACTTTTGATCTAGCTTGCTCAGAGAACACTTTTGTGATGTTGCTCAGGGATGTGGACAGGGAACGAGAATGGGGGAATTTGGACAACGGGCTAGCAAATGTGGAATATTTCTTTTTAGCCGCGCAAGGATCCTTCTTGTCCTTGCCATCCTTGCCTTTACCATCTTTTCCTCCTTTCTTGAATTTGGCGCAAGGATCCTTCTTGTCCTTGCCATCCTTGCCTTTACCATCCTTTCCATCTTTTCCTCCTTTCTTGAATTTGGCGCAAGGATCCTTCTTGCCTTTGCCATCCTTGCCTTTACCATCCTTTCCATCTTTTCCTCCTTTCTTGAATTTGGCGCAAGGATCCTTGCCTTTGCCATCCTTGCCTTTACCATCCTTTCCATCTTTTCCTCCTTTCTTGAATTTGGCGCAAGGATCCTTGCCATCCTTGCCATCCTTGCCACCCTTGCCACCCTTACCATCTTTTCCATCTTTACCCTTCTTGAACTTGGCGCAAGGATCTTTCTTGTCCTTACCATCCTTGCCACCCTTACCATCTTTTCCATCTTTACCCTTCTTGAACTTGGCGCAAGGATCTTTCTTATCCTTACCATCCTTGCCACCCTTACCATCTTTACCACCTTTCTTAAACTTGGCACAGGGATCCTCCTTGCCTTTACCATCTTTGCCACCCTTACCATCTTTGCCACCCTTACCATCTTTACCACCTTTTTTGAACTTGGCACAGGGATCCTCCTTGCCTTTACCATCTTTGCCACCCTTACCATCTTTGCCACCCTTACCATCTTTGCCGCCTTTTTTGAACTTGGCACAGGGATCCTCCTTGCCTTTACCATCTTTGCCACCCTTACCACCAGCGTCCTTTTTGCCTTTGCTGTCTCCTTTAGCACATGGATCTTTACCTCCTTTCTTAGCACTGGCTGTTATCTCTTGCGTCTGTAATTCCGCCTTCTTTTTGGGTTCCTTCTTTGGTGGACGCTTACATTTGTCTTCTTTGCAGGGATCGTCCAGCGGACATGGCTTCGGACATTTCTTTTTTGGCTTGATAATTGGATGTTTGCAGCCGTCTCGCAAATGCGGGATTGGAATGTCAGTCTCGTATGTATCAGGCAATGCTTCGGGACTCGCCGATGCGAGCTCCGGGCGGTGATGTTCCATTTTCATATGCTTCTGTGCCTGATGGCGTTTTAATGCCATGCGGGCTTCTGCTGAAACTTTTCCACTGTTGTAATTGGTTAAGTCATGGCTGGCCGTGGTTTCGGTTGGTTGGAATTTTTCCTGTGGCCCCACATCTTCGATTAGGTCTGGCGAAAAGCCTCTTTGCAATGCGGTACTGCAAATGTTGGCTGCTATCGATGTGACTGTATCGTTGTATTCGGGCAGGTGTTCCTCAGTCAGCTTATCCGGGTTGAGCTTCTCAGCGTCAATCTTCACGGTTCCTTTGATGAGAGCATTGAACCGAAGGGGCACTGTATGTAGAGGTACGTGGGATGGATCTACCTCCACTTTGGTTTCTAAGAATACCATAGCATCTTCGCCTAAGCATGGCGTAGTGTGTCTTGCTTTGTCCCCATATAATATGGCATCGCGGACATTGGTCATATCCATTTCAAAAGACAACTGCATCGATGAGATGGCCATCTCATTTAACCGCTTGCCTAGACTATGTGGAACTTCAATACTAATTTGTTCCACCTTTGGCTCTGCCTCTGCACTTGGGGCTTCCAATTGTTTTATGCTATCGGCGCTTATCTGGGTTTCTTGTGGATCGCCCAAGGGCAGGGCTGCAGGCTGCGTCTGTGGTGTGTTGTTGGGCGAAGTGTTGGGACTTAAGGGCGTGGTAGTTGGTGCACTTGGCATGTTTGGTGTGCACGGAACTGGATTCATTGGGGCCACATCCGTATTGGTGGAAATGGCCAAGCTCGGTTTTAATGCTGCGACAGCAGCTTGACTGAGATCCTCTTTATCCATACTAACACCAGACGCCTTTGTGCTCACAGCATCAATTTCCTCCTGGGTGTAGCTATCCCAGAATTGCATTGTCTCTATACTGGGTTCTGGTTGTTTCGTATTGATGGCAGGCGTATTGGTTTGGCCCTCAGCACGGTTATCTTCAATGATGCTGTTCGTAAATTCTTCAATTTCTTTAGAATGTTTACGCAACTGATAAATGGCTTGAAGAGTATGTTTCAAAGCCTCGCTATCCTGGTTTGCTAAGTCTAGCGGCACAATGACTATTCTCATTTGGTTCTCATCTCTATTCTCTGGTATAATAATGCCCACTGGCACTATGTTACTATGTGTACCCTCATTGCTATCTGGGGTTCCGCTGAAACTGATCCGTTTTCGCAGCATATCCACATTAGTATTGAGGGTGAACACGCTTGCGGATCGCTGCGAATACAACTGCACATGTATCATCGTTGGCACAGATGGCAGTAGCTCCGCCAGCTGCGGTGGCTGCCAACAGACACAGTTCGAGCATATCTTCTTCCACTGCTTACAACTACCGTGGAGCAAGCGGTGGGGTCGACATATTGGTGCGTGGTAGCTTAAGCATCGAGAGATCTGTGACAAATATGTAGCCATGCGATTTGTTTATTTATAAATTTTTAAATATAAAATAAAAAATTTGTTCTGTAGTTTAATAACTTTTTTTGTTCCTAAATTTTTTGTTCAAACTTAAAATTTTGGTATTTAGAATTTTGTAAAAGTTTCAGGCCGACGAATGAAGAAAGAATGAAATACTTTTCAATTCATAAAAACTAAATACAATGTTTCAACTAAATTTCAAAGCCTACTGTGTGGAAATTTTATACTTATATGATGCTATCAACTGATTACAAAATTACAATAACTTTTATATAAAATTTCAATATACTTTTTATTTTATTTATTTACTGCGGATGTTCTCTTAACCCAAATAAATACTACGATTATCCAACACGCACGGAACGAATGGACCGAGGACTATACGGATAGTCTAAATAATAAAAATCAATTTTTTACATTGTTATATATATAATATTACGAGTTTATTCCTATAATATATATGTATATATATATTATGCTGATTCATACAGATGTACGGAAAGGATTATATCAACTCAGCTTTTGGTGTACATTTATACATCGAATTTTAATATATATTTATATCAACATAGATTGATATTTATTTAATAATATCCATATATTGATATTTATTTATTAATATTTATATATTGATATTTATATATTAATATTAATATACCACAATATACGTAGAACGCCATTTTTTGCTTCTCACATACAATTTTTTTTTAATATATTTTTAATTTTTAATATATAAATATATAAAATAAAATAAAATTAAATATCTGGGTATATAAACATGCACGTGTGACATGTTTGTGACACTTTGTATATATATATATATCTTTGCAAAGTGCTATATATATATAACATTTATATATTAATGAATAGATGAAGAGATTTAGACCTACATCTATAGAACAAAAAAAGATGTATGTGAATGTTTTTCAGATTCTTCTATAGCTTGCACAAGCTAGTACTAGTGCATAGATTATAAATTGTAAGACTTACATGAAGGAAATGAGACATTTTACCAAATAATCGCATATTTGAGCTCGATTGTTTAATTCGCAATATTGCTTAAGTGTAAGTGTACGTGTAATGCAATTTGATTGCGTTAAGTAAATTAAACTGATACAAAAATTTGGATATGAAAACTATTTCTGTGCTTTTGTTAGGCTTCAAAATGCTTAAGCTTTGCATTTAAAACATTGGACTCAAATTTAGAATTTCGATTTAATATTGTATAAATTTTTTTGGGTGTGAAGTCGGTAAGTTGTGTGTAAAGACTAAATAATATACTATTTAGTTTATTTGAACTGAACTGTGAAGGCCAACTACGATGATCAACAAATTGAAACAAAGGGAATACATTTTATATTTGAATTTATATACATCCAGAACACAAGATCATTTCTAAAATACCCAAAGGTACTACTACTAATCGGTTTGCTTTTGCTCAGTGGCCCTGAATCCGACTTCATTATGAGTTCCATTATGATCACATGAGAGTCTAAATCAGCTTTATACTCGCCAACTCTCTAGTACAAGCACGAGTAGTACATACTGACATATCAATTGTTGGTACTACAAAAACTGCCCATACCCGAGTTGCATATTAATTAACCGACATTGTCTACCTTCAGATTTAGATTCAACATTGTGTTTTGGTCTACTCAATGGGCACTTGGTCAGTCAGTCAGCTCATCGCTTGCTCAGTTGTCGTTTGCGGGGGCCTCGAGTACTTGGCTATTGGTCTGTGCTCGATTTGTGCGTTTGCTGGCAACGGTTTCATCTTTGGGACAAGTCATAAGATATTGAAAATGTCGCGACTGTCTAGTTCCACATATAGTTCCATATGCCTTCTGGTATTGCTGCATGTAAGCGCGAATAAACATTTACGAACAATTTATAAAATACAAATGTGTAAAAGACGAACTGCCCTTATAAATATAATTCCCTTATTAATGTGGAAAATAATAAAGATTAAATAGATAAAGGAAACATAAATAACGAAACTAAACAAATTTTATATTATTTAGTAAGTTAATCCTAACTTATGACTGTTTAAACAACTTGGGAATTTTTAGCATACAGTTCGTGTGTAGGTGACAAATATGCCTTGGAGTACGTTGTTTGATTTCCCAAATAATAATTACATACTGTGCCCTTGACTTTAAGTCCTTCAAATAGTTTAAACATTATAAAACTTACAATTATTTGCAAAGCCGATTGTTTAAGCTTGTTTAATTGATCTTCACACGGTTTCTTCAATTATTTTATTATTAGAATTATAATTGTATTATAATATTATATACACTCCCTCATACACTCGTACAAATATAAAGGCGGATATGTTGGTCTATATACACTCCCTATATTTTAACATTAGAGATGTTTAGTGTCACACGTTGAAAAAAAAACAATGATTTTAAGCTAAAAATGTAATATACATACATATGTAGTTATAAGTTACCCTCAGTTGGAGATCATAAAAATAATATAACTATGTATAAATAGGCAGTGGTTCCGTCTTTACATCGCTTAGTGATAAACTATACTCCTTATTATAAAGAGTTATATACCATTCGAAAGGTATTTTGATGCTGAAGAGCATTCTAATTTTAGTCAGTAAAATATATAAATAATATAATAAAAGACGAGGAAATCAATTTGAAAGTGTCCCTAGAACTAATGCCAATACATGGATACATACTTTTGATCGAATTCACACGATGTGTAAAGAAAGGCTGTATGGCTTCACGCTCTACACTTTTCAAACGTGAAAGAGGTAGAAGCATTTTTTCTTTAGTTTTGTGCAATGCAATATGATACAATTAGTTAGAGCGAAATGGCTATGTTCACTCTAAGCTTAGGCCGCCAGATTAGATTTTAAAACAAAAAGTGCTGGCAGCACTTAAAATCAAAATAATACAAATCGATTTAGTGGTTCAATTTCTATCACTAGGCGAACACTAGCAATAACTAATGGCACAGATCTTGAGTGTATTCTTTATGTGTATAAGTAGATACTTTAGTGTATAGAATGGTATAGTGATAAAATTTCCATGCTTATTAAATGATTTTACTATCACTTTTAAATATATTGTTATACATACATATTAACTTATAGATATTCTCATATATATATTTATATTTCATTTATGAATGTATTTTCACTATCACTTTTAAGGACCTTGAATATATTATGACATACTATATATATATAAATGAGATGCATATAATAGATAAATATGTATATTTTTGGTTTAATACACTAATTTCAATGTATCTGAGCGGCTCGACGTCATTTCATTAACGCTCGTCGCGTGTTTTTCTTATATGTTGTATACGATTGCTTCGGCATATGGAATGGCATATTAAGTTGCATGTCTTTATATGGTCGGTTATTAATCTTGAATTATTAATATGATATTCTTTATTTCAATGCAGTTCGTCCTGCTGCTGTTTCTGACGACGAATCGTGGAGCAACGGCTAAGCCCACTAATGGGAGCCTGGCTGCGGTTGCACCTGCCTCTACATCTGCCTCTACAAATACACATATTGTGAGCTATGTGAATCCCCAGGGTGGGGCTAGACCACGTGAGGAATTTGATTTTGAGCGGAATAAAGCCGAGGCCACAAATTCCGCACAAGTGCAGCAGATGTTTGGCAGTCTGTTGCAGTTGCAAGGACCAAGCAACAATAGCTTAGATTCGGACGATGCGCCGCTTAGGGAGCGCATTACGCTGGATGATGAACTGAGCCTTGATGCGGAGATGGTTAGTGAACAGCACGAGAGCTCGACGGAATTACCAGATGCATGGCATCGCATCAAGTTAGCTATACCCGTGCTCGAGCCGGTAAAGCATTTGATAAATGCTGTGGGAGGTGGCGGTGTTAATGATTCACATGTGCGCACCAATTCACACCGATTGGTGGGTCACAGCGGGGTCCATCATGCGCCGCATCATAACGGTAATTCATCGTCTCCTGCCATTGAGACGGAGGAGGATCGAGAAACGGCCATCGATAGCACTGACTTCAACTTTCTCGAAACTTTGGGCACTGCGGGAACTGTATTGTGGGGCATGCTGCAGAATTTACGTAAATTATTTGCGGCCAGTGCTGGCAATGCGAGTACCGCTTTCTCTGGCGGTGGCGGTGGAGGCGCAGGTGGTGGGGGTGGTGCGTCTACTGTGGATACAGAGTAATTCAAGAAACTACGACTGGGACTGGTAATGTGTTCTGTGATTAATATTAGCGATTAGCTTGGAACTTTCAACGTTCTTTATACTAATAAAATATACGACAACAGTAAAATTAAAAATAATAAAAAAAACTTTGAAATATTTAAAAATTTTCAGATACAAGCGTTAAGCTGCTAGTGAATACCGAAAGCTGATGTTGGCGCCAGCGTAGATTCAATTGTGCCTGTTCCAAGACACGTCGTACACCGCGTGGGTAGTTCAGCTTTAGATCCCTATGGGAGTCTATAAATATTCTGAGCTGTCGATAGTCCCGTGTGCTACTGATATGCTGAGCAATTTGGTTGAGGAGACCAATCAATTCGCGCCTATTAGACGCAAAGCTTGAGAATAATAGGTAGACTAGATGAATATGCTGGCAATTCGATGGGAGCTTAAATACTTACAACTGCCGCAGCATATCAAATTTGAATACGAAAAGGTCCTTGGCTATGTGATAGCCTACATCGTTGCGTATAATAGCTCCAAAGATCTGTGAAACATCATGCTTGCGTATGGGTGACTTTTTACAGAATATCATCTTTAAATAGTGTTTCAGTAGGCATACATCGTGGGTGCAGGTCAGTGATGAAGCATCAATCGCTGCTCACTGGCCAGTGCTGTTGCGGTAGCGTTTCCACAAGAATTTCCAATCGGCCTTGTCACCATGCCGCATGGCTGTGCAGTAAACCACTGAGCGTAGATTCCTTGGCACAGGATTTATATCATCCGGTTGGGATGACGTGACCCACTGTTTAAAATACCTTCGGGCGCACTTGACACAATCCTTATGACCCAAGCGACATGTCCACGAATTGATCAACATCTTGTGTGCCACATGGATAACTCTATTTGTATATTCATGCATGCCATCCAGATGACAGTAAATGGGCTCCAGCAGATGGTACATAAGGCACTGCGAAAAAAGCAAAGTTAGTATTACGAATTATGAGTATTAAAAAGTATATGACTAATTTTGGCTTCACCTTCTCGAGTAAATCTTTATGATTTATCCTTTTTTTTTACCAACCTTAAACTGCTTTAACTTTGATGTTTGTCGAATGATACGCTCACCGGCTGTCAGCTGATCCAATGCTGCACGCCAGGGCATGTATTCCTGCTCATATTGAAGGTATGTCAACAGCTCAAAGGCCAATGTATAGCGAAAGTGACCACTCCAAGCCAGAGCCAGGGAATCGTCTATTAACTGAGCACGGTTCACGACATGAATTTGCCTATGATCACTATGTAATGCTCCGATGAGGAGCTCCCAATTTCTAGTGTCATAGTTTACGCGATATGGTGTCGTAAGTTGGACATTGAAGATAATCCATTCATCCCCAGCGGCCAGCTCCTGGAGTTCTAGGGGCAAAGATTCTTGCATTTCATTGCAGCGTAACCAGGCACGTGGCTCGATGGCTAAAAAATTGGAATGAGGCTGAGTTGTAAAGCTTATTGGGACAAACCAGCACGATTCGGGTTCTAATAAATGATCCCTTTTATTAAATGGAATAAAAACGTCATCCATAAGATATCGACATTGCCTGACAGTCGCCGATGCCTGATCATATTGACGTGTCACAGTTATCAATGGTATTCCTTTTTGCAGAGTCCATGTGTCCATTACGGTTTGCACATCCAAGTCATCAGGCATGCTGCCATTTATATGCGCCGCCTGCGTTAATGCGTCCCACAAATCTTTCTGTTTTGCATTGCCATATGCATGCCTCAACAGATAAGAGTTGATACCTTTGCGAAAGGCATTGTCCCCTATGAATATGTGCATCATCCGTATAGTTATGGCACCTTTCCTATACGTAATTGAATCGAAGAGATCAGATAATTGACTGGGTAGGCTTACTGCCTGGTGGATGGGTCTCGTGTTGCAATACGAATCGGTATGGAGTATGGCGAGCATATTATCCAACGAATCTTCATCATATGAATGCCAATGGCTGCACAACCTTCCAGTGGACAACGTCGCCATGTAGGTCGCAAATCCTTCATTCAACCACAGATCATTCCACCACTGCATGGTTACAAGGTTGCCAAACCATTGGTGTGCCAACTCATGAGCTATGATGCTGGTCACATGCTGTTTGTCCACTTCTGATGAAACGTCTTCTGCATAAAGAGAGCGATGCCTCCCGGTAATAATCAATCCCCAGTTTTCCATAGCACCCGCACTAAAATCTGGTACAGCAAGTTGATCCAGTTTGGGTAACTGATAGCTAATATTAAACATTAGTTCATAGAATTTCAATATCCGTGGTGCAACCTCAGCAGCATATCTGCATTGTTCAATCGCTGATGCCCTTGCCCAGGTTGTAAACTTTAAACCTCTATGATGGCCACAATCAGACGCATACCCCTCAAAATCGTTTATACTAAAGGCTACCAGGTATGTGGACATTAGCTCAGTTTGCTTAAAGATACTCCACACCCAGTTTGGTCGTCCGCATCTATAAATCTTAAAAATTGTTTTCAGTTCACAACTAAAGCAAAAATTCCAAGTTTGTTATCTATAATTACTGTACTTACATATCTATAATTTCTGTGATGGGCATGTTGCTGAGTGCATTGTACTGCAGTGATGACCTAGGGTTATCTTAAAAGTCGACTTGAAGTCCGGTTCATCGAAGCAGGGAAATGCGGCCCGTGCATCTGCGGGCTCGAATTGTGTCACCGACATAAACCTGCAGGTTTGCAGGTATATTTTGTATGGTATATTATGGATCTTGCGCTCATCACCAGTTTTTACTTACTTGATGCTTTTGCATTCATCGCGGTAGGTGCTAACGTAGTAACCAGACATGGAGCGTCCGAGTCTTGACCAGAATTCCATATAAAGTAAATAGCGGAAATTTGGCCGCAAATTTGTTTTAAGATGCATGGTATAGAAATCATACTTTGTGTTACGTTCCACATTAGAAATTCTTATAATCTTGTTCCTGTTTTTTTGGTACAATGTGGTGCAATTAGCGGCAACATTCAAATTGGAAGCCACGTGCAAAGTTATGTTGCGGGTTGCTTCGATAGTGCGCAGCTCTATTTCGACATCGCCAGTAAATAATAAACGTGAGGGATCTTCCAGATGTGTAATTATACGTAGCTTATAATGTACCGGCACTACGGATCGTGGCAAGCGATAATAATCGTAGCTGGCGTAGCAAAAAGTCGCAAATAAGAAGCTCAATAGTATAAACGTACGCATTTCAAAACGAGCGTCGAACGTTTTTTTTTCGATTGAAAATTCATTGCACAATGCTGCCATATGTCAAAAATAAAATGAAATGTTACAAATTCTGTTAATTAACATGCAACAACAGCAGTGGGCGGTAAATAACAGCATTGAGCTGCCGCGTGCAGCTGTTATAACAGGCTGTTAAGTATTCTGTTAGCTAACAGGTACAACAGCTGTGCCTATATAAAATCATGTTGGCAGGCCGGCACACATGCTCGTTTTGTTTTCCCTTTGGTCAGTTTATCCGCCGCTGCTGTTGAAATCGGACACAATAAGTTAGATCAACGCATGAATTTATAAACAATTTTTAAAATACTAGTACGCAATGCGCCTAATAGTAAAACAAATATAATAACAATTAAGTGATTTAAGTGCCGCGCGTATTGTATACATTTCGTTAACGTTTTTTTTTGCAATACTCTTGAGTTTGTTTCGTATTGTGTGGCGCGTTTAACCAATGCGAATGGTTGGCACAAAGCAAAGAACGCTAAATGAGCGTGTAAACGCTATGAATGCAAAAATGTAAATAAATAAACCAGCGCTATCTGCTAAAATTTAACAATAATATAAAAAATAAAGCGAATCCAAGGTAAGTGCTCTAGCAAACAAGTCAACGAAGGCAATTGGTCAACAAACGAACAAATTGGCCTAAACAATGTTATAACATACAATGCGAACAGCTGTTTTAGCGTCTCTGCTTCTTCTCTTATTTTGTTTTTGTTGTGTGTTTATAGTTGCTGCCTGTGTGTTGTTGAATATGTGTGCTTACATATGTCGTGTTATTTTGTAATGCTTATAATTTGCTTAATTGCTTTCTCTCCTCTCTTACAATTGAACTATTGCTTTGTTTATTATTGCTATTACCAATAAACACAGCGCGCGCCATTTTTGACGTCAGCCAACAGTCGGTAGCCGCCGTCGTTGCTGTTGCTACTTCTGCTGGCGGCTGCTAGCGTCGGCAGAGCAGGTAGTCCAAAAGTTGCTAATTTGTTAGTACGTCAAATAGACATGTGCAACATTAGCTTAGGCTGGTTCCGTCAATTATCCAATTGGAAAATTGTTGTATTTGTGTATTGTGTGTTTAACTTTGCTTCTTAATTTAAAGGGGCCAACAAGCATGTTGTTTCTACATCTTTAGCAGTTTATAAATAAAAGAAAAATCATTCTGTATGTTCCATTGATACAACTATTGAAAATATACTTAAATATTAGTCTTAGTAAAAGCGTAGCGGTATTTTTAGCATGTTAAAGTCGGAGACTTGCTAAGAAAACTGCCAACACATTTTATTTACTTTCTGTTTATTGGCACAACAGCAACTACAAAAACAAAAAACACGCACACAAAACTTTACATATGCGAAAAATGAGAACAACCCACAGATTTGATGACGTCGCCTGGGCGTCAAAAAGACTGTCCCAGCCGGTTGGCAGCCTCCGTATCTTTGCGACTACTGTTCAATTGTGTTCTGCCAATTTTTGATTTATGTTGATGATCAGATCTGTTCAGATAGTGGGGCTTGTAAGTATGTACATACTTTAAAGTGCCTTCGCATTGATATTTCTTGTTGTTTCAATCTTTTTAGTTGACGTTTATTATTTACGTTTATTATTTAGGTTACGTTTATTATTTAAAAAAAATATGTTCAGTTTGTTAATTTAACAAATTCTATAGTGTTGACTTTATATGGAAGAAAGTCACATTCTGGCTATAATATTCTTTCAATACTTGGCTGATACCGTATATACGGAAACGTTTTTTTGTGGAGAAAACAAATCAATCATAGATAAATAAATGCATATCACTTAACATAAAATAAACACTTAATTTTCGTCTCGCCATAAAATGTGTTATATTAGTTCATTAACAGTTTGCTTAAGTTAGTAAGTTATATACAAATTATTAATATTATATCTTAACAACTACTGTTCGACCCATATTTAAGCACTAAAATATAATTAATATATTTATTTTCAACCTTGCAAAGTATCATAATCGTTATATATATATATATAGGGTTCCGAGAATAAACAGAAAAAGATATTTTATTTAAATTTATTAAAAAATCCATTTAAATGACCTATTGACTTAACTTATGATACAGATTACCCCTCGTTACTCGTAAGAATTTTTTACTCTTAATTGATCACATTATTAGGAGATAAGAATAGACAAACTGTTATGGCTAGCATTCATAATCTTAATTGTTCGTGAATTAGGGATTTCTGGTGACAAACAACTTTAAATGTATATGACCGAGCAAACATATTATTTTAAGAGTTTCAACAATGTATTTTGTATTGCAACTAATTAAACAAATCTTGTCTTTACAGAATATAACTTGAAGCTCGTCACGTTAACTCTTTTTCGATGGGTTGTCCAACGTAGCCGATAGGCGGCGCTTGTTGTTATCGTTGGGCTTTGTGATTGTTATCGGACAATGAACGGAATGCGTCTGGTTGATGTTTGTTGGCGTTACATGAATTATGAACAGTTCGGCTTGTGTGGCGCGTAAGGGTTAAATAGAAGTGGATTTTATGATTCCAAAATTGATTGTAAACTAAAATAAAGGCCCTATGGAACATGCCCGTGGATATGCATAAGAACGTTTCCGTACAAGTTGATAGTGATTTTGCTTTGTTACTACCAAGCGGTGTTTATGAAATCAAGAAAATGGAACCACGTTCAAAAATACGAACAATTATTGTGTTTTGCCTCTTTTTAGCCATTGCTGGCATCATTGGATTTGGCTACTTCTGTCAAGATCAGGTAAGTGATATATTGATTATCTCTAATCTTCGATCGTATCTATTTTACACAGGAACCATAAATCTTATTTTTTACTGTATTTTTTGTGGTTTTATTATTTGCATTTTATTGTATATATTGTTTTGTATTCTGTTTATTGGCGCCAATGCAAATAAGCTAGAAACTGTTAAATTTCATAATTTATATTGCTGTTTGCATTTAATTAAAATTTATTTTTGTTTCACAAGCGATGTTTGGAATTTTTGGTGTTTTAAAAACTTGTTTTAGCCAAGCTAAAAATTTATTATCTTGTATTTCTCTAGCGGATTACAAGCGTCTTTTGATGCACACACACAAATCCCAAACAATTCACCAAATTTGAAAGCTTTTATTAGTTGAACAAAACAATTTGTTTACATCAAAAAGTTTTCTTCTTGTTTTTTTTTGGATTATATTGGCGCCGAAAAACTTTTAATAAGCATTGGCACAAAAGGTGCTAGAAAAAGCTTGAAATTTGGACCTACTGCCATATTTGTTTATTGTGGTTTTGTTTATTGAAATCTCTTTATTTCTATCTATAACACATTTTATTTTACATTTGGATACATCCTAAAAGTCTTTGGTGTCTGATCATTTTAAAATCGTTAAATAACATCATGGTGAACTTTCCACTCAACGTGTTCTAAATAAATGACGAGATCACTCTTATATTACTGATTTAATGAACTTGACGTAAAGTGTAGAAATATCTGTCCATAAAAGCGAATACCAAACATTTTATTAACGCCAAGCAGCACACTTTACAACGCCCTTAGGACGCATAAAGTCTGAACTCACCAGCCCATCTTTCAGTTTACAGCTACATTAATATGGATGCTCCCGTGTGTCTGTGTGTGCCTTTGGTATACATATATGTAAATTATCAATTAATCTTCGAGTCGAGTCGTCTCTAATATTATCACCTATAAATTCATTAGGCAAGTTCATAAATTTCCAAATCAGTGCGCCTCCTATGCATTTCAATTTTACGAAAAGAGACTGCGATGATATATATATATATATATATATTTATATATACATATATGTATATAAAGTACTTAAGATATTAGCGTATTGCATTAACTTAACGGTTCATAAAAGCAGAAGGTTGTCGATTCATAATAATCTTTTTATTACTGAACTAATACAGTACAGTAGAACAATTCCCAAAAACAACTAAGACTTTTAACCAAACATTTAACTAATACAATCAGAATAGCACTAAGACCTCTTCCAACTAATCGCTCAAGAACATAAATCTCAGAAGATTTTAATAAAATAAAATCGCATTTTGACGACTTGTCCACAAAAAGTTTACCAACAAACACTGGTTAAAAGTCTTAACAACACTTACCCTCTATGTTTTCTCCACCCTGTTGACATAAAAGAATATCCAATTACACATTCCCTAATCCTAATTACAAATCCAACCATTAATAAATATTTAAATACATAATGTATTATATAATACAATAATATAAAAATAGTAAAATATATAAAAACATGGCAATAAATAAGAATACTTAATAATAGTAAAATATATTATAATAAATAATAATAGCTATAAACTGCTTCAACTTAAAATGAATCAACTGCTGAACCTGCAATTTCGACCCCACCTCGATTGGTGATTCACCAGCGTAAACCACATAATTTGCTTACCAGCTCTGCATCCTGGCAAATAGCTTTTCAGCCAGTTCAGACTGAAATTAGAATGTACTTCTTATATAATAGATAAATCGTAAATTTAACAAGAGGTTAAGGATAAAAAAATACCTAAAATTAAATAAGAATGAATACTGAAAGGAATAATAAATCTTTTATATTAGGGATTACTTCTCACATCAGTGAACCTATTCCTAAAATACAAATTATTAATGTTTTACTTTGGTTTTCCTAAGAAGTAATTTTCCCCTTTTCAGTTTTTTCTATTTTGGCATAATCTTATCAAAGTTAATATGCCTCTGAAAATACTCTTAGAAATATTTGAAAGTCTGCATAGACATGAATAATATATACGCAATGTATATATCAACATTTTTTAGGGGTGTGTGAATGTTTGTTTTTCGTTTTTAAGAAATTTCGTTGAAACTCAAATAGAATGGCAAATTTATTTAAAAAAGATGATTTCCCTAGAACAAACACTACACAAGTCGCTTATCAGCAGCATTTATTTTCAATTTTCTATATTGTATGTGAAAAATTGAGCTATTGCTCCTTCATTTAGCTAATTTGCAATCTTGTTTTGTTCATCATTATATATGTGTCTATATATATACATAGTATCTATATATATAGCGCAGTACTGTTAAACATTTTTTTTCTAAACAAATTGAAATAGTGCACAAAGTGACATTAATTGGTCACAGCTGCCAGTTGGGACAACACGCGATCTTGAATGTGGCTGTTCCTAGCGAGACAACATGGCAGACACCATCAGTGGAACACCACTGGGTAGAGACCACGCCCAGCTGTTGTGGTGGTGCTTCAAAAATATGTTTCAAAAATAGCTTAATTACTGACGCGTTACGACAAATGAAAAGTGTAGCGAAATAAATGAAAATCGTGCATTGCGTGGGCGCGTTGCGTGTCCAAAAAGAGCTACATTAATTTAAGCATTTTGATGCATCATATTCTCCATATATAATCCAGATTTATTTTGATGGGGGCAACAAGACTCATTAGGTTTCGCTAGATATATAAATATACATATATATATATATCTATTTGAATATTTATATGTCAATGTCAAATTAAGGGTATGTAAGTTGATGCTATAAAATGTAATAGAACCCATACGGTGAATGGTAATTGAGTCTTTTGTTGCAGTAGACTATGAATATGTATATGCCATTAAGTGATGACTGTAATTTAAGCTAGTTAATGTGTTATGATATCATAACTTAAATCTGAAATGCTATAAATAACATTTTGTAGCTCTGATTCGCATAACTTAAAAAATGAAATATTTATCTATAGCATTTACTTATGATAAGGTGCTAAAATTTGGTCTCTCTGAGCCATAGTGACCATACAAATACCCTTGAAGGAAATTGATATTTAGGATTTAACTAGCATTCCTTATTCTATTAAGTGTATCGCACTTGTCTTCTGTTAGTTGAGACTACTTTTTTGCAAATACCCTTTTTATTTTTTCTTTTATTTTTGTATTTTCTAGAACTGTTTGAAGAAAATTATTGTTTTTTTTACTTATTACAAGTTATTGCATATATATATTATTATTAGAACCTTATATGCTTATCTTATCAGATTAAATATTGTAGTTTTTGTTATATTTACAAGATTTCGTTTTCCAAACTGCTTATAGAAACCGATATATCCCAATGATCATGTTTGTAGCGCAACAGAAATGTGTTAAACTTATCAGACACTAAACCAACAAACAAAATTGAACGAATTTGCTCTGAATATTCATTAGCCCTGTGCCTCCACTTTAGCTGCGCTTTTATTTACATATTTACATATTTCCATTTATTCAAATTTCTACGAGGTAAGCGTCAAGCAAGCAAATAAAGTATAAAAAAGAAACATATAATAATAAAAATACGTTAAAAATATTCAGACGCTGTGTACGACTTTGTTGTTGTTTTTTTATAAAAAGCCATTAATTGAATGCGTCTGTTATTATTGTTTTTTTTTTTTGTTTGTTATTTTTTCTGTTGAAGTTGTTTTCATTGTAAATTTATCTCATTGCTTTGGGAAGGTGTGGAAAATTGTTACAACAAATTTCGAACGTACTTTTTGCATAATAATCCAAGGGTTAAGATACAAAGATAGATTGAAATAATGCAAATGGATCTGAAATGGTCTAATTGAGTTTCCTTCTATTTTTATTTTAAATTATTCGTTGTGATTGATAGACTCCCGGTTTTACGCACAGTTTTGAATTTGTTTGGCCAAATTTACAGGTGAACCTAGTGGAATGTTACACTAGGTTTATTTATGACTCTGCACGTTGGCCTGTTGTAAAATTTTTAGTGTCTATTTTCTAAAATATGCGTTCCCATGTGTCCGAAAGGCAAATGCTTTGTTTTACGCTTAAATTGTTTTTCGTTTTTCTTTTGAAAAACTTTCCAGCAAAAGAAGCTTTTCTTTTTATCGCCTTAACAACAAAAAATGCATATAGAAGTTAATGGGCTGAGCTGAATTTTTTGTAGGCGAAAGTGCGTCTATGGAGCGTTATATCTACGAGCAGGTTCCGATATTTATTGCTCTATTAGAACTGCAAGCACTTGTCTCTGCCTAAAACAGGCAACTGAATTTAGTTTTACTCATAAAATCAACTACGACAACGACAACGGCAGCCAATGAACATAATACTCGTATATATGATACACGTGTATCGGTCCCATCATCTTAGGTATTTTATTAGCTCAGATTTGGTTTATATCCACCACAGTTTATTACCATGTTAGATTTGTCTCTGCAGCTGTTTAATTTCCAAGGTGCGCCGCACTCTATTCAGTTTAATAGTGTGCCGGACTAACACATCAATGAGATACGAGCAAGAGGATGTCACTGTGTCCCTTCGGAAAGCAAACACAATCGTTAATTAAGCACCTTAAATATACAACTATACATCAGCATGAGATGGAAGCTCCTATTAGCTTGGCAAATCTTTGTTAGTTAATTTACTAATAACAAAAGTTTCTTTTCATTCAATTGGTTAAAACAGGTAAACTATGTACAGAAGTATTGATAAGTATTAAAAGCTTTCATTAGTTCCAATTGCATTTCTATAGTTTTTGATAAACATATTAATATAAAAGAGACTCTAAGAGCTCTAGTTTTTATTTTAATCTTCAGTGAAAAGAACAGTAAAGTATCTTTCAGATTTAAAGCTAAAATATTCGTATAACATTGTAAGCCAAACACTTATGCAACTCTGCCTAAATTGTGATAGTGAAAAATCACCTACATATATCACCTATATACATATATCAAATTTGGTGAATCTGGCTCTTAAAATCCTTAAGTTAGTGCCAATTATATAGACCGATAGACAGATGAATAGGTGAGAGAGATTCAATAAGTAAAGCGTACCTATATATTTATTTTATTTCTACTATTTTATTTACTTCTAAGATCACCAAGGCACAACCAAAGTTAAACTGCATTGAAAATCTATAATTTATTCGTTTTCATGCTGAATTGACAATTTCTAGTGAAATCACCTGCTCAGAACATTTGGAATCCCTGTTGTGCACACATTGGGACCATAGTTTTAGACGATCATCAACTCATTGATTAAAATTCTGTAATTCTGAAGAAATTTTAAATGGTTTCCTGGTGGGATTCATTGATTTATTACTACAACACAGAAATTGATAGTCGGTTGTAAATTATAATAATATTGTGATATAAGAAAACATCTTAAGTTTCCCAAGTTTCTTGATAATTTACTCCTGATAGTTCTAATTCGCAACAAGCTGAGAGACTGTGTTTTCATGTGTATTGTTGAAGATTAATTGCTTAAATTTAAACTGGCAATAATTAACACACATTCTGTTTTGCTCCACACAGACACAGTGCAATTATCAACAGTATTCTGTTCATGTGATATGTTCATTATCTTCCTAACGACCCGTAACGTAAGACCAGTGGCAAAAAAACAACATCAAAACAAAAACTATCAAGTCGAAACCAATTAAACTATCAGCAAATCTAAAATATGTACAAAAAAGCGCACATGCCAACAAATGTGCAGAACAGAGAGAAGGAAACCGTAAGACTGAGGGACAGAGAGCCAATGGAACCCGCAGAGTCAACTCTGCTATGGACTGATGAGAATGATGAGAATTGAGAGATACTCCGCACATGTCATAAGTCAGGAGACGCGTGTCAGCGGCACTTTAATGTGCTACCAACGGATCTAACAATGGGGCACATGAGTTTCATATTAGGTCTGCGGTTTATGAGATCTAAAACCAAAACCAGAGCCAAAACCACAAAATCATAATCAAAAACTGAAAGACAAAAGAGGGTTAAAAAATGATTCAAAAAATATCAACGAGCATTATTCACGCCTGTTTGAAGTTAATTCGTGCAGAAGACAGAAACAGAGAGAGGGATAGATCGCTTATAGAGTCAGTGGATATAACAGATATGTTTCCTATATTTCGTTCTCACTTTGATGTTAATTCATAATATCGTCTGGCACAAATTAGCCAAACTGACCGGCCAAACGTACCGGGTACCGACCAGGTCCAGACGCTAGTTTTTTTTTCTCTCTCTTCTGATAAAACTTTCCTGATAGCCTCGGACACAGTTGCTTTGTTTTTGCTTTTAAGGTTGGGCCCTGTGCCTGGTGGATGTACGAAAACCGGTTTTACTTTATCTCTCAGGTTATAATTATGTTTGTGTATATGTGTGTCTGAAATACCCTACACAACAGTATAATAAAAATAATTATATTAAGTTCGAAAAACTTAACATTCAGTGTATACTACTTATACCCATATATGGTATATATTAAATATACTTACCCTTTAGCCTTTTGAATAGATCAGCAATTTGCCTTAACTTCTAGTTTAAGCTCGCTATAAACAAATTGGTTTAGAGATCATCCGTTTTATTAGGGTATTACCTATTCGCCATAACAGATAAGCTATGTCTTTGTTGTTGGTGTTTTCTTTTGTTATTGAATGTCTGGCGGCCTTTTGTTTTGAAAGTAATGTAAGCTGATAGCCATTTATGAGCTTAAATGGCAATGCAGGTAGATGCCTTTTTTATGCCTTTGGGGTAGTTCATCAAAGAGGATCAAACGTTCGGCAGCGGCATCATCTACATAACAGTTTAACCTGGCTAAATGGCAAGCGGCCTGGTCAACTGAAGCTTCTCTTTCGTAGAAGAGAAGGGTAGAAGATACTCCAAAAGTTCACTGCCTAATCAATTTTCTAATTGGGTGGTATTTTTATATATATATTATTTATACTTACTTGTATTTCAAAAGATATTTTAACTTTCTTGTAAGGTTTTGAAATTATTGCTATAGACGCAGCAAATTTAAGACTCTGTTTAAATTTAACGAGTTTTTTTGCTCCTTTATAAAATATGCTAGAATACATTATGTATACCGCATCTGTAACTGCTGTGTGAGTTTTTCCGTTTCCATTTTAATTTCCATTAATTTCCATAGTATGCGGTGTTGTAATGTTCAGCATTTACCAATTATAAATTCAATTGAAAATGTTATATAATTTGCAATTAGCATTTTGTATTCAAATTGGATCAGTACTCTGTCTGCCCTTTTTGTTCCTGCTGAGCGCAGCAACATGTGCATTTAAGCCAAGGACTAATTGGACTAATTGAACTAATTTTTGGGCACAATAAATTAAAATCATTGTGTCATAATACGATTATTGGCATAAAAGTAGATGTCGCTGTTGTTTACAAAACTCTTTGCATGTTCCTGGATGCTTTACATGATTATATAGATTATAAGTATAAAGAGGAAATAAATACACGAAACAGATGAATCTTTTATTATTCACATAATATGATTATTAACAAAAGAGTATTATAATAATTAAAAAGATAAAAATTATAGAAGAACTTAGAAATATAATATAGAAATTTATGCAATTTCGCTGGATAGATACGTTCGATATATACCAGAAAATGTCCTGGAAAAGATCTTCGGGAACTTTTGAGATGATTTATGATATAATATTAATGTAGAATAATGATAATGTTCCTTAGTGAGTTTTAGTTTGGATTACAGTTCTCTAAAAATAATATTCATTGAATTTTATTATTATTACTTTTGCCTAGCATCCTTATTAGCCCAGGGAAAAAAAAGCAAAAATTATGGTAACAAAGTTTTGCATTGCATTTTGCTTGTAGCTCCATTTAAGAATGAAGCAAATTGTGCAATAAGCATCCAATTAAAAGTTTTCACACACAAGCCAAAACCCAAAGCAATCACAAAAAGTCGGAAAATTCTAAAAATGAGTTAGTATTGTGGTCGTATATAGACCGAGAAAACTGCAGAGAAATGTAACAATGGGAGACAACAACAATTCTATGAATAACTTTATACTGTCGCCTATCTAACGAGCTGCAAAAATGTGAACGTATTATATGGTATTGTATATACATATATATATATATATATATGTATGTATATACTACGGTATGGAATGAAGGGAAAAAGGATTTCCGCTTTGTTGCTTGAAATATGAGCAGAATTTGACAATAATATGATGATATTCAGTCTGTGGAAGGCATAGGAAAAAGCGCCTTGCAATTTATTATGAAGTGGAAAATGTGTTATATTTCTTGTAGACGCCACTGCCAGTGGCACTGTCACAGCGTAGCACAGCATGATAATCATCCAGCGTGCATATGAGTTTAATGATAATGAGGATAATGATAATTACACTAAATATAGGATGGCAAGAGCGATGTGACAATGTGAGAGGCGTGTTTGGATTTCGCAATTGCAATACGACTGCTAACTACATATAATACGATTTTATGGTTATGGTTTTTGCTCTCCGGCTACAGTTAAGTGGAGTGGAGTGGAATAAGACGATGGCGATGACGATGAAGAACAACAAGAAGAAGTAGAAGATGGGTGTAGAGGGAAGGAAGGGGAAGGAAAGGCCAGGAGAAGGGGAGAGAAGTTAGCACTCTGTCAAAGTTTTCGGGATATCGTCTTACGAGGCGTCGCCCGGCGTCGCGACATTGAATGAATGTCTTATGGCTTATGTCTTACGGCTCACAGCTCACGCAGCTCGAGGTCTGCGCTTTAAATCTCATCCCCGTTCAGACTGTGGCCGTACAATACTCGTACATCAGGGCCTAACATTGTTTTGCACTTGGCTGACAGCCACACGGCTGCTTCAAGTATTTTCCAGTTTGCTCACGTATTAATTGCTCAAGTGGAAGCGGCAAGAACAACAACAACAATACAACAATAGGAAGAGAAGCAGAAAATTTTCGGGGGGAAAAACAGAAACAGAAAAGTTATCGACCGAAACATGTTTTTGTTTTTGATGGTTTTCCTCCGCCTATGGGTCAGCCGTCTAAAAATGATGGAAATATTAACAAAATGGTTTGGCCGTCACATCGCATGTTGATGATATCCTTAATGGATTTTTTTACTTTCGGATATTTCCTTGATTTATGAATGGTCTTTTACTTAAATGCTCATCGCATCAAGAAGAGCACCTGAATGATTAATTTAAGTCGTTCTGCAGCGTTGCAAATTAATTTCAGCTCATGCCCAACAGCTTCCAATTTGATAAGTTTATTTTAGAAACTTCATCGAAAAAACAGTTTACTACAGATTCATAAACAAATAATTGTTTTTTTTTTCAAAGAATGAAAGTGATATATAAATATTTTTGTAATTCCTTTAGTTTATTTCTAAAGACATTCTTATAAGACTTTAATGTTAAAGTCTAGAAAAACAAACAAAAGATTTTCTTATACAGATCCATTTTCCATGAGTACTTTTAGATATTTGAGTATGCTAATGCTAGGATCATGCAAATAACTTCAATCTATTCAGTGTTTCATCAGCATTTCGAATTTTGTATGCAATTCAATGCCCTTTTTTGTGGCACCCTTCTGTTTGTAGCATTCTTAACATATTCAAGGTTTTCTTTCACTGCAAACATATTGAGTGTTTTTGTTTTTTAATCATACGAGTATGCTGCAAATCCGAAGACCGCCCGCACTGATACTGATATCGTCGCTCCAGACAGAGAACATTAGTCCCTTAGTCTTCCTGCCATGTCCATCAGCGCAGACATCTGAGTCGTGGAATGCATATGAAACACGCGCAGAGGTTTATATTTAAAATCAAGACACTATGAATGCCGATTGCATACAAAATTTTTGATTCTGAGCCTCAGCTGGGGCAGCAATTGCAGAAGTGGCCACTGAAAATTCATCACGGAAGTCATAAATAATGCTCCCAGACATGTCCAATGGACGGACAGTCGAACAGTCGGAGAGTCGAAGAGTTGGAGAGTCAACAGATTGTGGAAATGTCATAGTGTGAACCGATGACTACATATAGTCATACTTGTATATGTATATTTATAGCATTAACCCATTAATAAAACATAGTGAAAGCGTAAGTGTATATACGAGTAAGAAGCTGAAAGGAAAGATTCTGTTACGGTTCAATAGATACTTGTCTTTCATCTTGACCGACAGGCCGCAAACAGCTGCCAAGTGGCAAGGCATCAAGATGAAGCCACAGTGGCTCTGGCCAGCAATTCATCATCATCATCATCGTTGTCAGAACAATGAAGAGTGCCAGAGAATAGGCTAGATACTACTCAAATGCATTTCAACGCCCTATTATATATCACTTAGAGTTGTACGAAATGCCACACATTTGGTTAAAAGACGAACCAGACACAACTCAATCTTTGGTATCTGTTACAAAAATGTGTTTGCATATTTAGCATGCATCTCTCAAGTGGCAAGACCCAATCCAATGCATTGTAGATCCGCATGGAAAATACCCTCTTCCTCCACTCCCTACCCTCTCTTCCCTCTGAAAGAGTAAGTGCAACATAAATTCTAGACTTGCCATGTCTGGTCTGTTTTGGTCGGATCTACAGCAAAGCTGGCCTATGTTTATGTTCATGTAAAGTAATAGCCAGCCCAATCTGTATGTGTGTGTGTGTGTTGGTGTGTTTGTGTGATCATGTTGAACACATGTTGACAAAGTGTGAGCACAGAACTGGCACCCGGTCTTTCAATAGCCACAGCAACTGAAACCAAACGGAAGCAGGTCTTTCCACTGCTCTTTCAATTATCTGTTAAGTGAAATTTCAGGAGAATATTAAGACTAAGAAACTCTACATTAGTTCGACTACTTTAATTTTAACCAAGTACAAGAATCCATTAGGCTATGACTTTCCAATATTGAAATATTATGGATTCTATAGAAACTATTATTTATGCAAATATATTTTCCAGCACTTTATGTTTTCCACTTTACTATGGCCCTTGGTAAACAGCCGGCAGCCACAATCATAGTTCATGGTTCTTTAAACACAAAGGCCTTTCATTCAGATTACAATAGGTTTGTCTATAAACGATTCTTTTTTTATATATATATATGCCTGCATATATGTATTATCAGTGGTTTCTTTTGAAGGCCAACAAACAAGACACATAATGAGCGACGCAGTAGCCAAAGCTCTTGGGACTGTGTTGTGGGTCGTCATTGTTAGTTTCTGTTTTATTTTCAAGCGGGGGAAATGTGTATGTAAATGTTAAAAGGAATTAAATTGCTATTAATATAAGTATATACAGTTATACCTCAACAATCAGCTCACTCTTCGCCAGTAACTCTCAAAATATGTTTACCAAATATAATGCCTAAAATTCAAATAAAATGCACGTTCGATATTTTGAACTTTTTATTATATAAACAGGTCGGAAGATTAGATTTCAATACCTTTAATCTTCTAATATATATACATATATAAAACGGGTATATTAATGTTGAGTACAAGAGTTTGTAGCAAACAGAACGAAGCATCTCCGTTTACATTAAGTATATTCCTAATCCGAGTCAGCACCCGAGTCCATCTTGCCATGTCCTTTTGCCCATATGATTGTCAGGATATATCCGAAATGCTCAGAACATCTCGACAAGAGCCTTGACTACTGTTTTCTCCTTGAAGGTATTGAAGGTATTGATATATTCGAAGTATATATCTTTCGCTCCCTTTTACTGCATCGTTTCTATTCTTTAGAAAACTTTTTGATAGCGTGAAGAAAGAACCTTGTCCAGGAAATATCTTTTGTTCACTAAATAATGTTTTCGTATGTTTAATTAAACAGAGCGTATAGTATGTATATCAAATCGATTTAGTTTATTGATTACTTATGGAAAACTAACTGGAGCGTTAAGTTAGGGTCTAAACCAGATCAATTATGTGATATACGTGAATTTGAGATGGAATACGTTGCTGTTTCTGTTCTTTGTCTTGGGAATCGTTAGAATTGATGTTGCTTCAGATATAGGTAGAACTCTATTATAATATCATATGGTATTTAAAATGTTGTTGTTCAAGAGTGTAGAACACATGAGGAACCTAGATGCAAATGCTTTGAGAGTACGTGCTCTCAGTTTCTACATGACAGTGAAGAAAATGCGAAAGCACATGTAACCGATTGTGACAAGTTCCTCAAAAGAGTTTTATTTAATAATAACGACGTTGAATCAATTCTATGACTGCTAGCTTTAAATTGAATCTAGCTTAAAAGTACAACGGATGTTTTTATTTCTATCAGCTTAAAGTTAACTTGTAGAAACTTTCCACTTTTCTCGAACTTCATAGTCAAAATCAAATTTCCGACTAAAATTTCGATAGAGCGAAACCCACTTTAAAGATGGTTGGAGCTAAACTATTGATTTCTATTAGTTTCTACATAAAGTTTCTACATTTCTGTGCCTTCAAAACTTTATAGGCATAACAAATAGACGTGGTATATTGATTATAGATGGTTATTTAGTCGCCTATTAGCGATTCGTTGTAACCCATACAGTTTTCATCTACATTTGAATTTGATTAGTTATAAGACGATACAAGAAAGATGACATATTCGTTGCTTAAAACTGAATTGCTCATATGCTTTCTATTGCTGCAAGTACTAGCTCCTAACCTTATATTATCATACACAGGTAAGCAGTTGTCCGAATCCTTCTATCCTCGTAGTTTCTCGTTGTGTTTACAATCTGTTCTTGTAGCATGCAGCCGGCATGAGACTTATGCATGTAAGGCCTGTCATGAGCCGACGTGTGATCAATATTTATATGCTGGTGAAAGGTGTCCTCATAAATGTAAAATGAACTGCAATTGTGAAATTGGATACGTACGTAAATACGGGATGTGCGTCCATAAGGAGAAATGCTGTTCGAAGCCACCTTGCACTACGAAGAAGGAGTCTTCAATGTTGAAGTTACGAAAATCGAAAAATTGATTTATTGTGCCTACCTCAGATAAATTTTCACAGAATAAAAGTAGGCCAAATCGAGATCTACTTCCCTTTGCTTAATATACTATATATCAGCTAAATTTACACAAACTAAAATTAGGCCAAATCGAGATCTACTTCCCTTTGCTTAATATACTATATATCAGCTAAATTTACACAAACTAAAAGTAGGCCAAATCGAGATCTACTTCCCTTTGCCTAACATACTATATATCATAATAAAAATACTTAACATTCACTAAACAACGTTGAGAAGTTTTGATCTGTAAATCTATTGAAAATCTATAACAAAAAACATAAATTTTCCCTAAGGTTCAAAATGGGTCGTCGTCCTGCGAGATGTTACCGCTATTGTAAGAACAAGCCTTATCCTAAGTCGCGTTTCTGTCGTGGTGTACCCGATCCCAAGATACGCATCTTTGATTTGGGCAAAAAGAAAGCCACTGTTGAGGACTTCCCTTTATGTGTTCACCTGGTTTCGGATGAATATGAGCAACTGAGCAGCGAAGCTCTGGAAGCTGGCCGCATTTGCTGCAATAAGTATCTGGTAAAGTTCTGCGGAAAGGATCAGTTCCATATAAGAATACGCTTGCATCCATTCCATGTCATACGCATTAACAAAATGCTGTCATGTGCTGGAGCTGACAGACTTCAAACTGGAATGAGAGGAGCTTTCGGCAAGCCGCAGGGAACTGTTGCTCGTGTCCGAATTGGCCAACCCATTATATCTGTGCGATCGAGCGATAGGTACCAGGTACAAATTGTAGAGGCCTTGCGTCGCGCCAAGTTCAAGTTTCCTGGACGCCAGAAGATCTATGTTTCTAAGAAATGGGGTTTTACCAAGTATGATCGGGAGCGCTATGAAGAGCTTCGGGATGATAACCGCCTCGACCAGGATGGATGCAATGTCAAATATCGACCTGAGCATGGTCCAATAGCTGCTTGGGAAAAGGATCAGCGTGCTATTTATGCCTAACGTAAACTAAATTGATTTAAATTTAATTTATTAATTCATGCAGAACTGAAAAAAAGATGTTCTATGTTCAAAATAAAAGCATCCTCAAGGCACTCAAAGTAGAATTTCATATAACGAACCTCAGACCGATGGATTTTTTGTGTGCCCTAGTTAAGAATAGTTTTCCCTTTAAAATTTTTGATTCTATTCTATTGATAACATTATCGATTACAATTGTGGGTTTGGAAAAGCGATAGAGATAGATGCAAATATCACATTTACCTCTTCTTAAAACCAAAATGTACCGATATATCTTCAGATCCCATCGACAAAGAGCAAATTATGAGGGACAGATTGCAAATTTGAGGTTTGAGTATGATTGGCATATAAAATCAATAACTGTTTTCCACCTTACCACTGCTAATAATGGTTGGCAGGTAAATCTCGTTCAAAGTGTCTTTGCCTGATTTCTGCAGCATGAAATATACATCCACACACACAAACAGCCACACACACACACACGCACACACTAAGACGTGAGATACGAAGAGGCCAACAAAAATCAATGCTATAAAGCAGCTAAGACGCGCCAGGATACGTGCGGATTATAAGCCACGCCAAGGTACGACAAAGGCCCAAACAATGGCCACGTATCAACCAGGCAGCAGCTCTCTATCAATGTCATCAAATCCCAGCCGCAGTGTCAGCTCCAGTCTTTAGCTACCACCAAAAATGTGTTAATAGAAATTGACATTGACGTTGTTCTTGTTGTTGTCGTCGTCGAAGTTGTTGTTGTTGTTGTTCTTATACTTTGAAAACAGGAAATCAAAGCGTGACAGAAATTTATAACTGCTTTTGGTAGACGCAAAGTTTTCCGTTTTAATTTGATTCTACTCTCTGTCCCTTTCAGCCTTTCTCTATTTATAGAACTCATTATTAATTTTCTTATGCATTGTTATAATTATTATTATTGTTGCTGTTGGTAATATACTTAATTTCATTGAAGCCATCTAATTGCTTTCTGAGTTTGGCATACAAAATTTTGTCTTAAATTTATTCAATTGATTTTTGTTTTTGGTCAGGTACATTGTACGTGATTAAAGTGTCTTTCCGTTCATTTTACTCGAAGAAATTGGATAGGTGAATATACAATTTTAATTATTGAAAAGCGAATGAATCTTAAGTTTCAGTAATAAAATCTAACATAGTACAAACTCTTTTATAGTTTTCAGAATTGTTAAATCGACTTTTTTCAGCTAATTGTGTGTTGCCAGTTCCCAACAAGCAATTCCACAACAGTTTTTCCCATTCAATTTGAAGTGTTTCCCGCCTTTTGGAGTAAGATCTCCCTTACCAAACCGCTGCCTGCTCTCCCCCTATTCCGCAGCTTGTCTGTCTATTTTAAAACCCGCGGAAAGTGCATTGACATTGCCCTATTGCAAAATTCATTGGCAGCCCATGCCAATTTTGAATTCTTTTTTTGTTTTTTGTTTTCTTTTATCTTCCGTTGGGTTTAATACCCTGTAACCGGCAGTCAGCGAGTTACAAGATTCTTTTTCAGTTATTCAAGAATAGTCAGCATCTAAACTATATATATAGTTAGGGTATATATACCCTAGAAAGTAAAGAACAAACTTAAGATTAAGATTAAGTCAGAAGAACTATAAACTAGTTGTTAGCCGGAAAAGAGTTGGCTTGCAGTATGTTTAGTCTTAGTCTAGGGTAGCTTATTGTCTAGAATCTAATGAGTTCATTTACGTCTTTACAACCCGCATTCGCTTAGCTCTCAAGTGACGACAAACGACTGAATGGCAAATGCCAAGCGTACAAAGAGGGAGGGCCATGCCACCAGCCAGGGCCAGAGACAGAGACAGAGACAGAGAGGCAGCTTGTCGTTCCACTAACTGCCTCAAATGCCGCGTGACGCATAGAAATGTTTCAATTTTTTTTATTTAAATATACATACAAATATGTATATATATACAACATATATATATATATATATGTATATTTAGAGCATATTTTGCATGTCTCCTGCGGGGTCTTGACGCCTCGTTGGTCGCCCATTTGTCCAGTTCTAGTAACTCCATCTCCGGCTCGCATTTAAAACCCGAGCGCATAAATTGCACAACAACAACAACAACAATTAGAACAACTACTACATTTATATTCATGTGACAATTGCTTTGTGTTGCATTTAAGTTGTGCATGGCGATACAATGGCTTCATAATGTCTCTTAAATTTAGTGCTTTTTATGCAATTTTTCTAATTTATGTCGCGCTTTGAATTGCAAACTATTTGGACTGTGGCGAACAATGATACCAGGAACTAAAGTGTCAAATCAGCTAAATTGATGGGATAGACAACTCTGGAAAGGTTCCATGATGATTATGGGTGAAGTATTTGACATAGCTGAAAATCTACTTCAAGTATTTATGTGCCACATTAAAACATACAGTTTGTCAATTAATTGTTTGCAAAATGTAATAAGTTACATAATTTCAACTTTAACATGAAAAATATAAATAATTGAGTTATCTGGGACAATTTTGCTTATTAATTATTATTAAGATATGTATAAGTTATATTTATGGAGAAAAAAAATTACAGAATTCCAAGTAAAACGTAGAAAAAGCGGTAAAAACAAAAAAAAGGCATCTATGACGCTGTCAATTAATTGTTTGCAAAATGCGAACACTGGTGGAAAGAGTAGCATAGAAAAGGTAACGGAACAACAAAATGTCAAAAATTTTGACTGCGTGCCTTTTTCTAGTCTTCCTTGCACTCATCCGTCAAAGAATTCCTTCTGTATTACTGCACGTGTTTATTAAATTGAGGATTTTTGCAATGCCTGGCAAACGGACTAATGATAATTTAATTCAATTAATTTATTTCCACCATAACAATGGGAAAACCATTAAAGAGCTGGCAGAAATGTTCAATATTAAACTTAGAACAGTTTATAATATTATTGGCCGGGCTGATAAAGAAAATAGGCTGGAACTAAACTGTTCCAAAGGCAGACCACGAAAGCTCTCTAGGCGAGATTGTTCAAAAATTATAAGAACTATTGATAATAAACCGCAAACAAGCCTCAGAGAGTTGGTCAATGACATCAAAGCAGACTGCAATAAGAGCGTGAGCCATGAGACGGTGAGGAAAGTTCTTAATAAGAACAAATACTCATCATGTGTAGCAAGGAAGAAGCCATTGCTGTCTGCTTTAAACATTTCAAGGCGCTTAAGCTTCGCAGCAAGCCATATTAACAGGTCTCCAGATTACTGGGATGATGTAATTTTTTGTGATGAGACCCAGGTTATGCTCTATTACCATGCTGGACCCAATAGAGTATGGCGGAAAGCAAAGACAGCCCTGCAGCCCAAAAACATAATACCCACTGTGAAGTTTGGCAAGCTCTCAGTGATGGTGTGGGGTTGCATCTTATCCAAAGGCGTTGGAGAGCTGCGGATTTTCGACAATATTATGACGAAAGAATTTTACTTGGACATCTTAAAAAACGAATTGACAAAAAGTGCGCTCAATTTTGGATTCATTCATCCTGAAAACAGCAACAAGCTGAAGTACAAGCTGTATCAGGATAATGATCCGAAACACAAATCGCTGCTCTGCCGTACGTGGCTGCTGTATAATTGCAGCAAAGCAATTGATACGCCTGCCCAGAGTCCGGATCTCAACCCCATTGAAAATTTGTGGGCATGGCTCAAGAAAAGAGTGGCCAAACGTCGCCCAAATTCAAAAGCCGAGTTAATAAAATTTATTAACGAGGAGTGGCGAAAACTACCGGAGGTGTACGACATTAAAGCGTTAATATCGTCGATGTCGCGACGCCTCCGGGAAGTTATAGAGGCTCATGGAGGGCATATCAGAAACTAACAAATTTCATCCAAAGCCAAAAAAGATATTGGCTGTTTTACTTGAATGCAAACAATTTTGCAAACAATTAATTGACAGATGGCATATTTCGTTTTTTTAGTTTTTTATGAATTTTTTATGTTTTTGCTTATGTTGTTATTAATTTTGATAATTATTATGTTTAAGAATATATTTATAAAAAAAATGGTAAAGAAATTACGACGAAACTAAGTTCCTTTTATAATAAATAATAATGTTAAAGTTGAAATTGTGTGACTTATTACATTTTGCAAACAATTAATTGACAGACTGTATATGTATCTTCTCATGGCACTTAAGTAAATTTATGTAGGCTGTCGCATAAAACGAGAACCGTTTCCATGGCGTATATTATATTATTGAAATGTCGATTATCTTAATCTAACACTTAAACATTCATCAATCAAGCTCCTAATGCCACTTCAATGTGTCCCGTCAGCGTCACTGTGCCCCAAGAGACAGCCCCAAACGCGCCACGCATTGTGGCATCCGAGTGGGTTAGTGAGGGGCATTGTTCTTCTGCAACTTTTTGTTGCTATTCTTGCGGCAAGCAGGCAGGGAGGCAGCAGGCAGGCCTCATAATGTTGACGTTTGTCAACATTAACTACACTTAATTCAAAATGTCAGCACTCTTACACACGCACATACACACACACATGTCTAAATTGTAGCTGCCTTGTGTGTGCGTCTGTACATTATTCCAAGTTGCAAAACTTTTTTGTCGCCAGTTTAGTGCACGTCCAGTCCCGGAGCGATTGGTCACACGTTCCCATACTCTCTCCCTGCGTTTGTATACCCTGTAAGTATGCAAAAGGGTATACAAGATCTCAATGCAATACAGGTTGTATTCAATCAAATATCCAACTGGTTCCTCCTTCCAACTTCTTCCAATATTCTAGTTCAGAAGACCTGTTGCATAAATATATATTAATAAATAAATAAATACAAAATATATAAATACATATATAACTATATATAAATATGCCATAAATATTTAATATAAATTAAAATAAAAAAATTATAAAAATTAATAACTTTAAATTAAAAGCACTGAAGACTTAAATTAAAGTTTCTATTTTAGCAGCTATCTAATAAAGAAACAAAGTTCTGTAGAAGTGAACGTACACAACTCTACCCTAGTTTATGTATTATAGGGTATACTTTAGTTGGGCAGTGCTGCGTTTTGGCTTTGTGACTTGTTTTCCTATGCTGCTGCATAAATTACGCAATAAAAATGTCCCAACAATTGAAAAGTTTCTGTGCGTTAAACTGCATAAACTGCAACAATTACAGGCAGGCAATTGTGTTGTTTGCCCCTTGTGCAGCATTTTGTGTTGCAATTAATAATAACTTTGCTTCCTAGTCATTCTCATCTTTTGTTGCAGTTGCTGTTGCATGCCCCTTTACTGAAGATGATTAGAACTTTAGCGAGTGAGGCGCTATAAAATTTGTTCTTTATAATCATTAACTGAACTTTTTCATTTTACATTTTGCATTTTCCATTTTGTGCTCTGTGAGGCCTCCGTTCGGCCAGGCGTGTCTTTAATTGTCGATAAAGATTGCAATTGCAACTGCAATTGTTCCCTTGTTTATTTACTTTTCTTTTGTTCCCCATTCCCCTTATGGGATTAATGGCTCAGACTCTTGGAGTGCAGCTGCTGCCTGTGGGAGTGGCTCTTAAGTGCCAGTAAATATGGATGGAGTCAAAGACTAGTTACGATTCTGACTACAAAATGACTTAAGAAATATTCAAAGAAACTAACTAAACAAGGTTAGATTATATATTCCTATAATATAATATTTATTTTAGTGGAAAAAGTTCTTGATCTACTTCATCCCTATCTTTTAATAATGTAGCAAAAAACTAACACTTTCCTTAACCTATCAGAATGTTAGAGGACTTAATACTAAACTTAATAAGCTTTATGTAGATAGCTTTTCGTTTGATACTAACATTATTATCTTTACTGAAACCTGGCTAAAGCCCGAAATTTCAGACTTTTCATTATTTTGCAATAAATACACATCTTTTAGATGCGATCGTTTGTCGCGTATAGGAGGTGGTGTGCTTATTGCCGTAGACTCTGATCTTCTATCAGAATCTATTTTATCTCCTTGCTTAACTAATATTGAATTTATTGCCGTTAAAATTATATATAAAAATATTTGTATATATATAACGTGCTCTTACATTCCGCCACAGTCCGATTTGTCTGTATACCTGGAGCATATTTCTGCTATTGAGTCCATTTCGTCACTACTTTCTAGTAGTGATTTCCTCTTTGTATTTGGTGACTTTAATTTGCCGGATGTGGTATGGTCTGATTCTCCAAATGTTTTGATGCCAACCACATCTCACGAATTTATCGATTCGCTTTTAGAGATGTCTCTCTCTCAAATTAATCCGGTTCGAAACTGTAATGGTCGTCTACTTGACCTTATTTTTGCATCGGATCCTTTCTCTAGTTCTGTAATACAAACATGTCCTTTAGTTGTCCCCGAAGACCCCTATCATCCTACATTAGACTTAGTTTTTGAACTGCCTACATGTGAGCATATTTGTTCTATTAACCCTGTCGTTAAATCACGCTGTTTTCGTAAAACAGATTTTGTAAAACTTAATTCATTACTTTTAGAAACAAACTGGTCGCAACTGTACTCTTGTACTAACATTAACAATGCTACTTCAATCTTTTATAATATTATAAAATCACATTTTGACCAATGCGTTCCAGAAGAGCTTCCCAGGAGAACTAATAGACCTCCTTGGTTCTCTAAGGAATTGGCAATGCTTAAAAATGTGAAGACTAAATATTATAAAAGATTTAGGAGTTCGAATAATCCTTCAGATTTTTCTCGTTATGTTATAGCCAGAACAAATTTTGTTGTTTGTAATTCGCGTTGTTACAATAACTACCTTATTCGTTGTCGTTTGCAATTTGCTCAGAATCCTAGGCAGTTCTACAACTTTGTCAATACTAAACGAAAAACTTCCTTACTGCCCTCATCTGTTTCTTATGAAGACATGAAAGCAAATACTGATCAGGCTTCAGCCGATCTTTTTGCAGAATTCTTCCAAACTACTTATTCATCTTCTAACTTTCTGCCTAATTCCCCTTATCCGTATACCTTGCCGAAATCTAACTGCATTTTTAGTCCTGTGATCCTGGAAAGTTCGTTACTTAACGAACTTAACTTAATCAAGCCAAGTTATTCACCAGGCCCAGATGGAGTACCAGGATGTGTACTTAGGTACTGTGCTGATTCTCTATGTAAGCCCTTGCTTAAATTATTTGAATTGTCTGTTAACTCGTGCTCTTTTCCAACCATTTGGAAGGAATCATTTATAATTCCTCTTCACAAAAATGGTTCAAAGTCTGATGTTAAAAACTATAGGGGTATTTCCAAATTATCCGCGATGCCTAAAGTGTTTGAGAAGCTAATAACATCTCAACTACAACACTCATGTAGCTCTATCATTTCACCCTGCCAACATGGTTTTGTGAAATCGAAATCTACTACCACTAACTTACTTGAGCTTACCTCCCTTGTTATTAAAGGTTTTCAGAACAAAAAGCAGACTGATGTAATTTACACAGATTTCAGCAAGGCTTTCGATTCCGTTAACCACTATCTCTTGCTTAAAAAACTTAGTACTATCGGATTTCCACACAGCCTTCTTATGTGGATTTCCGAATATCTTTCTTGTAGAACCCAAAAAGTTCTCTTTAAATCCTCACTGTCTAAACCTGTTTTTGTTACCTCTGGTGTACCCCAGGGTAGCCACCTTGGGCCTTTACTTTTTAATTTATTTATTAATGATCTCCCGTCTATTTTCCTTCACTCCTATGTACTAATGTACGCCGATGATGTGAAGCTGTGCTTATCTTATAATGACAAAAACTCTCCTTATTTATTGCAATCGGACCTGGATTTGTTTTTTGCTTGGTGTAAATGCAACTTGTTGTTTCTGAATTGCTCTAAATGTAAGGTTATGTCATTCTATAGAAGCACGCCTCACACATTTAATTACATGCTCGACCGTGTTTCTCTTGAGAGATTAGACTGTGTCACCGATTTGGGAATTCTTCTCGATCATAGATTAAAATTTGACAAACATATCGCGCTTACAGTCAACAAGGCGACTCAATCTCTTGGATTTATCAAACGATGGTCTAAGGAATTCGACGACCCTTATACGACTAAGCTGCTATATACTTCACTTGTTCGGCCTATTCTGGAATACGGATCTTGTGTGTGGTCCCCTCAATATTCGGTACACCAAGACAGAATTGAGTCTGTTCAAAAGAAGTTTCTTCTTTTTGCTCTTCGCGGCTTTAACTGGGTTCCAGGTACTGATTTGCCTCCATACCACAGTAGATTGCAATTAATTAACCTCCCATCTCTTACTAACCGTCGCATGATGTTGGGAGTTCTATTTTTGCATAAATTAATAATTGGCAAAATTGACTCATCTCTACTATTGAGCCAAATTAACTTTTCTGTACCTTTGAGACGTACCCGTAACTTTACACCGATCTCTCTAAATACTCGTAATACTAACTATTCTCTGCATGAACCTTTTCGAGTTCTCTGTGTTGACTATAACAGACTTTTCCGAGTCTTCAACTCAGAGTCCTCTTTTGATACGATTAAGAACCATATTCTTAACTTTTTAGCACGTAGTAACTTGCACTAATTTTCATTACTAATAACAGTGATCTGATTGGGTTTTTCTGGGTTTTTCCCAATCCTCGCAACAAATGTTGGATCATTTAATATTCTTATTTTGAACACCCCAGATATTAAATTTAATTTTTTACTTAATTATTTCATTCTAAATTTAAAATATATTTTAAATTTTAATTTTTATTAAAAATTGTAATTTTCTGGTCGACTGCTAATAGTTGACATTAAATAAATAAATAAATAAATAAATAAATAAATTGGTTAGTTTTAGATTTTATACCGGGTATATCCAAATCGAACACTTTTCTTGGGGAAAACTCTATCTGTTGTTATTAAACTTTGTATTATATGATCCTTGATATCAATAGAAGGCTAAATATAAAGACTTCCTGGTGAGTCCAGATGCACCCCTGTTATTTATGATTAAAACCCATTTGTTTGTTGCTCAATGTACGTACTACTTGGGGATAGAACGGCTTCAGTGGCAACTGAGCCCCCGTAGGGTTGCTATCGATAGAGGCTGGTGAAATGACGTCACCTCCTCGGATATCCATAATCCATTCGCAGGTCTTAGAAAAAGACGTTTTCCCTTACGTTTTCATTCAACTTATTGCACATTTATTCACGATTATTAACTTTAGTGCTGGCTATGCAGAATACATAAACTTTATAAAGTCGTATATTTTATTTATTTAAAGTCAACTAAGAGCAGATGACTATGAAAAATTCAAAAGATTCAAAAATTAAAAAAATACAAAAATATAATAATTAATACAAATTTAAATTATATAATTAATATAAGAATAAGTAAAAATTAAAAATTAAAAATTTAAAAATATAAAAAAAAAATTAATAATTTTAATTTGAATTTAAATCTGGGGAATAAAAATATGAGAAAAATTGATTTATTTAAATTGATCCAACATTTGTTGCAAGAATTAAGATCAGGAAGTATTGGTATAGAATATAGGAGAATTGATATATTGATGTTATATTATTACTTATCTATATACTATTAGGAGCAATAGTATATAGAAGCTTTGCATATTGAAATATTGGTAAAGAAAAGAATTAGTAAACATGACTTAAACTGTTATTAACTAATATACTATTAGAAGTAATAGTATATAAAAGTAGCAGAATAATGTTTAGGTTAAGTTAAGAATTATAAGGACAAAAAAGGAGTTACGATAAATAGTGAAGGTCATTTCTCTTGAGAAGATTTGGTAATATTCTTTCTACTACCTGTTAAAGTATGTTGTTATTCTCTTTTTAAACATTTTCATTCAATTAAGATAAAGCTATTAATATTTACAAGATTTTTATATTCTTGTCGGTATTTTTATGCTCAAAAACTTAAGTATTAAATATCTTTGCATAGAAAATGTGAACATAAATTCTTACAAAAAAATGGAATTAAATTAATTGAATATTTTTATAGTTCTCAAAGCAAATAGAAAATAAAAATTCATTTCGTTTTCCTTCTCAGCTTACATTTTTGTAATTTTCTACAAGATTTTCATAAATGTTTTCGTTTTTGCCATTTTCATGGCTTAAAATTCCGTTTAAATCAGGGGACATTCTTTCACTTCTGGAATTTGTTAGACAAGCTTGTGACTAAATTAGCCAAAAGCTGTATACTATTCTGGCCATATTTTAGCTAAAATCATGTTGAAAATTTGTGTTACCATGAAATGGAATTTGGTGAAACGAAAGTTTCCATGATTCCTATCAAAATGAAGCGCCATGCAGGAGTATAAAATTATCTCAAGCTTAACGCTACCAAAAAGCGAAAAATAAGGAAAAAAATATTTTAAGGCAATTTTTGCGTAACATTTTTTGTCTTCTTCTCGTGGCTTGTCGTAAACCAGGCGTAGGCTATTAATTTTATGACTATACGGAACAAAAGACAGAAAGACACGAGTCACGAGTAAAGAGTGGGTGTGCTTGTGGGTGTGGGTGGGAGATTGGGTGTCCGGAGTGCGATCCGGAGGGTGGGTGAGGTAAAGGTAAGAATTTCTATTGGCGCCCAGCCAAGGTAGGTGATTTTAATAAAATGCTCGTAGTACTCGGTTTTTGGCTAGGGCATTTCATATAATGTGGATTTTATGCTGATTCAATGTTTTGTGCTCGATGTGCCACAGATTGAAGTTAAAATTGAAGCGGCGCGTTAAATTAGCACTCACACTCCGGTGTCATAGCGTTCCCTAAAGGTCCATTAAAAGCGGTGATTAAATGTGCTACAGTCTGCTGTGGTTCGATGTGGTTACACTGTCTTATCAATATGCTATGGGGTGTTTCGGTTTCGAGACTCTGTTTAACTTTAGGCATAAATCTTTTCAAGCTATGTATTGTGGTACCTGGCCGCGAGCTAGTTACATTCGCCCTCACAAAGTTATGAATATTGATAAGCTCCTGCATAATTTGGACGCTGTGTGTTGAAATTGTAATAAAAGCGAGGCCAAGATTGACTTTCGGCCCAATACCATTTGGGATTACCGTACACACACGCCGCGTACATACCTAAATCTTGTTATATACATACATATTCCTATTAAACTACATACAGAATTGCCTTTTCCCTTGCCGTGACACAATTACCTCACCGTCGTCTGGGGAGCCTTTCCCAAGAATTATGTTTAATGTGCAGTCGTAGAAAATTAGTTTAATGCTCAGAGAGCAGAACAACCTTATCAGGAGATAAAGGTCCTGTCTTAGCAAATTATAGCGTTCTATGGGTTAATTGAATCACCTGCCACGTGGCACCCTGATAAGAAGATCTTAAGTGTTTCATATTTTGAACTTTTTAGCTGGTATAATGGAGCCTCAATTGGGTTAGCACAAGATTGTTTTATAGTCAACATGGAAAGTATCATCTGAGGAATTTTGAAATATCAACACATTTTTCGCTTTAATCCACTAAAATTGAAGATGATTGCATACCCAAAAGGCGCACATAAAATTCAGATTGAGCTTACGGGTCAGTGCATTTCCGTAGAGCTCTCCGCCCAAAGCGTACTCTCAGGCCTCTGGCCACAATGTTTCGTTTTGAATAATTTCCATTAACTAAATACGCGCAGTCATTTCTCTTGCGTTTTAATATTTTTTTTCTCCGAGCAAATTAAAACAAGTCAGTTAACAACTCTTTAGTGCCCGACTAGGTACTACCCTGTAGCAGGACTTTACATGCTTGTATATAAATCAGAAGAAGTTCACATCTCATAGTCTGGTCCGAAAATGTTTTCTCTGACGAGCGTTTGGCTTTATGATACCATTTTTATGTCTTTTAGGCACAGGGTATGAAATGCTGAAAGCGTATGAAAATATATTGGAAGTAATAGCCGGAAAACCATGACCTCCATTGCATATTCTTCGTTCTTGCCAAAAAAAAAGGAATAAAAAAAATTGTGTGGCATAAGGAAATGCGGCAATATGATGGTTGAAATGAATATCAAGCCTGGCAACTAGATGAGTGCGTACATGTGTCAAGATGTAGGTCAAAATGTATGAGAATGTGTGCGTGTGTGTGTGAACAAACAATGCACATTTTCAGTTGCATGCGAGAGCTTACAAAAAAATGTGGGTGTTGTTACCAAAGTCAACATGCACTTGAACACACAGACACACACTCAGGCTCACACACTTACGTCTCATATGCCCGTATTCGTGTCTTTAGCCCATTAGCCAAAAGTGTGGTTTGTTGTTAACGCCTAGCCAACACTCTCACACACACACCCACAGACACTCTCACGAATTCATACGTTTGCATACATTCGGCTGCGTTTGTTCAGTTTTTCGGTTTACGTTTTCGTTTTTGGATAACTTTTTTTCGGTTGAGGTTTCATGGCAGCTTTGAGTCGTCCTTTGGATTGTTTTTAAGGCTAACGCAAAGTGCAAGTGCTGAATTGTAATAATGACCAAACGTAAATATATACTATAAGTCCTCCTCTACAACGGATACGCTTTGTGCAACAAAATGCCGAAAGTTTTCCTTATTCAAATTGCTCTGCATACGCGATGTATAGCCCCACATGCGGCATGTGTTCCACCAATTATTGCTCCTTTCATAATTGGTATATATCCTTGCACAACTGAAGCACTTGAGTGTGGCTGAGTTCATTATGCAGCCATAAATAATTTGGTCGATATATGTGGCTGATGTTACCACAAAAGTGCCTTTTTTGTTTGAGGTGAACTCAATTATATAAAATAGCTTGTGTGAGTCCTTAAATTAAATTTGATATATGTTAACCAAAAAATATCTGAAGGGACAAATGCTTAAAAGTTAGTGGGTTTTCCATCAAGATTTCATATAGGGATTGCTAAGCCAACGCACCTAGTCACATTCTTCAAATAAAAATTAGATTAGATTATGAGTATAATGAATAAATATGAAATAAGTGAATATAATAAATATTGAAAACTAAGATTAGGTGATTAGTGTTGATTAAAGGGTAAATAAAGGTTATAATAGGAAAAATGTGGCGAGTATTTTATAAATAAGCAAATATCTCTTATAATCTCCTTGCAGACCTCCTAGAAACTATCTTCCTCAATATCTTCCTATATGCCTTGCACAATCCTTTTCGCATTTTATCTTCACTTTACAGCTCTCATTTCCATGTTTTTTCTTGTGAACATTTTCTTCGTTCAATCAAACTTTCGCTTTTCTATCACCTTCGATGATACCTATTGTAAATACTAACACTAATACTTATTGTTCTAATTGGGTTTTTCTCAATCCTTGCAACGAATATTGGAACAATTCAAATTTCAAATCATTTTTAATAATACCCCCAGACCCTTTTTTTTTACTTTTTACCTTTTAATTTCCAGATTAGTTTTAAATTTTATATTGTACAATTTATGTTAAACTTTTTTCTGCTTGTCGACAGTTGGCTTCGTCTCTAAATTAAATAAATAAATACAATTAAATATATTTTACAAACATGTTTACGCTATTAAAACTAATTACTAATTACTTTGCACTATCTCATTACAGATTAAGTTAAATTGAATTATTAAAACGATTGGCTTAAAATCGCTTTAATAGTTTAAATAGCTTAAAACAATATTAAATTTCAATAAAGTTTACTTATCGGGTAACTGTAAATTTCAAGCTAAACCCACAATATACGTTCATATTTCTGTGTGCCATATTGTCCGATAAATCTAATTTTTTGTTGCTTTTCATATGAGCGTTTACCCATATGACGCGTCAGTTGCGGCGCCATCATCAGAGCTGCTGCCAGATTGTCGCCAATAATTCAGAGACAGAGACAGAGACGGAGACAGAGAAAGAGACAGTGTCACTGCCATAAATGAAATGATTTATGAACAGCTCGAAGACTGAGTGTGCGACCCGTTTAAAAGCAAAACCGATCCAATCCAATCCGACCACATAAAACCGCCTCTTAGACCCAATTCCTACACATATTCCTCCATACATGATAAAAACATATTTTTTCATTAGTTAGTTGGCGTTTTTTATCATTTCACATGCGGATATCAGTCATATCTCATACCGCATTTGTGAGATAAATTATCATTTGCAATCTGAAAGTATTTATCGTTGGCAACATATTTTACGCTATCGACGAACAGAACAAGCCTACTATATATATATATAATAGGAACAATATTAATGACTTTGTCACGATGTTCTGTGGAGGCTTTTTCTGTTGTTCTGATTCAAAACGCCAGACAGGCAGCCCGTGTTTTTTTTTATATTTGCTGCCAATACCCTGTGCCCTTTTAACATTGAATTAAAAGGGTATATTAAAGTTAAGCAATTGTATGTAAAAGTAATTAATACATATGTAGTTAGCTTTAGTTTGATTGTACGTAACATTGACTCATATTTGTTATTAATGCCAAATTATCTTTTCTGTACCTTCGAGAACTACTCATAACTTTAAACTACTTTCTCTTAATACTTGTACTACTAACTACTTATGCATGTTGACTTTAACAGACTTTGTCGAATTTTCTAACCCTCTTTTTAAACTATTAAAAATCAAACTCTGAACTTTTTAGCATTTAGTAACTAAAACTAAAAGCTTTACTAATCTTAGTGTGATCTGATTGGGTTTTTTTCTGGGCTTTTCCCAATCCTCGCAAATGTTGGATCATTTAATACATTTATTTTGAACACCACTTTTATTAAATTTGATTTTTAATTTAAATTCTTTATATCAACTTATTTATTTAACGTTAAATTTAATTGTAATGTAGTCCTTTACTCCTTTACTTTTTGGTCGACTGTTTATAGTTGTCATTCATCGATTCAAAAGAACTTAAAGTTTCAATAGTTGGAGCTTCTTCAAAGTTGAGAACAGGGTATCTTCTAGTCAAGCTACTAGAACTTATTTGAATTCATTAATTTTTTTGTGTTTGCATATGCTTAACACATTTTTTCGCAATTGTCTGATTATGGCGATTATTTACTCTACTGCCTGACTGATGTTTCAGCTGAGCTAGAGGCACTTTCATTTGATTTTAATGAATTCGTCGCAACGTGAATCAAAGCGAAAAACCTGTGACCTCAGACGACAATTGGCGCCAGCATAAATTATTCCATTGTTTAGTTTTTATGTCTCTACATTTTTGTTGGCATTTTATTCACACAACATTTTTGTGTTCTGCATGAAAGATTTGGGCCTTTACGAGTATTGTCATCTGGCAGCAGAATTGGCAATGACAATTGTCTGTTCTTAACTGATACTCGCAATTGCGAATCTCTGTCGAGATATTAAATGAAGTAGCCTTGAATGCACATATCAAAATGTCAATTTGAGCAGAATCCTTAATGACCTATAAACGAAATATGTACTTGAATAATATGAAAATGCCGAATTAAGGAAATTGAAAATAAGCCTAAAGACAGAATTATAAATACAATTTCAAGGAATCACGCTCTAAGATTCTCCTTTAGCTTGACAAGTTACTCAACGTTATAATTCACTTTCGTCCTTATGATTAATGTAATTTGTGTAATGAGCTTAAGAAAGTCATTAATTTTCAATAAGTGCTCTGTAGGCTCTGTACCCTCAGATACTATTTTGTTATTATTATTTTTTTGGTATGAAATGAGCGTAAGCATAAAATTGTGTTTTGTTGTAAGCTTCTTAGAATTAAAGCTAAAAACAAAAGTTGAAGAACCCTTTTTATGCCTTGCCGCACACAGCTTTCAGGCCATTTGACAAAAACAACAGCCCAGTAGCCTGGAGCAGAGCTCCTCCCAAAATATATATACTCTCGTATATATATATATATCTATGTATATATAAATAGAATAAGGAAAAAGAAAAACATAAAAGTTTGTTACCTTAAGTTCTTAAGTACTTTGCAAGTACGAGTACCATAGCCAGCCAGACCTGATGCGGCTCTCGTGGTTATTTAACTTTAATTTGGGGCCACATATTTTGCACACTCAAATAAACAGCATCGAAATATATAACTAATTGCTAATTCGGCATTAAAGCAAGATGTGGGCTTAGCCAACTGAAGAACTAAAAGGGTAAAAAAAAACGATACTGTGGTTCTGTATACTGACGTTACGTAAGTGCAGCTTACGTCGTTGAGCTACGTAATTATCCTGTTAAGCTGAGTCGAGTCAAGCACTTGGGGTACAAGCTGAAACACTTGCCAACTTGTTTCCAGCCAAGACACAGCAGCAGCAGTCTTTTGGCCATTGTTTTCATTCAGAGGCTGTGCCCGGTGGTGCCAGGACCTGCTCCACTTTAGGGACTCGGTTGTTGTCGTTCTGCTTCCGTAATGCCAGGCATTTTGCTACTGTGGTTTTTCCCCGGCTGTTGTTCTCGTTAAGTATACAACTCGTTATTTTTGTTACGTTTTCGTTTTTCTTCTAATTTAATTTGCGGTCAAGGGACACGGACGAAAACGCAGGCCAGGAAACATAACGTTGCCACTTATATTATACCCATACCTCAGCTGCGTTTAACCGCTTTAAGAATCACGCTAATTCTATAAATGACCAGCCCCAAAAGTAATTCACTCGAATTCACAAACCTTGTTATCATCTCTAATCAGCATCTCAACAGTATTTATAATCTGGTTTGGTTCTCAAATCTCTGTCTGTAGTTTGAGACTCTCTTTTGGACCATTATCAGGTATTACCCGGTACTCGACTTGAAGGAAGTGCGTTGACTTGACACGTGCCAAAGCCCTAAAACAGGCAACTTACGATCTGCAGTTTGCTTTTGTTTACTTTGACACCTTTTTATGGATATTTGATGTGAAATTTTCCATCTTGGCAGTTTTGCAATTACGTTTTAATTTGAGCCATCGACCTAAGCGTCTGATACGTAAATTTACTTTGGGGCGAACCGTAATGAGTGGCGCCCCCTGGCGTTCAGAGCATCACGAACGGTCCAAGCATTTTAACGCCTACACAAATATTGAGCTGAATCCTGCGACCGGTCCTTGTCGGTGCTGCCGTCTGGTTTTGTTTTAATAGGCTTTGCGAAGTGCTCGTTTCACTTGTCCTTTGGCTGGACAATAGCCAGAACGCAGTTTCTGGTTCCTTTTTTTCATTTTTTTGGGGTCTTTCATATTTTTCCTTTCTGCTTATACAGACTACATTTTTTCTAAACAAGTTCTTTTATCTATTTTTTTCTTTCGTTCTCGTTACAGGTAAGAGCAAACGTTTGAAAAAATTCAAGTGGCATTTGTGTTCTTTGTATCTCGTTTGCTGTGTTGGCAAACATTTTGGGAGAGCTTAAAGAGTCCAGAGTGTCCTGTAGAGGGGACAATAATAGCAAAGTGAGTAGAAAGAATATCGAACTATGGTGTGGAGCATATGGACATATTCAAAATTTTCCACCTAATCCTAAACTGAACAGATTTATACGTATGAAGTCCGTTTCTGGTCGTTTAGATTGGTTTTGCTTTCAATTTGTTTCCCTTTCAAAGAAAAACTTTTCTTGTTGAAGTTTTTAAACTGTTTCGGAGCTGATTCAATTTCGGATGAAGTTTAAGAATTTGGATCTATTCTCTCTACGTATCTTATCTAAGTTTAAGAGTTTGTTGGCTTAGATGAAATTATCTTCCTTTTTCCCCCTAGTCTGTATATAATGTTGATTGCAGCATCCCTTGAAATTTAATTTCATTAAGTGATATCTCTCAGTGTGAGTCTAATAGTATACTTAATTAATCTAACGCCCTTTCCAATTAAGCACCCCACCCATCAAAACATTGAAGTGACAACAAACAACAAACAACACTTAACACAAGCACACACACACTCAGACACACACAATCACACATGCACTCGGATAGTGTTTAAGCATCACACTCCGGGTTCAATTAGGTGAATCATAAAATCTATTTGGCGAAACATCGTGAAATTTGCCCAATAAAACGCCGAACTCAAAGTTAAACAGCTTGACAAATACACACACACACACACACACACTGAACTTCCTCGCTTATTTGCACAATTGGAACATTAAACCTAATGCCAACACGATTGCAATTAATTACCAAAGAAATTTAATTCCATGTTCAACACGTAACGGTAAATATTAAGCTGGCCATGGCTAAAAGCAAAGCGAAGCGACATGTCTCTCATTATGTGTACACACACACACACAAACAACACATACATACACATATGCAGGACAATGTGTAGCCATGTTAATGACGCCACATGGCATCAGGTTGGAGCATGTCCAGAACAGGACCCACAACAGACCCCAAAACAGACCACGACAAGCTCGTCCTGCCCTTAACATGGGCCTCGTTTTATGGAGCCCTTTCATATTTCTCGCGTTTTATCTAAAGCGCCAGCAAAAAAACTTTCGACACTCGTTTGCATTAACAACGTAACTGCCATCCTCCTCCCACCACCCCTGACTTAACCATAACTCCGTTTAAATGACGTGTGCCCGGCGAAGTTTCACAGTTAATTTTTTCACCATTAAAAGTAATTCTCACATTGTGTGGGTGTTTGTGCAGAAGATCAAAATTTATAATAAGGTGTTTTTTTTTTAGTGGGTATTTTTACTCCAGAAGTCTCAATGTTAGGGATTATTTCTGGGTTTTATACTCTGAACTGAAATTATAATGGGTAAAGCGTGTGCTTAAAATGCATTTGTCAATCACAAAGAAGGACTATAAATGGATAGCAAGTATTAAATTGCTGCTACACTTTTATTTCCCTTAATTGAATTTGTTCACATTTATTTCGATTACGAACATATTAGCATATACATATATAAATAGATATATACTGGAACACCACATAGTACATTTAAGTTAATTGAATTGTACACTACTATTTTTTTGATAAGGCATCTATGGTTCTATCAGAAAAGTGTGATTTAAAATAATTGGAAGGAAGACTCTTTGTCCATATCAATATCGAGTATTTAATATTACCATTTTTAATATTACTCCAGACGTTTTACTTTTTACCTAATTAATTTCCAGAGTAATATAATATAAATTTTATATTATACAATTTATAATAAACTTTTATCTTTTAGTTTGAGATAAAAGTTTCGATTCTCGTTTTACCTACGCATAATAAACGATATTTGTATTTGAGTTAGGACTTCAATTTGTAGGAAACTTCTAATTCTTGGTAAAAATCAGAATATATAGTCATTTCTGAAAGTCATTCAATGAAATTAATGATGGAACTTGGTCAGAAATCAGATACGTAGAATGCTCGTAATTCGATTTTCCACTTTCAAATGAAATTTTGTGATGGCTTTGCATGCTTCTAAATTAGATGTTTGACTACATTCTCCATATTATACATATTTAATAGTATGTATATATATATATATGTACTCATAGATGTTCCTCTATAATTAGATTTCTGAAAGAGAGAGAGAGAGATAGGGAGAGAGCGAGATACAGAATTTAATGAGAGATGCAGTTCCTGGCATCAACGATAGACGACGTCTGTTGCCTTAATTGATTTTACTTTATGTACTTGTCTGTATGTGTGTGTGTGTGTGTGTGTGTGTGTGTCGGTAATTAATACACATTGTGTCCACTTACCTAATGGCAAACTGCTTACATGTCAGGACCTCCGGCCACGCCCACAATTGTGGGTAATTAGGCAGCGGCAACTGCTTTTGCTTCTAATGCGATTACTGTGATTAACATTAATAATATGTAGCCTTAGTTTGTGTGGCAATTTGCGAGTTTCAATGACGTGAATATGTCAAGTCCTGATACTGCACAGAGCCCTATGGCAGTTGGACTCTGCTGAGGGCCTAATGGGTAAGTTCTAAACTGGGTGCGTGTCATATATCAATTATGTATTTCATTCCAGCACAGACATGAAAGGTTATGAGTAATGGCTTCTTGACAATTTGCTGGAGAACTTGCAAGTACTAATAACAAGCTGATAGGCTTTGATTAAAAATAATTATATGATGCTTTGATTTCATAATTATCAGCTTATGCTTGAATATATTAAAGCAACAAATATCTGATATTAAAGTGTTTTCTCCAACCGTTAAAAATTGCCTGGCAACCATGCAAAAACAAAACAAACACAAAGTAATCTCGCATATTTCTCGATTAAATCCCATTTTAACAGATTCATTTTAAAATGCCAAACTGAAATTCATTGAACTTTTTCACTCAAGGGAATAATTGAATGGGTAACTCTGAAAGCAAAGTCATCTGCCACTCAAAGGAATGGCTTACGAATACTTCTTTTGACAGACTTTCAAACCCAATTTACAGTTCATTTACTAATGAGCCAATGACGCATTTATGAGCACACGCGCCATCCTATTTAAAGGATTTTCATCCCTTTCTTCTACTAAGCTGCCCTCAGTGTTCCGTGTTTTGTATCGAAAGTCGAACGTCATACAGTTCAACGGCCACCCCTATAGAGTGTTGGTCTAGGGTATGGGTCCAGGAGGTTTGGACTTGTTGAGAACAAAGTGAAATGTTGGCACGTTTCGTATTTTGCGAGTGTGTATAAAGTTTCTAACCGTTTTCTGCAAGTTTGCTGTAGTCACATCTGAAAGGTGGTTCTGGAATATTAACTAGACTTTATGTCAAAACGAGGTTACTTTCGTATTACGTGCATTCACAATTTCTGAATATATTTCTAACGATATTTAAATCTAAGATTTACACTTACAACATTTATTTATTAATTAATGTACTGGAGTTAAATTTAAACATAAAATAAACTAAGCTAACGTTGGTTTGATACGTTTTTCGATAGTATACGATAGTTACTGGACTATTTTATACTATCTATACCATACAATAGTGTTCTATATAATTATATTAGCTTCTATTAGCTTAAAGTTAACATGGCTATTGTGAGAGGCTCTATAGGGATATTTTAGTAGGAACACTTTTACATTTTTTAAGCCAAGTTAAAGGCAAGCAAATGGAGTCAGACTATAATAATAAATTTCCGTTGCTTGCAGAAAAATTCTGCAATGGAATTTCTTTGATATTCTCATCCGTTCAGGTGCACATTGTATTTTTATCTCTTCTTTTTTATATTCTCATTCTTTTCTCAACATGGAAACTAATTTACCACAGAATCTGACTATAAGGAAAATTATTAGTTTTCAAGCTCAAATGTAGTAAAACGTGAAAGTTAATGAGAAGCAGGCAAACTGCAAAGTAGATATTGAAACTTGAATTTTCTGTAATAATATTATTACAATATTTTTGATTATTGTAAATCTTGCACATAAATTAGCACTTAATACGATTGAAAACTAATTCAAAAATCAACGTCCTGGCAATTGCAATCCTGTGTTAATTGCATTAATTTTTCAAGCAAATATTCAAACAACTCTTTCGCACTTCAGTTAATGTTATTTGTTGTTGGACATGTTGTTCTGGGAAAAGGCCTTAACTTTTGCGCTTTTCGCAAAAGAGAAAAATAAATGTTTGTAAATGTAATTGGGCGTTGTGGAGTGTTGATTTATTAAATCGCGTAAATTACATCAATGTTTATCGTTCTTCTTTTTAATTTTTAAATGAAATCCCTGTAAATATAACTTGTTTAAAGCACTTGACGAAGCAAACTTTAACTTAAATACGAATTAAATTATAATATAATATGGAAAAAGGGAAGAACTGACTTCAAACTTAATATTTAACAGAATTTTCTCACATGCAATTTGCTCTGCCTTTTTCTCTTAGTTTCTCGTTGATTATATAAATGTTTGCTTACATATATTAATTTTTTTGTTTTACGCATTTTCAATGCTTTTAGTGTATACAAATGAAATTGTAATTTATTATTTTTTCCGTGCTGCAACATTTTGGGGCAATTATTTGGAAACGCCGCAAAGGACACACAAAAAAAAAGTTTCATTAATTTCATATTTCAAGCACACACTTGAACAAGAAACAGACAGGCACACACAATAATCCACACACGCCCACACACAACCACAGGTGCAGGTGTGCAAGTGACAGCTGTATGAAAGTGCAAAGGAACAACAAAAAGCAAACAAGCCAAAAACAACAAGGCACAAACTGGCAAAAAGCAGCATCCACAAAAAAGAAAGTAAACACAGCTCAAAATTCTCGCTAAATCATGTTCAAACGCTTTGAGCGAAGAGGAGAGTACTTGTTTTTGTTATACCCTGTGCCAAAAATGTACAAGGGTATACAGAACAGAACAGGCAGTAGCAGTTGCTTATATTTTGTATGTCGATTGCAGGGTACCTCTAGTCTAGTTTAGCTTGCGTTTAGTTTTCTTGACGTGTGCTGCAGGAACACGGAAAAAGAAAAATAGCTAACAAGTTAGTGTCTGACAAAGGCAACACCCAAGTGTGTAGCAGAACTGAGGTAAGAGTATAGACTGAAAGATGCAAGGGAAGATGTGTGAAAGGGTAAGCAGCATTTGGTGTCCTTTTTTTCCTGTCCCTTAAAGTTTCGGGAACTAGAAAACTTTCAGCGCATGTTGACATTAAAAAAGTTTTTTGCCTTTCAGATATTGTTGCATACTTTGTGAGCCGCACGTACTTTGTACGCCCATTAAATGACAGCGGCTTGATAATATGAAAATTTTTCAAATTTAATACATAAACATTGTATATATGTATAACCTATAAATAGAATAAAAACCAATGACAGCAGTCGTCATATATTGCATTTAGATTAAAGAAGTTTGTTCTTCTCTGACTCAAAGCAAAAAAAAGATGGGAAAGTCACACACATGTGACTTAAAAGTTTGCATTTTATGTAGAATCACAATATCTGTATAAAGAAATAAGTTCTAAGAACTTTATGCACTTGATGTATTACAGTTTTTATCTGTGTTTTTATGTGCAAATAAATAGTATAAACAGGCAAAAAAAAGCATCCTTAACCCTTTCAAATATGTATTGTTGATCAACTTCATCATTCCTCTACCTTTTTGATCTAAAACAAGCTATGAAAGAATATCAAAAGCAGCAAGAAAGAAGGATCCTGCTTACAGTGTGTTTTATACAGTAAATATCGCATATATGCTGAAAATTTTCATAATAGCAATATTTGCTTATAAGCAATTACATGCAATTTGAGGGCATAATAAAGGTTATCATTAAAAAAAACAAAACTTTTTAATGAGGCAGTTGCTGTTTTTCAGCTTGATCTTTATCTTATTAACTTATAGTTTGCTCCTGTGGTTATCTATATATTACATATAATATATAAATATATAGTATTAAATATATCGATCTTATCTTCTTTATCCAAGTTGTACTGACAAACGAATTCACGCAGCGAATCATTGCATTTTGAAGCCTCTTTTTCCATGAGAATATTGGCTGGTGAATTGGAAAAGACTTTTAAGCAGTAACAGTTTAACAGTTTAACAGTATAACAGTATTACAGTTTAACAGTACCTTTAGAATATTGCTTTTATTCGATTAACTTTCTTGGTAATCATTTAAAACGAACCATCTAAATTTGCATTTTTGGAATAAAAAACCATAAATAAAAACAAAAATTTGCATATAACCAACATTTTACTATAAGCGTTGCGGCATATATCTGATTTTTATCGTATATACATATCTGTATCGCGTTTTCTCGAGTGTTTTATATTTAAATAATCTACGGGTATATAATTTTTCTTAATTTTGTCTATTAACCCTATCAAATATGTATTGCTGATCAATTTCAGCATTCCTCTACCTTCCTGATCTGAAAGAAGCTATCAAATAATATCAAAAAGCAGCAAGAAAGAAGGATCCTGTTTACAGTGTGTGTTTTATACACATTTGTGTATCGCGTTTTGTTGAGTGTTTTTTATTTAAATAAACTCCAATTTTTCTTAATTTAGACACTACTTTATCCCATTTAAGTCGACATTTGAATTGAAATGAATGCACCACATTTATGTCAAGCTAGAGACTTTTTGGTAGAGTGAATATTAATTTAAAGCAGAAGTAAGCAAAATTAATTTTTATTATAAATGTAAATATAATTAAATTGTATACAAATGATACTCTTTTGTCTAGCTCCTTGGCATTTGGCCTTACATTTGGGGCTCCTTTGTGTACCCATTGCAAGTGAAGTCATTTATAATAAGTCTTTAGGTGTGGCCAACTAACCTGCACATTAATAACTGTCCTGGCAGACCGAAGCCAGATAATAAATTCTGCACTTGCTAAAACCTGAGAAACATTCAACAAAATAATTACCAGCATATTTCGAATGTCTTACCCAGCGGCAATGAACCGACATTTGTCTTACCAGCTCCAGAGAGATGAGGGAAGAGAAAGAGAGAGATAGTATGAGGGTGTGAAAAAGAGCATATCATAACTAAAAGTCTCAGCAGTCAATTATGAGAACAGTATTTCAGGACTAAACAGCAATTTGTGTAGATCCTGAAACTTGACTTTAATTTGTTATTAAACACTCTTTTTTTTTGGCTGGAAAGGAGCGGAAAAGTCAATGACCAGTGGATGTGGCAGCAGCTTGTAACATAATCATTGAAGCTCACTTACTCAAACGCACAAGGACCAGTGCCACGCCCAAAAGGGGTTAGCTGTGAGGTTGAACCCTTCAAGAATATTAAAGAAAAACATTAAATTGGATACCATTTATGGAAATAACAACTTAAATGTAATTGATAGCAGTAGTTGGCCCCCTTGCAACAAAATTCAGAGTACGCCACTGGCACACAAGCACTTGAGACAGGGTCTAGAACTAGTTGGCAAGCCCAGGATTCTCTAAGGATATGTTGCTTGATGTGTGAATGTTTGTTGACGCATAGTTTAGCTAGTTTTCAGTGTGTAAGTGATGTGTGTGTGTGTGAGAAGTGCAAGCACGTATTTAGTAATTAATTACACTTTTGACACACACACTCTCATACTTACATACACATTGTTACACACACACACCCAGTCGTTGTAGTGCATATTGTTAGCCCCATTTTCTGTGCGAACTTGTAGCTCAGCTTGACATGCGATTATTCGCTTTTAGCCTCACACATGTTGGCAAATTGTTGGAGCTCCCTTGCCCCCCTTCAGTCTTCCTCCTCCCCCCAACAAGAACACTCTTATGAGAGTTGACTGCTGTGAGGTGAGCACCTGTTCAAGCATCTCCTGTTTGCCAAGCCATTGCACAATGACATATTTTATAATTGATTCAACTTTCGACTAAATCCTAAATTGTTGTGCATGTTGTGTCTTTTTGACACTCAGACAAAAGCTTCAAAAGCTGATGTTAGTTTGCAGCTGCAACAACAGATGCTGAGACTTATCAAGCAGTTGCTTTACATGTTGTCTCCATCAGTGTAATTTACTACACAAGTTCACATAAATTGTTCAATCTACAATAGTCATTTAGGACGTAAGTCCAATTTAATTTATGAAATCCGCAATTCCTTTAGAAACACTCAAAGAGATTACGATTTGATCCTAGGCAACTGTCGCAGAGCCAACATCTCTAAACGTAAATCATGGTAACAAGCTGGCTGCGCTTTAAGCCCTACAAAGCTTCAACAATTACCCAGTTAATGCGCATCAAATGCGTGTAACAAGTGAGACAACTGAGCCAAGAAATACGAGTATGAGTGTCACAAGAAGCCCGCCACCTCCCACCCCAGTCGATTGGGGAAAAAAAGATTACGCAATGGAAAATGTAAGGGAAAAATGCAGTCCATAGAAGAGTTTTCATTTTCTGCCAACACAGCAGGTTTAATCCGGTTTTAATTGCTTCAAATCCAATTGTCGACCCACAGAGCAAGCTGCCAGGTAGCTGCTAAGTAGAACATGAATAAAAAGAACAATTATACAAATACAAGTAAGAGTCTCTCTCTCTGTCTGTCTTTCTCTTCAGTATACATATATACGTATATATTTCTTTCTCTGTTAGCGGCAAATTATCAACTTTTATGGTAGCAATTGATGGGACTCTTCGAGTGTTGCAAGCAAAGTCTTAAAACATAGTTAAAACTTGGCTCAAAGTTGAGCTTACAAATTGCGTGTTGCTTAGCAAACGAATATTGATTTTTCTATCAATCTTTGACTTTATTTCTTGCTGCGTATACGTTATGTAGTTGTCATATCATTACGCATACGCAACTTTACGCAAATTGAATTTTCCTACCTTCAAGACTGTCAATGTTAGTTTCGCTAACAAATCTCCGTAATTAATTTTGTTTCCCATTCACCGCAGTCAGCCACAATATTATTATAGGAGCTGTAAAAATTGTGTCAGCCCAGAAAATACAATTTATATCTAAAATGTCTGTTGAGGCTTTCTTTTTCTCCTCTCGCTCTGTCATGCTGGCAGCTCGACGTTTAGGACATTCAAAAAGGTGTCCAGAATTCAGAAATTGTTACTGTCATTTGTTGTCAGCAGCAGTCGCGCTTTTAGTATCTTTATCCTCGGGCCACAGCAATTGTAATTGTAATCGTAATTTAATATTTTTCAGGAGAAGAAGAATTTAAGTGTTTTTCAATTTGCAAACTTATTTGTCTCTTTAGTATCCTCTGTCCTTAAAGCCAATTACGTGATCCAATAAAACTTTTTGCATACAAGTTTTGTCGATCAAATAAACTTGAAGAGAAACAAGCGCTAAGTTTTATAGCTTAGGTTCTTAGACTTTTTTGGCTTAGTTTATTTTATCATAAAACTCATAAAAACTCATATTTTTTCGCGATTATCCTGCTTCATCCTTTTCATGCTTCGTGCACTTTATCGCAATGTTTTCCATCAAGCGTTTAATTATGGTTTATGTTTTTTATAAAAACAGTTTTTATTTTCAGTAAATATCGAAAAGTTTTCTTTGATTTCATTTTGTTTTGCTTTTTCCTTTAGTTTCTTAAGTTACTTTGGTTATGTGGCAGCATTAAGTAAACGTCAGACATAATGTTTATGCATTTATAATACATAATGTGGCAAAGTAGAAGCGAGTGCCAGAACACGCACAAAACTATGCAACAAAGTTATGCAAAGTGCACGAGCAACAGCAGCAGACAAGAAAGCAGAACGCTTGCCTCTTGAAAAATGCTGCAAGTTCCTTTGGGATATTTTAAGGGGCAGGCAAACACGAAGAAGAATAAGATGAGAACGAGAGAGTGAGAAAGCGAGAGCGAGTGAGAAAGAAAAGAAAATGTCGCACGTTGTTATGCGCTAAGAAAAGCAAAGACGAAGCGACAAGCAGAAGGTAAAGTAGCATCGAATAATGGCGTCTGTAACAGGATGCAGGTTAAGTTCTTGACGCTAGTGCCACATAAAGTGGCAAAGTTATGAACGACCTGCATGCTTCTGGATGTAGTCCAAGTGGGCTGCCAAGTGTCAACTTGTTTGATTTACTTAGCCCGGCTTAAATTATCAACATACTCGTAAACATGTGAAACCCAACGAGACTCTATGGCAATTTCTCATGCACCAATCAGTGCCTCATTACATGCAACCCAATAAGCTTTCGCTTGACTTGGCTGGTTGACTAGTTGGCCAACTGGTTGCCTTGGCTTCTGCCGCTGCTTCACAGTTTCTGACGTATATCAGCTTCCGGTGCATAACATGCTGACGTGTTTCCGCCACACGCAAAAGCCACGTTGGCATATATTTCATGTGATTTATGATCTTTCAAGTTTGTTTTTATACCCTGTAAAAAATAAAATCTGTTAAAGAGACGTTCTAGACTCCAAGAACTATAAAAACAAAAATATATATACTACGTGAACAGAGAATTATATACCAAACTAGAGATCTAGGACGCTTTTAACTTCCATTCCAATTCTTTTAACTATTATTTAAGCATCCTGAACTTGTGACTGCATATCCTTTCATTCCAATTCTTTCAACTATTATTTAAAGGGTCCTGAACTTAACCGCAGCTGTCGACATGGCGTATGAGTTATGACTGCATATCTAAGTAAATTGCTTAAGCTTGGATCTTAGATATATTTTTGTATATTTTATAGCCACAAGCAGATTGTCTTTGATTAATTTTCATTGTGCGTTTTAATTAGACTTCTTGGAAATTAACTTGAGCGATCCGCAAGGATAGAGACAACTTAATGTATCAACTAAATGCCCACAACCAAATTCAGCGCCTTGATTTTCCGCTTAACTAATTTCAACTTCCTTCGGTTTTTTCTGGCTTAGCTATTAGCTGGTTTTTCTGTTGGTATTGTTGTTGTTGCTATTGTTGTATTTTAAGCAGAAAGTTTTTGGCTAAGTTTTCACTCGCGACTGCGTTTTTCGTTTCCTTGTAAAATTAGTATTTGTCCTTCTCGGTTGCCTCACGCTGGTTGCCTGGTTGCTGGTTGTCTGGTTGCCTGTTTCCCAGTTGGCCTGTTTGCCCGGTTTATCTGCAACTCCATTCACTGCACAGCTTCGGGGCAGCAACAATTTGTTTTTCGCCTGGCAACGCTTTACACTTGATAAGAAAAAACTTTTCCATTTGGCCACCATTTCTCAACGTCTCGTTTGGAAAATTCGTTGGAAAAGTTTCGTTTAATTTCAGTTTTGTTTTGTAGTTTTATTTTTTATGTGCTCAAAATAAAAAGAAAAAAAATTAACGGTAATTGCGTGTGTGTGTGTGTGTGTGTGTGTATGAGTGTTTGCGCTCCGATTCACTTCCAACTAATATTTTTATTGTCTTCTCTATCTTTTCAGGTATGCAATCAAACCCTGCGATTAGCCAATGGCAAGAAGAAAGTAATTGCGGACTTCATCATTGAATTTTTCAACTTTTTCAAGTTTAGCTATCTTGGTATAGATATGGTCCAATAAAAAAGAATATAATATGATTTTAACAAAACTATTTCTATGTGGATTCATCTATTAGATAAAGAGATATGGAGCTATATCTCGCTAGTCAAGACATTAAATGGATGCTCGGGCTTTTTAAATACTTCTTGTTACTCAACTCAAGCTTTTTCTCAATAATAATTTTTGCCAAATCCTAAATTTTTTCATTATCGAAAACTTTTAGCAATTTCTTAATATTCTATACCCTTTATCCATATCTTTATCTATACCCTTTACCCATATCACTCTCATACTATTGTGATTTTACATCTAGAATTCGCATATCCTGTGAGTTTTTATTGCTCGCTGCGTGTTTCCAGCTTTATTATTTCTTTTCATGCAACCTGGCGGTCAATTTATTTTTATTAATTTTTTATTTGTTTTATTATTTTATATATTTATTATATAAGTTTTATGTATTTCCCTTATTTTACCTTTTTATTTAATATTTTTTATTCAATTTCTTTTATTAGATTATGTTTATTATTTTTTTAGCTATTATTATTTTTTACTTTAATATTTCTTATTATTTATTTTCCTGCAACCTGGCGGTCTATTTATTTTTTATTAACTTTTTGTTTGTATTATTATTTTCTTTTAATATTTTTAGTTTTTCATATTTATTACATTAGTTTTACCTTTTTTATTTATTATATAAGTTTTATGTATTTATTTTATTTTACCTTTTTTATTTACATTTTTTTATTCAATTGATTTTATTTAATTAAGTTTATATATATTTTTTTATGTTTTTAGTTACTATTATTATTTACTTTAATATTTCTTTATTATTCATTTTCATGCAAGCCGGCGGTGAATTTATTTTTATTAAAATTTTTATTTTTATTATTATTTTCTTTTAATATTTTTAGTTTTTTATATTTATTACATTAGTTTTATATGTTTCTTTAATATTACCTTTTTTATTCTATATTTTTTTATTCAATAGCTTTTATTTAATTACGTTTATTATTTTAATAATAGCTAATATTCTTTTATAGTTTATTTTAATAATTCTTTTTGTTTATTTCTTTGTCATATTCATTTATTTAATGTGTTTTTATATTTTCTCTTTTTTATTGCGGACTATAAATTTTCGTTATTTATTTCTATCTAACACGCCCTTTCATCCATATAAATTTCTATAGTTAATGAATATAGTCAATGAATATCTAAACGAATGTTTAATCAAGCATTTTATACCGAATTTTCTGCACATTATCATATATTCTGGTAATAAATTTAATATTATAGTAGTATAATATAGACTGAACATATTCCAATATTGCTTCTATTACTGTTCGTGACTGTTGGAGACGTAACTTAAACTTAAACTGAAACTTTAAAAACAGTTTAGCAGGAGAGAGAATTTTCAATGTTATACCTGTACTTTACCGAGAGCACTCAAATTCAGGTGAATCATTAATAAATCACGTTCCCCTCCATAATGTAGTCAACTGCGAAGCGAAGTAAAAGTCGATTTTTTGGCTGCAGTTTTCTGGCCCATTGTTTAACTTTTTCCTTGCCAATTTTTTGTTCTGTTGTCAGATTTCTTTTTTTTTTTGGCTTCTTGGTTCATTGTCTGCCTTCGTTGATTACTGGATGTGGGATTGGAAAGCTGAAATCGAATACTATTCAGCTAGAATGAATTTTCCATAAAGAGCGAGTGAAGTATTGAATTTACTATTGAAAGTCTCTGGATTAAACCGTCTATACCCGCATTTTTGTAAATTGCATGTTTAAGTCGAAAAGTCGAAAAGTCCAAAAGCAATGAGCGTAAATAAAAAGTGTACTCTAATTAAAAGTTTTCCCAGTAACTCAGTTGAGCTGAAAAAAATGTAATACGAAATGGTTAGAGTTAGAATCTGTTGTATAACAAATAAGTGGAAGTAAATATTTGAGAGAGAAAGACAGAGAGAGAGAGAGAGAGAGAGAGAGAGAGAGAGAGAGAGAGAGAGAGAAATCAACATAATGGTGTTGATGATGACGCTGATAACTCCGATGACAGGATACACACTGAGGTGTGGGCTTATACGTATGGGACTGTGTGTGTGAGTGTGAGAATTTTTGTTTGAGTGCTGACAGAATACTTGTGTTTGTTTTTCCTAGACATGTCCTTTGGGGGAGGGACGAGACTTGTGACATCGTCATCAGCAGCGCCATCTTTGTCGCGGTGTTTGCAATTAATTAAACCCTTTGCTGATGTCCTGCATAAATTATCAAAACAAAAAACCAAAAACGCAAAAGTAATGCGCCAGATTCGTTTTGTCAGTATTATACCCTGTAAAGAGATATAGACTATCTAGTCTGATTATCCTTATGAAAGTTACAAATTCCTATAGCCCAAGTTAGAGGTTCACCTCTTAAGATAAAGTTAAATCATAATGTCTCTTGAGCAGTCATACATTACCTTCAGCTAGGCATATATACCCCGTTTTAGATATATATTTTAGGTACTGGGTATAGGAGACACGCACAAAAATATTGTTTCAAGTGCAAATTGGTCGCATGAATATTTAAAGAAAGAAATAACCGCAAATGAAACTCAAATATTAAAACAAAACTCTTGTATTTTATTTAAATGCACGTTCATGCTGCTTGCCACGCATGCCGGCTGCCACTTGCCACTTGCCACTTGCCACCAACACTCCACAGTTGCTGCTGTTGTTGTTGTTTTTTATGTCTTAATTGCCCCGCTGTAAAGCTTCCATTTTGCTCTGTTGCTTTTGGCCATTTTTCTCGATTTTGGGCGGTCTTCTTTAGCTTTCTTTTTGTTCTTCTTGTGTTTTATGCTCGTTGGTGCGCGACGGCATTTAAAATATGCACGGCATTTGACATTTTAATCAACCATGAAGGCCAGAGGGGAGATGTGGGGAGTCGAAAACGAAACGGAGTTGGAGATGGCAATGGAAGGCAATGGGAGCCGGAAGACGTGAACCAGAGCGAAGTGAGGCGCAAAGCAACAATGTTAAGCAAAAGTGCAAGGAGCAAATGCTTAAAGAGCAACCGAAGTGAGAGGAAGCAGAAGAGAAAAAGCTCAAAAAAGCCAAAAGGAAGCGGCGTGACAGGCAACAGGAAAAACTTGAAAAACTTGCGGAAATTCCTTAATGAATACAAATGCGCTTGGCTGCTGTTTGGTGCCAAGAGGTTGACGACAGACTCAACACTAGATATATTGCTTGAGTGCTGGGACTATTGCTCTATAGTCTCTGGTCTCTGACATCAACCGGACTAGAAGTACCGCGAAATCGATGTGGTCAGCTTTGATATGTTTTTCCCTGCATTTTTCCTCCCTTTCATTGTATCTTATGGTAAACTGTAATGCAGTTTTGATGTTTAACATATAAATTGTATTCTCTGAAGAGTTTTATTTTAAATCAGGATTAAATATAATTTTATGGAGATTGAAACTAGCCTTTTAGTTGGAGTATAGATATTTTTTCAAGTTGCCTTATAAAAAACCAGTTCTAATGCTTTTTATCGGTTTTCTCTGGAATCATATTTGGTTCAGCTTTATTCGATAGCATTTCAAAGGATGTACTTAAGCATCACCTATGTAGTTTGAGCAACTCGTTGAAGAAAGTTTTGGGCCAAATTGATTTTAAACCGATTTCTCAAGTCCTATTTAAACAAGGATGACTTTCCTCTGGCAGTTAACTAATTCCAAAAGTTGATCAAAAACTTTGCCACATTGAATTTTTTCGTTTGCTTTTAATGCATTTTAGTGCTGGCCTTGACCGCTTTTCCATTGGCCAATGACTTTGGCCATGGCCAAGTCATCGAACAGAAGTGCTGACAATGTCATTGTCAAGTACGAGTACTTATTGGAAAATGTGTCTATAATGATACAATTAGTATTTCAAGTGTATTGTCCAATATAAGGACACCGAGCCCAGACAAGGAGGGCCATAAAATTGTGTGAGTGTGATATTTCCGTGTATCGATTTTCCTTTCACAAACTACACGTTTGAGGACGTCAATTTGATGAGGGAGAATGTCTGTTGTTCACTCAATTAGCGCTATGCAATTTAATTACGAACAATGTGCAATATGTGTGACATGTGATATGCGATGTCTGTTCTGTGGTGCCTAAGAGTGCAGATTAGAGGCCCCTAACTGCAGCCTAAATGTGTGAAACTCTGCTGGAAACAGATAACTGACAGACACTTACATTGTTCAGTTATTATATTCGTTTCGTCTAATTAAAAGCCCATCAAAATGCGATTCCTGTGCGTAAACAGCACATTTTGCAACTTTCAGCCGTGCGTGGCAGACAATGCGTATACGTAACTTTACAGCCGTCAGCTGGTAAACTAGACGACCCACAACTGGCAGTGAAAAGTGCAATTTTGATTTTCCCAAAAAGTTAAAAGTCAGTGCTCACAACTAGATACTCTTCAAGGCTACAAATATATATATTTCAGATACGTTCAGTGTTTTTTTTATGGAATTTCTAGCAAAGATAAACAAAGCACTAAAACTTTATTTAATCCTTTTTAGAGTTATAAAAAAAATGTTTATGCGGTCCAGTATCATAAAATTCAATATCACAGGTGAAGCACGTGAATAACACCAGTCGGGTATGCGGAATAAAAAGATACTCTTAGTCTAGTTGATAGATACCCTAACTCACAGTCTAATTGAGTTCTGAACAGAATATGATAGTCTCTGGCAGGTCCTTAAACCGATGTATATAGACTTAACTAAGTTTGCTATTAATGTTAATAACGAATATATTGAGGTTGTTTCTTCTTTTGCACTTTTGAACAATTACAGTATTTCCTTTTATTTGCGCAACTTCAGTATGCAAACTGGCTTTGTTACTCGATTTAAACTCTGGAATACCAGCAGGTAACGTCTGGTTTATTATCTTTAATATTCATATTGTGCACATAAAGTATGTTAGTTGATTCGATAAGTGTTTTCTTCTGATATTAAAGTGTCCTCTCGATATGTTTGAAATATTCGAAAGAGTGTCGAATGGTATCTATGAGTCGAGCACTTTTGTGTAGAGTATTTTTTACGTTGTTTTCGCTTTGAAAACGTTTGTAAGTCGCCGTTAAACGTCGCGGTCGTTTTGGTCACCATCAGCGATGTTGCTCCTGTTAGTCCCGTTACTCCTGTCGGTTCGGCTCCTGCACATAAATCACGTGGCGACATGTGACAGGTTTTGGCTGGTTGCCCGTTAGCTGCTTGACTTGTCACTTGCTGACATTTGCGGCCTGACACTTGACATTTGTCAGTGCAGTTTCCTTTTTTACTTTGTTTTTTTTTTTCTATTATTTTGTTGCCCTTTTGCTCTCTGGCTATGCTCGTATCCTTTACTACATCCGTTTTCTTGCCAACTCAGGCTGCCAAAGTTTAATTCCCGCTGACGCAAAATATGAGCACTCATCATCGGTTTGGACATGCAAACAATGCACATCGTCAGCGCAACCATCGCCAGATGTGGAGTGTGGAGTCTGGGAAGTGGGTTGTACTATGATATATCGGTGGCTTGGATTTATTTATAAATTTCTGTGCAACAGACCAGATAAACGAAGAGTAATATGGATTGATATTAGCATATGTTTAGGGCAGTAATAAAGAATTAAAATTGAGAGATATGAAAATAAGCTTTAATTCAATTAAAATCTGTTCTTATGATTTATTAAACATTTTATTTATAACAATAAGAAATAATTCAATTAAATTGCATCTGTTATCGTGGTTGATTATGCGTTAACAAAATGTTAAAATTAATTAAATAAATAAGTCATTTAACCAGTATCTCAGTTATTACATTTTATCCTTCACACACACTTCAACCAATTAAACAAAAATAACAGATAAATTATTGATTACTGATTCGAAACTAGCCAAATATACCACATTCTGATTAATTATACACAAATATTTAGCTTGAGCTAAAATAAGCTATAAATATGCCAAAAGACGTTGAAACCCACAATTTATTAATTTGCCAGTTTTATTATTATACTCGATACACAAATTATACTTATAAATTATAAGCGAGAAAGCGGATTAGGTTGCAATGCGAAGGGCAAAAAGCTCAAATAGCTGTTAGCAGTTGGATCAATATACTGAGGCGAATAACGTATTAATCAAGACTATAATATGACTATGGAGCATAGATGATTGTACATTGAGAATTAGACAAATATCGACGACTATGAATAATAGCTGAATCAACAGAATTGGAGGAAAATGAAACAAATATCGAGTGTTATGCGAAGTGATTAATAAGAATTATCTTTGGTAATAATTAGAAGCCCAATGCAAGCTAATATACCCGCTATTTTTGGCTGTTACAGAGTGGTGAAACCCAAATATGAGCATATAAATAAATGGCTGGCAATAAGTAAACAACAACAACAACAAATACAACTAGAATGAAGACGCAACAATTAAAGTCAGTAATTTGTGTTTGCCAGCGGCCAGGTTAATACAAACACAAACACAAACACAAATAAGAGTACATGCCAAATGGGACACGTTCGCGTATAGGGATATAGGGATATAGGAAACAGAAGGGCGAGGGGATTGTCAAAAATATTACATTGCAGTCCTGTGGCTAACTACCGTGTGGTTAACCACAGACGTGACCAGTGGACATTGGCCGGCCATGGGTTACACTGTACACTTGGTTGAACCAAAGCGATGCTAATCAAATAAAAAATATATGAATTCAAATGCCACATAAACTGCAATCATGCAATAGTTCGAGTATATGATGAACCATCTGTGGCCAGGACCACGGCGCGTATACGGAATGTGGAAAATGGCAATTGAAATGTTCCGATACAATATTTGCAATAATTTGTGGCTTGCCTTGCGTTTACATTGCGTTTACATTGCATTTCCATTTTGTTGTGTTTTTCATTAAAGTGGAACACTCCCAGCTTTATGTATTGCGCATACGCCATGTGTGTTGTTTTCTGCTTGAATTAAATTCGATAATTAGGATAATTTGCATACAGCTCATTAACTTTATTCGAGGCAAAAGCAACAAACACGTTATACTAATTAATTAACAATTAGCAGTGTAATTAAATTAGTTTAATGCTGACTATTCATTTAAATATACCATAAATATTCTCACCAGCAGAATAAACGAACTTAACAGCTCAAACCACAATTGCTTGGTTTTTTTGGTTAGTTGTGATATTTCTTTATGCTTTTTATTTATATTTAAAATAATGCGTGACAGTTTGATATTTTTTTTCCATTCTGACTCATTTCTCATCCTTCCTTATATAACCTGTTATTTGTCTTTTGCTCCCAATAATTAAAAAACAATTGCGAAGCCCCGCTTTAATCTCGATAGTCCTTTTCTGTTGAAGATTATTCAATGTTATGTCCTACCTAATCACTTGCGCATACAATTTTGATATGTCATAGGTCCTAAGTTACTTTGGAGACCCTTATACATAATAGTCGTACAGATCTCTAAATGGTATGCCTTTACTGGTAGTTGTTAAGTTCATACCAATTAGCAGCCAATGAAAACTTTTGAAGGACGAATGCGATAAAACAGTAAATGCACCCGTTTTACCAATTGACATACACACACAAACACACACCACATATGAGGAACCCACTTAGTTGGCAGGCAAACAAGCACTTTGGGTAAATTCAATAAAAGCCTGAAACGACACGACTCATCCATGAACCCTTTGTCCCATCCTCCATAATACACTTCTCGTCCCAATTCGCATAGCCCTACACCAAAATTTCGAGCTGACAATTTCGCTGTGTAAATTTTGTAGTGCTTAATGTGATAGACTGTGGCACGCATAGAGAAACTTTTTATTATACCCTGTAGCCAAGGGCTGACTAGATAGGGTGGAATGAGTGAAGTTTTCACAATGAATTAAAACGGGTTCCAAAACGGAGCCCTATTAATTATATTAAAGAAAATCCTCCATCAACAAAATATCTAACACATATCAAAACGAAAATATTTTATTCAAGCTATAATAGAAAACATGTAAACAGAACATTTATTTAAAACAAAAACGGTATCAATTTAGTCGGTTAAGTGAACATGCGATTCGGATTAGCGAAATTGCGGTCATTCCGGATTACAAAAGATCCAATGGAAATTTGAATTGCTTTTTTCGTTGTTTGGACTACACTATGATGCAAACTAAATCATATTCGTCTTAGCGAATACTGAATTATATTTGTAAGGTAATATTAGCCTCCGAATATTGCATACTGGTATAAAATATATAGAGTAGGTTAAACATATTTAAAATGACTGAAATCCACATATATATATACATATATTTTATGGTAAATAGCATATGCTAAGAAGTTATTTTTATATTGTTGTTATATAACGATGTGCAATTTGGTATTAAGGATTCTATAGTTCAAGTGAAATCAAAGACATATTGAAATTATACCTCAGAAGTTTATCCAGGGTATTCACGACTTGCGGTCCTTCAACTAGAACATACTCAGTACGTATTATGTTGCATTGCACTGAATAGTTTGAGCAGCTTTCTTGCTTCACTCTGGATTGGTAAAGATATATATACATATATATGTGTGTCTATGTCGATATTTTGGAGTGACTGTGCGTAGCTGCTGGTGCTGCTGCTTTTACTGTTCCTGCTCCTGCTCCTGGTGCTGGTGCTGCCAATGCAAATAGATTAGCCTAATTAAATAGTTTTTCGGTTAGTGCTGCATACTTTTTGGGGCTGTCTCTTTGCTGGGCAAATGAGCGAAAAATTGGTTGTGCATTTGCACAGGAAGACAGACATGTTGCTAACATGTTGTCGTTGAATGCTGCCCCGGGGCTGTCGAGTAATTGCTGTCACTCAGTTTACTGAGATTGGGTCTTATTTGGAATTCTAAGTTAATGGAATTCGTTTTGAGTCCCAACGGCAGTCGGAGTTTATGCAGAAGCTTACGCTTTGGCAATTGGGTATCCCGGGTTTTCATTTTGATTTCAAGTGGGTTAATGAAAATGCGCACACTAATTTCAGGCTGTGACAAAATGTACAATACTGTTTTTGGTATACACCAAGAGTATTCGGATTGGTCTCTTTTTCCTAAAAGCTGGCAGGAGACACACACCAAATGCTCATTTGACAGCATTTAGCCATAAGGACCGCACACACACACACACACACACACACACTTAGTTCAACACAGAATACTAAAATATATGCAAAACGACATACCACACAGCAGACGTTTTATGGTGTTGTAACCGCAGCACCCACATACAGACATACACACACACACACACATAAACCAAACGGTCTTAACACACAACATACAAGTACACACCACATACAGACGCATAAATTACAGCATTTTGTGGGCAGCAACATAACTAACAGTAATTAGCTACTTTATGTGACAGTCAACACACACGAATATAATCACACACACACACACACACACACACACACACATATACACTCACAGACAGGCAGTCAAGCCTGCAGGCTTATGGACGACCCTCAGTTTATGTTTCAAAATTTTCTGTTTTTCTCCTTCTGACATTTTGTGGTCAATTGGGGAATCGCAATTAACGCGTTGCTTTATTTTTATTGCCTTTCATAAGTGTGTGTGTGTGTGTGTATAGTTCTTACTATACATACACACACATAGATAACAAAATACCCACAAATCGCCTCACTTATTTGCCCATAATCATAATAAATTTTCTCACTTTGTGACAACGGGTCAGTGCCTCTTAGTCCTTAAGTTGAATTTAAGCAGTTGTCCTTGGAACTCCTCTGGCATCTCTCTCCTGTTCTTTACTATTCCTTTAGACATCGTATAAATTGCACAACATACATTTTGTATGTTGCATAAACTGCCCGCAAATGCAAATTGAAATCAGTTTCTTTTTTTCGTTACCCAAATACAAACTAAAGCAAACCAACCGGAATCCAGGTGCATTCAGCATAAATAATACATTTGCTTTAATGCATTTGGCCGAGAGCCTGGAAAAGTGCAAAAAGTAAACTCCATTTACACGTATTAATTATTTTTTTAGTAAAAACTGTTTCCTGTTCACATTAAAGCTCAAAGTTAAAACCATAAAGTAAATATCATAATATGAAATGCTATCTATATCCAATGATCCACTGATCAGACTTATATTATTTTCTGTTTCTTTAGATTGAAACTTGATACTTATTTTATCTGCGAGGAGAGCAAAGTCTAAGACCGGATTGATCAGATCATATACATATGTAATGTTATATATATTGTAGTGTATGAGGAGTATGTGCTTCACAGGTTTCTGTTTCATGTTCACGTTAAAGCTCAAAGTAAAGCAAAATATCATGACATAAAATGCTATCCATATCCATTATAGATCACTGATCAGGACAATGATCAGACCCGTTACTCATTTCATCAGTCTATTTATCTGTTTCTTTAGATTGAAGAAACTTGATACTTGTTCTTCTTTTATCTGCGAGAAGAGCAAAGTCTAAGACCGGATTGATCAGATCATATACATATGTAATGTGATATACAGCTGGAATGCTTTCATATATATATATTATATATAAAGAAGTGAACCATAAGCTGTCTTCTATATTTTATATAAATATTTGTTTAAGATATAGAATATAGAAAATATAACATAAATTAATCTTATCATGAATGTTAAAGAAGAAACACAAACAAACCTATTGAAAGAGCTCTTTTGATATGGCATCTATAGAAGTTATCTTAAAATAGTTCTGCTCTAAATACCATTAAATGTATATTTGTATTCGTATGTTTATACGAATCACATATGTGCAACGTTTTAGTTGAGATAATAAACAACAATAGTGAAACCACGAGAATTTCTTAATTAACTCGCTGCTCATTTTCATTTTCCATTTCAATTTCAACTTAATGAATTTACTTACATGTGTCTGGCATTTTATTAACTTCAAATTAAATGAGTACTAAATAAAATGGAGCTTGCTTTAGTTGAAATGAACTTCAAACTGTCAGGATGGGGACTGAACGTGCGCAAGTTTATAATTAAAGGAAAATATTTTAGTTTTCAGCAAATTCAAAAACATTTTATTGCATATTATCTAAAGAATACCAGAATACCAGCAAAGCAGGAGTACTCAGAGATAGCACACAAAGCTGCAGGCAGCTAAGAGACAGGTGAACAAATGGACACAGAACTTTGCGGAAACGGTGGGCGGAAGCCACTGGAAGGCCAAACACGAGGTAGCACCACAGACAGACAGATAGACAGACAGGCAGACAGACACCTTCCCCTCCAACTAACTCTTGGTATACATTTTTTATATGCGTTTTCCCTCTGCCAGGGAGAAGGTGGTAAGATTTAACCCCTCGTTTTGCCTCCCTTGTGTGAATTTGTCTACGTTGCAAATTCGTTTTAGAATTTATCGCTTTCCTTTTCGCTGTTTTTCTTCAAGAAATAAGAAATAAGAAAGAGATATAAATAGCTCATGAGCAGGTCAGTTAGAGAATTACATGCTAACTGAACACTTCTATATAGACAGGTGTGTACTATATTCTTTTAATTGTGTGTTCCCCCATCAACTGATATATATGCTATATATGCCGCAATAAACTCGTGCAACTTTATGAGTAAAAGACATAAAATTTTGCATTTTAATGACATCATTTGCGTTATCTTTTTAAGGCGGAGGAAAATTGTGAGTGAATTTTATGCATTTTCATTCCATTGCGAGAAATATTTGCGATATTTCATTTGCATTTAAATTTGTTTGGTTTTTATATTATAAATTTGTGCTGTGCACATGACATGTTTATGATCTAAGAAGCTATAAATATGATCAAATTTGCATAAAATACTATCTGCTATACTGAAAAGCTCTTAGGGGCAAGTATTGATTGGATAGCCTACTTCAACCGATGACTCTGTGGCTGAATATACAAGTGCTTCGCATTATTCCCGAAAGAAAGAAGCGTTGAAAAAAAATGGTAAAGAAGCACTTAACTGAAAGCTGAAACTGACAAGAAAAGCGATTTCTTATGTGCAATGGATAAGTGATTGTTTATTAATAGTAACTATCAATGTTTAGCCTTGATTTGTTGCTCTCCGATGACTTCTTATCGGTTAGAAGTAGAAGTACAGTAGAAGTCCGGTTTAACGAACCATTAAATGCAAGCCCCTGTACGCTAAATCGAATAGTTCGTTATTTCGAGTAGTCAACTGAGGAACCTTGTCGCGAATCCGTTCAACGGAGTGTCCGTTAAACTGGACTTCCACCGTATTATTATGTGCTATAAACATTATTATATACATATAATTACAAGTTATATATATTGTAGTATATGGAACATATCTTGTTCAGTTCTTCATTCAAAATTATCCATTACACAACAGAAGTGCGTTTTGTCTTCAACTTTATCTACTACTATTTTTTCTACATCCCAAACAATCCTAAGAATTACCCCTTTTATGTGGGTCAACGGCGCTTCTCCTCTATTCTCAAATGAAGTACTTCAGCCCATATAAGGCCATGCTGTGTATGTGTATATAAGTGTGTATAAGTGTGGGTAAGTATGGTTGGTTATTTCGAGTACCCAACTAAGGACCCAGTTTTGTAGCTATAAATGCATTAAAAGTTCTTATTTATGTTAACAGAAACAATATTTTATTGTATTTTTAAAAATAAAGAATACTTCACACTTTTTTCATTTATAAGTAAGATATATACACAGATAAATGAGTTGTTAAAGCGATTTTCTTAAAAAATTCTTTAATTTAAGATCGCTGCCTTAAACTACAATTCTTTTAAAACTAAAGATACATTCAATACATTTTTCAAAATAGTTAATTTCTTTTTGATTTAAAAAGGCAACTAACATAGTGAAATGTCAAAATGATAAGATCGTGTTTTTTACTATTACATTTTTAAATTCTATCATTTCAATGTTTCTTTACATTTTTGCGTTGATTTTATGTTAAGTTCACACACATTTGCCTTTTCGTTCGTTAAATTGAGTATAAGAGTTCGTTCTATAAGGGGCTCAATGTAAAAATTTGACAAGTACGTTAAATCGCGAATTCGCTTAGCCGAGAGTACGTTAAGCCGGAAGTCTACTGTTAATATATATATATATATAATATGCTTACGAATTCTAATTTATCTGCACTCGTTTACTTACTGGCTGCATACAGCTAATTGGGTCTTCTAATCAAATAAAATATTAATTCAATTGGACAAATTGTTTCTTGCCTTTCTCCGGCTGTACAGCAGATGAATATTCCAGTTGGTTTTTATTCTTATCACAAAATGCGACTTTTATTCGCAAATAAATTCATAGTGAATCAAGGAAACTAATTGAGTGACAGTAATTTGCATTTAGCTTCAAGTGTTTGTTGCTGGGGCAGCTGCTTTTTAATTCAATATGTCAAAAGTGTTGCTAGGAATCAGTGCAGTCAGCATTCAACCATCCAAGCATTCAACTAGCATCTGGGCAAGTTGGGGGATCGTCAGTCATCGCATGATGATAGACAAAGCTGTGATAGACGCAGTCAACAGCTGCCAGTCAAAGTAGGCGCGTTGTGGGCTGACTACGAGTTAAAGTGTCAGTCATTCAGTCAGCCCGTCGGAAGCAGCCAGGCAGACAGTTCTGGAAGGCAACCAAGCAGCTGCTTAGTTAGTTCGTTAGTTAGTTAGTTAGTTAGTTAGTTAGTTGGTTGCACTTGCCACAAAACCATTGGATAAACGACTCAGACATGGCCCGAAGCGCAAGGACAGAGACGAGTCTGCTTCTGCAGCATAAAGCTACAAAAAGGTGCACTTGATGCTGAAGTTGGGCTTAATTTAATTGTAGCATGACTCTATATGAGAGAAGCAACACAACTAGAAGGAAGTTCTAACTTCTATTTCCATACTTGCATTGAAATTTAAATGAAACTTATGAAAATGTGTACAAAAGACTTCATTAAGTTGAGTATTAAGAAAAGCCCAGGTAAAAAGGCAGAATAACTTTAGTTGAATCCAATTAAAGTGTTCCGCAGGCTAAAATAAATGTTTAATTACTTGAACAATAGTTGCTAGTTAAGTCAACATGACTTAAGAGTTAGTTTTAAAAACTTTATGTGACACTTGCCGGACCAAGTTATTAGTTGTAATTACAAAGACAGTTATCACAGCAGATATAAAAGACATTAGGAGAATGCGTCATTATTTGTATAAATCTCAGACAAAGGAGAAATAATTTGCCCAAATACGAATATTTATGTAGAACACTGCATTGCGGCGAAATGTTGAACAAACGAGTTGAGACGATTTCATAAAATATGCAGCAAGGCTCTGGCATTAAATCATTATCAACTGTAGCAGCGACAGTAGCAACAGCAGCTGCAACAGAAGCAATAACAACAGCAGCAACAATAACAATGAGAGACGACAGTCTGCGTGACAGCTACAAACATTTTACAAGCAATTCAACACAGGAGACAAGCAGGAAAGCAAATGATCCAGCAAAATCGTGCAACCAGACAAAGTCAAGGGGAAGGCAAAAGCAAAGGACCAACAACAAGAACAGCAGCAACAACAACAAGAATAATAATAATGCGTTGTCATGAAGCAGAAACAACAGCAGAATCTGATGGTTTAAGGAGGTAAGTGTAACTAGGACTCGTTACAGTCCCAGCGATAAAGTTGTCATAGTGTGAAACAAACAATTCATCAGCGTCAATGTGATAAATTATATTTGCACCGCAGAGAAAATTGTGTGAAATTTTTATCCGGTGCTGAGACGAAATCGAAAAGTGGAACATGATAAATTACTTAATTCAATTGAATTATAAACAATAAAACAAGCATACGAACTGTGAGCACAACAGCATTACGTATACGCAACGCAAAATTGATATAAATGCGCAATTTGCAGCATGTGCTGAAAAAACATTCAAAACATTCAAAACAAAATTCAAGATGAAAGCAAAAAGTGAAATGTGAAAATATTTGTTGCTATCCGCAAGTTTTATACAATTAAAATGGTCAAGAAAGCAAATTAACGCAACAACAAACTGGAATTTCTTTCCGTTCTGTTTCTGTTTCTATTTCTTTCTTTTCTATTTTTACTTTGTGACGGTGCCAATTAGATTATGTTGCTTTGTTGCCTTCTGCCCTTGTGTCCTTGTGTCTTGTGTCCTAGTATCCTTGGGTATGTGTTAGGGTCTGCCTTAATGGCATTTTTCCTCCTGCTGCTGCTGCTGCTCTGTTTGTATTTTATTTTATTTATTTTGTAAAATGAGAATGCCTTTTTGTGGTTTCCCTGACGCCATAGAAAATGGAGCCTAATGCGCATCAGCTCGGCTTAAATCTAAGAATTTAATTTAACGCATAAATTTCATTGACTGGCGCATTTATTTATTTATCGCCCCAGTTTTTATGTGCCACTTAAGGGATTTGTAATTTGAAAGCTCACCATCTATATACATAATATAAGTAGATGGCTTGACTTCTAGCATTGCAGCTAATTGCTGTAGAGAATTTATCTATGCTAAATTTATTTATTCAAGTTCTTTCTATTGGACTAAGGTAACTTAATTGAAGGCTATTTCTGATGGACCTTCTATCTGGAACTATGCTGATTAACCAATCTAACGTTTTTCCTCATTAATTTAACTTTGCTCTGATTTACACTCGCAAATGGATGACTCTCCATTATTTATTACCTTTTCGTTCGTCATTCATCAACGTTTTTCTGCCAGACTCTCGTCTATGCTTTGATTTAACACAGTAAAATACAGGATACATTGGTCTTTATTTAGTTGTAATGCATCATATCTTATATCTATATCTGTCACTGATAAGTCGAAAAATATCAATAATTGAACCTATTATCATGCCAGACACCTATTATGGTGCCCGCTGAGTGGAAACTGAGGTTAAATGTAGATAAGAATTCAATTTATATAACTTATTTTACTAGCACTCTTAGATTTAATATTCCACCGTTTATGGCGCACTGATTTTGAAAAGAAAGAAATTCTTAAACGTCGTTTATTTTTCGCATAACTCAAAGCATCTCTCACAGACCACAGCTGGCAGCTCCTCTCGATGTGTTTAGCATATTCTTTTGCGCGTTGCCTTCACCAATCTTCAAAAACTTCAATCATGCATAAATTTTTATTGGCAGGCATTAAAACATATGGTGGCAGTAATACACGCCCCCATATTTATGATATACCCGTTGACTGCTTATGATATAGTCCTTGTGTTCGTCCTTGTTGTTGTAATTGTTGTTGTCATTCCTGCTGCTGCTCCTCCTGCTGTTTCGATACACTTGTCTGTCTGCCATGTCATTCGATTTCCCCTTCTGGTCGTTGCTGGAAGCGTCATTGACAATGTTTCTGTGCATAGTTCCTGTTGTTTGTTGCGGCAACTGCTGTTTCAGCATACACACACACACACACACAGCCAGACGTGTATGTGTAGATTGAAATTTATGCGCGTTGATAACATACACCCCCTAAAAAGTGTAGACAAAAATTGATATTTTATGGTTATGAATTATTGCCAACGATTATCTTCCATAAAAGCTGTGGATGAAAAAAGAATTTAACCCAAAAAATAAAACGTTGGGTTAAAAAATAAACCAAGTCAACTGATTTAAACCAAAATATTGCATATAAATTGCAAATAATCTCCCGAATTGGCAAAGGTGCATCCTCCAAGGATAGTGGCCGGTTCGGAAACTCGCATTTTGGTTGGATTCAAAAAGGTTTTGTTTGATTCCAATGTAAATAAACAGATTTTCCTTGGAAATTTGTTTAGCATATTTAAACAATATTCTTTATATATATATTTATATATCGATTGATGTTTTAAATCGTACTTTTCTTTGTGATCTCTTTAGAGGAGCTTCTCTGATGATAATTATTATAAAAAACATATTGCAAACATGTTTCGTTATGATTAACTATCGATGCCATTGACTTTTATAGTTTGATTTGAATGTAGAATCGCTACTATAGGCCAGATATTGGGATGTTGGATGTTCTTTGTGTCTTTTTTATTTGTTATCTATAAGTTTCTTAGACTGAAGAGGCGCCCTTTCTGTAGCTGTTGTCCTGTTAAGGACACTTGCTCTTTGATTCATTTTTTGTACGGCATCTTTGAGTTGAAAGCCAACTGCTGTGCAACACCACTAGATGTCAGCATGAGGAGCCTGTGCTCAAAGGATTGCCGCTCACTTTCACCCAGCTGAGTGCAGCAATAGCTCAGTCGCATTTGATGCTGAACCCCTCGTACACCAAGAAGAGAACTTGACATGGTCACACGCTGTGCCACATGGAGCCACATTGGCTCTTGGATAATAGCGTTTCCATTCATGTATTGTCAGGCGGGAGGGAAAAGGAAAAGGTTCTCGCCTGTAAATGATATGTAAGAAACAATAGCAGTTACTACTACTACTACTACTAACATTAGTCTGACAGGCAATATACTGATGATGCAGCTGCCACTGCGCTGTTGACAGTTCTGAGATCATGCAAAGTACATTTAATCCCATAGACCAGAGTCGTATATGTAGTCTGACTTAGAGAGGCTTAGGCGCTCGGAATGACTATTGAAGATTGCTTACGCCACTGGAGCCGAGTATCATATAGAAAGAGAGTCGTGCCTATAGCTTAACTGGGTGCACAGTTGAGCGCATTTTGCTGTATAAATTGTGTTTCTTGTCGTGCCCCATTGTGCGCCCCCATCATCTGGTGCAACTGCAGCGCGACGTGTACTCAAGTCTTGACTAAAGTTGCCCCAGCCTGGCCTGGCATTGTCAAGTGTTCCGTTCACTTCCTGCTCGAGCTAAGTCCGTGTGTGTGTGTGTGTCTCTCTGTGTGTATGAATGAATGTATATTTGTATAGGTGACAGTGCCATTAAGTGTCTGACTTGCATGTGCGCAGCTGCCGACAGTTGACATGCGGCGCTCAACGTCGTCCTGCAACAACGAACGCGTACGCGTAATACTTATTCATGCCTCATAACCACCCATATACCTCACAGCCTACCCACATTCTGTAATGGCGTTTGGCTTCTTTAAATTACTGTGCCATGTGCGTAGGTGTCCCGGCATAAAATACAGTTACATTATTTATACCCTTGCATTGGATAACATTATAATGTGAGTAGCTTTAACACAAGACTCCTTTCAGATCAGAACTATAACAGATTATAATTATTTAAATAGTCTATAAGCCAATATATAATTATTAAATGTTTAGGCTATTTATTATAGACAAAGCAGTTTGACTTTTGGATACTTGAAATTTGTCTTATATGTTTCTGTCGTAGAAATCCGCTTTAGAACGATCTGTAATGTTTGAGGCCAAAATTTAATTGCCGAATGTTTTTGGTTCAATATTCTTTTTTAAGCTTCTGTTTCTGATATGATTTTCTAGTTTTTCTTCATTTGTTTTTAATCTCTTCACACGCAAAAATCATATTTGTTCGTTATATCGAGCATAAGGTTATCGTGACCCAAAGAAGTTAAGCGTTATTCTTAATCGAATAGCTAATTATCCGAATCTATACTGTATTCACATTTAGTTTCTATGTTATAATTCTATGTTATATATGGAAAACAAGTAGTAAAATTTGCATCAAAATGATATATTAAGTATACTTAAAGGGTATTCAGTATTCAATGCGTCTAGGATAATTTGAGATTTCTCCTGGTTTTAATAGTCGCTGCTTTATAACTTCAGAGCGTTCGCCTCTTTTGGCGGCATTCAATTTATTTCTGCATAAACATTTTATACACTCGTCGACGGTTACTGTTTATTGTTGTTGTTGCTGTTGTTGTTGTTGTTGTTACTGGCTGGCTTTTGAATTTTTTATATGCATGTTGAATACGAGAATAATTCATATTCAAACACACACACGTAGAATGAGAGAGAAAAAACAAACCATTGTAAATAATAATTGCTTTCATATCGCAATGTTTTTGCTCTGTGGATTTTTGTTTTGTGATTTGCTGAATGCCGTGATTTAATTTTAAATGAGTTTTTGATTTATGCATTAAACACATAATTGTAGCAGCTTTTCCTTTGGCTTTGTCTACCTTTGTCCTTTCATTTTCCTGCGCCTGGCATTTGGCGGATCTGTCTCCTGGCTGGCAGAGATGAGGATTGGGATTTTGTCTGCCATTTTATGTGCATAATTTAATGTTTAGCGTGATTTATGGCGACTTTGTTGGGAAAAAGGTTTTTAATATGAAAGCAAGTGGGAGGATTTTGGTTAAATATTTGGGGGTTAGCTTGGAGTTTGTTTGTTTCTATCCCAGGATTGAAATCGTTGGAGCATGAAATTGAGTATGAATCCAGGTTCGATATTCAAAATTTATTGCAAGCGGAAAATTATTAAGTTGATTGAATTTCGGCAATAAATATTAAATAAAGCTCTTTACGATATATTCACTAATTAAAAGCAAATGTAATTTCCACATTTGTTTGCACTACGATTAATAGTAAATGCCAAAAAGGCAATCCAATTCAAGTCTGTCCTAATAGAATTACACATGCAAATGATTGACCACTTTGAAGACTTCATTTATGCCTTTTTGACCGAATTCCGGACAGGGCTCAGATAAAATGCGGGCTAAATTACTCGTGCAAGACTCAGAGGCGTCCCTTGAGCAATTAAACTGAAAGCATTTAAGTGCACAGACAATGAAAACGTAAATATTCATATTTTCAATTGGAGTCTGGTTGGAAAAGGCAGTTGAGATTTGCATTTAATAGTATAATACGAGTGCTCGGGTTAAAAGGGTCGAATCATTGAGCGTTTACTGTGTGCGCGATGGAGTGTAAAGTGTGGGAAATATTACGTATACGTAAGGGAAGTCGTCGTTTTATTGTTTTTGTCGACCGTAAATATTATGGAATTTTTCGGATTGAACTTTCATCAGAGTCATGTGCGTGCTTCGTTTAACAAACTAGAGTGAAGCATAAATAATAATAATAATAAAATGACAGCAAATTCCATTAAGTAGCTACATGAAAGACGCCCGTCCAAGCAATGCCCAAAAGGTCAACAGTTTATGGGATTGACCGCCGGCTGCAAAGTGATTTTGGATTATGACATTTGACACATAAAGTTTTTATGACTTGGTTCACAAAATGGTCAGACCAAACGGATTAGTTGATATTCCTGTGTACAGCATAACAAATTGCAATCCAGTCAAAGGTCAGCTCCTCATAAACCAATTTCCCCCAAACAACATTTTCCATTTCGTTTCCTTTTGCTTTATGCTTCATTTTCTCCACTCGCCTACAATTTATAGCATTTATTGCTATTTTTGCATACATAAACGTAAATACATCCTGTCTATATATATATATATGTATATCTACGAATCCCTGGCATCAATTCCTTCACAAGAGTCTTGCGTCTCAGAACTATGGAAATGCCCGTCAAATGGGTCACGTATGAGAAATCCACCTGCTCCTTGCCAGGTTCAGTCCTGCTCAAGTTATTCTGCATACTTTTTAGTTGTTACGTATTCTCGTCTGTGGGTGTTTAGAGGAGGTGTCTGACTGTCTGTGTGTGTGTGTGTGTGCTTGACTACGTTTTTCTTGTTCATTGATTCGAACGTTTCTCATGCAAAGCGCATGTTTTCATTTTAATTTTGTTTTTTTCTTGCTGCTCAATTCTATTTACCTGCGATGTTGCAGCGATAAAAATTCAATTTTGTTAATAAGCAAACACCCGACGTAACGAGTACGTGCAACATACTCATATCTTACATGAATTCCGTTTTCTTATCCGTGGCACACACATTGGGCTTTGAGTTGCCTCAGAATTTCTCCTCTATGCTGCGAGTCAAGGATGATTTATGTTTGCAGAGGTTTACCAGTTGACTTTAAACAAAATCCAATTTTCAACTGATTGTCTCTCTGATCATCTCTGATCTGACCTATAAAGAGAACACACACAATTCATCATTTGTTTAGCCATTTATCACCTTTGTCTCACAATTGCGTCAGCCACAATAAATGATAAATCTATTTAAAAATATATCAAATATGTACATTTTTTGTTTCGAAATTACTTTTACTCACTGAAATTAATTGAAAAGGGTATAAGAAAACCGTAAAAACTATGTCAAAAGCAGAAAAAAAGCATCTTATATAAAAATATAATCAATATTCTTGATTAGCTTTGACCTCCAAGTTGTTGCAGCTCAGCTCTTCAATCATAATCTATAACTCATAAGTTAATTTTGAACTGGAGTTAGAGTATCTCTCAGTCGTTGCCACTGGACATGCTTTTAATTGATGCGCAACTAATAAATTAACAAGTTGCTTTCAATGTGAAAGGTTCAATACGAATATTAAAATAAAAATAGAGAGCACTCGCTTAAATAGATTTATCTCACGCTCATTATATAACAGCATTTATTAATTACATATTCAAATGTGATAAAAAAAAGTGTAATTTTTATAATTAATTATAAATGCGAATAAGAAATCAGCATTTTATTTTATTCTGCATATTAATAAGAAATGAGGAATGCAATAAACATATGCAACGAGTTACACGCCATTTATAATTGTTACGCACACACACACTCACACACAGATAAGAACTGAGTGTGGTAATATGAAAACAATAACAGAGAACAGTTATTTAATATAAACAATCTAGGAGTATAATAGAACGCCAACAGAGTCATAGAAAATGGCTTCAAGACTCCTATTGAAAGTGCTCAAAGTACCACTAGAATAATGTGTCAATAATGTGCGATTATATCGAAAGCAATCAACCTGAACCCCTATATACACGCCCCACCCCCCTTCCAAACACACACACACACACACACACACACACACACATACATACAGCCGTATCTTGCTGCGGCCTCTGTGTATAGGAAAACGTGCAAGAAAATGGCAAAGAACTTTGTGTGAAAACAGCTTTTGAAGTTAATAAAAAGCAGGCGCCTCTTGTGGACTCTCGAATGGGGGAAAACTCGAATGTGCGCTAAGTGCGTGGCTGCCTTTTTATTTTATTTTATATACCCTACACAAGCATTGTGAAGGGCTTATCATTTATTATATGAAAATATAAAATTGTGCAGCAGCTTTTCTATTCTTTTTTTTTTGTATCCTAAATCAATATGAAGCTATTTTTAGCGCTTAAGTAGGCAGCTTCTATTGTATCGAGAAGCTATCGAAGAATACCATTAAAATAACATAAAGGGTTGATCAAATTCGGGTTAAGGATTACTGAATCATGTGTGGACATGCCTTCACTTCAAACCCGAGAGAGCAAATAAAAATTAAAATTAAAAGAAGATAAAATAACAGAAATAAGGGTACAAATATTAACATAGCTGTTTTTATCTACTTTCTGGTAAGAGATATGTAAATAGCTCTTTAAAAGGTTTTTTAGGACAATTTTAAATGACATTTGGGTTCAACTTTGAGAAGTTAAATCAATGCTTTGGTAAAGTCAAAGTTAAAGTCAAGAGTCACTCTTGACTCTTAGTCACACTTAAGAGAATTGATTACCTAAAGGGAGTATAAAAAGCTAACTAATCAAGGATTAAAAACGAACTGAGAGCTTTAAAGTTTAGTAACAACTGGTGATTATTAGAATTATTGCTTAAAAACTTCTTGTAGATGATTATTATAGGATATCATTTAGTCCATAAACATAATTATTCGAAAGTAATTTTATTTTTGCAGCCGCTTATTTTGAGTATATGGGAATATATATATTTTTTCTTATCTATTTTCTTAAGCTAAAAGTCACGTTTTTATTTTACTTAACTTTTAGGCTTCAAGGAATAAATGGAAAATATATAAAAGAAAATCAATTGCGCACAAATTGAGTATATTCCTTTTAGACTTCCGTTTCCGTTGTCGCAAGTAGATTAACAAACAATTGTCAAACACGCAAACAGACACGAGCACACACACTCACACACACACACACACACACACACAAAGCCTGACATATGACACTCCATCCAGAAGTGCGACAATGTGGCATATGATCCCGACAGGCTCAGGCACTTGCATAAATATATAAGTAGACAGTTTTAGAGGCATTATATATGGCAAGCCACTATTCGCATGTGTGTGTGTGTATGTGTGTGAGTGTGTGCACAACCACTTTAAACACAATCTAATATCAACAAGAAGGAAAGAGAGAAAACCCGAGACAGAGAGGGAGAGAGAGATGGGGAGTGTGCGAGTGAAACAGAGTCATCCTATTGCATATGTGTGCCAACTTCGACTTATAAATGTGGTTTAACTTCCATTGGCTTGTTGAAAGCACATGTGGTGGCAAGTGGCAAGTAGTCCTCTGGTGTGGCATGAGTCGAGCTTCCTTGGGCTCGTGCGTATCAATGAAGTTGTTAGTCGAGTGCCTCTTCCTGTCTGTTCATTCTACCCTTCCCTTTCATCCTGCCTGCGTATGTGTGGTTGTCGTTGACTTTATTGGATTATCAGGCAAATTTTATAGTACTACATTATTTTTTTTCCTTTACTTTTTTACTTGCATATTGAGTTTGCTTGTAAACTTAAATGGATTTTCCCAGTATGAGCTGCTCAAACATATTTATATTTGCGCTCGGTTTGCATATTGGTTATTACTTGTACTGAAATGGGGTGTCAAAGTATGTGATTGGATTTTTGCATTCTAGTTGAGTTGATAGGCAAATACAAATACAGGAAATATAATATGATGAGCAGGATACGAAATCTATTAGTTTAAATTCTGAACATGCTGGAGGATGACAGGCAATTTAGAGACAGACCGAAGACTTTAATGCTGAAAGTATCAATGCAATTATATTTATTATCTCAATGCATAAATACTGTGAGAAGCTTTCAATCAATTTATCTAGACAGATTGATTGCACATCAATCTATAGAAAAACTAATTGTAAAGTGCAATTTGGATCTTAAGCACTCTGAGATTAGTTATGCATTTGGATTATGTCAAAGTTCTCCTACAATCTGTGGGATAGTTACATGTTTTATCCATTGCAGATACCAACGTGTATTGTTAAGTAAGGACATTGATCAGCAAAGACCATTAAAAATGTAAACTGCATATGAAATGGGCTTTTGTCTAAAAATACGAATTTTCCATTAGCCTCAACCAAATGGGGAAAGAACGGGTCACAGCTGCTCTGTTTGCCTGTGACTCATGGGGCAAGTGCACAGGTTTGTGGGCCAGAAAAGCAATACAAAACAATTGACGTTGCACAATGCGAGAGAAGGAGGAGCAGACATTTCGTGCAGATTCACACGTACCCTGGGGTAAACAGTGTCACAAGCCCACACCTATACCTATAGGAACATCAGCTCGAATAGACAGAGGACAACGTTTTCCCATACGCTTCGTTTTAATTGTTGAACCACAAAAGTGCTTACATTTACCCGGAGGGCAGCAGCTGCTGCAAGAGGAACTGGCGATGTTGCACGGAAACAGACAGAGGCTGAGGTGGAATTGGCGCACATTTCTATTCTTGGTGCTGTCTGTTTGCCTAACCCACATAGAAGTCTACATGGACTCTGGAGGTGAAATCGACTTGAGCTGCATTCTAATTTAGACACCAAATTTTTCATCTACAGACATAAATAAATAAAGTCCAAATTAAAAAGGAAAGCAAACACTGAATCTGACTGCGACTTGGTCAGCTCTTTCTTTTTTCAATTTTTTTTCCTGCTGCCTAGAAAACCCTTTTTACCTGCCAAAATAGGTGTATGTGTGTGTGTGTTTGCTTCAATTGGAAGGGCGGTGCTAAATCACTGGAAAAACAACACGGAAAACACGGCCAGCATGCAAATCAGTTCAAATGCGCAAAAGGTGTAACGGCACAAACCGAATTTCCCAATCGAATTTGGGAGTTATTCGAAAAGGTGCGAGAGCTAAAAAAGCTAAAAAAAAAGTTTTTCCGCTGGTTTATGCTTTCAAAAGTCACAAATGCAGAAATCTCTCGAGATAACAAGTTTGTCCTATAATAAATGTGGTCCTTAGTATTTTCCGTTCTCTTTTTCCTCTAGTCTCACGAACTTTCAAACACAAATACTTCAATCATTATAATCCTTTGAACTCTCAGGTTATTTACAGCCTTTTGAACTTTTTTTTATACATTTTCCTTTCACATTGAACTGTTGTAGGGGATTTCGATTTGAAATATGTTGCAAATTCTGAACAAGTTGAGCAACTGCACAGCACAATCCGAAATGCTTATGGAACTGCTCTTAACTCTAAAATTTCTATACGTATTTCGTATAATCACGTAATCAGAGCATTTCAGTTCTATAATATGGATTCTTATGATTCTAGTGCGTGCATAAACCGTTGCAGGAACTATGAAGCTGCAGCTGGTCACGTAACAGAAACGAATTTAAGCACAGCTTAAGTTGACAGTGCCACATTAAGTCAGTTTTACAGAAATTGGCAGCACTGCCACTACACTGCTCTGGGTAAGTGAGTTTACAAATTGTTTGCCACGCATAAACGTTGCAACTCCCAGCACTGAAATCCGTTGAATAACTTGGAGTGTTGCATGCAAATGGCGCACTTGGCGCAATAAATTTGAACGTTTGCACGTTGCAGGTGACTTTTTTTGTGTGTTCGACTCCCGATTCTTTCTGCTAACAATTTTACCAGTCACGCCCACAGTTTTATTTTTGTTGCTTTCTTTTTAGTTTCTGCTTTTTAATGCCCTGGCAATTTGCTGCTCAATTGAACTCGGTGCCAACAAACGCTCTCGGATTGCACTCTGAATGGGTATTCCACTAGCTGGTGTCTGGGTTCTGCCTGTTTTGCATAAGTTTGACAGTTGCAGCGTGTGTTGCATGTTTGTGAGCTTGTACGCTGTGTACGAGTATGTCTGCTAACGAAGTCATTCAGCGTTTTGTGGCAACGTGACAGATTGAGCCAAAAAATAAAGGGAAAAGAGAAGAGTTAAAAGAAATCAACCAGTCAAATTCTGTTGCAACTGAAACGCGTCACGAATCTGCGTTCATTATGTTTGCCGTGTGCTGCTGTTGGTTTTATCTCCGCTTTTCATAGGTCTCTCTCTCTCTCTCTCTGTGCTTGTGTGTGTGTATATGTATATGTATATGTAAGGTTGGAGTAACTGCCGGAGCTGATTTATGTTGGCAATCAGACATTTTGCTTGTGGTTAGCCTCCTTGCAACTTTGCTGCGCACAGCATTTGATTTGTTGCTCATACGCCACGTAAACAACGTGGCAATGTGTTTTCTGCCTCTGTTTTATATGAGTATGTATTCGTATGTGTGTGTGTGAGTGTGAGTGTGTGTGTTTATCAGTGGTACATTAAGCCCTAAGCTGATTTTGTTACTGTAGTCGTACAGCTAAAGCCATTTCTGCCACAAATGAACTCGCAGGCAATGACATAAACCAGAAATTTTGTTAAGCTGAAAAGGTAAAATGCAGTTGATAAAACACAAAATCATTGGCCAGACAGAAATGCTCAATTTCTTTTGGATAAACGTCCATTGATTGATTGTTTATATGGCTTTGATTTTATCAACCTAAGGAGTAATTAAACGAGTGAGGAGTAATATCTACTCGACACAGGCTTCAATCAAAGTGAATTCCATTGAATATGAGCTTAAGATTATTACTTTTCTCTCTTGTTAAATGTTAATTTGAATTCAATAGCATTGGAGCAGAAATATATTTATATGCAACATATTTAAGCTTCTTTTGATAAGCTGTACTCCATCATTGAATGAATGAAATTTAAGAACCTTAAAGACTTCACTTTCTACACGCAGTGCTTAACTTTTCTTTAAGCTTCTACGTTATCCTTATGCAGCAGCTTTACTTTTCAAATAGCTTAAAAATGCGAAAAAGGAAGTGAATCGTTGGCAGTTTTTACCTTTCACAAATTACAAGCACATAAAGTTCAGTGGAGTTCATAATTCAACATTTGACTGCCCCAGCTCGCAAGTCAGATAACTTATGTGGATGATAGCAAAAGCAAAAGGAAAAGAAAAAAACCTTTTTCTCAGCATTTCACTTTGCTTGCCAAGATTTTCCAACCATTTTTGCAACATTTTACTTCGAACAGCAAAAACGTATTAGATTAGCTCCGTGCGCTCCATTGGGGAACATTATCACTGGCAGCAAAATTTAAAGCACAAGCTATGCAAACTTATTAAATTGTTGCCCAATTCTTATCAAACTTAACTCCAAGTTGTTATACCCGAAAGAAGGAATAACTCCTTCATAGAAAGCCTCCGGCATTAGCCATCTGTCCAGAGAGTTGAGGCATAGCCAATAAACTGACATAGTTGCTTCAGGGAAACTGGAAGCTATTGCTAATATATAATTCAAGAAATAATCAGATATTTATAGCCTCTATATTGTGTGGTATATTATCTCGTATGAGGTGTGAGTTGTGATATACTTGTTGACTGAATGACACTTGAAAAGATGCTAATAAATCAACAATAAAGTTATGTAGTTAAAAGAAGATTAAAAGGATTTCCAAGGATAAAGCTGAGAAGATACACAGAAGACATCTTAAAGTATATATAAGAAATATTTATTATTATATATTATTTAAGTAAATAAATAGAAAAAAAGAAAATAAATAAACTGGAAAATAAAAAATAGTTCTCTGTAGAGCCTAGGAAGATATTAATAGCTGCTCAGATTTGTATTATTTTACTTCTAAATAAAGGATTTTTCCTAGGCTTGGCTAATTTGGTATTCTTTAGATTGTGTAGGATATATATATATGGTATATATATAAATATATATAATACGAATGACATCTGTCACGTTTACTCGCACGGGCGCGCGTGTGATGAATACTTTGCAATTAGGCGGTTTGTTGTTGTTCCTTAATGTGGACACAACAGCAACAACCACAAGCCCAAAAACAACACCCACCACCCACCGCCAAGAGGATGGAATTAGTTAGGGCAGCGTTGTCGCCCGGATATTGGTAGATTTGGCATTCGGTTAAACGGTGGAGCATTAGGGGGCCAATAACGTTCTTTTCTCGCATAAATATTTCATTTATTTGCTTTGCTGATTTTGGTAATTCCTCTGTGTGTCTGTGTGTGTGTGTGTTTCTACTTTGGAACTACGTGCAGAAAATGCACAATTGGTTGAACACTTTTTAGTTGACATATTGTAGACAAAAGGACAAAAAGCGTAAATGGTGGAAATTTGTGTAATTTTCGGAAAAATTAGCTGACATATGTGGGACATTGATTAAACGCAATGGGCCTGGGATTTCATTGATTTCCCTTGGGTTGGCGTTTCAAAGGAAGGCATAAAGTGAACTATATATAGATAGGAATATATATATGCCTATTTCATCCAGATCTTAAAGCATGAAATACCACTTCTTCTCAAAGTAACAAAGTGTCTCTCCGTATGAGCAATTTGAGATTCTTCTTTCTTGGCGATTTTTGGGGTCACCAATTTAATCACGATCTTATATATAAAGGCTAGAAGGTTAACTATGGAGTGGCATTATTAACAATACAATCCTAAATGACAAAGTTGATGCTAGTATCATCTTAACATCTCAATAAACTCCAGTATAAACACCTAACACACCAGTTCTAGCATATTATATCAATGATATAGTCGAAACAACCACTTGTAGCATCAAAAATTCAATCGTAAGCAAAACTAATCGAATCAGAGCTATCACCTTTTAATTCAGATATCAGATCGCAACTAGAGGGACAGAGAAAAACACTTGATGAGCCTATGAGAATACTTGCTCACACCAATACACACACAGAAGTCAAACGGTCGAAATTGTTTTGATTCATCTGCTGAAATTCTCAGCAAAGTGGAATCTATGATTTACTTATTCCCATTTTTGGCGATAAACCATTTAAAGTCGCGGGTAATATTGTGCTACGGAGAATGGACACCATTTTCCACCGGAAGGAAGTGTTGAGTTTAATCATACGTTGACATCTTATAAGAAAGGATTTTTTGAACGTAGACGAGGAATTCTTTCTAGGAATAGACAAATTATGCTTTGAATGCAGATTAAGTTCAGGAGTTGCTAGTTGTGCTTGAGGAATGCGAGATGTGTGACTCATTTGGTATTGTTGATGAGGAAGACGTTTGTGTCCTTTATATTTTACATACACTGTGCAGCGCAATTCGCTGGGTTATAAGTAGTCAATGTTTTATAAGGATAACGATGGTGATAGAAGAAACTGGGCTGAAAGACTTACTGGCCCTGAAAGGTAAAAACAGAGATAATATCCATGGCCATGGTGTACTATAGCTTGGAACAAATTCGATGCTCATGATTATTCATTTCTATCCCCTGCTATTTAACTTTTATTTTACTTATTTTTACAATTAACATACTAACATTTATTGATCTGATTAGCGTTTTCTAGGTTTTCCCCATTCCATGCACCAAATTTTTGATAATTTTTAATCAATTTTAATATTGAATATATTCTGACATTTTATTAATTTAAATTAAATATTGACACTTATACATAAAAAAAAATAATTTGTATTTTAAATTTGAAGTCGACTGCTATTAGTCGGGTCTAAATAAATAAATAAAGTGATAAGAGCTGTTGATGATACCCCGTAAAGTATCTATCTTTTTATTCTGTGTATATGTTAGAATTTCACATATAGAATTAACATTAAAATTAATATAAATATTGTATAAATGTATTTAATAAGCTGGAGAAAGTATAAAATATATTTATTTCTTAGTAGATTTATGAATATCTCTTTCTGTCTTTCCATCTCTCTTAGTATTTGCTTTAGAACTAGTCTATAATAATAATATAATATAATAAGTATAATATAATAAGTTTACCTTGTGCAGTATGTGTTTTAGTTCAGAGATCAGTTAGACTATAATATTTGGTTTATTTTATTCAATATTTGAGATATAAGTTAAGGGTATTTCGCAGTCGGTCCGACGCATTTGAATTTTACTTATTCCGCTTTTATAATATTCGTTAATATTTTCCACAGCAAACAGAAGTCGAAAATAATGATGTGCCAATGCAAATTACATCATTAATTAAGAGTTTGAATTAATATAATAATATGTTATATGAGGCTCTTTATGGAGCTTTCAAATTATCATATGTCAATCAATTCTGGTTAAAATTACAAATGTCAATTGTGCAGAATTTGATATTAATCGAATTGTTTTAATTAAAGATTACATGTCAATAATATCAGTTGAATGGTTGAAAAAAAACCAATTTAATGATTTTACCCTTCTCTCTTTTATTTTCAGGTATGTTCGATACGTAGAAGGACTTAATGCTGCAGGAATTGGTCCATTGTATTGAAAGTCTGTTGCAAGCAAACAGAGCTTTCCAGTTGGACTCACAGGTCCACAGGTATTTCTTTGATTGTCTGCAATGGAGGTGGGTAACTAAAGGCTTAAGCCACAGCATCTGGCACGTGCTGCTTTAGGTCCTAGTGCATTACTAGAGAAGATTTGAATGCTGCTCGGGTACCTCTGCCAACACTTGAACAAGACGCGTAAGGGACGTAGACACGTAAGGGACGTAGATCGTAAGCTTTGGGAACGGTTGGTGGTGCATATTACGCATCTCGTAAACTGCTTCGTAATTCAATTTGTGGTTCAACTCAAGTTAGTCGCAAGCAAGTGGCTGAGATGGAAGAAGTACGAAGAAAAACAGAGGTACACAAATAGTGGGTTATGCACACAACTTGACTAATGGGTAGCTAAATGGGGCACCAGCAGCCAAGGGGCGCCACCTAAATAGCAGTCAAGTCGTCGTCCTGGCAACGTGTAATTACAGCATAGAAATGACGCAAGTTTTATCCAAATACCGAAGTTAGCCTCCAGCCAAGGGGAAGCCAACAGAAAATAGAAAATAAAGTTCCCTAAACGAGTACACTCGAGTGTGAGCGAGTGTGTGTGTGTGTGTGTGTGTGAGTGCGTGTGTTTAAGTTAAACTAAAACCAACTGAAGCAACGCCCAGCAAATCAGAATATAACCTGCAAATATACAGTAGTAGAGAGTGCTTAACTAATAGAAACCCTTCAGTTTGTTTTCAATATACCTGAAGTTAACTTTTACTCACATTTGCTTATTATTGAAGCGCCAAAAGCAGTGCGTTTCATGCAGTGCGTGTTTAATGTTCCAGAAGTTCTTCAACAGGTGCAACAGTTCTCTGTTTGTAGTATTTATATTATTTATATACATTCTGCTAGTTATGCGTTTACAGCTGTGAATTTCAAGCAGCGCGTTACAAGCAGTGTTTTACAAGCCGAACGTTACTTCAATCATTGCTTATCCAGAACTAGAATTACGATTTTCAATATCTTTTGTGTCTATTAAGAGATCATCTTCAGATTTACAGTGCTCAGAGATGACAGAGACACAGTATAGGTATTAATGTATATCTTCTATATATCTTATATCACATATAATATATAAAAATATACAGGGTGTTCATTCTGAGCTAACCAAACACCGAATATCCGCGACCTTGGAGTTGTCTTTGTCGTTGTTATATTTGGCGCTCAAGCGATTTACTTGTTTTATTTTCATATTTTTGGATTGTTTTTTCCCTTTTGTTTGTTTTTTTTGCATGCATTTCGTGTTTGTATTCCCTTTGCTGGTGCCACATGACGTATGAGTAATGGCTTTGGCCTGGCGCGTCATTGTTTTTGCTTATTTTGTGGTTGCATTGCTTTCCCCATCATCTGAGTGTGTATGCCAAATTGGTTTGTTTAAATTGAATACACAGAATTAATTTGTATCAATATATGTTTAAAAATATAAATTGGTATATTGAATAATGATTTGTGTTGAATTGAAACAATAATATCCCTAATGATACTTGAACTCAGTTTTTGTTGTAGATGCTTAAGATTCCTATTTCATTTGGCTCTTTGCCATAAATATTTCGCACATAATTTGGACCAACAAAACGAGAATTTGCTGTAAATAACCAAAAGGCATTTGCTCAGACTTAATCTGCCACATAATTCAAATCCGCCGCATGACAAAAGCTTTCACAAGAGGAAGTTAAGAGAGAAGAAAAACAAAAGCAAAGTAACCCAATCGCATAACCCCAAAACCGAAATGAAAGCGGGAAAAAACCCTAAAGCCAAGTTTTGCCTTCAAAGAAGTTTTCTGTTCCTGCGTTTAAATGTCGCCCTTTGTGCCACAAACAGCAGAATGTTACGCCCACTTTGAATTGCCGCCCACTGCATCCAGAAGCTACTTCATATTTATATAATAACTTTATGTTTATGTTGTAGCTTTTTGAACATTTTGCAATAACAACTACAACGAATTGTGAAATGCTTGAGAAAGTTGTTAGGTTGTTGGGTAAGACAAGCCGAAAGGCACCACCCAGCAGGAGGAGTAGACACTGCAGCAGCAGCAACACAAGAAGAAGGCGAGGTATCATCCTCCGAGTGTGCAAGAACACATATTGTAGCATAACAAAAGGCGCACTAGCTGACACGAGCGGCGTCTAAAGTTGATTTCTTAATGTTTAGCCAGGAACTTCTGGTGTTTGTCTTGCCGCAACAAAATGGCAGCAGCAAAAGGAGAAACGACGATATGGCAAACACACACACACACACACAAACACATGCAGAGAAACAAACACACACAGATACACACACACACACACACACACACACAAACGTTGAGCTCATCTCACATGCGTGTAAGTCAAGCTAAAACTTCAGTCAAAGGCACAGAACGCGAGCATTGGCACCAAACTTGCCCAAGGCAATTTACACTGAAGCTGTTTATATTTGAAACACTTGCCAGGACATCACAGGCGAAGGATATACTCCGCGTACCAAGCACTCACAAAAGCAAAAAGCTAATATTTGTACATCGCCAGGGCTAAAAATGGCGCCAATATTTTTATAGCGAATACGGAAATGTGCATTATTTGATAGAAGTCTTATTGCCCACACACACTCGTCAATACTCGAATTTATTACTCAGAGTACTCAAAGTCAAGTGAGTGGCTTGTCAAGCACTCGTAGACATCCTATTGACATTTCTCAAGCATTTGTCAGTTCAATTTATAAGTAGTATATACACTTTCAGTAAACGACTAATTACTATGTGTTACACGATTGATTTACTAGGGAAATACTACAATATAGAAATTTAGTAAATTAAAATAATATTTAAAAGAGTTTAAATAAGGTTTATGTAACTCGAGTAAGTGCAATATTAATCGTCTGTAACTTAAAGTAATATTTAACAGAGTTTAAATAAGTTTTATGCATTTTTAGTTTGTAGGATTTTAAGGATTAAATCAAGTTATGCAGTAAAACTTCGTCCAGTATAGCTCACATTAAGTTCTCGTTAAAGGGCTCGCTTTAATCATAAAGCATTATACTAATAGCATCATTAGGATTATAAAAGTTTTATAATTTCTTTTTTGCCTTCAACTTGTAACTTATATCATCAATTTATTCCATACTATACTCGTATATTGCCAGCATTTTGGCATATGTAAAACAATTTAGGCAAGAACTTTGCCCAGCTCGACTTTTGCGACAGGTTAAGCAACGATTTGTCGACTCTTCGCTAATTGCCACAAAGTGTTTTGTGCAACTTTTACCCAATTAGACGCAAGCAAGACAAGAACAAGAACAAGGCGAAGGCGAAGGCGAAGGTAAGCCAAAGTCCTTAATCAGCCGCAGACGACAGGAGTGCTGTTTGGATTTATATTAAACTAAAATCCCGTACAACTAATTGCTTTGGCACTAAGCGACTAAAACTAATTAAAAACCTAAAGTTTTACCTCTGCACGGATATAGAAAATACGCGAACAGAAAAGGACTCCCCAAGCGCCGTCAACACCCAAACACCCAACAACTTTACAGACAACAATGGGGGCCAGTTTTGGAGGGGAAAGTTGTATCACAAAGTTGCACAATAATCCCAGTCAACTAACTATCCCGAAAGCAAATACCAAACAAAACCCCAGAAACTCAAAAACCGAAACTATGTTAAGTTTTTAATCAAACCAACAGCAAATCAAAGCCCGTTGAACTTTGCCACAAACACACATGAGACGCTTTCATAAACTGTAAAACAAGTTCACGAAATTGACTATCTACCAAAAAAGAAGAAAAAAAAAGGGATTAAAGCAAGGAAGATGCCGAAGTCAAAATACTCTTATCAAAATATTTATAAAATTGAAACTCTCAAATGAATTCTATTCAATTTGCGTGCAAGTTCATGTCACGAAATGATGAAGAGATGAAAACTCTAATGAAACTTTGACCACTAATAATTATTCATTTTACATCGAATATTTTCATATAATTAGATAAATTGTTATGACTTCCATTGCTAACATGAAAGATCAGCTTGTAAGCAGAAATTTAATTTGAACTAATTTTATGAAACAGATTCAGTTTTCTTGAGTCTGTTGAGATATGTGTAAATTTGTTAGGGTGTATAAGAAAAGTGCTTAAAATTTGGTGAATGGAAAGCCAATTAAAATTTGCTGCAGGCTCACACGTTGTATGCGTAACGTGGCTGAACACAAACCGTTGCTGTCTACTGTTGTGGCATGTGGTATGTGGCATGTGGCATTAAGTGAGCGCAGTTTATTAAAAAAAAAAAGCACGCGGAAAACTTTTAATTTAGAGGCAAACCGCAGTTAAGGGGCGTGGCATTTCAGTTACCACAAAGTTGCGACAAAGGGCCTGAAAAATTTACCACTTTCCTCTTGTTGCGAAAATGAAAAAATACGATCTATTTTTTTTTTCAGAATATTTTTGAAATTATTTGCGAGGGGAACTATTATTTATTTTCACCATTTGGTACGTGAAGTGAGCAAAGTTTTCCAACTGTACGAGTAGATGCTTTACATTTCCGTTATGAACTCGGAAAGCTGAGACCCAAAAGTTTTATGCGCTTTTGAATATGAACGACGCTTCGCTTGGACGAGGTCCGTGCAGGACGAGACCGCTACTTGGGCTATCAAATTTCGAAGTCCGTCAAATGCAGAACCCCTCGACAAAGTTTGTGAACAGTTTTCTTCTTTTTTTTCGCCGACTTTACAAGAATAATATGAATGCGACCCCAGCAAAGTTTTTCTGGGCACAACAGCAATGCAAATTTCGTTGAGTATTTGACGCATATTGACTTTAATTTGAATGGGTTTTCAAGAACCTGATGCTTATCAACTGGAAGCTGCTTAATGTAAGCGACAATAATAGCAAAAATTGGGAATTCCAGTAATTTTACTCGCAGTCCAACAAATTAAAGCATCATGAGTGGAATCTCTTCAAAGAACTCTAAATAAAACATTTCCAATATCCGTTCAAAAGTTTTTTTTTTTAATTTTAATTACAAACAACTCGTTTGATACATGTAAAGGATTCTTTCATTTTCTCGTAGCATTAGGGAAAATGTGAAATGAAATATGAAAACCACGGAAAATACACAAGGAAGTACATATGCTAATCCCGCATTCATCTCAATTAATGCACAAATTACAGAATGAATTTAAGACGTGTCCTTTAAGCTTCAGTTAATCAGCAAAAATATGATTTATGCCATTTCTCATCCCACACACACATAGGCACACACATACACATACACCTTACACACAGCCGTTGCCAATTAATCACTTTTGCCAGGGAGTCGACTTTGTCATCGGCTTACAGTAATTCATCAAAAAAATACGCTGTACTTTAATTACTTTTAATCACATCAGGATCCAAGTGCCGCTATTGTTCCATATGCGTAGCCAACAATTCCATTTATACCCTATAACAAAGGTAAATTGGATATATTAGTTCCGAGACAGTATTCACCATTCTATGGAGAAAGAGAATTTGATAGTTTCTTTTTATAAAAGAAAAATGAGAACATAAGTGGAAGAGAGAAGTTTTTACAGGGTATTCCGCAGGTCGAGTAACTCTTGTCAGGAAACATACATTTTTCACGCGTTTTATATATTCCCAAGGCTTATTATTATGATGTTCATTGGGATCTCTATGTGGTTCTTTGTTTCTGCCACTGTGTGTCTGAGTGTGCGTATGTGTGTGTGTGTGTGTGTGTTTGAGGGGTCTGGAAAAATTGACGCCGTGGCAGCTCATTTGCTACGAACATTTGTTTTTTTGTTGCCTCTATTTTTTTTCATTTTACCCTCCGTTTGTGTGTTGCGCCTTTGGTTTGGCTTACGGATTTACTTATTGGATTTGGGACTTTGCGCTGATGCAGCATTGGGATTTATTTGGTGTCTGCCTCAATTTCTGTATGCTACAAAGGCACATAATTAGGTTTCCCCACTTCATATATATGTGTATATACTTATACAGTTTTAGTGGTAGTAGTAGTACATATATTTATATACACGAGTGTATATACTCGTATAAGTAAGTTAATGCCAAGTTTGCGTGCCTCATTGGCTATCGAGGCACCTGGCAGCGGTTACCTTCGGTCCTTTACTTATGCAAATGTAACTGGCCCCAACATCTGTGCAAAAATAGCACGAGGAACGTGGGGTCACGTGCGTAAAAAGGAAGAAGCTTGTGAATACCCATACCCAAGCCCACAATATGTAAAAGTCTATCGCCCAGTCCCTCCGACATATTCAAATGTATATTGATTCTGTGGTCCATCGGCATGTGTGTGTGTGTGTGTGAGAGTGTGTGAGTGTGGGTACCAATGGCTGGCGTATCAGTCCTGTTTGTCTGTTTACAAGTGCCAGAATCATGATACGCATCAATAGGCAAATACCAGCTACCTTATACATCGTACCAAGTCGATCACCTAGCAACAAGAAGGCCAAAAGCCGCAGGGCAGCCAATTCCCCACCGAATAGTAAAGCTCAAATTGTCAAGACATACTCGTACTCGTACTCGTACTGCTGCTGCCAGGATGGGGGCAGTGAAGGATATGTGAGGGAGCGTAAATGTCAGATAGCAAATCCCAGCAAAAAGAGGAGGACAAAAGAAGAAAATAGAAAAAAAGAAAAGAATTTGCATATTTTCCTTGTGATTTGCAACCGTTATTCACTTTCAGCTTTGTCATTCGAAAATACCCAAGTTGTTGGTAATTCGAAAAGGACCTTTGGTTTGTTAATGACTAAAATACGAGTACATGTACATTTCGAGAGCAAATCAAGGCTAGGCCACAAGACAAACCATGCATTTTCCTTTGTTTTTCCCTCTTATTTCAACTGCCATATATCATTATTGAGTTGCTTTTCTGGCTTAGCATTCTGAAAGTCTTGCTTTATTTGTGTGAAAACAATGTTTGCAGATGAGACTTAAGCTGGTTTAAGTATAATTCTATTTGCCTAGAGTGTCACATGAATAATGTTTGATATGGATTTGCACTCTACTTGAATATACACAATACCTCAGAATAATAGACCTAAAATAGCATAAAGTAATTTCAAATTGAAGCATTGCTTGATTTGCTCTTTGAAAATACAAAATGTTCAATCCAACATAACATTCCATTGTTCATAAAAGCAAAGCATCTCTGTTTTATCTCATATATAGGCAACATTCCCTATAACTCTGGCCACTTGATAGTCATTTGCATACATCATATATACCGCCTACGCTCAGCATATTAATAACATCCATTAAGCAAGCCACAATTCGCTTCATCAAGTAAGTTGCCTGTGGAAACTGCAAACTATATATTTTGCACTTGAATGGCCGCAAACCAACAGCTAATTGCATTGTAAAGACTCTTTCATATTCTACCGACTGATGCAATATTCGGGTAAAAGTGGTTGCATGCCACACCGAATCCAAAACGAGGCACCGCTCGTTACAATAAATCAAAAATCTGCTGCAATTGCAGAGCTATCTCCCAGTCTGGCTCTGAAATTTACGCACATGCGAAATCCATTGTGTATTGTACAGAATGAAAATCTCCCATTCTGTAAACAAAAGTGAGGAACATAAAAGGAGCAAACCAGCCGATATCCATGTGCCTCTCGCCTTGGTCAGCCCACCCCCCACCCCCTCCATGTTGGTCAATTCTTTGGATCTACCAACGGACTATGCCACAGCACGCAGCATACAAAATTGAATTTCAATAGTATCGTCACAATAATTGTCAAACCAGCATGTGTTGCATACTTGAAGGCGCCAGCGCATTGCGCACTATTTGCCATCGCTCGTTTGTATAGGCACTTTTTGCTGCCCCATTGTTGCCTTATACCCTATAACCAAAGCTGCATAAAGTTCTGAGCTGAGGGGTTAATACTCATGACTCTCAGACACATCTCAAGACCACAAAATTTAACAAGAACCTAATGATATTTACACCTACCATTTATAATTTATGATACTCTGATAGTTATAAAAGATAGTTGAAATATTTCTAAGAAAAAAGCAGGTCTTAAGAAAATGATTGAAAGAAGTTGAGAACGAAAAAATACATTTACTTGCTGAGGTACAAATCCAGCTTTTAGGTTAAGTCCGTCTGTTCATGTTTTAAGCCAAATATGCCAAATAAGAACTACAGGGTATTCAGGATTGTCAACGACATATGACGTGCAATTCTTTTTTATCCTGCTGAGTTTTTGTTATTGTTGTCACCGAACAACACGATGCCATTAACGCTCGTGAACAGCACCCAAGTAGGCAGAAGTCGATGCCGCAGTGGCAGTCGCAGGCGAGTCCCAGTTGCCATTGCATTTGGCATCCGTGTAAATCGTAAATATCCGGCGCAAAATGTTGTGAAAGCTGTGGCAAGGGCACTGGCACAAACCAGAGCCGGAGCCAGGGACAGAACGATGCCTCAGTGCGGCAATAACAAAAGAGACGCCACTTGAGCAATGCGAACGTTGTGCAGGATACAGTCAAGCAATTGTCTATATATGTAGATAGGTAGGTAGGGCAGAGTACACACATATACATATGGATGTGCGGATATTTATATCTGGATTATCTGCACATGGGTATCATTCTGGGGCGAACTTTATGCTGCAGTTGTGCAATTGTGTCAACATGCAAATGCAAATGTTATGCGGCAATTGAAAACGGTAAAGGAATCACTTAAACATAAATGATTCCTATGGGGCAGCCCTCATGTGTTGAGAGTGTTCCAATGACACAAGCTGAATGAAATTAATTCAAACTTGGTTAACATTTAGGTAAAGTAATAGCTCTTAATTCAAAACATTTTAAAGTTTCAAGCGAGTTGGTTAAGTAATTATAATATTCATTCCTCACTCCACCAAATTGAAATTGCGCTGTGGCTTCTTTCAGCTGGAGCTCCCTCTGCACAAGGAAAAAAAACCTCTTGTTAATGGTGACTTTTTCATAAACCCCAGTTGCGGTTGCTTTTTTTTTTCTTAAAACCCATTAGCATTATATGCATTTGCATATCAAGTACAGGTTGACCAGGCAAATGAGAAAATATGCAAACAAAACATGTCAGTTGCTTTATGTGCTCACCTTTACATATATCCCCTTACTTTTCATTCTCTTCACTCTATAGAAATTTCAAATTGGAATCTCTTCTGGCTTCACTTTGGACGGATGTGACTGCAACTGCGGCTGCTTATTGTCAACGGGAATAATTTTCACACTGGTGCAACTGATGCGGTTGCCTTCAGCGGTTTTTTGCAATCCTTTTTTTCCCTTGCAATCTCACTCAACAGCAGGATAATCCTCAACGTCGTTGTCCTTGCCCAGCTCTGTTGTGGTTTTCTCTCATGGCTGATTTGATTGCGTTGCCTGCGCTTTGGTTACCATCTCTCCCTCTTCTTTATTCTCCTTTTTGCTATTTTGATTATGATGCTGCATATTTGCATCATGCTCGTAATATTCATAAATATTTATGAAGCACCAAGCTGTCTTAAACAAAGCGAAGGATCGGAATTATTGTATCTATGGCAACAGCTTAGGAATTTGCATTGCGCTTCCACTGACTAAAAGTTACCCAAAGGCGAATGCAATCAGACAAAGTGCACACAGAAAAAAACAATTAAAATCTTTTTACCAAATATCATATTTATGGCTAGTAGAAATGATGAAACGCACAAGCTGTATATGAGAGTAGCATATCCAAAGCAATATATAACCCCTTATATGTGATACTAAAAAGAAGAAAAATATTTATTAAAAGTTTCAAATGGTTTCAAGTAAGCCATAAAACAGTTTAAACTACCCTAAAAAAAAAAAAATACTCTGCGTACGCTACATATCAAAAAATTCCAACTGGTAAAACAATTTCCATTTGCTGTGTAACTGTGTGCACAACCATACGCATGCGTGTGTGTGTGAGTGTTTGAGTGTGTGTTTGCTGAAGGCACAAAAAGGTTTATTTGCCACTTTGTTTCAATATAAATATGAAAAAAACTAAATTTTTTAGTTGTCGAATAGGAAAAATATGCTTTGATTTCCAGTTGCTAACTGTTTTTGTGTGTGTGTGTGTGTATGTGTATGACCTTGCGTGTGTGTTTGAGGGTATGTGTACATATTCATTGCCCAAAGTTAGGGACCAGAATGCCAATTTGATTAGTTCCAAATAGTTTTCTGTGGCCTGCCACAAAACTTTGCGATTGGAATTTTTAGAGTTGTCATTTTAAAAGTAGAAATATTTTCTATGTTGCACTGAGATGATACATTTTCCGAGAAACTAATCAATTCAAGTTAAGTGGAAATAAAATTTGACACTTAAAGAAAATTAAATTTTATATGATATTGTCATAAGATGACAAGAATTTGGAACTATGATATTTATTGAAGTGCACCAGTAAAGCTCCGGTTAGTCTTGCAACTGAATTAACAATTAATGTTACTAACAAATTATCAACTAAAACTATTCAGGAAATTTTGGGAAAATTCAAATGTATTTATAATGTATTATGGTGATGTTTATCTCAAGCTTGCAGTGCTATTGTTGCAATGCTCTTAATCAAGGTTGGAGTAACAAAGTTACAATCAACAATGTTTATAAGAGAATCTATTTTGGCAATATCCTTACATTAGACTGAAGTCCTTATTGAACAGTGACTTAGAAGCCTCGGCTGCCAAGTTTCGCAAAACAAGTTTGTAACTTCGACGGAAGTTCTAGCTATTTGTCAAAAATTTCTTCCACCTTCGGAAACGCAGACAACACTGCGTATGAGTTATATCCCACAACAGTAATAAACCATAGCATACTTTTAGGGCTCGGCGCTAAACAGAAAACTCCACAATATAGTAGAGCACTTTAATTTCTATATATTTTTCTTAATGTTCATCATTCTTGGCTCCTTCCAGGTTTGTTTTTTGCTTTTCACTGTTGCTGAGAGCTAGGAGCACGGGGTATATGACAACAATTGTTGCAAACTTGGAGTGACTTGGTCTTGGTTTTTTGTGTTTCCTCTTACAGCAACGAAATGAGCAATAGCAGCGCATTTGAGTCTTTTTCACGCACTTCATTTTGTGGCTGTCTGTTACCAGTTTTTGTTGCACGCTTAACCGGAAATGTTAGAATTGTTTTGTTTTCTTGCTATTTTGTTGTTGGGCTGCCTGTCAGCCCGCAAGTTTCGCACTGACTCTAATAAAGCCAAAACTTAACGCTAACAATAACAATAAGTGAGCCATCAAAATGTCGCTTTCACTGTTGCTTCACGCTTATATGAAATACCAATCATAAATTTTGACTGCATAGCCCAAACGCTTTGGCTCTGTTTTGTGAGGTCTTCTTAGTCAAGTTACATCATAAATTATTTCATTTTTCATTTCCTTTGCGTGCTGCAGTGCCACAAATAATATATACATACACTACATATATATATCTCATTTTGTATACATAAACATTGAATGAAATGTGTCGGACAGTCAAATGTATGCGAACTGTCTGCCAGCCCCGCAGCGTTGCAATAAAATGCCTGGCTTTTTTTTCCTGCTACCATCACAGCCAATGCCCGGTGCCAAAGTAAATATAATAATACCAACTGCAACTTCAATTTCGTTCTGCCTGCTTTAACTCGAACACACAGTTCAGCTAGCCAAACAAAACGACGTGCAAAAACTGTACATTACGAGTATTATGCGAAAAGTTGTTGGTGAAATGAAAAATATTTTCAGTTCTTCCCCAATGTTCCAAATGTTATTACAACTGGAATTTCATACCGAATTGTTTATTCTGTAGACAGATTCTGTTTTGTTTAAGTTACTTGGTATTCAAACCTTATCCTGCATATATGTATGTATGTTCTGTAAGAATAAGACTATGAGTACATTAACACTTTTTCAAAACCTTTGGCTTAAACGTCTCTGCCGAAAAACATACTAGATTTAACTAGAACTCAAATTTCGCGTTCTGTCAGAGATTTTTCTTCACAGATAGATAACATACAATTAGCTAATTATTAACAGTTTTATATGCGTGAAAGTTACGTATAAGCATACGAGTTTACGTAAGAGGAGTAAACGTATATATAGGATTTAGAGAAAGTCTCAGGCTGACCATATTAGTACTACTATTGGTATTACTAATTCAATTATAACGACTACTGTAACTTCTTTTACTGGTTCTATTTATATAATACTTAATACTACTACTTCTGTTACAGCTACTTTTTTACTACTACTTTTACTAATACAATGACTTCTGCGACTATCCTTACTATTAGCTCTTACAGCTACTTCTTTTACTACTACTTTTTCTAATACAATGACTTCTGCTACTATCCCTACTATGAGTGTTTATATTACAGCTAGTACATTTTCTACTACTTTTTCTTCTAATGCTAATTGGTTGTTATTGAACACTATTTACACAAATTCTGTGTGTACATTACACACTTAAGTTTCTGAATCGGCTTTGCACATGTTATATTGAAGTTTTTCTTGTGTCGTAAATATCCGTATTGATATATACATAACTAACAAAGCGATGCACTTTGTCAAATCAATTTCTGTAAAAACAACTGTAGTAAATATGATTTTAAGCAAATTAAAATTAGCCTTTAAAGTGTGTTGTTTACTGTTTAGATACGACTCATATTGATATTTTATTATTGACTCTTATCTTTTCGCAATTGCTGAAAATGAATTGCAAAATTAATTATTATAAGTTTCATCCCGTGATTCATATATTCATTCATGTGTTTGTTTACATTCAAACAGGCCTCGTGCCTGAGTTGTCTAAACTTTTTAATCAATTCGTATCCCATGGTAGAGTAGCTACGGTAAAATACCGACCATATGTTGATTCAGTATCGCAAACAAATTGAACTAATTAAAAATATAAAGCTTTATGTGCTTGAAAAGTCGCAGATATATTCAATAAAATGAAAATTAATATCAATTTTGAGCAGTCCGTTTACTGTATCCTACCACCGGTGGCGCAATTGTACCAATAATCATCAGGCTTGAAACAAATGCCATCTTTCCTATTCTCTTTGTAGGCATCCTTGATGGTTTGTGTTAGACTTCTAGACTCTGGTCTTCCACCCGGTAAAAAGTACCACAGATCATAAGTGGGATTATAGGCCAGTTGACGAACGTCATCCTTAAGCGCTCTTGAATCAAATTAAATAGGATTTTTATTAAATATAAATTCGCCCTCAAGTTCAACTTACTCCGCTTGAATCGCAACTGCTGCTATTACCAGCACCAAAAGGCCAATTGCAATGATTGCGCGAGTAGTTTTAGCCATTTTAGTCATGTTTGCCGTTTGCCTGACGCTGTGCGAATGCCAATTCATGGAGCTGCTCCTCCTCTATATACGGCCGGTTGGAGGCCGCAGCTAATGTACTGAATGACACATCGTCACATTGCTAAATGTGTGTATTTATTTTATCGCCAGTTTTATACATTTGTTACAATTCGAGTAAACATTCAGGGCGTGATTATTGGCCAGAATTAGGGCCCCAACATATAGTTCCACATTAGTTTTGTGATACCTTAGGGAAAACAGTTTTTAAGGTGTCAAATAGCCAAGCCTAAGTTTTCACACTCTACCGATTAAACACGGATAAAAGAGGGTATATTAAAGTAGTGCAAATTTATATAACAGGCAGAACGAAAGTACCTGTATAATTTGATTAGAGTTTAGGGTATGCATTGCTTATGTCATACATCCGTGTTTGCTTATCAGAGTATTCTATAGTCGCCCACATTCAACTGCTGCGTTTATAGATGCTTTAATCAGTATGTACGAGAATATATTATCAGTATTGGGGGTAAATTAGGGTAATTGAATCATAAACTTTATAGCTATTCGGAAAGTGAGAAATTGTGATTAGAAAAAAACTGATAGTAAGGGGGCTAGATTTTATTTCTAAGCAAAAGATATAGTGGAAAAATGCTAGTTAACTTTTTTATGTAAAACTATCGCTTATGTTCTTTTTCGCCCAATGATTAGGCTCTCGATTTCCTTGTCTAATTTTTGAGTTAATTAATGTTAATGTGTCCATCCGCAACAATCTTTAAGTATTTGTGGACCAGGAAATGCTTGCCAAAATATATGCAAATAAAATCTATTTCAACCTTAAGTTTTGTGCGTTGTAATTGGTTTAAGAGAACTTTAAGTAATTGCTGTGGTTACTTGACTTTCGACTTCGCACTTATTATAGAATGCGGTAGATGTCTTTGTCCTTTTTGTGGTTATTGTCTTGTGGTTTGGCCAGCACTTAACCCAATTTCATTCATATTTCTACCACTTTGTTCGTAATTGGCAAGACCATAAATCCTTACCTTAAAACGTTTGCCATTTATTTCAAAATCATTATTGAGACAATTATATTCGGAATTGAGCAGGTATAATCCCACAATTTCATCTTCATTAAGGCAAGTGAAGAATTCGCATATTTTGACCTTGTCACAATAATTGTACTTAAGAGTTCTGTTGGGTCAAAAACACTCATAAATACTCTTATGTCATGACTAATTTTCAAGGATAATCGGCCTTTAAAGTCAATTATCCATTCAGAATGAGCAATAAATATTTTTGAAACAATTTAAGCACGTTTCTACTTAAAGTACAGTAAGATTTTTGTACTCTGAGTAATGCAGTAGACCTTAACCTTTACCATAGTTCATTGTTTCATCACCTTGCAAATCCCAACTTGGCACTGAAACTCTGTTATGCAATTGTCTTCGATGACTCACAACTCGTCTGTGAAGTTCTCTGAAAATATTTTGACAATTTAATTTTTATTTTAATTTCTTAATTAATCTTTGATTGTAAATTTGTACCCAGCTCTTCTTTGCATTTCACATCAATTTTGCATTTGTGAGGCTTGGGATAAACCGAAATCTTAATAAGAAAATAGACAGACTGTTGAGCTAATGAATCAAATAGAAGAGTAATTAAGGTATACATTTAGTTTATACCTCCAACCTGCTTTAGGGCTAGTTTTTGCATTTTACATTTTTGCATTTTTTGCTTTTATTTTCAACCCGGAGGGGGCCGTTGCTTGAACGTCGCGTGTAATAACGCTAATAAAAGGCGTTGAAAAGCAAAAATTGCATGAAAAGCATCCGGCAATCTATTTAGATGACTTTCAGCTATGTTTTTTTAATTTTTTAGATGCGGGTCTTTTTATTTATTCCGCATTTCAATGCGGGGCAGTTCACATCGCGTATTCGCAATTTGTTAGGCAGCTCCATGGCAACCTTTGAGCCAGAGAACTGAAGAAAATTCACTGAGATTTATTGCATAAACACTTGGAATAAACTCATTATGAACACAGCAAGGCGCTATATACTAGTTAAGCAAATAAATAAACATAAAAAGGAAGTAGTCAAACAAAGGCAGCATGAATATTTGTGTGTGTGTGTGTGGGTGTGTGTGTGTGTTTGTGCGTGTGTAAAACAATTGTTAGCTAACCATCAGCGGCAACAAGAATAAAACAATTGCACGCTAGTTTTCTAGATTTTTCTATATATATATTTAAATATGTATGTGTATATAATGCAAATATGTGTATTGTTTGTTAAGCGGTGCCACGCCCCCACGATAGTTGCAGTACAGCTAGGACATGTTTTAACATTTTATGTCTTTCTGTGGGCTTTCATTTGTCATGATTTGCTGCGGCCTTGCATGCGATGGCATAATAAGCCATGCGAACACATTGACACAAAGTCTCTCTCCACGGAGGGGCGGCAGTCAACACTCATACGCCTCGTTGCACGAGCTACTGCTGCTGCACGACTTGCCCCATTGTTGTGTAGCATATTGCAGCACATGTGAAGCAGCAACACCGACAACAACAACAACAATAGCAACAACATCTGCAAACTGGGGACGTGTCTGGCAAGCATCCCAAATTGCGAGCTGTGTGTGTATGTGCTACGTTTCAAGTATTTTGCCTATTGCAACAACAGATATGCATAGTGTGTCAGAGTTTAATTAAATTATAATTGGATAGTTTGTGCACTTGATGCTGACCATCATCACATGAACGAACTGCAGCTTCAATTCGTATCAAAACTCAATTGAGTTACCTCTAAGTGGCCAGTTATGCTCCCCCTGCTAATAGAATACGACTTACGAGTTTGTTTAAAGTCTGTTTTTCGTTCTGTATTTAAGCCACAGACGAGCATGTGGCAGGAGCATAACAAAAGTGTACGTAATGCATTAAGCGACTTGGCCAAAACGAGCTGCTGTCCTCGAGAGCCTAAGAAAACAAATCCCAAAGGACAACATCACATAAAATGCTGCCCAAAAGATTAGTTGGCATTTGATTAAAGTGCGAACATTTACAATGACAAGAAACAAACCAACGAATACAATGGCATCCATGGAATCAAATCAAATCAGACACAAAAAACCAAACACAAACAACTAAACAACTAAACAAACAAAAAAGCCAAAAGCAAACAAAGAATAAGCTAAAAAGCAGGCAGTTTGCCTCTTAACGCTCAAGTCGAGTATGTGTTTTTGCTCCATTTCAATCAGCATTTTTAAGACGAAACATACAAAAAAAAAACATAGAAATAACATAATAGAAATCATCAAGGAAATGACATTGTAGAAAAACATTTGGCCATTTTTCCTGGTCAAGTCACATAAAATTATATTGTGTCGCCTCAGAGTCAAATTTAAGGCAAAACCTTTTTGGAAATTAAAAAAAAAGATTCTTTAAACACATTTGGGAATTTGTTATTAGCTCGCATCGTAAAATGGAGAGGAAATTGAATGAATTTCTTTACAAAATTCGTATTGCTAATATTATCCTTTCCAGCACAAGAAGTATTTCGATTCCAGGAAATGCCTGCAATAGATGTTCAATAGGAATTCGACTTGTTTTTTTGGGAAGAGATGTCAAAGTCTGTGGCTTAATATCGAAATTGAATGCCATTCAAGTATTTTGACAGCTCATAAGAAGCTCTGACATTTAATGTTGAAATAGTCGAAACAGGATTTGATGGCACAGCTGTATTCTCCTCTGTATTCTTGCAGCAAAATAGTAGTACTGTCATTAAATTGTTTCCAAAGCTCTTGCAAAGACCCTTGTCACTGTGTGTGTTATGACAGTTAGCAAAGAAAAACTTGATTTGGATATATTCTGTTGTTTTATAAACCAACTATGTCCTGTGGATAACCTAACTATGATTTAGTATTCACTAACCAGGAAAAGAAACATTTACCCCAGCAACTAAGAAAAAAAGCACTTTTCATTTTAATTTACGCGCCAAGTTGAGTGCCATAAAGCCAAATATGAAATTGGCGCAAAAGAAATTGTTAAATATAAGGTCCATAAGTCCACTTAACAGCGAAATTGTTTCCATAAGCTGGCGTTGAATTAAAAACCCTAGAAACCTGCGCCGGCCCGCTACTTATTAAGGCTTTAAAGTTCGAGTCAAGCCAAGCCATGTGGCTGCTGGCAGTGTCTATGTGTATACCATAACATAGCATAAAGAAATATTTTACACATTTTTATGACCCTGACTACGAGTCGAAAAGCAGAACAGAGCTGGGGGAGAGTAGAGGAAAGACCACGGTAAAGCACAGCGGTCGCCAATTATGTCACACGCCTTCCAAAACTCCCCCAACAAAAATGTTTACCCTTAGTTTACGAGCATAAAAAGTAAAATATATATATACGAGTATCTTCTTTGAAGAATTTTTTCTGCAGTAAAACAAAACCAATTAAAATGCTTTTGAACGAGACGAAAAAAGGGACTTAAATTTCCAAGCGATCGAAGCAAAAAAATTGTGTACTCGTACTAGAGTCTTTAATGATGATGCAACATCTACTTAAATCCGATGTTGCAACAATCTTGTTGAAGAAAAGAAGAGAGAGAGATGACATTTGATTTGCTTTGTCATCGTTTTTCAATCCATTTCACTTCATTTACTTTGTGGAAACTCGATGCAAACCGAAACAATGCCAAGTGACAGAGCAATAAGTGGTAAATACTAGGAGAGTCCTACACTCCTGGTCTGTCCTTGGCCATCATCAACATCATTTCGTATCAGTTGTGCTTCATTGTGTTTCTGATTTGGTTTTGCTTTAGCTTTGGCTTTGGCTTCGGTTCTGTTGGTTTTCTGTTATCGCATGTTAACACTTCATAGGCAATGTGGCTGGTTTGGTCCTTGTTTCATCATTGCAATGACCTTTAGATAACTGTGACTCCCTTTTGGACCATTTGGCACCCAAAGATCTTTAGGGGCCAACACGCTTAGTTAGCTGTTGGCCTTATCCCCGCATCCCGCATCGCTCATCTCAGGCTTTGCGTGCAAAATGTCAAAATATATTTTAGTTGAATTTATGGTCATTGACCAAAAGCGTTGGGCAGCCAGACTACTATCCAGGACTGTTTCGGTCCCTATGTCCTAGCCAACAGGATTTGTCTACTCAAAGAGGAGTGCGAATGTGAGAGTGTGTGTCTGAGTGTGTGTGTGTGCTGGAGAGGGTGGGTTATTCTTTGTGTTTTTGCTTATTTTGGGGATTTACACGACGCTTATCAAACTAACACACACACGAACTCGGTCGGACCCCTTACACACTCTCTTGAGCTTCAGCCAGTGTCTAAACTAAAAATATTATGCTACATTTCATTAAAACACACACACGCACACACATTTGGAGTTTGCCTTGAATGTTTTACAGCCACTTAAAATAGATTAGCTTTCAACGTGCTGCTTAAAAAAAAGAAATAATAAATTGCTTTCCATCATTTCTCAGTGGTGTTTCCTTTGTGAAACTGTTTCAGCTTTCGGATCTGCAAATAATAGAAATCCATTGAAAACATAAGCAACTGTCAATGATTTAAGGCCTGAAATCACAGCCCACAGTTTCTCACAGTTTCTCACAGTGTGTCACAGTTTCTCACACGGAAAACACAACAATTTGATAAATGAAACGGCAAATAAAATGAATACATCAATCCGAATGCTCGCGTGAACTGCCAGGATTTATTATATGGCATGACACAAAAGGTTCTTAACTACCATAAATAACGAATGATATTCAAAACGTTAGATAAACTCTCTTCACTGTTTAAACAATCATTTTGAATTTCGCATTTAAAGATTTCTGCCTTTGATTTCATACATTTTATGCATAAGTTGAGCAGTCACTTTAAAACACTTGGCAATCACTTAGTCTCCTCTCGTCGTTTATTCTGTAATCCAAGTGCTGTTGTTTTGCCCTTTTCTTCAATTTTGAATATGTTTTAGTGAAAACAACGACTCGAACACAATCGCTCACAACAAAAGACCAACTCAATAAGCCTCTTCTACGCATATGCGCAATCAATATGGAAATCAAGCTGATTGACTGACAGATATCTCTTGAGTTAAGTCTGCTGTACATTAACTGCTATTGGAAAGGGTATCGATCATATTTTCCATAAAAGTTAACCTTCCCCTCGCTGTACTTACATTCCAAGTTAGCTGTCTCTAGTTTGGAGTGTCTTTACTTTTCTGTATTTCATTCTTCACGTTTTTTTATTCTTTTCATAAGTACAGGGTACAAATAGCAAAAAGAAATATATATTTATATATATAAGCCATTCAATCGCTCAAGTGAACAAAGAGGAAACTGCGGAAAATATGAAATGGGAAATGGTTTGTTTATGCAAATGTCTTATTGCTTTACTTGCAGAACAATTTATACGTAAATTGTCTGTAATTCGAATTGAATGCATAAAGTGCTGCTTGTAAGTATGAAGATATTAAGTGAAATATCTGTTGTTTACTTCTTACAGCCGACAATGGCAAAATCATTATTAAATTTCCATTCAATTTGCAAAGAAACAGAATTATAAAGCATAATTACAACAGAGCAGCTCGAATACTAAATAGAATATTCAATAAATATTACAAACGCATTACAATGCGAACACAAAGGATATTTTCAAAATGAGCTGTCCCAAAAGTAGGCTATAAAATATTTAAATGCTGCCAGCTAATGGCATGAATATAACATTCCAAATGCCACACTCCAATACAATTCACTTTTCCCGTGTAATAATCGCATTGGCATGTTAAAATATCATCAACGGCAGCAAAAATTTACACAATTTTCGTTCTATATTTGGAGCTGACCTCTGCCTAAGCCCGAGGAATTTCTGTATTTTTGTTTTGTATAATGTGTGTATGTGTGCATTCAATGTAGTTTTTTTTTGAAATGATAATAAAATGCAGCAATATAATGTAATTTATCACTCGGTTAGTGCTGCCCGGGATCCAGTGTTGTATAATTTTTATATTTCCGTCTTCATGTTGGCCACATTTTGGTTTCAGTTTAATGCGATTGCACGCCATGACCAGCTTATTGTTTTGTTACCTGTGTGTGTGTGTTTCCATGTGTGTCCGCAAACAAATGGCAATATTTTGTATATGTCCTTTCGCCTGGTCATTTTGTGTGCCCGATTGTACACGGATTTGTGTGCTTACAGGTTTCCCATTGAATTGTTAACCACAAAAATGGTATGTGACAGCTTCAAAGCGGATGCTCTTAGCACTCAGAACTGACTGATTTGAGCACAGCTCTTACTGAATACAAGTCTTAGCTTAGCCCATCGATTGTCTGTACTTGAAATCACGTACATAAATACTATATATATGGATATTTGCATTGAATTGGTTTTGTCTATTGAGTGTAGAATATACATTTCATTTTCAAATTTCTTGCTCTGCCATTATATAAATACTTAAATTTAAGTAATCTAAAATGAATCAATTATAAACAGTAAGATTTGTAAACTTAATTCTGTTAGCTTAATAGAGTATTTATTGAGCAGGAAGGCATTCTCCATTTAAATCATTGAGTGCTTTCCTACACTCTCAGAAAAGGCACCTCTCCTGGGTTATACTTACATGTGAGCTCCTAGCCCAGAAGGATGCTCACAAATACCGTGGAGTCACCCTAGATAAACGGCTGACTTTCCAGCACCACATCAAACAAATAGCTGGTCGCCTTAAGACAAAGGCGAACAGCATGGCTTGGCTGCCTAATCCTTGGAACAAGTTATCCCTGAAGAACAAGGCCAACATCTATAAAGTCATTGTGGCACCCATATGGAGATATGGTATCCAGGTATACGGCATTGTAACAAGGTCGAACCTCAGCAAAATACGAGTTGCCCAATCTCAAATTTTGCGAAGGATTTGCATGGTACATACGCAACAAAAGCATTGAAGAAGAGCTCCATATTCCTTGAATCAGAGATACGATCATTCGTAAAGCTGCCGTATACCTGGAAAAACTTGCACATCATCCGAACCAATTAGCACGAAGACTCCTGAGAGAGGGTCGGCATTTCAAAGCAAGGCTAAGAAGGAGACTCCTGAGAGTTCACCCAACTGACGTACCCAGTCAATTTCTCAGTCATACGTCCTATTATCTAGGTTCAAGTATGTACAGCTGTATAGATTAGGTTGAATATTTATAATTTCACTATAGTATAAGTTACTTATAACAGTAATAATTGGATATAAAAATAAAAATAATGGAAAAAAAATAATTGAGTGCTTGTCAAAGGAAACCAGTTTACTCGGAGTGTTTTTACTAAATATAATATTGCTGGACAGATTCTGAATATAACATGATCCAAAGATCATTTCAGCCTTAAAGTTTAAATAAAAAACTATTTTGTTAAAGTAACTCTTATCTTAAATGTATTGACATTCTTCAGAAAGTAGAGGTAAGAAAGTTTACTATATTTAAACGAGTTACTGTAAACACTTCGGAACAATTCCAATTAACTGCTTGTGCTTGTTGAGTGTGACCGCATAAGTTTAAGTAGGAAAACACCAAAGTGTGCTACCACATCGCTGGCATCTATGAAGCCACAGAGTTTAACCGTATTAAAAAAGTTACAAAGTTTAACAGAGCCAAAAAGTTTTAGAGTTTTCGAAAATTGAAGCCCAGTTTTCGTGACAGCAGTAAACATTACTATATAAATATATATATGTATCATAAAATATATCAGTTGTCAGTTTGAATGAGTTATTAATGTTGTAGATTGATTTATGCGTAGAACTTAAGGCTTATCTACACCTCAGGCTGTTGCTTGCTAAGAAAACTGTTGCTAAGTTGGCTAATTGCCGTAACACATAATTCGAATTGCTTAAAGAGCGTGAAGCCAACTGGCAAACGAGTTAGCTTTGTTGATGTGCCTAGGGCAGGTTGTGTGTGTGTGTGTGTAAGTGTGTGCTGTTGTGGCATGTTGTTTACCTTTGCAGCGCGTCGACGCTTCGCGTTGCTCAGCTGCTTGCTGGCAGTTGTGGCAGCCAGCACAGCGGTGCCACATGGTCAACGTACGTAGGGGAATACGTCAAAAGCGCAATTTTTCCTATTTCCATTTCTTCTGCCTCTTTTAACACCTCACAGCTTGCGGTAAGAACGAGGAGCGTGCCTGTTTGCCCTGCATTCAGCCAACCTGCATGATGTCATACCACTCGGATCTGAACTGCTACTGGATATTCGTATGCAAACTAGGCTGTGGTTGCAAGTATGGCTTCATTCGCGATGATTACTCCTGGAAGTGTGTGTCCGTTCACGAGTGCAAAGTAAAGTCAAGCGAAGCGGACTAATATTAAAATCAAATTTCATTTATGCCTTAAGCGTGTCATTTTCCTCTTCTGGCTTTAAGATGAGCCATTGAATTTAGTCGCTTTTCAATCGTTATAAATGTCCGCAAGCAGGTTGAAGTTATTTTTTATGATAATTTTAAGCATTTCCCACATTATGTGTCAGGATGATGATTCTTTTGAGCAGGAGGAAAAAAAAAGTAAGGCTTGCAATTAATAACTTTGACAACTGCTATACATCCTTCTTATTTATTTTGGTAGTTTGCCTAGAGGATACCATGGGTACTAAAACTGTGTGCTTTGGATAATAAAAATAAGGATTTAATTAAATAAAAATGTCCTACACCAAATAAGCAATAAACCAAATTGTGTATACGCCCCGCGTCCAGTTTGCATACATTGAAATATTTTGGAGGTTCCTCAATTTACATTTGCAAAGAATTTTACAGCTTTTCATGTACGAGAACCCATCTAGACTAGAACCTAGCCATTGTCAGAGCTACCATCTGCTGTTCTATTTCGCTTGGCGTTTTTATGGCCACCACCATCAAATTGTATCTCGAGATTCTCTTCTTGTTTTTTTTTTGTTATTTTTCAGTACAAAAAGTTTTATTGTTTACTTGGAGTGCTTGAAATTTACGAGTATATTTGAGTGTGTTGTGTGTGTGTGTGTGTGTGTGTAACATGCACTCTGGCACAGTTTTAAGTGTATGAATGTCTATATGTGTGTGTGTACAAGTTCATAAAGCATACAATCTTAAATCTTAAATCTCAGTTGGACACACTCGTAAATATTAATTTACTTGCTGAAACTTTTTGCTTTTGTCGCTCATTTTATTTGACTTTTGCTTGCTGCTTTTTACATACCAAAATGATGAGTCATAATCATATATGCATATGCAATGGTTCTTGGCCATTTCATTACCAACTTCAAGCTGCTCTTAACGTAGAATCCTTTCAAATATACTCGTAGCACTTAAATTGATTGGCAACATACAAACACTAATAATACGAGTCAATACTACGAAACCAAATAAATCCGGGATAGAGAAATCTGACAAAATATGCATAAAATAGGATAAAAGCAATGTTTATTGTTTTAGTTCTACTTGAGAGAGTATTTATGGCATTAAAAAGTTTGCTAGAAAGTATCTGAAAACGTTTTCTATAATGAGAAGCGTAACTTTTTTCTGAAAGTTAATATTCTGTGTGGACATTAAACATGCAATTAAAATTAGCATTTTGAAAATCAACCAATTGTGTAACACTCGACATAACAATTGTTGCCAAAACCTAATTAAAATTTTACTATCTACTCTGAAAAGTATGCAACAAAATTAGTTTAACTGTTATTTTTGCACATAAGCAAAATTTAGCTAGAGATGTGCACTTGCAGTTTGTTGCCACGACACGAGCTGAATCGATGAATGAAGCTGTAGGAGAAATGTATTTGTATCTATTATCAAGCCAAGTTTTTGCTTCTACTGTATTTTTTCCTATCAAAAAACAGTGCTTAATCAGGACACGAAACTCCTTTTTTTCCATATTGTGGAAAAACCCAAAGGTTGTATCACTTTAAAATTTGTAACTTAAAAGCACGTGGTCGCAGAGTTGTAAAATTCATACACAGAGCTTATGATAATCGACACTATCGATAAAAAAAATATTGATGTTGGTTACTACTGCTCCTATATGTCGGGCCGGGAACTAATTGAGCGGTGTGGTATGTATGAGGCAAGTTCACCAGGAAACATTCTACTTGATCAAAAAACACAAAAATATAATACGTGTGACACTTCCTGTTGAACACTTTGATACATTTTACTAATTTAAAAACGGATAGTGATTATTTTATAATATAATATTATGTATCGATTAAAGTAAGCCAAGGACAGTGCAAATCAGTAACTCTATATCAAAATTTTCTAATTGTTATTAATTTATTTTTGTAGTAGGATATTTTGTTATATATATTCTTCTTTAAACTCTGTTCTCCAGCCAACCGCGTGATTATTCTAATTTCCAGTTCGCTATTGTTATCGATATCTTATTCGATATTACTATCGGTATCTTATACAATATATATTTAGTGACAATACATTAATACTATCGGCCTGGTACATTTTCTTTTTGATTTGTTATGTATTCACCTCTTATTAGTTGACTCTAAGTAAATAAATAATAGTAGCTGATTTCTTACAGAAGAATAGATATTATCTGGGAATAAAATACACTCGATGCGTTAGAGACATCAAAAAGTTGCATCTCCAACCAATATGAACACCTACTATTGTGAGTGTTGTGTGCTGCAAAACATTTCAGAGCACTAAAAATCACTCATACGTTTAATATACTCACGTAATAGTCTGGCTTGCAATTGTGTTATTGTGCGTGTTTATATGCATGTGTGTGTGCGTGGGTGTTTCTATGTGTGTGTCGGAATTTGTGGGCGCGTGAACATTCAACAAATTTGCGCACTAAATGATTACTATTATTATATTATTACGAACCACTGCCACCATTTGCTTGGCGATGTTGCTGGATTCGGTGGTTGGCGGTTGCTATTTAGGTGAGTTTGTTGTTGGCCAGTGGTCACTGGCCATGGCACTGGTAATAGCAGTGGCCGTGTAATTTTTTTTTATGTTTGCCTATAAAAAGCAATTAAATCGCCAGCAAAGTGCTCGCTCTAATACACACAACACACACACACACACACACACACACGTCAAACTGTGTGTGCAGGATTGTTGTTACATTTGTTGCTGTGGGTGCTATGAAAGCCGTTTTAGTTGTTTTTGACAGAGCAGAAAATAAAATTAAATTACCCATTAGTGGTAGATTTTCGTCTCATTTTGGGCAAATTGCATTTTATGCGTTTTTACGCGCCTAACATAAATTTATTACATTTATATTTATGATCTAATGTGATAAATGCATATGCCCAAATTGATATCTGCCATAAATTTGGACGAGAATCACAGCAATTCTAGCTGTAAACCCAAAAGCCACTCAACAACTGAACGGTCAACAATAAATCGAAGGCCTGGGGCAGAGCTTGAATCCTGGGGAAAAAAAACCCTGAACAGACGTAAAAAAGTAACAAAAGTCCCAGCGGCGATTTCTCAACGCTTGTGACCACTTTTTTTGTAGTAGTTTTTGCCCGATTATCGAATTGTTTTGTTGTTGTTGTTCTTCTTTGTACGATAAATTGCAAAGTTTACACCTGTCGAGACGGTAAACCTTTACTACAAGAGTTGTAAATGTTTCTCCGGGCTGTTTTCTAGCCCGTAATGCTTTTTGTTCATTTAAAGCCAGAAGTTTATGTGGAACAAGTTAACACGCATTCATGCACAACTTTACGAGTTCGAATAGAACTTTAAGATAAGGCCTATTGGGCAAGACAAGACAATCTCATAACGTTCATAACGTTCTTTTCTTAACCAAGGAAACCCACCAACTGCCAATTGTTTAATGAGCTGCTGTGGTTCCTTGTTAGTTGTTTCGGCTTTTCATGCTGCCTGTGTTGTGTTCTGCCTTGGCCAAAGCTGCGGAAATGGTTAGATAAGGGAATTTCCACAAAGTTGCTCATTTTAATCGAGAAACTTTTCCTCACTTTGATTGCTTATAAGCACATGGAGTAGACAAAGAGAGATAGACACAAAATAGAGGGAGGAATGGAGGGAGGCAGCTCAGTTTTATCTCTGTTGTTGTATAGTTAGAAAATGCGAAAAACAATGACCGAAACAACATGTGGCACTTGGCCATTTGGAAAACTTGTTTTTAACTCCACACTTGTTAATTTTAATTGGTGTTTAGACTGAGTTTCTTAACGAACAGAGAGGCTCAACTTTTTAGAAATATTTATTACAAACATTAATATTAGTATTAAACCCATTTGCGCAACCTTGTTGCCATCAAAGTTCATTAAGATATGTCCTCTATGAGCTCTAAGAAATGCGTTTAAAGAATACTTCTTTAAGACAAGACATATATTCTGTTCTGTAAAAAGTCTGTTAGGATGTAGGCGCCAAAAAGAGTTTTAAGTAAAGGACTCAGGGACATCCACTACAGAGAAAACTATATTTTTTAGTTTTGAGTAAATCAACATTACTTGACGATGAAATTTAACATAAGGTTAACATAATGGATGATCATTACGCCAGATTTGGTTAAAAATGAATAAGAATTTGTCTAATAAGAATTAACTTCCGATTGGCAACTCCAATTTGCGCTGATTTCTTTGACCCGCCTGAAAGTATGCAACAATTTAATTGTCATTTATTCTTGAGCTAATATTGAATTTCTCAGTAGAGGAGTGCATTCCTTTACATTGGAGTATAACAAAGACCTCTGAAATGCATGTGAATTGCCTACTTAGTAATTGTTGGAAGCATGCAATAATTAAAGGAAAATTCTTATTCAATAATGGGTAAATAAAACCGTAAAGAGCTGCTCATAGCCTCTCAATATGCAGTGTTGACATGCCTGAAGATATTATCACACACAGTACAGGAGCTGCTGGTCGAACCAAAAATATTCGTTTAATCCTGGTGTTCATTTAATTAATGTTGAAAACAAATAAACACTCTTTCAGACACACACACACACACACACTCACACTGTCACACACACACACCACACTGTTGGATACTTTATGAAATTTTCGCAGATGGCCATAAATTGAATTTTAAGCCCCTGACATTAATGAAATTGAACGAGTCCAGACTGCTCAAATAGAAAATACCCTGCAGTAGGGTCCTTAGGATACCAATCCAGATTCGTGTGATAGTTAAGAGTTCAGTGAATAAATGTTGTCGATAGTTATAATAATATAGGTAGACAGCTTCAAATTAGTTCTCTTTTTTTAGTTTATGCCGACAGACAGATAGATAGACAGATCGATACCCTTTCGATAAATTTGGAAATGGTCGCGTGGAGACATATGTAATGAACATTTTTGCAGTTGAATTTTAATGTATGTCGTTTGCTTTTACCCGAACCGCAGGTATGTGCTCTCTCCAAAAGGGCCGTAATACTTCAATCCTCGGACATGTTGGCCTACAATGAACTGCAGCCTGTGGCGCTGCATCAGGCCAGCAACAACAACAATAACAATAATAACTATAATGGCAATGTGGGTGGCAGCACGGCGATATCCGCGAAAGCATCGGCACCACAGAACATTATTGCCAATGCCGGATTGAGTTATGAGGATGTGCTGAACGATGATTTCCAGTTTAATATGGATGGTCACGACGTAATGGTGTTTCTGCATATACAGAAGACAGGAGGCACCTCCTTTGGACGGCATCTGGTGCGTGACTTGGACCTGAAGGTAAATCGCCGATACTTAATGAACTCCTTATGAAAAATGTGTTTAAACTGTTCTTTTTTTTCAGCGTCCTTGTGAGTGTCAGCGTCAGCGTAAACGCTGCTATTGCTTCCGTCCGCATCGCAATGAGAATTGGCTCTTCTCTAGATACTCGACGGGCTGGAAGTGCGGCCTGCACGCCGACTGGACCGAGTTGACAAGCTGTGTGGATGTCGAGCTGGACAAGAATGAGGGCGAGACGGCAAAGCGTCGCTACTTTTACATATCGCTGCTACGCGAACCGATCTCACGCTATATGTCCGAGTATCGACATGTGCGACGCGGCGCCACCTGGAAGGGTTCCCGACATTGGTGTCTGGGCCGTCAGGCCACCGCCAACGAGCTGCCAGCCTGTTACAAGGGCAAGGATTGGCTGGATGTTGATCTCGATCAGTTTGCCGGCTGTGAATCAAATCTGGCCGCCAACAGACAAACCCGCATGCTCGCCGATCTCGCCCTGGTTGGCTGCTACAACAAGTCATCGATGCCAGCCCATGAACGTGATCGCGTCATGTTGGCCAGCGCCAAGCGCAATTTGGCCGCCATGGCCTACTTTGGACTGACGGAATATCAAAAGGTAAATACTGTAAAGTGTTCTCGAACACAGAAGACAGCCTCTGATACATTATTTATCCTGCAGATGTCCCAATATATCTTCGAGGAGACCTTCAACCTACGCTTTGCCATACCCTTTGAGCAGCACAACGCCACAATATCAGCCACTGCTGTGATGAATCTGCGTCCCGATCAACGGCGACGCATCGAGAAGCTCAATGGCCTCGACATAGAGCTCTATACATTTGCCAAGAACTTGCTCTTCCAACGGTGAGTACCTCTGACGCCTACAGAACTGAATCCTATAACTCAACCCAAAGATAATGTGATTGATATTGATATTTAAATATAACTTAAAGTGTGTGGAAAAGGAAGTGACAATGGAGAACATATCCTTCTTCATCTTCATCTAGCATCCCATTCTCGAATTCCAAAAATGATATTGTATAGAAGGATTACGTTTTACGTTTACATTTCTTGCTCAAATTTCCTTCCCTTATTTGTTCTATTCAATTTCCTTATATACAAGGCTTCTATCGCATCGCATTATTAATATGAAGATAATTGGTTTATGTGCAGACACAATGATAGTTTATATATAAGTGTTAACCCCAATGGCATCTCAGTTTCTAGTTGAAGATGTGCCTAGTATTTGCGCCGTTCACAACAAGTTTTTCCGGACGTGGAAACCTGATCCTTGGAACGTTTTATTTCACGCTTATTGCGCAGCTCGTCAATGGGGCAGAGCGTCTGCTGGGGTCGATGACTCATTGTCATTGTCTTTGTGCATTTGTATCCTTTGAGGGTGCGAAAATCCTTTCAACGACCTTCTTTTATAACGATCACCATGTATTGACATCAACTGGCCTAAGACTATTGTTGCCACACACTCACACACACACACATGTAGACAGAAGGATGGTAATATAATGGCGTCGTATATTTAATAAACAAAATGTTGCATCTTTCTTGCTTTCTGTTGCGTTTTATTTGGCGCATTAACTTTGTTTATGCTTCATCAGGCATGGGAAATAGTCGGTGCCTGTGAAACGCTCAGGGAATCATCATTAATATCCTTGGGCTCTACTTTTCACTAGCAAAGCTGACAAGTTTCCAATGATCATTAGTCATAAATTATGAAAATGAGAACTGGAAATCAACGCAACAGTTCAAAGCGACAATTTCAGAGTAAAAATTGAAACAGTTTATAATTGTATATAATTATTCATAAATCTAATTGCTAACTAGATTTGCTATCAGCTTGATCTTGTATCTGATCTTAAGCAAAGCCCAACATGGATAGTGAACCCCCTAATTATCTTTTGAATCCTTTCCAATGAACTTCAGCTTATAGCTTGTTACCCTTTGAGCAGAAGCAAATTATATAAACAAGAATCCATCTGCCTTGGATTTATTTGCCTTGCCGCAAAGCTAAAAGTAAACAATGTACATTGGGTTGACCAATCATCCTGTCACATCCTGATCACAGAAAAAAGGAGTCAGGCAGGAAAGAACACATACAGGAGCACAGATGTAAGGCTCTTATATACCTACTGAGCCAAGTCTAACTAGCTCAAATATATTGTTTAATGCCTGAGCGACTCAGAGTCTTCTTGAGGTAACCCCAGGATCACAATATATATATATATATATATACATTACCCACATAAATATATATATATATAGTCTACACATATGTGTTATATACTGTTGTTGTCAGCTAATGAAAAGCTAGGAAAATCATTTTCCATGCAATTCAATTCAATTTGAGGCGCAGGCGTAACGTTGCCCTGTTCTACCTTTTCCACGTTTTCCTCAATTTTCTTTAATTATGCGGGTCGAGTGCAACTTTATGCTGGCTGCCAGCTGTATCAGACCTTGTTTATGAGCTGGGGCTAACGGCTTTTCCACTGATAGAGTGCAATGTGATTGCTAGACAGCTGTGCGAGGCACATTGACACACATATATACACACACACACACACACACACACTCGCACAGAGGACTCCTTTAAGGGATTCCGATGTTGTCTTGACAATTGCAACATTTGCGCGCGCCAAATAAATTTCTATAGTTCACAAAGATAGCGATAAGGAAGTAAGTGAATGTCTCGCTGTGTCTGTGCGTGTGTGTGTGTGTGTGTGCTGTGTGGCACGAACCACCACCAAACCACGAGGCAAGACACAAAACAAGACCATGTCTGCTACCTACCCTACCCTCAATACCATTTCTTCTACCTTCCTTAGAGCTGAACTCAAGGGTTGGTTTTCTGCCTGGGATCGGATCGTTGCGGATCGTTGCGGTGTCTGCATTTTGCGTAGTTGCCGCTTGCAACGCTTCAGTTAGGTTTTGACAACGGAACGCGTAGGAACATATCTAGAGATACACGTACGACATAGGGACATAGGAACATTTCAGAGAAAAAAGGAAACAAATTATTAAAAATAAATAAAAACCGGACTAAGTAGAACAGTTTAATTTGAGGGAAGTGAATCATTTGTTAAAATTGTGTTAAAAGTTAACGTTGTGTTTGTAATTGTTATATTGAGTTTTTGTTATTGACCAGCGAATTGTTTGTTAATAATATTAAAAACAAAAAAAAACTAAAAGAAAGTTATTTGGCCTAAAGTAAAGAAAGCAAATATCCAACAAAATGTCCTTCTCCAAAGCCAAATTGAAGCGTTTCAATGATGTGGATGTCGTCTGCGGCTCACCGGCTGGCAATTCCATATCCAATTCGAACAGTTCGGCTGGCTCTGCGGGATGTGCCACGCCCACAGCAGCTGGTACAGCTGCAACAGTAACAGTCGCGCCGCCAGAACGCAAGGAGCAAATCGAGAAGTTCTTCAAAGATGCCGTGCGCTTCGCCTCTAGCTCCAAGGAGGCCAAGGAGTTTGCTATACCCAAGGAGGATAAGAAATCCAAGGGCTTGCGCCTCTTCCGCACACCTTCACTGCCGCAGCGTTTGCGCTTCCGACCAGCTACCAGCCATCCAGTTGATCCTTCGGCCACCAGTTCCAGTGGTGCGTCCACGGCGGCCTCAACGCCGCTGCACTCGGCCGCAACAACGCCCGTAAAGGAGGCCAAGTCGGCCAATCGGCTTAAGGGCAAGGAGGCACTGCAGCATGAGATACGCAGCAAGAACGAGCTCATCGAGAGCTACCTCAGTCAACTGGACGTTGTGCGTCGTCATGTGGAGCAGCTGAAGGAGGCGGAGCTGAAAATGCGTGAGGAGCACGAGCAGGCGACAGCCAAAACCGATCAACTGGTGCAGGCTCTAACTAACGAAAATCTGTCGCACAAGGAGCGCAACGAGCAGCTGAGTGTGGAGCAGACACAGCTGCTGGAGCGCTGCGCCCATCTCGAGGAGCAGCTGCAGCTACAGCGCGAACATCATGAACGCCAAGTGGGGCACTTCATTGCCGAGAACGAAGCCTACAAGATTGCCAACGAGCAGCTTCAGAAGGCGTGCGAGCAGCAGCAGGTAGCCCAGGACCAGTTAAGGGAGAAGCTCAATGGGTTCCAGGAGGAGGTGGCGCAGGCGCGTGAGAATTGCAGCGCGGGGCAGCAGAAGATGGCCGAGCAGATGGAGTTAATTGAGAACTTGCAGGCTAAGAATGGCACTTTGCTGTCGGATGTGGCGCAGCTGAAGCAGCAAATAGAACAGGATGCACTTGCCTACGGCCAGGAGGCAAAGACCAGCCAAACGGAGCTGGAGTGCCTGCGCGTGGAGCGCAACACGCTCAAGAATGATCTGGCTAACAAGTGCACGCTGATCCGTGGACTGCAGGATGAGCTGCTGGACAAGAACTGTGAGATCGATGCCCACTGCGACAATATACGGCAGCTGTGTCAGGAGCAGGCTAAGCGGACGGAGCAGCAGCAGGAAGTGGCTAAGGTTCAGCAGCAGGTCGAGAGCGACATGGAGAGTGCCGTGGAGCGTGAGAAGAGCTACTGGCGCGCCGAGCTGGACAAACGTCAGAAGCTGGCGGAGAATGAGCTGATCAAGATTGAGCTGGAAAAGCAGGATGTCATGGTGCTGCTGGAGACCACAAACGACATGCTGCGTCAGCGCGATGAAAAGCTACAGAAGTGCGAGGAGCAGCTCCGCAATGGTATCGACTATTACATCCAGCTGAGCGACACACTACAGCAGCAGCTGGTGCAGCTCAAGCAGGACATGGCCAAGACCATCACGGAGAAGTACAACTATCAGCTGACGCTGAACAACACTCGCTCCACGGTCAACATTCTAATGGAGCGTCTCAAGAAATCCGATGCCGATGTAGAGCAATTCAAGGCCGAACTGGAGTCTGTCCAGCTGGCAAAGGGTGCACTGGAGCAGAGCTACTTGACGCTGCAAGCGGATGCGGAGCAGCTGCGTCAGCAGCTTATCGACTCCCAGAAGGCACTTGAGGCATTGCGCAGCTCCTCACAGACACTGCAGAGTGAGGTATCGTTGAAAGAATCCATGCTGCATGACCTCCTTGTCAGCGAATCAGATACCCTGGCCAAATTCAATAAGATTGCTAACTCGTTCCAGGAGCGTATTGATGGTGATGCACAGTTGACGCATTACTGCGACATGTACAGCGATCTGAAGCGTAAGGACGAGACACGGGAACTGTACATGGCCGATATGAAGAAGGCTTTGGATGAGTTTGCCACCGTTCTGCAGTTCGCCCAGCTCGAGCTGGACAACAAGGATCAGCTGCTGCTCAAGGTACGCGAGGAATGCGAACAGCTGAAGCTGGAGAACATAGCGCTCAAATCCAAGCAGCAGCCCACAGTCGCCATGCTCACGCCCAGCAAGATGAACAAGCCAAACACAACCGATCTGGAGAAGATTGAGGATCTGCTCATCGATTCAGAGCTGCGCGCCGAATGCGACAAGATTACCTCGTGGCTGCTCAACTCCTCCGAGAAGTGTGTGCGTCAGGACAACAACAGCGAGCTCAGCGAGCTGCTTGCCTGCAAATCCCCAAAAACACGCACCCCACGCACTCCCCACAGTCCACGCACACCGCGCACACCCAAATCAGCGGCCAACACGCCCAAGAAGTCCCTGCTCTTTGCCAGTGGCAAGGAGAACATGCCCAGTCCGCCCCAGAAGCAGGTGCTCAAGACGCGAAATATGTAGAGAGCCGAGCGTGGAAAGCGACAAGAAGCACAAAAATACTTTAGGCTACATTTGCAACTATCTTAAATTATTATGAATACACATTTAGTTAAGAGACCCTCTACGAAATACATAAACTGCGAACTCGTACAACAAACATTGTAAACTCGTTTTGATTTTTTATTTTCCCAGGCAGAGTTTTCCCCCATCCCCCGTCCCTGTCCGCTGTAGTTGAATCCACCCCAAAGAAGGTAACATTGCGACGCTGATTGCGCACACACGTGCGACTCGCCTGAGACGCACTCAGTGGGAACTTTCCTGGCTTGCGGCACAACTTACCCGACTTAACCAACTTCCTTGCCACTTCCTCAGGCGGAACGGCAGGGAGCTGGGGCACTGCCGGGCAGATGTGCAGCTGCGCATGCGCTTCTTAAGGGTGGGCACTCTCACACCACACCACACCTTCATCATAATCATCAACAGAAACAAGCTTGGGCTGCTAGAGTGTTCCATACGAGTTCCGATATTCACTGCTAATGCAATGACTTAAGCCCGGCTCTTTCGTCTCCGGTCTCTGGTCTTCGATGTTCGGCCTGAGGGGTTTTTCCTTAGGACCGTTGTAAAATCTGCTGCCTGTCGCTCTTTTGTCTTGGGTTTTTTCTTTGGTTTCGCTCGGCTTCTATGTTGAACAATCGCTGCTTATGACCTTTGACATTCTGCTCTAACAATGCCCCGGGTAAGGTAAGAATTGTATTATTCGTCGTCTTCTAATTGCACAGCTGCACTGTGCGCAGCTGCAGCAGCAATTGAATTTACGACTATGTATGTATTTATTTGCTAAGGTATACAGATTTACTTACGACGACTTACAGAGATAGACTGGTAGCTTTTGGAAATACCCACAGCAGAGGGTAGAACTGAGACCTCGATATCCTTTTGGGTTTTCATAGTATTTCAGTAATCCACTTTTGTAAGACGAATTCCAGTAAAGTGCAGCAGACTTTTTACTTTGTAGAATTGTTCAACTAAGATCAACAAATTCCAATTTACAATCTCTTTAATTATTAAAGAACTTTAAATGTGTATGATAAGCGCTAAATGTGCGAAGAATATGCGAATTTACTTCGAAGTAGGAACAGGACAGGTATTCAGGGTTATTTCTAGTTCTCCAGGTAGCCGGAGCTGGATTGTGTGTATAATTCTTTTCCTCGAATAGGATTTATTCTAGAAAGTACTTTGCATCAGAATTCCAAACTTTTATTATATGTTCTAAAGAGTGATATTACATTCACTCTTCTCCTTCATTGATCGTCTTAAGTCAGGATATAGAAACATACATATTTTTATATATATTTGAGAACTTAACGTATATAATCTATACATTACTATTGATTTAACTTTTCTTGTGAAGAAAAATCAACTAAAACTTTAATTTTCCTTCTGTCTATTATCTTGATGCAGTTTTGAACATCTGAAAGCGAAAGATGCCAATTTTGAGCAACGTTTTGCCAATCTGGGCAACATCTATTTCAAACAAGGCGTTACGGAATTCAACTGGGACAGCAACATTGAGGATGCGCTTAGCACGGATCATTGAATGGATCACTGGAAACCAAAAATTATTGTTTAACTTATAGACTTAAGAGGGCTCATAGGCATCGTATCAAATCGAAGCAGCGAATAGGGAAACCCATTTACAAGTATAATATGATATAATAAAAAAAGGACTTTAAACTAGTTTCTAAGCATAAAGTTAACAATTTTCAAACTGAAAACTCGAAATATAATCCAAGCGTTATAACATAACTATGGTCAATATTCACATTAAGCTGCTCTCATAAATGTAACAAAAATCTCTGTGCGCATATGACAGTTAGGATTGTAAGTTATAGCTGTTAGATATATATCCATAAACTAACTACACTCCTTCGAGTTAAGTCGAACTAAATAGGAAGCACACGTTTGTAAATAGAACTCCGCATATTTTATAAACTATATTTTATCTATTATTTAAGTACACCCTGCGCATAGAATACACGCCATAAATTAATTGTAACAAACTCATTTCTTGAAGATTAATTTTATATTTATACTTTACATTATTATTATTATTGTTATGAAAAGTTTTTGCAAAGCCAAATCTACATTATAGTGCATAGCTCTGAGAAATGTTTTCGACCCGAAAAACGCATTTATTTTTGTTTATCTAACACCCTGTAAATACCGTTAAGACAAGAAAAAAACACCAACTGTTTTAGAAAGGCAAAAATGGAATGAAAATTATGTAATAAATTGTTAATATGCTTATTTTATGAGTTATTTCATTGTGTTCTATAAAAACATTATTATTGGCCATCATTTTAATTGTAAAAAATTTGTATTGTTAGCTGGCTTAATTGTTTAAGACAATAATTAATTGGCAAAAAAACCAACAAATAAATAAATTAAATAAAACAGAAATTTATTGAATTTTGAAATTTGAATAAACTTTGATAGAAAACACCAACGAAACACACAACAGAATAAATTATCCACAAGTTAAACCCAAAAAGATTGTAAGAGTACTCGAATTTCATATTCAAATATATATATCCAATATATATATATAGAGATAAATAACAAAAATAATAAGGAGGCATTTCAAATGTGTCTTTTTATGGCAAAACACATTAAACAAAATGATAATAACATTATTTTGCGCAAAACATAATTAAATGTTTATTTAAATATTAATTTCAGCTTTCACAATAAGAAAGCCATACAAAAAAGTTGAAAATTGTAGTGAAAGACATGAGAATGGTTAAAGCAACAACTCAAATTGAATAAACAATTCAGTAAAAATTTATATCTAATTGTGTTTACTTTATATTCATAACAAAAACATTTCCACAGTTACACTATCTATAGTTATAGATACTAAAGTATTTATAGGTTTAGATACTAAAGTATCTATAGGCTTAGATACTAAAGTATCTATAGGCTAAGATACTAAAGTATCTATATATCTTTATGCTCTGCACCGATCAAAATTGAGCTGTTCAAAAGCATTTGAAGCAGACAGAGGAATGCAGGTTTGAATTTTATATATGTATTTATCAATATCAATAGATATAGAAGGTATTTCGCAGTCGAACTCACTCAAATAGAACATTTTAAACTGGGTTTATTTTTGCGTATGCTTATTCTATTCAATGAAGTATTATTATTTGTATAGCATTTTAGTACGTAGTTGCCATCAACACAAAGATCTAGTAAAAATATCCGACAATGATATACTCTGTACACTGTTCTAGAAATAGAATGGATAATCTTCTATGATTATTAACCAAATATAATGTAATTTTTAAAGTTATAGACCTAAGCCTGAGATGCTGAAACAGGTTGCTTAAAAAGAGCATAAAGACAGATATAGGGCTAGATCGGGCATCCTATCTTAAAGCTGATGATGAAAATATAAATATATATACCGAAAATACTTCACTTTATTTACATATATTCTTAAACTATAATTTAATGATATTAATATAGAAAAATAACATTCTTTTGCAGCAACACTTGTAACTTTTAAAAATGTATATTTGTTTTTAATTTGATCTTGTGCGAATTCTTTTTTTAGGAAGTATTATTGTTATTTGTGTAGCGCTTTGCTCAGTCATAAGAAAGAAAAAATATATATAAAAAGTCATCAAAACGAGACGTCGCATCAGCTGCTAATTTGCACCCAATTTGTAGGCCGAGCTAACAATAAAGACAAACTTGAAATTTTTCTCATTGTGGCATAATATGATGGGTGAGAGATTAGCTGAGGCTCAGTACGTGTGTAAGCTTCAGCCTGAGCATGCCTCTACCGGATACAATCTGTCCACGGAGGAGATCGTCTGCTGCGCCTGGAGTTGATGTTGTGGAACAGATCAATGGCAGCTTTGGACGTTGGCAGCTGCGCACCATTTTGCTGATCTTTCTATGCAAGATACCTACCGCTTGGTTCATGGCCTGCATTATTTACACAGCACCGTATCCAGAGCGTGGAGAGCTGGTGTGTCATCCTGCCACATGGAATGCAACTCATACGGATCGCCTCTTCAGCGTTCCGGTGTGTAAATCCTATGCACAGAGCTTGTCCCAGAGTTTTGTGCAGCGCCATGGAATGTCCTGGAATGCCACTACGTCCAAACAGGAGTCGGTGCCCTGTGAGATAGTAAAGCACATAACAGAATACAAGTCGATGATCACGCGTTTCGATCTGCTTTGCTCACCTCGCATGCTGCTGGCGCTTACGCAATCCTTTTATGCGTTCGGTGCACTCATCGGTGGCCTTTTAGCGCATCAAGCCCTTCGGAGGTAAGTATTTTATACTCGTGTCTAAAACAGATTAAAAACATCTTGGTTCTACTTGCAGCATTAGTCCACGTCGTCTCATGCTACTGGGCATGCTGGGTCAGATCTTCTGTGGTAATCTAACGGGTTTGGTGGACACCTATCAGCTGCACATCTATTTCCGCTGCCTCACCTCCATTTTCTGCACACTTATCTACACCGCAGGTCATCATATTTGTAAGTACTCGAGACACAAAATTTGACCACCAGCTGACGTTATCCATCTTTCTAGTAATGGACATTACGTCAGGCAAAGCGCGCATCGTAGTAGTCACATTGTCAGAATTGTTTTGGTCCATTGGCTTGGTGCTGCTGCCGGCAATATCTATATCCTTTGATGACTGGAGTTATGTTTATGTGGCCATATCCACATCAGTCATTGTGCCAATTGTACTGCACCGTTGGATTTCTGATGCACCACGTTGGCTACTACGTAGACAGCGTATAGAACCGGCACTACGCTTGCTCCTGGAATCGGCCACCCATAACAATCGGACAGTGCCCCTGACATTGGATGTAAGACTAACAGTCTATGCTTCCGAGTTGAATACTGAGCAGAAGCACAGATATTGCCAGATATGGGATAAAGAAACGAAGCGCAGACAGCTCGTCTTCATACACATCATCTGGAGCTGTGCCCAGGTGCTATATAGCACAATTTTGCTATTGATACGTAATCTGGGAGAGGCGCAGGTTCATGTGAACACAACGGCGCTGGGCTTTGCCGAAATGCTGGGTGTCTTTGTGGGCCTCTACATAATACTCTATACACGTCGCTATTGGCGCTGGTCTGGTAACCTAATGATCGTTGCAGGACTATGCACATATCTGATCTGGCTACTGCCTGAAAGTGGTAAACATAAAAGTGCTTGTAGAAACAACTCAAAGCAATTCCTAATAATCTCATCTTTCATACAGACCGCAATTCACGCCGTGTGAGCCTGGAGCTTGCCTTCTGGATGCTACTGAAGTTTGCAAATGCAGCTTCCATAGCTGTGCTGACCACATGCACGGGAGAAATGGTTTCACCAGAGAAGCGACTCTTTCTAATGCTCTCAGTGGTCAGTTGTGGTCGCCTCTGCCTAGTTTTTTCACCCCTGCTAAGCACACTAACTGTGGTGCACCGCCTGCTGCCCATAACCATAATCGCCACAGTGGGGTGGATGTATGGCCTACTCATGCGATTCCTTAATCGCTACTACTGGAACACAGAGCAGGCACCAATTGTTGAGGTACCTGCACCAAAAACCTATCGTCGTAACTCGGCCAACATTCTGCGCAGATGCAGCACCGCCAGCTCCGAAGTGAGCGTCTATAGCAACGAGCTGCTAAGTAACTTTGAGCAGAATATGGCTGTCAGCATAGCCGATCTTTGGCACATTAACTTCAACACCTCTCACAAGTGTGACACGATAAACGAGCTCAATGAGGAGACCATCAAATCGCACAGCTTGCACAGTATTTGAATTAAAGAAAGCAGCCAAAAAGTATGCAACACTTTTTCTCGGCGATGATAATTTTAGGCCTAATCTCATCAATGGTTAATCATAAATTATATGACCACAAGTAATACTACTAGGTTACTAGCGTGTAGCATTTATAATTAAGTCAGGTAGTTATAAAATTAAAAAGATCCCGTCTTTCGCACTTATCAGCGCATTTTTACGGATCAGATTAACTGTCGAATTGAGGTTAGATTGAGGATTGAATTGACGCAATCAGAGTTGCTAATTGAATTAAATAGAAATAAAGATAGTATATTAAATTAATATTTAACTAATGTGTGAAGTATGAGTTTGATTAGTATAATAAAATAAAAAAAACCACGTGACTGACCTAAGATACTAAAACTTGAACAAGACGTTTGTAATTTTTTGGCTCTTAGTGACAGTTTTTACAAAATACTTAAAAGTACTAAGCTACTATTTATAACACAATTATGCCATAGCTATCTAGCAAGAATGCATTAGCTAATCAATAATAATAATAATACAATGCGACAAAACAAGATATAGAGATAATAAGGGCAATTCCATAGGTATAAAAAAGTTAAAAGCTACGCTAACAAAAAGGAGAAAAGAAAACATTCATAGTTAAAATATTAAAATATTGTAGCTTACATCTTTAGGCAAATGTTTTATAGCAGTTTCTTAAAATTAGGTTGATTTAAGTTTTGTTTCAATATTTTATTATTCAGATGTCGTTTGTTGTTGTTGTGTGAGCAAATTGAATATATATTTCGTTGAGTCATTAAACTTAATCAAGCGCCAAAGCGACAAGTGCAATAAATATTAAAATATTGTAGAAAGTTCACATTAATCAGTTCAAGTAGATTAGTGCTGATATATAAATACGGGGATATTTCTATGTACAAAAATGTGAGCCCAATGAACTAAAATTCTTATTTATTTCATGTAGTCTCGTATTTATTTGTAATGTTTAATGAAAAGATAGTTGGTTAACTTTTAGCTTTCATTTTCAGAAAGTAGTGTCACGGCGGTTCGTCTTGCCTTCGGGGCTGGTCTTCAAATCCTCAACAATGATGGTACCCCATTGAACTGATTGTACTTTGTTTTATTGTGGTGTTGTACAAAATCCACGACATCCTTCGAGCTTGTTTTAGAGCCGAACTTTGGAGCAACAGCAGCCCATCTATCTATAATTACCTCTTAGATTTCATTAATACATGATGTCCTGTTATTTAAGCCATTGTCAGCCACACTCAGCTCTGAGTGCTGCATAATTTTCGAATCCTGTAGATTGACTGCCCAATACTGACTCACCCATCTTGTTTGGCCCTAAGGTCTCGCCGGTACCAGTTCCTGGCCAGCACAGCTCCCAACTCTGAGAATGCGAATAATTTAGCAGTCGACTCCGAAAGTGATCTTGTACCTCCAAAGAACAACGACCACGTCCGTATGTAAATCGTAATTCCGTATATCTTGGACTGTTTAAATTAGATGCGTCGAACTTAAGAAATTAGCTAGAAGTGCGACGTGGGGACTGCAGTAGCCATGTGATTTTGTGGTCCTTAATTAAACGCCCCTCGTGCTCAATAAGTACTGTGCGTGTACTGCACATCATCGACAGTTAGAACTCTGTGTTCGGATTTCTGGTAGCTTATTAAATTGGATATTATTCTGTTTACCTACGAGCAGGTTCAAAGTCCCATTCTACAGGTGTTTTTAGAACGTCATCAATTCTTTGATGGTTACGCATTGTCCTGAGCTTCAGATTAAACTTCGTGATGTCAGACTTCACTTTGCTTTCTAATATCAAAGAGCTTCTCAAAAGTCGCCTCCTCATGGGATATTTTGAAAAGCGACGCCATTGAAGAAGCATATATCAGGCACACCAAATATGTGTGCTGTAAACTTGGCTATGATTCCTACGACATTTGACTGGAGGATGGCCAGAGATCGCATATAACTGGCGACTTACATGGGGTTCTTCTCTGGGCAACACAGTGTTTTCAGTGTCCGAAAACTGTTTGGAAAATGAAATCATATTTATCGTACAAGGTATTGCTGGGACTATATATTGATATATTCTGTTGAAAGATCGGTGTACAAGTCAATCAGTTTGTGAGTGATTTACTTCAATAACTGCTTAGACAATGAATAAGTGAGTTGATTTTATATTCAAAATCGGTTGCAATTCTGTTAGGAGCCAGAAGAAATATATAAAGATTATTATTCAGAAATATATCTTGAGTTACAACATATATAGTAATAGCCTATAGGACTATATAGTTTTTAAATTCTCTGACGATATCCACCTACTTGTTGCATTCACAAATTTAAATAAACTTCGGTAACCCTTTTACTCATTGCAGATTCTTAAATTAGCTTGAATTAAGTTGTGCCTTTGACATTCTTCTACTCAGGTGTTGGTAGTTGACTGTATTTATAAGCGCTTATCTGTGTCATCAAGTTGAAAATATATTTTGTTTAATCATTGAACAAAATCAAGCGCAAAAGCGACAAGTGCAATAAAGATTAAAATAGAAAGCCCACAGAAGGCAGTGCAATTAGAATAGTGTTTTATCAACCAGATCATCAAACTGGTTGGATAATACGTTGACTATCTTGATAATATTCTAACTAATGACCTCACACTACTAATGGCATTAATCTACTTAAGATATTTTGCTGATAGAAGCTGATAGAAGAATAAATGGCATACAAATATTTGTGTCTGTATTAATTAAATGAAAATTTCTATTCTATATATATAGGGTAGACAGACAGCTAGGAAATGATAGCGACAGCAATATCCTGATGGAAGCAGTAGTTGCAGTTGGCCCGTGCCGGACAGAGCTTGAAGGCTACTGGGAAATTTAAGACTCTTTCAGCTGTAACGGAAACAGTTCGGTTAAGAAACTTTCCAATGTGTTAGACTATTTTATTGATAAGTTTTAATTATTTGCACAAATTCATTAAGTAAATTAACGCTTCGACCATCACAATGGGGCTCTGGATCTACGACTATTTGCCAGACATGCGCTGGTCAGTGCCTACGTCTTCGATACTCTGCCTCGTGCGCCACTGGCGTCAGTTGGATTCCGTTTCTCGGCCGATTGAGACGCTCGCGCGCTGTTTGGAGTCGCAGCTCGAACCAAGAAAAAGAAAAATAAACGAGCGACGAGCAAATCGAAAAGCTGCCATAAACTATTGAACACCATCGAGGCACAGTAAAAGTTTATTGTCGCCTTATAAGTTTATATTAATTTGTGTGCAATAAGAGAAACAAACAAAACGGATATTTCTATAAACATATGTTGCAGACCAATGAAATAAATCAACAGCGAGTTTCCTAAGATATTGTGTTAATTGAAATCAAAATCTGTTTGTCTAAAAGTGAGCTACGATTTTATGATATAAGCTACTATATAAAAACTAAATTGGTAAACCAAATGATATAAAAAAAAAATAAAATGGAGTAGAATGCCCAATGTGTGTTTTTAAGTACGATCATTTAAGATTTATACAACAGAAAATTTTTATAGACAGTTTTTAGTGAATTCCAGAAGTCGCATAATAATCACTTTTAAAAAGTTATAGATAAATTAATCAACAAAAGGTTTTCAACTCAACTTATATAAAGGTTTTTAATAGTATAATTATTTATTGACATGATTAATTATTATACTAAAAAATAATATAATAACTAAAGGAAGGGAGTGTAGCATCAAGGACATCGACTCCTGGTATAATTTCAATCTTATTATTTTGGTTTTAAAACCTTTTTTATTGGAAGAACTTTTGTCTTAATGTCTATGGGATATAGTTCAACATTTGTCAACAGATTTAAAAATATAAATAAATACTTGGTATATTGCACTTCATACTCAAGCCATAGTTCAGGTTTTAAAATTAACATAGTTTCCAGAACTAAGCCTTATTGGCTATATTTATATTTATATATACTTATATATATTATTTCCAAAGTTGATCCAGTTGCGGAAATTGAACACTTGCATTTGTTTACTTGATTAAGAGTATAGAATTGTAGAGCAAATAGTCTTAGCAGTAAACTGCGTTCTTTTAATATCCCACTTGAGGCTTCTGAAAAGGTATTTTATAAATTTGCATTTCCACGACAAGTTATAGTTTGATAATTATACTATCTACCGCCTCCGTGCCATGGTCAGTAAATAGAAAAGTGCCAATCAATGGAGTGGAATTCAAATGAAAAACTCAAATATGAAATATTGGGGAACCAGTTTTGTGTACCTGGTCGCCCCTTACAATTAGCACCAAGGCTTGAATTTGAAATTAAAATATTTGCAACAAGTGGCAGGTGACAGGTGTGTGGGGCACCTGTGACCAGTGACCGCTCTATATGAAACGAGCATTTTGATAATTAAATCATATTAGCACCTCTCGAGCTAGCCGAGGAAAGACGTTGCAAAATTGGATGATATTTGAGTAAAGCCTATATTATCAGACAAATAACTAAAGCAAATTGGATGCTAACATATATACTATATACTTAAAGTTACCGAGTAGACATTTCAACTGAGGGATTTGATATCATATCTTGCTTACAATAATATAACCTACATAACACGAAGACAGGGCCTGATAATCAATGTTTACTTTTAAAAAGAACTGCGATAATGCTTTTTAATTGTTAACCAGAAAACCTTAAGTACCAAGTACTTTATCACTAATCATCAATACCATATATATTGTATATATAAGTGCAGTTATACAACAAACCAAAATTGGGTGATATAAATACAAGTTTTTACTTCGTAAAATCGATCAACTAAATGTGTTAATTGATAAAACTCCGCAGCGAAATATACTTTTCTCCCGAAATTTACTTTTTTTTATACCCTTCTCACAAAACCAGTCAGAAAAGCTGTGAAAATTATAAATTCGAAGAATCACTGTCCTCTTCCTAATTAATCAGTTTCAACAACACTTTTGGAGCTTTTGAATGTTCGTTTAAATTGTATTCTATACAAATATCAAATATTCTATAATCAACTGTAGACAATGCGATACAGAAATTGTTTTGATAAGTTAATACTTAGTTTATACTCTGTACATAATATCTGCCTCGGAGTTATTAGATGTTTCTCTATTGTTTATAGGCTAATTGAAACGTTAGCGAAACTCTTTTGGCTGAGGATCGACCTGCTCTACTTATACGAATGATTAAGCCGTCCTATTGGTATCTACCTCTAAGGTGTGTAATAGTTGTCCCTTACAAAATGTCTAAAAGATTTTCTATTACTTACTTTGGTTTGGGAAGAAAGGGAAATTTTTAAAGAGAATACAGATTATTTATTTAAATTTATGAAATCAATATTATTCTGCTTAAACTCTATCTGTTAGTCTCTTACTAAAACTAAATAAACTTTTAATATTTAATTTTCATAATTATAGAGATATACTCTATAAATTTAAGAAATGACTTAAAATAAATATCAGATATGGCAGAGTTCTAAGCCACAGACTTGTTATTCGATTTTATGTTATTATTGACAAAAAGTAAAGAACAAATTTTAGTTAGAATTATAAGTTAGTTTTCACTTGATCTGCTCAGTAGTTAATTTGTATGTACAATGAACACATCAATATTTGCACTCATAAAAATTACTTTAGAGTCCTTTCTCAGTGCGTTCTGTCGCAATAGTCCTGTACTTCTTTATGGGGTAAACAGCAGGACAATCGGTCTCTGTTTGAGGTCAAACACACAGAAGTATATACATTTTTATTAAAATGTTCCAAGGCATTTGCTACACTTTGTGTTAGTTGCAATGCATTTCATACCTGCAACTCGGAAAGGCAGTGAATCATTACTTTAATATAATCGTGATAATTTCTCAGATAATAATAGTTACGAAAATAAGATTATAAATCGAAAATGAGCAAAGCTTGTATTATACAAGTAACTTGTCATTTCATAACCAGCAAAACCCTCGACAAAAGTGGATCATATTTCGAACCACAGGCATTTTGAACGAATATATGAGAATTGTGCTTGATATTCAATGCCGACCCGATGGAAACTTAACTGATTTCAGCTGTTACCGCTTTCAATTGATTTCAATTGAGGAGTTCGGACTTGGGTGAGGGGGGTGGTATGGACAAATGTTTTTTTATATCGCATGTTAATAATTATTTATAAATAAATGACAAAATGTGGAGACTCATGAAAACTGTCGCTTTCGATTACCATTTACAGAGACGTCGGCAAAGCCAGGCATAAAATGCTCCACTAGGAAATTGGAAACTTTGAAAATGGTCAATCAAGCGACATCAGTTCAAGGCGTTGATCGCACGTCAAATCTAAGCCCACAATTATCACATCGTAATACGCACTTACACCAGCCCAATGAAGGCAGGAGGAACAACACAGTGGCAACAGAGCCAGTGCCAGTGCCAGTGGCTGGCAGTGACGTCATTACCGATGTGATTGGCAACTTTGGGATCTGGCAGCTGCGAACCATCCTGATCATCTTTCTGTGCAAGATACCAGCCGCTTGGTTCATGGCCTGCATCATCTTTACGGCTCCAGAGTTGTATCCACGTACCGAGTTTAGTTGCGATACCAGCTACCTGAGCAGCAGCGCCAACTATAGCGTCTCCGACAATCAGTGCTATGTGCTGGACAACGTCACGGACAGTAGACGAGAGTGTGAACAGTTCAACTATGTCTCCAGCTTCGACTCGCTCATCATGCAGTTCAACCTGGTTTGCCTGCGGGACATCTTCATTGCCTGGACACAGTTCTGGCATCTATTTGGAGTGCTTGTCGGAGGCGTAATGGGCACCAAGATGATGCTGGTCATCAGTCCACGCAGCACCTACTGTGTCGGCGCCATAGCGCAGATCTTGTGTGGAGTAATCACTGGCTATGCCAGAGACTTCAGCCTCCACTGTGGCTTCCGCTGTGCCTCGGCTGTATGCTGCGCCATTATGTTTACCGCTGGCCAGGCCATATGTAAGTCAAGTACGGGGCAAGTCCAATGATGCAACTATTAAATACCCATTTCCTTTAGTCACGGACATAACCGGTGGGATGCATCGTGTTGGGGCCATTATTCTCTACGATACGTTTTGGTCAATTGGCGTCATCCTGCTGCCCACACTTTCATCATTCTTTAACAGCTGGACACTTATCTATGTGGGAATTACGTTTCCCACGGTTATGCTTCTCTTCCTGCTATACTGGACACCAGATTCACCACGTTGGCTGCTCCGACATGCTGTGGATCGCCATTCCATTGACTATGTAGAGGAACTGGTGCGGGAAGGCGCTCACATCAACGATCGCAGTTTCAAAATTCCGCCTGACTTTCGCCAGCAGCTGGAAAAGCTCAGTGAGAATCTGAAGGCGCAACCAGCACCTGCACCCTGGAAGCAGCTCTGGCAGGGCAAACGGGCCAAGACCCACATGGTCGCTGCCCATTTGGCATTGGCGTTCTTTGTGATCAATTTTATGGGAATGCTACTTAACATAAGATCCTTCGGTAGAAACTACCTGGTGCCGAATACCATAGCCATGGGTAAGACCAATTTAGAGTTTAAAGCTTCTCAGAATGGATTAATGTGTGCAATCTCTTAGGTTTCTCGGAAATACTTGGCTGCTTCCTGGCATTGCATTTTACACTGAAGCACAACAAATGGAAGTGGCAATGCGCCGGCACATTCAATATACTTGCTGGCATCCTGGGCTGCATGGGTTGGATCTTCACAGGCGCCGACTCAAGTAAGATCCATAATCGAAATACATAGCCTGCATTCCATGCAAATTACTTATTCTACTTATTTTCAAGTGGATGCTGATTTGAAGGTCTCGCTTGTGGATGATCATTGCGACTATACCAAAGGCTGGGGTCTCCTGTGCCCAGTCCATGCTATTGGCCTGCATGAATGAGCTCGTGCCCGCCAATAAAAAGCAACTGTTTGTCTTCTCAGTGGTAACATGGGCACGTGTCTGGCTCCTCTCGGCACCCTTCTTCAATGTACTTAAAAAGATCGATACTGCATTGTCCCTGACCTCGTATTGCGTATTCAGCATACTTGGAGGCATATGCACTTGTCTTCTTTTAACCCCTCGAACAAGCGTGGCTCCTGTTATTCCCCAGGTGGATCGGCTGCAGGACAAGAAGGAGCAATCGCCCTTGAATGATCCAGTGTGGACCATCGAGTCGGATGTACATAATACACGTTTATGAGAGTTTCCAATACCAAGTATTAGCTAATAAAACTCAATTTTCTGTGATCAGATTAAGACAAGCACTTTATAAATTGGCTTTTGTTTGCTTTATTCAAATCTGACTGGACGGCTAAAAAAGCATATAGACAAGCAGCATATAGAAACACAGATGGCCAAAAGCCCACAACCAATATATTCTGTAACATGTAAGAATGAAATCTTATTAGAAGCTGTTTTCTTTAACTTTTGCTATAACTCACCGGGTAACATGGGTTTTATTTGATTCCGTTGTAAAGTTTTCGCGGTGTAAATATTTGTTAATTCCAATCATATGAATCCTGATGTAGTCATCATAGTTGAGCTCATCCAAATTCCAATAGAGCGTGGGAAATGTGCCACCCTCAATTAAATCCTTAAAGTAATAACGACTGCGATTCTTAAAGATCCATTCATTGAGCGAAAAGAAACTTCCTGGAAGTAAACACAAATTTAAAGATCTTAAGCTGAAATCCTTATAGCCTAGGAGTACCTGCCAAACAAGCCTGTCTGAACTTCTTTGCAATGGGTGTAACGAAACGCTTCTTCTGGCCCAGTAACAATGTACGCATATCCATCAATAGAGCCGGAACAAAGTGCAGCATCCACACGGCCAACTCATGTTTGAGCGCATTACGGCGATACTTGAAATTGGGCCACATCATCATCCGCTTTGTAGGATAGATGCGTGACCACTTCATGGTGAGGTCCCCTAAGCGCTGCCAGCTTATGGGGTTCGTGACTCCCGATGTCGCATTGCAAATGCTTATGCTGCCAGAGAGAAAGAGATATAGATACTTATGTCTTATCCTGCACGACAGGACTTACCTGTTCAGCTGCGCTTTGTGAACCATCATAATCATTGCATTGACCACAAAATCGACTGGGATAATGTCACAGATGAGGCTCTTGTCCCCCAATATGCTGCTTATGCCGCCCTTGCCTATTTCCATCATAATGCCACTGATTGCCTGGACATTATCGATCCAGCCCGGATATGGCTCCCGATAGGCTGCTGTCACAATCGAAGGACGCACAATCACAATGGGTATGATATGCTTGTAGGAGTTAACAATTTGCTCAGCTATCGACTTGGTAAATGTGTATGTATTCACATGCGGACCCTTTATATAGTCAGCCAAGCGATTGATGTACTCATCTGGTATTTTCTTGGTGCATGTGAGGAACTGCAGCCAATCCACAGGCGGCAGCGTTGGATAGATGCGCTCATCAACATATTTACGACCCGGATTACAGTAGGCAGTGGAAACATATAGAAAGCTCTATCAAATAACAAAAATACATTGTACATAAAGTCGAAGTGATATCCAAGGCTAGGATTATGTTTGGAGTTACTTAAGACAATACCTGAAGAGAGTTTTGAAAGCATATTAATATTCTGCTCTCGCTTAATCTTCTATCGTTGTTCTCTCCTTTCATGTTAAAGTCTTATTCTTACCTTAAGCTGCGTCATTTCCCTGCACATCTCCAGAAGATTATATGTAGCCACTGAATTTACCTGCGCTGCCACCTTCAAGCACTCATTAAAACGCACCTGTGGGCGTAAATTACATATCAATGGGGCCAGTTCGAGTATCATATATCGAATTTTTACTTACCGTTGCGGCGCTGTGGAAAATAATATTAACCTGAGCGCATAGCTGAAGTCTGTTCAGCTCATTTAAACCTGTTGGTATTGAAAAAAAAAACGCTCAAAAGTTGTTTTCAAACATTTTCACCACCATTTCGCCACTAACCAAAGTTATCGTCTTCAATGTTCCCAGCAAAATAGGCGATTTTGGTTAGACGTTCGGGATGCAAGGTACGCAAGCGCTGAAAAATGGGATTCTGCAAGAATATTTGGAAACGCTCGTCAACAGAGACTCCACCTTTGGGTCTGATTAGCATATAGATGCGTTTGATTTGTGGAAAACTCCAGAGCAACTTCTCCAGCAACGCTTTTCCCACAAAACCAGTTGCACCTAATTAAGTTGGACTGCACCCATTAGAAAAGATAATAACTGAAGCATTAAAGACTTGCCTGTTATAAAGACGACTGCGTCTTCATATATGTCTAGCTTTGGTGCCATGCTTGTATTGCACTGCTCCGTCATGTTGTGGCCACTTTGGAGGCATATATCCAACTGTTGCATATATCCAACTCTGCAATTTGTTGTTGCAACTGAAAGTGAAAAGCTCACACATTAGACAGCAAAAGAAAAACAGTACAAATCCTACAGAAACAAGTTTTAGCCATATGCTTGGAGTAAATAACTCTTGAATGAAGTTGGACTACAACTGGCTTAAGCGACGTAAACAATATTCGCATAACACTTTTGCTGCATCTTGCATAATTTTTTCCTTAGCGTTCATTCATTGAATATTTCGACACTCCAGCTTACAATTCCAAAACATTGGTTAAAATAGGAGTCCTTTGAGCGTGTGACCATTAGTAACAACAAACTCGTTTTACATTCAAAATATAAATGCTTGCTTGCAACTGTTTCTTAAATATACAACAAATTCTAAATAAAGTTGAGTTTTTCAGTTCTGTAGTTTGAGAACTCAGCTACCAATCTTTGAGAACTCGATCTACAATTTGTCTATTTTTCTATTTTTGGTTTGTTGTTTCACCTGTTTACGTTATCTAACCGATTAGAATTTAACCGCTAGGTAGCATACCTGGGAATAGTTTTTTAGTGTCTCGGCTAAGTTAGCTTCAACAATAATTTGATATGTCTTTCAAGAAGAACTACTGAACTCAGCTTAATCTATTAGAAAATTATCATTAAGGAAAACTCTGTAAATGCTTAGAAAATAATTTTATTTGTTCTTAGTAATTAATTCTTACGCCACTTTCACTCCACTCAGCTCAGACGCTAAAACTGTCCTCCCAAAAGTATGCTATGTTATTTTAACAATTCACTGCAGCAACCTTTGCTGCAGTTCTCTTGGCATTGTTGTTCTGGTACTAGACAATAGATGGCGCTCATTCACAAATAATGTAGAAAGATGTAACTATTAGTTAGTTAAATTTGTAACTTCATGAATTATGAATATAATTAACATTAATTTACAATAAATTATTTGTTCCTTAGCACCACATACTTTTCTAGTGGACAACAGAAACCACACTCTAAAAACTCGTAGATACCTCCTTGTTTTCGATTCACTCTCCTATTGACATAATCGTTTAGGAACATTCGATATTTGCAATGGAGACTGTGCGACAATTGAAACATCTGATTAATTTTGGGTGCCAATTTGATTAGCGAAGCTGTCGTTGACTAGTACCAGCTAAGCCCCTACCCAAGATTAGCAACATGTTTACCTGGTGACGCAAGGTGCTAGCGAAGTCGCAGTTACGCTGGAGGGTCGAAACCAACAAGACGTGGCTACTAAATTATATATGTAACCTGTCAAAAGATGGTCAGAAGCTACAGCTCAAATGGCGACATATCAAAAATTCAGTTTGCGCCGTCCTTTGACTACGATCAGGATAAAATATCATACGTGCCCACCTGCCAGGATACTGAGAATATCGAACTGGCAGTTGACAGGGACTCCAACGATGTAATAAATCACATTCTAGGCAATTTTGGAATCTGGCAGCTGCGTTCTGTGCTCATCATCTTTCTGTGTAAAATACCTGCTGCCTGGTTTACGGCGTGCATCCTCTTCACAGCGCCGGATATTTATCCCAACAAGGAGTATAGCTGCGATACCAGGGCTTATGGGGGTGGAGACAACTGCACCGTCTCTGCGGACCAGTGCCACCTACTGGTGTCATATGGCGATGGCAACTATGTATTGCGCCAGTGCCAGGAGTTTAACTATACGCACAGCTTTCATTCTCTTATCATGGAGTTTAATTTGGTCTGCCTGAGCGACATCTTTGTGGCTTGGTCACAGTACTGGAACCTCTTTGGCATGTTCATCGGAGGAGTGGTTTCCACACGCCTTATGCGTGTACTGAGTCCACGTCAGGTTTTCATCTCTGGCATTTGGGGTCTGTTGTGCTGTGGTGTTGCAATATACCTGGTCAATGATTTCAGTTTGCATTGTTCCTTGCGTTGCCTGTCTGCGGTATCCTGCACCTTCATGATGAATTCCGGCCAGGTTATATGTAGGTAAACCAATTGACGCTCTGCTGTGCTTGTAACACAGAATATTTTTATCTCTGCTCAACAGTTAGCGATATTACGGGAGGAAAATATCAACAGGGTGTCCTGCTGCTCTATGAGTCCTTCTGGGCTATTGGCGTCATCCTGCTGCCCGCTATTGCTGCATTTGCCCATAGCTGGCGACAAATCGTTGTGGGTATTACCTTGCTTCCATTCGTTATTGTTTTGCTGCTTCCCTGGTTGCCAGACTCGCCACGTTGGCTGCTGTGGCACTCGGAGCCAACGGATGCAGTGGAACGCGTCTATAAGCTTCTATTGAAAGCAGCTAAAATTAATGACCGCTACTCAAAGGTGCCATACGACTTAGCAGCTCAACTCGAGCAACTCGGCGAGAGACTGCGCGCGAAACCGTTGCCTGGCCGCTGGATGGAGCTGTGGCGAGGCCAGAAACGTGCCAAGCTCCACATGGTGGCAACTCATATGGCACTAGCCGCATTCTTCATTAGCCACATAGGTCTGCTGCTTAACATACGCTCGTTTGGACGCGACTACCTAGGGCCCAATACTATTGGCATGGGCTTATCCGAAATTATAGGCTGTCTCTTGGCCCTGTACTTGACCCTTCGGCACAATGCACGGAAGTGGCAGTGGGCAGGCGGCTTCTGCATACTAGGCGGTTCCATTGGATGCCTGTGTTGGTTCTTCAATGAAGTGGAAAGTAGGTGATTAAGTTCTTCTATATAATTCGCGATTAATCATTATAATCTTTCAGTGGCTGAGGTGTATATGATAGGCCTCTGGATGTTCCTTGCAGCACTTCCCAAGGTTGCTGTCGCCTGCAGCCAATCCATGATACTCGCCTGCATGGACGAGCTTATGCCACCTCCGAAACGTGGCCCATTTGCATTCTCTGTGGTCACCTGGGCACGAGTGTGGCTGCTCTCTGCCTCAATTCTTACTGTGCTCCGTCAACTCAACATTGCCATGTCCCTGTCGGCTTTCTGTGCTCTGACCATGTTGGGCGGCATTTGTACGTGTTGCCTGCTAACGCCGCAGGGGAATCACAACGAACAGAAACCAGAGAAGCAGCAGAAGCAGCAGCCACTCGATAAGGAATCAGGATATTTCAATCATGTGATATACTAGGAAAACCAACTAAGTAGTAGTTAAATGTGAAATGAATTTCAACTTCTCTCATAAGCATTAAGATAGCGAATATTATTTAATGAACTTATTAAATTCGGATTTTAGCTAAATTATTATTCTATAAGCTAAAAGATTTGTTTAATGATACTAAAATGTATATGATTAAGATTTAGCTGCAACTATCTGATACGCGTAATGCCTAAGAATTCAGTAAAGTGAGATTAAGATCGAGATTAGAAACATTGAAAAATTTTGGTTAAGCTATTAGAAATTATTTAAAATCAGCGACAAAATATGTAATTCATATAAATAACAAAACAGATCTCAAATATATAGTTTATTTTAATCGTATGAAGTCTTGCATTAGGTTCCTAAACCGTATTAATTATATTAATATCTATTATAGTATATATTTATTGAATACAAAAAATCTACATTGTTTTATTGTCCTATTACCATGTATTATCATTACCTATTATTGTACTTATATTATGAGTACTTAAGTACTTGATCTATGTTGCATATTATAACGATATACAAGTATATCGCGATCTCATAATAAACATGGAAAATATTCAAGAATCAATTTAGCCTGACGATGGGCGGTTCTGCTGGCAGCCACGTCGGATCAGAATCAGAAGAGTGAGAGCACATCCCAGCTGTGTTAAGGGTTTCTTGTAGTCGGGTATACTCAACCACAGCATTCTGACTTGTTTCGAATTAAATTTAAGAATGCCAAATACAGACAAGTAATACAATCATATATTATATATAAAGTATCGTTATGAGTATATAAAACGAAGCGATAAGAACAAAGTCTAGTATATAACAATACATATGAAAAAGTATTTTTATTACAAATATAATTAACATAAACACTCCAGGTGCTTCACCTATTCCAATGGGTCTAAGTTTACAATTTTGATTTTGGTTTCTTAAGCATATCCCGCAGAACCCGGCGCAATATTTTGCCACTAGGATTCTTTGGTATCTCGTCCAAGAAAATGACGCCACCGCGTAAGCGTTTGGCAGACGAGGCACGCTCGCTCACAAACTCTACCACCTCGGCCTGGGTGAGGTCCACTTTATCCTGTTTGACCACAAAGGCCATGGGTAGTTCGCCGGCCTCTTCGTCGGGCTTGCCAATAACGGCAGCATCTTTTATCTTTTGGTTAGTTAGAAGCAGTGATTCGATCTCGGCTGGAGGCACCTGGAATCCCTTGTACTTGATAAGCTCCTTAATCCGATCCACAATGAAGAACTCGAATTCTTCGTCATAGTAGCCAATGTCCCCGGTATGGAGCCAGCCATCCTTAATGGCGGTTTGTGTAGACTTGATATCACCAATGTAGCCCTTCATAATGGCATCACCCTTGAAGCAAAGTTCACCACGTTGATTCGATCCCAGCTGCTCACCGGTCTCAGTATCCAATACCTTGGCAGAGATACCAGGCTTGAGTACGCCAACGCTACCTGGTTTGCAAAAGTTTTCGTTCTGTAACAGGACTCCGACTGTCGACTCGCTTAGGCCGTAGCCTTGGCGAATATAAGGCACGCCAATACGTTCCTTGACTTGATCCTCCGTTTCACGGCTGAGTGGTGCCGCACCACAGATTAAAGTTGTCAGCGATGATAAGTTGAATTTATCCACAAGAGGATTCTTGGCCAAAAATACCATCAGTGGTGGTACCATGAATGCCGTCATCACACGGTATTTCTCAATGGCCGACAGGAAGTGGTTCTCCTCAAATTTGGGCAAATAGACCAAACGCGTGCCCATTGTACTCGTCAGGATGAGCGAAAGGCAACCAAAGACATGGAACCAGGGTATGACTGTCAGCACAGTCATCTCGGATAACGACATCGTGGTCGGTTGAATTTGGGAATCGAATGTCGCCAATATGTTTGCGTGTGTCAACTGGACGCCCTTGGGCAGACCGGTGGTGCCAGATGAGCAGACAATCAGTGCCACATCCTCCTTCTTATTTGCCAATGGTGATTCAAAATCCGGTTTTGTTTTAAACTTATCATCATCCATTAAATCATTGAACAAATGTACATTGGGAAGGTTCTGAGAGGAGCCGCTGAGCGCGATAATGCTCTTGACAAACTTATTATTTTTGGACACTTTGGCTATACGATCCAGAATAATCTTTGAGGCGAATATAATCTTGGGCTTGGATAGATTTATAGCATGATCCAGCTCACGATCCGAGTACGTGACATTCAACGGCGCGACAGTAGCACCCACTGCAAATGCGGCAAACAAAGCTACGGCGAAGTTAATGCTGTTTTCTCCGGACAAACCAATCACATCGTTCTGCTTGACTCCCAGCCTTTGGAGTATATAGGCTAGCCTCACTATGGACCTGTGCATATACTCTGCAGAATATTCTGTACCAGAAACTGCATCAATCAGCACAATTTTATTACCGAAACTCTTGTATTTGTCCAAAACATATTGGCCCAAGGATCGGTAGTTCTGTGCCACCTGTTGGGGAATGGGTCCACCATAAACAATGTTACCAGCCAGCAATGTGGAAGTCATTATGACTTAACAAAACTATACACGTTACAACTTCAACAGAGAACCAGTACACGCACCGCTTGTATGCGAGATCCACAACAAACTGTGCTCGACGCGGAGGGCACAGATCCCATGGCACATTTTATAAGTACGATTAGATTACCGCCTCTGATATGCACGGCGAGCGGCGTTGGAAGTCTCAATTTTATGTGATATTTGACAAGGTTGTAGCCATAAGATCGTAAAGAGGGGTCCAAACTCTTATTCTTATCTGTGTTTGTTTATTTCTTATAATGCTCAGATTTACTGTGCTAATGTTCAGTCTCTAAATATAGTATTTAACATTCTGTGATTGCAAAAGCGGAGTCCACTAGCCACCCCTTCCCTGGGTACGCCCTACGACTAAGTTGAGTACATAATGTATACGCCCAGCTCTCTTTACAAATACTTTAATAGAGATATGAGAGCCAGACTGAGAGATGATTAGACTCTATTACTCTTTAAAGTTTTACAATTTATAGCACAATAATAGTTTAACCATACAAAATACTATAACCATTTGTAGATATTAATGAGTTTCATATAGAGAACTTGGGGTTAATTTACGTACATAGGTTTCATTGCTTTCCAACAAACGCAAGCGAAACCACAATCACCATGGTGATTGTGATGCTCTGGTGTTCCTCTTTCCAGGTATGTCTACAAGCTGACACACAAAAATAATAGGCATAGATATTTTAAGCGCATTGTTCTACTGACTGTTTATTTGTGGTCGTAATTTCACCTCCCTTCTCCAGGCCTTCTCCAAGTAAAAATTGCAAATCGATAAAAGTGAAACCATAAAATTGCGAAATGGTCGCCACAATGTGCTGCAAAATATTGGGGCACTTCATTAAAAGAGCAGCTTTGGTGTCGTTAGGACGTCACCAGGAGACGTGCAACAAAACCAGACCAGAACTGAGAGCTGTCTCTGCTCCTGGTCTTTCAATTTGGATGCCATGAAATCCAAAAAATCTGCCTTTGCCAATACATCGACAGGGTACGGCAAACACAAGCACAGTGGACACGGCAAAGGCCACAGCCATAAGGAGAAGGCTGAAGTCAGTAAAACCAAGGGAAAAGAGCCGTCCAGCAAGGATCCACAGCTGCATGAACACAAGGAAGAGCAGGAAAAGGATTTGAACTCCGGCTTCGGGGATTACCTGCGCACGCCGGAGGGTCTGTAAATGCTCAAGCCAAAGGTCTAGTCTTTACTTTACTTATAATCAATATTTTTCAAACACAGCATTTGAGATGATGAAATTGTTCGTCTTCGCCAATACCGTAATGTTAATTGTGACCATGGCTTGGCCAAACATCAAGGAACAGTTCTTTATGCTAAACGAATGGTGGGAAAGTTATCGCAAGCAGTAAAATCAATAGCAATCAATTTATAGAAACACAGAAAATATAGAAGAAAAACATGGTGGGCCCATTTATGCAGGGTATTTTGCTAATGGGCATCATCTCTTGGTAAAAATCTCAAATACAAATAACTTTATAATTTATAAATAATAGTTTATAATACATTTTATCTCACCAGGTACTCCAAGAGCATGATGTCTATGATAAATGATTATTATCGCAGTGAATTTCAGCGAAAGTTACAACCGGATGTAGTCTCAAAGCAGGTGGAAGAGACGCCTCTAAATGTGGATAACTTTATGGACTATGTACGGGATCTGGAAACAAAAGATCGGCCAGTGCAACAAACAGAAAAATGTGAATCAGACTGTCCTTTGAGACCATCACTAGGACATTCGTATATTTCGCTGCGGTTCATGGAAATCACAGGCGCATATCCAACATTTAATTCTTGTGGCTCTCAGCGATTATCTGACGATAGTTCTTTAAGATAGTTTTAGCTAATAGATATATAGGTTACATACTTAGTAAATTATATTGAATATTACTATTTTATATCACTTTCATAAAATACATCATGAATATGTGCTCCAAAAGTTTGGGAGTTTTTATTTAAATTTTAGCAGAATATATATTTCAATTTATCAACATTGTATTAACCCGTCTTATACGCATGACAGAATGCTGCTCTTTCCACTATTATATTATATATAATAAATCCTAAAAATGTATACAATTGTCATTAATCTTTCCATAAGAATAGTTATTTCGTTTTTGGTCTTTATAGAGTAAAGCTTCACCACTTATTTAGTTATTGCTCACTCTCATATACTTTATAAAGCAATTATAATCCTTAATCAGTTATAATATTAAGATGTTGGGAAGTACTTTAACTGGATATGATAGAAGGTAGAAGGTTCAATCAGCATGTATATCATAGCTTTTTAATTCGATTAGAAAATATTTCTCAGGTATTCAATTTAATTATGGCACAAATCTGTTCCTTTACCCAAATCTTGAGGTATGTTTTATATTGCAAAAGTTTAGAGAATATATATTATATCTTATATTGATTTAACTGATTCATACTAAAGTTTAATGGAAAAGTAGAAAAGTTGAAAAGGTTGAAAATTAAAGCTGAATTTTGGAAGAGAAAGAAATTTTATAAATAAATAAATACTAGTTATGAAAAGGTTTTGAGCTTCTTAATACTCTTCTGAATGTTATTTTCAATAATATTCTAAGTGCAGAGGGTAATAATTTTTGTTCTTATACATTTAGTTTAAATTTTTCTTATCTTCATCGGATTCTATATTTCTCTTTGGAATACCCAACAAAATAATATTAATCAGATTAATAGTAATTTAATTCTAATCATAAATAAAAAGAAAAGTATTTGGTAAATTTGTTTATAAAATCAAAATCACTTTTAATGTATATTTTATATACACAACAAATCTTCATACATTATTTTATTATAAGTAAAATAATAATAATAATAATAATAATAACTGCATTACAAATTAATAAAGCGAATACAAAATTAAAATTGAAAAGACTTTTATAAAAATATATATACATACAAAACGCTCTTTTGTCTTGGCGTACAGATTAAATGACTTTAAAATATATATATATTGGTTATTATTCTTGTATATAGCCCGAAAGGAAGCTTTTAATGCAAATTTTTAAAAAACTTAAACGATTCGCTTTCACTAGGATCACGCTAGAAAAATGGTCTTTCACATAATGGGGAGCAACAGAGCAACGCAAAAATAAGGAAACATAAAACCTTTTTTGTCTATCACAACCTTTAAATAAGGATATTAACGATTACAACTTTTGCTTAAGAAGCAAATTAAATTTCGATAGTTGAGTTATTCCATGGATGTCTACTATATATATATATATATACATATATTGCATATGGATATCTTTTGACAAATGGCTAAAAAAACACATTTAAAACAAATTTAAATTGCTAATGCACAATGCAAAGAATACAAATGCTGAATACAATATTAAGTTGCTTTCTAATGCACATACAATTGCTATAATACGTATAAATATAGATATATAAATTGATATATATATATTTATATACAGATACGGGTATATATAAATATAGTTATATTATTTTTTGATGCCGACAGCAACTTATGAAAAGGCTTCGATTTACTAAATTAATAATGTGCGTTCAAGTCTTACAAGTAACTAAGAAAGCGCCGCCGAAACCTAAGATTGCTCTTAAGTTACCTAATCCGCCTGCTTGCGTATTGTGGGTGGTGGTGGCGCTGGCACAGTTGGCCTTTTGGGCGTTTGAAATGAGTTGGGCGATATGGGCGTGGTAGGGGTTGCTTGATCCTTTTGTGGGTTATTTGCTGGCTCCACAGCCACATGTTGCTGTTCATGGTTATGATTTTGCTCTCTTCCAGATGCTCCTGCTCCTGCTCCTGCTGCTAATGGCGTTGTCGTTGTTGCTGTGGCCATTGCTGTGGTAGTTGATGCTGTGGTTAATGCCCCAATTGTGGCTGTTGTTGTTGAGGCTTCCTCTTTCGTGCCATTTGTATCACAATTTTCCTGCCGCAGCTTCTCAATAAACTTTTCTGTTGTATTCCGAACGTTACCGTTGTTGGCGACTTGCGATGGTGTGGGCGTGATGGACTCATCGTCGCTCTTGCTATCGCTCTTAACACCAATGCCTCCGCCAGCCCCAGTGCCTACAGCTAACGCTATCGGTCGCTTGGGCAGCTGCGGTTTTTGCGGTAAGTCTGGCTTCAATCTGAAGCTGCCAATGCTGTCAATGCTCTTACGATCTGCGGTAGGCGAGGGCAGAGTATCCAAGCCGAAGAATTGAGTGCGCGTCATGGGCACAGGCTTCGCGGGGGTCAATGGTGGCGGCGGCATCGCCTCCAGTTGCGTGTGCGTAGGCTGACTGGAACTAGATTGTAAGGCGGAGTGCTGTAGTAGATTGGGCAGCGGCGGCTTGGCCGGCTTTTCCTGCTTCTCCTGCTTCTCCAGCTTTTCATTTTTATCATCTTGCTGCGGGAATAGCTCCTTTGCATGCGGGCGATGCGATTGCGAATGATGGGATGAACCGCCTCCATTGGTTGTGGCTTCAACTTTAGTGGGCGGCGAGGGTGCATTGGGTTTCTGACGACGCAGCGTTCCATAGCGCGGACTCTCCATGACTTCTGTGAATACATGATATGAAAGTTAGCTGGTTATGTCTTTGGTTGAACTATAAATACTGACCACCATCGTGTTTGTCCAAATTTTCATTTGATGAATTGGATTTGCTTTTGCTTTCAACGAACAGTTTCTGCCGCTGTAACGTCACATAAAACTCAACATCGCCATCAAAAAAGAAATCCCACTGACTGATTAATAGCTCCACAATGATGTTGGCCGCCGACGAGCTATTCACCTGGCCCATGTAGTCAGTGGGTGCATTGCTGGTTTTGTCAACTCGCGGCCAAAGCATATTGGGGGACATAACAATTGCCAGGTTCTGGGAGCTCATTTTGTTGTGCACCGCTCGCTGCTGTAGCAGAGCCAGAAATCGTGTGAGGTAGCGTAAATTTTCATAATTCTCCTTGGGGAGTTTACTCAGTACCGCCTTAATCTCCGCCTTACGCTCGGCCTCGGTGTGACGCTCCGCAATTCTTATAAAGTCCTTGTACAAGCCATATGTCAACAAGGGTTCGGGCAATTCGCGTAAATACAGTTTCAATATGGAGCCAATGACATGCGGATCTTGATACTCTGGCGGCAGGGGTGTCTTCACATGCTGTGCCTCCAGCGCATGCTTCATCCGGCGCAGCTTGGTGCTTGCACAGCCCACCCGCAGTAGTCCCTCCTCCTCGAGACCATGCTCCAGCAGACAACAGCAACACAGCTCCACAATGTAAGAGATCTCGCGATGTGTCGACTTCAGATGCTCCTTGAGCGAGGTGCCAAAACGTGACTTTTCTGTACCCTGTATTGTGTCTTGGATTCGTGCCAAAGACTCATTTACTAGATGTAGCGACCGTTCATGATAATTTCTTTGGTTGAGCACATAATCGCGTATGCAGCTGACAATCTCCTCCTCTTTGGCTATCAGTTCCAGCATTTGTGCCGCCCATGCATCGCGCTCCTTTTCCAGCTTCAGTTCGCACTCCTCCTGCTGGCTCTTAATATGGTTCACTTTAGTCGCAGGTTCATCCAGCCGAACAGCCGCCTGAAAGTTTGTTTAGAAAAAGTGTTTACTAGTTAGCCAAACATTCAAGATAAGCCACAATCTGTCATAAACGCTTTAAGCCACTTTCTTTTGTTTACACAAATTCCCGGCATAATTTTCACACGCTCCTAACTTAAATTTATAAATGGAGCTGACTCGTCTTCACACTCTTTTCCCAATAACGTGCCTAGTGTAAACTATCTTATCTCTTGGCAACACACAATTCAAAGGTGTCGCGCGATCTTGCAGCATGACGAAGCAGCAACAACAGTAGACAAGTGAATCGGATTGTTGTACACTAACCTACCTAAAAAAGACCCTCTGACTAACTTTTCCAATCAATTTCTTTGTTCTATTCAACCCTACAAAAACCTCAGTCTGGAATAACAGGGGCATGTGCAGGTTCTGACCGATATTTGCGGGTAATTGACACGCTTGTGCCTGGTTTCAAGTCCCGAACAGCTTTAAATCATCCGTTTTAAATATACTTCATGTTGATAACAAAATATGAATGTGAATAGAAACAAATATAAATGTAAGGCGTAAACAAAAACCTGTGCTCTTTTTTACTCATAAAGAACTAGAAGATCTTGTGAAAAATTTCTATAGGAAAGAGTTCTTTCAAGTAGTTCTACAAATTTATTCGCATTCTTGTCCAAAGAAAGATATATCGATAAATTTTAACTGTTGTTATAAACCGGTACCCGCAGCATTGGTTTGAGTAAAAATTATATAGAAAATAATGATATCATGGTCGTATACAATATACGTAGAAACAACTACACATCTATTATTAATACTTGTACACATTTTAAGCTTTAAGTACTTTTGTTTTTAAATTTTCGTTCTAAGAATATTGTATACATATATTTCTTATCGAATCTTTCACTATATTCACTACCTCCCCCTCCAACAAGCATCGAGAAACAAACGTCGTAAGATTGCTAAAAATAAAACAAACTGCGACAAATTGAAGTCTCTCTGTTTCCCCTCTCAAGTTTCTCGTTGTCAATCAATTTCCATTCCACCTGCGACTGAGCAAACAATGGCATCCATCTAATTATAAACTGTGCCTCTGCCATATTCAATGGCAGTCATCACCATGTGACTCACATCACATAATTTCCATGTGTGTAACCTCTAATGACCTACATACTCGTACTCGTACATCAAAGTTATATGCGACGTTGATGGCATTACATTCCAGACCCAGACAACACCAAAGTTAACACTTAGAAGCAAGGTACACACACCAAATGTATGTAAGTGTGTCATAAATAGCCTAATTAGAGCGCTCAAAATGCAAGGCCTGAAGCTGATTAGCAGCGAGCGTCCACATCAGTTTTATAGAGGTAACTCAAACTGGTGATTAGATTATCGAGGAAGAGTGTAAATAACTGTAGAACAATTATGAGGAAAGAAATTATTTCAAATTTGATACGACATACGAGTGCACGATTAATACAATAAGTTTATAATAATCAAAATACTCGCTCGCTCATACACTCAATTTTCAATTATGATGTCACTGTGTCCACCGAGTCAATGAACGTCTTCCGACACCTTAAACAGCAACAACAAGAACACCAACAACAACTTTGACCAGTTGTGCCCGGATTGGGTGACTCTACACATATGGCATAAAGCGTCTCGACAACTTGTCTTGGCTTGTAAAACGGAAAACAATGCCAAAAAAATATAAAATGCGACAAAAGAGAAGTCACAAAGTTTGTCGAGTAATCGTCGCAGTTACAGAACTTAACGGACAACACATAAATCTATGTATATATTCTAAAACTTAGTTAAGTTGAGAAAATGGAACATAACTGGCGGCAAGAGCCACCTAATCCTCCGACGTTCATATCATAAAGACGCCAACAATAAACGAACAGCTCGGAAAACAATAATAACAACAATAGAAACAAATCTATTGTGAGAGCTCTGTTGATAAATTGAAGAAAATAAAACGAGTAAGAATGCTGTACTCGAGAGTACCCGACTAAGAAAAACTCTTAACCCAGCTATACACATACACACACCTATAAACGTGCAATGCTCCCACCTACTGCAACTACTGCTGATATTTTATGGGATCGGAGATGCATCCTTCAGCCTGTTACATACTTTTTGCACAAATCTAATAGCCCCTTGTACTCATTTTTATGGGTTAAGGGTTAAGTCTACAAATAACAATAAAGAAAGAAACTGTAGATTGATACTAAAAAAATTGATTGCTTTTTAGCCTGGCGTTATCCGGTTGCCGCCATACGTAAGAACAGTTCTTCAAGATCCATTGAAATAAAATGCAAAACGTGAGCAATTTTTAATTGGAAAGATTCAATCTTGTCTTTTAAAGGAAGTTGATAAGAAAACAGGTTAAAAAGAAACTATGATTGTAACATAATGTTACCAACATACGAATCTGTTTTATATAGAATTTTCGACATTAAATCATATTCAGTTATTTTGCATGATTGCTGTATAAAATACTGTTTTCTTTTTACAGTAAATGTAGAAGCTAAAGAAAAATACCTAAACACAAACCTTTCAATGGAACTTCTTTGATTGCAAGATAAACATATTTCTTGGAAAAATATATACTCTGAACGTCATTGAATCAGTGGTCGTAACAATATTCTACGTATATTCATCCGATATAGTAGCTTTGATTCGTATGTTAAAGGTATCAAACCACTGTGCATTGTGGTTGCCCTCCACTGAAAGGCGCACACGCACGGCAACATACGAGAAGTTGTATAAATATTATTGCCAGTATTATTACTGATATTGTTGTTGTTCTTATTGTCGTTGTTGTTTGTTATTGTCGCTTTTCTCGCATTATATTCTTCAACATAATCAAAGCGAATTCCTCAATTTGGATAAGTGGTCGTAGCTATCAAAACCCCTTGACTCTAGCTACTGCTCGGCACGATCCAGCAGATATTTTCTAATTAACTAACTGAGGTCTCAACCAATTTTAGGGTATATATAAATCTCTTTCTTGTTGACTAAGGATACCGAAGAAACCTATGTTATTCGTAGCTCCCTCGAATGGAAGAAGACGAAAGATTTATTAGTTTAATTTTACTTGTGGTTACCTCATGGCTGCGCTTCAATGAGGTGTATTCCTGTAGGGTGCGGGAGACATTACGCTTTAGGTTTGAGATCTCTTGTATTTCTTTATCTAAGATGTTTTTTAAACGCCGCACAACTTTGGTTTCTGTTTCCAGTTCACTTTCAATGCTGCACTCGGCAATTGTCTTCTCCAGATCCCCTGTAAATTGCGAAAGATCAAAAATAAATACAAGACTTTAGTCGCTTTTTACATCCACTAGATGATATAAAGTGTGCCCTGTCTGTGTGTGTAACAATGTGTTCGAGTGTCTAAGTGAGGAAGTCAATGCTTATTTAAGACCTTATCTCAGACGAGGACGGTAGCCACATCTTGCTTTTGCCGGTTCGAAATCGTTGTGGGTTGCACATTGTGACGGAGGGAGCGCCAGCGGCAGTGGGGGCGTGACATGTCTGACGAAGCTGAGTAAGCAAAATTGTGATAATTGTGTTGAGTGCAACTCTGCCGCCGCTAAGCCCATAATACAATAGGGGCAGTCGGAGTAGATGGAGTAGGCTATTCCACTGGAGTATACAATTTAAGATATGCTCGTTTTTGTTTCTTTCTTGTGGAACTGAGTTGACGATGGCGTGAAGCTGAATTGAAGCGCATCGTGGCTAAGATATTGTAAGTTGCAAAGGGCATAAGGGCAGACTATGCACCGTGTGGCAAAATAAAAGGTCAACGAACATGTATAAATCATTAGATGAAAGAACTAAAAGTTAGGTTTTCCAACAAAATATCTTTGAAAGACATATAATAAATAATATATACAAAATAATAATAATACGTATAGAAAAAAAATTTTCTATTTAAAAACTTAAATAACCAGTGTGTAAAGCGAAGGGAGATTGTTTTGTTTAATGTATTCATGTTATGCAACATGCTTTGAGTACGTGAAATTTCTTTAAATTCAAATATTGCCGATAAACTAAAACATATACAATCCACGTACTCAGAAACAATTGACTGAACTAAGGAACATGATTATTCGCCTACTTTGAATTGCATCGCGAACAAAGGTTTTTGTATTTTCGCTATGTATGTCGTAATGTCGCTGAGCAAATAAACTTGAACCAGGGTAGGTTACAGCTGTAACTGCTGATGCGCTGCTGCGTTGCAGCCGTCGACGCTGGCAGCGCAAGCAAATTGCAATTGCCGCACGCATCTACTATGAATACGTGTGTTTATATATGTTTGTGTGTGTGTGTGTTTATTGCGAAAAGTATAAATGAACCCAATAATGAGTAATAAGACGAAGTGGAGGGAGAGAAGAAAAAACTGACAAAAAGGTGTGGGGGCTGCTTTTAATATGGAGGAGATTAAATATGTGAATGATTTTTGGCATAACTTTTACTTTTTTTTTATCTTCTTTCTATTAAGATAACCTTTATTCATAATTATAAAACTTTACTTTTACTTGGATATTCATTCACATAAGTTGAACAAAATTAAAATGAAAGGAAAATTAATTTTATATTTAAAATAGTAATAAAACAGGACATAAAAAGAGCGGGCGTTACGAGTATCTAAGGTGAGAAGGGAGCACACACTCACATAAATACACACAAAACACAATAACAAGCGATCAAAACAAATACAAAACAAAAACTGTATAAATAGATATAGCGGCAAACCGCAGCAGCAGACAAAAGCAGAGAACGGCTGATGAAAAGAAAGCAATGGAAAAGAGTCATCAAAAAAAAATTATGATTAAAAAACGAGCTAAGCAGCAGCCAACAACAAAAATTGACGTCGATGTTAAGAAATGTAAATGCCACAAGGCCAAGCGTAGACAAGGCGAGGCCACAAACATATACAAGCACACACACACACACGCATACACAGTAACACACGCAAGCCGTGACACACAGTCATCAGCAATTGTATAGCTTTATTTACATACAAACATTCACACAACTAAATACATGTATGTATGTAGTAAGTGCACACCTTGCTCACTTCGTTTATGATTTCTGTTCACTTCCATTTTTATACTCTTTTTACCCCTATATTTTTATATTATTCCTGAATATGACAAATACTATTGCTTTATGCTGCAGACAGTGAGTGGGTCAGAAGTGGTCAAGTCGGACAAGCAAAGCAGTCAAAAACCAGGTTATTTTAGTAACTATGACTACCTTGCACTGAACACCTTTAAATTATATCCGCATTTTGGTTGTGATATAGGATCGATGTAATGCCTGCAAAGGTATTTATTTTGCGGCACCCTGAAGTTAGCTATTCTTTAATGTTTTATTTGACGCCCAGCTGCCTTATCACTATGAATGAGACGTCGATAAAAACACACAGTGCACTGAAACACACTTACACACTCTCAGTTTTCGAAGGCGTGCCTTGCAACTTACCGCAACTTGCAAGGACCTTGTGAAGGGGCATATCTTTGGGCAACTCCTTCGCAGATTCATCCAGCGCTTGTCCAATTTTATAGTGACTATTCTTTTTGATACGTTTATCATGCTCCTCAATGGTAACCGTGCCATTGCTGCTGTTTCCGCCGGTGCTAAGCGCTGGTAATTTACGCACTATTTTTTCAATTGTATCACGATATCTGTCAACTTGCTTCTCAATTGTCTCAAGCTCAGAATCTTTGCAGTCCGATTTCGTTGATCTGTCAAAGAAAACAAAACAAATGTATAAATGACCGAAAGAAAAAAATAAGCTCCAAACTGCCGTTAGGTCATCAGCGGCGCAGCTGACGAGGCGCCGACGTAAGAAACATGAAACGTAAACGCTTCGCTTTATTTTGGCATTGATTTCTAGTTGTTGTTATGGTTGTTGTTGTTTTTCCTTTGTTGTTTTTGTTTTTGTAATGAGGCAACACCTGCTCGTTGCTTACTACTTGCGCTGTGTTTGCTGCGCCTGGAGGTATCTACTTGACGTTGCCGTCCGAGCCAGACAATGCGTGCCTCTTCTCCGCTGCGTGTCCCTGGCCTTTGAACTTACCTAGATAAATTTTCAGCAGCAATTTTTATTTTTGCAAATTGTCTCTTCATATTGTTGCCGATTTACACGCACAATTCCAACCGCCGTTTTATCTTTAAATGCACTTTGTTGTGTTGTTTTTTCTGTATTATTATAATTAGCTCGGCATCAAGTAAATAAATAACTGGCAAAAATTAGTCATTCTCCAACAACGACTTATGGAAAAATGATGTAAAAAAGAGGTAAAAGTCTATCGACTCGTTATCGATAAGATTTGTGTTTCTGGTATGGTCACCCTTCACGGCAAAGCTACATATCGATATAAACTTTTCGATTGCCTTGTTTTACAATCTCTGACTATCGCACAACTGTGTAATAATGCATGGCGCGAAACTATTTTGTACCTTTAATTCGTTAAACGAATCCAGAGAACTGTTTCTAATTTTTGCTTTTTGCTAAGTATACAATTCGCAAATAATGGGTGGATATATAATAACGTTAACATGCACACATAGCAATTTAATATTATTCGATTATTCTCGATAAGTTTTTTAAATTATCAACTAGCGGATCCCTCCACAGTGTTTCATCTCTAATGAGCTTCGACTGCACGTGTGCAGGGTTTTGATTGTTTTTTATATATTACTAAACTAAACAATAATTTATCACAATGAATGATGATGACGTTGCGCGAAGTGTACAAGAGTACTACAACCGTGAGCATGGATTACAACAGGAGTCTACAAAAAAGGAGAATTCGCTTGCAAAGATGAAACGTTTCCAGCAGAACGTTGTCAACCTGTTGACAATTCACAAGGTACCATATACCAGCAAAGAAGGTAAAAACTAACTAAACTATTATATTCCCAGATGAGTTACTAAACGTCATTACAGATGAAGAAACCTACGAGGACTATTTGCTCTCCGATGATGAGAATTCTGCAAAAATAAAAAGCAAAACGCGGAAACTGTCGAACAAAAAAGCTGATGCGGCTGGCGAGGACGTTGACGAAAGAATTGCTTCCATAAAGAACAAACTGCGGCAAAAGAAGAAACCAACCACCGAGCGGCAACAAAAGAGACGGGAGGCAAAGAAACTAAAAAGCAGCAAGGGAGTTCAGAAACTCCTACAGTCCTCGGCGAAAACATTAAAGAACGAAAACATCAAGCAGCAAAAATTGAAAAATGGATTGGTTAAAACAGAGAAAAATAAAGATGGGGATGCGGCAGACAATAAGGCGCTTATACAGCCGGTTAAAGTGCAGCCCGTGTACAACGAGGAGGCTAAAATTGTATACTCCAAAATTGATTTCGCTGCTAATCCGGGTACAAAGGCAAAGAAATCCCACCAGAATCCAAAAGAAATACTTAAAAAGTTGAAAGACACGCGACAGCACATAAACGAACTAAAGGAACAAGGTGAAACAAATAAAGCAGCTGAACTTCAAAACGATATCGCCTGGAAGAAGGCATTCGATAAGATTGAAGGCAAGAAAGTTAAGGATGACACCAAATTGCTACAGAAGGCCATCAAGAAACGCAAGGTAGAGAAGCGGACTGCAAAGAAAAAGTGGACGGAGCGTAAGGACAAGGTGGAACATGATATTGCGAAGCGGCAGAAGAAACGCCAGGAGAATCTTGATAAGCGTAGTAAGGATAAGAAGAACAAGAAACTAAAGAAAGCAAGCAAAAAGGGCCGAATTATACCTGGTTACTAGCTACTGTTGGCAATTAAACTAGATTAACTACTCAAATAAAAATTGACAAAACGAAATTCGATGCGTGCTTTTGGAATTCACTTACATTTAAATTTCTATATATTCCGGCCTTACAATAGTCCAAATTCCTTGTGACCAAATTGTCATCCTTTTGGTCGCTTAATGTCATTGTGTGTACCACAGTGCGCAGCACAGGCAAGAAGAAGAGCCGCGCGCAACAGCTGTATTCAATCAACACCAGCTGGGTCAAATTATTGTACATATTTTATGAAAGAAACACAGGTCTTTTGCACAAACACGCAAACGCAACTATAATAACGCAGCGTATTTAAAACTATTGTGGATATTTAAATACAAGACGCATTGTCGTTATCTCTGTAATGTATCGTCAAAAGTAGCAAAAAGAAGGCTTCAAAAACGTATCACCCAGTGAATACCAAACAGAGCAAGAAGAAGCAGCGGCTGTGGCCAGCGCGCAAGAAACAGCGTGTGAAAAGAAATCAGAAGACTGAAAGACACTCGCGTACAAACACACAGCGACGGCCAAACAAGTGCAGAGATACAGCGAATGCTGAGCGCAATCTATTTTATTCACATTTTCCACACAAAAAACCCGCAGCGCAGCAGCGAAAAATAGCAATTGCGTCGTATAACAAGCCAGAAAAAGACGTTGAATATTTGTGAATGTGTAAAACGACATTTGCCTGAGACTTGTGCTAAAATATCTTAATCGAATGACCAGCATTATTTGCCTGTCAAAATAGTCCAGAACAGGCTGGCAACAACAGCAATAGCCTAGCCCCCCCAAAGGAGAAGAGGAAGAAGAGTGTGTGCGGAACCGCCAGCTGGGATTTCCGTAATAACAGCAACAACAGCAGCACCAGCAAAGCTGCAACATGAGCATGGTTCGGCGCATTATTTTGCTGGCTCCAAAATACAAAATTTGGACAAAGGGTAAGGGTAAGCGGTAACAGTATCAGCTGCAACTCAAAAAGGTGCACGAAAATTTGTGATTGTTGTGCAAAAACGCATACGTAACTGCGTCATTTGCGGAGAGCGGGCGTCACGTAGCATACATATGTGTATTTTAATGATCAGACAAAGCAACCGTGAGAAAAAGCAACACAACAACAGGACCAATCGGGTAGACAATACATATATCTGCCTTATCACAATTTTTCTAGACTGTTTATAATGTTCTCTCTCTCTCTCTCTCACTCTCTATCTGTTAAAGTTTACTAAGGTCACATTTTGATATCGATGTAGCCCACATTCTTAGAAATCCATCAAACGGGTATTCAATATTTGGCTTAATTCATGTCAAACAACCAATGTTGAAGGTCAGCGTTACGCTGCTTTGGCCTAGCTCTCGCATAATCATTACGTCTTTCCAATCAGACAACGTAACGTGCATCGTATTAACACTGATTTGTTGTTATTGCCTCTTTGATTACTTGTTTACAGCAGCGACCGCGTTTCTGAACTGAACTTGAATTGTTTTGAATGTGGTCGAGGCTTGACTTAGATATTGCGGTTGCTGGCTTGACGCAATAATTAGCCGGTTGAATTATTATTCGTGCGTGCGGGTTAGACACAGTTTTTATTGGTAATAAAGTGTTTTTTTATTTTTATGCTCACACTCAAAAGTAAAAGTAGCGAAACCAGTTAGGAAGTGAATTTGTGATTGTTAAAAAATTATTATATAAGGACAATTGTAAGAGTAATATTTCCAGTTTTGTTTATAGTCTAGTCAATGTCTTTTCGGAATTATTAACGCCAGAATGGTGTTTGCTTTCTTTTTTGTTTGTGTTGCTTACACAATACTTTCTTGGCTTTGTTTTTTATAAATTGTGATGTGAAGAGATATTATGTAACTTTAACTAGGAATTACTTAGCAAATTATATCGAGAACATGTATAGATTTAATTTATATCTCAATTTTCTGCTGACTAGTTAGTAAACAAGGAGCTTTATTATTAAGCTATGACATCTTTTAAATACATACATGTTAATTGGTTTCGAAGTTTCAATTATTTTCCAATTTCAATTATTCACAAGCTTTAAAACTATAAGAATCCGATCAATACACAAGCTATAAGGTTTGTTTAACAGAATTACGATTGTAGATTCGAATTATTAAAAAAAACTGCAATATATTAATTACTACACAGTTATATATTTATATATAAGTTTTTGTTGATTTATACATACTAAAATGTACAATACCTCAAGCTTGTATGTTCAAGTATTATTATTATCATTATATATGATGGACCCTTAAATGGCAGTTTGCAATCTTGAAATTTAATGAAGCACGACGGAAATACTTAATATCATTCGCGCCATGGAGGATTCAACGAACTGTTTTCCCATTATATAATATACAAAAGAAATAAGCATCAAATAATTGAATTATTCAAATTGCAGGAACCAACGTCGGTCAGACACAACACAGGCCGAAATGTTTATTACGGCACACAGGGGCAAGGAATGGAGCGTGTGGTGTACGAGAGTTTCACCTATCGACACGGCACTGTGTAGCAAGTGGGCACATAATGCTGCAATCGGTAGTAGCCATACCCGCATACATTGACATAACCAATGGGGTAACAACGATGTCGGATGGAAGTAGCAGCAGTAGCAGTAGCAGTAGTGCAGCTGGCAGTGGTGGTAGTGGAGCCGCTAAAATACCTGGAAATGGCCCCGCCGCTGGTGGTGGTGGTGCGAACACAACGGGTGGAAGCGATAAGTTTCTGTCCTGTCCAAAATGTGGCAGTGCGTGCACGCAAGTTGAGACATTTGTCAGCTCAACGCGATTTGTGAAATGCGCCAAGTGTAATTACTTTTTTGTGGTGCTTTCCGATGTGGAGACAAAGCAGCGCGTTAAAGACGAGCCTAAAAATCAGCGGAAGCCACCACCACCTCCGCAAAAGATTATGGAATATTTGGATAAGCATGTGGTTGGCCAAGATTTTGCCAAAAAGGTGCTGGCCGTTGCAGTATACAATCACTACAAGCGCATCCATCACAATCTGCCGCAGCTACAACAACAGGGACAGGTCAACGGGTCAAGTGGATTAGATGGTATACCGCGTACAGATCTGCTACACATAACCGGCATTGGTCATACATTGAACAGTACACCAGGCAGCGAACTGCCACCTAAACCAACACAAATGGGCTTAGGTGGAGGTGGTGGCCTAAGCGGTTCTGGTCTTGGCAGCGGATTTCACACTGGTAGCAATAGTTCTTCGTCTCGTGGTGATCAACGCCCTGGATCAGATATACTGGACAAGCAAAATAATGATGTAAAATTAGAGAAAAGCAACATTATAATGCTGGGTCCGACTGGATCCGGTAAGACGCTGATTGCACAGACGATTGCCCGTTGTTTGGACGTACCCTTTGCCATTTGCGATTGCACAACGCTCACTCAAGCCGGCTACGTCGGTGAAGACATCGAGAGCGTTATATCAAAGCTGCTCCAAGATGCTAACTACAAGTATATTAAATACCTTTATGTATGTTTAAAACCATTATTAATAATCTATTATTGTACAGTGTGGATCGCGCTCAAACTGGTATTGTCTTTTTGGATGAAGTGGACAAAATTGGCGCCGTCCCTGGCATTCATCAACTGCGCGACGTGGGTGGCGAGGGTGTTCAACAGGGCATGCTGAAGATGCTTGAAGGCACCGTTGTCAATGTGCCTGAACGCAACTCACCGCGCAAACTACGCGGTGAAACAGTGCAGGTGGACACAACCAACATTCTGTTCGTCGCCTCTGGTGCTTATACGGGTCTCGATCGCCTTATTGCACGTCGCCTTAACGAAAAGGTAAGAGTAGAAGTTAACCAGATATTCAATTATGTTTGTATGTATGTGTGTATGGGTTATGTTTAATTCCAATTATCTTGTTTTTAGTATTTGGGCTTTGGCATGCCCTCGACCAGCGGTTCTGGCCGTCGAGCTGCCCAATCGACGGCCAGTCCCATGGACAACGATCAGGAAGAGCGTGATAAATGCCTGACCAAGGTACAGGCGCGTGATCTCGTGGAGTTTGGCATGATACCTGTAAGATGAACTGATAGATAGCCCACAAATGGTATATGTATATATATATATAAACTATTTTCTTGAACAGGAATTCGTTGGTCGCTTTCCGGTTATCGTACCTTTCCACAGCTTGAATGTTAATATGCTTGTTCGCATTCTCACCGAGCCACGTAATGCGTTAGTACCACAATACAAAGCATTGTTAGGCCTGGACGAGGTGGACCTTTCATTTACCGAGGAAGCGGTTGAATCAATTGCCTCATTAGCCATGGAAAGGCAAACAGGAGCACGCGGTTTGCGTTCAATTATGGTAGGCTAATGGATAAAAATATATGCTATATGATATTATATATATTTATTGAAACAATTAAAATTTTACAGGAGCAATTGTTACTGGATCCCATGTTCATTGTGCCCGGCTCAGATATTAGAAGCGTGCACATCACAGCTGACTCTGTGAAAGGCAACGCTAAACCCGTTTACAGCCGCACTCCAGATGATGAAACCAAAGCAAGCAGTGATACAACTGAGTCAACAGATTCGGAACCCACCAATGATAATGATAAGAACTTTGAGGATAGTGAAAAAGTACGACTAAAACAGTAAACACAGTACACACTACACTGCTTACGCGACGCCAACCCAAACGCAAATGCAAACAAAGAGCAGCAACAAAAAAAACATCAATACAACCAAATTTCAACAGCAAAAACATCAAAAATAACAAAACAAAAAAAAAGAAAACACATTTACAGTCTGTAACGCTTTCATTTGTTTTAAGCTTTCCCACATTTACCCTGCGCTACATTAATTTAGAATTTAGCATTATTATTTTTTTAATTCACATATTTTGCTTCTACTGCTTAAATATTGACTTCAAAGCGAACTCTTAAACTCTTAGACTATTAATTATCGTTAATGTGTTATATATTTTTAGTCACGTTTAAATGATACTTTGGTCGGTACATAGCCCTACCCGTAAAGCAAGCCACACTATTTTTGAATGGCACTTATGCAATTTATATCCATATATACATATATATCATTATATCCCAAATATCCAAATATGCACCTGTGATTCAGAACTGACAAGCAGCGTTAATTGTTTCTGCATCGCAGCCGTTAAAAAGCGTTTGCAAAATACCAATTAAAATGAGGGCGAATTGTAAACTAAAGAAATATTTACTAGAAACAAAAATCAAATAAAAAATATTATTTTTTCTATAAACATTGTAAATTCTACTAATTGGAGAAAGCAATAACTATAATTACAACATGAAGCCTCTTGGCATTGCGATAGTTTTCTACATAATGCATAGATATTTACATATTTATATACGGAAACATTTCAAATAAAATTGTATAAAAATAATTAGGCGAATTAAATTGCATAGTTAAAAGTGAGTTACAAATTTTCGAGTAGCCAAAGCGACGAGATGCGTGGCAAATAATATTTTTAACTAATTTAAGTTGTACAAGAAAACGTAAAAAAAAATATATTATTTAATAAAAACAACAAAACATATTAAAAAAAGTGTTTGAAAAGTTTTTATATCATGTTGTTATCGTATTTTAAAGTCCTGCTATAAGAAACAGGCAGAAATCTGTATATAGAGTACGGCCTAGTTTATATCAAACACAATCATTATCAATCATATATATTTGACAGCAAAGCTAGGGTAAATTAGCTAGGGTAGTATTAGATATAATTTCGGTAAGAATTAGATGAAATTTTACTATACAAATCTCTGGTTTTTGATCAACCAGTTGCAGGCTCATACAGACTTAAAACTCTGTTTAATCATATTTTGAAACAATAAAAATTAATTTGTAGTTAAATTTCACTGTGTATATTTAATTAATAAATCATTTCAAATATTTCATAAAGGAATTTTAAGAAATGCAATGGGGTTAATTTTTACCCAAATCTAACCAAAAAACTTACCTTTTATTAAATTTTGCACACAAGGGTATCCAAAATCATACAACTTTAGTATCCATACAAGTACCATAATTAAAAGAGAATTGAATAAATGTATTATTATATTTTATTTATCATATTCAACTAAACAAAATTTGCACAAATTAAATTGACTAAGTGTTAACTACTCAAAAAAAAATAAAAAGAAATTGACTCAAGTAACTTCGAAATTGTTTTGCGCGTGTTCCGCTATTCAGTTTTGTTTTCAGCCTTTCTTTCCATCTTTGCAATTATTTTTGTTTTAGCGTAATTTTTAATAACAATCTAACTGAATATTAGATACGTAAATAAATAGTTTTTAAATTTATTGCACATATGCACTAAATTATTTAATTTTCTTTTCTTTTTGGGCTTTTGCTTTTTTCACGTAGTGTATAAATTTGTATAAAAATTTGTAAGTAAATAAATATCTTTGTTGTGTGTTGCTTGCTTGTGTATGTATATTGTGTGTGTGTGTGTATATAAATAAGTATGTAGATATAACCCGATTTCGGTAACGAACATCAATCATTTTCCTCAGATATAAGTAGCTCGTATTCTTGTGCCGCAAATCGATCCCAATCGGAGTTCTATGGGGATAAATAAAGGATATTATAGAGACCCCGAATACGGGAAAATCTGGAAGAATATTTACGGATTCGTCCCGCTGGGCAGCGAACGGATCCCGTTGTTCGTGATCCAGATATTTCTCTAGATTGAAGAAGGTATCGAAGAACACATGCGTCATTTTGCAACGCTTTAAGTCTCCCAGCGTAATGGAATCGCGGTTCGCAGGCTTAATCATGTCCAGCATCTGTGGACAAAGGAAATTAACTATGATACAGCTGTGAAGTTGGAACACTTGAAGCTGGTTTCACCTGACACAGGCAATCCTCAAAAGGCAGACACTCAATGCCAATGCCCTCCATGCGCTGTTGCTGTTCCTCATAGAAGTACTCCAGCTCGTACATGGAGAGTGCGCCGTCACCATCGATATCCATGCAACGGAACCAGTACTCAATGGCCGTTGGCGTGCGCTTGTCCTCCTCGGAAAGTATAAACCAAACAAAGTCTGTATAGGACATTTTGGGCTCATCCGTGGGTGACTTTTTGTTATCGCTCCGTGTCACGCAGCCAGAGAAAATGCGCTCAACAATGCGGGTAGAGAGCGCATTATCGCTATGCTTGGCCAGGTCATCCTGATTTATAAGCAAATCGTGGTCTTTATCCAATTCCCAGAATTTGCAATAGATCACATAGAAGTGCTCATAGCTGAAAAAGGCCATAATCTGATTGATGTCCTCCTCCTCTTCGAGCAGGCTAATCATCTGCACAAGAAATGGTTTAGTTGTGAGTTTGAACATTCTCCATTAATTTGTCAGTTGACTTACCTCGAGCAGATCGGACCGCTTCAGCTCTGATATTGTTATCTTGCCACTCCAACTGCGATTCACCGAATAGAAGATGCGTGCAATGACCGTGTGCACGTATCTGGAATGAAACTCGGTAGCTTCTTTAAGAAAGGCTAGGCCTGGATGCGTATCAACCACGTCCTGTACCATGGGTACCAGATCCTCCGGTACAATATACGAACGAAATCGTTGGCCACGCGACATGATATAAACAAATCGCGAGGCAGCCTCGTGGCAATAGACATTCATTCTATAAAAATGTCTGTGATAACTCAAAAATATCGGAGAAAAATCTCAATCCACTTACTGTTTCCAGAACTCGACAAAACGTTGGCGTTCCACCAGACCCGTGCTGCCCGCCTGACAGAAGATCATGACCGGCATGCGCCAATAGAAGGGAAGTCCACATAGCTTTAGGATTCGGGGCAACTCATCTTTTGTTACCTGATTGTTGGGAAAGCTATCGAAGGCTGACAATATGCCCCGAATAACCCGTTCCATGGCGATTGTTGGCTGTGGCTTGCCATGTGGAAAGTAGAATCTGCAAATCCATCAATTAAGACAGTGTCAATCAATGCGGGAAAAGAGGATACAAAAGGATTCAAACCTGGGTATATAAACACTCTTCGAGCTGCGAATCTCCCGCTGCAACAAGTTCTGTTCGTGTGACGGCGGCGGTGGCGGTGTGGCATGCAGTTTAACCTACAAGATGACGTGTATATAATATGTATGGATTAGATCTTCCATCAATATAAAAATTAATATACCAGAATTTATATACCCCTCAAAATTAGGCAGCCACAGAACTTTTCATGCGGTTCTGCGGTGAAAAGCCGCACTCAAGTAAATTTTCACAATCAGATTTTCACATATAAAAAAACTTTTCCCAAATTTTTGTTTACATTCGCTTAAATTTGCGTGGAGGAATGAAAATAGATTTTAAATAGCCACGTTCATTTTAGGCCCTTTCAATTTGTTATAAATTATGCTGATGTATTTAAATAAACATTTGTTTTGTTTTACGACTATTGCAAAAATATTCAAAAAAAAATAACAAAATTAAAATATAAAAGATGGAAACAGAAATGCTCGCCATTGCTCTTATTCTACAATATATATTTACGATAACTTTTTAGCCGGTATCGGGATTGAATTATGAAAATAAATCTGTATAATGGAAAACTAGAAATTTACTGGGCTGGATTTCTTTCTTGTGAGTATTTTAAGGTACTTTAAAATAACTTAATTAAATGAAATTGGCTGCGAAAACTAAATTATTTCATTTGTACAAATTTGTTTATTTCAAAGATCGCAAAAGTATTGGAATATATTGAAAATACATCTACTGTTTATTATTACTATTAATCAGAATAAATTAAAGACGTGGAAGCTAATTTGAACAAAAATGGTACATAAGGTGTGCTACGAGTAAAAATTAAAGAAAACTGACAACATAACTTATAATTAAGTAATCTTCATGGAAAAAAAGGAATTATGTAAGTAGACTTTTGACTATGAATTCAAAACAGGGGAGAAATCTCCAATATTAACATCAACACTGTTTAATTAATTATGATTTAAGTTTTTAAGGATTTCATATGTCCATTATTTAAAAAAAAAAGTTCTTTAGTTAAATCCAATAAGCACGAGAAGTTTCATTTAGTATGCTGATTAATTACATATTTATTTTGACTATGCAAATTATTTCATCAAGTTTATAAATTAAAAACCTTTCTGTAAAAGGTGGAACAAAATTGATAATGATTAATACATCGTTATCTCTATTCGTAATGAAGATTACAAGGAATTATTAAGGAGAATTACTTAGAAGGAACAGCAGTTTGGATTGTCTGTTTTGTCACATTTTATTTATAGAAGAATAAAATTTACATTACATTTATTTGAATATATTGAAACTAAGATGACATGACAAAGCTACCAAGATAAAACAGAACGAAAATTAGTTACAGTAGTCGTAGAATAGGTATAAATAGCCTGATTACCTATAGAGGAACTTATATGCAAATTTTCTATTCAAATTATTTGCCCACACGAATTCCTCTTTTTTGTTGTGCCTGTGCCTGATCTATTGTGTGCTACCTTTGTATTTCTACTGATGCCATATAAGCACAACATTTGCTTTTGGCCATAAGTATATTTGTTCACGATAGGAAGATATTAGCTCAACAGAATATATATCGCATGCTCGTAGAATCTACGAGCTGGCCATTCATGATTTTTAAACTGTCAACGGCATCATTAATATTAATCTCATTTCTACACGCTACATAGATCAGCATGAAAAATACACACACCGGCTCATATACACATACTACACACAGATGTATTGAAGATATCACTGGGGCATCTGTGCATATTACGTATACGTAATACGCACGGGTACGCATGATGGCTAAGGAAAATATTACGCATACGCATAGTTGTTAAACAAATACGTCGAGTACAAGTAGAAGTGGAAGAACAAGATTTCAATTGTGTCTGCTTAAATCGAATAGCACAAATAATCGCAGACAGAGTTGTGAATTATTTTTAGCAATTATTTACTTTCAAAACGAGTATAAACATTAGAAAAATTCTACGTTGGCGGGTTCAGAAAATGCTCGAATCGGGGAATTTCATAATGAAAGCTAGTGAGGAATCAGGTGAGTGAATAATAGAAAGTCAAAACACGCCTCATTCATATACTTATACATGTATGTGCAGCACTTAAAGCTTTATAATTAAATAATTAAACAAGAACAAAAAAAATCCCAAATAAATGAAAGCAACAACAATCACATGAAAACTTAGATTGGAGATACCCTCTACACAGCTCTGAAGTAACGTTCTACATAATCGTGCCTCCCTTCTACATACACAGAGAGTCTTATATAGTATATGATAAAGAAGAATTTATACTATTAAAGTCGACTTATGATTTACTCTATATAAATTCCAAAGGATCAAAGATACCTGCTACATACACATGTGTAACATTATCATACTCTTATTTTGGGCTTTTTAATCCTATAGGGTATTAAAAGAGTATTCAATTATTGTCGCTTAAATAATCATGTGCTTGTGTTCGTATTCGTTGTTAGACTATTCACATATATAAAAGTATATATATATATGTATATATTGTTGCATTTTTTTCCTATTTTTTGCCTTTGCATGATCGTGCTGATCGTTAATGCTTGATTTGATTGTTTGTATACGAGAATACGTGGTCTTATTAGGGGTAGTCAATATTGTGACCTAAAGCCGTATGTTGGAGCAAACTATAAGCAAAGTTTTAAGCAGTCAAGGCAACGTTTATAAATAAAGACGGATTTAGGGATTATCGAAATGGAAAGTATGAATAGAAACTCTTTAAGTAAGTCACAATTCTAAAAATAATATTACTAGATATATTTTTATCAGCTCTAAAGATTCTAGTTAATAGAATTTAAAAGGAAATAATATATAATTTCATATATCACCTAATATATAAAAGAAAAGGTCTAAGATATTTCTTAACTCAAATCAAGTTGATTTCAGATTTTTTTAGTGTGGTAACTAGGAAATTGTTTGAATTGAAATGAAAATCAAATATATTCAAAACTGTGTTGGAAGTTTTGTTTTGAAATGTATACATATCAACTCTAAAAATTCGTTCTCCTGAAGCTGGGAGTGAAATACTACGTTTAGTTGCCTATCTGTAGAGTTAACACAATGATATTTCATGACTTTAGATGTGTTTTGAGTAATATTTAATAAACCTGGCCTACAGCTGAACTTACAGTCGGATTGAATAACCCTAATGGCTGATTGGCAATTGAATTTTTCTATGTTCGGTTTTGTCTCTGCCTCATCTCCGTTTGGCAAGCGTTGCGAATCCAATGTGGCGATGGCGTCTTGGGGTAACCTTAAATCAATCAATGATGCTAAAGGGGCCCGATAACAGAGGCAGCCGCGATATTTGCAAATTGCAATTGCCACAAGCAGGGGGCGTGGCGGGGGAATGCGATTTGTTGCTATTGTTGCTGCTATATTGCTGTGGTGATTTTTCATTTGCTATTTGCAATTGTTAGATAACAACTAAAATTTACATACACGAATTCAATTCGGTTTCTGTTTTGTAGCAATTTTCATAAATTTGAAGACACTATGGTTTATGCCTGTTTATGGAACTCTGGTTGGTGAATGGGCTGGACTCTCTTACCTTGAGCAGACTCTTGGGCGGCGCATCGGCGGGTCGCTTGATGTCGAGAAACGAGTTTCGTCCATCTGGACGCTTTTCAAATAATAACACGCGCTCGGCAACGGAACCACGTGTTAGGATAGGTCTACCCACTGGAATTGAATGGAAACCGGAGCAATATGTTGAATTTGAAGATGTTTACATTATGAGTTTAATTATATTACAATTCTTATCCTGGCCATTGGTAAGCGCTGCACGGCTGCCGCTAGTCGGTTTGATTTTATTCAACGTTGGCATCGTTGTGTCCGCCGATGTTGCTGGCGATTCAACGGCAGTTGCTGTTGCGTTGGCCACAATGTTGCTGGCGTTGTTATCATTGTTGCTATTGCTGCTGCTGCTGGTGTTGCTGCTGCGACTGTTGCTGCTGCTGTTAGACATTTTGCGCGTGATCGTTGGCTTTTCTTTGGTTGTTGTCGCCGTCATTGCCGGCTTCTGTTGTTCGCTGTTGTTTTCTTTGGTTTTGCTTGCTTTACGATTGCCGATCGCAGGCTCGCCGGCGCCAATCACCGTCACGCCCACACGTGCTGCATCGACTATATCTAGTGCAGTTTCGTTTCCGCTTCCACTCATGCTTCCATTCCCACTGCTGGTATTGCTGCTGCCTTTGCTTAGCTTCTTGCCGTGTTGCTCAGCTGCTGTTATCTTGTTGTTGTTGTTGCTGCTGTTGTTGTTATTAGTTGTTGACATGTTTATGCTCCCTGTCTTGCTGCTACCGATGGTATTGCTCTGACGCTTTTTGACAGGTGTTGGAGTTGTTGATGTTGGTGTTATTGTTGGTGTTGCTGCGGCTGCTGCTTCTACCGCCGCTGCTGCCTCCTTCTGCAGCAACTCGCTGATTTTGAGCAAATGCTGCGTCTGTTGCTGGGACAGATTATTAACATCCAGTTGCAAGTTGATGTCATAATTGAGATTTACGTCGGGCAATGTTTTGGTTGCGATAGCAGCAACTTTTTTTGGCGATTGCAACGCCTGTTGCTCGCTTTGAGTGAGTTTACTTGATTTGATTGCTGAACTTGCAGCTGCTGCTGATGATGATGCTGCTGCTGGCGTTTTCTTCAGCTTGCCATTGCCATTGCTATTTGTCTGGGCGGCCGCACCCACTTCCGATTTTTTAACTATGCCAGTTTTGCCTCTTTGTTCTTTGTCTTTGTTCACGAAACTGGTGACCATCTTTTGCAAGCCCTCTGTGCTGCTTATGTCGGTTGTTGCCGTTGCGGCGGCAACTGCAACATCCGCAAAATCGCCAGAGGTTGCTGCGCTTGTGTACATCTGAAGCAGCTGCTCCGGCGGCAGGCCCCGACTCTTCCACGTGTGATAGATGGCATCGGCGTGCTCGCTGATCTTTTTTGACAGCTCAGCAATCTCAGCGTGCGCATCGTTGCTAATCACCGGCGCTGCTTTCGGTGATTTGGGACTTTGAGCAGCGGCTCCTGCCGGCTTTCTTGTGGTTGTTGTTGTTGTCTTGGTGGCACTCGTCACGGCCACTGAGCTGAGGGCGCCAGAGCCGCTGCTGCTTAGCTTTTTAGTTTTGGTTGTTGTTGTTGTCGTCGTCGAAGACGCTTGCATTTTGATAAATGCACCTCAACAATATAATGTACAAAGCGTATAAATAAAGTCTGTCCCCTCCCTGATTTTTGCCACTGATCCACTCACAATTTGAATATTCGCAATTCACATTTTTACTTTAGTCTGTTTTTATATTGAAACAGAACTTATTTGATTATTGTTTTATTTTGTTAGTTTTTCATTTGCACATTTCAGAATTAACGCCTGTAATTCAGCTTGAGTTTTACAAATTTTTCGTGCGTTTCATTCACTTTTCACATTTTCCTCGTTTTTAACTTTTCTCCGTATGGCGAAATCTATTTTTAAAAGAAATACCAAAATTTCCTATTTCGTTTATTTCAGACACCGAAACACACAGCCCGCAACGTAGACGGAGACGCATACACAAATATATACGGCGGCATTAGCATCGGGATCGGGGCAGCATCATCTCAATACGTAAAACGCGCACAGGGTGCACAGTGGTTGCAACATCAATTTTTATTTCTACTCAAACCGTGCACAGAACACAACCTATGTACTTATATTAAGATCTATTGTTTAGACTAATTTCTAATGACATTTTTATTTTTTAATAGGTTTCTAATCATGTTTTTGTCACAAGCAAAATTATTCGTAACTGAAAGTATTTCAATACTATAATTAACATTTGCTACGAACATTATTTTATTGTGTGAAGTTCTCAGTCAAATTTAGCTTTTATACCAACTGCAAGGTTGTGTTTAATCTATGTAAAGTTTTAACTTTTATTTTATGTATTTGCAAAGTACATGTAAACGATGATTTGGTTTTGTTTATGTACTTCGGGTAGAGGTGCGGCAATCACTTCACATATTTTTAAAACTAATAAAGAATTTTCACACATATGTGTGAGATTTTTAGCACTTAGATCAATTTTAATCGTTCAGAAATTACCAATGACAACATAATTAATTAATCAAATTAATTTAGCATACGAAAATAATGCAATTGGTGCAATGCAAATAGAGGTCAACACACTGTGCACGCGTAAGAAAAAAACTAAGAGTCGCCCCTTTGCCCGTTCCGACGTTTTTGCTGTTTTTACGTTTAGCGGCTGCTGCTGCGGCTGCTGCTTCTTCAACTTTGTACTATTTATTCGAAAATAAATTTCGAAGTAGTTGCTGCTGCTGCCGCCGCTGCTGCTGTAGCTGCTAAGGCTGCTGTTGCTCTGATGTTGCTTGCCACACACTTTTCTATTGCACTTAACATACGGAAATCTGTATGTACGGGTATGTCGAGTATGTATGTATGTAAGTCGTATGGACATACATATATACGACGGCGCTATCGAATATATATTTTTGATGTTTGTCTGACTTTATTAATGATTTAATTGCATTTACGAGTTTGCCCCAAAGGCGTGCGCACGCTGACGACAGTCACGATGACGCGTCTAGCTATGGATGGAGATTTCGTCATTAATTAATAAGCCAAACAAAAGGTTAAAAGAAATTTGAAACTTGACATTTTGTTTTGGCAGAAAACAAGTTAACAACGATTAACGATTTAACGGTCAGACGGATTAACAATCAGGTACATTATAACAGGACACACATATCGTATAAGATAACTGTATATATTCTTGTAATATGCAAAATATTATAAGTACGCATCTGGCTATTTGGCGGAATATCTTTTGGAATATTTGAGCGGGGTGCTAAATTTAACAGTATACCGTACCGTATTGCCGTGTATTCGTACGTTCAAAAATTACCGAGCGTGGTGCACGCGGACGCGAGCGCTGCTGATTAGCTTCGTGTTGTTACTGTAAATCATTGACGGCTCTGCTGGCTGCTGAAAATAACATCAGCTTCTGCCACAGTCACAGCCTCCGCTGGCGTCGCTGTCACCGTCGCTGCCACCGTCGCAGTTGGCGAGCGTAGTGCGCACTGCGCAGTGGAAGTGATCTCAGCTGTTGCTGCAGCTAATGACACTGAGAGGGGCGCTCCCACACACACGCAATCTCTGTACAGTACACACTCACACAATTAGATGCGAAAGAGAGCGCCAACGTCGCCATTACTTTGGCGTTCTTTGAGCAGCACCAGCAACAGCCACAGCGTTAGCTCTCTCTCGCCCTAAGCTCTCTCACTTACCCCCACACAGCACGCACACTCAGACGTAGACGCAGAAGCAGACGCAGACACTGACGTACTCGCAGAACGCAGCCGCAGACGCAGACGCAGAACACTTGCCGTACCCACACACGACACGCGGTCGAACAAAAAAGGAACAACAAAAGCAAAAACACAAATCAAAGCAAAGGTGTTTAATAATTATACGCGCTGCAATATGGAAGGGGTATACCGAATGTTTCATTAGGTTTACCGCAAATCGACCAAAATTACGAATGAACTTGTATTTAGACTATTAATCAAATTTGTATGACAAATTTGCCTAGATGAATCAGTAATTTTAATCAATTAAGATTTTCAGTAGGAAGATAATACATTAAAAATCCAAAGAGTCAAGGTTCTTTCTCAGTTTTCACATAATATTAACATTAACTGGTAGTTATACATTGTAAATATGATTCTCATAAGCAGTATACAAATAAATACTTCAAACATAATCAACTTAAAAATCGAATTCTATTTTAAGAAAATTGTGTTAAATGTGTAAATTCTAACATGAATTTTTATGCCATGCCGGGCAAAATACTTGGAACCAGATGCTAAGTGTCAATATCTTAATGAACTTTTGCGATAACAACAATTGCTATAACTTATACCTATATATTAATTTATAATTTCTGAAAGCTTAAGAAAAATTGAACATAAATTGTGTCGATTTTTGTCAAAGTTATTGACGGTATATAAGTTTATTATGTATGAGTATGCCCACATTAGTATTGTGATTAAGGTATCGAGTTAATTTAATTGCATGCCCTTAATCAGTTAAGAAAAAAAGTAGATTAAAAGGGGTGTATACGTAAGTAAGGAACGTAAGTAACAAGGAGAAGGAAGTATCTCATAAGGGAAGAACCCATAAAGTATCGAGTGTGTGATTCTTGGTCCGTATTAATACCTATACATCTGTCTTTACCTTAGAGACAGCTTCGATGCTTAGCATAAATATTACTCATATATTATTAATTTAGAATATATAATTAGTTACTGGGTATTTTGTATATAAATTTTCCCCAAACTTAAAATAATTGTAAAATGTAAACCTATTTAATATCAAGCATTTGATTAAGTAAAAAAGGCATAATTGTAATTTTTAATATATAATAATATTATCTATTATCATTATTATTAAAAATATATCACAATTATTAATAGTGTTCTTTAAAAATAAAATAAAAAAATATATATGTATATATAAAATAATGTTGCGCTTCGTTTGTTGGTACCGAGGTCAGCCGAGTTTATAAAAAACTCAAGCAGCGAATGACTTGTAGAGTGTGTGTGTATGTGTATGAAGGCGGATAATGTCTGCTAGAAAATATCAGATAAAGGGTATCTCTCAGTCGACCACACTCGACCAGGGCATTCTTAGTTACCTTAGTTGTTTGTTTGTGTGCCACACAGAGAAGAATAAAACCTGAAACATTTATTTCTCTTTGCTAATGCTAAATTACTTATTTCTTCTGTGTCTTTTTTTACGGTGTTTGTTGCAGTCGGGCTTCTTATGTTTAGCTTATTTTTTCGGGTATTTGGTATTTATGCTGATTTTGCTGTGTTCTTTGTTTATATTCGTATGAAATTTGCAGGTGGGCGCATTGTTTGTTTAAAGAAACCCGAAATGATGTTCGAATTTTGCTCCGTCGACTGTCATATAAATTGTATGATGAGGCATCTTTATTATTTACCTGTTTGTTGTTAAATTTTACATGTGCACACACACACATGCACACTCAGGCACAGACAGAGCGATAGGCGGGGAGGGCTAACCGCAAATATTGTAGCTACTGTGATGACGATGATCATCATCAGCAGCAGCGGAGCGCAGCTTCCGGTTTTGTATATGTTTTTCGTTTGATCTTCTCATTTCTATCTTTATTGCATATTGCTGCTGCTGCTTCTTATTCTTATTCGTGTCTCATTTCGCGTGCTGTTTTGCGGTAATTGATTTTAACCGAAAGATCTCAACCTTTACACATGCTGATTGTCTCATAAATTAACTGTTATTTAGCTTAGCTGTTGCCTTGGCCGGCGTTCCATTGCCATAAAAGGGCGCCAAATGAAGATCGCTCGTCCATTAGATTAGCTCTAGAGCTCCACAGATGACCCAATTCAATGCGAATGTGTTAAGCTGACTGTGCGCATAAAACAAACAAAGAAGTCTATGCCCCATAGAAGATTTGACAAAACGTAGGCCCCACGCCAAATGTCAGCCATGAACACCCACCCACACCCTCATCAGGCCACACACAAACACATAAACACACACACACTTACACACACTAATTTGTATATATCTTTTTAAATGTTTTCTGACATGTGAGACGAGAAGTAAACAATGGAACACAAGCGTCACAATTCAAGTGTGAATAGATCAATTGATGGCACACTGGATGAAAAAGCAGCTTACGATAAATGCAATAGATTTGATCTTTTAATAGACTGTTAATTGTCGATGAAACGCTGGATAGGAAAGGTTTAAATCTGTGTTGTATATAGATAGATTTGATTTTGCTAGTAGGGTAATTGAGAGATGTACAACGATTTATATAAAAAGTAAATCTGAAAATCTGTATTAACTTAATTATAATACTTTGTAATTGAATAATTTGTTTTTCTTATAAATTGTATAACTTATCATAAGAAGTCCAACTTATAGATGCGAATACGAGTTATATCTTAATACTAGTTACTATGTTTTATGTTTAAATTTAAATTGAAGTCAGTAACGAAATTGAATGACCTGCCACAGAGCGTATTCTTAATAGAGCATTGTCTGGTTTATGTTACAGATTACGCATACGCTCCGTAAAGTCAATGCGCCTTTGAGCTGGCGAACAATGTTTATCATATTTATCATGTTTATCAATGTTTATGTTTGGCATTGAACAATCGTCTTTTCTTTGTCTGGTGCAAACTTATTGATTGGTTTTCATATTTACACATTGCATTGACATATTAAAACGGCGACTTTCTACGCCTACTTTGTGGCACAATGTCAGCTCAAGCGCTGCGACTTGTTTGGCCACTTGCCAGCTGGGGGCAGTGAGCAGCAGCGAGAATCTGGAGCTTGGAAACCTTTGAAGTACTGAAAGAACTATAACTATAACTATTGACATTGGGCAGCGTCGTCGCGGCATCATAATATTGCATATTTCTTTTATATTTTCTTTCAGTTATTTCAAACGCTTATATTATAAGTCCAAAGCTGTTAACGCCTTTATTTTTAGGCCTTTGAATGCAACCAACGTCTTGAGCCGCATGTGCCGCCTAATTAAATTTGGGCGCCAATTGTCGGAAAAACTATAAAAGCGCAGGCTGAAGCAGGCACGGACGCAGGTTCTCAACGACCAATCGCCGCGAATAGTCCGCTTTAGTGAAATATTCAGGATAATAGAATACCCTTAACTTTATGTAAAAAGTGTTTGAAATTTTATTTGTTAACTTGCAGCTTTTTATGTAACGCAGAAGTTTGTGAAAGCGAGAGTCGGGTTATAGCGCTAGTTATATTAATCAAAATTCAAAATGGAGAGGTAGGATGTGAATGATTTGAAATGGTGTACTTGCATAAAGTAAATGATTTCGTTCTTTTGCACAGTTTTGCAGGATTAGCCACACAGATGGGGCCACACTTTGCTGCACTGTCCAATGGCTCAGTAGTAGACAAGGTGAGGCACAGAGACAGAATTTAAAGAAAATTATCCTATGATAGCATAAACGTAAAATGCAACTCTTCGACAGGTCACACCCGATATGGCACACTTAATCAGTCCATATTGGAATCAGTTTCCCGCTATGGATCACATTTGGGCTAAGATACTAACCGCCTACATGATAATTATTGGTATGATTTCTTGGTGTGGAAATGGCGTTGTGATTTACATATTCGCCACAACAAAATCGTTGCGCACGCCTGCCAACCTTTTGGTTATCAATCTGGCAATATCCGATTTTGGAATTATGATCACCAATACGCCCATGATGGGCATCAATCTATACTTTGAGACCTGGGTGCTGGGTCCAATGATGTGCGACATCTACGCCGGTCTTGGATCTGCATTTGGATGCAGTTCCATATGGTCTATGTGCATGATATCGCTGGACCGTTATCAAGTTATCGTCAAGGGCATGGCCGGCCGTCCAATGACAATTCCCCTGGCATTGGGCAAGATTGCCTACATATGGTTTATGTCCAGCATTTGGTGCCTGGCGCCCGTCTTCGGCTGGAGCAGGTACCTAAAAATAATTTATATGAAAATTCATAGTTATGTAATACTGAACCCAAATCGGTTAGGTATGTTCCCGAGGGTAACCTGACATCGTGCGGTATTGATTACTTGGAGCGCGATTGGAATCCACGATCATATCTGATCTTCTACTCCATCTTTGTATACTATATCCCACTGTTCCTGATCTGCTACTCCTACTGGTTCATCATTGCTGTAAGTCCTATAATATACATTAAATAAAAGAATAAATCTATATATCAATATTTTGGTCCACAGGCCGTCTCTGCCCACGAGAAAGCCATGCGTGAGCAGGCCAAGAAAATGAACGTCAAATCTCTGCGTTCTTCCGAGGATGCTGAGAAGAGCGCTGAGGGCAAACTGGCCAAGGTCGCTCTAGTAACCATCTCGCTGTGGTTCATGGCGTGGACACCCTACCTCGTCATTAACTGCATGGGACTCTTCAAATTTGAAGGTCTTACACCACTGAACACCATCTGGGGCGCTTGCTTTGCCAAGTCAGCTGCCTGCTACAATCCAATTGTATACGGTATTAGGTAAGGTTCTTCATTCTCTTAAAAGTGTTTGTAAATCTCAACATCATTTCCATTGTTATAGTCATCCGAAATACCGCTTGGCTCTGAAGGAGAAGTGCCCATGCTGCGTCTTTGGCAAGGTTGACGATGGCAAGTCCAGCGATGCTCAGTCCACAGCGACAGCTAGCGAGGCTGAGTCCAAGGCATAAGACCAGACCACAACAAAAAAATAAACACCAGCAACAACTAATATCAACAGCAACAGCAACAAATAGAACAACATCAATACCAACAAAACAAAACAACAGCAAGAACAACTGCAGCAACAGAACGAAACGCTTTCGAATAATAATAACAGTTTGTTACATAACAGAACAATGTTAACTACTCGTAACATATGTAAAACTCAAACTTCTGCAACGTCAATAAAGACTACAAAATATACAAAAAAAAATAAAATAAAAATAAATGCAAACGAACTAATAAAGTTACAAAATTGTTTTGTTGTTCTAATTTTTTAAATTACACAAATGGAAATAAAAAAAAATTTCCATATTTCTGATTTATGTTTATAAAACTAGAGAAATTACGTGTTGTAAGTAGGTCACGATCAAATCGGGATTTGATACAGATCAGGAATATAAATACTTTGTTTAATGTGCATTAATATTTAAAAAAATTTAATGTACCTTCCATTTTAGAGTTGATTAGCTACTAAAGTCTTCCTAATATAAGAGATTTTAGCCGATTCAGTAGCTCAGAGTCCTTAGTCGTAAATTCAGAATTCAGAAGCTTTCGATACAATTTATAACTAAAATCATCTTTGTTACAATTTTACCTATTAAGTTCTAATAAATAAAATTAAGTTATACACCAACCAATATATAAATATACACTAGACGTCCGGTTTAACGAATTCGCGGTTTAACATTGAGTACCTTATATAACGAACTCTTATACTCAATTTAACGAACGAAAATGGAAATGTATGTGAACATAACATAAAATCAACGCAAAAATGTAAAGTAGTAATTGTAATAATATGGTACAACTCAAGTTTAACGCACACTCCGTTTAACGGATTCGCCACAAGGATCTTCAGTTAAGTACACGAAATAACGAACTATTCGATTTAACGTACAGGGGCTTGCATTTAATGGTTCGTTAAACCGGACTTCTAATGAATATATATAAACCAATCGCTTTCAGTAAATAAAAATATAAAACAATTAATATGAGTATATAAGGTAAGTGAGAGGAATATAAGAAATAGATATATCAATTTGTTAACTTTTTAAACGTATGCAAAACATTTCACAATATATTTTTTATTCAGGTTTTAATTTTAAGGCACTTAAATTCCATAATATAAGTTAACATTCAGAGTGTATATAAGGCAAAACATTTCCCACGGGTACATTTAAAATGTGTACACCTGTGTAAGAACTTTAAGCTTTATAATAGTTTTTGCAACTGTTAGTACTAGTACAAGGACAACATTTACAATTAAAAAAAAATCAGTTAAAACAACAACAATCCATGTAAGGGTCTCCTAGTTCTCTTGTTTCTACTCTAAATCAATTCCTGGGATCAGTTAGCTGACTGGGCGGATAGTCATTCACTGCACGAAGCATATTCACTTTCGCTCTTTTTCATTTTGGACTTGGCCAAGTTAATAATATCTGTATCGGTTGCATTTGCTGTTACGTTGTTATTATTGTTAATGGGCATGCGGTATGTTCCCGGCGGACTCTCCACGCATTCTGATGTGCATGCACGTTCTTGTATAATCAGTTTCCACAATCGGACCTCGATGCCAACGCTGCAAAGAAGCAATATTAAATAATCATTTAGAAGGGGATTGGTGTGTTGACAGTTTCGTACCGTAAGCCTAAACGCATAAGGTCCAGCTTTTCCATGTTGTATATGAAATCCTCAAATGTAAAACCTTCATTAAGTATAAGAGTTTTTGAGAACTCGTCAATGTCATGTTGTGCCAGCCATTGCTCCAATTGTTCGTCTATCTCGTGGAGACCAAAATTGTGCTTTGTAAGCTGACGGCGAGGATTGGCATTTACGGATTGACGTGAAGCAGTATTGCCAGCACCACTGGGACTCATTCTATGGTGCTTCTTGTTAAATCCGTTAAAAGTACGTCTGCAATTAAAGAGTTGTGCTAGAGATGAGTCGTATCTAAGCCGTTTCAAATGCTGCTTACCTCAAGCGCTTGCGACCTCCCATATAAATATGGGCCAGCTCCTGACTTATATTGTGAAGAGCACGCATGCTTTGCCTGTTCTGCTCTATGATGTGCAGCTGTAGCTGCTTCTGGTTATCGCGTATGTCCCGTAGGATGCGTACACACTCTACCGAGTTGCTTAGACCATCGCATTGATCATATTGAGGCAATCCTGGTCCAGCACTGGTAGCAGGTAATTGTTGTTGTTTCTCTTGGCTATCCGTACATGCCTGCATCCCGGAGTTATGAACGCTCTCATCGTCATTGCCAGACAAATCTTTATCGGCTAGATTGGCGCCCAGTTCGGGAGAGAAAATTGTGACGGCCGCCTGGACGGCACGCTTGACAAGATTGTCTAGCGCAAACATCCAATGTGGTTTAATGCAGTGAAGACGCAGCACACTGACAACTGCATCCTGAAATGAGTATAACGCTAAATGCAAATGATCCAGCGCCACTGTATCATTATTGAGTTTTTGCTTCAGTTCATTAATGGTCGCCTCCAGATGCTTCTCATTCTCGTTTATAACGTAGTCGCGCAGACCGCGTATCAATAACTCCAAATCGCTTTTGTGTATGGCAATGGTATTCGGATCCGTATTGACCTTTTTTTCCCAAATGTCACAGATCTTAGGTTCATCTACTGCCAATACTCTGGATAAAGTTGTGCGCCGCTGCGAGTCCTTTTTTAACCGATAAAACCCATCTGTTTCGCTTGAATCACTGATGCTGGTGCGCAGCGAAGGTGTCATAGGTTCTATTTCTGGTGAGAGCAAAAAGCCATTCGAATTCCTGCGTTCCATTATGCTGTTGCCGAGCTCATTAATGTCCACAGAAGACGTGGTGTGTGTAACGCTGCAAAGGTAATAATTGCAATAAAAAGCAAATTATATAAATATATCAAAGCCACCAAAAACTTACTCTAGTTCCGGTGTTGTTGGAGTATTGGATGTGGTATTATAGGTCAACGGTGGCGTCGTCTTGTGGACCAATCGATCAGCGGGTACGGATATGCTACGTGAAAACTCCGTCATGTTGATGGGCAGTGCGGGACGCAGCTTGCGTGGTTTGCTGTCAAAAAAGGCAAGTTAATGAAACATATTTCTATATTAAGCTATGGAGTCTCTTACTCTGTCAAAAAAGGATCATCGAGAAGTTGCGCGGCAGATGGTCTGTCCTGAACGCTAATGGCAAAACAGCGTAATATAAAGTTTTTAGCATTCGAGGACATCTCTTCTGGTATGTTGGGGTGCTTCTTGTAATAGCCAACCTTAAACATTGCTGCCTGTGGGTTACCCAGTTCACTGAACGGTGGACTGCCGGTGGCCATTTCCACATTTGTACAGCCAAAGGACCAGATATCTGCCGGTGGACCGTAGCCACGTACGCCCTGATCAATCACCTCTGGTGCCATGTATTGAAGCGTGCCCGCAAATGTGTCTGTCATGGGATTGATACGGGCCAAGCGCTTGGAGGTGCCAAAATCAGAGATTTTTACAACCCCGCTGTATGTGTTGACTAGCACATTGTCTCCCTTGATGTCGCGATGTACAATATCCTGCTCGTGTAGATATTTGAGACCTTGCAGTATCTGCTTGGAGTAGAAGGCCATGGTGGACTCGTTATCCTTGAGAGGACCCCATTTGGTCTTAAGCAAATCAGATAGCGAACCACCGGGTACCTGCTCCATGAAGATCTTAAATATTCCACCTTCGGAAAGTGATCCCAAATATTGTACAATGTTACGATGACGAAGCTGTGAGTGCAGCTTAATTTCCTCATGTAGCGGCTGTACATCTTGTGAGTTTTTCTCTGGTACCTCCTTAATGGCAATGCGCACCTGCGTTTGCTTATCTCTAGCTGCATACACAGTACCATAAGTACCCTTGCCCAACGTTATCTTGCGATTCTGATCATTATAGTCGTATTCGTACTGAAATCAAGTTAATTATCAATAGACAACCATAGTTTAAAAAGATTATGTAATATTTACCTCAATTTGAGCCTGGTCGGTCTCTAGATTGACAAAGACCTGCTGATCAGCGGTCATTTCCAGAATACGATCATAAAAGTTTTGTCGGCACTCGGTGGAAGGAAAATAGATTTGAAAATCATCGGAATTGTGATGTACATATAGATATGCACAGAGATCGTCACGTTTGTATAAACTAACAGACTTAATCTTAGAAGCAACAAACAGAAAATCGTGCACCTTCTTGCAACTATTTTTTGAGTGAGCCAGGCAAATGTTTACAATTTGTATGGACTTCTCATCAGCATCCATATTCATGGTCACATAGCTGGGCATATAAATCTTGTTGGGTTCGAGTATCTGTAAGAAAGAATAGGTTTTAGGATCTTTTAATAATCTGTTATTATAGTCACTTATGGTATTTACCAGAATGGGAAACCGTATGCTATTAATCTCTTTGATATTGATGGCCTCTAGAAAAAAGTCCATCCAAAATTGAAACGCCTGCTCCTCGATGGGGAGCTGACGGTCTTCAGGCTTACGTCGAAAACGATGTATCAGCGATATGTTGCCAATGGTTGACTTAAGCGACCAAGTGGGTGGCTTCAATTTAAACATGCACTCAGCCGCCTGTATGGCCTTGGCATAATCCTCGGCCAGTACGGAGATCTCAAAGAATGTTGCCACATCCCAGTAGCCGCTGAGAGTCGATAAGCTTCCCTTTTTTCCAATGAGATTATTCAGTGTCATGCCAATATGCTGCAGCTCCACTGTATTGCTAAACTCCTTGCCCTCGATGACGAGTAGTGTGGCCAAATTGATGCCCGCATATTCATTTGGCTGCACTTCGAAGCTTTGGCGATACCATTTGATGGCATTATCTAAGCTTTTCGTGTCCGTACAGTCCGACTCCACGAATATATCTTTGTAGATCCGACCACACAGACACAACATGTCAGGAAACTGATTTTCCTTTTTTTCCAGTGCCTTGAGCGATGACTCCAACGCCTTTTCACGATCTCCGTGCCGATTGCGTCGATTTAGCGCAAATGCATACAAAAAGCTCATATTACCAGTCTCAACATATTTGCGCGTATTTGGTATGTTCTTCAAATCGTTTACCAGACGCACCATCGCATCATAATCCTGCACATCACGGAGCGAATACATATAGCTATGCAACACCTCACCGGACAGAACGTGTGGATCATCCAAACGCGTTCGCATCTATATTAAGGAAATGTAATATTACATTAGATTGATTAGACTTAAGATTTTTAGATATTTTGTGAAAAGCGTTAATTAATTTTAGTTCTTAATAAGAACTTTTTATCTTCGGATAAAAGGCTCTATTTAAAGGAGTGTTGTATTATAAATAAATAAATTGCTCATCTCATGCAGTAGTGGCTTCAGCTTATCATTGCATAAAGCCATAAAATTATATTTCAAGCAGTGTTGTATTATAAATAAATAAATGTCTTACCCCATGCAGTAGGCTCTTTAGCTTATCATCGCTAGGCGCGTATTCATCGCGTGCCGCTCGCAAATCAATAAGAAATTTCTCGCGCATGTGTGCCCTACAAGTACAAGAGGTGAAGGTGGGGAGTATTTACAGAGTGTTAAACAACGTATCTAGTGTTTTACGCACTTGGATTGTATTTCAACATCTTGCAACTTTCGCTTGAGACGCGTCTGTAATGTGGTAGGTAGGCGTCCATCAACCGGTGGCTCTTTATTGTTCACTTGATTTGTTAGATTGCAGGTGTTTGTCTCCGCATTAAGTTTATAACTAAGAAACAAGTAGTTGGCACATGACAGCTGTAAGGCATAGAAAAAGGATTAGAGATTTAGCGTCTCTTATAGTAAGACGCCTTTTAGCTATGGCATGTGTAATGATAATCACAAGGCACATATATCAATTTAGACAGGTTTTTGTGGGTGCCACTGTAACTGCATGTTGGAAATCCGATTGCGTATACTGTTTTTGATTAAACGCTACTGTAGCTATAAACATGTGCAATGATTATCACACAACGCATACTTCGACTCATACAACCATTTTGTGGACGCTACTGTAACTGCATGTAGGCGATTCGATTGTTTATAGTGCTGTGTGTGTGTGTTTACATCTGTATGAGTGCTCGGCGTGCGTGCTGTTTTGTGTTTCGCGTTGGCGTCCGTGCATTTGATGTTGTTTTATTGCTTTTGGATTTCGTGTGGCGGCGGCCAAAACAAAAATAACAACTTTTTTTTAGGTTTCAACAGAACGGAAGCACAACAAAAATCAACAACAACAAACACGATTGGGTGGCTGCTGCGACTGCTGCTAAGCACTGATTTCAGACTTAAGGCAAAATACTTATTGCTCGCTCATTTATCTTATCGGCAAAAATGTCGATTATGCTACGTTGTAGTTGTGTTGAGTTGTTGTTATTGGTAGGCTGCAGTTGCTGTTTATTGCCAACATCTTTGTTAATCATGCTCCACACCTGTTTGTCTGTATACACACCTTAAGGCTAAGCGTCTGTTTGGACTCCACATCATTGTAGATTAAAATGTTTTCCTTCATTCCAAAACTCTCACGTACGCCATAATGATACGAAAGTGGACGTTGTTGGGTTAATACGCTTAAATCTATGATGGCAACATCGGCATCAATGAATGTTTCCAGCACATTCGTTTCACCAAAATCTAATCTCTCAAACTGCAATAAGACGTTACAAATTCAATATTATTGTATAACATTTGCCGTTGGTCGCTGGCCGCCAACGCAAAAAACGCACCTGTACACGCTGAAAATTAGCACCCGCAGATTGAACAGCTTGTTTGATTTCCTCCAGGGCACAGAGACGATCATCCAAATGATCGCCAACCACAGTATCAATAACACAAACAACATCCATAGCTGTTGCTGCTGATTTTAGCCTATGGGCTATTCCTGGCACTATGGAACGCCTGAGGGATGAAGATGAGGCAAAATGCTTAGTTTGGTGCTAATGTGCGGTAAGTTTGTTGTTCGCGCTTGTGCAAGTTGTAAACAGCTTCATTACCACTCACTTGATGCAATACCAAGACGCTAAATACCTTTATAACGTATAAATATCAAGTGGATACAAAATTTTGTCGAAATGTGCGTAGATATGTTGACGCCGCTGTAAAATGGCACAAGTGTGACCTAATGTGGTAACTGTAAAAAGACTATCAAAAGAGTTTAAGAAAATACCACTTTATTTAATAAAAATACTACACTGTATAGTACTTTAAGCAAGTTTAAATAGTTATTACCAAGCAACTGTAACGGATTTATTTAAAATGATGTATTATTAAATTTTGTATTTTGTAACAATTAATATGCTTTAATCTATAGCAATGTAAGTAACGGCTGTAGAAGTTCTCATTTAACATGAGGTATTTTAAACCGTTAACCTTAATGAGTTACGAGTTGTAGGGCATATTCGAAAATTTGATTGTATTTATACATTGTGCTTAAAATTAAATATACAAGAAATAATCACAATGAAATTAGCTAGCATATTCCTTAAGTATCGAACCTGCAATGACCAAACGTTGAATTTCTGAAGTACCCTCATATATTTCCGTTATACGGGCATCTCGATAATGACGTTCGGCAGCCAGATCGGTAACATATCCCATGCCGCCCAAAACCTGTATGCACTGATGGGCACACATTGTCGCCGCCTCGGAGGCAGCCAATTTGGCCATGGCGGCCTCTTTGGTATAGGATTGTTTGTTGTCCTTCAGCCACGCGGCACGCCAAGTCAAAAGCCGTGCAGACTCCACAGCCACTGACATGTCGGCTATCTTTTGTTGAATGGCTTGCAGTTTTGATATTGGCTTTCCAAATGCCTGACGCTTCTGCGCATAGTCAACAGCGAGTTCCAATGCGGCCTGCGCAATGCCCAGCGCCTGACTAGCGATGCCAATGCGACCAGCATCTAGAGTTTGCATGGCAATCTTAAATCCAAAACCTGGCTCACCAAGCAGACATTCCTTGGGTATTTCACAGTCTTCGAATATGAGCTGGCAGGTGGAGGATCCTCGAATACCCAATTTGTCTTCTTTTTTGCCCAGCGAGAACCCCTTAAGGCCTTTAGGCACAATGAAAGCCGATATGCCCTTATGTTTCATTTGTTTGTTGGTTGTGGCAAACACAACAGCTGCCTCCGCCTCAAATCCATTGGTTATCCACGCCTTAGTACCGTTTAACACGAAGTGATCACTCTTTTCCGTTGCTACGGTAGACGCAGCACCAGCATCTGAACCATTTCCAGGCTCGGAAAGTGCAAAACATCCAACTCGCTCACCAGTCGTATATGGCGTAATGTAAGCAGATTTCTGAGCGGCATTTCCAAAGCTTAGTATGGGACCGAGATATAAAGAGTTGTTCACCGACATAATGACTCCAGCGGAAGCGCAACCTCGAGAGATCTCCTCCATGCCGATGGCATAGGCCAAATAGTCTAGTCCCGTACCACCAAGATCCTCCGGTATGGCTACAGCCATAAGGCCTAATTCGCCCATTTTTTTTATCTGTTCCGCTGGATAAAGATGCTCACGATCGAACTTGGCTGCATTTTGACCACACAGTTCAGAGTTGGCAAAGTCCCGGCAGGTCTTCTGCAGCATCTGGTGCGTATCGGGCAGGGCAGAACGCGAGGCAATTTGGCGTATGTACGACGCGTTGCGTGCTACATGGTGATAAGGATGCATACATTTACATATTCAACAGGTTTCAAAGTCCAAACGACAGGTCCAACTTACCGATCTTCAAAGTACTCCTCATAAGGGACTGCATGGTGCTTTGTAGTTAACTTAATAAATCATTAAAAATTAAAATTTCCTTTTATTGATTATTTATTGCCCGTGAAGATCAATTATTTACAGTAAAATTAAACCGTATAACTACTAAACATGCATATGTATGTGTATTTGAGTTAATGCACACATTCGTTATTGTTATCGAAATTTCATGTAAACTAACAGGAGCCAAATATTGCGTTAGTGCTTGTCGATAATAGCGCGCAGACCGCGAATGTTTAAGCTGCAAGCATAAACACATAATTAATCAATCAGTTTTTTTTATGGCTGTCTGTTTTTTTTTTTTTAAATAGTTTTCAGTGTATAATACTAAAATCAGATTGTAAAGTGAATACAACCAAAGATTTTATCGATTACCAGCGCCTGCGCTGTTCAGAATCAAAAAAAAAAGAAGAAGAAGAAAAGGATTCGAGCTCGCACAAACTTGTTTAACGTTTTTTTTTATTGCACAATTACATTTAATTCTAAAAAATAAGCACATAGAGCACCATTTATTTGAAGCGACAATAAAAGCTAGTGTTTAAGTAAATTGCACCTGTTAAAATTGGCACAGTTATTTGTTTATTGATTTGCAGTAAAAGTGTTTGTTTTTTTTTCTCATATTTTTGCACTTACATACAATTTTTGTTTTGATATAATCGCGACGCTTAAAACACTTAAAATATCCAGCAAAAGGTACGCTCCAAGAATAATATGAGTGAGATTATCGCAATTTGAACTCAACTTGTTCATCTACAAACAGTGAAATCCAATATATAAAAACATTTAAAATCAGCAGTCAATAATTGAAGCAAAAGTAGACTCTTATAAGGCTACTTGAACTGTAGCTAGTGCAACAGAAACGCTGCTCGTGTCGTAGGCATTCAGATATATTAAAATTCTGTTGGTTTGCTCCCATATCAGACACTCTCTCGATCTTGCAAGAGTTTCGAATTCGAAACCTGATAACAGTTTATTTCTCAGCCTATAAAAAGGGCTACACATCTGGCCAACAGGCATAGTTGCTTTTAGACTGGTCCGGACGTGGTGCGCTGCTTTCAGCCGATCCCAGTTCCATTTAGTGAGTCAATCGGGTTTCTCGTTTAAAGTGTTTAGTTATTAAATAATCAGTTTAACTATATTGCACTATATAAATGGATTGAGTGTCAAGTGTTTCGTAATAAATAAAATTTATAAAACGTAGCCACCAGTGTTACAAACAATAAACAACAAGTTAAAGTGTATGCAAATTTACACATAATCCTCAAAAGGATATATAATAAAGACTATTACAATTACAATTATTGAAGTGAAGTATTCAAGCGTTTTTTAAGCGATTTTTAATTGACCAACTCAGCATGATTCCAGATATGCTGTTTAATTGGAATTGGAATTTAATTGGAATACTAATCATAGCATATCTAGTAACAATTTGAGCTTTTGCCTTATCAACCGATTTCTGTAATACTAGTATATGATGGCATTGAAAGCTATAGAAATTGCTCAGAGAATAATACCTAATCTAACTATAAGAAAATCTTATCAGTAACTAATTTTTGCTCGCCAGTTGTGACTGCAAGTTCTAGACTTTGACGGACGGCGAACTCTAAGTCAATTTAATATATTTTTATTATCTGCTTTGCAGGGAAGCACTTTGATTGTTATTAAACTTAACAAATGTCAAGATACTAAGTTACTTAATAGCCCCGGATAGACAGATTTAGACAACGACCATCAAGATGCAGTCCGTGAAAGCCGATCAACTGCCGCCGAATCCGCGCGAGACATCGAATCCGTTGTCATCGCTTATGTTTTGGTAAGTTGACTAATGGTGTTCCATGTGATAAATAGAATTTTGTTTTTAATTCGTTCCTTATTTATACAGTTATACCATGCCCACATTTTGCAAAGGACGTAAGAAAACTCTAGATGAAGGTGATCTCTATAAAGCATTAAACGAACACAAGTCCGGTAAGTGGATGAATCACTCTTTTACATACTTATAAGACATTCTACACATAAGTATTCATAATTCAATTCATTGTATTGTCCCAAAAGATTCTGATTAATTTCGTTTAGGCGAAAAAATAAGTACTCGGCCAGCAATCGATGAATACTCGCATGTGCTGTGAATATCAAATCAGTTTCCCTTAGGTAGAGATAAGTATTTGTAATAGCCGAAAAACTCATAAATAATCTGAATGCATAATTTAATATCAATATAATCAAATTAAAATGTGATATCATTAAAATAAATTGAACAGTTTTCAAAAAAATTCGAAAAAGAATGACATTCTTTCAAATAAACGTGACTTTTGCTGAGCAATGACTAATGATGACTGGCAACTATTCATCGAAGTGCAACTGACAATTGGAAAGATTTACAAGTGCAATCTACACATTAAAGTTAGAAGAGAGAACATTGCCCTTTGCTCAGCTCATTGTCAATATGCGTTACTAATCTTTGAATGAAATAACTTTTGTTATATTAAAGCAAGTTTCATTGCGCTAAATAAAAAGATCGTACCATTAAGAATAGATTATATATATATATAGATCTATCTATAAAAATATCAACAATTTAGACATTTTCAACTTGTGGTGTGAAGTGGCATAGTGACGGCACTGGGACACCACTCCAAAATGCAGGTTCTAACGATTATATAGAATGGAACATGTGCCCAGTAGCGGTTACTTATTTTTATACTCTGAAACCATTGGGGAATGTTATTTATTGGATAAGTAAAACGGTTTATAATTCTAGAAAATTGCATATATATATATACTATACATACATTTATTATATATTTCTCAATATATATATCTTTCTTGCTATATACTTATCTGCATTATGAATACTGGACGCCATAAATCATTGCCTTCCACATCCCTTGATAAGATTTCAGCTAATCAATTGATACAATTGACGCTTCAATACATTATAAGCACTCATTATATCCGGTCTAAACTCCAAAAACTTTTAAGTTTATCTAAAATTTATTGATAAGATTTAGACAATCCAGACTATGATGCGATTGCAAAAAAACTGAACTTTGATTCCTCATGGACAATTAATATTAAAAAAAACCGCGGTGCCCAGAAAATAAATTTCCAATGATAGCCAATGATAACATTGACAAGTTCCATTGCCGCAATTAATGAGTTTTCCTTTGACCAAAATTGATATATGTGATATTAAACTGATATACTGGAAGCGTATTTAGTCACGAGTATAATAAATGAGCCCATACAGACATAAGTGTTAGCATTAAGTGGTCCGTGGATAACGTTAACTGTCCTATCTTAAATAAATATTTATAAAGGTAAACAATTTCACATATTAACCGCTAATTTTTTGTCGAAAACTTATCGATTGTATGAGATTTGAAAAACCTTAAGATTACCAAAGCCAATGATAGAATATTACGGAAGTGGTCATGACAATGACTATACGCTTCTCCATAGGCGCAAATGCAACTGAACAATTTGCGGGGATTAGCCATAGAACTGATAACCAGCCTATCCAACTGACCAACTGACTCTTGGGTTTTTACGGGGTGCTATAACTCATAAATAACCAACAGATAAAGGAAAGTAAACGTTTGACGCTGCAATTTATAGACGTTAAAAATCATGGTAAAGGAAATCAAAGGTTATCATTTTCGATGTTATTGTTTTAAGTATATAAGCTGATTTCTATTTCTATGTACTTATATTATATAACTTGATATAACCCTATTTCAGATACACTTGGCAAGAAGCTCAGCGATGCCTGGGAGAAGGAGGTGGAGCAAAAGCGCAAGAAGAAAAAGACACCCAGCCTGTTTAAGACAATGATGAAGGTCTTTGGCTGGAACTTTGGTTCAATGGGACTCGTATTGTTTATATTGGAAATGGGCTTCCGGTAAGCTGATCACGCCCTCATAATCGCTCAATTCCGAATTATTTATGATCAATTATTATAAATTTTTACTTCAGCGTCACACAGCCTCTGTGTCTGGGCGGTCTGGTGGCCTTTTATGCGGACACGAACAATCAGAACAGCGATGATAAGTCCACGGCATACCTGTATGCCGCAGGCGTAATCTTATGCAGCGCATTCAACGTCATGTTTATGCATCCCTATATGCTTGGTATGTTCCACACGGGTATGAAGGTGCGCATTGCCATGTGCAGCATGATTTATCGGAAGGCGTTACGTCTGAGTCGAACTGCTTTGGGGGACACGACTATCGGTCAAGTGGTTAATCTCATATCGAACGATGTGGGCCGGCTGGATGTCTCCGTGATACATATGCATTATTTATGGCTGGGACCCGTAGAAATCGGAGTGGTTACATGGCTTATGTACAGAGAGGTAACTCCATCTTAAATAGTCTTACTTGAAAAGTCTTAACATAGTTTTACCCATTTTTTATGTACGCGTAGATTGGCATCTCAGCATTTTTTGGCGTTGCTGTGATGTTGCTCTTCGTTCCACTCCAAGCATATCTGGGCAAAAAGACATCTGTTCTGCGCCTGAAAACTGCACTCCGAACGGATGAACGTGTACGCATGATGAATGAAATCATTTCCGGAATTCAAGTAATCAAAATGTACGCCTGGGAGATCCCATTCAGCAAGATGATCAACTACGTGCGTGGCAAAGAAATGAATGCTATACGAAAAGTGAACTATATCCGTGGTACTCTGCAAAGCTTCATTATGTATGTTACCCGTATTTCGGTCTTCGTCAGTCTGGTGGGCTTTGTGCTTCTGGGGCAGCTCCTCACCGCCGAGAAAGCCTTCGTGATTACTGCCTACTACAATATTCTACGCAACACGATGACTATATACTTCCCCATGGGTATCTCACAGGTAAATAGATGATTTATGGTTTTTGTGGCTCCTATCTGCCAATTTTTGCTTAACTAACGATTGGTACTTGAGTATAGAACACTCGCAATATTAAACTTTGAAATTCAACTGTTAGCAATAAGAGTCTAACAATTACAGTATGTTGTTGGTATTGTTATTATTTATATTACAGATTAACTCTGATTTAACCACCTGTGCTTAAATAACTTGAAAAAAATTATATTGTATCGTTTAATTTTTAGTTCGCTGAGTTGCTCGTTTCCATTAAGCGCATACAAAAGTTTATGATGCACGAAGACACTAAAGTTCGCGACAAGTCCCATGATGTTAATGATCAGAAGCTGGGCAACAAGGCACCATCTACCCTGGTACAGGAGCCAACGGCAACAGTTACTGGGGTGCTTAAACCGAGCAGTCGTCGCACGAGCGAGGCGGACTGCGGTATAGTTATTAATAAGATGAAAGCCAAGTGGGACTCAAAGTCCACCGAATACACACTGGACAACATTAACCTTAAGTTCAAGCCACGACAGCTTGTGGCTGTCATTGGACCTGTCGGTTCTGGTAAATCTAGTCTGATTCAAACCATACTTAGTGAGTTGCCTCCCGAATCTGGCACGTTGCGTGTCAATGGTACTTTGTCGTATGCCTCCCAGGAGCCCTGGCTCTTCACCGGTACGGTGCGTCAGAATATTTTGTTTGGTCTGCCCATGGACAAGAGTCGCTATCGCCAGGTGGTGAAGAAGTGTGCCCTGGAGCGTGACTTCGAACTGCTGCCGTACGGCGACAAGACGATTGTAGGCGAGCGTGGCGCTTCTCTATCAGGTGGTCAGAAGGCACGTATCAGTCTGGCACGTGCTGTATACCGCAAGGCAGACATCTATCTGCTGGATGATCCACTTAGTGCCGTGGACACACACGTTGGTCGCCATCTTTTCGATCAGTGCATGCGAGGCTTCCTGCGCGACGATATTGTGCTCCTGGTCACACATCAGCTGCAGTTCCTGGAACAAGCCGATCTTATCGTTATTCTGGACAAAGGCAAAATCAGCGCTAAGGGTACATACGAGTCCATGTCCAAGAGTGGTTTGGACTTTGCACAAATGTTGACGGATCCCAGCAAGAAAGACGAGGGCGGTGGTGATGCAGCCGAGAAGCGAAAACTATCTCAAGTTAGCAAGTTGCGCAGTCGACAGAACAGTGTCTCGTCCCTGGAATCGGCTACCGAATCCCTGGCCATGGAGTCACCTATGCAGACACAGGAGAGTCGCACCGAGGGACGCATTGGCATGGAACTGTATAAGAAGTATTTTGCTGCTAATGGTTTCTTCCTGTTCTTTGTGTTTGCTTTCTTCTGCATTGGCGCCCAGGTGCTCGGGTCTGGCGGTGACATATTCTTGTCGTACTGGTAAGTAAACTTAATCATTAGAATCATTATACCATACTTTTTTATTACTTCTTTAATAACCAAAGCCAAGTGGTATTCTGTACTTAGGTATGAACATACACAGACTATGATTTTTAACTGATGAGAATCTTTTGTTCCTGTCTATTGTTTCCAGGGTGAATAAAAACGGTCAAACGTCAACGGATTCATTTATGTCGCGCCTACGTCGCTCTTTTATGCCACGGATTAACAGTGACACCGATCCCATCGATATATACTATTTTACAGCCATCAATGTTATGGTTATTGTGTTCTCCCTGGTGCGCAGTGTTCTGTTCTTCTTTTTGGCCTCAAAGAGTTCGACAGTGCTGCATAATAGAATGTTCCAAGGCGTTACCCGTGCGGCGATGCATTTCTTTAACACAAATCCATCAGGTCGCATTCTTAACCGTTTTTCCAAGGATCTTGGTCAAGTGGATGAGATCTTGCCGTCCGTTATGATGGATGTTATGCAGATCTTTCTGTCCATCGTTGGCATAATTATTGTCCTCTGCATCATCAATATCTGGTATCTGCTGGTCACCTTTGTCCTGGTAATTATTTTCTATCTGCTGCGCTCCTTCTACTTAACCACTTCGCGTGATGTCAAGCGACTGGAGGCCACAAGTAAGTCATGTGGAGTTTCTTTCTAAGCTACAACCAACTAACACAATATATCTTTAATTTGATTAAGCTCGCTCGCCCATCTATTCGCATCTGAGCGCTTCGCTGAATGGTTTGGCAACCATCCGTGCGTTTGGCGCACAGAAGGAGTTGATTGCTGAGTTTGATAACTTCCAGGATATGCACAGCTCTGGCTTTTACATGTTCCTGGCGACCAGTCGTGCATTTGGCTATTGGCTGGATATGGTCTGTGTGCTTTATATTGCGATTGTTACACTTAGCTTTTTCCTGTTCTCGCCAGAAAATGGTGGCGATGTTGGCCTGGCTATAACACAGGTTTGATCCGCTATTGCAAGCTTTTAGCATATATAGGCTAAATCTTTTTTAATTTAATGCAGGCTATGGGAATGACAGGAATGGTACAGTGGGGCATGCGACAGTCTGCCGAGCTTGAGAATACAATGACAGCCGTGGAACGAGTGGTCGAGTACCAGGATCTCGAGCCAGAGGGTGACTTTGAGTCCAAGCCCAATAAGAAACCACCAAACGAGTGGCCCGATGAGGGTAAGATTATTTTTGATGATCTTAGCTTGCGTTACTTCCCTGAAAAGGAAGCGGACTATGTGCTACGCTCGCTTAACCTTGATATAAAGGGTTGTGAAAAGGTAGGCATCGTTGGACGCACTGGTGCTGGCAAATCTTCTCTGATCAATGCCCTCTTCCGACTGTCTTACAACGAGGGCTCCATCATCATCGACCGACGCAACACTAGCGATCTGGGACTGCATGATTTGCGCAGTAAGATTTCGATTATACCACAAGAACCGGTACTCTTTTCGGGTACTATGCGCTATAATCTGGATCCGTTTGATGAATACTCGGATGCAAAGCTCTGGGAGTCGCTAGAAGAAGTCAAACTAAAAGAGGTTGTTGCCGAGTTGCCCAGCGGACTATCAAGCAAAATCTCCGAAGGCGGCACCAACTTCAGTGTGGGTCAGCGTCAATTGGTGTGTCTGGCACGCGCCATTCTTCGCGAGAATCGAATCCTGGTGATGGATGAGGCTACAGCCAATGTGGACCCACAAACAGACGCTCTCATACAGACGACCATTAGGAATAAATTCAGAGATTGCACAGTGTTAACTATTGCTCATCGATTGCACACAGTCATGGATTCGGATAAGGTCTTGGTCATGGATGCCGGACGCGCTGTAGAGTTTGGATCGCCATTTGAGCTGCTCACCGTCAGCGATAAAAAAGTGTTCCATAGCATGGTCAAGCAGACCGGCGATGCCACATTCGATGCACTGCTGAAGGTTGCACAAAAGGTAAGACATAGGCTTAGCTATTCAAAATAACATTCAATACAAATAAATTATTAACAGGCGCATGAGGACAACCTGCGCTCAAAGAAAGACTCCTGACACTTCGCCGTTCCGAAGGCCTTCAAAGACTACATACTTAAGATACTGGAACCAATTACAAACCACCCGGCTGCCAATGCGCGCATACAAAAGACCTTCCTATTTGCGGAGGCCTCCAAGCAGAAATTATTAGGATAGCAAAACCAGAAACAGTAATGAAAAACAAAAGTTATCAATGAATTTTTATAAGACCCATGTACAAATCATATATAAGATCATCATATAAGATCACTAAATGTTAGATGAATTAATAGAACTAGAAAACGACGAATGACAATAAGCTGAACATTCACGAGTGTAAATCAAATGATAAAATTATATAAAAAAAAGATCAATTATTTCTAGCTCAACGCGTGCATAATGGCCTTTAAAAGGTTGATCTGCAGATCTATTAAATGTGTTCCGTAACGACAATAACGATAACAAAAACAAAAAAGAAAAAGTAAAAACTGTTACGTCTAGTATTAATGTACAATATGTATGTTTTTATAGTAATTTATTTATGTACAGGTATACACAATAAATGTAACAAATTAAATTTTTATTTCATTTTGTTTGTTTATATATTTTATTTTGATGATTTTTCTTTTTAGTTGACATTTATGTATGTAATTAACTCGTTATCCTAAAAAGTAGAACTGCATTTAATTCATCTACAAAAGAGTTTTAATGCATTTAACAAAAAGTATCTTCCATTTGCTGCAAACTTAAATTAAGTTAAAACGTAATGAATTTTTAAATTCATGTGCTAAAACCTACTTAAGAACTATATGTTAGATATAAAAATTGAGAAACGCTTTCAAAAAGCGCATAACTATAAAAATGTATATTATATGTTTATATCATATTATCAAGCAGCTGCCGAACACACATAAATTCATTTAGGCTTTAGCATTTGTTGATTTTATAAATAGGTAATTGTATTGTAATTATGTATTTTCATAACTTGTGAATATTGCTAACGTTTACAACCAGTCTAGAACACAAGAGTCAGCCAGGCACCAATCAAACAGAAGCCGCCAATAGTGGCATATTGCTGGAGTCGTTTCTGACCGGTCAGGGCCCGATAGTACATACAGCCCGAAAAGAGTATGGTGCCCATAGTCATCAATACGCCAGTCTACAAAACAAAGAATATATATATTTATATATAGTTAATAAGTATATGCATCTATTACTTGAAGCGTTGCATTTAAGTGTAAGACAATAATGTATAACCTGTATTTTTTGGTGTTAGCTTTAGTTGTTGGCTTTGTAACCCAGAAGAAAGATCTACGATTTACTTATACCTACTTATCGAATAAGGCTGAAAACAAAATTATTAATGAAAAAAAATGGAACAAAAATCAAAAAAAATGTAAGCAGCGTTATTGAAGCTGTGTTTTGGTACGTTTTTTAAACAAAAAGAAAAACAAACAAAAGATAACAAGAAATAAGAATGAAGTATTAAGAAGACAATAAATGTTTCCTGTACCCCAAGCCCATATCAGCTATGAACCTCTCTCATATCACACTAAACAATATTTATATATTAGCAGTTATCGTATACAAGTTTTTCGTAATGTGGTATTAAAATTACTTTTAAGCTGCAATTAGTGGTTGTTGAACATATTAGCTTTAGCTTTGGAAACATTTCATATACAATCTTCACATCTAAGAAGGTAATTTAAAAAAACAAAACGCTTAGCAATAAAATAAATTTCACTCATGATTCAATTACTTTGTAACCTAAGTATCAATCAGCTCATTATAAATGAAATGTCAATTACATTTATACATACACAGACACATAAACACATATATATATATATATATATGTACATATGTATATATATATTATATCAATGTTGAAAATCAGATGCGAAACGTGCATTAATCAAATAAGTAACGCGAGTTGTTGTAAATTCCGTTCAGAGATTTAACTTTACAAATGAAAAATAAACTGAAAGCTTTATGATGCTATGGTAAACAATTAATAGCAAAAATGTCTTATTAATTAAATTGATTCAAGGGTAGTTTACCAATAAGTACGTTATACTTAAAAATGTGTCAAATATAGTATATACCCTATGTCCTGATCTGTAGTATGTACGTCCACATAAACACTGCTTATTGCTTTTGTTTGTCGCTTGATTTCAGAGTAAAGATTTTATTTGTCCTTGATCTATAGATTATTATGTAATGAAATATATATACAAAGCTTTTTGCTTTTAGTTGGAACTGTAATTGTACTTTATAGGATCGGAGATGTATGTCTGTTTTAAAAAATTTGTATACGTTTTTTTGAAACGGATATAATAAGGCGTTGATGCGTCACTAAAATTGCTGGATAATAAATAATCGTCGATGTAAACATTTTCTAAATTTTCTTATTTTCATGTTCGTTTATGTAAAGGGGTATTCCCCGAATATAATACAGCACACAGCACATGCACGCACATACACACACACACATGCATACATGCATATACACATCTACTTACAACCACTGGATAATGAGCGATGGGCATGCACATCAACGCAAACGAATGTAGAAAATGTATGCGGTTTGCAACGTCAGCGAAGGCCTGCGACTCCTGCTGTTCCTTGAGGTCTCGCATATCTTTCAGAAAGTATTTGCAGTAGGCGCCCATAAAGATGGCCGACGCACCGCCTAGGCCGGCAATACGTACAAAATGATAGTGATTGCCAACCAGGCTATGCATCGAAACATTTATTGGCTGGACTTGCGTTTGCATCAGCATAGGTGTATCTTTTATGTTCATTTGCTTGGGTCGCAGTCCCTTAAAATAGAGTATGAAGTACAAAAATAAAGAAAGAAACAGAGTTGCACAATTCACACTTACAATAGAACGCAAAACGAGTGAGGATGAATTGATGACGGCCCGGCTGATGGGATTACCTAAGGTAAGGTATTCAAAAGTGTCTGCGATTGACATGATTGTGTTTTTGGGTAAATTGAAGGATTGAAATTCGGTATATTTTGGCGCTGGAACCAGCTGGTGTAACAATTTCGATGCTTTGATTTAAGAAAATGGTACGGCGTTGCCGGTATGGTGCAGTGCGCGAACAACTTGGTATCGATACTCGATTACATTTATATTGTGAGTGTGACTGTTAACTCGAATGTTATTGTGTGTACATAAAAGGTTATTTAAAATATATTATTATTTGCTGTTTAAGTTTTATTTTATTGAAAGCGCAAATTGAAACGCTCAACCATCATTAAAATATTTTTATATCGCTCCAGTGACCATAATTGTCACCCCTCTTTTATAAACAAAAGAAAATGTAGTCGAAATATAAAAACCGATATATTGGTGATGTCGATAAATAATAATAACAGGCGGAAAAAATATCTTTAGAACATCGTATAAATGCTAATTTTCTATCGATGACAAGCAGTAATATATGTTGTAACCGCTAAAAATTAAACAAGCAAAATAAAGTAATTTCTGAATATATTACTTACTTGAGTATTGAAAATAAATCCCATGAAACCGGTATTATCTAGTTTTCCAAAAGTAGTAGATGAATTTGAATTTGAAGTCCAATCTATATCTTCAATATTTAAATAGCAGTTGTATTGATTTTTTGGTTTGATAATTAAATTTACGGATAAATAACTTTTTAAAATGAAACTACCTTTATTATTATTATATTAAGCTATTATTGAAGTGAAAACAATGACTATGTGGTCCCTGGATCTGCGCCTTTGAATCCGCGCGCCATCAAAAAATGTTCCGCTGAATCCCCACGACTAGCTCGTGGCTTAACGCGTTTAACTTTTTCATAGTAACGCAACATGTCGCGTTCCAATTTTGGCACATCGCCGTTGTCCCAGATTTTAACTACTAAATTGGCTTGCGGAGCGGACATTTCTAAGGCGAACTTTAGTACTTCATAGCAAAGATTTGTTATGCTCTCCTGGTCTAGCATACGCACACCAGTTGCATTAGGTGCCATGTCGGATAACACGCAGTTCACTTGGCGACCTTCTAGAGACTCACGCAAACGCTTCTGGGCAAGCGGTGCGGTGAAATCCATTCCACCGTAAATAGTCGCCCCTGGCACCGCATGGAAATGCAACAGGTCGAGGCTGAACACCGCTCCCAATGGCGAACGTTCCAACTTTCCATTTGCATTAGTCCGCTGAACAGCCACTTGAGTCCAACTTCCAGGCGCTGCACCACAATCAATTACTACATCTCCTGGCTTCAGTATTTTGTATTTATCATCAATTTCCAGGAGCTTAAATGCGCTGCGACATCGATAATTTAACATGCGTGCCTTTTCTACATAAGGATCAGCTAGTTGCCGAGTCAGCCAATCCTGAGAGCTTTTGCTTCTGCCTTTTAGGTTATTCGGTTGTTGCTTTGCATGTTGTACAGAGTATTGTGTATGCAGGTAGCGTTTAATAAAATAATTTCTTAAAGTACCGACCGGTTGCCGCATTGTGCAACGCCAAAAATCAGCTGTAGATTAGTGGTCGTTACGGTCAAAATTAGTGAATTTATGCGTTTTAGTATATTTAGTGGAACTGGAGAACATAGAACTATTCTATGGATGATTACTCAAAATGATGTTTAAATTCGACAACTATTTACTATATTAATTATTATTAGTTTACAATTGTTTAAAGTCATATAATAATTGCGGTCGTTGTAGTCCCTCTATTATATTTACCTTCGAGAAATAGGTAATTTGTTAGGAATGTGAAAGTACATTTCGTGCTTCATATAGCCTTTATTTTGTATGTGAACTGTTAGTTCGTTACCATTTGGGAATGAATATTTGAGTATGAACAAGTTCAGTTCCGTGAGTATATTTTTGCTCAAACGCTCGCGAACAGTACAACACTACGCAACAATGAAGAATGAAAGAAATACGCAGTAATATCGAAGCAATTGTTTGAAGTGTCAAATTGAAAAAGAAAAATAAATTAAAAACTTAAAATATGATACATTTGATCAAAAGCAATTAATTGCTAGTGCATCATCAATTAAACATTAAATATATGCATATATATAAACCCTGCGCCTCACGCAATGTTAACAACAAAGTCGTCGACGTTGTCGTCGCAAAGAGTTTGCAAAATGAAAATTTACGTTTCTTGTTGCGCGTTAATTTTGCTTTTGAGCAGCCCGATTGCATCAGCTTTACAACAAACAAAAGGTGCAAATACCGACTCAGCAGAAGTTGTGAGCAGTGCCAAAGATAAAACGGTAAAATTGAGTACTATGCGGGTACTTAAAAAAAAAATAATAAAAAATAGATCGTCAAATGAATAGTTAATAACAATTAACAAATTGTTCTTGGTCTAAATAGGACTGCACGGACCTTGCCCGAGACGAGGAGGCATTAATGGTATTTTCCACGCTGGGTGGCGGGCTAACAGCAATCGATCCGATTACAAGTGAAATACGGTGGACAATAGCAGATGGTAATTATAAACATATACATGCACACACTATCAAGCGCTGTTACTGTTTCAGTGTTTTTCTGTGTACTTTGGTCAATGTTTGAAATGCACTCGTAAAAGGTAGCCCCATTTTACGCTGTGTGTCACTTTCGGTTCGGGACTGTGAGATAGAAAGCATATGGTACCAACACCACACCAAATGCTCTCCCGCTCCTCTCACACTAACTCTCACAGCCACGCACCGTCACATACCGGCACCGGCACCGAACCCGAGCCCGACACGACCCCAAAACTGTTGCATCAATAAATATTTCGCCATAATTACTTGAAAGTGCAACATACATGTAAACAAATGTGAGTCGTTCTCTGATGACCTCATCCTCTCACGTATACGCAACAAAGCATAACTTGTATATGTATGCACTTAGTATATACGAATATATACATACATATGTACTATTCTTCTTATACTGCCCGGCTAAGATGCTGATATTCTACTCGAATTTCACTCTCGACAATGCGCTGTTATTTATGTTTGTTCTTTTTTTCTGATAACAAAGCTCACGTACAAGTCGGCTTATAAATGTATGTGTATGCATGCGTAATCTAAACGCGCCACGCTCACAAGATAGAACTAGACTTTTTTCAATTAAGCACTAGCGCAACGCGGTCTTCTCTTTCACGCTCAGTTCCCGTTGCTCTTTGCTTTATATTTATTTTCTTTTGATTTGATTGTTTATGAAACAGGTGCGGATTGAATCAAAGTTAAATATAATCAAGTTGATAAATTCTCTATTTACTTAGATATTAAGTTTAGTGCGTGGTTAAAGCAATAACTTTTATTTTATAAATATATCCCCATATTTACCTATCTATTGTTATTATATATTAGATTTGCATCGTTTGACTACAACGAAACACGACATACACATTATCGAAAGGAAGTCATTTGATTTAACATGATAAAAAATAATATAAAATTTATTTCCAGCTCTTCCTGTCCTTGAAATGTTTACCATTCCCCGTTTCGTGTGTTTTCAAATTATTCTGCGGGTTTTTTTTTTAAAGTTCTTATCCCAATTTATTAAGTATTATGTTTGGGTTATTCAAAATCTACCATCCCGCATCTATTTCATTTACTTTTAGTCACTATTCCACCCCTTTATTAACATGAGTACAGGGTAGCTTTTGGTCTATAGATAATTGCCTTGAATTTGAGATTTATTTTCTTATGTGTATTTGGTTTTTGTCAATTTGTTGCTATAAATAGTGGCATGTTGTTTTTGTTAAACAATTTGCTTTATCAAATAAAATTTGCTCTCCCAAATGTCTCGTTTCTTATCTCTAGAACCCAAGCATTAACGATATATTTATTGCCTGTTCTGTAATCAGTGTTCAGTGTTTGGAACTGGTTGTTGTTGTCTTTACTTATACTTTTAACAAAATTCAGTATTTATCCATGTACATATACTATGTACGCCCACTCCGTAAAGATTTTGGTTTATGATAAATCTACATGCACGAGTGACATATGTACATATATATATATATATACAATATATATAGGGTGGTATATACAGTGTACAGTATGACGATTGTATTAGGTTTTTAAATTAAAATTTTTACGGTCTTCTTGTTGTTGGACCTTTCACTTCCTGGAATAGAATTTTTACGGCAAATCACATGTGGACAACATCTGAGCTTGATTTTCCCGTCAAGTCCGAAGTATTTATTATACTTAATGTTTAATTATATGGAACAGCATACATTAAGACAAGCTATATTAAAAATAACAAATTATCAATGGTAAAAATGTCATTTCAAATGCAATTTTCTTATTCGTATTTGGCTGCTTTAAAAATATATACTATACTCTCATTGGCCTAGCATTGGATACAGAATATTATCTCATCACATGTTCAAATGGAGGTTTCTGCCGTTGTTTGATTAGAATGATCATGCTAATTATAGCGGCCGGTGAGGCGGGTTAAATGACCTATCATGGAGAAATACACACACACCTTTCCAGCCAGCATTACGACTCCCATTCCAACAATTATTGAACATCGGCTTGTATGGGTTAATTAGTGATAAGGCTGAGCCCGCCCAGAGTTGATAAAAACCATTCGTAGTCACGGTTCTACCATTCGTTTACTATTTTTACTGACTTTAGTCAAAAGACCTCATTTTTTGTATATTTTGTTGACGCCTGCATTTTTGTGATTAGCGACACTTACAGAGAAGTGGCAGTCGTTATACAAGCAGCACAAATGCTAACAGGGCACATAAATAACGTTGAAGCGGTAGTTATATTTTATTATTTCTCGATGTGGGCTAAATGTTATTTTCATTGGTTTCACTCTTGTACTGCGCCGTTTTGATCTTATGTAGAGTAAATAGAGCACCTTTATATTATTAAAAAAAGAAAAACAGCAAAAGTCATGGGTTTCTGATTTTTAGGTTTTTCATCTGCTTGGTTTTGTCTTAAATTTGAATACCTTTGTATCAATACCCTTAAAATAATATAAAATTTCCCCAAATTGTATTTTAATACCATTAAAATAGAAAGAAATTTCCCCAAATAAGACTTATTAAGTAAATACTCTATTTTTTATATATTCTGACATCTCGCATTCAGAATATTCTTGTCATTATTGTAGTTGAAGTTAAAGTAAATCCGCACAATCTTTATTTCATAGATAATATCACAAACAGAACTTAAAACAATGGGTGCACCTGTGCCGGAGCCATCCTGCACTCACAATGCCAATATGTATTCAAGTGTTTTTAGACAGCCTTTGTGTCATAAGAAGAAACAAAGTCAAAGAATGAACTTGGCGTTTATTAAGATATCATTTTATATTGTTATTTAATCTATTTCAGATCCACCCATTGTTGCGGAACCACAACAAAATGTACAGGTTCCACATTATCTGCCCGATCCACGTGATGGCAGCATTTATCAGCTCGGTCAAATGGGTAATTTGAAGAAGCTGCCTTACACAATACCCCAGTTGGTGGCCAATGCGCCTTGCCGATCTTCAGATGGTATTTTGTACTCGGGGAAGAAGAGTGACACCTGGTACATAATCGATCCAAAGACGGGCAGACGTGAAAAGGTGATGGGCTTTGGTGATGCCCAAATGGATGGCAAGGATGGTGAGCATATTGGCTGGGCCACCTCACGAGCCATTTATTTGGGACGCACACAATATACAGTCATGATGTACGACAGTCAGGCCAAGGATAAAAACGCCAAGCCGTGGAATATTACCTTCTATGATTACAATGCACTCAGTGCGCCACCAGAGCTCGCCAAGGAGTATGGTAATGAAAACGAAAAACCATTTAAAGAAACTTAACTCAAACTGCTTGACATTTATAGAGTACATTCACCTGACCACCACAAGCAATGGTCAGATTGTTACCCTAGATCGCAAGCAGGGTAAGTTTCTGTGGCAACATGACTTGACCAGCCCCGTGGTAGCTGCTTTTCTGCTGGGACCTGATGGACTGCTCAGTGTTCCATTTACGACTGTCTCCGATGAGGCGTACCAAGCCATATTGGAGGAGTCAAAAAGCGGCAATGTAAACACTGTTAAACTATTGTAAGTGGTTTGGCTTAGCATCTTTCCATAATTCCAACTAAACATTTGACATATATCCTCTAGTCAATCTCTGTACGTGGGCGAGCATCAGCGGGGACTTTACGCTTTGCCTTCCTTGGTGAATAAAAATACGCCTCGAATTTCTACAACGCCGCCTATTAAACTACTGGATGGACCCGTTGCCGAGATGAATAACAATCAAGGAAGCGATCCACGCACGATTTATATTAACGATGTGCTGGAGGAGAATCCGGGCATTATGCTAGGCCACTACAATATGCCTAATGATGTCAACAAAGGAAATTTACATTTATCACCCACGCCGGCGGCGAACAAGGATGTGCAAAGTCTGGCCACAATACACAATTATAATGATGGATATGGCCTGTTGGCAAACAATGAAAAGAATGCCGCTGACATTGGTGTGCAAACAGATCCGGAAATGGTAGAGATTACAATTGAGCCGCGACTGAACACCATAAATCGGACCAAGACAGTCATTCTAGCGAACAGCAATAAGGTGCAGGCATTCATTAATGAGTGGTTTATGGATCATCCCAGTGGCAAGGTCCACCAAATACTAATTGTGATTGTCTTGGGCATGATTGCGCTGTTCTGGTACACGTGCAGTACAATGCGGGAGTTGCAGAAGCAGAGCGAAAATGGCTCCAAGACGATGGTACAGCAAACAACGGGCAACAGCAGCAACAGTAGCAATGGCAGCACCGTTGGCCACACCAGCACTCATGATTTGATTGATCTGGGCAATGGAAATGTGCGTGTTGGTAAGATCAGTTTCAACTGTAACGATGTGCTTGGCAAGGGTTGCGAAGGGACCTTTGTATTTAAGGGTAACTTTGAGGAGCGCTTTGTGGCCGTGAAGCGACTGTTGCCCGAATGTTTTACCTTTGCTGATCGCGAGGTCGCACTACTGCGCGAATCCGATGCTCATGAGAATGTGGTACGTTACTTCTGCACGGAACAGGATCGTCAATTTCGTTATATTGCTGTGGAACTGTGTGCTGCTACACTACAAGACTACACAGAGGGTGATCGATCAATAGAACTGCGCAAAAATATTGATATTTGGCAAGTCCTTGTTCAGGCAGCGGCTGGTCTCAGTCATTTGCATTCCCTTGACATCGGTAAGTTGCTGCTTTATATATTTCTTCCTTATATTATTACATTATGCTCTTCTGCAGTACATCGTGACATTAAGCCACAGAATGTGCTGTTGTCGCTGCCCGATCCAAAGGGCAAGGTGCGTGTTATGATTTCGGACTTTGGATTGTGCAAGAAACTTAACTTTGGACGCACCAGTTTTTCGCGTCGTTCAGGCGTAACGGGCACCGATGGCTGGATTGCGCCAGAGATGATGCGTGCCCAGCGCACAGTAAGTTGGTTGTATTACATACGTTTTAATGTTGTTTCTAATACTAAAATCTATTTGTAGACAACAGCTGTGGACATATTCTCACTGGGTTGCGTTTATTACTACGTGTTAAGCGATGGTCATCATGCCTTTGGCGATACACTCAAACGCCAGGCCAATATACTCTCGCATGAATATAATCTGTCCAAACTGCGTGCCGAGGATGGCAGTGAACATAGCAAAATTGTAAGCATTGCACGAATATAACATGAGCTTAACAGATCCTATTATAGTTATAAGATATTAATTTATCATAAAAGTTATGTGCTACTTGATGGAGGTATCTTTGATGATCCCTAAGAACGTAGCAAATTGTGGAACTCTCAACTTAAACCTATCAATTTTCTATCTTTTAGGTGCTGGCGGAGCAACTGATATCAGACATGATACACAAGGATCCGCAGGAGCGTCCTCCGGCGCGCTGCATTGGGAATCATCCTCTGTTCTGGGATGAGCCCAAACAACTTAGTTTTCTACAGGACGTTAGCGATCGTGTGGAGAAATTGCAATTTCATACTGAGCCACTAAAGTCACTGGAGAAGAATGGACGTATTGTGGTCCTTGACGATTGGAATACGCATTTGGATTCACTGATTACCGATGATCTAAGAAAATATCGTGGCTATATGGGCGCCAGTGTACGCGATTTGTTGCGCGCGCTACGCAACAAGAAGCACCACTATCATGAGCTAACTCTAGAGGCACAGGAGTTACTTGGCTGCATACCACACGGATTCACCAATTACTGGGTAGATCGGTTTCCACAGCTTATTTCTCATGCATATCATGCATTCAGTATTTGCTCAAAAGAGCCAATTTTTAAGCCTTACTATAGCGTCGGGTATAATTTTTCGCGTCCGTGGTACTTTAGTGCAGACGACGCGCTATTTCCAATGGTTTTGAGAGATCCGAAGCCGTTAGCCAAGATGGGTAGTCCCAAGAAAACGCCCCCGCCCCCATCGTCTTTATCGCAGCAGCAGCTAAAGCAACGCAAGGGGACTTATAATTTTCGCAAACCGATAGAGGATCCTATACCTGGAGTTGGATTGCAACGAAATTTGGAGGTAGATACACAGGTGCTGGATACAGATGTTGGCAAACGTGATGTATTTGCCAACTTTAAATTTCGCCGTTCCAAACTGGGCAATCGCAATTATGCCCCCGGTGGCCCCAAGGAACAGGATAAAGAGAAGTTTGTCTCTTGGACTTTACCGTCAGCAACAACGGAGTAGAATGTAAACACGTTAGCATTTAAAACAATGTACATCTTTCTTTTATTATAATTTTATATTAATTAATTAAAACTAGTATAATTATTTTTAGTTTTATCTGTGCAATTTTCTATGCAACTATTCCAAAACAATTCCCGTTTCATTACGTGTTCTTAGATAAATATTTTAAAATGTACTGATCGAAACTCATCATACGAAAAGCTAAACCTATTTTTATATAGCTGATAAGAATGTGAAAAATTAGAAGAGTGTATCCTAATGAATGCACGTAATTTAACTGTGATAATTTAATGTACTATAGTTCTGCTTAAAGTCCAAGTGCAAGTTTACATAGAAAGTAGTGGATGAGTAATATAGTGTATATTGATGTATTAGTTAAGTGACCCGAGAACGATTAAGACGATGAATGCAAAAGCTAGTTAACTCGACCGTAACAACTTACGGTTTAGATATATAAGTTCTAGTAATGAAGCACTTGGTATTGTTTTAACAAATTTATTTCTGCAATCGAATTTTGACCTACGCAACTTTCAACAGCCTCTTTTGCACTTAGTTTATTTAATCTTTAAAAAATAGAAAAATTATATATATAATTTAATTCATTGTATTTATTCTTTTATAAATAAACAACACAATTTATTACTTTTAATTTAAATGACAACGAATTTTGGCTTTATGAGTTATGCCTAACAAATTCATAAACAGTTTTACATAATTTAACAATGATAAATAGTGATTTTTAACTAATTTGAGGTAACAAAGGAGATTTTTCCATTCTTCAGAAGAAAACAGATATAACTAGAAAATTGTATATATTTCACTGTGGCGTAGATTTTGCTATTCCTCAGTTTGACTAGTAAATGTGACCCGTTCATCTATTAGTTTGCAGACTTCTTAAGGGCCTTCATTTCATGATGCAGGCAGAACTTAAAGGCATCCCAGCCTTCCGACTTGGCCACCGACTGTAAAGCAACGTTTTGGCTATTAGTTAATGCTAACGACAGGAATGGAAATCAAAGATCATAAAATTAAAAAGTGAAAATGGGAGATACACAGGTGGGATGACAATACGCAGCAGCAGCAGTAGCACAGAGAGAATAATAGCTGGGGCTTCCACATGACCTAGACTAACCTTTACATTGGTATCCGAACCAACTTTAAAACGCATCTCAATAACATCATCATCATCATTTTGCTACGAAATATCAAAAAAGCATAAGCCCATTGCTTACGACGACCTTTACTCTTGGATTCAGTCGTCAGTTTTAATCAAACTGAAAATGTGAGTCACACTTGGATGCAACAAAAACTGGCACAACAAAAATATTTGATAAACTAATCAACAACATAAAGCTAATTAGTTAATGGAGGCAATAGCTTTGAGGTGTGTATTGACAAAGGTCAAAAAAACAAAAAATTTTGGATTTTGAGAATTTGAAAATTATTGAGGCATTCCGAAAAGTTTATTTTATAAACTCATCTGATTGAAAACAAAATAAAATAAAAAGATATAGAAAACTTCGGAGTATAGTATTGAACAGTTTTGGAATTCATTTGAGGAATACTTCTAATGTTAAACCATGCGTGTACATAAATTAAAGCTAATAGGAAACTATATTGAGCATTGTTTAAAAATAAAATAAAAAGCATATTTATTGTGTATATATATTAATTTAATATGTTGATGACTGATTAAAAACTTAAAGATATGAATAATAAGTTTCTTAAAGTGCGTGTTTTTAACCAGTTGAGCCGTTAAACAACTGGTTGCAATACAAAACAAAATATTAATGAAATAAATAAAATATAAAAGCTTAGGCACAAATATAACGTTTACAACTTAAGCCAATGAGCAACACGCACACATACACATACAAAATGAATGCAACATTCACCACACACACATGAATAACAGAACATAAACAAAAGCATTGGTTAATGCCACAGCGCATCACTGTCAATGTAGAAGTCCAATTGGCGACAGAGGCTGTGGCGCCAGGCTTGAAACATTGGATACTCGGGATCATCGTATACATCCAGAGCCTCATTGTAATCAATGAAACGACCACTTACTCTGAAGCCCCGATGCAGGCGATCCTTCATAATGGCTATGAACTCCTTGTAATGCAACAAACCATCTCCGTCCGCATCGAATATGGCAAACACTGTGTCTATCAAATGCTGGCTTAGGCTGTAGCCAGTGCAAATCTTTGCAGCACGTGCGAATTCATCTGTGCATAAATAAAACCAGATATGAGGTTAAACTTCGCAAGTGGTTTGGCTGTGGCAGTTACAAACCCTTAGATATGGCACGATCAGCCAGCGTATACATGCGCATGGCAATGGTAAAGTCATCCAGATTATTGAGAAAATGACAAAAGTCACGGAAATCATCAAAGGAAATACCCTTTTCATCCTTGACCCGTAGCAGCAGACGCTCTAGAAAGATATCATACTCATCGGTCGCCAGATAGGTGTACCGCAGCAGAATCTTAGCAAAGTCCAGCTCAGTTATGATAGATTGGCCCTTTGAGAACTCATTGAACTCCAGTTCAAGCACCTCTGTTTGCAGATTGTCCATAAAGCGATAGAAATTGTCATAATTGATAACACCTGTGCCACGCTTGCCAAACAAGTGCAACTGCAATGTGGTGGGCACCATATGACGCCGCTGTAGTCCCTCTGCGTCGTTGATGTAATCCTTCTATAAATTGCATTATGTAAATTCATGTGTGTTAGTTGGATGACATTCAACATTACTTCTATATTAGTCACTCCATAAGATCAGGCACATGCTGGAACCTTACCTGCTTTGAGGGTTCTGGAGGCTCTTCATTTTCAGACTCTAAATCGCCATGCTTCTCTTTCCAAGCGCCGCTGAATATGCGCTCCATCTGGGGTTTTATATACAATCGGGTGGGAAGGATGATTTTTGGAGAGGTGAAGGTAGGGGTAGTTAGATTTAGAGAGAAGAAAAGTTAGGTGGTTTAGTAAGGGTATCGTTTTGTTTTTTGTTTGGTTGGGGACAAGGTGGGGATGTTGGGAAGGTTGAAATAACGTAAAAAACAAAATCAAACGTAACGTAAATGCATAACGAAAACAAAATTTAAAAAGCGTACAAAATTTACATAAATTGGCGTTTAAATAGAACAGGCTAAAAATATACAAAATATGTGTAAATTTTGATAATGTTGTTGTCGCAAAACGGGAAAGCACTATAAACAACATAATAAAATGTAACGTAATGAAAAGTAACGTAACGGAACGTCAAAGTAAACACAATGAATAACGAAATTATGCCAAAGCCTCTACGTGTGCGTTGAATTGCGTTTTGTACAACGTCGAGCGCAGTTTTCTGGAAGCAAAGCTGAAATTTTCTATTTAAAATTTTTCCAGCACACTTACAAAAAATTTCGCACTTTGAAATATACCCATTTCGGGTTTTACTGATTCAATCCGGGGATTATCTTCGTGCGGAACTAAACGCTTCAGCTATATTATATTCAGTAAAAAATTAAATAAGTTATGTTAAGAAACAAAAAATATGTATAAATAATAAACAAGTCTCCTTTGTATATAACTCGAACTTGAATATAACTCGATTTGCAAAACTATATGACGCTTACTTTTTCGCCCTAATGCTGGCTATTTTATGAACAGATTCATTATTTAAAATAAGTTTAAATTTAAGAGCCCATAAAGAATTAAAGCTTACAATTTCCCTTGTCCTCGGATCGGCACCTTGAATGTCTTTGAAGGCACCCGCCAAAATGGAAATAATCTATTGATTAATTGAATGGAATAAAAATAAATTAGACACTAAATAAACAATCAAATAATAACAAATAAATATGCGATAATTAAAATAATTCTAAAGGATACACTTAAAATACACACACACACATACACAGAGGACACATTTATCACACATTTAATTAACTTACGACTAGAAATTCAGCTTTATCCACACGCTGATTTCCATCAGTGTCGAACATGTTGAAGGCAATACGAAAGCCAGACTTCGGTTCTATAATAAAAGATCATATATATAGTTTTGGCTGGTTTAAAAGTGTAAACTGTATCTACAACTTACTCGTTAAGATGGATAGAAGAAAGAGATACTCCGTGTACGAAACAATGCCTGTAAAGATTTAATAAACTTCTAAGCATACACTATTGATTTTTCCCTATTACTATTCTCGTAGTATATAAATAAATAACTTATATATTACGTTGCGTCCTTATTGCCTTAAGTCACCTTTATCTCTGAGATTACGAAATAGTCGCGTTGACCCTTTTTTCGCTGGGGGTGTATTATCCTTATACTTATCCACCTCATCACTGGTGAGCTGCCGACGCTTGAGACGTGCTAAAAAAACATAAAACGTCATTAACTAAGCTGGTTATTTATTTTAGGCTAGATCAGAGAACTTACGCCTGGGTTCCTGTTCCACGACAGATTCAAGAAAGTCCTGGGGCGTCATGTACAACTGATCATCGTACTCCACAGAGGCGAATTTAATAAAGCGTCTCTCCCGTGCAGTTAGCTTGATATTTTCAAACTCTGTCTCATCGCGATGCTTTATTGATAGATGATAAAAGATGAATCGTGGAGTAACTTGATATATTCAGTATTTATTCGTACATATATGGTGAGTATATATAATTGGCATAAATCAACGAAGAGATTGGATCGCCTTAATTTCCGCCGCTTGCTCACAAAGGCAGGCGGCACCACAGCAAAAAAAAAAAATCTGATCGATATCGAAAAGCTGAGTGAGACGTCTGGCGACGTTTTGATTAATGTTTAATCACAGCTTGAACTGTACGCAAAATATAAACTTATATGTACGAGAGCAAATATATAGCCGTATTGTCTCGGGCTTTAAACTGTGATATTGATGTGATGTCGTGAGCTGGACAGGATTCCCACGTTAAGCATGGCTAATCATTATGGCAAATAAAGTGTAAAATTGATATGGTCACAAGATATTTGGGTGCATACAATAAATCGGCTTAAGCCCCATAAATCTGACATTTAATGCCACACATACAAAATATAGACAGTACTCAAGGAATGACTCAATTTTTAATGTAGCTACCAGGCCACATAACTCTCTCATTTGGGGCATACATATGTAGATATGTCTGCAGGCAGACCGCAAAACAAAGGCCACAGCGCAATTTGAATGTTAGACATGTGCAGCAGCCGCAACGCCCACGCCCACGCCCACAGCCATAACCACTACCACGACCCACAAGAGAATCGTGTGATAATTCTTCATAACTGGCCTGACATCATCCAGGCAAGACAGCCAAGAAGGAGAACCACAGGCGCTGGATCTATAGGCAACAATTAAAACTCATTCATCATCATCATCAGTCGCAGTCGCAGTCACAGTCACAGTCGTCGTCATTTGACTGTCATAACTTGGCTCAGGGACTTGGCACATGTCAGGGACGCTTTGGACCAAAAAAACCACGCCTGTGTCTGGCATTGGCAACGCTCTGATTGTGGGTGTATCAGATCAGTAACAAGATCGATTGATAGATAAATTTTCAGTAACTGACACTCTGTCAGCATTCAGCATCGTTGTCAGGTGCGTGGGCGGAGTTCGCAGCTACTTTGCCACTTTATCATAAAACCAAATGCACTTTTCATTCTGTTCTTGTCTAATTTTCAAGGTGTGTGGCATGATATTCCACTGAATAATTAAAGGAATATGTTTTTACACTCTTATTGCTTTTAATCTGAAGACAGCCAACCGTATGTATAAAGAGTTGTGAGGATTAAGATCTTATGATACGAGCAGTATGTTAATTGCAGTTTAATCAGTCCAAAGGCATCGCTAAGACTACTATAAAGAACATTTAAGGTTGGAAATTAAACTTAAGCTTATTGATATATACTTGCGGCAATTGAAAAATAAGTTAATAAATAAGCTGCCTTTAATGTCCGAGTCCAATTGCATAGTATTTATAACTGCAAGTTACTCACAATTAAAATACACACAATTCTCTAGAAAACCTATTCGTCAAGTGATAATAATTACTTATTTTGTAAATATTGGTATAAAAGTACTTTACACATAAGAGGAAAAGAAAAACTGTATGATAGCTACGGCACGCAACTCACGTCAGCATTTTAAGGTAAGCCCTCACTCATAGCGACAAAGTCAACAGGTTTCAATACTACTTGTTGTTCAATGAACTTGAACAAGGAACAACAAATTACAAGCGGCTCATCAAAAATGATAACGACCATGAACTACTTCTTCATGCTTGGAGCCATTTCAAAATGAGTCACAAATAACAACAAGTTCTGCTGAATCGTACGCGGGGAGTGGGTGGAGGAGGCCTTAGAGACAGATCTACAAAAACGCAACGAATCAGACGACCAAAACAAAAAACACAAGAAATGTCTAACAGCTGTTGTGTTAGGCGTAACGTAACGTAACAGCTGGGAGTGCGTAACGTAAGATGCCCCAAGCTAAAAATAACTGCGCGAGTCTTTTACGGTCATTTATTGACTTTTCCATAATGCGCATGTATAACTCCACTCCCAAAACATTATGTTATCAAAACATACAAATCTATTAGGTATTTTCTTTACCAGACTCTTCTTCCGCATTGCATTCACTGTGTTGGCCGTGCTTCGTAGTTTAATGTAAGCACCTAATGCCGCCAAAGATACAACACCGCCGCCCACCACCGCCAGTAGCCGATTCGTGTTTCGGGGTGGCAATTTTGTACTATATTTACTGCTGGCATTTCTGCAAACTGTTTTGCATACAGCCAAACTCTCTCGTTGAGTAATTAACGCACTTGTTTTAACCGTTAAACGCGTAACTATTTTTGCCATTGTGGAAGGCCTCTGTGAGTCGATCGAAAGAAAAAATTAAACTAAGTGACAAATAGAAAAGACGTAAGGAACAGGTTATCACGTAAACAATCACAGCGTTGCCACTTGGGTAAGCAGTGCGCAGAGTTGTATACATCAGGCGGGCAAATAGCGGCTATTTGAAATTCGTAATGAAACATCAAATCAATTAAAATATGTAGTTCTAGGAGAAAAATAGAAATACCAATAGGTGATATTAAGAGTAATTAAAATTTATTAAAATATATACAGATGTTAGATATGTAATTTCGAAGTAATAGTTAATGTTTAGTTTCGCTGGAGCTAAAGAATTAGCATGATACATAATATAAAAACAAAATACTAGTACGAAGAATTAATGTCATACACAAATCTCCACCTTTTCTGGGGCTACGTGTCTAAGAACACACAGCTTCTAGAATATATCAAAACATCCTGGCAGCGAAATGGCTTATAATACCTTTTAAATTCCTTACCGGCAATCACATATTTATTTATTGTTTTTGTTGAAGCTGAGGAATTTCAAATGTTTCAAAATTTAACAACAAAACGAAAAAGTATCTCATTAACAAATAATACTCGTAGTGCCTTACCTAAAGCACCACATTGACATGGGTACTACGTGCATAAGTTCACACAATTTGGCCAATTACGCAGTTCTAATATTATTATGAAATCCTGGCAGCGTAAATGACTTTAGTTTTCACTGGAACACTCAAGAAACATTTGACGCATTTTTGCTAATTTAAAATTTTTATTAGGCATGTCCAAAATTTTTTCATGACGTGCCCACACCTTCAACTCATTGCGTCAATCTCAAGTCCAAAGCTCAAATGACTCACATGAAATAAGGTGACAAGCATACTATTTGTATCTCAAGAGATCAATAAAAATTTCGAAATACATATTTTAGGGAAATACATATGAATATTGTTTGATCTGTACCAATGCAACTCGATTCAAATGAAACCGGTTTTCCCATCAAATTCAATAGAAACGTTCTTGTTGATTCTGCCCGCAAACAGCAAAAAAAGAATAAAGAAAAATCGAAAATATCAATTTCATCTGATTCTGTGTGCTGGCTGCACTTGTCATGGGGCAATGCAACAACCTAAGCTGCGCCCTTTGGCCACAGTCACAGGTGAAGTAGTGGATACGCCTAGAGCTGATACCACACCAAGCCATGATCCGTTGACACTTCATACAAGCACCACATGAAATTGAAATAGAACTGGTATCATCTCTATGAACTGCTGGCATTGTTTTAATCTTTAAGATTCCAAAGACTGGGGACGCCGTCCAGTTGGTTTCGTTTTCTGACCAGTTATGAGCTCGTAAATTATTGAAATCTTTTTTCTTTTTGTTTTCTTTTCTTTTATTTTGTATAGCTCGTATTTATGTAAAGGATTGAGTTTCCTTGGCCCGCCTGCATTTCCTGCGAAAGTTGTAAAAATTCGACGTAGCCCCATCCAACGCACCAACAGCCAAGCGCCAGTCGCCAATTGCTCGTCTTCCGTCTGCAGCTTGGTAAATTCAATTCGTATAAAGATCCGTTGGCACATAAAAACTTTTGTTGACGCCTCCGCCAGAGTCTCTGCTGTACGTATCCTGCAGCTATATACAGACATATATATATTCATATATATAGGCCCTTAAACATTCATAAGCGTTCAATTTTTGGTAGTAATAAAGTCGTTTCAATTAGCTTTTGACTTGCAGCCGCTACGTTTTTTATTGCCGGTTGCAATGCAATGGCCAAATACTACAGAAAACGAAAAAAAATTCCAAAAAATTTCTTTCAACTTGGCCCTAAACTTAGCGCCAGCCTTGCGGGCATACATCATGTATTTGGTATCCCACTTAATTTATGTGTTGTTCCAAAGTTAATTAGTTTGGCATTTAAGAGCTACTCGTACAAAAGGTAACATCAAGTTAAGTCTCCTTTTCTTTTTCATGGCTATTAGGTAATGGTAATTATGTGGAAATTTAATCGATTAACGCATCATCTAACGGTAAACTTATAAGATCGATATTTGAACACAAGTATTTCTGACATTTACACCCATTCCATTAAACAGATTATTGAGATATGTCAACGTGGGGCGCGCTGAGTATTCCCATGAAATTGTTATGGTCTCTGATCGTTTAAGATTATTTTGGATCGCTTCTGATAGCACTTGAATCAAAAAGTTCAATGTCAATGCTCGATCAGTTAAAGAACATTTTGTGTCAAGTGATTTGGGCCGCAGTTGATGCATCTTCTGTTCTTGGTAGGTATATTCTATATTTAAGGGGAGGTATGGGTTAATTTTTTGAGGGGAGGAGGGAATTCCGCGATACCACCTGTTGGGCCAGTTCACTCGAACTCATTGAGTTGTAATTAAATGACGACCACACGCGATCTTTAAACAAGGCGTTGCCCTGTCACACATACTCGTAAATCTTAACGGCATGTCCGAGTATGCGGGGCAGGGGAACGGGGGGAACGGGTGCACGGTTAGAGACAGGGACAGGGATACGGACAGGCTGTATCATGCATCATCCATTTAAAGAAAGGGTGCCAAGCACACTATCGCATTACCTAAGGACAAGCGAGGTGTGAGGAAGAGCAGGCCAGTTCAGAGCAAGCCTGCCTAACAAGTCGCGATGTTTGGTTGCTCCGTCGGCGTCTAACATGTTGGAGTCTTGATTTATGTTAGAGACGCAGCCTCTGGTCAACAATGGTTGAAGAGAAGCCGCTGCCGCTCCAATTACATCACTCAAACTACAGTTAAAAAGTGCCCAAACATCTGCAACGTCGCTTGGCTGTCACATTAGGCCAGACTAATCAGACGCAGAGCCAAGTTTATCGCGCAACAAGATCTCAAAAGGATTACAGTCTAGACTAGAATCTCTAGACTCCACAGTCCACACTCTTTAGCCTGCTTGTACTATTAACGGTTTGTCTGGCCGGTTTGCTGCTGGCCAAAACACTTTACGACTGGCGCTAGACGCACAGCATCCAAAACTCCAACCAAAATCCTCAATGCCTCGCTTTTGTCTGGTCTCTAAGATTTGATTAAGTTTTGATATCGGCGTAACCCGAGCCCGTTCTCCACTGGCCACCAAAGCTGCGTCCTCTACTATTTTTTGTTGATTTTTTTTCCTAATTTTATTAATTGTTATTGCCACAAGGTTCCATAAATTGTTGTCTATCGTGTGATAGCCGTTCCACTGATTTGGTTAATAGCCGCGATATCGATATCGATTTCGTTGCAGTCACAATAAAAATTGCTCACATTAAAGCTTCAAGAAGATAATGTAGCAGGCACAGATTGTGAGATGCCACATGCATCATGAGGCAGGTGTCTGTCTGTGATGCACAGCCCACAATGGGAATATGCCCCAAAACAAGAAGCCACGAAAGATAAGATGAAAGCTGAGCAGCAACTGAGCTTCAGAAGTGTTGAAAAAAACTGATATCTTTTTATGAGAATTAATGAAAAGAACTTTAAGAATTTCGGCTAATAAAAAATACTTTAAATATTTCCAAAGTGGAATCTTAAACAAGACTTTTATTAAAGAAAAAAAATTATGTCAAAAATGTTGAAGCAACAGGGGAAGTTTTATTTCAGACTTATAGAAATCTTTTATATAGTTGAAGGTTAAACAAATTGTTTCTTTTCTTACTAAGCTCCCTTTAATTCTAGTTCAAGGTTTCTATTTAGACTCTGAAGGTGCCCTTTAATTTAGCCATCAATTGCTCAACACTTTCCAGACTATGCGATCCCATTAAAATCAAGTGCTTAATTTATTAAATTGCCATCGATGGCTGCCAAATTAAAATGTTAGCGGCGTGGACAGAACCAGTTAAAAAAAAGAGTGTCATAAACTTGTGTGACAGATTTCTTTGATTCATGTGCCTCATAAATTAGGGACACATTTTTGGGCGTGTTGCAGCCCCAAATTGGGAACCCGAGCCAAAGAAATCAATGCCAATGCGGAATGCATAAATATTTTGCCAAATTAAATGAGATTCATTTAGCTGTCGTCGTCGTCGTCATGTGGGAAGCACCCGCGTCGTGGAATGCAGCAATGGGTTCAATTCGGTTGCCTCTTCGCATGTGTCGAACGCATAATTTTGTTTCTGGCCAGTTGATGATGACATTCATCGGTTGGGAGGATCAGGCAGCAAGCAACAGGCGCCAGCCGATCGCCGACATCCAAATCGCATCGCCCCATGAATCACTCGGATCTGCTTAGCGAAATGGGTCAAAATCGCATCATCTTGGCATTGCTACTATTCTATATAGGAACATCAATTTTACGGCACCTGTTGCGATCATAGAATATAGTTTTAATGCAAAACATGTGGCAGCTCATAAATATTCATAAAAAGGAAATCTGTGAACACACATCGGAGGGGAAAAGCATACCGGCAACTATGTTGCCCACTGCCGCAACTGGCTGAGCCACTTCCAGGCGGTGATTCCATCGATCAATGGTACTATTCACCATGGACTGTTGGCAGTGTTGGCTTTGCCAACTAACTATTTTATGCACAGTTTATGGACTGTAAAACGCCCAGGGGCGTGAAAGATCTACTAAATTAGAATTAGGCTGGTGACTCGCCTTCAAAACGGGTTTTGGAGTTTGGCGCTGGTCAATTTGGTTTATTGCAAGTGATTATACAAGAAGTACAAAACAGTAAAATAGACGATCTCTATAGATACCTGATAATGAATGGAATATAAAGCGTTGATGATATGTATTATGGTTTTGATAGGCGCCTCTAAAATATTCCAATTTCGTCGAGGGATGGGGACGGGGATGCCATATACTCATCATTGTTAACCAGATAATCGATGACAACATTGTTTAGTTGATCCGAAAAGTCGCTTAAATTAAGTACATCCATTGCCGGTGAAGTGTTCCTATAAAGAGGACCCACATAGGTGAGCACTAATTCCAGCTTCTTTGAGACCTTAGATAATGATTAGAAAGATAAAATTTTTATATAAATACAAGTATCTATCGATAATTACCAAAAAAAAAAAGAGAATCTTTTGAATCATAGTATGCTTAGAGTCTAAGTATCAATATAATGAGATAAACTTCTTACCAACTGAAAGTTGTTCATTAGATTCAGTAAAAATGTAAGCCAACTCGCCCGATTGGGACTATCAGCCGTTACAGGTTGTGTTGTAACACTGGTTTCATCAGATGATGGAAAAAATCTATGATGGAGTTGGTTCCACTGGACTAATATGAGCTGTTTGACGTTATGGATCAGGGAGCGCTGTTGAAGTCTGAAGCGACGCATGTTCCGGTGTCGATTGGTGACAGTTGAGCCCGGAGAGATAGAGTTCAAGCGCAACCATAAGTGCAGCAGAGGCACTGGGGAATGGTTTTCCATTTGAAGATTACCTTCATTAGATATTGTAATGGAACTTGCGACGGAGTTCACCATCGTAATGTTCTCGAGATCTGCGAATCTAACATGACGCTCAAAGCCGCCAAGATATCGCTGGATACGTTCATGATGACAGCGATTGCGACGTCTCTTAGGAATCGTATAGCTTGTGTATTTGGTACCACAACTAGAAGAATGATCCACATCAAAGCAATGCACAGATAAATATATATATACATAGCATTTACCTCCTTTCGATTCTGCAGAGCTGGCGCAATTGTTGGTTTAGTATCGCATCTATGAGAGACATTATTCGTCCAGACTTTGTTTATTTTTCTTTATAATTTAGATTGAGTAGATCGTAAAATTTTGCTAGTCTAAAATTGAATGTTGGGAACCCTAAAATTTCATCACTTTCCTATCAACGCATTCTTAACAGGAACTCAGATATCATATTCGTAATCGCAAAATCATTTGAAGGTCCTTTTTATGGCTAAATACAAATGCGAAATAGATCCAAGGAAGCGTTTTGACCCAGAGTGAAAGGCATGTTGAGTTGTTTTCAACTTGGAAAAATTATTCAGAGATCTAAGGAAACCTGAGACCTACTGTGGTACCATACCGTCTTGATCTTGCGGCAGTATAATTTACGATCTAGACGCATTCTAATTACCCATTACTAATGCAATCTGTATCAAAATATTTACAAATCAATTATTATGATTAGAGACTGCCGCAATCACTTCCAGCACAATCGATCACCCAGCTGGGCACTCCAATGTCATACGGCGACGAGCTGGCGACGACAGATCTGGCTGAGTCCAATGCAATTTGCATATAAGTAAGTAATGCGCCAATGTTTATACCGCAGTTGCCGCACAAATTAATCAATAATCCAAATGAAAATCAAAAACTTGCGAAATGCCGGAAAAATTATTTATCAATTCATGCAACTGGTATGGCTGGAATTCTAAGCAATACAAAGATTAAAGGACGATGCTGAGGTCATCCATTCGTGAATCACCAATATCGCTTTGTAAATCTCTTACTCTAGAAAAATTACCAATTTTATATTTATTATTTTAATGTCAACAATGAGCTGTCTAATGAATAATTGGAAGATTAGAAGTTCCCGAAATTGAAGACGTCATTAATTTGCAAACTGCAAATTATGTTAGCCGACTTGAAAGCCATATGAACTCTCTTGAAAGCGAAAAAATGGGGAATCCGAATTCGCAGAAGATTGCACAGACGAATCCCAACTGATAATGTTAGTAGAAGAATAAAAAAATAACAGTGTAATATAATTTTTCATCTCATTGTTAATATATCCATACTTTAGACTCAATTTCGGATAAACTTCAATTCCTTAAGTTCCATATCAATTTATTTAAAGTTGTTTATCGATAATAGCAGAAAGTTATACATAATAACGAAAAAATAGTAAAATAAATAAATAAATATTTAAATAAATAATACTAATGAGCAAAAATAAAAGCAAGGTTTTATTATACAAACCCAACTGAAATTTAATATTTAACTTTGTAAGAAATTGTATTGTAAGTTAAGCTTATTTCATTGATTAAATAGTTTATGATAATTTTGAAAACTAAATAGTGATTCGATCCAATCGGTTTTATTAAACTTTATTTAAAATACCAACTTTGAATGGCACAAAGATCCAATTACAAATTTAAGTAATTTTTTTTCTTAATAATTTATTGAACTTGATAAATAATAAATAATAAATAATAACAGTAGATTAATTTTCTAACAATGCTAAACTAATTTAGTAGTTAAATTGTATGCAATTTAAATGAAAAACTGATTTTATATACTATTGTAGAATAGCTAAGTTGATTGGATTTTCTTTATGCAGGTAAATCGTAAGGGGTTAAAGCTTTTCTTTGTCTGGGGCAATGTAATTTTTTTGCATATTTATTTATCTTGTTCATATTAATCAGTAAGTTATCTGGAGACAAAAGACAGCAATGGAAATTACAAGATGTAATTGATTCAATTCGATTTGGAATGCCTGTCGTTCTTCGTCGCCATTTGCTGACAGTCAGCGGTTACACTTTGATTACCATTAATTAACATAAGTTATCGGCTGCTGCCATAAACATGATGAAAAATCAATGCCAGCTAATGCATTGTGACGAAATGGTTCACCTAAATCAGTTAATTGACTGAATGCGCATTTAATTGGAGCAACGAATAGTGGACGAGCGTTATCAATTAATATCAAATGAGAGTATGAATATTATCAAAAAATATGATATAGTTTTAGCGACTGTTTTAAGTATATTCACAATATCCTAAGAGAGCAATCTGTGCTAAAGGAAATCACCTCAATCAGTCATGAGTAACTGAACAACTTAACAACTGAATACATTAAGTGATTTATTTAAGATTAATTATTAATCATATTGATTATTGAATAGTATGTGGAATTTGTAGTGCTCAAGATCTAGACACTAAATCAGAAATAACAATATCACAGTACTATTAATATCATGACAATATATTCTGTAATTTAATCTGGGACAATAACAAAGATGCGGATTGCAATCTGGTAACTGGGGATTGTGATAAAATAATGGAATCGACAGCTTACAACCATGAAGCGTATGCAACCTTGAGCAGTGTAAGCGTGCGCTTAAAAACGCGTATAAAACGCGCGCGATTGAAAACAAGGTGTAAAATAGGTCGGTCACGTTTGTCAGGATCAGCCACCGGAGCGTTTAATAATGTGACATGCAGGGAGACGGGGAAAGGGACAAACCCGAGCAGCTGCCAAGTAGCTCATTTGGTTTTAAGCGCTTGGTGAACACCTCCAATGCAATGCAGAAGCAGGATCAGGAGTTGTCCCAGACGTAGTCAAAAGACATTGCCACTTGCTATGGCTACGCTTTAATTAATCTAACATCGTGCTGGGCTGCAGTTACACGGAAAAAGGGTCAAAAGGCGGCGGCTGTTGAGGCGAGCACATTAAACCGAAACACTCAGCGGCGCTCGAGGGTTAATTAAGTCATTAGCCCTAAAATGTCCTGCTGCTCTGCGCCTTAATTAATCATTTTAATTGTGTGTGTATGTATGTGTCTATTATGTGTGCTCCTCAGACACAAAGTCAAGGACAATGCGTGCAACAGTCGTCGCTTAAGGGAAAATTGTTCCAAAAAACTGCGGGGGAGCGCAATTTGTTGTGGGTTATTTATAGGTCAATGTAGGACTGGGTCTTGGCATTTGGCATGTGCTGGGAGCTAGAACTGCGGTGAAATGTTGGGCACAAATGTTGAATGCGGTCCAGATATTAGGGTAAGCAAATGGGGTGCGAGCTGCACTTTAAAGACCACAAAATGGAATGCGTTTTCAAAACTATATATTAAGCTTGCTTCTAATGTAGATGTTACAGCTTGTCCCTGAGGGTAAATAAAACACTTAGTTTATAAATTGGAAGGGGAGCGCAAGAAATGAAGCCAGAAAACATACAATAAGGTCACCTCAACCTAGAGCTGAATATTTCAAGATATCCAATTTAAAGCATACAATAAATGACAATAACGTATCCTTATTATAATTTTATTTAATTAATAATTGTTACATTAAAGTATCCTTAACAACGGAAGGTAAAATAAAATAATTATAAATATAACCTAATCTTTGAGTTGATCAAGCACCATCGCTTTTGTATTGAAATTTGTTCATCTAAACATATCCTCAGACCATTTTCCTTATCTGAAAATCTGTGCATAATTTTCATTGAGGGTCTGACGCACTCAAACATGTTTGGAACTAATATGATAGAGCTGTCATTTATGGTCAAGTTCAATGTGTAAATGTGATAGGGGATTTTATGAAACCCAGTTAAAACAAAGATAAGATATTTTTAATTGTTGACTTGACCATAGTATTCATCATACTTAAACTTAAACTGCATTACGCAGCTGACTGGCTAACATTATAGGTCTTATGTGGTGAAAACAGCTGGTCTAACTTTTCGTACATTGGCCAAAATGCTTTAATTAGCCTGCACTGTGATTGCCAAAAATAATTTTAATACTTAATCGTTTAATTCGAATGCAGAGCATATAAAATGGGATCATAAGATTATATGGGCCAACGTCACAGTCTTTAAAGTGGAAACGCCCACGCATTCATTTACTTATCAGACACGTTTCATATCTACATTGCAGCAAGTAAAGCAATCTGTTATTAACGTCACTTGATAGTCTAAAGCTTTCCCATATTAATTATATCCCTAAGTGCTATTGTGAGTCATTTTAACGCTTTTGCTTCAATGCTGACAAAAAAAGTCAGCTGCTCTTTGGCCAAATGTTAATTGCACTTGTGAAATCGGAAAAAAAACTGTCTACGCGCCAAAAGGCACAAACGCCTGCAAAAGTTGTAATCGCTTTGGAAACGCGCGCGAAACGCGCACTGAAGGTCGATGCACGTAATAGAAAATAAATTAGAAATTTTAGTGCAATGAAAATGTAAGGGAGAAGTATGAAAAGTTAATGGTTTGCAGTTTCCATAAAATATGATTTTAAAATACGTCGATCAATAAGGTATTTGTTTTTTTAAGTACGTTTGATTATGTAACGAATTATTTTTCTAAACAAAAGTTAATGTTGTTGAAATATGATTAAAAAGTACATTAGCTGTTTTAGTTAAGAACAGAAGGAATCTGTAGCGAATTTGGAATTAAATTAAATGAAATTATTAAATTCTACAATTTAGATTACTTTTTCCCAGTAACCGCGCATTGAAATAGATTCAGATTTTTCTGATTATTTTCAGCTACTCAATATTTTCCTAAGAAGCGTCACAGTATAACTACTAATTTCTTTGCAATTTTGTTTTGCCTTAACCAGAAAAAGGTAATCTACCTTAAAGGGGAAGCTGTTAAGTCAAGAGCTATATAAAAATATAAGATATGATATATAATAAACATTTAAAAAAAAACATGACAATATTTCCGTAATCTAAAGTACGTCAAGAAAAATTATCGGAAACTTCAGATGAATCTTGAAGGATGGATTCACCCTTTGGCTTGAAGCTGAACAACTTAAGTGTAGCTGCCATGGCATCTACCACTGCCACATACACGAGCGAGGAACGATGCGCGCACGAAGCATCGGCTAAGCGGATCCGAGTGGTTCGCGTTCGTGTGAATGAAATTTTATTTCAGTCACTCGCTGGCAAACGATTTGACAACACACGCTGAGCGGAGAGTCCGCAGACTGCGCCGTCGGCAGCATTTTCATTTTCGAAATCGAACTGTTATTCTTCTTCTTGCTTTTGGTTTAGTGTCGTGTTGTTGGTAGCAAAAAGAGGACGTCGCGACATCGTGTCGATCGTGTTTTGAAATCGTTGTTCCGGTTTATTTCAGATAGTTTTCACCCACGAAAACGAAAATCTCGTGAATAATTGTTTGTGCTATGTGCAAATGGCGCTAACATTCAGCACTAACTAAAATATATTATCGATTACGAATCTTAAGAGTAGGCCTCGCCGGTCAATGCTCGTCATTAGTTTCGAAATCAGCACCGCTGAAGTCGCTGCCTACGCAGTCCTTCAAATATCTAAAAAATATTTAAAAAAATTGTGCAAAAAAGTCGTTACAAATTGATAGGCAAGAAACGTGTCAAACCATTAAAATTTTAACAGCACAAAGAAAAAAATGCCTCAGAAATAACGACAAAATTTCAAAATACAAAAAGAAAAATGTTTGTGCTGTGTTGAAGAGTATTAAACAAAATAATGTTAAATTGCTGTTGCAAAAAATTTGAGCAAATTTTTTAAAGTGTGAAGAGTGTTAACAAAAATAAAACCGACAAAAGTACAAATATATTAAAAAATATTGAAAAGGTGCGTAAGTTTTAGTTTAACGTTTAAAAAAAACCTATGAGAATACATCCAAAATTGTCATTACATAACTTAAATAATTCTTTTCATTTCAAAACATGCTTAAAATATAGCAAAATATTTCTAAACGCAAATGGTTATATTTGAAATTTATATAAGTCAAATTTAAAAAATATTTAAAAAATTGCAATTAACTTGAATATTTTGCCTAATTTAATGACCGTAATGAAAGGAAAGATTAGGAAATGCTTTTAAAAAAATTGCTTGGATTAAGACTAAATAAATTGAATTGCTTTCAACTTGGCAACCAGCCGAGATAGAAGTGCTTTTTATATATTTTGTGGAAAGTAAAACAAAATATTTTTAATTGCTTTAATTTTAAATATAATGCAGAAGAAACCTAAAATATATATTTTAAATCGCTTTTAAATGCGTCAAAAATTTCATTATTCCTATTTCTAATTTCATAAGTCAAAAGCTAATGACTTTTTTTCTGTGCGATTCAAAGTTTCGCTTCGCTAAAATATAAAATATAAAAAATATAAAAAAATATAGGAATAGTTAAGAACAAATTAATTTTAACAAATTTATAAAAAAAAAAAACAGGAAAAAAACAAAAACAAAAACACAAATAAAAATAAAGTCAAGGGATTATCTTAACTTAAAATCTTATTCCAATTTGTTTATTATTATTTCTTAATTATACTAATTTTTTTCTTGTGAAAAGAACAATACATAGACTTAAATGTTTTCTTTGGTTAGCAAAATAAATTCAGATAAACAAACACAATAAAATATTTGCAAGATACTTATGCAAAAAGAAGGAAAAACATTATTAAATTAGTTTTACGCACGGTGCGTGGCTCTGCCAACTTATTTATAGTTTTTGTGCGAAAGTATCTGAGGTTGTGATAGTATTTTTATTTGAATTTATTGCTGGCATGCGTATCTTATAGTACGCATTTCTAATCTGAAACTTTTAAAGTTTTTTCTTTTTGGAAATGTTTTGCTCGATTGCCGTGTGTTGTTATCTAATACGATCAAACTAAGCCCCGCAATGTTTTATCTGTATCTGTATATATACATATATATAATAATATCTGTAGTCGTGAATTTACGTTATTGCTACGTCAAAATGACTTTGTTTGGGTTCAACAACTGCTAATCACATGACATGTAGAAAGATCGCACAGTTTGAACATTAGATCAATACAAATAAAGGTGATAAAAAATGTTATAATTCTGCAAATATTTTCGTTAAAATATATATTATAGTAGTATCCATAATAAGATCACTTAAATAGTAAATATTTCTTCTTCCTAATCAATTTTAATATCAGGTATACCCAAGTGATTCCTTTAAAATACAAGTTTCCATAGGTCGCACAGCACGAGGAACGATCAAACAACAAAAATTTCATAAATGCAAACGACTGAGCCAAAGAGCAAACAATAAAAAAAGCAAGAAATACTTTTTATAGCTGAAAATAATAATAAAATGCTGTGTATAACTTTAGTTAGTGTCGTTTAATAATACAAATTCTAATTTATATTGAAATTTCATTGGACCGCAGAGAGTCGCATGTTTCGCCTGCTGTCGTAAAAGCTGCACACTTATCAAGCATAATTTATAAGACTATTTAAATTTCCATTTCTATATTATTGTTAAATTTGATATTTTGTTATTGAGTAGGAAACATTATAACTGCGCTTTGGGACATTTCGTGTTTGCTATTCACTTGATTGATCAGCCCGGAATCTTATGCAAAAACAAAAAGACTCTGCCGCCCACCTTGATAGTGTACTATATAGCAGTCATATACCATAATAGAAATGGAAAAAAAGAAGGTTCAGATAATGCTTATCAGAGGCTAAGTTTTATGGTCATGCGTAAGTAGTCTTAAGTACTTAGCTGAAAGTGGTGCAAAATGTGTCGTAAGGCACAACAAGCTGCCACAAAACGTTGCAAAAAAATGCAGTACTATTTTTTATTTTCTTCTTATAAACGAAGCGTGAACGCTAGACCACATAATATGCGGCACACATTTGACACACACACAAACACACACGTACACACAATGGGGCAAACATTTTAACAACTTTAGGTACACTTTGTACCCAAAAAAAAAGAAGAAAATTAAATAAAAAAAATAGAGAAAAGAAATAGACAACTGAATACTAAGAAAATTGTCGCGCATTTTCAACGAATTTTTTTTGTTTGACGCATTTTAAAAATATCCTAGACGTAATTGTAGTTGTTGTTATTGTTGTTGCTGTCTTTTTTACATTACTAATACGTCGAGTAGTCTTTGATTTTTTGTTTTTCTTTTTATACTTTTACTTTTTCTCTTATGTTTTTTTTTTTTAGATTTTCGCGCGTAAAATGCGTGACTTTTAATTAGACTACAATAAATGTGTGCAAATGTGTGGGAGAGACGGTAATGTTTTTCTGTCTACATTCATAATGTTTTCCCTAGGCATTCTAGAGTTGCAGATAAGTTTGTTGACAGCTTGAAAAACATGGGACACTTTTTCATTTTGTACTTCTATTGGCAAATTGAGACCTTTTGGCACAGACATGCGAATAATTCTTTTGACAATTGTGTAGAATAAATGTTCTTTCAAAAAATAAAGATACTTATTTTGAATGGTATCATATACTTGAATGGTCAATTTGTAGTTGTAGATACTCCTATGCGTAGACACACTTAAAAAGGGTTCTTCAAAGTTGCAAGTAGAGATCTTACTTTAAATTGTGCTGAGAAGAATTTTCAGTGTGAGCTCTTATCGACTAAGCTTGAAGTGGTCGAGCAAATCAAAAAGTATCTTTCAGATACTATTGTCAATAGCTTAGCCATCGATATTTGCTTTGTAGTTAGCAGTGAGCGACGCATGTGATCCATGGTGCCACTCACTTGCCTTTGCCCTCACTTGTCTCGTGCACTAAATATTTAAAATAGCTGAATCTTGAGAGGATTGCGGTGGCAGCAACGGCGGCCCAATTGCTTCCGGTTCAAATCGATTACACAAAAGCGCCCAGCACTTTTCTCTGTATTCAGTGTTCCGAGATGCTTTCTAAATAATGTTGGCAAGTAGTATCTAACCGTACGCTCTCAAGTATCTTATGCTCTTGTAGTTGTAGTTGTAATTGTTGGTGTTGTTGTTTTTCTTTCTATACAAATGAAGTGCACATCGATTAGTGCATTTGCCTTTGTTTGAGTTATGTTTCGGTATCTTTTTCATTTTTTTTTTGCTCCCCTTCCGCCAGCTTGCAGCGTTTTCTTGTTTTTCCAAAGAAAATTAATTGTTTTGTAAACACGAGAGAGTTTTGGCTGGGGCCTCTCTGTCCGCAATGACAACGCAGCATTGAAATCGACAATTGCCGTGAAACTGAATAGAAACAGAGCTCCTTACGATCATACACAAACTACATATATCGATTATATACATATATTTATACATATATAAATCTCTTGGCAGTATTTTCAGCGACATATATCCATAAGCAAATGCATCTTAATACCTTGTTGTTTGCATTCAAATAGACATTTCTCAATAAGCAGACGTTGTCAGCAAATGCCACCGCACATCAATCACGCTTTAAGCGCTTTATACCTTATAGACCATATATTTGTGCCATATACCAGACACAATTTCATCTTGTGACTAAAAGACAAAGCACAAGCTGAGTAAATGCAGTGCTTAAATTATTAGAATTTCACTTGTGCTTCTATTTATTATTATTATATTTTTTGAATGTTTTCGCTTTCATTTAGAAAAACAACTTAAAAATAGCTCTACAGTTTTGGCATTGAATTAGCTAAATTGGTGTGGGATTTATAAAAATACTGGCCCAGATTCTTACAACACACCATTAACATGGCTTTGTTTGTTTGTTGTGCGAGTTGTTTTGTTTAAGCAATAGATTTTTATTGCCCTGCAGTACAGTCTTCTGTCCAAGGAAGAAGAATTATCCAAGTATCTTTCAAAAATTTAACCACAACAAGAAAATTGAATAATTTGCACATAAAGCATAATGTAAGTGGGTTCTGCGGTTGTTTTTACTGTGCGAGTTGCATTACCAAATTGAATTTGTGGTTGATGTTGAGGCTATTGTTCAGAATTTATGAGCTTGAGAGCATCTCTACATATGTATATGGATTAGGAAATAGGAATAATATATGCGTTAGGAAAAATAAAAGCCTAATCACTTGTTGGAGTAGATTGAGTTTTTAAGACTAAAATATGATATCGGATACCAGAAATAAACATGCTTTTGTTAAACTGCATTAAGTTATTTCAATGAAAATAAATATAAAATAAATTAATTTAATGATACGAAAAGCAGAGAAAAACAAAACTAATCTGAGTATATAATGTAATAAAAACAACAAAAACATAATAATAATAAAAAAATGCCTTAACTTTCGAACATTCAAGAAAACTGGCTTTCAGTTTATTATTGTTTTTACCAGCTTTTGTCATGGCATATATATATATTTATTTTTTATGCAAATGTCCGCTTTTATTTGTATTAATAGACTATAATTTATATATATGCAGCAGTTATATTAAATATATTTCACATATTTTCAAACCTGGCCAATCTAGGTACGCACACAAAGATTTGCATATAAAAGCACATTCAAAGTTAGTCGAAATCACAATAAAAACAATAGGCAAAAGTCACATTTAAATTTCAAATTTTGCTCAGGTGATAAATATCTGAGAGCGAGCCCCCCTGCCTACAACTCGCACATATATAGGAAGTGTTGTTGTAGTTGCTGGGATCCAAATGACCAAGAGACGCTCGGCTCGTCTGATCATGGAGCGTTCCAAAGCGGGGTAGCCAGGCGTCTGACATGAACTAATTAGGTTGAGTAGCTCGTTCAGATTTACTATTGGTGACCAGTTTGCCTCAGCGATCCGTGGCGTTACTTTCCCAAATGCCAACATACTTATATCTCTCAGCGAAACGATACTATAACGCAGGGTACTAAAAACGGCAAAACAAACAAAGCAAATGTCAAATCCATTTGATTCGCATAAATTTGGAACAGCCGAAAAAATGCGTGTTAATCAGTTTGTCCACCCAGACCCAGACCCATAGTTCAATGACTAGGTCTGTCCGCAGTTTGCCAAAACTGTGTGAGCTCTCACTGATCAAATAAAAGCATTATCACCGTAAATACCCTGCACTTGAATAAATAAACCACCAGTCCGAGGCTTAGTTAAGGCTTTTTAGTTATATGTGACACAAGGCTTTAGGAGAAAGATAGAGAGAGAGTTTAAACTATAGTTTTAAATTTGGATATTACTTCTGCCCAATATGAAAATAGTTGGAACAAGTTTTTCTGGGTTTTTCGCAATCCTCGCAACAAATGTTGGATCATTTAATAGGTTTATTTTGATATAAACTTTAATTTTTAATTTAAGTTCATAATATCAATTTAATTTAATTATTTCAAATTTATCTAATGTTAAATGTAATTATAATGTAATGTTTATTTTAGCTCCAAATATTTTTTATAATGTTAATAGTCGACTTTGGTTAATAGTTGACATTAAATAAATGAAAAAATAAATAAATAAATTAATAAATAAAAAAAATAAAAATAAATAAATAAAAATAAATCAATAAATAAATAAATAAAAATAATATATTATAGACCTTATATAAATATTATTAGAATCTGTTTATTTTTCTTTGCTTTAAGGCTGTAGTAAGCAAGTTTGGATTGAGAGTTCTAAAATATCGAATGATCGAATAGATTTGGATTGAGTTATATATATATTCAATTTTCAATTCATTATTGTTAATGTACTTAGTTCGATTTGAATACAGGGTATAGTATCATTCATCAGTCATTTACCTGTTTTGTGTAATCGTTATGTCTGTGACTGTGGCGACTTGTCGTCAAGCAAACAACAGGATGAATTTGGATAATTTATTAAATGATTTGCCGCACAGTGGGCCAAATACATGAAATGTGCTTTAGATTTTCTGCCATTTAAGTTCATTGAAACTTCTTCATTGGCAAATTTGAAGTAGCGTCTTTTCATTCAATAATCTTATTATTTATTTTATTCTGTGCTTTATTTTTGAAGGCAGCCGCCACACTTTGCGTATTATGCAAATTTCAAGTTGTCAGTTGAAGACTTCGCGTTTGTTTTTGACGCCTTTAATTTAAATCATATTTATTTTGGACATTAATTTGATGAAAGATGCCGCTAAAGTTGCACTCTGAATTTGGGTTATGTGACATACCAGCGGGTGTGTCGTCACTCAACGGTCAAACCGAATAGGGTGCTAACTGGGCAATAAACGCGATAAGATTTGTTGTACTTGTAAATACACACATGGGTGTATTAGTTCGTTGGAGTCGTTGTTTATCAGAGTTAAGACTTTCGCTTTCTCAATCGGGCAACCCATGTTTTGGGCCCAAAGACAGTTATCAAAGTGGTTATAAAGTTTCAACAATAACTGCTATTAGGTTGCCACACAAGTTGGCAGCTCCTTGGATATACGATACGGCGCATCATACAAACGTATATGATATGCCACCATATACCATATTTGTGTATATGGAGCACTAAAGATTGTTTCTATATTTTTTATGGTCTCCATAATTTGTCGATTATGCGCCTCTGGACTTATGAATGACAGGGTCAGAGCTGAAACGTGAATCCGTCGATCATTAAGAGATGCATATCATTTGTCTGCTGAGGCCATCGTCTAGATGTTATTTCATACACAATTTACATGCATATATTGTAGCTATTTTTATTATTTTTATAACTTGGCACATGTGTCGCTTGTCCCTAAATAGTTTTCTGTAGTCTGTGTTTTTTTTCTGTTTTTTTTTCGTGTTTTTTATTTTGTGTGTTTTACCTTTATTGTTGTTGCAGTTGTTGTGGTCGCTGTGGCCTGGGCTTTTGATGCCCTTACAGAATTTACCATAAATTCTACCAACTGGCGGCATAAACAACACCGTTAAGAATGAAATTTTGGCTGGCTTGGCACATATTTGCCTGCTGGGCCTTCTCTTTGGCAGCTGTTCTTGGGTGAAAGGCACTAAAGGCAAAAGAGATGGCAAATCCCAAGGGTTATAAATATTTTAAATTCTTATAAGGCCTTTTTTACATTTATTACAAGCTTCTTGGCTTGACATAAAAACTGATAGCAAATCGAATTTTTGCCAGGCGTTGAGACCTTTAATTCAATTATTAAAATGTTTTGATAAAAATTCTAGAATTCAAAGTGAAAGGCTTTCAGTTATGTTGAACAGTTATGTTTAAATAATTTTAGCATATAAGTTTAGCATTTTAAATTAAAACAGTTGTTAAAAATGATCTGTTAATGTTATGTTAACTAACACTGTTAAGCTGCTGTTATTGGTATTGGTGAAAATAATCTGTTAAAGTGATGTTAGACAAGTAACACTGTTAAGCTGCTGTTATTGCTAAAAAAAAATACGTTGCAGGCGTTAACATTTTTAAGTTTCAGTTGAACTTTAGATATTTCTTGAGGCGTTATAGAAAAACATTCAAGGACTTTGGAAACACGCAACATTTTTCACATTAAAAACAGAACGTGTTGTCCAGCCCTGGCTTTGACATATGTGTCTCCTTTGGCATGCAAATGCCATTTTTTGACAGCTCTGAGCAGTCGTAACTGTTCGCGTTTTATGTGCGTTTTTAAACGCGTGCGTGGCGAGGCGACAAATTTAAATTTCGACGCTTTTAGCCATTGCATAAGCAGCGCGGGAGGGGTGCACGAATATATATATAAATATATATATATATATATATATATATGTGTGTGTGTGTGTGTGTGCTGATTATCTGCAGTGCATAGGAATGACGCCAGTGCAAAAGCAATTATCTTTTTGATGCCTGAAATTTGGCCCACAAGAGACAGACAAACAAATAGTCAACGTGCAACTTATGAGTTGTCTGTTATTTATTTTGGATTTTGAGTCGGCAATTGAATTGTTGTTGTTTATAGTAATTAAACCGGGGTGCACTTAAGTGTTGCATAAAAAATGCTGCTACTGTTTGTTGTTGCTGCTGCTGCGGCTTCTGGCGACTGCAACCGATGCTGCCGCTGCCGCTGCTACTGCCACTGCGTAGGCTTCTGAACACGTGCCAAAAAATCAGCCTATGGCAACAGCGCCTAAGTGCAATGACAACGTCACTCAGCCGCCCCGTTGCACACCCTGCTTGCCACTTCCTGCTGGTGCATCTGATAGATACACTTGCCGCTTGCGCGGCTGCTGTTGCAGTTAGTGCGTGATTATTTTCAGATTCGACACAGTTTTACGCGGGAATTGTTTTTGTTGCCACATTTATTTTTAAACAATTTACCAGTCGCACCGTCGCGTCGTAAGTTTGTCCCTTGCTTGGCTTCATTTTGTGAGTTGTTGTTTTTCTATTTCGTTTTGTTTTTCTATTTGTCGCTTAGTTGGCCAATTTGTGCACTTTTCCGTTGGGTGGGGGAAAGTCATTTTCGATGTTTCGATGGTTTCACCGAGTTTTTTGCATAACTGCTGCCACCGGCAGGCAGCTCCCTTTGGCGAATATTTATGTAACCCGCTGACCACTTGACGCGCCTATAGATACAATTGTATCTCTATTTTTTGCCTGTTTCAACACTGATAGTCGCTGCCAAAAATAAACTGTGCCACTTTGCCGCCATCGTCGACGTTTTCTTAATATAGACACACACTAATTAAATGTCAAAATTGTGCATAAAAACGCTTTGAATGAAAAATTTATACACGATTCGACTAATCTGAAATGTTGCCTTTGGAATTTTTCAAAGCCAATTCAAATATGCAATAATTTCTGTGCGTTAATCTCATAGAAAATATTTCAACGATTTTAAATGTCAGACAATATGTCTACATATCTAAGAATGTATGTGTATAGTAACCAAAGTTATGAACTTATGTCAGCTGATAAATATAATCAGAAGAAGTTCATTATAGCCAAGTCTAATAAGCATATAAAAGATACTATAATTACTGGCACGATTATACGATAATTTAACCTGTTTATATTTACCAACATTTTCTTTTATATTTTACTAATTACAGCTCTGAAGCTGCAACATGTTGGCGTTGCAACCAAAGACCTAAACAAGCAACAACATTTCAAACCGAATCGAAGGGGAAGACATAAGACGCATTGTTTGATTTCAAGGGTCGAAGACTGCGGTTAACTGCTCTGACATGACAAGAAAGTCATTGAAGTTGATAACATGCATTATCAGCGGGGAAGACGAAGATGAAGATCCGCAACAGCAACAGCAACAGCTGCAACCAGATGAGCAATATTTGAAATTGAAAAGTGTTAAACAAGTCTACGATATGATAACCTAATTTCCTTTAAACAAGCGGCGAATTTTAACTGGAACAGAGACCCTCAAAGAAACCAAAATTAAAATACATACACGAAAAACCCACAACGAAACGAAAGTAAAGAGATCTTCTTTTTTTTTTTCTTTAAGCGGGGCGTTCATATGTTTCATCGATATTTAAGGGCGTGTCACACGCCCAGCAACAGCGAACAACTGACAAAGCTAAGGGGGCAGTGCCCAAAATAAAGCCAACAACAAAAGTTACCAATTTTTTAAAAAACAACAACAGCAGTAACCACAAAAAAAAACTTGGAAAATAACAAAAAAATAATAATAATAATAAAAACTTAAAAAACTCTTGTGAAACTGCAGTTGTAATCTTTCATGCGAAGAAACCTGCGCTTGGATTGGAGGGCCCTGGCGCTGCTGGGCGCCCTCCTTTCGGTTATCATGAGCAGTCTGGTGTTTGCGATGCCAGCGCTAACGACGATGTCGAACCAATATACAAACAGTACACAAATAAACATAGATTTAAATAAAATCATTAACAACAACAACAGCATAAGCAACATCAACAACTATAGCATTAATTTAAATAGTCATCTAAATAGTTCTAGACAAAGTGATCATAGTCGTAGTAGTCGTCCAGTGCTGAAGAGTGAGCATAGTTTAGATCAAAATCAAAATCAAAATCAAAGTATTAATGCTGAATTTAACATGCGAACGTTCACCACAACAATTCAAACAACTGCCATAATAACAAACACCACACCAACAACAACAACAACAACACCATCCAATCCCATCACTGAAGACATCAACAGCAACATTATCAGCAGCAATAGCAGCACAACTCCAGCAACAATTGCTGATCTGGCGGATCAGGAGGCGGGTCCTTTGGGCTTCGTCCTTTCAGTAGCGCCACGTGAACACTTAGCGATACTTTCACGCACTGAGCGTAGCATACGACATCAGAATCAGCATCAGCAACATCAAAACCTGCATCACCGAGAGCAGCAGCAGCAGCAGCAACAACAACAGGAACAATCATTGGCAAATGCTGCTGCTGTAGCTGCTGGTAACAGCAATTTTATTGGTTCGAAATCGAAAAGACTGAATAACTCTAGAAATAATATACACATAAATAGTAGCAGTAACAACAATCCCACAATCAACAATAACTTGGATCGCAACGAACGCTCCACAATCTCCCATCAGGCGGGACCCTCGCGCAAGATACAATTATATATAAAGAATCGTATACTACAGCTGCTGCCAGATGGTACAGTGAATGGCACACAGGACGAACAAAGCGAATACAGTAAGTACAACTTGATAATCATAATCTTTCATTTAGTCAATCAATAGGATAGAAAGGATGCCGACTAGGAGAACACAATCTCTTATAACAAGTGAAGCTTTTATATATATATTAAATGATCATATATGAGACTCATGGGATTAAAGGATTAAGATAGCTTCTTACATACTTTAAGCACAGTTATCGATCGAAAAATCATCATATATTGCCAGTCTGCTGTAACAGAAACTAATTCTTAATACAAAACTCAGAAATGTTAATTCTAAAACCATATTTTCTGTTTGATTCTTATTCGAACCACCCAAAACTGTAACTTTGACCTTAAGGTGTTAGGCAGTAGCTCTCCCTATGAACTTCAAAGCTGACACCCCGTTGCTTAAGTTTCCTTAAGTGTTCCACCCCCAAGATCTATTTTCGTGTTTAGTTTTTAAAATGGCATAAATAACCAAATAAAATAATGCTCATTCCTATACTACAAATATTTGATATATCAGCAGCAATATGTACAGCATATACACAGAAATATGTCTATATTTATATATATGTTAATTCCTAAATATGTACACGCCCACTCACGTAGCGCCCACAGGTTGAAAGTTCTCATAAAAAAATATGTTGTATGCGTAAGACGCCCCAAGTTTGTATAGTTTTGGGGCTGCCAAGAAAACAGAAAAAAAGAGAAAAAAAAACTACAAAAAGAAAAGAAAAACTGAAAAACTACGAAAAAATTTAACAAAAATATTTGTAGCAAACTGTTTATGTTGAGCATCATTAAGTCAGACACTTGATTTGGCAATCTGCTGCTGCTGCTGATGATGTTGCTGCTGGTGGCTGCTGCTGTTGAGGGCTTCCAGGAGAAGAATCTATTGTATTATTTGCCATATAAATTTTTCTTTCTGTGTGTGTGCATGTGTGTGTATGTGTGTGTGTTTGGCTGAATGCTGGCATAAATCTTGTTTTAATGAACTGACCGACCTGATTAGCTGCTGTCCATGAGTCAGACTACCCAACCATCAGCTGGCCATTTGCATAACCCGGCAGGCAGTTTTTTTCTTTCATTTATTTATGATTTTTTTTCTTGTTGGGCAGCTACCAACAATCAGCGATAAGCAGCCAATCGCAAGTTGCTGGTTAAATGAATTAACAGCTTCATTTTCATTCAACGGTTTTTGTTACCTCTTCTCCTTTTTGCTCTGAGCAATTTGCAAGGCTGATAACAAAAGGCGACAAGCAACCGCCAAACTTGTTGTACAACCCGTAAAGATTTGCGGCCGGTTTGGGCGCGTTTTTTGCCGCTCACGTTCGCTTATCGCGCGGTTTCGATCGTCATTGAGACATCAACGACAGATGCCGCATAGATATACGATGTGAGTACGAGTAGTACTTTTGATTTTCCTCTTGTTAAACAAATTTGAAATTTATTTCTTGTTGTAGTTTTTGATTGCCCACAGCTCAGGTGTTAATTTGATTTCATTCGACTGCCTCACGCGATAATACCAGGTGCGATAAGATTTACCCTCATGGGATCCCAAAAAAAAAGAAAGAACACCTAATATAATGTTTAAGTAAAGTAAAAGAGCTTTTATAAGGCGTCTGAAATGATTTTTATAGCACCACAGCAAGTGGTCATTGCCCAATAACTGGATGGCACTCACTCCCATTCACTTTTCTAGGCGAATAGAGCTATTTCTGGCTTTTATTATGGGAAGTCTAGTGAGTTTTTTATGAGCTTCAAATTGCGTCAAGTGCAACTGAAATCACGCACTTGGCGCTTCTAACTTCTGTTGAAAAACTAACAGCCAAACATTTCCATTTAGCAATTCTTATTGTACTCACAAGATGATAAAGTAAAGAAAGTACTTTTCGATTAAGATTGTCTAAATGTTAGTTAAATGCTTCTCAAACTTTGTGTTGACGTCTTTAACAGACAATGACAACTATTGAAAATGAAGTTGTGTCAGAAGGTTAGCAAATTGCCGAATTTTCCCGTATTTTCCACAAAGCGTCAAGTTCACTAAACAGTTTAACCTCGAAAAGTCAAGAGCAGTCAGAGTAGCAAGTGGCAAGTTGTGAGTTGCAGTTGCAAATTGCTCAAGTGGGTAACGGTGACTGCAGCAGACCGGATCCCCATACTGACCCCAAACCCTTATATCCCAACAATGCATTGGGGCGTGCATATTTTCGTAATGATATATGAGTCTACGCGTATGTTGAGCATGAGTACTTGTCGGATTGGTTGAGTCTCTCTGGCTGGACCAGGGTCTGGGTCTGGGTCTGGGTCCGAATCGGGCTCTGAGCACCGTTGGGCATGGGGCAATTATACGACTGATTTAGTGCGTGGTGCGTGATGCGAGGTGTGAAGTTGACTGAAACTGACTATCTTCGAGTTGATGCTGTCTTTTTTTGTGGCCAGTAGATGCTAAAAGCTTCCGACAGATTTTTTGATAACTTAATTTACGGCACGTCTTCAGAGAGTTGATGAAGTTGCTCCTGGGGGCCGATACTCGTACTCGCAACTGCATCGATTTTAGCTGCTAACTCTGGATTTTAGTTACTTTCACTGTCACTCGCCTTTGGCTTGTGTGTTAATTGCTTTTACCATATATACCTGTAGAGTATATATATATGGTATATACTTATGATTAAGCACTAAATTTATGTATATATAAAATATAAAAGGCGTTTCTTTGGCCTTTGAGTTTGACCATAAATGTCTAAGCGAAAGAGCAACAAGTATTTGCTTTGTTCTCATTCGATTATAATAATATTTTTATGGCACACCGAAAGAACGTTGCCCAAGGCATAAAGTTAATCAGAAATTTATAGCTCTAGAAACTTTCCAAATCTTCTGGACTTCAAAGATACGAGCTTATGCTCGTACACATTCCTCAGCTACACATTATCTATTGAGAATTCTTGAACAATTTCCAAACTCACAAGCGAATTGCATAAACTGCGTAAATCCACCCAGAGCATATAATCATGATTAATATTGTGATCATTTGAATTTCAAAACAAAACGCAACGTGGCCAGCTATTATATCATTTTCATCACATAATACAATAAATTAATTTTTACACCAATCTTTCGAGCTGCTACGTCATAAGATACATAGCTATAGCTATAGCTATACGAGAATGAATTTAGATAGTTTAACGCCACAGATGAAATTTATTATAAATATCCAAACGGAAAAACGAAACTTCTGTAGACAATCCACACATTTGGGGGCTAGTCTAATGAGCTGACTGCCACCGCCAGTTCGCGTGGGTGGTGCTGAGTCTGAGACTGAGGCTGCACCACTTGACGTGGTATTGTCAACGCGACGGCTCATCACATCACATCTTCCTTATGTGATTTATGCGGTATATTCGTACCGGGTGTACGAACAACGTGAAAACACGGGGAAACTTTTTGTTTTAGATAAGATTATGTATGTATGCGTGTAAGGTGCGTGTACACACGCATGAATAGAGAGATATAGATATACTTGTAGTGTAGATGGGAACCGAACGGACAACGCAATATGTCAAATGGATTTATAGTTGGCATTGGCGTTGGCGTTACCGTTGGCCTACCTCCACTTGGCGTACTGCAAAACTTTTCCGGCTGCCGTACAGAAGACACTATTTATAGTTAGATGGCAATGAACTGTATCCGTACTGCGAGTTATTCAAGCGTTTGCTTTCGATTATGTAAAAGGTCTAGGCCATTAAATGAGCAAACTTTTGCAGACACCCACAATTTGTCGGTCGAGTGGTATCTTCTCATATTCCATTCTTACCTGGCCAAAAATATATATATTTATGTGTATAAAAAAGAAACATTGACAAGAATGTTAAATTATGCGTAAGGTTCGTAAAAATTTGTAAGCGTACCAGGCTGAGATCGTAATATTTATGAAGCTGCCCTGGCTATATAAATTATCATGATTAATGTGATTTTGCACGCAGTTGTTGCCACGATGCCGGCTTTTGGTTGCTGTTGTTGTTGTTGTTGTTGTTGTTGTTGTTCTGGTTGCTGTTGTTATTGTCCTTGTTTTACAAGCATTTTTACGAGCAATTCATTTTCACCCAATCCAAAAAACCAGCAGCCAGTCAAATATTGACCACTGCCCAGTGGCAAAAACATTGACACAGAAACCAACTACATACAAGACAGAGAAAAAAAAATAATAATAAAATAAAATCGAAAATTTATTGTATAAACACTAAAAGTGTCTCACAACATGCTAAATAAGTTGTTTTCAACTATAACTTAAGCTAAAAGCTGACTGGTATATGCGGCGTATGCGTAACGTGCAAGCGAAGGGGTTTCAGATGCGGTCGATGGAACTGCAAATAATCTTGGAATTTAGAACTTGTCTAATATATAAAATCTGTTTGGGTTAAGGCTTAAATCTTACAACAGGTAAGGAATTAGTTCAGCTTCAACATTTGTCAATGTATATGACAAAGTGTAGACAAGTAATTAAATACTCTTCACCATATCTAAGATTCCTTTTTTGTTTATAAAACTAATAGTTAATATTAATCAATACAAAACAAAGAACAAATCAAGATACATGAACACCAATTGCTTTGAAGAAGGTGTTTAGTGTTTCAATATAAGATTTCGTTTCGTATTCGATAATCTTTACTGAAGGAGCCAAGTCAGATGGCAAAGTGCTTCGATCTTTAGGTGATAATTAAGATTAAGTTGAAATCGATATTTTGTTAACTTATCGATATACCATTAATAATTTAAGCTTAAATTTTCATTGTTGGGGGAGTCCATCGCTGGGGGCTAACCTTATCTATGAAGCAAAGAACTGAAAAGAGTATTTTGTGCTGGTTTCTTTTAGATTTATGATAGCAAATGCGATTGTCAATTTGAGTGCAATTAATTTATAATCCCAGTCAGTATCACTAGGTACTACATACGATCGATTGACACACTTTTCAATACATTGTATGTGAACGATAATGTTATTGCACTGCTGTCCGATATCATATTTATGATTGGGCCAGACTCTGGGGAAATACCAGGCGCCTGAATAGAATTTTGGGTTTGTTCGGCTTAACGAATTGTGCAATGGATTATAAATTGTTGGTAATTCATAAGACTGAGTTATGTTCTAAGGAAGTGTGTCTTATCGGCTTAAGTGGCTAAGTAACATGATTTTTGATTAATTTGTCTTTTGGCTGCGGACTCCTCTGGTCCAATCGAGATGTAAATTAATCACATAATTTGCACGAATTTCAAAACACGTCCAGGTCCACGTCCAGAGTCGGCTTTCAATTACCAACGCTGTAAAGAAACGTGAACAACTTTTAGCTGGCCAACGCGAATTGGCTTAATAAATTGATCCAGTTATTTCTGTGTAATGGATACCCGGGATCGGAGACTTGTAGGTGGTCATGTTTTGGCTGTTTACCACTTGTTACTCTCAGATGTTGCATCCAGTTTCATGCGATTTTTCCTATGTAGTCTTCGTCTAACCCAAATTTTCCTCAGTTTCAGTTTTCTTATTTTGGGTGGGAGACGCGTGTCTCGGCCACCGACTGATTTACGACTCAAATGGCCATGAACGTGCTGGTATGGGGAGTATTGTGGTTAATACTCATATGGGTATGGTAAAAATTATCGCGTCGGTATGTGAACAAACTCAAATGAAACGAAACGATACGAAAATTGAGAAAAAAATGTAGTAAATGGTGTGTGTAAGTATCTGAATGTTGTTGTTGTTGTTGTTGCTCTTATTGTTGTGTGTATGTATAGAAAGTGTTTGCCTAGTGGATTGTTTAAAAGAAAAGAGGCAGCGGATAGACGTTAGAAAGGTGTAGGTTGCCTGGGTTATACGACTCTGCAGTTTATGTTTGGGTGGGTCGTGAATAGGAGTCAACGTAAGACTTGACTCCAGTTCATCTTCCGGGAATGTCTGAATGGAAAATGTTGTGGTTGTGGTGGGTTATAAGCCAATATATGTGCTATCTTATGATCTTGATTTGTATCTTCTAGCTTACAGCTACCTCGCTTAGATAACCCAATAATTTAGCTATCTTGAGATTCGCTATGTCATTTCCTCTTTGAGTAACCCACACAGTGGCTGGACATAAGTGGAGGCCGTCTGATGGGATTACTTATATCTTGTATTTCTCGCATTTTCATGCACAAGTCTAAACAATTTATTAGCGACAATTCGCCGGCTTGTAAATGATATATTAATGACCGTTTCACGACAACAGCAACAACTGCAATAACAACAAGGGTAGAAGCCGCAGCCGCACACGCGCACAAAATAACAAATTTAAATTACATCGCGTACTATGAATCCGGTTTAAAATGAAAGCCGCATCGGAGTGCCACACAGCCACCCAGCAACCTCTACAGCTCTAGAGCTCTCCAGCTTTAGCTGCTACTCACACGAGTACCCACCTATCCGCCTCTTTCAGTGCAGTTTACGCATAGATATGTTCGCACTTAATAGCTCAAGTTTACGGCAATCGACAAATTGGCGCGTTAATCTATGCTGCAAAAAAGTCAGAGAAACACATTAATTTATTTATATTTTTTGTACTATTTTTCTTCTTTTTTTTTCGGTTGAGGCTTTGGGTATTTGACATGCATGAGGCGTAGGACTCAGGCGAGTCTTAATATGCGTCGCACCGCGTGCCAGAGGCAATAAACATCCATCGTCGTCGAGCGGCATTTGTATAGTATTCGTACTCTTAGCTCGTAGATGGAAAACCCGCTCCACAAACGCTACTGGAAGCGGGTTAAGTGCGTGCAATTTGCGTTGATAAAACACAACTTTGACTTCGGCTTTAAAATAGTCACAGCACTATTGGTGAGGGTGGGGGGAGGGAAATGGGAGCGGGGAGTGGGTTAGAGGGGTAGAGAGACAGAGAAAAAAAATTAACTCAAGCGGCCAAATGACTTCCGTTGGAAAAGTGAAAAGTCTGCAATCGAGAAAAGTTACAAACGTTGCCTAATGGCAACGGTGCTACGGGCTCTCCTTGGCGTATCTTACAGATACATTTGTATCTTACAAGTAGGAAGTGTACCCAATTGAGGTGATGACACACACAGTGTCGTTGCATCTGCCCCGTGCCCCGTACACCGTGCACCGTGCACCCGGCCCAAGTCTGTGCCCATGTCCGTGCGTGCTGATGTTGTGCAGTGTATACAAAATTCTAATGGCATGCGTGTGCGATGTGCCACAAGGCGAGACGTGACGAGAGGATACGGGAGCAGACGAACGTCTGGTAGTTGCAGGTCTGACACAGCTATCCCCACATACCTATCTCTCTAAACGAGTATGGCTGGGCCATTGACTCGAAGCCGACCATTCCCTGGTCGCTTTATTTAAACTAATTGACGCCCGCCGCAAACGCAACGCATATGAAAGGTGTGCGGGTTCTCTGAGCTGCGAGGTGCAATTGGAAAAGTGTCAATTGCTAGGAACTGGTGCCAACATGGGCAGCTAGTTTACTGGGCAGACACAAGCACAGGCACAGGGACTGGGGTCGGGTACTGAGCTTCGTTGGGCAATTGATGCGCGTCAAAATGAACAATGAGTTTCAATTAGTTTCCATGTTAGAGTCTCCAATAGGCATTTTGTGATATGAATATGACTATGAGTGTGTGTGAGTGTGAGTGTGAGTGTCAGTATGAATATGATCTGCAATGAGGAAGTCTGAATGGTTTGCTGATTGAGTTGAACGGGTTACCGGGTGTGTGTGTACGCTGCAACTCAAACAGGGAGCTACAACCAACAATGGGTACTTGAACTTGCAACGGCATTTCCCTCACATAATGAACGATGAGCGATGACTGACGGCTGATGTGCAGGTATTTCTATTTAAATATGTGCATATTTTCAAATTTACACCTTAATTTGAGCAAATATTTACACATATTTGCGTAATTGTCTATTTTAGCTTAAATTATCATAACAAGACATTGAATTATTGCTGCTATTACAAGCATGCCGAATGGGCTAAAACTAATAATATTTACATATGTGCAACAATTCTTAAATGACAAATTTTCATTTTTAACTTGAGCTAATATTTATACATATCTCTATATATATCATATTTTAACTAGAATTACCATAAGATCAGGGAATAATTATTATATACAGGCGGAAAAATCAAAGCGATGCAAATCTTTTCTAATATTTACAGTCTAATTTTGAGCAAATATTTGAACATAGAATTGCATATTATATTCACAATATTATCATATATTCTCAAATTTAAAACTTGAAATTGTTGTTTATCATTTTATTATAATTCTTATGAAAGCTTCTAAGTTCTCTTGCTCTTATTGCAACAAGTCTTTACAAGGATCCCAACAATCCAAAGAAAAATCCCCAAAGGTTTATCATATTGAACCTGGAGACGAATTAAGAGCACATTTTATCATCAAATGATAATTCAGTTAGAAGCTTTGCTGCTTTGTGGCCAAAAGATTGTTGAAAGACAGAAAGAAGGGATAGCCCAAAAGAGAATCCATCTTAATAGGAGGAACTTAGATAGTTGCAATGAAGTGCATCCGATATATATGCGATCGAGCATTACCGATCATTATTCTTCATGGAACCATCCATATGTTATGCATAGGATGAACATCATAATAGACATTTAGGAGTCTTTTTCCTTTGGATATTCCAAGAACAGAATACGCCTCATGAATTGTATCAGTCGAATTAGAAGGAACATTAAAAATTAATAAAAAGGGGGAAAGATTCCATCAGATATTAATATTTGATACACAGATATAAATTCAAACATCATCTATACATAGACTTCCGCATTGTTGTGATTCCCTATAAGAGTTTGTGTAATTAACGATTTTGTTAGTTCATTCATAAATTGCATATTAATTAACACTTTTTATGGACTGCCCAAAAGTGAAGCTCTTCAGTGGCCAACCACATGCAGAAACAGGGCAATTTCAGCACAATTCTAACTTAAAGGCTTTATGAGGTATACCCTATGGATAGACCATAAGATCTCGTCCATTAAGATCAAACACTTTTACCAGACAGCAAATGCTTCCGTGGCAGTGGCATTTTATGGCGTGCCCCAGAAGGAGGAAAATTGACTGCTGACTGCACTTGATTGCAACTCGTAACTTGTTTGTTTTCAATGGCATTTGCTTTTTTTTCGTATGGTGGTCATTGGGATTACCACTGGGCTAACCAGACTAGACCCATCCAATGCCTATGGCCATGCTATGGTATTTAACGAGCTCGCTAATTTGCCAAACACCAAATGCGGCCTTTTAGTATTTACACTGGCCAAACAGAGACGCCAAGGCAAGTCTCTCCTCTCAACGTGTAGGCGAACTGGACATGGTTATGGACTTCGACGTGGACATGGATATGGATGTGGATGTTGATGTGGATGTGGATGTGGATATAGTTGTCTAGTCTGGTCAGGCAATTGCCAGGGTAAACATCTTTAATTAAAGAGCAGATAAACGGAACGTCAGCTCGATTTTATGACCACTTTTATGAGGCAACCAATTGCATAATGAGCTGACGAACCCAAACCACTGACCCAGTAAAGAACTCCAGAGAGAATCAATCTTTAAGAAACCGAAGATTAAATACTCTTCCCGTAAAGCTAAAGAAATACTGCTGTAAATTCTAATATATTATATGATTGCTGATGTATGAACTGTCTTCGTTTCGTTACATACTTTACTCAAGTCTTTGAAGACTCCTTAAAAGAGTATTAAAAGACAGCTGAACAGACTTTCAAAATCAGCCCAAAAAGGGAAAAGTCGCCCACCCACGTGGACAGGAGACAATCAATTTAAGGGGTCTCCAATTTGGTCGCATCAAATTGCTGACTACTTGCTACTTGCCTTCAAGTCGACAAGACAGAATCTGCCAGATGCCCTGCCCTGCCCTGCCCTGGCCTCTGCCTGTTCTGTCCTGTACCCGCTGTGCGACAATTGAAAGTGGGGCCCTGGGGCTCCGCAACTTGTTAACTTGTACCAAGGGAGTATTTGCTTTGGCAGTTGCAGTTGCAGTTGCCTTTCTTCGTTGCCAGCAATTTTGTTGCAACTTGTTTCGATTACTTCATCTGGCTTTGGCTTTGGCTCTTTCGAGGTACGAGTGTCTGGCAGCGTGTGACCCAGTTCGATGATAATGAGATGCCAAAAGGCCACAATTTGATATTGCACAAAAGAGTAATAAAGTTTAACAAATAACGTTGCCCACTGGAATCGTGCACCACTAATTGACTACTCAGTGGTGCAGTGTGGTGTCTACTGATATCGCATATCATCGTGTGACTCTACTACTTGAATAACGTTGTTAATGTGGTCATTTAACAAAACTGAGAGACGTCTTGCCATTGTTGGCTAAATACTCGCAGACATCTAATTTATGACCAGGCCAAACAGCAGCCGTAGACCATGTTGCGCTTTCTGACAGATCGCTGACAAATGTCACCGGAGTTCGCATTGTCCGTCCTCAACGTGGGGTGCTACTCGTACCATATGCTAATTACCTTTGCAACGTCTCTCTGACAGCTGTGACAGTTTGTTCGACTACTGCGCACGCCCACACGACCAGACGGACGACGCTGTGATCTATGGCTACCCCAGAGAGGGCAACAACTATGCTCCGTTTACACGAGACAGAGATCTCAATATGAAAGTGTATCCTGATCTTGCTCAAACACAATATAACTAAATCTGTTGTATACTATATGTTTCGATATGATGTATACTAACAAACTACATAAAGTATATACAATCCTATAGTTCTATGACTCCACTTGTACGAGACAGATGATATCTTAGTCTTAAAGTATTACCAGCTATTTGTTATAATACTCTTATATCTATCTTTTGCTATGATATTTTTCGTGAAAAGTCAACGTGTAAACCTAATGTAACTCTGACCGCGACTGTTGTTTTGCTCTCGGGTGCGAAATAGACGTCGCGCCCACATATAACCACAGACAATGAATTATAATCTTGAATATTTGTTGTGGGTGGACATACCTGACAGAGGTGTTGAAGCTAAATTAATAAATCTTCCCCAATCAATTTTGGGTAAGGCCACATAAATAAATCTGTATTCCCTTTAGATGTTAGTTTCCGCGCAATTATATAATTAAATATATATTGAGTTCATCCTTTGAATTGAACCAATTCTCGTATGAATTGCCTTTTTGATCTCCTATTGCCTTAGATAATTAATGAGATCTCAAGTTGCCAAAGAAGTGAAGTGCTGATGAAAGCTCTTCAAAAGAGAATTCTGCCAGGAATGCTCCACTCCTTTCCATCAAACACTAATCACCCATTGAACGCTGTTTGACACTGGCACGTGGCCGCATCAAACAAATGCACCCGCATAAAGTATAGTAGGAATGTAATCCATTGAATTGAGTTAACCTAAGGGATATACATGTATAATCATCATGGAAGTATTACAAAAAGAAAAGAGAGAAATAGAATTTCATTGCTAAACATAATCAGTGGGTTCTTAACTCGGGAGTCATTTACATGCACAACTTGCACTTTATTTTTATCTGAACACGCATTCTCGTAGTTGTCGGACCGTGGGTGTTCTCGGAAGTGGCAGCTGCTGTTTTGGGTACATATAAAGTGATGTACTTAGAGGTTGCCTCAATTATGCGCCATTAAAGTATTAACGGCACTTGGTCTACAAAATGCGATCCCAAGTCGTAACCACTCCACGCAGTGGGTGTCTAAGCATCAGCAGCTGTTCCTTAGATCTGGAATCTCATGGCTCGTTCCAGACGACACTTCAATCTGAAGAAACCAAAAAACTCGTACAGTATCTGTCGGCTATCCTGCAAGCTGAATGATCTGTGGATCGGCATAATCGATGGTTGCATTTGCATGAACATTTGAGATGCAAAGCTCTTGAGGATTTTCACTCAACAGCCAACGTTCCCCGGGTAACGGGCGTGAACATCAATCAGCACTGGGTTGTTTACATGCTGCGTTTCAGGTCTAAAATTCATTCCGGGTCTAAGTTTTTTAATTGCTTTGAAATTCTTAGACAAGCTGACAAGCATGGCTGCTGATTAGATACTGATACTGATCTCAAAATGTGCCTCACCTGCCTAACGGTGATTTGATTAAATTCAATTCAATTCAATTCAACTCAATTCAATTCAATGAATTTCATTCCTCTTCGATTCAATTCAATTCGATTCGATTTTATTTTGATTGAATCCGAAACCGCCTGGCTACCAGTTTTTCCAGTGTTATTTTCAGCCGGCGCCTGGTTCAACCTGTTGATTTGCCTATCAGCACTTGTCGTTGTCGTCGTCTAAGTTGTTGTTGTTGTTTGGGACGGCTTTCCACACCATTGCCACACAGTTGGCAAAGAAATCAATGGCTATCTATGGCATTACATCAGCTGGCCATCGATATTTACATTTGCTCGTATCTCCCTCTCAAACTCTCCTTTTGACCATTGAAACTAACAACAATTCGATTTGGCAGATTGATTTGTATCTGGCATGGCTAATGAAGACAAATGCATTTCGATATGCTAGAGCCCAATGATCAATGTCTGGGCGGTCTTTAGCGTTAGCTCTCGCTTAATTGATATGTAAGGCGGTGCATAACAAATTTTAATTCCATTAATTAAACATTTTGTAAAATCAATGAAAATTGCGCTTAGCTTTCATTTGGCAATCAACTAAAAATGGACTCTCTTGTCTTTGGCTTGTTTATGTTATTTATGGTAGTAGGCTGAAAGCCAATATTTAGCCGTCATCAGCTCTCATTCACATTGGTATGAGTATAAAGATAGTATCTATTATAAACTTCACTTTTGTTGGCTTCTTTGATTCAATAGGCTTTTGTTATAACTAATTTATATCTGATGTGTTATTGAATTTATTAGATTTAACGCAGTATTTTTGCTTATTCGATGTTGCTTTGAGCCGCTGAAGATTCTTAGTCAACCCTGAAACAAGTTTGGCAAAAATAAGAACATAATTTTTTTTTGTTCTTGGAATCAGCAGGGAATCTCTTTGTGAACTAACTGTTATCTGGGCGAGAGCAATCTTCAAGTTTGTTCCCATGTGATCGCTCGATCACGTTGAACACAAATCAAAAAACTCACAAAAAATAAAAGAAAAAACTTGACTCTCATATATAGAGGAGTATGTGGGCTGCCACATGCTAATAGAAAAGCACTTGAGAAACCAAATAGCGTTACAGTTTAGGTGTGAAAAATGCCGGCAGAAGATTGTTTGAGATTGGAAGTCTTTGCAGTCGCCGAACAAGAAATTGCAATTTAAATGCGATAAATTAAATCGGAAAAGCGAAGACAAAGTGAGAATTGAATTGAGAAATCGGGAATCAGGAATCGAAATCGGGAACTGGGAACTGGACATAAATAATGCCCAGGACAAGGTGAATTGACGCCTCGTGCAAATGAAATGAAAATTGAAATCGCAAAATGCATTTGGCGCGTTTTATCGCTTAAACTAAAAAACGCGGCCTGCAAGTCGCCGTTCAGGTGATAAATCTTTCTATTAACCAAAGTGCGCACGTAGAAGACAAAATTGCTACAACTGCTGCAACTGCAACTGCAACTGCAACGACTGCAGCGATTGCAGCTTTGTTAGCGCCGCCGCCAACGCGACTCCATTGAGGCGATTTTAATCGCGCCGCAAGGCTCTGCGCATAATTTATAAAATCCATTTTAATCAGCGCGCGCTGCACAATTACTTTGTCTGCATTTAAATGGCAAACAGGGCCAAGACCTGAACTTGGCCCAGCGGCAGGTGTCTTGGCCGGAATCAGAGTCTGGCTCTGACTGTGACTCTGACTTGAATCTCAGTCTGAGTCTGAGTCTGTGGCTTCTACTACGTGCCCTAGGTGTGTTAATTCGAGCTGATTGCATAGCCCGTTGCGCACTTTGCTCATTGAGTTGTCAGTGCGTTGTCTCCGCCTTTGCCAACTGCCCCATGATAAATAGCCCACAATTATGTCTACTGTGTCTATGTCGACGACATCGATCTTGTTGTTGTCCCTCTTGTTGTTGCTGCTGCCTGGTTCAAAGGCAGCACAGCCGGCAGCAACAACAAGAAACCAACAAAAATGAAAAAAAAACGCTAATTGAATAAACACGCCGAAACAGAAGCATACAAAACGCACGAGAAAGCAGTGCCTAGGAACTATATGTAAATATATATATATATATTTATTTTGCTAAATTTACTAAATTGTATTTGTTTTTGTATATTTAAAATTGGCACAAGTTACAGCCAAACAGTTCTCACAAACAAAAAACACATTGATAGCAACTTTGTAGGCGTCTAAAAACGCGCGCGATTTTAACATGTAGCCAAGATTATTATTACATTTTGACCCTTGAGTGTTTATATTGATAAGTATATATACTTTATAGTTAATAATAGAACAATTCAAAACTTGTATTACTTAAGGTATTATTGACTATTTAGGTTTGATTATTATTATCTCTGGACACGTGTGAACCAAATTATCTTTAATTTTAAGACTGTTTAAACGGAAATTGGTTGTCTGGTTAACCGAGTGGCTGAGCTTAAGTACTTATGTTCTTCGAGTATAAAATCCCTTTGTTTGCAACTGAATGAAAAATTCACATGACCTGCCTTAAAGCGAATTAAAGCCAGCGGAAGTTGTCAGGTGACCGACCATCATTAGTTCATACATACACAAAAATATATACAAGTATACGAATTGTTATCAATTTGCAGGCCAATAACCGATAAGAGTTGACATATTTTGTTAAGAAAATTTATTGCAATTATAAAAATGAAGGCGTTGCCTTTTGAGCTGTTTACTTAATACTTAGTATAACTATTTAAGCTGCCCCATGGCAATAAACTATAAAGACTATTAATCAATATAATTGATGACAATTGGCGAGCTAGTTTTCGACTCGGGAACAAAACGCTTATCGGCAATAAGAGAATCTAACACTATTAGTCAATGGATCTCGTTCTGGTCCCAGCTGTGTCCACCCATATCATCAATTTATCAGCGAGTATATGCCAAAGCGATCTATCTTAGGAGCTGGAATGCATTTGCCTTTCAATTGGCCAAGAGAGGCGGGTTCTGGAGGTGGCCAACTGATTTATGAATTTGACCGGGCAAAAAGTCAACGCGCCCATCTACTCGTATGAATATCCACCCGGCCAGTTAATGACCCTGTGCCTTAGAATATTTTGCCTAATGATCACTGAATTTATGGACCACTATGAACCACACACAATTGCCTATCACTTGCTGCTGATTTGCAGCTTGATTGCACATCAAATGGCCACTAAGTTAGTAAGTCAATGGAGCCCAACTCACACTCACACTCGAACTCCAACTTAACCCACAACTCAGACTCAAATGCAAAAGCAGTGATTGAACACACACTCCTAACACACAGAAAAGCCTTGCCACAACTCAACTTTATTGCTCCACAGATTGACAAAGTGACCCAGAGTCTCTCAGACATGCTGAAGATCAATAAATATTCCCGTTCAATTGCACGAAGCAATAGAAAAAGAACAAAAACCGCAAAACAACATTGAAACATTGCAATGTCACTTCTACTTTACTAATGCATCCATAGACCTTAACAGATGATTGCCATTACTCCAGATATATGGTAACTCGAATGAATCCCTATTCGAATCTTAAAGAGGCTTAAGATGCTTATCATAAAGTGGTATTAATTCTAAAAGTTTCTTATTTTAAAGTGTATTTTCTTCTATGTTTTAATATCAATTTCTTCTATCCAGAATTTACAGCTTCAAGCAAATAATGTTTTGTTTTTCTTTTATATATTCTAAGCTAATCTTAACTTTCGGTATAATTTTATGTACCAAAACCTTCTCAATAATTCAATATTTTGAAAGCATTATGCAGATCTATGAAAATTTAATCATATATATTCCCAGAGCTTTTGTGACAACAATCATTAGATCGTCAGCATTTCAAGTCTTCAGTCTCGCATGACTTTGCCCCACCCAATGAGCGACGAAAACCTGTGGAAAATAAGAGGAAAAATAGTAGGATGAGGCGAAAAGAGCTTAATTGATTTGTCTAATGCACATGGCAAACCGAAACTCCAGTGGTGCTTGGCAATTACAGTTGGGGCCATGATGATGTTTGTTTTTTCGTAGATACAGTTGGCAGATAAAAGATACAAAGATACATTTCAGCTCGTTTAATTGCGGACTACACGCTGCGCTGCCGCCAGCGAATGTTGTGCCAGCGGGCTGATTAGTTGTTGAGTTATTAGCAAACACAGACAAACGCATATCAGGAGAAGATCTGTGAGTTCTGTGAGATCTTTGCTGATAGATACTGATAGCTTGTTGGCGGCAGGCGTCGGCAATCATTCATTTCTTCATTCATTTGCCAATGTTTGGCAATCAGGGCGCATTGTGCAAACAAAGGTGCCACACGGAGCGTGGAAAGCCGCCCCAGGATTGACAGGCACATACAGACAGATAGACAGACAGAGAGTCAACCAGCCCACTTGACAAAGCTAAACAAAGCTCAAAGGTTTCATTGCTTAATGTCAGGGGATCCACAAGCGACTTAAACTGATTTATAATTGCGATACGATACATTCTTTCTCTCTACCATATACGCAAATAAATAAGCGCCTTAGCCAGGCGATGACAACGCCAACCATGGCCAACCCTGGCCATTCCACCAGTTCTCAACTGGACAAATATGTGGGCAAAACGAACAGCCGAGGAGCAGGCGACAAGTGTGTAAATTGAAACCCATTTGACTTGGTCTTGGAACGGTCCAACTGCTCAGCCTGGGTGTTAAAAACAAGCCAAGCACCACTCGTAGATCGACAGACCACCGACTGTGTCCGTGCCATTTAACAGCTACTAAAAATCCAACGATGGCCACTCAGTTGAAAGAAATTGAACTTAAAGCATTTCAGACCGCTTCAATATTAACACACCGAACTATTTGTGCTCTTTAATTAATTAAAGGAACATATAGTTTAAGCTATATATTTCCGGAGGACGATTCTACTAAGATACTACCAATAGGGGAATTGGTAGTTCAAATCTGGTAAAAGCCAACTTTCCCAACCGTCTTCCGCAATTACGCGCACCCTGCACATTATTTTGTTGTTCCTTTTGCCAACGGCCTGACAAGTTTATAATACCCCCGCTGGTTGAGGGCATTAAGAAAAATAAAAATGAATAAAAATAAAAATAAAGAGCAGCATCAAAACAGGCAACAAAATATGCGTAATTATCGGCTAGCCATTGGTAGCATTCTCGTACTGTTCAGTTCCCGATCTACATAAAAGCCAAAAGATACAGGCCTTGCCGGCTGGCGAACAAGCTTGTGAAAGACATGGCTGATGTTGAGACTCAGTCTGGGCCTTTGTGTCTGAGCCGTCATGGTAGTCCGCCTGTCCGGTTGTCCGGTTGTCCGGCTGTCTGGCTATATGGCTGCCTGTCCGGTTGGCTGCTTTAGGCATCCTGGCGCTAAACGAAACCTGCAAGCCGCAACAATGCGATAAATAACCCGGCAGCTAATTTAAATGGCGTGGCCAATGCGGTTCGCTGCTGGGCCTGAAAACGCGACTATATACCTATAAAAACCCAATCGAAACTAGATCTGATTAACTTTGATTTATCGTAGGCGGCGTTGGTTGCAACCAACTTGCCGCTAAATTTAGCTCAGCTGCAGCAGTTCGTAGATACACCAAGCTGGAGCTTCAGCTTCAGCTTCATTAGGTTGCGGTTAAAAGGGCATACAAACCTTTGAATTGAATTGTATTTCGCGTCTGACAGTGTCTTGGGCGTGAGTTTGAGTAATGTGGAGGCGTCGCTAGGCAAGGGCCACATATTTGCACTTTGACTGCAATTGGAGCCACCCAGTGACTGAGCAGGGACTGGAGTCGACAAAGCGACTTGGAATGAGTCTGGGGCTCTAGGCCTATGTCTCTTTCTGGTCCTGGGCCAAGTTTAACAACCTTAACGGCCTTGTTAGCGCACAACTTCCTTATGCGCTCTAAAACTTTCATGCAATTTACATGCAAATCGTTGACATTATTTTTTGGCTAGCAAACGACTCATCAAGCGAGCGTCTCTCTTTCACTGTTATGAGCCACTCACGACTTGACGGCCTACACTTTCAGAGTTCTTCTATTGCTGAACCTTTTTTGTTGCCATTTCATTAGCACATTACCATAAAGGTGGGGCTGCAGAAATGATATTGTTGTATATAGAGAAAATCTCTATGGCATAAACAAGCGCCATGACTCACCGGGATTTGGAGAGGGAATATGGAAGATGGCAGATGTGAGATGTGCTGTCAACGTACTCTTGACTGGCGCCATTTTAGAGATTAGATATCAGGGTTTATAATTATCCAAATAACTGCCTACCAAAAGTTCAATGCCATTTTTAAGTAACAAACAGAGTGCTGCAACAATCGAATTTCGCATGTCGCACATAAATCGCATGCTAAACATACATAATTTTCTGTATGGCGGGGGGTGAAGAGGGGGGAAAATGCAATTTGTCAGTTGAGATTTTGTTTAAAAACGCAATTAAGCCGAAACAAGTCATATAAATATGGCATAAATTAATTATCAGTAGCATATACAGAAAATCGCATTCGCATTCGCATTCGCTTTTGCCTTTGCCTTTGCATATCTGGCAGGGGCGGCGCCATCGACATTGATCTTGGCACATGTTCGCTTTAATTAGGCTGACAGACACCGAAAGCCCAACTCGGTATCCAGCTGGTCCATTAAAATGACAAAATGTTCGATGGGTATTTCAGTTTTCAGCTTTAAGTTTGCTGTTTGCTTTTCGCTGTTTTCTGTTTCACTTGCGCGCATTTACAACTTGTTTTCAACACTTTTTAATCAGCCTGACAACACACTGTTAAGGTCAGTCCGGATCACATTAATTACAAAAAAAGAAGCAGAAAAACAAACAATATAAAATAAAATAAGAAAAAACTCCACAACACGTAGTCCCCATTAAAGATCGTTTGGGAATCGTTTGTGGGAGCGCCCCCATGCTAAATGCTAATGAAAGCTACAAAAGCGACACTGAAACGCTCATCCAATTAGCTGATTGTGATACGTGTTTTGGCAAGGATTTACATTGGATCTGGGGCTTCTGGCGATGGCGGACCGTTACTGAAAATTATGTGATCGAGACATGAGCTGAGCCGTACTCATACCCGTATGTCGGTCAATGGAGCAAGTGCGTAAACGTCAAATGTACTTCAGAGTACTTAGACATATTACTTTAATATACGAGCTGAAATGAATGCAAGCATTCAAATGAAAAGCAGTGAGTCCATGGAGAACAACGAATTATCAATACGCTTACCAAGTCTAAAATTAGACGTTCTAAAATATAGTTTCTCTACTTAACCTAACTTAAATTCACACTGTTTCTTGTTCCATTTCATTTTCTCGCATATTATTATTATGTCAGTCTCTGTTAATTATTTTTCATTCTCTCCGTTTCCTTTAGAATCCTATCTTAACACTGTTATGCATGCTCTCTCTTAAAATATCCTCTTCTTATCTCTGTTAAGTTCCTTTCTCTCTCTTTCAAGTTTTTATTAAGTTGGCTGCACGGCGTAATTTAGTGTCTTTTATGTTGTCAATTAGAAAGTTAGAACAGGTTGGCAGCGCTGAAAGTTTTTAGAGTGACCACCCACACCACATTGTGCCGATTGACATTTCAATTAGAAAATACAAAAGGCTTTCTTTTATAGTAAAATAATAAAATTTCAATTATAAAATACAAAAGGCGGTTTTCACACGCTCTCACAAATTATAGCCAAGATCATAAAGAGCCTCCTAAATGTCTGATTAAGTTGTAATACCCAAGGCACATAAATTGCTCGCTGTGGCTGCCGCAGAGATGTGCAACGAAAATACCACAACAAGTATCAATCATTTATGTGTCTAGCTCTAACAAGCTGCAAGTACTTGAGTGTAAGTACTGTGTGGTGTGTGTGGCATGTGTGTGTGTGTGGGATCACTGATGGGATTTGGTAGCAAGATGGAGAAGACGCTTATCAGCACAGCACAACGGCCGACAAATTAAAAGCCATAAATTTAATGAGCGATCATAAAAATGTACTTGAATGGGACAGCGGCAGCGACGTCGATGACAATTACCGTTGACAGAGGCTGTGTAGGGGCAACTGCAGTAGCTTGGCTGAGTATTAAGTACAACTAAATACATATATACATATGTATATAGTGCATGTTAACCTATAGATACTTTTGTATCTGCGTGATAATTAAGTGGCGCACATGGATTTCCACTCATAAAAGACAACCGCAATCGCGATCTCAAGTACTCATATCACATTTATTATGCCGCCTTCCGGTTCGGCCTTTGTTTATAGGTACCAAAAGTGTTCTACTGCATTCTTTACATTGTTCACGCACTTCCACAACACTCGTTGTTCCTGTGTTTGCCTATAAAATTTTAGTGGAAATGGAGCTGAAATTATTTGCCAGACATTCATATGTTTTGCTTGAGGTGCATTTATGTAGCATGTAATGTTTATAATGTTACCAAAATTGAAGTAATACAGAAATCTATGGCATACCTTTACCCATATCTATATCTAACTGAAATATGACCCTGATGAAACTTGTTAACCATTTTTATACATACTATCCTATTAGTTACTAAACATCTCTATTACCATTTTACGAGTTGGCTGAGAGCAGACTTTAAGTACTGCTTATCACGAATACCAGATTGACGTCATGGAATCACTGCACGCATAAACAATGTCACACATCGCAGTTGTATTAGTATGTGTCTGGACTGGGTAGAAAAGTGGTTAGATATCTTGGCCGATAAGCTGGAAAATATCTTGAGTTACAGGCGACTGCTATCATATGGCTGAGTAACCAGCTCTATATACCCCACTCGAAAGTCGATTCATAGGCCACTAAATTATTATGAGTGCGAATATCATCAATGATTGCAAAAGGATTTCGCTTGTACTCGTAGTCAACACATGAATGGAAATGGGGTTATTGACGCATGTTTCGGCCTCTCGCCGTGTTTGGTTCTGTTTTCATTTTGGCGTCTGCTCGCAAACCTATAAATAACAATAAGGCAACAAAAAAAGAAAATGAAAAAAAAATGAAGAAATTATTAGAAATCAGAACAGAAACTACTTCAGATGGCTTGAAAACTATGTGGATTTTGGCATGTGATTAATGCCTGCTACTCAGATGTGGATGCTGCCACAACATTGTGTGTTTGTGTGTAAATTTTTATGGGGTGCAAGAATAATTTTGCAAAGAAAATATTAATAGAAATGAAAACAAAATCGAATTGGTGGCTAAGTTCGTGTGTGGGTTCCACATGCCAACTGTCTCGACTTATTTTCCTACTTGTATGTGTACTGACCAAGTCAATAAACAACCCAACGGCCAAGCACAACAATCAACTGAGCCAAAATCAAGAAGAAAGTCCAGTCCAATCAAACAATTTCATTTCATTCATGCCACATTTTACATCTCACATTTTTCGTTTTTCATTTTTCATTTTCCATTCTGCATTTGGGACTTGGGATTTTGCATTTTCCAGTCGCATTGATTGCCGTTTGTCGATTGCCTCGGCAAAGGTGTCGAACTATAATTTGCATAAATCACAATTACCTGTCAATCGATAAGCGATCGCAAAAGCAGCCAACAAGCGGCTTGTAAGGTGTTAACAAAAGTGCAGTTATCCACAAATAGCCACAACAGCGACAATGACAACGACAACAACAACCACACACACACAACTTGGTGGCAAGTGTTGAGTGTTGAGAGTTGAGTGTGTGTAGCGTTGCCCACGAGTATGACAAATGTTCAATGTTGCACTGGACAGGAGGCGGCATGATCATGGACAGGGGCACGAACAGGCAGCTGGCACTGCGCCAGACCAGCCCGATACTCGTACTCATACTCGTTCATTGTTAAACGTTTTCCAAATGGGGGCTTTTATTATGGTCCAAACAAAAGACGGCAAATAGCCGTAGCTGACTGCACAGTAGGCGATGTTGCCAATTGCCAATGCTGTCGCGTGTGTTAACAATTTGTCTCACAGGTGGTCCCAATACCACTTTAAGCTGACAATCGGCAATTGGAAAACTATTCCAAGTACTGGTACACAGCGAATGAGGTTATTTGCAGTACATCATAAAAAACAACGATCAACTCATTAACATAGAGCAGCAAAAGGTATTTCTTTAACCAAATATTCAACAAAAGGTTAATTATTGGGTTAATATAAATAAAAGTATCAGTAGAAAACTTGTAAGGCTCATTGTATTATTTTATTAAATATAGATAAGATTAGATAGATAGATAGATAGATAGATAGATAGATAGATAGATAGATAGATAGATAGATAGATTGATAGATTGATAGGATAGATAGATAGATAGATTCTATCTAGAAGATGGATAGATAGATATAGATTAGATAGATATAGATATACTTGTAGATTATATAAATAAGAAGTAAACTTTTGTGGTTCAAGTCTTAAACAGATAAGTGACAGATTTTTGCTTGTGAAATATATCCTTTCTTATCTCCTTAAAGAAATAAGCATCTTTTGCTGACAGCGGAACTTGTACTCTTCTGGTTGAAACTTCATTTAGTGATATTATTATTATATTAACTATTATATTATTACCTAGGAAAAGGTTTAAAAAACGCATCTCAAAATTAAAAATCTACTTACACTTATAGCTTAAATCCTCGACAAGACTTGCCAATACCATCAAGAACATATAATCCTATAGTTAATCTTTGTTGTATCACTTTTATTGTTTATTGTATAATCCTTAACCAAACTTTTCTCTTTTGCATAACTGAACTCAACTTCGACACAGATATTCACAGCTATTTAAACCATCTTTGCCAGTATAATTATGTGTTCTAATATAATCTATACTGCCTTGTAATTCTTCAAAATTATTAAATGCAAATATAACAGCTCTTAAACATTCTAAGCCCTTGTTATTCATAAGAACATTCCGAATCTTAATATAATTACTCTTAGTGTAGAACCAAATCCCCTTCCAAAGTCCGAAAATTCCCACAATTATTTAGCTGAAAGTCTCTCAAAACAATACTAGACCCGAAGTAATATGAATTTAGTCAAGCACTCATTCCAACAAGCATGCAAAATGTTGAGTTCATAGATTCGAGTTAATAATACTTATAATTTCATGCCGCATTATAAGGTCAATTAATGCGAACATTTAAATAGTACTTAACCCTCGAGAGAAACGAAAATAGCGCAAATCCCCCTCTAAAATGAAGAACCAAAAGGAAAGAAATAAATTCAATAATTGCTTAACACATCGTAAAGATTTTCTCAGCCTAATAATATTATGGCTATCGCCCCGTATATATGTATATATATATAGTACCAGTAGTCGCACTACGAGAAGTTCCATATAGAGCATATAATACGAGTGTAAACCGCAGAGGTCTAAGGAAATTTTATTGAATTTCCACAACGAAAATTTACAGATGGTCGCGATGAAAGCTAAATTTACTCATTTATGATGCATGGCGGCGACAATAAAGCGAAACATACCTAAAGATACTATTCGTATTCGATAGATAGATGCTCGTATTATTCGATAGCTAAAATGGGGTCTATCTAAACTTTGTATAATATTTGTTTATTTAGTTTTTGTATGTTCATTTTTCTGGAATTGGAGCGACACTTTCACTCTACGTTGCTTTCCTATCGACTTGGCAAATGGATATGGCATTTATTTATATATCTTCATTATCTATTGTGGGATTTTAATGAACGCTTTCTTAGCTGTCTTTATATGCATTGATAGATTTCTTATGTCTCTATTATCGTATTTATATTTTATGGGCATTTTTTGGACTTGTAAGATATTTTTCTTTTCTTTTGTCTTCTTTTTTGTTGGTAACAGTTCCATTAACACGCTTATGACATTGTTTGTATATAGACGATATATAATCAGATTTTTTTCTGTGTAGTAATTCCGTTTTATGATTACCTAATTAATGGGCAATTAAACGCGCATTACCAGAGATCGTCTGAGGTTCTGAGGAATTTCCTGAAATATTTATGACCTTAGCTTTTATGAAGACTGACAGCACTCAATAGGTTTTCCAGCTAATAAAAAATAAAAGAATTATAATGATAATACTGCTAGTCCATACTGCGGTCCAGCCAATAAACGTTTCATTCAACTGCAGTTAGGATCGGGATTGGGTAATATGATAGTTTCTCAATATGGGGGGGATTGTAACCTAATATTAAATGGTCAGACCTTGTGTGGGTTGCTGTGAAATGCAGAGTACTCAGAAATGAAGAGTTAAGAGTAGTTATGTTACAGGCTCTACTTTATTTGTATATGTATCTGTATCTGTATCTGAATGTTTATCTGTATTTGTTTCTGTATCTTATGAGGTAACACTCAAAGTATTTGCTTTTCAAATTTAACTGCTCGTCAAGGCGTCTCGAATGGCGGGCGTTAAGTTTGTTTATCACATTTTGTCAGCTACTTGCAGCTTGTATCTTGCACATACACACGCACACACGCACATGCACATACGCACACACTCACTTATTTTGTTTTTACTGTGGTGTGAAGTGCGAATTTCCAACAAGCAGCAAACAGCAACAACAATTTGCATTTGCGTTCAATGAGCCACTGACCTAAGTCAATATATTTTGCATTGTGCTGACTAACGTGTGTACTACAAGTGTATCTGTATCTGTATCTGTGGCTATATCTGTATCTGTATCTGTATCTGTGACTATAGATGTATCTGTAAATGTATCTGCAGTAGGTGATTGTGTGTGTTTTTGTTGTGGTACGCGGACCGGCATTCATTTGCGCCGATAATTATGACGTGTGCGCGCAATAACAACAACAACAGCAACAACAACAATAACCGAAATTGCTGACGTTGCAACTGAAATTTGTTGTTGTCGTTGTCGTTGTTGGCAATTCGATAAGTGACGACGTCGCACTTTTCATTTTTGCTCGGCTTCGATTGCATTTTATGCGCTCAGCTCGTTGCTCGTTTTACAGATACTTTTTTTCAGTTTTTGTTTCGTTACAATTACATACAAATTTTTTGTACTATTGTTGTAGTTGTTTCAGCTTGCTAATTTATTTGCAACATTTGCTGTTTGTGTGAATTAATTGCAATTGCAACTAAGCGTACTTTGCACTATTTACGCTCGCACAGCTGCAGATAGAAGTACGTGTTGCTCGTGTGGGGCGCGCGTACGATTATCTCATGGATACGAGTAGCACACGCTGGATTACACACACTCACACACACTCGCACTCATATCAAATGGAGCGCATGAATTTACCTATGTGTCTGTTAGGTGTATCTGTGTATCCATTGTAGCTGCCACTATCTCTGCAAAGTCAACATTTGATGAAGCATTAGCCAACGCTAACAGCTTTTGCCACAACTCAATTCAACTTTAACTAATTGAAATATGTGCGTTTATTTCTTCTTTTTTCGGTATGGTAATTAGTGGTTGTGAAAGGGGGAGGGGAACATGTTAAATGTCTATCGGGTTGACAGCTAAAAATATATGTATATGTACAACTATCTGCCCCTTGACGTTGCCCCAGCGCTGACAGGCGACATTTAGCTGGCAAGACTAACAATTCGTTGCGCTCCAGTTTCCGAGTATTTATATTATTATATTTTTCCCAATGTCTTGGATATAGATTTGGGCCCAGGCGTATAATTCGAGTATGTGTGTCAGGCAGCGCCAATGCCAATCCCAGCCCTGTTCGGAAAATCCAATTCGAAATCCAATCCCATGACATGGCTAAATCATGTCAAACTGACGCAAATGAGCCGCTAAGCGGCAAATCTTTCCAGTTCGAATACAAATGGAACCGCTTTGAACTTTGACTGCAGCTCGTATTTAATATAAGGCCATCAAATGGGGGCTGCTGTCTGGGGAGCTATTAGCAGCTGTCTGTCTAATTTTTGGGAGTCGGACAGTATCTAGAAGCAAGTTGTACAGAGAATCTGGAAAGAATTTGATAATTTTATGTACCAAAAATATGTTATTTACCTTTTCTAACTTGCAAATATCACTATCTATAGTTTAGGGTGTAGTTGAGTAGAAGTCTGCAGATAGTTTTGAATGCCTTAGGCTCATAAACAGTTTATGTTTAGACTTTAGTCTCTGACATTTGACGACCTTTTCATGGCCAGACTGGGGTTTCAACTGCATTAAAGATCCATGAGCAGCTTTATAGCAATGTGTGGGCTCAGCATTTGTAGAAATCGCATTCAGCGCTTAATATTTGCATATGTCATTAAGATGATATTTCTTAAGTATCTGTGTGCTATTCTCTACTAGTTTTACTATCATCACATCCTTATCGTTATGTGACACATTAATGCTGTAATTAAATTTACAACAAAGTATGAAAATACTTAGTCAACATTAGCCCAGTGCGATAAGGAGACCAGTTTCTGTTCAACATCTATGCGTCTTGAGGGCGTGTCCCGTAGACAAGACAACGTCATTGTATTCACAGTATTCACTACGTTGAGGACTGTGCCTCGATATAACAAGTTTGTCTATCTATAGAGCTGCTGTACTGGCCCAGAGTTGTCTGTCGGAGCCGGCTGGAGGCTGGCCAAGATGTCTAATGGCAACTAATAGTTCCTCATTTAATTTGCCATCACAAATTGTCACAAATCAATTAGCAATTTGTCAGGTTTTTGATTTATGCAATGCAGCAAGCGTGGCTTGCAGATAATATATTTATCTCTTCATATATACATATTCATATTCATATATATATATAAATATCTTTTAATTACTTATATGACATAAAGACCGCGGCCAAAATAAACTGTTATAAGCCGCATGTTTTGCACGCATCGCTGTCAGAGCCAAAGCTGTCAATTGCCATTTGGTGGAGACCCGGTCGTGGCCCGGTCCCAGTGCCCAGTCCCAGTGCCACTCTGCCTGTCACCGCTGCTCCAATGTCTGGTTAGACGGCATTTTTTATGCTACACACACACACAGAAAAACAAAAAATAAAAAGCCTACAGAAATAGTCGGAACATAGAATCCATAAAACATTTTTAGCATTTGCAGACGTACAGCTTTTAAAATTGTTTGATGCTGTTTTCGTCTGGGACAGATACAGTTCCTGTATGCGGGCAGAAGACTCTACTCTAAGACTGTCATCATAAACAACTGTAGCACTTCTGGTGTCAACCGATCGAAGTTGCCTATTATATGGGTTAGGCGAATGATCAATGAGCTGTTGTGCTTGTTCTTGTCGTTGGCTGTGACTGTGACTGTCACTGAAGCGGTTCCTAGAACTGGACAAGATCAGTAGCCGCAAATAGATCCTAATGTCTGACAAATTGACAAAGAATTATGGACTTCACTGATATGTTCCTCAAAATCTTAGACTTGAATTCATCCTGTGAATTCTTAACTGTAATTACTCAAACTCAGCTATCGATCAGCACTTCAGTTAATCAATTTGCATAACTGGTGATGAATGATTTGATGCTCTTTCTATCTTGCTAAATGATCTATCTATAACTGCGTCTATTAAATTTGATGTATTGATTAAGCCCGAAGCATGTTCGGCATTTAAAATTATTAAACTCGAAGAACTTGTTGCTGTCACAGACCATTTAAGATTCCTAATTGATCAGCTCTTCAAAGTCTTATCCTTTCTGTTGTGTAACTCTTCTGATACACTTTTTTATTGCCTTCGCAGCTAGTTACTCTACAAACTTGGCCTACATTTTCTATACTAATATGGGTACAGAATGAGTACTGTCATCTAATGATGAATGCTGTATTTAAGCTGTGAGATACTAAGATTAATATAGAGAGATGTTCTGTAGGAACTTCAGGTTCAAGAGGTGGCATACCGAGCAGCTGACAATTATCCATCATTCAATACACAGTTGATATGATCAATGGATGCATTTAATATCGATTACAAGCTCTAATGGCCAGTCAACCAAATGAGTCAACACCTGCCAGTAGGGTCCGTATAGATCTAGACTTGGACCTAGACCTGGATCACTGGATGTTCGGCTCATTCAATCTTGGCCTAAAAAGCTTGTGTCTAAAACGGCAGGAGGCAGTCGCCGCTGCCAGAGACGCAGCCACAGACGACGCCACATGTCTTGTCGTGTCTCAAATTAATTAAAGACTCATCTACATATTTCATTTCCACTCCAACTGGTTGCCCAGATACGAGTACAAGAAAATGCGGAAAACCAAAACTTGGCGCTGACCGCAACGTTGACAACGCAGCTGACGCCGAGGCTGACGCAAACGCAGACGCCGACGCCAACGTTGGCAGCGGCGCGCGCAGCGGGCGCCTTCAAATTGGCCTGTCACTAAACCACGCTGAGCGGCAGCGTCAAAGAGGCGTGGCATGTTTTCGTAATGCGCTTACAAAGTTTTTTTGTTGTACAGCTTTTAACATCTTCTTTAAAAACTTTTTGACATTTTTTTAACATCTTTTGAACATATTTTTTTCTTTAAGTTTTTACAACATTAACAAATCGTGTAGAGTAGATTTTCCCCTGTTTCTTATAATATTTTCATATTTTTTCTCCAACTCTCTTGTATTAATTTGTAAGAACGTCATGTTGCACATTTCATTGTTATTTAAACAATATTTAAATAAATAGCCGCATCATTTCTGGAACTTTCACTGGCTGCTTTTACCAAAAGCGGCTTAGGGCAGCTCCTTTGGTGGCCCTTTGGCTGGAACTGCTGCTCATACTTTACACATTATTAGACTAATTTAATCAAATCAAAGCACTCTCAATATCTAAGTTCATTTTTCATTAATGAATTGGTAAACAGATTGGGCTTTTGTTTAAGTTGATTTTAGTTTAGGCTTTGTATTTGGTTTTCTTTTAGATGGTATGCGCGATTGTGATGATTCTCTTAAACGGTAGCGTTTCGAGCTCTAGCAGGGGGGCCACGGCACATAAATTAGGTTACCAACAGTGAAAGCTAAGACCTATAGATAGATAACAAGAAGTCTTCTCAGCTGGGTCTGTTTCTATACGAGCATGGAATGTCAATGTGAATGTGAATGACCCAGCCTGACAAATCCCATCAAAGCATAATCATGACAATAGATCTGAAACTACTCAAACTTGTACAGATGCATCCATTTTCGCATATTTGGGAACTATCATTTGCCATATGCACAATTTTGTGGGCGTTTGCGAGATGACAAAACTATAACAATCTTTGCCAATATATTTCATCCCCTAAGTATCAGCTGTCAACGTGTCTGTAATTTATATTATGTTTTATCGGATATTGGCGAATTTGCGGAAATCCGCTGCCAACCCCCCAAAGAAATAAAAAAATGCAATTCGATTATTGGCAATCTCAACAATAGATGCACACAAACATGATAATAATAATAACCATTCGAGGATACACGGCAACAAGGAGGGTAAAAAAGGTACCCAACTGTGAAATGTGCTTGCACACAAACAATTATATGGAATACGAATATGATTTGCCATTTCCTTGACAAACTGTTGCGCTCAGCCATAAAATCTCTTAAGAAGGATGATGTGATAGCATTTCCAGCTTTCCCATTGCGTCATTTGCATAAAAACTTTTCACTTTCGTAAACGTCTTACTGCCAATGCTAGTAGATAGAATATAAAGCGCTTATCTAACGGTCCACAGTTTGATGTTCTGCACCCTCTTTAAGTTAAAGATTTATAGCTCTAAGCAGACAAGTGAATAAGTGGCCACTAATTGGCATTTAATAGCAGCTAAAATTTGGCCTGAACTCTATGTTTTGATCATCTGTGAGACACATGCGATACTAGCGTATCCATAAGATACAATTTTCTTGATTGATATGGGCGACTCTAGCTATAAGTGCTATTAAATTGTCAAAATACGCTGCCCACGTTAATAAATTATACGAAAATAAAATAAAAAAAGACAACTCGATCATAAAAACGGCGTGACACAGTAGTAGAAATCCATTGTGATGAGGAGTATTCCCTGCTGGCTTATTATGTTAAATAACCACAGAGTGATCATAAATATTTTTTTACAATATGTCACACATTTTTGTAAGCATAATTAAAAGTATAAAAGAAATATATTTTTTACATATATTCAGGCAAACAAAATGTTTCTTTTTTATGGGTTTAAATTTAATGCTCACATTTAAATATGTGTTTAAAAAGTTTTTGTCAACTTTTATTGAAGACTTGATCATAAATTTCATCATTACCGACTGTCAGCTCAGCGACAGACACTTAAAATTAAGGCCTCATTTGCATAAACTGTGCGCCTTCAACGGTGATTAACGGAGGACTTTACCAAGGGGAAAACATTTAGGTTTGCCACATACTCGTAACTCAATCGAACACCTTCCATCAGAACCACACATTTTGACAGTCATATTTTGGACATTTTAATTATTGTGAGTGCGTGCGTTTCTTGCCGTTGAAATCATTTGGGTACGTGCTTAATATGTGGGCAATTTAAAACAGCTCAAATGCGTGCCTTGATTTTCAGATTTTTATTCTGTTTCGGATTGGGATTCGGTATTGATTTTATTACTTATTGTATGCGCTTCCTGTACCAAAAATTTCACTGTTGGTTCAATGAACTGTCGAACAATTTGTGTTCATTTATGGTTCAATAAATGATTTTTCGATTGTTATTGTTTATTTAAGTATTTCACACCTGTATAGAGTGAGAAAAAAAGAATTTAGATTTATCTTTCTTTTCTTTTTGGGATCGCTCTGGGTTGCTTGTATTGCTTTAATCGAAAAATTATCAATCTAAAATATCTAAAAATATTTTCTAGAGCGAAAAAAAGCTCACTTGCGAATACTTTCGTTTCGCTAGGCCCCGGCGAGATTCGAACTCACGATCTCCTGTTTACTAGACAGGCGCTTTAACCAACTAAGCCACGGCGCCGTACGCAAGCAGCGCGCACAAAGTCTAAACACAAGCAGCGAGAGTAAAAACCTTACACGTGCGCGGTCTCTTTCTTTTTTCTTCTCACAGTCACATAATATTTTTAGGCTAAATTTAGAACAGCAGCAACATTGAAGGGAATAATCAGTATTATAGCCACATCGAAAACAGAATTAGTTTTCGTATTAATATTATATTTGATGAATTGGTTCACACACACATTGAAATACGTCTGCCTATATATACATATGTATATGTAAAGATAAAAAAAGAAAAATTACCTATGTTAACTCGAGCTAAACAAATCGTTTCTTAAATGAACCTCAACCAAAAAGTAAAAAAAAAACATTTCAAGTGAAATGCAACACCAAAGCGCCTTTTGGACACAAAGTGAAAGGCTGTAACTTGCTACCAGCAACTGCCCCGCCCCCTCGACACTACTCACTTTACATTTCACACGCCCAATGGCAGCGCTCTAGATTTAAACAAATGAACTGCAGCGCTTAGCATGTCATTTATTTAGTTTCTTTTTGTTTTAAGGGGCAGCCACTAAAATGTCGAGAAACAATTGCATAAAACTGTAGCAATTATTCATGGACCTTGTGTCAAGGGGTTGGGTTGGAAATTGTAAATATAGCCTTAAGTGCAAGGAATAGCCTAAATTTTACTTTTATCTGCTCAATGCAGTACTTTTTATAATTTCCGTGTTGCATGTAATTGTGTGCTCTAAATAAAGCGCAAAATGCATTTCAAACATGCCTCATTGTTGTTGCTGCAGTTGTAATTGTTGCTATTTGTTTGGCTTAGCTGCAGATACATACACGGATACAGCTACAGCTAGAGATACGGATACGCATGAACGTAAATCGCAGAGCTACAAGTACGAGTATTGACAGCGTTTTATTGCTTGCCGTGGTGTCTGCTTATCTCTGACACAGTTTCAGTGGTGCAAGGCAGAACACAGAGGTAACGATTGTCATGGGCAAATTTTTCATGTATTTTCCAAGAAATACCCGAGTATTACTCAATTCGTTTTAATTGCATCTCGAAACTATTCAATTATCATTTATAAAGAAAAGACTAATTGTGCTAATAAGGTCTATCTTCTTATCTGTTGCCTGGTTCCTATTACGTCTATAATTCATAGTAACGTAAATAGCTCTTAAAAACGGAACACCCGCCCTGATCTTGGCGTCAAAACTATATTTACCATCACTCAAGTGGGCACTCAATGGTTCTGGTAGGATCCAGAAGTGTGTTCCGGCATTAGCTACTACTTCTACTAATAATCTTATTTTTATTATGAACAAAATGTACTTTTGTCTGCTTTGATGATCTTTGCGGCAGCTGCTGGGATTTCAATTGGTTCATAACAAGCTGCATTATTTACAAAAGTAAGAATTATATTTATTATGGAAAAGTGCAAAAGGTTCACTGAACGGGTGTGGAGCAACAAAGTGCTGACACACTTTGCCCAGGCACAACACAAAATCAACTGCAACAGCTGCCAGGCAACTGGGAATAGAGAGTGAGGCGGGCGGTTCCTGGGCCACACAAGTGGTTTGACCTTTAATGAAATTACAAAGCGCCTGCAGACGTCGATGGCGGCACTGAACTTGAAATTTACTGACTCAAGTGTGTGCAGCAATTTCAATTAACCTCAAAATATGCCATTTATAACCTCAGTTTATGCCCAGAATGCGATGCGACGCCTATGTACAGTTGACAAATTTGCACAGCAGTCGTGGTGGAGCAGGCTAAGTTCGTGTCTCTATGATTAAGTGGCAGTGGAAGGAGGGTTCGATTTCCCAGTTGGGGCTGGGCGTACTCTTTGCTGATTAAGTGTTGTTTTTATAGGCTTGTAATAGTTTCTTTTATATAAATTGCAATGTGTAGCTCTTGTTTGAAGAGCCTCTGGCTGCGGTGTTAGCGTTAAGAGTGGACCTTTAACATCAAGATATATTTCTTATCCGACAATCGCACGAGTATTGCGAGTATTTTTGACATCATTCAAAAGTGTCAGACAGGTAATTAACAGCTTTGGCTTGTAACTGGACTGGGGGATACGTTGGGCTGTGCTTTGGGCACTCCACTGACATCCTGACACGCTGACATCGACACGGGTTCTGGGTCGGTTAATCAAGCGGCTTTTGTGGTCAGTTTTTGTTATTGTAATTCTTTTTAAGGTCGCAGCTGGAAATTGATTGATAATTAATTAATATGCCTGCTTTCTTTTTCTTCTTTATTTTTACAGCCATTCTGCAACGCTCCACCGTGGATGTGGGACGCATTAAGATACAAAGTGTGGCCACTTGTTTGTTTCTGTGCATGGATGCCTGTGGTGCAGTTTATGCCTGGGTAAGTACAGAATCTAAATCTAAGCTAAAACCTAAAAACTGAGTGAAATATTGCACGTGCCACCATCTGATTCATAGTTATTTGTAAGTTTGCCAAAAAGTTGATGGATGGCTCCGAATTGTTTTTCGACTTGTTAATTCAATTTCGATTATGTGGCGTTATCTTTTCTGGAGCGGCAAATTTCAATTGTTCCCATAACAAAGCAATGACTCAAACAAAAACAAACAAAAGACCGTCGAATGATTGAGGTGCCCTCTAAGAACCCTCAACGCAATAAATAACAAAATTAAGTGCGTCGAGTGAAGTGAACAAAAACAAAGGCCAAAGAATAACAAACACAAAGATATCCTGGGACGCTAACCCGTGTCCTTTTTTACCCCGATATACAGCTCGACCTAGTAAGGTTTTTGGGTGCATTGTCAAGTGCCAAGAGAGGACGGTCGCATGTCCTATAATTCCTGGCCTGATAATTCATGTGACACTTTTGCTGCTCCGTCGACTCCCCGCTGCATCCTCAGGCGTCGCATTTCTCACTGCCTGCGTCTGGCGCCAAGAGGCTGCGTTTTGTGGCAGTGCTGTTGCGCCTCAGTGATTACACTTGAGATGTGTTCCACAGTGCAGTTTGTCGCAGTTGGAGCACTTTGACCTTTTCGCATTCGCATCCAAAATAGATGTATTTGTGCCAATTCTGTCAGGCGAGGTGCGTACGAATTTCGTATCTGCCAGATACAAATGCAACTGAAGATACTTTTACAATCACTAGCCGGGTTGGCTGTTGTGTTGATTGATGCACTTCAGCAGCAGCAGCAACTTTGTAGCCGCCGCGGCCCTTTGAAGGCGCCGCGCAGCGCATTTCAGGCATTTCTCTAACTTGGTCAAGTGGGCGGTTCCTTGGGCGGGTTTGTTTATTTTGGCGACCAACTGCATCGACCGTCGTCCGGCAAAGCGGAAGAATCCGTTTCAAAGAAATAAGAAGATATACCCAATGGATGAAACTGAAGAGCCCCAAGTTAAAATTCATGATTTCCGCTAAATGTCCATCTATAAAGTTTCAACTTTAGTTTTTGTTTGGCAACGGAAATGGCAATAAATTTATATTGACTGACGTCTATCCGGTTCTAGAAACTTTTAGCTTCTTGCATGGGAATGAGTAAAAAGTATTATATTAAATACAAGTTATAGAACAGCTGCTAAATAGTTAAGGAATTTCGAATATTTTAAATATTTTCAAAGCTATTGGGGATTTCTTTTTGATACATATCAAATATATACTACCGGCAGCTGTTAACCTCGTAATTCATTCACTTGGCAAACGTTTACCGCCATATTATTTAAATATTTCTCTTTCCTCTATCGTATAAACCGATTTCTAAGCACTTTATAAATAGGTTTAAATGCCTGGCACTGCACTTGTGATATTTGGACACTTAAAAGCCAGAAACATCACGATCTTGTGACTCTGAGGTCTCAGGTCTGAGGCAGCTGATGCGATTAGCTGCCTAATGGGCCAACTAATTGAAATCCCGATTTGTTTGCCAATTCATAAATTTGTTCAGGCCCAAACCGAGAGTCATGTGAGTCAGCCCGTCGAACACTGTTAGCCAATTAATGTGTTGTAGTCATATATACTTATAAATGGGATTATTAATTTGCATAATTTGTTCTGTGGTTGGTCGCACTGGACCCAAAAATTCAAACAAGTTGACCGCCCGCGGCGTTCCCCGGCGATCAATTAATGGCCAGTCAAGTGTAAGGCCAAAGCCCAATGAATATGTTGCATCATTATCATTGTTATTGTCCTGTTTCGGGTGATAAGAGCCCAATCCAAGACGAAAAGAATGTGGAACGCGTCATGACTTGAGACTCGATTGAAGTTTTTCTTTTCTAAGTGGTTCCGATCCGTTTGTCTTGGTTGTAGGTGTCCGTTTATCGGGCCTAAACATTGACCCTTTCCACGTGGCGCCACTTGATAGGTTCTCAGACTTGAGCTAATGGCTTTGATAGCTACAAGGCTGATGCATTTCCAGGTATCTAGCCACAACTACAACTTCATTTCCTTCGTGCTGCAATTTTCACTTGTGGCATCGCCCATTAAACTAAAAATAGCGGAAAATGCTAGGAAAATCATAAAAGATGCAGACGGCGAGACAGTGGCGTACGCAAATAATCATTTAATGGGGACTTCAGGCCAATTCTAAATGTACCTCTTATTTTCGTTAATTTTCCCAAATGAGTTTTATTTTAATTCATTCATCAGCTTCGAGGGGTTAACCCCACTGCATGGAGACACTGAGAGATCCGATCCCGTGCTTTGTTGCATATGTAAAAAATTAGTCTGCGATCTTGTGGCACTTTGATATGGCGTCAACATTTTAACCATATTTTGCTGGCAATTCTCAGATGTTCAGACCCCATCGCACTGCCCAGTTGATGGCTCATTTCATATCAAATTGGTGTAGCCGCAGTTGTCGCGCCGTTTGGCTGATTAATTTCTAAATTTAATCGGCGACATTTCCACATGGAAGTTGGAAGTTGGAAGCCTCTTCGTTCGCTTTGACTCTGCTACATTGTCAGGGGAAACAATTTTAATTGCCTGACAAGCGAATTAATTCAATGTTGTTAATTGAATTTGATCTGATGATGCGCAAACAAAGCGCAGCGGCGAATCTAAAGGCCAGACACAACCACAACCACAGACCACATCCCCGACAATCCTTTGTAGCTGATTTACATTTCTACCTTAAGGAATTCAGAGACTGCGACTTGTTTGTTGTCCTTTTGTGCGGCTGTCATGTGGCATTCATACTCGTAAAGTAGGCAACTTTATGGTCAGGGTCAGAATTAGAATCAAAATCAGTACCAGGGTCAACGTCAGTGTCAGGGGCCTGGGTGCCGGCGTCTATCGATGGCAACGCCGATAGCGAGCACATCCTGTGATAATGAGCACATTTATCTATCAGATTCGAGTTCTTTTAGATAAAAAGGAGACCGACGATAGTCATTGCCCACTGTAGGTAGCTGGGAGCGTTTAGTTCTTTGTTAAATGCCAATGAGAACTATGTTTAAGAGCCTAAAGGGGCGTTAGGGATTCCTTGCTGAAGTTGCTCAAGCGGTTTGTTATGCATATGAGAAACCATCAACGCAACCATAAGAATATTCGTCGTCTTTATAAATGACAATGGAACATATTGTATGGGCCCTTCATAAGTATTTATAATTTATTATAATCAACGTGTGGCGTCATTATTATGGTATACGATATGATTTCAAATACAACTTACTACAATCGAGTCAATACCGAATGATATACACAAGTTCAAGTATTGTTCTTGTATAAATAACATAGCTTTAGCTTCAAAGCAACAGCAAAAGATAACACAGTTTTAACTTAGTTTTAACATAGCTTCATCTTCAAAATAACAGCAAATGTTAGTTTTTGAGTGCTCTGTTATTGCTGTTTAATAGGTTGCAATTAACTAACTCTAGGACTGTTAAACATGACGGCAAATGATACTTATTAGACGCTCTCTTAACTTATAATCCAGTTTAAGCCATAATATCTATTATACCTTATAGCCAAATAATACAATTATAGTTATCATCTGTTACAGAAAGACTTCACCGACGACTGTGTGTTCAACGAGAACATGGAGCTGCATAGCTACAACACCTATTCCTCCACATACAACTCGAATTCGAAGCGGGTCTTCTATTTGGCACTTAATCGCCATGGCGCTCCACGACGTACGCAAATTCCGGCCACCAGATCATTGGGGAAGCTAGCCACATATACAAATGCGATAACCGAGACGGTACCGCAGCACCGTGTGGAGGAGCTGATAGCCAAGAACTTTGGGGCCAATCGCGTCAAGCATGGCGTGCGCCAACTCTGTGATACCGGCAAGCCTCTGATCGAGCTCATCGATGCAGCCCACTTCAAGGCGCGGCCACACTGTGTACCCAATGCAAGTGGCAGTGGCATCAGCAGCAGCAGCAGCAGTAGTAGTAGCAGTAGTAGCAGTAGCAGTAGCAGTAGTAGTAGTAGCAGTAACGTTCCTGTGCCTGCGGCCAGCGCCAGCAGCCTGATTAGTATTAGTAACAGTAGTCAAAGCTTCAGCGGCCATATTAGCAGTAGCACTAGCAGTAACAGTAACAGTAACAGTAGCAGTAACACTAGTAGTAGCAGTAACAGTAACAGTAACAGTAGCAGTAACAGCAATCATCAGCAGCTGCACAAGAAACGAAAGAAGCAGCGCAAGTGCCGGCCACATGAGAATGAGGAGATACACAACTGCCACAAGCGACCTGGCACTGGTTCTGGTTCTGGAGCTGGCGCTGGAGCTCTGAAAAAGCGCGGCCCCAAAGCTCAACGCTGCAAGGAGCTGCGTGATCAAGCTGCTCTAACAGGTGCACCACCGCCGAATTGTGGCAAGAAAACAGGTGTGGCTGCCAAGCGACATGGTGGATCAGCAGCAGAAGTATCAGGTATAGCCAAAGGCGCTCAACAAAAGCCCAGAGGCCATCTGAACGGCAGGAAGATGCCGCCCAAGTTAGGCAAGCAGCACAACAACAACGTGGGTAACAAGAAGCAGCGAGGAGGCAACGCCAGGAAACGCAACGGCACCAAGAGGCAGCAACGTTTACTGGCGTCCAGCGCGTCCTCAACAACAACAACAACAACTACCACCATGGCAAGCAGTCTGGCCACGCCTGGTGAGATCAGCTGGGAGAGCAGCTCACCGATGCCAGCGCTGGCGCTCAGCGAGACGAGCGATCGTGTCGAGCGCAATGTGCACATGCCCATCACCAGCGAAGAGGAGGAGTTGGACGAGGATGAGGATGAGCCAGAGCACGACACGGCTGACTCGCAGGAAGACGCCAGCTATGAGGATGCAACGCTGGACGGGCATAGCCGCAATGCTGCTGCCGATGATTCTCTGTACTACGATCAACTTGATTTGTGAGTTTGCCCAAGACTATTCTAAATTTCAATTCTCTACTATTCGACTGTAACTTCTACTCTTTTCTTTCAAAATTACTTAACTTCATTAATTAAAAACTTTACAAAATTTAAATTATTATATTTGAAATATTACTTTTCTAATTGGCATTAACGTTATACATTATATTTCTCACATTTTGTACTGTTGCAAAATTTTGATATCTAATTTTGGTTGTTGTGTTTTTTATTTATTAATATTCGATTTATTTTTCCAAATTTATCTATCTTCATCTTTTGGTAATTTGTTCAAAACAATTTTTATTTCAATTATGTAATCTTTTTTGTTTTTTTTCAAAAACGTACAAAGTGTGGAAAGTTGATAATTGATTTGAATTTATCTCGATACAGTTTTAAGGCATTTAAATGCAATTGCAATTATCTATGGGCCCATATGTAAACCCAATCTACATATAAGAAATTGAAGACGATGAGAAAAATCTTGTAAAAAGTCTGGCTTGAGTATGCGATATTGTAATTTGCAAGTTTCAAGCACACACACATACATTACACATGTACACACACACACGCATCATTACTCTACACACATGTCACATGCGTCACACACGTCACATGCGTCACATTACTCTACCATAACCCATACGATACCAACGACTGTGGTTCAGAAAAGTATTTTTGATGCAGGTCATAGGTCACAAGAGATCTTATACCTATACAGCGTAAAGCAATGCAATCTTATAAAGAAGAATCAATCACAATCAATCCATATATTACGCCGGAGTCTCGAGTATTTTTAAGAATTTTCCCTTAACTAGCAACCAATTGGCATCGATCATCACGTATTGAATAAACTGCACGCCCATACTTCTACTTCTTCCTAACTATCAAATATAATTACCTAGCTAAATAATTGCATTAGATGCATAAATACTTCTACTGCGAAATAAATACTTGAGTCTCTGATAAATCTATCAAATGATAATATGAATAATACTCAAAAATACGACCACTTAACTCAAAAAAAACTCAACAAAAGCAATGCAAACTTGCAAAGAAAACGAAAGAAAAAAAGAAAATATATTCTGCTTATATCAATTGCTGTCAATAATTATTGGACAACAAGATAAAGAGTCTATATATATATATATATATATTTGTGTAAAATGTGTCAATTCGAATAGTTCGCATGTGAAATTTGATTTGTAAATATGTATTTACGCTTAAGATCCGTAAGATGAATAAATTCTTTTGTGGTATTGTATTTTGTACAACAAGCGTCGGAGTCGAACCTCGCTGCCTCTCAGTGCGTAGTATAAGCTGTAAATCAATTTAAAATGCAATTTTCTTTTCCAGAAGAAAATAAATTAATCATAAAAACTTAAAGCCATAATCGAAACAATGAAAGCCAACGACAAACGAAGCGAATTGAATGAAAGCAATCAAATATTGAGAGCATAAACTCACAAATCAAAAATTGTATTTTTATTTATAGTCTAAACTAACCTGTAATTAAATTTAATTTTAAAATTATGAAATGAAAATATGCGTGACATTATATGATATACATTTAATTTACGAATTATATAATTTATGGTATTTATTTATTATATTCACTTAAACAAATTATTTATAAGTTGCCTAAATTGTAGACTAACAAATTTCTAATTACTTATATAAATTTTATTCATTAAAAACTACAAGTTAAGCGAACGAAAGCGACGAAAACAGCATGAAAAACAAAATATTAAAACTAAAAAATAAAAATCTTAATTGAGAAAACTTAATACACAAAACTTCGTTTTTACAACCTTACGAGTATGGATTGAGAGCAATTAAAAATAATATCTTATTTTGCGGTAAGCGTGGCAAGAAATTAGCATTAAGAAATATATATATATATTTTTTTTAGTAGTTCAACCACTGATAAATCATTTATTTAGATGGTTATTGTTATTTGCATGGTTTTTAAAATTGCAGAAATTAAATCATTCGGCATTTTGCACGTTACACAACAAAATGAAATGCAAACTACAAAATTTCATTATTATATTCTGATTTTTGGCATGGTTTACTGTAATGCAATTCATTTATATGCCCTATATATATATATAATTAATCCCACCATTCCAATATCCCAGAATGTTTCCTAATAAGTTTTCCGTACATTTTACAGCCTCCAATTGTTAATTCTCCAGCTGCTGACTCTGTTCTGGATACAGAGGAGAAGTGCCACACTGTGAGGATTGGACCACCAGCGATCCGCACAAGCTATAGTTCCTGATCTTGTAGCAATAAGTTTTCAATTTGTACATACCTACATTACCTACATTACTATAGAACCTAGAAACATAGGCCAACTTTGTTTAGATTAAATGAATCTCTATAATTTATGACTGAAAAGTACGAAAAAAAACCCAAAAAAAAAAAAAAAAATGAGAAATAAATTACAGTATGCTTAAAACATTCTAAAAATATTAATGAGTTCTTAGTTTCTGTACTATTGCGATGGTATTTAAACGGTCTTTCAATATTTCATGCCCAAACCACTTAATTTGCTAAAAATTTATGCGATTTGTTTTCTTGGCTTCCCTAGTAAATCGCTCGACACCCCAAAGAGCGACGAAGATTCTTTGAATAAACAATCAGCGGGTGGTGGGCGTTTTGTTTGTTGTTATTTCTGATTAAGTTCTTAAGTTTCTATTTTCCAGTTATTTTCAGTATTTTTCTTCATTTCTTTTTGGTTTATGATGCACTTTTGATCGGCTGCTCGCTGTGTGTTGCGGTATATTTGTTGTTTGTTGTTTCTGTGGGCCATCTTTGTGCGATTGAGGTGTGTGGCACATATACGAGTAGTTTCTGGCGCCCAGGTGTTACACCAACTTGCTTGCAATTCGAACACCCACTATCAGCTGAATAGTATAGCACATCTCTATCTCTAACGTAATGTCAGCACGTGTGTCAACAGCAAAGATCATGCGCTGTGTGAGCGGTAGAGCGTTTTGTATGTGTTTGTAGCTGGCTGTAGAATTGTTACGCATACGCAGCGTGTGCAATAGTAATGGCCATAATTGAATAAATAGCCGTAGAATAGCAAAAACAACAATTTTCGCTCAAATTACGACTAGCATACCCATACCCATACAGTGGGAACTTTTGAGTACACCCCAACGAAAAAAAAAAGTCGCTCGGTCGATCGGGAACTGAGGAGACTCTGCACCCCAGACCCAGACCATGTGTGAGACAAGTCACGTAGGCCTTGAAATTATGACGATTGTCGTTGTTGGTGGTGGTGGTGGTGGTGCTGCTAGCTCATATTCCCACATTCGTTCATATTCATTCATTCAACACTGCTGAAATTTTCGCATGATCAGACGAAACACGAGGCTATAAGCAAATGGCAAACACAGCAGCCGACTAAAAGCTCTTGGGCACTTGGCAACAAACAAACTGTAATTTACTTACTCGTCCAACAAAGAGCGCGAGAGGTGACTGCTCGATACTCGTACTCGACATTCGACACGCATTCGTAACAGAAAGCCCTAACATCAGCATTGAGAATAAACTTTGATGACGTAGCAAACGTAGCGTTTGGCACGCGCGAATCCCGAGGGTGTCCCATGCAGGCCAACATACTCGTATGAGTATTTGCCGAAAGCTTATCGGGTGGGGACTGTGATGAACATAATGACGGCGAAGGTGGCGGCGCTTCCTCTCTCTTTGCCCTAGCTCACACAATCCCCTCTCCAACAAGCTGTGCACTGATATCACAGCTGTCAGCATTAATTGCGACAACTGATTAGAAGGTAGAAAGGTCCAAAAAAAATACCGAAAAGAAAATAAACAAATACAATAATGTAAATTACCGACTGGCGCTGCTGTCGTCGTTGTTTTTGTTTACCTTTCACATTTGCGTTAATCGCGTCAGCTGATCGTCATTGCCGTCCGACTTGATCCCTCTTCAATGTAGTCATTGCTATAATTCCTAGTTTCAGTTTTGCTGAATGGGTCACTGGACAACCTCAGAGTCGGTTATCTAAACCCAACTGCACTAGAGCCGAGTCGCGTGATGTTACTAATACATATATTTATATTCATTCATATTTTTCTGATTAGATAATTAATGAATCCTATTCGATCACTCTAAAAATAAATGAGTTAATTGAATGATTCGATATCGGAAGTGAAAGTTTAAGATATGTTTTATATTTACTATATATCTTTGATTTATACAGGTAACAAAAGTATTATATTTTATAGTAATTTTGACTTTGAATAAAAATTAAAAAAAAAACCAGTCTATGACTACTTTCATCCAAGCTTTTCTTCTCTCAAATATAAGAACTTATAACTTATGAGGGTAATTCTGTTTCGACGTTTCTTAGACAGTGTTTATAATTGCATACGTTTCTGTCCACGTCTGCAGTCAATTGTTTATATTTTTTTTTCAATTTCGCTTTGTACAAATTTATGGTCATTCGTATGTGAAAATACTCGTATTGCTTTGATTTCCAGCTTATGCATGGCTGTCTACGTGACGTATAGAGAATACACCGTTCCGACTGAATCACACACACACACACACACCACAGGTGTAGCGAAAATTTCGTATACCCCATTATTAGCGGGTTTACAAAGGCATATGCAATTCTTAAATGCCATTGCCAATGCCAATTGCTACAAGGTGAAACTTAAGTGGTTCCCAAAGATTAGATAGTTTCATTATAATTCGGAAGCACCCACTTAATTCTTAGCTCTGAGTGTTCCTTTCAAATGTCTGTCGAATTTGCATTCAATTGTTGATTAGGGGGAAAGTATGACGATATTTGTATAGTACTTTGATTTCTTGTATAGGACCATCGATGCAGAACGAAATATCTCGAATTAAGTATAATAAGGTGGTTTGGTAAGTATTTTCTATCATGACCAATAAGATGGATTATTTTCCATAATACGTTAAATTACAACTAGATAAACATGATTTTAGCACTTAAGCTAATACTTTGTCATTTTATTCTACAAGTCTCTTAAAATATTATGAATAGTGTTGCTAATTGAGCGTTAACTTGACGGCATTCCAGTTAAATTCAATTAAATAGAATGTAATCCACGCAACATGACGGAAATATCAGATCTTTTCGCTGAACTTGTACAGCCCCTTTGATGGCAGACAGTTTTGGTTGCATTTCTAGTTCACGGCCTGCATTTGCGTGAATATGATGAATATGCTTAATTGGATTAGCAGCGACTTCTGCCCTGGCTCCGTTTACTTTACCAATGGGTGCACAGCCGGGAAACAAGCTTAAGCTGAACCTGAAACCCGATTGCATGCTCGTAATATACCAGTTTAGGTTCCGGGGGTAGCGTGTGAAAGTCACCGTTTAGAACCATTGAAACATAGTTACAGACGAGCCAGCATAATCCACTTGAACATCTTTCATAAATAATTTGACAATGCCACTGCACAGCTGTCATGGCTACATGTATAGGTTGTCAATCAAAAGTAAATGAACACTTAACAGTATAAGTGTTAAATAAAAAGTTAACAAAAAAGTAACTTGGAGATGCGGGGCATCGATCCCCGTACCTCTCACATGCTAAGCGAGCGCTCTACCATCTGAGCTACATCCCCGTATGAAAACTTACTAGGGAAGTTGCAACTTAAATGCTTTTACACTATACACATAACCGATTCGTAGCTTAACGGTGAAAAGGGCACATATGCGCTGAAAGCTTTTTCTAAAAGCTTGTTTGTGCTTTAATATATGTGGAGTGGTAAACAATATGTAAAGTATATTTTGTAAATTTATTTTTGTAAATTTATTTTAGCATCCTAATCAAATACAGTTAATAAAAAAATTAGTAAACAGAATTATAATAGATTAATTTCACATAAAACTTAACAAAATAAAAAGAAATCGATTGTTCCCGCCCGGGTTCGAACCGGGGACCTTGTGCGTGTGAAGCACACGTGATAACCACTACACTACGGAAACCTGTGACCAAGGACTAGCCAATTGACATCTACTTTCTGCAGTGATTAAAGCCTTATTATTCAGGATAATGATCAGGCTTAGAGTAATTTCTGAATTTTACTGTTTTGAACACCGTGAACAAACTATGGCAGTTTTATTTTATGTTTTAATTTTCTATATTTATATGGTTTTGTTTGAATTATTGTTACTTTTTAAATGATCTAAATATATTTGTATGTTTGAATAAAAAAAAAATAATTTATAGTTTATTGTTACTTTCTAAAATGTAACACTAATAAATGAAGCATTCTACTTCCTTTATGGGTGGCATACGCTAAGAACGCTGTTTAATAAAACAACCTGGACAATAAATAAGAGCTATAAATGCGTCAGGAATGGAGTCATGCAGTTGCTGACATTGGCGGGTCGTTAAACAGTGGAAATCAGTGCGTGCCAAGGGTTGAATGTTTAAAAATATAACACATCTAAATGATCGTAAAACAAGGCCAATTAAAAGCGTATAAAACTACCTGACGGCGGACGAATACGGGATTGTTTATATATATACATATGTATATGTATGATTTAATTGTGAGAGATGCACTAGTAAGTTGGCATTAAACCGGCTTCTACACGCATGAACTTGACTTTTACCTATGCAAAAAATAATTTCATGAAAGAAAAGATAAAAAAGAAAATCAGATTGTTCCCGCCCGGGTTCGAACCGGGGACCTTGTGCGTGTGAAGCACACGTGATAACCGCTACACTACGGAAACACATGACTTCTTATCCACCTAAAACTCAACTCGTAACTTGCCATACAGCGAAGCCAACATTGCATAGACAGGGAAAACGATTCACTTTTTCCTGGATGCAATTAATCAGTGTTTAATTTGCATATTCCCCAAATAGGAAAATTAATGACAACGTTAATAGACGCAAGATTTATTTATGGGTATTGCGATAAGCGAGTAAAAGTGTTTGTGCTAGCTAGCCTGCTAGACAGGCAGGCAGCCAACATACCATTAGTTCTTGGTCTTGTATTCAAGGTCTTTGAACCTGAACCATAAAACAGCAATGCAGATCAGCCTAACACGAAAAGGAAGCATGTAGCGGGTATATATGCATGTTACTCATTGAACGATACTCAAACAAATGATAGGTAATTTGTTATTGTATAAAATTACACTCTTAATTCCTATTATGTTACACTGTCGGTAAAAAAGTAGTAAGAGCTGCCATCTCGTTTGCGATACAAGAAGAGTATATCGAAAAATTATCGATTTATTCTATATGCCAACAATCGTTGCTTAGTGGCCAATTTGTAAATTGCAGTGCCAAAAATATTGTTTCGTCTGCAAGTTGTGTTGGTAATATTATATTTTAATAAAATTGCAAACATTATTAAATGCTCTAAATTTAGTTCACCACACTCTGAATATTAATTGGTGTTAATCAAATTTTGGTGTTCTGATCAGCGAATAAAAGAAATGGCCAGTAAAGGGTTTAAATCATTAACTATGGAGCGTCAATTAATTTGTTTTATTAAAGTGCCATTGCCCCATTTACCACTTATTGATAGCCGTTTTATGGACCGGCTTATCGTCGCGTCGCTACACAGTTTCAGCTTAAGGCCCACCCAAAATTCAAGGGCACTAAGCCGCTTACTGCCAAAGAAGGAAAGGCTCTATCAAGTCTCTCGGATTGCGTGCGTGCGACGCACACATTGAAACATACCCGTAAGAAAAAAGAGGTAAAAACAGTCTTGAACAAAATGTGTATGCAATTAGTAGGTGGCTTTTTGCCAAAATTGATTGCAAATTGGCGGCTGATAAGGGAAATGATTTGGAATTGAAATTCTAAAGTGGATGTGGACACCCGCAATAGGTTCAACTGGCTGCCAAATGGCGATACAAGTGACAAGTGAACATGGAAAACTAATTTATATGGCGCATGCGACAGGAAATGCGCCGACTTTAATTGCGTCTGAGACTTAGAATTCTTCTGTAAGTTGAATTCTTTGGTATGCAATGCCGTCTCAATGAAAGTTAAAACGACACCATGGCACATGTTTCTGGGGTAGACCTTGACCGCGTCCGATCTGTTCTGATCCAACGGTAATACGAAACCGCTAAAATACATACTCGTACTTATAACAGCCAAGTGATTGCTGTTCGCTAACAACATTTTGCTCTTAACAAGTTTTTAGGGGGCCTGCAGGCAAGCAACGTGTTAAGAATTGTGTCTATCGCTATAATCTGTGATATGAGCAACAAGCCAGCCGGTTTCATCTTGACCAGCGGGCATCCGCATATCACTTGTATCACTTGTGCCCTGTTGTAGCTGATGTTGCTGTTGCTCTTGCTGTTTCTGTTGCCTTTGCTGCATTATTGACCAAGTTATGCTACAGCAATGTGTCATGTTGGCCCGCCGGCAACACAAACTTACGCATATATACACATGTGGCAGCAACATCTTGGCAATATGTTGCCAGCTATTTGGCTGCCTCTCTCCATATTTCACACCTCCCACAACGGGGCGGCACGCTGCAGGCGCCAGGCGAACCAAAACAGCTGGCCAGGCGCATGAGCCAGTGCATCTAGTCGGTTACTGTGGCCCATCAGCAGCCACATCGATCTTCATTGGGTCGCTTTCTGGTGAGTGTCTCTGGTGTCTCTGTCTCTCTGGCCTGCTAGCATCTTCATCTTTATTAATCGCTACATTTATTTGATTATCTTGCAACAAGAAGATCAGCAGCAACAGCAACAGCAGCAACTCCTTATTGAAGTCAAATTCTCGGTGAGATTTATGCCTTGGCCATGTTATTTACGCGCTAATCATGCAACACTTTTCATTTTGACACGTTCGGGCGGCTCATATAAAAGCACCGCCAGCGGTAATTATGTAAATTTTTTGTTGTTGCTCTTGTTTCCTTACATTGACCATGGCCGGGGGCTGCCATTTTATGATCTATGCTGGCCGATTCGTGCTTAGAAATGAACACAAATTGATAAAAGCAAGAGCAAAAGCAAAAGCAGCTGAGGCAACGACTTTGGACTCTATTTTTATAGCCTAGCACGATCAATCGATTGCCCCGATCCACCGATTCCCCCCCTTTGTTTTCACTAACAAACACGTCGCTAACATAAATTAACCAGCTCGAACCCAGAGCAGTGCCCAGTCAAGACGTAAGGATTCCAGACCGCAGTACCGCTCTGAAATTCCAGGGAAACACAGCGGCCTCTGCGCGTGTTTTGACACCAAACATCCGCCCAAAGCCGAAGTCGTATTAGTCGTATAAGCATTTTGGAGACAGACTACGGGGGTACGGGTTATACTCCTATATCGCATAGGGGGTACTCACAGTGCTTAAGACGTTGATCTTGTTAGCCGTTGCCGCTCATGCGCATGACTGCAATTTAAGCGCCATAAATTGTGTTCTCAACGTTTTTACGCTCCTTCCATGTCGATGGCAATGTGTCAAACTTTGTTAGGCGATTGACTATAGGGTATATTAAAGTATATTATTTCTCTTCTTAATTACATTTAAACATATTAGTTGCACTTAAATTTATGAACTATCAAAATTTAAAATGCCAAACGAAGACAAGCAATTTAGTGCATTAATCACATCCAATTTTAGTTGTTATTGAATAACGCATACAATCCGCTTCTTATTTAGGAAATCAGTTTAGTATTACCTTCTTTTAAATTGTGTTTCCTCATTGCAGTATAGCCTGAGACATTGTTTGAAACGTAATTTAATGCAATGTACGGAATACGATCAGTTTTCTTACCATTAAAACGACTTCCCAATATCCGTCCGTATTTCCCCCAGTTAAGACAATTGTACACGTTGAATCCAATAAGAAGAGTCACATGGAAAAATGAGGATCTTACACAGTTGGTTAAGTGTTCGAACAGTTTTTCACACAAATGCGCCATTATATTATTTATATACATATATTTTTCAATTTTCTGTTAAAAATCGTAATACAAACTGACACCTTTAGCCTCGGTATGCCAGTTATTTGGATTGTATCGGATTTAAAAAAATTTTGAATCGAATATGCATGAAAACAATTATAGGATATCTTATAGCCGATCTTCAGTCTTTAGTTTCGCATGTTCGATTTCCTTTTCACTGCGTGTTGTTTTTCCTGCCCTGCACTTTCGATAATGAGACGCTGCTGCATTAGATGACTTAATAGGATCTCTCTTGTGCATGGTTAAGGTTGAGCTATGTCGGATCTTAAGTGGATTTGAGTGGAACCATATCGTGACAGTAGTGAAAAGGGGAAGCCAACTGCAGGGGGTCCATTGTTGTGACATATGCAAATGGTAAGACTAATTAAACAATCCTTCAAAATGCAAAGTCGACAGCCATAAATAAGCTGTGTATAGTATATATAATCGCAATAACAACTTTTATATAATGCTTGCGAGGGCAAAAGCATTTTCTAAACGATTTAAGGTGATAATTACTGGTACACCCCCCAATGCCTCGTATAATTATACTACGGCAGCTGTTTTCATGTATGTAACTGACAAACTGGTCGACAGTTGCTAATAAATTAATCAGTAACAGTAACAGTATAAATCAGAGATATGTGGAGATATGGGGATCAGAAATCATTGGGGCAATCGTATAAAAATCGTAGGCATTTAATTGCACATAGACACATTATTATAAGTGGCGTTACTGACAAATGATAATTGGTATTTGCATGACAATTAGAATCGCTGTCTTGCCCATGATCGAGCCAAGTTACTATGGCTCCTAGTCAAGTTAGCCACATTCAAGTTGGCCAACCGACGTGGCCAGGCGCCAGGCAGCTTTGAAATGTTGCCCCAATGCTGCCGCTCTGAGACTAATGCCATTGGCTACGCCTTGCACTTCCTGCATATTTGATACGCCTGAGCAGGCAGCCACATACCATGATGATCATCATTATCATTACCAACATAATTATCCTCAAGGTGGCATGATCAATGACATCTATACACACATACAAATATTCGTCTTAGTGCCCAAAATATCTACTCGCTTGTATTTGTGTATTCCATAAGATTTAAGGCGATCGTATTTCATGAACTTGACATTGAAAACAACAAAAACTCTGGTTGACTGTCAATCAGCTTAAGAGCAGCGATCATTATCAACGATCCTTATGATCGTTCTGCAGCCGAAAATAAAGTAATTTTTGGTCTTAAGTATCTGTTAATTGTTGCTGCATCAGGCGTATCCAAACATTCAGTTTATTTTTGGGATTACACCCAAGCGATGCCCATGATTCACTTTGGTGCCGGCTGGTAGGATGCCAGACCACATCGTCCTAAGAGCCAGAGGCAGACGCAAAGTATCCAATTGCAATGCTGACAAGATCACGTACAAAGTGCAACTTGGCTGTCAATCAAATGTTATATACCTTATGGACTAAAGTTCAGAAAAAGAGAGCGAGAGGGGCCTCTAACTAAATTCAGAGGTTAAAGGGTTGTTAACCTGGAATGCGGCTAATTGGAGCAGAGAGGGTTGCAAGATTAGTTCGTTGGAAAGGAAAGTATAATTTGACTGTAAATATAAAGTAAGAAAGTAAACTGAGGCTTAAATTTATTCCAATATACTTAAATATTACATATACCAGCTATGCAGGATCTGAGTAAGCGATAATAGTTTTTAGACGATACTTGGTGCCTTTTTATTTATTTATTTAAAAAAAAAATATATATATATCTGGTAGTATTCAAGACTAAACATTGATTAAAAGTGATCCAAGAATTGTTGCATGAATTTGGAAACTTCAGAAAAACCCAATCAGATCAATAAGTGTTAATATAATATGTTATTATTATAAATAAGTGATATAAGTGTTAAAAAAAAGCAGAGGATAGAAGGAAAGAGACGAGTACAATAGAAATTTAAGGATACAAATATTGTTTAGCTAGAAAGAAGGTTAACTATTTCTACTAAGATATAGAAAATTATATAAGATTTAAAGTAAGAAAGATAAAATTCATTTGGAAAAATATTGTATACATAGATTGTTATACTTTATACATAAAGAGCTAATCAGCTGTGAACCAAGGAAGGGAAACTGGAATATGATTCCTAGTATCCCGACGAGCAGTAAAATTGAGACGATCTAATAGAAAAGAAGAGTCTATTGCCAATAGTCTATTTATATAGAAAAACGATACCAAGAGTTTTTCTATGATTCTTTAATGACGAAAGATGTAGAAGAAGAAGCCAACTAGAGTATAATGGTAGACGAAGATTGGAGTTCCAGTTTAGTCCATGTAAAGCGACTTAAACATATTGCTCCTGAAGGATTCAATTCGATCCTGGGTAGCATTATATTGTGGCCGCCAGACGCACGATCAGTATAGAAATATAAAGGATTTTTGTGGTAAAAGGAACATTGAGTTCCTTTGATCAACGTTTAATAAATCCAAGTACTCCTTTGGCTTCATTTGTGATGCTGGAGATATGCAAATTGAAATTTAAAGAACAATCAAATAAGACACCCAAGTATTTTGGGTCTAGTGCGACTGAAAGCCATTTGCACTTTTAAGATGCAACCTTAGCACATAAGATCTTGGATAAAATCTAGATAAAATGTATGCTCTCTGACTATTATATATGATATATATAGAGTTTTCCAACTAGGACTTAAAAACTTTTATTTTTAAATAAACCATTTGAGATATTTCCAAAACGTTGTCAATTCCTTATTGGAAATCCTTTTATTTGAAGATATTAATTAGATATACATGCTAAAAGATTTCTTGAACTCAATCTACGTACTTCAATAATGTGCTTAAATAATCATGTTACTTGGTTATATTCTATATGGTATATAGTAGGTACCAGTAATCTCATTTTGGTCCTCAATTATTTATGTACAATTCAAGATATATTTACCAACTCTGAAAGATCTCATGGACGATAAAATAGTTTAGGCTCAGTTTCTTGCACTCCACCAACAACTTAAATGAAAAGTTATATTTATTTTAAAATTGGTTGGTTTATTATGCTAGATTATCCTTCGGAATTTCTCGTGCCACCCTCGGTCTATAGTCGTACCCACGTGGTTACATATTGCCACTGGTAGCTTATCATTTTTAGATAAGCTGTCGATAATGCGAAAAACGAAGCCAAAATGAATATTTTCGACTATCTTAACCAAGTTTTTTTCGGCTTCTTTATTACCGATGCGTTTAATATTTTTGTCCCCTCTTTCTGTGGCAGTTAACAGCAATTAATCAATCAGTTGTACATAAATACTGGAATTTGTGAGTCACCTTATAGCTAAATTCCTAATGCTAAGAGCTAAGCCTCATTGTGAAAGTAGTTGCTAGCGGCCGTTGCGATTGTCGGACCACTTCTTTCCCAGTGCCTGATCTCGTGCCTGCTGGCGTAGGACTTTGCCGCTACCCGTTTTGGGCAGTTCGTCTAGAAAGAAGACCCCGCAATGGAGCTGCTTGTGAGTGACCACCAAGCGCTTGGCTACGTACTCAACAATTTCCATTTCGCTTAGGCGACTGCCTGGGATCTTGACTACAGCGGCGGCAGCAGGATCACCATCGACGTCATTCCAGAGGCCAAATACGCAGGCTTCTATGACATCGGGTAGCTCGGCAATGACCTGTTCCAGCTCATGAGGGCAGTATTGGATGCCATGGAAGCGCAGCATGTCCCGTTTACGTTCCACAATATGCAAGAAGTTCTCGTTGTCAAAGTAGCCCATGTCGCCAGTGTGGAACCAGCCCTGATAGTCCTGCATGCGCTTTGATTCGTTTGGATTGCCATAATAGCCGTTCCACACTTTAGAATTGTGCACCAGAATCTCACCCGTTTCACCATGGCCAAGACTACGTCCGGCATCGTCTAAAATTTTCACCTTTACGCCCGGTACAATCTTTCCGACGGATGAGGGTTTCGCCACGCCCATGTTGGCCGCTACGCCGCCACATTCGGTCATCGCATAGCCATACGATATTTGCCCATTCAGAAGATTATCCTGCAGATTGAGCAGGTTGGCCACATAGCAATTTCCACCACCGATGCTAACGAACCGTACGCTAGCTAATCTCTGTTTACTCAGTGTGGGTGCCTTGAGCAACGACGCCACCTGCTGTGGAGCCAGGGTCAACAGAGTGACCTTGTACCTTTCGATAAGTTGGAGCAAATATTCTGGAGTGTAGGCACGATCAGTGATGATGCGCGTAGATCCATGACAGCAGCTGAAGAGCATGTTAAACAGACCCGGAGCCCAATCAATGGTGCTGAATGAGAGCATCACATCCTGACCAGTAACAAATCTGTAGAATATCAGAAATATAATTAAATATTGGTTTCTATAGATTAATAATGCACGTCTTACCCAAAATCAAAGAGGCATGCAGAGTTTGATATACAAACAGCTTTGGGAAGACTCGTGGTGCCAGAGGTGCAGAGTATAGCCACAGTTTGATCTCCACCCAGCATCAGTGGCTCAGGTCTGAAAGCCATAAGTTAAGCAGGTGAACTAGCGGATAGGAAACTTGACTTGGAACTCACATATAATACAGTTCTGTCTTGGTTGGCTCCAGCAGATCCTCAATGCGTGGCAGCTGCATCCGATGATCCTTGAGCGTATACACCGGAGCCTTAAGCATTTTGGCAATAGCACTAAGTCTTTCGAAGATGAAACCATCGCAGAAGATAATGCGAGGACGCGTTATGCAAAACAAATGCTTAAATGTGGCCTCATCATGCCAGGGACTAACGGCATGAAAGGGTGTCCCGTTGAGCAGACAACCCAGGACCAATGGCATCAGATATGTGGTGTTAGTTCCAGCTATGCCAACCACATCATCCTGTCTTAGATTCATGGCCTTTAGCTGCTGGGCAATGCGTATGGCAAAGGTGATGGCCTCGCCATTTGTCAAGGCTGTTCCCTCCGTATCTGAAATCTTTAACAAAAGTTTGATTATTATTATTCCGTTTCATTGGGTACTCGATAAACTTTTAGTAATTGGACTTGTTTATCAAACCTGGCATAGGCTCGCTGGGTGATTCCGCATAAAGGCAAACAGTATTTTGCCCATCGAGCAGTCGGAGTCAAAGAAATGCGCCGGCCTTGGACCACTCCAAACTTTTGTATATTTATCGAACTGCGTGTTGGCGCCTTCCATGTTGTTAACTGATAAGAAGCGTCGATTTGTGCGGGTCCAAGCGTCGGGCAAGTCGTTCGGCAACTGACGACTGATATGTGGCCAACACCTGGGCCTCAGCCAGTCCAGCCCTCTTATCAGTTAACCGCAACCTTTTCAAACGGTTATTATCGTCAAAAAAGCTCCAGAGATAAGCAATAATAAAGATAAGCCCAACTAAAAGCTGAACATGTCTGTCCAGCTGATAGCAAGGGACGCTAAATGAAAGATATTGCGTTGGCCTTGACTTGATTTGGGTTGAGCTACCTCTTAACTCTAATTGATAATTGAGTTTAATTTGATTAAAGATCAAGTTTAGTACCATTGAATACCAAATGATAAAACTGTAAAATAAACTTACAATTTTCATTCAATCTATAATAAATAACTAAAAAAGGGAAAACACTACTTCCAGTTTGAGCATAACACAGCAACAGCTGCAGAGTTTAAATTGATTGTCAGGTGGGAATAGGAAAAGCTAATTCCAATAAAAATTGACCCAACGGATAACAAAGTATTGATACCAAATCGCCAAATTTATTTACGTACTGCTTGTCGTTAAAGCAGGAAACGCTTTACTCAATAAAGCAGTATATGCAAGCAGTTTTTCCATTTCGCTGGTAGTTACAATAAAATCCGCTGCCATTTAATGGCGCCACAGCGGCACTGCAATAATAAACTGAGAACAATGATAAAATCTCTCTCAAATCAAAAATTGGGCAAAATAAAATAATATTATGCTGAACGTAAGTAAAAAAATTAATGTTTGCAGTAGAATAAAGAGGGATATTCCATCTGCCATAATGCTGAGAACTTTCCCGGTTGCCCAGGAAACCAAAGCGAATGATAGCATGGTAAATCATATATCACCAATAGACATAAAGAGTCAAACCTTGAGAGCTTGCAGATTGCGTTTGAGAAAACATTAATGGATGATAAATAACAATAGTAAACTACCCCTAATTAACCAACAAATCATAACACCAATTTGGCTTTATGGAATCTAAATTTGGGGTGTGGTCGCCAAAACTAACAGGATCCAGACCCTACAGAATAAAGCAACACTCCTCATAGCAGGTTGCAAATGGTACGTCCGGTACTCCACACTACATGGACATCTGAATCTGGCTACTGTTGAGACCCAGATCAACATTTTAAGAAGTACATAAAATACCAGACTGTTGGCTCAGTCGAACCTGCTGGCCCAACAGCTTGCCAACGACGAGACAATAAGTCGGCTTAAGCAAAAACAACCCACCGCGTTAAATATTATATATAAACTTAAAACGTTTAATGGTTTAAAGAATTTGGAGCTCTTATTACAATTAATATATAAACATATATATTTGACATGTACACAAATATCTGTGCTTACTATAAAAACTTTATTTATCATATTTCCTTTTCGAATTTTATAGCATCTCAATAGCATACCTTATATTACAATGTTTCAGCGCGTATTATGTTTGGGCGATTGGAATCGAATAACAAACAAAAATATTAGATGTTGTGAAGAACTTTTTTTTATTTGCAACAATCGGGTATGTTCAACATGTTTCTACAATAATATCACTATATTTGGTATGTTTATAAATTCTTGAACTCAATTTAAATCTTAACTTATTTTCTTCAACTCCAGAAATAAGGCCTTTGTGGCAATGCGGTTTGTTTTGCCATTGGGACTTCTTTTCAAATCGTCTACAATAATGGCACCCCCATTCAATTGCTTGTATTTGGTCCTGATGTGCTGTTCTACGTAGTCCACCACATCCTGGGCGGTTATCTTAGAGCCTGACTTTGGAACAATAGCAGCGGCAGCCTCGTCTCCAACGAAATCGTTCCAAATGCCAAAGACGCAGACTTCTGATACTCCTGGCATCTGGGAAATTACCTCTTCTATTTCGTGTGGATAATACATGATATTTTGGTATTTAAGCATGTCTTTTTTCCGCTCCACAATATAGAGAAAGCCATCGTCATCCATATAGCCAATGTCACCAGAATGAAACCACAGTTCCGCATCCCGTATCTTCTGTGATTCCTCTGGGTTGTTGTAATATCCTGCCCAATACTGACCACTATAAACACACACCTCACCCACCTCGTTTGGACCTACGGTCTCCCCTTGGTCGTTGAGTATCTTCAGCTTGTAACCATCCGCCAAACGGCCAACCGAGTTGGGCTTCTCATCAAAATTTGAATTCTTCGACAACATACTACCCAACTCTGTAAAGCCGTAAGCATAGTACAGACAATCGCAGCGTAGACGATTTCGTATGCGATTCTGCACCTCCAAAGAGCAACGTCCACCTCCGTACGTATAAAACTTCAGGCTGTTGAGGTTGCATTCTTCAAACTCAGGGCAATTGGCTACCATCGCCATGTGTGAAGGTGCCTGCAGCAGCCATGTGACTTTGTATTCCTCAATGATACGCAGCAGACGCGCAGGATCAAAAGGATTGTCAGCTACAATCCTCTTGGTGCTGTATACACCCGAAGTAATCGTTGTAATAAGTCCCGTGACCCAGTCCAAGGTGCTGTGTGTATACTGCACGTCATCGATAGTTAAATATCTAATGTGGTTAGATACATGTTAGATACATTGAATCAGAAATTGTTGGGTTTACTTACGAGTTAACGTTCAAAATCTTTTGACTGTTTTGGATGGTCACTGCCTTAGGTATTCCCGTTGTGCCCGAGGAGCAGAGAATAGCCAGTGTTTGATCATTGCCCTTCTCCAAGCGAGCAGGCGCAAAGTCTATATCCACAGGTGTGCTTAAAACCTCGTCAATGCTGATCGATCCACTTTGATGATTACGCATCGTAATGATCTGTACATTTAACTTCGTCGTGGTTGACTTTATTTTCGCATAGTCCTCCCCATCGCAGAATATCAGAGTAGGCTTTGTAATATCAAAGAGCTTCTCAATGGTCGCCTCCTCATAGGATATATTGAGGGAGTGAAAGGCAATGCCGTTGAAGAAGCATCCATATGCCACAGCAAATATGTGCGTCGTATTCCTGGCAATAATCCCAACAATATCCGACTGGCCCATGCCTAGAGATCGCATATAGCTGGCGACGCGCATGGAGTTCAAGTGGAGCTCCTCCCGAGTCAAGACGGTGTTTTCAGTGACCGAAATCTGTTTGGGTAATAATATTTAAGAGCTGCTATTGCGTAAGGAATAGGCAGACTTACTTGAGCTATGAGCTTCGGGTGACGTCGCATTTCATGGAAAATAATCTCGCCTATTGAAAGATCCCGTGAGAAATATTCTCGAGTCTTCTTGCCGCTCCATATTCTTCGCTCTGCATCGTAAGTGTTCTCCGACATTCCGAATGCTGCCAGTTGATTTTACTTAATGTTGAGTCGAACCCGTTTCCCACTGACTTTTATAGTCGTAGGTAGCGTACTTGCAATTTTGAGATATCAGATTTGCAAGTACTGTTCTCCAATTTAAGCAAATTGTAAACACTGCTCAATGGCAAGTGGTTGTAATGCAATTCTATGTATAAGTATAAGTACATACTATATACGTGTGTGCGTGTGTATACCCGTACTTGTGTTATTAATACCACTTATTTATACAAGTGTGTTTTTATTTTATATGCTCTCGACTACTATTCAACTTTTTGCTTAGCCGGCTCAGTCGTAAGTGAATGACTGCGTGATTTGTGCGATCTTCTATCTAATCAGTGGGTAATATGTAAATAGTGCATTCAGGGGCTATGTATATATAGATAAATCCATCACAATATGGGAGTGATCTACAAAACAAACGATAAACAGTAATCAAATCTCATCGACTGTGTCTCTAGATAGCAATCCTGTGAGGCAGGAGTCTTTGACCTGAGGTTGACTTTTGAAGAGGTAATTTTATCGTCATTTCATTGGCACATTCCGCTCTGTTGTACTGGCAATAATATATATATTAATAATTTTATTTATTTACATTAACCGTATCTTATTTAATGCTGTATCATCTCGATTGCTTTGCGAAAGATATCGTAAAAATCGCGTAACTTTTCATGCTAACCATTAAGTATACGACTTTGTTGTTATTTCGGTTTTGTTTTGTTTTTTTTATTCATATACTATACATTATATTAGCATTGTTATGGGAAACTCTATGAGTCAGTTGGCTCCACTTGCTGCGTTGCCCTTAGATAAGCGGCTTTGACAGCCTGGCGATTCACCTTGCCATTGGCGCTCTTCTGTAGCTGTTGCACAATCTGTGCACCGCCATTTAGTTGTTTGTAGTTGATGCCAATGTTTTGGGCCACAAACTGTATCACCTGAGCGGAGTCCAGGTAACTATTTGGCTTGGGCACAACCGAAGCAGCAGCAGCATCACCTTCTGTTTCGTTCCAAATGCCAAAGACACAAACCTCAGCGACTTCAGGCATTTGTGCTATAACTTCCTCGATTTCATGTGGATAGTACATCATGCCATAAAATTTGAGCATATCCTTTTTGCGTTCCACTATGTGCAGATAGTTGTCATCATCAAAGTAGCCTATATCTCCGGTGTGGAGCCAACCATCAGAGTCCTGCATCTCAGCCGTAGCACTCACATTGCCATAGTAGCCGCTCCAGTGGGCTCCATTATGACAATAGAGTTCACCAAGCTCTTTGGATCCCATTGATTCCCCGGCAGCATTCACCACCCGCATGCGAATATTGCGCACTAGACGACCCACTGAAGTTGGCTTAGTGTGGGTGTAGTAGTTACAGGAAGCGAGGGTGCCCAGCTCCGTCAGACCGTAGACATTGCGCAAAATGCCCTCTGCACGGAGATAGCCTTGCATCTTCTTCAAAGTCGCGACTAGGGTGTGACCCCCACCAAACAAAAGATGCTCCAGACTGCGCAGTTGATTGGCATTGACTTCAGGACTATTGGCAAGCATAGCTATATGTGAGGCGGCCAGAACAGACCAGGTAATACCTTGCTGTTCACACATCGTCAGGAAGAGGGCGGGGCTGAAGGGCTCCTTTGAAATAAGACGCACAGTGCCGTAAACTCCAGCGGTCACCAAACTGATCAGACCTGTTATCCAGTCCAGCGTGCTAGGTGCATATTGAACATCACCAGGACCAAGGTAGCTGGTGAACATTGGATGTTAGCGGTTAGCGAATAGAAATGGATTCAAATTTACCTTTGTGATTCGAAGATCGTGTGGCTGTTTGAAATAGTAACTGCCTTTGGCGTGCCCGTTGTACCGGAGGAGCAGAGTATGGCCAATATGCGATCAATGCCTCGTTTAAATTTTTGGGGCTTGTAATCCTCTTGCAGAGGTGACTGAAGTAGCTCTTGGATGCTGGTAACATTTCCTGCACGAACATGTCCATGGATTATTAAAATCTGTGCTCCCATTGACGTTGCTATAGTTTTCATCTTCTTATAATCCTGATCGTCACAGCAGATGATTCGTGGCTTCGTTATGCCAAAGAGACTGCGAATGGTGTGCTCCTCTGAGTTGGGGTTGACGGTGTGGAAGGGTGTACCATTAAACATACAGCCATAGGCCAATGCAGCCAGATGAGTTGTATTCCTAGCTATTATGCCTACTATATTTGATTCCTCTTTGAATCCCCGCTGCTGTAGGTACACACCTACCTTGGCCGCATTGTGAAGCATTTGGCCACGGGTCAGGCGTGTGCCTTCGGTGTTCGAGATCTGGAAAACTCGCTGGGGCTTACATTGCAGTTGCCTGAATATGATTTGTCCTACGGTCAGGTCAATGTTGTAGTAGCTTTGCTCACATTCGCCAGACCAGATTTTTAGCTCGGCGTTGTAACTGGTCGTTGGGTTTCCGTTTAGATCCAGCATTGTGGTGCAACTAATATGTCTCGAGCTGCTGATCACTCGTATTTAACGGTCAGCAGTTCTACTTTTCAGTGTGTCACATAACCTCTAAAATACTTGTGAATTACAAAAAGCTGCACGCAATTCCAATTGCAAACACGCAACATCTACACGATTCTATGATTACCGGAACGATACATTCCCCAAAACTTACCCGACAAAATAGCGACAAAAGTGTCTGTAGTTGCCTCATCTCGTGTCCTCACCTATTTGTAGTTATTCCTTATTTATGACATGCCATTTTCGGTGTGCGGTGTGGGGGTTGCTAAATACATATAACGATCTACAACTTGTCATAAATTGCATTGATCGGTAATCGTCATTGATTAGATTGGCGTTCTAAACAACTTCCTCGAATAAAAGTTATATTTATGATCCAGAAATTTTCGCAATTTGCGTTTAAATATTTTCATAATAATTTCTGAATTACAAATTATTATGAACTATTAAATTGTACTTTTAAACTGATTGCAAAGGCTTTCAGCTTTCTAAGATAATTAGAACATCCACAACCTAGTTAGAAGTCCTAGGACCAACGTCGAGATGTCTGAATTACTCTATTTTGACTATTTAGTCAATTCGTCCGCATGATATTTCAATTAACTTTTGAATATGGTCTTTGACAGCTGTCAATAGCTGACAGCTATAGTTGAACTGCTTGGTATAAACAACTCAAGCAAGCAGTTCTCACCTTACCGATGTTGCCGTGAGCCGTTTTGCACTGTTAAGTGGCAGTTATGTTAAGGAAACTTTAACGGACATTATATTTAAATGCAATTATGAGCATATGGACTCAAATCCTTTTTTCTGTTATCTCAAATATCCTGATTTGTCTTGGAAAAATATCAAAGAATTATTCCCTTAACAAGTGAGAGCTTTTGAGAAGAGACTTGTAAAAGTAAATTCGCATTCATATACGATAGAATGCAATCTAATAAGAAAATTTTAAACGTTGTAAGTTGACAATAAGCTAGTGAAAAATAGTAACCAACAAAAAATTTAAAAATCATTCATAAACTGGTTTTCCGTAAAGGAACATTATGTAAGCTTGTTTACGGTAAATGATTTTTTATTTAAAAGAAAAGAGAATTGTTGTTGTTGTCTGTTATTGTTTGGGCACATATCAACGATTCTAAGGAGGAACATTATTTTCCCAACTATTGAGCTATTAGATACAACCTAAAATAATTAAGAAAGAAACCATAAGTATACATTTTTAATTGGGGTTTTTATTCAAACATGCCTTGTGTATTTTCTTATTAGTTTTTTTGTTTCATTTCATTTATAAACATTTTACAAACATTCTTATTGGGGGTTTTACACAATTGATTTTTTTTTTATTTGGGTGACGGGAGTACAACAATTATTTCAACTATTCTGTATAACTATTTTACTAAATTTCACTTATGTATTAAAATTTTATGCCGCTTCAGTCGGCCTTTGTTTTTAATATTTTTTTTTGGTTTTTTTTGCATAATTTTTAATTAGTTTCTAGTTGTTGGCGACCATTGGGTATGTTTTTTTCAAGAGCAAACTGTTCTTTGAATATAATTTCAAACGCGTGATCTTAAGTATATTTAGAATATGTGGTTGCTTTTGGGTGATTTTTAGTTAAATTTTTGCTAATTTGATAATTTACTTTTTGTGTGTGTCCACTTAGCTCTATAAAGTAAGGGGATTTTCGGTGTATTTCTGAATGTGTTCGATTTTAAATGGCTTTTATTTACATTTTAATATGTGTTTTCTTTTATGTGTTTTTTTTTTTTTTTTTGGAAATTATATCGTAATTTGTGATTTAAATACTTTGAAATGGGCAGAAATGCGGACCCGTTTTTGCTTGAAGATATGTGTTATGATTTATAATTTTTATTTCCCTTTTTTTTAAGATACGACCTCTCAATTTGTGCAAGTTTATTTTCTTTATAGTAAGATCTTTGTGGCTGAAACACTAACAGTGAAGTGAGTGGATGTGAATTAAGTGAGTGAGTTTTTGAGGGTGAATGCAAAATGGATTTGACTTTAAGCTAGTTATTAAAATTAGTAATGTTTTTGACTTGACAATGTGAATACTCTATGCAACACTTTCTTTTGTGGCTTAAATTAAATACAAATACTATATTAACTTATGTGCTACATTTTGCGCGATTTATAATTAATTCTTGTTTGTTTACTTTCAAATGTGTTTTACTGTTTACTGAAAACTTTTAAGTCTTATCGGAACGCATCTAGAAGTTGTGCACATTTAAACCTAACCGTATGACATTTACATGTTACATTTAATACTATTTACATAAAAATTTGGACTGCCGCTGCTTAACAAATTTTCGCCTAAATGATAATTGACCAAACTGAAGGCAGCATACAACCTATGCCAAGTTTCGAGAGCCGAAACGTTTTGATCTAGCTCTATGATACCTAGATGTGAGCTGCAATTGGAATTGGAACTGGAACTGGTAAGTTAGCCAATTATTCTCAGGTCGACATACTCGTAGATTTCTTGGCTAGCTTGTTAGTTAGAAATGATGTCCTGTGCTACGCGGATTTTAGTTTGCTTTCTTTTTATTTTCTGTTTTTTTGGTTTTTAGTTTTTAGTTTTGTTAATATTTCATTGGTGTTATATAGATACGTTTACATCAACATTAATTAACACATATTTATGTATCAAACAACATTTGGCTGCTACTTGTACTCGCATGAGCGCATTTCATTCTATATCATTCATCATTAATCATTCACCATTCATCGCCTGACATCCACTACATATTTGCTCACATTTAAAACCCTGTATGTTCAATATTTATAGCTTCATATACAATACAACTAGTTTTGCACCCAATTTCATATAATTTTCATATTTCATATTTCATACTTCATATTTCATATTAGCTATTTAGTTATATATTATAAGAGATTTTTCTTTATCTTGGCACGAATTTTACAACATTTATTTCCTTTCCTCTTGAGGTTTGCTTAGTGACCATAATAATGATGGGTGCGAAATATCATTGATTTAGATTCATATCTTTAACGTTTATTTTTGTTCTTACCTTTATTGTACTTTGGAAATTAAAATCGATAATATGATTAAAAGCATATCAATTGAAAAAATATTAGAAAATGTAAAATAAGCCGAAACAAGCTAAATATAAACAAAATAAAGTGAGTATTATAAGTAGAACTACAAAATATTGGTTGCTTTTAGTAAGGATTTATTTTTTAGTTTTCTTGCTGTGGTTTGCTATGTAGAATTCTGTTTAGAGCTACGCCGAATCTTCACATCTTTGGTGATCTTATGATTTGGCATTTGGTGTTTTATTTATTGGTGTTTATTTTTGTGCATAGATTCGAGCTTGACATTTTAGCTAGTTAGTTTGTTAACGTTTTTTTTAAGGTTTGTTTTGGGTTTTCCAAATTGAAATTAGGTTATTAATCTGTAGCAACGGGGAGCGGCTCAGAGAAACAATAAGTTAATCTGGCCAACTCCTGTTAACTGCAGGACATACTCCTCATACAAAAGGCACTTTATAAAAATCAAATATATCTGAGTATAAAATGAAAATGCTAAATTCTTCAAAAAGTTGATGACTTATTATATTTGATGGATGAGGCTTTTTTTGTTGATTGATTTTTGGGCTATTTTAACTACATAATAATCTAATCGTATTGTCTGTTAATTGGTTTATGGCATTTTATTATGTCAACTATAGAACTACTTAAAGAAAATATTAAACTAAATGAACTTGGCATAAGAACCTAATGAAAAAAACATCATTTCATTTATACTTAGTTTCACTTAGGTTCCTATGACCTGTCCCATAAATAATTGAACAAAGATTTATTCTATATATAATACTAATTATTATATATACTAGGTGTACCAAGTGATAGATGAAATAAATAGTATATCGAATTGCACTAAATCCATAAAAAACGTATCTAGTTTCTACATGAACATGTTCTGCACTAATCGAATGAATTGTTATGTAAAACAAGCGAAAGAAATTAAAAATTTTATTGAATAGGAAAAAACTTGCAGTACCCACCGTTTCCATTTAAATTTGTATATCTTTTTTGAGGCCAATTTCAATAAATTATTTAAAACAAGGATTTTAATGTAACAAAAGTCAGAGATAGAGAGAGAGATAGAGATGGAAAAATAATGAAAACGACATATACTCGGTATACCGAGGATTAAATACCCTTGCAGACATTTTAAGGTGAAATTTTGACTACATATTAATTTTGAAAATCTACCAAATACTGTAAAACAGTTTTGGTACAACAACGGCGTATAAATGTAAAAAAGATTTGAACGTTTTTCATCCTTATTACTTATTACTATATATAATATAATATAAAATACTCTTGTAGTTGTTTTGCCTGCAGCAAATAGTAGAAACTGTACAAAGTACTCGTAGCATCATAAAACTGGGAGACAACTTTGTCAACAGACATAAGGAGATCATCGGGTCTTATAAGGTACGTATATCTATATAATGAATTTTAATGGATTTTTTCTCTCGTGTTACACTGTGTAACACAGATAATATGAATAATCTCTGCAAGGGCTCAATAAAAAACTCACATTGTGCTTGTTGTGTGCGCTTTAAATTCAATTAACAATACATTGATCATATTTTGCATTGAGTTTTATTTTAATTGGATTGTGAGAACAAACTCGTAATTGAATTTTTAAATTTTCCTAGGATTTGTTTGTTGCTGTTGTTGTTGTTGTTGCTTTTGTTTACATCTAAACTTAAATTTATCTACACCCTTTTCCGTATTTAGTTTTAGAATCTCGAATTGTATAAACTAGTTGACTTAAAACTTATTATATATTTTACGAGTGACATATTTACAAACGTCGTGTAATTACTGCGACTTTTTACAGCTAACTTATCGAATTTTAAGTACAAATTAATAGTAATTTGTTGGAACTAAACTAACATGAACGAAAGATTTTCTCAATACCTAATGAATTTATTAACATTATAACAATTTTGAGCGTTTAAAAACAAATCAAACAAATTAGCTGCAAGCGTTTCAAATCGCCATTAAATCGCCTCGATCTGTTTTGTACGAGTATTTTATAAAAACAACGATTATAAGATCTCTTCTCGTTTTTGTTTTGGAAATTTATATTTATCTACTATGCAGTCATACTTGAGCAATTTAACTTATAGTTAGCTAATTTGGTTTTTATTGTTGTTGCTTTGAAATCGATAACCAAATGTTCTATAGTAAAAATGCCTTGAGTCCTTGTCGCCCCATTTGATCATGCAAAGCATTTACTGCACCGATATACAAACACATCGTACACTCGTATGCTTAGTATATAATTCATATATACGAGTATAGTTAATTTTATGTTCGATTCTACATAGCCTTTGGTTATCAGAGACGCGCTTTAGAAGGTCCTTTTTGTAGGTGTAATCAAATGAATCGTATCGAATCGAATGAAAAATCATAGGCAAAAATGAAGCCAACAAAGCGAACATAAGGTTGTAAATGAAAAAAGAAATGAAAGAGAATAGGTTAGTACATTCTTTGGCTGTTGTAGTGCCAACCGTTCTACATATAGTATATAGTATGTATAAAATATAAAGTATTAAGTAATTGTAAGTTAGTAACGGCATTTACTCATCCTCCTCCTCCCTGAAGAGATATGTGCTCCAGTAGATCAGGTTGAAGAGCGCAAAGACCAGTGGGAATGTAATGCGCGAGATGACATCAATCCTCTTCGATCTAGAACATTGTCTTGGATAAATATTTAACAAGTACAGAACACATTAATTGGTCATCTAGAGATTGGCTTTTTGATTTGTGATTGTTGTTTTCTTGGCTTTAGTTTGTTTTTGGTTTTTCTGTGTGGCCTTTTTATCAGTTTTATAATTTGTTTTCATTTTCAAAGCAAAATAATTTGTTTGTTTTAAATAAGTAAATAACAGATTTTAGCTACGTGCCTAGAACTTAAAAATGTGTTATTTAAGGATTTAAAATCTACGAAGAACGGAGTAGGTTGACAATCTAGCAGGTTCAAGGATAGATAACAGGATGTGGATTGGTACTGGGAGAATGTAATTTATCAAATTCTACAACACAAAAAGTTTTTTAAAACAAACAAATCAATAGAAAGCAAAGCACACAAAAAACCTTTTGACTTCTGGCAGCAAATTACACTGTTAACAAATTACACTCTCAGATATGTTTACGATTAATAATTAAAAAGTTACTTTAGAGTAAACATTTACTATTTTTGAGGAAACAAATCAAAAACACAAGTCTGATGACATTATAAACAAATACATTTACTTGTACATTTTTAAGGAAAATATCAAAAGCAATTTCATTAAACTGATTAAAAGAGTACACTTTGATTTTGGCTCTAGCCATACTCATTAATTGCTTTGTTGCACAGTGTAATTAGCCTTCGTATGAAGCATGAAGCAAATTATATTTTCACGTTTACTTCACTGGACTTTTTGCCAGATGGAAATCATTTGGCAGGCATTGGAAATAAAAGACAGCGAGCAAAAACGATGGCAAGCAGCAAAGCAGAGGCAACATAATTGGGTTGTCTTTGATATACAAGTACGAGTACGAGTACGAGTACGAGATTCAATTTCAGGAATTCAATTACTGTTAGTTAGTTAGTGGCAAAAAAGTCAACAAGAGTTTAGAAGTAGAGAGTTGTAGATAGATAGATAGATACATATTCACAACATCAAAAAGGAAATCCATACTACGATACTACAATAACATATATTGAACTATATTGGTTAGTAAAGCCAGTGGGTAGTGGCACTGTTACCTTGTAGGGAACTTGGATAACCAAGTTTTACAGCAGCTTGGACGTTTCGGTGGCTGCATATGCACTTCACATTGCCGCAGCTTCTCCAGCGCCAGAGGATCACCTGGATGACGCACCAGTGGTTTCTGGAGGCCGCCACCGCGCGACAATTGCGATGCCGTTTGAGATGGAATTTTTATTGTAGTTGATGCAAAGAAGGGTGGGGCAACGGGTGTTGGACGATTGGACGATTGAACGATGTTGGTCCAATGGCAAGTGGTGGTAATGGCAATGGAAATGGAAATGTCGATGGCAATGGCATGTGCGTAATTTCATTTAATTTCGTTGCAGATTTTCATTTAATTCCAGTTGGTTGGATCGAATGGGTTGAATGGTTGAATGCCGGGCAGCGATTTTGGTTGATAGTTTTTCAGTTTGAGTGTGAGTGTTGGTGTAAGTGTTAGTGTAGGTGTGGGTGTGAGTGTGAGTATGAGTTTGAGTAGAATGTTGTGTTAGATTGAGATTGAGTTGTAGTTTTATTTGCGGTGGTTGTTGTGTTTTTATGAGCACGTTTGAAAAAAAACGTTTAAAATTGTGAAAAAATTATAATTTTGTTTTTTTATGTGTGTGTGTATATATATTTGTTTTGAGTGTTTACGATTGTGTGTGATTTTTATAATTAAAAGAGGCAAATATAAAAAGGAAATAGTTGTTTTAATAGTTTTATCATAAATATTTTCATCAGCCAATTTGAGAATTTCTTTTCCAAACTAAAGAAGTCTAAAGAAGATACAAAATTCACCAATTTTTATTGTTTATTTGTATGGAGAAAATTTGGCAATGAAACAAACAAGTTCGCTCGAGTCTGATAAATATTTGATTATCAAAATTTACTATAGCTTTTATATGTCTATTTCATAACGCATATCTATATCTTCCCAAATATCTATATCTTGTTAACTGTTTTCTTTTATACAATTCTTTAATCCTCTTATTAATCTAGCTTGTAGATTGTTCTTTTCATACCAAACTCAAAGTTTACATAAGTAATTTTCAGCTTGTGATCGGACAAAGTCTTATTCTAATCTGCTTCTCCATCAAGAGTTCCTAAATTGGCTTAGACTTTTATAATAATAGTATAATTGAAAGGTAAGTACCATTGCGAATGTTGCATTGCTATCTGTATCGAGCAGATCTGAAGCGGCATCTAAACTGGCCTGCTCCAAATCGCGACGTTTCTTTTTCATACTCTCCTTATGCATGTCTGCGGCCCGATCCGTATATGTTGCATGTGGTAGAAGATTATGGACAAGAATTTATTTGTTCCACAGGGGTTGGATATTTCGATAGACATTTACGATATTTGGCAAAATTTACAGTTGAATTAAATATTTTTTGATTTAAATTTAATTGTTTATTTTTTTTTATTTTGTTTTTTTTTTTGTTTTTGTTTTGGATGCATAGCACACATTTATACAGGTATACAGTTAGATAGCGAGAGAGACAGCGAGTGAGAGAAAGAAAGAGAAACAGAGATAGATAATCACACATACAGAAACATTAAACAATTAAAGTGTATTTAAAATAGAAATGAAAATTGAATAAATTGGTTGCAATGATATAGGGAATTAGGTTTGCAGTTGGTTGAAAATGATAGAACAAATCATGATAGAATAAATAACACATATAATATTATAGTTTTCGGATAAAGTTTGAATTTTCACATATGAAATGTATGTACAAGCAGTGATAGTAGCAAAGGAAAAATTAAAATAAAACACACACAAACACAAAAAGATAGAAAACGCGTATAAAATGTTTTTCGTGTTAAATATTTAAAGGAAATTTGTCCAATTTGTTGTTTTGGTTTTTCAAACGTGTTTTAGTTGTTTTGTGGTTTAGTTGAATTGTATTAAGCGTATGAGTGGGTGTTTGTATGTGTGTGTGTGTGTGTGTGTGTGTGTATTTTTGTGTACATGTGTGTGTGTTGTTGATTGTGGGCGTACAATGAAATAAGAGAGTAAAACATAAAATGGATTAGTAGGAATACACACGTAGAAATCATTTTGTTGATTTAATATTTATGTGGAATGAAAACCAAAAATTGTAAATGTAAACAATATATGCAATCTACAACTATAATCGTTGGGTTTTATCGTAATCGTATTACAAAAATTAGTTAGTTGTTGTAGACCATAAATCAGTATACGAGTATTGAGCCCAAAATAGTGTGCCACGCCGACGTGTAGATGTTAAGCTGGCCTAGCTGTGTGTAGCTTCACGCGCATGTGTGTTTGTGTGTGTGTGTGATATATATGAGAGTGTGTGTATTTGACAGTCCGTTTACTCAGAATACATTGTACATGTATATAGACAGTTGGTGTGATATTTGTCAGTTAATGATATATAATAATGGTATATATACACAATACACGTTACATATGTGACAGAAGTAGTAGTAGTAGTAGTAGTAGTAGGTATATTCGTTGTTATCGACACAAAAATTAATAAAAAAAACAACAGTAAAGATAGATAAACACCATCGATTAATACATTTATAAAATTGTTAAGAAGCATATTAAATCTCAATTACTAGCTTTATTCGAACCTGAGCGGGATGCATAGTTCACCAGCGCAAATTCGAGTAGTGCTCCAAAGACGAATGTCAAACAGACGCCAGTCCATACATCGATCGCCTTTGTATAGGACACTGGCGGCAATGAGGCGTTTATGCCTGATGTTTGTGTGGCCATTGTGAGTAGCGTCGTAACACCTGAAATCATTCGATAATCATGGATATATGTACAATGAATACACAATCGATATATGAGTTTTTCTTGAATTTGTATTTCAGCAGGGCATCCACAGGCTCACCAAAAACCAAATCGAACAGAGCTGAGTCGATTCGTGTAGCTGCGAATTGAAGGCACTTACCTAATGATACTCGCGCTGGCACTGCGCCTTGATCCAGCCAAAAGGATACCCATGATACAATGACCAACATACAGCATGGTATATAAATTTGTATTAAGTAATATGAGAATTCTCGCTTGAATAGTAGATCGACTTTGAGGCAACTGTATTCACCTATGAGTATACAAGGTATATAAATTGTGTCAAACTTAAAATGTACGGGAGGATACAATGTACTCAAAAGAGGCGTTTTTCGTTTTTCTTGTTGCTTTTTTACACGCATACATACACGCACACACATAAGTATGTACATGTACATACATATAAAGAGATTGCTTTAAAAATGAGTAAGACACAGAAACACACACACATTTCCAATATTATAATAGGTACATAAAGAATTGCCATCCAATAAACCAAGAACGAAAAAATTTCTTGCTTTCAAATTTTGCGTAAAATAAAACACATTTAAGAATAAATTTTTGGTTTTTTTTTTGTTTTGTTTTGTTATTTATCCAATTTCGTTGTAGTACGATATTTATGTACAGGAAAGAGGTAGGCTTGAAATAATAAAATGCACAGACCGTATGGAAGGTGGGGGGTCTAGAAGGGGTTAGGTGTACACACAAAATGTATTTACAGAAAAGAAGAAAATCAAGAGACAGAGAGAGAGAGAGAGAAATCAAAAGGCAAGTAGAGACACACATAGAATGAGAGTTGAAAATTATAAAATGGCATCATAGGCAAAATGTATCAACATCAATTCAATTTTCTGACTTTTGCAACAAAACTCTTAACGGAAATGAAGTTCGGGGCCACTTTGTTTGCTGTTGTTGTTGTTGTTGTTCCAGTTTGTTGTCGTTGTTGTTGTTGTTGTATCAACTTCCGTACGCCCCCTGCTTGTGCTTCATTTCCGTTAATTTGTTGTCAGTGCGCTCCATACTCTTCAAGACAAAGTTCGTTATTATTTCACATTCTCATATTCATATTCATATTCATTTTCATTTTCATATTCATATTCATTCTGCTCATTAAACTTTCTGTCCTTCCCATGTTTGCATTCTGAGTGCTGCTTGTGGTTTATTTGCCTGGCTCTTTAGGACTGGGCCGCTTTGTATAAAGTACTGAGTTCTGGGTAGGGGGTACCAGGTTCTGTGTACTTTATACTGGGTGCTACTCATATGTACTTTAATCGCATTCGGATCGCATCTGGCATCGCAGTATGGCATTAACTTTGGTTTCAGATGTATTTTGTATTGCTTTTTAGGTTTATTATTTACTCTAAAGCAGTTCGCAGTTTCTCCATTTACGCTCATAGAAGATATAAAATTAATAATCTTTATGTGAGCAACTAAGTTTAAGGCAACAAATATACAACGACTACAGGAGGGAAAATAATGCAGTAAAGTAGTTCTATAGTACTACAAATATAACGTTAAACATTTAAGATACATCCTCAAACTCATGCAACGGGTATATGCTGGGATGAATAATGTATATGTAAATGCGATGAATGAATGATATCAAAAAGTATATATCACAAATATCTAATCCAATACAAATGTTTGATAGTATTTGATAGTTAAGCTTTAAAAATGTAAGACTAAATTATTTCTCAAGTAATGATCTCAAAATCTTTTAACTAGATACTTAAAAGCATGTAATGATTATAATATAACTCATATTTTCTATTACTAATTAGGTATTATTTAAAGAGATCAATTCAATTAAAAATTTCTAAAACAAAGTTAGACAATGTTGGCCTAAGGATATTGGATTAATCACTTGTAAAGCCGCAAGCAACCTAAGTAAACGTATAATGGCAATAGAGCAAATCTACTGCATCTCAGGGCTATAAACTATCCGGCTAAGATGCTGACACACAATTTGCCAAGTTTGAGAAAAACTTTTGCGTATTTGTTTGCCTCTCATCTATGTTATGGCAACGACAGTGGCGCCTTTAGCTACATACATCATCATCATTGATGTCCTTTGTGCAAGTTTAAGCAACTACGTCGCATACAATTTCCTCGATTAATTTACTTTCCGTGCGCCTTTGCCATTTTCTTTCATTTTCATTTTCCGTTTCGCATTTGCCTGCTCAGATAAGTAGTTCTCGGTAGCCAAGGTAAACATTTACTTAAAGCGCGAACTGCTTTCAAAGTGCTCATAAAAACTGGCTAGGTAAGCGACAGGAGCTGCCAAACTGCACTTTACAGGTGGCACTTTCTGGGTGTGTGTATGTGTGGGTATGTGTATGTGTGTGTAAGGGTGTGTTGAGAGTGTGTGTGAATTACATCGTAAAAAGTTGGTTTTTATACGATTCGGGTATTGATAACAGCCGCACGAGATGCTCATGTGTAAACGGCATTATTACCTGTTTGTGTGAGTGAGTGTATATGTATAGTATGAGGTGTGTTCGTGTGTGTAGCTATGGTTATATGCTATGAAGTGGTTATGATACCGTTTATTATATATTCGAGCAAGCAACTTTACTAAAACACAACTATATAGTTATAAAGATATATGTTATAGATAGATACATGCAGCGCCTGTCGAATTGTTCACAGGAAAAATGCAAAACACGACAAATTTTAAGCGAAAAGAAAGTTGATCTAAATACAAGAATCAAATGATAGGAACTAAAACATGCTACAAATATATAGTTCAAGCTTTGATTATGTAATTATATATATATTATATTAAACAGACACAACTGTAAACACACACAAAAAACTTACCCGTGTTGGTTTTACTATTACAGTAATCAGTCAAAAACTTCTCCAACGTGAAGCGAGGTAGGTGTAAGTTCTTTACCACTTGCACTGGATCACCCTCTTTCCAGAGGAATACCAAATCATTGGTGGTCCAGCCATCTATAATATATTAATGTTAACATAGTAAATTACCTTATTGCGTGTATAAAGTTTCAAATTGTTACTTACAACTTGCCATACGTAGTGAACAAATTTGTCTATCGAGTGGATACAGTTTGAGGTTCATTGGACAGGCTAATGTCAATGAGATACGTATACTATAGAGCACGGATCCATTGGGGAAAATGCGTATATACACATTGGGCATAATGATGTTGTGAAAATGTCCCTCCTTCTCGTTGGAGAAGAATAGATCCGGCATCCAGACACGATTCGCCTCCGTCAGTGTAAGATATTTGAGGCGTCCTATATAGAATAGGTGGATTGTCAGTAAATGTCAATTCGAGATAATGAAGCCTTTCATTACTCACCCTGTATGTCATCGAACTTTAGACGCTCATCCGTCCATTGCTCTCGGAATGTCAGCTGGACACTGTACTCCTGTGGTGAGTTTGTTGTTGTTGTAGTAGTTGTTGTTGTTGTTGTTGTTGTTGTTGTTGGTTGAGGTAACGCATAAAAGAGAATATCGTTAGTAAGGGAAGTCATCGATAGTTCATTGTTCGATTTCAATTTCAATTTCAATGCAATTCAATTTGAACTACAATGCAAATTTTGCTTTTGTTGAATTATAAGGGAATTTCTTGAGAATTTTTAAAGATTTTTTTTTTTGGTTTTTTTCGTTTTTTTTTTTGGTGATGGGTAAGGGTACAATCAAATTGAAAATTGCTTTTGCGAGGGGGCTTTTGCTTTACATTTAGACAATTTGTTTGAGGAACAAGTATAGTATTGATAAGTAAATTGTATGAGAGAGCGAGCAAGGCGTGGCGAGGCGTGGCGAACGTTTTTTTTGAAGAGTAATTTGTTTATATTTGTTAGTTGGTTAGTAAGTATTGTAAGTATTGTGGTAGTATATGGTGGCTAAATAGTTGAAATTGTTGGATATTTGTCGAATAGTTTGAGACATTTGCCATGTTCGAAACTTCGAGTTTCCACTAGTTGAAAAATCTCGGAATGGTTTTCGGTATGAGTAAATTATGTATGGCAGTACTCGTTTTTATGTTGCGGTATAAATGTAATTTAATGTGAGTATACGTTGTATTCGTAATGAAATTAAATATGGTTATGATGCTGCTGAGCATGCAAGACAACATCGGAAATGTTCAAGACACAACAATCAACATTCAAGATTCAAGATTCAAGATTCAACATTCAAACATTCAACATTCAACATTCAGCATCACCATCATTACACAGTGCATTGTTCAACATTGCAACGTGTTGCATACAAAATACAAAGCAGGCAATAAGCAACAAGAATCGCGCAACGTGCCAAAAATATCTAAAAATGCAATTGGCAAAAGGAAGTACATCGACAGAATACATTGAACAGCGATAGCGACAGGCAAAGGCAAAGGCAAAGCCAAACACAAGCAAACTAAAGCAGGCAAAAGTAAGTATATTAAAGTGCAGGCTTATTTACATACTATATATATATAATCTTAAGCATTCGTTTATATATCTTAAGCATTCATTTATATATAATTTACAGTCTTAAAATTACCTTAAGCTTCATGCATGCAATGCTTTAATTAACTTTATAATATAATTCGCATTTGTTAAACTAATTTTAGACTGCAATCCGAGTAAACTGAAAAGCAATTCTTATGATTAAGATAAATTATGGATAAGAATATTCGAAGTTCCCAGACCGATATACCTATAACTTAATTGATCCTATGATACAAAATTTAAACTCTAAAAAATCCCACATCTAGGCACATCAAATGTGAAGCGCTCATTTTCTCACACCATAATTTAATTTTGCCAATTTTTATTAAGCAAAATCAATTTTGTAAGCCGTCATTTTTTTGGTAGTTTGTATATTAATAACAGCAGTTTTTTGAGTAATTTTTTTGTGGCAATCCCACATCCACGTTCTATATCGTAAATCGATTGCCTACCGCAAATGCTGGACAGTTGCTAAAAACTGAGCATAAATACTGATAGAAACTGGTAAAAACCGCATCGTGGAATGCATTTGGCATTATAATTAGTAAGCTAAGTGGCAATTTACACAGAATTCTTCATCCGTCAGGAGGAGGTTTGTTTTTGCAATTGCTTCAGACAGTTTTCAGAGAGCTGCTCGTGTTGCAGCCACAATAATTACAATCGTATCAATGGGTAATCCTTCTCGGGTTTAAAGCAGAAAACATAGAAAAGCCTCTTATAATGCATGCAAAGTTTCTCAGTAATCATGCTTTTAGTAGTATATGAATTAAAACGAATATATGGGAATGTAAATACCATTTCAACAGAAAAGTTAAGGATTAAAACAAAAGCAGTAATTAGGTACGAGTAAGTCCTATTAGGTAACCTAACAAGCTTTTCATGGTTAGATCTGCAGCTATTTTCGTTTTATTCGTGGCAAAAGTTGTTTAGTTTTTACTTTTTAATTAATTAAATGGAAAACAAAATGCCAAATAGTCTTTGTGAACATTTTAAGCAAAGTAAAAATGAAAAAGTTGAATAATTATAACAAATAAAAATTGTTTTTGAATAGCATTTATGCGGTTCACTTTTTAAATGACTGCCAGTTTTTTATGGGGCATCTGTCAGAGCTGTTGAGCATTGTTGTCATGTTTTTATTTTATGATGTTATCCAAACTATATTTTATGTATATTTTAAGCTTTACGGAAATTGGGTTGACAAATGTGAAAACCATGAGTTCTCGCATATTGTAAATACATTTTTTGTTTACCCTTAGATTGTACTTACAGTTAGGCTTGGTATTATTTTAAAGCATATGTGGTAAGCATTTATCGTTAATATCCTTTCATATTTGCGAAGGTAAAATCAAAAATTGAATGCCTGCAGCTTTGTAGTTACAAGTAGCTAAGAGTCATACAAAATGAATAGCATCAAAATCGGTGAGGTTTTTTTCAATGAGCATATGGAAGTGAACTTAAGGAATGAAAGATTAATGATGACGGCATTTGTGAATGATTTTGTTTTTTGTCTGATAAGACTTAAATTTAGCTAGTTGAACGACTGTATAAACTATGGCAACTTACAGGATATACATTAGATTTAGAGTTTTAAAATAGCTTAAGTTATGTTTATTTGCTTAAGTTGTGTATAAACTCCCCTTCTTCGGTGTGTGTAGTAGTGTGTAGAAACAACAAATGTAAAGTCAGTTCAATAAAAAGTATTGTTGAAAAATGTAAGTTTGGAAAGAGAAAAAAAGTAAATTGTTTATCATATACAACGGGAAAGATAGGTACATATATATGGAAGTGGCAAACATACGAGTGTGATACAAGTATGTTGCACAGGTTGCACAAAAAAAAACAAAAACACATTTTAACCTTTAAAGTATTCACACAAATCTCTCGTATATTCTTCCAATTATTTCAAAATGTTCCTTATTTGATTTCATATGTTTAAATTTTGTTCGTTTGATTTGACGTAATTTTGCCTAAGAGATTTTCTGAATGTCAGAATTTAGAGCAAATGCAAGACAATTGTTAAATGCAGATGTGATTGAGTTGAAAATATAAAAATTTGTACAGCCAATTGGATTTAGTTTTTTCATTATAATTAATAATAGGTACATATATTATTTATCACATATTTTTATACATCAATATACACATTTGATTTACAATAAACATACATACATCTTAGTTATGCATTAATATATAGTATAGAAAAAGCGAAGCTTTTGTGTTTATTGAAAAAACACACACACTTTCACACCCACAATCACGCAAACACAATACACATATACAGAGCTAAAGTTAAACATATGATTTAAAGCGCTTTGGGATTGTACTTGATGTATTCACATTTATATTAAGATTCACATTTGTGTTCGTGTTCATATTCATATTCATGTTCATATTAATATTCATATTCATATTCATATTCATATTCGCATTCAAATAGGTGATAATGGTGTAACTGAGCCGGGACTCACCATTTTGTAATCATCAATTTTCGAAATGGAGCGGAGGAACATGTTGACCTGGACTATGGTAGCCATATTCGCTAAAAAATTATCATATCAAAATCGAGGAGCATTTGTTTTATGAGTAAAGGTTTTTGTTGGTTTTGTTTTTTTGTTTTTAAATAAAATATTATTTGAACACGAAGATCAAATGCTTATAGTACTAATTATGCTTGATAACATAAACCTTGCTTGCCTAACATAAACTTAATGCTAGATTAAAAGAGTTTGAAGTTTGGTTCTATTTGATGAGCTGTATGTGTGCGCGAAATGCTTGTAGTAAATGTAAATTAAATACAGAAAAAAAGATCAATAAAATTGAATTATAAATAATTTTTAAATTTAGATTGAAAAATGTCTGCATGGATCTCATTGAAGTATAAAATGTACGCTTTATGTTTTCTAAACAACATCAATAGAAGGTAACTCGTACCAATGAATAATTTGGATATTTTTTTTATATTGTCAGATATTTTTAGTAAGTGCATGCCACACATTTTTAATAAGCACCTCGATAGCTTTTGGTGTTTGGAGATTTAATGAAAATATGATTTCACGTTGAATTGAAAACGAAAGATAAACAAACTAATAATTAAATCCCAACGGTTATTTTAGAAATTGTGGCTTAAACTAAAGAGGGCTGCGGTGCGGGGTTATTGCTCTAGGGAAGTGGTGGAGGGGGGGTGGTGGAACGTGGAAGGGGGATAGATAATCATATCAACCAACACACATACTAGCAACACGAAAAGTAAGTTACACATTTTGATCACGTTTGGAATAGTTATAGACAATTATATTGATTATACTAAGTATATAGATTAGCATCAATCAAATGAAATATGAAAATAGAATAAGTTGTTAATGGTAACGTTTAAAGAATAGAATTATAATTATAATTGTATTAAATATTGATCTGAATGTTTTGAATATTAAGTTTCGAATTACTAAAGAGGATAAAAGTGCTCGACGGCAGGACGACTGTTAAAGGACCTTTGCAGTTTTGGTCGGGCGGCCGTCCTCGTAATTACAGGTAATTTGATATGAGATAATAAGTTAATGTATGTAGGCGTAATTAAAATTGAGAGCAGTTCATTATTGATATTTGATTAGAGCGACTAAGATTAAATGGATATATATATATATATATTTGCATATATATATATATATATATATATATGTTATAGAGAGTGAGAGAAGGAGAGTGATTGATAGAAAGATAGAAATGAACTGATATTATTCTACTTTGATGAGCATTTACACAGAGTTTTAGTGTGATTGAGATAGACTGAGTATTGTATATAGAAAGGAGATCCAAAAAGACATTTTTGTTTTTCTATACATGTTTTGTTTGTCTTGATACAAAACAGAGTGTATATTATACAATTTGTTCTATGCAAACGAATTCTAAAAACATAAAATCATTTTCCGGTAGCCAATGCAAATTTTAAAATTATAAAATAAATTATAAAACGAATATGCAAATACTAATTATATGCCTTAATTCTTAGCCAATTACTTAGGAAATATTAAATATTATTAGCATTATATATAGGAATAAAATTTTGGTTAGTTTTGTTCAATTTTGCATACAAATTATTTCATATGAAAGCAAGTTGTATTCTAACAGTAGAACTAAAGAATGAAGTACAAATAAATTATAAGACATCGATAGTTTAACAATTAAACGCATGTATTAAATACCAATATTTGATATAGTTTGATATTGTAAATAGAGTATTTATCATTACTTATATAATTTTTTTGTATTTTCAAAATTTGTAGCCGACATTCAATTAAGTGTTTTGTTGGTGAACGCCTGGTCATAGATTAGACATAGTAAGACTAACAGCAGATACAGATACAGATAAAGGTAGTTAGTTTAAGGAAAGCATCCTGACTTACACGAGACATAGCGATATATATATATATATATATATGTATATAGACAGAGAAAGAGTAAGAGAGACATAGAGACAGAGAAGGAGCGAGACAGAGACAGAAAAGAGAGGGTAGAACGATAGAGACAGAGACATAGACCGAGGTGGTCTATTTTGGAGCTCCCTGGCACGGGATATATCGCTAGAGTTGCTTTCGTAACACTCACGCACACACGCACTTTTAGGAACACACAGATACGATTGCACTTTTATGGATATGGTCATTGACAAGGCTGAGAGTGTATTTCGAGTGGTTTTTCTTTCGTTTTTTTTTATATTTTATTAGGTGTTTTTTGGGTTTTATGTTGCGCGCACTTACCATGGTTACATCATCGATTTTCGATATACTTCTAACGAATATGTTGACGCGTACAACCGCCGGACCATCTGGAGGATGATATATGTATGGATATAGATAGACCGTTTTACGTACAATGTGCATAGTAATAAACAAATTTAACAACTGGCCACCACTTGATTGGCCGCTGTGATCTGTTGTTGGTGCTGCTGCTGCTGCTGAGTTTGCACTAAAACTTAGCATATAAAATATTTTGAAATGACCCAAAAACTGTGATACTTTGGTACCCTGTTACCCTGGAACTCTTTATCTGGGCTGCCATTTCGCCCTAAGTTTTATATTCATACGTTTCTTTCTGTAATAAAGTTTTATTTTATATCTTAGGCCTGCTTACTTACGAGTATAAAAGTTGCGAACGAACTTTCCATTTTATATGGCTTACAGAACTAATCTATGATCTGTTATGTTATTTTGTTATATGTACATAGGTATATAAATTTAAGGTAAAATAAGAATATCATCTATATTAAGTACTTAGTAGAGTTTGCTTTTAAATGTACATATGACTTTGTATGAAGTTAAGTTGTTGTTTTTGAAAGGATCAATGTTTGAACAAATGTGGAGCAGTAAAAACATAATAATCAAGCATGATAGTTGTGTGTAAAAAAAAGCTGGTATGCTGTTATTATTTTGCTAATTGATGTAAATTTATTTCGCATATATAAATATATATTTTTTTTTTGATATTGACATTTACAAATGACTTTTCTGTGGCCAAGTGTGGCAATATATTTTTTTAATATTGATGATACTTTTGAAATTTTAATGATGTCATTGCTGTGGCAAAGTCAACATGACAGAATAACACACCCGCATACACACGCTCATACACACACACAAACACACAGAAAGATACAGCAAAACAACATAAAGAATTGAACTGTAAATGAAATCAATACTTATCGTAATTGTAGTCAAAATGGAAATAATATTATGCTGAAATGTTGGCGCAAACTGGATAAGAGAATGGGGTCGAAAAGTGACTGAAACACACAGGAGTATACGAGTATATATTTTTTATGATTTGATGGCTAAAAGGATGAGGACAAACTTGAAACTCACAGGAAAAAATATATAGTGAAAAACAATTATCAGATGTTTCCGTTCCTTTAAACCATATTTAATATAAGTGTTAAGTTAAGTAAACATAATTGTTAAGTGATAAAGTGTACTCTACATGGATGTCTGAGCTGAATGTGGATACTACAAAAGAGTTTAATTGCGTTTAATGACGATTGATCAGACATGTCATTCATTATGTGTACATTGTTACCAGCAAATCAAAAAGGTCTTGAACCTGGCCTAATTGTAGACAACAATTTATCAGCAACCTCTTCTTTAAGATGATGTCCCATCGATTTGCTGGCGTTGCTGCCCAATGGATGTTTTGCACTTGTATGTGTTGGTGTGAGTATGTTTGGTTTGGGGATTATGTGATTGTATGAGTGTATGGCAAACCAACAAAAAAGAGAAGAAACTTAAAACACAAATATAACCTGCTAGAGCTGTGTATATGAGCATACCAGAAAGTGAGCAGAAAGTTAAGCTGATTTAACTCTATTGAACTAAGTAACACTATTGCCAGAAGTTATAGTGTCCCTTGAATAAAAACTCAAAGAAAAAGGAACACCAAGAAACATAAAAACCAAAAAAAGAAACGATTGAAAACAAATATGAAAATGGAAATGGAAATGCAACAAACGGTGTCTCTAAAACCAAACCAAAAGATAAAAAATGAACGATTATGCACACAGGAGTACAGAAATACATTTGCCATAAAAGCGGCTTTGCTTTCAAAGGAAACACGAAACAAACGCAAGGAACACAAATTTCAATAGCATAATAGAACAGCAACAAAGATAGATATAAGGGTAAAAAGAGAGTGCTCATAAGAGAGACAGATAGTCAGTCTGAGAGAGAGATAGAGGAAGATTGGGTGTGGGAATGTGTGTCTGTGGCTTAGAGACAGAAAAAACATTGTAACTCAACTTTAACAGAAAAAGGATGTGTATTATGCTATCGCAGCTATTGCATAATCTGTGTACCACAGTGTATAGTGTATAGTGTATAGTGTGTAGTGTATAGTGTTTAGTGTGAGGTATATAAGTATATGTTGTATCTATGTTTATATTAGTATGTTATCCAAATAGCACTTCGGACAGTTATAGAGTGTGAGTAGTTAAGATGTTATAATATATTTGATTCATTATGTTTATATTATTTGCTATTGTAACATATATAACTGAACACTACCAAGGACAGTTTGAGTTTGATTTTTCATAGAGCGGGATATTTATCGTGTATAGTACTGCATGTCTTTAATGGGGTGCTGATAGATGAGAGATATGTTTATAGAGAGCGAGCGGGAAGGTCTATCGAATTCATAAATGTTAATTGGCCAAGGCTTTTGCGAATGTATTTGAATTGGTTACGAGTATTGGTATTGGTATCAGCCTGTTGTTGTGGGACTTACCATTTTAATATCACTAATCGTCATAATACTTCGTACGAATAGATTGATTCTGACTATGGCGGGACCATCTGGCATAGAGTTTGGTGGTTAAATGGTGAGTTTAACGTAGTTACCAAGTAGTTTACAAATATAACTTATTTGCTGATTCTAACTAATCTAAACAATGCTATTAATGCAGGCGCTTCTCTTGAGTTTTTTTTTTTTTACTAAACTAATTTTGGAATTTGGTTCATTTTTTCTTTTTGTTACTTATAAAGAGACTTACAGATATACATAGGTATATATAGTTAAATTTATGATCAATTATTTTTATAATGTTTCGATTTTATCTTGTGTTTTCTTGAATAAACGAAAGAGATATGAAAATTATTATTTAAATCAAAATATAAACAACTCAAGTAATAATTAAGACGAGTACAAGTAAGTATCATATATATGTATTATATAGGAATATAACTTGAATTCAGTATACAAATATAATTCGATAGCATTTAATTAGAGATACAATTATAGTTTATATAATATGCTCACCTGTGCCATTTATTCCAGATGGTCGTATTCTGGCATCGTATTTGCCTGCACCTAAAATTTGATCTAACACTTTTTTCTCCTTTTCTCGGAAATTTATTTTGGCATTATTTGCTCTGAAATCAGGATATGGATATGTACGCATGTATAATTGTAATTTTTTTAAGTATTTTTTGTTTTTTCTTTTTGGGTTTTGGATTTGCTTTTTGTTTGTGAACGAACATTTAGACACTTTTTGAAGAAGTTTCGAAAATATGCTGTATATTGGCTGAATGAATTTTAGGTTTGGCAATAAAAAAAGAAGATTTTGCATAAATTTACAGCATGTTTTTTGTGACTTTTTTAAATATTGTTTTTTGTTTTTTGTTTGAATTTGGATTTATTTACAAATTGGATGAAGTGTTTGTTACGATTAACGATTAACGATTAGCGATTATCTGTTTTGTTTTTTTGTTTTTATTTTTGAGTGTGGGTGTGGAGACTCTGAAGGGATCTTCATTATACACTGTCGCACTTATCAGAAGCCCAGGCAAAGCCACAATTGATGTTGGACTTTGACCTCGGCTTGAGCGTAAATAATTCCAAAATTTATGCTCCGACAAAAATTACATGAAAATTAATTACATTTTAATGATGTTGTGAAGTGAAACTGTTAAAATGCACAAAAACATGTTATGGAAATGAGTACGAGTACAAGGAACTATGTATATATACGATTATGTTCAAATTTTATGCGAGGGGGGGGAGGGGGCGTGGCTGGAAAACAACGAACGCAAAAAGCAACTACAGCTGACTACAGCACTACTTGAAATATCATACGAATATACAACACTCTATATGTATATGTATATGTACAGTTATACACATATATATATATATAAGAGTAGTATGTACGTATGAACGTATCCACTTGGTGGAGATAAAGTGAAGAGGGGTGTACAGGAGGGGCGTGACAGCCCATTCAACGCCCGGCAAATTAACGGCAATTGTATGCAAATCGCCTCTTAAACGACACTTCTCGAGTGCACTCTGAAGTAAATCAAAGCAAGGCTTTAAAATAAATAATAAAGTGGTATACTTCTTGCAATTACTACGAGTACTACGAGTATGTTTGCTGCTTGCTTGTTGCAAGTGTTGAGTACTTACAGTGAGGCGCTGCATAGGCTGGTAAAGAAAAAGATCGCCCAGAAGTAATGTCCCGTGCCCATGGCTAGGCGCAATCTGTCTGGGTAGCTGCTGGAACTGCTCCTGGCTCAGCGACTGTCCAAATGGCTCTTGAGTGTGGTCCAGCTGGGTGTAGACTAGCTGCAAGGACAATCAAATATTCCTTTGTTTTAGAATTGTTACAATTATCCTTCTTATAAGAGTCAACTGAAATCTATTCATATTGCATATTTGAGGTAGATCCTAACGTTGCATCGATTTGAATTCCCACTAAATGCTTTCATATTTCGAAATAGAAACCACTCGTCTGTGTCGACCTAAATCTAGGTATTTGGAATTTAATTGTAAATCAAATTTGGGTAATTATCATGACACGACGAGAATCTGTGTAGATACTTGTCTTGGCTAACAGACGTAATAAATGCAATTAAATTCCATACCTGGCATTTACGATTTGAAGGTTAAAGTGGACCTGTCGACACTCTGGCTCTTATGAAACAATAAACCCTCAGAAATCTAATTGATAATTTGGCAAATTTATGCAATACGAGTGTACAAGTTTATATTCTTAATGCATAATAAATAGGTGGCTCATCTATGATGAAAAGAATGGAATTTATTTGAACAATAGTAAAATGATTCAAATATCATTCACCTGAGTCCTCTGATATTCATTTAAAGCAACAGATTTTTATTGCTGCGAAAGTTTTGCGAATTTAAATCCATTTACCTTGAAGCCTATGGACATAAAAACCCCACTAAATGGCTTTTAGGACTTTTTAATACCAGCTTGGGATAACAAATTGTAACGAATACATTTTAAATGTTATTGAGAATACCAGTATCAAGGATGTAAGCAGTTAAAAAGCCCACTTATCGGTTTTTATATTGCTGCAATACCTAGTAAACTAGATTAAGAGCGTATATGAGCGAGTGTGTAGTAAAACTGGCCATTAAAAATCATTACCGAACGGATAATTAAAACAATGCTGATGACGTGCAATGGGATGCTATTTTTAGCGTATGGGAATGACTCTGAAATATCGGAATATCGAAATGACCAGGATCAAGACCAGAACGAGAGCCATGCAAATGTGAATATGGCAATCGAATTAATCCCCTATAAGCATTTTTGTGCACTTCAGTGGGCGACGTTGACGTCGATGTCAACGTGCTGTGAATGCCGATAAGTTGTATGCGGTTGGCCCGCCCATTTTTGAATGCAACCTTGTTTTTTTTGCATATCAGTTGCATAGCAGCAGGAGAACAGTCAGCACAACAGTCAGAACAACTGTCAGGACAATAATTGCATTGGTGTTGGGAGCTGGGTGTTGGGTGTTCGGTGTTCGGTGTTGGGTGTTGCTGATGGCCATGACTGAGTCGTGCGGAACCTTATATGAGTGTTAAATGCATGTGGGAGTGTCCATACATATGTCTGTGTGTGTGCGTGTATAAGCCTTGCAACCAAGTAATCAATTGAACGAAATGGGAAGGAGAATGGCAACAGGCTGGGCAGGATTCGTGCTGTGTTAATTTGCTGCTGTGCCTGCAATTTCGTGCCATAAATACACAAAGTTGCTGCTGATGTTGTTGCTTGTTCCTTGATGGTGGTTCGTTATTGGTTGTTGTTTTTACTTTTGTTGCTTCCATTGTCCTGGCTACCCTGGCCTGGTCAGGCAACGTGAGCATTGTTGTTGACTGTTTTGCAGCTGATACCAAAGCAGCTACAAATACTACAAATAGCACAAACGCGGGTGGAGACCTACCCCGGGAGCTTTTCATTTTTGGCCCGTTGTCAAAGAAAGTTAACAATGCGCCTGCAACTGCAATTGCAACTGCAACTGCAACTGCCACTGCGGCTGCGGCTGCCAAATGCCCCATATTTGCTGGCTGCCAAGCAGGCGGCACCACCGCTGCGCTGCGTCTTACACCCGTTAGAACCCATCTGCAGCATCTCTTTGGTTGCTCATCCTTCTTCTGGCTGTGGTGTAAATGGGTTTACTTTTATTTCATTTCTTTTTTTGTGCTGTTTTTGTTTTTTTCTTTTGTTGTTGTTATTCTTGTTGCCAAGTCGACACACTTTTGAGCTGCGCACAGTTTTTACTACACTTTTGTCAACCTACCGCCCTCTCATCCTCGTTGTCCCTCGGCCTATCTGCCACTTGCCTCTTTGGCTCTCTTTGCCTTTCGGCTAGAGTTTTGAGTCTCAGTTTCGGTTTCAGGCCGCTTGTTTTTTATGTCCATATCGCTTTTTACACCACTTGTTGTTGTTGTTGTTGGTGTTGTTGGTGTTGTTGGTTACAAGTTGAATGAACGCCCATACAAAGGCTCTTTTGAGGGTATTAATGGACAGATAAAATATATATAGGTATATATAGAATTGCTTGCGCAATATGGCCACACAGCTGCAGCTCAGTTTGGGTATTATAATTTATAAATAAAACTCTTTTTGGAATTCAAATGTATTTTTGCAACCTTACAATAATGTTAAGTAACCTTAATTTGGGCAGGTTATATATATTTTATTATAATGTAATTTCACACTTGAGTCCTTCTTCGGTCAATTATGAAACTCATAAATCCAACCGAATCTGTTTGAAAGCATAAATTGCTATAATTTGCATAAGTTTTTCATTTATTTTAAAGCGCAGAGCTATTTATTACTTTCTTTTTTTATTAGTAAACGGATTCCATTTATCACCAGTATATATATATATATAGTGCAGACATATATGTACATATATTCGGTTAAAAATATTAAATTATGAGAATATTCTCGTGTTTACTTTAAACGAATAACTGCGCTATGCGTTTAATAGGATCACAAGTATTTTAATATCAAAATATTATTATAATTTTATTCACACTGTAAACAGTTAAGAATGCTGCACTCGAGTGTACCAGACTGAGAAAAACCCTTAACCAAGACATAGACACACATTTATACGCAAGTTCGATGCTGCTCCCAACTCCCACGCAGCTTTTCACAAATGCAATAGCCCTTATACCCATTTGTGTGGGGTAAGAGTCTAAGCCACTATCAGAAAAGAATATATATCAAACAGAGGATATGCACTTTGTATATATTGTATCGACAGGATCAAACTACCTTCTTTTTTAACAAACAATACAATTATATTTAATAGTCTTTAATATGGTTAGAATTGTGTGATTATTTTGTGTCGTTCGTTTTTGTTTGTAGTTCTTTGGCAATTGCTATGAATAGTTTAGGGTCAAGACTATTGTAGTTCTATTGGATAAATACTTCGGGTCTTATATACCTTAGTGCACAACATAAAGGTCCAATGCCAAAAAGAGAAGGACTTTATTAAAGACAAAGATTTCCGCTGGAATTCCAACGCACTGAGTGTAGGAGAATATGGCTTAGGGCTTCATTCCGGGAATGATTTCTCAAATGCTGAATACCATTCCGTTTTCCCCTGGCGTCTACCCCTTTTCCGGTTTTGGTATGCTGGGCTTATGGCGCTCTACTTGGCTTAAGGCGTCAGTCAACCCCCTCCCCCTCCCCATACCCTACTAACCCAACCTATCTGCCAGCTCCCTGCAACTTGATTTCGCGCAGTGTTCTCTGCCAAGTAGCGTGTTGAGCATGCTGTGTGCAATCTCTACACACACACACACACTTGTATATATATATATATTTATATATATGTATTTAAATATATATATATTTTTTCATTTTATGCCGCTCAGCGCCGCTTGTAGCTCGTTATGTTGATTGGATTTTGTGCCGCCCCGCTTGTATAACGGCGAGAAAGTAGTCCATACACACACACAAGCGCAAGCTCACGCATACCCTAACACTCACACACACAGATACACACAGACAACACGCACACTATTAAGGCAATTGCGCTGCCAGCAACGGAATAAAGTCAAGTGTTGTGTGTGTGTATGTGTATGTGCATGTGTGTGGGTGTGTGTGTGTACGTATGCAACTGTACTTGCGTGTATGTGTGTGTGTATGCGTGCCATAAAGCTGGAATTATTTTTTTTTCTTATGCTTTGCTCGTCGCTTTATGTATGCAAAAAATTTTTACACTCTCGTTTTCGCAGTAAGTTTTTTTTTTATTATTATTTTCCCATATTTTTTTTTTTTTTTCTGCTAAATTGTAAGTAAGTGGGCTTACTAGCACTTTGCCGTTTAGACGTTCTGTTTGTGGATGTGTTTGTGTGTGTGTGTGTGTGTGCGACATTTTGCGGTGCGAAGATTTGCATAAAGCTCACCTCAGCCGGGGACTTAACTTTAACATTTTATTTTTCCTTCTTGCAGCCATTTAATAAACAGTTGAAAATTGCTGCTGCCCACGCAAAGAATAAGCCAAGAAAACAAACAAGAAGCGAATGGCAATTTCTTAGTAGATACAAGTATTCCCAGAAAGTGATTGAAATTGCGATTGCTCGCCGGCAAAGGTCAAAGTGCCGGCTGTGTTTCTACAAGAGCTGCAAGGTCAATAGGTCAATCGTAAGCTCATGGTTCAACTTGTAGTTTGTTGCGATGCGTTCCTGAAATTCATAGGAAATTCTCATGAAATTCTCAAGGAAGCTGTTCCGGGTACATTGACATTTTCTGCTGCATGGCTCAAAGCGAGGTGTGATCGGCAAGTTTTAGTTTGGATTGCTTTTTTTATATCATATTGATTGGTAAAGTATCTTAGGTCGGAGTTGGGGACTACAATTATACCAATTAGGTATTTTATTGAGTCGGATGTAATTTGAATGTTTGACATAGTCCTTGGAGGCACTTTCATTAGCTCAACACAGTGCGAGGCACGTGAAGATAAGATTGGGTGTGCTCTCGTATTTCTTGTTAATAAACGTAATGGCCATATCTCTATATCTGATAGCCGTATGTAAAAGATCACGTAACGAAAGGTCAAAGAGCGCAGCGGCCAACGCAACTCTTTAGGCGCTTAATTAATTAAAATGTCAATAGATTGTAGGCATTCAGGCGAATATTTCAATAGAGAAAGAGAATGAGAAAGGACGTAAAGGAACGAGCAGACTGTTAACAGAACTACGGACTCGAAGCCCTGCTATTAGCCAGCAAGCAGCAGAGTCATCTATCATGGCACGTGTCCAGAGGAAGGGCGTGTGCGAAGCTATTTTTAGAGGATGCCGAGTAACCCAAGCGAATCTCAACCTTAACTCAAAATAAGCAAGCATGAAAATTTGCCAAAAATATTTGTTGGCTAGTAAATTTATGGCCTAGACGATGCTAAACCGAAACCATCGAGCCCGCTAACAAATTGCCAGCCTGTTACATTACCTAGTTGTGGGTCAATAAACTGCCAGTAAACTGGCCCCCAGGCATCAAACGATAAAAATTATACACATTCTAACATTCTGCCAGTCAATAGCAAAATAGTCGCGTGATAAACGCAATGGGCAGACGCTTGCATGTTCCCAGTTAGTTTTGTCTCGTGTCCCTGGCCATGCTCCTATTACTGGCTAAAATTGCCACAGTGCGTTGTAAAAGTGCACACGCACGTACACAAACAAAACAACTATACGTGTGCCTGTATATATACTATATAAATATATATGTACCTATATATATATGTGTTTAGGAGAATGAGGGTATAGCTCACACATCCAAACGCTTTGCGGGCATTTAATGGCTGTCAAGATAAGCCTCGCTCTGTTGGCAGCATACCGGCCTGCGAGCAAAATAAATAATTGCCTAAAATTGTGTGATGATGGTTTAGGGCTGGCTTATGCCATGGCTAAAACCGTGGGAGGTAATGATATAACGGCAGCAACGAAAGTGCATTCTGCTGTTTTCGAATATACGTTTTGTGGGGGATGGGAGGGGAGGGGAGCGGAGGGGAGAAGGGAATATGCAAATGTAAAATAAAAGCAAAATATATTGCCGTAAAAGGTTGGTCTGTAATATTGTTTACCTTTCCTAGTAGAGTATATTTATGCTTGTAAAATTAAATATTTTGCTTAGAAATTTCATTTCTCAGTTCAGTGTGAATTGTTTTCTTTATTCAATCATCTAAAAAAATGTTTGCTTTTCTCTTTAGGTACTTTTAAGTCTTGAGAATCTTCATTTCATATATAAAATGTACTATGCACTCTCTTTGCCAAATAACTGAAATTGAGTAAATATGTCTTTCGTTGCGAATAAATTGAATCTCCTTTTGGAAGACAAAAACAATTAAACCACTTTCAGTTTACATACAATAAATAATTCGCACAAAGAGAATTCATAAAGGGAAATATGTTACGAGTATGAACGAGTACACGATGTTTACCATGTATACAAATAAGTTTCAATTTGTTTGATAATATTTCAATAAAATTACTTGCAAATTGTAATCGAAATTGCTTTTTCCTTTGGTGATTTTTTTATTTTAAGGAAATGGGTTACTAAAGGGAATACGCAGTATATTTATTTATTTCTGTTTACTTTACTCGATATTGACTTGCATTTTTTTCCAGCTCTAGGTTTCGTTCCATTTGTGTAATTAATAACAGCCTCGGCCCCGGATGTTTGGCACCGTCTGCTGCCTTTTGCCCTCTCCTGCCACTTGTCTCTCTCCTACCATCATTGCCCCCTTTGGCTCTTTGCACTGTTTTTGTCGTGTCAACCTGTGCGACCCTCTTAAATGATTAATGAAGCTAAAAATGTCAACTTTTTGCCCAGTGGCGGAGGTAAAGCGAGAGTGAAGTTTACTTTGGAGCAACCGCACCTGCCAGTCAGTCACTCATTCAGCTCATTCAGTCAATGCGTCAGTCAGTCAGTCAGTCAGTCGGTTAGTGCAGGTGTCCATCAATTATTCATTAATCAAGTCTAAATACATTTAAGTTGATATTAATTTCCTATGGCAATTAATTAGCGGAAGTGCAAGTGTTTGCCTCTTTCCCACTATCATCTTTCATCTCTGGCTCTATCTGTAGTTATATCTGTAGCTTTAGCAGTAGGTGCAGGTGGTACCCAAAGCACATAAATCCGGCAATGCTGTAACACTTATCAATGTGAAGCATCGAGACCCGCAACAGCGGAGGGGCAAAGTTAGTCAGTAAACAAAGTGTTAAGCGAAATTGGTAGCCGCACACGTTGCCACATTGAGGCAAGCGAAAGCAAAACGAAAGCAATAAGCAGCTGACAGTGAGCGATAAAACGAACTCGTCACAGATTCCACCAATGTCGCCTCAATGCGCTGCAAGGCGCCATTTGACCGTGGCTGAGTGCAGCTGCAAAAGTGTCAATTGACAATGAAACCGAAATACGATGCGGCCCCATAGACTGTCCTCCAGTGAAGTCAGTCAGTTGGTTCGTTGCTTGGCTGCTTGTTAGCTTGGCTTGCCAAGACCAAGACATAAAATCCATCCATAGAATGAGTTGGCTCTACGCTAACGATTTGCCCATTTGCTTGAGCACTTTCATCCGCCACCTTTTGCTTGCCACGGGGCGTATGAGCAATGCCGAACGTTTGGCTTGATGGCTGGCACAACTTTGTTTAGCAACTTGGGCATGGCCAAAATGTCGATGATGGTATTCCGCACGCTCATCCATTTGAAGCATTTTTGTAAAACTTTTACCTCTCCCCATATTCCCCATACTCCCCTATACTCCCCCATTCCCAATGGAACGTTCAATCTTCCCAGCTGCTGGCAAGTTAATTGAAATGCTGCATTTGTTTTGGACAACTTTCGACTATCACAACGACAAGAGCCTTGGTTGGCCAACACAAGTGCTGAACTTTTCTATAGTTATACTCAAAGTTCTATTATATAATTTTAGCTGGCCATTTACTCAATTGCGTGTACACGATTAATAATACACGATTAATGTACATGATAAATAATAAAAATGAAGTATAAGATGAAAGAATATTAATCATAGTTTAATTTGATGATTTCGTTAAAGACTTAAATTTAGTTGCAGATCGTTAAATAAAAACTCCATAAATAAACGTTTATTGTGATGAAAAATGCTACTCAAATACTGTTTAATTATTTTCCGTTTGAAACTCAATGTGAATTGACCAAAGTACACATTGATACCACATTTATTGTAAATTCAAATCCAATTTTATTGCGAATGTTTGTAATTGCTATATTGTTTGCACATCGTGTTAAATGCTAATTTCCAATTAGGTAATTATAAATTGCAATAGTTAAAATAAACTTTTGGATACCATTTGAATTGTAACCAAACAATTTAATGATTACAGGTTGCTTTAACTATTTCATTGGCTCTTAAATTTGATACAACATAAACAACATCGCGCCAACTGTAGTCAAAGTTTGCTCACGTCCCATGTCGTTCACATGCAGCATGTGTTCCCTCCCGCTCCTCACTCTCTCTCTCTCTCTCTACTCACCAATCATTCTTCCCATACCCGGTACTAGTGCTTCCTTTCGAGTTTTGGCTTTGTTCGCTTGCCCGTAACCAGAAAATGACAAAAGCCATGTCAACAGCATCTGTAAGAAATTGGGACATTCAGCCGCAGGGTGAAGGGTGAAGGGTGAGGTTGAAGGGTGAGGCTGAAGGGTGAGGTTGAAGGGTGTGGGGAAGCTAAGACAATGCCCTGTTTCAGCTTTTTCTTTTCCTCTACCGACTCTGTAGGTGTATGTGCACGTGTGTGTGTCTGTGTGTGTGTGTGTGTGTGTGGGATTGTGTTTCCGTATCCGTGTTGCTTATGGCCAAATCTTGGCACAAACTTCTCTTCGGGCACTGGCAATTTGGTTATGTTTCAAGCAGCAAACAATAGCCCGATAATTTATTCATATTTGGCTACAAAAGTGCCACAATGCACACACTTATACGAACACTACTTCTCGTATGTGTATGTGTGTGTGTGTGTGGTGTGTATGTCTTTGAATTTTTAAATAACTATAAATTTCTAAATTTACACAAGGGACCTTACACACACACGCACACTCTGAAGACACATTGCACTTGCGATAAGCCACAAAAATCTGCTTGCAAACAATGGAAATTTTAATGAATATTTTGGGTAGAAGCTTTTGTGTCCAGAGAGTGTTGTTAATTGCCACATAAATTTACTCGACACACACATACGCAAAAGAACTATCAAATTATGAAAAGGAAACCCAGAAAAAAGTACGTACGCTCTCGAGACGAATGTGAACGACTACAAAATACCCTAAGCCCACTTTTAAATAAACATGAGAAACATTCAAAACCATTTTCATAATTTTTCAATCCGACTCTGTTTATTTTCTTCGCATTCAATAGTATAAGCTTGGGGTAGTTAATAAGCTTCATAAACTCACTTCATGTATCCATTTTAAGTATGTACAGGGTATATAAAGAAAAGAATATACATCAAGTATGCAAAAACTGCTGTCCGCACAATTTGCATAATGCATGCAATCAAAACTTGCTCACGAGACTTTGGCCACTGGCAAAGGTCTTCTCTGACAAGTATAAATATTTAGCAACACATGAAACATGTTGAATTATTCTATTTGGTATCAGAAATTGTAGACGTAATTTATGTAAACTTTTCTACACACTATAATAAGTTTATAATAAGTTTAATGAATAAAGTCAGGCTGAGGTAAGCTTTCCAAGAATGTCTAATGGTTGTTTAGAAGTACATAATGAATAGGTTAATAAGTTGAAAGTTGAGTAACTATAGTTCGTATCATTATTTTAGCTTTCTTAACGAGTTTATCAAGTATGATAATATAAAAGATGCGATCCACAAATCATATCAAACTGCTGCAGGTTCCTTATGGGGAAAAAACCATTACATTTGAAAGAAATAAATTGATCACATATGCTATGGAGCATTGTGAATATGCATGAATGATTTTAATTAAATGTCATGTCAATCTACAGGTATTCAATGTGTACGAGTGTTATACATAAACATAATTAAAAGGTAGTGTGTGTTGCCTGTGGCCAATTTCCATCGAATTGCATAGCGCATACGCCGCGTATGCCACACACAAATATTCCGCCAGCGTCGCAATTTCCAAACTTTGTTGCTTTTGGTGATGTTGTTGTTGTTGTTGTTATGTCGCCTGTGTGGCTTGGGTTTTGGCATTAGTGCCAAGAAATTTTGCGGAGGGACGAGCCAACTAATTGCGGCTGCATAACTTGTTGCGCCACAGCAGGCACACCTCAGCCGCCTCCTAGGTCTACAATGGCCAGCGTGTGTGAGCTTCTGTGTATACACACATGTGTCTATGCTATGCCGCAGACAGACATTCAGTGGTTGTCGGCTGTCTTAGAACTAAAGCCAACAGCAACAACAACGGGATTAAAAGCAAGGCCAGCAGCGAATTGCATTAGCTATGTGTTTGTTTAAGTATGTGTATAAGCGTGTGTTTATCTGTGTGTGTGGCTGTGTTTAAGCGCATCACGCCCTCACCCAAAAACACAGCATACCCGAGGCCACAACGCTTGTCTGTTTACCATAAACAAAGTACAAGTGTCTTTGGCAGGCAGCTTGACAAGTATTTTGTTTGATTTCCCAGTAAATACTCGATGAAGCGACATCGACAGCTACTGAAATAAATATCAAAGATGGAATCCTTCCTCCATCCTACTCATTTTCCCTACAGTAATGAGATGAATAATGACTGCTTTAAATGCTATTTGGCTGCCCAGCAGTGAATTTAAAGCTAACTGCCAAGCACCCAAGTGCATAATTAAAATAAAATAATGAATCTTCCCATTCCGACAGTGCAAAGACTCTTACAGTGGGACAGAAATACCATAGACAACATAAATAAAATGTGGTAAAGATTATTTATAAGATATTTCAGATACGAAAAGCGCATGTGGAATTAACCATAAATTGCAGGTTATAAATAGAATAAGGTATACTATAAGTAGCTTATGAAATGTGAATAAATTGCAACTAAAATGATTTTTCATTTCCCTGACGAAAATTTAAACAATTTTGTAATATTTCTGTCCAGTTTTCTAGAACGTTTTTAAAACGTATTTATTCTTTTCGGTATGTAAGTTTTTAGTGGTTCCTATGTACATTTTACATGTATATTGTCTATAAATATAGAGATTCTGAATAAAGAATAAGGAATAAGGTACCTTGATATTTAGTAAGAAAGTAACTCAAATATAATCTAATAAATATCAATAGTTATAAAAGAGGCATTCTTGGATTATATATATGGCAGCTACAGCGTATAGTTCTCAATAATGACTTTATTATCCTCTCAAGTTCTATAGTTATGATACATATTGAGAGTGAAATATTCATTAAAATGAATGTTGTGGCAATCAATAGGTTGATGATTCATTAAGATAACTACCCGTATACTCGTATGTGTTCATACACATATGGTATAAAAGGTTTCATAATAATGGCACAAACATTGTGTTTAAGTGATTCGAACCTCTTCAATTTTATTGTGCAACATGTTGCAACATGCAGCGAACCGCAAACAGAAACTGGCAACTCGAGACCGGCTTGGGTTATGGCCGCTGTCTGGCTAAGAGCTTAATAAAATTATGTGACGATGATTGCTGCTGGAGAGTAGCAGAAGACACCCACGTCTGTGACAGAGAGAGAGAGAGAGAGAGAGAGGGAGAGAGAGAGTTGGGTAGTCAGAGCGAGAGGAAGACTGAGGTAACTCCAGTTAAAGCCAATGGCTTGTCCGGTTGCGGATGCGGATCGTTGCCTGCTTGCAAAATGGCCGCCTCGCCAGCTGCTTCCGGAGCTGCTTTTGCTGCTGCTGCTGCTGCTGCTTGGTTGCCACTTGAAAAACGCATTAAGGCTGCAGTTTTGTATACCATTTGTATATATATATTATATATATTTATATATGTGTGTATACACGAACTTAAAGTTATATACAGACATCTGTATATTTGAAAGTATATATGCACTTGTATAGCTGCCCTATATGCATGCCAGAGTGGTTTGTTGATTGCATGTTAAAAGGCTGCCGCTGCTGCTGCTGCTGCTGCTGCTGCTGCTTATACTGCTGCTGCAGATGCCTCGGCTGCATAGTCTGCCATGAAATTTAATTAAAAACTTGTGTGCCATGAAATTACATTTCGACGTGGGTTCAACTATCTGTCTGTATTAAATGTGTGTGTGGGTGAGTGTGTGCGTATTTGACTGCGTGTATTCGCATTGAATGTGCCAACGGCACGTTCAGTACCCAAAGGTAGAAAACTTACAAAGGCAAACGATGCTTGATTTTTCATGTCGAAAAGATATTCGAAGGCAGCCAAGTGCTGCTGCAAACTGCCAGGATATGAAAATGGCCACCTTCCTGTGACCATCGTTGCAATTGCCGTTACCCGCATTGAAGCTATCATCGTATAAGTATCAGTATAAGTACTTAATACTTCAATTGCAGCAAAGTGAACAGGAAATAGTCACTCCATTGCGTGGCTAATGGTGAATGTGGGCAGCATAAGTCTGACTTTCAAATTCTATTTAAACAGAAATAAGACCCGCAATCAGCTTATAAGTAAACTATCTAAATAAACTTAGCTCTCAGCGGTACTCTTCTGCTGACTTTCTAACAGCCATAACAACCATAAAGTATTCAGCGACAGAGACGCATTATGGAAGCATTAAATATTTTTCATCTTCTCCCATTCTCTTTGTGTTGCCGCATAAATTGTGCTTTCTATCACTTGACGTCGATTTTATCTTTTCTCTGAACAACTTGCAAGGGTATATTGCAGCTTTGCAGCAACATGTAACAACCTTAGAAACTATAAAGTAAACATATTTAATTAGCATGGAAGAGCTACTCGATCGAGGTGTGTTCATCTTTTTGTATAACCCAGTCGATCTCTGAGTCTAAAGAAGTTCTGCATACTAGTTGGTTTCTGTCAACAATTGTCGGAAAGTTCTAGACTTTGGATGTCCATCAACCTATTATTTCGTTCCTTACATTAAATTTAAGCGAATCTTTTCGATCATTTTAGAAATTAAATCCAAGTACTGCGGAAATGGTGACAAAAACTTCGACAACTTAAATATTTATACGGCTTTCAACCCAAACCAATTGGTGAGCCAATTATGCTAAGCTCTACCGTTCTCAGCTTATAACCCTTTCATGAAGCAACATTATAAATGCAAATCTTACTTAGAGATGCAATCAAATTGCAACACCTCTTGTTTTGAGCATTTGGTATTCAAAAATCAGTGGCCGCTGCTGCTGCCGCTGTTTGCATATTTCAATTAAACATGGCACATACGACGCGTAGTACACACAGGAGCAACAGCTGTCAACGTGGCTTCCAGGGAAAATCCGCTTAAAACTTATTCAATGAAACTTCTGGCGGTACAAAAAGCAGCAAGCAGACAAATTCGAATCGTAAAAATGCAAAGCAAATGGCAAAAAGTAGTAAATGTTACTTTTTATTTAACAAGGAACAACCCTTGGGCTCTCGACAATCGAATGCTCTGGAACACATGTTTGCCAAGTTATATCTGAGTATTATAATAAACATATATCATCATTTATTATCATTCATGATGAACATAAGGCTTAAGATTTATTTTTAATGCAAAAAATATAAGTATATTTTGAGTCCATTTAATTACGTTTCACATTTCATGTAATAGTTGTGTGTTCGCCTGTGAGGGTATAAAAAATATGCATACTATAGTATATATATGCAAGTATCGCTGGTCCTGGCCAGTAGGATTATGTTGCTGGTAAGGGTAACTGTAAATGCAACACAATAAACTCTGTAAAATGGAAGAGTAAAAAAGTGGTGAATAAAAATAAGCTGTCAGTTGTTTGCTGTTTGCGTTGGGTGAATGGCCAGGTGAATGGATAAGTTTCCTTGTAGGGTATGCCTGACGGTATGTTAATTTTGAGTTTTGCTGACTTTGATATGTTATACGAAGTTGAGACAAGTAGAAACCCTTTTTTGCCTATCTTTTATATTGATGATAGGAGCATGAAATGAATTTTGTTCGGTGAGACCCTTTCAGAATTTATTAATGAAATGAGAATTCTTGAAATCTGTGAATGGACTTTGAAAATTCTTTACCCATGTCTAAGGAGTATTAAAATAGTTCATAACTGTGTGAATCAACCTCGATTTGTTTTGCCCCCAGCACATTCCAGACGGGCCATTGTTGTATCTGCTGATAATAATCTGCAAATCAGCTTAAAAGGTACGGTGAAAATATCAGAGTTTCACAAACAACTTGAACCGTGCAACTTTACAAATCAAAAACTTTTTGAATACAGATACCTATCCCCCGCTCTGACCCTTCCCTACTCCGCCCACTGATACCCGGATCCCATTCTTTTCGTACTATGAGAAAAGAGAGAAAAGGCGACTATTCTGTTTTGGCTGCTTTTATTTAACATTTATTTTGGCATTTTGTTTTCTATAGTCCGTGGCTTCGTTTGACTATTTTTATGTATTCTTTCTTTGCCCGCAGACGCCACAACAAAGCGCATTTTTAGCCAGGCATATGTGTGTGTGAGTGTGTGTGTACAGAGGAGTGGAAGAGAGAGAAATGCCGGAAACGTGACTTATTTGAAATTTATGTACTTTTTAGCTAGCGACAACGGCAAAAGCTAAACTAAAACCCCTCGCATTTTGGCTTGTACAATAAAAAGCAAAGCGTCATCTCTAAAAGCAGAGAATTTATAGCATGAAAAAGTCCCTAAAAACACAAAACAGACAGATAGACACACAGACATGCATACATATATATGAATACATATACAGAGACACAAGCTCTCATGCTGTCAGCCATTTTACGTTTTTAATTTTTGCTGTCGCTTAATTAGAAAACGTTTTGTTTTTCAATTTTTCCTTGCATGATTTTAGCTTGTAATGAACGTGCCCAGGCCGGAGACACATGGCGTATGTGCAATATGCAAATGTGACTGCATTTCTCATTCACAAATTGAAACCAACGAGCTTACAACTTGATAGGTTTTTGTGCCCCTCTTTAGTTTGTTACACTCTCCGTTGCTTTCGTCTCGTCTCGGTTCGTTGCGCTGTTCGTTTCGTTTTTCCACACATCTGCCACACACTCACACAGACAATCACACACATGTCATTCCCCTGCTGTTGTGTATGTTTAGTGTTTGACATGCATCGATTACATAAATGGGAACTCAGCAAGAACTACGATGCCAAGAACTGCGCGGCGGCAGCTGTCGAACGACATAAGTCACGAAGCTTTTGCTAATGATAAGGACCATCATGATTTTTCAATTAACCAAATGTCGAGCAGAATCCGTATAGTTTTAGAGCTTATTTCGGTAGCAAGACAGTGAAAAATGGTGACTATATGACAATCATAGTAATGGCCCTGTAGAGACTAGAGGGAAGGACGGCAAATTACAAATTATGCTTCTGCTATGTGGATGAGATGACACGATGACATTCAGGCATTCGTTTTGAGGGAAATTCAACCGAAATGAACTTAAAGCGGATATTTTTTGTCCTGAAAGGGAAAAATTTTGTTTTTTATATTCAAATATTAAATAAATAATGATTATAGTCTATCCTTAATAGTCTATCTTAAAAGCCACTGGCTAAATGGTACTGAATGACGCTGAGACTTCCCGCAAAAGAGAATTTTTGTTTTTATCAGCTCTATAAAATTCGCAATTTACCCAATTCCATTAGCAAAGCCTCTCAGAATCGTTAACGATAAATTTGGCTTAGCTACGGCTACATAATTCGCTGTTGTTCTGAGCGAAAAATTGTATATATATCTATTCACTACTATTATATTCCAGGTATTCATTAAAGGTGAAGTAGTCTGGAATCTGATGCACTTGCTGGAAAAAGGTATACTATAAGAGCTTTACCAGAGGGTCAGAGCACTTGATAAGCCAACGACGAGTATAGAAGCGCCTGATTAGAATGCTAGTAAAAAATGAAGCTTTTTTATTTTTTGTATTTAGTGTACGAGTATATGTAAGCCCATAAAATGCAAAAATAAAAGCTAATTTTCCTAGCTTCATAATGTTTCGCTACTAAATTCCTTATACTAAATTACTAGGAAAAATGTGAAAAGTCTGAAAAAATGTTCTGCGCATGGTTTAACGTGGTCTCGAATAAAATGAAGCTAATAAAAATTGTTATAGCAGGACATATTTTATCGCCTCCGAGTTATTTTGCAGTTATTTTCCATATTGAGAAGTATGCTTGAGTTTTAGTATTTGCGGAATTTATTATCCACGGAGTAAGAGGTTCATCTGTTGGCTAATTGCAACTAAACACGGATCAGGACAGACTACAACATAAGCACCAAGCCATGTATAAGTAACTAAATAACAACAATAACTGGATTTATTCAGTGGTTAATTTGTATGGGCAACTCAGAAGGTGCCCAACTAACCGACTAATGCAAACTAAGTGCTAACATTTGACTCTTGATGAATGTGCAGCCAATAAATCCATTTATGCTAAGCACTTGCTTATTATTATAATCCACAATGGTGCACGTCCAGACACACACACACACATACACCAACCGACACGTACATACACATCAACATTTAACCCTAATTTGCATTTATGTGCACATGGAAGCTATTTGGTTTATAGGGGCCAGGCTGTGATTACCTGGTGAGCTCCTTTGTGTCTTTAGCTTGTGCACAAAAGCAATAAAAGCAATTCACAAAAAAGAACGTTGCTACAAGCACACATACATACATACATATATATATATATATATATATATATGTACAGGTACAATCATAAACATAAAGCACTAATACACACACAGCTACTTATAAACTCACCTTAATTAAACGTGATTAAGTAGATTTCCTCGTTTTTCTGCTCAACGAACTGTTTAGTTGACGATGTGTTTGCATTTGTATTTGTGTTTTTGTGTGCTTGCCCTGTGCTTATTAGTGAACATTTATTATCCACTTACAAGGCTGGGTATGCCTAGATTCTTTAACAAGCTTGCAACACATAAAACATCAATAGAACGAATATATACGAGTACTCGACAGGTGGAAACAGCTTGCGGTGCAAATATTATTTATTATGATGGTAAGACCATAGAAAAATTGTATTATTCTTCCGAACTATGAAAAGTTTTAAGACATTCTTCTTTTTCATTAAACCTTCGTTATACACGAGGAAAAGTTAACAGTTGTTGTGAGTAATTTATGTGATTTTGGAAACACAATTCAACAATTTATTTCACATGAAATAATAAGGTAACAATTAGGGAGGAAATAAATACAAACAAACTGACAAATGACTGTAATGGAACGGTAATCGATTTATAATGGTTAGATAAGAGTCCTCTAGAAATTTGAGATAAAAAAACATAGCTAGAGATAACTTTAACCCCGCTTAATACGTCAACTACAAGTGAATCTGCCATATATTCTTTCTATTCGATACCCTCACTGAAATGTGAATGAATTTTCTTTGTAATTTTGATCATTTATTTATAAAAGAATTAACACTATATGGATATATAATAACAATCTTTAAGAAAGTTGCACTTTATTTATCATAGGAATAGTAGTATTATCATATATGAATAGTATTGTAGTTGCATATTAAAAAAATATCAATTCAAAGTTCTTGGGAGTATCTTGAAGCAGTCAGACCCAACCAAAGTGGATAAAATCCTAATATCTGGATCCTCTATTAGAGTATACCCTAACTTTATCTCTGTTCCATGGTGCTTTCAATTGGCTTTTCTTGTTGTTGTTGTTCATTCACGTTGTTGTAATTTAGTTTCGCTTGTGCATGAAAACGAATTTGTATTATTGTTTGCATTAATTTGCCTTATTAATTACATTTATGCCATTGCCTCTCTCTGACTATTTGGTATTATATACTTATTTTTTTGCTTTGTGTTGTGTTCGGTTGGTTGCCTGCTTCTGCGAGGGGGTGCGGGGTGCGGGGACCCCTTTAGTTGGTTTTTCGCCCGCTCTCCCTGGGGGTAATTTGAGCATTGGCTGTGCGAGCAATCAAATAAATAATGAGGCTGCTGCGAAGCTGCTGCCTCTGTTGCTGCCACAGTTGCTGTCAGCGCTGTCGCTGTCGCTGCCACTGTCGCTGCCGCTGCTGGCTTTGACGTTAGCGTCGACAACTTCAACTTTGTTTAATATGCGAAAAACGTTACAGAACTTTTGCAGCTACTTGTCGTCGACGTCGACAATTTTGTTGTTATTGTATTTGGCATTGTTGCTAGTGTTGCCAGTGTTGTTTTTGTTGTCGTAGTGATTGTCTATGGGAAGTTTCTTTTATTTTTTGTTGCTGCTGCGTAGTCTGTATGTCTATAATTACCTCTGCCTTTGTCAGCCCCAGTACTAAAGTACCGAGTATCTCATTTCTTTGTATCTGTATTTAAGTCTGCTGCTACTACCATAGCTCAACATTGTCAGCAGTGGAATTTATACAATTTCGTTAAGGGTTTTTCTTTTCAATGCCTCAGTCGTTGTTTTTTCTGTTGGCTTTGTGTAGCTGCCTGTTTTAATTTAGTATTTTTCTGTAATGCAATTTATGCCACTTGTCGATTTCACGTTCAATTAAAATTTAAGTGAGTTAATCAAATTATTTCAGACAGTTGTATTTAAGGCCAGCCACGCGTGGCGTATGTGTAATATAATATTTTTCCACGAAGCAGAAACCTGCTTAAATTGACATTATAGGTGGAAGTTAAATTACAATTGTCTGCATTAAATCATCAATATTATGATTATCGTCGAGTTTTCATTGCAAAGCACAAGGAAATAGTAAATACAAATTAAATGGTTAATTATATTTCAATTTAAGGTAGTTTAATTGAACATTGCGTGCGAATTAATTGTACTGATCATTCTGAATGTTCATATAATCAGTCTCTTAACGCTTTCAATACTTTCAATACACTTTGTCTGCTTTCAGTATTGGTAGTCAGTATGAAAACGGTTATTGTACTTCTTAAGACCTTTACCATAGCCTTTAAAATGTAGAACAAGAGTGTCTACGCATTAAAATCGCTTTTATTCTTAAGTCAGTCTCTCACCAGATTCATTTCCCTACCAAATGATAGGACTTTTTGTATAGCTACTCTGAATTCTAAGAGTCTCTTTGATCAATTATGGTGCTATAGTGCTTCTAAAACATTTGAACAACAAACTAAATATGCCCGAGACTAGTTTGAAACTCAATTTGTTATACATTTCAAGTAATTTAAGTAAGTAATTCATTTATTTGTTATATATTTGAAGCAATTTTAGCAAGTAACTCATTTAACTTATATGCAAGCAAAGAGTTCTCAGAGCAAAGTTAAACTATATTTGAAAGTACGTAACATTTAACTTGGCTAAGCAAAGAGATAGTTGAAACAGTTTTAAGGCCCAAACTAGACTCAAAAGACTGCAATCTAATTACAAGAATTCCAGTGCGTAACAATTAATTTGGTGGAACAAAAGATATTTGCAATAGTTTTAGGGGAACCTTTGAAGTAAGTTCTGTTAGTGCGTCAACAACAAGACGTTTGCCACAAAGTTTGCTATGGCTTGTCAGTTGCTTGCTGACTTCTTGTGGAAACTTTCGTAGCAAGTAAAAAACTTAAATGTCAACTCGCTAAAGCTAAAACACTTCACAATCAACTTGTGTATAAAACTCGCAACGGTGGAAACACAAAAGCCCGCGCACGTCAACCTCAAGGAGCACACTAGGCCACGTTGATTTACACATACACACAAACAGTGGGTTTCACACACACACACTAACATACAACATACACACACATGCTGAGAGGGACAACACGAAGAACAGAAACGACAATAAAAGAAAGAAGGCAAAAAATAACAACAAGCAAACAACGAAAAAAGACTTCCGTGTTGATTGTTTTGTTTTGCTTGTGCGAGACGTCAACGTCAACGACAAGCGCCATAAAAAGCGACTACGTCTGCGAAAATCACTTTAAAAACAAGTGAAAGGAGACGAGGACCAACAGCAAATGGAGATATCTGGCTGAGTCTGAAACTGAGCCTTAGCCGGAGCCAAAGCCGGAGCCTGTGACTATGACTGTGACTGTGATTGTGACTCTGGCTGTGACTATACCGGAGACGTAACACTAAGACTGTAAAAGCCTGAAAGGCAAACCTGTCCATCAACAAAACTATTGCAACAATAAACAAGAACAATTTCACAATTGAAGTGCTTCCCAGCAAGAAAAACAAATGCTAAAGCAAATGCCAAAGAGAAAACTGAGGACAATTTCTGAGAAGTGGCATCATTTTGTAGTACGACTGGGCTATAGATGAAACTAGCTATGGGTGGAGATGTGGAGCACTTGAGCACACTTTCCGGTCATTTACACGTTCACATACCGCACATGGCGCACATGGCGCACATGGCATGCCAATGCTTGTGTATTGTATGCGTGTGAATCTGTGTACGTGTGCATGTGTGAGTTTGACACAGTATCCTACATTTTTATTGGCTTCCCCCATGCGATATGGAGAGACTATCAAAACGCCCATTGCATACATTTGCTCTAATTGTGCTTAGATTCATCTCTTATCGTTATCTCTCGCTCTGCACAAGGTCAGCTTCAAGTTGCTAGGAATCTAGACTCAACGTTCGTACAATGACCAGGAGTCCAATTCAATTTCAGTTTCACGTAATTGTTTACTTTTGTTTACACATTGTATCAATTTTCGTGGACGCCTTGGCCCGGCGGCAATGTTCAAAAATTGGCCAACACAATTAGTGCACACACACTTCTATAGATTGACAAAAATCACAAGAACAAGAACAAGAACAAGAACAGGAGCAGCAGGAGCTCTGTTTTAGCCAAGAAATTGCTGAGGCAATAAAAACGGGGATAAAAAAATGCTGCGCTGGCAGCATAAAAGTATGCTACGGAAAATTACAAAAGACAACTGGACCAAAACTTGTCTAACTTTGATACGATGGATGCCAATTGCTCTGCACAGACTCCACACGCCAAGAGCGCGAGCAAGAGAACAACAGAGAGAGAAAGAGAATAAGAGAGATAATGTGGGTGAGAGCAACAGAAGATTGAGAGAGCTTAGAATACGAGAGAGCGTTCGTTGCTCTTTGCGCAGATGTTGTTGTTACTGCTGCTGTTGCTGTTGCTGTTGCCGAATTGTCTCCCGCAGGATCAGGGTGTGGTGAATATGCTGTTAGCATACTCGTATGCTGCTTATGTTGCTTATGCTGTAAAACTAATGCTTCGCCCTACCTTCTGCTGGCGTCGCTGCTTCTGCCGCTGCTGCTGCTTCTGCTGCCGTTGGCCGTTGGCTGCTGGCTGCTGCTGTCTGCCGTCGGCTTTCGCTGTTTAACAATGTTTCCTGCTACGACGGTCCGCGATTTCCACAGTACTTCTTGGTGATATGTGGCACGCAACTCTCACACACACCCACATACACACTCACACACACACGCTCACTCACTGGCCCAGTCACACAGAGGCACGCGCGCGACTCTTTTGAATTGGTCAACGATGTTGCTATTTCTGTTGTTGTTGCTGCTGCCGCTGTTTTAGTTTGTTTGATGCGGTTTGTTTATATTTCACATTTTAACATTTAATTTACACACTGTTCTTGTAATATTTTTTTATTTTTTTTTTTTAATTTTTACCGTCGCTAATGTTGTTCTTATGGTTTTGCAGGCAACTCAATTGCTCTGTGATTTTCGTAATTTTGTTGTGCTTTTCCGCTGAACAAACCGTACACGTCAACTGTCTGCACCTGACTGACTGAACAGTACGATTCCAGAGTCGAACGACTAAGGCAGCGTCGCTGCCGGAGAGCGAAAATCGATGCTACCGACGACGCCATCGGCATGTGGATGCTGCAAAACAACAGCAATAGCAATGGCATTATCGGAGGCAGCATCTTCGTGTGCTCTTCGTATCGCCCGATATATAGTACGCCGCAGTCGCTGTCGGCGTAGCCGTAGCCGTAGCGGTTGCTGTGGCCGTTGCCGTTGCCGCTGCTGTTGCCATCATCGTCGCCGTCATCGTCACCGTCATCGGCGTCGTCATCGTTGCCGCTTTGTTTTGATTTATTTTTGTGGTAGGTTCTGCTGAGATTGCCAAAGAGCAAAAGCCAAGAGCAATCGAAGTCTTAGCAGTGGCAGAAGCGGCCACAGCCTCAAAATTCGCATAACTAGAGCTATTTTGAGAATTGCCTTTCATTTGCAATTCATAGCCATCGGCGCTGACCCAGAAACTCCCTAAGGAACCAAGCTGGTAACTCATGTTGACAACTATAAATAAAATAAGTCAAGAAACCGGTCACCCAGACACCTCAAAGAATGTACTTGTAGCTTTTCCTTAATCCCAATCTCAATCTCAATCTCAATCGCAATCAAAATCAAGATCAAAATATAAAATATAAAATTTGAGACATAGAACAACAAGCAACATACTACATAAAGAGTACAATTCTCAGCGCTAACAAAAGACCAGCCTAAAATAAATATCATAAAAATATGAAAATAAATAAATGAGGCGGCCAAATATAAATATTTGGTCAGCTACAGTTACGCTGGGTCTTAAGAGGAGTAACAAAAGGGCTGCCTGGTTTGTATCGAGATTGGGTAAGGGTTAGGGTTAGGGTAGGGGTACGGTTTGAGTTTGAAGCTAGGGACTTTACTCTAAGGGGAGTTGGATCTGTTTTTTCTTTTAAGCGGTGGCTGCTCTTTATGCAAACTGCGGCCTCTGCTCTTATATTGTTGTTGTTGCTTTTACTGTTTTTGCCTGTTTTTCAGTGTGTTTGTGTGAGTAAGCGGCTCATGAATATGTAAATTGTTATTATTGCATATTGTTCAGCGCCAGAAGCAGCGCCAAAAGCAGCGACAGAGCCATTCCCACAGCCGTCGGCAACAGCAAAGCCAAAAGCAACGGCTGCTGCGATGCCGACGGCACCAGCAAGCTCTTTGAGTCTTTGGCCTAAACAAAGCAACTAAACAGAAACAGGTAAAACGGCTGGGACGCAATCACTAAAATCTCTGGGTATAAAAGAGAGAAAGCCAAAAAGAAATGTACTCGACCTTTTCTAATAATTGCTTAGGCATAGCGAATCCTATAGAGATGTTAACTCTGAAAGAATTAATTTTTATTAGGCGCCTGTAATTTTTCAAGACTATCTAGATATTAAGCTGTATATATATATTAGTAAATATATATATCGGTGGGAAGGTTAATCTTTTTTTTAACTTTTTTTGAGTTAATTTTATTAGCTTTCTTTTGACATCTTCCAGCTTTATCCTTTTTGCAGTGGTTTCCTTTTCCCATCTTCTTGATACAAGATACATTTAGAATGTTTGGAGATTTATGATTCATTCATTTAAATCCTAAATGATGAATAATATTTAACTTAAATAAGCTGAAGATCTTCTTACAGATCTATAATAATATGTAAAGTCTGGTAATTGCTTAACCAGTTAGTGGGGTCTTGGGCTCTAATACCACTTGGGGTGACTTATCAATGAGTCAGTCTTAGAAGTGAATCATTCTTTTGAAGATTACCTCTCAAGTATAATTGATCAAACGAAGCTATTGTCTTTTATTTTAAGATTGGCTTTTACTTAAAACTATTTGAAAAACAATATGTTTTCGTAATACATAAAAATAACTTAGACTATGAGCTGTTTGGATTGCAGACTTGTTGAGATTTAAGAGCTGCAACAGACAGCTTCAAGTTGGGTTACCTAGAATTATTGTCAATAGAAATCCCTTGGCAACAAAGTAATGGCCGATTCGAAAAGCACACACACACACACAAAGACACGCACTTACACTTAGACACACACACACACACACACATAGACGTAGTACTTGAATCAGCCTTGACAACCTGAAACATGGTAAGAAACAAGACATTTGCCGCGTCGACTCTGATTGGGAGCCCTCAGTGGCAGCGGGAGCCAAAGTAGAGATGGCGAAAATCATCATTGACTACTGTGTGCCACACGCTGTCGTCATCGCCATCATCGTCATCTATAATAACATCAAACAGCGCTGTCCAGACCAGCCCATAGCAAACAGTGCCCACCTCAATCCAGTCCCGTTTTAGTCCCATTCCCATACCCAAACCCAATCCCATTCCCAAACTCCCCACTTGTTATCACGCGCAATAAAAAGTAAGTTGGAATTTTCGTTTTTTCTTTATACTCTCATACAGGGTATACGGAGATTTAACTTCAACTTGGCTCTAATTCCAATGGGACATATAAAAGCAGCTCTTTTGTTTTAACGGATATTAAACTAACTAGTTGAAAATTTCACTCTTAATTGGTTCGGAACAGGAGCTCAATCATAATTTTTCGAATTGGCTTCAGTTTGTATTGTATACAGATATGCAACAATATTAATTATAATTATTTGTAAATATTATAATATATTCCAATATTTATTCAATATTACATTTTCAGGAGTTTTTATATATTATATTTTTTATATATATTTTTATTCCTATTTTTATTTTTATTCCTAAGTTTATTACTTCTATGATAAATGAATAAAAAGGAAACGAAGAGCAAGTCAAAAGATATTGTAATATCCAATATTTATCTCTCCTCTTTTGATACCTCTCGATATTTTAAGTGGAAATTTTAGCTAACTGAATTCTCGAACCAAATAGTAAAACGCTTAAAAGTAACTTTCAGCTATTACTCGTAATGTTTACAGTATACAGTATATATGTATGAGAATTATTCTTAATATTATCTTTTGGCTGGGATCTGTTCATAAATTTTCATCAAATATTCCGCAAATGCTCAATCATTTTAATAGACTCTCCTTCAAGGGCATATATTCTTCGGCAAAGATAAATATCCTTATATAGCCGGCATTTTTTTTTTGTTTTTGTCGGCATGCGCCGATGCTTACTTGATTTTTCCTTCCTTACGATTTTCAAACATTTACTTTCGCTTTTCGCAAACGAAAACATAGGCAACACACACACACACACACACGCACACACAAATACAGAAACACACACACTCATAGAGAGAGCAACGCACACGTATTCAAATTGTTAAGGTAGAGAGTGCGAGAGGGGGCTGAACAGTTGTAGGTAGAAACAGGGGCTGCAAGTTGGCGCATAAAAAACGCCGTGTACGCAGGCGAAAATTGTGCCTGGCGCTGGTATGGGCTATGGACGGTAGGCCGAGGGTTGTGGACTGTTGAGATTGGAGTGTGAGGTGTGGGGTGTGGCACGCCCAGCAACAGCGATGCCGGCAGCGACGTCGTCGCCTGAATGCGCGTTTAGTTTCAAGTGTTATTTTTGTGCTAGAAGCAGCCGCCAACGAGGACATCTCGTCGTCTCGTCCTTATGGACCAAAAGCGGCGGTGGAGAGCTGAGGCAGCGGCAGCGGTTTCTGCTACTTCTGCTGCTGCTTCGTTTCTCTACGTCTTCGTCGACGTTGTCGTTGTCGTCGACGTCGTCGCCGTCGTTACCAGCGTCGTCGTCTATTTTGGTTGAAGTGCGTAATTGATGTGAAAAGTGGCAACAAACTGTTTTTTATTTGCGCTTGCTTTCAATTTGTTTAAATTGCTGGGCGCTTGCCTTGCTGGGTGTGCCAATATGTACACACGTACACCCAAACACACACACACACACACACACACATATAGTCAAAGAAACGGCAAACATACACCAACACACATACACAGATACATTTAAAAACGCTGATTGAAGTTTTATTGAATTTTCAATTGTATTGTCCCCGTCTGGTCCTAGTCCTAGTTTTGGAAGCGTTTGCGTTTCCACTTCTGTTTCTACTTATTGCTTAAAGCATTCCCTGCTAACATTTACCCTCTACTTTCTTCCTCTCTGTATCTCACGCTCTCTCATACTCTGCGTGACATGTTTTTTGAGTGTTTTATTGTTGACACAAATAATGTCACTCAAATGTCAAAAAGAGGCCGCTATTTCTTGTGGTTATTGTAGTTGTTGTTTCCATGTTGTTGCCTGTGTTGCAAAGTGCTGAGGTTTGACACACATTAAAGTGAGTTTGTCAGGTGCGTAACGTAGAATGTCTAGAAAGTTAAGACTACTGCCAGACACGACCACAAAATAGCCAAACTGCCATTCGAATGCTAAAAAGAAAATAATAAGATGTCACATTTTAAGACTAAGAGTATGAGTAGAATAAATTGAGATACTTTCTAAGTACTTCAGACATTTACATCTGTAACTAATAGATTACATCAATTGACTTCAAATTGATATTATGTTGCATTCATGAATAATGAGACGAGCAAAGATGAGCAGGTTAAATCGCAGAAATTATAAATCTCACTCAACTGATATATAAATAATGCAGAAAACGCTTCAACTGAATTTCAAGTGAAAACTGTAAGCAGTCTTTCTGAGTAAATAAGACTTATAGTGGAATATGCAATGCGAAGAAATTCATTTAAATGAAAATTCAGCGAAAAGATAAAGCAGACAATAATAAGATAAATTGCACTTGCTTCAATTAATTTGAAAAAGACAAAGGAATAAAGTAAATTCCTTCAAAAAATATGCAGAAATTAGTTTAGAGAACTTGAAAGAATCAAAGGGTAAATGTCAAGAAAGCAGCAGAACGACGATCCACTCAAAGACAAAGACTACATATTTTGTATACGAGTATATTATAGAGACAAAAGCTGTTTCTCTAAGCAACTTGGAAACCCTTGAGCAGATATGTCAACACATAAACTGGTAGACAAATAATCTGTTTACATTATTTATGATAACATTATTTTCTAGAATTACTGTTAGAAAAATATATATATAAATTTAGGTAAAGCTAATTTTCTCATCTCCCTCCATAATAAGATTAATGTTGCAACCCACACACATAATGTTAACCCCAGTAAGCGCCATGGGCCACATCGACTATTAACACTTTAGATGCGGCAGTCAAGCGTGCAGAGCTTGCAGCTGGAAGTAGAAGTGAAAGTGAAAGTGAAAGTGACCCAAAGAGACAATAAAGTTCAATATTAATGCACCCTTTGACACTGAGCAACAGCCAGTCCCAAATCAGGCGCCATAAATATAAGACAAACAGGCTACTTAAATGTAAGCCCCCCCCAACAAAAAAAACACCAACAAAAAAAAACAAAAGCGAAGAACTTTTAATGATCTGTCATAAAAGTGTCCCGGAGGCAGCTACTGAAAATTGAGCGCTGCTTCAGTAGGAAGGGGGCGCGCGACCCACACATAAAACTGAATTTATTAGCATTGCATACTTTTGAGGGCAATCAAGTAACCAAAGAAGCTGCCCACATCGCTGTCACCTCGCACGTCCCCCCTCTTGACCTGGGGAGTGGTCAAAACTGTTGCGGGCCCCGGGGCCGAATGTGTACAAATCCTTTTAAGCACTATGGCGCCACCTAGCGGGCGCCGATTGTGTGCCGCAGCGGCAGCAATTAATTCCGAAATCACAATAGCCATAAAGATGATGATGCGACTACAATTTGAATGCCTACCAACCCCACTAACCCGGTACCCCGCTGACCCTCTGCCCCTCTAACAGAATGCCCCTTGACCCCGCTGCCCCCTCCATTCCACACCCTTGGAGTGCTAGCAGGGTCCGCTGTCAAAGACACGACCAAATTGACAACAATGGCGACAAGCAGCGGCCGTAATAAGTAGTGGTAGTGTTGCTTCCACATTCCTTCCAGCCTCTCGACCACCCAGCCACCGACCTTTCCAGCCTTAGGGGTGGCGGCCATTAAATCAACGCAGGACATAGTAGGACAGGGCGCTGCCAATGCGGCACAATATATCAAACTTTATGTTGATTTGAGTGGCGCGCCAAACTTTGGCCCATCCTTAATAGAACTGAAACCGAAACGGGCTCTGAAACTGGAACTTGAACTGAGCTTCGGGTCCAGATTCTGGATTGGTAGTGGTATTGCTATTGGATCTGGTAGCGCATTTTGTGTCATTGTCTCTTTTTATTGATTTCTTTTGCCTTCGGTTCTTTTTCTTTCTTCTTGTCTCTTCTCTTCTCTTCTCTTCTTTTTTTTATCATTTGTGGATTTTTATTTGTGTGCTTATTTTTGATTAGATTTATTTATTTTTATTTGTGCTGAGCCCTCGTTCAGATGCCTCTGCCAGTGGCTCTGCCGATGAAATTTAATAATTCCACTTAATGCAATAATAATTTCGTCGCCTTTTGTTGTACAGGACAAGCGGAACGTAGTGGGATCGCCATCGTTGTCCTAGTTGTCGTCATCCTCATCATTTGTGGTGGTCGCATAATTTGTGCGAAATTTGTCAGATTGCTGGCACATCTCGAGGCGCTTAAGCCTGAGTAATAGCACCAGAGACTACAGCTTTCAGACGGAGTTGGAGCTGGAGATGGGATGGAAATGGAAATGGTGTGCCAGTAGGACTGAGACCGGTTAGTGGAAGGGGATGAGGCATTTGTAATATGTTTTATTTGACTTGTAACAGCTGCGGGCATCTACTATCCATGGACCCGGCAATAACAACAAAAACTTCAAGTAATTGACGCGCCTTTACTCTAGGGACTTCCGCAAGGAGACCGCTGATTACAATTGGATGCGTTGGTAATTGTGGCCAAATGACTGCCAAATAGGTAAATAAATATACAGAGCAAAGTGTGAATAATGGCTACAACATAAATATGAACATCGAATTATATAGAATAAAGGGTTATACAAGTTTCATTAGTTCATAAATATCTATAGGAACTCTGAAAAAGTTAAAAAGCTTTCAGTTTATTACTCATCCTTCTGCTGAGATTGAAATTGTGAAACATATTAATTTCGCGTTGAATATATCTCGTGATAAATTATATTATTCGTGAATAAACTAATTTCATTTGTATTGCAGTAATTGTTTATACCAACAAAACAGTTTTGAATACATTAGAGCACATGCAAGCAAAATCAATATTTAACTTGTGTGCCTGGGGTAATTAATCATTGCGGCTGAAATATTTAAGTTTGTATTTCGAAATTGAATTTACCACAAACTCGAATTCCCTATGGAATATACCCTGTTAGACTCTCAGTATATACATATTTGCCTCTCTCTCTACACCAAATGCCACTCAATTGCATAGTTTGGCGACAATTTTGTCAATTCTATGGCATAATTTTCAACAGCAAGGGCTCCACTTACACAGTTTCATATGGTCTGAGCGGTCTTTATACCATTCGGCCAGCTGTTCACATATGCATGTGGATGTGTGCACATACGTTTTGCTGGCATTATATACCCTTTGGCCATAAAATCTTTCCAAAGGGTATACTTCATTTAAGTGTGTGTATGTAACCGGGGGTCAACCAGCTTTTACATCAACTACATTTGCTTTCAACAGCAACAGATTAACTGTAAAGTATTCCATAGAGAGATAGATCGAGTTTAGATAGACCTATTTGAAAGAAAATGAATATTACAATATCGAAATCTTAGTTTTGGTACAAAAGTTTTATATAACATCTGTGATACCCAATAATACTAATACATATTCTTTTGATTGGGTTTTCCTGGCTTTTCTTCAATTCTTGCAACAAATGTTGGATCAGCTTTTAGCATTTTACCTCTTCAAATTTATAGATTACTTTTAAGAAATGTATATTATATCATTTATAATAATTCTTTTATATTTTCGTCAAATGCTTGTAGTCGCTTCTAAATGAAATATAGCAGTCGTAACGCTTATAGTGTCAATTGTTAGTATCAGACCTCGTCTGCAAGTATATAAGTGGAAGGATATAAGCGTTATACATGTGTATAATTTCTTATGGTGAGTCAAAGCCGTAAACGAGGTATCTGCAAGTCGCTTTCTGTAGAGAATTGTAGTCATATTTGGGTGTTTCTTTTTTTGTTTTACTTTTGTTTTCTGTGGGGCACACAGTGCGTATACGGAATACGCAAAATGTGAGTGCTTTTAATAAATGCTGTGGCATGCTGCGACACGTCGTCGTCGTTGTCGACGCTGCTGGCACTTTATTATTGAATATGTCGCCGTGCCCATTTGCATAATTGATCGGCAACGATGCGCGAATCGAAAACGAGAATTGTAATCGGCTACACGGCAGCCGATTTCACCATTTGCCGCTAAACAATAAAACTTCAGTGCGTGACACGGGCTCTCCTGGCAGCTGGCATCCCGCCTTCCTTCAGCTGTTTCATCTGAATTTGGGGTGCGGCGTGGGGATTTCTATTTATTTTGTTTTTCGGGATGCACGAGAACGACGACAGGACTCAATAATTGATGCACATGTGTTGTGTGCTTGTGTGTGATTTATGTGTGTCCTCGCCTGCCATTCAATTGTGCAAATCAATTATAATAATCGACGCACGCAACTTGAAGAGGGCCATTGAACCGAATAGATCAAATGAGGGGCGAATACATTACAGAGCGAATGAATCTCGTGCGTGCTTATAACTCAAGTTGCTTAAAAGTGTCATATAATTATTATACATTTATTTCGTATTCGATGCAAAAGATGCTCTCTATATTATACACACATTTCTTGTATTATTTATGGTAATAACTAACCCTTCGGTTGTGATGGGAGGTGTTCTATTCGTAGCAGCAAAAATCCTAAACAAACATATGCAAATATTTATATAATAAAGGTTTCGAGAGAATTTAAAGTTGCCTTCAAGCATAAAATATTTCTACTAATGACTGAAATTCAACGAAGCGTCAACACACATAGAACCCTAGTCATATCCCTAGTGTTACTTGTCACCAACACTAGCAGACAGATAGAACCCACAGCACACACACACATACACGTACCTACAGCTTACCACCGGTAATCACTCAGCCTCAAATTGTTTCTAATTAAGACTCTGGATCTACTGTTTAGTTGGCCTCTTGAAAATGGCACTGCTGCCTTCTGTGCCGACATGTGTTGTCTATAGGGTTGGTATCCGGACCTAGCTACCCTCTCTGTTTACATGCACAATTTGTTGCACACACACTTATACACATACATACACACACAGAGACTCAGACACATATATTTATATGGTAGCCATGTTTGTCCGTTATTCCAAGGAATTTAATTATAACTTCTGTAACTAATTTCCGTTTTTGGCAAATTGGCAAACGGATATGTGAACATACATACATATGTATGTGAGCGAACGCGGATTCAGTGGCACAAACGTTGCACAAATTAATATTTAATGCAACCAGACACAGAGCTTCAACTGCTGTTGGAGAACTACTCATTGAATATTACGCATACGCAGCGCTGGACGCGTGGGTCAAAGGAAAAGAAAAAATGAAAAAAGTTCGAGTCCTCTGTGACAGCTATGAACACGTAGATGGCATAAACATCATCATCAGTGGCATCAACATTATCATCGGCGTCATTTACGTGACTTGCCATGTCCATTAGGCCACAACAGGAGCGGCGAACAGCCAACAACGTGGCCCAAAGGATTACAGCATCCCAGGGAGTTATTAGACCTATCAGCAACGAGGTAACGCAACAAAATATGTATATATGTATATGTATATATATATATATATGTACATATATATCTATATGTTTTAAAAAAGTTTTTCTGTCAAAACTTTGGCCTTGGCGTAACCCGGCACGCAGCTTAACCTCACTTATGCCAGGGGCCAGTCCAGACTGGGTACAGGGAAGGCTAATTTAAAGTTTGTTTTATTTAAAATAAAATATTAAAGAAAAAAAATGGTCGCAAAGGGACCCAGTGCGACGTCGGGGTCCCTTGGAAAACAATTTTTATTTGCACAGTTGATAAATTAATTAAAAGCGAAAAGGGCGCAAAATCTTTAAAATAATTAATTAAATAAACGAAGCGACATGGCAAACAAATACCAAACAGTTGGCCAACAGCAACAAAAAGAAAACAGAACTGAATGCCAATGATGAATGCGCCTCAAAGCTGAGGCTGAGTACAAACAGAACCAAAGCTGAAGTGAACTGAAATTATGGCAACCAACTGACACAGAAATCCATTTTTCATTTTCAGCCTCAGCCATAAGCAAAGATGGACAGCCTCTGGGTGTGGCACTGGGACTAGCACTTGGGCTTGGACTTAGACACGGACTTGTTCGCCGATGACTCTGAGGCTTAGAGGCCCAAGTCCTTGCCTATTTATTTATGAGCTTGTATGTTGTAGTTGGTCAAACAAAAAAATCAAAAACCAAAGAATACAAATGCTGCAACAGCAACAGCAACAACAATAGGAAAATCAACAGCAACACCAGCAGCGATACGAGTGGAACAACGAAAAGGGGTAGAGATTACAAACGGAAAAATAAATAGAAAGCAACAGTAACAAACATGCTACTGATTTGTTGTTGTTGCCATGCTTATTGTTGTATTAACTGTTATGATTGTTGCTGTTGTTGTTATTCCTCTGCAGCTGCTGGCGTTGACAAAACAAAAAATAAGGAAACAATACGAAAACAATAACACTGTCTATACGAAGTTGCAATACTCTACAAAGGCTTATAGGCCATAGAACAAAGAATGGAACTGTAAAAAGGGACTCAATAGGAAATAAAATATTTATAAATTGTACTTTGAATTTATTTAAGTTAAACCTAAAGTTAAAAATAATATAAACCTAAGATTTATAATATGCCTTTTTTCATAAGCTGATTTAGCGTATGGCTTTGTTCATGTCCTGTAAATTTAGCTAATATTTTTATGCCAACTCGAAAGCGTTTTAATTCCCGTTGACAAACTGATTTGCATAACGAACGCTTACTATATATAAAAATATGCGAATTTATAGTATCATGAAGTGATTTGATTCAACGTCAAAGAACTTAAGCCTTAGGTTACTTTTATGCAAAAATTGTATCAATTTATTAGTGTTCTATCGAATTTCATATGTTTATTATTATTAGCCTTTTGGTTGGACCACAAAAGATTATCGAAAATATCATGTTGCTCTTTAAGCTAGAGCATCAAAAATGCTCAGTCAAAGACCTTTTCCTATATTTTTTTTGTCTTCGCCATTTTCTCATTCGGTTTTTTCTTTGCTATTGTCTGCGAAATTACGTATACGCCTGGTAGTGCACAGCGCTGTGACCCGTTTGTTGTTTGTATGTAAATGTGTGTATATTCCAGAGTATGCAAGTGTCTGTGAGTGTGTATGTGTGTGTGTGTGGGGGCAAGCAAACAAAGCACGCTTGTCTGTCAGTTCGAACTTGAAAACTTTGCGTAGAGATTTCACAGAAATGAGTTGTAAATGTCGAAAGTGCTTGATATGCCGTAGACAATTTTCAAATGGTGGCAATCTGCAAAGCAATTTAAAAATAAAAGGAAGAAAAGAAATGGAAATATGCGCAATAATTTACACTCTAGGCAATTTTTGCTTCTGCTTCTGCTGTTGCTGTGCCATCGTCTTCTTCTTGTGTTATGTTGTATGCTACAGATTTTCTTTTCTTTCTTTCTTTTTTTTTTTTTAATTTTTTTTTTTGGTTCTACCATGACAACTCTTCACAGAGACTGCTGTGGCCTGGCTCGGCTCTGCTGTAGCCGGGCCATGTTTGTGTGTTTTGACTGTAAGCAGCTGTCAGTGATTTCTGACAAATTGATTTGACAGTCGACAGGCGACCAGCTTGACGGGCGGCAACTAACCAAGAGGCGTGGGCCAAGGGGAAAGAATGAGTAAGGGCAGCGTCAAGTCAGGCGCGTGTGCTACAAAAAAAAGAAAAGATGAAAGCTGCCATTGCCGTTGCCGTTGACGTTTCTGTGGCTGTGGCTGTTGCCATGTCTATGCGTTGCGTGAATGTGTGCACCCCGCTCTCTAGCCACTGCCAACGTTAGGCAGCAGTGGTAGCAACCAAGGCAACAACAACTACGAGTACAACAGCAGCAGCAACATCATCAGCAGCAGTAGCAGAAACAGCTTAAGCCGCAGCAAAGAGTTGCTGCCCCAAACAGCAAAGTGTGGTGAATATTTTTACTTGAGGCCACAATTTCCCATGTGTGTGTGTGTATCGTATGTTTGGTATTGTTATTATTTTGTTTTGTGACATACCATACAGTCAGCGGTTAGTTACTGCAAGTTACCTGCTGATTGGCATACATACAACTGATTGACTGTTTGACTGACTGACTGACTGATGGACTGACTGACTGACTGGTTGGCAGACTACTCGTAAGCAAATGAACAGCACATGGGAGCTTTAAAGAGATACACTGGGAAAACTTGATGCGAGTGGCAGCTGCCAGGAACAATCACATCACTTGTCAGTTTTATTTATCAACTGTGCAAATAAAACTGTAAATCAGTAGAGCTATACACAAGAGCCTACACAGCTGACCTACATAGCATTGGACTCCGAGCAGAGGGTACCACAAATCAAACAATTAATTTTGCTGTCTGAAATTCCAGCACTAAATCAACAGTCAAACAATTGAACCATTTAACTATGTAAATAAAATTAATACGAGCAGAGATCAGAGTCCATAGACGACAAGCGGCCAGCAGGAGATGAAAGGTGGCTGGGCGTAGGAGGAGATGAAAACAGAAATAGAGAAAGACCCAAATAAATGGACACCTTATGGACAGAGTTCACGAAAAATCCATTAAAAAGCAATCAATATATGGAAAACAAATGCCAGTCACTTTTGCCTTGCCTCCAGCCCAATCTAGTTAAGAGCTATATTCCCATCTCTCTCGCTCTCTCTCTCTCTCTCTGACCCTCTCTATCTCTCTTCTTCTTTACTCTAGCCTAATACTTGGTATCTCTGTTTCATGCTGAGCACCCACTGGCAGCCGCATAATCTGAATTTACAAGTAATTTACCCAACGCAGCAAAAATTGAAAAATGTCAAAAACGCAAGCAAAACAAAAATGAACCTTGCGACCAGCGGGTGGTCTAGAAACATAGGCAAAAATATAAAACCAACCAAAGTTTCGGCTATTAAAGACCAAGATTCCAGTCGAGGTAAAAAAGAGAGGAAAACACACTCACACTAATATCTGTATATATATGTATATGCATATACTATATATATTTATATAAGTATTACACGGTGAGTTGCTATTTTTGCTGCCCCAAAACGCACGGCTGTGCTCCGGCTGCGCCTGGCGTTGACCTGATTTTTGTGACGTCATTTTGCCAAACCTGCCCCTTGTGTATTCGTCTGTATAAAAGTGTATGGGTGTATGGGTGTGTGTGAGTGTGTGTGTGCAAGTGCAATTCAGCCAAATGAGGTCGATGCTAAGTACTCACACTGAGCACTGTTTCTCAACTTGTCAAAAGTAAAAGCTCAGCTCATCGATAGTCGTATAAATACTCGAAAACTGATTCGAGTCCTAAAATATATATTATTTTAATAACATTTTGATTTCAGAATTCTAATGAAACTCGCTTGCATATCAGTTCAGCATGAATTTGAGATTTATTTTAAATAATAAAACTAACCGCTGGATCATTATTTATCCCGATTAATGCAAGGATATTAGCGATCGATATATATCACCCATAGGTATCTGCTAGAATACGAATTTATGGCAGATCGTTGATCTGCTGGTGTATCACAGAATGAATGTTGACAAAGAAAAGATTTATAAGATATATAAGTTGAAGAGATATTCCTAAAAATTAGCTCAAAAGTTTCCAAACATTTATTGCAACCAGAATATTCATGTATTAAAGTACAAGGTAAAAGCTATGTTAGTATCTAAGTTTATATTGTTGATGTTCCCCATTCCAGATTCTGGCATGACGATTCTAAGATTTTACGGTATATAAATTATAAATTATTCCATAAATCATAAAACAATCATCAGCATCACTTCTCTTAGTTGCAATTCTTATCTTTTGGTCCGGTTTTACACTGAAAATGAAGGCATAACATTTAGGTTTAGGTTTTTCTGGTAGTTCAACTCGTATTTGCATTTACCTTAAGCAATTAAATTAAGAGCTGGCTTCTATTGATATTAATTTATTGATAAGAAAGTCGAAATTCGGGAACCCATTTGAAATTAGGTAATGTTGTGAGTAAAGTTTGGGTTCTCGGCCAGCCGGTCGCGTAGGCTAAGCCTCTATTTTTTAAGAGCCTTTCAAGCAGCAAAGCTTTCTACGGAGTATGCAAATTGTTTTCACCTGCGCTTGTTGCCTATTGGGGCAGCTATAGGGCTCGCGACAGGTGCCACCTAACTTGTAGCAGGATTCCAGAGCTGCAAGCGAAGATGTTTTAGTTGTGGGTTTATCAATCAATTGGTTTGCAGGATCTTACGAGGATGCCGATGTGCGACGCGACAGCTTAAACAATTTCCAACCAGCAGCAGGCATAGCAGCAGCATTGTTGTTCTTTTAACCAAGCTATTAGCTACCATATGAATGAGTTTGACCAACAGCTGGCGTGTCAAATTTCAGGCGTTTTTTTTTTTGTTTTGCTGAAGTTTGATATGATATAATGGAACATTGAAAGTTAAATCATTGCCGAGCTGCTGAACAAAACAGGAAGAGAGCTGAAGAGCAGCAGCACAGCCGAGCCGCTAAGTGAGTAAGTAAATTATTATGAGTAAGATGATGCCGGCAAAAGTGCAGTCTATGGGAGCATTAAATTGAAACTTCTTAATTAAAAACTTACAGAGCAAAAAATAAAAAAAAACGAGAAGAAGAAGGCTAAATGGAGAGCAGAATGTCAGAACGCAGGACGGCTGGACGCAAGGACGTTAGGACGTCAGGACACCTTTCAAGCTGCAAATCAGTGTGAAGCAAAATAAACCGCTTAAGGACTTGCGACTTGCCGCTTTTCAAAATAACAAGAAAACTGCCTCCAGTCAGTGTAGCACTCGGACACGAGTCCTGGCTGCCACTAGTTTACTCCTGTTGGTCTTGATATCTCCCTTCAAATGAGACGCGGCGGAAGCGCCAGACGGATACGGATGTGCTGGCCCACCATTGGTTCACCGCAGCGACCAGTTAACAGCAGCTGTAGAACTAGTAGAACCTCTGCCACTAGAAGCACCAGCAGCACTGGAAAAAATTCAATTAAAAGCAACAGCACGTAACTGAAACTTTTATATTTTTTTATACATCTTTTTTTTTCTCTTTTTTCTTGCTGCTCGTTTTTGCAAGTCTTGTATCTTTTGGGCTGTGTGTGTGTGTGTGAGTGTGTATTTTTTTCTCTCTTTTGGTGAAACAGCTGCCCTAAGGGCCCAGACAGAGCACCAGAGAGTCAGACTCTGCCCCAGCACCACTGTGAAGAAGTAGGGGAACCGCCTCTGAGTTATAAGTTGGTGCCAGCTGTCAGTTGGTCGACGAACTGCTTGAAACTTGCAGCGGTTTCTTTCTACTTATTTTCGTTAGTTTTGTTTTTTTTTTGTTGTTGATTTGGTTTTGTTTCGGTTGAAAATTGAATGGTTGCAGCTGCAAATGGATGCTATCAGTTATTGGCAGTACATGTCCAATAAAAGCCAAAACTTGATACTCCAATTGCCCTCTGTATACGTTTGACTCTAAATTTATACTCCAGTTAAAGTTTTGGACGTTGAAGCATCGTAAATATTTGACAGGCAGCAAATGCGAGTAAGTGAAATCGATGAATGTAAATTGAGATACATGATATCTTGCTGTTACTCAGATCAATAGTTACATAAAGTAATTGTAAGCATAGGATACGTTCTATTTACAACACAAGTTTAAATTTCACTTATATCTCATCAGTTTAAAGCAATCTTTAAGAATCGCTTTAAACACTTAATATCTCGTATGTGTTTTCCCCTTCCTTCAGGCAGCCCCGTTGAGTCGTTTATATCAACAATATCTAATTAACCGGTTACTCGCCTGTCTCTCTCCAGCTATTTCTGCTGTCTGTTTTTTTGCTGTCTGCATAAATTCTCAGACACATATACACATTTATATATTTATATACTCATACATACTTTAATTCATACTGGTTGCCCATCATATGGGCATGGAGCGCTCTTTCCATTTGTACTATGCCAACACCTCGACTCGGGTTATTTAGTAGCCTTGCCTGCCATTTCCCACCATAACACTCAACTCATTTATTGAGGCGGCTGCTTATCCCTATTTCAGACTGTCTGTCTCACTATCTGTGTGTGTGTGTGTGTGTGTGTATGTGTTTATGTGTGTGTCCCACAGGCTGGCTGGCTGGCACTCGAGTGGCCTCTCAACATTAGAGCAATACTTGGTATTGTTGCGGGCGGCGTAAGCTTGGGCCCTTACCTCTAATGAAGCGCAAATGTTGATGTAAAAATTTAATTTAGTTCCTAATCCGAGGCACACACGCATGACCATGGCCAGGACTTGGTTGGTTCGGTTGGACCACGCCCACATTGTATCCGGTTAGGATGTCCAAATGTTTATGCAACGTGCGGCAGCAGCAGAGGCGTGCTTACCTTCTAATGTGTGCGTGACATGGACCCATGGGCAATACCACTACCCAATCCTCGTTATGCGTCACATTGCGTATACGCAACGTAGACGTTGCTGATGCTGTTGCGAAACTGATGCTGTGTAGCAAAAGTAATAAATGATGCGCCACGTACATGTATTAAAAACAAAGCGCAGAAAAACGCTGACAGCAAAGGCTGCCACAACGGCTGTGACTCCCATAAAAGGCCACGACACAAAGGACAGACTAAAGCTAACAAACTGAGCGCCGGCGACCGGAATGAAGCGTCACTCGGCCATTGGCGATGTTGCTGCTGTTTCGGCTAGTTGTTATTGTTCATGTTGTTGTTGTTGTTGCTGTTGCTGTCGCTGTTGCCACAATGCAGAAGGCAAACTAACAACGACTAGGACAACGACAGCAGCGACATCAGCGTGTCCTGCACAGGTTACCAACCAAATAGGGTGGTGATTCCCACCGCTTGTTTATGACTTTGTTTGCACTTTTGTTTATGGTTGTACATTTTAAACGCTATGTCTCATATACCTGTTCTGTGGGGGTGTGTTTATGTGTGTGTGTGTCTGTGTGTGTGTGTGCCTATTACCGTTCCGTGGCTCTTACCTGTTAGTTTGCTAGCTGGGACAACACTTGCCGCTGGACATGGCCACATCAGCTGACAGTTGCAGTGATTTTAAGCGTCCATCAAAAGCGCCTGTTTGACATTTAATTGCTGCACATTGTTGTTGCTTCTGCTATGGTTGAGGTTGCTATACTTGGTGACCATCATCATCGCTATTATCATCATCATCGTGCACATCATCAACACCAACACCAACACAGCACAGCACAGGACACGACAGGACAGGAGTCACTGTTTTGTTTGCTTCTGCGGCTGGTCGTGGGCATTGTTGGCTTAAGGTGTGTGTGGCCAACTTTTAACACGGTATGTAAAAGCCCAAAGCCAAAGTCATTCGGGCTTTATTGCACATCTCACAGCAATGCGACAAGGATAACACAGTAACTCGCACACACACTCACACTCACACTCACACACTCACACACACACACATAGACATATAAAACTGCGTGTGTACATCTAGGGCTGGGCAGTGATGCGTGACTTCGTTTGACGTTAGAGATTGCAGTCATAAACTACTCGTTATATTTATTTTAAATTCTTTAAGCTTTGATTTTTATGTATGACTTTATATTTACGTAATATTCTCGTAAAATATATCATACATATATATTCGAAATAACCGAGATGCCAGCATGGAAGTGTCGTATACTGTACCTAAGAATTTATGTGTGTGTTTAAGAGTAAAACTAAATCTACAGCAAACACATGTAAGTAAACTTAAAAGTTAATTACTTTTAAGCACTTTGAATTTCGAAGAACGTTAAGGACTATAAATATATTCCAAAATATCTTTCCATATATCAAATATATATGAATATATTTCGTTTCATAAGATAAGATTCCATGAAATTAAAAAGGGGTTTTCAGTTTTCAATCTACACTTTTGTTTCAAGTCACAATGAGAGAATTTCCATAGAGAATATATTTCAATAAGAATCCAGTCAGAATTGACTTTATTTTCATCAGAGTTTCGACATTTATAAATTGATTTCAAATCTCTGAAAGTTTTCAAAGTAATTTGAGACTTAAATCTGTTTGGATAAGCTGTAACAACTGTACTTGCGATATTTGTCAGCCCTGTGATAAATGTAGGCACATTTGCATTCACTAATATACTCACACATGCACATTCACATTCACGCACACACACACACACGCACACACAGTAATAACGAAAAATTTGAAAAGTTTACAGGTGCAGGCAAACGATTTGCGGTTTCGCTTGGCAAAGGTTGTCGCAATCTGACTTTTTCTGTGCTTGTTTTTGGACTTGGTTTGCTTAATTTCAAATGTCGCAGTAGCTGCCTTTACGACTTAACGTTGATGCCAGATATAAACACACACACACACATATATTGGCCATTTCCTAATGGCCTTTTCGTGGTCAAGCATTTAAGCTTCAACCCTGGCCATAACCTCAACCTCGACCCTCTCGCTTGGTTTACTTTGTGCAACCGCAAAAGTCGTCTCTACTGCCAACACTCCAGCATACTACATACAACAGACTGACACTCACACACAGACATACAGACACACACACACATTCTCATACTGTACACCTTTTTCGACCATTTAGCACACAATGTTGCGGTCGTGTTGACATTTTAAATGCCATTTCATTTGTCTCTCGGACCGTGCCACATGAACAGATGCCGCAGCGGCGCTAATTTCATTTCATTTGCGCTTAAATGCCACAGAATTTGACTTGACATTAAATTGAATAGTGCGAGTCGACCCTTCAACCCGTTGCCTTACAACTTATACCTTCTTCCAACTTCCATTTGACTTCTACCATTTGCCATTTGCCATTTGCCATTTGCTATTTGCATATTTGTTTTTGATTAGCGACAACCAAAAACTTTACTCCCCAAAATCTTGGTAACATCTTTTGGCGCTCTGGCTAATGATTCCTCTACAACTAAAGTACTATGTTAGCTTCTCATATGTATATGCAGCTTTCAACTTGGCCCCTCAACACAACCCGTATACCAGCGTCAACCTTCGTCCCAGCGTTTAGTTGGGAAAAGTTGCGCTGCAACTACTAAATATTTGGCATATTAGTTTTGGAATTTTCTCATTCGAGTGTTCAGCTCTGTACCGAATGCGACGAGGTTTTTCTGCGGTCTGGTTTGGTTTACTTTGACTTGGTGGGGTTTTGCTTTTCTTTGTTAGTTGAATGTTTGGTTCTCAATGCGCATTAATTAAATTCTCATTTTCATTGTCAGCAGCATTCGTACATAATTTCTTGTGGTAGTTTTCTCTTGGCCTTTGTATAAAATTTAATACACGATACTGCGAGGGGTCGGGGGCAATTAAAAGAACATTTTTCACACGCACACAAAGCATTTTGTAATGTAATTAAAAAATATCACGTATACGACGCATGTGGCCCCAGGGTGCGATTTGTTGCCTATTTATGGGCGCCATCGAGGCCAATTTTTTGAGTGGGGCAAACTTATTTAGGCGATTGAAACACAAGCACGCACACTCTACGCTATTTATGCATCATTTTATGGCTTATGTTGGCATCGCTGGAGGGGGATGAGTGAAAGGCGATGCTTTTTGTTCAACAATGCGGGAGACTACTCTACATTGAATAATGATGTCCTGGGGCGCAGCTGAGTCTTAAGCTCCTTCTGCCGCTTCATTAAAACAATAATAGGCGAGTTTTTCTTAACGCATAAATGTATTTAAAACTTTTACTATATAATGAGCCCATCTCTGTTATCCTTATAAGCTTTTACTTATCTTGCAGACTTATATTTTTGTTTATTTTGCTTGCTAAGCGAAATAAAGGATATTAAGTAGAAATAAAGATGAAAATTAGCAAAATATCTGCACATCAATAGGAATCATATGTGGAATGAAAATTGAATACAAATTTTAGACTCTTCTTAAGCTTTCTGTTGCCTTTTGATTTGACTTTATGTGTTTTAATTAAGTTTATTTAATATGATTTGCTGCAGAGCGAGTTGGTTATTCAATTTACTTTGGCTATTATTACAATAACAATTTTTTATAATTCAATATTATAGGAGTATTTTTGCTAATTGGATTCCAAACAAATAGAAAGGGCCGTCATTGTGTAATAAAATTCCTAGAGAGAACTAAGCCCTGTCATCGTGTTGGTCACATACACTCGTGAAAATTAAATTTGTAATCCATTAGTCTTTGTCATAAATGTTTGCAAAATGTTTTATTGAATTTGCAATAAAACTGTCGACGAATGTGAGCTGTCAGCATTAGAGCAACAAATAAGCAGAAACATTTGGTAAATATTTATGAAATTCAAAACTATATTTAAACAAAGCAAATGCAGAAGGAAGATGCTCATCGTGAGGCGCCGAGCTGGGCGCCAGGCGACAAGTAACTAACCGCTTGAATAAGCGGCAAGTGTGCTTAATGACAAAAGTTTGCAAATCAGTAAAGCATTTTATTACCAAACACACACAAGCTCCAACATACAGAGCCACACATCAAAGAGTAGCTAGATGATACATATGTATATGGAATATGAAAATCTCATAATCACATGCAGCACAAATGCTCATATCTGCTTGGGAGCAGACTGGGAGAAAGTCAGGCCAAAAACTTCATATCGTGCGTGCTGCCAGGGCAAACTCATTTGACTACATTACGAGTACAATCAAGTCGACATGAGGAAGAGTGTCAGATATAGACAGGAAAAGAGAGACAGAGAGAGAGAGTGAAAGAGAGAGAGATAGAGTGTTAACTGAATGAATGAATGTTGGCAATGCTGTGGTGAGGGGTACTACAACTTCCGCTGCATTTCCGCAGCAGCTGCATACAAACACAAAGACACACACAAAAATATCACACATACGCCGCGTATAACATGATGGCTAACGTTCTGCTCACAAGCGACGCTTATTTGTTGCTAAATCAGTTACGAACATCCAAAACAACATTAACGCCAAAAACGACAAGGACAGGAACAAGGAGAGCGACAGGGACAGGGACAGCGACAACAACCAGTGCAATCAACGCAGCGCTTTTTGAAGACTTGTTTCTATTTTTACTTTTCGTACCTACTGCAGTCAAAAAAGTTTAATTACACGAGTAATTTGTTATGCTGGTAAAATTTTCAAATCCATAATTAAAACTTTTGGCCATGGCAGCGATCTAATTTACCGTTGCAAATTGCAGTGACATTTTGCCAAAGCTACCCACTGCTACCAGGCTACCAGACTACCAGCTCCACCCAGACCTCCTCCGCTTTTGCTAATTTATAAATTATATTTTGCAACAGCTCTATGCTAGACATCATGCAGTAAGATAAACTCATTCACTCCCACTTCCACCCACACCTGCAGTGCTGCCTCGCAGTCGTGCTTCTTGTTTGTTGTTCTTGGCGAGTAACAGCTGCAACTGTAGTTTCAATGTTGCATTTTCTTGACTAAACTCAAAATCAACAATGGTTCTCTCTCAGTAAATAAATAAATAAGCGATAATACTATAGCAAGTGAAGCAAAGGAAACTCGTGCTGGGTTTGAGAACCTGCAGCTGCACAAAGATTAACATTATATATACTATAAGGATCAGAGTAATTGCTAAACGGCAACAATTAATTATATTGAGACTGCCAGCTGCATTTCTCAGAATTATTTCTTTGCAATTTCTATAAAAGGCAATGGTCCACTGCCTTGAAAGCATACTCTGTTTTATGCTCTGTTTAATCTTTGTACGTATACAATCAAATTGCAATCGAAATTCTTAAGAAAACTCTCATTTGTGATGAATTTGTATATGTTTGTGTAGCTTTAACAAATGTTGTGATTTAATCTCTCAGGCAAACACTGATTTTGTACGAACCTCTGGCAATTGTATTAAAGTCTCAAGTTTCTCGTCAATGATAATCAGATGTTTGTATAAACATATACATATTCAATATATAATGGAACAAAGCTATTATATTTACTAAATGATAATTTAGGGAAATGAAAGGACACGCATTAAGCTGATGACCCTTGTAACTCTGCAATGGACATTAATATCTGTTTCCATAGCTACACATTTCATGCATTTTGTCTTTAATTTGGATAATCATATACACTGGAATATATATATATATCTTTATTGCAGAACTGACTGACCTCAATGACACTTTCTTAGATAGTTAAATTTTCCCAGCGCAGCAAGCAAACACCGAGATATTACAGTCCTCCACCCACTCGAAATTAGAAAACCACAAGCCACACTTAAATGTCCCTAAAGTCTACCCAAAACTCTCCCAAGGCGTGCTTCTGTGTGGGCGGCAGACATTTAATAATTCGTAGAGAATGACTTTAAGTTGAAGCACACTTCTATCTTAAAGATTAAAGTTGAATTATGTTTACGCTTCAACACATAAAACAATAATCTTCGTTTCGGTAAAACATACAAATGCATTGTTAAACTTGTGAATTATAGAATATAATTATATAGATCGTTAGTAGAAAGTATTAGTAATTAATAAATCAGATGCATTACCTACCGTAAGTGGTTCTCAAGAGGTGCCACCTATCCTTTAATTCCTGCCCCCAACCACTGGGCGTGGAACATGCCGCAAACAATGAGCTTAGCGCCCAGTGACAGGCTGCAAGTCAAGCAGCCGCCAGCAAAGCAGCTCTGTTGTTATAGCCCAAACGTTGTGTGTGTGTGTGTGTGTGTGTGTGTGTGTGTGTGTGTGTGTGTGTGTGTGTGGGCACATGTGTGTACTATATGTGTGAATAACTCCAACTGCATTTGTCGTCGATTTCAGTTTCATGCCATGGGCAATGTGGCGACGCCTACGCAGAGGCTGAGAGCCGAGAAAAATATGCGAAAATTTGCTGTTAAGAGCTGAGGAGCCACACGCGGCTTTCATGTCCTTGTCCAGGGCAAAGTTTTTCACGCTGCCGCCTGGCAAATAGCCAGAACATATATGTTTGTGTGTGTGTGTGTGAGTGCGTGTGTATGTGCGACTGACAATAATCCAAAAGTTTTACAAGCAAAACGAGCGACCATTACATGGCAGGCGGGCAGATACAGAAACCACTTGCAAGCAATTTTCATCAGCGATTTTTGGGGTTTTCCAGCTGCCACTGACAGCCGGAGAACAGAGCAGAGCATTTTGCTTATTGCCTGACCACATGATTCGATGGCAACGCACTCATTCGTACTTCTCTCCACCCGCCTCACACACACACACATCATTCGACATTGTCGGCAGTAGGACAAACAACAAAGTCTGCACAAATCTCTGGACAAACGCATTTACCATTTGCAGTCGGATGTGGGGAGTGAGTTCTTCGAAAAACTTCATTGTCTATGCCTTCAAAAGGTAAACGATTTGAGACCTGGTCGAAAAGAGAAGAGCCCAAAGCTGGAATACCCGCAACTGACCAAAGCTGTGCCATGCAGTCCATTTTCAGCACATGCTGGGAGTACTTACCATAAAACTCGTCAGCAAGAGGTTTAGGAGAGAGTTTGGATCTCTCTGACCACAGAGCTGCATGTATTCAGGGAAATTCCTCGCCCATTTGCCAAATAGAAAATGGAAAACGGCAAATGGCAAATGGAAAATAGAAAAAGAAATATGCTGAAATTGTGAAAAATAGCAGTTTACAGTTTACACTCGGAACAATGCAGATTCAACGACACGCCCACTTAGATAAGGCCAGTGGGCGCACTGGTCAGTTGCTTCGGTTACTTTCTCCAGCTGTTAATAAATTTAAAGTTTGTTTTAGTCACTTGGCAAAGGAACTGAAAAAAATAAGAGTAAAACGGCTATGGTAAACTCTGGCAGTAACAGTAAAAAAAACACAAACAGAAACGCACACACACACACACACACACACACAAACACACACAGATATAGCTGTATATATGAACATAAAACAGAAAGTTGAAAGTTTCTTTAAGCGTTTGCATGGATTGTGCCCCTCGTTATTGTTGTTGTTGTTATTCCTGTTTATATTTTTTCTGCTCTTTGCTTTCTGTTTGTTGTTGTTGTTGTGTAACCGTCAAGGCGAGTCGCTAAAAAAACGTTTAACAGTCTGTGAACACTGTGCACCAAATATGTATGTGCATCTGTGTGTATATATATATCTATGTGTGTGTGTGTGTGTTATGCCAGGACATTTATTTGGTTTGTTTTCAAAGTTTTTGCTTTGAAATTGGCGATATATGGCGATTTATTTGAGGTCCTTTGAGCGCTTGGAAAAATGAATGCAAGCCGATTGCAGCGGGCAGTTCCTAAAGTCCAGCGAATATTTTGTCAGTTAGAATTCAGAAACAGATCAGGATATATCCCAAATGTGCAGTAACAACTTTTTAATTAAAAACGTTGCGATTTATGAGTGGCAATCTACCATTGAAAGATAAATAAACAAACATATGTTCCAATATAGGCATTTGGTTCTTACATATTCAATTTTAGTTACAGCCTGGTTCTAAGTCTTACGTTTGGTATTCTTAAAATTGATTAAATGCCTTTCTGCAACCTGAGCTTAAGTGCATAAAACGAAGGAAGAGAATGAGAGAGCTATCTGTAATTTTCACAATCATTTTAGGTTTCTCTATTATTCTTCTATGTTGTTTGCTCAGAATCGACATGGTTTGACTTATCCCTGACAAATTGAGCAGAAAAGAGGAAGTTGTCATAAGTCCCTTTTCTCATGAAACAGAGCTGAGCTACTAAATTCTTACTGACTTCGATTGGTATTCCACGTTAGTCGCATAACTTATGGTTTTTTAGGGTTTTTTTCGCTGTATTTCATATTATACGACCTTCGCACCATTTGGAAACTCATACAGCCTTCACCATATGTAGACACCAATTCACTGTGAATCTCATTACTGTTTAACCCTTTTGCAGTTAAAAAACGAATAACCGAACGTTATTCACAATCGGACACGCTTTGCACTGGTAACTCAATTATTTTCGAGCTCGTATTAATGAAAACAGTATTCTTGGTCACCAAAACTTTCGGTAGAACCTACACTGGAACTATGTTCAGCTAGAGTCCGCTAGGTGGCGTCTGAGTGAAGCGCAAGACTAGGGAAACTTACTCTTTGTCTACCCCTCGTATAATGTAAGTCTGAAAAAGTTCACTTAAAGGTTTCATTCGTTGTTTTTCAATAGCTTTTATTAACTTTATTTTGCGATGAAGCTCATCTTTGTTTTAAAGACCTATTATAAACCGGAGTTTTCTAAACATTAACTGGGAATTTGTATTTATATCTTTGTTATTTTATATACTCGTATGTGGCATATTTTCATTGAAACAGGTGCAGTATACAACATTATGTTTTTTGCTCTTGAAAAGTGTAACACAGGTGCCAAGTTTAAGGTGATACGAATATCTGTAATACTTAAGCTGGCTGTACGAGTGTTACCCTGTCAATAGACAAAAATGTAAGGCAACTAGTTCGCTTGAAGATCTCGATATAAGAGATATAATATATTATATAAGTTTTGTTGTAGGTATTTTAAAAAATTGTATGGACTTGTTAAAAACAATACCATATTTTCGTAAGCTCATAAAAATTTTGTTTACGAGTGATCAAAAATTTCTTAGCAAAAGCTAGCTGAACTACTATGAGAGGCACTTGGTATGGTGGTTAACTAATATGCTCTACACATTAACTATAGAAACTAATTATTTAAATTAAAGGTTTTAAATTTTCCGAAGGGTTCTGTATCCTCTTTCCTTGTGTGGCTGCTTAGCTTGTGTAATTCATATTTTGTTTTGTAATGTCTTTTATCCTTCATCCTCAAACCAACAGCTGCTGTTTTAGTAGGAAGGTCTGAAGCCATTGCGTTGCGATAACACCGAATCGGGACTCTTTAGCTCCATGGCCAGCTTGTATCCCAGTTCTGGACGACGATCACGACCCTCAGCCATAGCTTTGACCTGGCACATTTCGAATATCCAATAAATTGATCTCTAATACTAATTTATTAACTTACCGCATTGGTGTGCACAATGACACCATCGCTGGTCACAACCTTCTCCTTGGTGTGCTCAATATCATGGAAATCGGTGCCGCGGCAACAGTCATCTATCAAGATGGTGCGATAGCCAGCGGATAGTGCATCCACTGCTGTGGCACCGACGCACACATCATAGGCCAATCCGCATACATAAATATCCGTGGCGCCTTTCATTTTCAGCTGTGCATTCAGCGTGGTGTCCGACAGCTTTTTATTATCCCAGAACACGGAATATGAATCCACCTCGGGATTGGTGCCCTTATACACCTTGATGCCATGATCCACAACCTTAAGATCCTTATGCAGCTCCGCACCCCACGAGTCCTGCACGCAATGACGCGGCCACAGACGCTGCTTCATCGCCGGCGGTCCAGCAAAGATTACCGTATCAAAGACCTTAGCCGAGTCGGCATCCAGCTGTAACGATTATAAAATGATTTCAGCTATTAACGTTTAAACTGTTGAAATCTAAACTAAGCTATTAAGTTGCATTAACAAGAATAATTTATATTATAAGAGCTTATATTGATTTGTATATAATAGCTTTTGCTCTTTTTCCTATTCGTTTAATGATTTACTAATTGAATTTTTGCAATTCGCAAGAGATTTCCAAGAACTTTGTCTTGTCTTTACTTTTCTCCTGCTTCTTACAAACTATCTCTAGACGTTCGTTAAGTTGGAGGGCTCTCAAATTGATTATGTACAAGCTGTAACAGATTTCTACCCACCGCAGAGGACTCATCCATTGGCCGCATTTTGACATTATCAATAAATGAAACATGATCGCTGGGATGCCAGTCCAGCGAATAGAATACAGCATCAAAGTCCACCGTATCGAGCAGCTTGTTAATGGGCTCCAGAATCTGAAAATACGGAAGGCGCTTGGTCATTGGATAAGTTCCCAAAAGATAATCTGTAAACGAGTGCTGGAAGCAGTCACCGGGATGTGAGTAAGTGGGGAGTGTCACGTCTGCGAGTCGTGTCCATAAAGCGGCGACGGAAGTGTGTGTTATTAATTTTGACAAATTTTCATGTTCAAGTGAACCAAGTGCCGGCCAACAAGTGCACCACAGACATTTGAGCAGTCGAAGCGATGGCTTAGGAAGGAGATGAAGGGGCAATTGTGGCGGATGGAAGCGATGCCAATGCCGATGCCAATGCTGATGTCGAACGCTGGATGCTGATGTTGATGCTTGGAGAGCGGCTGCCGCTGACGATGACATCCGGCGTGTGTCGCAGCGCGGATGCGACTTAAGTAAAGCATATCCGCTTCCGACTTTGCACACGCATACAGACTAAGATACAGGCACCGACACAGACACAGACACAGACACAGGCACAAATACAGATCCAGATACAGATACAGATACAGTTATAGCATCTTCGAGGGTACTGAGTCTGACATGCAGAGCACGCCAGGACAGGCAGCCTCATCGTTGTCGGTGGGAATGACTTTGGCTCATCCTGCGCTCCGCTTCGCTGCCTCCATTTTCATTTCTTGTTACGTTTTATGTCTTTCCGTCGCCGCATACCTGCCACATGCCACCTGCCAGGCGGCACCCACTTTCTTCAGCTTAGCTAAGACGGTGTAAACGCTGCCCCGTCTGTGGCCACAGCTCACGACTCGCAGAAGCCCATCTCCCAGTATCCAGTTCACAGCACCCAGCACCCAACTCCCATCTGCCAGCTCCATTTTCTCTTTCGTCAGTGACTCCGGGCTCACCTCGTGTCCTTGCTGCTGTGCACTGCAATTACTTATATCCAAGGAACCACTTATAAAATCATTTTGTACATCAACAATGAGAAACGCGTTCACCGGTCGCACAATCTGCCAAGAAAGTAAAGAAGAGTGAGAGAGTGTGAGAGTGTGAGAGAGAGTAAGAGATAGATATTAGAAAGAGCAAGGAAAATAAACACAAAATGGTAACATGAGCAGCCACGAAAATTGTAAGAAAATTGTATGGCCAAAGTAAGTGAAGCAAACGCCACAAAAGACGTCAGCCCAAAGTACATAAGCACAAACATGAAAAGCTACAAAGAAATTTGTATACATGTGCATTAGTGGTTGTATGTGTGTGTGTGTGTGTGTGTGTGTGTGTGTGTGTGTGTGTGTGTGTGTGTGTGTGTGTGTGTGTGTGTGGCTGTGCGCTTGTGTGTGTACTGATGAGATTCTTCTTTTTTATTTTGCCGCCCTGTTATAAATGCGTTTTAAATGAAGTAAAAGCCAGTCAAAAAACCTCTCGAAAACCCTCCGCACACATGAGCGCAGAGAGCTCGTTAGGTTGCCATTGCTATCTTGACTGGCAGTGTAGTACTCGAATCCAGGTTTCACGATGTCACCAGCATCAACATCATCCTCATCCTCATCCTCATCATCACCATCACCAACAACATCATCATTATGAAGAGCCCCGACAGTGTCGTCGTCTAAGCTGATTATGTTCGAGCATATTTAAAATTAGTGAAGCGCTTTTAATTTGTTATTTATGTGCACGCTGATTATGAATGATTATGATCTATGCGCAAACACACACACACACACACACACATACTACTCGCACAGCAACTAAAACAGGAGCACCAGTAGCTTCAGCAGTAGAAACACATTAACGTTAGACCATTGCAGAAGAGGATGATCGCGTGACACGCGTGAGTCACGAATCACGCTTAAGCTCAGTGTGTGGATTCTGTAAAGCTTCTTATACTTTTTATTATGGTGACTATTTATGTTATCAGCCATAATCAGATACACCCTAAAAACAATGTCTTTTCTTTCTATATAGAGACCTGCAACTCAGCGTTAAAGAAATACTCAAAGGACTCATTCAGAGCTGACTCTGACAAGCTGGAAATAACGTAAAATGTAAAGTTAAGTTACGAGTTAAACCAAATATCTGGTTACTGAGGAATGTGGTCACGTTGCCGGGATTATCGTTAAGGGGATTAGCAGCCATCTCTATCAACTTGTTGTTGCCACGTTTGATTTGTGTTGCAAGTGCAACTGTTTGTAGAGCGTTTAAAATATGTCATGCAGCTAAATGGTTTAAAGCGGCCAACGTGTACTGCAGCAGCGGCAACAAAAGCAGCAGCAACAGCAGCAGCAACAGCAGCAGCAACAGCAGGTGGCACGCAAATGAAGCTGTAGAGTCCTGTGGAACAATGCTAAGTAGGGGTAGGTAGGTGGTGGGGCAGAAATGTTAGTTGTTGTTGTTGTTGTTGGTGTTGTCGGGCAGAGAACGCTTAAGCAGTTGATGATTTATCGCCTGTTGCCAGTGGCAGTGGCCGTGGTTGGCATTTGTGCCCCAACCTCCTCTGTTCTATGCCACCACGGTGCACCGATACATAGCAGCCGCATAGTTGCGGATGTGATTTACATTTGCATGTTGAGCATACGACGCATTTTGAGCATAGTTTTGGGTTTGCATACTTAGAGATAATGGCCGGATAAAGGTAGTTAATGTATCAATTTGTGTGTGTGTGAGTGTGGAGTTGTTCTTGGGCGTTAACATTTATCACACGTGGATTAAATGTGCTCCCAAGGGGCTTAGCAGACCATAAATTAACTAAAGCAGCTCTACTTAATTTATATACCTTGCTCTATATACGTTCATCAAAGAAGCATGAGAATGTTAAAGTTTATTTCTTTGCTGTTATTATATATTTCTATGGCATCTTTATATAATGTAAGCATAACAGACAACAATAGACAATAGCCACATCTTTACTAATCTAAATTATTTTACTCAATATTGTGAAAATCGTAAGCTGCTTTTGTGTATTGATTGGATTCTTCTAAAGCTCTTTTGTCGTCGAATCAGTTGTTCTCAAGGCATTGTTTTACAGTTGGATTATTCAAGGATATTTATTGCAATTTGCTTCGTAGGATGCACCAAATAATGAAACTGAGAAGTTAACGCATGGCTGCAATCTGCAAGGTGCAGCCCAAGCTGTATCTTCGACCTATCTGGCAGTGCACTGTTAGTACTCACTGTGTGTGTGTATACTTTTTGTCGACGCCTACGCAGCAGCCGAGAGGCAAGAAAAATATACGAGAATTTGCTGCTTAAAACAGAGAGTCAAATAAAGCTTTCCCTGTCCGGATTAATTTTATGTATATCCTAGACTTATTTTTTCTGTATGTATATTAAATTAATTTTTCCTCATCTTTTCTTATATTGTCCACAACAGATTTCAATTACTTAACTCCTACATTTTCGCAGAGATTTCAACAATTAAATTTACAACGTTCACTTTTATCACATTTAAGACCCCCAAGCCAGATACCTTGAACCCTCAGTTTTGGCCACAAGCTGCACATCCAGTTCGCTCACCTCAAGCTCTCGACCACAAGAAATCACAGCAGCAGCATCCAATTATGAGCCATTTGAAGCAGCTGCTGCTGATGATGAGCCTGAACCTTCCCTCTATCACCTTCATAGTCATCTATGGCCAAGTAAACTTGGCAAATTAACACGCACCTCATCCAATGGTTACTTGGCTTGGGCTAATGCAAACAACTGACCCTTGGCCCAGGCACTTATTGTTATAACTACCCCAAAGTTGCCTCATTCCTCAGTGTGCCCCAACAGTTTAAATTAAAGTGGAAACTATGAATCTTTGATTAAAGTGCTTGCCAGTTTTGAGAAATGTTTTCAGTTTAAAGCCAAGAAATGAGGAAAAAGGAAGAAACCGAAACTGAAACTGAAATTGGGACCAGCAGGAGAAATCCTGTTCATTCATTTGGCTGGCAAATATGTTAAGGCTAAATTAATTATTGAGTGCAGGGAATGGGTGCCCACAGACATGTTTTGGATGTGGCAGACACGGCGACATCTGAATTGCCTTTGGTATGGCTTCGAACAGCGGTGTAATGGGAGTATGTGGGGGATTCGGTGGATTCGGTGGAGTCGGTGGATGTAGGGATAAAGAGATGCGGAAAGACAAGGCACCTTTTGGAAACCACAGCAAATCTTAAATTCAAATTACACTTCAACCCGATTCTGTCAGGCCAACAAAAGGAACAAGTTATAGAAATAACTTTACTCTCTTCTGTCTCTCTCTGCCTGTATTTCTTACTCGCTTGCACACGCACATCAACAAACAGATACACAGATATATCCAAGCACATATAAGTAAGAGAAACTTTCGTCTTTTCGGCTGTGCAATACAACATTTTGAGTCAATTTCAGTTCAGAATAAATTTCAAAATCCGTAAAACCCAAAGCGCTGACGTTTTTGGGTTGCCGTTAGTTGGGTACCATTGTCGGTGGTGCCAAAGCTGGTGCTGCTGCTGTTGTGGTGGTGGTGGTGCTGGTGCTGCTTATGGCTTGGCTGCTGCTTATCCTGATACCGTTTTGAGAGCAGCAGACAAACTGTCAAAGTGTGCGCTGTGCCGTGTGTGTGCCAAAAAAGTTGCCCATCTAAGCGAATGAGTACGGCAAATGGTGACGTCGAGGAAGACCAAGCACCGAGGACCGAGGACCAAGGACTAAGGACCCGGGACCAAAACAAGCAAAGCGAGCAAAAGGAGCACGAATCGAATGAAATTCAACGTGATATTGAAGTATGTGCCAAAAGGGAAACGTGCCGAGGCGCACCCACACACACACACACACATATCGAGGCCTACATACGTATATGTATGTGTGTGTGTGTGTGTGTGTGGGGCAGGTGCTAAAGCAATTTCCGTTTTGAAATTGTTGCATAAGTTCGGCGGTACTGGCAGTTCTGGCTCTGTCTGCTATTTGGCAGATACTTGCACACACCTTCTCCCCGCTCCACGCTCCGCCCACCGACTCCCCTTGCACCCAGCCGCCTTGTACCGCTCGTATATTTATTTTTTGGCAGACTCTTATACCTCACATACTCAGCGGCAGACAGACCCAACACATTGTCGTTGACAGCTGTGGGTTTGGTAGTACTGGCGCAGGAGCGGACTCGGGCGTGGCAACTGCTGGAAAATTACATTATACAATTTATGCGGCTGACTGGAAACAGAAATTTTTGGCTAAAACCGCAGGACCAGCAAGACTGCAAAACTAACTAAAAATAACTTTTAGAATTTCTCAGTTTTCACTGAGTTTTACAACATACACGAAGACTACGAAACTTTGACATATCTGAGGACATGTCACAAGTAAGCTGCTTATGAAAAACTTAACTGAAAATTATGCTGATAATCTTTCAACGCACACAGATTTATATATTTACTTTGTATACTCCTCCAGCTCTAAGCTGACAAAGTGAATACTCTTGTATAATTATCCTTCTGTTAGAAATTAATGGTTTAAAGTCTATTCCGACCACATTTGATGGATTCCCTTTGTGCCACCTAAGGTAATCTGTAAATTATTGGGCCAATTTATTTTGTATTTTATTGGAGTGATTTATGTTTTCCACTTTTTATATTGGTTAGATCTTGCACCAACATTCTTTTACCTTATTTTTTGTTCATTTTTTCTTCTCTCTGGTTTTTGTGAACAGTTTTTCCTTCTATCTTTGGCCTCATTCTTTGTAGATGCTTTCTCTTTTTGATTTAATGAAGCCTAATTCAAGTAAGCTTTTTCTATTGGAAAAACATTTTTCATGTCAGACAACTGCCCAATCCAATTAAACAAAAACTGCCAACAGTTTTCCCCACTCTCCCGCTGCCCTTTATCAACTGTTATTTCACTGGAACTTCGTTCTATCTCTCACTCTCTCTCTCTCTCTCTCTTTTTCTCTCTGTGTTACATCTCACTTGCTCCTTTAGCTAGGGCTTTTTGTATGTTATAAGTCATTAACTTTCTAAATAATCGCCGCAGCGTGTCAACTTTGGTCGTTAAACTTTCATCAGTCGAGGACACGACGGTGTGCGGCAGCGGATCGTATGGTATGGGTATTCCCGAAAAAAAAAAATAGGAGAAAAAATAAAACGCCCTGGACACGCGACAGCGGCGCAAAAACTGAGCAAAATTTATAGCAAGATATTATTTTCCGCTCGATGAGCAGACAAGTCGTAGGGCGACTTTTGGCACTCACTGTGCGGCGGTGTTTCTGTACCTTCTCCTTATCCTCATTCTCATTGTCATCCTTGCCCTATCCAAAATCTGCTCCCGATGTCTTCGTGTTGCTGGCCGTGTTTTTCGGTGTCGGTGCGTAACTGAGCACAAAAAAACTGTGGCACATTGTGCCATAAATGAAGACATTATAAACGATGCTGCAGCGCCACCCACTACTTCAACCTCACCCACCCATCGACTGTGCCGTGTGCAACTGTGTATGTGTGTATAAGTAAGTAAGTGCGCCCAAGATTAACGGTAGACATTGTAAGACACTTAAAGCTGTTGAAGATTTTTGAGTTGCTTTGTGGTCGGGGGTTCAATGAACTATGTGATGACGCCTTATATGATATATTACCGCTCACAAAAAGTGCCAGCGAACACATAACACACATAACCTAGAATATACGTTGGCAATTTACGACTGCGAGATGGCTAGGAGCAGGTGGTAACAGCAATAAATGTATTATATAAAGATAAAACTGTTTAAGGAAATGGAAAGCTCCCTGGCAAGCAAACTCGTATAAAATGAAACAGCCATTGGGGCTCTTGTTCTACTTTGATGATTCACAATACGAGTATAATCAGCAGTTATTTTGAGCTCTTAAAGCAGTAATTTCTCTGCAGATGACAAAATAATAGCATTAATGCAACAGGTATGTACCGAAACCAATACTCGTTAAAGCTCGAGCCGATACTTAGGCAAAGATGTTAAAGTATTTGCTAAGGAGACTTTATTTGAGAGGCTTCAGTCAGGTATAAATTTGGTTTATTGGAAACTTTTTATACAGCAACTTTCATGAGAATTTCTTAACAAGAATTTCTATCGAGATGCTTGAGGTTGGTTCATGTAATTAAATTAATCATAATTACTATCAGATGACATAAAGCTTTGAAGTTAGTTTCATTTTATTTTCTTGTCTCTTTAATGGATGAAGGAAATTTAAAGCTGACATTAATTTAGCCTTTGCCAATTAATACATAGACATCTTAACACAATATAGCCCAAAAAATCCATTTGCTGGTGTTTTAAATTCCAGCACTTGAGCTCAGTCGAAAAAGGGCATTTTCGTGCACTTTGTCCTTCGTCAAAGGCGCTGCTTGACTGCTTTTTGTGGCCGCCTGTCGGAACCGCAGCATTTAATGCTTCAACGCACAAAGCAGGACTCTTGCACTCATACACATACCTAACATACTTATACATACATATGTACACGCAAAAACCACTAAATATACAGTTTCTGCAGTTCGCTTAAAAATATGTTGTGCATAATTTACGTATTTTGCAAATAATTCAAATTGCCAATATAATGAAAGCATCAACATGTAAAGTGACCCATTCTCACACCTATCAAATTAGTTGATATACCTTGCATCATTCACACACATTCACACAGACAAACTTTTCCAATTTTAGGCTTTTATTGATTGTTTTTACAACGCGAACATGAATTTGCCATATTATTATTTTGATAAATTTGCGTTTATATCCGTTTCCGGCACTTCAATCGTTTCTGTCTTGTGTTTCGTACGGCCCAAAAAACTTTACAATCAGATTTACACACAAGCACACACATTAACGCAAACACACATACACATACCATACACTCATCGAACATACACCGCACAACCACAAATATATTTAGTGTTTCAATGCAAATGATTTACAGCGTTAAATGTTCTATTTATGTATTTATTTAATTTAAACGGGACGCAAGTTTCGGTCCTCTAAGTTTCACTCTCCACTCATCCATCATTTGGTTTGTTTATTATGCAAATTTTTGGCGGTTGGTCTATATTTTTGTTTTCATTTTTATTATTTGTCTGTGCGCGTTTCACACAAACATTAAACTGCAAAATTACCATTTATGCAATTCATGCGGAAATACAAACAAAAGTCAATTTAATGGGGCGCAATTTTCAGTTTTTTTGCTTTGTTGTTTTTTGTGGTGCTGGTGGAGATGGAGGTGGTGTTGGTGGTCTTATTTTGTTGTTGTTGTTGTTGATTTGGCAAGAACAAGGCAAAAGCAAAAATAACTGGTCTATATGTACGAGTGCACGGGTATGTGCCTTGGGGCTGGGGACAGCCATTTTTTAAGTGTTCCCTTTATTATGATATCAGCTGCCGGAAGATTTTTTTATACGTTAATAAATTTTTATGCTATATTACACAATTTGGCAGAGTTGACACTGCTGCACGGTGGTGGAAAGGCCGTTGAAGTGGCGCTGATTGCGGGGTTGCTGGGGAGTGTAAGAATGATCATCGTTTAAATTGCATATCAAATATGAAATTATTATTGGGAAATAATTTGTCGCCTGAATAACAGTCAACAGGCCGGCGGGCCAATGAGCCAATTACACAGACAGGCAATACGAGCGACCTACGCTGCGTATACGTAATATGTTGTGAGGTATCTCAATGCTCGAATGGTAGTTTTACGGTTCGAGTGAGTCAAGCACAACGAGCTCGTTAGGGAAAATCACGCTCTTGCCTAAATATACAAACAAACGGGTTTATATACTCATAGATTCCATTGAAGGAACTTTAACAAAAGACTTTCGGTTGGGGAAAAGATTTTGCATAAATTAAAGAGCACAACGTGCCTAAAGAGGGAATATTTTTCTTATTTCATTGATTACTATGCATAATTTCTTTGGGGGTTTCGTTAAAATCTTGTTGAACTTTTGTGTATGAGGATATTATTATAAGTTTTTCTGAATTTCAAAAAGTTTCCCTCCCACAATTTGGCAATTTCTAGCACATAAAGAAAATATTCTGATTTTCTATGCATTTGCCAAAAGTTTTTGTGCTTCTCAAGTTTTGTAAATCTGCGCTGTGAATCAGTTTAAATTCAAATTAAATTTAAATTTATATTAAAAGTACATTAACCCACAGACAAAAAAAGTTTATATATTCTTTTCTTTTTTCGAATACGACCTTAACTTATAATTTTACACTGAATTCAAGCTGTTTTGTCTTAACTTTCCTGAGTAGTCAGAAATTACTTGAATGAAACGAACTTTTCTTTATAAGCATATGACACATTTATATTTATGCTTTTGTAATATTTTATTGAGTTGGAATTAAGTCAATTGCATGAAAGTCGAAAGTTTTATGTAACTTTAAGAGTATGACAAAAATTTGTAGAATCACGTACGCAATTTTATAGTAGCGACTGTAGCAACAATGTTGCTCAGTCCATTCAAATGAAAATGTGTAAAGAAATGAAAAGGCAGCAGATGAAGTCGGCAAAAGCCAGCAAAAGTCGGCATCGTAGACTACAATAAAATTATTCGAAAAATTTTTATTTTAATATGCTGGAAATGCGGCAAAGGCGGCAAGCTACGAGCTACGACCTACGAGCTGCGAGCTAGCCAAATGAATGCAGCTCCGTTCGTTTTCTGTGGCATTTTATTTGTCACGCGTTTTTATCACTTTACGTGCGGAGAGAACTCTGCGTATTGTCTGTGTACGTTTGTGTGTGTGTGCGTGTGTGTATAACAGTCCCGGCACCAGATTATCACATTTGCATACGCCGCTGCCGCTCCGTGACAAGCCACTGCGATGATGATGACGATGAAGATACCAGGGGAATGGGTTTGGGATTGGGATTGGGATTGGGAATGAGCATGGGATTGGTATCAGCGTATGGTATGGGTATGGTTTTTGGGTACAATGATGAAAGCAATCCCACATATGCAGACAGCCAGACCCGGTGTGAGGTGTGACATTTGCTGTAAGCGACATTTTACCGTCCAACGAGGACTGATCAGGATTGAATTACACACACAATCCGGGACTCGGCCACTTTGATTGCAAACGCTGCGAATGACTGCGAATTTGTGTGCGGTGGATCCCCTGCTTTCTGTATGACACACATATATGTATACTCGTATATGTGTGTGTGTGTGTGTGTTTCTCTTCCTTTGTGTGTGGGTGTATTGGGTTTACGACGCAGCTTCCGCGTTGGCAAAACGTTGACAAATATTTTATTATCACATTTTATGATTTTATGAGTCCCCGGATATGAATCACTGAGTGACGAGAAACTTGCTGTACAAGCACACACAGCCAGACAGACACACACACACACACACACTCACTCGTATATATGTCGAGCCACGCTTACACACATCAAATACACCGCTTCATAATAGTGGATGATGGCAAAAGCTTAACCTAGACAAACGCCTGGAAAAGAGATATACACACATGCACATGCACACAGAGACACACACATATAGGCGTACACATACAAATACACATATATTTTATAGACTGAAGCAGCTTGCTTACCGTTTTTATCCATTGATTCCAACAAAATTTAAACTCCTCCCTATCGATGAAGCCATCTCCGTTTGTATCAAAGACGGCGAATATTTGCTCTAGGCGTTCGTGTGGCACATCGTAGATGTGGCCCTTGTCGTTGCGGAACAGAGCACGGCAGATTAGCGTAAACTCATCCAGATTCAGGCGGTCATCACTGTATACAAGGATGGACAGGCCGATAGGTGGACGGCCCAGACGCGCGAGCATTTCGGTGCGGAGCGGAGCAGAACGGAACGGTGACAAAGGTGAATCAGGCATGAAAATAAACGACAGGCAGACAGCAAATAAAGTTAGTTTGTAAAACTCGTACCAATTCTAAAAAGGTGGGAAACGGGTCTTTCTAGGGGTGGGGATGTGTATAAGTTGGGCGGTTGCCCAGGGGTTGTTTATCATTGTAGCTGCCACTTTGGAAGCAAAGCTTAAAGCAACCAAGAAATGAATGAAAGAATTTTGTGTTTATTCATAGCATACTTTTTGGGGACGGCTCACAGCAGCTGCTATGAAATTCGTTTAATTAAGGTAAAATTAATGCGATTACGTTTATTGATTTGCTCTTAAATGGAAATAACCATAAAACTGTTGAAAATGTCAATTAGAATTAATTTATGCAATCAATTTTTGCACTCTGCACATCGCATTCATAAATAAACATCTATTTTTTTCCACCATCTGCGCGATACACAGGCATTTTATGTCACACATTTGTTTGTGTGTGTTTTGATATTAAATATATATATATGTTCATATTTTATAATTTATTTAAATATTTGCCACAATTTTGAATGCTGCCCATTAGTGCTGTTAATTTAGTTGATTTTCTGTATTTATTTTTTATTTGTTGTTTGAAATTAATTTTATTTACCTGCTTTATTTACAATACGAATATTTACGAATATTTGTTTCACTAATTGATTTACTTTGTGATGCTTTTTATTAACCATCAAACCAAAAGTTGACAAATTTTGACAGGCCAACTCATACACAATATCCCGCTCTATTATAACAATTGTTGTATAAATACGTCAATAAAAATGGTTGAGAATAAATTAATGTTTTCATTCAAGCGTTTTTTTATGTAACTTTGTGCAACTGACAGTATTCAATTGAATAACGTTTTATAATTAGAAGCATTTACCATATTTATTTATGCATTTGAATTTAAATATAAATAATTAAAATACATTTTCCTTTGATTAAATCATTTGACATTAGCTTTAATTTACTTTTTAGTTCATTTGTGAATTTCATTGAATTTTTTTTAGAATTTACATTCGAAGTTTTAACCCTTAGGCATATTGAATTATCTGATTCAATTGTATTTAATTAAATTATTTAATTTGATTAAGCTTTACTAAAAGGTAATTGGTTTATTTTATGTTATTTTGTTTGGACCTTACTTTACAGTGGATATTACTATTGTATAATGCCCTCCGGGAATTTGGAGTCATTTGCAGTGATTGGGTGTATTTTTTTAAATAATTATTTATTTACGCCTGGTTTTAGTTTCATACGCACCCATCCTTGTCGAATGCCGTGAAGCAGGCGTCCATTGCTGAACCGTTTGAATCGTCGATGACAATTGGCGGTGTTGGTGAATCCATATCTGCGACAACGTTGCCAACGTCCAAAGCAAACAACTTCGCTTCGTGGGTCTCCGAGTATGCCACTTAATGAAGCCCGCAGCAAGCCAACTGCAAGTTAAAGTGAAGCCATCAATAATAACTGTTTGACTCCCATGCAAGCACACAAACACCCAAGCCCCCAATTCCTTTCCATTATGATGGAACCTTCTCTCAAGCCATTCGGCTGCTTCTGCCTGACAGTTTTAGTCTCAGTTTTTTGGGGTCTTCCGGCTTACCCGCTTAGCTTGAACGCCCGCCAGTTACTGAGCTATGAGCCATGAGCCATGAGCCGGAGCCGTGAGCCGTGAGCCATTCACCATTCACATTCACTCGCCCGCTTCAATGGCCGCCTTGCAATAGATTTATCGAATAAACAAAGTGCCGCCCGCACCAACCTAACTCTGACCGCCCATTGTCATGGAGACGACGTCATCTTGTGGTTTATTTTATTTATTTGATTTCACGCCCCACCCATTGGGGGGATCACCCAAGCGAGCGGCTTTTGTGGCTGCGCCCGCAGCGATTACCTGGCGGCATTTTTTCTAATCAAAAGTGCGCATTGTGTAAGCCTTTTGTGCTGCCGTTTGTTGGCCTTTGTTTGGCGGGCATAACGTGAAAATGGATTCGCACCCGTTGCTAAAACTAAATGCTAAAATCTGCAACAAAGTTACTACTAGTTGTCCCACCCAACTCCCCGAACCCAATGCGGGCAAAACAACTGCAATTTTAACGGAGCTGATTGCCAGATACGGATACGAATACGATTACTCGTACAAGTACGAGTACGAGTGATGTGAGTGATGTAAGTGAGTGATTCGCGATATGTGAGTGAAGGCGGTTTTAAAAGCGTCAAAGTACAGTTGCGCACACAAAACATTTGGCCCGGTTTGTTATTCGCATAGGTTTCTATTGTTTGCCTGGAAATTCTTGGTGTGGGCCACCCGAACCCGGCCAACCTGCGGGTGACTACCCTGACGTCCCCCTGTCGAGGTGAAATCAAGTTTTTGAGCTGACGCTAACTAACAAGGCCAATTGTTGGCATGTTGACGGGCTTTCAGCTTTTTCCTTAGACTCGTTCAACCCACAATTCTCTCTGACTGTTGGTCTTCAGTATATCCTCTGAAATGACAATGCGAATTTTTCCAGCGTTTTCTTTAATCAACTTTAGGTTTACCATCAACCTTCACAATATCGCTCTAGCTTTCCTTGAGTTACTTTAAGCGATGTTTTTCTTACTGATTTTATACAGGAAGAATTGGGTAAGCGCTTACAGAAGATCTCATATGCCTTAAGAGATAATCTAAAATAACTCTATACTAAAAAATCTAGTAATACTCTATATAAATCCTTTCTTTTCCCTGAAACACAAAGATTTCCTAAAGTGTAAAAGTCACTTTAACCATCAGCAATAGTGAGAATGGACATACATAATACAGTCTAAAATACTTAAAGCTGGCAGGTTTGAGATAAATAAAAGTAATTATTTTGCAGGATTATTACCGAGTGGATTATGCGCAGAGGACACGCATTTTCATGCCTGCAGATTATGATAATTAAAACAGATAAGAAATTGCATGCAGGCTGCAACACAGCTTGCAAACTGATCCAAAAATTCAATTAGGGCACATGGCAACTTCCACAAATGAAAAATTTCCCTTCACTCACGTCGTTAAATCTACTTATACTGCACACACACAATACACAATACAATACGACCTTATTCAGACAGTTCATAAACAATTGGGGTGTGCAATGCTACTGAGATCCTGTGCCAATGAGGAATATAAGCCTGCTGTGCATAGAACGATATAAACCTCGTTTCCAGCTTTAACAGGTTAAGGGTATAAAGCACAAGGCTTCGAATTTCAATTAACTGGGTTCTATTGTTTCTCGAAGAGCTGCAGCCGCATATGCAGCACGCATTCAGCAGGTGTGTATGTGTCTAGCAGGTGGTCCTTTGAAACCAGATTGGCAAACCGGATGACAGAACGGTTGTAATTGATATAGAAAGCGGGCACCGTCTACACTTTGCTGATTGAAGCGCACTTACCTGGCCTGTCAATGCAATAAAACCGTTATTGATATGAGCATGGCCATGCAATCAATTGTTCATAGAGAGAGAGAGTTAATGAATCAAGTGATTTTCCTATCAGTATAAACGCAATTGTCTCTAACGGGGTGTGAATGTCACAAGAGATGAATCGCACTTACAGCCTATTAGCTGTTGATTGTAAACAGTGTGGTCAGAAATACTTACTTCCAAGCCAGAGAGTAATTAGCAACAATTTCAAAGAGCTCTAATGAAAGGGAGAATAGCGACAGCTATCGTAGCCTTATCATACTCATGTTATTAGTTATGAGTATGTATTAAGTTCAAATGTTCGAGCAAACTATGTTTAATCGATTCTTCTTGGTATGAATAATAAGCATACAGGAACTTCATGGGATTCAAGATGATTTCTACATTTTCAAGACTTTAATGCGAGGTGTTATAATGACAAATTTATAAAGGCTCAAAGCATATAAATAAAAGGCTTTAATAACGACTTCGGAAATCATGATCCTTATAAGATAAGAACTGATAGTTTATATTCATATTTATTCCCATAGACAGCCACATCCCTTATACTCCAATGCTAAAACTTGAATTACTCACCATCTAACAGCAAACTCTTAAACAAAGTTCGGATATTTTATCACATAGGAGACGTGAAAGCGGAGCCTACTCTACTCTGTGTGCATGGGATTCTTTTAGTAAGCCAATCCTTCATTTTCCTTTCTTTATCTCACCTCGAATATCGTATTGTAGTCCTGATTGGCCCCCCAGCTGTGGCCATTGTAAGCCAAGAAGCCATAGATTTCCATTTAACTTAAAGTCCTAACTCAACCTCTAAGCCCAACGTTGTATTTGTCATTTTGTTATATTTTTTTTCCCCCCTCTCTGTTCATATGAGTCCGATATATAAGAACTAATGCGCACTGAGCGATAAATTTAAATTTATATGTATGTTTACTTAATATTAAAGATTTATGCACAATATGTTGCGGCAGGCAGCAGGCGGCAAACAGGAGACCGGATTGGGAGCAGAGTAACTGCAGCAGCAGTGGCTGTGGCAGATTCAAGCCATACGCATATCCATAGGTAAAAGGGTCTAATAAAATAAAAATATTGCACAACAAATATGCCATGCCGGGCGAAGAACCAGGCGGGTCATGATTTATGCCTCGTATGGAACGAAGTCCTGGCCTCTGACTCTGCCTCTAACTCTGACTTCAATTGCTCCACACCGTCTGTGGCCCGCATGAATCAGCAGGAAAAATCACAAAGGGACAGGCCACATAAAACCATAAATGATCACTGCCGGCAGTTAGAGTTTGCTTTTAAATTAGTTCCACTGTGAACACTTGTTCTTTAATTCACTAAAACTTGGCCGCAGATAAACAAATAACAAACAACAAACAATTTCTGCTCGGGCCAGGGACTATGGGACTAACTGTATTGGTATGTGTGGTCTTTATGCTCCTCGTACTCGTACTCATACAATAAAAATGCGCATAATTTTGCTGAACTCAACAAAAGTTTAGCCAAATAAACTTAAGTACAACTCCCCAAGGTAAAGGAGAGGCAGAGGGAGAGAGTGAGTGAGTGAGAGATAGAGAGAAATGGGAAGCCTTTCAGGCGCCGCTTCGCTTTATATACCAAACACTAATTGAAAACTATTTTTGGAACCCAACTCCCAACTGCCGGTTCCCAAGGGCCCTTTGGGTTAATATGTAAATGGAGGATAACGCGAAATTTGCAAAACTTTTGCTGCGAAACAATTTACGCGGCATTAAGCAAAACGCAAGCGCACACCTTACCAACCTAACCACGAGAGCTCCGAGCCTGCCGTGGTCCTTGGTACTTTTTTTTTCTTGTTTTTTTGGTATATCAGATTGTTGTGGTGCGGGTACGGGCTCCAATTGTTTTCGATTAAAGTTGTCGACGTCAAAGTCATTGACTAAATAAAAAGCATCATAAAAGTAAAAGCAGTTACCCCGCATCAAACGGCAAAAACTTTGACAATTTGGCAAATAATGAAGCCCGCACGTGTCTAAATTGTTTGCTTCGGGTGAGCCAGTGAGAGGTGACACCAAAGGTGATGCCAACAACCCAATCAACGCTGAAACCCAACCGGATCTTCTACAACGCACACACACTAACAAATCAGATGAACTTTGACATCTTAAATGAATCAAACACAAAACTGCAAAGCTGGTATAGAGTATATGTATATATCTCAAAGTATATGATATAAATATGTATGATGCCGATTAAAAGCTGATAACTATTCAAAATCTATAACTTTCAGTTGTACTTTAGTTTTCATAATGATAAAGTCAAGTCCTAAGCTATTTTTATATAACATTGTGTAGTTAGGGTATTTTATATGTAGAATACTGAAATTTGTGAAATAGAATAGATATAATCGCTCCTGAAAACTAGTTAAATTTTTGATCAGCACCTGCATGAAAAAGTTTTAAGGTTAGTTGAAAAGTTAATTTTTGGCTTTAGGAAAAAGCGATGTAATCTGTTAAATCAGCTACGTTTCCCCCATAAACAAGAATCAGAACAGGGAATCTTTTATTTTTTTTTGGAGAATTTTAGTGCTTTCTCATCAAGGTTGACGCAAAAACTTTAAGCTACCAACATAACTCAAGAATAAAGGAGCAGGAGAAGGAGAAACGGTAAGGAAACAGGCAAGGACAAGGCAAGATGAGGGAAAAGTCTTGCATAATTTGCCAGCAGCGCCCTGAAAAGTAAATTACCGCCAAAGACTTCCTGTTTTGGGCGTCAAAAGTGGCTTGTCAAGCCGGTGGGATCAGCTAATAAACCACGCAACCAGGAGCAGCACCATCACCAGCACCAGCACCAGCACCAGCACCAGAACTAGCAGCATCAGCAGCACCAGTGCAGTCGAGCGGCAGGAAACAGGAGCTAAGTGGCGAGGCGCATTTAAAAGCAAACGCCTCGGGGTCGGGGCACAGTCTTTTGGGTTCAGGTCAGGTCGGAGATGGAGGGAGGGAATCTGGTGAGTGGTAACTGGTAACTGGTAGCTAGTAGCTGGTAACAAAGCCAGCCATCAATTGAATTGCCAAAAAATTTAGCAGCTTCTGTCAGGGGGCACAGAGGACACCCAAAGCAGCGCCTATAAAAGGCTTTCAATTTTTATTTTTTTTTTCTTTGCTTTTGCTTTTGCTTTTGTGTGTCGGGGGAAACTTGCCTAATGCAGGCACGTCAGCAGCAGACAGTAGCAGCAGGACGACATGGGGCAGACATTGATGGATACGTAGAAATACGAGGAATGCCATGTCAGCAGCTGTCTTTGCCTTTGGTGTGCGAGTACACGTTCCACTTGCCTTGTGGCCTGCCATTAACAGTGCCTGCTTGCAGTAGGTGTCAGACAGTACCTTAGTTTGTCTGTCAGCCACTCAGTCAGTCAGTCAGCCAGTCAGACTACCATACGTGTGTGTGTTTGTGTGTGTGTGTGTGTGGGTGTATGTGTGTGCCAGCTGCGTGCTGGCCTTTTATCATTTGATAGTATCTAAAAATACGTGGCGCACATGCCGCCTTTCATTTCATTTCATTTCATTTGGTTTCGTTTCGTTTCATTTCTATACTCGAATACCTGCCGCACGCTTAAATACAGCATGATAAATTGCCATTTTGACTGAGCAGCACCTCCAGCTCCTCCTCTCCCTGGCCATGGCTTGACACCTTCCCACTGCCACCCATCGTCACCTAACCGCTTGATCCTTCATCCTCGTAACCTTCAGCTCAGCGCAGCGAAAATGTAAAAAAAAAAAAAAAGAAAACTTCATTAAATAAACTCAACGCTTCACGCTTTGAGCGCTGGCCGGGAATGGGCGTGGCTTCGGCCAGGCAAAGTGCACAAGCCGCGCCCAGGTCTACGACGACGATGGGAGCACCAATGTCAGTCCCGGGACCTTGGTCCTGGGACCTTGGTCCTGGGATATTGTTGATTATTGCTGCGTTTGCTTTGAAGAATGTTTGCGTTACGCGTCGCTGATGCTGTCGCTCAGATAACTCGATAAAACGTGGCACTGCAAACACTCACACACACTCACACACTCACATACACACACACCCACCCTAGACCACGCCTAGCCATCATAAACAATCGCGTGCACATGCAGATAAGCTCGGCTGTTGCTGCTGCTGCCGTTGCTGCGTTTATGGTGATTTTTTTGTGACCTCGATTGTGTTGGTTTTATTCTGTTCGTTGGATAAAGGCAGATAACTCGATATAGGTGTAGATACAGATACGGTTGATGATAAAGATACTGACTTGGGTGTGCTCCGAAAAGTGTCCAAAGTTTTCACAAAGGTAAATTGAATACAACCCATTTGACAAGAACCCTTTTATTTAAATTCCATTGGGAATTTTTGAGCCACATCTACATGAAATTCCCATTGTGCCGCCTAAAAGTGTATTCGAACAACAAGGAAAAACTCTAATAAGTATACTCGTTATCATTTCTTGGACTTTGGCAACCTTTTAAATGAAATGATGTGTTTTATTTGAAATCTAATCACTTAATTAAATCTCGCATTCACACAGAAACAAATAGAAGGGGCCAAATAATTTAAACCGAAGCAAATCCAATCCAAAACAGAATACGAGATACAGGTTTAAATTTCAACTCAATCGCATTTCAAATAAAGCTATCATTAAAAATAACAAAAATACGAAATTTTATAATCAAAATAATATATGTTTCGCATATCTATATATAAACATATTTAGATATTTCCCATGCTTTAAGTTTAAATCGTTTGGAAGCAAAACCCATTTCTGTGAAGATAGATTACTCAAATCCACAAAGGATTGTGTGATTCATATAGCATATAGTATATATATAGTTTAAATTGATTGAGATATATATTTATTGTCATGTAATAGACATCAGCACTTAAGGATCCATTATCAGTTCCTCGGGTTAAAGGCGCCTTAGTTGCCGGCTAAGGACAATTTTCTTAACAGACACACGCCTGGCAATATTCCAGACTCCATTTGAAAGCAACAGCTCCAAAGCGACACATTCACATTGAATTACCCATAAAATGCTTAAGCATTGTATGGGCACCGGAGCTAGATACTCCTACTAATCTGCCATTGCAGATTATCCTCCGACGAATTTGGGCGCATAAAAAAAAAGGGGGTGAAAAAAAGTAGAAGGCAAAGAGTCAATTTGGTATGTTTGGCCATCAGTGGCAATGCTCCAAACCGTCCAGAAACAAACTTCAAATGGCAAATGGTGCACAACTTCATTTAAAAGGCATTACGACAAACATTTGCCCCAATAACAACAACAACAACAACAACAGCAACAACAAGTAGCAACAACAACTTCATGCAACAACAGTTTGCACCTTTTTTGGCAAAGCGTCACCATAAACGTTGGCCCCATTAGCATTTTTTATGCATTAATGACAAGCCACAAAAATGGACACATCGTCATGCATATGAATGAAGAGGATACATGTGAGTGTGTGTATGTGTTACGGAGTGTGTGGTGTGTCAGTGTGTGTGTGTGTGTGTTAGGGAGTGTTTGCGGCAATAAACACAAAGCCTCAATACACTGTTCAGTATTAAAACTAGAAAGGATGCTCTAGATGTGAGTTCTCGACTAGCAAATAGCCTTTAATCCGAAAATTTAAATAATCAAATGACTTTTTCCTTTAAAAGTATGCTTAAAAAGGGAAGGGCTGGATATAAAGTCGATTAAAAGTCACAGATCTCAATCAATATTAATCCTCTTAATAGACAGAAAATATAAACGAACGCTCGATCAGCTTTAATATACCCTATTTGCAGACTTTGTGTGTATAAAGGGTATACAATAGGGAAATGCGAAAAAAAATTGGAAAGCTAAACTCGAAATGATGTTGATAAACTGCGCATGGTTGGCGCTAGATGGCGCTGTCGTTGATAAGCACTCGCAATTGCGGATGTTTTGAATAATCGATGTTTCCTGTTCTTCACAGTGAGTGTGTGTGACTGTGTGTGTACATAGATGTGCGTGTGTATGTCAACTGCAGTATTTGCCTTTCTATTGTATACACTTTTTGGGAATTGCGTTGATTTTTCACCACAATAAATTTCAATTTGAAACGTTCGCGCAATGCATAAATTCTTCGTTGACTGCACATTTTTATTTGCCAATTAAAAACAGCCGCAGGCAATGCCAATCTTTATTCACCCACTTACCCCACGAGCCACATTCTGCCACCTGTCAGCCTTCTATGGCAGCTGCGGCAAATTGCAGCACATTTAAATACAAATTGTTTGCATTTTTTTCACTCGTTGCACCTGCAGCAACGACAGCCGCAGCAACAGCAACAGCAGCGGCCAAAGTTAAGGCAAAACGGAAAAAGAGGCAAAATGTAATAGCCAATCGAATTGCACAGTGTTGCATTTAAATTGCACATTGAACTTTGACATTTTGATAGCGCTGCGGCACAGGCACACTCGTAGTCACAGTCACAGTCACAGTCACATCGCACCACAGCCATGCCCACCGATTGGAGTTAGGATAAGGCAGGCTTGCAGGCTGGCAGGCGCAATTTATTGGCAAAATATGCAGGTGAAACGAATCGTAGCTAAATGTAAACGAAATACCAGTCGACATGCCGTTAAGAATGGCAACTATCCCTCATATCCCCTCCGCACGTACACCTAGACTACACTAGACTACCATCTAATGCTGTTAGGGCACGTGTTACTGTACGTTATTGATTGCGTCATGAATTATTGAAGGATGGCTAAGAAATGGTATTAAACGAGCGACGTTGCACAGTTGCAGAATGCAGGTCATGCAGGTAATGACACAGACAAAGTTCCACAAAACACATTTACCTGAAATTCGCCAACTTCCAAGACGTGCTACTATCACAAAAGCTGGAGACTATTGAAGTAATACTTTCCCTTTAAACAGATATGAAACACAATCACAATAAACCCTAAAGCATTTTCAGTGTATTAATTTCACTTTCACTTAAGTCATACACAATATCTATTGCAACATTTAAGAAACGAATCAAATATGGTTTAAACATTTATCATATATATAACACGTTTATGTCCTATACAGAAAATATCATATTTCTCGTACTTAAAAGTACAAAATTGCCTCAGGCACGGAGCAAGAGATGAAACATGGAGAATGGCAGGTCCTACCTTTGCGAATGGAGTTTAGTTAAGTTTCGTCCAATTTGATTTCAATTCAGATCCGCTTTAAATTTGCAAAGCATAGACACATGAATAGGGTCAAATAAATTAAGTAGCTTAGCTAAAGACAAAGGGCTCTGCGCAAGGGTCTGGGTAAGCTGCCTAAAATCGAAACCAAAATACGCAAAAGTAACAGCAAAATCAGCAGGAGCTGAAGCTGTAGCTGGGAGCTGGGAGCTGGGAGCTGGAGCTGGAGCTGGAGCTGGAGCAGGAGCTGTTGTGGGGTCAGGGCTAGACCTAAGGCTCCCAATCAATTCAGACTAAGCCCGGACAAAGCTTGAAGCAGCCAAATAAAAATGAAGGCTAGATAAGCGGCTCCAGGCCCAAAAAAACAAAAGGAAAAAAGCAAAACATAAAAATAAAGGCAAACTAAACTAAAGTAGCAATAAGAGCTATATTATAGGGGGAAAGGGGGGAGGTAATGGGTGAAATTATTGCTAGATTGGTTGATTGATTGATTGATTGATTTAAATTAAAGCACATTAAGCGGCTGGCCGTCTAATTGAATCGATCAAGTACATGGATACGAGGAGGTAATTGTAAATTGCTTTATAGCCGCCTTCAGCTGCCTTCATCCTACACTTCATCGTAATGTCATTTCGTCCAGGACACTTCATATAACATCCTGTCGTCGTCGTATTTTATGACACAAACAGGCGTCACTGAATTTACGTTGCCCGGAGAGAGCCCTGGCAGGCCAAATAAACCAACAAATCAATTTGCCAGGTGCCTAGTCCCAAGCTGTGGCCCATACCCAGAGCCAGAGCCAGACCCATACCCAGACGCAGACCAAGACCCAGTCGCAAGCCCAATCCCAAGACCCAGGCCGTTTCTCCTATCTGCCCGGTACGTTTAGCTTTATTTCACTCTTGGTTGAGATTTATGAGCCAAGGGCGCGTGAGCTGGAAAAAAAAGTGCCACAGCAAATTGTTTTTGCTTTGCCGGCGCCAAAAGTTGCGCCTTGGGCATGGGCTTGGACTTGGACTTGGACATGGACATGGACATGGATATGGATATGGACTTGGACTTGGACTTGGTTTTGTGCCTGGCCTTAGTTACAAGCTGAGCGGGGGGGAGGGGGGCATGAGTGTGTACTCTACTCAAGTTCAGGCCCAGCATTGCACACGGCTCTGGCTGACCAGTCAGCATTTATTATTTATAATAGTCGCCCGGCTCCGCTTTTTGCCTGCCATTTAGTTTGCTTTGGCAACCTTTTTTAATAGATGACAGTCCTGCCCGGCAATGTAATCCACCCACAAACACATACAAGCAAACACACACACACACACGCACACATTTATATAGCATACTCGTACACACACATTGCCAGCCATCCGGCGTACTGTTTGAGCAACATTCAATTGCTCCACCGGATTGTTGTTGCTATCAGTAAACATTTTATTGTCACACACTTGGCACAAATGGGTTGCTAGACGGCAGCTCCGGCAGCTCATAGATCTTTACTCCTACGACTACGAGTAGGACTACTATACGGTAATCACTGCAGAAAACAGTCAACAACAGCACGTGTTTTTATTGTTACTATCGATACCCTTTCACTGGGTTTTATAGTAATCTAATGAAGCAAGTCTTGTGCTTCACATGAAATATACATACGAGATACGAGTAGATTTAAATCAACCCATCTATAATATAAACGTACAAAGTAACCAAAACCTATTTCTCTACACATATTGAAAAGTAATTCCAAATTGGTTCAGAATGCTGCAATTGGGAAAAAGAAGAAGCCAGATATAAGTTCTAAGAAATCCCTAAACGTATTTCGTAGACAAGCAGCTGACATGAACATAAAAACAAGTTATTTTCCACTAAAAGGGTTCAGTCTCATTCGATTTACCAAAAATGATTTTGAATCTTCTTTTCAATTTTCCGAGAAACTTTATATAGAGATATATATTAGACTAGTCTCTTGATAAAACTTGTTTATGTTTTCCTAAGCAATTGATATATTATTTAAGAGCATAACTGCTTCGGCAAATTGAGAGAAGTTTTTCGGTTTTGTTATTCAACGCTCTTAATTCTTTTTTCTCTTCTTTTTTTTTTGCTGCAACCTTTGTATATTTGTGCTGAGTTTCTTCTTTGTTGCCTCTTGCTTTTTATAGTCCGTTAAGCCTTTTTGGTCTTTTGACTTATTGGTTTTGTGCTGCTGCCATGGCAAGTTAAGGAACGTGGGCATGTTGGATGGCTTAATGGGAGGTTTGATGGGTGGCACCCTGCCTAACCCAGCCCTATCAACAGTTTCCATAACGCACCGACTGATTGCATGCGTTTGAGCGAGTTTCTGTTGCAATCGCCGCTGGCCATCCCGTTTATTCTGGCCACCCACTGGGCTGTCTGAGTATGACCAATGGAGCTGAAAGACGGAGGCGGCGTCTGTTTGGCATGTCCACTTGCCTGGACCTGTATATCTTTGTGTGCTGTTTGTTTACAAATGGGATATACATATACATGCATGTACATGGACAAAGATAACAAGGTCTGTGCAACAGTGTTGTGCCACAACGAAAAGGTCGCTGCGTAGGCGGCTGTTGCACAAAGAAATGTCGTCGCAGTTTGCAGATGATAACGAGCAAGAATATCTGGTTATGGTTAAACCAATAAAAATGGTCGGGATTACGTAGTCACAAGCTGTTTCTGACTGCCACCTCCCCAGAGATGAATCACATTTCAATTGCGACAAATATAGAAACGATTTACGAGTCGTTATGAACTTGGAGTAGTCTTGCTTTGACAGTTGCATTACGAAACATCTTATCAGTATGAAAGAGGAGAAAATGTGAAATTATAGCAATTTATAGAATCTTTTCAAGAGTTATAAGAACATGAAGACGTACGTAACTAGGAGGAAGGTGAGAAAACACATCAGGAGTAGGTATGGAAAATCTATTATTAAGCAAAATGAATAGAGAAATAATAGTAAAGATAAACAGAACAAATGATAATATCTAGCTATATTATTTATTTAAATTAAAGAAAACTATAATTTTTATTATCAGTTGCGATTTGGTTTGACGGTTTCAAAGGTTTTAAGCCAAACGTAAAATAATTATGAAGTATATGTGATAATTTTGAATTCAATGCAAATGATTCTAGTTTTATTTCTCATTTTGAAATCGTGGTGGAATTTATAAAACAATTTCAAAGAATGCAAATATTCTTCATATCCAATTTATTTCCTAACATTGCTAACAATAATAACAACCAGAAATATATTAACTGTCTTTGAATATCTAAATAAAAACTAAAATAACCTTTCATTCATATTAATACTGTTGCAAAGTGTTATTTTCGAGTTAAAGGTTAATTCAGTATCTAGTATTGTTCGTTAGATATTTACTTTCATATTGTATTGGATATATTATTCAAGACTAAGCAACTAAGTATTTAATTAATGAAATAATTATATATCGCTTGACTATCTCTACTAGGAAATATGATACTCTTACATATGTTGGATGGGTCTTAAAGTTACTTTTCATTAAAATCAAATGCTCAGTTGCATATTAAATGTTGTGTTAATTAAGAAAATTGCTTAAAAGTTGAAATTTGAGTCTATAACAAATTCATTAGCTGTACACACTTACTCGTAAGTTGGATCGAACTTTATCCGGTGTTTGTTAGCCCCGGTGAACTCAATCTCAAGTCGATTTAAGAGGTTTCAAAGCAATTAATGCAAGTTTTTCGTTTCCATCTGTTTCGGGTTTCACTTTAAGTGCTACCGCCTTGTTTTCAATTAAATGAACACCAAAGCCATAAGAGTTGCTGCCCCATCACCCGTTACCCGTTACCCGCCGTATACCCGCAATCCCTGCGATTCCGCAATTCGCAGTTTCACAGTTTCGCAACCCATAGCCCGTAACTCGTAGCTCGTAACCCGTAGTCCGTAGTCCGTAGCCCGTGGCCCGTAGCTCGTAGCCCATAACCCAAAACACGAGACCCGTACAAAGCATTGGAGGGGTAGGAAACACGCCCCAATCGTTGCTTTCATTATTACAACGCTGCCAAATACAAACAACGATGAAAATTGTTGCCGCAATATTGAATATGCGGCGGTATTTGGTTTGGATTGGCGCTGCTCAGTTCTCGGCTCTCAGTGCTCAGTCCTCGTTCCATAGAATAAAAGTAGCTGCCCCTTGTAAGAGTATGAGTGTACAAATTGAGCAACAAACCCTTGGTAACAAAAACAATCGGCAGCAGATTAAGTTCATGCCATGTTGCAGTTACAGTTACAGATTTTTACCATTTGCCTTTCTTATTTTTTTTGTTATTGTTTTTTTTCCTTTGGTTTTGGTTTTGTATTTGTTTTTTTTTTTATTTTACCATATTCAGTTTTGCACATTTCTGTTCTGTACTTTAACCCAAAACAAATGTTGCCCAAAACCGATTTTCACTATACTTGCACCCCCTGTGCTTTTGCTGCCGCCGCCTTGGAATCGCAGACCCACCCCAACTACCCAGTGAACCCATTTAAAACACCCTTTGCGACTCTTTTTCGGTTGTTCTTTTCAGGATCATTGGCAGCGGGTATCAAAATGGGAGCATAATGATAGGTTAGGGGCCAGGGGCAGCGAAAGAGGGAGCGACTGCGGAGGAACGTTGCGAAAATATGTCACAGCATTTGTTACACATTTTCGGGTCAATTTTTTATTGCATCCTACATAATCCACCCACATGATTCTTGTCGCAGCTGTTTGGAATTGCCACATCGTCCACCAGCTATGCCCCTCCATTTGTTCCTCCCACCAGTTTCTTCGCATGTGTCGTTGACATTGGCGTGTCTTTTAGTTTGTTTTGTTTTCTTTTTTCCGTTGTTGTTTTTTTTTGTTGTTTTCAATTAAAATGCGCTCAACTGTAAAATCGTAAACAGTTTTTGCCAGACCCAGACCCAATCCAAGCGAACCCCTTTAATCTCTTTCTCTCCAGCGATACAGCCCTCCGTGGGTTGGGTAATAGCAAAAGAAAAATAAAAGCGTGCAAAATAACTGCAAATTAATTATGCACAACAAACGGTGACCCCCTTACCACCTAACCACATAGCCCCCTCACCAGGCCCCCCGTTCTCCAATAGAGCAAACAAAATCCAATGAACGCCCAGCTGCCCCTTAATTGTTGCTATAATTGTTGTGACCTCCCCGACCTGCGACCCCATCCATCCCAGAAGCATTGCCAAGTGCCGCACCCAGTCACGGACTGTGTTCTCGGTGCCGCTTCATCAGCATAGGCAAGTCTGTGGCTGCGGTTCGGAGCTAGAGGTGGAGATGGGGAATGCGAAAGCCAAAGCCGAGCACAATGCGGGGCCGGTTTGCAAATGTCGACCGCAAATTAATTTACAACGTAAACTGCAAAATTGAAAATTATGTTGTAATTACTCAATTCTGACGTTTTTCCCATTGACCCAAATTTATGGGGCCAGGCCACAGACAATAACAAACCGAGCAAAGCTCGACATCAGCTTCCAAGTTTCTGCTAGCTCCCAGTTTTCATATCCCTGGTCAGGATTGTGAATGTGGCACAACCTTTGTGCCAATTTAAATGCGTAATTATAACGAGTGCGAGCAGTTAAGAATCGTTCTTGTGTTGCATATTAATTGTGTGCTCTGCCCATGACAGGGGGAGGAAAAGCTAAATCTATGCTGGCCAGTGAACAGACAATAGGAATTTTAATTAAGGATCAGCGTGGGCAATTTTATTTAAAGGTGGCTCTGCCTCCCTTCACATTTCAATACTGGCCTAGCTAATATATGTACATGTTTCAGGCATTTCTCAGCTTTGAATGCTTCAAATAGTTTCTTACCCCACCAATTGACAACCCATTGAATAACGCTGCCATGGAAAGACGTCAATTAAGGTGGGCGGGTATAATTGAGCACAGTTCAGACTTTCATAAATTGAAGAAATTTATAGATACCGGTTGTACGAGTATGCCAGTGCCAGTACCTGTCTACCCACTCGGTGGGCGGGCACCAAGTCGTATGTGCAACATTGAGTCGATCTATTTTCAGTTGTTTCCGTAGTGTAGCGGTTATCACGTGTGCTTCACACGCACAAGGTCCCCGGTTCGAACCCGGGCGGAAACAAGTCGACAAATTTTTTTAAATTAATATACATTTTATTTATGTTTATGTATCGTGTACATAGAAGCACATCGTTTACAACAATTAAGTGCTCGGGCCGAAGGTCAGTTGTTTGCATCAGCCCACGCCAAGTAATCATTAGATAAGGTGCGTGTTAATTTTCCAAGTTTTGCCATGAATAGCTATGGAGGTGTGTGAGGGAAGGATCAGACTCATCATCAGCAGCAGGTGTTTCAAATGTTTCATAATTGGATTTTTTCTTGTCGAGAATTTAAGAAAGGTGTGGCTAAAGCTAACACTTGTAAGTGTCTTGTGCCCTTAAGTATGATCAAACTGAACCTTAGAAATTTAATAGATGAATTATGTGTGAAAATGTACTAAGGCAATTTAAACTTCAGTTTATGTGTTTTTAACGAGATGAGAACTGAAAGCCGAATTTGGAAGCATTTGTTCTTAGCAGTACGCTTCCGCTCTCATCTGCTTTTACTGCATAGCCATCAACTTTTGCAAATGGCCTGAAGCTAAATTGAAACCAAATGCAATTGAAGTTATTCAGAAATACATGCACACACATAAAGACATTCTGTTGTTTTGATATATATATCTATAAAATACTGTCTAAGCTGTAATAGTAGCTGCTGCTTGCCGGCGGCTGCTTGATTTGCACCTTGCACTTTGACGCTTAGTTCATAGTTTACGGTGTTCAGTGCATCTTATAGTTTGAGATAGGATTATATTCTAGGAGTGGGCTTCACCTTTGTCAACAGCTTGCATCAGACACCTGATTGCAGTGAGTACGTAGCGTACCACCTGCCAACTAAATAGTTATTAATACGGGTCTGATTTACATAATGAGAACAACTGCTCGACAACAAAGGAGAAAATAACAAAGGAACAGAAATATGAATTTTAAAATTGCGTTGGGATATTGTGACGTTTTAGCCGAAGGACTTTGTAATCCGTGCTAATTAACAAATATATTAGCAATAAGATGCTGGATACCGTTTGCGAAATTATGCAGATGTAATTGGCTTAATAAAAACTTATTCCAAATAATAGTGAAATAAACAAATAATTGTGAGCACTTCAAGTCGATTTACCTAAAGAAACTTAATCGGTCACTTTTCAGGCGTTTCCGTAGTGTAGCGGTTATCACGTGTGCTTCACACGCACAAGGTCCCCGGTTCGAACCCGGGCGGGAACAATTGGTTTTTTTTTATTTCCTTTCAATAATATATTTTAAGGAAAACTATCACTATCGTTTCATATATTTAGTATAATTTATAGAAATCTCTTCTGTGCATAAGCTTTGTGACCTACGTAAGGCTTCGTAAGATAAGCAACGTTATCTCAGCTTATAAGTAATTTTATAGTAAGTAAATAGATATTTAAACGAATAACTTTTTATTACGGTTGTTAATTAGGTAAAGGTCTTCTACTTAAAGTTATTAAAAGTAAATAAAAATTCGGCAAATTGTGGCTACTTAATAGGGTAAATTCGCTACACAGCCGCAAGAAAACGCACAGAAAACGCCCCGAAAAGCTTGCAGAATGTTAACATTACAGTTAAGCTTTCACGTGTTTTGGATTAACATCAGATACAACATGGGAACGAAAGCTTAAAGCTCTAGCAACATAAGCCACAAATCGTGCTTAAAGTCCATAAATTGCATTTGCTAACATAAAATCAATAAAAAGTTTACGTACATGAGCTTAATTACACTTAGTTCACATCTTTGTATTTCTGCAATAATCTAAAAACGACATAGTAAATGTAGTTCTAAAATCAAATTAGAAGTGTATCTCTATTCGAGGAATTTATGTGTCTCACACAATTGCTGATGTTTGAAATCTAAGCGTACTATTTTATACTAATGCCTCTCTCTCCCTGTATTTTTTCCTCTCACTCTCTCTCTTTCTACCAAAGAGCTTTTACCAAAAAAAGAGCGTGTCGCACTTACCAAGCGTTTTATGCACTGAAAGCTTTTGAGCAAACAAACAAGATGCGCAGAGCTTTTTTACGCACAGCGGCAATAACAAAACAATATTGTTATCAACGTGGTACGTGGTAAATTGATTTCAAAGAATTTATGATATTTTTATCCTTTACAGTATGTGCGTTAAATAGTTTGATAATCAAATTGATTTCACTGAACACACTTATTACACTAGTTAATATCAATTTATGGCCAGAAACTTATATTTTTCACCAATATTAGACATTAACACGAGTTGCCGCGATTTTGCCCCGACCGTCAGCTGTGAGAACGTTGCGAAAACTAAAAGTGAACTTGACAACAAAACTTGCAGCAACAGCTGCTGTCCTGCTTCCCCTCAATCCGTAGACCCAGTAGGAAATGCTCCTATCTATGAGTATACTTACAGTTTTCTTTGTAATTACCTCTACTCGTTAATTGACAGCTGATGCACATATGAATAAACAAACTCGAAAAATTCACCATCTGGTAATTCATATATCATATATCACATATGAATATGTAATTAACTTAATTAAAGCCCTTTGCAATATTTATTGAGGTCCGGTGCTGATTTTTCCATTCCATTTAATCAAAATTAATCGAGGTGCAGCAGATTCGGGAATAAGGACAACCAGCAGGACGCTTAGCCTTAATCGAACATGGTGTTTTAGCACATCTTGGCGTGCAGTTTATCGCAAATAAACTGGCTGGGACTGCACAAGGGACTGGATGTAATGCGACTATTTAAACATGTTGGTTTACTTACGTGTTAACAAGATTATAAGAAGGAATATGCGCACAAACTTCAGACTTGCAGCCATCTTAGACTGGGTTCGATATACAAATGAAATGTCACATTTTGTTTAGTTCGTTTTACAGTAAATTGAGCTATTTATGAATTTGTTCCACAGGTTCCATGCCAAAATCGATTGGCAATGATGGTTTCGAATATAAGTGGCACTACTCATCGACTTCTTGTGTAATAAACTATTGTTCTTGATAAGAAGAGTTTTGCGTTCAAGCAAATAGAGCTATATCAAACGGAAGTCGGTGTGGATTTAGTTGAGTAATCGGCATACTTGTAAGCCCTTTAAATATTATACACGGGTAAGATTGTACTGTGTATTGTAGCCGCTATACTGTGTTGAGCAAAACGGGTATCTCGGAAGCACACTCTACTCAAGCATTCTTACTTGTTGCTATTATGATTCAGATTATACTGTAAATAAGATATTATCTTCTTACATGTTTACATCACGCTTATCTTTACACAGATTCGTTTTAATTTGTTTAACATTAAACACATAAATATTTATATATATTATATAAATAACAAACGCTTTACACAACTAATATGGTAAACAATTGGATTGCAATGCATTGCTTGGGATTCCGAATAATAAATATATAAACAGCGGGAGGACAGAGAGCATTAAACATATGGTACATAGACTAGCGCATACATAAATCTAGCTTCGATTATAACCTAGAAACCTAGAAGACATCATTCCGCTCAGTCCCGCGTGTGATCGCGTATCCAGTCGAGATACTCGGTAACGCGAGTGTAGACGCCAGGATAGCCAGGCTCGCCGCACTTGTTGCCAAAGGACACCACGCCCAGTTGCACCCAGTGGGAGTCGTAGCGCATCATCAGTGGACCACCGGAGTCGCCCTGGAAGCAGGAAAACACTCTTTAATCAACTGAAACTTTAACAGATCTTAGGCTTATCTTACCTGGCACGCATCGACGCCACCATCGGAGTAGCCAGCACATAAGAAATTCTCATTGATAGGCTGGAAGTAGCTTCGATCGCAGTCCTCATTGCGCCAGATGGGCAGCTCCGCTTGACGTTGACTGGTTGATTCCTTACCGCCATAGTAGGTGGTGCCCCAACCAACGACAGTGGCACGACGCCCAGGCAAACGCTCCTTGGGCGGCATACGTCCCGCCCTTGGCAGGCAGACGGGTATAACATACTTCGACTTGCGAACGGGCTTATCCAGCACAAGTATTGCAATGTCATTATAGAAACCAATGCGGGAGAAACTGAACAGTACATAGAAATTAGATTTTTATGATCAGGTGTTTATATAGACACATTTACCGTTCATGCGTGCGCACTTCCTTCACGGCAAATGTGACCGGATCCGAGGGCTCTGCGTCCGTGGAAAGATCAATGTCGCCCAGACGTACCGTAAACTGACGCGCAGCAAATCTAAAATTCAATTTCCGGTTGAAATTAAAACGCAATTTCTGATTAATAATTATACTTACGGCTTTTGTCTCGAGTCACGCGTACAATGCGCCGCCGTCAGAATATACTTAGAGCCAATTAAGGAGCCGCCGCACCAGAACTCTGTACGCTTTGGCCCGTGCAGAAAGATGGCTGCCATCCAGGGCCATTGCCCGTTGGGTGCCTCTACACCGCCCACAATACGACCCGTTGAATACTCCTGCTGTCCACACTCATCAGGATCGACAATATTGTTGGCAATTTCATCCAGGTCTTCGGGCTCCAGGGGTACCTCAGTGGTAGTTGTAGTTGTTGTAGTCGGTGGTTTTTTTTGAGGGATGAGCACCAGAGCTGAGGTGGGTCTGGAACTGGGTCTTGCTGTGGGTCGCACTGTGGTGCGCTTGGTGGTGCTGACTTGTGTGGTGGTGCTTGGTGGTGGTCTAGTGGTCAACTTTAGTGGACGTTGGGTGGTTAGCACAGTGGAGGCTTCTGAGGTGGTAGAGGACAAGGGACAGCAGACGCCCGGCACAAAAAGGCTCTTGAAGCACAGCGACTCACGAAGGCTGCTTAGATTCAGCAACAAAGCAGGACAACTACTCAGATCCTCGCAGCGTCCTGGACGTCCACTGGGTGTCTTGCAATAGTTCTCCACTTCCTTGGCCGTACCAGCATCATCGCTGGCCAACGCTAGCTGATCGAGCGGACGCAGTGTGGTTGTGATGCTGGTGGTGCTTGTGCTGATGGTGGTGGTTCGTGGCGTCGTAGGAATTTTAATCTTCTGCTGCGACTGGGACGTCGCTTGTGTCTGGTCCTCGCTTGGCTTCTTTAGCTTCTGCTTGTTTTTGTTCTTCTTCCTCTTCTTCTTCTGCTGCTTGGCTTCCTTGTTCTCTACAAACATGGGCTTGCCCAGAGGCTCCGCCTCTCCGATCCGCTTTGTGGCTACTTGAATGGCGCTGAGATTTGCTGGTTTGCCCGCTGGCAGCAAACTGTTTGCTGACAGAGTTGATGTGGTATCCAGAATCTTGCCGGAGATGACAGGTAAGGGTTCTGCTTTGCCCAATGGCAATGGTGTTGATGTGATGCGCAGATCTGTTGTGGTGCTGGAGCTGGATGTTGGATTGGCTTCTGTGGTGATATTGTTGGCATTATCTGTCTTGGAGTCTGGACCTCCACGGGTCATGTCCACCAGCATATGTCCAACGGTGTTCAATGCACCGAGTGTTTCCGATATGCGATGAAACGTCGATGGTGAGAGCAAACGTGGCAACGACTCATTACTACTGTCACTACTGCCTTCAGTTTGATCCTCATCGCTGTCATAGTACTCGCTGGAGCCTTCAATGTCATCCTCCTCATCGTCATCCTCGCTGGTATTACTGCTGCTGCCGCTGCTGGCGGAGTACGAACTGTACTCCAAGTCCTCGGCCAATTGTCGTCCCAGTCGCTTGTCGTGTAGCTGCGGCTGAAAGAAAGACGCTGCCTTAATAGTTAAAGTTATGAATGCACGTGTAAACCAAATTGCAGCTGAATGCACTTACCATCATTTGTCAAATGGAGCGGCTGCTCATCATCTTCCGTCAAACCTTGGGCCTGCATCAAGATGCCAACTCCAAGCGCTGTGAAATCAAATAAAAATGTTACCAGATGAAACTACAAATACGTCTAAGCTTCTAATTATTTATTATTTATTTGTTCAATGTGCCGTTATTGTTATTTATGCATGTGGAACTAACTGACCTTAGCCAATCCAGATAGGTTCCACGTTGAACTTATGCAAAGCCCTTTCGGGTTGGGTAATGCTACAAATTGGCATTACGCATCTGTAGTTTAAAATGAGAAAGTATGTCGTCTATCTCTATCTCTCTCTCTCTCTCTCTTAACTTAACCTCTCCCTTTCGCTGGCATAAGCCCGCTTCCCTCCTCTCCATGCATATCCGCATGTACTATAAAGCTGTTCAACTGAAGCGTTTAATGTTTATTTAGTTTGTGGTGACATAATCAGAGCTCGTAACCAAAGTGAATGACTTGCACTTATTTTACTTCGATTGCCGTTTCCAGAGCTACGAATATTTGTAGGAATCTTCCAATCCTCCTCGTATGTATTCCTCAGGCATAGTCTGAAGCTCAAGGTCGTATTAAGATTTCTCCAAGCAATAAAACTGATTATCTCGATCCCAAGACGATCTGGGTTAAGCTGTTACACTTTGATTTTATTTTTTCCATGCGCCCCTCGGTGGCTCATTAACATTTTTCGAGGTGTGCACTGCAACTTTGTCACTTTCACTTGGGAATAAAATTGTCCGTACCCAAGGCAATGGTTTATGTACGAGTAGTTTGTTTTTTATTTAAAAGAAAGAAAAAAACTTATTTTTTTGTGTTTTCTTACTGCCGCGGCACACAATGAAATATTGGCCAATTATACAAAAAAAAAGGCTTTTGGCTCGCATATAGAAATGATTTTTTTTATGAAAAGTGAATGCCCCTCGGCTTATTTCGCAGAGGGAGGGAAACAAATGTACAATTGTTGTGCCAGACTGTCACTCGGAGATTGTCGTTGGAAACAAGCAGCGAAAATCCTCCAAAAATAAATATACAATACAATATATATATATATATATATATATATATATCGGTATTGTATGAAATCTGGGTTACTTCCATCAGAAGGTATACAAAAGCGATACAAAATGTCTGTAACTGATGATCATTTCTTTATATCTCAAATACAATTAATAAGAGAAATATTCTTGAACGCTGAATTAAATTAAATTAAGCTATGTATAAGCCCTTGACAAATTCTATTAAACAAATATTTCTTAGCCACAAACCCAAAGTTAATCCAAGCAAACAATTCAGGCATTTGAGCAGCTGTTTCTTCTATTACTTGACTATTGCCAATGAAAGTGAAAATTGCGGCTAACCGGCTTGAGAAAACTGCTCAGCTGGAAATTGCAATTGAGCAATGGCGAGTCGTGACAATAAAGACAAAAGAGCTGCAATAACTTCCGAAGCAACAGATAAATACTTATAACATTTAATTGTAGTCATTGTAACAATAACAAGAAAGCCAACAACAACTTGTTTCAGTTGCCAAACTCCAAGCTCCAATCTTTGAGTTTGTGCAGCGAGCGATGACAGCGGCAACAGCGTCCACAAGTTTTTATAATTTAGTTGCATAATAGCATGTATGGATAGGCCAACGTTGCGGTAATATGTTACTACCAAGCACACTTACATACACCTATATATGTATGTAAGTATGAGTATGGTACTCGTACGTGTATGGAAATGTATCTACAAGTCTTGTGCAGTCAAAACGACCAGTAGCTGGACAGCTGCCAGCCGCCAGCAGCCATTTGATTGGCCTTGGACATTTGTGTGCAATTTGCATTTTGGGCAACTGGTTTTGGTTTTGGCTGTGACGTCACTTGGCGGAAGATTTTTGCAGTTTGCTGCCAAAGAAAGTTGCAGACTTAGTCACGTTTTTTGATTATATACTTTTTTTCCTGCTGGATTCATTAAGCCGTTTGAACTTGAGTTTAGGGTTTCACTTTTACCTGTCAAGAAGAAGTCTCTTAATTATAATACCAATAAACCAGACAACCGAATTGTAACTCAAAACAGTATTGTAAAGCTTCATATCTATATTATCAGTCATCAGCTTGTGTTGAAATAAAATTAGTAAAAACTTTTTCGGTTATTTTGGGAGTCGCATGAGCTTAATTTAGTGACCAATTCACACATTTTTAATAAAAGTTTGTTGCCTAAGTCTTTTGTTTTGGCCATCTTTTAAGGCCACCAAATTTGGAGCATCCACATACTAGCACTAATAACAACACAACGCACATTAATTTGTATAATTAAATTTTCATAATATTTGATGTTTATCTATTAATGTATATACTTTTTTTTATCAATATACTAACCCAGGCACAACAAATATGCACTTAAATGCATTGTTGTAATACACACACAAATGGAACTGCCAGAAATATTTATGCAACGCGCAATAAGCAAAACATTTGCCGAGGAAAAATATTATTTAAAGTATATTTGAAGCTCGTTTTGGAGTGAGTTTCGTTGAATATTTGTGTTTATTGTTATTTAACACGACTCAACGAAGCAACGACAACGACAACGACGTTTAAGCTTAACGAAACGACGGCCAGCGACGTCGGATGAAAATGAAAGTGTTAAGCGGCGCGTTATAAAAAATCTTATAGTAAAAAACTTCACAGTTTTTTTTCTTATTTTTATTTTTTGATGAGTTGTTAATTATCTTGCCGCATTGATTAAATTTTGTAATATTTATTTACTTATTTTTTTTTATTTATTTAATAATTGGTTACGTATTGCGAAATCGTGGCGAGTTGCGCAAAAAATCAATAATATTTTTTTAAGGGGAAATTTCACTTTAAGTAACACAAATCATGCAACAAATTGCTGTTGATTTTTCACTTGAATTTTATTTAACGGAATTGCATTCGGTTTTGGGTATAAAATTTAATTGGTTTCTGTTGCGAATGTTGCGCCTGCGCCGCGGCTGCTTCCGTGTGCCGTTGCTGCCCGAGTTCGACTGAAATTGAAATTGAAACTGCAAAAGACAAAACGACACAACAGATACAACTACAACAACAAAAACATAATAGCAACAACAAATACAACAGACAGCACAATATACATTCGTCTTGAAGTCGCAGTCGGAGGCGTCAGGCAGCTTTGACTCTGAGTTTAGGGGGCTTTCGTTTTGCGTTTTGTGGAAAAAGAGTGGGGACTTAAGACTGCGAAGGTAGAGCAGACAAAATACCGAAGAGACGTACTGGCTTTTTTTTTACTTTCTTTAAGCGTTGTTTTTTTTTTGTATTCATGGAGCGGTTCGCTGAGCATATGCTGAGCATCAACTGTTCAAATTCTGTAATTAAACAAGAAAAAATGGTTCCAAAAACCTGCAGCTGCTTCCACAATTTATGATACTGTTTAGCTCTGTGTAACCTACAAACAAATCGCATTAGGTCCCTACCTTATTTGCCTGTGTAAACATATAGGAGGTATGACAACACGCCCACATAAACATTAACGCACTCAACCTTACCGTTCAGGTAATCCCCAACTCGTCTAGTCAAATTTTGCGCAACCTTCAATTGTTTTTCTGCTTTGTTTTTGTGTTTACTTTTTTGTCACCTTTAGAGGAACTATAAAGCATTAACCTATCGAATATTCAAAAAGCAGTCGTTCAATGCTGTTTTGCGTGAATCATGCACTCCATGTGGTTTCCCCAGAGCAGAGTTTGGCCTACTTAAAATGCGAATTGATTGTGAAGATGTTATTGTTAAGGTGAAGTTTTTGACCCAAACAAATTAACGAAAGATCTTAACACTAAATCTTTGCGAATAATCTATTATTGATCAACAGAGCTTTGAGCAAGTTCATTGGAAAACCCATACACAAAACGTTTTTCAACGGAAATCCTTGAGCCATTCAAATCAAGGCAGTAAATAGTGAAAGGAAGATAACAAGTTGACCTCTCAATACTTTGTACTTTTAGACCTTTAAGTTGTTTTAAGTACTTCTTTAGTATCTAGGTCTACATAAACTACTTTTGTTATCGAAAGTTATAATGTCGCGGTTACCTTTCTTTGTAGAATTGTTAACCCCAAGCCACTGACTAGTTTTTCCAGCTCATCTGTGGTTCATTTCGGGCCTAGTCTGTCTGTCAGCGTCTATACCGACCGTGAAAAGCAAAAGTGTGGAGCGTGTGACCAACATAATTAATTTAGTATTCATGCGAACCTGGGCCAAGTTGTTTGACAGTTGCAAAAGTTAGAAATCTTTTACCTTTTTTTGCCTACCATTGTTTGCAAACTATTGACACCTTTCAAAGGGAAAAACAAAAACAAAAACAATAAAAACATGTAACAAGAAACTTACCTGAAAAGTGTTTTATTAAAAGTACGGTCTGGCTTAATGGCTGAGAAAATGAACGTCAATAGAAATTTAAAATGCAAAAATTTATACTGTAGTGTGTATATAATATAGTACATATGTATAATAAATATGTATATTTATATTGGTATGTATTAAGCATATAATTGAGCACCTAAAAGAAAAAATAGACGAACAGAATAACATTTAAGGGATCCTCCGAAAGGGCGACCCCAAAAATGTATATCGTATTATATAGATATTTATATAATAGAAATTTAAAATTAATAATATTATACATATGTACGGCCATGCAATTCTTCTGTAAAAGCACTACTCAAATTTTAACTATTGTAGAATCTGTTTAAGAAATTGTCACCTCATCTGACGAAACTTTCTTAAGAAATCTAATATTTTATTTTTTATGGACCTTTCTTTATTCGTCTCCATCGAAGAATATAATCTTTGGATTCCCCTGCATGCTGCTTACGTTTGAGAGAAGATTTTGAGGAGCAGAACTTTAACAGTAACAAAGTACAGATCACAGCTTTCCATTATTTAAGAAGTAAATTGAATAGCATGAAATTCTTGCTCTGAATTTAGATTTTTCAATTAATTTGAACGTGCAAAAAATGAGTTTCTTTTGAAATTAATGATGGGTAATAGAAATTTTTCCTTTAGTATTCGTTCTGATTTTAAGGAGGCGTTAAGAGGGCGTACTGCATATATTATAATATAATATAATTATATAATTAAGTATATTCATTAATTATTGCTTTGCTGTAAGCTTTCATTTTGAATTTGGCGCGTTCACATGAACTTAAGGCTTTAACCCCTTGAAAGCTCACTAAACACATATCAAAGCTTTAAAGCCTTTATCAGCATTGAAAGCTGTTTAAAACCAGTGCTCATTCAATTTACAAAAAGCTATCATTCTTGTAATAGTAAGGCGTTATTTTTAAATCTTTTATATATTATTTGTTTCTATGCGATGTAAAATTGGTATATGAGCGGATTTGAAGTACTAGCATAAATATATATACAGTCGAATCACGATAATTCGTAATGACAAGGGCGTTTTCTGCGAATTACCGACTGTTTCGAAATTCGAAATATCGAGGTTAGAGTTTCCTGTTGAAAATTTTACGAATTAACGAATTTTATTCAAGGGATCGCTATCTGTTACGAATTAACGCGATTTCCGATTTAGCAAGGTAAGAATTATCGCGAATCGACTGTATATATATATAAATGTTATATAAATAATATGTATATATATATAGGTCTGTTCAAAAGAAAAGGTGAAGGTTTAGCTCACTGTTTTCGTCGATTACAATAGCGTAGTGCATAATGAGATCTTGAACACAGGTCCGTACTCTCCAGATTTGGCTCCCTGCGGCTTTTTCTATTCTCAAAGCTGAAGAGATAAATTAAAGGAAAGCTTTTTTCCGAATCGAAGACAGAGCTGATGGCCATACCGAAAAGCGTATTTCAAAAGAGCTTCGAGTATTGGGAGAAGCGCTGGAAGAAGTGCATTATATGGGGATGGGGATTACTTTAAAGGGGAAAAGATGGATATTGATGAATTTATTCATCTATTCGAAAAAATTCAAAATTTACCTTTTCTTTTAAACACACCTAGTATATCACATATAAATACCCTGCGATAGATATTTATATCATTATATAGATAAGTTAGATTATACGATCAACTATTTTCGAATAATTATTATTATATTTTATTTACTTTATTTATTTACAATTAAAAGCTTCTTGAGACATTAAATTATGCATTAAGAAATAAAACTACAGCTAGAACGCCATTGAAATTTAAACTTTAAGCATTTAGGAATTGAATTAATATACTTCCATTTAAATTATCATCGATTATTAATCCATAAGTGATATATAGTATATATAAGTATTAGCAACTATATGCTACGATTTTTCTTTTTTGTTTTCTTTGGTTTTGAGTTTAAAATTCATTTACTTAAAGCTTGTGAGTGAAAGCTTAAGAGTAAATGTTTTATATATTGTAAACAATTAACATTTAATAAAGTTATATGGCTTGGAGAGATTGAGATAGATCCTCGTAGACGGGGAATTCGGGACAGACCCATATTTACATCGGAACCAGCTATGGGCTTTCGTATCTTACAGATACTCGTAAAACACAATCCAGTAGATGCAATTGAGGCTGGCAAAGAGCGCCGGGAAGAGTACACGGGATGAGCGATCGATGTAAATGGCGCGTTTGAGACGCTCCTGGGCGGGTGTTAGCTTCATCATCCTGGGCACCTCCGGCTCCGGTGCTGGCGGAGGTGGTGGTGGCGGTGCTATGGTTGGTGTCAGTATAATACGCGACTCCTGACGAGGTATCCAGGGGCCATCGGCATCCAATGGCGGTCGCACTACCCGCCTCGTAGCGGTAACAATCTAAAGGGATTTCATTATTGATTTTGGATAAATATATATTTTTTATTATTATACATATCATCCATAAATGATATATGGATATGGACACCATGGTAGGATTTCGTAGGTAAACTTACACGCTTGTTTTTGGTCATCTCATCGAAGATCTTTTCGATCTTTTCAATTTTTTCATCTGCTAATGGTAACATTGTTGGCTGTTTATTGGCCGCAGTGTTGGTGCCACCCGGTGGTGGTGCCGAACCCGCCTCCGCCTCTTTCTTGCCCGCTTCACCAGCGACTGGTTTTGACGGATACGCCATCGGCTTAGGTATGGGCGTATCACTAAGCACAATGTTTATCAGGCAATATTCCATTAGTGCCATAAACACAAACACCGTGCAGACGGACATGAATGCATCCACAGCTTTAAGATAGGAGACGGGCGGCAGCGATGACTGCGACTTGGCATGCTGCGTGGATAACGTGAGCAATGACGTCACACCCAGGGTGACACGCGCTGGCGCCGCCTCCGGCTTGATCCAGAATGAAACCCATGACATGATCACAATCATACAGGTGGGAATATATGTATTGAACACATAATAGACCAGGCGACGTTTCAGAGTAAAAACAACCTCCAGACAGGTAAAGTTGCCCGTCGAATACACCTGCGTGCAGTCCGCGGTCTCGTTACGTATGAGCGCCACTTGGGGCAGTTCAATATTTTCGTCCACTACCAGCGGTGTGGTTGGATCCCATTGAAATATCAGATCATCTGTTGTATGAGATACTAAGAAAATGTGTCCATGGTTAATCATGTTATCGTTTAAGTTAGAGATTGGAAGTAAATATGTATAAAGCAACACGCTGAGACAGATTTTTCTTTATATGTATCTGCACGCAACTAAAGATTAAAAAGCAAAAAATGTTCTGGAAGAGTTCGAAGCTTAGTTTGAAAAACAAACTTCTTCTATATAAAGTTATGCTCAAGCCCATCTGGACGTACGGCATTCAGCTCTGGGTCACTGCAGCCTTCTCCAAATTCAAAAAGATTGATACTTTTCAATCCAGTGTCCTCAGAGGAATAGTTGGCGCCGAGTGGTACGTCCGCAGTCATTCATAGAGATCTGCAAGTCCGCTCAGTGTTGGCCGAAATAATGGAGTCTGCTACAGTATATCTGACTAGAAAATCTAGAATTCAACCTTCTGGATAACAGTCTGAATCAGAGACGGCTAAAGAAATTCCACCCCTAGGACCTTCCCTTCAGACTGCCCCCTTAAATCCAACCCAAATGCAACTCCAACTTAAATGTAACAGCCCCATTAAGTGCATCTGTCATTCCTTTCCTGGAAATCCCTGTCAAACGTCATTGTCTAAACTCTTATCTGTTAATAAAATTCGCTTCACATCTTTATATATAGATTGCAAATAAAGATAAAAAAAAAAAAAATATATATATATATATATATATATCTAATTTACATATATGTATTAATAAGTATATCCTTATAACAATGGTAGTACTAATATGTATATTTATATATAACATAATATTAGTATACAACTTACAGCTCTCCATTTGCAGCTTACACTCCTGTGTATCATGTGGATAAATGGCAAAGTTCATGATGCAGGATAGCTTTAGCGTAAGCTTGACCATATACAGTATGGTCTTATCCTTGTAGAGCCACATGTAGTGATTGGGTATGGTCATCGTTTGGAATGTCACAGATTTCGCATTCTTGAAGAAGGAATCGGGTCGCCACATGTTCTTAAGCCAATCAACCTCGAGCAGTCGATATTCCTGGGTCATGTTCTCCGGCAGACGCAGACGATGATCCTTCCAGGTCTGTGCGAAGAACACATCGGCTACATATGTCATGGAATTCTCATCGATGGAGTCCAGGCCCATAACTGTGACATGGAAATAAACTATTGTGGGCTGTCCCTCTTTTTTGGGTGGCCGCATTTTATCATAGCGCTTTATGTCCTCGGGCAAGATGTCGGTTATAGCCAAGCTTTGTCTGTGTTTTTGTTTTTAAGAGAAAGTTAATGACATGGGTGGCTTATGTTAGGTTATGGATGGAATATACTCACTGAAATTCACCCTTGGCATAGTTCTTGAGGCAAATGCAGCATATGGCCAATAGTAGAATTTGTGCAACCATGACTGTAGCTTGAAGTATTCCACTCGTATGATCTGCAACGTGTACAGTAGGGACAAAGGCTAGATTTGGATTATTTTGAATTGTGTAGGAAAGAAACATTTGCGACCGTGACATGACCTTGTTGTGTATCAAAGCAAAACTCTCGAACGGTTTCACTGGCATTGACAATGCATCGAGAGCTTTGTTGGGTTGGTTGCCAATTGGCGAAAATAGCAACAATTATGCTGCTTAACGGTGTAAATAAAAATAATAAAATACGAAACAAAGGACAATGGCGGGGACAGTTAGCAGTTAGCAGTTAGCACACTTCCTGCACAATAGCCTCGGCATTGGCAACCCTGGCAGTCCTGGTAGCCCTTAGTAGCTATCCCATCCCATTTTCTTCACCACTTTGTCTACACGTGGAGGCCACAATACCGACTTAATTCACAATTAAAGCCACTCATAGAGAATGCAAGGGAAGCCACAGAATGGGGCACGTTGTAGGGGTGCTGCAGCTTTAAGTGCCCCATGCGCCTTTTGTGAGCTGTCGATGCCGCTGCTGAGATGCCAATGCCGCACAAAATGTGCCTCATTGAGCTCGACACGGCGGGATTGTGGGCACCAATGCGACGGGTACATTAGACAAGGACAATTGACATGGTATACACTCATCCCTAAGACGTCATTGGCACGAGCTGATGTTCCACATGAAAAACTAGGCCAACATGCAATAAAACATTTCACTCAAATTTCAATTATATTAAATTGAAAACAAATTAATTTAAGATATCGCACATGGTCTTAAAAAAAAAATATTTTAAATTTAAGAGTATCAATGAGTAATAGTTTTGAATGTCTTAACATTCAATTTGAAGCAACTGCAATGTATTTAACGAGCTCGAAATATGAAATATAATACCACATAATGTAATAATAGAACACAGATATCCTGTTTATCTCTTAGTTTTTAAAATATATACCAAATATATATATAATAAATTGAAATCTTTACATAAACTCAAAATTTTAAATCAAATTTCAGCAGATTTCAGTTAATAAAAATGTTGAGTCTTTTGATGTGAAAACTAATTTATTAGCTTGATATTGGATGACATAGACAGAAATGGGTAAATTGACAGACTTGGTATATAATGCTAATATAATTCGGATATGACACAGCTTTGTTCCACATCAATATCCCTTCTAGCTAATTTATAAAGTGAAGAGTAAAAGATTTTAATTAGGGACGCAGGCAGATAAAATTTGTATAAGAAACAGAAACACAAAATAAATTACATTGTAATTAAAAAAATGTCCTTACATATTATAATAATATTCTTCGAGCCGATAGCCCTAGCAGCTAGAGCTCTTATATGATGAAGGTTAATAATTTATTGTTAACATTCACTTGAATAAATAAAATAAATAAATATTTTTCTTATTAATTTATGAGAATAAGAAATAAAACACTAAATACCTTGTATTATATATTAAAATGAATGTTTAAAAATGTAGTTCAGATCTATATTTTAAGTTGGGATTCTAAAGTTAGAATCACAACCTATTTAGTTTATATACAATTGAGTTTTTTACTCGTTTTTAAATAAACATATTACTTTTGTGTTTTTAATAACTGGCACAGATGAGCAATAAAGCGTTTCACTGATTGTCCAATCTTAACTGCGATTATATAACATCAGCTGGACACTGTGTTGATCATTTTGTAAGTATTTGTTAGATATTTTGTACTATTTTTTTGTTGCACCAAACTTTATTTGTTTATAGAAATATTTATTTATTTTAAAAATATTTCACAATTTTTGATTGTGTTTTATGAGTTGGTTTTTGGCCGATTTGAACGTCCTTACAGTTCGAACTTTCGCTGACAACTGACGGTTAGAGCCGAGAGATTTGAATTTAAAACGTTGCCAGGCGAAGGACCAAAAGAAATTTTCACCAACGAAGGCGCAGGATGCAGGATAGAAGATGCATTGACAGCATTCAGTATATATACGCATATGTATGAGTGTGCGCGTGTATCTGTGTGTGTGTGTATGCTATTCAGACTATGAGACTTGGTGGTTGAGTCGTTGAAAACCTTAGTAAAAGTGAAAGGCCTTAGATCACCAACGTAGAAACAAGGAAAAGTCTTTAATTAAGACAGCTGGGAAGATTGCTCTAAAGTATGTGTATGTATAAGTGTGTATATATGTGTGTGTGTGTGTGTGTGTGTGTGTGTACATATATATATATGCCATAGATAGTATAGCATAGTGCAGCAGTCGCTGTGTATTCGGCTTGTCATAGTCACTTAACATAATTTTGTCAAGTACTTTGGCATTGCCTTTCTACATAATCTGCCCGGGCTCTGTCGTCATCGTCATTGTAATTGTAATTGTAACTGTAATGTTGAACCAGGCTAACATCCTCTGCCTTTCCTCTTTCCTTTTAGCCAGATTTCTGAACGTTCGGCTGCACTGCCTCTACTACGTTCGCCTCTGCATGTGAAGTGAAAGTAACAGCGTGAAAAACTGTCCTTTGGCTGTACTTAACACTTTTACTTTAGTTTTCCAATCAATTGGCTTGTTAGTCGCGTCGTGAATGGTGCCAACTACTCCTGAAGTGTCTCCCAAGGGTATTTTTGTCGCAGTGGCCAACTGTAACTGCAACTGTCTGCATGGAACAAGGATACGAGAGGATACCGAATAGATGCTAATTGAATACCAAATCAAGATAATACATAGCACGAATCGAACAAGGAAAATATTTAAAAACTTTAAATCGGAAAAACAACTAAATCCGTACATTTCACCACCTGCAGGGAGAACTTACGATTAAAAAGATGAGAGTAAAAAGATGAGAATTTGATCTTATTCTAGGATAGGTTCATCTCTAAGTTTAAAGTTAACCTTTGAAATTTATTACTACAATATTTCACCAAGCAGAAAATAGATTTTAAGAAAACTTGAAATACAATTTTTTGTCCATTTACAAAATTTGTTGCAATACATCAAAAAATATGGTTTTTCCTGTATAAAATGTAGGAACTCTCCAGTCAGGTGTGCCGAGTACAAGATAATCTTCACCCAGTTCTGATATGACCTAACAGATACTTCTGCGAGATAATAATATTATAATAAACACATTTAGTTTATATCGTTAGAGCTGCTTCTATTTGGCACTATCATATTTTTGTACAATAACGTTCTAAGGTACTTATCGCTCCTACTTTAAGTATCTTCGATTTCAATCAACTGAGCTATGTACTATATATAGCTCCTGCAAAGGCTTAATTAGGGGTTGTCTTGATAGTCCGTGTTCATCGTCTTTATTCTGATCCAGATAATTACCATCCTTATTCAAACTATCTTGGATTTATGGCTATTAGTTGATGATGATTATTATTATTTCTATAATAATATATAATAATATATTAACTATAGAATATTGATCTGTGTGGCCTTTGACCTTTGTTAATACTTGTGACAGACAGAGAATCAATGCAAGGACGACTCAGCAGTTAATCCTAACCAGAAAAATATATGTACCTGTATCGATACTTTGTAGAGACTTTCTTCCTTTCTTCTTTCTACTTGTTACAGACCATTCAGACAGCTTAGACAAGTTCCTTTCCTATTTAAATGGGATATGAAATACAAAACATTCAGATTGATATCTATAAAGTTGAAATATATCTAAAATTGACATATTTGTTATAAGCTTAAACATTGTATGGAAAACAATTAAATAATCTAATCACAAAGCTCACATGCATACAAGAAACTCAATGTAAATAATATCAACAATCATATATATATAAGCAACTAGACTAAGAAGATCAATGTATATACCACCTACACACATAAATATAAATCTAAATATTAGAATATGTAGAGGAATAAATCTAGCTGAAGGCCTAGTAGCTGTTGCTAATCTACACCCCCACTTAATCTATGATTTTTAACCATTCGTTAAGGTATTAAATAAATAAATAAATGAACAGGGCAACATTTTGGTTGTCTTTAAAATATGACTTGTCTTTAAAATATGCTTTGAATAAGCTGCAGAACATATTATGAATAAACAGTGATTTCTTAATTAATGTAATAGTTTAATTGAAGTAGTCTATGGCCTTAGATGCTAACCCTCCTTTCCATTAGTAAGTATATTATTTTATTTGTATAATTGTATAATTAATCATGTAAATAAAATAAATAAATAAAAACAATTCAATTAAATAATTGCTTACATAATAAATTTGTGGCCATAGCACAATTAATTTGATAATTAATTATGTGCAACATATTTATACAGTCATTATCTTATATTAAACTATAATTAAAACTCGTGCCACCAAGTAGGCACCTGTGGGGTGGCAAGGCCATCCGTAACCTTGAAGCAACTACTACGGGTATGTCGCATGCAACCCATACGAGTACGAGTGTGATACATATAAGTACATATATTCGATTTCTTAGACTAGGATGCGGCCTTTGGCATGTCTACAAGCCGGAGCACTCAACGGCTTTGCTGCAACACTTCAGCAACACATCCTTCGACCTTCCGTTGCCTCAACAACAACTGCAACACAGCAGCGGCAGCAACTCGTCACCAACGTCGTTATTAAATTATCTCTGATGCGATAATAACACACTTAAGTTACGTGCCGTAGACTTCAACCATGCCCACTGCAGCATCCTTCGCCCAAGCAGAACCCCAACACCGAGCACTGCTATAAAAAGCCGCTGATTTTTCTATAGTTTATTTGAATGCAGCCAAGCTTGGCGCTGGTTTTGGACCTGACCTAAGTACTTGGCTGACTATACAGACCCTGCGGACGCCTTTCAGCCGAATCCAAGTTGAACACAGTTATCCGAAGCCACCCTGTCGACGCCTAAGTGGTGCTCTTAAGTTTCTGCTGATGGCAGCAGGCGGCGTGTCGGAGCGTGGGGCGTGAGGCAAGAGGCGTGGCACTGCATCGAATCGTAAAGGTTTGGCGCGCTTTTAACTAGAATACTCATAGCCTTAGTTTTTGTTTCTGCTGAACGGCTTTTGACAAGCAACGCTATGTTATTGAAATTATTTCAAATAAATTATGAGATTTTAGCTTAAAGAATAACATTTTAGTTACGAGTACATCTTCTTTGAAAAGGCACAGGATTCTGTGACGTCAAAACAAACGAAGGTCGCGGAATAAAAAGAAAACTTTGCAAATGGATAACGAATTATTATTTAAGGTAAAAACTCATCATTGATACATGTTGAGCCTTGAGTTAGTCAAACAGCAGCTACGCCAACATTAATTCATAATCAACAAAGATTAAGCAAGTGCCTTCCAATCTCAAAAGGATCTTCTCCACATGACAGTACGAGCATTTAGCAGACAACATCTATTCAAAGATTAATAAGAGTGCCACAAAAGTCGCACAAAACACGCCACAATAAACTGTGACCCACATTACCGACATGCGGAAGTCTGTTGAATGGGACGTGTGCTGCAGCATTGAAGGATCCAAACAAGCTACCCCAAACAGAAACTTCATACTCCCATACCGAGTGCTTCATTCATGAAAGCGCTATGCGAGGCCATTGAACCGCCTTCGAAATGGTTAATAAGGGAGTTCTGCGATGGGGACTGGGTACCCTTCAACTTTAGCGGGCAAATGGTTGGGGTAGGGGCACACTTTTGGGGCTGCCTGTGGCGCCCAGCGCAGAGCAACAGTTGCAAGAGAAGGCTGGTGCTCAGGTGGGACGATGCCTGCGTCATTGTTGATAAACAAACCTGTAGCCGCCGTTGTTTCAACATGTGTGTGTGTGGTTTACGCTGTGGTGTTGGTGGTGGTTATTGCTGCAAAGGCTCGGGGGTAGGCGCTGTACAGATTAGACGGCGCATGCGTCAATCCGTGGGGCCAGCTGAGCACATCGCCGTGACGTTGCTATTGATTTTTACACGAACACGAGACGCGCATCGTTCGACTGCATTTCTGTCAGCAAAGCACAAAATATATAAAGAAAAATGCATAAAATATAAAGTGAAGTGATAAATAAAAATAATAATAATAATTTCAGGCAACGCTTGGCAAGAAGCCAAAGTCGCCGGGCACAGATAGCTTGGAAACGTGGCCCAAGATGATCAAGCTGCGACCATATGTGCCTTCCAAGCGTATTGCCATACGGGAGTCATCAGTAGATGAGGACATCAGCGATGATGTCGACGATGAGGTCTTCATCAAGGACGCCAGATCTGCCAAGGTGACTCACAAATCACTAAATATGTTTTCAAATTGGAAATATTATTGAAATCGCTTTTATTTCCTCTCTCAATTCACTTTCTACTGCCTATGCGTAGTATAAGAGACTGTGTAACCGCATAGAATATGCTGAAAATTAGTTAAAGGCTAAACAAATATTGTAAATGGTTTTCTGCAATTGTCGTAGGTCTTGGCAACAGAGATTGAGTCTTAAAAGATTTGGCTAGAATTGAAATGAAAATAGTTTTGTGGAGCACTTAGCGCATCCATGTTGACATTGCGGATCAGATTTTCTTTTGGTTTTGTCAGACAAAACAGAAGCTAGACTAAGTTTCATTAACTAATCATAATAATTTACTCAAATATGTGCAACCACAGCGGAGCGAGGAGCAGGGTCTGAAGCGTCCATTGATGGCTCCACGTCGCAAACACAGCTCTGGTTCTGGAGGCAACAGCACGCCCATAATGAAACAGCATAGACGTCGACGTTGCTGCCGCTGGTGTGAGCCCTTCTGCTATGGGCTGGCAGCGGTAACCGTGCTCTGTGCCTTGCTCAGCTTGGCAGCTCTGATGCTGACTCTGTTCCCGATGCCAGTGCAACGCATTCATCACTGGTGGACCCAGGATGAGCAGCTGGCGGCCATAGCGGCGCCGAATTTGAGGTATGGCAGCAGCATGCGGAGCGAATTTGTGCCCTGCACACAGATCAGCGTACAGAGGCTCTGGACACGCAGCCTGGCCCGGATGAATAGCGAAAGTCCGCTGCGGGCCGCCGATCTTAATGGAGATGGCATTAAGGATGTTATCTTTGGCTATGGTGTCGATGATAACATACACTACGAGGGAATTCCACTACCTCGCTGCAAGTCTGCCCAACAGGGCGACGATGTTCCATGCGAGGGTGGTGTCGTGGCTCTTAACGGAAGAGACGGTTCTATACTGTGGCAGTCATGGAGCGTGGCCAATGTATTCTCCCTGCACTGCAACGCAGACATTGATCTCGATGGTGGCGTCGACTGCTTGGCAGCTGGACGACTGGGCGTAAGTGACAGGATGAGAATGTTTTTGTCATCTTGATATGATTCTCTGATATTTCTGTATGCAGATGATATATACCATCAATGGACGGACTGGTCAGGTCATTTGGACATTTCATGAACTGGAGGTTGAGACGAATTCACCGATTGTCATGGATCTTTATACGATCAATGTGGTGCGCGATTTGGATGGCGATGAAGTGCCCGAAGTGGTAGCCGCTCATCTTGAGGAGCGTGAAGAGTCCAAGGCGGGTCACATAAAGCTCATCTCCGGCAAGACAGGCAAAGTTCTACGGACCATACCGACGCCACATCGAGAAGAGATGTTCGTGCCGATACAGCTGTTGACGCGCCCCGATGGCACCGAACTGCTCCTTATGCTCACTGGCGGCCAAAACACACCAGGTGGCATATACAGTCTGCGACTGCTCTCTCTCATGGCACACACCAGTGAGAAGCACTTTACTCCCTTACATCAGCAGTCGGGTTCAGGTCTAATGGTGCCTGCGGTGCTTAGTGATATCAACGGCGACGGCATCTCTGATGTGGTCATCGCCTCCTTTAATAGCAGCGTCTATGCATTTGACGGGCACAATTACAGCATGCTGTGGAACTATAGCTTCCCGGCCAGCGAGTGCGTCAGCGCCATTGTGCCAGGTCACTTTGATCATGATAATGTCACCGATTTCATGGTTAAGTACAACACTGGACCGGGCTTTCCCGTTTACTACTATTCGCAGACAACGATACTGGATGGCCGCACAGGTCAGCCGCTGCTTAATGCCATGATGACGGATGCGGGTGGCGCCAGCAGTCTTTTGGGTGGCGTGTCCATTTCCCAGAGTTTTGGCGGTGACTTCTTTCTCCACTGGCAGCTGCAGTGTCGCAATAAACCAGATGCTCGTGACGCTTACCAGTTTGTGCCGGACAGCGACATCATTTTGCAGGCACGCGCTGACACTTGCCGTCTCCGCTATAACGAATCCACGGTGGTAAAGCTTTATGCCATTGCACGGCACATTGAGCCGCCGGGGGCTGTGCTCTTTAGTACAGATGATTTAGAAGTGCAGCTGAATCGCACTCGACGACCCGCACCAGCGGGCAAGAAGTCGCCTCTTAAGCATCCCAAGCTGCTCAAGAAGTTGCTCGCCAATCGTGAACAGCTGCTTAAACAGGTGGCGGCCACAGATACAGTCGGGCCACAGCCCGGTCTAGTAAAGTATCCGAAGCATCGCAAGCTTCCATTGCCAGAGTTGTTGCCGGAAGATGCAGATAATGACCCGCCTGGCTTTGGTAGCGGCTATATCAAGGAACCTTACAAGGAATTTGTAAGTTTGTTAAATTTTAAAAGTCAATATTTTATCAACTTTACGTACCTCAACCAAATAGAAGGACTATGAACAAGGTTCACTGCCAGCAGAAAATCCCAATCCTATGCGCCAGCCGGAGGAGTATGAGCTAGTTTACAATGACGAGCTGCCACCACTGCCGGAGCAAAACGAACGACCAATACATTTGCGCAGCAAATATCCTAGCGGAAACAACCGCGATGTGCGCAGTGGTACACTAGAACCGATCCCTCGAAGCACCACCATATTTCAGACACCAGCTACTCAGTCACCACTGAGCTTATGGGATCTGGAGGTAGACAATGAAGTAATCGAGCAGGCTGCAGATGCTGCTGCGGCAGCTGCAGCGGTTACTAATTCCGGCAGCACTCAGTCCCAGAATCGTAGACGCAAACGTAAGCAGTTTCAAAATGATAGTAGCAGCAGAACTTCCACAACAACCAATAATTCAGGCGAAGATGCGACAGTGGCGCCGGACGATGCCTCGTCAACTGACTGGTATTTGGCTTCCATTTCATCAACGGGTGTGCTTCTTAAGGCGCTCGGTAATACGACCTCCTCCCTAGACTTTGCTTTTGTGCTCAACATACGTGAATCCGAAGCGTATCCTCCGTTGTTCTCGCCGGAGGATCTTAACTGCGTCGATGAGAAGATCAGCGCCTATAAAAGTGGGTATAATTAACTGAGTAAAAAATGATAATTAAGTGTTCCATAAATAAAATATCTTTATTTCAGGCTATACCGCCGATAACTTGCGCGTGCTGCGCAAACAATTTCTAAAGCAGTGCCTGGGTGAGCGTCTGGTTGATGCGGAACCTGCGTTGCCCAAGTACGAAGCACAGCTAATAGTAACGCGTATTGGTATTACGTGCACCTGTGGATCACTGCAGCCGGGCGAAGTGTGCTCGGAGCTGGATAACATTGATGCACAGCGTTGGACTGAGTTCATGGGCAACGATGGCAATGGCTTTTATGGCAATTAACACTAAGTCTATACTATCTCTACTCACCTATTGTAATTAATCGATTGTCTTTGTGTGTGTGGCAGTTTCTTGAAATTGTATTAGAATTAACATGTGAATTTATATGTATTTCAAGATTTTTTAATTAAAGTAAAAAAAACCTTTAAAATCTAGCTATGTTGACGCGATATAACTTTTATGCAGAGAAGTTAAGCCTATTTAAAAGTATACTTCTTAACTGATTTGAAATAAATGGGATCAATCTATTTGTTGTTTATTTCAATGCAAAAATTATTTTAAAATGTAAATATAAAGCGACAGGTGGTTCAACTCTTTTATGCCCGCCTAATTGAGCACCAATTATCGTAAAAATGTATCGATTAGGTCGATATCTTAGCCCATGCTTATATATTGTACGTTTTGCATTGCCCTCATCACATGCCTCCACATAATTTATTAAATATATCGGTTACGTTATTTTATCGATAGTTCGATCCATCCCTAGTTCGGCACAAAAAAGTTGAACTTTAAAACAACAACACGTACGAAATAGGTGATTGTTATTAACTTAATGCTGCACTCAAGTACCAGACAATCATCAGAATGGGCATTCTAGAGAAGATTGCTGAGATCGAGCGTGAGATTGCGCGTACCCAAAAGAACAAGGGTGAGTTATGTGCTACAGTAAAATGCGATTCAGACAACACGGCGTCGGAATTCGCAACGCTGGCATCGGAATTTAGGGTTAGAATTTAATACCATTTTTTTTTGCAGCTACTGAGTATCATTTGGGTCTATTAAAGGCCAAGCTAGCTAAGTACCGATCTCAGTTGCTGGAACCTTCCAAAAAGGGTGAGAAAGGTGATGGTTTCGATGTACTTAAGAGCGGCGATGCGCGTGTAGCCCTGATTGGGTTTCCCAGTGTCGGCAAGTCTACAATGTTGTCCACACTGACCAAAACCGAATCAGAGGCAGGTGAGTAAAGAGTTAATAAAGCCAGAACATAAATCATAAGCTCCCTATGTGCCTTGCAGCGAACTACGAGTTCACCACGCTGACATGTATTCCCGGCGTAATTGAGTACCAGGGTGCCAATATACAGCTGCTCGATTTGCCGGGTATTATTGAAGGTGCAGCCCAGGGCAAGGGACGTGGTCGTCAAGTTATTGCCGTTGCCCGAACTGCTGATCTCGTGTTGATGATGTTGGATGCAACCAAACCAAATGTTCATAGAGAACTCCTGGAACGTGAGCTGGAATCGGTGGGAATACGTCTTAACAAACGCAAGCCGAACATTTACTTTAAACAGAAAAAAGGCGGCGGCCTTAGCTTTAATTCGACCTGCGCCCTTACTCGCTGCAGTGAGAAAATGGTGCAAATGATTCTTCATTCGTTCAAAATCTTTAACGCAGAAGTACTGTTCCGTGAGGACTGTACAGAAGATGAATTCATTGACGTGGTCACTGCCAATCGCGTATATCTGCCTTGTTTGTATGTCTACAATAAGATTGATCAGATTTCCATTGAGGAGGTTGATCGACTGGCACGACAGCCGAACTCCATTGTGGTCAGCTGTAACATGAAGTTGAATTTAGACTACATGCTCGAGGCGCTTTGGGAAGCCCTACAGCTAATTAGAGTGTACACCAAGAAGCCTGGTGCGCCGCCAGACTTTGATGATGGTCTTATTTTGAGAAAGGCAAGTAACGCAATTAACTAGATGACAATATTTTTAATTGTTTTCCTCTTCGACTACAGGGCGTCAGCGTGGAGCACGTGTGCCATGCCATTCATCGAACTCTAGCCGCTCAGTTCAAGTATGCGCTGGTCTGGGGTACATCAACGAAATACTCGCCACAACGTGTGGGCATTGCCCATGTGATGGCCGACGAGGATGTCATTCAAGTGGTCAAGAAGTAAAACCTGCAACGTAGCTGCATTTGTTAATCTCAATGATTGACGTCTGTTGAGTTGAAATATATTCTATTCTACATATATATATATATACAATCAAAATCTTGTCGTTTGACCTTGCGTAGGCCAAATCTTTTTTAAATCAGTAACAATGTTCAATTCGCCTTATTACATTAAGCTTACACCAACATGCCTGGAAGACTTTTCAAAGTTTTCCACCCAATTTGTCTGTGAATTAAAAGCAATACCAGATTTATACATTTTATGTTTAGAGCGTTGGAAATCCTATTCACCAAGCGGGGGTGGGTTCTGTTCAAATCCCTAAAATGTGGAAATGCCATAAGAGATAATCTTCAACCTACAGCTTTTAGTATTTTGAGTTTGTTTAACAACTTTATTGATCAATGCTTTCAATTAAAAAATATATATAAATAATTACCATCTGTCTGATTTGGGTGGACCTACATTGGTGGGTGGTGCCACCGAGGCAGGTGCAAAGGTTTTGTTTAGTGTTGTGACGGCCGAGATGTTGGAGAAGGGTGTTGGGCCACTACTGATGCGTTGCGGCTCCGGTAGCTGCACGGATGGATTGTCGATCTTGGCAAATACGTTGGAGGCATCACGGAGTCGATATCGACGTAGATTCAAATAGTGCTCTTTTTGCTCCTCTACGCGCTGATGAAGCTCATGAAGGCGCCCGGCCAGTGAAATGAAGGATTCATTGAGCTGACGAAATCCGCGCTTTAAGTCGTCTGGCGAGATGCTATGCGGATTGGCCAATGCATGCATGTGACTCTCGGTGAGCAATATTTGCTGGCGAAATGATATCAGATCCTCCTCGTATCTGGCCACCAGGCACTGAAAGTACTGGAATGGTGCACTGTTTTCGTACTGTAGGCCAGCGGGCGTGTCTTGTGTGCGCTGTGACATCTCCAACGATTGTATGGCCCTGGCCGTTTCGCTGCGCAGCTGCTTGATCTGCCGGTTGTTTGCATCTACTGTATTGGCCATGTTTTGCAGCAACCAGCGTAGGTTTGTGATCTCGTGACCCACATTGCTTAACTTGGACGTCGACGTGCGTCCAATATCCGAAGAAATCGTTTTTTGTTGCTTGATATAGCTCTTGAGTGCCTCGACGGTCTTAGCTATTTCCTCAGGAACCTGCGTCTCCTTTATCTGAAAAAAGTGGAACGTGATTTTAATGGATTCTCGGTTTTATGTGCTTGGACTTACTTTGATGCCATCTTGCTTGTTATCGCCCAGCTTGGGTTGGGCGGCACTTACATCGATACCGCCCAGACCTAGGAAAGGTGGTGCCGTTGTGACTGGCTGTGAATCCGCCGTCAGTGGCTTGCCAAAGATGCCACCGGTCGCAGTGGTGGCTGGCGCCAATGTGTTGCTGCCCAGACGAAGACTCGCATTGAATGGCTGCGCTGCAGCCGTTGTTGTAGTCGTGTTAAAGTTGAGACTGGCCGCCGTTGTAGCTTGCGGCTTGTTAAACGCAAACGCGCCGACCCCGCCGCCCAGGGTCCCTTGCACAGCTGTGGAGCCAAAAGCCGGCGGTGCTGTGGTTGGTGCGCTCGTGGCAAAGCTAAAGGATGGCGCCACAGTAGCTACTGCTGCACCAAAGCTGGAAGGAGCACCAAAACCAGGTGCAACCGTACCAACAGCCGGTACGCTGAAAGCTGATGTGTTAGCTGCCTGACCAAAAGCAGGAGCAGCACCCATTGTACCAAAAGCTGGCACAGTTGCGGTGGTGCCAAAGGCGGGCGCTGTGCCAAAAGTAGGCGCTGTTGATGTGGCGCCGAACGCAGGCGCAGCTGATGTTGCGCCAAAAGCAGGCGCTGTTGATGTTGCGCCAAAAGCAGGTGCTGCTGATGTTGCGCCAAAAGCAGGTGCTGTTGATGTTTGCCCAAAGCCAGGCAAGGACAGCCCAGTCCCTGCAGAGGCAACTCCAGCACCTAATTGAGAGCCAAAGCTAAGAGTAGGTGCAGCACTAACGGGAGTAGGTGCAAAATTAAAGGCGGGCGCTGCAGCACCCATCACTGCACCCGCTGCATTGGCCAAACTCGAAGTGCCGGTTGCAGATCCAAATGCAGGCGGTGGTGCTCCCATGCCGAAGCTGCTTGTTGCTGGTGAGCCGGTGTTTGCTGTAGACGTGTTGAGCGTAAAGGGCATCATTTTTGCTTTTGTTTTCTTATCTACTTTGTGTAACTTTAAATTTGGCACAGACGCACAGCAAAAATCTTAAAAACGTTTGTGCTCTAAACTCACGGGAACTACTCAACCTATCGATGATATCGAACTAGTAAGTATATTAGTTCAAATGGTTCATCGCATCACTAATGATTGAATTGAAAATTTAAAATTTAATACCTATATAATTAATCGATAAAAATATAAGTTACTGTCAGGTGAATTGTGTTGAATTAGTCAACCAGCATATGTGCTTAAAACAATTAATTTCAATGAGAACTAGTACTCTGAGCTAACTTGGTGACTATTTCAGTGCTGTATAACATTAAACTATGGCATTGGTCGCCAGTTTCAGCACAAAACGCAATAGTACCAATTATTGTCGCTAGGAGCGCCACACACACTGGAAAATTAACAGTTATTCCTGCAATCATGTGATCGTCTGTTTTTCATAATTTATTTGCACGCTTTTTATATAGATTGCAATCGAAATACTGTGAAAATGTCTGCTCAGGAAGAAAATCAATCTGATTATTTAAATAAACATGGTGTTCTGCCACGGCTACTCGAAATATTTGAACAATTGTTGGATATTGATCCACAACCAACGGATCCTTTAATGGAAATTCTCTATGCACTTGGATGCCCAGTCATACCACAGGCACAAATGAAAGCGCTGGAACGCAAGGTATCCCGTGCCCAAGACGAGTTACGCTACTTGCGTCGTATGCTCATTGACTTGGGTGGACAGGATGAGCTCTACGACAGCGACTCGGACGAAAACGAGTACGTGGGCCAAATCGGAGAAATGGGTGCAGCTCCAATCTTCACGTCAGATGCGACCATATATGAGGAGACCATATCATCACAATACATTGTAAAGGCATCCATTGCCATCAAGAAGGAGCCGCAATTACCGCGGCCAGATGAGCATCCCTGCTGCAGTAACTCAATCCAAGCCAATGTGCAACAGTCCTAAGTTTACCTTATGTATTGATTACATATATCAAACTATACTGTATTGTTGCATGTTATGCAAGGCAATTAACAATTTTTATATTTTCATTAATAAACGCATTAGATCGGAAATGCATTAGTGGATTCCACTATAAGCTACATCCAAGCAGATATTTTAAACCTATATTCGTAGGTAAAATATTTTATAAACTAAGCATAAAGCGAACGCTACGAGATAGCACCATAATATGTAAACCTAAAAAGGGTACAACTTTTTGAAATTTTGTTCAAAATCCATTATGAATTAGAAATAAAGTCAACGAAATATCGTTGGACAACAATTATGTGAAATGAATATATGAACGTATGTTTAAATCTTTCAGATAATATAGTTTCCCACAGGAGGATTCAATATCTAACACGTTCCTGCGGTTGTTGTTGCTTTACAATACAAACAAGAACTTAACAAAATATTAATTTAATTAACTCGATCTTGTCGTCCCCTGACGGGTGTGTGCTCCCCAGTCAATTCTGTTGGAGCTGGAGAAATTGTAAAACTCATTTGGAAACCCTTTAACTTCAATTGCGGGAGTTGAGGTGGTTGTTGGGGGCGTTCTTGGAGCAGGAAGCGACGAGTACCTGCAGCTTATTTTGCACAATCATCTTTGCTGAGGAGCTAATTTGGTTACGACTGAAAGGCATTTTTGTATTTGGCAACTGAGCTGTAAATTAAGCTATAAGTGCTTTAAAAATAAGGTTAAAAACAAGTGAACACCGCTCTCACCAGTAAGATACCCTATACATAGTTCTCAAGAGCCACTCTACCAGTTGGTTTGAGTCCTTGTAAACAGTCGCATCGCTTTTTTTTGCTATCGTCATGTCCTGCACATTTTTACGGGGTTCGTTTTCTTCAACCCAGCTGTTTAGATCTTCTGATGTTATTTGAGACACTTAAAAGAGAAAGCAAATCAAAAAGGTTAATAACAGCTTATTTCCATTTTAAGCACAGATAACTTGTTCTTCCCCCATATCAATTGATGCATTCGTAAAGCCAACGAAGACTTTTTGCCTAAATAAGGACAAAAGCGAGGAAAGGCGTTTAGTATGGTTTACGTCAACTTATGTTACAATATCAAAATATATAAATTTGTTTTTATATAAACAAACATTTAAAATATCAGATTTAACCATAATTATTAACATATATATAATTATTATAAATTGATTAAATTTGTTGTTATTTTTTAATTTTCTTTTTATTGGTAGATGGTAAATTACAAATAAATTTAAATTTTGAACAAAATACTGATTTTGTATTAAAAGGAACTCATCTCACGCGAATTACATATACAAATTGTCTTTCAGGGAACGAAATATCCCTCTAAATAAATTCGACAGGACATCTATCATAGAACCATTCAAACTGAAAACTTTCAACTGATTATAAGTGTTTATTTTACTGAAAGTCAACCGATATGGCTAATACATATGAATTTTCTAATTACGAAATTGTATTTTCTTTAGTATGAAAATGCTTTAAATTAAACAAAGAACGTTTTGTAGGTAGAAACTCTCATAGTTTAATATGTATTTATATTATTAAAGTACTTATCATCATTTAATTTTATATTATTCATGGATTACGAACTTAACTATATATTTGACACCTTGGATATAAAATTTCATTTTATTTTTTCATGCGAATATTAACAGCGCTTAAATAAATTCGATATATCTTTCAGTTAATAAAGCAGATTATCTCGTGGAAAAAAGCGATGTGGGCCTTGCATAGGGATTACACAATTTATTTGCCAGTGCGCGATAAATCCATCTAATCCGCCATGGGCGTTGGGGCGTGGCAGCCGACAGCTGCCAGTCTCTTTGACAAATAAACTGCAGTCAAGTTGACATAGAATGTACATAAATATTTGCAATAAAAACAAAACAGATTTCCATGTGCCCTAATATAAACGAACTGAGTGCAGGGTGGGCGGGGCAGACTCCGGGCAACTGTACCGGATGTGTTGAATTACGTTCAAACGTTTACGTTTAAAATTTTGTACATTTTACTACAGTCAAACGCAGTTGTAACAAACGTATCCAAATAATAATAAAGTAGTTAATCCTAAACTCGTTCAAAATGTATAAATGGGTTATATCAAAGTTGTAAAATATATTTTTCCACTGAGAGACAAATAAATTGTATGTATAAAGCTAGGGAATTTATATAATATATATTTTTTTATTTAATTTATTTTTTTAAGAATTTCTACGGAATGCCATGGCACACCCATCTTAGCTGGGAGTCCAACCTAGGCTCCCTCGCTGAGCTGCCCAGATAAGTCGGTAAGTTGGAAAAGTATTGAAATATTATCCTTGGTTCTTCCAAAAATGTTTATAGTTTTTACTCTGTGTAGATGTTTCGCAGATATTTAATTCAAAAGTCAATTATTCTTCATTACTCAACATCATTAAGATTTTCATTATGACAATAGAAAGCTGCATTCTGTGCGGTTCAAGAGGCGTATCGTTATCGTTATTAATACATGTTGTAATTATTATTATAGCTAAACTTTTATTTTTACTTCTTATTTTGATTGATAATTTGGAGAGCTGCAACAACATTCTTGGCCATCTCTTATATACTATATAATTTTATACTATATAATTTTATCTGGGTTGAATTTATATTAGGTATATTTTTGCAGCTAGTTTTCCATTTGTAAATTTAGTTGTTCTGTATATAACATTCATTTATTGTATAATGTTTTATATACACGAAGTCAAACGGCGTGTCAAAATATTTTTTAATTTCTCTGGGAAATAACATGTCTTTCTCAAAGTTTTAATTTAAGAAATATCCAATACCAGCTTACTTATAGTAAAAAGTTCAAAGATTCTTTCTATTGAGGTCTGACTGTATTTTGATTTTATCTATACTTTGACATTGAATAATTGTTGCGGAAATTGCCGTTTAACGGCAAATTGTGGCCAGAGAAAATATATAAAAAAATATTTAAAAGCAAAGCGATAATTGATTGAAACAAAATGCCGTTGCATTGGTTTCCCTAATTTCTCTTTTTTTATTTTGTGGATTGCCCTAAACCGAGCACGAGCTGCAGCCTATATTGCATAGCTTTGGGCGCTTAATCTGTGCGCGTGGTGAGCACCGCTGCCTGCTGCGGATTCAGCTTTGCCTTTGCTTGTCAGTCTGGCGTAGCGTAAAACTTTAACCACGTAAAATACGAGCCCCGCTGGCCAACAGCCGCAACACAACCAACCAGACTTAAAACAAAAATCCAAAAAAATTGGGGAAAAACGCCAACAAAACCAAAAAGAACGAGCTGCAAACAGAGAGCAGTCGAAATGCATATAAAAAGCAACGGGTGTAATCCAATCGCAGGCATGGAGCCACCCAAGTGGGTTGCCCGACCGCCTCGAATTCCAGATGAGCTATGCGAATAATTCTACAACTTCAATTGAGGCTTCTAATGAGATACCCAACTTTTGGTTTCTATACTTTCCACCCCGAAGCTTTGCAAGTTCTTAAAAGGTATTTTTAATCTATACATTTTTTGTAATGAAACCTATAACTATAACTATGTCAAAGATTTTTGAATCAAGTTCATTTAAACCGTATTATCAAATGCCGAAGATCACTTCACTAAGTTCCTAAAGAAATAATATATTGTAATCATTTTTTCATAAGTTGCCTCATATTGTATGAGCCTGGAGATGCATTGATACTTGGGAATTCATGGATCAAAGCTGGGAACTTCGACTCGTTTCGATTGCATGTATTTTATTCAAATAGATGGAAACTCTTTAGTTCATTATTTTAAAAATGTACTTTATATATTGTCTTAACATACTTCAAATATTTTACTTGACTCCTATAATTTGAGGCCTTAAAGTTTTTTAATTAATTATGTGCCTCACGCATATGCATCGCGGTATCCAGTGCAGCGCCGTCTGAGTGCTACATTGGAAGCAACCCTCTTACCCCACTGCTGCCTCCCGGGTATCAGCCGGAAATGGCAAAGCAACTGCAACAAAAAATATAAAAGATAAAATATAAAAGAATAAAACGAAGAACAAAAAACAAAAAAAAAAGAACACAGAATGGGTACGAGCAGAGGCGAGAGAGAGCTCACTGCACGGCCATGCAGCGGCGCTTCAATTTCATGTCGAGTAAATTTTAATTTACAGCTCTTTTGTGACCGCAGGTTTTGCCAACATGCGAGCCAAAAAACTTTATTTTTTTTGGTTTTACTCTCCTTTTTTTAAAATAAATTTCTCTATTTTGGCTTTTTGGTTTTTGGCTATATGTGTGTGTGTTCGGCTGTTTGGCTTGTTGGTCAAATGATATATCCGGCTGGGCACTTGCCGTGGGGCGTTCGGCGCCCGAGCTGCCATTAGTTTTAATGACCGCAAGGGAGATGGAGGGGGGAAGGGAAAGGGATGAGGCTGGACAAAGGCGGCGCCGCTAGTCTAATTGTAGCTGCCGCCTCAACTATGCTTCATTAGCGCCGCTGAAAACTCTATTAGCCAAATGAGCCGGCGTTAGAGAGTGGGGAAAAAAAGAGGCAAAAAGTTTTCAAAAAGCGTCGAAAAAACGTGCAGCGCCCAAATTAACGCAAAAATTTCTGTTGGCAATACAAAACACAACAAGAATAATTAAAATGCAATTTAAGTGTGTGAATTTCCTCACAAAGTGGGCGTGGCAAGAAACTTGAGCAAAAAGTTTAGCACAGCTGGCGAAAATTTATTCATTTGGCAGCTGCTGAGCAAATTGCAGCACAATTTGACCCAAATACATCAATGTCCACAAAATGTTTCAGCCAAATTGCACAAAATACCCTCAGTCACATATACGAGTATATGTATACCATATACTTACTTTGGAAAAAACTAAGCGCATTTTATCATCTATTGTCATTTTTCATTTTGCGAGCCAAGAAAAAAGGGTTAACAATTTTTATGTGTCAACAAGAATAATTTGTGTCAGTAACACGAAGACGAAAGCGAAACAGAACCTTTACAAAGATGACAAACAAAAAGTGCAAAAGTGTCGTAAACAAAAGCAGGCAGCATATTAATAATGAAAAGAGGACAACACAACACACACAGACACACACACACACACAAACAACAAGGCGGCTAACATAGAAACAAATGAACAAACAACTAAACAAACTGCCACAAACACGTCCAAGACAACAACAGCAACAAGAACTTTAAGTATAACAAAAAAATGTGCTGAGGAATCAACAAGCAGCCAGAAATTAATACGAGAGCAGACACACACACCCATACACCCATCCATACACAACAAGATACAGCGCCCAGCAGCTACGTGCAACGCCGGATGCCGTGTGGTACGTGCACGTGCCATAATCCTTTTACCGTGCAACATTTTTCCTTTGTTAAAAGTTTTGCTGTGACTCGGGCTGTAGGCACGAATCTTCGCAATTTCAAAGTTTTATAAAAAGATATTTTACTTATTTGGCAAAAATAGAACGATGTTATAAAGATTTCATATTCATATATCAGAAAATAAAATAGGATAAGAAAATTATAAAAGCTTTTTAACTTCTTTAGTGAAAAGTGAACGATTCTCAATTTAAACTAGGATACTGAAAGATGATTAATGATTATTAAAAGCATTCTAGAGTCAATTAGGCTATAATTAATTCTCGAGTTTCTTAGGTGTTCAAGAGAGAAAAGTATCTTTCTATGGCATGAACTATGAATTGCTTAAGTAATTACCAATTATTTATAAATAATGTATAGTAATTAAGTATGTCATATATTAAATTTCAACGATAATTATATCTTTCCTTTTTATATTTTGACTTCGCTTGTCACTGAGAGCTGCAAACTTTATAATCGAGTTATGAAAATAATTAAGGTAAAGCTCGCTTAATAATTTCTTTAATCTACGAACTTGCGTAGCTTAGACTGAAATTACTTTACATTTGCGTTGGTTATCAGCGAGTTTGCAGCGTTGAACATGTCAAAGTCGCAGTTGAACTACTTAAAATTGACCTTCAAACTGTGAACTCAATTTCCTGTCCCTCTGTACCTCACAGTATGACTCTAGTTCAGCCAAGGGCCCTTGCCTAGCAACAGTTGCTATTATACTTCGCGTCATCCAGCGTCCATCATTAAGTCAAATGAAATAAGCTTAAGATCCTTTTAAGTGTCTGTAAACAGCCGGTTGTTAAGTCGGGAACTAACCGATGCAAAGGCAAAGAAAGTGCCAGGACTATGCTTTAATATTAAATTGAAAGTAATATTTGATGTTAGGACTCCTAAATATTTTACATTTTCTCAACTTTCATGAGTTTCTTTCCAGTGTAGAAAATATATGTATATCCGTCAGGGCAAAGTGTCAAATCATTGAACGTATTACGTATACGCCTCGTGTCGCAGAGCTACTAAAATTGTGTAATGATGACAATGACAATTTCTATGGGACACAAAAAGAACTTTTTAATTGTAAAGTTAATACAGTGGGCGAAACGAAATAGCGTACTCTACCCCAGGGGGCATTAACAGCACAGGACTCTAATTATTTTGTAAATGCGGCCGCCCGCAACGCTGCGCTTCATTAAAAATACAGAAAAAATAAAAGTCGCGCAGCTTTTACTGTTGCGGCTGCTGTCTCTGATGGATGACTTAATCACCCAGAAAAGCGCCACACAAATCAACAAGCAAACAACGCCACCAAAGCGCTTGTCACAGAAGTTTAACGAGCGACCAGCTCGGCTTCAGCGGTTCCAGCGGCTCAAGAGGACCAACGGCCAGACAAACCAAACCACTCAAAATTAATGGAGCAAATCAAACGAGCAAAAACCAGACGGATCCTACTTTAGTTTCGGTTTCAGTTTCACCATCAGCTTTTGGCTTCAACCACTGTTTAAGTTCCAGTTCCAGTGCCAGTTCCAGTTTCGGTTAATAATGACAAGATTTGTGTGTGCCGCATACAAAATTAGCTCAAAGCGGCCAGACTGAAAATTTTTTAACGCTGGCTCTCATTAATTTTGCACTGGACCAACCCGAGGACGGTCCTTATAGAGTTTGTTTTTAATTAAAGCCAAGCGAAATTTGCAAAAATATTAACTTCCGGCATGGGCACGAAAAAAAACTGTAATAAGAAAGGATATTGTAGATTTAAGTGCTGAACTAGCCCATACCCTTCACTATAAGAAACACCATTAATATGGTTTAAGCAACGTATGAGTAGAAATTGTATTTAGATAAGAATCTTTAGGATTATCTGCTACCGGATTTGGAATCTTAACACAATTTAAAGTGCTTCAAAATCTGCTCCTGACTAGTCTCCATCACCAAGTAGCTCGCTTGCTGATGCTGTTCAAGTATTTGTTTCGCATATAATGGGAACTTGCTGATAGCTCCCTCTACCACTCTATTATATACTCAGAACTCAGATGATACCCTTTTAATCCACATTCTGGACTAGAGGGTAGTGGGAATTGTTTCGTTTTTGTGGTGCCAACTTAAGCACTTTAAATTTATGCGCTTCATTCTTTGTTGTCTTTAATTAAGCAAACTGAGCAACGGAAATTACCTAACCAAGTAACTGAGGCTAAAGACACAGAGACCAGAGACGCGGAGACCGCCGCATATGCGAGGCATGCAAATGTGCTGTTGCTAGGACATCCTGCCCTTTCCTGCTGGCCACTGAGCTGTTTGCCTCCCACACATACACACACACACACACACATAAAACTCGTTGAATTCGCATAAAATGTAATAATAATTTCGCAGAACGCGTTTTTGGGGTTTAGGTCAAAAAGTTGCTGTAACGGAAACAGCTGTTTCCGTAGCAGCTCCCACATCTCTGATGCCTCACCAACAATTTACTATTCATTTGAATTTTAGCTACCGACTTTTGTGTTGTTTGCCACCGCAGCACCATAAAATGCAAAAGATTATTAAAAGTGCTACTACTGTGGCTGCCACAGCCACAGTCAGTGCTGCCGCCAGAGCCACTTCCTTAGCGAGCACAAAAATAGTTGTGCCACATCATAATAATAATAATTCAACCAGCCGCATGCCATAATATACCAAGTTCATGCTGTAGACCTGCTAGTTCACCAAGGAAAATATTCTCGTGAAGATTTAATCAAGTTCTTATAGAACTAGAAAATTTTCGAAAATATTTGTTTTTTAAATTTGCACTTAGCTGCAGGAATAGACAAATATTTGGAATGGAACCTCCGCTATAGAAAGTTAAATGAAGTACTGTCTTCAGGTCACTCATTCTAGTTTTTATTTATACTTTTTTTCTTTGATCTCATTATTATTATGATCTTACTATTAATAAATCCATAAGAAAGTGGCTCTTATAAAAATACTCTCTTCGTTTGTCGTTATAAAATCAAACTAAAGCAAAAGTTTACTAAAAAGGTTATTTACTACTTGATCTTCTGACCTACTGATCCTTGGTAACCTCTAGATAATGTTTATATTAAACAGTCCTACAAATAGAGCATGTAATGTTTAGAGCATACAAAGCAACATATTCCTATAAATATATATGATAAATATATCTTTCGCCGGATTTAGCCTATTACAACTACTTACGAGTGGCTGACCTAAAGGATTTTACTTGAGGCACTTTTTTCTATGCTATTTGTATGCTGCTTGCTGCCAAGTAAAACGAAAAACTGGCACAGTTTTTCCTTATTTTTTATTCTACTCGTATTTATGAGCTGTGTCTGGCTCTGCTGCAGTGGGCATTAGTTTAAGGAATTTACAGTTTTGAAAGTGGGAAAGTTTACCCGTTGTAAGCTCGTAAGCATCCGATTAAACTTCATCTTTCACCCGTAGTAGGGGTATTCAGTCTGATGCTGCAGATGGCCTAAGTATAAGTACGAGGATGGCAAGTTTTGAGTCACGTGGCTGCCATAACATATCGAATTACGGTCGCCTAATGGGAATTAAGAAAGTCTAACGAGCGTGACAAATGCAAATGAAGCAACCAAGCAAAGGACTGCTCCAAAGTGTTCGACACTTGAAGTAAAATTGATTGCATTTGCTAAGTTGACTTATCAGATATGCAATAAACCTCAATTTGTAATGGAAGCCATGACAAATTTATGCAGTAAATATCGCCAGCACATATGGGACTTTAAATTTATAGAAACAAAACATTTTATGGCTTTTCTATCTTTTCATTCAATTTGATTTATGTACTTAAAAACATAATTCTAGTCGCAATAAAACATGTCTTTAAATTATACAACCCTCATTTAACTCTGAGCCAACATGGAAGTACTTAAGACATATCGTCTTGCCAGATAAATCAAATAGTTAAATAAACATAAATAGATTTTAGTGAGAATATTTTATAGAAGTTTAACAAATTTTTAAATTCTATAAACTAATTGGATACGTAAACTTATTTAAGCATCTTCACAATTCTTAAAATAAAAAATATAATACACTATAAAAGAAAAATATAATTTAAGATCTTCTCTTTTTCTATATCTTAGTAGAAACAATTAACATGCTTTCTAGCTACATTACTTCAATTTATCTAAACTCCTTATTTAACCTTATAATTCTTCATTTTGGTGTTTTTTTTTATACTATTAATTCTAATAGTATATTAATTGTATTTTTATATATATTTTTTTATTTTAAATTTTAGTTATCTATATTTCAGTTTTACAATTAAAGTTTTTATTAATATTCTTTTTTAAATATATTTTTTTGTTTTAAATTTAATTCGTAGTCAGCTGCTCTTATATGACTCCAATAAATAAATTAAAAAATAATTTAAATGTACAATTTATATTTATTTTAAAGAACTCTTTAATTATTGATTTATCTCTTTGCATATTATACTTGAAGCCTGTAATACATAGTTTTTGACTTATTAAATCCTTAAAAGATTCTTTTAAATCTTTATTTTGTCAACTTTTAAATACATTTTTTCTGTGCTCATCTTAATACAGTTTGACTTTAACTTATTTATTAATATGTAAACTGGTCTTATTGAAATACAGTGCCTTGGCCGCAAATTATTTTTGCTGCTAGGCAAACTCAGGAGGCATTTGCAATTTTCCACATGCCAATTTATTTGGGGTTGCTGAATTCCCTCCAGGGAGTGCAAGGACAGCGATGGAGGGAGACACAACTGCAGCAGTTGGAAGTGCTTCAAATTACATTTTCCACATTAATAAAATGAAACAAAATAAAAAGTGAGCCGCTGCCGTGGCTGCTGTTGCACGAACTATGCAAATGTGCCGCGTGCAGCGCAGCAGATAAAACTGAGCAGGAGACACATGTGTTTTTTTGTTCTGTTCGGCAGCCCCTCGAGTGTTGACGCTCCCCGACTGGGATCGGGTTGGATAAGGGTTTCAGCTTGTAAGCGGGGGCTTGGGGGTAGAACAGTTGCCAGTTTACCCGTAGTCACACATAATGTGCAGCAGCTGTTGCTGCCAGTGCCAAAAGTCACAATAAATTTTTGCATTAGTTGGCAGCGCAGCTGGTAAGGGGGACCTTTGAACTTTGCAACCGTTTCGAAAATAACTAAAAACATGAATAAATAAATTGCGAATCACAAAAAAAAATTAAACTAAACAATGGTTTTACATTTGGAGGTAATAAAAAGCGCTTTAAGCTCTGGCTACTCTCATTGAGTGAGACAGACAGTGAGCCAGAGGAAGAGCGGCAGATAGCCAAAATTGCCGTTGGTTATTTGTGCTGTTTTAATTAGAAAATTAATTAGTTGCTAATTTTCTTTTGCTGTATACTCGCTAACCAACAAAAATAAGTAAAGAAGCTTCTGGCTAATATCGGTCTTTAAGGCAAAGAATTCTTTAACTTCGAAGAGTTTTTGTTGGGAAACTATGCAAGAAATTTACTGATAAAAAAAATATTGTGAGGGGTTTTAACTCCAGGAACTTTTAAAAGCTTTATAATCCTCCCATGTTATAGAGCCACTTGTTTAAATATAATTCATTATTAATTCTATAATATCCTGAGCTGTTCGTTGACCTATTTAATCATTGGCTTAGTTTTATTACAATGATTGCGGTATGTTAGTCGTACATATAAAAAACCCATTAGGTGGATTATCTCAGTTTATAGGTTGAATACTTTAACCGTCTCATAGATATTTGAATCTTTGCGTATGAAATATTCTTGGATGCTTTGCCAAATATAGGCTCAGCTCTGTTGGCAGTCCGAACAATGAGTTTTCTTCCCCATTGGGTTTCAAGTTTTATGCCAGAACTGGGAGCAGTGTAACTTTTTGTTGTAGTTACTCAAGCTTTTTATTGTTGTTTCAAGTGTGGTGTTGTTCAAGTGGTTGTTGTTGTTGCTGGTCTACAGATAACTACGTGCTAAGAAATGTGTGGCAACACACACACACACACACACACTGCAATATAGACACGAATACGAGTGCGAGTATAGAGCCAAAACAAGAGGCTGAACCAGACAATGGCAGGCGCCCACGTCTCCATGGACACATTCTAATAAAAAGGAAGCATTGAGAACGCCATTTTGTGTTGCCATTTTTGTGCTACTTCCTGGCAAGACTGGCAATCCTTACAACTCTGTCAGTGATGCGAAATACTTGGGAAAGTGTTGCCAAGGCAAGTCACTGATATACCCATTTAATTGGCCATAGCTTAGTAATACTTGAGTATTTTATAGTCGAGTGTCCAGAAAATTGTACCCACTCATCTCTCAGTGATCCTTAATCACAGTGACAAATGTTTGTCCTTTACCGCGCTGTACATCACTGATTCCTGAAGTTGCCTTTTGGCAAGCTCTATTCCACTTGCGCTGCGTCTCCCCTTAGGCCTTCACCAGCTTGTGCAACATTTCAGTTATAAATGCCGCACTACTTGAATGATTCTCATGGGTGTAATAGTTTTCAAATGGCTTTTATCTAGCTCCAACTCTTGATTTTGCGTGTGCAATAGTTACTATCTGCAAGAGAATCACACACAAGTGGCTCTGCCCGTGCCTTCAATTGGCCAATTCCGTTGGCAAAACTGCTTGCCAATGCACAAAATGCCACAACAAAACTTTCCATGAATGTGTATGTGTGTGCGGTGTGTGCTTGTGTGTTAGTTAAGAAGAGCAACAAATTGCCTTTATAAGCAATTTGTGGAGCAAAATAGAAATACGCGCATTTTGCTTTGAGAGATTGGCACTCTCTGAAGGAAGGAATTTATCGCATTCATCGCATTCCTCGTATTCCTCGCATTCAGTTGCTAAAAGGCATTTCTATTAGACAACTGCAACCAAGCCAGGTGTCAATTACACTATCCAACAACGTTGAAAATAAAATGAAAACATTAAATGCAAGCATGTACTTGAAATTGAGATCTTAAATGTCATTGAGACACGAATAAGCTCTTAGTTGAAAATGTTCAGTTTATTTTGAACAAGCTGTTCAATTGATTCACTGAATATAATTGGAAATACTTGTAAACACATAAAAATATATTTTTATCATAAATCTTAAACTATTTAGTGGCTCTTTACGCAAAAGTTTAAGAAAAAGTTAGTCTAAAATGTCATAATTAACATCGTTTATCTAAAGTTAGATGTGTTTTCTATACAATTTTTTTTTCTTATCATATTTGAAATAATTGTAAACTCGCTTTGAACCTTTTTGACTTTCTCCAAGAGTCACTCATAAAAGTTTGTATCAAAAAATGTGATACATAGTGTTAGGTGGAAGCATGTCTAACGCACTTTTCCACTGAGTTTTAGGTGCAGCCATTTGGATAGTAATTTGTGAATGCTATAAAATGAAATAAAATACTTGTTTCTTAATTGTAGCAAAGTAACTGAGATGAAACAATTTCCGTATCCACTGAACAGGAATATATTTCTGAAGGCGAAAACTTTAAAGAAGTGAATGTGGCCACTTTAAGTAAACGAAACCAAATTGAGCTGTGGCAACGTGACGTATGCGTAATCAGAAATGATGACGCTCTACGCTTCTGGTATGTCCTTTATAGCGTCTGCTTAAATTAAGCAGATTTAATTTAAATTAATGTGTTGTCTGTTTTGCTGCGTTGTCTTTTAATAGGACTGGCCTTCAGTTTAGTTCAATGCTAAGCTGTGCACATTTCTTATGCCAAATGCCAATCAAGCTCTAAGCCATGAGAATTAAATTTATTACAGCCATTCTCTTATATCTACGAAAACGCTAGTTGTAGCCTTGGCTTGCATAGAGCAATCAATTTTTTTTGCTTCTGCTCAATTAGTGGCATGGAAAAATTATGTAACTAATCAGTGGGGTAAAGTAGGAGGGAAGGAGTTTCAACTGCATTAAAGGTTGGACCAAAGTGGACCAAAGCAAGAATAATTCCCTTGAGTGTTATTAAAAAAGGGGTCACTGATTACAGAGAAGAAAACAGTTCTCAGGGTAAGGTTTACAACGTATTATGAGGTGCTTTAATACCTATTCGTAATATGTACGTCAGTGTTTCGGTTGATAATAGATAATAGATGGGGATGATTAACACGAATATATATTTATGTTAATAATATTAAACTCTAGCATTCAATTCTAACTAATGTTCCATAGAGATAAACTACGTTTGCAAGTGTACTTAATTCTCGGGGTTTTTGTTATTTTCATTTCATTAATGGACAGTCAGACTTCCTGCTGCCCACACTGCAACTTCCGTTGCCTCACTTGCCTCTTATTTGCCAAGCATCTCAATTTAATTTGTGTGCTAATGCTTTGCTTTATAAAATGATTGCATAAATAATCTTTGTAGAGCTTGCAATGATATTTTTATATTTTAGACATTTCCTCTTTATAAATAACTGAAAAGCTGGCGTATTAGCAATTTTAATGCACTTCGCCTTATGGCACATACTCGTAATAAATGCTAATTTTCCATACGGTATACGGTATACGGCACATGGCACATGGCATACGGCAGACGACTAAAACCTTAAAGCCAAGCCAAGTAAAAGTAAACCAAAGTGGAGCGTAGCTGGGATCGACCATTTCTATAGGGGTCCACACACTACATGACATTTACAAGTTATTATTATGCAAAGGACACGCGTTGGCGTCGACTCTTGCCTTTATCCTGTTGCAAAATCTGCGACGGTGTTGGTAAATTTGCATTTATTCATGGCATAAATAAAGCATACACCGAAATGCGCTGCGCTATAAAAATAAAAAAAAATCGGAACAAAAAACAAAAATCACAAATCCCCGCAGAAACTGTATGGACAATAGGTGCCACCCTGTGGCTGGGTCTTTACTATAATCACATGTGAGTGCCTCTAGCAGGCATTATTTCTGAATTATTTCGAATGTTCAACACCTGCCAATGACAGCTGCAGAGTCCCACAAAATGTTGTTTACCCAAATTGAGCGCAAAGCAATTACATGTTGTTCCATATTTAACATCTGGTTTATCTAAGCTCGTACACGTATTCGTATTCGTATTCGGATCTGTCATCTATTTGCGGTTTCAGCTGCACGTTTGTTATAAATGTCAGTTGATTTTTAGTTGAATGTTGAGTGGTTTATGCTGCGGCTGCGTTTCTGATTTGCATGATTACCTCAAATAAGAGAATAGAACATGTAATTTAGGCAGCGAATTTTTAATCAACCAAATCATATATTATACATCATTGAGGTACATGTACATCGATGACGAGGAGAAGTATACGCGACGTCAAAACATATGTATAAAAATTTCCCAAAGAGTTGTTATACCTTGAACATTACCTGCTTAAAGAATATGTATTGAAGTAATTTTTAATTATTTCAAATCATTAAAAGTCCATTTCTACTTTCTGTAAATAACTCTCACCTAAATCAATAAGAGTTTATTTATAATATTTTCTTCATCTTCAATATTCAATAGCAAATCTTAATCTTAAGCGTTGTAACCGCAGCTTTTTGAGCAACTTCAAAATGGATCAAAACGTAATTAATTGCGTATAAAATTGATTTTATGAACTTAACCTCAAATTAATAATAAGCCTGAGCCTAAAGTGTAAGCACGATAACCAAAAACGAAAAGATTTCAGTTGCTTTTAGTCCAAAGTGGAAGCTGAACAACCACAAATTATGTGAAAACAGTTGAGCCCCTGGAGCGCAAGTATTTGACATGGTTGCTTTTAATACGACCTCAAAGTACAAGCAACATAGCCTCGATATATAAGCTGAAAAACATAATACAACCCGCAGAGCATTAGGCCATACAATATTAAATTAGAAGTGTGTTAAATTAGCGCAAATATTTAGTCAACATGCGAATAAAATAGACAACATTTTCCTACTTCTTCGAGTGTGGCTTATCCCAGACCCCGTCGGGGGAACTGTCATAATTTTATGCACCATGGGGCAGTGTTAAACTTTGCGTCGAATAAAATAATAAAAATTAAAATTAAACAGCTAAACAAATATGAAAATGCTGTAAAATTTCCCTCGAGTTTTCGCGACAAACTCGCGTGCAACTTTAAGCCGCAGCCTGTCGCCGCGCAGAGCAACAAGCACACACGCAAAGCTCTTGTCTGTGTGTGTGTGTGTGTGTGGGGTAACTTTGGCAAATGCCACGCCCACACATTCTCACCATCTCCTGGCACAGAGACAACTTGGTAAATGGTGGTCACACCAAGATATGCATATAAAGCACATATGGCATATGGATATGACGCCATGTGGATACAATACTCGCAGGATAAGGCAAACGGTAAATAAGAAAATCCGTTATCCTTCAAATACAGAAGACAAAATACTCTAAAATTTCGTATATTTTATGTACTATCTATTTTATAGAGAGCTATAGGTAATCCACTGTAAAGTATGGATTCTAACTCAACAACTTCCATGGCAGATATCAGAAAGGATTAAGAATCTTTCTTTTCGGTTTAGAGATATTAATTCTACGTGCAACAGTTTTCGTGCCCAAGCTATAAGGACCCTTTTCTAAGAGTACGACAAGTGGCAAGTACGACTACAGCTGGAAAGTAGTTTTTCTTTCCTTTTTGGAGTCAGGTAGCATACTACTGTGTAAACAAAGAAAGACGTTAGTGGGGTCCTGCTTGTGTTGCCTGTTATTGTTGTTGTTCTAGCCATTAATTTGACTGTATTTTAAGTGTCTGGCCGTTCCGGAACCGCAAGCAATTTGCGTACATTTACAGCCCGCCCATTCGCATCCTTCATCGCTGTTCTATGTCCTTTCAGTTTTGGAGGCATTCGCCGTCTGACTTAGAAGATGCTTATCCGCGCTGGCTTTGTACTCGTATTGTGTATTCCTTTTGCATTAGCACTTTAATATTTAATGACTGCTGTTTATCGCACATAATTGAATTCAGTTGCTTCGTCTTTTTGCTCATTATATTATTATCTTTTGTTTGTAATATCCGCAATATTGCTAAGCTTCTGGCATTTTGTTCGACGTTTTTATGAGGCCTTGTTATTTGGTTTGTTGCGACCTGATAAATAATGCAAGCATCGACTTTGCTTTGGTTTTCTCGCTTGTCTTTAATGGACGAAGAGCTGGTCTCCACAGCTTTTCATACATAATTCTTAATCAAATGTCTACTGGCCCACACATGTCCTGAAAACCGAAAGCGTTTCGAACGTGCAGCACGAAACATGATTTTCTTTATGTGCCGCATCATAGCATAGCATGCCCCTACATGCCCCTTCATCCCAGCAAATGCGACCACTTGCCCTTCCTTTTACTTTCTTTCTTTGGTGCCGTAAATAAGAGTTACGTATTTTTTGGGATGCCTTTTGAATTTGCGTTGGTCTTAACAGAAAATTTAATTAATGTGTTTCCTTCGTGTTTTCGCATATTCATGCTACCAAATTTTAGGCCATGGCCCAAATCAGAGCCACAGCCAGGGCTACGTGCATGTGTGGCACGTTTTGGTCATTAGCCTGTAGGTGTTATAAATATGCGTTAAACTGCGCTAATATGCATGGCAATGAGCGAAACCCTGGCACACACACACACACACACACACACGCTCGCCGAGAGGGTATTATGTAGATGTTGGACACAATTTATGGCCGGCACATGAGACAGGATAACCAGTCGGACAGCTTGTCTCTCTGGTCAAATGCAAAAGCTCAAGGGCAGCCGCGCAACAGATTTTTTCAGCTAAACTTTGCTTTGGGTGGAGCTCTCCAGGGCTGCATTTTCAATTTCTCTTAAATTTCAAACCATAACAAAAAAAAAGAGGTTAGCCACACCCACACACACATACAACCAACTCACAGTCAAGAGCTCGCTTCAACCTGCATAAATTACGCTACAAAATATCCACAATTATTTATTATGTCACGGGCAAGGAGCGAGCTTCGTGTTGAAAGGATGTCTGAAGAAGCAACCAAGAAAAAGGTTTAAGCGTAAACAAGCAGCAGCCTTTAGTAATAATTCAAATGAATTTATACATTTCGCTTGTAGTCAAAAGGGAAATAAAAAATAGAAAAAATACCCCCAAACGACCCGTTTAACTTTGCCGTTAAACATCAATTGGCAAGGAAAACAGCAAATGGAGTACATTTTATGGTTCTTTAAGCAGACCTTCAGCAAAATTCTGCCATCGAATCGTTGTAACCGTATCCTTGGAACTTTGCTTATTAGCGTAGCCCTAACAATCAATCAAGCATCAAACCAACTGAAGACTGACGCAGACTGACGTAGACTGACGCAGACTGACGGCGACTGACGTTGATTGGCCCATGGGAAAGAGCCAGTTTTAGCCAATTCCTAGTAGAACTCTTATGAACGCTTGACAAATTGGCAAATTCAATACTCTTTCCGAGCAGATGTAAAAATTTACATGTATACTGATATATATATATATTCATAATACGGTATGGTACAAAGTCTGTGTATCAGTCAATATCAAAATATATTATAAATAAAAAAAAATGAGCATTTCTTTTCACTGGATAAAAGATAAATAAAATAGTAATATAGTTTCAATGGAAACAAATGGTAACGTGCCGTTCTTCCATATACATATGTGAGTGTATTCAGTAGTCGGGAATATTTTCTTTTCCTAATTTCATTTGCGGTTGACAGGCGAACGTTTTGTGCTTCTTTCCGATGCTATGCGTCGTATACGTAATCTACCTGCGCTGAAATGTATGCTACAGTTTCAGTACTGTTCCTTTTTTTTTGGTATTGACTTAATCAAAATGCCAGCTGCTACACGTGGCTTGGATTTTTCTTTAGTTCTGTCTTTTTTTTGGGCCATAAAGCGCACACGTGCATAGAGTACATGTGAGTGAGGCAGTAAGAAACCAACACACACACGAAGGAAAGGAGATAGACAGATAGAGAGATAGACAATTTGAAGTCGACATCAATGTTTAGCATTTTCTAGCAATTTGCATACATTTGTAGTTTCGACGTAAGTTGCCAATACCCAAAATTCCCAAATTCGCTTTCTTATATCACTGTGTTACTATGTTAAGCTATGGAAATTCAGTAATTCACATTTTTGCCTTGGCTGCAATTAATGCAAACCACTTACTGCTTTTCATATATCTTATGACTTTTAATGAAATTATGCAACTTATTTGCCAACTGACAGCTCAATTTATGACCTCAGGCTGCACTTAAAGGCAATTTCATAACGCTGCTGCCTCTGCCACGCCTCATCTCCAACGCCCTGCGCCTTAAAACTTACACAGTGCACAGCTGGCACCATAAATAAGCAGCACCCATGCAATTATGCGCTTGAGCTGTCATTGCAGTTGCCCGTTGGTGTGAAAATTGCATATTGGCATAAATTAATCAGCAAGCAGAGGGCCAGCTTGCCATGATTGGGCCAATTGGCCAACTATCCAATCGACTGGATGCCAGAGGGTCAACGAGGTATGTATGCAGCTGAGGGTATTACAAATTTACCTATGAATTTAAGATATTTGCATCCGGAGATTGATTGTATAATGTATTGCAATCATCGAATGATATTGAAAAATGGACATTTATGTATAAGTGACTGATAGATTATATTTTAATAAATACAATTAAAGATGAATTAAGTTTAGTTTGAATTGATTTATGCTTAAGGGAGCTTTAACTAGTTGTATACCAAATATATATTAGAAACATCTTCAGTGCTATTTTTATTCGTTAAAATGATATATATAAAATTTTCTTTCTACAATCTTACTTTTAACAGTATTTACCAACCAATTGACTGTCACTCAACTCAGTTATCCCATGCCTAAGATTAAACAAACAAAACCAAAGTCCACTTTAAATCCATTCTAGGATAAAGCCACTCTGTTGGGTTGTTGTGCCCTTTGCTGTTGCTCGTTTACTTGTGGGTTCAGTTTAATTGATTTGCTTTAAGGCTCGGGCAAACTTGACGCAATACCCAAGCTGGCAAAAGAGAAAAACAAACAAGTAAAAACTTTGCCCAGTAGCTGAAAAGAAAACTGCAGACAATTAAGCAAAACGTAGCAACCCATCAGAGCAGCCCAAGCTGAGAATATAGAACCTTCAGAAAGGCGACTGATGTTGCCTCAAAGAGTGGCGAGTGGCAAGTTAAGACCTGGTAGTGAAGGTATGAGTATAAGAACTGCAGCAATTACTTACTCGAAATCTGTTGGCCTGGCACAGGGCCTTAGATGAGTCTCGACTCTTGCGGCGTGAAAGTGAAATACTTTTGCCAAGGCCTTTCATTGTTGCGGTTCTGATTCTGGTTAGTTGCCATCGTTGTGGCCCCTTTCTGATGGTTGTTTGCGAAAAAGATTGCAATAGGCAAAAGGCATAAAGTGAAGAGTAGAAGGCAGAAAGGTAAAAATCGAAAGGAATTGTGTCAAGCGTTTGGTTGCACTTTGATCTATGTTTTTAATGGGCTACATGTTGAAAGCGAGCCAACGTTTTACTGTTCATCGATCAATATGTTCGAATCAACACATGAACAATGTAGAAATAAATTTAAAATTGAATTATAAGACAATTTAAATCCATTAAATTTCTTAAACATATTTGCAATTCAACAATGAAGCCGCAATTAACATTTTTAATTTGCGCTACGGATGTTGCATGCAACAAAGAAATGGTGTAAATGACCGCCAGTAAATGTTGGCTGTAAAAACAACAAAAGTCACTTAAAAATGTGTAAGAAATTAATTGCAACGGCAACCAAATTGGATAACCGCAAATATATTCGCATAATTGCTGACATTTTACCGGCGCCAGCCGGGAGGAATGAAAAACGCGAGCGCGTTTCGTGAGCGGTTTTAAACGCGTTGCTTTCATGACGTGCAAAACAAGTGGAACGAAAAGGAAGAGTCTAAAAGTAGCAGAGAATTGAGAAATGAGAAGGAATTTAGCACAAGAAATAAACTTGAATGACACTGTAAAAAATCGCGGATTAAAACTTAATAAGCAAATATTATCTAGAAATATTATCTAGATAGTTCAATGCATTCGTTAATTAAACAAAACTACTTTATTTTGCATATATTGTATCCATCGAAATGTCAAAGGGAACTATAATTAATCATGATAGATATGAACACCACATATATATATATATATATTATATATCAGCGAAGATCCATTTACTACATCAGTAAAAGCTTTAAAAAGTTGTTTCAATTTATGTCAGCTATTATTCATTAACTTATTTATATATTTATAAATATTGTTTTTTTTTTTTTAAAGTTTCTTTGTTTAGTTGGCGTCTTTTGATAGGAACTCATCTTCGGAGTGCTGGTGCTACTCCTACTGATGAATGAATGATGATATTAAAAATAAATTATATAAAGAGTATTTCAATTAAACAAGGCATTTTAACATACGTAGGGGATAATTACAGTCGGTGCAATCCATATTGACGTCAAAACGCTACCATAATTTATTATTACTACTGCAAAGAAACATCCATATAGCTTTTTTGTTGCGTGTTACTTTTCTTCCCGTATATTATAAATATATTGCAATAAGAGTGAGCAAATATTATTTATAATCAATCGTGATACATATTAAATGAGTAGATTACATGAAGTATATGATGAGACAACAGCTCACTAAGGTGGGGACCTCTCTTAAATGTTATCACCAGTTGAAAGCTACCCAGCATATCTCTCTCTCTCTCTCTCTCTATATATATTTCTCTATATATAAATAATATATATTACAATATGATTACAGTCTGTTGAATATTTTTAACATTCTATTTCATTGTTTGTGACGTTGCGATGGGAACACAACTCGGTGTGCTACTGCTCCTCCTGGGCCTTTCACTTCAGTGTAATGCGATTAATGTTGATAACTGTCGGGAACAGATGCAACAGGTGCGAGAGTGCGGGGTGGTGAAGAATAAGTTTTTCGACGACTGTTGCACTGAGATACAACGCTACAACAATATGGATAATTGCAATAGTTGCACTGTATACGCTCGCAATCAGGCTTCTAAAAGATTTGGCCTCAATGCTCAGCAAAGCTGTATAGACTTGTGTGACTCGGTACCAGTTAAGAATGTCTTACGTGGAAGCTGTGCTACACTAGGGAAAAGCACCCGTTGCGCACCAAAAAAAATCACTTAAAATTTAATTAATAAATGAACTGCAAACTTTAAACTTGTGTATGTGTGCAGTATGACTCTAGTTTTTGATTATCTCTACTTATCTATTGTTTCTGGTTTAAAAATGTTGTGGAGTGGAATTAGAGGGTTCAAATATTATAGAAATTTCACACCTATGCTTTCAGAATCTCTGGGGATATATGGCATATGCAACATGCATAGACTACATTAAGCCATTATACATATATATGATTAAGCAGATCATTAAGCTTGAGTTGTCTTTTGCCAAATAAATCTAAGATGATATAGATGAAGATATATCTGATGCTGCGTATACAAATTAAGTCCGACTAGTTGTTAATGCTAATTCAGAATGCAATCATTTGAAAGGAAAATAAATGTCATTTCACTCTTTAGACATAGAGAAATATTCGTCACCAATTCGAATTTTTTGTCTTAATTAAAAGAACGGTTTAAATCTATTTTATAATTTACAAATTTTTAATCTTTCAGCACAGTCAAAGTCAACGAATCAGCTAATTATGTTTTCATTGACATATACTACATACATTATATATATGTATATATTTATATATAACATATACATATATGTTTAAAGATAATGCTGACAAGCTGCTTTGCTACTTTTGAAATTTTGGTTAGTTGCTTGATGTCTTCCGATGAGAACTCTACGTGCATTTATCTATGGAACTCTGGTGTTCCTTCTGACACTGGCACTGGAGTGCGAATTAAGGGGTATAAAATCCTCCCTAAAATGTTTCTACGATCAAGATCAAGAACGTGTCCTGCAATGCCTTCGGTACAAGAGTGTGGTCTTTGAAGATTGCTGTGAAAAATGGAGTGGTGACGGTTGGTCAAAACACAATGAGTGCAAAGTACAGTCACAACAAAAGACTATTGAAAAATTTCGTCTAAAACCTGGTGAAAGCTGTTTAAATTTTTGTCTTTTATGGGATCAAATCAGCCCAGATTTGCATGGTGTATCACCATATGTATTCCATAGAAACTGTGCAATTGTAGAAAACAAGTGCATTCTATTATTTTAAGGGAAAAAAAACTATTGATTCCAGAGTAAAAAATAAATCAACTGTAAATTTCAATATTGTGTTTATATATATTCTAATTTAAAAGTAATACTGGTACTGTGTGTATCAGATCTGGGTAGAGGGTATCTGATAGTCAGACATACTTGTTTAGAATAGTTTAACTTGAGTTTATTATTTCAGCTTAGCATTACGTTTCAAATTATTTGATCTTTTGATTTCCATCACCTTGCTCATAGCTTCTATTTGCTGGAACCTTATCTGTTCTAACATATGTATATATAGTATATAATACAAAGTTGTTGTAATTTATTTCTAGGGAATTACTCATTACTTTAAATGAACATTGAGACATTGCCTCACTGTCTGGGAGATAATTGTTTCCCATTGTTTCACAGGGTATATTAATCCAAGAGATTTTGTTTGATTTCCTTATATACACACTGAATATCAATAGGCATCAAATTATCGGAATAATATCGACAGAGCCTATTACAAAATCAATCTATAAACATTTGCGTAAGAGAAATATATGAAAAAATATATTATAAAAGCAAAATGTTTAGCTCATAATTTGTCCATGATCATGTTTGCCTTGCTTTGTGTAAATAATGTTTATTGATTTGCTACAAGTTTAATCTTAATCTATCTTAAATAAATTAGTCAGCTAAAGGCCAGTGCTCCATTTCGTAACCTCAGCAATCGAAAACATTTCGAAATGTGTTTATGTAAACGATGTGACAGCCAGTTTCATTCAGATTTAAATGGCTAAATGCTGCAGGAGCTACTCACGTTGGTGCCAAGTCGACTTCCTGTCTCTCAAATGGCCGTCCAGCAATCACTCAAAGTTGTCCGCATTTGCATAAACACTTCTAATCCTAATGCCTAGCGGACTGCAGCAGTGGGTACGGACCTGCCGAGCTTCTTCAAGCTACTTACAGTCAATTGCCCCCGTTGCAAGGACAAGGCTACAATACTTGGTATGGACCCAATCCAAACCCATCAACATCGTCACTTGACAAGAGCAGCAGCAATCCAATTGATATTGCGTGGGTGGTGTTGTAGCCGTTGCCGTTGGCTTTGCCTTTCAGTACGGGGTTTCCTATTCGTTTTGCACCACTCAGCTACGATTACGATTACATCAAACAAACGTTGGGCCAGAGGATCACGCACACAACCACCTCGTGTGTCATTCAAGGCACTGCTGTGGTACCATCAGCTACAACTCCAGCACCAGCACCAGCACCAGCACCCGCACCGCTTAGGCTGTCAGTCATGTGTCACTTGCGTGGCGTCTGAGCTGCTCCAGATACCCTACACTTATGTTCCCACGTAGGGACTGTAGTGTTGTACATGAAACGATATAAATGAGGTATTCTTTTCATGTCTCAAGGCTTAAACACACATATATTTTGCAAATTGGACCTAAGCGATTTCGAGCATAATTTTAAGGCCTTCAACTATAATTAAATTATATATCAATTGATTTTGTGACAATTAGGCAGCTCGGTGTTTTAGGGTATATCGTAGTCGAGCTTACTTAATTCTAGCACTCTTGATAATTTTCTATAGCCATTTTACTGCTTCTTTGCAGAATTCCAATAGGTGTGGCACACGAAAACCTTCCAAAGACTCAAGATTTCGGTAATTGCTTTCAAAAAATTCTGTTTTTTCATTTTTCTTTGAAAATTCGTAATACTTTTTATAAAATACCGGTACATTTGTGGCACTTTTAAAAGTTTTGTCAAACTATAAATAAATGTTTATTAATTTAGTCAAAAATATTTTGACTTTTTGACCAATCTGTTTAACGGATTAAGATTTGACAGATATTGTTTTTTAGGTCAAGGTATTGCGAGATTGTTATCAATCTATTACATATTGCAAAAACTTTAAATTTTGGAGCGCAGTCAAAGTCAAAGTATGAGCTATTATGTTTTTAATGAAATAAACCACATACATTATAAATACAAATATATAAATATATATATACATATACGTAATATATACGTATAGCGATAATGCTGACAGTTTCCGTTGGTACTTTCGCAGTTTTGAATAGTTGCTTGATGTCTTCCAATGAGAACTCTACGTGCATTTAGCTATGGAACTCTGGTGCTCCTTCTGACACTGGAACTGGAGTGCAAATTAATAAGATTAAACACCTTACAATGTTCCTCATTTGAAGAACTTGAACGTGTCCAGCAATGCCTTATGTCCAAGACAACGGTGTTTGAAGATTGCTGTACTAAAAAAAGGCGTATTTACGGTTGGACCAATTGTAATGAGTGCAAAGTACAGTCACATCATCAAAAGGCTATCGAAAAATTTCGTCTAAAGTCTGGCGAAAGCTGTTTAAATTTGTGTGTTTTATGGGTTAAGGGATTACCAATAGCTCATTTTCCGTCAAACCCCACAGAACTGCATGGCGTATCAACATATGTGTTCCATGGACAATGTATAATGCTAAGAGAAAAGTGTATTCTAAGATTTTAACCAAAAAAATAAATGAACTGTAAATCTTATTATTGTGTTTGTTGTGTTGGTATAGCACGGGATTATTTAAAAGTAATACTGATATTTTGTGTGTTTTAGATCTGGGTAAAGGGTATTTGATAGTTAGACATACTTGTTTAGAATAGTTTAACTTGAGTTTATTATTTCAGCTAAGCTTTACGCTTCAAATTATTTGGTTATTCGAGCATAGCTTCAATCTGCTAGAACCTTATCTGTTCTAACATATATATATAATATAAAGATGTTGTTTCTAGACATTTCCTCACTGCTGATAAGTCGTCATCGTTAGCTGTAAAGAGAATATGTAAGTCAATAAAATATGATGTGATATGTCTGGGAGATGATTTATATGCCCTAAAACGCTATTTTTATTTTTAATTTTATCGGTCTTAGGGATAATTTTGATATATATGTTTGTGTTGTATTTGTGAGTCTATAAATGTGGTATAGTTTGATAATGAGCACACCAATTTCCATAATAGAATTAAAGATGACTCTCAGGATATGTTAATATAATAAATTCTTTTTGATTTCGTGGTACACACTCATGGATAAATTAATAGTTTTGAATACAATAAGTAACAAATTATCGGAATAACATTCACAAAGCCTATCACAGAGTCAATATAACAATTTTAGCTTGAGTTATACAAGAAAAAAAATTGAATACCTTATAATTTGTGCATAATTGTATGTATTGATGATTACGTCAAATACAGCTTGAGTTTCCACATAAAGATTTTAGTATTGTATATGAAACGGTCAAAGCGAGGTTTGAAAGAAGATCCAAAATGAAGCCTTCCAATTGCTGTGTCAAATTCTTCGGTTTTTAATAGCGTACTCAATGCGAAAATGAAAATAAATTCTAAATTATTTACTGGACTGATACAATAGGAACATATGATTTAAGGATGACATCATCATTCTCAGCATATATTACACAGAATATTTTGATTTGCTTCTATTTCTATCCAATAAAACTTGGAAAAAATAGAAAATAATTATGTAATAATATGTTGCTAAACTTCAGCAGCTTTTATGTTCTATATATCTAATTAAACTATATTTTAAATGTAGGGGAGTTATTCTTTTCATGTCTTAAGGCTTAAACACATCTTTTCACATATCTTTTCCAACTTGAACTCAAGCGATTTCCGAGCCTAATTTTAAGGCTTTAAGGAAGCATTTGATCTTGAACTATGATTAAATTGTATATCAATTGATTAAACTATACACAAGATATTTAGTGACAGAACTAGGCAACAACGTATTTGGCAACTCGGTGTTTTAGGGTATCTGATAGTCGAGCTTACTTATCTCTAGCACTCTTGATAGTTTTCTATGGCCACTTTACTGCTTCTTTGCAGAACTCCAATGGGTGCGGCGCACGCGATAACCTTGTAAAAACCCAAAATTTGGGTAATTGCTTTCAAAAAATTCTGTTTATTCATTTTACATTGAAAATTCGTGAGACTCTTGTATGAAATCGCGGTACTATTAAAAGTTTGTCGAGCGAAAAATAAAATTTATATTAACTTAGCCGAAATGCAAGAAATGCAGCAGTTCAGCTGCAATACCCTTCAACAGAGAGTATCGTGAGTACTATGGACTTTGCTGGTGTTGAAAAACATTCATGAAATATAAGAAGAATTAATAAATTTCATATTATTAGTTATTGCAGTCTACTTCAGAGCTTGATTTCGTATGGCAAGAAAAGTTTTTCGTTAAACTGACAAATTTATTGATAAGCTTCCATTAACATTGAGCTATGAGTAAGGTAGTTGAGAATCGGTTTGGGGAAATGCAGTTTCCATACAGATTTCCACTCTTTTTGAGGCTGCTTAAAGTTTGCCATACAATTTCATTTAGTCCTCGAGAATTTGCGCAGTTCCATTGAAATTACAATATACTTGGAACTCTCCTCAGGACCCTTACTCGTACCCGAACTAGCGCACTTTACATAAATTTGAGCTGAAGCATTGCACTTACTTGACACATTTTGTTTGGCTGACGATGCCAGTTGGCAGTCCCTTGGTGCTCAATCTCCCTGTTTTTTAGCTTTATTTCCAACCCTTAACTATTTTTTGTTGGTCCTTGTTGCTGTTCATTTGCAAAAGAAAAGTTTTGTCTCTGGCACAACAATTTAGCGCTAAAAGCTCAACATTGTAACACTGGTTTTTCACTTTTCACTAAGTACCAGGTTTGTGTTACAGATAAAAAACGCAGCCACAGACCAGACAGACAGCTCAGGCATGGGCTCATGGGATTAAAAGGGGGTAAATAGCAAGGGGGGTTATGGGGAGGTTATGGGGGGGTTATGGAGGCACCTAAGCAATCTGTAGAAGTTTTGTCGCCGTCTTTTGTGCAATGTGCGAAGTTTGTCATTCCGTCAAAGAAATGTGAACGGCAATGGTTACTCCACTGCCTGTGTAATGCATTCACCTTGTAATCCACTATCCACACCACAGCCAGGCAGGTGTGCTGGGTGCGCTGGAGAAGCTGTGGGGCATTGGGGCAGAGTGGAACAGGCGTCTAGATGTCGTGTCAACACAAGTTTTGCATTTTGCAATGTGTTTTTCTTTTGTTTTAGTCGTATATTCCTGCACCTCGCACGTCCTTTAAGTAGTTAAATTAGTTTTCATAGTTTGGCACCATTTGGAGACCAAACACCTCAAGACCTCCCCTTAGCGTAATGCTTTCATGCTGTGTGTAAATTAATTTTTTTTTAGTTTTCCACTTTTTGTTTATCAACTCGCCGTTGGGGCGCTTTTGGTACGCAAAAGTTTTGGCGTTTTGCGTTGGCTGATTGTATTAAAATTTACAATCAGACACAGTTGCAATTTAGCTCAACAAAGTTCGTATTATAATGGGGTACAAGAAAGCTAAAGAATGGCTGAAGAAATAGCCAAAGTAATACTGAGAGCGCTCTTTTTCATTCTGTAAAGTGTACAAACCTTTTTTTCTAAGATTTTTTCCTGAATTCGGAGCTAATGCATAATATAATACAGTTTCTGAGTTCTTATTGAGGTTTAGCCGTTTTAAAGAGTGCTTCATTAAAACTTAACGAACGTGAAACGATGCGATGATAGAAATTTGTAACAATTGCTAGATGCAAAACAGTTATTCATATGCAACGCACATATAACTAACACATGAACATATAAATCAAACACACACACACACATACACATAAAGACACACACCGAGAAAGCGACATGAAATTCAGCTGCAATTGCATTTGCGCATTTCCGGTCAGCGCACGGATGTTCCGGTGATCAATTTTCAAATGCGCTGTGTCAGTTCACTGGCTGGTCAGTTGCTGTGTTGTACAACGTGGGCACGTTGCTTGTTCATGTCCAGCAGCAGAAGAATGAAGAGGGTGGAGGGTAAGTAGCAGGAAGCAGAAGCGGTAGCTGTAATCGACCTGTCGCCCGCTCATCCACTTGCCCTTCGAGTTGTGGCCCTGTGCAAAATTGAATACAAATTCACAGTTTTTGCATATTTGGTTACAACTTTGTAGTTCTTTCTTAAACATACATCCATACACACATGCACTCTCACACACACACATACTTGATGCTTTTACTTTGTGAATTTTAAGCACTCAATTTTTTGTATGCTTTTTTCTCAATTCCGCTCACCTCTTTCCCTTGCCTGCAATTTCGTGCGCTCTCTGAACAACAATTTAGTCTGCGCAATTTGTTGCCACTAGTTTTATCATTTTTTCCTGTACATATATTGTTTGTGTATATGTCTGCTCGTAGCTGACCATCCCAGGATTGGTTGCCACAAAGCCAAACCGCAGACATTAGAGCAGTGTCAGCTTAAAAAATTGATAGATCAGCGCTGTGTTAGTTTTGCGGTTCTCTGAAAATAAAACAAAACAATTTTAAAAACAAATATTTGAATTTATGTGTGTTGTTTGCACATTTGTTGGACACATCTGTTGGCCACATTTGTTAGACATATTTGATTAAATAACAAGTAAATTTCACCATACAACTCTGTAGGCCATAAACAATGACAATTAAAGACAGGATACATTTAGGATGTTCGCGCTGCCTACAGCTTTAAGCAGCCAATTTCAGGCAATTTCCGTACACAGCTGTCGACAGTTTTCGAAGTAACTTTGAGTCGGCTCTATTAATGAGATTAATTAGCAGCTAATCAAATTTGCAACTACAACTTGCCAACTGCCATTGATGTAAGCCCGTCTACTGTCTACCGCCTATTTCTCCCATTATTTCCATCTCATCAAGTTGGCCACGTTAAGTAAGTATCAGCTGCTGTTACTGACTGTCTTTGCCATGGCTGCCTGTCAATGTCTTCATGTCTGAAAATTACTTGACGGAATCTAATTAGCTTCATTTGGTTAGCTTCTTTTAGTCGCTTTTAGAATGTTTTAAGCGAATTTTGGCTGCCAAATAAATTGGGTTCCCCTGAACGAAGTAACTTGAGGTTCGCATGTGCATTCAATCAAATATTGCGTATACGTTGTGTTGGCTCTTACATTTGCAGTGCAATTTTCTTTCATACATATTATACTGACACCACAAAGGCACAGACACCAACACCAACACCAACCAGGTGTCTACGTTGTCCAATTTGTTCCATACAAATTGAAATTTGCCATTGAAACGGCAACACCGCACAGTGGGCCTCGTACATATTTTTGTTGGTAAAACCTAAAATAAAGTAACCAACTAAGAAATTTATTTAATTATGTTATTAACATAGATCAAATTGCTTAGATAGAAAAGTTGATATTCCTACAAGGAATGTTTAGTACTTATTGTAAGTTCCTAAATTATTTAGCCTCAATTTCTTGATTTTGTTTTACTGTACTACTGATTAGTTGTGGTGTCCCTGGGTATCACTTGGTTGTTATTTAGCTAGAAAAGTCAAAGCCAGCTGCAGTTGGGCAGTTACTAATGCTGCTTACTAACTTATTTACAGCTAAGGTCCGAGGCAAACAAACAGCATCCCAAGTCTGAGACTTACTCCCAATCTCATTCCCAGTCCGGGTCTCCGTCTTCATCTCCGTATTGCGGTGTGTCCACCACGCACGTGGCCTAATCTATATAATGGAAAATGATGTCGTTAGAAGTGAAGGCAATTTGTGCTCTACTTTTGGCTTATACTGTCTGGCATCTTGAATTTATGCTGGCCCAATCGCACTTTTTTTGGCTTTGCGATTTGTCAAGTTTTTTCCTTTAATAGAAAAACCAGCGTTTTCGATGTTTACTTTGAGTTTAGAGCATGCGACAGTTGCACTCGGGATTTGTTAGCAGGAAAAAGTTTTCGAAATGTTTTCTGATATTTTTGCTGCCGTTAAATTGCTGGAAAGTTGTGAAAAAGTTAATTCAGCTCGCTGACAACTGACTGCACATTGCAAGAAATATTAATTATGTTGATGCGCATTGCAACAATCAATACCCATGTTAACTGATACACAACAAATACACAACTAGTCAATGCGTTTGGCAGTTATGTACAGATTGTAATTATGGCAAACGGTGTGCAATTTATACATGAATTAATTATACTGAACCATTGTGTAATTGCCGCTTCAACAGACACAAGCAAAAGCCAAATTGTTCTCATATTTCGGGTTAATTATCATTTTGTTGTGAAACATCGAAGTTCTGCATTTAACATCTGATTTTGACTTCAGTTCATATGCGTTTCACAGATATTGATTTGATGCAGTAACTGAGCTAATAGGTTTTAAACAGACATTCTGACTGTTCGAGCATGTAAGCTTTTGAAAACTCATTAGTTGGTTGAAAGTCTTTTAACTTGGCAGCACTTTAAATGGATGAATGACAACAGAAGCAGAAAACTTTTTATGACACATTTTTCACTGCAAAACGCTGACAATTCAATTGAAATGCTGAAAACCGAAAGAGAAAAAATGTTTGTTGCAATTTTGCAGCGTTGTCATCGAAGCTCCCCTCACGGAGCAACCAATCAACCGACAAAATAAAACCAAGAAAATGCCAACAAAACGAAATTAAAACATGCCAAGGGATTGCTATGTTGACTGGGCGAGGGGTGCCCCAGAACTTGTCACAAAAAAACAAATGCAAATATGTATGCCAATGTAAAACAGAAGCTATACCCAGCACCCAAACTCATCATCTGCGCAGTACGTGTGCTGCAGTGCAGGAAGACAATGAAAAGGCAAAAACAAAAAAAAAAACAGGGAAAGAAATAGTCCAATGGAAAAAGGACATAAAAAATAAAAACAAATAGACAAGGGTAAAAAGCGCGAAACGGTTTGAGGTGAGGATTTAAAACAGACACAAAAAAATGTAAAGCGGAGCAGAATTTTGGGTTGAGCGAAGACGCAATGCTCTGCAGTTGAAAAAGCGCGAAGGATAATGCCATAGAAATGAAATTGGATTGAGAAGGATAATAAAGATGAGCATAAAAGAGTTATCGACTAAGCAGAAACGAATTTAATTTTAAAAAAATTTAATTAAGGGCAATAATTGAGGATAATAGTATCAGCTTATGTGCGAAATAATTGAATTTACATTTTTCCTATGAAATCGAAACCAGGGCAATAATCTAAATGTATTTATTAATTAATATTATTTTAGATCAATTCCTATTATGCATATAATTTTATTTTACGAAGCCAAAAGTAACATGAAAGTTAATCTAAGGATAGATTTCGTGGTTAAGTGGCTTATTTATTTAATTAAGTCAACTAAGAGCAGCTGACCACGAATTAAATTTAAATAAAAAGAAAACAAAGAAAATAAAAATAATACAAAAAAGAATAATAAAAAATATTAAATTATAAAATTAAAAATAAATATAAAAAATTAAAATGTAATTTTAAATTAAAATCTGTGAAATAAAAATATAGGAAAAATTGATTTAATTTAAATCGATCAAACATTTGGTGCAAGGATTGGGAGAACCACAGAAAACCCAAATCAGATCAATAGCTATTAGTATAGAATATAGGAGTATTAGAATATTGACGTTTTACCTACGCATATACTATTAGGAGCAACAATGTATAGAAGCTTAGTATAAGAGTTCAAATTCATAAGTATAAATATATATTTAAAATGAATATAAATAAATATACTATCTATATAAATATCTATCAAAATGCGATGAATGGAGTCTTTGGTGATATTTAACTACATTTCCATGTAACGCAAAGAAGATTTCGGTTCTTTCTTAATAAATTCCTGCATTTTTTCAATATTGTTTTGGGTAATCACTGATTTTGGCCGGCCCGACTTCTGATCGTCACAGATGAAATTTTTCAGTGAATGTTTTCCCAAGTTTAAAACAAAATTTAATATTTACTCTTTGTTCAAAACTCATTTTACGACCGATGACCAAAAGCTGCTGTTACTTTTTGATCGATAACTTCGATTGTAGTTGTCCAATTGTCTTAAAATTTTTACGAAATGTCAAAAACAGATCAAACTTTTTATTTCACAAACCCACCAATAGGTGGCGCCAACAGAAACAGACAGACCTTGTATATGTACAAGTGATACATCAAGGAGATGTCAAATAGTTTACTGTGTACCAGAAGCTATGCGATGTAAGTTTGCAAAGTAATCTGTAAATCTTTTAATAGAACGTTATTGATAAGTAATACCTTTAAGACTGATTCACATGGCCCAATCTTATTACTATTTAATGTGTTGTCCATCATTTAATATTTTATGCAAATAAATAATATACATTCAATATAAAGTTTTAATTGCATTAAATTGTCACGCATTTAAAAACACTTTAACAATTTTGTTTATAACTTCATAAAATTTAAAAAATACAGAAAATATATAACGTAATGAACGCACAATCTGCCTTTAATTGTAACAAACGCATAGTTAACCTACTTTTACATATGAAAGAGTCTATTGAAAGAGGCTATTGAAAATATATAAAGAGACACATACTAAAGTTGCATGTGTGAAATTTTCTAATGAAATCAAACGTGAGTTTATATTAAAGAGATTCGAGAGTCATTAACTGATCAGCCTATAGACTCTTATAATGTATCCAATGCCTTTATGCATCATTGATTAACGAGTATTGGCAATAACGCAAGTATACGAACTGTGTACACGGGTAAATATACATTTTTTTATTGACTTGGCATAAATTAAATTGTGCATTTGCGATTGTGTGTGTGCTTCCACCTGCAGATGGAATAAAATATATATATATAATATCTGATTGCGTACAAAGTGAAAAGTGGCCAATAAAATATTGACAGACAGGTAGCAAGCGGTGCACGGATCGTAGTGCAAACAGAAATACGCTGCGTATGAGTGATATTTTGCAGGGCAAGCGAACGGAAAATTTCACAGCGTTTGCACATATTGCATTACTGTAATATTGTTTCTGGCGCCTGTAAGATAACGTATTAATAACGTAATAATTTGCAAAATTCAATATAATATTTTTTTTTTGTATTTTGTACTTTCATTTTGCAGCAGAAAACTGGATTATAAAAAGCGCTTGCCAGTCAACGTTCATAGCGAACAGACAGCTGTATTCTTAGACTTGAGTAGGGTGCGAGTGGTAGTTTATGCAACACTTAGCTACTAATTGGCAACCAGTCGTGAGTTGAAGTTGCATTGAAGGTATTATTCAAGTAGTTGTGCTTGTTTTTACTTTTGAATAAGCTACTTTAGTTTCAACGAGCTGTGCCACGGATTTGCTCATTCGCATTTATAACTTTAAGATGAAATCTGCCGCTCTACCTCATACTTCTAATACACTAATACACCCCCAAGGTGTAGACCAGCCACAGTCATTTCTCTTTGCAGGTGATTCAAACTGGTGGCCGCACACCTGCGGCGAAATTTCCTACACTTTAGCGAACATTTTTTTATTTTCCCGCTGTCTGCCGTTTGGGGGCCGACACCTTATCATTTATCAGACCTTTAGAAAGATCAAAAGCAATGCCAGCAAGCCATCAAAAGCAGCAAATGCCAGTTGAGCGAGAGGGGAAATTGAATAGAAGAGGAGCAGCATACTGCCCCTGGCTACAACGCAGAAGATAACTGCCCTTAAAGCGCAGTTTGTTATATGGGTCGATTCCACTTGCTGGATGGACGGGGGTGGTTAGACTGGGTGGTTGGACTGAGTGTCATGCCATTTGGTTGAAATGAAACTAATTTTGTTGATTGTGGCATTGCAACCATCGACAGCTGATATATGGGCACCGAATGAAGCTTTTTATCTTTGTGTGTCTCTTGGCAATTGCTTCGTTGCTGTTACACTGTCTTGGATGTGAGTAAGTAAAAAAAAAATTAAATGGAATTGAGGCATCAGATACTCAGTATATTCTATAAATTGAACAAAGACTGAGATTTACATTTAAATTAATTTCAATGATGTGTATCTAACTGTAATACTTTGTTGTTAGTCCCAGTGTGGCCTAAGTTTGAATTTAACATGCAATACTCTCTGCTCTGCCATTGACACATAATCAAAGTTGATTTTTACCTAATTTAAAGTCATTTCAAAATGTTTCCTCTGGGCATACAACTGACACCTGAAACTATTCAGACAACCCTATTATCTCTCCTCTACTCCGCTTGCCTTCTCTGTTTTACTGTTTCATATTTCCCACACCGTTTGACTGGTCAATGCACAAATGCTCTTTCCCTTTATGACATTTTATTATAGCAATTAGACTGGTGCCTTGGGCCTGCCATTGTTCTCACTCTCTCCTGGTTAGGGCTTTGTATGCTGTTTTTTTCTATTCTTTTTCCTCACACCTATTTCACCTGCTGACTGTTCGGAATTTACGGCTCTCGATTGTGTGTTTTTTAAACATTTATTCATATGCTGACAGCAGAAGCACCTACCGTTTCCATTTTGGTTGAATTCCCCTGGTTCTCTGGGTATTTTTGGGGTGTTTCGGGAACTCTTGTTTGCCTGGGCTGTACTGCTGGCACTTCACATACTCGTATAGCACATTTTTCAAATGTGCAACATTTGCTGGCAGATGTTGTTCTTGTTGCACTTGTCCTTCTTATTGTTGTTGTTGTTGTTGCTGTTGCCATGTTGCTGCTGCTCGGCACAGAAAATGACATTTACATTTTGAGCACATAATGCTGTTGTTGTTGCTGTTGCTTTTGCTGCTGTTGTTTCTGTTAGTTTTGTTGTTACCCATGCTGTGTACGTATAGCTCTAGGTGATAATTGCACACGGCGTCGAGCACACAACAAGAACAAGAACACCAACACAACAACAACTGCGACAGCAGGCACTTCAATTGCAACTGAATGTTGCTGCTGTTGAGAATTTTGCCAACTAACAACTTCCGGCACTTGTTGGCAAAACTTGCATGTACGACTTTAATTTTGCTGCTGCAAGAAAACAATTTGTTATAAACGGTAGAGGACAATTGCTTTACCGAATCAAATTAAAGCCTGAATCTCGAACATCTGACTATAAGCCACATATTTAGTCGTATATCACGTTCTATTGACCGCTGGCCGCGCCCTCTTAACAATCCAATTGGCTTGGACAGGCAATAAATTAAATACGAGGATGAGGGTAAAAACGAGCTCAAGGACTACCACAATACAAGAATAGAAAATTACCAAAGCCTACATCAAAGGTGGACCAAGAACCTAGTAAATTTGCTGAATATATATTATCGAAATGGCCCGCAAAATGCGAAAAAAGATAAGGGAGGAAGTCGCTTTATAGACAGTTAATGACGATGATCAAAGCAAGCCAAAGTTTACCACACCAACTTTGTAAACAGGACATTTAAAAGGACTCAACGACAAGATGCATAAGGTAAGAGCATAAAAGGAAATAACATTGAAGCCTGAGCCAGGATAAAATTGTGAAAAAAAGGTTCAAAACACGGCTTTTAAAGCTGAAAAACTATAAGTTAACACAAGTTTTGTATAAAAGAGCAGTTTAATAAAATAATTGAAAAAGCTGCTGAACTACAACTAAAGATAGTATATAAAACTATAGTAAGAAAATAATTAAAAGTTAATATAACGAGTACTGCCCATGTGTAGTATGGTCCCCTCAATATAAAAATAATGAGGCCCGCATAGAGTCAGTCCAGAAGCAATTTCTTCTCTTTGCCCCTCGTGGTCTCAATTCGGATCTCAATTTTCGTTTGCCACCCTACTCTAGTAGAATATTACGCTTAAATCTTCCCTCTTTAGCTAACCGTAGAACAACTATAGCTGTTTTATTTATTTAATAACTTATAAATGGTAACATAGATTGTTCTTTTCTTTTAGGCCTCCTTAATTTTATATTCCTTGCAGACCTACTAGGAACTATCTTCCTCTATGTCTTCCTATATGCACCACAGATTATGCCTTGCACAATCCTTTTCGCATTTTGTGTTCACTTTACAACTCTCATTCCGTGCTTTTTCTCCTGAACATTCTCTTCGTTCAATCAAACTTTCGCTTTTCTATCACCTTCTGTGATTCTCACTAACAATAATACTCATTGTTCTGATTGGGTTTTTCTGGGTTTCCCCCAATCCTTGCAACAAATGTTGGAGCAATTCAAATTTAAAATCATTTCTAATAATACCACCAGACCTTTTTCATTTTTATTTTTTAATTTCCAGTTTACTTTTAAAATTTTATATTAATAAATTTATGTTAAACTTTCTTCTGCTAGTCGACTGTTTGTAGTCTTCTCTAAATTAAATAAATAAAATAAATAAATAAATATTAATGATCGAGATAGGAATATATTTCTATAATATATATTGCATATTTACAGCAATCATGAGTTATTTAAACTGCAATTATCTTTATAATTTTATTTAAAATATTCGAATTTTATATGATTGGTATAATTTCGTTCGACTTGTCATTCCCAATGAGAATATGTCAATTTTTACATAAAATATATATGTACACATTTTATGTAAGTTAAGTCTATCTTAAGGCAATCAATTAAAGTATCAGACCAATTTTTCATCTGTACATATATATTTGTATTTGTTAGATATTATGAGGACTGAAAACATGTTACTTAAAGCATTAAAATAGTAGTCAGGCTAAAGTGCTGGATGGCAGACCTTTTTACGTTCCAAACAACAGAAAGTACTTTAAGCAGTTTAACTATTCTACCATATCTGAAACAAATCAATAAAATAGTAAACTGTGTTAAGTCAAGGAGTTTCACATGAGGAAATGTAAATGTAGACCATTTCTAAGTGTGTTGTGTGTCGACATGGATCGCTTTTCCTTGGCATTGATTATTCTGGTGACATTATTGTTATACTACCAGGTGGATGCGGGTACGTAGCTATTTGATATGTAAAACATATACTATGAAAAAGATAATGTTCTGCCCTTTAGGCGGCTCCACCTGTAGCGCATCCGATGACATGGACGAGCCTGGAATGGGCACATGTTCTCGACGTGCCAATAGATATAAATATAGGGCCGGAACAACACATTATGCCCACACGGATGTGATTAGCACAGGTCTGAATTACCTTTTAAAATTGGTTCCATTCTTAACGACTTTGTGGAATATTATATCGAAAATGTTTTTCTAAGCAAATCACAGTGAGTGAATGCAATTGGTTAAGATACAGGAATGTATCCCAAATAAAACTGCCTCAACACTGTAATGCTAATTGCTATTTCTTGACCCAGTATCTATTTATCTGACCCGACTCAACAGTGTATTGTTGTTGTGTTGCCTTTTGTGTTGATTTTCCAGTCAGTCGCACTTTGTGCATTGTGCAATTTAAGTTATGAGAAACCTTTCATTTCGTTTCGATTCGTTTTGCTTTGTTAGACCCTTTCCTCAGAAGGGTACAATCGAATAGCCATTAACTTTGTGTTGAAGAATAACTTTGTATAATTGGTTACATAACTAAAAGGCAGATCTACTTGGAGAGCTTGTTGTACGACATCTAAAGAAATGGAATTAGCCTGAGATCATTGATTAGTTTGCAGGGTATCAAATGGTTGGATAGACCCTTTGACTTGTAAGTTTTTCATGCATTTCTGTATTGTTTTGGTATGCTGCTGTTCAGTGGCTTTTGTGCTGCTGTTGCTTTGTTTGCCATTGCTTGCATTTCACATGAGCCGGCAGCAATTCCTCATTTCCATTTCTGGTGCCGCTTTCCATTTGGTTTATTGAGAATTTTATTGTTTTGCGGTGGTTTATGGCACTGGCAACGTAGTGTGTAAATATTTGCACTTCTCCTTCTCCAACGATGCATCTCGCTCAGCTCTCGGTCAGAGCAATTCACACAGCTGCGCTTAAATATGCAGAAAACTGCAGTATTTGCTTCGCTATTTCAATCAGCGACGATGTTCCATGGCGATGATGAAGATGATGATGCTGATGATGGCCATGACAGGGCAGAATTTTCAATTACAAGCCGAGCTGCATACTATCGACAGCCACTGTCGGTGTACTGCATTTTTTGAATACTTTCAGCAAATTGCGACATGCTTAAATTTTATTAATTTCAAAACGAAACTTAATTACAATACACAACCTGCGACTGGCCCATTAAGCAAATGGACTAACATAAAACTTTGCCAGCCCCAAGTGGGCACAGAAGGGGGCGGGGCCAACAAACCTAACAACTGCAGTAAAACAAAGCGTGTAAAAATAATGTGCTGCTAAATGAATAGAGCCTTGTCGTGGACGTTGGGCCTTGGGCCTTAGGCGTTGGGGGCGCTTTCTGGTAAATACAAATAAAATTAACTAAACTCAAAACAAATACCCAACTCTCTGCTCGTAGTTTACTTGACACAGGGTTCAACAACAAAAATGTTACAATATAAAAAAATAAACTGCAAAATAATTAAAAACTAATTAAATGAGCTGGTTGGAACTGGGTACATCAGCCAGTTGGAGTTTAATGGGCGTGCCGAACGATTTTCGAGTTTCTGTAAAACTTAATTAACTAAATGCGAAACAACAAAAACTAAAACTACAGCTAAAACAATAACGATAACGATAACTCTTAAAATGTTGTCCACACTCCCGACCACATGCCACACCACTTGCCGTCAACGTAGCGCACGGAGCGTATAAGTAATTTAATCATCTTGTTGGCCAGACCAAAGCTTTTGTTGTCATCCACAAATGCAATTTGTGTCATAAACAAACAAAAAAGGATGTTTGGTCTGCATGGTCGAAAGGACTTCTATACAAAAGTCAACAAATTTTGAGAGCTCTTACTGTGTGTGTTTACAATTTTAATTATAATATAAAATCTGTACACAATATTATATTATATGGCTTTTAAATTTTTAATTCTACTCTATTATAGTATAAAGTTTCTGTTTTTATTATACAAACAAATCAATTTGTCACATATAATGGAAATTTTCAACAATTTGTGTTTAATTTCAAGCTTCTTTATATGTTCCAATCGAGCTATTAGTGTTTCCTATTTCAGTCATGACAAGTTGCAGCTATTTGTCGCTGCTTGTCTTGCTGCTGAGTAATCGATTGATTCAGGGTGGTATGTTATGCTTCTGGCTCATATTCAATTTTCATCGAAAATAATACTCGATATTATCTACAGAAGAAACATTTGAAGAAAGAATGGAAAGATGGATTAAAACTGGTGACAATTTACTTGCTGCCATAAATAAAATTGAACAAATGTTCGAGGGAACTAATGAGTCAACTACTGAGTCAACTACTGAATTTCTGACAGTTACTGTACACAATGTTTTAAGTCTTCATAATCGTTAGATGATTCAAGAACCAAATGTATTGTAACCTTAGACGAATAAGAGTTATGGGAAGCTTGAAAATGTTACTGATTTTTGTGTTTAACTTTAAGTGCGTTTAACTTTTTCCCTTTTACTTTTCACCACTTTTATTGGCGTTTTCACTCCTGGTAAATTATCTTCTGCTGTGGACTTACACACCTACATATTTGCTTATGCACTTCAAACAGTTCGTATTTGACTCTGTATCCTTGCATTACTTTGTTGCAAAACGCTTTTTCCTCGCTTGTATGCCTCATGTTCTCAAAGGGTCCCAATTGAAAGTCGATGCAGGTGGCAGGTGAACCCTTTATGCCACAATGTTCGTTTGAAGACTCTTTCTATAGGTTGCTATGGTAACATTGTTTGTGTGTAGATAACATAAACCAAAAAAGAAACCAAAGTAAATCTGAGACTTTGAGTTGTTGGCTTTACTTTCAGGCAATGTAAAGATGCTCTGATGAAAATTGACAGCTGTGGCAAAAGGAAGATTTGCAATCAAAGCCATGCAACAGCTTGGCCAAGTTTATGTTCAATTGGCATGATGCCCCAGGCGAAGGCATTTACATACTTCACAACAATGCGTCAAATTTTCATACTAAAGAAGCTCACTTAGACCGAGCTGATTGCTTCTTGTCCCAGGGCTAACTCGTATGCGACTATCATTTCCTTCTGCACTTTCGCACACACAACAAAATGAGGCACAAAATTGCACAAAAAGCATTGTGGCGGAAAGGCTCTCAGGACACATTACGATGCTTGGTTCAATGCAATTGCTTTTCCTTTCCTTCTGGCCACTGACAATGAATGAACCGAACTGATAGCCAATAGCTGGTAGCTGGGATATGGCAATGCTCAATCATTTCTCTCTGAGTGCCACATGGTGTGGCAAACGCTGCATTCATATGCTTAATTGAAACCGCCAATGAATGCAGTCGACTGTGGAGAGAGTCCTCTCCATACAAATCTTTTGGTATTGCAATTCAACACACAATACGAGGACAGTCATTTTAACTCTGCCGGTTTTGCAGAAGACTTTTCTCTGTTCCTTGTCGACGGCACACTGCAGCTTGTGTTTTAAGCAGACTCGATTTGAAACTGTTTTGGTAATTGCAGCTTTAATTAAAAACGTTGCTTTTGACCAATATTTGTAGCTTGCCTGTTGGCCGTTAAGTGCCGCCTTTGTGTGGCATTAAATTTTTCTCTTTTTGCCATTAACTTTAATGTGCAAAAGCTAAATTGCACGATTTACATAATTTCAGGATATAACTCGCAAATGGCTTTGCCATCGGCTTCAGCTGGCAAATAGCCACACAACAAGAGCAACAACAAATACCGTTTGGTAAGTGCAGTAACAACAGTTCAGAATGGGAAATTCTGCTAATGAGAAGCAAATGCACGTAACACACCCAACCCCGCATCTACACCTACCTCGAGTTAGCTCAAAACAAAGCGCTGTTTGAATCTCTCTGCAGGGCTTATAATTGCGTTATGGCCAGGTTCAGAGACATGTCTGGGCATTGAGCTTGCATATGCTAAGCACAACTGGCCATTTATGTTCTTGATTTTAGTCGGTGCATAATCAGGTAACCAGCAACACACACGCACACACGCACAACATGACCCTAAACAAAGGCAAACGGTTCCAATGAGGTTTTGAATCCTAATAAATATTTGGCTGTAGGGCTGAAAATTCCAAGAGCTCTTCACGCAGACCTTGCTGTATACTTTACATGCAGAGCTTATTCCACACACATCTGTCTAATCAAAACTGACTACATTTATGATATATAATAAAGAACATAACTCAGCATATTTCCATAAAATTGATTTCCAAATCAGCTTTGCTTTTGAATTCATATCGTAGGCAGCCATGGCTTCACATTTTATTTCCCACAATCTAAACTAAAGAAACGTACAGTTCTAGTTCTAGCACTAAAATATTTCTATATATATATTTTTTATTTACCACCAAATTGGTAGTTCCCTTGTTCTTTATTTTCATTCAAGATGGATATGGACTATGATTTTATGACACCGCCGCCTGAGGAGCGAATAATTCGTCCACATTCGCTTAATGCAGAGGAGGAGAAGGATCTAACTGAAGCATTTTCATTGTTTGATACCAATAATTTGGGAGTTATTTCCATGAAACAGCTCAAGGATATTATGCATGCAGTTGCCCACAATCCGCCCGATCATGAATTGCAAGATTATTATACCGAATATGATCCCGACGGCACTGATGAGTTGTACCTGAGCGATTTTTTGCATATTATGTCGGAGCGGTACAAGGAACAGATGCCCGAGGATGAGGTTATCCTGGCGTTTAAGGTATTCGATAAGGGTGACAATGGATATATTCATGAGAATGAGTTTCGTCATCTGATGACCTCATTGGGCGATCCGTTGGATGAGGATGAGGTGGAGCAAATTATTCTAGATGCCAATTCCAATACTGAAGGCAACATTATTTATAGAGACTTTGTGGCTATGATGAGCCAAAAGTAGGCTATGATAGTCTGTCAGTTAATATTTTTAGGCCCAAAACATTTTTATGACACAAATTATTCAGTCTATGAGTACTGGAACGTTCGGCTAGATCATTTCCAATTTTAAACCAGAAAGTCATAACTCATCTGCAGTGCAACGCTTAATAAACATATTCTTTGACAATGGTGAACGATTTAACTGAAGAGCAGATAGCCGAGTACAAGGAAGCTTTTGCCCTATTCGATAAGACTGGCACAGGAATGATAAGCACCCGCGAGTTGGGAACTCTCATGAAATCGCTGGGTCAAAATCCCACCGAAGCGGAGCTAAGAGATCTTGTCAATGAAGTGGATATCAACGGCGATGGTGAAATTGATTTTTCCGAATTCTGCGCCTTAATGTGCAAGCAGTCACATGAAGGGGATAACGATGAGGAGCTGCGTGAGGCCTTCAGAATCTTTGACAAGGACGAGGATGGTTTCATATCACCAGCCGAGCTGCGCTTCGTTATGGTAAACCTGGGCGAAAAGCTAACTGACGAGGAGATCGATGACATGATACGTGAAGCTGACTTTGATGGCGATGGAAAAATCAACTACGAGGAATTCGTCTATATGATCACACAAAAGTAAATTTCAAATAACTTAACCACTTCCATACACAATTCTCTCTGGAATAGTTCAAATTAAAGTTAACCTAAATATTGATATGGTTGCGGCTTCTTTTATGGCCTTTAGTTTATAGTTCTCAAATTCCATTTACGTGTCTCGAATTTTCAGTTGTCAACTTGCAGTTGCCAGTTTAAGCCACAAGCCCAAAATCAACCAACTGCCACTTCATCATCATCATCAAAGTTGTAATCAGCTTGGCTTCTCTCTTCTACCTGTATTTGTGCAAATTTCATGTTACGGTTTTTGTGGTCGGTTGCTTTGAGACATTCGCTTCAGAGGCTTTCTACCAAAATTGTGTACATGCTTTGCCATATGGCGATGGGTAGATGGGCGTGTCAGTCACCTGAGCTGAACGAAGCACCTTTGTGGCATGCAAGCAATTTTCCTGTTGCTTAAATTCAATTTGCTTATGAATTAAAATTAAATTTTACTCAGGACCCAACGGCGTTCGGCTCCTCTGGTCTTGTGGTTGTGCCGTTGGGTTTCAACTTATTTTGCTTTAAACTCCATTCTGGAGTCTCACAGCTGGCTGGGAGTTTTGCGGATTTCATGAAATCGGTGATAGTTTTCAAAATACCAGCTTTGCTTAATTGAAAGTTCACAATACATTTGAAACCGAATCGATGCACTTCATGCAGACTCAACGTAAAAGAAAACAAACAAAAAAAGAAGTAAAGGAAAACCTGCAGATTTCAATTTCAGATGCGACATCAATAAGCACTTGCAATGGCATAAATATAATATGCACACACCCATTCCAATAACCATACACACACACACTCATCCACATCCACACCGAAATGGGGTAAATCATTACATGGACGTAGCAGTTGGTGGATCTGGACCAGGGCCTGTTTCAGGCTCAGCATGACTACAGATGCCGTTTGGATGGTCCACTGGCTGCAAAGGAAATTGAATTTGTTTGTGGCTGGGCATTGTTGTTGTTGTTGGTTGGGCAATGGTAATGGGTTTTCACTGTAGTATATGGCTAGAATATATTGACATTTTTGATAACTGAGGAAATTATGTATTACCTAATTCTGGCTTATGTCACCAATAAGTAAACTCTTGCAAAGATCAGATATAATCTGGTACCTTAATTATAATCCAAGTTCTATAAACAGCATCAAAGAGATAAAAGAGGTTTGTGTAGAGCATTAGAGTTTCGTTTTGAACTTCTTCTTTAGATGGAATCGGAAAAATTTTCATGCACATCGATTTTGTCTACTATTTTTTGTGGTTTTTCTTGATATACCCAGACCAAGGCCCACGCCCACATTTACGCCCACTCAGAGTGTCATTTGGGACACTTCTGCACATGTACTTGGCCACGCAAAAAGGCGCATGCAAGTGACATGGTTGGGGAATGTCCAGGAGGACGTGCAGCGTGGAGCGACGAGGGCAAACACAAGGACGGACGAGCAGGAGGCGCATCGGACAGATGTGCAAATGCCACACAGCAACAACAACAACTAAAAGGAATGCAGGCAAATGAGTTTGGTTTGCCTTGGGAGCAAGGACAAGAGCAGAATAAGAGCAGAGCAATTGAAACTCCTGCCAGCTGCGGTTGTTGAGTGTCCATTTACAGTAACTCAGCTCTTAAACTATTTTCGACTCTGTTAATTGGTATTAAAAAGTGTTGTCTTTAATCTGCATCAGAATTACTTTCATATGATTTTCTTTGTGAATCTCGTATCTAATATCTAAAAACTAAAACATTCCATTTACACTTGACCATTTTATGAGCAGTAAAAGCCCAAGAGCTGCGGTTTTCAATCGAATACCACAACCAAGCTCTTAGCCATACCGAGAAGCCAGCGCAAAACCTTTTCGGATTAACAGATCAACGCACAAGCGACCCAAGGAACTGTTTAAGGTCTGCCTCAGCTTACAAAGTGGTCAATTTGATAAGGCTAAAGTCTCATCAATTGTAAAGGACCTGTCTACAGTACTTTTACTTATCAAAAGTAAAAGGATCAACTCATAACTGCTTCATTGTTAGTCTACACATTCACGTTAAAAGGCTCTACACTTAATGACAGAAGATACACATTTGTACAATCAGAATCAATCAATTTGGTTAAACTGGATACGATATATAATATAATAAGTACAAATACAATAAGCTATATGAAATAAATGACAAGTTTAATAAAAATGTCCTCTTTTAATTGGTAGTAGGTAAGGAACGGCTTATTAGATAATCTAAGATAAGGAATATACATATTTATATATTTGATATATCTTATATATATATTTGATATATATATTTGATATATATATTTGATATATATATTTTATATATATATTTGATATATATATTTTATATATATATTTGATATATCTTATATCTTAAGCCATGATTCATTTGAGTACATTATGCAAAAGTATAGACAGTTGGTACGTACTTCAATTCCCCTGTAAATGTTTACTTCTCAAGGATGCGATTTATATCAAGACAATCCCGCCATGTGTCCCGTCCGTCTGTCCGTCTGTATGGGTGTTCGTCTGTCTGTCCGTCAGTCTGTCTGTCCGTCCATCTGTCCGTCTGTCTGTCCGTGTGTCTGTCTGGACGTCTGTCTTCTCATCTGTCTGTCCGTCTGTCTGTATGAACGCGTGGATCTCAGAATTTATAAGAGATAGCAAATTCGGGATGTACTCATACTCAGATCAAGTTTTAAATTTTAAGAATTCTTCGCGCTACTTCGGTAAATCGATAAAAAATTATTAAGTAAACTTTTCAAGCGATAGTTAGTATTTATGGCAGATGTGCATATTGATTGTCATATTGTAAATCTATATTGCAGTTTCATATAAATTGAATAATATATATATAGAGGTTATTCAACTGTCAATTTAACAAGTTCTCCTAGTCGGGTATACTTGGCTGCAGCAACAAATAAACTCAGCATAACCAACGTACTCACATCAAGGTATAATACTGGATAAGTTTGTTGGTACTCTATACATAATATTATTTTTTGTATATTTTATGTTCATACACATCGCATTTCACATGGTAGCCTACTTAACAGCAAAGCTCTTAAAAAAGTCTGGAGTTTGTTGAGAAACTCCAGTTAATATAATTGATATATATTCTCTTGGAGTGGCACGATATGCCACTGAGGACTAGAGAGTTTTAGTTTCTTGAGATGTTGCGTTAAATTGCGTGGAAAAGTTATGCGTGGAGCGTGGGTCGCATCCCCCGTTTTGTTAGCCTACGCTTGGAAACAGTTTTTTTCTTATATTCTTATATTCTTATTTTCTTTCAGTTTAGAAGTTGACTTAGCAAACTGTTTGAAATGTAAAAATGTTTGAGAGGCAACTTGAAGGAAATACTTCGAGAAACTTTAAAGGCCCATGTAATTATGCGCAGTGCACTGGCATTAAGCCCGTTCATTCTTGCCCTGGCACTGACTCTACCACTTCAGCTAATTGCAAAGCCGACGCCAGGAGAGCAGAAGCTTCATCTAAATCCCTCACAGACTGGACACTCGCAGCACAAGCGCTCAAGCAGAATGAATCGGCATTATAATACAGGCTGCGGCGACAACGGATGCGAAAGAGGTAACGGTAATGAAGAGAACTATGGCAGGATGAACCAAAAGAACCCCAAGCAAATGGCAACTTGCATAGCTCAAAAAGCTGCCCTGGAAGCTGAGCAGGCGTATGGCACACAACAGTCAGCTGCAGCGGAAGTATCTAAGATGGTTAAGCAGGAGCTCGCGGATAAGGCATTTGCCGCTGCGAAGGCAGCAGAAGCGGCACTGGCTGGCAAGCAGCAGCTCGTCCAACAGTTGGAGCAGGAATTGTGTAATTCGGAGCAGATTCTGCAGGATAGTAGTGCTTCACTATCGAGCGCACAGCAATGTCAAGAATCTGCCAATCAATCGGTAAAACAAGCTCAACATGTGTTCCTCACCTTGCAGAATATCCTCCAGTGTGCCCAGGATAATTTCAACCTAGCCAAAACCGTTGCATGTTGCACCCATCAGCAATTAGAGGATAAAATCCAGTTCATGGAAGCAGCTCGAAAGCGAATCGAATTCTATAACAAACAATTGGCTTGCGCTCGCAAGGATCTGGATAAAATCAAGAGGTGGGCCTATAAGGCGGTCTGTGCGGCTGCTGAAGCACGTCAAAAAGCGAACACAGATCGTCGCCGAGCTCTGTTTCAACGAGACGCAAGGAACGCACATAGGTAGAAGTTGATATTATATATTAAATATATTTCTTATTATTGAATTTAATCTTGCAAATTCTGCCAGTATTAATATATATTTCATTTATCATTTAAAATGCCTTCTACTGTTATTTATTTCTCTCACCAGACATTTGTCTTTATAGCATTTTAATAAGAAAATAGCTATATAACAAATTTCATCTACAGGATATTGCATAGATATAATTTGATTAGGGAAGCAAATTAAGTTTTACGGGAAAAATTCAATAGTTCTATGTCAATTTTATCGCACTTATTTGAATCTATTTTCACAGAGACTGGAACAATGCTCCCATTCTCTATGTCTGTCTGTTTCAATAAATGTATCTACCTCAATATTGTTATTTATTTAAAATTCTGTCTTGATGTCCTGTATAAAACACAAATGTGTTGGTTTTGCAACGAAACCATTGATGGACGTCCATTGAGAGTCATTTGACACTGTGAGGACGAGAGGATAAAAAGGACAATAAAGCAATTTGAACAAAGCTATTTCGTTATAAGTTTTGACTGACTTATTGTCAGCTTATGGGTTTGCTTACCGTCGAAATGGGTTTGGGATGGTGAATTGGAATGGATCCGGGATCAGAACAGGGACCTGGAGCGAGACTGGACGTCATATAAAAGTTTTTTGTGGACGTTTTCAATAATGATTAGTTTTGTTTTAGGTTGGGTCTAAGAATATTTTATGAATAAAAGTTGATGGTGAAAAAGTCAAAAATATATTAATTTTGTTTTTAAAGTTTTCTTGTTCAAAGTTTTTCGTGTGAAATGGCAATAAATAAAATTTTGAAAGCCATTAATTGGGTCATCAACAGCAATGCGACGAAAAAGTCTTGAATAACTTGTCCTTAGACGGTCCCAAAAGTTCTTGGCAACACTTATTGGAAACCGGGCAGAAACCCTTGAGGATAGCTTTGGTCAGTTCGAGCCCATGATCTGTTAATCCCCAGACACGGAACGAAAAGGGTTGCTGCAAGGCTTTTGGATTTAGCACTTGATTGAGAGGGAACTTTTGTTTTGGCCTTGTTTTGGTAGAGAGGACTTAACGCGTGGCACATTAAGCCGCATGCGGCCTAAATCACTGGCTCCTTTCACTACTTTCACATGCCTAAAATATTTTTGCTGACACTTTAATGCCAACACAGCTGCCAAGTGTTGATCGCTCAATTGCCAGCAGAAGAAGAAGCGGAAATAACAACAACGACAACTCCTACTACTGTCTACTACTACTACTACTACTAGTACAACAAGAACTACTAAAAGTCAGACAATCCCAGGGGTAAGCAGGGTAGTCAGTTCACGGGGTAGTACCCCATTGTCAGTCAAAAGTATCAACGCAAACCGCAACGCCCCTCGTCAACGCCCTCCTCAACTACAACGCTTGAATCTCAACAGTTTGACCAAAATGTATTCATTTTGGCAATGGCAACACACCCATTATGTGTGGTGGGTGTGTGTGTGTATTGGTGTGTGGCTGTCGAGTTTTGGTTTCGTATCCAATTTGCGTATTTTCAGAAACAAATCAAAACAAATGAAATCAATTCGATGAAGCAAATCTAATTTCATGCGTATTTCCTCGCTTTTTGCTGGACAATAAAAATTTCGGCCCCAAAAATGAAACCCAATACTGAAAAGAAACTGTGTTGTTTCTGTTATTTATTTTGTAGTTGTTGTTGTTGCTATTGTTGATATTGTTGTTGTGGTTTTTGGTATTGACTCAAACTGTGGCAAAAAGCAAAATACATACTTATTTACGAGTTAAGATGAAATTCAAGCAAACTGGCGCCAATCGTTTGGCCTTGTGGTCGAGCTAGCAAGCTCGTAAAATCCTAGCCAAGAATCAAATTTTCTTCCATTTCAAGAATAACAAAGCTAAACTCTCTGTGAGTGTGTATTTATATCTGTGTGTGTGTGTGTGTGTGTGTGTTTAACAACATACTTCATATAGTCATACATATTTCTTCAGAATTCTAGGCACAGCGCTCGTGGTAAAGGGGATAGGTTGATATTAAGTATGCGCAGTGTTGTCATAAATGAACCCATTGCTGTCATTAACATCTCATCTGGCGAGCAGGTAAACTGGTAGAACTGGCAAATTGGCATATCCCACGCCCCATGTATTCAATATCGATGATATTTGCACATTAATTTCATATCATTAAACATTTGCCCGACAGAAACAATTCCCTTGGCCGATACGGATCGCAACATGCCCTATGAGCCTGCCATTAAATTGGAAATGCAAGTATGTATAACAGGTGAGAGTAGCAAAGGGGTTTAGGGTATTGGGTGTTGTTGTGTTAACGGTTGTTCGCTAGGCATATTGAAATTTATGCATAATGGAAAACACCAATACCAAACGACGACCCGTGAGTTCTGTTTGTTTAGTTTAATGGAGTCTATTACATTACAGCTGGATTAATTATTGATGCTGTTGCATTACTGATACTACAACAGTTGCTATTGATTGGCTTTTGTTTCTACTGCTATTAGCCTGATTAGAGACGAATTAGGGAGAGTAATTATATTGGTAACTTCTAAATATCATTGAAAATCGATTCAATGAGTAATTGAAAAATTATGAAATTATGAATCGATTTAAATAAACATAGGTAAAAATAATATGCTCTATTTTGAAATTAACTCAGAATCCACGTCTTCAACTGTCTCTTAATTAATTTACAGAATTCTTGAGAAAGCCAAAGAAAAAAACGAAATGATTAGTTGAAATTTCAGACAATGTCAGATGGATTTCTGTGTGTTGTTGTATTCTTATCTGCTACACTCAAAAATACAGTTCCCTTTTTCTATTAATCAAGCTTCATTCATCACTTGGGCACTTGCGGTATGTGTTTTCGTTAGGGGCACTGTGGCGCTGTCAAAGTTGCAACAATTTGCTTGACAATTGTTTAATTATGCTGCACAAACATTGAGCAACTGTTGCCGTTAAGTATCCTTCTATGTGCCAGTGCAAGGGGAATTTGTAGAGTAACAAACCGAAGGTAAATTCCAAGTGAACTTCCCATAGAATCTATCTTAGGGCTCGCCTCCGCTGTAGCATCTGAGGTAACAAAGAGAAAAGGTAAATAACACTTTGGCCAGCCAACGCTCCCGCAGGCGAGACGCAAGCCTCTGTCTTGCGTCTTACCTTCGACTCTTTGGCAAAGTTTACACTAAAGAAGTGACTCAGATTTATTTCAATGCACCGAGCGCCGTAGGTGCTGTAAGAGCCAAGACTTTGAGCCAAGACAGGCTAAGCGAGCCTTGCTCAGCCAACTCGGCCAACAACAGTTGGCAGCACACAACTATCTCAGTCAGTTGCAGTTGTTGTATAGTTGTTGTAGCTCTTGTTTTTGTTGCTTAGCGCAAAGAGAAACACATTATAAGTAAAATGCTTGTGGGGGACGGGCTGAATGCGGAAATTTATGTTATTTTTGCCAAAGTGGTTGCAATTTTATCCAGCAAGCACAGAAAAAAAGAAGAAATTAAGGAAAGTTTCCAACCAAGACCAAGTTATTTACATAGCTAAAAAATTAAGTTAAAGTTGTTTGTTATGTCGTCGCTGGCATCTGTATGTGGCATTCAATCTGTTACTTGCCACGCATCACACATCTTATTTGCATGCAAAATGACAATAAGCTGGGAATGCTTTATATATTTTGCTTCTTTCAAGTAAATTATTCCATTTGAGTCTCTTCCCTACATAAGAATGGACCTTTAATCAAACTAATTTAAACAATTTGATACTGTCAGAACCCTTCGCCATATTCAAAAGAGAAGAAGAAGGAAAAGTATTGTATCAAATTCTCGTTAGCCGAATGTCTCCTGTGACTCTCTCTCTCTCTCTCTCTGTATGTGTGTATGTAAAAGTTCACTCGTATCCTTTTTCATTTGGCTGTGTATGCAAACTGGCAGGGGTTAAGGCCAAATACTTTTTGTAATTAGTTCACCTGCCATGTTATTGCTTAAGCACAGATATACGCACACGTACATCCACACCCACACACCCACACACACACACACCCACACACACATACGCTTGTATTGTACATGCTTGTACACTGCGTAATTTCGCGTCTAATTACAGAAATTCGAACTACAGAAACATGAACATTGCCCCCTTTGCCTTTGGCTATGAAATTGAATTTCAGTTACAGTAGCTCCCACTGTGTTTTTGTTCTCTTTGCAGTTGTTCTTGCTATTGTCCATCTGTTGTTTGGTTGCTCAGATCAGTTGCGACCCCAATCATTGGTGCCATTGTTGTAGCTTACATACTGTTTCATGGCCAAAACTGGCTATGAAATATGCATGCAGCATAATTGAAATGGATTGTTTTGCCCAACTGTGTGCATTCCATGTCCTGTTGTTTATCTCTGCACAGTGTTTCAGAGTGAAATGATAAATACACATCAGATGGCATATCTTTTTTTGTTTTAATTTTTAGTTTTTCAATTTAAGTTTAGGTTTAATATAGATTAGTTAAAGCTGCCAAGGCTCTAATCACCTGTAAATTTCTGATCTGGATTTAAATCACACACAAAACAATTTCAGCAAAGAAATATGAATTCGGTACAGTTTGCACTATTATTTAAACAAATTTTCAGTTGTAATAAACAGTTAGAGATGCAACTATTTATTTATTTTTTCCACTTAAAGAGTACTCTATTGATATGTATCTCATTGTATTGTTTTACTAATTAATGTGCGAACAATTTATCAAAGTAGTTATAAAACCAATAAATATTATGAATAATTATTAGCTTTATTGGATCTGTTGTATATATCATTTCTCTTCACAGTTTCGAGTCCAGTTAGCAGCAATTTTATATGAGCTATTTAGATACTCGTTAAAATTTTAAATAGATGCCCCTCGTTTTGGTTTTGTTGTGGCTCTTGACAAAATAGAACTCAAAAATGCTACTGGGCTCTTACTCCCGGGCAGTGTCTGTAACGAAATTTTTATTATGCGAAACGAAATTAAAAATTAAATTTTGCCTGTTCGCCTGTGGGAAATGCTGATTTCGATGCTGATCTTGTAGCACCTTGTGGTCCTGGCCTTAACTACACACAGCAAAGGCAAAGAACAACGGCACTTACAATAAGGAAAAACAACAGCAACATAAGAGGCCATGGCATCCCCTTGAGCTCTGCGCAATTTGTGAGCCGCAAAATGCCTAAGGTAATCACTTGCCACAAATTGTTGTTTTTGTTGCCACTGCTGCCACTGCTTCTGCATAGCTTACCCTTAGTCGCTGAGTCTTTCTGGATTCAAGTTCAACTTCAGCTCTGTATGTTCTTCTTAAACTTTTTCATATTATTATTGTGCATTTTACGGGAGATTGACAAAGAAACTTTTTGGCTGGAAAATAGCAAAGAAAACAGACTGGGAAACGGCACCGAGCAGTAGCAAATTCGCCTTCGAATGCCACTTGAGAATTTAATAAAATACAGAAAGAAAAAAACTTATATACATATAAAAGAGCAGCAGCAGAACAGAGAAAAGAGAAAGGGACCAAATGGCAACTGGAATTGTTGTGCACAAGTGCCGGTTAAATATTTTAGGCAAATGCCAGGCCTTCCTCGACTTGCCAGGGCAAATATAAATCAGCTGGGGCGTAGGCACTTGAGTTGATTTATGGGCCAAGGGAATGGCATGGGCATGGGTAATAGCAATGGCAATGGCAATGGCAACGTCAGGTAAAACCATTCCAGTGACAGTATTTCCTTTTGCATAATACAAAACCAAATTGCTTGAGCCGAGCTCTGGAGACAGGCTCTGGGAGACAGCAATTGACAGCAATCACAATGACAGAGAGAGACTCAAGTTGGCTTGAAGTTTGATATCAGAAGAGAGCTAGAGGATTCTTAAGACACACTCTAACATCAGCAGTTCATCATTCAGGCGGTCGGCCCAACAGACAGTCACTAAATCAGCTCACCAGTCTGACGTTTAGTCAATCGGTGCTTTTCAAGTCTTTTGAGCTTAAGATGCATTGAAATTTTCAAAGAATCTGTCGCTGTACTTTCACTGAGACATACTCGTACTCCTACCTCTTGTAGCCACCCACCTTCAGTCCGCGTTCCTCTACGTCTTCCATTTTACACTGCCCGCATTTTAATTACAACGCCATTCAAAAGCCAATTTAATTTCCTAGCGAAGCGCAATAGGTGTATCTGGCAAGCTGCTGCTGGCACGTGTCTGCCAACTAGAGTCAAAGATATAAAAAAGATAAATATATATTTTTGCCACAACGAACAGGTTTGTACTCTTAACATATTTCATAGTTATATTATAAATTAACAAATATTACAACTCAAGTTATAAAAATATTCGCTTAGTTTTCTGAGTTAGCAAACTGCAAATACAATTCAATTCATTTTGAATTCAATAAACTCAGACCTTAAAGCAGAATAGAGTACAACCGATAGTCGTTTAAAATCATGGAACATAACAGTGTGTAGGCTCTGGTGTAAGTGGGGTATAGAATATATTAATGTCCGCAATTAAAGTTAAATGTTTCCTCGTACTTCCGCTGCCAAGAAGGAGGAAACACATTTTAGCGACCTGTGTACCAGACAGCAGAAATTCAAAATTAAAACTGCTTTTACTAATAGTGGGGCTCGCAATTAGCTATTGATAATATTAGCAATTGTAAGGCTTTTGCCACGACTGCACTTTAGTTGACACGGATAACCACATTGACTGACATGGCTGAAGTAAGCTTTGACGTTGTCTGGTAAGGAAAAAATGGAAAAAGAAAATTTCATTAGACTAATGTGTTGCATGTCACATCAACGTCAGGCATAGTGTACGAGTACAGTAGGAAACGAATAGGAAAATCCCAAACAAGCAAATGCAGCTGCCCAGGATACGGAGAGTTATCACCAGGACATTGCGCACATACAACTACGGCAGCAGTTGTGGCATTCAGAATGAGCTTCAAATATGTGTTTGAATTTGTGTGTGTGTGTGTGTGTGTGTGGGTATGCTTTTCCCGGCTTGTTGTCACTGCAACATGCCTTCATCTCTATGTTTTCTGTGTGTTGCCAGTCATGCATCTTCGTCATTTCACAGCACTTGTCAGCTCGGCAATGCAATGCAAAATGGCTACCCAACTCCTACTGATAGCTCCCGCCATCAACATTTTACCAACTGGTAGCTTAAGTGATGCATTGCAAGCCACTCTTGGATCATTTGTAATCGAATGAAAAATTATGCACACCAACGAACAAAACTTACACTTTGCCGATGCCAACCCAATTATATGTATTATCTATTCAATATATCTTGCCATTGTGTCACAAAATTGCAACTGAGTCCTGCCTAATGCAGGGACTTAAAGGGCTTAGATTCACTCGACGCTCTTTGGTTAGTTTCATTGGAATTTGAAAGGCTTCTTAGTAATTATGCTTATCAATCGCTGCAGGCAGAGCTAAGAGCTAAGCTTTAGTCTTATGGTATATACACTATTTTGCATTTGAATAGAGATAATCGCATAATAAAGCAGAATATATCGACTGGTAGTAGCTAATACCCAACAAGTCATAAATTTTGTTTAATATATGGATATAATTAATTATTATTATACTGTGCAGACATATCAATATTTTATGTTCAAACTTTAATTAGTAAATACCAATAAAAAATGTAAATTTAAGATATAATGACAAAAAATAGTAATAAAAATGTATATACAAAACAAATGGGAAAACAACTTAAATTGTGTTTGAATTTTAATTTAATTGTACACAATTCTTGTTTTATACATAAAATAATATACATAACACATGTCGCTTTCTATATAACTTCAGATCTAGTTTCACTAATTAAGTAAAACACTTAAAATTTGAATCAAATGTTAATTAACTCTAACTAAATATATAATATTTTGTTTTAGTTTTTAGTTATATTTTCAAGCTGTATGTTTAAAGGGATTTTCATTTTCAGGTATTGAATTTCCCTTTCACTTAACATCACATGAGTCCCTACACTTTTTCAGTTGTACTAGGACAAGTACCTCAAACTCAGAAATGTAAAATTGTGTTTTTTTTTAGTAATTTGGGGTTTAATTTGAAGTTTTAAAATACAAACTAAAACAATTTCTAGTAGTACATGTTCTTGTTCGTCTGCGTGTGAGCAGCTCCAATTCCACCTCTATCCTTTGACCAAAACCAACCAATTGAAAACCCAAGCAAACTGACCGCAATAGCCAAGCACCGCCGTCAACAACAACAACAGCAACAACAACAGGATACTTGGGGGACCTGGGACTGTTGGCTGGCGGAGGGAGGGAGAGAGTCCGGTAGCCACGTGCACATGTGCCTGGTAGACTGTGTACCCTGGTTCAATTGAAGCTGCTACTCAGCTGTTTGGCTGTTTGCTGTTCGGCTGCTCGCTGGATGGGAAATTCATGGCCACTTAAATACTATAAAATAGACCAAACGGCTGGTACTAAAATTCAAAAGTTGCGCCACGCTCCAAAACTTTACCTTCTGGTCTATTCTCTCTTTTACCCAAGCTTGTTCTCTATCTCTTGTCTTCAGTATATTGTATGTATATACAGACGCACGAGCACCTTGTGCTCTTTTATGGTTCATCATTTTTGGGTCAGTCATAAAAAGCATCAAAGTTAAAGTTGAAACTTTTTTTTGGCACCGTTGCGAGCGGTAAATCAGTTTTTATTATGCATAAATTAAAAATGTTCAATTAAAAGGGTTGCAGTGGGTAAACGGTGGGGTTTCTGGGGTGAAACATTTCGTCTTAGGTCAGCACATTAAACATATTTTTGTAGCTCAATTTTGTGCTTTTTTCTCTTGCCCCACACAACATTTTTAATTAAGGAAATCAAATGAGCTCAAGCCTCGTATGCTATTTTTTATGTTTATATTTTTAAGCTAAAAGTTTGCATATTAAAAAAAATAAAAAACTGCAATATTTCATAACAACCTCAAGAACTGCGAATTGAATTAAAAACTTTGCTTATGCCAACGTGACGTATACGTAATATTAAGTATACACTAGTATGAAACCCTCTGCAGTGACAAGAATCATTGCGTATGCAATTATTTATGCAGTTGTTACACATCAATATATTATTACGGATAATTAATAATTCATTGGGAGTGGAATAAGAACAGGCGGCTGTATTTCAATTGTCCTTGTTTTGCTTCGTTTTTATTCATATATTTAATTTTTATTATTTTGTTAAGTGCATATAAACAAGAATTGAGTGCAACAATTGAAATATATTCATGAGACATATTTATTATTAATATGTGGGTGTTGCTTAACTGCAGCAAATTGTAAAAATTGTTTTTATTTTGCTGCTGTGGTGTTTTTTTTTTCATTCTTTATTAATTGGTTAATGTGTGATGTATAAATATTGACGGTGCTTATACCTTAACAGGGACGTTAACTGAAACATTGAAACGTGATCTGATATTTATTTATTTACAATGCTATATAAATCCCCTGGCCATAAAATATCCATTTGAATTGTTGACAGATTGCTGTAAATAAAGGAGGACAGAAAAAGAAAAACTCACAATAATGAATTACAATAAGCATTCATTATAAAAGTGGATTACTGACGACAATATTATAAGTTATACAAAAGTTGATGAAAGTTTATTATATATCGAATGTGATGCTTATCCTTTAAATTCCTCAATTTAACTTATATAAAGTACAATAAATAACGACGTTCTGTATCCATGGTAAAATTAATCGATGAGATTCTGATTCTCTCATACAAATAAACCAAATATGAGCATTATGAACGAAAAGAAATACATTGAATATCGAATGTTATTTAAAATAATTTGTGAAAACTTGATAATTGTATTCTGCAGCTAAGCAGAAAACTAATTAATATTTGACTGTTATCTTCTAGTCGAAAAAAGCTATTAATCTATGATTGATCCTCTTTACACATTTTCAACTTAAAATAGCTAACAGCTCAGTAGTAACGCGCTTATTGAAAACTTTTTCCACTTTTATGACAAAAACAGCACCAACTCCATGAACCACAAAGTAAAAACTTCAAATTGAAGCAAACGTCAGTCAAACGCATGTGTCCCATGGCGATAAAAATCAATTTTCCTATCGCAGACATGCAAACAGCAGCAATGACAACAGTGGGAGAAGCGGAAGAAGAGTATGGAGAATGGGTCTGATAAATTAAGAGACACATGCCAAGACGCACCCAAAGTGCATTGAATCGAGAAGCACGACAGCGACATGACAAGCACATAGAAGAACAGGATGCTCTGGAGTAACAGCCGCAGAAGCGAAAGCAAACCTTGGCTCTAGGAACGCAATGCAAATAATTTTAAATGCATTTGAAGATGCTGTGATTTGATTTCGATATTTCTACAACTGCTCCTTCTGCTGAACCTTCTGCTGAAGCTTCTTCTTTACCTTCTGTTGAAGCTCCTCCTGTGTCTCCCAATGTTGACTTTAAATTTCTGTTTGCGCGCAGTTCTCTGATTATAATTCCAATGTCGACGATGCTGTTGGCGTTAGCGAACATTCCTCGCTGCATTTTATTTCATAGCTCTCTTCTTTTTGGAATTCTGTACCGTGCACCTACAGAACGGCTTAAGAAGGGTGTATTGAATAGCACATGATATTAGATACGAGTATTAAACATTACGATTAATTTATATGAAAAATCTTACAGTTTTCCATTATAAAATATTTTATAGTTAAATTTTTAAACACAAAGATATTAAATTTTTAAGTTAGTTACCTGAATAAATGTCTGTAGCAGTATGGAAAAAGTGATTCTTGGTAGCAGATGTTAAATATGGCGCTGTTTAAGCCGCTTTATGTGTAAGTTGTCTGGCAAGGATATGACCAGCCAGTTTCAGTAATGAAGCAGCAGCTTATTTTTATGGCAACTACTATCTGAAAAGGGTCTGACCGAGGGTAAGACTGAGATCACTTGAAGCTCTTGAACTTAAACGAAACCAATGACTGCCTGAATTCAGCATCTTAGGTGCATTTCCTAAGATGCGAATTCTGAAATTCAGAAGTACAGGGTATCTTCACTTATAGCTAGAGAACCTAAAATTTTTGTGAACATTTTTTTGCAAATCGTTTTGAGTTGACAAAATGCTTGGCATGAATTGAGGCATTGGCGCTCTAGGCTCGCTTGCAATTTCCTTCCTGTCGTTGTCCTTGAATGTTACCAAGCCCTTAGCTGATTGCTGACTGAGGATAGCTAGGGTAATGCGTTTTACTGATTGCACTGGGCAATCGGGCGTATGCGTAATGTTACCAGACTGAAAAAATGCAATCCATCCAAACCTAAACATCTTATTACATATTTGCCACTCGACGAACTGTGTCACAGCTGGATGTAAGGTACTCATAGGTAGAAGAGAGAACTTTGTTAATTTTCGCCATTGCACGCAATAAAGCAACGCAGGTAGCGTCACGTGCGTATTTAAGTTGCAAGTTACAACGGCATCGTGCGGCACACACACACACACACACATACACCATACTGAGATACACACAAGCACTCACTCACACACAGCTAGTTAGCGCATGTCAGCGTAAATTTAACACACAACGAAACCTGACGCCGCATACAAAGTAGAGGAAGAGCAGAAGAAAATCCGTGAGAGACAGAGAAAGAAGGCGACAGCGAGTGCGACAGAGACAGGTGGAAATTCTCTACATGCGCTCCACACTTCCAGCTCATTTTGTGGTTTATTTTAGCACGCGAGTGCAATAAAAAGATATACCTATATCTAGGCAACATATAGGAAGTCGAGGCAAGTTTTTGGCATCCACAACCAGCGCTGTAGCATAACTGACTGCGGCAACTAAAGCTCCGGTGACTGCGTAACCGACTGCGACTGTAGCCCAGGCAGCGCTGTATAATCAACGCGGCGACTACGGCAAAAGCGACAACGACAACGACAACGGCAACGAAACCAACACCAACACCGCCACTAACAACGACACCAGCACCAATAATGACAACGACACCGACAACGTTTATCATATGAAATGCACGTTTCAGGCTTTTGCCAGGCTACTCGTACCTCTCATGCCGGCATGAACTGGATGCTCGATAAGTCAGCTTGGGTTGAGATATACTCCAGTACTCATTTATGCGCGAGGTTAGTTTGATAACTTCCTAAAACGATTCTAATGAGTTTCGCTGGAGTCTCTGATTATACCTCAGTACAGCTTAAGTTCAAGTTATGCTTAAAATATTATACAAATCGAAATTGATATCAAATTGTGCGTTTTATTATTTACTTACTTAAAAGTTATAGAAAGAAAGAACACAGTATGAAAAAGTTATTATATACAATTTTATTGATAACGGATTACATCTCATGATCTCAATGGAAGTGTGTGTAGTACGAACTTTAAAGTTAGGCTTTACTTTTTTTTACTTCTAATGTTCTTTTGATACTTCCGTCGCTGACATTCAACCATCATATATCTAGAATTTCAGCTGTGGCTGCCAATGCTTAATGAGAGGATTTCAATAGAGTTGAATTTATGCTTTTGGTTTTTAGAAAAATGAATTCAGGCGAGGCGCGCTTTGTTCTATTCATTTCTGATAAGTTGTTTTCACTTAGGGGTTTGAGTAGATAGATGAGACCATAGCGCAAATAGTTCCCAAGCTGGTTGACTAGCTGCTTCTTAACTTCATCGGCTTTGACAGATTGCACAAATATTCTGAGTCGTTGGCAACTAACGGTTGCAAGTAAATGCTGCATAAACTTTTTCACACACACAAATTGCATTCTGTTGTCATAGAAGCTTCTGCACCTTTCAACCAAATGCCAGCCAAATTGTGCATTTCTGTTGTTGCTGCTCTCTCAGTTTTAGCTGTTTTAGTTGTTGTTGTTGTTGCTTGAGCTGCTTAAGTGCCATACATTGAGTTGTGTTCCTTAGACACACACACACACACACGTACACACGCACACATAGAAAGCAGCCGTTGCTATTCGCTTCCTTCCTCTTGTTCACTTGAAAAAATCGATGCCTTGAGCGCATTGTTTTTGCAGCCGCACTTCAACTTGAAAGTGTTTTGATAAACTAAAACTACTAGCTTGATATGCAAAGTAGCAAATAGTAAAAATAAAAGGGCAAAGAGCACAAGTATCTAAGCCCAAGGCGAACTTTAAACCAAATGCCAGTCAGCTGGAGCAATACCAACGATTGCAACGAGCAGTTGTCAAAATGCTTGAGTAACAAGCAAGAAAAAATAAATAAATAAACCAAATAAGCTGCAAGCAGTACCGAAGTTTAAATACCCTGGATAAATAGTGTAACGTTTACAAAAGATTAACAAAAAAAATAAGAACAAATATTTAAGAATGCTCAATTAAGTTTCTCTGGCAACAAGTATTAGAATATGCGTTGGGCCAAGATAAATTCACTCAAATTTGATTAGACACTATGAAATTTAATTAGGCTTATTTAAGAATTCTAAGTGCGAGCTCTCCCATATACTGTTGTTATCCAATATGACCGCTTGCCAGCTGCACGAGCACTGAGAAAGTTGTTGTACTGAGTAAAGCTTACAAGAACCTAATGCCATTGGAAATGCATTTCTTCAATAAATAAACAGAGAAGCATCCTTGAGCAACTTGTGCCACTTCTGCAGCGGACAACAGTTTGAAAAGAAGTGAAATGAAATTGGTAAAACAATTGTCAATGCGTCAATTTAAATAGGTTTAGTTGAACTAACGACAAATAAACTAACAAGAAACAATAAAAAGAACCTGAACCAATCACAAGTGTCGAAAGTTCTTCGAACAAACTTGTACAGAATATGAGGAAAGAAGTGGCCCTTGAAAAAATACATTTGACACACAAGTTCAAACAGGAAGACTAAAGAATTTTACCTAGAAACAAATCGATGCTGAAACTTTTCAAAGCGTTGCTCAGCTTCTGCTTGGGTAAGTGTTGTATTAAATGAGCGCAAGTAAATTTAACAGGCACTTGCCACCTAATAGTGTTGCACCTAGCTGGACATGCTGCCAGTGCGACTCCAAACAGCAGCACACGCGACATGTGGCAGCCGCAACGTGCTTCAGGCCTATTGGCGCCCAGCGGTTGCTGCAATCGGGCGTCGACTTTGCGGTCAGCCACTGACATCGATGTGTCGGCATCGCAGCTCCGTTGGAATGCAACTAGCCAAGCACCAAGTGCATTGCTTTCGCTGGCTCTGTCGGATTGTTTCTATCGTTATGTTGCCAGTAGTCAAACAGGATCCTTAAACAATTTGGTAGAAGCCATGAAGATATTGAAATTTGATTGCTTGGCTGCAGGTGGGCAGCTGACATTTGTTCTACAAATAATCAAGTATTGGCAAGAGGTTTCACTTTTGATAAAGCTCCTATATGTTACATATATAATTATTTTGTATAAGATTATGATAATGGTGATAAAAGGATGGCTCTTTATACAGCTTCGCTCATTGAATCTTCCCTTGTAACATAAAACAACAAACGAAAAGAAAATGTGAATGCAATCTAGTTATAAAACAATATGTAATCGGATTCAATCAGTTTCTGCGTATTCTGAAAAGTATCCTCCAATTCTTAACTAAGTAAAAATAAACTAAATAATCTAGTTGAAGAACTTGTCTTTTCTTTTCAACAACTGTTCATAAGCAATTTATACAAAATTGATAAAAACAATTGTCAATGCGTCAATTGCAATGGTCTAAAACAAAATTGCCAAGACCAGCGACAAGTGTCGAAAAGTCGTTCAAAAAACTTCAATTTTATGAAAACTTTTCAGCAACAACATAAAAAGTAGTCCTTGAAATATTCGTGCAACATTTCCGAGTACTCAAACTGAGAAGCTAAAAAAGTACACAAGCTCGCATTAAGGAACTGAACTAGAAATTTACTCACGATGCTATTAAATATTTGCATTTGGTGGTTCAGCAGCTGTGTGGGTAAGTGATGCATTGAAGATGACCAACATGAAATATCTCACATGGTGTATGCCACTTAATAGTGTTGCACGTAGACGGTAATTGCCTTAGAGCAATGCCGATAACTACACGGGCAATGGCAACAAGCAGCACGCGCCATATGTGGCAGCCACGGCTTACCACTGACCTGTTGGCTCACACAGGCAGCTGTAATGGACCGATGACCTTGCGGCCGTTAAATGACAGCAATGTGGCAGCTTTGGTACGCAGTGACAATGCAACTATTCAAGCAGCAGGTGCGTCTCCCGTCATGGCCCTACCCAATTATGTATATCAATGTGCCGCAAAGCGTGTGGCAACTCCTTCAGTTGAGATGCTCCAAGTGAAGGAGTTCGGTCAAGAGCAACAAGGAATAGTACCAACAATTGGTCTACAGTTGGTTTAGAACTGACAAGGACATGTTTGAGTTCTCAGCAGTTTGATTGAATATTAATTATATTTTTTTTATTATTAAAGTTTGTTTGCTTAACTTTAAATTTCTATATTATATATTATTATATATTATATTCTATCAAACTTGCATTTACGTATGTTATTTTCTGGTTTAATATATTTCCATCTATTAATAAAAGCTTAGTCAAATAACTTGATCAGAGGCCAAAAGTATCTGGATAAAATTAAACATACCATACTGATTTCAATATTTGCGTTTTTATGTGTAAAGCTGAACAGCATAAGCCTTTAAGGCTGATTGTATACAATATTCTTCAGACTACTATTTTAGCATATATTTATCAATGGCCTGTTTGCTTACAAAACCTTATATGTGGACCTACTAGGACCTATCTTCCTATATCCACTGCTGACTATGATTTGCCCGATCCTTTTTGCATTCTATGGACGCATTCCCACTCTCTTTAACACTCCCTTTGCTTGATTAACTTTCACTTTTCTAACACCTTCGGTGATAACCACTAACAATTATACTCATTGTTCTGAAAAGGTTTTTCTTGGGCTTTCCCGAATCCTTGCAACAAATGTTGGATCAATTCAAATGGAAAGCCTTTTTAAGAATACCTCCAGACTTTTTACTGTTTAGCTTTTTAAATTTCCAGATTATCTTTAAGATAAATGTGTACTATATAGTTTATAATAACTTTTTTATAATTAAACTTTTATCTTTTGGTCGACTACTTGTAGTTGACTCTAAATTAAATTGAATAAAGCAAAAAGGACACCAATGGCAATTTTATGAAATTTGTAAAATTAGTTCCTTTAAGAGCAAGTATTATATATTATAATATTAAGTTTAAGTTGCACTCGTTGTCGAACAGATATTGTCCAAGATATGTAAAAAAAATTATTCAAAAGTTGAAACTTTTATGATGTTAATATAAATTATTTTTATGGGAAAGTTTCTTAACGGTTAACCTGACTGGTTATATTATAATTTCTTAAGTAATCTTGACTCAAAAACCATAGAAACAGATCCAAGTTGTTGAAAGAAATTCGAAATTGTAAAAAGTATTATCTCTGTTTAAGTAGTGAACCTAATCCAAATATTCAGTGCTGAATAAATTCTCAAATTAAAATGGAATCTATAATAAAGCCGATTATCCATTGAATCAATTTTAGAATCTGCACAAGTTTGCTAAATATACAACACTTGAGGGGTTGTAGAGGTTTTTTCAGTGAAGTCCGAAAATTATTTGAGTTCATTATTCAGAAACATGCGCGGTCAAATCATCTTTTAATAAACTAGATTCTAGACCGTGGAAATTGTTTATGTGCCACTCACACACAACATGCATACTTCAATTAGACAAGCTAATAAAACATAAAGGATATTTGGGTGCTTGGCCGCAGGCATTTAGAGCTGGCAGAAAACCGCAGAAGCAGCATTAGGAGTGGTAGCAACTGTAAGAGCAACAACCAGCAATATTAGCAACAACCAGCAACATCAGCAACAACCAGCAGCAGCAGCTGTCCATTGAAATATTAACAGGGCAAAGCGTGGTGCAAAATAATTCCACAACACATTCAGCGAGCAAACAAAAGCGCACATTTAACCAATGTGCCTTTTGACCTAGCGGACAGACGGATAAAGATAAAGAGGGAAGAAGGGAAGAAGGGAGACGAGGTGGAAAAGCGAGAGGGAAAGACAGGAAGAAATTGTAGCACATTTTTTGAATTGTTTGGCATTTTGAATGAATGAAAAGCCAACGGGGAAAACGAAATGAATAGAAAAATTGCTGACGCGCTGGTGCTAGGTGGTGTAGTATATGAACGTGTGTTTGTGTTAAGCACACACACACACACATACGAGCTTTTGGCGTTAGCTTAATTAAAACTTTGGCGTGCGCGAAATACGCGCAAAGCAGTTGGAAAATTAACTGAATTGCCGGCCAGGGAGTTAGCAAAGCAGCCGTTAGTCGGTTTCTGCATTGAAAGTGCATCTAAAGTCGTTAGAGCTGAAAACTAATCTTCCATATTGCAACTGCCTAGTGTGTGCACCTGAAAGCAGTCAGCATTTTGTGGCAGAGGCCACAAGCGCAAAGAGGGAAGCGAAAAGAATACTTAATGAGAGGCAAAAGAGGCAGTCATAACATTTACCAAATCGCAACTTGCCTTTGAGTGTGCCATATAAGGACATATATGGTACATGTGTGTGTGATTGAGTGTGTGTGCAGGTGTCAATAGGTAATATGTGTGTGTGTGTGATCAGAGCTCCCCTTATTGTGCCTGGTCTCAATGCGACAAAAGTCACTCGCGCTAAAAGCAGCGCCCGACAGCCGAACATTTTATTGTCTGTCAGCTTTACTGCTGCTTCTTCTTTATATATATATATATATATATATTCTTTAAATATGTATGTATATGTGTATAAGAGTGAGTTTTCCTCGAGGCAAGCAATACACATATAGCACAACAAAAGCACACACACACACACACTTTAAACACCTTATATTGTTCCCAGACTTTGCTAAAAATATATCATAATAAATTCAGCAAAACTCCTTTAAAATATGAAACATACGTTTTACCTTTGGTTTTTCGTTTTTTCGTATTTGTATTAAATTTTAGGATGCTAAACATGAATCTCGCATAGAAATTTGAGGTGATTTTATTTCGAGGGAAAAATAATATTGTAGCATATTCAAACTAGGATTATATCAATTTTGAATTATGCACAAAATGTTGAAAATCTCGTTTTGATGTTGAGCTTTGTTTGTGTTTTCCATTTGTTTTATAAACAAAATATGTTTCGAGCATTCAATTGAACTTTGAACTGAATTGTAGACTGCAATTTTGCTTTTGTTTTTGGCCTCATATAATTAAACTGCATAACTACATCTAAATAAAACCCAGAGGCAGTTCAATGTGAGAAAATTTAAATGCGAATCTCTTGTGAATGTAATGAAAAAAATGTTTTTAAATACTTGTGAGAGCCTGCAGAGTCATGAACAAGATTTATTTTCCTTAATCCAAATAATGTCAAAAAGCCACAAACAAGCGACAGGCGCATAAAACAACTTAGCAAATGAGCGACACACACACACACACAAACAAGCGCATATATACGGAGGAAACAGTCTAACAGTAAAAACCAAAGAAAAATGTTATTTATTGTTATTACGAAAATAAATAAGCAGCTACAGCAGAGAACGAGGCATGCCACACCCACACCCACACCTACACACCCATACCCCCACATATCCGCAAATGCACCAACAAAATGTGGCAAAATAAAAACGTAGAAATTAAAGAACTGGACACTGGCAAATAAACCAAAAAACCTCCCAAAAAAAAAATCGAAAACAAACAAACACCCGCCACACACACACACACACACACACACACATACGCAGTACATATACAAGCAAAAGGCAGCAGCAACGGCAACGGCAGCCATTTTATATGCCATTACAGTGTAAATAAAGTAATTTTTATGAGTGTATATGTATGCATGGCTGTGTGTGCTTGTATGTAGTATGTGAGTGTGTTTGTGTATATTGGCAAGCTGTGCCAGTTACATTTACTTAATAACCTGTGTCAAAGTTGTACTTTTGTAGGTCAACAGTGTGGGAACCTCTCACTCACTGACATTAAGCATTGTTCGAGCTCCCTAGAGAGAAGGTTGGGTGTTGGGTGCTGGATGAGTAGTGGGTCAGAGGGTGGGTGGGGCTGGCAACACTTTATCACTATATCAATGGGTTACAATAAAAGTGTCCTTAAATTATTTATTAGCTTCATTTCGTGGTCATGCCACAGCGGAAATGACATTTGAAAGCAGCTGAAACTAATTAAGAATTAGGAATTGTGTTGAAGGTATCCTATTCTAGAGAATTGAATTCAATGAAGAAGCTGAAAGGATTTGTGGGATAACTGAAAAGTGATGATTGAAGAAAATCTTAAGAAATTGTTTGATAGTTCAAATCCTTATCAGTCATCATCGATAATATAACTGATAATTTGAAATAAGATTGTTGCGCTTGAAATATAAATTTCTAATTCAACTAAATAGTTGCATGTATTTGAGGGAAGTATTAAACGCATGTATTCAATTTGAAGACAACTGACTGACTTTCGTAGGTCAAGATAATCTAATTGCATACACCTAATGCAAGTTAACATTAAAACTTTTGTGGTTTTCCGATATTTTAAAATGATTTAATTATAACCACATTTCTTATTTAAATTTTTATTGAATTGATATTCGATATATCTTAACAATAATTAGAAACAAGAAATAATAATAACACTCACCGTCTTAGAAGAATGTGAAGAATGATGGGGCATATTAGTCCGGAATGTCGTCTTAGCATGTTCGACCTAGGTGCTAGGACATAGGCTAAGGACGTTTGGTCTTCGCAGTCTTTGTATTGGTCGCCTGTTTGGGAGAATGCGAGCCAACCTATTGCAGTGCGTGGTAAGCCTAGCACTGTAGGTGCCGGTGTGCCGGGCAATTTGTTTATTCATGGTCTCCATCCGAAGATCTCTGTGGAGGGTCGTGTTCCGAATGAACCAGTGGCAACGCTTTGTTTTGCAGGGTTTGGATGCGTTTTCGATGAGATTTAGCAGTGATGCCCCATAGTAGTACTCCATATCTCCATATTTTAAACAAGTTTTTCTATTAAGAAATCATAATCCAGTTAAGAAAACTTCATCTAGTAGAAAGTCAAAGCAAATAAAATACCATTTACCTACATCATACTTTAAATTATGAACATATTTCACATAACATACATACAAGATATTTGTATCAGATATTATAAACAATTAATACAACCTAGGGGTCTAGTGAGAAAGCCCGTTTTCGGTTTCTGGCTCTAAGGCTAAAGATGTTTTGCCAGCAGACTCCGATGAGAGGCGTTGTTCATCGGTTATTTGGGAAAGGATGTTTAACAAAATAGCTCCGAGATATAGAACCAAGAATACTGACTATTAAGTGACATATATTTTAGTAAACTAAATTTAGTTTACCACGATTGAGCTTTAATATCAGTCAAATGCACTTAAAGCATTTAAATTATATGTATTCCTTTTCAATTTAATTTTTCCTTAATCTCTTGACTTAATTATTCATTAAATGAAAAGTCATTCTAATCCAATATTTTAAAGCGAGCACTCAAAAGCAGGCAATACTTAATCTTAAAATTTCACTTTAACAACTTTTTTGCTGCATACTTTTGCGGGCTGCGTTGGCGGATAAGTGTACGTAAGTACGTACGGTGTGCTTATACGATCTATTGGCAAGCAAGCTGCTAAAATTGCAATTTATCTACCCCGGAGCGGGTCCGAGCTGAGCCACGGGGCAGGCTATCAAACGGAGGCCTCGGTCAAGTGTGAGTAATTGCGGCAGTTAGAGAACTGGAAACCTGAGCATCAGAAAGAGGGGTCCAGGCACGTCTATGAAATTTCCATGAGCGCAGTGCCCAGATTCTGTAGCAACTCCTAAAAATAGCAGTCATACCAGTTTTTATTTTTGTTGTGGCTGTTGTTGCTACTGCACAGTTCAGAGAAGTGGCAAAAAGGCAAGAGGCAAGTGCCAAGCTGCCACTGAGCTGCCGGCGATGCTTGGTGAGGTCAGCTACAGTTGACTAAACATTTTCATTTCGGTTAAGTGAGGGAGCTGTTGTGTACATGTGTGTTAGCTTGTGTACTGTATGTGTGTGTGTATGTGTGTATATAAGTAGGAATAGCCAGAAGTCAATGAGTTTTGCCACATGCCGTATACTTGATATTAGCCAAGCGTGTTGCGTGCTTGCCTTAACATTTGCAAAATGATTTCATTAAGTGCGCGTCCAAACTCTAAGCTCCAACGTTCAATGTTCGACACAACAAACAATCGATAATCTTATCGAATGTTTAGTAAACTTTTCAATCATCCTAAGGTCATATTGAGACTTATGTAACTGGCATAATTAGCTGTTGGTCCGATGAGTAATGCGCGTCCATTAGTGTTCGCATTAACTTCTAATTGAAAACAGATATTTGCATTTTAATTAATGCCGCCAGCTGTCACAAGTCATGCAACTTGCTACACGACAACAGTCAAAAGTCAAACAATGCCACAACCTTCTGTCAGCTCCCTTCCGCCGCAGAGCTACGTCTATGAGATGAAAAGAGAACACACAATTTTATATAATAAAACATAAGAAAACTGAATTATATGCAGTGACATACAAAAGCAGTAGAATCGACTAAACAAAAGCATAAAATATGCTGAGAGATGAGGCAAACGGCTAAGATGGTGGAGAAGGCTGAGGTCAAGTCTTTAGCACGCTGACATCTAATGAAAAGCAAACAAAGCATTCTTCAAGGCAATGTCTGAGTGTGTGCCCAGTGTGTATGTGTGTGTAAGTGTTTGTGTACGACCCATAAGTTGGCAGCTGTGTATATGCGTGTGTGCAAAAATACGTCCAACAGCTGCAAAGTTCAAAGAACGCAGCAGAAATTAAAACGGATTTGTCTAGGGACACGAGGCAACTGCCACCAGACATACCCCAAGCGCGAAAGGGTACTCACAGGGTAGAGGACGAGGCGTGTGGCATGAAATACGCATTAGATAAAACCATTTGATGTGCCTTCCACGCGTATTATTGAACGTTTATTACAGTAAAATATAAAAGAATATATGTTCTCAAGAGATATGACTACTATTGCCGTATGTGTGTGCGAGCGTGTGCCTGTGTGTTTATCGAAAGGCAGTTGAATCAAGCTGGAGATACTTTGAAATAGAAATCAATTTAAGTTGAATACCTTAAGCAATTGCATTATAATACAAATCGAAAAAGACAAATTTTAAAGGATATATTTTTGTTAAGGCAAAGATTTGATAACAATTACTTAATAAATCAAAATAATTTTAAATGGAAAACCAAGAAGTATCTTTTCCGTTGGATATCATTAGTGTACTCGTACTATATACTATGGACTTATATTGCAACTTCACAAGCAATTACTTATTTGAATAAACAAAAGGACTCAAATAGCTGGCAAGAACTACAAATTAAGAGAAACTTCAGCCCTTAACAAATAGAATAAAGAGAGCAAATACGCATTTTGCGCTCTCTGCAGAATCCAAAATGCACTCAAAAAAGCTTCGGTTTGAGCTTTGCGCTCATCACTCAAAGGGATGCTGAGTGTGTTTTGTGTGCAGATTCGAGCTATAGCTCAAACTCTTTCTATCTCCCTCTCTCTCTCTGTCTATCTCTTTCTCAGTATCTCAAAGGTTGGTTGAGTTTGTCGCATTGAGTGGCCATTGAGTCAAGTGTTCGCACTTGATTTGCCTTTGCCTCTTCTACTTAGGCAGCGCCTGGCTGCTTCCCTCTCATCTGATTCCCTTTCTTTACTGTTATTGCTCTGTGCATTTCCACTTGTTTTTGAGGCGCACGGAGGCGTATGGAGGCGCTGTGTCCATAATATTAGCTCACACATTTTCTTTGCTATTACTTTATGTGTGTGTGTTTTCTTCGTCTTTATGTATTTTTTTTTGTTTTTTCTGTCTGCCACTTCATTTTGCTTGCACACTTTCTATTTTTGCTTTGTTTTTATCATTTGGCATTACTTTCTTTGGCTTTGCCTTTGCTTATCTGCGGCGCCTTTTTTATTGAACAGAATTTTCATTGTTTGATTTTTGTCAACGCTTCTTCCTTTGGCTTGCTTTTCTTTTCTTTCTTTTTTTTTTATTTATTTATCTAGTGCTTTCCCCTTTGTTGTTCTTCTTTGTTTAGCTGGTCGCTTCATCTTACTTACATAAGTGCCTTTGGGACAAGTATGAAGACAAGGGGGATAGGAACCAAGGACGCAGCTTCACCATTTGTCTCTCCACTTTGCGTGTTTGATTTTTATTTTTATTTGCCATTGTTCATTTTTCGGTTAGTTGGTCTTTTAATCGTCTTTGCTTAGAGCTGGTTCCTCTTTCTATTCCCCGATGGTTTTGTCGATTCCCATGTTGTTATTGTTGCCATAGTCCTTGTTGTGCTGCGTTTCTACTTTGGCTTTACAGCTTTGCCTCGGCTCTCAGTTTCAATTAGCTGAGCGTTGTTTAAGTGGTTCCAAAGTCCGTCTGGTCGTTCTACTTAAGCGCTTTGTACTCCACTGATCAATTGGATAGCCATTTAATTGACATTTTGCCATCCGATGTGTGTGGGCGCCACTTGAATCGTCTCTCTCAAACGGTTAGTATGTAGTTAATATAAACTAAGCGATGTTCATTACGTGTCTTCCTACGCGCTTTTCAAAAGCCTCTCTAAGCGTCTGCCATGGACTTGAGCTGGTTTTGCTTATAATAACAGATGGCTTATCTATGAACTTCTCTATTAATTAGGTATCTAGATAATATTTGTTGTGTCTATCTAAAAATATTTCCTAATTATTCTGTATAGCTTCATAAATCGAGTATATCTCAAGTGTTTATCATGCTTTAGCTGCTGTAGAAAATAAAATTCCCATTAATTGCACTTCTACAAATATTGTTTCAACTAATCTGTATAATTCATCACCTCGTTATACACTCTTTCATCCGTAGCCCATCCCTCGGTCCGCTTTCTTTGTTTTACGGCTATTGATACGCTAATTAGTTGCGATAATTTATCAAATGCACACACCTGCACACACCCATATAAATATATGTATAGAATCACGTTCACACACAACACTTACTCATACACACGTGTCGCTATCTACTAAAAATTCAGCTGCAGTAGCAAAAATTGCTACTTAATTACACGGCATTGGCATCCACCAGCAGCAGTACCTCGTCCTGTGCATCTTCATCCCCATCAGCACCTTCCTTTCCACCTTCCTACTCCTCTTGCAAAAAGAACCCGCATTCTCATCCGCAGCATCGTCAATGTCACAAGTGCTGCAGTGTGGCAACTTCCATTTCCTGGCACCGCCTCAGGTAACTTCACAATTAACTACTAATTGCTCATACGCGACGTTGGCTGGCGACACTAGAACAAAGTCAGGTGGGCGTCCAATGCCTTTCATCCCTCCGTGCCGCCCTATACCGTTCAGATAGTGTCTTTCTTTCTATCAAGTCGTGACGTCCCGTCCTTCTTTGGCTTCTGGTGTAATTATCCGCGTTGTCACCCACCTGGCGCTTTTGTTGTCCTCGTCAGGTATTTACAGAATTAAGTTTTAAATTTTTATTAAATGCTTTGCGCATTTTTGCGCTCACCTCACCTGTCGTGGGTGCTTATGTGGGGGCTACTGTAATTAGTTTTTAATTGCTTTTCAGTTGGCAACTATGCGACCCGAGTCCTGTAAATAGTTCTGAGGCCTTTGTAAGCTCTCCACTTCCCACTTCCCATTACCCATTTAAACTTTTTTTTTTAATTTGTTCCTTTTTAGAAGCGGCAGCTGCGCCAAAGCTCAAAGTCAATCAGCAATTGGGCCTGGCTGCGTCAGTGGCATGTTAAATATGCTGTCGACATTCATACAGAAAAAGTAATCATAAAACTTTTGCAATAAATCTATGAATATTATGGAAATCCAACACATTGCCCGGTCCCATACGTCCACACATTTACTATTTAAATTTCAATTTCGCACACATGTACAAGCTACACACACATACTCATCCAACATTTGAGTTTATATTACATATAAACATGACACAGAGCGACATTTAAATGCGTTGAAAAGAACAGTTAAAGAAGCCAGATCAAACAGAACAACTGCTAGAAATTGTAGTTCGATAAGTGAATACTCTACAAAGCATTCAATAAGATTTGCTTTTTCAATAACATGTCGATACATCGATGGACAAGTTAACTGATCAGAGTAATTCGGGCAGTTAATCACGAGTGGTCCTAGGTTCGAGTACTAGGGTGAGGATATTGTGATTGGAAGCCAATTGGTAGGTCAATTTTACATTGCAAAGTAGATTTTATTAAGTAAATTATCAATAAACATTTTAATAATATAATTTGTATTTTGTTGTATAAAAAGTTTATAGTTAAATATAAAAATAATAAATGCACTTCTATAAAATAGTCGATGAATAAGATATTGAGTATTGCATACCGATTTCTTTTGTTAGTGTATTGTTTTCATATTCATTTTAGAAGGAAAAGATTCTTACTTCAGTGTGTCCTGGCAGGCTACCCTTCTAAGTAACTAGAAAAACATTTACTTTCGCACACCTACGACGTGCGCTTAGCTTTAACAACAGAGCAAATATGCCCAGTAATAAATCTTGAATACCCTTTTAGAGTTTCGGGTAGGTATCAATCATCTACAGTCGACGCAGCCTATCCTTGTCCCAGCTGAAAACGCTTCCGGGAACGTTCGCACAGCTCATGCAAATGTCAAACACATGTCGATGGCGCAAAACATTGACAAACAAAATGAAAAATTTATGAAAAAACAAAAACACCGGAAATATGCCGCCAACCGAGAAAAATGTGTCGCACCCCAAAAAGAGTATAAAGAAAAACGACAACAACAACAACAACAAGAAAAATAAACCTGAAGTGTGGAACCGACGGGGGAACTTCCAGCTCATTTTGCACAAATGACGAGCCATTTTGTATGCCAAGTGCCAAATATTTAACATGGCCAAAATATTTTAAGTCGAGAGAAGCCGCTTATAGAGCAGCAGATGGTCTCTATAGAAAATCACTCATACGCAACGTTGACGCTTGCTGCTAACAATTGACCTTGCTTGGCTCCCTAAAATTGTGTGCCGTGCAGCCTCAATAGATGGCAAGCGGATTAATTGAACACTATAACGCCAGAGCAGGTGGCGAGCATTCAAATTAATGCGTCAGGCAACTTTGGCTAATAGTCTCTGAAGCGTTCCACATAACAATGAAGTGTCTGCCACACAATGGTAATACGAGATTTGTATGTTTTAAGCTGCAGCTTTACCTGCATTTCGATTTTCAGTTTCCAAAATCACGGCACCTTTAGATATGAATAATATTTAGCTTACAGATAACTGAGGCAACGTGCTGTGAGTTGTGTATCTGAATATTTGCACTAATATAAATGAAAGCAAGGCTGCTATATAATGAATTTTGTGTGTAACACTCGCACAACTACAAACTTTGATATCACATTCGCTCATTGGGTATCTCCTAGTCGAGCAATTTACAATTGTTTCTGGTTTTTTATTAATTTATATGCCGCACACGCAACAGCGGCGTCTGTAGCAAATTTTTGCTTGATATTTAATTTAAAACATTTTTAAAACTCAATTACATGAGGAGCAGTTGCCCCCCGGGAAAAGCTCGCCAGGTAATTGCTTGGAAATGTGAGTGGGATAGCAAGATGATGATATTGGTGGTGGAAAGGGAGATTCTCAGGTAAAGTAAGAACTTTTAGATTTGGCATGTGCGCCTCTCAAATAAAGCTAAAAATGCGACAGCGAAGTTGCCTTAATTTGGCGAGAAGTTGGCCAAAAGCAGCTGCCAAGTTTCTTTGAGTGAATGTTAATGACTTGAAGTGGCACACACAAAAGTCAAGTCAAAGAATGCAAACCCAAGCCACAGGTTGACAAACAACGCTCCAAGTTGTGACTTTCAACTCAATTTGAGTGTCAGCTACTCTCGCTCTCAGCTGCCGGAAATAGCAAGGCAACGCACAAGGTGCCAGCTAAAATGGCTGTTTGTTTGCATCCGGTGTGTGCAAAGAACGCAAACACATTACCCAGCAAGTGGGCACACACCCCTCTCATCCCTATCCCTTAACCCTCGGCCCTTGTATCCAAAACATCGCAAATATATACGTAATGCCAAGGAAAAAACGCAGCAGGTGAAAGCCACACCTAGCCGCCCCCCAAAGAGGCGTTCCGACGGAAGAGAGAGGCGGGAATTGGCACCACAATGTCAAATGGTTAACCGCGCGCTCGACGAGTGCTACGCATTCCGAATGCTTAGTTCAACTTAATAATTCATACAAATTTATGCGAAATAGACAACAATTTTGTCGGTGTGTCAGTTACAGAACCGACTCCTCCCCCCGCCCTCAGCTTACCGCCTTTCTGTCTGTACCCAAATTGCCAGCCCCAGCAGCTGTTACTGTTTGAATTTTTTCTATTTTATTTATTTCCTTTATTCAAAATGAAAAGTAGAGTATTCATAGCACAAATAGCACACACAGCTGGCATATCCTTGAACACTCGCATGTTCCATATACATATAGTACGCATTCGAATAATACGTTGCGGTACATAATATATTTCTGGTACATAAGCTGTTCGAATGTGTTTTGGGATATTTCACAATTTGTTGTGACATTTGTTTTAGAAATAAGTTTTGCTAACATGGATTTATGGTAAGGCATGATGCAGATTTTCTGCAATAAATTTCTTTTAGTTCAAACAACAACTTAAAGTTAAGTTTAAAGATCGACTAACAGATGCCCAGTAAGTCTTCAAGTATTTGACTAAAGCTTTTCATGGCATGAATACCAACTTTTACAGAGAGAAATTGGTTAAATAAGAGTATCAACGATTCTATTGATTAAAATGTGTTTCTTTTCACATGCAAAATACCGCGAGGCGAAGTACAGAAAAGATTTATGGTATGGATTAAAATTGGATTATAAAACTTTTTTTTAATAACGAACGACGCTTTCACAAAGTTACGCGAATAAATTAATAACAAAACGTAATCCAACTATATATTTTTTAACTATATTAAGTACAATACGTATAGTGGCAGCTGTATCCAACCTTTTGCTTGCTGTGAGAAAGATAAAGGCAGATGGTAAACAGTATTCACAGTAGTTACTTTTTAGGGAAAACGTAAAACAAAACAAATTCATTTTCAATTAAATTTACTTTGTTATAAATTGATTTGTGAAAAGCTCCTTTCGAATTGTAATCTCTCTTCTCCCTGTTATTTCTTGGTAAGCGGCTTAGTAATAATTGGAAACATATTCAGTAGACAGCTTGTTGACTTAGCTCCATTATATTTTCTATTTAACTGAATGATGCGATTACCAAAGCAACCCTTATAAAAGTATTTTAGAACTTCAAAAATAATCCAATACGTTGCATCGATTTCATTTTCCGGCTCAACAATGGCTAAATTCTTTGTCTTACTTCGAAGACTACTGCGGCGATGTATACTATGCATGGACAGGATAATGTCCTATTGTATCAAGCGGCATCGGTATAAGATCACCTACTGTATTCAACCGCTCTCCACAGCACTATTGCTTTTCCTTGTGGGCTTGTTCACCTACTACGAGATGTTCCATATACTTCCGGCGACAATTGGAGCAGATACATTGTTCTTTAAGATACATGTGGTCATGTGCATATTTGTGCTACAAAATATTTTGGGAAATCTGTATTATCTGTGGCGCACGGATACGAGCATATTGTCATTGCCCAGAGAGCGACAGCAACCAGTTGCTGAGGACGCGCATTTGTGGCACTTGTGTACACACTGCCAGATGATAGTGCCGCCGAGAGCGTGGCACTGTCAGATCTGCAACTGTTGCACGTTGAAGCGGGATCATCATTGCAACGTTGCCTCCAACTGCGTTGGCCATGCCAATCAGAGATACTTCCTCATGATGCTATTACATACGACGCTGGGCTGCTTCATAGCTACAATCTATAATACTGTACACTTGTGGAGGATACAGAAAATGTTAATTAGCGATCCAATTTCGCTACTATTTGGAATGGCTAGTCCAATTCACTTGTTCGATAATACGGATACAGAGGTACAGAGGTACAATTTATCCTGGATAATCATCAGTGGTGGTATTCTCAAGTTGAATCTACTCGCATTCATAATTGCGTGTGGTCATTTGGGATTGCAATTATTTATGATCAGTCGCGCCAGTTGCATGTACTCTGTCTTCGATCGAAGCTATGACTTTGGCTTCTGGTATAATCTACGCCAGGTGCTGGGCAAGCGTATGTTTTGGACTTGGGTGTCGCCCTTCATAACTAGCCCCCTGCCTCATGATGGCACTCAGTGGCGAAAGCCCATAGTGCCCATGTCCAAGAAACCAGCGTGAAGGCAATGCGTGATTTCCGCATTAATTTCCCCAGTTACAGTTGATAAATACATATAGTATATACGTTTGGTTTATGTATTGAACAAAATCGAGTTTTACGCTTCATTTAATCAGGCAATTCCTGTTCTCGCCTTGCTTCAGCTAATTACCCCTCAGTGGTTGCTCTTAGATGGGGGCAACATTTTATTGGCTAACTGCCTGGAATAGACAAACTTCTGTACTGTATGCGAAGGTAAAGCCTTTGTTCAACTAAAGGAACATCAACCCATTTACAACTACTAAAAGTAATGCTAAGCTTATCCTAAAGATAATTTTTTTTCGCATTTGGTTAGGGTGGAAAATCAAGAGCTTATATATTGTATCATATCGAAAAATACATAAAGATAATCGAATGCAAGAGAAGAAAACCGTTTTAAAAATCATTTTGGCAGTATATTCAACCAGCTGCTTGCCATGTCGAAGCCTTAAGATTACTTTAAACGCTTTCATCTGCATACAATTTTCTGTAAAGGCAGCCTAGCAGAAGGATACAGATTTCAGAGGAGCCTTTTGCCTGATATTTCTACTATAGCTCGGGGGCTGAGTTCACCTTTTGCCACCTATCGCCGCAGTCAGAAACACTTGTCAAATGTCAAAAAAATGCCAAAAACGGTTGAAAAATGACAACGCCAGTTGGGACATGGACTTGGCCATTGGGAGAAGCAGTTGAACAGAATTAATGACGCTCCATGTCACTGACAAGCCTCGGAACATGAAATCAAAGTCCTCAGTGCCAAATAAAAAAGTCGCCGCCGGCTGCGGTGTCCACGCGGCTTTAAGCTCTACCATTAATCAAAATTGCGGCCAACAATGTGCCCCGAAAAATGTAGAAAACAAAGAAGCAGCTGCCGCCAGTTCCAAACCAAACTTCACGGCACTTCCGGCAAATTCAGCTGAAAATGCGATGTCAACACTTTTGGCCAATCAGCAGATCGCTTTTTGGGAGTGGCTATCTCCCATCTCCCCGGATTGGCATTCGCAAGTCTCAGCAGCGTTTAACTTTCATTACCGGCTTATACTCCGGCCAACACCTACTCCTCCGGCAGACGGCAGACGGCTGACGGCTGATGGCAATGGCTGATTCCTGATAGACTCCCGAAATGGCGAAAGCTGATTGCAGCGCTGTCAATTGAATGACTTCCGTTTGCTGTTCAATGATGGCGTTTCCGCTTGTTCTTGAGACTACTACGTGTGCCACCAGAGCATTCCTTTAAAGTTTAAATAAACTGGAAAGAACCAATAGTCAACACAATTCTGATACAAAGGGTTGACCACTACACGGAACTAACCACAAGCCGACCGAGAACTGCCCTCACATTAGCAGCCAAATAATCATACGCCGCATTGTTCCAGGCCTCCTTCTAGATCGAGGTGTGCAGTGGGTTAGGTGTGGCATCTGTTGTGTATTTGAATGGGTCGTCAACAAAGTCCACGTCCAAAAGGAACACGTTGCATATCAGAAATGAAAACGGGAATGAGAAAGAGAAGATAACTTTAAACTGCGGGTCTTTTGCTGGAGGTCCACAAAGGACAACAATGCGTCCTTCTATCCCGAGATAGTAACCATGACGTGAAGTGAGGCATGAGCTTGCCTGGATGAGTGGCTGTTGGCCTGGTAGGTTGTTTCATCTAGAAACAGGCCACAGCCTCCTCTCGATGAGCTTTGGTTTGCACTGCAAAATTTACCGCTAAGCATTTTCCAACAACGGCGACTGCACAAAGGACATGACAAACAGACTGGGACTGCGCTGCGATGCTGGACGGGATCATGGGGGTCATTGTAATCATAACGGTAATTTTGAATTTTTCTCTCACTGTGTGTGTGTGTGTGTGATGTGTGCGAGGATGTTCGTGAAGATAGAACAAACGCATTTGAAAAAAACTCCACACAAAAAAAACGAAGAAATTAGTCAAATCGCGTTATAGTCATACAGGGTGCCTCTGCTGGTGTTGCTTGTAATGTTCCTTATGAAACCTATGGAAATTGTCAACTGCTTCGAATATGAAGTCAATTCTCTTGGCTCAGATGCCTCCTGCTCGAATCCAGCCCAGCAAATTTGGCAGCCAAACAAAACCAATTGACTGAACTTGCTGCCTTTGCTGCTGCTGTTGTTGCTGCTCCTTCTATTGGTGCTTCTGGTCCATTCAAGAAGCTGCGACGTTAACTGCGCTGCTGCGTCTCTGCCTTGCCTGGCGTCTGTTGTCATCTGCCTCTGCCTCTGCTGAGGATTGGGCTGATGGACAAATGGCAACACAAATGGAAGCAACTAAGCAGCTCGCGACAGTTTTTATGATTTTTTGTTTGTTTTGCAATTATTTCCCCTGTTCTGGTACTGTGTGGTATGTGGATTGTAACAGTAACAGTAACAGTAATAGTAACAGTAACTTTAACAGCTTGTGGTGTTTGGTGGTTGGTTGCTGTTAAGTGTCATCCAATCCACACCTCGCAAACTCATTTGGCATTCGCTCAGTTGTCACTTTTGTTTTTGGCCCAATTCTTTTGTATTTCTCCTTTGAAATTCAATACATTTTGTACACTTTGAAATTTGCATACATATTTATGTATATTTATTCGAGTTACATAGCCCTTCTCTCAGCGGAGGGCATGCGATAAGGCATATGGACTACTGCACATAATTTCATTTGTCCCTTATGTTGCACCTTTAAGCCAATGATCATCAAAGTAAATTTAGTTATTTGTATACCCTTGGAAATGTGAAGTTAGTGGGTGAAGACAGCTGAAGGAATCTGCCTTATAGAGTGTATATGTTCCTGTACAGTAATAGAAGTAGAGTCGAACTACTCATACTTATACTATATATCACTTTGATATCCGTTTCTACAGGGTATTTCTTAGTCCAGCGCTATTAATAGCATTTCGCTTGTATTGTCATTTCTATGCATTGGTATTTTGATGTGTGTATTGTGTGTGAGTGTGTTACACCCCATAAGTGCCCGACTCCAGCTGCCATCGGTTTTATTTGCATAGCACTTCACACCCCACCGCACTAAGTAAGCCCTTTCCTGGTACCAATACAGGCACCATCACCCTCACCCTTCACCCTCACCACTACCCACACCCTTATCGATAGCCCAACCCTTACCCTTCAGAGAACTGGTTGTCTTTGCGGTCATTTAACTGATGTTTCTATCCATCTGAAGTCCTTGTGCAGCAGGTCTGGTGTGTGGCCTGCGTCCTGCGTCCAGCGTTCGACCTGGCCGGAGGCAAATACTGAAATCGTGCGAAAAATTAAATAAATGACCGGCTCAATGCACGTTTGACTTCGCCTGAAACATTTTCCATTCGATTTGCTTCTGTTTCTGTTTCAGATTCTGTTTCTCTTTCTCTTCTCCGCCGTTTAACGATTTCCTTTAATGTGCTATAATTTTTGCATTGATTCGCATTGCGTTTTCCTACCTTTAACAATTTTTATATGCATCTCTTCTGCCATCCCCTCAGAGTCCTCGTGCCTGGAAATGCCTTTCATAACGTCAATTCCATTCGCAATTTCCGTGGCAATTAAAAAATTTTCTGGATTGAGGGCATTTTGCATGCTCATCACGCACAAGAGCCGCTGCCAGAGCGTTACGCTGGGGGATGGAAAGGGTGTGAGTGTGGGTGTCGGTGTGGGTGTGGGTTTGGGTGTGGGTATGCAAGTGGGACAGGGAGAGGTAGAGTGGAATTTGGTGAATGACCAGCATTGTTCATCATAAATAAATACTGTTAATTTTTCAATTGTCCTCTGAGTGCTGAATGGCCTTGCAGATGTACCACGGGTGGGGGTGCGCGTGCTATATTCAGGGTAGGGACGAGGTCAACGACAGTGGGATCACGCTAGAGTCACGCCAAATTGATTGACAGAGGATTGGGAAATGGATGCACGTACTCCATATGCTGGCGAAAGTAAAAAATATGTTAGCCGGAACTTTTTGGCTATATGTACGTGTAGGAAAGATTGACAGCCGAACAGGCAACAGCCGCTGGGCCAATAAAGTTGACAGCATTCCAAGAGTCGAACGTGACAGTTGCGTGTCTGGAACTGGATCTGGGTCTAGTTCTGGGCTGCCGGTTGTGAGTTCTGAACGCCACACGTGTCATCGTCTAGCCGACAAACTTGGCACCGGCGTCATACCGGATATCAAACTGTTGGCAGTTTGTTAGTAGCAAAAAGCCAACAGCGCCTAATACACAAATACAAATGGTAAGTTGTCGCGCGACAACTTTGCCACAAGACAGACACACACACACACACATACGAGAGACCAACAGCTGCTGTCAGAGTCTGTGGCGGAACTCTGATGAGCAGCAGCCATTTTAATTTCGGGTGTTCTTCTTACTTCCCATCCATAAATCTGTCAGCCATGACAGAGCCGAAACCAGTCCTTTTTTTGCCAACCTCTTCTGCGTCCTCGTCCTTGTCCTTGTCCGTGTCCTTGTCCTTGTCCATACTGGCAATTGGAATTTCTAATCGAAACAAATTGAATCACATGTCCTTCTGAAGCGATAAGGCGCGACAGAGAGCGCCAAACAATGACAGCAAAAGCAGCAGGATATCAACCGAAAAAGGATCTGCTGTGCCTGCCACGAGTGCGGGTAAAGCACCATATGAAAATTAGGCGGCCAGTGAAGCATAAATCAGCTTTCGAAATAGCAGCTGCCCAAAGGGCCTCATGTTTGCCGGGATACGGGCCAACGACACAGCCAAGAGATAAACGATATCCGTGCCCGCAAATATAAATGAGCATATTCCGAAATTGTTCAGCTTTAAATGAGCGAATGGCTTCGACTAGATACCCAAAAATGAAAATAATAGTTACTTTTTATTGTCATTTGTTATTATATGTTAATGTTTATTCATAATTTGTTTACTTATTATTATTTCAATATTGTTTATTATTTTTTGATTATTTCTCCGATTCATTTAGCTGTTCTCAACTTTAAGTTCAATTTTATAGTCAAGTTCAAGCTGATTATTATTGATATCCAGTATATAAATATATATACAGTAGAAGTCCGCTTTAACGAAGAATTAAATGCAAGCTCCTGTACGTTTAATCGGAAAGTTCGTTTATTCGAGTACCCAACTTAATATCCAGTTTTATAGCTATAAATGCATTAAAAGTTCTTATTTATGTTAATTAATAAATTCTTTAGCTAAGTTCCTTGTTTGCTGCTTCAAGCTGCATTTCTTTCAAAACTAAGCACTTTGCTATATCAACATTATTTTTTTCCAGCCACTCCATGTATTTTTTAAAATAATTAATAGCCTTTCGATTCAAAAAGGCAACTAACATAGTAAAGTGTCGAAATGCAACCATTTTTAACTATCCAATTTTAAACACTTTTATTGCATATTTGCCTTGATTTTATGCTATGTTCACATACATTTGCCTGTTCATTCATTAAAGAGTTCGTTATATAAGGTACTCAATGTAAATATTTGACAAGTACATATATATATATATATATAAATATTTATATTTACTATAATTATAATTTATAATCCTGTTGAACAGTGTTGATAATGTTTAGTCCAAAGAGTGCGGGTTGCAAATTTATTCTCAGAAATAATCAATAAGTTTATGAGTCGATCATATGGAAGTAAAGTGCAAACATTGTTCAAACACCTAAAGCATCTCTCTTTTAACGTCTGCTTATTTGTAAAGAATTAAATAAGGTATGTTTTCCCACGTTGAATGCTTAAATTGCTGGAGGTGGTAATGGAATCCTGGAGCCGTTCATCTGCAGCTGACCATCATGAGAAGGATTCGAGGCTAATCCTAAAATGGAAGCATATCAGCAAATTTTCTAAGGATTAAGCCGAAATGCGAAACTTAAAAGCAGAATTGCTTGAATAGAATTTCAATAACCCATTTTCAAACTATAATTTCAATTGAGTTAAGCCTTGTATGCAGGTATATATATATATATCGTGCTGGTATTTTAAACTAAATTAATTGGATTAATTTGGCACAGTCAACGAGTTGTTAAGCTCCCGATATGTAAATCCGTTAAATTATTGCAATTTTATGGAATTTGCGAATGGAATTCTGTTTGGCCATGAGAAAATAAATATTATTAATGTTTTAGGAGGCAATGCAAAAAGTGTTTAAAAATTTACGAATGGCTGGATGTTTGCAACGCATTTAAAATTAAACAATCAATTTTAATTAGAAATAATTCTGGTTTTAATTTGTGGCCAGTTTATTTGTTAGTTTCAGTTGTTATGCAATTGTCTCAAATTAATGGAAATCAGGCGAAAATTCCATACAACCAACGGCCACCATCTGCTGGTTGAACTTTAACCTTTATGTGCAAGTTATGTCCTTAACAGACATTTAAACAGACAGAGAGCCAAACAGACAGACAGACAGTAGCCTCATCCACCTTTTCTCATCGTACTGAGTACTCGTAATTTGTATCTTGTGTGTTTTGGGCGAGTGAAATTAATTTACGAGGTGAAACTTATTTGCGCAGAACCCTTTTGCGCTCGGTCAGGCCGAGTCCATTGAAGCGTTAAAATTGCTGTCAACAAAAGGCAAACAAATAAATAAAGGGACAAGGATATTGGTGTGGGGGTGGCGCCCAACAAATGTGTATACAAATGTCGCAAGGAGTGCACTATGGCTGAGGGTCTCAGGCTCTGAGGGGGCCATCAAATGACCCATGGCAAACCAGAACGAAACGTGCGCCAAGGCCAAATGATTAACACGTTTTTAGGACCTGGAATGGTTTTTAGCTTCTTGAGATAGCTCGAAAATATGCAGAGAACAAAGCCACAAGGATGCGAAGGAACGCTTTAATTATTAGACCATAGTTTGCAACGACAGAGAACATTCAGCGAATCCTGAACGAAATATTCTAGTAAAAGCACGCGCCACAGGATGTTCATGACGTTGACGTGGCAGGCACACAAATGGCCACATAAGCAGCCAAATCAACGAGAGCGAAACCAAAGAAACCTGTGAAAACTGCAAAATGGCAGAACAGGTTACATGCTGAATCGGAAGTCCTGTAAATCCTTTTCGGCCTGGTCTCTTCGAAAGAGTGAACCAACCTGGACCTGGATAAATAGCTGGACTTTCTATGCATGCAAATGGCAAATAAAGTAAATGACGGACAGTTCTCTGCCTGTCATCATTTATAATGCATTCAAAAGCCGCAGGCAGAAAAGCAGAAATAGATACAGATACAGATGGAAATACATATACAGCTATGGACACAGATAGCTGTTGATATGACAGCTAATCCGTCAGCACTTTGCTGATGGACCAGTCATCCCCTTCCCTGCCTACAGTTGAGTGGCAGCAGGACGTAATCGCTTGTTGATCCTTTATATATACTTAAGAGCAAAAGGCAAGGCAAATTCTTTTGGCCAGCAGCTGCTGCCCACAGTGCCGAGCCATACGGGTGACATAATCAAATCAATAATTTATGAGTTCACTTTGCTTTAAGCGGATTTACATCGCCTGCACTTCAGCAGCAGCACACAGCTTGGACCTAAGGACGAACGGGGGGCAAGGAGATAGCAAAGTTTTTGCAACCGAAACTGAAACTGAAACTGATATCAATTAGGTGGAAAGTGATAAGTTGTTCGCCTGTCGTCAGACACCGGGGACAGTCAGTTGTTTGTCGAACTTTCGGCTGCCAACGGAAGTGCAAGTATGGTGTGAGATTAGCTGAAGGGGGAACTGTATATACATATGTGTGTGTGAGTGTGTGAATGTGTGAATATGTGTGTAGGTGGATGGGGTATTGTATCAGCATTCGTTAACGACGCGCACACTCCACGCGCTGTGGAAGCCGTTCGGCTTGTGGATGATAATGCTCGTAACTAATGCGGCTCACCGAAGCGTGGAATGTGCAAAGCCCGGACAGTGTCGGGCAAAGGGGGATGGCAACATAGCAACACTTAACAGCAACCCTCAAAACTACCCCTCTTAGAGTCCACAGGGGAAACAATTGCAAAACAAACAAAAAATCATAAAAACTGTCGCGAGCTGCTTAGTTGCTACCATTTGTGTTGCCATTTGTCCATCAGCCCAATCCTCAGCAGAGGCAGAGGCAGATGACAGCAGACGCCAGGCAAGGCAGAGACGCAGCAGCGCAGTTAACGTCGCAGCTTCTTGGATGGACCAGAAGAACCAATAGAAGCAGCAGCAACAACAGCAGCAGCAAAGGCAGCAAGTTCAGTCAATTGCTTCTGTTTGGCTGCCAAATTTCCTGGGTTGGATTCGAGCAGGAGGCATCTGAGCCAAACGAATTGACTTCATATTCGAAACAGTTGATAATTTCCTTAGATTTCATGAGCTACATTACAAGCAGCACCAGCAGCAGAGGCACCCTGTTTGACTATAACGCGATTTGACTAATTTCATAGTTTTGTTTCTATGTGGAATTTTAGTTCTTCAAATGTGTTTGTTCTACCCCGCACGAATGTGCGCATAGTCGCACTCACACATTCTCGTATACACAGCGAGAGAAAAATTCAAAATTACCGTTATGATTACAATGACCCCCATGATCCCGTCCAGCATCGCATCGCAGTCTCAGTCTGTTTGTCATGTCCTTTGTGCAGTCGCCGTTGTTGGAAAATGCTTAGCGGTAAATTTTGCAGTGCAAACCAAAGCTCATCGAGAGGAGGCTTTGGCCTGCCTCCTGATGAAACAACCAACCAGGCAAGCAGGCCAACAGCCAGTCATCTAGGCATTCTCATGCCTCACTTCACGTGACGGTTACTATCTGAGGGTAGAAGGACGCATTGTTCTCCTTTGTGGGCCAGCAGCAAAAGACCCGCAGTTTAAAGTTCTCTTCGCTTTCTCATTCCGATTTTCATTTCTGATATGCAACGTGTTCCTTTTGGACGTGGACTTTGTTGACGACCCATTCAAATACACAACAGATGCCTTACCCAACCCACTCCAAGCCCCAATCTGGTAGGAGGCCTGGAACAATGCGGCGTATGATTATTTGGCTGCTAATGTGAGGGCAGTTCTCGGTCGGCTTGTGGTTAGTTCCGCGTAGTGGGCAACCCTTTGTATTAGACTTGTCTGGACCAGTTTATTTCCACTTTGCTCACACGTGGCACACGTAGAACATTTCAGAGCCAGTGGGAGCGCCATCATTGAACAGCAAACGGAAGTCATTCAATTGACTTCACTTGAGCGCTGCAATCAGCGCTCGCCATTTCGGGTGTCCATCAGAAATCAGCCATCAGCCATAGAAGTAGTTATAAGCCGGTAATGAAAGTTAAACGCTTCTAAGCCAACCTGGTAGATGGGAGATGGCCACTTCCAAAAGTGATCTGGTGATTAGATTAAAGTGTTGACATCGCACTTCTGTGAAGGCGGCAAACACTGTCGAGGATTGGGCGGCAGGCATTCAGAAAAGAGGCGGGGAACAGTGGTTAATGTTTCAATATTTCATACTATAGCCCTGGGCCCTAACCACAATTCGTTGATTAATGGACCATCCTTAAGCCGTCGGCGTATTTTGTTTATTGTGGTGATGACAAAAGCTAATTTACCATTTATTATAATACACTTTTTTATGAACTTTTGAGATAAACCTGGAGAAAAAACTGATGCATATTGAGTTGTGATTGACTTGGTAATACCCTGTTTTCGGAATTTTGAATCAACTACAGAATTTCATTCCTTAATCATAACTAGCTTATTTGCAAAGGAATCGATTGGGTTACAGCAGAAGCTAATGTTAAACATTTAAATTTCACAAGTAAGGAAAGAAATTCGATCAAATTTGTGGTAAGCGTTAGGGTCCTGTAGGCCCATTCCTTACTTTATTTGCATATACAGACGTGTGTGTGCGTATAAGGAGAATACTTAACAAATCAACTCAACTGTATTAAGAGTCTCGCGAATATACAAACACATACAATAAGAAGAACAACAACAACAACAGCAAATAGAAAATCTCAGTGCAAAGCAGTTCTGTGTGGAGAAACCTTTACAAAAATTCATCATACGCCGCATTGGCCGCAGTCGGCGGCAATCCCCCGATGGCAGGCGCTGTTGGCACGGCATGCGAGGTATGTGGCTGTGGCATTTGGGGCACAGCACTTGGGGCACAGCATGCCACAGACGACAGTTGAGTTACAGTATATGCTGCTGTTTATGTTGTTGCTGTTGTTTTAGTTGCTGCCACTTTTTGTGCACAATTGGCGATGTGGCCAGGCGCGTTACATTTTCTGGCGATTTATAGTAGGAAATATTTTGTAGCTGCTCATTGAAATGCAGGCAAGGCAAACCAGAAAACCCCTTTGGCTGCGCCAGCCCCCACACACACACACACACACACACACACACACACACACACACACAGACACTAGACCACACACTAGCCACCAGCACACAACAACAACAACAATAACAGCAACAATAGCAAATATGAGCAGCAGTCATACCCGTTGGGCAAAACAAATACCAACACTTGGAGCAGCTTCGTCTTCATCTTCAGCTGCCCAAACCCGCTCTGCTCCGTGCAGCGTCATCTTCTGTTGCCCTGCAGCGACCGCAACGCCTCCTGCCACAGTTTTGGCTGCCACACTATAAATATAACATTAATTTTTATGTTTTCATATTTAGCAACGCTTCAGTAAACACACTCATACAAACGCACACACACACATAAACACACACACGCTGTCGCCTTATTGCTGTAGTTAGATAGAACCATTGAATGACGTTTATGAGCGATATCGCTAACGCTGGCGCCAACGTCGACGTTGAAGTTGACGTTGACGTCGTTCGCATGTTGCGCCATAACATTTGCTGTTATAGCCATTAACAGAGCTGTTAACGGCAGCATCCACAACTGCTAATCTGCTGTCTCTGTTGCTGCTGCCGCTGCGGCTGCGGCTGCTGCAGCTGCGACGTCGACGCCAACGTCAGCCGCGTTGTCTGCCTTCTATTGTCATTTGCCACATGTGAAATTTACCGTTACTTCTTGGCCGGCGCTTCATTCATTCATTCGCTGTTTACATTTCGTTTGTGGCCGTGCACATATTTTGAGATAACGGTTTTTGTCCATAGATTTCCAAATTTTCCCACTGCATTTTAAATGTGTCTTCTATAATGGGATCATTTCTTATTATTGTTGTTGCTGAAGACTAAAGAAAAATAAGATTTTAAAGTTGTAAAGCTGAAAATTAACCACGTAAAACAAAGTGAAAATTACCATAAGACTCAAACTGATATGTGAACTAAGAAATGAACTAAGCAAATAATTATTAATAATAATTAGTGATATACGAAAAGAAAATCAAATTGATTGATGAAAAACACTTATCAAATATCATTTAAGAATTTGGGATATTAAAAGTTAACATAATCTACAAAATTTGGTTTAAATGTGATAAAAATATTATTATGATCAAGAAAATGAATTAAGTAGCAGAATGTTCAAATGTTATTGAAAAGATCAGCTTCAAAGTGAATAATGATTGATCCGATAAATTCGTATATAAGTATATATCTACAGAACTAGATTAGCAAAGATTTAAATTTCCTTTGATCAGTATTCAATTGATTTGCTCATTTTATTCTTTTCTGTTTATTTGATAAAAAATAGTAAAAACAACACTAAAGAATGTGGGGATCAATAATTCACTTAATTATTTTAAATAATTTTATGAGCTGCTTGCAATCCAATACTGATCTCTTAAGACTCAATGATCGAAAAAGACTTTTGAAGTATATTTATAGTTATTTTTATCAACTCTCTCTCGTACAATAAATACTCTGTTGATAAGAATGCCAATTTTGTTCAGACTACAGACATACAGAGATACATTCTAAATGCTTAAACAGCTGCATTTAATATTGTCTAGCTCATAATCTAATCACTCAACTAACGGTATTGAAAAAACCCAACAAACACACATCTGGTTGTAGTCAATGGCCAGTCAGCAACGATTAAATATGTAATGATTGTAAAATGCATTTTACAAACACTTAGAGCCTTGGGCTTCTTCAATATTGTATGGAAATGGTTATCACTCTGGCAAATGATATGTGATATGTCCCATAACCCTTGATAGCTGTCAAGGACACTCTACTAACGGTATCAATGGGGATGAGATTGAATATTGAACATACGTTCAAAGCGATTAACTGCAGCCAAATGCTAGCGTGCGGTTGGTTAGGGGAGAAGCTCATTAATTTGATTGGTCGCGATTTGCGACCGATTTTTAACGCCTGCAATTAGAAACGCCTGCAAATTGAAAACTAAACATGGTCGGAGGAGGAGGAGGAGGAGGAAGGGATACTCGTACTCATGGTATGTGTCTGTCATCAGCAAACACACTCCGTCGCGGTCCTTGAAAAATGATTTACACACGAAAATCATAAATTATGCCTTTGAGTGGTTCGCAGCCGACAAATGCAGATGACGGAGAAGGATACAACTATGACGATGGGCAAAACGATGACGATAAATGGTATAATCGGGCACAGTTAGTGGTGCGATTTGTAGCCGTATTTGTCCGATTTGACTGCATTTCTCCACCTGCTACTAGTTTTCTGATTTACCCACTTTGTCCGTTATCAGTCTGAGGTTTTACATATTTATTCAATCAGCAAAATTGAAGTCGTCGGCCTATGGCTACCTTCAATGCTAATGTTTTGGCTATAGTTCAGTTCGCGTCGGTCGTTGCTGGGCATCGCACCTAGAAGAATATTTCGCCAATAACCTGACGGGAATTCATGGAGTCGACTTTTATATCTTACCAGATATAATCACTTTGACGTCTGCACGTCCGGTTAAAACGTGTTGAACTTAATTAAAAATTCGCAAATCGATAAAAGACAGGAACAGTTAGATAAAATTTTAATAAACATTTATATATAGTACGATATAGTGTCAACGTTTTTGATATTGGTTTATCGATTACAATGCATTTCAGTGATTTTCATGTGTTGAAACTAATTTTTATTGTCTTCTGTTATGCCCCATGGCATTCTCAAGGTTCGTATTACATATAACATTAAAGTAGTTCACATAATACATCAGGTTATTGACTTAGACCTCTTCAGAAGGATTGTGCGCAGTATAATCACGTGTTGATAGTTTTATTGCTTAACCTCAACCTTTTCAGCCTTATCAACAAGTATGGTATAATATAAATATCTTCTTCTTTCCAACCCTTATACAAGTATGTAACTTTTAATAAGCCAAAGCAAATCAGTTAAATTAATTTATGATTCTGTTAATAAATCCCTTTTTACAACCATTGATCCCTAAACCTACATACAGCAAGCTTATCCCTAACACAATATCCCAAGGTTAAGTCTAAGTATCAATATATACTATAAGATTAAGAAATCGAACAAGAATGCCACACTTTGGTTTTCTCATTTTAATTTTCTTGTGATCCCCGATATCAATTATGAATAAATTGAATACATAAATTGTAGACTTTAATTCATTCATTCAATCCACTCGCCATGAATTTATCAGCACTTCATTCATAACTCGACAAGTGCCTTGAGTCCGTCACGTATTTTGATAATAAACTTTCTTCAAAGATTTGACATGTTCTAATTAACACTTAATTTTTGTTAAGATCACCGATTGTTATCATTTTTTTTTTTCTTTTGTATAATTTACTTTGCATATTTTTGTATTCAAATGATCGTCCATTAGGCAGTTTACGTGCTTCTAAGATTCCCATTACCTTATCGAAACCTGCTTAAAGATGTTTCGTTGCAACGATCAACGAGTTTTTCTTTGCTCACCTCAGAGAAGAAACTCACCACTCTTAAGAGCTTAAGATAAAATGATCTTTAAAGAGTAACAGAAAGCATTACAAGAGCGAAAGAGTGTGTGAAAGGGAGAGGTACCGATGGCGATAGTTATCGTGCGCTCTTACGGGGCCGCTCCGTTCAATTTTAGTCGAAGTTAGTTCGATATTTGATAAGCCGGTCTCAAGGTATCGCAAAATACGCACATACTCTTAACATATATACGTGAGTGTTTATGTTTTCTTGAGCAGCTACTGAGCAGCCTGCGCAGCTCGCGTTTCGATCGTGTTGATCGAAAGGTGGGATGATGGGGGGATGGGAGAATGGGAGGACGGGAGGACGGGAGGACGGGAGGCGTGGAGCAGTTTAAGTTGGATGACAATTCGCTATATACTGGCAAATTCTCAAGAGGAATTCAGTTGAAAAGCGCGCGTTGTACGAGACGGCAGCGTTTTTGCGACCTGACCAATAGTTGAACGCTATAGACACCGACTATATAGAAATAGAACTCTTAACTTCAAGTGTAAATATAGCAACAAAAACAACTCAAACAACAACAACGGCAATAGTAAATAGAAGCACGTGCCAAAGAAAATTCTCAGACATCTTGCCTTGAAATTGAGCAATGTTCTGATAAGGCAATCAGGCAGTTTGTTGTTGGTTTTTTTATCAGAGTTTACAGAAAACGCGTGCCAAGAATTTAGAAAAAATTAATTATTAAATATGTGATAAAATGATATATATCTCCGATAGTGGGACAGTACGAAACGTAATGAAATCTTTGTCGCGATCCGCTTGTTTCTCCCCTCCCTTCCCTCCTATTTTGAGTTGAATATCTGCTACGTCAACAGAAATTTTGTGTGTGTTTTGTGTTTCAATTTATTGTTGTTTCCCACCTTCTTTCTGTTATTTCAATTTTATTTGCCTTTTCTTTTTAGTCGATTCGTTTGTTTTCGATATTGTGTGCGTGGATCGTATGATTTTTAACCAGTTTGCGTTTTAGTTTTATTTTTGTCTCATTTTATCTGATATTTTTCGGCTTTTCGGCCTCACGACGCGTTTTTTGTAGCTCTCTCGCGCGCGTTTTTAGTCGCTCGTTTTATTTGCATGTGTGTTTGAGTGTTTGTGTACGTGTGTATTTATTTTGGCAACAATTTCAATGTTTTCGTCGCGGATTTTCTAGCTGTGGCGTTTAATTTTAAGCACTGCAGACGCCGACTAACTGATTAGATAATACAAGCAGATGAACATCTAGCTTCCTGCTTGAATAACTAAATCGTACGACATTCTATATTCTATAGTTTCTTTAGCGTATGTAAATTGAGAACCCTTTGAAAAGCAATCGAAGTGCAAACAGAATAAGCTAAGTAAAGCAATTAAGAAACTGAAAAAACAAGTAATACTTACAAAGACAGAGAAACCACAAAAAGTAAAGTGAACAAAACGAGACAAAGTTCATACCATGGCCATAGAGTTACGCTCTACGAGCACTGTAAGTGATAGCACAACAACAACAAAAACAACAACATCAATAACAGCATCAACAAAACCAACAACAACATTAATAGCAACTGACTTTAACAACATCAACAACAACAACAACAACGGCAACACCAGCAACTATCAACGTCGTGCACAGCAGCTGTTAAGTTGCCTCTGCGCCAATGCAAATCTTCTGCTGTTTACATTGATGTTAACGGTGGGCAAATGTTGCAGTGCCACGCCCATAACTGCACCCATAACATCTAATCAACAGCTGCTACCCGAAGACGGAGCAACATTGACCAAACTACTCGATGGCAAAAGCATCCTTAACATGAACTTTAAGTTCCTCAACGTATCTGGAAAGATCGGGACTCCGCTGGGCATAGGTGAGAAACCGGCTAAAAAATTTAAAAGAGAGCACAAGAATTTGACATAGGGGGAGTGGCTGAGGAGGTGTAGAAGTAGAGATTTTTTTTTCTTTTTAACCAGACTGTGCTTATTTTAGACTGAGTTGAAGTCTGCAAACGGGATACAGCTGCACAGTTGCAGTTGCAACCCGCAGCTGTAACCCCGAGTGAACTGACCACCTGCTATGCTCAGCTACTAACAAAATTCTTTCCAAAACATGATCTTAGAATAAGAAGTAGAAGTAGAAAGTTACCCTAATTTTATATTATGCAGTTATCCGAACCGATCTAAACTGATCTCATACATACTATGTAGCATCAAAATTAGGCCAAAAGTAAGTTTGATCTGCGTGCGAAACATAAACTTACCAGAATTAATAATAAGTTTATACAGACAAACTATCTGTCCATTGACTGAGATAAAAGCAGTGCTAGATCGAACGGATTTTGGACACTAGTTCAGAAGATATATACTTTGGAGGTCACAGACGCGTCTTTCTGGTTTTCAAATATTTGCAAAATTTCATTTCATTTATTATCTTTTATTCCATTGGGTATATCTTTCTTGGCATAAACTATATAATAGAAAATGTATATACATTTTTTTAAAGAAATCAGCATTCAAGATGCATTTTAGCTTCAACTTCTTTTATTCCAAACTTAAACTCGTTAGCTTAAAAAGTTGAATTTAATTCTTTGTTTAAACTTTTGTTTGGGACAAACTTTTATCATGATTTCCGGAAGTCGCCATTAATTTCCAATATATAATATAAATTGCGGCGTATCTGTTTTTATACTACTTTGATAAGGAAGTTAACGCGACATTTATATAGCCATTGTCTATTACCTTGGGGGTATTCCGCGTCATAAATTTCCTTAAATTAGACCACCTGTTGGCATGGGATTATCTGTATTAAGATTACCTTATCGCTTTAATTCTGTGCAAATATTTATTGATAATCCCATTAAACATAGTTTTGAAATAGAAATGGACAGAGATTTTCGATAGAATAACTGAAAGAAAGTGAATTAATTGGGTTTTTGGAAATTTCAACACATTCTTGCGATCTACCGCATGCTTTTTTATTTTAAAATAAGTTAATCCTTAAGAGAGATCATATGAAATATTGCAAAGATACACAAGTCCCAGGCCTTATATCTAAGTTAAATAAACTTTTATCTGATTAGTGAATAAGTATTAAAAATGTTTGTCTTTGATGTTTTTTTTTTAAATTTTCTTTTCTTTCGGTTTTCATATTTAAATAAAATACAAGGAACACAAATTTTATTTTTAGCTAGGAATAAAAAATCAAATGAGAAGTAAAAAAATCGATTTCTTGTTGTTGTTGTATGTACTTTGTTTCTTGCATTTTCGGACTTTGATCAAACACTTTGAAACTCGTAAATAAAATTCTTGACATATATCCAAATGGCGCATTTCAGAGATCTTTCGAAATACACGTGGGCAGCTACCTAAATATATCCCTAATTGACGTAGTCCATAGACCATGGAGCATTGCTTGTGTGTACAAATGGGTCAAGTAATGTCTATGAACTGCATACCCCTAATATAACACATACTATCTCGAAGTATAATCACAACAATTTGAGAAGCAGTCGAGCCCCTTTTTATGCCATTTGCTGTACTGTTCGATGTTTCGAGCACATTCCATCTCAAATCTTTATTACACGCTTTACATACTGATTTATTGCGAGTTCTCTTTTAACATTTCATTCCAATGTTTAGTGTTAACACTCTGATGGATTCTGTCAGTTAGATTAACATGTGCTTTGTATAAGTCCGCTGCAAGGTCGCCAAAGCAAAAATAATTTTTATTTTCTATCTATTTTTTTCTTAATTTGTTGCCTCATTTGATTTTCATGCTATTTCATTTCAGTTTTAATTTATGCACGGTGCCAACTTATTTTTCTATCAACTAGTATATACAACCTGTGTGTGTGTGTGTGTGTGTGCCAGCAATAAAAACAACAACTTATAAATAGTGGGCGTGTTCGTTGCCCTTTTGAAAGAAAAACAAGTATGAATGCAGCCAAGTGGGCTCGACTACAAGCTGCCCTTAACCTAACAAACTAACAAACAAACATACCCATACACACAACCTACATACAATGTTTATAAATAAATGTACTGCGACGTCGTTGCTGACGACCCCTGCGCTGCACTTAAATAAATAATTTCTTGAATATTTATTCTATTTGTTGTCCGATCGTTGTGCAATTTACGAACAAATATTCAGTTTTATCTGTAGTATTTGAGTTTCGATTATAATCAATGCTATAGTTTCTAGATTGTTCCAGAAATAATCTTTATTTATTTATATAGTTTATATAGTCTGGGTTGTTACAAACTACTTCGCAATTTTGTTATTCCCTTTTAACAATTTTTCAATGGGTTCAGGGTAGAAAATCAGAGAAATTAAAATGACGCTGTCGGCTTTAATTGTTTTGTTTTTATGTGAAAACCAGATAAAAACAACAACAACAGCAACAACAAAATTAAGACCAACAATATCACCAATAATAAAAACAATTTTCAATTAATTTCCCTTGATTGTTTACAGCAAAATATGGGCATGTCCTACGCCTGTTTGTATCAATTGAGCCCATATCATTCGAGACATACGATTCCACAGCCTTTGAAATTTTAATATGAATATACCTATATATATTTATATAATCGAAAACATTTAGTTGACATTGAACTTGATTGTCGCACTCGACGTTGATAACGTTGAGAAACGCATTAAAATAAATTAATATTAATTAGCACCTTCAACAGCTGATTACAAACATTTTTTCCCAGCACCTTAAGACCTCAGGGAAAATGATAATCCAATTCCGTTTGCTCATGTGTAGACTTGCTAATACTGGCGAATCTATTTGCTTATCAAATGTTCAAAAGCTTTCCAGACTATCAATTGAAGATTTGAATATATATGTAGTTCTAGTATTTAGATAGGTCTTATCTCTAGTACTTCTGATAATTCCTATCTTGACTGTCTGGTTCCGTTGTGCGTCGCTTATCAGTAATTTTTGATTGTATTCCTTTCGTTTGTTGAAATTTTTCATCAATTATTACAATGTCTTTCATCTATATCTGCTATTGAGTCACCCCTGAAGTTGAGCAAATAAATTTATATCTTTAAAGGCAACCAGTTTAAGCGTTGATCAAGTTTTTTGACCAGACAATTGATGAGGGAATTCGATTTGCATAGTAAAATTTCATTTTAAATTGTTGGCAGACAGAAGGGAGACAAATAACCGGAATCCGAATTATTGAAGAAGAATTGCGATGTCTTTTGTATAGTCACGCTTAGTAGATATATACTCTAAGGAATCAGAGCGTCCAATTCAGACTTTCAAAATCCAGAAAACTTTTCAAAAACAAGTTATCAATATATAATAATCCTTGTACTGATAAGTTAATCTTTTATCGTTTACTATTATTATTTGGTTCTATTTTCTATACTCATCACTGGATTGGGCTTTCTTTCATAGGACCTAGACTTCTTTTGAAAAGATATTACAAATAAAACAAAGCTTAAAAAAAAATTTGATAAATTATTTTTTTTAATTTCAATAAATATATGCTTGTTTTATTGCTGTCTTAACTTGACGACTGACTTCGACAAATGTTTCAGTCGCACTTTTTAATTATGCCAAAAATTTTGCAAAGACTAATTTATAGGAGTATAATATAAATGCAGAGTGTTAAAGGACTAAAGAGATTAAATGACCAGCTAGACTTCTATTGTAGTATAATCAGAAAAGTGTTTAATTATGAAAATAATATTTACATATATATAATTAAAGTAAATATTGTTCACCATTTCGCATGCATGTGGCATATTAATTATGATTTCTGTCTTCTTTTAATGCTCGGCCAACATCATTCATAATTTAAAGCAATTCTCAGGAAATGCGACAAGCACAAATTGATTTGACCTTATTGATTGACGTGGCATTTGTTGAACATGTTCTTGCCCCATCTGACGCACTCGACTGTTGCCGCTGTTTCAATTTCAATTTCAATTACAACAATTGCAACATGCAATGCGCCTGTTAAATTATTTATGCAAAAGTTTTGATTAAACGAAAAATTTTATGGGGTTTGTGTTTGCAGCACAGCTGTCAACTGCAACAACAGCAACCAGCAAACCCTACTCAAAGTGTGTGTGTGCGTGTTTATGCGTGTGTGTTCGATTGTAAGTGTTTACTCAGGACATTGGCAATCCATAACTTTTTCGCTTGTCACATTTTCTATTATGTACGAGTATCAAGAGCTGTTGACATATTTTGGGTCCCTGTTTTATTTCTAGTATAATATCTATATATTTTGTATACACATATACATTTATGTACGTATGTATGTTGCATGTGGAAAGACAGTCGCAAGGAAGCCACAAATTGAAGTGGAGCCTGAAGATAGTCAAGTTTGGCTTGGGCATCGACAAAGTTTTGCGGCATTCAACGCCAGTTTGTTTGTTTGTGTCTTATTCGAAGGCATTTTTGTTGATTAAAACCCCATGACGGAATGAGCTGCCTCATATTGTGTCGTATTGTGTATGCAAATGATTTGAAGAAGCCCACACACTCGCACACACACACACACACATACGCACATACACACATACACACATGCTACTTATGCTCGTATGTCTGCTCTTGATTGTTTTGAAGTTTTAAGCCCTAATCAATTTGGGCTTTTGTTCCACCTACAAAGAACGCTTTACCTCCCTTTTTTCCATTTTTGTTTTTCCATTTTTTGGATTTGGCTCCGTTTCATATTCCTTATTTTTAATGAGAAAACTTTTAGCAGCCTAAGCTGAGTTATAACACCAACCAACCACGGTAGCATTAACAACAACAGCGGAAACATAATTAGCTTTAATCATTTGTTTACTGTCATCTGTTCTCGTCCACAGCTCAATCCCTCTATGCAAAGTGCGACGAGAAGCAATTTCAATGCCAAAACGGAGATTGTATTCCCATACGGTTTGTTTGCGATAACGAGGCTGACTGCAAGGATCACAGCGATGAGCAGGTCACCGAGTGTAAATTTCCCGGTAAGTTATCACAAATTTCATGCTGCATACTTTTAGGCGGCGCGCTAAATGGAAGCTTTACAGTGGCGTCCAGTAGATTCGGTGACGCTTCGCTTGCAGCATTTCGAATCAATCAAAAAGCGAAACTTGTTTGCTTTTTGGTTTACGGGTAGGGGATAGGGGTAGGATTGGTGACTGGGCTAGCAGAAGCGGGAGGTGGTTAGGGTACAGAGTGCTGACCATAACTGAGGCAGGGCAGTGCGCTCATTAAGTCGCTAAACATTGGAGGCAAACTGTAAATGCAACGCAATTTTGCTGACTGCGGCATGCAACGTTGTTGCATCAGCCAAATTTATCAACGAGAATTCGTCGCTCACGAGACTTTTGCGTCGCTATTCGACATAAAAGGAAATTATGTGAGGTCGTCTGCTTTATACTCATATCGTATTATCACAATATTTGTGCCAGTCACAAAAAAACTAAATGAATGAAAAATCCGCAGATAAAAAGAGTATCTCTGCGTAAAAAATGCGCACAATGCATTTGCCTTTGTTATACTTATAATATCCTGTAAAAAATTACAACATATTCCAAGAGGGGTATCCTGAGTTTAAAGCTTTGTATGTTTCAATATAGAATTAGATATCTCCGATGCTGTCATATGTGTCTGTATTCCCAATCAACACTCGTCGATTCTAGACACTCAGTTTGGTATTTAGAATCCAAGAAATAATTAAGTGTTGATTTATGTTATAGATCACAATAATCCAATTATAAATCATAGAAACCGAATAATAAACAAACCGTTAAAACCAAAATGTTTGAAGTTGAAGCTGTGCTTTGCTTGGCCAGACTGTCCGCAACTGTCTACAGGGTGTTCCCTTCGTCGATGAGTCTCTTCTTTTAATACTTTGTATCCTTTGTTGGGTTGCTACTACTGCTGCTGCTGCTGGTGGTACTGCTGCTCTGCATAGTGTAATGCTTATGTAATCTTGCTGAAGGGCAAATTTCAAGCAGTACAATTTGCGAAATTGATAATGAGCCCTCTGAGAAAAAAATAAACCTGAGGATGAACTTTGGAAAAGAGTTGCAGGTGAAGCTGCCAACGCTACGGATGCTGTTCCTGCTGAATAATAAGTAAAGGGAATGAGATGCAAGTTCATATATACCTGAATATGTTGATGAAGAAATGGAAAGAATAAAACATGAAGTTGAATTCATAAAAATTCAAGAGGATTTGGATTCCTTTTCACAGGTGCTTAAGTAGTTACCAATGATTTTTGAGTGTACATTACAAATGCAGTAAATAAATTAAAATTTAATTAAATTATAATTAAACTTCCGCAGTCGACTTTAAATAAGATAAATAGATAAATAAGAAATTTAAACAATTCATATGCTGAGGGTATTTACACTCTATGGAGTAATAATAATAAGTACTCAATAATAATAAGCAACAGTAGTTAGGCATTTAAAACTCAGTCGTTTTCTAAACATTACCAAAAACTCAAAGAAACTCAATCTCAAAGTGAGTTTTATCAAATATGCTCAAACATTGCAACCAACCTATCAGCATCGTCTGCGTTTTCACTCACAACAAAGCTCAATCTGAGATAAACTCAGTCGGAATAATCACTCCTTTTGCAATCGACTCGCTGTGGTCAGCTGCTGGTTTTTCTTCTGGAGTTAAAGCTTCGGCTGAGATTTTTAGAGATGCTGCAAAATAGCTCTTAACAAATGTTTTTAAGGAACGCGCTCAGACGTTCTCCACTCAGTTGGCGGCGAACTTTTCAAGTAAACGGACGGTTCGTGGTAAAATTCGTAAGAAACGTTGAGTGAAATATCAAAGATTGGTTTAACCAACGGCTTTTCAGAGTTAAAGGCGACAATCAAAACTAAAAATAAAAACAAAAACAGAAACAGAAACAGTGCGAAAAGTAAGCAAAGGAAAAGTGTGCCAAGTGTAAAGAGTTGCGGCAAGCATTTCAGATTCAGTGCTCGATGCTCTGAAGAGATATATGCCATAAATAGATTGTTTAAGAAAGTATATTAATATATCCTCGAAATGATGACTGCTAGTTAACAGGAAGAGAGTTGCCTTTAAATATCGAAAGAGTCCTTTGATGTTATGCTAAGTCCTTTGACAAAATGCCAAGAACAGGACACAGTTAACCAAAAGTTTGCCACGGCCCGCTGTGTGCACCAAAAGATATGCTATAGAAATTTATGTTGGTGTCCTTTTTTTTACCATTTTTTATTATCTTTTTTTGAGCATTTTGAAAAGTCGCCGTTGTCAGGCTAATCGGCAATGTCCATCTGTGTCATTTTGTGGGCCAAGCTATTAAGAAGCCAGACTCAGAGTTCCGAATTCGGAATTTCGTATAGAGTACTCAGTATTCAGTATTCTCTGTGAGCTGCCGTTTCAGCTATCATTTATCATTTAGTTTTCCACAATAAAATGTGTTTCCTCAATTTCCCCACATAATTTGCTAAATGCTGTCTGCGTCTGGCTGTCAGTCACTTAGTTATGTGCCATTTCCTCGCAGAGACTTCTGCCTGCCATATTTTCCTATAGATATTCATTTCGTTGACTTTTGGCAGTTGCTGTCGTTTTCCTGTTGACCATAATGAACTTGAAAATTACGTCTGGCACTTTAGACACTTTAGGCTCTCATTGTATAGGAAATTATGCAATCAATTTGTGCAACTTGACTGCCTCAAATATGTCACGAAGGCGTCGCAATTGAGCTACATCCTACAAACTGAAATCAATCTGATTTCACTTGATTTCATCAGTCGCATCATTTCGAAGGAATATTAAGTGATAAATCCTAAAATCGAATCAATTCACTAATAAATTGTTTTTCGCTTAACAATCTTAAAGCTTTTGCCAAGACATTTGTCTACTGAAACACTTGCAACATGGGGCACACTTGGTATTTGCTACTTGTGACCAGTTTGCTGCACCTAAGAATAGACTATTTGGGCGCAGTGGGTACTGTACATGGTATGATACAATATTTTTACATTATTTAATGATATTTTAACCATATCACATAATTTATAATATTGTTTTTAGATTTCAGGTCTTAAAAGTATTTTCCACAACTACCAATGTAAACATATTTTAAGTCACATTTAATACAATATATAAGTATTTGCACACTTATCCCATAAAAAAATACTATAGGAAAATATAGAAAGGGAGAAGGAGAAACTCAATATTGAGTTTGTATAAAAAGTGTAAACAATTGTAACAGGCAGAAGGAAGCATCTCTCACCCTATTAAGTATTCATATTCTCACTCAGGATCAATAGCCATGTCCGTCTGCCTCTCTGCCTGACCCTGAGCTAAGTTTGAGTCTAGCATATTCTGCACATCCTTGTAGACAGCATTCTTACTTGATTTGTAATATTTAAGGCTAATAATAATATTAATAGGGAATTAGCTTATGATTATATTTTCATTTAAGTTCTTATTGAAATGAACAAAAGTTTTTTGAGTTTGTTTGGAAAAGAGCAGATAGTATTATTTTTAGTATCTTACTTCACTTTCAAGAAGACTGAAGAAAACTGTAAGAACCAGGTGTTTCTTCAATTATCTTTGTTTTCCCCATACAAACTTTTGCCTTGAAATTATTTTAAGCATTCTTAATAGAATCAGAAATTACAAGGCGCCAGTTTAATGCCTGTGTGCACTGTGAGTTTGCATAGTGGGTGTCGAATGTAGCGACGCAGTTTGTCCTTTCCACGTTTCTCAAAGTGTTGACATTATGGGTAGTCAACAGTACAGTTTTAGATCCGATGAATAAAAAGGCATAATCACATCTGTACTGTACTTTTGTTGAAGTTGTTACTCGAGTTTCCTTATGAAACTTTTCCAAACGTCGAGAAACCCATTTAGTAGATTTTGCTAGGAAGTCCTTACGTAGCACATACTGTACTTTGAGCACTCTGGGAGTTGCCTGGATAGGATAATAAATACATTGCTACAATCCTTGAAGTTATTAAATTATTTGCTGGTACAAACTAGATTCCCTTTTCACTTTGTCTTTCTCAACTCTGACAAGTTCAACACTTCAAAGACTTTTATGTGTTGCTCTTGTTCTGTTGCCTTTAGTTTGAGCAACAAAAAATAGACAAACAAGTTATGAAAAGTTTCTTTCAAGTATTTTCCAACTCATCCGCTCAGAATATAAGGTTTATTATGTTTGATATGTTAATTTTACTTAATTCAAGTTTTAGTTATAGTTCCCTACTCAGTTAACTCGTTTAGTTTTACCTTTCATCAAGTTTAAGCAGCAACTTTAAGCAGCTCAGCTAGTTTCTTGGCTTGCAACACCTTTCATCCAGCATCAAACATACCAAAATTCCAATAATGATAAACTCATATATGTGTAGCTTGTAGTATATATTATGTACACAATGCCACCATAACGTGTACTCACATACTCCAAGCAACATTTACACCACTCACAACTTTGGTTTTGGTGGGGGGAGGGGTAAAGCGCCGCGTTGCATGCAACAGAATATTTTATACACACCGCTTGACATTTGCATACAAATTGCCATACGTAACTGCAGTGCACCGCTGCCAAAGGCCAAAGTTTTTTAATCAACTGAAAAGCCGTTTAAACTTAGTTAAAAAATACAAATTATGCTGAAATGCAGCTGGCAAATTGCCACACAGTTTTATCAATTGCAACATGCGTAAATACAATCAATGGCAACTATGTTTTCATTACTTTTCCACTTTTCCTTCCTTATTTCCCACAAATTTGCTTTCATTATTCCCGCCTGAAAAGACGTTAAGTTTAATTTGTATGCTGAGTACATAAATATATTGTTAATGCCAACTTTCCTAAGAACTTATATATAAAAAATATCAAATATGTACTCACAATTTGTCGCAAATAAAAAATCCAATTAGACTGCGGACGTTGGCAAACATTGAGCACAAAATTTAAAGAAAAATTTATCAGCATAACAGAGAAATCAATACCTTTAACTTATTTCTGAATGCCCTTTCAGAAAGTTAATCACATATATATATACAATATATTTTCTTAAATCTTTTATAGTAATATTTTAATCTGATCTTAACTTGAAGCAGGCCTTCGAAAACTTATCAAACTAAGCATTTGTTCTAATTTGACTATATGATACGCTCCATTCTTCATTTTTGTCCTTTTCCAATTTGGCTACACTATTTGCCTGACCAGAGTTGCCACGTAAACACAATATCAGCAAAATAGTCCTAGTATGACATATGATTCTCCGATTCTAAACAAGAGAAACAGAAATTGGTTCAAGTTGTGAGGAATCATTTCGTTATAATATAGTTTACCGATCTTAGTCTCATAATACCTTCCTTATATATATGCCTTATGGCAACGTTTCATATTTCCTGATAAAAGTATAATGCCAGACAGAGGAAGAGAACAATTTGAAGTCCTTCTTAGGTTGCACATGTGACCATTTTTTATTATACTGGTACTGCGCTTCTGAATTCGTATTTATATATTGGTTTTTTATTTTCCTTAACAAATATTGGCGTACATTGGTTTTATTTTTTTGGGCTTTGTTTCGTTTTGTTTTGTGTATTGTTTTGAGTGCTGTCCTTTTTTCGCAATAGATTCATGTAGAACACAAGTTTTTGTGCTGGCTTTCCTATTTTTTTCATGCTACATTTCATTTGACTGGAGCGACAAAATGCGCACTGAGGCATTGGACCAGAGAGTTGTGCCCATAAAAAGTTTAGAAAAGTAATCATATAAAATGTTATTGATATGGCAAATTGTGACTGCCGCACAGCGCATAAGCGGAAAAGCCTTCTGTTTAGTTCCATGTCGCATTGAAATTGATTAAAATTAATGTATTTTTGAAAAAAGATCCTAGAAGGTGATTTGAGTTTTGATTTGAACAAAGAATGAAAGTTTGGGAGTACAGTTCGGTTAAATTGGTTAAATGTCCTTAAGCTAAATATTAATTAAATAAATTTTGATAGTTCTCAATTCGTATTTTAGCAACTTTTTAGTAATATTATTAAATTCTATGAATATGTTCTTCAAACTGCAAATTGATTTATATTTCCAACCATTTTCCATCATGTCTGAGACAAGACTGTTGATAATATGTTGAAGTATGACTTAGGTTAGCCAAGACATTACATCTTTTATAATAGACTATTAAATATTTTATTAGTACTGTATTTATTTTCTATATTTTACATATTTCTCTAGTCTTTGCTATAATCCAATTATGAAAAACACAATTCCTTCGTTCTGTTTTGAGCCAAACAAACTTTATGTCTAACAAACTGTCTCCCCTCCTTATTCTAGTCCTGTACCATCAAATTGTAGGGGATGAATACTTTGTGCTATTTAAATTTGTGTTATTTAAAAAGTAAATACATATTTGCAGTAAGTCTGAAAATACCTAACAAATAACACAATTTGCTGAAAGGAAATCCTTACTAGCAACGAGAACAGCATCCCAACATATTTTTAGAATTGTAAAATGGATGCATAAAAACTAATTAAATTCAGAGTTGGAACGGCGTATGGAAATTCTAATATCCTATGCACATATCGAATATATGAAATATATAAATGGGTAAATAAGTCCTTAATTAAAACGAATTTCAGATGAACAAAAACATTTACTACCATTCGAGCAATTGGAAATTCGACGACAACGCGTATTCAACAAATCATTTTTCCTTTTTGTTTGTTTGTTTTATATTTTATTCTTTTTTTGTACCAGTATATTTTCTTTACACAGTACGTGCTCAAGTGGGTGTAAATAAACACACTCATATACACAACAAATATTCATATTTATATATAGCATATATATAATATAAGTACTCGCACGCTGTTGGCTTTTGTTTTTGATATGGGTCCAAAGCAAAACTTAAAAGGGCAGCCACAAACAGACCCTTGCAACATGTTTGTACACTGTACATACGATATATTGTGTATTCAATTTAAAGTATACAATACATAGACCATGGGACATTTGATTTAAATATTGTTTTTTAATTTTTTGTTCTTTTCCGCTCCTTACAGAGGCCACTTGTTCCTCGGACCACTTCCGCTGCACCAATGGCAACTGCATCCCGAACAAATGGCGCTGCGATCAGGAGAATGACTGCTCCGATGGGTCCGATGAGGCAAACTCTCTTTGCAGTAAGTTAAATATGAAATCAGACTATGTTATATATATAAGCTTATAATTATATATATAAACGAAACTTATATACGAGTTTAATTATTAATATACAGTGAATGCCTGTCCCAACAATGAGTTCAAATGCAAGACCGTCGACCAATGTATTCCTCGCAATTGGCTCTGCGATGGCAGCAATGACTGCCGCGACAAATCCGATGAAGCACACTGCAGTAAGCAACCAGAAAATCTTCAACAACATCAACGCCTTGCCACATGCATCGTCACCCATTCACACCCTTATACTGTACTGTGCTTATAACTCACTTCTCCAGTTGCTTTTAATCAAGTGTTGTGCATAATTTCAAAACAATGTTCCACATGCAGTTTAATCAAGTCACTGAGCATCGTTGCTTTCTAGTATACTTTAAAGCTATCCATAAACGCACACATAACACACACACATGTAACACACCATGGAATCAGACAGACACACACACACACACACACACACACACACACCAGAGCAAACATTGAAGTCACATCACGTATACGCAGCGGTGACTGCGCCAGCAACGCCTGGCAACAGCGCATAAAGTGCTTAACCCTATAACACGCAATCACACAAGCATACATAGCATTACACGCCCTCTGGCATACACTAACACCCACTATCACACACTAACACACTGTTACACACACCGACAACAACCCTTGGCCTTGGCTGGCTTTCGATATGATTATATAATGGCATTTTGGCCACGAAAAATGAAAAAAGGGGCAGCTCTTTCCTCCGTTTACTTTGGCAGCAGGGAAAAAAAATATATTTAAGATGCTCAATAAATTTTATTAGCTGCAGTTATAAGCCCCTCATCCCACCCTCTCTCTCTTTCTTTATCTCTCCTCTCTCTCTGTCTGCCTCTTCATAATCTTAGAGGCACGCACCTGTTCGCCAGAGGAGTTTAGCTGCAAGAGCGGCGACAGCGAGTGCGTTCCCTTGGCCTGGATGTGCGATCAGAGCAAGGACTGCAGCGATGGCTCCGATGAGCATTCCTGCAGTAAGCAAATCCTGCAATAGAACTATAAATATCCTTTTCTTTTATTTGTAGTGAAAGTTGAGTTAAATTATTCTTTTGAATTATACAAGAAGCTTAAACTTCTTTCAGACTTTTTTCTTTCTTTTGTTGTAAAGGTTTATTTGAGTTACGTTTTGAAAAATTTTTTACTTTACTTACATTTTTATTTTCTTAGCTGATTTAATTACTGTTTCAAACTGTTTAAGCAGACACTTTTGATATTTTCCTAATGCATTTTAAATTGATCAAAAAAATATATTGAAATTATCATTTTCTATACTTTATATCAAGTTCAAGCATAAACAACGCGTTCTTCCAATTCAACTAAATTGAATTATAATCAATCTAAGTTCAAGTTCGTATCAAGCTTAAGTTTCGACTCAACTGGCACTTAAGGTCTGGTTTATAATTGACCCTTAAGGTCAGGTAAATATAAAATTTTCTCGATATTTCTCAATTTGAATGTTTCTATAGTTTACAATTAATAACTTCATAAGAGCGAGAATCAACATTGCTCTTATCAATATTTACTTCGCTCTTAACTTCAAGTTCCAATAATATTTGTCAATCCAATTCATATCTACATATAAAGTTATGTAAGTCAAGTAAACATTATTTTAAATGCAACATCGAATGTCAACTGCAATTAGTTATTTATGAAAGTTATTTTGAGTTGTTAAACAATTGCGTGATTTTGTCCCACTTTTAAATCCCTTGTTAATTTCATGAATATGTTTTTTATCTTTGGTTTGTGTACACTTCCGCTTTATTTTATCAGTCTATGCTTTATACTTGTATTCATTCCCCTTCTTTCTTTTCGCTTACCCACTAACCACACAATTCATCAAGTTTATTAGCCATTGGTTTTTGGTTTTTTTGCTGCTTTTTTGGCTGGTTCTTTTTATGGGCAAGTTCCTAATCCTTTGTCCTGCAATTCGTTTTCACAGACCAAACATGCCGCTCCGATGAATACACCTGCGGCAATGGTCGCTGCATCCAGAAACGTTGGGTCTGCGATCACGACAACGACTGCGGCGATGCTAGCGATGAGCGCGACTGCCCTGTGGTTCCATGCGATGCTGTGGCGGAGCACACCTGCACCAATGGTGCCTGCATTGCCAAGCGTTGGGTCTGCGATGGCGATCCGGATTGTCCGGATGCCTCCGACGAGCGGGTAAGCAGCTTCATAAATTCAAATTTTGTGTGTTGGTCCTGGATGTGGATGCCGTTGTTAATGTCTGCAGTTTCCGCACCACCCTCGGAAAGCTCATGCTCTACTGCTCTTTCCTTTAACAAGGCCAAGTTTTGAATGCAGCGCTGTCATCTTTTTGTGCGAGTGTGTGTGGGTGTGTGTAAGCTAAAGGCGACTGGCATATAAATTACAACCAAGTTGGGCATAACTCAACGCTGCCAGCTTTGGCAGCTTTTGTTGTCAACGCACAGTACGCATAAAATTGCATTTTGGCATCGTTCCTCCTCCAGCTGAAAGGGTGGATGGAGGTTAAGTCGTTGATGCTGAAGGGGTGGGTGGGGCAACACTTGGTACATAATTTTGTGTAAGCAACTAAAAGTATGCAACGAAAAGTTTGGCCAAACTTCTAACAAGTAACCTCGCAAAACTTTTTTCTCAATCCCTATCGTCTCCGGCATCTATAGTCCTGTGCGAATGCCACGAAGCTAGTAACACCCTGCCTGCCGCATGAGTATCAGTGCAAGGATCGCATCACCTGCCTGCACCATAGCTGGCTCTGTGATGGCGATCGCGATTGTCCGGACGGCGATGATGAGTATACGGCCAACTGCAAGAATGTCACCTGCAGGCCAGATCAATTCCAATGCGGCGATAGAAGCTGCATTGCCGGCCATCTCACCTGCAACGGGGAAACCGATTGTGCGGATGGCAGCGATGAACGCAACTGCAAACTCGCAGCTCAACCCAAGGTCTGCAATTCTACCATCCAATTCGATTGTGGAGGTGGACAGTGCATTCCCTCTCCAAGGTCTGCGATAAGCGTAAGGATTGCCCCGATGGCGAGGATGAGCCGGCAGTGAAGTGTGGAGTAAATGAGTGCGCCACAAAGAATGGCGGCTGCATGCATCGGTGTGTGGATCGCATGGTCGGTTACACCTGCGATTGTCATGAAGGTTACAAACTTGCGAAGGATGGCCATACTTGTGTGGATGTTAATGAGTGTGAGGATCCAGGCAGGTGCTCTCAGATGTGCATCAATGAGATTGGCGGATTCAAGTGTGCGTGCGAGGCGGGTTATATGAGAGATCCGCGCAATCATACGCGCTGCAAGGCTACCGAAGGACACGCCTCGCTGCTCCTGGCGCGTCGTCATGACATACGCAAGATCGCACTGGACCACATGGAAATGACCTCGATTGTGAACAACACCAAATCTGCCACGGCACTTGATTTTGTCTTCCGCACTGGCATGATCTTCTGGAGCGATGTGACCACCCAAAGCATCTACAAGGCACCCATTGATGAAGGCAACGAGAAGACCGTCGTGCTGAAGCATTCATCCGTCACATCGGATGGCCTAGCTGTCGACTGGATCTACAACCATGTGTACTATACGGACACCCACAAGTGCACCATTGAGTTGACCAACTTCGATGGTAACATGGGCAAGGTGCTGATCAAGGATTCGCTTGATATACCGAGATCCATTGCACTTGATCCGATCGAGGGATGGATGTACTGGTCCGACTGGGGTGCTTCGCCACGTATCGAACGCGCTGGCATGGATGGATCCCATCGCACTACCATCATCAATTACGACGTCAAGTGGCCCAATGGCATCACCCTAGATATGGTGCGCAAGCGCATCTACTGGGTGGATGGCAAGTTGAACGTCATCTCCTCGGCGAACTACGATGGCTCAGACCGCAGGCAGATCTTGTACTCCACGGAGTATCTACGACATCCGTTTTCCATAACCACATTTGAGGATTACATCTACTGGACAGATTGGGACAAGCAAACAGTCTTCAAAGCCAACAAGTTTACTGGTGAAAATGTCGAACCTATTACCGCAATGCATATGGTGGGTACATGTTGTCTGTATAAATTACTGTGCGGATTCTAATGCTCCCTTGCAGCTCCAACACCCCATGGTCATCCACGTTTATCATCCCTATCGCCAGCCTGACGGCATCAATCACTGCCAATCGGTTAATGGTCACTGCTCGCATCTCTGCCTCCCAGCACCCCGTATCAATGAACGTAGCCCACGCATCTCCTGCGCTTGTCCCACAGGTCTTAAACTGATGTCCGATGGTCTCATGTGCGTCGAAGATCGTAAGTATCTCCTAGTCCTTTTTAACTACGATCCTACCTTATTGTTTTATGCATGCCTTTGATATTAACACTTTATATTTAACACTAACCTTTCCCTGCTATGTATGATGGTGCATGCAGCCCTTCAGAGAGTCGTTACCATGCCTCCGCGTGTCCACAGATTTAAGACCAAACCGAAACCCCATCAGCGTCTGCCGAGCTTTAATGATAAGCATATAATCACTTTAACCGAAGCCGATCAGGCAACCCAGATACGACCAAAGTTGCCACAGAAGCATGAATCCATTGGTAGGCCTGGCAACTCTATATTCTATGTTATTTGTGTCTCTCTTGTGAGTGTCTCTTAAATAATTGTTATGGAAGAGCTTGACAACTCTTCTGGGTTTCGTTTTCCTGTATATCATTGTTCACATTAATGTGTCTGACAACTCTATTTTATGTAATGCTTATCCTTTCATTGTTGTTTATATGTTTGGGTCTCTGTGTAAGTATGCAGGAAAGTTATAAACAAATATAAGCTAAAATCGAAAAGATAAATAATAAAAGGGTTTTCACCTTTTAAAAAGACTCAAAATGAAAATTTACATATTCCATTTATGCTTATGAAATTTATCATCTTCTCTGCCAGAATAGAACATAGCATATCTTAGATTAATCTGTCAGTTTAAAGTAAACTGTTTAACAGTCTGAGCTGGTCTGTCGCTCTGCTTAGTGAGTTCTTAAGCTACTCAGAATAAGCTTTATTTATGGATGCACATATGTAGCCATAATTAATTGGTAATAGTATTAACGTGTTAAGGTAAAGGCGAAAACATAAAGCTAACAAATTAATCATATGAGTATCATATAATTTCGGGCAATGCACTGAGCTGTCGACAGCTCAGTTCCGTACATCCTTCATAACATAAGGGGAGGAATGGGAGGTATGTTTCGGTCGAACCACTTCATTTGCCGCACTGCTATAATATTTGCTTTGTCATGGCTGACATTAATCATCATCACAAGGCAACCTCAGCTCCAACCATCTCTGACAGTTTCATAAACGCCATCATCAAGAGCCACTTGCATCAACACCCAACCGCAAGTAGGCAGCAAACGGGTGAACGTTGCAACTGATACCAAAGTAATATCAGAAGCAAACGAACCAGTTCACAGCCCAAACACCCAACCACTCGACAGCACGAGAATTCAAAACCAGCTGGCCACAAAGTATGAGGTTATAATGGCGCCGTGTTGACTGGTTGCTCAGTTTCTCGATTGCTTTGGGCCCTTTAAAGTAAAATTCAAGATAATGTTGATAGCTTTTGGTGTTTGACTTGATTTAGGCGACGAACCAGATCCGATTCAGCTTAAATTCCGAGTCTGAATCAGAACCAGAATCAGTATCCATTAAATGTGTCGCGTTAACGATGTCATTACGCATCCAACGCCATTTGAACTCCTGCTGTTCCATCACCACCAGCTCCACTTCAACTTCCATTCTCCATCCACAGCTACAGCGCCTAGCCTTCATCCACCATCTTCATCCCTAGATCTTCATCCCTCGGTGGCATAAAAGTTTAGCCATCAAAGGCGCGAGCGCGTTTAAGTGTTTATTTGCGCCTAAATGCGCACTTTGAACGATTTGATTGAAAATTCTTTTTTGGGTTGGGAGTAGCGAGAAAAAGGGGGTTAGGTCTTGGGATTGGAGGAGGCGCAAACATCCGAGTCCTTCCTAAATGGTATGTGGCCCAAGCATTGGATTTAGCTCGTACATTACACAATCTTTTTTGTGTTGCTCTAACATTTTTTTTTTTGTCTTCTTCTAATGTCACTTTGCGCTTTTATTGCTGGGTATTTTATGCCTCTCGCATTTTATCGGTTTGTCTTTTGTTTCGTTTCTGTTTTTCTGTGAGATTTACATGAATTTGACTTAATTCTAACCTTCCTGCATTCCAATTCACAGTTGGCGAACGGCGTCCAGTGAAGAACCAGACACGTATCGATCAAACCGCAGCGCCCAGCCCTCAACCAGACTCTGGTTTTATAGCACTCGTGGTGATTGCCAGTCTTAGTGGTTGTGCCGTGCTCCTATCGGTGGTAAGTTTGGATACATTGGATAAGTTTTATTTTACTTTTTTTTAATTTGCCTTATAGCTCCTGCTCATTGGCTACCGCTACTGCAGCAAGCGACGCATCAATTCCATGAACTTTGAGAATCCCATTTACCGTAAGACCACTACCGAGGATCACTTCAGTTTACGCAAAAATCTAACCGCACGCATCTACGAGCACACCAGTGTCCTGGATGAGGAGGTAACGGCGGAAAAATACTATAATTTAATAAAATTCTAAGCATCCTTTGGTTTCTTGCAGTACTCACCTGTCATAGGCATATCGTCGTATTAGAGCTTTGGGTTGAAATCTGAAAACAATGAATCGATTGATTGGCACTCTATAATTGAGAAGATACTGGAGAAAAACAAACCCGCAGCAGACACGCCTAAAGACTGAGCAACTCGTACTATGTGTAAATTATTTTAACATTAACTATTTTAACAGCGGGTCACTTTGTAGCGAATCCTTAAAGGATGCTGTACAAATAACGTCGCAGAGTTCTAACTTAATCTAAACTTAACTAAACTATTTAATAAAAACTCTCTATTGATAATTCACATAGTTCCAAACTGTATAAAGCTGTAAGTGTGCATTACCTAATTTTAAACAAATAATTATTATACTTATTATCCTAAATAATTAGAGAAAAAAGTTAAAACATTATTTCTGTTTAAACTTGAAATCGTTTATTATTATTATTATTATTACTATTATTATTATTATCAATATTAATATATTATACTATTGTTAAGTGTAAATATGTTTCTGTGTAAAGACAATTAAATAAATGCAGATATTATTGTGAGTAGTAAGAAAGTTGTTTAATTCATAAATAATTTCTAACTATTTTCAGATTTGATTTTTGAATTTCAACTCATTAAGAATATGCAATAAACGGTCACACATTAAATATGTTTTTTCCCCCGGGTAATTCCATCTTATTAATAAAAATATATATTGTTTGTTTATGAACGCAAATCAAGTTCTTTTCCAAAATTATGTTTTGGTATTATGGGTTAAGGGTTTTTCCTAGTCTAACATAGACTTACTATGAGTATAAAGAAACATTGAACTTATTAAAATTATAAAACTTTTGTATTGTATTTGTATCTCATTTGAATTCCAAAACTATCGAAGCTCTTCGCGTGTATAATTTAATTGCTTAAAGGGTGAGTAAAACGGTATCAAACTATATTTACTATATAAGAACATAATCGGATTAAAATAAATGGTTTTATATATATATCTCAGTAAGTATTACAGCACATGGTGTTCTTTTTTATCATATTTACGTACATATTCACGTATATATTTACGTATATATTTATGATATGTATACTCTAAGGAACTAAGAACTTATCCATGGTAAAACTTTAAAATGTTCCCAGACACCTTTTCACATTTGTATTTATATATGTGAATCAATGTTTTGCATTTGAGCAAAAAGACCCAAAGAAAATTAGAATAATTATACAATATGCTAATCCATAAAATTATCTAGTCAAGCTCAGTTTGTCTGGAAGCACACCTAGAAGACACCTTCAGTGTAGATTTTCTTGGTGTATGATAATTTTTTCATATATAGAGCTGGGTGAGTTTTGTGCTATTCTAGAACGGTCCAGGTACTCGTAAACTAATGTTGACAATTCTGTTGATAACCAATTGAAATAGTTATAAATGCATGTCATGTTCATGTTGACCTAGGCCAACCACAAATTTGTGACCAACAAATATTGATTCTATCGTAACTGTTAACTGTAACTGTTGCAAAAACCATTCTCTTATGTTAAGAGTTGTAACGATCTATCAATCTCTCGCACTGTTTAACAGTGGCTGTTAACGCACACTTTCGCTCTTTCGCTGTCTTTCTGTTGTTTACGTTCTCTCTTCAAATGTCAAATTTTTATTTGCGTGGCAGTCACTTCGTGCGGGATCGGCTGTACGAGCCTTCATTTCGCTTTGGCTGGTATTGGTCGATTAGTCGTGAATCGTTGTTCGTTCGGCACGGTCGTGTTGTTGTCACTGGGTATGCTATTGGATGCTACGCAGACGCTGATTCAAAAACCTAAAAAAGCTGAGCAGCAAACTAAGTAAAGCTTGGGCCGAAGAGAAGCAAAACTTATCTTTTAAAGAAACATCAGCGTTAGCTACAGCTGCAGCGGGCATACAAAATCAAGTGTTAATTGAAAATGTATGAATATATTTAGCCAAATTGCGTGTATTACGCATAATATGGTCACATAACTGTACGACATATCCGATATGCTCGCAGCACGTGTAGAGCCCGAGGCCGCTTGCATTTTATGCTTACTTTGCCAAAAAAATGTTTGCCAACATCACAAGTTTAAACTGTTTTATTCTATTTTTCTAAAAATATTTTTTCACACACTAAAATTAGAACTGCGTTCGACTACATTTTTTAACTCGACTGTAGACAAAAATCCATTGAGTAACATAAAAGTAGATAGATGCGCCACTCTGAATTTAATAATTTTGATAACTAAAAGTCAATAAACTATCTCTGAATCACCACAATGCGATCAATTCATTGCAAAAATGTTATTTGCTTCTTATAGGGCTTACCTTGTACGAGTAGGCAAAACCTACCCGATGAAGTTGACCGCCGTCGGCTTTTTTTTTAAAGTCGACGCCCTTACATTTTGAAGTCACTATGTTAATTTTATCACATACACTTTTATATACTCTGCATTTAATAAGTGCAAAAATTGGTAACAACAGAAATAATACATAGTGGTATTCAGTATAAATGCAAAACTCCAGGCAGATGCAATTTTAACAGCTTCCAACTTCCAGTCAAGATGATCTAAGCCAATTTTTAATAGAAATACCTTTAAATTTCTGTAAATAAAGAACTATAGGGTATCTTGTAGTCATCCATGCTCCACATGCGCATTTTTACCTGTTTTCTTTTTACACTTTTCTGCAACATCGCATGTTATTTTTTAATTTTTAGCGCTCTCTCTCTCTCTCTCTCTCTCTCTCTTTATCTGTTTCTTCATTTTGCTTAGCGTTAAGTTCAGACGATACATTTGCCGAATATTTCTTAGTTCTCTCTTTTATGATAATTTTTATGTTTTTTGGCAAGTGTTTTGGCAAATGTGGCATTTTTTCATATCGTATTTTTTTGGTACTTAAACAGCTGATGCTGACGTTGAAGTTGACATCCGGGCAGATTCGTGATATTTTTATTATTTAATAATGAATAATATATAAAAAAAACTATAGAAAAACTATAGATATAGAAATATATGTATGCAATATAGTTGTGTTTGTGACAAGTTTCACGCATAAAAGTGTTGAGAAGTGATCATCGAACTGTAAAAGTGAATTTCCCTTTCTTGCAGCGCAGCGTAAAAATTTTAAGTAAAATACCCGATTCAAATTGAAAGCTTACTCGTAAAATGGATGAACCCCTAGTAATCAATCAATCCTGCAATTCAAACACAAGCACAACTACAACTACAGCAGCAACAGTAACAGCAGCAACAACATCAACACCTGCAACAACAACCGATAAGGCAGATTCAACCAACAACAACAGCAGCAATCAAGAGACCCATTTGCCGAAAGTTAGCATTTTCTTCAGCAGCAGCTCCAACTATCAGAGCCGAGTCCAACAGCTTATTAGCTTTAGCTTCACATCTTCCTTTCATCTCATCTTTATAACGAGCATTTTGAGCATAAACAAACTTTGCAATGCCGCCGCCGTAAATGCCGCACAAGTGGCAGCGCCTGGATCCAGTATAAGAATGCCTAATTTGAGTGGTTCAGCACTGCTGGAGAAGATCATGAACACAACACTAGGACCACAATTGGATAGATTAAAAAGTTTTGCACCTGCCGCGGCCAATAGTTTAAGTTCGGGGAGTGGCAACTCGTTTGGCTATGGACTCTTCAACGGCAAATCCATCAACATGGACTTTAAATTCTTGAATGTCTCCGGCAAGATTAATACGCCATTGGATATATGTAAGTATTCATAAGCCCGACTACCGTGTAACTTCCCGTATTAATTTAGCATAGCTAAAAATAACCATAGACTGCATGAAATGAACTGTATTTCCATCATACGGGGGTTCCACTGGAATGTTGGGTATCCCGCAAATCACCAATTGCCGATTGAAATATTCCAACTGGACAACATTATTTGTCTGATAAGTTAGGTACTATACATTACATTTTGCTTACGGCATGCCGTAAGCCTGGCTTGCGTCGGCATCTGTTTGTTGTATGTCTGTGCGTTAAGTAACGGAACCACTCGCCACTATTTACTGTATACATACTAAGTATCGGATTTCTGTTGATCATGCCACCAAGCCAGCTCAGCTCCAACTCCGAATGATATTTATCAATATTTATACGTATCGTTCATCAAAGTAACAGGCGCTAAGTTTGTCCATTAATATCATCACCAGTTCCATTGAACAGGCGCTGAGTCTGCCCAATAACATTACCACCAATTCCATGGAAATACTGGCAAACATACGAGTGTTTTGATGAAGTTACAATTTGTAAGCCTTTTACTTTCCACAACCTCTCTTAATACTTCTTGTTTCTTTTTTACTCATTCTTTTCTGCCGGCCGGCATCAGCTCTAAAGAGCGAACAACTCAGAGGCTGTAAAGTATGCAGAGAGTAACAAGTATTTCGGTTTCTTTTTGTGCTGCTGTTGCAATTTACTTCTTATTTTTTTTGAGAGTTTCGTTGGATTTGTTGCCCTCCCTATCTCTCTCTCTCTCTCTCTCTCTCTCTCTCTTGTTAGTCACAGTGGAGGGAGTAAGCGGTAGAAACGTGTGCAACTCGCACCACGTGTAAAGAAAAAAATTAAGAGCAAATACAAAACACTTACATAGTGTATATGTTAGTAGGTATATACAATTGTCATTGCCTATATAAACCAGACATACGTAAGCAATTGAAAGAGTCTATAACTAAAACGAGATCAACTTTTGTTAACCTTAAAAATATTAAATATATAAGTTAAAGAAATCGTCAAAAGTAAAATGAGAATAGAACGCACAAAAATAATTATAAGAGTTGAAGAATTCTTCATGTATTTAAGAAAAAAAAGTTTCAAATGGTATTGACCTATCACGATTATAGTAAAAACATGAATTTGTAGATAACCGTTTAACCTAATGACCCCGATACTTGTGGTTAACAATGACTACTTCTCTTTCGTTTTCAGTCAATAGTTTATATTCACGATCAGTAAAACCTTCAACTTGTTTAAAGCGACAAAAAATACATATAATATAGCTTAAAGCGTAGCGAATTTCAGCTATGAAACGCAGAAAAACTGCAATAGCAATTAGCAAAAGCGCTAAAAGGTTAAGAGAAAATGGTTATAGTTCGACACTCGCTAAAGTTTTAAAAATACGTTATTAACAATCATTAGGCTAATGTACTAGAAATATTTCTTGGTTATTCCGTTATATCACCTCCATTAGGAAAATTTATCAATCGCTGTTAAATGTAAATAACAAAATGACAATTGAAATGCATTTGTGGTCTACCTTTGGCCTTTTGGTAAACTAAAATTTGAAATAAGCAGTTAAAAGCCAATTAGTATTTATTGTATGGTTAGGTCAGGTCAACTGTCAATTTGTGTGACAGGTAAAGGTCAAAATGTGAGCTCAATTATTGTCTGTTTATTTTTAACCGAATGAAAAGCAGGGAAAAACAATTGCGCTTTCTTCTATCTTTAGGCTTAAACTGGCCAAATTAAGTTCAGATGTTGACCAACTAATTGGCTAAATGAAATCTGCCAACTAATATTTTGGCAGCTTCCAAATAATGGACCGCAGTCGAAATCGAAGTTTGCGGCACGTTCGTGACAGCCTAATGAATGCCAGACTCTGCTTCAGATTCAGAACTTCAATAAATGTGCAGCAGGCAGAAGGCAACTGGAGGCAGACGGCTTGAGAACGCATTGATTTATTCGAAAATCGAAATTAAACAAGTTTTTGGCCGAAGCAGAACAGAGCCGAGCAGAGCGCATCATAAAAACTGTCGTAGAACCGGACGGGTCCAACTTGTTGACGTGGTCCAGACTTTTGTAATTAACTTAGCTAATTATGTTAAAAAATTTGCACGTGCTGTGGTCCCTGGTTCACGTCCGCTGCTTTAAGCGAGTCCGACGTTACTTTGGCGAATAGCATCGGTAGTCTTGCTGCCGTTTTGACTTAATTACAAAATCATTTTACCTTATGTATAATTATGAGCACATAAACTGGTTACAACCTAAAAACAACTTTCAGTGATGAAGCCAAATAAGTGCAACAACAACAACCACTTGCAATTGTTTTGAGTGTTTCGTTTAAGAGTATTACAGCCACATTCATTCATTCATTCAGACTCCAATTTAGACTCACCTATGTACTCGTGTATCTCTTAACACGTATGTGGCATATTGTGCAATTTCATAACTGAAAACAATGCAAAACAATAAAGCATCTAAAAAAAAACAATCATCCGTATTTGTGTTTTGACAACAAGGTTTTCCTCTCAGATATTTGTGATATATGACTTAATACCACTAATAGCTATATGGCTAAAGGCCACGTACAATTACAGTACAAAGTTATTCACAGTTGGGTCAAAGTTTCTCTAGATTTAAAACTGTGAAGCTAAATACTTAAGTCGCTTGTACCTTGGTCAAACTCAGTGTGAAAAATATTTGCATGTGGTGAAAACTTTACTTTGTCCCAAAAACTGTTTCAATATGTTATAATAAAATAATGCAAATGTTTGACTTCCAAATGATAGATAGAAAAGATGCAGTCTGAATAGCTTTACCTCTATTATCTGCCCTCAAACTAAAGTGTTATCTGTTTTATATATCATTATCAAAGTATAAATAAATATTGCATTGTACATTGTAATCTAATCCATATCAACTCTATCCATATGGGGGATACCCTTCATAATCTCGACATGAATAATTAGAACGGAATGAATCGAAAACCTGAAACATTTTTTCAGCTATTATGTTAATAACGACTTCTCTGTAGTCAATTTAAATACATTTTACATAGAAATTTGGGTTTTTGACTCTTAATTAGGCGGTTAATTTTGACCTCATTGTCTGTTACATATTACGCATACGCCGCATTTGTCGTATTTTCTAAACAACAGTGGCGTGATTTTGATTTGGCAAATGTATTAAACATGCGCATGACGTTGCTAAATTGCTTATATGCCAAAAAACAACAATACAAATATAGCTTTACACATATAAATACAGATATACATACATATCATACACGCCGTAAGTTCATTCGTAGGCAGAGAAAGTGCTAGTATTCATTTAGAATTCGAAATTTGCTTCAGAGATATGACGTGGTATTTGTTTACGATAAATTTTAATGATCTTAATGTTAATGATTCATTCTTGATCGATCACCATAACAGGCATTCACATGTGAGCAACTGTATATTTTTGTACTTCCGAAGCTTGTATGACGACAACGATCAGGCCACATCATTTTTTTCACTTCACATAAAAAACGATTTAAAAGCGGCACTGTATCGGGAGAGACCCATTTTAAGAGCAGTTTGAATTTTAAAACTCGTCTGTTATATACTATATACACGTCAAGCTCTCTTTTTCTCTTAAGTAATTTATCGCGCCATATAATTACCCACAAATTGTCAGTAATTACAGCATAGTAAAGTCACAATCCATGACTGTGCCCAGTGAAATATCTGAATATTCACACGACTATATATCGCAATGTACTCGTAGAAGGCAAAAAAGAGGTTCAAGTTAACATTTTTTATCATAATTGCATAGATTTTTTTTTATCAGATTACGAATTATCACAAAAGTACACACAAAATTAGCTAATAAACTGATAACATGTTGAACAAACAACAAAATTCATAAAATATACATTAGACAAAATGCTATACAAGTTCAAGAAACGAATTCTAAACTTGACGAGCACGTAACGTATACAGTAAATTTCATATATTTAAATTTGATTTGAGAATCTCTGATATCGATGCATTTATACAGGCTTTATAGCTAATTAACAGAATTGAATATATCACTGTGTCCCTACTATATACACCGCCAAAAATTTAATTCGAATAGATTCAGGAATATATATCTACACAAGCTGCAATGATATTATAAACAATTCTTACTTGTTGTAATCGAGTGTACCCGACAACGAACAATCCTTAACTTATTTACCCACATATAGTTATGAAACTAATGTTATGATTATTGGTAGATAGTTGATGCGAAACGAAATGCAATAATTGTATTGTGATGAGTAGCACAGAAGATGATTGGTTCACTGTGACCCACTTATCCAGAGCTAAGCACACGCCCACAAACGATTTGCGAATTAAATTAATTGGAAGAGGTGCAAATACTAGATAACAACTATTCACGAAAGCCATTTTGTAGAATCGTCAGAATATCATTTGGCAGTCAAAGCTGTGATTAGGGGCCGGACTGTCAAATAATAACACTCCCACACTCTGTTGTTGTCGTTTAATTAGATTTTATTATTATAATTTTATGTAGGCTTTCAACTATATTCTATTTTATTGTACTCTATTATCTCTTGTTATTTTTTAGTTATTGAGTTTGTTTGCCTTTATAGATAGGAACTGGCTTAATAACAGGTAATGTGAAGTAGCTGAGTCAACTATTTTTCATTGACTGCGGCTAGACATGAAAGCGAGAAGCTTTAACAATTAAAAATAAATAAAAATCAAAAAAAAATTGTTAACTTTTTTTATGAAAGAACCGCTAAAATAAATGATTTTATTTTATTTTTCAAATAATGATATTTGTTTTATATATCTGTATGTAAGAAATGGAGTAACATATTACATATAATGTTATGTGTTACCACCTCCATTGCCTGTGACTCTTAGTTTCACAAATCGTTCCACAAGTTAGTCACCTTGGCCTTCGGAGTCGGAACAGAACACATGATACAGGGCAAGGTACAAAATGGCTAGGCCAGAATTTATTATACAGAGCGATAAAATAATCTTTTAGGCATTTTTTACGAAATTTCATGTTAACTCATAATATTAAGTTTGTTATTTAAACAAATTAAAAGAGATAAATGGGTAACTCAGTTTCCGATCCTTAGCATGACTAAGCACTTTTCTGAACTTGACTAATCAAAACTAATGCGAATTCTAAATGTTTTATAACACCTTGATGAGGCAACTACGCTATCTCAACCACATGTTACTGATAATATTAGCTATCTAATTAGCACTGATATTCCACATAAATCATACTTGGAACTTACGTTTTTATCACGAATACTATTGCAATTTCAAGTATACTTGACTAGTTGATACCCTGCAACCAGCTATGAAGTACCTGAACACACAAATACTTATACACAAAATTCAGACGATGACTGCCCTTAATTTGTTTTTAGAATTCCGTATCTATCTGTTACATATGCTTGCAAGACTTTAATATACCCTTTATTGTTGGTTCCAGAGTAAAAAATGATAAACAAAACAATTCAGGGTTGAAAGCAGCTTATCATATTTATTTATGTCCAACTGCTGATTGGTACAAAGTTTCAATTTTTATCGATATTATGAGTAATAGATGCACATAATTGATTAAATTCACCCAATAATTATTACAATAAAAGAATCTTTAAAATCTGAACATACAATATATTTAGCATTTATATTATTTTTGATCTTTGATTGACTTCTGTACTGATTTCTGTTTATTACTTTGCCCTTTCTGCGCTAACCAAGCGAGTTATTGGCCAGACCTGCTGCTGCTGGTATGCCACGCCCCGTTGACCCCAGAACTCAACCCCCACAAGCCCCCTGACTTTATTAAATAAATGGTGCGAATTTCTATGAGAATTGTGTTGTAGTTGGCCCATTTGCCATTTACCATCTGAGATCTGAGCCTGGAGGCCTGGAGGCCTGTGATTGATTTCTGGTCTTTGGGGAGGCAAAGCTAGCAACACGCATTTAATTGGCCACCGCCGGCGCCTGATGCTGATCAGAAATTCTGTCAATCAAATTGGCGGCTATTGGTCGCCTTCCTCCTGCTCTTTCTCTACTTCATCTGTACTTTTTATTTGCGGTTCTGTAAGTAAAGTTAAATTATTGCCCAAGTAATTTAATTTATTCAACTGAATGAAGGGTCGCAAATGAAGGGCGATGTAGGGGAAATAGGAGGCGGAGGCATCTCATGTTATCCAATGAATCGATAAATGAAAGCTTGTCTGATTTCAAGGCCATCAAATTGGCACTTATTCGTAAATGGAATTCCATTCCTACGTGTTTGTCCATCAATCTTAATTAATACAAACTTCTGTTTAATTTGAGCAATTTTATCTTGAATAGGCATAGTTCGAATTTAACAATTGCCAGTAGTTAAGGATGTTTTCAATTACAGCAATTACTATTAATAAACGATATAATGCATTTATTTCTGATTTATTTCATTACCTGTAGGTAACTAAGGGTCAGAGTTAATCGAGCAGTTGATTTTATCTATACACGTTTGGTTTCAATCCCTGGCCACGAAAATTGGCAAATTAATAATTGCTACTTAAGCTATATATACAAAGATTAATATTACTAATTGTAAGTATTTCTGAACTAGAACTCTTACTATGAAAACGTACAATAAAATTTTATCTATCGGCTGAAACCAAAATTTCAATGCATTTGCAGTTCTTTAGTTCGATTTAATTTAAGAGAGATTTTAATTGAATTGAAAAATGGTTATATCATATTATGAATCTCATTATGTGTTGTAAACAAAATAAAATTGATTATTTCAAAAACGTTTGTTTGGTTTCACAATTAGCTGTTTTTCCTATAAGTACACGAATGTCTAATTCATTCAATCGAATTAAATATATTTTGACACCTGCTTGAGTCGAAGAAACTTAATCTTAAATCTAGACTATTTTGTATAATGTGACTTACCAATGAGTCTTTGGCAGCTAGACAAAAATATGTTAATGTAGAGAAAGGACTTAGAGGTAGATCCCAACATGAAAAAGAACGCTCCAAGGAGTGGATCTTAAAAAGCAGCAAGTTCTATGGAGACTGATGTGTAGTAGTCGTGATGATGCAGGCGGGTAGTACTTGAATATTGCTTGAACTTTTTGGATGATAAGAAGATTTCAATAAAATATTTATAAGAAAGTCATTTAGATATACTAAAGCAGCTATAATAATAACGTTAAATAGCTATGGTTAGGATTTGTATAGTTAATCCATTTGAATTTCCGCATATTTTTATATACAATGCAGTAGCCTACTACTCTTCCATTCCGTCTAAATTGCACATATTTGTATGCCCTTTGATACGCCTAAGAATGTAGGTTAAAACAATTTACTAAGTCGTAAACATCTTTTCATTGCCTATTGTGTACCACGTGACACGAATATTTAACTTTAATACGCCAACAGTGCAAAATTCAATTAGGCATCTAAACTAGTCACTTAAAATGGAAATTGCGTTGCATTTGTAGGGGGATTTGTATAGTCGTGGCAAGTGGCATCAATTGATGCAACAAATGCATGCAACGGGCACAACAAATCCAATGTGTCCACTAACAGATAAATTGCATAATAAAACCAATAAAAATAACTTCATAAAAAATTAAAGCAAATTTATTCTTTGACACAAAAAATGAAATGAAAAACGATTTTTCGCTTTTGCGTCTTTTAAATAATTTAGAAATTCACAACGTGGTTTTATACATAACAAATTGTAAAAGGAATATTAAATGTATATATACACTCGTACATTGATATGAACTATATTTTTCCATATGGACATTTATTTATGTAATTAAATTCATAACGCATGTCCATATCCACGTCAGAGTTGCTTTTACAGGAAAAGTTACTTAAAATGTAGCTCTGCTTTTATTTTAATTTAATGTTTCAATTTTCATATAATTGATATGCAATAACGTTATACAGTACATTCGCAATATGTATTATGATATACGAGTATATGTTTCTAGCAAATAAAAATGGAATGACAAAGAGTTCAAACATATTAACTCGTTTTGCATACGAAAAATTTCCCACGATTATAAAGTGCCTGCATGAGTGTGTACGAGTATGTGTGTGTGTGTGTGTGTGTGTGTGATTGACGAGGGCAATACTTGTCATGTCTGCAATTGTAATTAAATGTCTATGTGTGTGTGCGTGTGTGTGTATGATGAACTCGTGCGTATCCTTAGTGCCGTCTAAGCAATTGCCAATTTGTGTTAAATGCGCGCAATTAAACGTCAAATGGCACATGGATTTCTCTCGTTTCTCGTGAGTTGACACAATTTGAGTCTAATCACGGCATATTAGCAGAACTTTAAGCTCACAAATCCATATGCGTGCACACATACATGTGTAACTGGCTAATTGAGAAGTCGTATCACACACCCAAGCCCCCAAACTTAAGCGTACCTTATAAGGCTTACAAAATCCGCTCAATCGAAAGCCATTTTGTTACTAAGCGGAAATACGACTGTCGCCATTTTGTTATACAAGTGAGTTTGTCACTAAGCCTCAAGCAAATGCCATAAACGATTGATGGGTCCCTCTGGTAAAGCTCGACAATACACACACACACACACACACACACATACACTTATACACAGCCCCAAAGTATTTTATGTATTTTCGCTTATTAATTTCAAAAATTTTGCCCCTTTTGTTTATAGAGGCGACATTGCCGCATATTTTGTTTGCGGTTTACCCTTTCACACAAACATACACATACCCACACACTCACATAGACTTTATTATTTACAAGTTTTTGTTTATTGTCAGTTTTACCATGGCCTTAAAATGGGCTTAAAGGTTGTCAACGCCGCGCTTACAACGACCTTCACCCCTTGCGTTACGCGTTACGAGTACCTGCCCCATGCCCCATGTCCCATGTCCCATGCCCCATTGTATGGCGGCTGCTCAGTTTTGTTAACGACCCAAACTTTTCAACTTAAATGTTAGTTATGAAATTTTATTAGGCCTGTTTGTTGTTTAATTATTGTCTTGGGCTCTGCGCACACACAATCTCACCACAAAATATCAACTTAATTAATTAATATGCATTTGATTTTTGTTTATCCATATAGCAAAAACTTTGCCACATTACTGCGAGGAGAAGCAGTTTCGCTGTGTAATCAGCGGTGAATGCCTGCCCATACGGTATGTCTGTGATGGTGACGTAGACTGCAAGGATCACAGTGATGAGCAGATAGAGCAATGCAGGTTTAAAGGTGAGTGTAAAATATATCTCTAGCAACAAACTTTTAACTGATATGTTGATTTTTCAATTTTGTGAAAGTTTTCACCTCGATGTTCGGGTTGGTTCCTTTGAGGTTTTGTGCCTAATGCCACTACAGCTGTTAAAGACCTGGTGCAAAGCTTTTATCGTTTTTGTCTCTCTTTTAACACATAAGAATGCTACAGACTAGAAGTTACCCTATAGCTAGGTCAAAACTATCCCAACGTCTTCATTAGAACAGCTGACGTGACGAATACCCTGATATTTGATACAATATATATTTCTAAGGAATTCATACTACACTTAACAATGCCTATTATACCCTCTTTAAAAACTTTCTTAATAGGTATCAAATTTGTTGAATTTCTACCTAAATTCTCTTGCAGTTGTTTCTAGTGCCTTTGAATGAAAGTTTTGTCGGTGCCATTTTTTATGTTGAGCTTGTATTCGATGCTGACGCCTTGCCGAAGTCAAGGAGTACTGAATTTGGTGTACGACGGTTGTTCCTAGTTTTGGGCTACGGATTTGGGTTGAATGAATGGTCAGGGCAGCCGTGTTGTGCACATTGTTACGTGCACTCCACTCCACTCCACTCCACTCTAATCTGTTGTCAGTCATTTGTAGTTTTTCAATTTAGAAAATGTCACAGAACTAACCATTTACTTAGCTCTGTATTGGTATGTGTCTGCATCTGTGTATGTATGTGTGTGTTTGTGTTTGCTTTTGTATTGGTTTTGGTGTTTTGCTATTTGTGTAGCTTCGCTGTTGAGTAAGTAACAACTGGCTGTTTATTTAGTGTCATGTTTGGAGGCCCTCTGGAAAACAACAATACTGCCCTGACGAATTTATTTTCATTTAATTTTTATTCAATTTTATGTGTGTGCGTGTTACTGTGTTTGCGAGAGAAAATTTGAGTGTGTTTTATTAGCCCTTGCATTTAATTTTAGTTTGTTGCTTTACACAGAAACGAAAGAGCCGACGGCTTATTCGAGCTTCGTTAAATTCATTTGGCAACAGTTTGAAATTTGTGTTGCCTACTTTTAGGGCGACAACTACAAGAGGCCACCGTACAGTGCGAGTCGTAAATATTGAGCAGACTGTTGTAAAATTGTACTATCTAAATGTTGCTTGTAATAATTGTAAACATTTGTTTGAAACAGTCAAAATAAAATATTAATTTCTTCTATTTCTAATACTCATATGGCTTAAACTGTTTTGCTAAGTGCAAGCAACTAAGCCGTTAGTGTGCAATTAGACATAAACAGCCTTGAGCCGACTGCAGAGCAATGAAAGAGCTTAGTAAATGGGTGGGCAACAACTAGCAGCTAACAACCAACAGAATTTACAACAGTTAAGCATAAGTTGAGTCTTATTTAGCAAGTGCTTAAAGCAAGTCAAGTGCAATCAAAGTAATCCATTGCATCATGCTCAAAGTGCACACACTTTAAAGAGCTTTGAAACTTACGTAGATTAAAGCAACTGGCAACGAGCTCAACTTGTTTAGCTCTAACTCAAGTTAATTCCAGAACGAGTACGAGAATCTGCTCTTGCTTTGAGTAGTTTCTGGAACTTAGGTAAAGTCTACATAAAAAATTCTTATGTCTAGTTTAATTCTAATCTATAGTTAATTCAGGTGGATCTTTGGTAACTCGTGTGATTATTCTATCCACTTAGCAAAACGAAAAGTAAACAATTTTTAAAGATAAGCTCAGATGAACTAGTCAACAGAAAAGTCTAACTGCTTATTAAATCTCCTAATTAAATTAAGGTTCAATAAATGCATTCCGGGATGCAAAATCTAATCACAAATTGATTAAAAGCAAAGGAAGTCGTGAGGTCAAGTTCCATATACTAGACTCGTACTGCTGATGCAGCGATTCATTTGAAAAAAATAATAATTCCCCCATATACAACAAGTAGTCTCAATTTGAATATTATCTCGCAGTTTTGAATTGCGACTTAAAATCTTAGAATAAAAAACTTATGACTAAAACTGAATTATGAAGAATTACACTACGACGCAAACATGTAATAGAGGCTCAAACTTGACCCATTTTAACCACAAAATGCTGATAGATATTACGAATTATACAGAATATCTGAACCAGATTCCCCGCCCCGGACTTGTGGGTCAATTGTCTGGCTGCGTTATCAGCGTGACTTATCAATGGATTTAATGCGCCTCAAGCACGATTAGCTATGCGTGGAATAAAAAAAAAAAACCAATACTTTTATTATTATAGCTATATTAATCTGTTTCTGAGATGTTGGGGATCGAATGGGTGAATAAATAAGTTGTTTGTTGCCTGTTTTTTATTTTTATTTTATTTGCTGTTGACAAATTGTTTTTTGTAGCCGATAAGCAAGCAGCAAGAGTGATTTACTTATTTTTCGAGCTGTTGGGAAATTTTTGATTCAACGTGGAACTTGTTGTTGCCCCCGTTTTTTTCACACATATCCATCGGCAGATAAGCTATGATACGAGCATTTGAGTTGTTTGTGTCTAAGAGAACACTCACTCAATCACGCACTCACTCAGCCAATTATTCACTCACTCAATGAAGTTGCTGAGTGCATACCCTTATCTGTTTTGAGCGCAAGCTCGGAATGTGCTCATTGTGCTGCTTTCGGATGCTGCTGCCGTCTGTTTTATACTTTTAAGACACGCGGCGGCACACTCAAAACTCAGTTAGCATCGAAATTTTAATTTAAACGGACGTGTGTGTGTGTGTGTGCAACAGGACGAAAACAAACAGGAGCACAGCCCGAGGCGGCAAACACTCCGAGTGTCTGAACACGAAAAGACGAACGCTATAAAAATTCAACAGCCTTGCTGAAAGTAAGCATAAAAACAAGTGTGACAAAAAAAAAAATTAAATAAATATAAACAAAAATATTCAAAAAAAAATTAAAAAAATAATAATAATAATAATAAAATTATAAATTAATGTTAAAAAAAAACTGAAATGTAATGACAAAAGTGTCTACAAATTTTTGTTGTGTGTGTTTTTGTTCCATTTTCTGTTTATGTGCCTGGCGACGCATTGGCGCCAACTTTAACTAAAACTCCACAAGGCAGGCTACTTCTACAAGCGGAAGCTTTCCAACCGCCTTGCTTTTCCGTTTTCTTTTGGGCTTACCCCCTCCAATTGTTTTTCACGCTTCTGCGCGCCACTGTGCCTGTTTTTATTTTTTTTCCATTGTATTTTTGCGTCTCTCTTAGAGGCTGCTCTTAGAATTTGATGTTATAAAATTTTCATTTGATTTGATTTGCCCCACAGCATGCATTTTGGTCTTTTGTTTTGCATTTTGTGGTATCGCATTACATGAACTTGACACAAATGGCCGTTGCCCTCAAGTGTCTGTCATTGACATTTGTTAGGAGTCAAGAAGCGTTTTAAGTTTCTATATATTATTCGAGGCCTATAATATTGAGGCTCTTAGTATCCAAATCCATAAAGCGTTATAACGACTATAATTAAGATTTAAAAATTGTATAACGCCTTTTAGCTCCACAACCAATGTCTCTGAGCGTGTGTAAATTGGTTTAAAACAATTGAAATTAAAAGTAAGCACTCTTTCCATTTTAATATGCAGATTATGTACTTTGCATTAATAACTATGAAAACTTCCTGGAAAAACAAACATGAAAAACGAATTCAAAGCGTGGAATACTTCAACGCTTCATTAAAACGTTTAATTTATGCACACACACAAAAATGAATTGCAGACATAAAAAAGTGTAATAATTGAGATTATAATACATATATTATATGAAAAAAAGTTTCAGATGATTGCAGCTAAAGCTGAAAAGTATTATAAATACAGTAGAAACAATGAACCATAAAAACTAAATAATTCCTATATTCTTTTTTTTTGGATAGGCAAATCAAAAGCTAAATTTATAATTAGTGTCGTTATCATGGCAATAAAATAAATAGAAAAACATAGGTCCAAAGTCATACTATGCCCACAATAATCAGTTTGTTATTTTTTTTAACAAACTTAAAGCCTTAAAGGCTTAACAAGCTGAAAATAAATACAAAAACACATATAAAAAAACTGTTGCCTACATTTTAGCTGCACTTTTCAGCCTCTTTTTGGTAGCAACATAATTAAAAATAATGTCAGAAAATAACCACAACAAACACAACAATCTAATTTGATAATACAAATACGCTTTAAGTTCTTATTATAATATAATAATAATAATAATGTAATATACTTATATATAATTTAACGTTAGCCTGCACGAAATTTGCAGGCAAGTCTTCAACATGGGACTAATACGCAGCTTCCTGCTTTGCCAGCTGCTGCTCATCAGCGGATTATTACACCACGTACATCCACAATATCTACAACATCTACATCGAGTGCTCAGGCCATATGCAGCAAAAAATGATACGGGTATGAGAATATAATTCTATAGCTCAAGCAACGATAATCATATAATGAACACCTTCCATACGTTGGGGGGAAGTGGCTGCAAAAGCCCTGTTATTTTTGCGTTAAAAATAAACATAAGTACATACAAAGTTTAATGTTAGTTTAAAGTTTGTTTGAATTACATGTGAAATAACATACGCAGTTGAAGTAGTAAAGTTTCAGTTTATTTAAGGATAATTAACACTATGCCGTGCAGTCTTATTTCAGAATTTTCATTTGGAGTAGGGTTCTCCAAAAGATACTTTTGATCACATGTTTCTCATTTCGTTCGCAACAAGCTTCAATGGGTTCTGGGTCCAAATTATCGTCTGCTGTTGACGCCTCTGGCTGTGTGTATGTGTTCTCAGGTAGTTTTGAGTTATACGAATATGATATTTTTGTGTGTCTATAAAGTACAACTCGAAACTTTGTTGCTCCTTTTCGCATTCATCTTGAAGTATATTAAAGCTATTAAGATTAGAATCGAATTCCAAGCTCATTTCAAGCACAAGCAAAGTAAGTAATGCTCGTATTGGTTAAAAGGCACAAAGCATCACATGAACTGCCTTGAGTATAGTTCGATTTACTGTTATTGTCTGCTCAATGTTGTTATTTTGGCTTTTATCTTTTATGACTGGGCGTGGCAACAGCATCAGCATCAGCAACAGCAACAAAAAACAAAAACCAACGAACGAAAATAATGTCAACTGCCATTGGAAAAGTCTGTGTATAAATAAATAACTTATAGACAACTAAACGGGGGCGGCCATTAGAAGCAGCGTACAGTAAGCAGTAGCCGTAAATTTCAAGCTGTGTGTTAAGTGGCTGGCAGCACATTGCGCATACGACTCGTGAGCAGAGTCAAAAGACAGGGCGAATGTCTAAAGGCGTCACAAAACGCTGCTCGACTTTTAAGCAGCTATAAGTAGCCAATATATATATATACTATATATATATATTATCCATTTATAATATATATACATATAGTATATACATATGTAACGTAATGCGCGTTCAATATCGACCACATAAATATTCATGCAGCACATTTGAAAAAGAAAACAGAAGAAAAAATAGCGTAGAAACGAACAGACAGCTGATAAGCCTCGCAGTATTCAGGACTGGGAGCGAGCTTGTAATGTGAGAAGAAATTCTAAAAATTCATGTTTGTAGTACTCTACACTCGTATGTCTTAGTCTGTGCGTTGACTGCAAACCTTTAGATAAATTCAGTCACATATCCTTGCAATGCTTTCCCACCAATGCCTTATAAGCCATAAATTATGCATGGCTCACTTTTAAGCAGCTTCAGCTTCAGCTCCAGCTCCAGCCTCTGCCTCACATTTGCAGTCTTACAGCCTTAGCAGCGGCCATCGAATTTTGTCCTTAAAGTTGAATGTCAGCAAAAATGGGACATTTTCAGATATATTTTCCTTGAATTCCCTTCATTCTCTTAACTTGCGATTAGATAAATGTCTCATATTCCCATATCTCCTTATATACTTAAATGTCATGAAATTTTTACGTTAGCAATGAATAATTTTTATAATTTAAAGCGTTGCAGGCGACGTTTCCTACTTATGAATATTAATAGTTAAATTTTACTTAAATTTAAAATGAAAATACTACATCTAACTTCTTCTGACAATCCTGGTTCCATGTCCTTTAAGAAAAAAGAGACAGAGCACCACCCACAATGCGATACTGTACGCCACAGCAGGACATAGACTTTATTGGCCACAATCTGACAGCATTTTGGACTTAGAAGCTTTTCAATTTGACTGCTTTCCTTCCAGCCGAGCCACAAGCCTGTCAGGTTAACCTAGTTTCCAGCTAATATGTAAGAAATACTTTTATAGTTTATCTGTGTGCCAGAATTACGTAGGCCCATTATTTATTTATTAGACCCATGAAACTGCAGCTACCTTCAAACATATAGAATGTTGGGATTGTCTAAGAAGTATCCGGTCCATCTAATATTCTACAAGTAGCTTTTAATAGATTACTGATAGAAGTCGGAGTCCTGATAGATGTGGTAAAAAACAGATATTTTTTGAAGCTAAGGCAGAGCATTTCTATGAGGAATTGGGTGATTTTTGCTAGCAACCAATGGCTATTCGGAAAGCCATCGTATTTTGTAATGAAATTAAAATAAAGGCTATTTTGGGTTCTCCCGCATCCGGGAAATGATTCTGGGTATCAACAATTTTGCACCACTCGATCCCAGGTTTATTCCAAATATAAATTGCCAAGCATTTAATTTGGACATTTGGCGGACTTGTGCTGCCAATGCCTGACCATTTGTTCTGACCATTCAACCTGATGACCCTTCACCAGACCAGCATATGTTAAAAGTTTGTCTCATTAAAGGCCTGACTCGAAGCACAAGCCATGGAGTAGAGTGGAGAGCTCAGAGCTCTTTAAATGATTTATGATGACGCCGCCGCGTATGGAGTCCCTAAACCAGAAAATACCCCAAAAATTTATCTCAATTTTTTTGGTTTTTTTGTTTTTTGTGTATTGAAATACTTGAAGGAAAAGACAAAACACAGCGCAAAACTCCAATAAAGTGAAAAAGGTGCCATAAACAACAAGCGGGCGGGCCCTTTTTATTATGTACGAGTACGAGTACCGGATGAGAGGGGTGATGGGTGGGCTTGGTGGGTGCGGGGACAGCACGCTGTGTGGAAGATACTTACCTATAAAGCATAAAAATAAGACAGCAAAAAAAACACAATTGTAAACAATGAAAAGGAAAATCTTTGTAAGTGTGGCACAAATTTTTCATTTATTTATTGAGACGGGAGACGAAAGGCGAAGGCGAAGGCGAGTCGAAAGCAAAAGTGAATAAAGTGCGAAGAGGATAAAGTGAAATTTGTGCACGTTTGCTTCCTTTTCCGCTTTTTAAATAAAAACGGACAATTCAATTTATGTTTGCCGTTTCCCCAGCAACAAGAACAATAACAACAACGACAACGACAACAATAAATACCAAACAGCAGACAAACTTCATTAGATGACCGCTACGTAGGAGGTACAAAGCTGACTGAATTCAATGGATCAACATTCCTTATATTACTTTTTCTGAGAAAAAACAAACCATCAAAAGAAGCAGATATTATAAATCTCTACTATATCTAGATATAGTTATAATTTCTTACTAAATACTAGAAGTTCTGAATACTCTAGTCAACATGGAAGTAAAAAGCTGTTTAATCTGACATTACTCCCACTTTGGCTTTTAAATGTTACATATACATTGCATATATAGTTGTTGACATACATATATATAAGCTTGTAAAGCCGATTACATATATCCCTGAAGCCATTTCCACCTGTTCATGTGTCACCAATGTCGCTCCCAAAGCTTCTAAGAGCTAAGAGCACAGAGACACTTGGTTACAAAGCGCAGCTCAAGTTTGTTAGAAACTTTGTTATTTTTTTGTGCAAATCGATGAAAACGTTTAATAGTTGGATATAGCATTTCGGTAGATATATATCTAAACATAATATTTATTTAAGTCAAAAACTTTATAACGATCGAATAATAAACATAGAAGTTTCAACAAGATTACAAACTGAGGTGGAGCCTTTCGGGCTCTGTTTGTGTCTTTGAACTTAACTAAACTGCTTCAAATGCAAGCAGTGCACAGCTAGAAGTTGGTGTTCGCATCTGTGTGTGAGTGTAAGATTAGTTTCTAAGGACACTTAAGACATGAGGAGAGGGTATCGCGTTCTTTTCTTACCTGTTTCTGTACGTTATTTCTTAGGCACAATTGTTGTCAGCTTAAAAAAGAATACTCGGCGCAGTTGTTACAAAAGGGAGATGAAAAAATGACAATGGAAGATGTAAAATGGAAAATAGAAAGTAGAAAATGGCAAATATCAGGGAAACTTTTAATGCGCTAAATCGATGGATGACCGCAGAAAGTTTTCCTGCCTGTGGACAGTTGAGCAACCAGATAACTTTTTACTTTAAGCTCTGCTGTAAATGAGCCTTGGGAGATTCAACAAAAAGAGACATGAATAGAGGTAGAAAAAAGATGGGAAGAATAAAAGAAAGAGAGTGAGCGAGATAGAACGATTGTATAAGAAAGAGGTGGCAGCCAAGTTGCATTGTAATAAACTTTTCCAAGGCTTGCGCCATATGTGGAACTTTTTGTGTTTTACCTTTTTATTTGGCTTTTGTGTCTGGTGACTTTGTCACCTGCTCAGCGACAATGCCGACAACTTTGCCGTTTCAACCTTGAGCCAGGTGCCTCGGCAGCACTAACCGATAACCTGCCGAGCAATGCACTTAAACTCCGCTTGCGAATAATATCAAAATGATAAGCGACCCGTGAAGCCATCCCTAAGCCAAGTGCTAAGTGCAATTCATTATCATATAAAAGGTGCCAGCCAAATGTCAGCGTGGAGCGCACCAAATGAATTGCATTAAATTCATGAGGTTGCACGGTGTATGTTGTTATTGTTGGTCTTTCTGTTGATGTTGGTGTTGGTGTTGCAGGTTCGCCTGTCTAAAAATTAAACGATTCCTGCCCACACACTCAACAGAGGCAATCCACAGACCTTTAAGTGCTACATATACCGCGCTGTTGTTAACGTCGCGACGCGTCAGACTGTAAATAATGAAGTTTGCACCTGGGCGCCACACATAGTGGCAGTGATTTGCTTTTGGGCGTGGCGACAGCGACTTGGGACTTGGGACTAGAGTATGTGGCATGTGGCATGTGGCATACTCTAAGCTACAGCTACAGCTACGAGTACTAGTACATGCCGCAGCATAAGACTGACACATAATAAATATGCGTAGCAAAATTGTGGCAACAAGCAACAAGAATAAATTTCATGTGTCTTCTACTCGTTCAAAAAAGAAAGAAATAAAAAGAAATGAAAAGAAATGCCAGAAATGTAAACAGACAGAAAGAGACAGAGACAGCCTCTGTTTGTTTATGCATTGAATGATACCACAAATGTCATTTTGTTATATGTTTGCACGCGCATGCGACACTTAGAGGCCTCAGCTGTCAGCCTATTAAGTCATAAATAAATAATTATGCATATGTGTAAAAAGAAAACAACAAACAAACATGAAACATGAAACAACAATCTCTGTATTGAGCGACGATGACGCCAAACAAAATTTTATGGTCAGCAGACAGTGGGAGTAAGGGAAAGGGAGGGGTTGACGTGGTGTGAGTGAGATGGTTGACCGAGGTCGACATCAAACACCGTTAATCTGAAATATCATATTTCATCGAGCAGCCCAATGTGTACACTATGCAACAAATTTCAAATTCAATTCAATTCAAATTCCTTGATCAGAAAGGCTCAACTAATTTTACTTCAGGCCGACGCAGCTCCTGCCTACCCCTGCTCAGTACTATGGTGTTGTCTCACTGAAGTATCTACTGCTTTATAGTAATAGCATTCAATCATTTGCTATATATAATTGAACATAGAATGACATTAATTTTATCCTGATCACAAAATCTATTGATAAAATTCTTAGTATTATTTTAATGAATATCTGAAGAGGAATCTAAATGGAATCTTAAATTTGTTGCGTATTTTAAGACATTTTCCTAGAAATCTGTTATTTATTTAAGGAATTATTTTAAGCTGGTTATCAGGCTGAGAGTAAGACGCTTTTAAGTCAATACCCCTGTTGCATAGTGTAATAAAAGTTTTACACCAGCGACTTGATTATGAAAATTTCATTAATTTCATATTTTGCAACAGCGTCCTGCGCCGGGCAATGACTGTGTCTGTTCATTAAACCTAGACCAACATCGGCATCAGCCTAGAGCTGATCCTTGACTACTCGTACTACAACTGACTCGTGACTCATCCTGGTTTTATGTCGGTGCTAAATGCCGCTGCTAGGTAAATACGTTTGGAACCTTTCCAGTCCCCAAACGGAAAACGTGATGCGCATTTTTCGCAGTGCGGCCGCAACTCCTGGATTACAGAGCTGCAGGGCGACTGGAGGAGATGAGGGTTGGGGTGAAGGGATTTATAAAATACACACAAAAGTTGCTCCAAAGTTTATGGCCACATGGCTGTGCCTGGTCTGGAGGGAGCTGGAGGTTTCTAACACGCAGCAACTTGCCGCACAGCAGCGGCAACAACAGCCAGCCCAGCCGCAAGTTGACTGACTCCCAAATGTTGCTCTGAATCCTTGGACTTAAAGCCCAACCAAATTTCAAATGTCTGTCAGCTGTGCATTCATTTGAGTTACGCGTTAAATTGAGTGCAGTTTCAGCTAAAAGGTGCAACAAATGTAGATGAGATGAAAGATTTCCCCTCCAGGGATATATGTATGCATTACGAGTAAATTGTGGCATCTGCAGAGTGGAAAACCCAAAAGGGATTCCATAGAAACTTGAACTAGTGGGGCGGGTTATTTGAAATGGCACTCCATCCGTTGGGGAAGGACAAGTCTGAATTATGGAGCAAGGCTTTTAATACAATTCGAGTTGCAGTTTAAGCAAAGTTCTAAGCTCTCAATTTTCACTTTTACTAATATATTTTCAGCAATTATAAAATAGAATTTTCTCTTTAGGGAGAAATAGTTTCGGTTTAACTGGAGACTAGGTGCCAAGTGGGATCAATATTCATTCAGAATCGTTGAGTGCTTGCCAATTCGTGTGCAGCTCACCTGATGGCAACCTCGAGAGATATTAACACAAATTCATTGAGTATTCGCAGCTTTCCTGTGATAGTCAAGCCATTAGATGTTCCGGGCTTTCAATTTCCCCTGAATCCGAGCATTTGCCACTTTTGCGTGGACCATCGCCAGCCAGTGGTCAGAGTGAATCTCAACTAATAGTCGCCTGTCGTTGTTTGTAGTGGGTTAGCATAGCCTTTCGTTGCGGGCACTTAAACTTGGAGGTGCGACTGGATTTCCTGTCAATGTTCTATTGGTTGAACCCTATTGATTTCCTGACAGCAGAAGTGTTGCCGTAAATGGTCCTGTCATTCTTCCGAATGCAACAAGGCGTTGCAAACGAATATTGATGATATCCAGGTGGATATTAAGTCGTCATAGAGGTGAGGTACAATTGAGAGCAGGCCGCAGGGCAAACACAAACTAGTGAATCATAACAATAGAATGCCTGTATAATGACTTCTGTTAACAGCAGGATACCAATTGATATGGAAATAGTTTAAAACTAGTGTCCATCAAGTAATGAAGAAGTGTTCAGTTTTTACCTTAGTCACTTTCTAGATTGTTGAACTGAATTGCTTTTGACGTACTATCCTTTAACCTTTCAACCATTTTTAGTTTGTAAAGTTTCTCTTAGATGTCTATTGTAATTGATAATTTATAATTATCCATTCCATTCTTGATTTATATTTAACGAATTCTTCTAACTTAATTTAGTATATTATCAGTATTATTTTTTGTTTACTTTATTTTTCCACCCAAACCACATTTAATGCTTTAAATAAGTTTTAGATGCTGAAAATGTAAATTTGCTGTGGCAACCATCAATTGGATTTTCATTTTCGAAAGATACCCCACAAATGTCCTGTTTATTTTTGTACACAAATGCAAATTCAGTGTGGACTTTGGGCTTTAAATTCTCAGAAAGCAAATTTTGTTAGCGAAACGAGCAAAGTCATAAAACAAAATGACCATTAAATAGCAAAACCTAAACTATTTTTTACAATGACGGCATAAAACAAAAGGGAGAAAGAGAGGCACAGCTAAAGACAGAGAAGAAAAATTCCTACCACACTGTGAGTGGCAAGTTTTTGCCGCCTGAGGCTTCAACACAGCCCGCAACATAAAAATCACATTTATTTTTGACACAGAAAACTATTGAAGCATAAAAAGTAGATTTTCAGTGGCGATATACGCGTATGAGTGTTGGAGTGTATAGTAGGAGTGTATGGTAGGAGTATACAAGTATTTACCCATATTTTTAGTGGCAGCCATTATCAGAACTTCGTGTTTTTCTTTCGCTTTATAGAGTGTGGCTGCATAGCCTGTAGGCTATGCAAAATTGAATTCCATTTGGAAAGCAACAATTTTTAATATTTATCGTTTCTCTTCAATATTTTTCAGAGTCAACTTGTGGCGTCGAACAGTTTCGCTGTACTAACGGCAATTGCATACCCAATAAATGGCGCTGCGATAATGAATACGATTGCGCCGATGGTTCCGATGAAGCGGCTTTAATGTGCAGTAAGTATTCCGTATATATACAGATATTTTCTCGATGCTTACATTTCAGCTTCAACTGTGCTCAGACAAATTCTGCTCCCCGTTTGGTTTTGCGTGTCACAATGGAGAGCAATGCATTCTACGCTCTTGGCTCTGCGATGGTGAGCCTGACTGTCGTGATGGTTCTGATGAATTAGATTGTTGTAAGCACAAGATATTTGCTACATATCCATACTAACCAGGAGGACTTAAGTACCAAAAATAAGTGGGAAAAACATACGCACAGAGAAACACCACACCCAACACACATATATAAAAATGGGACTCATACTCGTAAAGACGCATTTAAAGCATCATATTTATTTCAATGCATGTTTGTGTTCTTACCATATTGCCATTCATCTCAGACTTTATGTCTTGGGCCCACCCAAGAGTTGGCATATTCCTCCATAAATTAACGTCACAGGACTCCACACAATATCGCGACGTGAGCATCAAAAATGCCGCCAGCAGCGGAAATAATTTGTATTTATGTATTAGCAGCCCCTTCCGGTCTAGCTTTAATGTTTTCCCCAACCCTCATTTTACCCTGTAAACATAGCCAGGAACAATGTGGAAATAACCAATGGCCAAAGCATATTAAGACACTTTTCACTTTTTTAAAAAATACAAAGCCTTTGATCCCTATTAACAGACTATGGACATAAGATATAAAGACTAATGACATGTATAAAATGAATACACATTATGTTAATTATATTTTTAGGTATCAACTTATTTATTTATTTATTCATTTATTTATTCATTTATTTATTCATTTACAAAGAATAATAGGAAAAGTAACTACAAATTTAATTTAGAGTTGAACGCTAGTACTAAGCATCAACATAATAAGCTAAGACAGTAAAAGCAGAGCTCTCAGACAGAGAGAAATATTGTGCAAAAAACTCCCAACCAGGATCTTGTGTTTCACGATCCTTCTAAGCGGAAACAGTCTAAGACAGTCTAGGCCAGATTTCTCCTAAGAGCGTTAGACCTGCTTATACTCCTTTTTCGTATCGATATTCTAATAAGATTCTACTGAGAGTGACTGCTTATGAGATTAGAAAGATGTCTTAGACAATTTCCTGGGATCCCTAGAATTAAATTCTTTTCTTTGATATGTAAATTCATAATTGCAGAGTATATCCCAGTCGCGTACTATCTACTTGAGCATTCTAAATAAGCTTATCTGGAATTGTTTTGAAGCTGTCACAAAAATTTTCGGGCTACTTGTTTGACAGTTTATAGTCTGTTTCACATTCCACTAACTATATGAGTATGCAGCATAAAGTCCATTTTTTTCGCTGTCAGCTCTGTAATTGAAAAGAAAATGATGAGATTTTTATGATGTTATCCACCCGTAACTCATCACCAGCCAACGAAATAAAAACTGGTAATCAAAAAGAGAAAAAAAAGAGAAAAAAAAGAGAAAAGAAAAAACAGCCTGCTCGAATTGAGGCTGTGGTTTATTTGCTACCAAACGGCTAACAGGATACGGCTCAGCAAATTTTACATTTCCAGTATTCACAGAATACTCGAACGGTCTCCTCTGCCACCGCTCCACCTCCATTGAACACGTGTGACATTTTATGGCTTTTATGCGCTTGACAAAAAAAGGAGAAGTTGTTTGTATTTTTTTGCACATCTCTTTTTGACGTTTTATATCGTTGGCAACGTTGTGAATGTTAATTGAAGTTTAACGTTCCTCTAAAAGTTGAATTTTCCAGCAAGCGAACGCTGAATTATCCTAGGAAGCATCGGATTCCTGTTATTATACAATAATGAATAAAATTCTTTAAAATATAAATATCTGAGAATTTAAAATATTTTATTGAGATACTTTTTGCAATCAATTCGATTCAATGGTCTATTCATTTAAAATGAATTGAATTTATTTCAGTAAATTGATTTTAAATCCACATGCAACACACACGAGTATAAAAGTTGTTGTCACACTTGTTGTTTACACTTTTATGTGTTTCTAGTTTTATTTCATATATTTTGATAATTTATTATCGTCGCCTGTCAAGCACAAAAACACAAAACTTTATTATTAAATTATATAAGTAAAAGGAAACTAAATAAAGCCAAGTTAAAAATATTCAGACGAACGTGCTCAATTATAAGATACCTTGAGCACAAGTTTCCTGACATACAATCTGGCTGCACTCCGACCATAAGCAAATATAATTACGTGTGTTCACAAGAATAGTAGTGTGTTTACTAGTTTCAAGCACTGACAATGACTACTATGCATTTCAGCAAATCATTCAGTAAATATGATTTTTATTTAATATCGGGAATATATCAGGAATATGTATAACCAGCGATGTTAACTACCTTTACACAGATTTTCTATACCCTTTTACTCCGTTTACTTTAATTGTTTCAGGGTATAAGAAAGCTGTTATGCGTTCAAGACAAAACTTATTTTATGATGAGAGGACAATATCGAATGGGGTAGACACTTAACAAAACTCAAACTATACTTGACAAAAGCATCACATTTCTTTGGCTTTATTGTTTTTGAAGTGTGCATGGAGTGGTGGGAAAGGCGGTTAGGTGGATGGAGGGTTGGGTTGACTAGCTGACTTTTGAGCGCCCACCTTTGGGGTCAACTATGAACCTGCACACATACTAAAAGCATTTTAAATAAAATTAAAATCCAATTGAATAGAATCACTTCGGCACAATGAGGCGGCAGATAACAAGAAAATGCTATTGAATGCAACACAATAGTTACATGCCACACTGCATATGTACGTGTGTTAATGTGTGCGTGTGTGTATGCCAGTGCGTGTGAGTATTGCCACCGAGCCATGAGAAATTCATTGTAGCCAGCAAATTGATTTTACTATGGCTTACACAATCTGAAGCCAAACCATAGCACAGTAACTAGGTTCCATGCGACATGTTCCTGCTTGTCCACTAAATATAACTAGTGATAAAATGGAGAAAAATATAGCAAAGAAGAAGAAATGAATATCTTGAAAAATAGAAATCCAATCTCACAAGATGCAATATATAATTTTATTGAAGTCATAGAAGAAATGCATTGCGTATACGCAATATTTGCGCGAAAGCATTTTCTTTTTTTAGAATGTCATGACGTTCGTTGGCAAAAAGTTTGATGAAACGTAATTTTAAAAATGTATTCATTCTATTTTAAGTATTTAAGTATAAAGCATTTTTTTTAACGTAAATGAAAATTTCATCAGCGAATTTCATTGTATTTTCTAGACTGGTAGTTTATTAGAAGAAAATGCTGCAGGCTATCCAATTAAAACAATACAAATTATGTCAATTACTTTTAACTGGATGCTAAGAAATAATGTTCATTTAAATTCCTTTTATTTAATAATAAATCCTCCCGGTAATTTGATACATTCTCTGTACGTTTGGTTACTGAGTTTTTAATGTAATCAATAGCTGAAATTTCCCTAAGCTGATATGATTTCGCTTAAAGCTAAAAGGGACAACATTTAAAAAGAAGATTAAATAGACTTTCAATTGGGTACAGAAAAGTCTGACCTTTATAATGAGGACCAACAATTTTATAACAATTGAAAGGCAGCAACAAAATGTACTTTGTATAATATCGCAACCTTTGTTGATTCCTCATATATTGAGGTTCAGTGTTACCTTCTATGCGCCACATTTCTTGCATATTTGTATCATTTCAATATAATACGATACAAATACAAATATAATTGTATTCTGTTGATGCAAGATTCGTTGAATTCTATTTTGGATATGCTCAGTTATGAGTCTTTCTAGGAAACGAGCGCTGCAATAAATTATAATTTCAGTCATATCACGGATACGACACGTTGTACATGCATAATATCAAACAGCGAAGCGTAAAATAATAATAAATTAATTTATTTGCAACAAGCATGAAGCTGAATGTACCATAAAAAAATGCCAAAAATTTTGCGCATAGGTAAAGGTAGAGCCAGTGGCACGGAAAGGACAACAAGGAGCAGTGTCAAATGGCATATTTAAATATGTATGCCTGGCGTTATGCATCCTCATTTCCAGTGGGATACACACGCATAAGCGCACACACACACACACATATTTCAGCATTAGGAATTACATGGTCCTATCAAGTAAAATCAAGCGTGGCCACAGCGTCAAAGCAAGGGCACAAACAAAAGGCATTCATTTCTCGCGCCTGACGGTGGGAAACAAAAACATAAAGGGAAAAATAATAATACGCATTAAGGGTTAAACACAAGCGTTTTTATGCCGCAACAGCAGTGGGTGTGTCGGATAAGTGTGTGTGTGTATGTTTCCAGCTTTGTTTAACGTCCGTCCCTCGTTTCTAAAAGGGCGACTGGCTAAACTTCAATGAAAGTTTCAAGCTACAAGACTGCGTTTATTAGAGTTTGTGGCGTGGGTTTGTGTGTGTGCGTGTGTGGACGTACATACGTGCGTGTATGTTTGCTTGGCTGTGTGTGATAATTGCTTTAATATATACGCATGTGTGCATTTTAACTTTATGGAGTGTTGGCTGATAATGTCTTAATTACTGCCTAGATAAAATGCCGCCTACTACTTAGCCCCAAGCGATGCTTTCCAGTTTGACTTACCCGACATTTATAGATGGGTGTGCTTGAGAGTGAGTGTGTGTGTGTGTGTGTATGGCTATGGGTATGGGTATATGGAGTATGTTGGCACGACAACTATGTTTATTACTTGCGAGGCATGTACGACTCAATTCAACTTCGACTTCAAATACTGCTGCTGCTGCTATTCTCGCTGTTCCTTATAAACTTAATTACAATGCCAGGCAACAAATGTCGTCATGACAAACGTCTGTTGCACACTGTGAGGCGTCACCCAAAGTAAGCCTGTGCTGCAGTAATTAAAGATTAAGACCAGCAACGCCATTAGACAGCCAGTTAGAGGCTACTCAGGATATTCATTAAAGCTGTAGCATAGTTTATCAGGTCGTTGCTGATAACACATCGGATGTATTGTAACTGTTGTGGATGCTGGTCACATTCAATGCGTTCGAGTTGGTCACTCTGGTATCATAGTGTGTGAATATCAGAAGTATTGGGAGTAGTCAAGTAAAGCATATGATTTGTTGTTCATTCAGGGACAACTAGGAATTACCTTTAAAAGATTGATAATTATATTTTTACCTGACAAATTTTGTTTGTTTCTTGAAATTCACAGCTGACCATTCTAATATACATAAATGCATCATATTTAACACTTCTACCATCATTATTTGTTGTTGTTATTTTACAGAGAAGAACACCTGCTCACCGGAGGAGTTCGCCTGCAAGAGTGGCGAATGTATCCCACTCTCATGGATGTGTGATCAGAACAAGGACTGCGGGGATGGCAGTGATGAGGCCCAATGCAGTAAGCTAACATGTTTAACCTATCTTGTCTTTCCTTTCATACTGTAACTAGAGCTCTAACTTAGCTTAAGGTTTAGATTTAGCTTTGTAGTTACTTATAGCAGTTATCTGCACTCTTGTATAACATAAGTATGCTACACATTTCTGCAAGGATTGTTTGCAATGCTTACCTAAACAATGCACAGGCAATAAAGCACAAATGTTACAAACCCACACACACACACACACACACCTAAGCACACATATATCATACGACACATACACATACATCTATAATCAGCATCACTTTAACTTGCAAAGCTTTTGTTACATACTTGTATTTGTTGTTGTTGTTATTGTTGCTGCTGTTGGGAAAACAAATCTCGTTTTAGCTTTATCCCTTGGCGTGTCGCATTGTTGTTGCCTGCTTGTTGGCAATTTTTATAATGGTGTTGGTTTTGTTGAGTTATGTCTAGCATATTTCAGTTGCTTTCAGTTTGCATGTTTGTTGTTTACCTAACTCTATAGTAGCTAACCACAGCTCATACTTAGATAAACAGTCATTGTCATTCACTTGCAAATCCTCCGTTCTATACACACACTCACACGCACACAGTAGAGAAATTTTACTAACATTTTAACTTTACACAGATGCCACCTGCCGTTCCGATGAGTTCACCTGCAGCAATGGACGCTGCATACACAGGAATTGGGTATGCGATCAGGATGACGATTGCGGCGATGGCGGCGATGAACGCAATTGCCCAACTCCTCAGTGCATCGATAATAGATTCACCTGTGCCAACGGCGAATGCATATCCAAGAGCTGGGTCTGTGATGGCGATGACGATTGCGGAGATGGCAGCGATGAGCGCGTAAGTATAAACAATATGTCAAACTGGTTATAAGCAAATATCAAAGCAGATGAGCTCGAAGTAGTTGATAATTAAAGGTTTTCCACTAAAATTGATACTAGTTGGATTAATTTAAGCAGAATTTCACTGATAAGCTGATTTCTAACCTCTTAAATATGGAAAATCTTTGCCAAAAATAACAACTCATAGTTCTTGAGCTACCCTCGAATATGAATATGCTTTTATGTGCTAGCTTGGTAAGATAAATTATGCAACAAGCGCGCATTATTCAAAACTGAGAACGTCGACGATGACGTTGGCAACTGCTCCCGTAAACATTTATGTGTATGAAGAGCAGCTTTTGTTGTCATCCGTGAGAAGAGCAGCGAGCAGGGAGGTGAACGCTAGGAACAAGTATCAGCGGGCAGCTACGTCTAAAATTCAAAAACGAACTATGAAAAAAATGGGAGAAATTTTGTTGGCAGCCCCAAAAAGTATGCTACAAAAGAGATGCAAGCAATACATTGCTTGGACGGACACCGACAAGCGACTGTCTATATGCAAATATATATTTTGTTCACATATATGTACATAGCTATATGTATAATGTGTTGTGTGTCTGTGTGCGTGGCTTAGTTGGCAGCATACTCGTAGGAGCTGCCACTTAGCATGCTTCTGTTGTTGTCGCCAGTGCTCGAGCTGCTGCTTTATGACATATTTCAAGTAAACTTCATCGCCAGACTTTCTTTTGACAAGCACTGCAAGATGCGTTCAAAATAAAGTACACACTGCAGACGGGCTATTTCATTGACACCCTTCTATACTCTCTCTTTCCCTCTCTCTCTCTCTCGCTCTGTTACAGAACTGTTTAAATAAGCCGTCGGCATTTACGCCCTGCATGCCGCATGAATTCCTGTGCAAGGACCGGGTCACCTGCCTACACGAGAGCTGGCTCTGCGATGGCGATCGCGACTGTCCGGATGGTGATGATGAGTTGCCGACAAGCTGCAAGAATGTCACCTGCAGACTAGACCAATTTCAATGCGGCGATCGCAGCTGCATTGCAGGTCACCTTATCTGCAATGGGGAATCAGATTGTAAGGATGGCAGCGACGAGCGCAAATGCAACTTGGCAGCCCAATCAAAGAGTTGCAATGCCACCACCCAATTTGATTGCGGAGGTGGACAGTGTATTCCCCTGTCCAAGGTCTGCGATAAACGCAAGGATTGCCCCGATGGCGAGGATGAGCCCGCAGGAAAATGTGGAATAAATGAATGCGAATTCAAGAACGGCAACTGCATGCATCGTTGCGTTGATCAACAGGTAGGATACAAGTGCGAGTGCAATGAAGGCTACAAGCTATCCACGGATGGCCGCACCTGTGTGGATATTAATGAGTGTGAGGATCCAGGCAGGTGCTCGCAGGTGTGCATCAATGAGATTGGCACATTCAAATGTGAGTGCGAGGCGGGCTATAAGAGGGATCCGCGCAATCATACGCGCTGCAAGGCTACCGAAGGACACGCGTCGCTGCTCCTGGCACGTCGTCACGATATACGCAAGATCGCACTGGACCACATGGAAATCACCCCGATTGTAAACAACACCAAGTCTGCGACGGCACTTGACTTTGTCTTCCGCACTGGCATGATCTTCTGGAGCGATGTGACCACCCAAAGCATCTACAAGGCACCCATTGATGAAGGCAACGAGAAAACCGTCGTTGTGAAGCATTCATCTGTCACATCGGATGGAATAGCTGTCGACTGGATCTACAATCATGTGTACTACACCGACACCCACAAATGCACTATCGAAATGACCAACTTCGATGGTAACATGGGCAAGGTGCTCATCGAGGATGCTCTTGATATACCGAGATCCATTGCACTTGATCCGCTCGAGGGATGGATGTACTGGTCCGACTGGGGTGCTTCGCCACGTATCGAACGCGCTGGCATGGATGGATCCCATCGCACTACCATCATCAATTACGACGTCAAGTGGCCCAATGGCATCACCCTAGATATGGTGCGTAAGCGCATCTACTGGGTGGATGGCAAGTTGAACGTCATCTCCTCGGCGAACTACGATGGCTCAGAACGCAGACAAATCTTGTACTCAATGGAGTATTTGCGACATCCCTTTTCTATAACCACCTTTGAGGATAACATCTACTGGACAGATTGGGACAAGCAAACAGTCTTCAAAGCCAACAAGTTTACCGGTGAAAATGTCGAACCTATTACCGCAATGCATATGGTGGGTACATGTTGTCTATATAAATTACTGTGCGGATTCTAATGCTCCCTTGCAGCTCCAACACCCCATGGTCATCCACGTGTATCATCCCTATCGCCAGCCAGATGGCATCAATCACTGCCAATCGGTAAATGGTCACTGCTCGCATCTCTGCCTGCCGGCTCCACATATCAATGAGCGGAGTCCGCGCATCTCCTGCGCCTGTCCCACAGGTCTTAAGCTGATGTCCGATGGACTCATGTGCGTCGACGATCGTAAGTAGCTTTACCATGTACTTGTTTTTGGGGGCTTAAAATGCACTTTGTAGACGTAAAAGCATTCGATGCATCCGCAGTTGCCACCATGGCTGGCTGCACTCGCGGTTTTATTTGAACGTGTCCTTGTTGCGGTGCCTGCGGCAATCGAAACTGCACATGAACACCTATTTAAGCCGATTGTCAAACAGTTTGCTTCATCGTTCTAGCTTTAATATTTAATTTCAATTTGTCTTAATTTTTTTTTTTATCTTAACTTTTATATTTTTTTAATTTATGATTCTGCGCTCCGATTTCATAGAACGCATACCTCCCACAAAGCGTCTTAGCTCAACAACGACTCGTGTGAAAACCACGAATCATGCGATGACATCGCCTAGTCCCACACTGGCGACACAGCCTCAAGATGCGCCCAGTGAAGCGCCTGGTATGAGTCATTCCTAAATCCCTATACTCGCTTCAATAGGTGTTGGCATCTTCTATCTCACTAAGTATTTTCACAATGCGCGTGTTTAGTAAACTATTTAGATTTTGATTCAGTTGCAGTAAATTCTACATATTAATGTTAATTTTTTACTTATATTGTTGTTTAGTTAATATATTTTTATATTTTCCTACACATATCTTAAATGTTATGTGATGAATATTTATTACTGAACACGCGCATTGATACAGGTGTTGGTTGTAGCTCAATTACACGTATTCTTTGATTTTTATTAATTATTATTGATTCGCTTAGTTGTTATTATTTCTGTATTCGCTGTCAACTCGTATCTATCATTATTTATGTATATTATTAGACAATTTATTTTCCTTTCTTTGTATTTACCATAGTTACATTTCTTCTCCTTTACCATATAAGTAAATGTCATATCATGATGTCCACAAATTATCTATGAACACACAGTTGCACACACACCCAGAGACACACCTGTACAGCTATGTAAACGTTGTCTCACCTGAGCTGCTCTGCTCCCTTTTAATTTTGTATACTATTTGTCAAGCCAATTTCTTCCACAGCGCATCCACAATGTGGACGTGCTCGCATCGTTGTCATCATCATAAATCAACATCAATGATATCGACATAATCACTCAAAATGCACACACACACACACACATACACCCGCAAAACAGTCACATGCATATAGAGAATGTTGTGGGTTTCCACGCGAAGCATAAATATTGAGGGCTGTAGCTGGGGGACTGTAGGGACTAAGAGCTGAACAAATACCACAAAGAGGAAGCGCTGGTGACATGTTTAATGGCAACAATGGTATCAACGACATCTCCACCCAATCCCGAAACCATACTTAAAGGCTTTGGAAGTTAAGCGGCAACCCTATGACACTTACCCCATTGAATTTCTGCATGCAATTTGTACGCAACCCTGACAATGCGGATGTGGCTGACTCTGGACGCGATTCTGAATGTGATTGTGAATGTGAATGCGAATACGAATGCGGATGATGAACGGCTGACAGCCGCACAGGCAGCTGGCGAGTAGAAGCATCTGACATATCAGCGACAAGCGGGCAAGTGGCAAGCATCGTCGTCAACAAATCGCCATGAAATTAAATTGTACACAAGGCGACATGCCCACCAGCCATCAGAGAGATAACATGGACAGAGGAATTGGTTTAGTGAGAGGAGCGAGAGCAAGAGCAAATAGTTTAACCAGAAATTCATCTTCCGCATCCGTCGCTATCCCAGCCACATCCATCAGCATGAAATTGGCACTGTCAACACCTCGTGCTGCACATTATTGCCATGACTGTGGCTAAGAACGATGAGTTTCAAAATTTGAACATCCATTTGGAGCTCACAGTGTCTCCCAAAAAATATATGCAAAGTGAATGTGATTGGACAGAATTGTTGATTGCTCAGGAGTCGGCCAATCGGTGCAATTAGAGGCATTGTACGAGCATTCAATACGAATGGATATAGTATATATTCATATTTTATTGCTTTGCCTTTGATCATTAGAAATAATTGTAGTCGCGCAAACCAATGCGACAACATAAAAGATATTTTATAATAGAAATAATTGAATGAAATGCAGACAGACACAAAGCCTGAACAACAGTCCTTCAGATTGTATACTCACACACACAATGTGGCACTCTAATAAGTTGGAACGCATTCCTAGGGGTCCCGTAGAGCTTTTAACTTTTCCATGGAAACGCAGACAATATTGACAGGCAGAGACATCATTTATATATTGAATTGTTTACTTTGATATCTGAAACTACGATAATAAATTTAATTGCTTCCAACATAACCTCAACAATGTCATCATAATATCTATTTGTCACTCCCATTGTCACTTTTTTCACCATCCATCAGAATTTTATTCTTTATTCATTAGCTCCTTAGACTTAACTAATGATCTTCCCAACGTTAACAATAAGGAAAATATCAATGAATCCCTAAATATACTATATGCTTAGCCTCCATGTTCACTTCAATTGTAGTTCATAAATTGCTTAGGAATTTAATGTAAATTTCATCCGCTTTGCCCCCATTCCTTTGAACACACTTCGACCGTAAATAGGGCCGGCATATTAAAAGGAATCGGTATACTTGAACGTTTTAATAAGAGCTCAAATCAACTTCTTTTTATCGTTGAACCCACACAAGTGCGACTAATTACGTCAATTTAAAGCTAAGGAATAAAAAGAGCAAAAAAAATAAAATGAAAGTAAAGTAGGAATAGAATAGAAATCGCTAAGCGGCTCAAGTAGCAAATACTATTACATTGCCATAACCTGGCTGACGACCGAAGCAGCCAAATGAAATATTTATTTCTTAGAATTTGACGAGGTCGCTACGCAGGACTCAGGACTGAAACAAGTGCCGACTGCCAAGGAAAAAGTTTGCACAGAACCGCGTCCTACCGAGGGATAAAGAAAGTGGGTTGGTGCAACACCGGCTGAGGCAAGGACACAGGCCGGCAGGCAGGGGGCAAGTAAATAACTATAAACTAGTTAAGGACTATTTCAATTAGATGGCCAAGCCGGCACGGAGAACGCCATAACTGCAATTTCAATTAGCGGTTTGTGCTACTTTTTCTATGGCCACCCACCACATCACAGTACCACCATGCCACACCACGCCGCACCATACCACACCACGGAACACTACGGCGCACCATACCGCATCAGTCCGCACTTCGAATTGCTTAATTAAGCGCAGGCAAAGTTTTGCAAATACGGCAGGGACAAAACTGACAGAAGTCCAGACCGGACAGGACCATGCCGGATCGACTGATAGACAGGGAGACAGATAAAGATACCCGTACTCACCATAAACTTTGAGCCTTCGAAGTAACGACTGCGTTTTTAATAGTCAACACATAAAGTGAACCTAAATGGCATAGAAGGTACCAGTGGAGGTGTACCGGATGCAGGGTGTAGAGTGTAGAGTGTTGTGTGTGTGTGGTGCGAGGAGTGCGGAAAGATGAGTGGAGTCTCGATGTGTTTGGGTCACCAGCTGGTCCACAGTTGTTTTGCAGATTTTATGACTTTCAGTTGGCTGCAGTTGGTCAGTTGCCAGTTTGCCAGTTGTGCTAAAGTTTACTGCATATTGTGGAGCTTTAATATGAACGCTGTTAGCAATATGCTAACCTCCCTCTGTTCCCTCTGTTCCCTACCCTCCCTTCACTTCAGTTTGCGTACACACGATACGACTTACATATCCGGCAAAGTTTTCAACTTTGTTTATCTAATCTGGTCACAAAAGAAGGTGACATTGCCATCGGCTACATAATACATTTTATGCGGCTTTATTTCATTTGTTCCACACTCACAATTTTTATAGCGGTTTCGTTAAGGGAGGTGCCAAAAATACACACATACACACACACACACACCTGATGGCAGACTCTGTGTCTTTTTCTATGTCCCCATCTCTCCCAGTAGCCCTCCTTTTAAAAAGCATATAAAACACATGTGCTGGATTATTAAAAAGGAAGACAACAAAACCAAAATAAAAATGGGAGCATTACTTTGCTCTGCCCTCTGGAGCAGGCAAATTGCATTTGCTATAGATTAGGGTTCCGCAATAATATATGACATTTATGGAAGTACATAAAATATGGCAAGTAACAAGGGGAAACCCAAAGCCAAACAGAACAGCTGAAATGTATTCTCAGTAAGTGCTATTTTTCCTTTTGGCAAAACTTCAATATTTCTCAGAAATGAAATACTTTGGTGAAAACATATTCTATTTGGGTTTAGCTCAAGACTTTTCTATGCTAATGTGTCTGTTTTCACAATTTTGACTTGAAGTACTTCGCCATAACAATAACTCTCTTATTGTTATATACGTAACAATCACGATTTTCCTAGAACTAATGACAATGTATATAAAAATGATTTCTCGAAATCATTTCGAAAAGCCTTTCACCTTGTTCATTTTCTCTAGCCTTTTTATTATGCGCTCTGCCTCAGTTTTCTTTTTATATAAAATTTAAAATAACGTTGTTATTATGCAGTGAAAAGCAATTCGGAGCACATTGTGCAATTTATTTTTAACTGCTTCGAGAAGTGGTCCTGAATTATAGAAAGTCCTCTTAGAGTAGAGTATAAATCGAAGGAAGCTTTTTTTGTAATACACCCAAATACACACAACATGCAATTAATGTGGAAAATATGCGTTAAGCTTTTCTACTGTTTTCCCTCTTGCCACTTGAATGTCTGTTAATGCCACTAATAAATTGTTAGAGGAAACTCTCGAGTCTCTTCCCGCCAGTTGGCAACTGACAATCGATGCTCTGCAGCTGTTGCCGCTACCAAGTTTTAATGATAATTCCAGCTCATGCTGTTGCCATATGCGCAGAATACTTTTGGCTGATCCGGCGTCATCGGGCGTGCGGCGGTCCAGTTCATGGAAATTACGACAGGAACAAAAATCCAAAAATAATATGTTCGAGGACGAGTATCATTGGGAGGCGACAGTTCGTGCAATGCTGTTAAATGGCGGCACATCCTTTGCCACGCGAACGCGTCCTCAGCTTAACTTTTGAACAAATTCTAAACGGAAAATATGAAAACGAATTATGTTGACAGCGGAAAAATCCTACAACTTCCTGCCGCACAGACAACAAACAACAACATCACCGAAAAGGCGAAAAGCGTGACACAAAAAGTTGACAGCGGAACGGCGACTAAAACAAGAACTGAGAACTGAGGACTCAGGAATGAGGATTGAGGATTGAGTAGGCGAAACCGGAAACATTCGCCACGGGATGTCGATGACTTTCTCCCAGTTCTGAGAAATATTTTAATTATATTTTGGTGGGGACATTCAAACCAAACAGAGAAAAACAACCACAAAAAATCAGATAAAGGAGCCTCTGTCTAAGTTGGGAATGCAAATTGGGATTTTTTTCTCCGAAAACGTAGAAAACGTATAATTGCAAGTCAAATAATCGATTAATATATTCCTGGACTGTACTTAGATTGAGTTTAAATAGGGCTTGCCACTAGTCCAAAGACTTGCCTAACCAAAGACAACTTGTAATCTTATAGAGATACGTCTCTGAAGCACTAAAAACTGCCTGCATTGAATATTTTCGGGTATTTGGTCACAATCATAAAATCGAATACATTGTGACGATATACTCGGAACTGCTTTTCTTGTATCTTTTTTTGCACATATTAAAGATAAACAGCTCGAACTTATATTTGGAGGTCATGTAAAATTCGTGGAACCCATCGGGCAGATTATTTCAGGGCATGTCATGGTATTTAATCCATGTTCATAGCAATAATTGCTTGTGTCAATAAACTTTAACCTTTACCAGGTCAACATTTGGTTCGTCGGTCGCAGAATTTGATTAATCATTTTGAGGTTCATCCTAAATATAAAAATAACCTTTCGCAGATACTTGGATACAGTATAAAGGATGGTGCCTTCGCTCTACATGGAGTTCGCCCTTTGCACTGGTTATCAACCTAATGTTATCCCCTATAGGCCTGACATTTCTGAGACCTAAAAAAACATCTCGCGGTGGAACTATTAATCGATTGTTGTCTATGTATTCCCAACAAAAATAAAACTAGTTTTTCCTAATAACTAATCAAACTTAGTTCAAGTTAGTTAGCCTAAATATGTGATGCATATTCATATCTGGTATTTCATTTCATATAGAGTATAGTCGTAGCAGTTTTGTATTCTATAAATAAATATATATACATAAATTTTAGCTTTCTAAATGACATATATCTTTCCTCATTATTTTAAATGTAATTCGATAATTATATTAATTTTTGTTTTGTGTATTTTGGTTGTGGTTGTCATCATGGCTTTAAATATTATAATTTGCAGTGACTGAACAATATTTCTGTATCATTTTGCTTTCGTTGACACAGCAGATAATAGAACCAATGGAAATGCGACACATATGGGAGAGAGCAGCACTGAGCCAACACAACCGTCAGGACATGACTCGGGAACGATAGCCTTAATTGTTATTGGCGTGCTCGTACTGTTATCCTGTACTGTTGGTGTAAGTATGCGTAATGAAAGAGAAGACTAAAATGTGAATAATGAAACTAATGCAATAATTTTATCTGTTTATCATTTACAGTCATACTTCTTCGTGAAGAGAGTTCGAAAGAGCGACAATGTCATGAATTTTGTGAATCCCACTTACAATAAAACTACAGAAGATACATTTAGCTTGGAAAAGAATGCACCCATAAATAGATACGCCTCATCATTGGATGAAGAGGTAAGCGGGCCAATGATAGCACCAACGCCAAATCCCAAAGATTTTACCTATATGAGATTCTAAGTTGATTTGGCCTGATTGCTAGGCTTAAGCTAGAACCTAATAAATGTTGTATATAGATGGATAAGTACTAGTCTTAAAGATTAGGTTAATATTAAGTCCATTGGCTTGTACATCCATACTCGCATCAGCGAGATGACAACAGCAACTACACATAAAGTATAAGTAATTCAATGAAAGTTCGATAGAGTTAGAAGCACAAGTACTGTGTATACATTCCAATAGATATCTGAGTGTTTATTCCACCCTTTAAAACAACCCAACCAAGCTACATATGTAGTATCATAAACTAATCATATCTATGAATATTATCGTGTAATAGATCGTATAAATGTTTTAGGAATATTTGTGTGTTTATGTATTTGATAAGCAAAGTAAATTCTTAACTCGTGTCAACATATTCAATATACATATACAAACTATACTGAATAATTCAGCTTTAAAGGACAAACTTGAAGATCTTTCTGGAGTTTAGCACGAATTTTCCACATGTATTTGTAATTGCAATTGTGAATTTCCCAGTATCCTAAGATAGATAATTTATATTCATTCAGTTTGATGTACACTTGCCAGCATTTATCTCAGAGCTTCTGAGATTCTGAAGAAAAGCTGGCCTATATAAGATTTACATCCAGCTAATACCGTCATCCCACCAATATTTCGAAAAGTTGTTTGTACTTTTTAAAATAATTATAAATTCATGTCATGGAAATGAAACTTGGCTTATTATGAGACTCAAGATGCAACTTTGCTTTTTTCTGTTCTTCAAACTTTAAATATAGTTTATAAATGTCTCAGTTTATTTACTCAAAAGTAAATAGAATAAACAAACAGTCCATACCTTAGGTTCAATGTATCTTTAGAAAACATATTCTATTTTTATTATAATCAAGTGCAATTCATCAAGGGATGGATTTATTTTTTTAAGTTTGGCTTTTGTAGTCAGCTTATTTAGTATTTCTAAATTTACAACGGGTTGAATGAGGTGTGTATAGCATCATTAATTTATTTAATAATTGTTCTATGGAGAATTACCTCTCAGTTATAAAGATAACTCCAAATCTAATTGGTATCTTCAAGCTGCCATAGTACAGCTTTTCTCGAATCCTGTAATTAAGGTCACACATTGTAGTGTTCAGATTCTTCCACAATCTTTCCCGGCATATCTACTAGCAATTGAAGCATTTGTCTAGCTAAGCCAAACGATGTTTAAACTCAAACACTAACTAAATATTCCATAAACAGATTTTAATTGATATTTGATTACCATATTTGAAAAGGTTTACCAAAAAGAGATGTTCATTCGTGCTTGCTCCTTAGTCAGAATATACAATACTTACAGACATTTTAGCCATAAATTAAAACTTATGTAGTTAGGACATTTGTGTCTTTAAGTAAGTTTTTTTTATAACTACATCAACTAACAGCTAATTATCAAATCTACTTGTTTGTTAACTTACACGCTGCGAGCAAAAATATACCCCAAGGTATAGCCCAAAGCAGAGTTATCCATTAGTAAATAGAAGGTAAGTGTCGACCATACTACCTGTGCATTATGACTTAAACGTATAACGTTGTTTCTTTTTTTATATAATTTTGTTGCCATTCCATTGTTAAATGATTTAATCTATAACCAATTTACAAATCATCTAAAAGCCGCATGCATCTCTCTATAATTTATAATAATTCTGTTGAAAACTAACTGACACGGCAATTGGGCACCCTAATTGCATTGGCAATTTACCAGTAATGCAATGCAATCAAAATGTGCATATCAATTGGCCAATTAACCAAAGAGGCCCAATTAAAATGCGTCAATGAAGCGTCAAAATGTCCTGCTTTTTGGCCAATTGCCATTTGCCAGCAGCCAACAACTAGACGTGTCGGCAGAATTTTTAGACCATTTGCTTTAAATATTTAAATTAAATTGGATTTTACAAATTTGCATTGTCTGGTGGCATTTTTAATTAGCAAGCTTAATTCTGCAGTTAGCCACCAGGCAACAAATAATTAAGACAAATTAAACTAAATGTCATTTACGGTGATTCTCTTACGTCCGTGAAAAAAAGACTCGTTGGAAATTTTATAAAATGTACAAAGCTATCGATTACACTACACAATGCTTGTTGTTCGAATTAAATATATTTTTTGTATATTAAAAAAGGACGGAACTATAATATAAATATAATTTAATTACGGAAATTCTTACTACATTTATTTATTCGCTCAAAAGAGGCACTAAGACAAATTATATGTAAAAAGTCGTTAAAAAAATATTTTAAAATTGCAAAAATTTATTTCCGTACTGAGTTGTTCACATTTAGTCGAGCCTTCAATTGAAATTTTCCTCTATTCGAATCCATTCCTTCTTAAATTTAGAATTAATTATCATGTTATGTTGGAATTTAAAAGAAATTATTGTCAGAACATTACAATGTCACACGTCTTCTTTTGGTTCCCTCGTATAATTTACTTAGATTTTTATGTTTTGTTTTTATTTTAAGTGATTTTACCTTAAACTTGTAGTAAGCCTTTATATATTATTTCCTTAAGCAGTTTTATTTTTAACATCATACACCTTATGTTATATTATAAGTTATACTTTTTTTATGTTATTGATCAGAATAGTTATTAAGATTACTTTTCACAGCTGGTTATACTTACAAATTTTCTTTTTCTCTGTAATTTCCACAGGTACCACTGAACATTCAGGGCACGGAATGTATGGTGTAGAAGTTATCATATCTGAGCCATATAAAGAATGACATATCCAAAAAAAAGAGAAAGTCTGCTATTATCAGCAGCAACAGCAACAACAACAAATATCCTATTATCAAGTCCTTTAAGTAGAAGGCACCTCACTCAAAGAAACAAAGAGCAAACAACACGTTTATATAGCTAGTAGAATGAAGTATGCCAAAAAAAAGACAGCAACAACAAGTGAAACCACACTTCAGCAAGAAATTTCAATCAAATTTCGTCTGAAATAAGTAAAGGGGTAAACCGCTAACCTAATTAATATCATGGGCAAAAGAAAAAATACTCAACAAATTAAATTTGTTGCTTTAGTTTAAATTTTAATTTAATTTTAACATCAACACATACAAACATAGACACTCCCACAGATACACTAATACGCAATGTTTTTCTAGGCGCAACGTTTTGAGATCAACTGAAAAGCAACACTCACACTCGCAAACACATATGTATGTACACTCACAAACATTCTCACACACTCACACACGCACACGCAAGGAGCGGACCACAGTCTAAACTCATCATATTGTTTTTAAGTCCATGAAGTAAATTGTAAAAAGTTGGAAATTGCGCAAAATATTTTGTTGAAGTTGAAAAAAAAATCAAGGTTGAAGTCGAAAATAAATACACATATATATATAAATATATATATATATATATATGTAGATTTGTATGTATATTTAACAATAATTGTGAAACTATAAATATTTTTACTATTTAAAGTACATTTAGATACATATTTTTGTTGTATACAAGAAAAAAAAGGATAAAATAAATGCCTACAATGATGAAGAAATAAAAGAATTGTATTTAGCACAAAGTTGGTTCAAATCTAGCAAAATATTTAAAAGTAAATGTTTTTCCTGTAAATACATTTTTCAAAAACAAAGAAAATGTCGAAAATCATATAAATACAAATTAAATGCGGTACATCAATTTCTTTGCAAAATTATAGAACATTTTCAGGTTATTTTTCGCTTGTTCTCTTTGGGTACTCAGAACATTAGCTGTGATCAGTTTAAAAACAAAATATAAAAAACAAAAAACAAACAAAAAAATAATAACTTTTTATTATTTAGATCATTTAAAGGTTTCTCATTTATTTAGTATATATTAAAAACATGAAAAAGAAAAACAAAAAAAAAAAAAAACAAATAAGTTATTATTTTAAAGTTCATCATTTAATTTATTTTCAAACCAACTGCGAAACACCAGAAAACTAATACAAAAATTATAGCAAAATTTAGCAACTCAGAAATGTATTTAAATTATTTAAATAACTACGCATGGCATTTGTGTAATGGCTTATTAAATTATTAGCTAACAAGAAAAAATGATACATGTCAAAACATATTTACAACTAAATTAATAAAAATAATAATGATAAAAAAAAATTGTAAAAAAAAGTTTATTCAAAAATAAAGTGAATTTAAAAAATGTATTAATGTTTATGTACAATAAATTTTAGAACTTTTAATTGGGCTGGAATTTGAATACTTATTCCCACATCACCACGGTTCTCCCTTGGTTACATTCACATAAAATGTAGCAATTTCACTCAAATGCTACGAAAGAACATTTCTTTGTAAAATTTATATTATAGCACAGAATATCTTGATGCGTGAAGACAATGCATAATTAACTAACTAACTATATTACGCTAAGGTCAATTGAGTCCTAAAATCAAAATTTATATCCTTCTGACTTAAATTTGATTAAATAGCACAAACTGCCCAAAACCCGCATAAACTGTACGACATAAAGAGACTTTTGTTTTGTCTGAGATTTGCGTGTGCAGCTCTTGGCACTAGCAACGGACACCCACCAAGTTAAGTTGGCGATTGAGACCACAAGTTAATAGCTTCGACAGCAACACCAGCACACAAAACACATGAATTATTAAGCGCCATTGGGCAACTGAGGCAATTATTTCACATGAGGGCACATCAGTTCGCAATGAAGACAACATTGGGCTTGCCAGAGCGAGCAGTTATCAATAGCCATGCTAAAGTTCGCACATTGAAAGCCGAAATTAACAGATTGCATACCACGAATTCAAACCGAATGAATGCGTTGATGCGGTGTGGCATGGGCGGTTAGGAACTGATATCGAAACAACACTCACTAATGGCCATAACACACACAAAGCATTTCTGGACTTCACAGCACACACGCACAGTAAGAATTTTAATTTTTCCCGTGTGACCCGGCAACGAATCGGGGTCCAATTCGCTAACCATTGTATATTGGTCATATTTGACTTCCGCATATGTGTGTGTGGGTATGTGTGTGTGTGCATGTGGCTGGGTGGTGAACAAAGTTTGGTTAATTTATGGGCGAAAATTATCAGTGAACCTTCGGGTAAAGTCGAGCTCTGCAATTTTTGTGCCCAAATAGCGTATAAATTTGATTTCTTTTATGCCTTTCGGTGTTCTTATTATTATAATTTATGTGTCGCGCCTAAAAGCAGGCAACATTATTTTTATTTATTGTTTGTCGGACGACAGGCGACTGTCATCGACAACAAGTTAAGCGTAAGCCGCTTACAGCTATTCGCTGAGCGTTAACAATTAAATCGATTCAATGCCAGCTGTCGCATAAAGCGTATTTTCCACACTTCGACTGTGCAAATTTCATGGACTACTTAACAGTTTAAGGTATGAATGAGTACATGCCAATCCATTAGCAAGAATATGGGACACATTTACCCGTAGCACTGCAGTGCACTGATATATATACTTGCATTCGTATGTATTCATATTTATTCGTATATATTCGTATATACTCGTGTATGTATACACGTCCTATATAGCCGACTCAACTGACTAAATTTGCAATTCAGCCGGAACAACATACATTTTGGTCGTTTTGCTGCCGCGGGCGTTGCACAGCAGCAAAAGTAAACACACAGCCCGTGCTGTGCAACCGAGAAGCCAATGAGGCACAACATCTGCTGCTGTGACAGTGGCAAAGAGTGTGGCAATGCCAAATGTGGTTGAGTTTTGTGTGGCAAGCATGCAACTCTGTGTAGCTTTCGAAGCAAGTAGCATGTCTGCCCCATGGGCAACTGTTCTGCAATCTACCCGTATTTTGTGATGGCCAGTCAACGATTAAATCTTGAATGCCAGTTGAAAATGCAATCTAAGGCAATCATTTCAAGTGGCCAGATTTTTAACTTCCTGTGCTGATGAGTCACACAAGTTAACAACTTAGTGTAGGATTCATTATATAGTGTAACAAGTAGACATTTCAAAATATGCAACACTCTCATTTCATTCATAACGGTAACTATCACAAAAAGTCTCAATTTGCACTTATAATGGCAGCTTATAAGGCTGTAAATTCTGTGCTTTAATGAAAGCAAAGAAACCAAAGGAGAACGTAGACATAATAATTATAGTTCAGAATGTAGCCGCAGTGACTGCATCCAATACGAGTAGAGGTTTCTATTGGCTTTACGCCTGATTAGATGCGCTAACTGGACACACCGTAATTACTCGCATTGAATTCCCAGTTAGCCTTTACGTCGTGTTCTTGGCTACTAGAGAATTACTGACCACTAAGCCAACGGATTGGGATGTGCTGGTTAGTCTTCTACGTGGTGTACGAGTGAGTTTGTGTAGCCTTTCAGTGCACTTGCATTGTGGACACGGCAATTGTCGGTGTTGGCCCCGAGGCTAGTTGCAAGCCTCTTGTATACCCACACAAGGTTAGATTGCAAGTTCATACACCAAATATTCTGAGGCCACATGATGGCCGGTCATCTGGGAGCTTGAATGGATGGATGAGTGTGTGTGTGGGGGGTGAGTGAATGTATGACTCGGTGGGTGGCCTGACAGCCTGCTGCGTCTTACACGTAGCCACGTTGTTGGCTTCTCGGTCGAGTTGTTTGCACCACGTTCTGAATAATGGATACGTTTCGTGCCACATTGAATGCCCAGCAGTGAGTGACATTACACGAGTTTTGGCCGCCGTGCGGCACATGCTTGCAAATGTTTTTGGAATTGTTAATGTAATTACGTCAGAAAGCCTTTACTGGCGAGTGAATCTGAGCTTGAGTTTAGTCCGTTACCTAGCACCCCCACCTATAACCAGGTAACCAGGTTAATCAAGTCAAGTTGATAAGCATGTGTGAGTTTAAAACGAATTTGCACAGTCATTGGAGAGCAGCTTGGCAATTTGCCTAATTGCAAAATCGACTCATTCGACAAAGACAACAGCCAGAACATTTTCTAATCAAAGAACGAGTTTTTTTTTTATTTCGACACTGTTAAATGTAACTTTTCAGACAATAACAGAGCGTGCGGAAAATTCATCAGTCTAAAGGCACTGAATTAAGCTAAAGTCAAAGCGGATGAAAGGGGAAGCGGAGTGCCTTCTGTGCGTTTTGTGTGACATGGAAAAATTGTTACAAAATGGCGGCAGCTGACTTAACAAACAAACATGCATACAAGTATGTGATTAAGTGTGAGTGTGTTGGTATGTCTGTGTGTTGGACACACGCAGTGTCTCGGCCTTGATACAAACTGTCGCCTCTACCAACCCCCCCCCCACCGCTTTTCTTTTTCTGTTTCTCTAGCTGTCTCTCAGCATGTGTGACTTAAATTCTACATTTTTGTATGTTGTGTTAAAAGTCTGCAATTCTGAATACTCTTACAATGGGTCCTAACTATTTCTTGGATTATCTCAGTTACAAAGAAATTTTTACAAGAAAGTAGCTCTTTGGGAAAAGGGTGCTTAAGCATTAGTCGTGGCTGCTAACAAACTGCTTTTACCAACTTGACTAAGCAAAAGGATATCAAGGTTTCGATGTGCTTAGTTTTAACTGGTCTCTCATTTACTTTGCACTGGCCCCAAACTTAACCCCACAGCCATTCACACACATATACTTGTATATTATTTCGTTACGACTTTGGCTTGTTTGCAAATTTTCAACTTGAAACGACAGCACCAGACTGAGGACCAAGCGCAGCGGGCGCAATTTTTCCGACTTTTGAAAAGAAATAAAACCAAAGAACCTCGCTGCGTTTGGCATCAGCTTGCACTTGTGACTCGTGAGTTCGAGCGCGTGGGTGTGTGTGTGTTATAACATATTAATATGTGTGCGTGACACGATTTACTATAGCTAAGGCGAACAGCAATAAAAACATGAGAAACGGCAGCAAAAAGCGAGCATTTTGTTGCTTTATGAGCTGTGTTGCCACTTGCAGCCACTTCATAAAATAATGTTGCATACTTTAGAGCGTGATGGTCGGATTAAAAACTAATTAAATGCTATAATATAGATATAATGTGTGTATATACATAGCTCATAGACAAACAATGTACACATGCAATTTCAAGGAAATTAATTACATTTAATCAACTGCCAGCGGTCAGCGTAAACATTAATTTGCAGAACTTATTGGTCAAAACCTGCGACATACAGTGCTCAACAATTGAGTGAAGTGGCTTCTTAATATATATTTAATATTAAATATATATATACATATGTATATGTTTGTGTGTATGTGCAGGTGAGTGTCGATATACGTGTGTGGCAGATGAGTAAACAGTGAGGTAGGCATCTCTGGACGCTTTCAGTGGCCTGTGTGTGACAGGCGGAACAGCAGGTGAATTGCCGGACAGCACGTTTAATACAAAAATTGACATTAAATTGCTTGTGACCTGCACCCAGCAGAGCTTTACCTCCAGCTGCTTGCTCTGTTATCGACTTTTACGACAATTCCAATAAAGAAACAACCCAGACGATATCCACGGCTGCCACTGACATTACGCAGCCTGCGCCTCTGTTCGCCAAGGAGCGTGCCCTAAAAATGACAAAACGGCTTTTGTGCAAATTATAGAAAGATTTCTGTAACTGTATTTTACGCATAGCATAAAAAAATAGTATTACCGAAAGCTAATAGCAACGAAATACTGTAAACAATACAGTTGCTTCTATAAATATAAAATTCTGTAAAAAGATCTTACGATGATAGCACCAAATATCTTACTATTAAAGTAAGTTAAATTACGTTTTTTCGGGAATTCAATAAATATCTCTACAAATTCAATCTAGTTTTTTCTGAAATGAACACGTTCTTAAGCAGTAATAAAAAAGAGCAAGATATATATCTTTCAAAATAGTTATTTTTTTTATAGAATTATTTTCCATTTTTACCAAAGTGAATCTTCTTGAAGCTGATACTTGAAATACCCTTACATTTATTTGAACGCTTAGATTGGTCACACTGCACCAAACTGACAGGTGGTGTACGTGTAGTGTGTTACGCACTTGGCAGATGTTATTTTATTATTACTTTTTGTGACATGAACAACAATTGTCAACAATTGGATGAGACACAGCTCTACTGCCATTAATTTTGCCTCTACCCAAGATAAAGTTGTTGATATTGTTGGACACTCTAACACGTGGGCCCCCGACAAATAAATGACCCTATATTGGCATGTCATTGTCAGAGTGGCGTGGGCCAAATCGAAGATGGCATGAGTAAGCGTTATAGCTTGAGTGTGGCCAGTCAAGAGCAGCATGAGTTGAGATTAAGTTGGAACGCCGGATAAGTGCAGTTCACTTACGTGACGCAAATGTGTTACGTAATTGTCATAATAGCCACAGCAAATCTGCTGGAGAGTAATTCCCTAAGCAAACATTGAACTCCGACCCAAACCCAAAGTCTCAGCATTCAGATGGCAGCACAAAAGTAAAGGAAAGACAACAAGCTGCAAACATTGCCAAAAGAAACCATATATAAAACCAAAACTAATTTAAAATGACCTTTCAGCCTGCACAATAGACAGGCCACATTACATGTGCGGTTGCGGGTGTATAACTTTCCTAGCTGACCGGCCGCACATACTTAACTACGTTTCTAAACGCGAGGGTGGAAACGAGAGTTGGGTAAGCTACATACTGATGATTAACTATAACGTTTTAATGTTAAATCAACTTTTACGAGTATCACAGAAGTAATACCTGATGACTCGTTTAACTTTACTTAAGCATTACATATATTATAATATGGTTATATATTGATATTTATATTTTCTATGCACAGATATTATCTCAGTCTCAGATACTCAGCAAAATACTGGAAAATTTATAAATGCGGCCTCTGTTATTGTTTCTATAGCATTCTTTTTATTTTATTGTTTTCTATTTCAGCATTAAATTCAATTCAGTTTTTATAGAAAACAGTACGTGGGGTGCTTTCCATATTCTGACTTATAATAATCGAGGATTGTGGAGTGCAAATTGAAACTTCCATGAACAATAGCATTATCTTTCTTAGGAGAACCATAAAATAGTAGTATTGTTTACAGTGATTTAAAAATATTAAAAGTATTCATTATTCCTCTGCAACTAATTAAGCAACCCTTTTTTTAAAGAGCCTTTTCTCTGCCTACTTCTGGTTCGCATTCTTGCAGTGCAGTTGTTTTCATTTATAGTTAGGGTAGCCCCCAAAGCGCCTTGATCCAAGGTTCAAGACTCTTGGTGCTGACCGCCTGGACAGGCTTGGGGCTGAAGTTGGTCGCCTTCCAACATTTCAGCATTTGAACATTTGGGGCAACAGGGCAACGTGGCAATGGGATACCAGAGCAAGCGACTTCGCAAATGGCTGACCGTCTGAAGACCACCGACGCCCACATTTAATGCCGCTGCTGCCGTTCCTTTGGTATAATTTTTCCTTTTCGCCATGCTTTCGCTTTTGCATTGCCTTGTTGTGCTTTACCTTACTTTGCTTTGCTTTGCTGGCTTTACTTACTTACTATATATACTTTTTGCTATTTTAGTTTTCTAACCAACAAAACAAATTGAATCACGTTCGCCTGGGAGGAAAACGTGAGTATTTTATTTTTTCCGTTAAACATTTTCATTTTTCTTGCCAGCCAAACAAAAAAAAAAAGAAAAAGAACAGTAAGAAAAACCATTTCAGGCAGCCAGTTCGCAATGCAAGTTGTTTTGTTTGATAATGATGCCGTGGGGCCATCTGTTGTTGTTGCCACTGCTCCCAGTGGCAGTTGAGCGTTGACCACTGGACCGTGCCCAACACAATCATTTGCCTCATATGTATAAGTAGTAGTTAGTAGGAATGTGTGTGTATTTTGTTTATTAAAAAGAGATTGGAGAGCGTAAAAAGATTTTGTCATGACCAACCAGATCCTCTTTGATGCCCAAGGGGCTCAGCAAGACCATTCATCATCATTCCAGCCTGATGATTTTATTTTGATTTCGCCGGCAAACGTTTGGGGATTACCAGGCTAATGATTTTATTATAGTTTTCATACGCTCGGCTTTCAACTTTGATTGATGGTCGTCTATCATTTAACAGCTCGGATCATTGTCTTTTATTCCACTTTCATTCATTGTCTGCTCAAGTGAGTTGCCATTTAAGTGTTGCTTCATTATATTAAAGCCCATTAATACTTACCGGCGGCTTTTCCCCCATATAGCAGCTCCCTAATGTATGGAAATTCTTTAAAATTGAAATAAACTTACCGTGCTCATTTGGATATTGTCCTAACAATGGCCATAGACCAAAGTCGAAACGTCAAACAACGGCCTAACAATTTCAGACTAAAAATCAGCGCAGACCAACAAAGTTTTCCGTAGGACACTTTGCTATTGTTTCCCGTAAGCTAAAAAGTTAGAAGTATAAAAAGAAATGCAAATACGCTTTCTTGATTATAAATGTTATAGATGCAAAATACGCTCAATATAATTAAGAAGCGAAGAAAGAAATATACGATTAAGGCTTAGATTAAGATTAATAATAATTCATTGTAGTATATTGAAAAATAATCACTTAACTAAAAATGCTATAAGTAATATACTAAGTTATTTTCATTTTTGATTTAATCGTAGTTTCAATTTGAAACCTTAATATATTTGGAGCCATATTCGAGTGCCATAGAAACCGACTCTCAAACATTAGGGTACGGCATCTAACACATAAACTAAGCCAGAGCCCCCAGCATGGAGCCAGTTTGACTGACTACAACGCCCAGAACACCCACCAGCTGCAATTCCTCCCACACGCTGTGCCCCCACATAGTCGTAATTACGCGCAACTTTCGACAAGTGTCGCCCAAAAATCGCCAGCGCCCTGTTAGTTGGTTCTTCGTGTCCCGGGTGCGGCTGCAAAGTTTTGCTATGGCATCTTTTGATGTTTCCACTGCCATGAAGCTGGCTATAGGGGAAAGTGAAACGCACATGGCGACCAAGGCTTCTGCGGTTTAATCTTCTTTTAAAATGTCCCCCCGGCCCCTAAAGCCAAAGCTGTATAGCACTATGGGCGAAAAGTTTGCCGCCACTTGCGCTTGATAACTTAGAACAAAGAGGCCAGGAGAGAACTAGGAGCAGCAGCGAGGACCAGAGTTTGAAATAGTTAAAAATTCTTTCAGAAAAAGTCATTGTTACACTTGCGGTGCTGCTGTTATTTTTCGCTCTAATTAGCCGTCATTGGTTTGTGATTTGTGGGCGTATACGTGGGCTGGAATCTGCAAAGTAAACGGAACACCTGGTAAAAATTTTCCATTTCCACAATGCCACAAAATTGAACTAGTAATTTTGTGCGGACTTTGATTTACTTCAGAGCAGAAAGACAATAGCCAGCCTCATAAATCTAGGGTCAATAGTTGGTCAAACTTAGCTCGAATTCTATTCGCTTGTGTATCATTACTTGACTAATATTAAGTCTATGTATGCTTCATTCACTTGACCCAGAAGCAAGAAATAGCCGCAAATAATTTACAGGAAATGAGTTTGCCACAATTTATGCAGACCGCATTAACCATTTTACAGAGCCAAATGCCAAGAAGAGTATTTAATTAAATTAAATACAAAGAAGCTGACCCTCTCTTTTGGCTTTTATGGTCGGCTTTTAAAGCCTTCGTAAATCATTAAAGTTCAGCCCCCGAGACACCAGCTAATGGCCAATGGCCAATGGCCAATGAGCAATGTCCAATGGTTACTGGCAATGCTGATGTTGATGCTACAGCTCATTGTCCAAGCCGATCACGCCTGCCATTTGTGCGGCCACATTAAAATAGGCTAAAATGCGAAGCAGCATCTGCCTTTATGGCCACTTAATGTAAAACAGTTAATTAGCGACATACACACATACAAACATACCCATGTACACTTAGGAATCGAGCATGAAAGCGCAAAAGGCAAGGCATATCCGATGGCCATTGAAAATGGCCGCCATTTCCACTGTCGCTGACACATTCGCCATCTTAGCAGACAGGTAGCACTGGCCTTTCGAACTGCAGATAATTACTTTTGATTAATGATGTTCAATTGGGAAGGATATAAAAAAAATGTCAATCAGAAGACAAGACTACACTTATGCACCTATGTAACTGTTGAGTTTAAAATAAAAACTATTATAATTGTATACATATTTGATTAGTACCTTTAAAAACAACATACGAAGTAAATTATACTTTGTATGTGTTCGATATATGCATATTCCATAACTTTGGCAATATATAGTTAACTTGTTAATATATATCAGTGAATCTGCACTTCTTATAGTAGGCCATAATATGTCTAGACAAAAAACATAGACAACATATAAAAGACATCTACTCCAAGAATTTTTATACAAGGATTCGCACCAAGTTAATTGTAACAAAAATAACAAATATATAATATACAATATATAAAAATAATATCAATTAAAACACTAGAACGCAAATAATAAACGAGCCCTGTTACAAACTAAATGTAAAAGTGATTGTACTCTGTCTACCATCTCTTTGGTTTTCTCAGTCTCCCACAGATATGATATTAAGAGGGCTCCGACTACGGCAAACCTTTAACCAAGTTTGACCCACAAACACTTGAACATACAACAAATTTGTTTGAATACTGACGCAGTACCGCTGCTAGGCACCCCGCAAAGCATCATAAAAAAAATTGGTAAAATATTGAATATGATATAATATATAACATATATTCCGATAATTCTGAAATTTATAACCTGTAGAAAGAGCATGCCAACTTAACGGAGATTAAAGTTTAAAATTGTGCGTATATTATCCAACATGTCGCATACCATACTAGTTGATAGACATTCTGCATTGGTTCGGAGAACTTCCTTCTGCCTGATAAATACATTTTTTCAGACGTGATACACCCTTTGTACCCATTTTTAACAGGTTAAGGATATAAAAATAGCTTGGTGCATGTAGCTACTCAGTGGCAGTGACAGAAATCCCAGGACGTCAAAAATTAACGTGCTTTTGTTCATACAGAATGAAGGCTGACATGCCATAACGTTATATTCGTTGTAGCTGCTGCACTTTCGTTTTAATGCTGCTGGAGCTCTGTCTATAATAAAGAGAGAATGGCAAAAGAACAGGCAGAGCGTTCTTCGGTATGCTACTTTAGTCGCCTTGTCCTTGTCGTAATTATGAACTTAACAGGCATCCAAGGCGTGCCGCCAGCGGAAGCAGAGCCGTCAGCGCCAACGGGGGCAACGGCAACGGCAACACCATATTGTGTTAATATTTAATGGACGTCGCCCAGCAACGCTCTCTGATTTTTTTCATTCAGCAAGTTCTCAGCTTGCAGGTTTATTTATATTTTAACTTTTTTGCGCTGTTTACTTGACTGTATCACACTTAACAAATGTGTACCTACAACTGTTTGTGTGCTTGTATTTTATATTATTTTTTATATTTTTATATTTTTATATTTTTCTTTTCGTGATGCATTTTAATGCGTCAGCTGCCTGAAGATGACAAAAATAATTATTAAGAAAATGGTCCTTAGCCGTACTCTTATTTGTATGCGCTGCGGCTAAGGAAATTCAAAGCGTTTCTTTTATTTCATTCATTAGCTGAGGTTGTATTAATAATAATAAAGCTAGGGCCATAGTCGACCAGATGTCAAAGTTTATATAATGTAATAAACGTTTAACACGCATTCATTTGCATATCAGAGACAGCAGTCAGTGGCTTTTTTGGTTAGTGAGTGCATAATTAAATTTAATCAAGTTAAATGAGTGACAGGTACAGAAAAATTTGCGGACGGTCGTATTTTTCTCTGCAGCAGACTTATTAATGACGAAAAGCACTTTAAATATTCATATCTGACTTCCCTACTTTGCATAACCTTAATGGCTGTTTTATTATTAAACGCAAATCATTTTAAGTGTACTAAAGCGTGGTCCATTTCAAGGCAGCAGTCAAATATTAATACATATTTTTAAAATTTAAATTTTCGCGCCATGTGTCCACCTCAAAGTGGCTGTGCTACCACTATATCGTTTAAAAACCATCTGGCATCATTCTTAAAATTAGGTGGCAACCTCACGCGGTAGACTTGTGTAATAAAAACATTCTACTTAAATTATTGTTAAAATCTAGATTTCATGTAATTTTCGACCTGAACCACGTACACACGAGCTGTGTTTGTAGTGACAACCTGCTGAAGCACCCAGCAGATAACAAATGGTAGGTTGACTGGAAAAACATTACTATCGTTTCATTCAGCGCTCACCTGATGCCGTTCGGTTGACAATAATAAATTATAATTGTGTTTTACAGTGTGTAAACAAAAATTGCAATTTTGTTAATTTTTTGGAATTGTCATCCGAGTGCTTGCTGCCAACAAAATGCTACCCGCCATAGTTTTCCGACAAATGCATCGACCTCTGACTGCCGGCGGACTACACCATGGAGATGCAACAACACTAAAGCATGTGCTAGGTGTGGGAGGCAACAGTTTTGTTAACTGCTTGAATCGTTATGCTGCCGCCACAGGTTTCATACGCATATCTTTCCTTGACATTAATCAACGTCGGAATTGGGATGTCGCTCGATTACGCCTCTATGCAGATGCCAAGAAGCAATCATTGCATCTGCGCACCCTGCAGGGCCGTGATTTATTACAGGGCGTCTTAGACAAACAGCGAGCTGAATTCATAGAACGTAAGAACTTTTTAGTTGACGATATACGTGAGGCTCGTCATAAGGTGCAGGAACGTGTACGCGAGAAAATCGTGGAAATACGTGAGGAGCGCGAAAACATTATGACCATACCCAACGTGCTTACCATCAGTCGTGCCATACTCTCACCATATATCGGATATGTGATCGTCCAGGGCGACTTTACACTAGGTATGAGTTTGCTCGTCGTCGCGGGAATTACAGATTTGGTAAGTCTTTGTTTCGGTTGGGGATTAATTCATTTTTAAACGTAATACGTTCCTTCTGTAAGCTATAAATTTAAAAATATATCCATGTATGTACTAACGCTATTTCCGGTTTTAAATATTTTTCTCTCTTTAGCTGGATGGTCAGATTGCGCGTCGGTGGCCTTCGCAGGCTACCAAAGCTGGCTCTTTTCTAGACCCTATGGCTGATAAGCTGTTAATGGGCTCCCTCGTCATTTCGTTGTGCTACAGCGAATTATTGCCTATGTGGCTGACTGGTGTTGTTGTGTTTCGTGATGTCTTTTTGATTGCCGCTGGGTTTGTCATACGCTACATTAGTCTACCACCGCCAGTGAGTTTTATGCTTTTTGGAAATACAAAAGCATTAATAATTTAATTAAAATGTTCCAGAAAACGTTTTCACGGTACTTTGATGCTACCCATGTGACAGCCCAATTAGAACCAACATTTATAAGCAAAGTAAACACAGGTGTGCAGCTGGCCACAATTGGAATTAGCCTTGGTGCGCCAATATGGCACTATATTGGTAAGCAAGAACAATTATATACCTACAAACATTTAAATTTTTACTGTTTCATAGATCACCCGGCGTTGCATGGCCTTTGGTATCTTACGGGCGTAACGACCGTAGCCGCTGCACTCAGCTATATAATCAATAGACGCAATACTTTTAAGATCCTACACAAGAAAACGTAGAAGTAAACATCTGTAAATGTGAACAATAGAACAGCAGCTGCAATGATTAGGACTTAGTCTTTTTGTAAAGAATTATCTATAAATTAAATTCTATATTTTGTTATTACTGTATTTTTTATATAAATACTGAGCTTTTGTACAACTATTATGCATAACGAACGGACGTAAAGGTTATTAAAAATTGGAAATGTATAAATAGGGTAACGCGATAGACGGGCACAAGGACATGCAAATGGGACACTAAAATTGACCGATTCGCTCCGTGCCAGTAGACATAATGTAACAATTATGGTAATAATATGGAGGCGAAAGAAATAATTAGTTAATTGGGAATTTTTGTTCCTACAATGTTTATAAATTCACAAATCTTATCATACTCTGTCATTCAAATTCTTGTAAATGTCATTCCATTAACACAGCCCTGTAATTAGGGTTGCCGCAAGTAAGCAAATAATATCGAACATCGAAGCGTCTGAGGTATCGAAGTTTTATAAAACTGGCCGTTTTTAGTGTTGGACAACGACGTTTGATAAACAGCGCGCATCATTTTGTTAATTTTCTAAATAAAATGTTTGTATCGCGACATAAAAAATAAAAATACCCAATACAAAAGTGGCAAAATAAATATTAAATACTGGTTTGATATCAGGTTGTGTTTGCAAAATGTAAGTATAAATATAACACAAACAGAAAGTCAAGAAAAAGTCTTTTTTACAAAGTGGCGTCATAACTTTCGTTTCTTGCTTACGATTTGTTTTACAGGCCGAAAGTAAGTGATAACACATTGCAGGAGTTGGAGAACATTTTAAATGGAAGCCAAACGTATGCAGATCGACTGGCGAACTTCTTAAAACTCAAGACCACATCAAAGCCACAGAACGACAATCAGTTCGTGCTTGGCGGCTTCGATGTATCATTTGATGTTGAGGTTGATTTGGTCAAGCTGCCTCAAAACCAGAAGTTTTGGAGGAAGCTAGTGAACCCAACGATCAACCAATCTGCGAAATCATAAACAAGTCGTCTGCTGCTGCTTCATACAAACTCCAATCGCAACCAGAAGTTCCCGAATCAAGCAAACCACGACGGGCATCTAGCGTCTCGCCGCTTAGGGCGGCCCGACGAAGCAGCAGTGTTAATGTCCCTACCAGTGATCGGTTACGGCGTACGGCCATTCAAAGGCGGTCAAGAAGCTGTGGACGTCGCGATCTGCTTGCAGAATTTAACAATGCTCTGTCTAGCCATTTTGATTTTGTAAGTTTTGTTGAATACATGTTTATTTTTTTCTCCATAAAATCCTGTAATTAACAGTGCTGAGCAAAGGCGATGATACCTACTTATATGTTTGTTATGCTATTATAGTTACCCGGGCTGAGCAGCACTCCTGCACCAACAAAAACACCGCCGACGACTATACCGGAACAAAAAAAAAATAAATCTCAGTCGAGAAGTACAGTATCCGTAGCGGCAGCACTTTCAACTGTACCAGAACCAGTCGAAGATCCCGTACGACTTCATGAGCAGTTCGAAGCTAGTTTCGAAGCAAGCATGAGCCGCTTGACCCGACGTAAGCCGTTGCCAATGCCATTACCCAACATTTCGTCATCTCAAAGGTCGTTGTCGTTAGGAAAGCGTCCATCAACACCAGATAGCGGTACAAAACAACGCACCTACACCGTGGAAAAAGGACCTTATCCAGGACAGCTGCTGCTCTCACCCTCGTCTAGCAAGAACAATAACAGCGATATGGGCCAGGTTTTATCCCAGCTCTCATCGACAAGATCAGTATTTAATGACTCGCTTAGACAATCGCAAATGTGCTTGAAGCAGGATGTTTTGGCACCTAGTACACCACCGCAAACGATGTCCAGATCTCAACCACAACCAGAATTTGTTGTGCCTGAATCGCAACCAGAGCCACAGCAACAATCAGAAAATTTGCAGCAAGTATTGATGAGTTTGTCAAGTAATGCCGGTGGTGCACCCATTGTGGTTGTACCAATGACCTGCCACAGTCCCAAGCCCATATCGCAAGTCCCAGCGGCAACGCCAGTTGCAAAAGTTTCCAGTTGCGACGTCCAAACGTCCTGCACTCCACTTTCAACGGCGATCACTCGAAGTATGCAAACGTCTTGCAGTCCTCAGCTCGTCCAGGACCAACCAGCAAATGCATTATCTACAAGAACTTCGCCAGTTGCCACAGTTGCTAGTCGCAGCATTCAAACTTCGCGCAGTGCACGGTTTGTCCAAGACGTGAGTGAAATCATGACAGATGACGAAAGTTCTGAAGAGCGAGAGACCAGCGCAGCACCTCTCAATCTAGCGCCCCTGGGTGGTAATACAACCAGGCAGCGTCGCTTGCGCAGTCGTCGTCAGTGCATAAAGAGCCCAGTGCAGTTGCTTGATTTACATTATTCGCGTTCAAAGGATTCGAGAAAAGTTGTCAATAAAAAGCAGCGTCAGACAGTACTCAATAAACCATCTATGCAGCCTATCAATGGTGAACAGTTCGCCCTAGAGCTTGCTCGCATGAGCAACTATGAGATACTTGATTTACGCAAACGCAAGTCTTTGGGCAAATTGCATCCTTTAAATGGTCATAGACAGAAGATCTTAGAGCAGAGTATTGAGTTCGAGATTATGCGCCGCAATCTAGATGAAGCTAACCCAGAGAGTCTTTCCAGGAATGTGGGAGCTGTGTCCAAACCATCTCCACTTACAATGTCCACTGCCACAACAGTGGCAGCATCCGAGGATGAGCCAATACCGGCTTCGATATCAATACATACCGTACTGACACCGACAGTGGCCTCCAGGAAAGTTTCTACGGCGGAGGAAGGCTCTCTGCACCACCTGGAGTCACAGAATCGGCCTCCGCGACGTATGCCTCACCGATCCTCTAAAGCCCCAATGGTAGAGAATATCCGGAAAACATGTTTCAAAAATAATCATGAATAATCTTCAATTTTAGGCAACATCGGAGAATTCGATATCCATTTCGAATTCTATGCAATCCCCAGCGAAACCACCACTAGACTTCAGGGACGATTCTATGCAAAAACAACACACAGTGCAGCGGGAGCGGACTTCACGTGTTAGAAGCCGTCGAACACCAATGGTAAGGCTGGATTTGATCAGGGAAAACGTTTTAACTGTTCAGAATAATTGAATTCAACTATAAAATACCTAAATTTTTTTTCTGATATGTCGATTTATGACAGCTATCGAGGGTATTCAATGTCCATGAACAACCATTTTATAACTTTTATGTACTTTTTAATTTTAGGCGTCACTCGACAATGAATCCATTTCCACTTCGATATCACTAGCGGATCCGCCTGAAATTTTCAAGGATAGTTCCAAGCGGGAAATGCGTAACATGCGCTCTAGAAGCCGTAGGCTAACTATTTCCGAAAATATTGAGCAGAATGAACTGTTGGCGATCTGCAGCCCGCCTGTACAGTTTCGCAAGTCCAGAAACATGCATACAGTTGAATCAGCGACTGCACAGCCGCCGTTGAAGTTTAACGATGAAGTGCAGACAGATGCTAAAGTGGAGATGCAACAGCAGTCTTTTGAGCTTCCGCCACCAATGCAAGTTCTCAACGATGAAGAACAAATAACTTCCCATATGATCGAAATTCATATGGAAGCGCCTCCAGCTTTGCCGACTACCATACAACCACCGCCCACGACACTACCACAACTTACCATAACACCATTGGCTACAATGCAAGCACCGCTGCTACCGCCTACCACACCACCACAGCCTACCACACCACCACCCTCTCACACACCACCACCCACTCACACACCACCACCGGCTACCTCACCAAATACGCCGCCCGAACCTCAATCACCGCCCACACCACCATCGCCGGTGCCTTCGTCGCCTCCACCCAGCGAAGATGTTGATTTGATAGATGAACAACCAAGCACCAGCAGCTTCGCGCAAAAGTCACGCCAAAGAGGTAAGAAGGCACTTCAACCGAAAAAGCATCAGGAGCAAAACAACGAGAAAAATAAGAGTAAATCACAATTGGAGATGAAGGAGAAGTCGCAGCCGGTTGATACTGTGTTTAAGAAGCCGATAGCTCCAGCGCCGCGTGCAAAGCAAAACAAAACCAAATTAGAGAAACAACTGGATAAACTACGTATTACGCTGCCAAATGAAACACTGCCACCCGATGAAAACGGAATGAATGACGAGTCGAACATAGGTAAGAGTACATTTAAATGACATAACACCTTTTGTCACTACATTATCCACTTAAATCCATAGATGGACCCCGAAAATCAAGACGCGGCCAGGTGCCGCGGAGCAACTGTTGGGCGCACACCATGAGTGATCCCTTTGCTTTTATGCGGAAAAAGGAGGAAACTTACTTAAAGCCAACAGCGAGCAAGCCCAAAAAAAAACCAGCCGAAGAATGCATAAACTCAATTATGAACAGACCACCGCTGTCAAGCAGCACACCGCGCAGTACAGATGAACCGATCGCTAGTAGCACCACAACGGGCAAACGCAAGCGGGGCGAGAAAAAAGAACAGCAACATCAGAATACTGATCTTAACAATGTGGACAATATATCAGGCATAAGCACATTGAGTAGCACAACAGAACAAGAGACTGCACAAGCACATCAGCAAACAGTGCAGCCGACTATGGTTAAAGTGAAACGTGAGACTCGGAAATATAAGAAAAAGATACCTTCGGAAAACAAAGAGCAAAAAAAAGGCAGAAGGAAAAACAAAGCAGTCCCTTCAGACTTACCAATAGAACCAGAATCAACTGATGGCGATCAAGTGGAAACTGAATCTGTAGTTGTGCCCGATCCTGAACATAATTGTGCACCTCAATCTATTAATGAGTCACAGAAACAATCACATTCACTTATAGCCTGGCTTTGCGGTGACTCTAATGTACGACCTAATTTCAACGATAATTGCTCTTCGGATACGGAGTCTGATTCTCTGATCGTGTGTATGTATCATTATTATCTTCCTTCTCTCGTTAAAAAAAATTAATATTTATTTTTTTACGCAGCACGTGCGGCTAATTTACAGTTCTCTAATATTGAAGGCGTTGAATATGCCTTCTATAAAACTGTAAACGCTTACTCCATGGGATATATGCGCTTTCAGCCAAGACAAGTGCGCGGATTTAAGCGAGCTAAGACTAGCACTTTAGTAAGTCTATCTATATTTAGTGCGCAATGTAAAATTTAAGTAAAATAATTTTTTGTTCTACGCTACATACAGATCTTTTTGGCACTCGAAGGAGAGTTCAACATAGAAAGTAGACGTCAAGGTTCGGAACAGACAAACGAATCTATAATGAAGAGTGGCGACTCCGTGTTAATTAAGCAGGGTAAGGAACTTTAAAAAAAAAAAAAATGTTTATAATTTAACTCATTTCTAAACTTAAGGTACCCGGTATAACATAACAAACCGTTTGGATGTCGTCAGCGTTATGATAGTGTACCGCAAGTAAGTTATTCGTACATAAGGAAAACAACAACTGATTCCTGTTATTTTTATTTAAATGTTCAAAAAAAAATTGTATCTTCTTTTTTAGCTGCTGAATAAAAAAAAATAGTTTTAGGTTTATTCTTGTGGCAATAAAGCCCGAAATATACATATTTTTGTTAAAAATACCGTTATAAGTTACATTTGAGAATCATAATAAAGACTAATTCAAATTTTAATTTGTTTTTTTTTGCAATGATATTTTTTGTTTTATTATTATTGGGTTGGCCGAAAAGAAACCGGTGATTTTTTAAAATTAAAAATTTAGAATGAATTTAATCAATTATATATTTTCCATTTTGTTGGATGACCTTTCGCCATCTTTCCTGCAAATTCATTATTCCACGCTCATAGACCTTCTAGCCTTTATCTGCAAAAAACTGAAACAAGTGCGATTTTATATCCTCGTCCTTATCAAAAGTTTTATCATTTAAGGAGTTTTGCAAAGACCGAAACAAATGGTAGTCTGAGGGTGTAAGGTCAGGACTATATGGTGGATGCATCAAAAGTTCCCAGCCAAGCTCACTCAATTTTTGGCGAGAGACCAAAGATGTATGCGGTCTACCGTTGTCCTGGTGGAATATGACACCTTTACCATTGACCAATTCTGGTCGCTTCTCCTTGATGGCTGTATTCAATTTGTCCAGTTGTTGACAGTAGACATCCGAATTAATCGTTCGGTTCCTTGGAAGCAGCTCAAAATATACCACACCCCTCCAATCCAGTCCAGTGTATGGTTGATTGTGGTATATTCAACTTCTCTCCAATCTCACGCTCAGTTACATGACGATCCGATTCGATTAAAGCCTTGATATCGTCATCATCAACTTCACTTGGCCGACCAGAACGTGGATTATCTTTAAGTGAAAAATCTCCCGAACAGAATTTGAGAAACCAACTTTCAACCTGTGTTGTTTTTTACGGAAATAATAAAGTAAAATATGACGAAAATGTTCTTTTGTGGGCTCCATATTAAAATTGACGCCAAATAAATAAATATTAACAAAATTACTCGCACTTTTTTTCTAAAGCAAGTTAAAAGTGTCAGCTAATAACTGACAAAAGAAAAATTGCAATTATAGTCACAAGCCGTTCAAAAAAATTGTCAACGCCGTTTGTATGCAAAATCACCAGTTTCTTTTCGATCAACCCAATATAATAAAAAAATTAAACAAATTCCGTTTATACAAATGTTTTCATTAATGCAATCAACTGTTGACTAACAGTTGAGCACAGTGAACGCGCATAACTAAAATACTGTCACACTGTTCGGCCTACACATACAGAGTGGCAACGCCACTCGTGCTGTCATACTGCCACATTAGCTGTCATCCTTTTCTTTCTTTTCCGGTCAGCGAACAGACCTGTAAGTTCGCGTAATAATTTTACCCAAAATAAAATCGTAAAAATCCAGTGTATTAACTAAACAACGCCAATTATTTAAAGCGCAATTTAAATGGAAATAGTGTGAAATATGCATAATATGATATATTTCAAAAGAAAAACTGTCTTAGGTGTACAAAATGATTGTTAAAACGGGAAAACAAAACAAAATAGAAACCCGCTTCTAATATTGAAAATTACGTTTGAGTGCAAATAATTGGCGAGTTGTTTGTTAAAGTGCTTGATGCAATGAAATGAAAGTGATTTGAGAACTTGTGCTAATTTTCTACATATCTAAAATTATTTTTCATGCTTTCCTGCTGCTAACGCTGTCGCTGTCAACAAACAAAACAACAACAAATCACACAGCCGCCAAGATGAGGAAAATTATGAAACAGGGCAAGATCGTAATCGTCCTTAGTGGACGTTACGCTGGCCGTAAGGCTATCATTGTCAAGACCTCCGACGATGGCACTCCGGAGAAACCCTTCGGTCATGCGCTCGTTGCTGGCATCGACAGATACCCACGCAAGGTAACCAAGAAGATGGGCAAGAACAAGCTAAAGAAGAAGTCCAAGGTCAAGCCTTTCCTGAGGAGCTTGAACTACAATCATCTGATGCCAACCCGCTACACAGCCCACGACATCAGTTTCGAGAAGCTCTCGCCCAAGGATCTTAAGGATCCCGTTAAGCGTAAGACCCATCGTTTCCAAACCCGCGTCAAGTTTGAGTCTGTCTACAAGGAGGGCAAGAACAAGTGGTTCTTCCAGAAGCTGCGATTCTAAGCAGCTGCTGTTAGGAGGATACTTGATTTGTATGTCGCTGTTTTTTTAAGGTTAAATAAAAAAACAATTCTAATAAAAATTGACCGAAACTTGTACACGGCTTTGTTTTTTTGCGCTTTATAAATGTAAATGTATCCAATAGTGGACCCAGGATTGACAACAATTTAACCCAAGAAATAAGCTAAATCTATGGATGACTTGCGAAGTATATACAACCGATTTTGGTCCATACTCTTTCAAGGCCGTAAATCGTTACACATGGTTACAGCCTTGTTCCCTTTTGAGTTCCATGCAGACAGGAATAGAATTTTTACCGTGGAACCAATATTTTTAAATAAAAACTAGTCATTTTACAGCAATGCACCTTGAAAATCATGATCCACTTTATTGAGTGCTCACTAAAATTTTTTTGGTAAAGTGAAAATATGCATTATTCGACTAATTTGTTTTTAATAAATATTCGAACAGAATAATACAATTTGTTTGAATTCACTTTTACATAATGATTATAGTTTTGAAAATAAATTTATAATTAAATATGGCTTTACTGTACAAATTATAATTTTACTAAGAAAAGATTTTGAAATTCTTGGATATAAAATTGGCGTTAGTTGTTTAGGTGTGAGTTTCTTGAGGATTACGTCTAATGGGCTAGGAAATAAAGAGTCAAATGTTTAGGCTTTCAACACCACCGTTGACAGAGAATCTGTGAAAGAAAACAATTATAATAAGTAAGGATAGAATAATAACCAAGAACTTTATAGAATATCCAATATAATTAATGTTGTTATTACCTGTAATGTAACACTTGAACATCGGAGGTGCACAGAACACAAACACTTAGCCGGGGCGGGAAGTTTGGTTTGGTTAAGCAGCGCAAATTTTGATAATTTTATAATAAAACTTTTTGCTTATTGTAATTTGACATCAATGACACACTTAACGCTGTATGTATTGTCTTAGGATAAGGAAGGGTTGTATAATTGTTGACTCTGATTGGCTTAGTTTTTGGTTAATAAAATTTTGGTTTCGAATACTTAATGTGTCCTAACCCTGGCTGAAATTCCCTGTGGCCTGTGGAACGATTAAGCATGGATTTTGAGGAGTAGAAAAATAAATGTAAATATGTCGGTTAGATTTGTTCAGGTAAGAAATTTGTTATACATTGATAAGGATTACTGTGGCTAACGCAGCTACATACGTGTGGGCGAAGAGTGTGTTTTTCTGTGTGTTTTTATACTGTGCACTACGTAAATACTACTACTTAGAATACATAAATTTCAACTTAAAGCAAAACATATTTTCAAAAATTAGTAACTTGTGTGGTTGTGTTTTCAATTGGTTAGACACAGTTGAGGAACGACAGCAAAATATAGCAAAATTACAAAAAACGCACTTACAGTTCTTTTTAACTTCAAGTGGAAACAAAGAAATAATACAAAATAGCATAAAATTATACATAATACAACATAGGCATTGCAGGTAACAGCATCGTGGAACAGTGCAGTAAAAAAGGACAGGCGAACAGATAAATAGGAAAGCTAGCTACAAACACGAATTCATTATTTTACCAGTTCACACGTTTGGTGCTCAAAATCTTGAGTATGTTCTTAACAACATCCGTGCTGCTGTGAGTGCCGCCCACATCTATTCCGGAAGAAACAAAAACGTTATTAAACATTAAGTAATAATTACAGTCATTAATTATTTACCTGGCGTGCGGATCTCATCACGAACGATGGTTTGATAGGTAGCTTCATAGATAACTTGAGCATGTTCGTTGTGTCCTAGATGATTCAACATGTCAACACTGGCATTGATCATAGCTACCGGGTTAGCAATATTCTTGCCGGCAATGGCAGTGCCAGTGTTACGGGTACCAGGCTCAAAGACGGCATACTAAAATGTCATCGAAATTTTAAAGACAGGTCTGTGTTAACTATTTTCAGACTCACATGATCGCCATAGTTGCGTCCAGAGATAAGACCAGCACCGCCCATCAGTCCGCAAAGCACATTCGATACAATGGTTCCATACAAATTCGTCATATTCATCACATCGAACTGATGAGGGTTTGATACGGCCTGCATGCAGGTGTTGTCAATGATCATGTTGTCGTGTTGAAGCTCTGGATATTCCTTGTGTACACGATTGGCCACATCCAGGAACAGACCATCTGATAGTTTCATGATGTTGGCCTTGTGAATGGTTGTCACCTTCTTGCGGTTATTGTTACGCGCAAACTCAAAGGCATAGCGGGCCACACGCTCAGCATTATCGGTGGTTACCACCTTCATACTCTCAACAACGCCTCGGACTGACTCGTGCTCCAGCATGGCATACTCACCGTCCGTATTCTGGCGTACAAGCACAATGTCAATATCCTTGTGACGAGCAGGAATGCCTGGATACGATTTGCAGTGGACAACATTCACGTAGAGATCCAGCTCATTTCGTATTGCCACATTGCGGGAGGTTTCACTTAGGTTATGCGACTTGGTTTCAATGTTTCCTTTGAGTGCAACGCCATTACGCTTAATGGACGTAATCGCATATTCCAGATCATCGTTACCCTCAGTAGATGGATCAATGTCGATTACTTCAAAGTCAATGGGCGCACCAGCATATGTAAAGATTTCCCGAACATAGTTCATCAATTCCGGTCCAATGCCGCCACCTGGCAGCATAGTAACTGCATGACGACCACCATACTGAGCCGAGGGTATCTCACTGTCCAGGAACTGCATCATACGTATGTAAATATATATACCTAAATTCTATAACCTCAAAAATCTACCGTTAGCCTCTTTTGCAATGACGATTTGGTGTGAGCTACATCCTCAGTCTTCTCCTTAGTCACGAGCATCGGATAGCCCTTTAAATGCACATAAAAAGCAATAAAAATCCTTTGTTGTCAGTGCTCCACAATCAATACATTATGTAATTCAATTTGCCAGTCCGCTGGCTTGGTCCATTTGATAACTGGTGCTAGCTAGAAACTTACACGGGTCAGGAACGGCGTCTGGACCTGCAGCAATCTTTGAGTTAAGCGTATAGCCATCTTGCGTATTATAATATATTTTCGTCTTCTGTAGCCGTGCAAAGTCCTTCAACTCGTTCCTATTATTGCTCGCAAATACCACGGCTGAAATGCGAATCATATGTTCGTGAAGCGGTAAATTCATCGATACACTATACCGATTTTAATCGTAGTAAACTATCGAAATAGCTGCAGGGACGAAAAGTTATGAACACCAAATTATCAAATCGTTTGTAACGCATTGTAAAAACCAAATATAAATATATTTCCAGACCCATCATATAATTGTAATTTTAATATATCATCGATAAAAATCTCATTATTATAATATTATTTGTTCAAATATATAAATATATTAAGAAAAATTATACAAAAAAATAAATTTTGTATTTTGTGATAAACTAAAAAGTTCGCTCTGTTCTACAGGTACTGTACACAAACATAAGATGTCTAAAGGGTATACAAGTTTCGTTCTACCCCGAACGATGCCTTTGTTGCTGTTACGTTAACAACCTCGCTGTTATTTTTTTTAAACAAAAACAACTGCAGTGCAGCATGTGGTCATAAGACAATTAAATTTAGAGAACAAGCTAACTAATGGCTGTGGAGCTAGCGCCCGCTGCAATCCCAGTGCAAATGAATATGGAGGAGCCGGTGACGAATTTTTCTTTTTTACACGCTTTAGTCGTAAGTAAGCATTTGAAATGTAATACTTGAAAAGGTAATAATGTTTATTTAATAACAGGCTGGCGGTGTAGCTGGAGTTGTGGTGGACATTGCACTCTTTCCCATTGATACGGTTAAAACGAGATTGCAAAGCGAATTGGGTTTCTGGCGCGCCGGCGGCTTTCGCGGCATTTACAAGGGTCTGGCGCCAGCAGCAGCTGGTAGTGCACCAACAGCAGCGCTTTTCTTTTGTGCATACGAGTGTGGCAAACATCTACTGAGTTCTGCAAGCAATACTAAGAATTCACCTTATGTTCACATGGCGGCAGCATCAGCTGCAGAAGTGGTAGGATCTTGTATCCAAAAAACATACGACAAAAGATAATTAGTTTTTCTATTGTACTTCAACAGCTAGCCTGTCTCATACGCGTACCTGTTGAAATTGCCAAACAACGATCCCAAACCCTTTCGAGCCACAAACAGCACCAGACGGGCCTCCAAATCCTCTTTCGCGCTTACCGCACAGAAGGGCTGAGACGTGGTTTATATCGCGGATTTGGTACCACAATCCTGCGCGAAATTCCATTTAGTTTAATACAGTTTCCTTTGTGGGAATATTTTAAGCTACAGTGGACGCCAGTGACTGGCTACGAATCTACTCCATTATCAGTTGCACTGTGCGGTGCAGTCGCTGGCGGGATTTCGGCAGGACTGACAACTCCCTTGGATGTGGTGAAAACACGTATAATGCTAGCAGAACGGGATAGCTTAACGCAACGACGCAATATCCCCGCTATTCTACATAGCATTTACTTGGATCGCGGCATTAGAGGGTAAACTTTAATATATATATATAAATGAATATTTTTTTTAAAGTTGCTTTTACAAATTTTTATTATAATTTACAGTTTGTTTGCGGGCTTCGTGCCACGTGTGCTCTGGATAACATTAGGCGGTGCCTTTTTCTTTGGCTTTTATGACCTAACAAGGCGACTATTGGGCAATGCAAATACTGATAATTAGAAATCAAAATATCACAATTTTTACAAATATACAAAAGTCTGATGGCCTCTTAATTGAACAAATCAAATAAGATACAGATGCCATACCTTTTTGAAACTTGAAACTGAAATCAATACCCAAAGATAACGTAGACAATAAAATAAATGTGTATTCAATACAAGAATCTAGGAACTTATCTTCCCTGTTAGATAGATGACACCATCGCTAGGCGGACAGGGCATCGTTATCCACCTGCATATGGCCCGATTGCCGATTTTCTTGACTCTGGTAATAGAAGTAAAAATAGTAAATACAGATAGAAATTACACTATAAGTTCCTTACTAACAGCCGATATGTGTAAGCGTGCATCGAGCAAGCTTAAGATGGAACTTCGTTGGTTAAAGTCATCTACACCGGCCATAGATACGTCCGAGTCCTCCTCATCGACACTGACGTAGCCATTACGCGTGACGTTTCTGCGCTTGAAAGTAAAACAATTGACTGTTCGCTTACTTCGTGACATTGCATACACCTAGAATATTTAAAAGATATGCATATGCAAATATAGGGAATGCAGTTGTACAAACAAAAGCACAGATAACTAAGTAATGTAACTTTACCAAACCAGCAAGAACAGCAACTCCGACTAAAACTAAAATTGGCAGCCAAACGTATTGGGCATCATCTGGATGCTCCAAATCTGGTTTTGCCGTGGTAGTTGCATCAATCTCCATTGTTAGCGCTTGTGTTCCGGACAGGGATTTAAATCGCTGATTGAATGTCAAAATATAAGTCGGTACCAGTGTGACCCTAATTTCAAACGGTAAAGGGTATCGATATCGGTGGCATTGGTGATGAGCGATACCGATACTATAAAGTCACTGTATTAACACACATTGTTCAGTTTGAAACTTGTTTGAGTGCAATATCTACCTCTACTTTTTTCTCAATTAATTTTTTCAATTTTTTTAAAGCTGCTAAATATTTGTATGACGCAGTGTGCTGTGACAATATATAATTATTGTATGTAACTATCGAGGCTTAGTCACAGTATTAGTGCATTACTAAATTTTCCATCCTTAGTTGCTGTGCTGTGTTTGATTTTCTTTTAAAAGTTTGTTTATTGAACTTGCAGTTTAAACAATCTACGCGCCTGTAGCTTTATGAGCATAACTTAAGAATATGGATATTTCAATTGCCGAAATAATCATTGAAGATTTGCGAAATTGCTGTCGTGTTTGTCTCAAAGAGCCACATAGCTTACAAATGCTAGACATGAATGTTATACTTGATGTGGAGGAACAATTAACATATTATGATTGCTATAAAGTATGTACAATGGAAGAACTACAGGAATGCGGTGACCATGATCCTTACACACTTTGCAAGCACTGCGGAGTAGAACTACAGTGGGCATATGAATTTCATAAGAAAGTTGCTCAGGCAAATCGACAGTTAAAAACTATGCGAAGTATTATAGAGAATGAAAGTTATACGGAAACACAGGATACAAAAGAAATAGAAGATGCACAAATAATCGATGTGAAACAGTTGCTTAATAATGAAGAGGATTTCAATCAAAATAAACACCAGGAAACGGAAGAAGATGCACAACTGGCAGAGGTACAATCAAGTGGTGAACCAGAATCTCCAGAGGTATCCTTGACGTTTGCCTACGAAAGCGTCAATGATGTCATACCGCGGCAACGATATTATGGTCAATTTAGCTGTCAATTTTGCAATAAAAAGTTTCGCAATCATTCCCATATGCTTAAGCATCAGCTAATTCACCTTAGAGACCGTCCTCAATTTCAATGCAGCTCCTGCGATCGCGTCTATCTCACCAAGCAGGCGCTCAAAGTGCACGTGGACACGAAACACAACAAATCGGGCAGTGCATGTCCAATCTGTGGCAAAGTGTTTGCCATAGCTAAAGGCCTCGAGATACATATGCGTTATCATAACGGTTTCTTTCCGTTTAACTGCAATCAATGCGATCGCAAGTTCGCACAGCGATCCCATCTAAATGTTCACCAGCAAGTACAGCACAGCAGCTCTAGATTTCTGTGTGAGTTTCCCAACTGTGGCAAGTTGTTCACATCTACGTCGGCGCTGCGTAATCATGAGTGCATCCACACCGAGATGCCGTTTGAGTGCGATATCTGCCAGCAGGGTTTCCAGCTCGGTACAAGTGAGTTGCCAACCAGCTATCATCTCTTTTTTTCTTTCACGTTTTCTATTTTTTGTAATCTTTTCCAGACTACGCCTGCACGCAGAACGAAAACATAACATGCAACTGACATTCGACCAGCTTGAGACGATGCGGAAATTTCATATAATTCGCTCTAAGCGTGTGCTGGCCAAGATAGATACACAGCAGCAGGATGGTAAAACAACTAATGACAAATAAGTTTTAATTAGGCACCTTCGTAATTTACCCACTTGGTGACCAGCCACCCTCTAGAGTCTAGCCCACCGACAAGCCCTTAAGAGCTTCTCTTAAAAACATTCAAAATGAAAATTAGTTTCTTCGCGTCATGGGAAAAAGGAGTTTTATTTAAACATTTCAGCCTTTTCTATTCCAAACGCGGCAAATCTTTTTCTTCGTTAAATAATTTTACACAGCTTTACATAATTTTTACTTATTATATTTATGGATACTAAACAGATTATAGGAGTAAGACTTCCGTGTATCATGAAATACTCTGCAGCTGACTTTCACTTTCATTTCCACTTTTCCCATTAATAGTAATTTGCAGTAATAAATTTTAGACAAATCTTACAAATATCACATGGAATGTATTTCACGCTTTGGTTTAGTTGGTTAACAATGACTTGGATGCACATATAGACATACATACATATAGATAAGGTTGTATTTATATGAATATTGAATAGACATAATAAAGAAGTTTTTTTTTAAGTTTTGCTACCGTTTTCGAAAAATCTATTTTACTGACTCAGAGTCAGTGCCAGTGGCATTGATTTAATGCCAGTGGTGGTGGTGGAGTCATCTGGATGTTGTGACGAGCCCGTCGCCGTTCCAGTGGTATTGGTGGCCACATTGCCGTGGCCTGTTTCTGTGCGTTTGCGTGATGTAATCTTCTTCCAGCCGCGCAGCAGAATCTGATTACGATATTTCGGTGTGGTAAAGGTATAAAGAATTGGGTTAACGGCCGAGTTGAGGGGCAGTATGAAAACCACCAGCCAAGCATAAATATCATCCGATATATTATAGTTGAAAAACACCCAGATTTTCATAGCTATAATGGGTGCCCAGCACAGTACATCGGTGAGCACGATAAAAAAGAAACGCACCGCAAACTCACAGTCCAGCAGCGAGAGAGGCGTTGCGCTGCGTGTGCGCCATATGGAGATAAGCAGTGCCGTATAGAGGAACGCAATCATTAGAAGTAACAGCAAATTGATGCCTAGGAAGACAAACGCTGAATACTGCCAGCCCAGAGAATAGGCCTCATGTATGTGTAATGGCAAACAAGTCCCAGAATATTGACCATAGAAACGTGTGCTTGATTTAAAGATAAGTACTGGAGTCACCGCTAGCCCCACGCCAGTAAGCCAAATGCAGAGCAGCGAGAGGTAAATAATTCGCACACTGATGCTCCGATGGCCTCGGAATGGATCGGCAATGAGCAGAAAACGTTCCAGTGACATAAAAGCCAATATTAGCATAGAAACCTCCGAGGAACTAACCGCCAGCGTACCAATCGTTACGCACTGCCAAGAGTTAATCCACTCCCTCGCCACTCTGTAAGGATAATTATTAATATTTTATAATGTCGACAGTAATCATATACTTACTTATGATACTCATCTCTGTAACGAAAGTCCTGCACGCCAATGCTAATCAGATAAAAGCCCATAAGCATATCGGCCAATGCCAGATTTCTGATTACCATTGTAACAGCTACATTTTCATCTCGGTAGATGAAGCGACCCCAGAGCACCATCAAATTGCCCGCGATAGATAAAGTACCCATGAACCAGGTAGAGTAACGCAGCGATGGTTTGCTGAGCAGGTCCTGCAAAGAGCTTACGCCATCTGTTTTTGGCTTACACATCAGGACGTTTGGCGTCATTGAACAGTAAAAGAAACTATTAAATACAATATACTTTAGGTTACGCATCTGGTTGAGAGCCGCAAAATCTATGCGATCGAACTCAATTCCGGTCAAATTTAAAAAGGATACGTTTAGGTACTCCACCAGGTTACGATCTATGTGCAAGGGCATATAGGCCAGGGAGCTGTGCAGATGGTAAGTATTAGTCAATAAAAGTAAAAAGAGGCAAGACTCGGAGTTTTGGAGCATATTCCTTAAAGAATATCTTCTTCATATTATGCAGTCACTCTGAGTACTACAGGAACCATTCTCGTATAATAAGATAATTTAAAGTAAATTCTTAAACCCAAATGGCCGAGTCTTGCCCTATTTGTAAGCGTTTCGCGTTTTTATACTTACAGTGCCTCCAGGTGTTCGTTATACAAGAATGTTACACCAGATAATTCCTTTATGGGATTCCCAATGAGACGGCTGTAAAACAAAATGCTTGAATACATGTATGAATACAGTGCATAAGATTGCGCATCCGCCGCATAAGCCAAATAATGGTGCTACACTTTGTGCTGATAAAAGAAAACCCAAGGCTGGCAGCGTTGACGACTCTTTTCGCTTTCCCACTACATATGTGTTATTAGATATGTATATGTACAATATGTATGTGCGTGCTGTGTATCTACTTGTACGGAGGAATGCCTTTAAAAAGTTGTTTTTAGTGCTCATGGCATACTTTTAAAGTCGCACAATAAAAGAACACTCCACAACAAAGTCAGACATAATAACGAAAATTCTTATTTAATAGCTGTGTGCATAATATAAATCACTGGCGCGCATCAGCACACAGAGACAGTATGTGTCGGTGTGGAGAGAGGGTGGACAGGGGTTATTGGAATGTAAGTTGGTCAGTCACAGGAAAAGCGCATCATTCGTGACAGCATGTAGACATTATGGTTTGGGCAGAAGGAAGTTTTGGCTCCAGCTCTTTTTCTAACTCAATGTCCACCTCTGTTATCGTCTCCACGTCAGTGTGAAGTGCAGCAGCTGACGTTGATGCTGTTTAGCTCCATTTGTTGCACTTGTCTGGTCAATCAATGCTTGCGCCAACTGAAAACAGTTTGGTTTTATTGCTTGCCGCACAAAGACAATACGCTATCTCCCCTGCCCCTGGCGCTCCTATGCCACCCTTTTGTTCGTTCAGAAACCCTCTAGCTGGTAATTGCTTGCTAGCTATAAAGTTGCATTGTGTGTTTGGGAGGGAGTAGCTTAAACGTAAAGTAAATGTTTTACTAGAAGCATAAATTGCTTTTTGATACGTTCCTAAATGCTGACCCTCTTTCAGTACACTCCCAGCCTCGTTTCCAAATAAGAACGTCAACCAAACTTATGTAAATTATAAGCATTTGATGCCAACAAGACAGGCGCTGTGTGGTTATAATGGCATAAATATTCTATTTAATACCAGTCTAAATAAGAAGGCAGCTGTTGGGTCTCCGACAATTTCAGACAACAATTAACATATTTCTCAAGCAGGGCAACAAGTTGCCGTCAGTACCAAAATAAGTATCCAAGTAACCAAATAAGTACCAAGTAATGCCCTTTGCTTTTACCCAGGCACACACACGTGCGTCTTACAGTCCACAACATGCCCTGTGGTTGCCTGCGCACGAAAGTAGGCAACATAATGCGTAAGTAAATCGCACACGCACGCACACAATGCCAAGCGGGTGAACCTAACGGTCAACGGGCACTTAACAACATGTCAAACAAATGCGTATACTTGTATTAGTGTAATGTCACAGCAAAAATTCTCTTCTGAAAAGGAGTGAGTAGCAACGACTGTCTGTACGCCCTTTACAAAGTCTGTTTAGAATTTTCCTTAAATAATACTCTCTCTTTTGTTATGTTACTTATTAAAAGAAATATTAGTATTTTGTAGCAATATTATAAGAATATTTGTCGAACTCCTATTTATAAAAAATTTATTAAAAATCAACTACGTTTAAGCAAATTTTATTCACCCTTTTAAAGTTTAAAATCTAACAAACGGTCCCGTTGCGTTTGTCTATCCTTTCTATTATTTTCAATTAAATGTGGGTATTAGGCAATCAATTGGAATGGCACGTTCTGCACTGAGTCCATTCAAACAATGTTGTCGCGTGCGAAGCTTACTGGGCACGTTATTTGCTCTGGAATCACAATCGTTGGGCGCAATTAACGTCATTGCGATTACTTACATCGCGTAAGTAAGACACCCTGTATATGGGGTGTACACTGAAATGAGATGCTGTCAGTGCAATTTTGTGTAAGAGAAGAAATCAAATTAGTGTAGCGATTTTTTATGGTCAAAAGTACTAAGTAATACCCTCTGGGGAGCCCACTGGTCAGGCAAACAACAACTCAGCAGATATGTGAGCAGCATGAAAAAGAAAGGAAGACAAAGCAGGCAAAAGGACACACACGTGTAAGTACATGTGAGTGATATTAGGATGCGTAACTGAAAGATACAAAACGTAGTGCCATAAAATCACATTTGTTTTATGAACTCGGTGATGGGAACTGCTCAAAAATTCACAGCACGCTTGCATGCGTTATTTGCATGTTCCTGGGGAATATCAGCAACAGGCAACACACAGAGCGTTGCGATCTCAAGCGATTTCAGTCACAGCTAACACTGGCTTTTGGGATGACCAGAGCCAACGCCAATTTCAATAAACTCCTTCATTATGGCCAGACACAAAGCCGGAGCAACAGCAGTCTTCTTGTCGGAACGGGTTGATGATGTCCATCAGCGTTGGTAAACCGGCAAAGCTTTGTCGAAATTGTTTTCACATAAAATACAAATTTATTTGCATTTTTATTTGGTCATAACACTGTTTGTTTATTTGTTGTTGCTGCCGCTGTCGTCGCCCAAAGGCATTTGGCTACCATGGCAAAAGTCAAAGCGCAGACAGCGTCCCTCAAGATACAAGATACAAATGCACGAAATAAGTTAACTTAAATATTTTGTGTGCCAATTTTGGTCAAGTGACAGCATGAACATAACACATTTTTTATGTGTGTGTGTGCGTGTGTGTGTGTATGATATGCTGATGCTGATGTATATATATGTCTTCATGTTTGGGTTGCTAAATTTATTAACGCCACAGCCTGATGCCAGACTTATAAATGGACAAACGGCGTCGACGTTTATTAAATATGATATTGATATATTTATGTACGAAAATCAGTAAAGTACTTCATCTGTAGTGAAAAGCTAAAGGAATCGAAGAGAAGTTGACTTATAAACTGTGTGCTTTATGATAGCTTAAGCTTAAATATAAAAATGCAAAGAAAAGTTCTTTAGCTATTCGTCAATTGCAAGAAATAATAAAGATGATTATTTAGTTAAAATTCAATTAAATAAATTTGATAAACTCGAAATAATCAAAAAAACTGATTAAATAGATTAAAATATAAATATATTTATTATAGATAATGTAACTACCTATTTTTTTTTTAACACGTATACAATCTTAGCCATGTTTACAAGTTTTGCTTTAACAAAACTCAAAGCAAATAGTAATAGCTCCTCATCACTAGGCAAACAGAACGCTGTGGTTGTCTCTTATCACAACTATTAACATTTTTATGAGCTACTAGAGATAGATAGATTTTTTTCAAGTTCCCACATAACTATTATACGAGTATCTGCTGGTAATAAAGGTTGAACTAGCTCTGAGCTAATAAATAATACATGGAATCAGTAGTAAAATTAAAAGGCGTGGTGTATATCATAAAATATAAAAATGATAGCTTAATCGATGTGAATAGATATAAAACTACAAATAGATATTCTCGCATATATTACCCATTATCAATAATGAATTGCTTATAAAGTTGTAATTGAAAGCAAAAAAAGAAATTTGGAAAGTAGTTGAAGAAAAAACACATTCTAACTGAACACAATCATCATAATTGTATTTATGTATATTAAGTGCAAATGAGTTTATGCATTTCACATTGACAACACATCATTAAATTGTTATATATCTATCTACAATTTCTTAGGAGTAATCTCAATTTAAAGATTCTATTTATTAGTTTCCTAATGATGTTTTAGGGACAAGGGATAACTTTATGCTTTAATTTTTATGTCTTTGCACACACACTAAGAGTTGAAATATAGTACTAAAATTGATATCATTATTTTTGTATATAATTTAGAATAACAGTAGCTACAGATTTCAAATGTTGGGTCTATTGTCAACCAAAAATAAAAAACCTTGAAATTATCATTGGCTTTTATTAGGTTCTGCAGCCTTTTGAGTTTTGTAGTCAACAAGTGTTCGGTGTTCGTATCTTTGTTTGCTCCCTGACCAATTCGCATGGTCGAGTTCATTTACCCAACTCTGAGACATTATTTGTATGATTATGCTAATTAGCGGAGCGCTATAACTCATGTTTAGCGTCAGTTTCATATTTAATGGTCTTTTATACTCACATATCCAAGATAGACGTAAGGTTTGCAAAGGCTTTCTCATGAATGTGTGTGATGAGGTTGTACTGTACATCGCTGGGGATTAGAAAAGGCGAAATAAATGTTACTTTTGAAATATAGTGGAACTGTTTTAAAATTTTTCACTCTATTTACTATTAAGGCAATTTAGTTTTTATTTTAATTAATTGAAACATTCTAAGCTGGTTTACAATAAGAATATATTTTCATGGCAGTCTAATATGCTTAACCCCAATCCTAGTATTATTTCCTTGCTTAAGGAAAGTTAGTTGGACTGAAAAGATGAGCACAAAAGTATTACGTATACGCCGCGTGGCTGCTAAACAACTTTCGCTTTGACTTTCGGTGCCTAACACATTTATTTACGTGCGGCAATTTGGGATGCTGATTTATTTTCACTTAGCAGCGCGCCGGGTGCCCAGACGACCCATTGACTTATATTGTCAGCTATTGATGCATAAATTAATGATTGTATGGCTCAGGCAGACGAAGATGCCTGATAAATGTTTTCAAATTGTGACACAGCTACAGCTTATACAGTATATGAATAACATACAAGTAGATGTGGGTATGTGCGCGTGCAATTTGCATGAGTCGATTTACGTTTAAATATTTGCTTAGCATATGTTATGTGTAAACAGTTGAAAGTGAAATTTATGCTTATTGGCGCATAAATTCAAGCGTCTAGGTGTCGATTTCAATATAAATTCGTAGTCAATGTCAATGTCGGTGTCGATATCGATGTCGATGTGGGAGTTGGTATCCTGTCAACTGTGCGTATGCGCAATTTGTTTGAAGTTCTTGCCGTTTTGTTGTTTTGCTGACAATGTGCTACTAGGTCTCAGGCAAATGTAACCCATATAAATCTTGTCGGAACGCTAGTGATAGCACAGCTGAAAACGAAACCAAAATGCAGTCAAGAGTAAAAATTACGCATACGCACCATAAAACCTAAGTACAACATATTTCAATAGACTTTTCGACACTTTTCGCTCCGAGAGGGATATCACCATTTAAAATAAAAAAAGAATACCCCACAAAACAAAGTGAAATGGCCAAATGTAATGGGGTTGCCTTGAAAGGGGCGATTAGTTAGCAGGGAAAGGGAAATGGGAATTTGTGTAGGATTTCCTTTTACTTACAGCAACTGCAAATTATCCAATTGCGCAAAAGTTTTCTCTCCAATGTATTCGATTCTATTGTAATCCAAGTAACTGTAAAAGAAAGTGTACCAACGTTACAAGTAAGGCTAAAAAGTTATTACCCGAAGCATTAATACCCTTAGCGAACGTATTGAATGTCAGATTAAAAAAAAAACCCTTAAGTTTTTCCAATTTCTAAATCAGATTTTAATGCAATTGAAAACGATGTCAGTTACTACTTTTCCTACTACTACTACTAAACTATCTATCTACTTAATTTATGTGCTAGATTTAATAGTTATAACACCCATTGTTAGGGTATTTAAGTAAATAAATGCTTGCTCACTGCTACAGACGCTATTTACTATTCACTGGATGATGCTCACTTACGCATATAGAAGTATTTACGAGTAGGTATCTGTATCTAAAAGCTTTTTGTGCAATGTACCGCTAGATACAAGCTTAATATGCCCATATGTATGTATAAACATGTTAAGCTCGGTAAGTAAGCTCCATCGTAGACTGTGACAATCGGTTTAAATAGCTAAGTAACAAGTAAATCTGAGGTTAGTTTTAATTGTTAACTGCTTTGCCTAATATCTATTTAGTATTCTTATGTTTTAAGTATTCTTAATAAAAATTTTATTGTTCTTAATCATCTTACAACTGTTTTAAAACTTCTTTATTAAAGTTCATTTTCTTGTTTTGCTTTTTTGTAAATGTTTTTTAAACTTTTGAGCTACAAATTGTTATTATGCCATCCATGGCACATCATAATAGACGTTGACGGTTTTCCCTGTATATTGCCTTTCATGTGCACAACACATGCTCAACTGCACTTGATAGTCCACTCTACTTGGATTACCCATAGCCCCAAACCTGGAGGCTCCAGTCAGCGTCTCAGACACAGACACAGACCCAGTAAAGCATTTCACGCTTGAATACATCAACTGAACGAGTATACGAGCCATAAAGTGGGTGTACTAGTGGGCAGAGGTCCTTTTTTAATCTTACAAATAGCAGTAACATTTCGCCCATTCCTGTCCACCGAATTCGGCGAAGACTTTACTTACATTTCGACAAGCGCTGGACTCTTGGACAGCTGCTCGTTTTGCAGTGTCAAACGATTGCGACTAAGGACGAGCCACTCCAGTTTTTGCATTAAAGCCAAGTGTTCCATGGGAAAGAAACGCAGCTGATTGTTTACCATAAATAGCCACTGCAAAGCATGTAAACCCTTTAGGATACCATGTGGCAATTGGCTAATATTGTTATGGCTAAGGTCGAGGCGTTCCAGATGCGGTAAACCGCTAAAGCTGCCTGGAGGCATACGTGATATGTTATTGTATTTCAGCGTGCTAAAGATTTAAATTATTTTATAAGATCTAAAGCAACACACAGGTACGCATAGCTTACAGCTTCTGCAGTCGCGTCAAATTGGCAAATATGTTTTCTCGCAGTGTAACATTGTTCCTTATGATGAATAGGTTGGTTACTTCGGCGCTAATACGCGGCCAGCGACGAAGCCTTGCAAATCGACCACAATAGAGCATTGTGCCTCCACCACATCGACACTGGCTCTCAGGATATGTAGTAATAGCTATGGGAAGAAAGCATAGAAATAAAAAGATGTAAGGTAGGAAAAATATTCAAGTTTTGTTGTTTAACTTATAACCACAAGATATATTTTCCAACTTTACAATTTGTAAGGCTTTTCAATAAAAAAAAACAAAATATTTGACCTATAGCACATGTACATCTTTATGCTCTTGATCTAACATATTGCAAACAAAGTACTATTCAAGGCGTATCTGTTTTAGGCTGGGGAAAGAAATTCAAATTTGTACTTTAATTTTCAGATTTCTACTTTTATGAAATGTTTGTACAATAAACAATTGTTCAAATCTTAAGAATATTTTTTATGTTATCAAAACTTACCACATGGTATGGTTTGATTTCTGCTATCCGCAGGCAATGATAAATCCGCTGTGCTGGCATTTGACCCAAGAACTCCTAGGCGCTGGATTTGCTCCTGCTGTTGTCTTTTTTTCTCAATCGCATTACGCACAATTTTATCAGCAAGCTCCTTGCTGCCATAGAGATTACCACACTCCACTGGATTCTCATCGCTGCCGTCGGCGCAGTCGAAATGCTTGTCACACATTTGTCGTTGTGGGACACACTGAACGCCATTGTTGCAGGCAAAGCTTCCTGTGGGGCAGGGTCCTTGAAAAGTGTAGAAATTAATTAATAACAAAAGAGTTGATGCCACAGACACAGCAACATGGCCAAGTTGACCTGGATAAAGAATACTCTCATAAAGTGTTCAATTTTATTCGTTTAATGCTGCAACTTCTTTATTACTCATACGTCACGTTGCCCAAACGAATCTCTGAATTGAACGGAACTGAAATTGCTTTGTTGCTCATAAGCAAAGAGTTCACAATAGTCCAAAAAATAAAAAATAGCAAATCAATTAAAATTAATGTGCAAAAAAACTTTTGATTGCTTTTATAAAACTGAAACGCTTTGTTGTCAAAATATATATGGATCTTTTACCATTTCAAGTGCTTCGCATTCAACTTTCAATGGATAAAAACATGAGAAAGTTAGGGTAGCAATTAGCATTTCTAAAGAGAGTCCAGAAACTAATAGAGACAATAATTCGACTGGATGGTAAACAAGTTCATACCAAACTTTTGTTCACCTATTTGTCATGAACATTATAAATTCGTTTCGCACTTAATCATATTTATTGTTTGTCTTGTTGTTTGTCAAAAGCATTTAAGGTGACCAACATTTTGATGAGCAAATTAAGTACCTTGGAAACTTGTGCTAAGCGACCAAATTAAAAGCTTTTATTACATTTCGTCCTGTTGGACAAAAGAAGCTGATCAAGCACATCCTTGGTCTTTGGTCAGTGCTTGAACCTGATTGCATTAGCAAACACTCTTTATTTCAATATTATTTTATGGTCTAGCAGCTGACGCATGAGTACAAATTTAGCAGCTTATATTGTGGGGACATATTCTTTAATATATTTCTTCATTTCAATATGATGGCACATACTTGTCTATAATATAATAAATTATGTACAAATACGTCCTACGCCACGTTAAGGCGAAAATTACATTCATCAAACATTTGCCTGGCTTTGTTTTTCCTCTGTATGGCAAATCAATAGGCAAATTGCCAATAGGCATAAAACCAAAATACATTGATGTAAAAAGATACATATTCATGATGAGTACACAATATATATATGTTATGCTCATAAAACAAGATACACCAAAGAACATCGCTTGGGAAATGTGAAAATTGTTTTCATCTTTAGGGAAAGTTTGTGTATTTTTTATGGTCGCGCTTTTTATCGTATTATAAAACAAATTGCTTTCAAATACTTTTGGAGAGCATGAATTTATTAGAGTTTGCTTTTTGCCATTTAAGATTTGGTTTTATTTCCGAACTTTTCTTGGGTTGGTCACGTTTTAAATGATTTTCCATGAATACATCGATAAGGTCTATTTTTTTTGCTGTTTATCAATTCAATATTTCAAATATTTTATATTGTCAATTTTATCGAGGGTCTTAATCAACTAAAATATAACCTAAATATGTGTTTTAAGGAATATAAAATGGTTCTTTGAAAAGAAGGTTGTTCTTTAAAGTAAAACATTTTTTTCAAAGGCTTTTTAAATGGTTTTCTGATTGGAAAATAGTAAAAAAAAAACATTTAAAGTTATATATTTTATTTTATTTCTCATTTTACTTACTCAAACTTAGATAGAAGATCAAATTATTTAAAATAATAAATATTATTTCATATCTCGGCTTACTTACCCAAACTTATATAGAAGATCAAACCAGATAGAAGCAATATAATTGTCATAAAGCAGACGCCTACTGCAATACTGCGAGTATACACCATTTTTAATACATACAAGTGTATCTTATTTGTTATCGGTGAAGCTCTGGTTTGTTGGGACTTAATTACTTGACTGTCATTACAGCAGCAGTGTTTGGAAGGAGTTCAATATTTACACAGTCTGCTCCCAGCGGAGGCATGGCCACACCCATTGTCTCAATGCTCATAGCATGAATAACAAAAAGCGCTGGCTCATTGAGTCTTTGCTTCAGTTTGACACTTCATTTGGCTAATTTTAATGTTTCTAAAGTGATAATAGCTGCAGCGGTCGTCTCTATAAAAATATACATTTATGTTCTTTAGAGGTCTGAAAACACGTCTTAATGCACTTTAATAATTTACGTTTTGTTTGGTTCGTTGCTTATAGATTGTTTAATTAAGCTAACAACCACTTAAAACTATGATTGATCAAGTAAATGATCCTGGATTAAAGAACTGTGTAACAATAAATACAAATATTACTTTTTTCTCACAACGACAAGCTAAGACCTACAAATTATTAAAAACTTGTAATCGCTAGATAGATGAGATAGAGGATTTGCCTATACAATTGAGTATTCACTAATTTATTATATGTCTGCAGCAAAACTTTTAGGTTTTAGATGATTTGATTGCAATTCATATAACTAAAGTCAGAAAATTGTTTGTATACATTAACTGAAATCTTGGTAGTCATATTCAACATTTAGTTTTCTACAAAGTAGACTTGAATGTGTATCTCAATATCCACAATCGCCTTTACTTAGACCCCCTTGAATCACGTCTTAAACACATAAATAATAAAGTCCTACCTAAGGAATACCAAGAGTTTCTAGAACATATTCCTAGCAATATTCTTCGCTTGATTAAATTCATTTAATTGCCGTAAGCACAAAATAAAAATGTTGTATCCTTATCAAAATACACAAGGCCAGAAGAAAATAGACAGATCATAATTTCCGCAAAAGGTCGTCACCAGCACACATTTTCCTAAACGCATGCCAAAACTGTGCTTTATTATCTTAATCATCACAATTGAACAGCATTTGGTGTGGAAAGTGTCGTAAAAACGGAACATTTTTTGTATGCTCTCCTTGTTGAGCTTTCCTTTTTCTTGTTTTATTTATTTTTTGTTGCTTTTGGCCACTTAACACTCTTGAGCAGGCCGAGCACACATTTAAAGATTGTGTCAACGTGATAAAGACAAAGAGTAAATCCAAAGACCGAGACCCTAGCCGGCGAACAAATTGTGTGGCAAATGCCCAAAAAAACAGACTATGCAAGACCAAAGCGCGTTTTAAAACGCATGCAAAGCGCGCACACAGCAAAAACCGCTCACAATGTCAGAGACTGACATAACAAGACAAGACAAGACAAGGACTAAACAAGTCCATGCACTGAGACCAACTGAAACTGACAGCGGCAATTGTTGCTGATTTTGTTTAGCTGATGCTGCAGCGAAGTCCTTGCTTCGTGTCCTGTTCGGCCTTGGCTGACCGTCGCGAAGTGTTCGTACGTATTGTAGTAAAAAAATTCGCGAATAGTTCAGAGTTAGATGAAATTAATTTTTAAAAATTGATTAAAATTTGCTGAAATTAAGTTAGATTATTTAAAAATTACTTCAAGACTGTTCTTGTTTCATTATTATTCAAAAGTCGATTGTTTTTTTTTTGAGTTTTAAAGAAAAAAATCATAAAAAAATGTTTTTATTAGCTAATAAAAGTAATGCAATTAGAATTTGTTCTAAATCGTGTGTCTTTAGGTAATTAATAGATATATGGTAAATGTGTATATTATTTAAGAAACATGTGTATATTGCTGTTTCATTGCCCTAAGCAACAAAATGTTTGCTATCAGTTGTGTAATTCGTATTAAATATTACTAATTTGAATGTAATACATAAGCGACTTTCTTTATATTTTTATGCATTTTGCAATAACAGATACAAAATACTTGTATGCATTCATATTGAATAAATACTAATTGAATAACATATTTGAAATTGTAATCTATTGTTAAGTGTTTTCAAAACACTTTCAAAGTTAATCATTTTGAACAAAGCATTGCTAGTTTGTTTGCTAAAGCTGCGCTAAGTGCTAAGTAACTATAATAACTATATATATTATTATTTATTATTATTATCATAATTAGTTCTAATAATGCGAAAATATGATATAATCATAATGGAGTGGTAAAAATCACTAACAGCACAACTTAAATTTAAATAACTACTTATATAAAGACGTTTACAGTTTCGATATTATCAATTATTGCAACAATTTACGTTTTCCTCGTTTAACAACTAATGGCGCATTGTGAATGATAGTTGAAAATATTTTATAGACTAGCAACAAAAAATATGTTATAATAACTATGCATATTTAAGATAAACTCAAGAAAATATAGCACACAAGGTAAGTACGAAAGTAAAAATTATAAATAGTTTGTGGGAAAGTAACACTGTTCGTGATTGTGCTTTTCTAATTTGCTTTCGTATAACTTTTATAAAATTTCATCTATTCAAAGAGAACACTATAAAATCTAGCAAAATTTGTTAATAAATGTGGAATGTTTTTTAGGTATAAGTGTGGAGATATGGGTAAATTTGTAACAATTAATATTGCTTGAGAGATCCATTAAGTATTTTCGGAAGAAGAAAATATGCATTCGTGTATCGTTGTAAATTTGTGTGTTTAAATATTGTGATATAACTACATATAGCGGCATATATATATGACCACTGTTCTATGCAAACAAGATATGTAAATCATTTCCTTGTCTTGTTCCCCAAGTTTGTTAAATGAGTTGTATTTTAGAAAAATATTTCGTTGCTTTTAATGCGTAGCTTAGACCCAAACACCATGAGGATTTTTGCTAGTGGGCACCGCTGTTTCCAGTTGACGCGGGGAGCCAATGATTCGACGACTGCTGCCTTGTTTGTTGGGACCCTCCAGCAAATGTTTTATTTCCTCTGTGGTGGTCACGGTGAGACTCTGTAAATTTACTTCTTTCATTTCGTTAACAAGCTGCTCCACTTGACGCTTTTTGTCCGCAATGGCATGTTCAATCATAAGTAGTTCCTTTTTAAGATTATCTGCTGTTTTATTCGAAGAGTCTGTATTGTGCAGTGCCTGATCTATATCGGTTTGTATGCGCTCCATTTCCATTAGAAAGTCACGTTCCACAGTTTGTCTGTTGAAGGATAACATAAGTTACTACCACGATTTATTTATTATTTAGCTTCTTGAACTGACCTGTTGCTTTGCTGCTGCTGTTCTAGCTCAATGTCATCCATAAGCAAACGCATTTTATTCTTACATTGCAGTAGCTCCGTCTCACAGTTAGCCAGCTTGGAGCGTAGCAGAGCAATTTCAGACTTCAAAGTCTTCTCCTGCTGTTTGACCAGTTCGTTTTCTTCTTCCACATATTGCAGAGTTTGTAGTTGCTCGCTGCCCTGCCTAAAAATCTGATCTGCCTTAGAGATCTCACGAGAAATGGCCTCCAATTCATGTGCATAATCACGCTCTCTGTTCTCCAGATAGACGATTTCTGTATCAAACTGTAAATATAAACAGAACATACAGTAATTAGCTTTTGACCAAATAGCCAAACTTTACATTGTAACTAGAAAACGCCTTGACAGAAATTTTACCATCAGTTACGATCAGGTTAATTTTTGTACCTTTTGAAGCTCCACTTGCTGTGCAGTGATTTTCTCGCGTTGAAACTTGATGAGCTGCATTAGATCATTATATTGTGTTGCCTGGAACATGTTTTCGCCCTCTTCCATCGAGTGATTGACACCACTATTGTTGGTATTATTGTTGTTGTTAATAATGTTATGTTGCTCGTATTCGCTAAGAAATGGATTTGTTGAGGAGGATGTATTCGATATGGTCTCTGCGTTGCTATTGGTTGGCAAACGTTGTGTCTGGCACATAGGACTGTTGCGTGGCGGTGGTGGATCACGATAGGGAGGCGGCACTAGAGCTCCATTTGATGAAATCGTTGGTGTTTGTTTGTATAACTCTGGAGAGTTAATGCTGTTATTATTGTTACTAAGGTTGCCGTTGGCATAAATTTCGCATACACGCTCATTGCTATTATTGTTGTTGTTATTGTTATTGTTGTTGTAATACAATTCATTGGGACTGGAGCGTCTCAGCTCATTGCTGGATTTACTCAGCTGACTGTAAATATGCTGATTGCTGTTGTTGCTATCGTTCCCATTGCTATTGTTGTTGTAAAAATCATTGAAGTCATTTAAAGGGGGTGCATTGCAATTGGAACTACTGCCGCTAGTCATTTCCAATGGATTTGATAGGGATTTCTCATGCTTGGGCTGCAATGGAACAGTTTTACTTGGTGGCAACTGAGGCTGCAGCTGTTGTTGTTGCTGTTGCTGCTGATATTGTTGTTGCTGCTGTTGTTGTGGAATTCCCTTGACTATTCCAATGTTGTCAAATTGCTTGGCATCATATCCCCTGAAAAATTTAGAGTATTTTATTAGTAATGTGTTCACATTATTTAAAAATTAAAATAAACTATATATTTGGATTTCTATTTTATTTGAATAAGGTAAGCACTTTAATTTCAATTTGAGTTTCAAAAGTTTTAGATCATTTAATTTGCAGATGAAACTAATTAAAAACATCTCTATCTACAAATCAAAACAAAAGTTTCACTATTTATAAAGAGCATTGAAAATTAGTTTGCGGAATATATCTCATATTATTGTAAACTCAGGTCAAAATTTGTTTGTACGCACCCAAAACTTTTTTTCAGCTCTTTTGTACGATAGCTGAGCTCCACGCTAGACTTTTGCTTTTGCAATGTGGGTGTTGGCAATTTGCTCTCATTATTGTTGTTGCTGTTGCTGGGGGCCAGCGGCTTTTTTGTCATGACAGCATAGTTGTTGTTATTGTTATTGGCAGTTGGCTGCTGTTGCTGTTGGGGCTGCTGCTGTTGTTGCGTTGTTTGCTGTTTACTCTCGGATCTTTGCAATATAAACTGCACATCATTTGCATACTCGCCCCATTTTAGGAGTAGCTTCATGGGATTTTCATTGGGGGCCAGGTGTCGCTCATTATTGCGCCAGCGTTCGATCAACGTGAAGCGACCCACTTTGCCGGTTGCATGGGCCAAGGCAAACACCACATCCTAAGACAAAAGATTTTCGACAATGTAGACTTCAGTGTATAAAAATCAATAAGAATAATTACTCACCTGACAGGTTGTATTTACCGTTACGCCGCACACAATACGCTGTATGCCCTCAACCCAAACTTTCAGTTCCATATTTGGACAGCCAAAAGTATGAACTATTTATTTGTTTTTGATTTCAATTTTCTTGGTGTTGCTGTTCCTGCTGCTAGAAAATTACTACTAAACTAGAGGCAAATGATTTTAAAACGCCGTCGAAGCTTGAAATGCTGTCGCGGGAGCAACGAAGCGTGAGCTTGTCGTTATTTTTGTTGTTATTTTTACGTTGTGTTTTCGTTGTCGTTGTTAGAGCTGTGCCATGGTGAGACTTGCTGCTTCTGTTATTGCTGTTGCTGGCGCTGCAACACCAAATTGGGGGTGGAGCTGCACTTCCACTTTTGCTTCTCGTTGTCGTTCTTGTCGTTGCCGTTGTCGCGTTTTCTTCCCTTTCTTTTTGCTTTGTTGCAGCTTTTACCAAGTCTGAGTCTGCTGCTGTTTGTTTGTGGCCGTTGCCGCTGGTGCTGCTGCTTCACTTGCACTTATTTCTGGTTTCTGAGCGTGCGGGTGCGGAGGGTTGCAGGTGTGTACGTGTTTGCTAGTATGTACATATGTATGTCTCGTAATGTACGTGTGCCTGTGTGTTCTGATTCACTTTTTGTTTGATTTTGCATATTAATGCAATCGTCTTCACTGGCGCATGCTGTTGTCCACTAGCACACGTGTTTTTTAAGCATTTCGTCTTTTTTTTGCACTACCGTATTATAAAATTTTAACTTTTTGAGCGAAAAACAAATGCACAATGCGCGCATTGTTGTTGGCATGCACTTGTACTCGATACCCTTACCAGGGCTGTACTAAATCAAAACCAGGGACGATAATCGTTTTAAATTCGATACTTGCAGTTATCGTTTCGTGGCGCGTCTTGCTGCCAACCTTTAAGCTAAATTTGAATACCTATTCTTAAAAGTTTTTAATGAAGTGCTCTATGTTATATATAAATGCCTAAATATGTTATAATTTTAAAGATACACACAACATAAATTTAATTAAAATAAATCAAATTAAATTTTATTCGTAAGAATCATTCGATAAGTCCTAAAAATTTTGTCATAATGACAAATCGATTAGTGTTGCTAAACAGTGTATACATTGCATATGAAAATAGTGAAACAATATATCGGAGCAAATTAATCGGTTTTGACAATAATCGATATATTGTAGTATCAACAACCATATTCGCTAGCTGAACGAAAACAACTGCAAGCAGCGCAGTAGCAACAGCAGCGCTGGAGAAAATACGTTTTCAGACATTAGTATTGATTTTAGTGCATTCTAGTTAGTCTATTAACGAAAAGGAAAAATTGTTAGGATCTGTGTTGGCTGCGGGAGAACGCCAGTAATTATTGGTGCCTTGTTCAAGTGTTTCCACATCGCCTGTCGTGTTTGCATGCCTTTGTGTTTGTGTTAGTGAGTGTGTGCGCGAGAGTGTGGAGCAGCTAAAATGGCTAACCAATGTTTCACAGCTGCATAAACATGAACTCGAGCTAGGCTCCAGTTAGATTAGCATCTGTTTAGGTGCAGATAAAAGTATAACGTGTACTTGGGGCGCGGCGCCAGCTGCTCCAGAGTTGCTGCTGTCGTGCGTGTAAACATAACAAAAGTCAAGAAGTGGAGCAGCGCGTAGTTACGGGAAGGCAATAAAAGCAGCAATAGCACCAAAAGCAACTAGCACAATGGCCAATCGTAGTCGCGCCATATTAAATGTTAATCTCGATACGGTCATGGCCAACGATCCGTTGCGTGAGCTTTTCGAGGCCTGTAAAACAGGTGAAATAGCCAAAGTAAAGAAGCTGATAACACCACAAACAGTTAATGCGCGCGACACAGCGGGACGTAAATCGACCCCATTGCATTTTGCAGCGGGTAAGTAAAAAAAGAAACCTTTTGACCCGACTCCTCTCTTCACGACCTCTCTATCTTAGTCGTCCAAAGGTTGAAGGACTCACTAAGACCCCACTTACACACATACAAATACACACACACACATAATGCATTCGCTGCTGCTGTTCTGGCCTTGATCTACTTATGTGCTGGGCGTGCGACGAACGTCATTGTTGCCTGTCGTTGGGTAGAAGTCAGTGGCAATCGTCACGAGGCATGCTCATTCGCCAAACGCTGTCGCTCGGTCGGATTCTCATTCGTTTAATGGTGTGAGAGTTGACCTACTTTTCTGCTTGCTTTGATTTCCGGAACCCTCCGACCCGCAACCCTCGACTATGTGTTGCATTCTCAACATGTTTTCTATTTTGAAAATATAATCTGGTCAACATCATAAAAGGGTCACTGGGCAGTGGGCGGGCATGTTGATTGCTGCGTTTTTATCCTGCTGACGCATGTAGCTTCAATATTGCATCTCTTTGTATTATCCTGTAACTCTGGTCTTTAGCCCGATTGTGAGCAGCCCCAAAAAAAAGCTCAATCACAAAATTTCACTTTTGCTCTGGTGCCACGCTTGTCTGTTACGCCCAACACACAACGCTTCGCCAACTCCTCGTCTAATTAAAAAATACCTTTTGACTGATGGTAGACGCACTTGTACGTTTCACGCCCTTTGCATGTCAATTTGCTGTGGCTTTTTATACCCTGTGTGCATTGATATACTCAAAAGGGTAAATTAATTAAGCAGGCGTGTTGCTTGTTGCTTTTTATAGGAAATTTTTATTTCGCTTGCTTCCACATATTCCTGTCAAGCCAAGCAGTACAGCCTTGGTTTTATATATATATATATATATATGTCTATATGTAACTACAACAGGAAAGGAAAGCCTGCAGAGTACAGCACCCTAGTTGCATGGTATTTCCCAGTCATGTACTCTTGACTAGTTTATTTTACTGGGCTTTGTTACCTATGATTCATGCAGAGTTAAAACTTTTTTTTATCTGTTGTCTGTATTTTACTTTTAACTGTGCTTGATGTCTCTCTAAACTGGTTTGCCATCCATTTTGTCATGTCTTTTGTCACGTTCTGAAGAAAAAAAAGTGAGATCTCCAAGAGGTCTGCGTGCTATTGTTGTGATTTTGACAGAGTTTTCACCTTGTTACACAAAATGTTCAAAAGTTCGCTTCTACTCTAACTCCACCCTAACCTGTTGCAAATTTGAACACGATTCAATAAATACTTGTATATATATGTACACACATATATGATATGCCGCACCTCTAGCTTGTTTTAAATTAAGTTTATCCGATTCTGTTATCATTTATTTGCACAGCTTTCTTGTTCGCTGTGACGATAAGATACTTGATAATTATAGCTGACTGATATCGGATGATAAACCTTTTACTCGGTAGCATATCATTTTTCTTATGGAGGGAGAAACTAAAAAACTGTTGAACTAATTAACCTTCATTTTAATTATTATATTATTTGGCAAGTTTTGAGCTTTGTGCGCGCACTCAAGGAGTAATTTTTTTATAACAACTTAAAGCAACACAATAACAACAATTAAAAGCAATGCAAAGCAAACATTCAATTGCTCAACAGACAAAAGTTAATAATAGTTTCCATTCTATTAATTTTCACGCAACTTTCGTAATTGTTTGGCCAAAAGTGAACGGCAAACTGAAAATGTTTGCATTGATTTCGCAAACGGCTTCAGGAAGGAGTAGTCCACGTAGCCAGTTTCGATACGATTCTCATGGCTGTTACCAACTACAAGTATAATTAGTCTTTTTAATTGGAAGAAAAACTATTTATATAATAAACTTATAAACTTTTAATATTACCCAATAATTATTTACTTTTCATTGTTTTCCTGTTTCTTATAATTGATACAACAAGTTTAAAAATGCAATTATTCAAATTTTATTACAGATCCGAAAGTATCTAATTGACAAATAATCTGTATATTATGCTTCAACTGTACTAAAAATGTTACATAAGAATATTTTAAAATGAATCTCTTAATATAATTGCCGATCATTTAATGTGCAAATATTTTGAGTTAAAAATAAATAACATAGTGAAAACTTAATCTAAACGATTTCCTAGATGAAATAAATTTCTAATATTACTAGGAATTTCCAAAACCCTTTATAAATTTGATATAATATGATTATTTACTTTGTCAAATGGGAAAATATGAATATAAATAGTAAAAAGTAAGTTAATTATTGTTTGATTTGTCGTTTTCCATGAAAAAATTTAACAGGTCAGAATTATTTTTTATTAAATATATAAAATTTATAATTATATAAAAGACTCACTTGTTGACTTGTTTGGAAACCTTTCTGCTGGTAGGTTCTTTGTTTTATCTGCTTCTCTGTTAGTTTTTAGCTGTTTAAACAATAACGTAGACTAAGATTTATGATGCCAACAAGGTCAACTGTTGCCACATAATTAGAACTAATAAAATGTGGCAAGGTGTCGAGTGCCGGAAATCGGCTAGTCCCAAAGGCAGTGAAGGCCGTCCAATTCCCCAATGTAACGTCCCACGGCAAACAAGAAGAAGATAACTTACTAACCATGTGGGCCACTTTTAGGGCTTGCTGCCATGTCATGATTAGTATTGAGTCTAACATTGGTTGTTATTTGTTCCGTATCACCCTATGTAGGCTATGGCAGGCGGGAGGTGGTTGAGTATCTGCTTAATAGTGGCGCCTCCATCCAGGCATGCGATGAGGGTGGCCTGCATCCGCTGCACAACTGCTGTTCCTTTGGTCATGCGGAGGTGGTGCGTTTGCTGCTGAAAGCTGGAGCTAGTCCAAATACCACCGACAACTGGAACTATACGCCGCTGCATGAGGCAGCCAGCAAGGGCAAGGTGGACGTCTGTCTGGCGCTACTACAACATGGTGCTAATCATACGATACGGAACTCGGAGCAGAAGACGCCACTTGATTTGGCGGATGATGTAACACGACCTGTCTTAACTGGCGAGTACCGTAAAGATGAGTTATTAGAGGCGGCACGTTCGGGTGCAGAGGATCGACTTCTTGCTCTCCTCACGCCGCTGAACGTCAACTGTCATGCAAGTGATGGACGACGCTCGACGCCGCTGCATCTGGCTGCAGGCTATAATCGAATCGGCATTGTGGAGATTCTGTTAGCCAACGGCGCCGATGTACACGCCAAGGATAAGGGCGGCCTTGTGCCCCTGCACAATGCCTGCTCCTATGGTCACTTTGATGTTACCAAACTGTTGATTCAGGCTGGCGCCAATGTTAACGCCAACGATCTTTGGGCCTTTACGCCGTTGCATGAGGCGGCCTCCAAAAGCCGTGTTGAAGTATGCAGTCTATTGCTAAGCCGCGGTGCTGATCCCACGCTCCTCAACTGCCACAATAAGTCTGCTATCGATGCAGCACGCAACACGAGAGCTACGTGAACGCATTTCCTGTAAGTGGACAATCCTTTAATACTGCAACTATCAATTTAAATAGATTATTTTCTTTATTATTATTAACATGTCTTTATCTCTCCTCTTATTCCATATCCAGTTGAGTACAAGGGACATTGCCTGTTGGATGGATGCCGCAAGTGCGATCTGTCGCGTATTAAGAAACTCGTCTGTGCCGAAATTGTGAACTTTGTTCATCCTTATACGGGCGATACGCCGCTACATTTGGCTGTGGTTTCCCAAGATGTGAAACGTAAACCGCTGGTGGAGTTGCTGACACGCAAGGGTGCACTGCTCAATGAGAAGAACAAAACGTTCCTGACACCGCTCCATCTAGCCGCTGAAATGCTGCACTATGACGCAATGGAGGCGCTGCTTAAGCAGGGCGCCAAAATTAATGCACTGGATAGTCTGGGGCAGACTGCGCTGCACCGTTGTGCACGCGATGAACAGGCGGTGCGATTGCTGCTCTCCTATGCGGTTGACACCACCATTGTCTCACTAGAGGGATTAACTGCAGCACAGCTTGCTTCTGAAAATGTGCTAAAACTGCTTAAGAATCCACCAGATAGCGAGACGAATCTGTTAGAGGCAGCGAAGGCTGGTGATTTAGATGCAGTCCGTCGTATCGTACTTAACAATCCACATACTGTTAATTGTCGAGATCTTGATGGACGCCACTCCACGCCTCTGCACTTTGCTGCCGGCTTCAATCGTGTGCCAGTCGTACAGTTCCTGCTAGAGCATGGTGCTGAGGTGTATGCCGCCGATAAAGGTGGCCTCGTGCCGCTGCACAACGCCTGCTCATATGGTCATTACGAGGTAACCGAGTTGCTTGTTAAACACGGCGCGAATGTAAATGTTTCTGATCTGTGGAAATTTACACCGCTCCATGAGGCAGCGGCCAAAGGAAAGTATGACATATGCAAGTTGCTGCTGAAACATGGTGCTGATCCCATGAAGAAGAATCGTGATGGTGCAACACCAGCAGACCTTGTCAAAGATTCGGATCATGATGTTGCGGAGCTGTTGCGTGGTCCATCGGCTCTGCTGGATGCCGCTAAAAAGGGCAACTTAGCTCGGGTGCAACGCCTAGTAACGCCAGGGACAATTAACTGTCGTGATTTAAATGGACGCAATTCAACACCACTGCATTTAGCCGCTGGTTACAATAACTTTGAGTGTGCCGAATATTTGCTGGACCATGGTGCCGATGTAAATGCACAGGATAAAGGAGGACTCATACCGCTGCACAATGCCAGCTCCTACGGCCATGTGGATATTGCTGCGCTCCTTATCAAACACAAAACTGTAGTCAATGCCACCGATAAATGGGGCTTCACTCCGCTGCATGAGGCCGCCCAGAAGGGACGCACGCAACTGTGTTCACTGCTACTGGCTCATGGCGCTGATGCGTATATGAAGAATCAGGAGGGTCAAGCACCAATTGAGCTGGCCACGGCGGATGATGTAAAGTGTCTGCTTCAGGATGCGATGGCCACATCACTTAGTCAACATGCCCTTAGCGCTTCTATGCAATCGTTAAGCAGTTGCTCACCGGCACCCGATGCCGCTTGTAGCATAGCTGGTACAGCAGCAACGACTTCAGGTACAGCAGCAGCGGCGGCGGCTACCTCATCCGCTGCACTATTGTCACCCACAACTGAGACGGTGTTGCTGCCATCGGGTGCTTCTATGACGCTCAGTGTGCCGGTGGCATTACCAATTAATACCAGTTGTACCACACGCATCAGTCCTGCCCAGGGGGCGGAAGCTCATGGCGCTGAAAGTTCAGGCAGCGAGGAGCTCCTTTCCGATCCCGAGTCAATTACAAACGTTTCCAGTTTCTTGAGCAGCCAACAATTGCATCATCTCATCGAGATGTTTGAACGCGAGCAAATCACTCTTGATATACTGGCCGAGATGGGTCATGAAGATCTCAAGCAGGTGGGCGTGTCTGCCTTCGGCTTTCGGCACAAGATACTCAAAGGTATTGCCCAGCTGCGTGCCACCACGGGTAAGTTTTAAATATCTCATCTGAATGTAGTACAAATTAATAAACATAATTCATTTTTGTTAGGTATTGGCAACAATGCGAATCTGTGCACCCTGCTGGTGGATCTGCTGTTGGATGACAAGGAATTTGTGGCAGTCGAGGAGGAAATGCAGGCCACAATACGCGAGCATCGTGATAACGGGCAAGCCGGAGGCTACTTCACAAGATATAACATAATTCGGGTAAGTGATGATGTGAAAATCCCTAACTGCTTTCAGTATCTGACTTAACGTCTATTTGCAGGTACAAAAAGTGCAGAATCGTAAGCTATGGGAACGTTATGCGCACCGACGGCATGAGATTGCCGAAGAGAACTATTTACAGTCAAATGAGCGCATGCTATTCCACGGAAGCCCCTTTATAAATGCCATTGTTCAGCGGGGCTTTGATGAGCGCCACGCCTACATTGGCGGCATGTTTGGTGCGGGCATTTACTTTGCAGAACACAGCTCCAAGAGCAATCAGTATGTTTACGGCATTGGTGGTGGTATTGGCTGTCCATCGCACAAGGATAAATCCTGCTATGTGTGTCCCAGGTAAAAAAGACAATAGGTTTTCGAATCTTAGACAATGTATTTGTTTCTTTTTTTAACCTACATTATGTGAACATGCTACTTACTATGTACTTCTTTTTTTATTGTATAAATTCTTTTTTAGACAACTGCTGCTGTGCCGCGTTGCGTTGGGTAAATCATTTTTGCAGTATAGCGCTATGAAGATGGCACATGCGCCGCCTGGCCATCACTCAGTAATTGGGCGGCCATCGGCGGGCGGCCTTCACTTTGCCGAATATGTTGTCTATCGGGGTGAACAGGTAGGATATTAAATTATATTTTAGTGGATGGATATTGTGTAATTTACTGCAATTGGAATTTACAGTCTTATCCAGAGTACTTGATAACCTACCAAATTGTCAAGCCCGATGATAGTAATAGTGGCGCCGAGGAAACAAGATGATGGATGCCCTCGGTTGGCTCGACGCCTACAACAACATCGCCAGCACCGCAATCACAACCGACCTCAGCTCCAGTTCCAGCTCTAGCTACAGTCACAGCCACAGCTCCAGTTGCCAAGCGGCGGCATAAGGTCGCCAAGACAAATCAACTACAGCAGCAGTTACAACAGCTGCCGCTGCAGTTACATTATAAACATTACCAGCCACAGCAGGCAACGCCGCTGGTAACCACCACACAGCCAACACCAGCTGGCGTCTTTACGCACAACAACAACAATCATAGCTACAGCAGTAATAACACAAACAACAGGAGCAGCAACAACAACAACAATGATATGTCGCCGATATCGAACAGCAATAGCTATTCCTCGGTGGACACAAATCAAACGTTGCTCAATTCGATTGCCAATCAACGTGCCAGTGGCAACCAGCGTCAGAACCAGAAAAACCAGCAGAACCACAGCCGTAAATATAGCCAATTTATGATTATAACGCCCGCCGTTTCGATTGATCGCGATTTTGAGTATGAATCGCATTTGGACTTTGAGGACTATGCCAATGCGGCACACAATAATGGCAATCTGTTTCGTTCAGGACTTCGTCGGAGTGGCAGTAGCAGTGATGACAGTGGACATAGCAGCGACAGCAGTTTTCGATCGAATTATAATCCTTATTTGCATCACAGCCGCCAGCATTTGCTGTCGAAAAAGGGTACCAACAGCGGCAGTGGTGCTCGACGTTTCTATACCTTTCCATCCTGGCGCTGGTGTACACTGCTATGTGCGGCGATGCGTTGCTTTGGTGCCGGAAATGGAAATCAAGCGCCTTACAGCAGCTCCTTTCTACCGCATCATCGATTGCGTCGGTGTTCCTCCTATAATGCGGATATAGCAGATGACTATGAACATTTTGCAGCGCCGTTTAAGGCGCGTAAAACTCGCGATCATATGAATAATATTACTTACGAGTTGTGACGGTGGCCGCTGCTAGAATATGAATATGAATATGAATATGAAATGCATTTTGATCTCTTTGTCACCGTTGTATTTGTTGGTCAATTTCTAAATCTTCGACTCTTTATTAGACTTTTATTACAATTACTAGCTATAAATGTCGTGTACTGTGTCGTCGTTTTCTCTAGCACCTAAGCGCTATAAATCGATCATCAAATCAAAAGAGCAGCACATTTTTTGAGTGATTTTAATTCGGATTACGAGTAATTAACATTAAATACAATTATACAAAAAGAAAAAACAAAAACTATAAGTATATGAATGCATAATACACGCGTGTTTACTTAAGTGTTTAAAGTTAGCTAATTATTTTAAATGACAACAATTCAAACTCCAATTAAATTTAAATATACATATATATATATATATATACAAATAATAAATAAAATATATGTTTTTTAAATGAATTGAAATAGTATTAATGGCGCGCACATTGTATACATAGCATTCAGCTTTGCGTTCATCACCGTTAAATGAAATGGCGAAGTCAGCTGTTAACGCCTCACACGTAAAGCAACCAGCTTGTGAACGCTTACGATTGGCATTAAGCCACTGAGGCTGATCAATACAACCCTCGCTGCTGCTGCTGCTGTAATTTGCAACTGTCAAACCGCTGTCAAGTTTAAGTGCGCCTCCAAATTTCAACTGCTATGCAGCTCAAGACTAATGATGATGAATGCTAAAATACGCAAATATCTTTCTTTTAGCCACGCAAACGGCACACATAATCACATTTCACTGTCAAAATGCTGCACTTAATTCGGAGTCTGTTGTTTTCTTTTTGCGGTTTTAAGGTCTGTGTTTTGGCGTGTTTTTTCGTTTTCCTTATTCTTTTTTTTTTTTTTGGCAACATATGCAAGTAATTTGATTAAATTATATAATTACAGGCCAGGAAACGACCTGTTTGCCACACATGCTTACTTGCAGCTGACAGTGACGGAACACGAATACGAAAAATGGATACCAAAGCTACAAGCCACCACATTTTCGGTTGATATGTTGTTTGCGACACTCACTGCAGGCCGGGACTAGTGCAATTTGTACTTTCGCATAACAACAAATAAGCACCAGGCACGACCTACATCAGGTGACGTTTTAATGTTCCACAGCACTTAACGCACACACTCGCAGACATACACATAACAATATCAATAAGCCAGGAGAGCACTCGTCGTCCAAACCGATGCTTAAACACTGTCATTACATTCGCAATGGCGAGGCGGCTGTAATTTAATTAAAATAAAGACGCACTAACATTAATAAAAACAAAAATGCAACTCGCCTTGCGGCACGCAGTTCTAACTCTTCGCAAAGTTGCGACCAATATTCATTACCATTGCCGATTTGAGCAAGCCTCTGCAATCAATAAACAAGTGTAATTTTTATGCGCATGGGCGCAGGTATTTGGCCTGTACTCGTGAAAGAAAACTGTGGAACGCCCCAAATCTTGTAGTCAGTTTTATTCGTGTTTGTAGGATTTGATCATCCTTTGTAAGTATCAAGCCTATGTGCCTACATAAAAGATTAGTATGTAAATTACACATATTTTTCTTTAGTTATTTGATGTTAAGTCTAGTTCGTTATCTCTATATTGCTGTTCCGTTAAATCGTTGTTATCCTCTCTACAGAAGTCACTGGATAATGAAGCCTGAACTAGGTCGTGCGTAAACTTTTCAACCAAACGCATGGATATTGTATGGGGTAATTCATTGAGCGAATGCGCAACAAATTCGCCAAAAGCTCGAAACTTTGCAGATTTTCTCGAAACAGTCGCAGCTGCTATTGTATCTGCGTGTAATGTAGTAGTTGTAGTTCCTACGCTAAACATTTGCACTTGGCGTTTAGTGTGGGGACTCGGGTCTTCCCCTCGAGATATCCGCGCACGTTTCCGGGTCGTAACTCCAGTTGTCTGATTACACGGCGTTAAATGTATGCCCGAATTATTAGGATTGGTACTTTTTCTATGGGCAAGAACGTTGCCATTTATTGGCGTACTGTAGGTTTGCATTTCAGGTATGCTAGAATATAAAACGCAGATAAATTTAGGACATGGAGAAAAACCATATTCACTCACTTGACTACAGCGGACTCAGGCAGATGTCGATCGCATTCAAATTCATTCTCTTCGTCGTAATTATCAAGATACTCGTGTTTAATCACTTTTCGTTGACCAGTACTATCGCTATTGTCATCTACTTCAAAGGGCTCCGTATCATCATCTTCATCCGGAGGACCGTCTAGCGACTTACTTCGCTGCGACTTGTACGAGCGTCGTGAACGTATGTGCTCCGACAGAAAACTAAGTGTCTCAAACAACGGCCACTGTGATCCAGCAATTGAGGAGGAGATGGAATTGTTTTCCACGCGTCGTTTCTCAATACTGTATCGATTTCGCAGCGTTGTCATGCGTTCACGTAATGTGGACACTGCTTGTCAGATAGAGAATAAAACAGTTAAATATTTAATTTGTCTTCACAACTTTTTCTGACGTTTTTTTTTTTTTACCATTATAGCCCAATTTGTTAGATATTTGCATCCAGAGCAATGCAGCCTGCTCTTTGTTTTTAAAGTGATGATGCGAGCGATCATACAGAGCCTTCCGTGAGCGAAATTCATTTATTAAACTCAAATCAAATTCTCCCGTTTGGGCATATGAATTCCGTGGACGTCCTCGAGACTTTGGCTGGGGTATGGGTGCTGAAAGTTGCTGCAACGGGGACGATGTTCGCTCCATTTCCAGGTCTATACAATTAAACTGCATAATGGTTTCAATATTTTTGGAGTGCACAATCAATAAATGTATTTATTATTTATATATTTTATTTATTTTAATATTTTTTAAGCATTCAGTTTAACGTTAAAATAAAAAAAATATTTACTGTAAATACTTATACTCTGCCTGCTACGACTCCCAAGCAAAAACCAGCCCATAAAAGAAAAAAACGCAACAGCAAAACAGATAAAATAATAAATAAATATTTCGGCGGCAGCGCTGCACGGGTCGGTCTTAGTCTTGTATTTGTATGTAACTAGCTGTATATGCATCAACATATAATTAAATGTTCATGTATATATCGCTGCATTTCTTACAATTACCATTTACCGTTCACTTTTCTTATATTAGTAAATCGCAAAATATATAATTTGCTTATTCGCGGATTTTTTTAATTTAACTTAAATTGATTTTATATTTAACACATAGCAACAACAAAAAATAAAAAGCCACACAGAATATAATGGCCTCTTCGTCTTCTTCGTGTTCGACGGCGACGACGCCGCCACTTGCGCAAAATGCACCAAACAGGCACCACAAAAGAAACGACACAAAAATACCACAAAAAATACCAAATTGAAAATAAAATAGCGCGCGCGTTTTAAAATGGGTTTCAATTTTCCGAAGTTATTTAAAACATTTTGGTAATATTTCTAAGAAATTTATTATTTAAGCGATGTAAGAATTAATTATAAACAACACAAGCCATATATAACTTATAGGTACAAATAAAATACATAAGAAATAACACATAATTTAACTACCAAAAATATACTAAAAACTCATTTTCTTCGGTTTTTTTTATTATTTAATTTTATTTTTCTTAAATTCGTTACTATATTTATAATGTATGTAATTTATGGTAAATTGTTTCATTATTGACATTATTTAAATTGGTGCTTTTAAAATTTAACAATTAACAGCTCAAAAATACAAGGACTATTTAAAAATAAGAAGTAATACCTTAAAAGGTGTTTATTTTATTCACAATAGTCAGCATCGGCCTTAATTAAAAGTTTTGCAGGAACAAAAAGTATTTCAGGCCTTTGCGTCCCAATGTAAACAGAACTATTTCAAAATTTCTTTAACAAGGATTTGTAAGGACAAATCAGCTTTCGTATGCTCAAATTATTAAATAATATAACATTTTAACGTAGATGTACGATACACACTTATTTTGTTTTTATTGTTGTTACACAAACTGCTCATAGGCCGGGACAAGTGCAATGTTTATTTAAAGAGCAAAACGTTGACACCTTCCCGTCCTGCAAGAAATTTATGGTAAAAGCTATGTGAACATGTTGTGTATATATATATGTATTTATGTATATGTATGTAGTTCGTATAGAATTTCACAAGTACCCAACTACAGACGACCAAATTATATACAACATGATTATGTTTGCCCCAAAAATGGAAAATTTAATATTAAACAGGTAGACAAAGCAGCAGATCAGTGCCTAAAAATCTCAAATTTCAATGACATACAAACCAAAAATATAAAGACCAAAAACAAAAAAAAAAAATGCATTTCATATTAAATTTCCGCCCCTACATGAGCTCCGACCCCTTCCACATCCCCGACCACTCTCTGGACATCCATCTTTGTGCGGGCGTAGGCAGACAAAACAGTCGCTGCTGGGAACAATAGTCGCTAAGGATCTGAGAGATCAGGCTGGGAAACTAAAGTACCTAGCAGGTAAAATTAAACTCTGCAAATCAAGCGTTAAATGCCATTTACTTACGCCTCAAAGAATTTTTGTATGTCCATATTTCTATAACCCATACATAGTCGTAATAGCTCAAACATATACTATACATACATATTGTGTTTATGTACTGCGAGTATATGCTCCAAATTCATTTGATGTTGGCTAACATCGACAAAATTTGAAATCTAAAGCGTGACAAATTCGTAGAAACTCTGGAGATGGAGATTGAGATGGATACGGAGAGTCTCTTCACTGGACCCCAGAGGCACAAGTGGCAATTATGAATTATGTGAACTGAGCTGAATTGCCGCAACAGCAGAAAAATCAAAGTTTCAGAGCTTTTTTTATAGTTATATACATCTATGTACATTAACATTTTTATATGTATATATGTTTATATATGGATCTTGAGGCTGATGTTCAAGCTGGAACTGGGGCTGCGAAAAGCGCGACAGTTTTTTTTTCTTTTCTCCTTATTTATTTATTTATTATTTTTTGTGGCTCAGCGTATTTCTCTACGGCTTATCTTCAGTAAGAGTAAAAAAAGGGGGAGCACTCTGAGTTCCAGGCTAGCACATACATATTTGTTTATGTGATCGCGACGGGCATTAGGTTTAAGTTTAATGACACACATACATACATACATACACACACATAGAAACAGCCATACAATTACCCCTGAAAAGATGAAAACGAACAAACGGTGCAATAAATTCATATTTATTTATTTGTGTTAGGCAAATACGCCCCCAAGAACCCAGCAATCCAACCATCCAACAGCCGAAGTGAACTGACTGAACCTACTGAACGCGCCTGGGACTGCCATGGGTCTCCAGTTCGTGCTTAAGACTTGGCTCTCCATTCAGAAATGAGTAGGAATTGAAAAGCAGCCGGCCCAGTCCAATAATAACGGAAAACGGAAACGCAAATAGACGCGCGATAAAAAAAGAACACATATATAACGTATAATATACATATATATAAATATATATGCGTATATATACATATATGTATATATAAACCAGAACTGTACATAAATTTGAAATAACTAATAATTCATTGAATAGCAACAACGCGACGCAGTACGAGTATCATGTAATAATATTTGCCTAAGCAAACAGCTGACAAGACTGAAACAACAGCAGCGCTAATGGGGCCAGGCCAGGCCAGGCCAGGCCAGACCAGACCAACCCAGGCCAGGCTGGGCTACGTTAGGCTAATATTCAACAGGCAACAATCAACATCCACGAGGCAACACAGACAACAACAACAACAAGAAAGCAGAACCCACCTAGTCTACAGGAATGGACGCGTGAACGACTCGAGCACTTCAGCGTGCAGAGCAGCCTTCGGGAGCAGCTAGTAGACGATGGAACAGAGGAATGGCTTGAATGGGTTAGCAACAGGCCAGGTAGTGATGCCAACTAGTTTGATTATGTTTCAAGAATTGAAGAGCATAACAATCTAATGAGGCAGCTTGCAAAATATCTATAAAGATATCTTGCGCTACGATTGTACACTAAGTAAAGCTGTTGAATCGCTCATATTTTTTCTATATGCCAAACACATGTGATAATAAATATATATTTTTTAAAGGGATATGCAATGTAAGTCTCAAAATGTATTTAATATAAAGGTAGATATTTTATTTACTACTTCCTGAGTTTTCTTGAACCATGTTGTTCTTCAACTTTTATGTTCCTTGCCCTGCATTTCATTCGGGAATAATAATAGAAATCAATCAGTCTATAGAATATAAAATTAACGTTAAAGTCTGTTTAATTGTACATATTTTTTGCAGTGTATATGAGCTTCGGTGTGTTGAGAAGTTTCTATGAACCATTCTTCTTTTATGATTGCGGACAGCCTTTTGTCTGTTGACTGTTGTGATGGTGTGTTGGCTGTATGTTCCAGTTTGAGGAGAATCGTTTTTAATGACTGGAGAGCAACGTCAATGCATTGACAGGAGGGTATGACGACTATGGGCAAGAAATGGGGTTCTGGAGGGAACTGAGTGTATCGGGAATGGCTGCTAGCCAAAAACAGTTTTCTGGTGCGCTGGTTAAAATAACTGTATTAAATGGCCAATGCCTAGGACGGAGACTGGCTTAGAAAGGTTCAGGCCTGAGAACAGCACTGAACTGTTACAATTTTTAGCCTTCCTTTATAAAAACCAGTTTTAGCCTGGAGAAGCTGCTGGTGCTATTGCTGCTGGTGGCGGATCACTAAAAAAGGCGTTGCAAGCCAGGGCCTGGGCTGTGCCTGGACTGTCTCATCTGTTGTCTATTTGGTGGCACTGCCGACCAGCCTCCTTCTCTGAGATGCTGTGGGCCTGTTCCTAGTGCAACATTTACTTTGTTGCTGGCTGGGTGCTTTCTCTGCTATTTGTGTTGCTAGGCTGAGGCTCTGTTCAGGCTGCACCAGCTGCTGGTCGCACTTTGATTTTGTTGCGAATTTGGTTCTATTCAGCTAATCGAAATGCAATTAAGCCGCCTTGCATAGATTCTGTTTTTGGTTTCAGCTTGCAACTGGCAACTTTTGTTTTGTCTCTCACACTGCCACTCGCATATTGGCTAGGCCATTTATATAGCTGGACAGTTTGGTTTTAGAAAGTATCCCAATCCAGATGTACGCAGGCCAAAACATTGGCCGAGTGCCATTGGAAAGGCGTTGACGTACTGATGCTGTTGCTGCTGCACTCGTTCTTATTCTTATTCAGATTGTTATTCTTTTATTTTTGTCTATCACTGTGGTTCTATTGCGTCTAAGCCATAATTAAAGGGTTACGGCAATGGCCAAGACATGCCAATCGCAAGAGCTGCCAGTTGCGAGTTGCGACTTGTGAGTCGATAGCTGTGTGAAATGTGTGGCCGATATGCATAACGGTGTTTTAATATTAGCTGGCGCAAATAAGTGGGCATGTCTCCTGGTTGCTGCAGCAACAACAGCCGACAACATCAACCAGCAAGAGCAATGCGCATAAATCCATTCCCCATTCGCATATTGTGTGGTTGTTACGTCTCTTCTTAACACACCTATACATATATACACACATATACACTCATACGTAGTTGCATAGTCATTTGGATGATATTGTTATGGCATAATATACGAGCATTCCTTATATTCCACATGTACATACACACATACATACGACCTGACTGGGCATTACAGTTTGAGCAGCACTTTACACACCACGCATCAGTTTGGCAATTGTTGGTTGCAATCAATGCAAATGACCAACCATCAGCATCATCGTTTATGGAGTTGAATCTGCAAGGTGGAGTTCTTAAATTGAACGCTAAATTGGCTTCCAATTTTAATCGAATGAAGAAGCAGAGCTCTCCAAGCTTTGGGTGTAGGTTTATAATGATACAAGCGAAAAGTTGAAAAAATCTGGCTTTTAATAGTTTTTCATTATGTAATTTACAACTTGTTTTTTGTTTTTGCTTTTCTTTTGTGTCTAAATTGACACACTTCTCGTATCTGAAGAAATTTAAACCAGTTTCGATAAACATATGAGCAGAAAATCACTCTAAACCTCTATACATGTTCTTATTTTAAAGTCACAATAATTTTTTTATTTATAATTTTGTTCAAATTGCTTAATTTTGAAAATTAAATAAGAAAAAATAGTTTGATGACAACAAGCTGTCAACATATATCTAGATATAAGGTCAATAAGATGCATTAGGAATCAACTGTTAAGTTAAGCTTTAACACGTGATTTGCCAAAACCTTACACCAATTTATTTAATGGTAAATAAAATAAAATAAAATATATAATATAAAAACACAAATGACATTAAAAATTTACACTAAAGCTCATTTCATAAATTTATCAACATTCAAATAAAATCTAGTAAGAATGCTGTAGTCAAGTATATCCGACTACGAAAAACCCTTAACCGATCTACAAATAAACAGTGCATAATGGTATATTGTAAATTGACATTTTAGCTTAAAAGTTTTTTTTTTCAGACGAAATTCTCAAATTTGAAAAAAACTTGATTTGCGTTTATTAACCAAGAACCTATATATTAAATTTGTTGACTATAGCTCTTAAACTCTCTTAGATTCACGCCATCGTTCAGACGGATATAGCTGGCTATGTCAACTTGGCTATTGATCATCTAATCAAAAATATATACAATTTATGGGGCTGGAGATGCTTCCTTCTGCCTGTTATATACTTTGGTACAAAACCATTAGCCCCTAATACCCGTTTTTATGGGTTAAGGGTCTAAAAAGTCGAAAACAATCTCCTTTAGAATAAAAGCCTCGTTAGCAATAAAAGTAAGATTCCGCACATTACTCAAGTGCCAGGCAGTAAAAATAACTACTGCGGATACTGAGGGGACATACTGGTGCTATCCCAATGTCCAACAACTCAATTACTAGAGAGCCTGCTGAGAGGCTGTGGACAAGCAGCTTTGGTTAAAATGCAATTAATAAGCCTATACACACACATACAACTTTGAACAGACTGTTGCGGGATTGGTAAGCAAATTATTAGCGCCCAGTTATAATCCGTTGAATAGAAACCAAAACGAACCCCTCACAATTCACAAAGTTCTCACACAACTTTCAGACCGAGATTTTCAAGAAATTCTGAGATGCTGCGCAACGTGGCGTTAAATGTGTACCAATTATGCCATATAAATACATATATGTATGTATATATGTGTGTGTGTCCAAAACTCTTATAAAGCAAAGTTTTGTAAAAGATCTCCAAGAATTTAAGCCTCAAATTTCGCGCAGGCAAACAAAATTAAAAAAAAAGCTAAGCAAATTCTATTTTTTTTTGTCTTTTGCTTATTATTTTGAACGCGCCCCATAGCTATGTGGGGCATTGTTGTATACAAGAGTCTGTGTAGCTCCAACCAACACACAGATAGAAAATCTGTGTGTGTGTGTTGGTATTCGATAACGCCAATTTGATATGCGGCCAAGGAGCACAAATTAAGTTTCATAGGAAGCGGCAAAGAATAAAAAATGGTAAAAAACAGAGCTACAAAAAACTACCTGGGAAGCTGCATCCAAGTCTTTAACAGACGTTGTCTTCTACCTTTCTCCCTCTTCTAATTTCGGATGTGTTTTATGTGAGTGAAGATCATAAAGCTAAATCAGTTAGCTAGGCGCTGTAAGGAAAAGCATAAAGAAAGTTCGTCAGGCAAATCAACACTTCGAATATTCCTAATGTAATGAACGTAAAGAGAGAGGGAGAGAGAGAAAGAATGGGAGAGAGAAAGAGCGAATGAAGAAGACACGAGATAGACGATAGCCATGGGAAATGAATATAGATTTTTGCAAGCTTTACCATTTTCTGTTAGTTTTTAAGTTAATGAGTTGTAGAAAGCATATAGCAAAGTCAAACCAAAACAGCCAGAACCAAATCCAAATCCAATCGCACAAAGCGAAATCAATATCCAATCATTAATCGTTAACTAATTCCATGAATTTTGGCGGACCGCTGGCACTCGGCGATTACTTCTCCTTTCCTTACTCCAAAACTCAACTCCTCGTCAACCCCAAACCTCTCGCTCGCTCGCCCCCCAGTGGCCCATTTACCAAGTTTTGAAAACGCAACCAGACATGCCACACTAAAGACATATATTTATGCCCCAAAAGCAACTCTCAGCGTATTTAGAACAGGCGAAAAAAAAAATAAGAAATATCAAGATAAAAATATTTTTCGGCTGCCCTTTTTGGCGATCCGGCAGCTGCCGGGTGCTTGGTGTTTGTTGCTTGGTGCCCGGCTACTCCGGACAGTGGCTCCTAAACTAAAGTATTTGTTGTTGGTACTGTCGCGACGTCTGTAGTTCTGGGGCAGAGTAACAGACCCAAGACTCCAAGTTTCAATCCTCAGTGATCCTTGGATCTCTCCGCGAAAGCGTTTGCGTTTTGAATTCGATTCCAAGCTGTGTTTCGTTTTCGTTTTCGATTTCGACGACGATGACCATGAAACGATTTTATATTTTTGACCAGAAGATCAATAAAATTTTACCGACAACTGTATTTGGGTATGCCAGCCCCAAAATTAGTGGCCAAATTGTCGTGCAGAACGAGTTTCGGGTCACATTTTTGGTTACACAGTAAGCGGAAAAAAAGGGCAGCGAAAAAATAATTTGAACTTCATAAATTCTTTGCTCGTCGCAGCTAAATGTGTTGAAATTGCGTTTAATTTATGTGCGAGGGATCTATTTTGATGATGATCTGGATGGATCGTGTGTAGAGTGCCTAAAATAGATATTTCTTGGAGATAACGGAAAGCATAGGTTGGGTTTAAATGAACCTTAAAGTGCTGTTAGAGAAAACCTTCAAAGGCAATATTTATTTAACAATATGAGTAACGGAACTCTATAGGTGCTACGTATGCTTGAAAAGAATTAAAAAATTTCATATGGTGGACGGTTTAAATTTGCGAAGAGTTTGTTAGACTTATTGGATAATTGGCAATATATCCGTCATTATCTCATATTTAATAAATGATTTTAACGATTATTAAAAAACAATTTTGAATTTTGCAAGAAAGTTTTGCAGACAGTTCCAAAGAAAAAGATCAGGCATTGGTAATGCGTGTGAGTTTCTACCCGGCTGTTCACATCCTATACGAAAGGTGCGCAACAGAATTCTGAGAAATGCGAGACGGATCCCATAGCTGCTGCGTGTGTGGGAGGAAGTGGAGGAGAATTCGTACAGAAGGAGATGAGAGGCAATGGTAACGGCCAGTCACTCAGCTCCTCTTCGGCGTCGCTGTTGCAATCACCATCTCCACTCAGCACTAATGAATTTGTATGCAAACCGCAGACATTTCATGTTTAACGTTATATGGCAATGAATTGGCACAAAAACAAAAGAGCGTAAAGAAAGAAAAAAAAAACAGTAACGGAAATGCGGCCAGCACATAAAAAAAAGGATCAACGGCAACATTTTGCAAAATTAGTGCAGGCGGCCAAAAAGCTGTTTTTTTATATGAATTTAAAATAACATACACATACATATTTTGTATGGATGTGTACGGTTATATGTGTGTATTTTGATTTATGCAAAAGCAATAAAAATTATTATAATGAAGGCGCTGACATGGGGCGCAGAAGCGCAGCGCAAAGCAAAAGTGTAAAAACTGAGCTACGCCTGGCAACACACGTGATGCTGCTCTTCGCTCTCTGCTCTCTATCTGGCTCTCTCTCTTTCTCTCTCTATGGAAGGCTGCCCTTGCGCTGCTGTGCTTACGCTTAGACTCTTCTCATATCTGTGTCCGTTACTTGGCAATGTTAAATACTACTACTTTTGGGGGTGCCTGGTAACACCAAGGATGAGTCACAATGCAAAATAATTGGGACCCGTGAACATTTACTTTTTCGTACGCTGCACGTAAATAAATTAAAAGCTTAACGAAACGAGCAGTAACAGCGACCCCTTCCTCATTGAAGCTTTTGCGTCGTTAAAGTATTTCTTGCTCCCCTCTCCTGCTGACGTCGTTTAATTTATTGCGTCATAGACTGAAATGCAAAGCTCTGTGTGACTGTCAAACTGCAAGCGTCATTTATGTATTTGATGTTGATGGTCAGACATAAATACAGAATTTGGACTTTGTACAGGCTGTAAAAAGTTGGAAAAGCGCTGCTTTGGATGATGCTGCTGCTGCACCCAAACGCCAAACGGTTAAACATAAAAACTAACGGCAGTTTTATAACTCTAGCTTAAGATTACCTTTTCAGTGCATAGTCGTCGGCTCCAGCGTAAAGTCTTGTTCTTTCATCACCGAAAAAAGAACTGAACGAAAAAGAACCATTTCGGCGACGAAATTTTTAGCGAAAGAGTGGGCGCAGACGCAGGCGAAGGCGTTTTGCCAAGATCCCCGAAGATGATACACAAGCAATCAAAAGAAATGCAATGTCTGTTGTGCCGTCGTTCTCTTGTCGTGCTGCTGCTGCACTTGCTGGACCGTTAGGTCTACGCTGGGGAGTTTGGCCTCGGCCCCAACACGAGTTCAAGATCAGCAGTCGTCGCCGCACCCACCAAATCGTAAACTGTAAACTGCATCTGACTAGCTTTTTGTAAGCAGCAGTCGAAATGTTGTTTTGGCATATTTTTTACATGTCTTTTTGCACTTAACACACAATTAGTTCTTTTCGTTTTGTTCAGCACTTTGTCTTTCGCTTTACATTAAAAGTAACGGTTCTGTAGTTAACAAATAAAAACTCACAACACAACAGTAAACACAAGAATTTCAAACATTAACAGAGACACGAAATCCAAAGCCTACCACGAGAGATCACTTTAACGGCTAAGGCAGAAATAAGAGTGCGAAGAACTTTAAGAGTTCTTTCTCCACAACCGTCCTCGCTGATGGTGCGCGCGCAATTGATTCCTGCTTCAGCGACAACGTCGCTCGAAACCGTCAGCAACAACAAACCAAGAAGAACTCCTGCTGTTGCTTCGGCTCTGCCTTCGAGAAGGCAGCGACAGCAGCGACGCAGGCAGCCTGCCAGACAAAGATGCGACTACATATTAGCGATGGGCACAGGCCGATATTTCGTGGCACTGCAAATTCCGAGCACGAAATAGATTTTTTGTAGCACGAAATGTATTTAATTTAGTAAAGCATGCTATATTCACATAAGATTTTGTAATTAATTTTTATTTAATTTTACAATAGATTTTAAATTGTATCCTTTAAGTGTGGTTAAATAAGTTTAAATGCTTAACTACTCTAAAATGATAGATAGTACTGAAACCAATGCAAGTCGTGTTAAGGCTTATACACGTCTCCACAACAAAGAATAATAACGGACGTTTTTGTTGCTTTGCGTTTGCTCAACGACATAATGCAGCAGCAGCAGAAGCAGCGTTCGCTACAAACTACAAAGAGGAGCTCATCGATCTTTCGTTAGGGGTTTTCTTTGCGCATGTGCCGAAGTAAATATGCCCTGCACGACCATGAAGGTGTACTAGACTCTATAGACAAAGTACATAAATATGCATGTACTTGTTCTATAAGTATGGTAAACTATGTCCTGGCTTGTGCAAAACCTACGATTATCTAAATATACAGTATTTGTATGTGTTATGTAATACATAAGAATGAAAGATAATTCAAATCTCGAGGTTAATTTTTAAGCTTGAGACTGTTAGAAATCTTTTATTCTTGTAGGTTAAGAACGGAATAAAATTGCACTTATATGTATGTTACACTTTAGTATCTAAAACATCAAGGAAGAATCCTTTCGGATGTATTGGTTACATATGATTTTATAATAGTACCTCAGTTTCTCATACACGTTCCTAATTAATGATAGACACTTTTTATTACCAAATGTCTTAGGGGCGCGGCTGTACTCTGTACCCCGCCCATAGTAGTCTGAAACATATGTACATATGTATGTTTATATGTGTGCATTTTGGACATTTTATATACATAATATAAAAATAATAAGCTAAGAGTTTGAGTAATTATTATGTTCGCCTGCAGCAGTTAAAATTCGCAACTTTTGTTGAGCCCCAAACCCAAAACCCAAAACTGAAATCCCGAATCTTAAAGACTCACAAGACAACTCCATTAGGGCAGTCCACATTTTGCATTAATGTTGGCAGGTGCTTTCCCAAGGCGCAGTTGGAACTTAAGCTAAAGGGTGCTGAATGCAGAAGAGGTAAAATCATGAGGAAAGTTGTGTAAATACATATATTTTTATTTTTTCTTTAATAGGTCGCGTGGCTAGAGACCAAGTGAAGGAAAAGGCAGCGTAGCCCGCATATCGTATTCAGGACAATCGATGACGCGTCGCACGAGACAGCGACATGTGCCACCAAGTGGTTTGGTGGGGCAGCCAGAGCTGCAATTTAGCATAACTGCGCGAATGGCACAGGCATCATTAAACACATTAACAGACACACACACACACACACACACACACACACACACCAAAAGAGCAGACACATGGCTAAGAGCCGGTCGATGTCGATGGCAGGTGATGACCAAAAGGCCGACAAACAGTTGCCTGTGCAACTGTGCAGGTTGACTGAATGACTGGCGAACTGACTGACTGACCGACCTTAGCCATCATTGGCGATCGGCTTGCGTTTGGCAACTGTACGCAGGCAACAGTCGGCATGGACTTTAATGAGTTTAACCCGTGCCTGCGGCACGTTGTGTGTTGTAGCAACACGGTCTGTGGCTCCCCGGTTCCCTAGGTTTCACTTCATGTTAATTACAAAAGGATGCGCCAAAGGATAACAGCTGCCAATGCTACTAAGCGAACCGACATGAAAATGCCAATTGATTTCTGTTCAAGCTCAAAGTTGAAGACGCAGCTGTACCCCTATTGACCCACAGTGTTTGTGATCCTTGCGAGCTACGCAGCCTGTGACTGGAACTGTGCCTGTGCCTGTGCATTTCTAATGAACTTCATTGTTTCGTTCAAAGAAAGCACGGCACACACAAAGCAAAAGCGAAGATCAGAATCCCGCAGCGAAACTAGTTTGTTCTCTGCCATTCAGCATGCCATCGTCGTCTTTGAAAACCGGTAACAGTTATAGGTGCAAGGCCCAGGTCCAAGTCCACACCAAAGCCCAAGCCCAGGGCCAGGGCCAGATCTCCCTTGCCCCTGGTGCAAATTCATTGAAGCGTTCGAAATTATGTTTTGATTTTCCATATGCCGTACCGGCAAACTCCTAACGAACCATGGCAAATTGTCTATTCTGCCAACTGTCTTCACACCTCTGACAAGCCAGTCAAGGAACCATTGGATGGACGTGTTATGGTTTGCTTTGGTTGCATATTACATTGTTGTTTACAAGCCACCCTTAGTTGCCCTGCCCTCTAACCTATCAAATGGGCCATTACATGCCGCAGTAACATCTAAAAAATACACACACCCAAATGTTATATTAATTGTTGGTAATTTGTTTATGTTTTCTAAGCAATTTATTATATTCATCTGAAGCAGAGGGTTAATGTGAGTGTAAAAAATAATGGAGTGGATAATGTTAGCACATCACTCAATTTGTACCAGAAAGTATCTGTAACATTCAAAGGAAAGAGAATACGATGGATTCTAAGTAAATATATTGATCCTTGATTTTGGAACAGTGTTAGTTTTATGGCTAGTTAATAAACACAGAACAAAATTTTTTTGTTAAATAATCCAGTATTCGTTTTCTTACTTTTTTGTAGTTTGATTCACTATCGATCAATGTGTACAAGATTTGATTACAGGCTCTCCATTTACTCAGCATACTCGTAAAAGGTCGTATATATGTTTTAATAAAGTTATAAATCTGATCAAAACATAAACGTGACAGTGATCTACAGCCCCTGGTGAATCAGAGCGATCGTCTCAGACTTTTGTTTCTCACAGTCTCAGCAAACAGAAGGAAGTGTTTGTTCTGTACTCTGGGACAGTTTGCGTAAATTTTGGCAATTTTATAAACGCAAAAGCTACTTAAAGCGATCAAAGCAACTTTATGATCGCGAAAAAAAGGAGCATATCAAAACAAATAAAATCAGACAAGAACAACATGTGAACGATTGCAAATTACAAGCAAAGATCTGCACTGAATTGTCTGGTAATATCTGGCAATCTGGAGGACTGAATGGACCGGGTTTCTTTTTCTTTCTTTTTTTTTATTATTTGGGCTGCTGCTGGCAGCTGCTTCTTTTAGTTTGTCGTCATTACGAAAAGGAAGCTAAAGACAAACGGATATGCGCTGCGCATCAAGCAACTGTTTTTTTTTTTGGTGGTTTTTGTTGCTTTTGGGCTTTTCTCTTCTTGGCGTAAATAAATTGTGCGACAGGTGCGACGATGTCGACAACAGGTAAAAAAAAATAAGTAAAAAAATACGAACAACAAGAGCAACAATAACCACAGCAACCACGAGAAGCACAGAAAGCAGAGCTTTGGCCGTTTGTGTGGGAGCGAAGCTTTCGATCCTTTCGATCTTCGATCTTACAGCTGCGCATAATTGCCAAGACTCGAAAGAACTCTCAGACTGTTGTCTCAAACATTGAATGCATTTACAACACGCAGCTGTTACTTCCGCCTGAATGAGTTTTTGGGTTTGGTTATGGGTTCGATCTTCGGTTTAGTTAGGGTTGACGATCGTTGCCCTGGCTTACAATAAGCTGGCTACTTAAACGTGTTGCTCGTTGCACTCGCTCTTGATCCTTTTTCATTTTTGTTCTAATGCTAATCCTGCAGACAAGACAATCAGTTTTCTACCTGCTCTGCCTTTGGCTCCCGATCTGCTTGCGGGTGATCAGTCTGCGCACATGAGAGTCCTTTTGAATTAATATGCCGCATTAGCAGCTAACAGGTTTTAGTGTCTCGAAGGCAGCAGACATCCTTTACTAGGAAAAATCTACACAGATCACGGGCTATACATTTACCGCATCTTGACTTGGTTCGAACGCGTTGTGCACGTATAGAACATAATATTGTCCAAATAACAGGTGCTGAATGATGAGTTTCGACGGTTTTTGGGCGCGAATTGCATTTTGGTATCCACATTCGAGTACATACCACTTACTTTTATCTGGAAGCACGTATCAAATTGATGAATGATGGATCGGCACCTGTAAGCCGATACAGCTCTGGTACAGTCGCCGAATATAGAATTCGGAGTACCAAGCAGATGTTTGCATATCGAAAAGCAATCGCCGCACAATACTTTTAATGTTCGTACGAGTTTGTTTGTCTGCCTCGCTGGACATTGCCATGGATGTGCACCTGGACTAAACTCTCCTTAATATTTTGCATTTCGAAATGCAAACAACAAGCAAAATGAAACGGAAAGAAAACAACATTTCAGCATTTTCAGCACAATGGGATCAGTTGCGCACACAAAAGAGATTTGGTACCATCGATGGTGCTGACATCCTGAGGCAGCAAGGACACACAATGTTAGCTGAAAGTCCTGTTTTAAAAAAATTACATGGCACAAAACGTTTCCGTTGATTTATTATGTTGCTCAGTACACAGTCTGCTGCAATGATTGATCTCAAGCGCAAAGCAAATTTGTTTGTGGCTTAAACAGACAAAAGGCGCAAGAACTGTATCCTGGCTGTTTTATCTCTAGCATTAATCTTGCGAAAAAGAATTTTCCAACTCATTTGCCTTAAGTCCAAGTTCTGCAGATTGATTGATCAGCTGCAGTTGTCAATTTTCTGGAGGGTACAAATTTCTAAGATCTTTCTTAGTTATTTTTGGGGGTGCAAATTGTTACAATCTTTACTACAGATATACTCGTGCAATCAAGCGTTCATTTTAAAGGAAAAAGGTAATTGAAATCTAGCTAGAGCTTAAAACGCATTTGTAGCCAGGTAACAGAAATCTTAGGTTGGGTCACTAGGTATAGGACATTCAAGGATCTATCCAGTATCTAGTATCTAGTATCTAGTATCTAGTATCTAGTATCTAGTATCTAGTATCTAGTATCTAGTATCTAGTATCTAGTATCTAGTATCTAGTATCTAGTATCTAGTATCTAGTATCTAGTATCTAGTATCTAGTATCTAGTATCTAGTATCTAGTATCTAGTATCTAGTATCTAGTATCTAGTATCTAGTATCTAGTATCTAGTATCTAGTATCTAGTATCTAGTATCTAGTATCTAGTATCTAGTATCTTATTGAAAATTTAGTAATGCATATATGTATGTAGGGCATCAGAACTATAATTTATAATTTTAAACTTTTATTAGAGCCTTTATCCATACATATCTGACCCCGATAAAGTATATATATTTTTGATCAGCATCAATAGCCGAGTCCAGAGCTACCACCCCTGCAAAATGAAAAAAAAAGCCTTTTCATAAGCTCAAATTTCAAACGATAGCTTTTATTTTTTGCTGGTTCATTCAGATCAGATATTAAATACAAAAGTTATTCAAGAAACTAACTTACCATTGTGAAGGAATTATGACAATATAACAATAGCAAAGAGCAATAAAAAAATGTTCTAATTTCTTTTTAACAATTTCGTTTGAATCTTAAAACTTTTAGTTCTCTTTTTTTTTGGTCCAAGATCAGTTCTCAATATGATGATTAATCTGTTTCAACTTGCAGTGCGTCTGTATCAGCAACTCAGAGGGCGTCAATGAACTTGACGTATACTGCAGTTTCCACACAGTTTCAAGTTAAAGATCTGTCGAGAATGTTGATGGCAGATCGATGAGCGCAGATTGGAGATTGCAAATCTTCTGGTGTTTGCACTGCGAACCAATGTTTGCTCAATAAAAACAAAACACTTCGAAAAAATGTAACTGAAACTGCGTGTTTACACTTATCTGAAAGCAACTCATGCGAGATTAAGCGCTTTTCAAGTTCATGAGCTGATCTCGAAGCGCGTCCTTTAGCGGCATCTCAAGGGCAAATTTGCAAATGGAGACTACAGCAGCTCCAGCTCCAGCTCCAGCTCTGCAGCATTCAAAAGGCTCAAAAATGTATGTGAGTTTACCAAAAGAAAATAAAAAGAAATATTTATATATATGGTACCTATATATATAAAAAGCATCTTGAAATTAAGAACGTTGCTCTGATGCTTTTTTCGGGCTTTTGTTTTTGATTTAAAAACTTCCGGTTTTTGCAAAATGGGATCGTAATTTGATATGTTTATGCGTAAAGGAATCGCATAAAGTTGGCAAAAATAAGACTGAGGCAACAGCTGCCACTTGGGCGACAGCTACTCCATGGCATAATGATAATCAAAAATTCCAATTTCCAATTACACACGTGTTAGACGTGTCCAGTAACCGTTACGGACGAACAAACAAAACAAACGAATGAACAATTGAACGGAAATGTCACAAGAAAAATGTTTGTTGCATTTCGAAAAAAAAACAACAAGAATTTGAATATGAATGCATTTTTGCCTAGGGAAGAACACACACAACTCACACACACATGATTATAATTATGGAGCATTGGGCTGTTAGCTCGTCTCAGGAAACCCGCGAGACACAAAGGCGCAATGCAGCAAAAGGCCTACCCAAATCAAAACCGACAAGGACAAGAACAAGGATAACGACAAGGATGAGGATGAGGGCCAAAGGAGCTGCGCACAAAATGGCAAACAAATCAAAAACCGTGAGAATCACAGACGACGCAGTTCCAATGCTAACAAAAAAGGAGCCTTGCTTAAGTAACTTCTCTTATGGTATCCACAGCAAGAGCGTTATCCCGAGCCACAGCATCCTCCTCTCGCAAAACCCAGAGCCCAGAGCCACCCCATTGTCATTCGCGTTGTCCTAGTGTTCCAATACGCAAAATTTTCCATTCTCGTACCATAAATTATACATAATACTACTCGTATATCCACGGCGTAGTTGGGTGCGTTGATTGCTTTTCAACAAGTTTTACGCGCTTTTGAGCGATTTTTGGTACAGTTCTTAAAGGTTTTCGGGCTGAGCTCTAGTTAGTCCTAGTACACTGAAATGAATGTAAAGTAAATCAAATATTTAATGTAAGAATATAAAATGGTTAAGGGGTTACAAAGCTTAGATATTTTGAGGAAATATTTTATGCAATCTTCAACACGAGTTTTGGAAAACTTCATTTACGGCTTAATTTCGAAAAGTCTTATACAAATTTGGGCTAAGAATTTACTCGTATTTGTAGCTTTTAGTTTCCCAACAACGATTTCGTTCAGTGTAAGTTTATCTGTCGTTTGTTCGGTAATAAAAACAACCCCACATTAAATAGCAAACAGGAACCCAGTTGAGAGATGATATACGCATTACAATGAGTCCATGGCACAATAATTGTACCAAATTTCGACTTTGGGCAAATGAAAGGAATGCGCAGTTTGGATTGGGATTTCAATGGCAAACATTATGCGTAACAGGCACACAAAAAGGACTCGCTGCCGCGAAGATGACAATCAAAAAGGAAACTCATATATTTATTCTATGTGTGTGTGTGTGTGTGTGTGTGTGTGTGAGTGCGTAATTATTATTATTTTTCAATTGGGGTTGCGCGGTTTAAACAACGGATACGCATCGTTATAGGGTTGTGTCCGGATCAAGCTCAAGGACAACCGGGCTGGCAAGCAAGGGGCGATGGCTGCATGCCAGAACATGTCGACTATATGAAAAGTAGATCACAAACAATGGAAATGGTCGAGTTAGGGAAGAGAATAGCAGATTATGAAATAATAATCATGGCATAACCTTGAGGCAACGTAAATAATAATTAAGCTTGCGCAGCGATCCATACACGTGTTGCTTCCTTGGCTGTACTCGTCCTGGGCTAGGTTGCTAATCTGGTAGCAGGACCCGACCCAACATTGGAATAGGAACAGCTGCTGCTCTCGACGTCTTGACGTACACTTTGAGCAGCTGCAGGCGTCGTCAAGAAGCACACCACGTGCCAAGGTAAGTCAGCAGCAGCAGCAGTAGCAGGCGTCGGCAAAGCTATTATCCTGCGGCAGCTCCTGGCGGCCATTTTGTGTAAGGCGTTTAACTTGCCAAACGGTTGTCAGGCAGCTGCTCCACGATCACGATCACATTTATCTGTGGCTGGCAACCAGTTTGCGCCCTAAGCTTACAGCAAGTCCTTGTTCATTGTCCTTAAGAAAGCTGCTCATACTCATGGGCAATAAGAACAGATGTTTTTCTCTTTATGCGCTGAAGGAACGTGTTTCCCAACATGATTTATAGCTGATCTTCTGTTGTTTCTGTAGCCGCTGTTGCTACTTCACGTTAGAGTTTCTTAGAGCATTGTTTTCCATTGACCAGCTGCTGGCTGTTTGCTCTGAGCCCAAGCAGGCGTCTTAGAACCGGTCTCATATCTCTTTCTTTGTGTCATTTTTATGGCGTGTTATGATTTCGTATTACAATTAGCTATACAAAAGGCACGAAGCCTATTTTCAAGCATTGTTTGATGATCTATAAAGAGGCGACCCTATAGATTCCTTGGAGCGCATTAAACTTGTCACAATTGTGCAGTTAAGTAGATTCTAAAATCTACCCGAATGTCTGTGATCATGCAGTGAGCACTTCATTAGTTCTGTTGATCCATTTCCCATCTATCTTTATCTCCTTCGGCAATCGTTTTGTTGACCATAATCATAAAAGTCATGCGAACAATAAATGCTGGAGCATGTCTTGGACGCTTGAAATAACGCCTCCCAGCGGCGGCACTTAAGACAAATAACTTACACACCTATCGACAGGCCAACTACGAGGGAACTGCTGGTCAGACAGGAACAACCAGAAACTACCAAATGCGACCTGCCAACGTTAACGTCAAGTAGCGCCTATTCGCGTTGAGAACGCATTTTCAATTAGTTTTAAATCATAACTAATTGAATTCATTTTGATCACATCGCATCTATGCAATCTTATCTTAACAGTTATGATGTCCAAACGTGCTTACTTGTTTTGGCATTCTGCGCCAAAATTTATTGACAAAATTTGCAACACAGATTGCTTAGGGTGGGCAGACCGCAACTGGAGCTGCATGACCAGTAGCCTAGCAAAGGTAAGAGGTACCAAGTAGTAAGAGCATGCCATCGGCGCATGTGAAATCTATGACCATAGCTGTGCATAATAAATGGAGCACTTGTGCAGCAGATGACGGCGGCGGCTGCGCATGCAAAACGACAGGTAAATGGCACACAAAAAGGTTAGCAAAACGAAAAGGCAGCGAAAGGCTGCCAACATCGCCAACGTTGGTCAAGTTTTTATGAATAGATTTTATGTATTGCAATGGCATCTTGCAAACAAGTGGCGCTGCCTACGACAAGAAAACCATGATTCTAAACGACCAACTTAACGCTTTCTAATGGAGGTTGTGCCTTTTAAATGTATGCGTCAATTGGTAGCTATCAGATAAAAGCTGACTGCTGTGGGACGATATGGATAAATACCAAAATTGCGGCAAGCTGAACGCTATATTAATTTCTCGCATTGTTTTAATTTTGGTGATTCTTGCATAGTATTGCAATTCTCCCGAACATAGACGGCGTAAACTGTAAGCTAGCTATTATTTCTGACAAATTTGTCATTGAAATATATTCAGCTGCGCAATCAGTATCTCATTTTGGCTGCGGGTGAAATTGTAACCGACTTATGTTTTTCTTATGTTTTGGCGTTGCAATGTAAATGTATTATTTTTGCTTTCCTGATTAATCGGTTAGAATTGGGTAAGATAACAATATATCGATATATGACATGTTTGCCGTCCTTAGCAATGTTTGTGAAGAGAGGTTGCTTATTGCGGAATTGTATGCAGATTATGAAGAGAGAATAAATGCAACTCTGTGTGACGTCACATTCGTAAGATAATTTTGTTTGTTTGCTTGCTTTTTAATTCAAAAGCTTCATTTCATCTCACTTAATTTAATTTAATTAACATTATGAATGGTATATGAAAATAATTGCTTTAAATTTGTTGACAGCATATATGTTACTGTCTAACTTTGATTTAATTGTGCTCTATATTATTTTCAGCAAGTTTTCGTTTAAATCATGCTCTATGCAAAGAATTCACATAATATTTTAAAGTTGTGACGTCATGCGTTGAGAGAACGAAAAGGCAGCATAGTTCTTTGGCTTACATCCTCGCAAACCACTTGCCAATCAAAATCAATTGAATCTAATCAGAATAAAGCGCAAAGCAGATAGCACCACTTGGAACTCCAGTGGAAAACGCAGATAACAGTCAAATTGCACAGAATACACTACATTTTCAGGTAAGACGAATATGAAGAGTGTTACTTTGTATTTAACCGGCAAAAGCTTACCGTGACGGCAACAATAACAAAATTGATTTATTGCAAAAATCCAGGTAATTGGCAAGTAGCAGGCGGCAAAATGTTGCGAAGGCTTAGTACGTTCAAAGCTATCAAAATGCAAAGGTTTTCAACGCTGGTGCAGACCAAAGCACTGGTGAATGGGAATTGGATTGATTCAAGCACAAAGGATACCTTTGAGGTGAGAAATCCAGTAAATGGCGAGGTCATTGGAAATGTGCCCAATATGACGGTTGAAGATGCACAGCAAGCCATAAATGCCGCTAAACAGGCCTATGAGTCAAAGGAATGGCGTTCCTTAACTGCCAAGGATCGCTCTAATTTGTTGAAGGTACAAATAATACTGTACATAAAGAAGGATGCTAATTGATTTATATCTAAACTTTTGCAGAAATGGCATAAGCTAATCGAGGAACATACACAGGAAATAGCCGAGATTATGACGGCCGAATCTGGGAAACCTCTTAATGAATCCAAGGGCGAAGTGGCTTATGGAAATGCTTTTGTTGAGTGGTTTTCCGAAGAGGCTCGTCGTGTTTACGGAGAAATCGTGCCCAGCAGTACGCCAAACAGAGAGATAATTGTTATGAAACAGCCCATAGGAGTGGCAGCACTGATTACACCATGGAACTTCCCACTGGCAATGATAACTCGAAAGGCAGGGGCAGCTTTAGCCGCAGGCTGCACAGTGATTGTCAAACCATCGGAGGACACACCATTAACAGCACTCGCCGTAGCCAAACTGGCCGAGGATGCTGGTATTCCAAAGGGCGTTATAAACGTGGTAACTACAAACAAGGCGGCTCCGATTGGTGAACTCTTTTGCAAGAGCCCCGATGTTCGAGGAATTTCATTCACAGGTTCAACCCAGGTGGGCAAGTTATTGTTCCGCAACTCCGCCGATGGCGTTAAACGAATCTGCTTGGAGCTGGGCGGCAATGCGCCTTTTATTGTATTTGACTCGGCGAATGTGGAGAAAGCCGTTGATGGAGCTATGGCTTCCAAGTTTCGTAACTGTGGACAAACATGCGTGTCAGCCAATCGTTTCTTCGTGCAGGAGAGCATATACGACAAATTTGTATCGCAACTGAAGCAACGTGTGGAGGCACTGAACATCGGCGACGGCAAGTGCAGTGGTGTGCAAATTGGTCCATTGATTAACAAGATGCAGTTCGACAAGGTATCCGGCTTTGTTGAAGATGCGAGAAGCAAAAACGCCAAGATTATTGTAGGTGGTAAGGGACTCCCAGAATTGGGATCGCTCTTCTATGCGCCTACCATTGTCACAGATGTGCCGCCATCGGCGCAGCTCTACACCGAGGAAGTATTTGGACCCGTTGTTTCCATTATTAAGTTCAAGGACGAGTCGGAGGCTGTGCAGAAGGCAAATGATACACAACGTGGACTGGCAGGCTACTTTTACAGCGAAAATTTGCAGCAAGTGTTCCGTGTGGCTAAGCGTCTAGAGGTGGGCATGGTTGGTGTAAATGAAGGTATCATTTCTGCACCTGAAGCACCGTTTGGTGGAGTTAAGGAATCAGGTATTGGACGCGAAGGTTCCCACCATGGCATCGATGACTACGTCGATATAAAATATATTTGCATGGGCAACCTAAAGTACGATTGAAATTTCTAAAATCATAGAAGTTATAGCTTTAACTTGCAGTCTTCCATTAGTAAAATGCTTGTCTGTTGAAACACGCGAGTTCCAATTTAAAATATTAATAAATGTGCACAAATTAGAGTAATTTTTGACCGTTTTGTAAAATGTTTCTTGTTTTAAAAAATAACTAAGGTTTCTTAAAGGTATTTTGTTAAGTTGTAGGCAGTGCTGTAGCACTGTTAACGTAACAGCTCTACAATGATGTTATGATATAACAGTGAAGAAATCAGCCGACCACCACAAACACTTCCTGTTAACAGCGAAGTATATTTATTTGGTATTTTCTAGTTGTAAAATGTAGGTATTCTTGGATAATTCGAGCATGGTCACACATTTTCCGCTGAATACGAAATGGCGCTTGTTTTGAAATTCTGCGATACAAGACTGCAAGTAGATTGATAAAAGTATGTGCTTAGCGTTATTATAACTTAAATAACAAATGTATTCCTTTCTTTTAGCCAATATCTTTCTTTGGGCTTTAAGAGTCATCGTGCGATTTGATAAATACACCATATGTCTAGAAGCCGTCGGTAATTATGCTAGATGATGTAGTCAATGGCTACATGGAGTTCAGCTAGAATTTAAATTAAACTAAAATGCTGTCTGATATAGAAAAATTTAAGTTTTATTGATATATAATAATAAAAGGGTTTTATTTACCCTGTGCAATTTAATTTTTAACATTTTCTTTCATATTTTTGCACATATAATTTCTTTTTGTTTAAATAAACCTGAACAATTGGGTTTTTTTGGCACTGTAAGTGCATAATAACTTTGATTATATTTATTTTGATACTTAAAAGTCATTCAAACTGATTACATACTTTTTTCAGATGTTTTATTATGCTTTTAAGCGAATTTTAGTTTCTGAATTGTTCTTTCTGATTTCTTTCATTTTTAATAATGTTTATTTTTGTGACTAAAATACTAAATCCTGTCTGCCACGTTAGTGGAGGTTCGTGTAATAAATCCAAACAGTGTTTAGTTTCACTCCCCAAATCATTCCGAATCTTACAGCTACAATTCGTGTTTACAAATGTAAGTAAACACTCATTGCAACTGATGTTCTCCTCATATTTGAAAAAGTCGTTCTAACAGTCCTATAATTGGGATTAATTACCCAGCTTTTCGTTTCGAGCTCAATTTTCATCAACGGGCTGTGTCAAATGGAGTGTAACCACAAAAAAAGCACGGGGCACTGTTGCAACGGTGGTAACAGCTGCAATATAATACAACGTGTTTTCGGGCCGGAAAATTATTTTGCACGTCAAAATCCAAATACCCGTATGAGCATATACTATGCATGTCCAATGTGTAACATTACAATATGTTAACCCTTCATCATATTGTTATTAACAATTCTTTGTTTCTTGTATCTTGCTTGTCAAAATGGTTTACAAAGTGTCATAGTATTCTAAACATGGAAAGAGTATAAACGGTTAGAAATTGACAAACTGACTGCAGTTGTCAAAATCAATATTTGCAGAAACGTTATTTGAAAAAAAGCGACAGCCAAAGGCAGAAAGCTTTCGTGAAGCCTTTTTATTAGATTTTCATTTATTTGTCGCTCATCTGTTTTGGTATGAGATGCGCTTTATACTCTTTGGATTTATCCATGTGTATACTAAGTAAACTGTCGACCTTAAGGTATTAATGTTGTTACTTTTGAACATAAAGTGTTTAAAATGGTAAAGTATACATATATTCGTTTTCCTTACTAAATGTATATAACATGCCATATATTAAAAAAACACTCTAAATAACATTATATGATATATATTTGTAAGTAAACGTTTTTTCTAGAAATTCTTTGCTTTTAATTTTTGTCTGTCTTATTTGTGGCTGAGGCTCTTGTGTGTTTTATTATATAAAAAGTTTTGAATTCTTGAATAAATTAATAATGTTTAGTAATTTAGACATAACAAACAGACAAATGTACGTTTAATTGTAACTTTTAATTATGTAACTAACAAGTTTTTTTTAATTTAGATTGCATTTTAAGTTACTAAATATAATTCTAAAAACATACATCGATACACACAACACCCTGTTTGCGCTTGGCTGTAATTTGCTGCGACGCTGGTGCTGACAACATTCGGTAGACATCTGTGTCAAATATTTTCCATCAATTTAAATTTAAAATAATTTTTAATAATTAGAAATTACAAAGCTTGGAAACGCTCTGAGCTGCATTCGGTATTCAGGCATCTACATACTAACATATAAATACTATCTGTCCTACAGTATCTACAGGCAAGGACAATATTATATAGACGGGAAAAACAATGGTTAGAAATCTTGATCAGAATAAATTGCTGTGGGCCCAACGCCATAATTTATACAATCTTTAGCAATTATTTATAGTATGTTTGTGTGTCTGTGTGCGGATTAAAAATTTGAAATAAATTTGATTGAGTTATATTGTTTCTCGTGTTGTTTTCACATTCACTTATAACTTAGGACTAGTTACAAGCGCCTAAAAAGGCCGAAATAACCGAAACATCCGGGATATAAACATTAAGAACATTTCATAAATACTTAGACTTGTCAAAAAACTTTTATATATTATATTTAATATATATAAAATACTTTTTGGTTTAATTTTTTTTTTTAACATTTTTCTATGTATATCGCCGAAGCGTGTTTAATTCTATTGTTTTATAATATTTCACTTCGTCATAAGAAAAACAGCTTGAAGTCTTGTCAACAACTTTACATGCAATTTTAAGTTAGGTTCATTTTAGTTTAGTCTATTTATAAAAAAAACCCTTTTTTGTATACAATTTCAAGATTACTTTAAATGTGTGTGTGCTCTGGTTGTTTATAACATTTTTTAAGCAAAATTATTAATTCAATACTTTTTTTAATATTTTTTTTTTAGGTGATTGTTTACTTTTATTATGGCCATCATTGCTCAGAGAATTGTTATTCAACTTATATTTTTAATATATATTATTTGTTTGATATAATGCTGTAAACATTCTTTAAAAAAAGCATTCCTGATATCCTTTTTTCCTACCTACCCAACCCAATCACATATTCATTCTTGTTCCCCAGATTGTTTTCGATCTGTCAGCTGCAACTTATGTTTGGGGCTGCAGCTCATTTTTTTGTACATTTTTAAAGCTCGTTCCAACTATCCTACAATAGAGATAAATTTCTCAATATTTCGATTCAATTCAATTTTTCAATGGGCTTTCCCTAGCGAACAATATTTGTCTTTAAAGAACATAAACAAACTTAAAGAATCAACGTGCTAAATATGTTACTTGTGTGTAATAAGTTGTTAAGAATGGTACAAATATTTTAAATTATTTTTCTTTTTAATTTTTGGAATTTTGTTAATTTGTTAACAATAAGTTCTATAAATATATATTTTCATTCCAAAAATCTTAGAAACATACTGTGTATCAATATATATTTTGGTGGTAAGTATAAATATCATTTTCTGTTTTTGATTTCTTTTTTTTAAGAAATATTATTAGTGTAAATGTTACTATAGAATATAATAAAGTCTTCGAGTGGTACTTCAAGTATTAAATTTGACAATAGAAGTTCAATGAGGATATAAAATTTGTTTCTCAGTAAGAATAAGACAGTGCACAGAAGCGTCAAGAGACTGTGACTGTATATTTAAGCACTTCAAATTCTCAAAAAAAAAAAAATGTTTTTTTTAGATGACCTTGTACTCGATCATGAAAGGTTTTCAAATATTTAGTTATTTTATTACCTTCTTGTTGTATATCATTATTTATATATTTAGTTTTATGTTTGGTTTAATGTAGAATTTATATAAAGGACTTAAAAGTTGTCAAAGATTTAGATAATATTACACATTACAATCGCAGAAAAGTTAACGCTCTCAAAAGTAAATATTGGGGTTAAATTAAATTTTCAAACCAAGCGTTTTCCGCTTATTCAATTCAGACATTTTCCCGATTTACTTTTCAATTGCGAGCTGCAAAAAGATATTTATCATTTTTATCAATTATTATTATATAATGGCCCATTAGATTCACAGTCTCGCATGACCATTATATAACGGGCAATTATATAAAAATAATTTATTTATTTATTAATTTTTTTTTTGACTGAGTCATTGATTACTTTGCTTTGCTTATTATTTCCGAACAATTTATGTTTATTATTGCGTTTTTTTAATGAAAAGTGAATATTTCGAAAAATATAATCACCCCTGAAACATTTGGTTAACTTTTCTCCGTTTATACTGTATTTTATTTTTAATTACTCATTTAGAATCTGGAGCCTCCACAGTGCCTGATAAAAGCGTGTTATCTTGCATCAAGCGGGTCATGCCCAGTTCCAATGCCGGCAACTGTTGTATAAAAAAAAAGCAATCCCTCGTGCGTCGATTTCCCATCTCGTTCACTTAGCTTCGTCTTTTGACCACATTTGGAATAGTAGCTTGGACGTACTTCGTAGATGCAGGCAAAAACAATGCAGGCAATTCTAGCTGATTAGGTAGCGATTGCAGCTTCTCTGGTCGTTCCATATCGTTGCTGTGCTACAGAGTAAAATAAAGCTAGAACAGAGATGTTATTGATTGTTATTAAAAAAAGTGGGGAACGAACTTATTCATGCAGCAAATTACTCTCCTTCTTCTCTAATGACATCTATATGCCTATATGTTATATTCATTTCCATATTTCTAACCATTACCTTCTACATTCTCAGTTTCCCACATACTTCTATGTTTCTGTCTTCTACTTTTAAGCTTCAATTTCAATTTTATATTTATTTATTTATTTAATTTAAGTCAGCTAAGAACAGCTGACTACAAATATTTACAATTTAATATAAAATTTAAAATTAATATAAAATAATAAAAAAATAAAAAATTACAAGTTTAAATAAAAATTAAAAGTTTAAATCTGGGGAGTAATAAATAAGGAAAATTTATTTAATTTAAAACGACCCAACATTTGTTGCAAGGATTGGGGAAAACCCAGAAAAACCCAATCAGATCAGAAGTATTAGTAATCGAATATTAGAATAGGAGTGGCTAGAAAATTTACAATACACTACTACTTACATATATACTATTAGGATCAATAGTATACAGAAGCATAATATATTAAAGTATTAGTATAAAAGTGAATTAGTAAATAGGGCTTACACTGTTACTAATTAATGTACTATTAGAAGTAATAGTATATAAAAGTAACAGTATAATAAATAGGTGAAGTTACGTATTAAAAGGGAAATAAAAAGGCGTAAAGAAAGGATAAAAAAGGTTTAAAGAAAATTTAAAGACATGTTAGTTGGTGAGAGAGGGAGGATGTCTAGAAAGGTAAAGGAGAATAGAGGATTTTATAGAGAGGATGGATAATTCTCTTGAGAAGACGTGGTACAGCGAATTAAAGTTTACACATAAAGCATGAAACGAGCTGTGTAAAGCGTAATCAGTTGTGCACGTAGGAAGGGCAAGTGGAATAAAATTCCTAGTTGCTCTACGAGGAACAGAAAAATTAACCCGAGCTAATAAATAGGACGAACTAATATCACCATTAATCAATTTGTACAGAAAAACCACACCAAGAGTTTTTCTGCGATTGAGTAACGACGGGAGATTAAGAAGGAGAAGCCTACTAGAATACGAGGGTAAACGAAGATTAGGGTCCCAATTTAATCCCCGTAAAGCAAACAATACAAATTGTTTCTGGACGGACTCAATGCGATCCTGGTGAGAGCTGTAATGTGGACACCAAATGCACGAACAGTATTCAAGGATCGGTCGAACAAGAGAAACATACAGGATTTTTGTGATGAAAGGATCATCAAATTCTTTCGACCAACGTTTAATAAAGCCTAGTACTCCCTTGGCCTCATTTATAATGGTCGAAATGTGCAAGTTGAATTTCAATTTGCAATCAAATAAAACACCCAGGTCTTTCACTGTAGATATACGATTTAAGGGAGTATTATTAATCGAATAGGTACATAAAAAGGGTCTGGTACGACTAAACGTCATAAACATGCACTTTGCGCAATTGAGATGCAACTGATTGGCCGAACACCAAAGTTGCATGGCGCTTAAATCTTCTTGTAGGAGATTGTAAAGAAGGGGTCAGAATATGAGAATATTAGCTTCACATCATCTGCATACATGAGAACATGTGAATGTGAGATAATTGAAGGTAAGTCATTGATAAAAAGGGTAAATAACAAGGGGCCTAAGTGACTACCTTGAGGTACTCCAGAAGTAGCATGAACAGACTTCGAAATAGACGACCTAAGCAGTACTCTTTGAGTTCTACCTTTTAAATATGTGGAAATCCAGTTAATAAAACAAGGAGGGAAACCTATACCATAAAGTTTCAAGAGTAAAAGCTCATGGTTTACAGAATCAAAGGCTTTACTGAAGTCCGTATATATGACATCAGTTTGCCTTTTCAATAAAAATGCTTCATTTACCAAGGTGGTAAATTCCAGCAAATTGGTCATGGTGGAACGACCCTGTACAAAACCATGTTGGGCAGGAGAGATGATTGATTTACAGAAATGCTGTAAAACAGAAACTATAAGTTTTTCAAACAATTTAGGTATAGCAGACAATTTTGCAATACCTCTATAATTTAAAATATCGGATTTACTACCTTTTTTGTGTAGAGGAATGATATAAGAATCCTTCCAGCGATGAGGAAATTTTCCGGATTCAAGGGATAGATTAAAAAGTATTTGCAACGGTTCAGCTAAAGAACTATTGCAATTTTTAAGAACACAACTGGGAATATTATCAGGACCAGGTGAAAAGGTATATTTTAGTGAGTTAATGGCGGACATAAGGGAACAATAGGAAATACTAGGGATGGCTATATGGTTAATAGGTAAGATATTATAAGGGTAAGTTGAGTTAATAGTGGAGACAGGGGAGTAAGTGGATTGGAAAAAATTTGCAAATAACTCAACAGCAGAAGCGTCGTTGCAGGCTTCATCTTCGCCAAGAAAAAAAGAGGAAGGTAAATTTGAAGATTTACGCTTCGAATTAACAAAATTAAAAAATTGTTTGGGGTCACGCGTAAATTGTATTTTACAACGAGATAAATAATTCTCGTAACATAAAGTATTAAGAAGGACAAAGTTAGACTTGGCTACAGAATATTTGTACCAGTCAACACTAGATCCAGATTTCTTAAATTTTTTAAAAAGTTTGGACTTTATGTTTTTAAAATAGCACAATCTACGCGAAAACCAAGGGGGCTTTGTTGTGCAATAAGATGGGGTATAGATAGGAATACACTCATCTAAGAGTGTATTTAAAATATCATAAAAAGAACTAAGAGCAACATCAATGTCAGTCGCATTATTAAGGAATGACCAGTCAGTTGCTAGAATGCCTTCATTCAGCAAGCGATAATTTCCCTTGCGAAAGCACCGACGTGGTAGCTGTTGACGTGCCAATGATAAATTATGCGACGCAGGAAGTGAAATAAAAATTTCAATAGCCGGATGATGTTTGTCCTCAGGGGCTGTAAGAGGTGAAGATCTAGAGACGGCTGATTTAGCGAAGTCGTTAATAAAAACAAGGTCGAGAATTCTATCCAAATGATTTTTGACTGAATTTATCTGGACTAATGATAAATCCAGCATGCCATCCAAAAAATCATGATGATTAGAAGGAGAGAGGTAGCATGAACTATTAAGAAATGACCAAGAAATATTGGGTAAATTAAAATCACCTAAAACAACAAAGAGATCAGTATCTTTCACCTGTAAAGATACTTCCTTTATACAAGCAATATGTTGCACGTAAACTTGTAAATCAGAGGATGGAGGTATATAGGAGCAAGTGATAAAGATAGAATGAGAAGGAAAGGTTACCTTAACAGCAACAATTTCAACACCGGTAGATAGAGAAAGTACAATTCGATCAGACTGGAATAAGGATTTGATGGCAATTAAAACGCCGCCACCTCGGCGATTGAAGCGATCATGTCTGTAGATAGAAAAACAATTCGACAAAATTTCACAATCAGATATGGCAGCAGTCAGCCAAGTCTCTGATAAAGCAATGATGTCCAATTGAAGGGCAAAACTATTAAGGTAGAGGCTATTAAGCTTCGTTAACAATCCTCTAACATTCTGATACAGAATGCGACAGGATACGGGGCATGAGACTAGTTTTTTGAAACACTAGATGAGGCTTGTAAAGAGGAACTATCTATTGGAAGAGTGATGGGTAAGGCGTCAGTTCGTTTTTTTTGTGTGAACTCATGAACAACCATATGTGGTGGCCAAAATTTTGGGTCACAAATGATTGGAAAGGCGTCAAATGGAACACTTATTTTAAATGACGCTATTTCACGAGGCGTAGAAAAATTAAATTTAGTGCAAGATACACTAGCAGAAGACTTGCTAGCAATATACGCCTTAATAGAATCACAAGTTGTGTCCGAGGATAATCTAGACACAAAAATTTGCTTTCTAGGGGCTACAACCGACAGCATAGGGGCTGGAGTAGTTGCAAGTGCAACATTATCGCCACTATCGGCTGTAGCGGAATTACGTAGGGGTCTACGTTTCCTACTAGAAACTAACTTTGGGGACGACACTAAGCTACGGACAGGATCTAAGATAGGCGAGGCGACATCAGCCGACGGTGCAGGAGAGATAGTAGAGCACAAATTGCCTGGAGATGGCGATAACGAAAGTATGGGCGAAACATCCAGATGACGTGAAGTCACCGGTGATGTTAAAGACGATAGGACAGAATTAATTGAAGAGGGCACATTTAACAACAAAGGTTGAGGAATTGGTGGGGACTCAAATTTATATTGGCAAAGCAACTCGGCACTTGAGTCAAAATCACTCAAGAGATGCTTAGCCACGCTATTCAATTTTAAAAATGTATTACGTACATTATCATACATTTTAGAAAAGTTGAATTGCATGGTGAAGCAAGATGGACATGACCATCTCGAGCCACCGCAATCTTTTTTTAGGCTTGTATTAAGTTTTAAAAACTTTTCAAAATCGCGAGTATTAATACCAGCACATTTAAGGTGCATAATATTCTCGCAAAGCCAACAATGGACAAATTGCTGTTGGGGCGACTCATTAACGAGCTTGCAGCCAATCTTGCAGCACGACATAGCGATTAAAACTTGACGAGGTGCACTCAAAAATATATAGAGTAAGTTAACTACGCTCAAGTTGCACTCAAAAGTAGCGAAATAAGGAAAAAGCTTGAAAGAGCAAAAGCACTAACAAACAACACAGTAATAAAGTCGAAAAATGGAATTGAAGAAATATTGAACACTCAAACTAAAAACAACAACACACGCAAGAGATTGGAGATCGATTGAGCGAAAGCCACAAGCAAAACAAACACACGCACAAAAGTCTTGTAAAGGCAAAATAAATTCGGCACTGATGTGCGTTTTAACAAGAGAGCAAAATTACAAATTGTGAGAGACAAGCAAAAACAACAAAGTACAACAAAGCGAAAGTCAAATTGTCGTAAATATCAACGCTTCGTGCGCAAACAAATGAGCAAGAATGCAATAAAATAGTCTGTGAGAGCGCAGTGAAAACAAAGAGCACAAACAGAAACAAACACATGCACTGAGGATTACAAAAGCAAGCGCCAAAATTGTTTGTTTACACAAACAACAAACACCGCAAATAAGATTTAGAACAAAAAATAATAATATCACAGCACAACAGCTAAAACTTTACACTTCAAGCTGACACGCTTAATAGTAATAATTGAAAACTTATTAACACAGTTAATTAAGAAACACAGAAAATGTAAAAAAACGAAATTAAATAGCAGCGTTAATGAAATACGTCTGTACTGAACGAGTTCTCAAAGAAAATTGAATTTATATGTAATCGATATATAAATCTTATTGATTTGATTAGGTTTATCTGGGTTTTCCCCGATCCATGCAACAACTGTTGGATCATTTACATTTGCGAATATCCCCGGAATTTTTATTGCTTTTTATTTTTAATATTATAAGTTAACTAAGTGATTGGATCACTTAAAATGTTTTAAAATTAACGACTTAATAGTAAACTAAACCTTTCTATAACATCAACCAAATACTCGAAGTTAATTAGTTAAAAGTCATTTGTATGAATCTGAAAAAACAGATAGTTATATATACATTGATACACTGCTGACTTTTTAATGACATTAATTTGCAAGGATAAACAACAAGCATGAGATTTAAAAGTGAAACAAGAATTTTCTGTCAATGAAAATTTACATTCTATTGAGTTTTATCTATAGAAATCTAATGGAACTCAAACCCAAGTGGAAAAAAGGACGCTTGTTTATAAATTTACAGACGTCAATTAATACACTCCACTCGTTATACAGTCAGTTTTTTTACCTGTTGATCAAAATGGTTTGTCATGTCCTGTTTCTAGTATACCCACTACATATGCTATATGGGTATATTGATCTAAATATTCCTAAAAAGTCAGAATCTATCAGATAAATGGCCTTGGTAGAAGTGAAATGTTCTGATTTAATTACTAATTCGTACTCGCACTATCTACGTTTTCTTTCCATTGCAATATCTCCCGTATATTACGTGGTATCTCAAAGCTAAGATTCATTCTATGATTTTGCTCTCTTTTGATTTTATTTCTCAGGTATATTTTATTTCCATTTAAATGTTTTAACAACAATTGTTTGCCTTTTGTCAGTTATTGCTTCCTTTTTGCAAATTCTGGCAATTGTATCTGACAAGCATTCCTGCAAATACTTGTATATTAGTGCGTTACTCATACGCCCTGTTAGCTCGCTACGAGAATAGCTATTACTGCTTTATTGACTTGTTGCCTGTCTAGCTCAATGCGCACTAGTCACATTTTACGGTCTATTGCTATGCAAATGCGTTAATCGAAGAGATGCGGATGTTGATGTTACTCTGCTTGTTTTACGTGCTGGGTAAATGATAACAAACGGTGGGCTAAAGGGAAGATGTTGAGTAGAGGTATGTATTGTTAACATAACTGGTAACACTAAATGTTTATAAAATAAATATTAAAATTAAAAATCTTAATTCTAATGGTAAACATTTGGTAATTTACAACACTCAAGACTCAACGGAAGTAGGAGTATATGAACTGTTTATAAATGTTTATTGTATGTTAGTCTGCCGTCACCTAATTAAAATCGAAAATTTCATGGATGACTTAGGTTGACAACATGCTAAGGCTCTGTCTCTCACTATGTGGCAATAGAGTGAAACGGGAGAGTAAGAGTGAGAAGACAAAGATAGATGAAGTCACAGTCGGATTCAGAGTTAACATTATTTTCTTCGTTCTTTGTTCGGTGCTTACAATAAACTTATTGTTTGTCGCCTGTCGGCACAAGGACTTATGAAAATACATATACATATTGTGAGTTAAATTCAGATTGATGAATTGCTGTGTCCTTGCTCTCTCTTATATCTTAACATTCGATATGAGTTGACCTTTGACAGTTCTAGAAACTTGGTAATTCATACCAAGCTTAGATTCTTGCACTGAAGCGAATTTGTAGTACTTAAGTTAGGTTGTGTGTTTAGTATTTGAGACCTGGATCAGGGTATCTTGTAATCGAGACACTTGACTGGATTGCTTGAACTTGTTGATTACTTGCAAATGTTATTCCGACCAAGTCCGGAGAAGCTTATTGCACAGCAATTTGAGCGAAGGCTCAAAGTTTAAACTGTTTCTGTAAATTTAAAATAATGTCACCAATGTTCTAATCAATGTTCCACCCTGATATTCTTACCTTAAATAACTAATTTGCGAATGACCTCTGATTATTTGATTTTAGCTATGAATGTTTCATCATTCCATCTAACATCTGCTGACTGAAAGGAATTCCTGGGAACATTATGACTTTGTTAAATTCTCATTTGAAGTTGAATGTTATAACAAAGAAACCCAGAGGTTCGACCTACTGTGTTTGGGTATAGATACCAGTCATTTTCATTGTCATGACAAAGGAAGAGTTTTTTTCAAACTTTCATCCTTGAATCACTATGTATGTGTTTGTGTCTGTGGGTGTGTAGGTGTGTGTATATTGTGCGCGTCCGACTGTGAGCTATGCAAACTAATATACCTATTCAGTCGTCGTCACTTGCATTCGGATATTTCACCGCAACTCTTATTCGTTTTTACGGCCGTCGGACATTGTCAAAAGGCAAAGGGTTGGATTAAGTTTCATTATCGAAATCAACAGCCGGGTGGATATATATTGGATATAGGTGGTCCATCCGGTTGGACGAAAGGATCTCAGGGCCTCTAAGAGAGGCTTGTAGTTTCTGGAATAAGATTAAGTTTGTTTCAAATGTAAGAAAATTAAAAAAAACAATTGCTCTTATTTGTGGTAGATGACGAAAATTTCATTTAGATTAGATAATAAACACAGAAGTTAGTGAAGAAACAATTTACCATTATTCAGCGGGAGGGAGTTGGCGGTAAAGCAGCTTAAAGTGTGTGTAAATGAGTGTGTAAATGTTTGTACATATGACTTGATGGGTTAAGCATTTTTCGTAGTCGGGCACAGTCGACTACAGCAATTTTACTCGTTTTTCTTGTTAGCTTAATCAGTGCTGACCATTTGCTAATTGGCGCATATTGCTGTCAACAAGCGTCACAGTAGAAGAGTTGGCATTCATTGCTGATGCTGTCAAGGATTCTAAAGGCTGCTTCTATTTCAATGGTTCTTAATACGTTGCAATAGAGTACTGCAATTTTGTTATCCAATTGATTCCTGAAATACGAGGTGCGATTATACTATCTGGCTTTTGCTTGTCAGCAAAGAAGTTAATTGCCTTTTAATTTGTTGACGGCAGTTAATCTTAGGCACAGAAAATAAAAGTCAGAAACTAAAAAGCAGAGCATTCTTTTTCATTTATCTTTATCCTCATCTTTGAAGCATTGGGATATTTCGCAATGTTCTAAATACGATTGTCTCATGCTATTGTAAATAAGAGTATTTTCACGAATTTATCCAATCGTAGGAGTACCCATAACAATGCGTAAATTTAAATATATTAAAAAGGCAAATTGTAGTGGCAGCATTGAAACCCAAGAGGTTGTTTGCTTTTTAATTCTCAATTTTAATACTTGTATATCTGTAAATCCGTGTGATTAGTATCGAAAGTTTATAGGTATATAACTTAAATAATTTATATATATAAATGCATAAAGAAATATTGTTTTTTTTGTTAATCCGACTGACAATAATTAGCGTACTTGAATTTGTTAATTAATAAATAAAGCTTTGTACTAACGATACTTTTTTTGATAGTATTTATGCTAGTAAAAATGATTAATTTGTATTTCACCCAAGCAGTCTCTACAAATCAAATTAAAGACAGCTGATACTTATTTCCTAAATGCAGACCCAAGCTCGGAAAGACGACCTACATTAACTTATATTTCCATTTCAAGAATAAGTAAGAACTTTAATACCAATAAGCAAACAGCCTAAAATAACGAATTTTTTCCATAAGCAATAAATTGAAAATATCAGAATTAAAAAAATATATTAATATTAATAATTTGCGAGTACCTTGGAGCTCTCTTGGTGAAACTATGAGTTAACTCTATTAGGATTCATTTAGTTGACTTAAATGTATGGTACTAAACTTATTCGAGTTTCACAAAAAGTGTCCAAAGCAAGGCATTATTCGATATCATTGTCAAAACTAATGCTGTGTTTCTTAGTCAAAGTAATTGAAACTTTTCTATAACATCAACTAAATACTCGAAGTTAATTAGCTAAAAGTCATTTGTATGAATCTGAAAAAACAGATAGTTATACATACATTGATACACTGCTGACTTTATAATATATATGACATTAATTTGCAAGGATAAACAACAAGGATGAGATTTAAAAGTGAAGCAAGACTTTTCTGTCAATGAAAAATAAAAGTATTTCCTTTTTTTTACATCCTTTTGAATTTTATCTATAGAAACCGAATGAAATCCAAACCCAAGTGGAAAGAAGGACGCTTGTTTATAAATTTACACACGTCAATTAATTAACCTGTTGATCAAAATGGTTAGTCATGTGCTGTTTCCAGTATACCCACTACATTTGCTATATGGGTATTGATAGTGATATTGATCTTAATACATCTAAAAAGTCTGAACCTATCACATAAATGTCCTAAACTTCTTTGCATCAATGGCTATTGGTAGACTAGAAGCAAAATGTTATGATATTATTACAATTGTCATAAGCTATCTCGTACTCGCACTATCTACGTTTTCTTTCCTTTGCAATATCTCCCGTATATTACGTGGTATCTCAAAGCTAAGATTCATTCATGCATGATTTTGCTCTCTTTTGATTTTATTTCTCACTCGTGGTCACTCGTGTACGAACATGTATATATTATTTACTCCATTGAAATGTTTTAACAACAATTTTTTGCCTTTTTCACATGTCACTTATTGCTTCCTTTTTGCAAATTCTGGCAATTGTGTCTGACAAGCATTCCTGTAAATACTTGTGTATATTAATGTAGTATTATTACTCATACGCCGTGCTAGCTCGATACGAGAATAGCTATTACTGCTTTATTGACTTGTTGCCTGTCATGGTTAATGCACATTTGTCGCATTTTACGCTCTATTGCTACGCAAATCCGTAAATTGAAAAGATGTTTGGACAGTTGACAGCATTGGCATGATAAATGAGTCCTTTTCTACACCAAAACTCATGGTAAGTACAACTAAGATGGTATGAACTGTCTATAAAAGCATTCTAGCGTCAGCCAATTCAAATTATGCTCCTTCTCGTGGATAATTTCAGTTATAGAAGTCCGAAGGCTCTGTCTATGACTTGTACTAATTGGCAGTTAGAGTGAGTGACATAGAGTGAGAGAAAGAGAGAGAGAATGGAGTCACATTTGTTTTCTTCGTTCTCTGATCGGAGGTGACAAATAATATTATGGTTTGTCGCTTGCTAAGTTGTATGTATGTATGTACACACATTGTAATTACACATATACACACATAAACAGACCTAAAGATATGTGTGAGCTAATTTGTTTATGGAAGCGTTTAAGTCGTCTTTCGGTTGATGCATTTCTGTATCCTTGATGCATTGCGTGTCCCTCTCTCTGTCAATTTCTCCATCACAGTCTCTATGAGCTACTGAGCTGTATACGGCATGGAGCTCCGTTGCATATTCCAATTTCTACCACTCGCAAATAATTAGGAGACATTAAAGTATTATTACTTGTATAATAATCACGTTCGTATCTAAGCAAATTTTCCTATATCTGTAAGAACAGGTGTGCGGTCTAGACAGAGTCTTGCCTTTACAGAGTTATTATATGTTTCTATTGTTTAAAATATACTCGCTGAGCGCTGGCCTCATCACATATTGACTGACAAATACACATATATGTTAATTACAAACACATTAAAACTTGGACAAAAGGGGTTGACATTGAGCAAATATGTATGTAACAGCCAGACCTACCTACCGAACACAGGTGCTCAGGTTCAATAGACGAGTCGATTTAGCCGGCAATCTGACTGTCCGTCCGTACTGGGTTCCTGGATACTAAATGCATATCAATTTTGTTTCAATTTGTTTTAAATTTGACTCATCTATATACTAGACCACACTTGATAGTACTGAAGTATTTAATCCAGATGAGATTTAACAATTTAAACAATGTCCCATTACACAGCGAGGTGGCCGGGTACAGTCCGCACCACCCTTTTTTTATCGTTGACTTAATTAAAGCTGACCGTTAGCGAATTGGCTCTTATTGCTGTCAGCACGGCTCACAGAAAATGAGTCGGTTTTCCGTGGCAAGGATTCTAAAAGGATGCTTTTATTTCAATGGAATTTTATGCGTTACAATAGAGTAGTACAACTTGGTTATTCCATTGATTCCTGGAATACAAAGTACGAGTACACACGTATTACCGAGTTGACTCTTGCCTGTCAGCAAAGAAGTTAGTTACATTCTAATTTGTTGACGGCAGTTAGTGGTCTTTGTTTACTGAATAGTAAGGATAATATATAATTATGCAAATTTTTAACGTTAGGAAAAAACAGCATTATGATGCGTATTTATACTCTTATACAATATTTGCTTATAATCTTCCTCTAAGTTGCTCTAACTGCATGTTTCTGACTTTAAGCCGTTCGAAGTTCAGTAGAACACATAAATACTGTTAAAGGCTTAGGTCCCCTTTGCAATACTAAACTCAATTTTAATTTTCATATTTCATCTGTTGCAAATTGGTCGAAAGACCAAGAAATTTTACTTAACGTATCAGTGATACGGGCAATTATTGAATACTGCTCATGTGGTCCTTTTCGTACATTTTATAATCTTACGTACATGCTTTCTCTTCTGAACATTTCCTTTGTTCAATCAAACTTTCCCTTTTCTATCAGCTTTGGTGATACGTACTAATCCTTATACTCAATGTTATTGAATAAGTTTCTGCGTTTTCCCCAATCCTTTCACCAATTTTTGAATCAATTCAAATCCATTTTTGATAATACATCCAGTCATTTATCATTTTTAATTTCCAAATTTACTTTTTAAAAACTATTAAGCTATTATCTTGTAAACTATTATCTTTTAACTGACTATTTGTATCGTCTCTAAGTAAAATTTAAATAAAAATAATTTAAAAACCAGAAATTGTGCTCAAGTGTATCGTAGCTCACTATGAGATATTCTTAAGACAGGTGATATATGAGTTTTTCCATAGAAATTTATTGTTGAATTTCGCTTTTTCTCAGTTAATTGTCTATGAGTCTGTGGCCCAATACGCGGGTTTTCAGTCATAGCGTTGATATTCTTTAATTGAATACAAAGCGAGTCAGACAAAATGAAATGTGTAAGATAATAAAGAATCTTTTGCGTTGCTAGTTTTTAATATATTTTTAAGATGTTTGCCAGCGTAAGTTCCTTGAAATGCTGACAAAGTTTTGAAGAGTATTTATCTGCTTCCTCTGACATAAAGTGGGTGGCGCTTTTTTCGGGATTTCAAATGGTTTTCGTTTAACCAATTATAAACAAGACACTGTACAGACAAAGTGATAATTTGTAACATAAAAAGTTTGTAATTTAAAGGGATTTAATAACTGTTTCTTTTACAGGCTGCTATGCATTCAGTCACATATTCATGTCTAAAACTCACTTATTCACAGTCTGTGTAAAAGCACTAAGCTCATTGCAGAAAATAATCAGGATTAAAAGGTGTTTAAGGTCTGGAATACCTAATTTTTTGCGACTGAGCCATTGAGGTCAATGCTGATATATGATTTTTAGACACCGCATGCTGCTTAATATCAGATAGCTATGCTGCTATTGTGAATTTACAACTGAACTTAAAATATGGTAGATTTATAGCTGTAAGCTAGTTGCAAATTTTATAAGCAATTCCATTTCCAAATACGCTAGATCTAGGCTGAAATTAGTTAATGTGGTAAAACTTTGAGCACAGATGAAGCGTGAAAATGTCCATAGGTAGAACGAAGTATATATATATGTCCAGTTCATTAAGACAGTAATTTCAGATATTTCAGTTCTGGGCTAGGACTTCCTTGTAACCCCTCACCTACTCGAATTGGTGGTTATTACATGTTGATTATTGTTTTTGGAATACGCTTTTTGCATGCAACGCACCTAAATACAAGGGCAGATTTAAGGGAAGGCAGGCGGTAACCTGCTTGTAAATTTTTCAAGGACGCCAAAACGACAAGTAGCTGGTCCTAAGGCGCCAAACGACTGTAATCGTATATAAGAAAGCTCGAATAAGATTTTTTTTAAACCATATTTCATCCGCCCCTGCCTCTTATTGTATTTCTATGAATTGTTCTTTTTTTAAAATGCTCACCTGTTGTTGAATGACACTCAAAAGTTCAAAATTGTTAGTTACTTTTTTATGTTTGACTAAAACTTTACGGAATATTGACTACTTTTAAGACGCATTTAGATGTTATAGATTAGTTATTTTAATTTACTTTCTGCACTTGCACGAACACTTCACAAAATTTCTATTAGGGTGTGTAATTTTTATTTAAATTTTTGGTTTGGTGATTTTAATTTTGCTCATCCTGCGCACACTTGCAGCACATAAATGCTTGTAAAATTGAACAGATTGTTTTAAAACAACCTTTAATTTTTTTTTGCTTTGATGTTGTCTGTTCATGGATTTGCTCTTGCCATTCCTCCTCCCCGTCCTTCTCCTCTTCCACCGTCTCCAGTTGCAATTGTTGCTGGCGTAGAAGCTCTAGTTTCTGCTGCTGCCTCTCCCGGCGACGCGCTGTTATTGCTGCGCTGCTAAGCTCCATGGTGATGGCTTTAGCGCGCAGCGGCTTCATGCGGGGCTGGTGATAGCTGGGTGCAACGTTGGCATTCATGAATGGGTCGTCTCTTAGCGTGGAAGCTCCAACTACTGTCCAAAACACTGCCATGGGTGGAACACTTATACAACCTTCGTTTTGCGTACTCCTAAACTAATTTTAATTTGATCTCCGTCGTTATTAGTCCCGTCGGGTTCGTTCAAAAGCTTTTCGGACGTGCGACTTTAATGTTCGGAGTTTGATTTGCAAGTGCAATGCAATGGAGGCACACGAGTCCTCATATATTTTACAGTTATAACGGGAGAGCGCTTCATTTGACCCTTGGTCTGTGCAGTTTGCACTCTCTGAGCCTTGTGATTTGTTGTGCATAGCTTTTCTATTTTCTTTGTTGAATGGCAAATTATATTCAGCCATTGTGAAGAATGCTTTTGCTTGATATTTTAGTACTAGTGGTAGGTTATTAATAGTCTTTGTCATAGATTTGCTAGTGATGTCCCATCGCAGCTTGATTTGTGAATCTACAGAGAAATATGTTTAATAATTAAAAAGAGCAGTTGCTGCAGTCACTTCTACGGCAGATACAATTGTCCTTATGATAATTACTGTTGTTCTTACATAGAAATAGAAAGTGATACTGAAGTGACAGTATACAAAGGGAAGATTTTATCTTCTCTAATATTTTAATTTTTTAATTAAGTATTAATGAATAAAAGAGATGTGCGAAATTGTGTAACAGGCGAAAGAACTGGACTATAAATTGATCTTAATATACTTTCTGCTTTTTGCTTTCTTTTTTTCAGTTGTTTTCATATATTTGATTTTAGTTTAGGTTTTCTTTACATTTGTTGCACTGTTTCACTAACTGTTGCATACTTTCTGTCCAATACCTTTTTTTAAATTTATTTTTTGTTTAGAATCAGTCTGCATTAACGACTCTTACATGGCAACGATATTAAGTTGTTTGAAAACGCATATTTAATAATCTATTTTTCTAATAGATATCAGCTGAGTATATTCAATTACTACCGCATCCTTTGGTATTTTATTAACGTAACGTATTCTCAGTGAAAGTGAATGGCGCTTTTAGTCTGTGATTTTCTTCTAACTCGTGCAACTGAGAATTGTTTTTGCATTCAGTACACTTTTATAAAAGATGTTTGTTCGACATTGACCTGGTAACCGTGAAATCAATGTACCCGAGTCATTCACTCAGCCGGAGTGTTGGAAGTGTATTTGAACTAATAAAAGCTAAGCTAACAGGTTGTAAAAGCTTATGACATAATGTACTTGTAACGCAAGGATTGTACAACTCCCAATATATTAGTCCAATCTTATTACAAAATGTTGTTTACCAAAAAAAAAAATCAAAACTACCTTATTCAAATATAAGTGTGGTGGTGGATATTACGGGTTAGGCAAAATTAAATGTAATACTCACACGTGACATTACGAAACAAATGCGAATTAAATATTTATAATAAAATCCAGAATTGTTAAATTTGTGAGTTATAAGTTCTATACTTATGATAATATTGAACACAATAATAAAAATATTAGATTTATACCACTTTCAAATTATGTTGCGTGCTTTTAATACAGGAATTTTAATAGAAATATATATAAGCAGGCTCACTGTGCGGCATGATATGCGCATCATTAGGAAAATGGCAAATGCAAATTTAGGAAAATCAAAAACGCAGCCTAATGCTGAAAAGGATTTTATAAACAAATTGCATTGCCTACGAAAACATATCGAGCAGATTGGAGCTTTTTTGTATCAGGTCTTCTTTTTGAATATGCGCGAAAATGGCAACGCATTGAATGCACGGACAAGAGCTGACGGCTATAAGACCTTTTAACATAACATAAATGTATGGCTTAATAAAAATGTTGTATTTAGAAAAATACCGCTTTAGAAAAATACCAAATCTGCCACCAAAGTGCATTTATTATACTATTTAATTTAATATGTTTGTTTTTTACTTACGTTTGTTTTAGTTTAATAATTATGTTTGTCTCTTTAAGCAACTACAATATATTAAAATATATCATAAAAATGAGACTTTTTATAATGTAACAAACCAACATTATAAAAATTCCATTTTTAATAAATAATTAATAAAATAAATAAATAAATAAATAATAAATAATAAATAAATAATAAATAATAAATAATAAATAATAAATAATAAATAATAAATAATAAATAATAAATAATAAATAATAAATAATAAATAATAAATAATAAATAATAAATAATAAATAATAAATAATAAATAATAAATAATAAATAATAAATAATAAATAATAAATAATAAATAATAAATAATAAATAATAAATAATAAATAATAAATAATAAATAATAAATAATAAATAATAAATAATAAAATAGGTAAAAAATAATAATAATAATAAACTTACCTTTAATAAATAATAAATAATAAATAATAAAAAATAAATAAATAAGTAAGTAAGTGCGTAAATAAAAATGTAAATGAATAAATAATTAAATAATTAAATAATTAAATAAATAAATAAATAAATAAATAAATAAATAAATAAATAAATAAATAAATAAATAAATAAATAAATAAATAAATAAATAAATAAATAAATAAATAAATAAATAAATAAATAAATAAATAAATAAATAAATAAATAAATAAATAAATAAATAAATAAATAAATAAATAAATAAATAAATAAATAAATAAATAAATAAATAAATAAATAAATAAATAAATAATTAAATAAATAAATATTTTAATATTAAAAAAAATAAAAAATATATTCATAAAAATTCAAAAGCAATATTAAACTTACCTTTAAACATGTTCAATATCCAAATAACAAGCTCCACCAATTCAGAGCATCTTAAGTAGGCCAGTCTTTCAATTTCAATGCAATTGCATTCTCACGTGCTTAAAAAAGCTATTTGGCTGTACGTGCGTCCTGTTCAGAGCTCAATTTGCAAGTGACCTGCATTAAAGCGGGCGCTTCGGCAATCACAAGGTAAGAAAGAGAGACAGAATACAAACTCTAGCAGGATTTTCTTATGTTTTCCTTCCTACTCATACGCTAAGGGGAATTATCAATTTGTGGTGTTCGGCCTAATAACCCTCTTTTGTCGGCGTCACTTTTACACCTATGGATGGGCATGTCCTATGGCCTATGATTGTTACTATTTATTGAAAAAAAACTCTTATCCATACATAAAAACAAACACAACAATAAATCAAAAAACAGATTAAAAAGCTTGATCTGTTAGCGGTATACAGGAAACGAGAGTTTATATTCTAATTTGTAGACCTATTGCGAAGTTTACAATATCTTATCTTAAAGTCCATAAGAATATATCATTGTGTCGATAAGAAGCATAATTTGAAAGTTGTGTAGTAGGCTGCCATCTATCTATAACATACTTTTTATTATCGATAAAACGGCTTAAACGGATGCTTAAACTGATTCCTTCGAATTGTAATACACTAATATTTCAACAAAGATTTAATCTATGCTGCAAATTCAAGAACGATCATATAGTCACAAATATATTGAAAACCGAATGAAACATAAGGTTGCGCTGAGTTGTTGACAGCTGCATCATAATAGAAACTACACAAAAGATCAGGCCGATTTTTTTCCGCCAATTTCATGAAACGTTCACGTAGGAATCATACTCGCACTCGCAAGTTTTTGAATATACAGTGCAGGAATATACAGTCGAGAGAATGATGTGACAGCTGTCCGTTAACATTTTTCTGGTGGATTGTTGAAGCTGAAACTAATGGTTTCTGAAGGTCCTGTTATTAAAGGATTACCAAAAACTGACAATAACATGCGCCGAAAGAGATGTATTGCATGCGCAGCTTTTTATTATAATTCTAATCAACAAAGAACAATTGCAAAGCGGAACGTAAAGCTTAAGAGAGAGCAGGACAAGAAATATATATCCACCCTTATGTTGTGCTATATTAGGACACGACTACGTTCATTGCATTTCAGTTGCAAAGGAACCTACGAACAGATAGTTTCTTGCTTGCCTTTTCGTTTACGTTCTGTTTTACTGTGCTGCTCCTATGCGCAACGAAAGTTTTTTAGTTTTTTAGTTTCAATTTTAATTGTCGAGTAGCGTTTATCGGAATATTGAAAAACGGCCCTTACTATTGCTAATAATCTTTTGGTTGCAATCTACAGAATGTTTTGCAATGAGTGTGTCTCGGCTGATTTGCAGTACTTGTCGGATCCACTTGATCTTTGTGTCTCGGGTTATTTGCAGAGCTGTCCCTCGTAACAACTTTAAGTTTAAGTTTATTATTTATTTGATTATTCAGACTCAAATATTTTATTATCATTAGGAGCAAGATTAGAGTTAAAGCAATTACTTATAAGGATTGGAAGCATACCATTTGAGGCCTACGATATCTTAGATAATATATTATTAATATAAATTTATTTGTTTTATATCTAAGTAGTAAATTGACATACTGTGTATCCACAAATTGTTAGTTTTCTTTTTTAATAATGATTAAAGTACGAAAGTATTATATAGTCAAAAATGAATCGAAACAAGGCCTTGCAATTATTTCTGCTGCGTATATTGAGGAGAATGGTGCGAGTATTCATAGTTTTATACAAATATTTTCATCATTGGTAGCATATGAAGCATAATTCTTATTTTTTGATGGGACACAGCATTGACAGATATATATTCTGCAGACCTAAATACGGTTTGCGTTGGTTTATTGGATTTCAGAAAAAAATTGGCCTAGGCTGAGTTGTATTTTTATTTGGTATTTGTAGAACTTGATCAGTGTATAAAAGTAATCGATATAAACAATAAAACAAATATTCGTATGAGGAGGTATTATTTCAGCGAGTTTATTGTAGGCGATTAAAAAGAGGATAACTGAGCCTTGGGGTATTCCATTTTTCATGGGGTATTGCTAAGAATGGGGATTGGGCACATTGTGTTTAATTTTTCTATTGGGCATGAAGCAGAAAAGTTGAAAATAGTCGAACCAGCTCGCAAGGTGTTGGGGACTTGTAGAGCAGGACATCAATGTAGAACCCAAACATACGTGGTGGCAAATTGCGTTACTAGCGTTATGCGTTTTGTGTTTTATATGAATATACGAGCTGGTTTCTGATTTTAGACAGACAGTTCGTCTCTTACCCTTTTTAACTCTATGGACGAAAACCCCGATCATAATGAGATATATGACAAACACGAGGGTTAGAAATGCACAGTCGAAGATTATTAAGACCGTCAAGCCGTATCACATTATTTCACCCTTAATAGTTAATAGTATAGGTAATAGTATTGTTACCCATGTTACAATCAGTTAAGAGTCTAAACGTGTATATGACACTAGGTGCTAAGCGGATTAGCGTGTCTGGACTTGAAAGCATTAATGTGCATCGTTGCACTGTTGCTGCTTTTATTGTTGTTCCCCGTTCGTCAAAATCTACCCTAAGCGCATAATTTCGTATTAAATTTTACACTGTGGGGTAGATTTCAGTTTAATTATGATTTAATGAATAATTATTTATTTTACAACTACTAAATAACAATATTATACGAACTAGTCAAGTTTTACACTCTCATGGTTATCTTGTTATCATAAATAGTATTGACAAAATAGCTCTAAACGCTTGAATTTTAATGGTTATTCGGGTGAAATCTCCAGTATGCTTCAAAAGCACGCAACAAACCGTATAAAATTGACTGAAAATGTATGTGCAAGGAACTATTTTATCAGCTGATATTTAATTTCAGTCATTCATTAGCAGAAACCAAAAAATCTAATTTGTAATGGGTTAATACTATATTAGATACTCTTTGTACTCTTTGTACAAATCTAATTTGTAATGGGTTAATATAGTACAAAGAGTATTATAAACACATTAATAAATATTTTCTATCTTAAGAGATTTACGCTATTGACATCTACTCATGCCTCACTAGACGCGTTTAGTTTACTTTGCTCGAGTATGCGCACTACATGAATCATTAAGAACAGGAGAGCAGGTTGAATCCAGTCCTTGCCTTCTGTTATGCTTTATAAGGATGCATCCACTTCCGTTGCACTTCACTTACAAACGAAGCTCGAGCCGTACTCCAACGCATACGCAAAACAAAGTTTAGATTTATTTCCTTGGTTAAAGTTTCAGTCAGGTACAAGTGCAATGTGAAATATAAAAATTTATATAAATGCATTTTAGACTCTAATGAAAATGTGAATGCAACTTACGATTCTCAGTTAAATCAACACTAAAAACTGTGCAGCTAAATTTAAGTTGCAGCAAATTGCACACCAAAAATTTGATATTTTAAAGAAGTATAATTGAAAAAAAGGAGACATTTTAATTCTAAATATATTAATTCGATTAACTTTCAAATGAATGTTCAAAATGTGCAACTAGTTTCAAACGCGTGTGTTTCGAAAAATTAAATGGCTTTCTGCAACAGACCCGATTTTAATGAGTTGCTTTAAGCGAGGGTGCACTGTATAAGGAATAAACACTCACAACAACAGAACCGTTGATTCACATCAATTATAGAATTAATCTATACAATTTATATAAACGACTAGATATAGGCATTTCTGTCTGTCTATCCCTCCGGATGAACGCATTGATCTCAGACTATATCAGAGCTAGAGAAACCAAGCTTAAAGATATATCTCGACTCGAGCATTCGTACTTGGTTCACCCTTTACCAATAAAGATGTAGAGGGGTCTTGCTTAAAACATCTTGGAAAAGATTAAGTTTGTTAAAAATTTGGGAATTTAACCTCTGGATTACCCTAAGCACACCTATAAATGATGTTAGTGCTACGGTAACAACATAGTAAAATATACATTTTATAAGCTTGAAGACACAAATAAACAAAGATATTGTCACTTTGTATACAACTACCACTGTGTAGAGCAAAATGGAACAAAAAGCTCTCTCTTTGCTCTCTGTGTCTTTCTTCTTATCTCTCCTTCTGGTACATATGGAAGCGTCTGCTTTCATTACATAACTTACAAGTTAAGCTCCGAAAAGAACACTTGGAGGAACACTTGGAGCAGCAACCACTTGGAGGAACGAAGTTGTCTCATTGGTCGAATTTGTCAATAGTCACTACCACTGTATGGCAAGATGGAACAGAAGCTCTCTTTTCTCTGTGTCTTTCTTCTATCTCTTTCTGGTACGTATCGAAGCGTGTGCTTTCGTTACATAACTTACAAGTTAAGCTTCGAAAGGAACTCTTGGAGGAATACTTGAAGCAGCAACCAATGAGACAGAAGAAGTTGTCTTATTGGTCGAATTCCTGAATCTGTTATATAATATGCATCCTTAAAATGCAATATGAACAATATATAATTGTTTCTAACAGCGCTTTCAATCATACAAAGGTTATTTAGGAATTAATTTTACATAAATATGCGCAGTGATGCTGATAGTGAATTTCTTTTTATAAATGGATGTCAAATACGAAATAATGTATTTACTTCTTTTCTTTTGGTTTCGGAGCAACATGATCTTTATGAGAAGTCGATAGACTCCTTTTTTATACATTAGCACAACTCAATAACACTCCATTCTTTCTTCTACCAATCTTTAATAACACAGGCAGGAGCAGCAGCTAATGGCAGTTCGCGAAGAGACCGCGTACGAATCAATATCAATTCAGATGACGACCCACTGTCCTCAAGACGAGAAAGAAGATCAGTCAACAGATTATATTTGGTGTTTGCCCATGATTGTCATAATCATAAAATCTTTCATTTTACTATTGGTTATAATACATGAAAACAATGAATATACTTCTGTGGAGCTGCGCCTCTATTATACTTATTGTACTTCATAGACTTTTTGTTTGTATCATATTGTTTGATTTATATTTATTAGAATACAGTTGTATTATAAGATTATTTTATTTTTACGACTTGATTATTATAATTATTAACCAATTTAATTTCATTACAATGATGCCCGCCTTCAATTGCATTCAAATCTTTAGGGATATAATTCAATATTTTATTTCAATGGTTAATATATAATACGTTCTTTTTTTATCTTCCATTTTTATGTCTATCTATATAACCTTACCTTCAATTACCGTAGATCTTCAGTAGGCTTTGTTTATCTTCCTTCGAAAACAAATATCCAAATAAAATTTATTATCCGTGAAATCAATTTAAGTATTCTTTCTTATTAGAGCGACTTTGCTATTTGACTTCCTTTGTAATCCCCACATATTTCTCCATCTTACTTCATTGTTAAATACTTTTATCATGTATATTTATACTTATTGATCTGGTTGGGTTTTTCTGGGTTTTCCCCAATCCTTGCAATAAATGTTGGATCAATTATATTTTTTTTTATGTTTGAATACTCCCAGCCTTTTTTTTCATTTCATTAGTTATAAAGTTATTTATTATTACTTAATTTGTCATATAAATTGAATCTATTTTCATTTTAGTATATATACAAAAAAGGTTCCACATTCTGACTTGTTTGTGATTAGATTTATTAAAATAAAAGTGACAATTAAAAATCTCTATGTGACTTATTTTGTGACACCACAGTTGGGTGTGTGGTGTGCCTTTAGTTTTTATACTCTCCGAGACTTACGAGTTCATCTGGACGGATAACTAGGCACATCTTTGTTAGATCCTTTCTACCTATTTTTTAATCAGTTAAGGGTCTCACCACTGTTCGGCATTGCTACTGTGCAGAAGTAATATCAACGGAAATAAATGGCTTCGCTCTTGGTCACGGCTCTTCATTTTGAGAGCAATAGAACGTAGCAGTAGCACCAAAATAAAATACATGATCCTCAATCCTTGAAGCGTTCTTATGCTTTTCTTTTTTCTTTGCTGGCAGAAGCAGTACTCTTGCACATAACAGCGTATAATATGTATGTATGTTTATGGGTTACGTATACGTAACATGGGTTAGAGGCTAGGGATTATCTCGAAAATCAGTGCAATTGGGTAACAGAAATCGACTGGCAACCGGTAAGAATGTCTAAAAATCAGATCTAATAATTGTGAATCTATCGAAGAAGACAGCTCGTAGTCCATTAGATTCTAAAAGACGCTTACCTTTGGTTCTGCTTCAGACTCCGCCTTTAAATTAAGCTAAGGAGAGTCAAAGTGAGTGAAAGAGAGACAGAGAGAGAAGGCGTGGGAAAATATGAAATTAGTGACTGGCCTTCAGTATTTGTAAGGAACAAAGAGTAATAAAGATGTTTGGGATCTTTTCTAACCATACACCTACCACAACCAACGACCACATAACCCACTTCTTATTTTAATTTTTCCCACAAAAACAGGTCGTTGGCCCATAGTCTTATAGCTCGGGCATCGCATGCGCAGAACCATAAGATAAGAATATATATGTATAAATATTTCTGAGTTAATTTCTGTGTGTGTAGGTGTAACTGGTTGCATCCCTACTACCCCAATCAGCACCGGATTTACGTAACAGTGCACGTACAGGCCAAGGAAGTATACTCTCAGACCATAGTCCTTTTTTCGTGTGAACGAGTGGTCGTCAACGTTGTTTGGGGTCCTTTGCCGATGTGTCAATTTCATGCAACTTTCATTGTCCAGTGAGTTTTGTTTCCATGGGTGGACTCTCGAGTCCTACGTCCTTCTACTCTGAATTGTAGAGGATCTAGGACGCCGCGCGCTTCTGCGATGTACCACCCAATGGGTATTGAGATGGTAATCCAGGTAGGAATCACGTGGAGGCAGTCTGTCGACTCGAAGAAAGAAAGCTACAAATATCATGCTGACAGTTACCAAGTTGAAATATGTGCAACATTTGCATGTGTGTATGTCAGCTTGTGCATGTATTACTGTCTGCTAGTTCATACAAGTATATCCCCATTATATTACCGTTTCGTCGCTCGCCGTCACATCTTTCATCTTAGTTAATTAACCTACTGAACCACATTTGGAGTTTATGATACTTTCTGTCTATTACATTAAGTCAAGTGGAAACAGCTTTTAGACACATCAACTAAGTTAATTAGCTTGCCTGACAATGGAAACAGATAATAACACTGCAAGGATTAAGGATGCAATTAAAGCTCTGTGCACTGCGTTACTCATATACATCAAAATGTGTGGATAGACCAATGTGTTTATTAAACAATGCTGAACGGACTTAGCGAAATTACTCCGACCATCAAGAGGCTCGCAACTTTGGGCTTTGGAAAGATTACGGCGTATCGTGCAACAGCATTAGCAGTAGCTGTTCCTCCAGCAACGGCGGCCAGCAGTGCGATTTCGTGGCTCAGCAGTTCCACAACAATAACAATACGATTCCCACACTTCCTACCGTTAACCACATGTGTGCGGAGGAGCTCGTTAATTGCATCCTTGCAAGGCGTAGCTTTTGTCATTGTCAATGTCAAAAGACCATGCAGTTAAGGTTGAGTGTCTATGCAAATGTATACGCTGGATTAAGCAGTCAATATTCGACGGGGCAGGTGCTCATTTCACACTTTGTGCACTAAGCGGATTGGCACGACTGCATTGTGAAACAAGAGAAACAGATAAGAACCGTGCAAGGACTAAGGATGCAATTAGGGCTCTGTGTACAACACACACTTGTTCTTCTAGCACAGACAAATTTGTGCACAAACCAACATCATTTTAAAGTTTATAATTCACTACATTATTGGGTAATGAATTTAACGTTGATACACGAGTGTGATGGTATGACACGTACATGTTCCTGACAATAAACAAATATATTAATATAACAAACACATGATTGCAGAACGCAGGGAGAGAGAGAGAGAGAGTATCCCATGAATGTTAGGAAAACCACAAGAAAACGGGTCCTACTTTCCCACACTCTCTTCTTTTTGGTATGACATGCGCACTTTATGCCGCTCTCTTTGGGCAATCAGAGTAAAACTTGGTGATTACAACTACGAATCAAAATGAAAGTATGTAGCCAAAATGTTTACACGACTCACATTTTACATAGGCCTCATTGGATGCAGTAGGCGTTTAGTTGGTAGACAACAACAGAGCAACATGAAAATGTACTTTGATCGAGTATGCGCACTATGATACATGAATTGTGAGCAACAGGAGAGCAGGTGAAATGCTGTCCTTGCCTCCTATTACGCTTTATAAGGATGCATCCACTCCCGTTGCATTTCACTTACAAACGAAACTCGAGACGAGCCCGAACGCATACGCAAGAAGAAGTATAAAAGTATATAATATAAAAATCTATATAAATGTATTTTGACTTGAAGCAAATGTGAATGCAACTTACGATTCCTCAGTTAAATCAACATAGTAATGGTAAATAAATTATTAACAATAGTTAAATATATATTTTAATAAAATAAACAAAGTTATTGTCTTTTTGTATACAACTACCACTGTGTACAGCAAAATGGAACAAAAAGCTCTCTCTTTTCTCTCTGTGTCTCTCTTCTTATCTCTCTTTCTGGTACATATGGAAGCGTCTGCTTTCATTACATAACTTACAAATTTAGCTCCGAACACGTGGGGCTGAAAAATTATGTACCCTCTTCTACAACTTTTAAAACCTCTTTAAATCTATTTTGTAATGGGTTAATATAGTATAAAGAGTATATGTTTAATACATAAATAAATATATTCTATCTTAAGAGATTTACGCTATTGACATCTACTCATGCCTCACTAGACGCAGTAGGCGTTTAGTTTACGCACTCGAGTATGCGCACTACATGAATCATTAAGAACAGGAGAGCAGGATGAATCCAGTCCTTGCCTTCTGTTATGCTTTATAAGGATACATCCACTTCCGTTGCACTTCACTTACAAACGAAGCTCGAGCCGTACTCCAACGCATACGCAAAACAAAGTTTAGATTTATTTCCTTGGTTAAAGTTTCAGTCAGGTACAAGTGCAATGTGAAATATAAAAATTTATATAAATGCATTTCAACTCAATGAAAATGTGAATGCAACTTACGATTCTCAGTTAAATCAACACTAAAAACTGTGCAGCAAAATTTAAGTTCCAGCAAATTGCACACCAAAATTTTGAATTTTTAAAGAAGTAAATTGAAAAAAAGGAGACATTTTCATTCCAAATATATATTAATTCGATTAACTTTCAAATGAATGTGCAAAATGTGCAACTAGTTTCAAACGCGTGTGTTTCAAAAAATTAAATGGCTTTCTGCAACAGACCCGATTTTAATAAGTTGCTTTAAGCGAGGGTGCACTGTATAAGGAATAAACACTCACAAGAACAGAACCGTTGATTCACATCAATTATAGAATTAATCTATACAATTTATAAAGACAAGTCGATAAATTGTCTGTCTATCCGTCTGGATGAACGCATGGATCTCAGACTAAATTAGAGCGAGTGAAACCAAGCTTAAAGATATATCTCAAGCATTCGTACTTGGTTCACCCTTTTCCAATAAATGTGTAGAGGGGTCTTGCTTAAAACATCTTGGAAAAGATTAAGTTTGTTAAAAATTTGGGAATTTAACCTCTGGGTTACCCTAAGCACACCTATAAATGATGTTAGTGCTACGGTAACAACATAGTAAAATATACATTTTATAAGCTTGAAGACACAAATATACAAAGATATTGTCACTTTGTATACAACTACCACTGTGTAGAGCAAAATGGAACAAAAAGCTCTCTCTTTTCTCTCTGTGTCTTTCTTCTTATCTCTCTTTCTGGTACATATGGAAGCGTCTGCTTTCGTTACATAACTTACAAGTTAAGCTCCGAAAGGAACCCTTGGAGGAACACTTGAAGCAGCAACCAATGGGAGGAGTTGTCTTATTGGTCGAATTCCTGAATCTGTTATATAATATGCACACGAGACAGAGAGTATTTCCTACATCCTTAAAATGCAATATGAACAATATATAATTGTTTCTCGTAGCGCTTTCAATCATATAAAGGTTATTTAGAAATTAATTTAACATAAATATGCGCAGTGCTGCTGATAGCTAATTTCTTTTTTTTTTAATGGATGTAAAATACGAAATAATGTATTTGCTTTTTTTTCTCTTGATTTCTGAGGTACTTGATCTTTATGGGAAGTCGATAGATATTTTTTATACATTAGCACAACTCAATAACACTCCATTCTTTCTTCTACCAATCTTTAATAACACAGGCAGGAGCAGCAGCTAATGGCAGTTCGCGAAGAGACCGCGTACGAATCAATATCAATTCAGATGACGACCCACTGTCCTCAAGACGAGAAAGAAGATCAGTCAACAGATTATATTTGGTGTTTGCCCATGATTGTCATAATCATAAAATCTTTAATTTTACAATTGGTTATAATACATGAAAACAATGAATATACTTTTGTGGAGCTGCGCCTCTATTATACTTATTGTACTTTATATACTTTTTGTTTGTATCATATTGTTTGATTTATATTTATTTGAACAAAGTTTTATGATAAGATTATTTTATTTTTACGACTTGATTATTATAATTATTAACCAATTTAATTTCATTACAATGATGCCCGCCTTCAATTGCATTCAAATCTTTAGGGATATAATTCAATATTTTATTTCAATGGTTAATATATAATACGTCCATTTTTTATCTTCCATTTTTATGTCTATCTATTCAACCTTACCTTCAATTCAAGATCTTCAGTAGGCTTTGTTTATCTTCCTTCGAAAACAAATATCCAAATAAATTTATTATCCGTGAAATCAATTTAAGTATTCTTTCATATTAGAGCGACTTTGCTATTTGACTTCCTTTGTAATCCCCACATATTTCTCCATCTTACTTCATTGTTTAATACTTTTATCATGATATATTTATACTTATTGATCTGGTTGGGTTTTTCTGGGTTTTCCCCAATCCTTGCAATAAATGTTGGATCAATTATATTTTTTTTTATGTTTGAATACTCCCAGCCTTTTTTTTCATTTCATTAGTTATAAAGTTATTTCAGTTATTTTATTTAATTTGTCATATTAATTGAATCTATTTTCATTTTAGTATATATAAAAAAAAGGTTCCACATTCTGACTTGTTTGTGATTAGATTTACTAAAATAAAAGTGACAATTAAAAATCTCTATGTGACTTATTTTGTGACACTACACTTGGGTGTGTGGTCCTTTGAGTACATAATATAGTGTCTTTAGTTCTTATACTCTCTGAGACTTACGAGGCACAACTTTGTTAGATCCTTTCTACCTATTTTTTTAACGGTTAAGGGTCTCACCACGGTTCGGCATTGCTACTGTGCGGAAGTAATATCAACGGAAATAAATGGCTCCGCAATTGGGTAACAGAATTCGACTGCCAACCGGTAAGAATGTCTAAAAATCAGATCAAATAATTGTGAATGTATCGAAGAAGACAGCTCGTAGTCCATTAGATTCTAAAAGACGCTTACCTTTGGTTCTGCTTCAGACTCCGCCTTTAAATTAAGCTAAGGAGAGTCAAAGTGAGTGAAAGAGGGACAGAGAGAGACGGCGTGGGAAAATATGAAATGAGTCACTGGCCTTGAGTATTTGTTAGGAACAGAGAGTAATAAAGATGTTTGGGGTCTTTTCTGACCATACACCCACCACGACCAACGACCACTTAGCCCACTTCTTATTTAGTTTTTCATTTGTTAATTTTTGTCACAAAAAGAGATCGTTAGCCCATAGTCTTATAGCTCGGGCATCGCATGCGCAGAACCATAAGATAAGAATATGTATGTATGAATATTTCTGAGTTAATTTCTGTGTGTGTAGGTGTAACTGGTTGCATCCCTACTACCCCAATGCAATTTACGTAACAGGCAACAGGCAAGGAAGTATCTTTAACTCCATAATGTGTGAACGAGTATATTAACATTGACCATATCCTTTTTTATCCGTCTGTGTTTCGTCTGTACTTTCGACTCTACATCCTTCTGCTCTGAGTTGAAAAGAATCTATTCATCATTCTTTCTGCAATGTATTCCAAATTATATTAAGATTGCAATGGTAGGAATTGACATCTGTCATCAGGGACTAAAATATATTTGAAAATACCATATGTATGTGCAACATTTGCATGTGTGTATGTCAGCTTGTGCATGCACTACTGTCTGCTAGTTCATACAAGTATATCCCCATTATATTACCGTTTCGTCGCTCGCCGTCACATCTTTCATCTTAGTTAATTAACCTACTGAACCACATTTGGAGTTTATGATACTTTCTGTCTATTACATTAAGTCAAGTGGAAACAGCTTTTAGACACATCAACTAAGTTAATTAGCTTGCCTGACAATGGAAACAGATAATAACACTGCAAGGATTAAGGATGCAATTAAAGCTCTGTGCACTGCGTTACTCATATACATCAAAATGTGTGGATAGACCAATGTGTTTATTAAACAATGCTGAACGGACTTAGCGAAATTACTCCGACCATCAAGAGGCTCGCAACTTTGGGCTTTGGAAAGATTACGGCGTATCGTGCAACAGCAGTAGCAGTAGCTGTTCCTCCGGCAACGGCGGCCAGCAGTGCGATTTCGTGGCTCAGCAGTTCCACAACAATAACAATACGATTCCCACACTTCCTACCGTTAACCACATGTGTGCGGAGGAGCTCGTTAATTGCATCCTTGCAAGGCGTAGCTTTTGTCATTGTCAATGTCAAAAGACCATGCAGTTAAGGTTGAGTGTCTATGCAAATGTATACGCTGGATTAAGCAGTCAATATTCGACGGGGCAGGTGCTCATTTCACACTTTGTGCACTAAGCGGATTGGCACGACTGCATTGTGAAACAAGAGAAACAGATAAGAACCGTGCAAGGACTAAGGATGCAATTAGGGCTCTGTGTACAACACACACTTGTTCTTCTAGCACAGACAAATTTGTGCACAAACCAACATCATTTTAAAGTTTATAATTCACTACATTATTGGGTAATGAATTTAACGTTGATACACGAGTGTGATGGTATTACAAGTACCTGTTCCTGACAATAAACAAATATATTAATATAACAAGCACATGATTGCAGAACGCAGGAGAGAGAGAGAGAGAGAGTATCCCATGAATGTTAGGAAAACCACAAGAAAACGGGTCCTACTTTCCCACACTCTCTTCTTTTTGGTATGACATGCGCACTTTATGCCGCTCTCTTTGGGCAATCAGAGTAAAACTTGATGATTACAATTACGAATCAAAATGTTTACACGACTCACACTTACATACGCCTCATTGGAAGCAGTAGGCGTTTAGTTGGTAGACAACAACAGAGCAACATGAAAATGTACTTTGATCGAGTATGCGCACTACATGAATCATTTAGAACAGGAGAGCAGGTGAAATGCTGTCCTTGTCTCATATTATGCTTTATAAGGATGCATCCACTTCCGTTGCATTTCATTCACGAACGAAACTCGAGACGTACTCCAACGCATACTCAAAACAAAGTTTAGATTTATTTCCTTGCTTGAAGTTTGAGCTAGGTACAAGTGCAATGTGAAATATAAAAATCTATATAAATGTATTTTGACTTGAAGCAAATGTGAATGCAAGTTACTATTCCTTAGTTAAATCAATACTAAAAACAGCTGTGTGCTGTAAATTTAAGTTGCAGCAAATTGCACACCAAAATTTTGAATTTTTAAAGAAGTAAATTGAACAAAAAGAGACATTTTCATTCTAAATATATTAATTCGATTAACTTTCAAATGAATGTGCAAAGAACACATCTAGTTCCAAACGCGTGTGTTTCAAAAAATGAAATGGGTTTCTGCAACAGACTCGATTTTAATGAGTTGCTTTAAGCGAGGGTGCACTGTATAAGGAATAAACTCACTCACAACAACAGAACCGTTGATTCACATAAATTATAGACATAATCTATACAATTTATATAGACGAGTCGATAAATTGTCTGTCTATCCGTCTGGATGAACGCGTGGTTCTCAGACTAAATTGGAGCGAGGGAAACCAAGCTTAAAGATATATCTCAAGCATTCGTACTTGGTTCACCCTTTTCCAATAAATTTATAGAGGGTCTCTCTCTAAAAGATCTTGGAAATGATTAAGTTTGGGAATTTAATCTCTTGATTACCTTGATAAGCACACCTATAAATGATGTTAGTGCTACGGTAACAACATAGTAACATATATATTTTATAAGCTTGAAGACCCAAATAAACAAAGTTATTGTCACTTTGTATACTACCACTGTGTATAGCAAGATGGAACAAAAAGCTCTCTCTTTTCTCTCTGTGTCTTTCTTCTTATCTCTCCTTCTGGTACATATGGAAGCGTCTGCTTTCATTACATAACTTACAAGTTAAGCTCCGAAAAGAACACTTGGGGCTGAAATGCTTACTAAAGAACACGGAGCAGCAACCAATGGGAAAGAAGAAGTTGTCTCATTGGTCGAATTTGTCAATCTGTTATTTAATATGATAAGAGAAGGAGAGAGAGTATTTCCTCCAGTATTTCCTACGAAATAATGTATTTGCTTTTTTTCTCTTGATTTCTGAGGTACTTGATCTTTATGGGAAGTCGATAGACTCCTTTCTTATACATTAGCACAACTCAATAACACTCCATTCTTTCTTCTACCAATCTTTAATAACACAGGCAGGAGCAGCAGCTAATGGCAGTTCGCGAAGAGACCGCGTACGAATCAATATCAATTCAGATGACGACCCACTGTCCTCAAGAGAAAGAAGATCAGTCAACAGATTATATTTGGTGTTTGCCCATGATTGTCATAATCATAAAATCTTTCATTTTACTATTGGTTATAATACATGAAAACAATGAATATACTTTTGTGGAGCTGCGCCTCTATTATACTTATTGTACTTTATATACTTTTTGTTTGTATCATATTGTTTGATTTATATTTATTTGAATATAGTTTTATTTTAAGATTATTTTATTTTTACGACTTGATTATTATAATTATTAACCAATTTATTTTCATTACAATGATGCCCGCCTTCAATTGCATTCAAATCTTTAGGGATATAATTCAATATTTTATTTCAATGGTTAATATATAATACGTTCTTTTTTTATCTTCCATTTTTATGTCTATCTATATAACCTTTCTTCAATTACCGTAGATCTTCAGTAGGCTTTGTTTATCTTCCTTCCAAAACAAATATCCAAATAAATTTATTATCCGTGAAATCAATTGAAGTATTCTTTCTTATTAGAGCGACTTTGCTATTTGACTTCCTTTGTAATCCCCACATATTTCTCCATCTTACTTCATTGTTTAATACTTTTATCATTGTATATTTATACTTATTGATCTGGTTGGGTTTTTCTGGGTTTTCCCCAATCCTTGCAATAAATGTTGGATCAATTATATTTTTTTTTATGTTTGAATACTCCCAGCCTTTTTTTTCATTTCATTAGTTATAAAGTTATTTTACTTAATTTGTCATATAAATTGAATCTATTTTCATTTTAGTATATATACAAAAAAGGTTCCACATTCTGACTTGTTTGTGATTAGATTTATTAAAATAAAAGTGCCAAATAAAAATCTCTATGTGACTTATTTTGTGACACCACAGTTAGGTGTGTGGTGTGCCTTTAGTTTTTATACTCGCCGAAACTTACGAGTTCATCTGGACGGATAACTAGGCACAACTTTGTTAGATCCTTTCTACTTTTTTTTTTTAATCAGTTAAGGGTCTCACCACTGTTTGGCATTGCTACTGTGCAGAAGTAATATCAACGGAAATAAATGGCTTCGCTCTTGGTCACGGCTCTTCATTTTGAGAGCAATAGAACGTAGCAGTAGCACCAAAATAAAATACATGATCCTCAATCCTTGAAGCGTTCTTATGCTTTTCTTTTTTCTTTTCTGGCAGAAGCAGTACTCTTGCACATAACAGCGTATAATATGTATGTATGTTTATGGGTTACGTATACGTAACATGGGTTAGAGGCTAGGGATTATCTCGAAAATCAGTGCAATTGGGTAACAGAAATCGACTGCCAACCGGTAAGAATGTCTAAAAATCAGATCTAATAATTGTGAATCTATCGAAGAAGACAGCTCGTAGTCCATTAGATTCTAAAAGACGCTTACCTTTGGTTCTGCTTCAGACTCCGCCTTTAAATTAAGCTAAGGAGAGTCAAAGTGAGTGAAAGAGAGACAGAGAGAGAAGGCGTGGGAAAATATGAAATTAGTGACTGGCCTTCAGTATTTGTAAGGAACAAAGAGTAATAAAGATGTTTGGGATCTTTTCTAACCATACACCTACCACAACCAACGACCACATAACCCACTTCTTATCTTAATTTTTCCCACAAAAACAGGTCGTTGGCCCATAGTCTTATAAGAATATAAGAATATATATGTATGAATATTTCTGAGTTAATTTCTGTGTGTGTAGGTGTAACTGGTTGCATCCCTACTACCCCAATGCAATTTACGTAACAGGCAACAGGCAAGGAAGTATCTTTAACTCCATAATGTGTGAACGAGTATATTGACATTGACCATATCCTTTTGCCTATATATCAATCCATCAATCCATCTGTCCATTCCTCCATCCGTCTGTACTTACGAGTTTACATCTTTCTACTCTGAGTCTAAAAACCTGTAAGCAAAAACAATGTGTGTGAATGGGTGTGTACTAAATGTTGTTGGTGTGTTTAGTTAAATTATACTGTATGTTCAGTAGTACATGGGTTATTCGTACCGTATATCAATACCCTAACGCAGTACTCTACCCCAACAGAACATCATGCAAAAAGAGTAATTATAGGACAACTGAGTAGATTCAAAGGAAGAGTATTTATTCAAAGAAATAAAGAGAATCTATTCATCATTCTTTCTGCAATGTATTCCAAATTATATTAAGATTGCAATGGTAGGAATTGACATCTGTCATCAGGGACTAAAATATATTTGAAAATACCATATGTATGTGCAACATTTGCATGTGTGTATGTCAGCTTGTGCATGCACTACTGTCTGCTAGTTCATACAAGTATATCCCCATTATATTACCGTTTCGTCGCTCGCCGTCACATCTTTCATCTTAGTTAATTAACCTACTGAACCACATTTGGAGTTTATGATACTTTCTGTCTATTACATTAAGTCAAGTGGAAACAGCTTTTAGACACATCAACTAAGTTAATTAGCTTGCCTGACAATGGAAACAGATAATAACACTGCAAGGATTAAGGATGCAATTAAAGCTCTGTGCACTGCGTTACTCATATACATCAAAATGTGTGGATAGACCAATGTGTTTATTAAACAATGCTGAACGGACTTAGCGAAATTACTCCGACCATCAAGAGGCTCGCAACTTTGGGCTTTGGAAAGATTACGGCGTATCGTGCAACAGCAGTAGCAGTAGCTGTTCCTCCGGCAACGGCGGCCAGCAGTGCGATTTCGTGGCTCAGCAGTTCCACAACAATAACAATACGATTCCCACACTTCCTACCGTTAACCACATGTGTGCGGAGGAGCTCGTTAATTGCATCCTTGCAAGGCGTAGCTTTTGTCATTGTCAATGTCAAAAGACCATGCAGTTAAGGTTGAGTGTCTATGCAAATGTATACGCTGGATTAAGCAGTCAATATTCGACGGGGCAGGTGCTCATTTCACACTTTGTGCACTAAGCGGATTAGCGCGACTGCATTGTGAAACAAGAGAAACAGATAAGAACCGTGCAAGGACTAAGGATGCAATTAGGGCTATGTGTACAACACACACTTGTTCTTCTAGCACAGACAAATTTGTGCACAAACCAACATCATTTTAAAGTTTATAATTCACTATATTATTGGGTAATGAATTTAACGTTGATACACGAGTGTGATGGTATTACACGTACATGTTCCTGACAATAAACAAATATATTAATATAACAAACACATGATTGCAGAACGCAGGAGAGAGAGAGAGAGAGTATCTCATGAATGTTTAGAAAACCCCAAGAAAACGGCTCATACTTTCCCACACTCTCTTCTTTTTGGTATGACATGCGCACTTTATGCCGCTCTCTTTGGGCAATCAGAGTAAAACTTGATGATTACAATTACGAATCAAAATGTTTACACGACTCACATTTACATACGCCAATTTATTATCCGTGAAATCAATTGAAGTATTCTTTCTTATTAGAGCGACTTTGCTATTTGACTTCCTTTGTAATCCCCACATATTTCTCCATCTTACTTCATTGTTTAATACTTTTATCATTGTATATTTATACTTATTGATCTGGTTGGGTTTTTCTGGGTTTTCCCCAATCCTTGCAATAAATGTTGGATCAATTATATTTTTTTTTATGTTTGAATACTCCCAGCCTTTTTTTTCATTTCATTAGTTATAAAGTTATTTTACTTAATTTGTCATATAAATTGAATCTATTTTCATTTTAGTATATATACAAAAAAGGTTCCACATTCTGACTTGTTTGTGATTAGATTTATTAAAATAAAAGTGCCAAATAAAAATCTCTATGTGACTTATTTTGTGACACCACAGTTAGGTGTGTGGTGTGCCTTTAGTTTTTATACTCGCCGAAACTTACGAGTTCATCTGGACGGATAACTAGGCACAACTTTGTTAGATCCTTTCTACTTTTTTTTTTTAATCAGTTAAGGGTCTCACCACTGTTTGGCATTGCTACTGTGCAGAAGTAATATCAACGGAAATAAATGGCTTCGCTCTTGGTCACGGCTCTTCATTTTGAGAGCAATAGAACGTAGCAGTAGCACCAAAATAAAATACATGATCCTCAATCCTTGAAGCGTTCTTATGCTTTTCTTTTTTCTTTTCTGGCAGAAGCAGTACTCTTGCACATAACAGCGTATAATATGTATGTATGTTTATGGGTTACGTATACGTAACATGGGTTAGAGGCTAGGGATTATCTCGAAAATCAGTGCAATTGGGTAACAGAAATCGACTGCCAACCGGTAAGAATGTCTAAAAATCAGATCTAATAATTGTGAATCTATCGAAGAAGACAGCTCGTAGTCCATTAGATTCTAAAAGACGCTTACCTTTGGTTCTGCTTCAGACTCCGCCTTTAAATTAAGCTAAGGAGAGTCAAAGTGAGTGAAAGAGAGACAGAGAGAGAAGGCGTGGGAAAATATGAAATTAGTGACTGGCCTTCAGTATTTGTAAGGAACAAAGAGTAATAAAGATGTTTGGGATCTTTTCTAACCATACACCTACCACAACCAACGACCACATAACCCACTTCTTATCTTAATTTTTCCCACAAAAACAGGTCGTTGGCCCATAGTCTTATAAGAATATAAGAATATATATGTATGAATATTTCTGAGTTAATTTCTGTGTGTGTAGGTGTAACTGGTTGCATCCCTACTACCCCAATGCAATTTACGTAACAGGCAACAGGCAAGGAAGTATCTTTAACTCCATAATGTGTGAACGAGTATATTGACATTGACCATATCCTTTTGCCTATATATCAATCCATCAATCCATCTGTCCATTCCTCCATCCGTCTGTACTTACGAGTTTACATCTTTCTACTCTGAGTCTAAAAACCTGTAAGCAAAAACAATGTGTGTGAATGGGTGTGTACTAAATGTTGTTGGTGTGTTTAGTTAAATTATACTGTATGTTCAGTAGTACATGGGTTATTCGTACCGTATATCAATACCCTAACGCAGTACTCTACCCCAACAGAACATCATGCAAAAAGAGTAATTATAGGACAACTGAGTAGATTCAAAGGAAGAGTATTTATTCAAAGAAATAAAGAGAATCTATTCATCATTCTTTCTGCAATGTATTCCAAATTATATTAAGATTGCAATGGTAGGAATTGACATCTGTCATCAGGGACTAAAATATATTTGAAAATACCATATGTATGTGCAACATTTGCATGTGTGTATGTCAGCTTGTGCATGCACTACTGTCTGCTAGTTCATACAAGTATATCCCCATTATATTACCGTTTCGTCGCTCGCCGTCACATCTTTCATCTTAGTTAATTAACCTACTGAACCACATTTGGAGTTTATGATACTTTCTGTCTATTACATTAAGTCAAGTGGAAACAGCTTTTAGACACATCAACTAAGTTAATTAGCTTGCCTGACAATGGAAACAGATAATAACACTGCAAGGATTAAGGATGCAATTAAAGCTCTGTGCACTGCGTTACTCATATACATCAAAATGTGTGGATAGACCAATGTGTTTATTAAACAATGCTGAACGGACTTAGCGAAATTACTCCGACCATCAAGAGGCTCGCAACTTTGGGCTTTGGAAAGATTACGGCGTATCGTGCAACAGCAGTAGCAGTAGCTGTTCCTCCGGCAACGGCGGCCAGCAGTGCGATTTCGTGGCTCAGCAGTTCCACAACAATAACAATACGATTCCCACACTTCCTACCGTTAACCACATGTGTGCGGAGGAGCTCGTTAATTGCATCCTTGCAAGGCGTAGCTTTTGTCATTGTCAATGTCAAAAGACCATGCAGTTAAGGTTGAGTGTCTATGCAAATGTATACGCTGGATTAAGCAGTCAATATTCGACGGGGCAGGTGCTCATTTCACACTTTGTGCACTAAGCGGATTAGCGCGACTGCATTGTGAAACAAGAGAAACAGATAAGAACCGTGCAAGGACTAAGGATGCAATTAGGGCTATGTGTACAACACACACTTGTTCTTCTAGCACAGACAAATTTGTGCACAAACCAACATCATTTTAAAGTTTATAATTCACTATATTATTGGGTAATGAATTTAACGTTGATACACGAGTGTGATGGTATTACACGTACATGTTCCTGACAATAAACAAATATATTAATATAACAAACACATGATTGCAGAACGCAGGAGAGAGAGAGAGAGAGTATCTCATGAATGTTTAGAAAACCCCAAGAAAACGGCTCATACTTTCCCACACTCTCTTCTTTTTGGTATGACATGCGCACTTTATGCCGCTCTCTTTGGGCAATCAGAGTAAAACTTGATGATTACAATTACGAATCAAAATGTTTACACCACGACTCACATTTACATACGCCTCATTGGACGCAGTAGGCGTTAAGTTGGTAGACAACAACAGAGCAACATGAAAATGTACTTTGATCGAGTATGCGCACTACATGAATCATTTAGAACAGGAGAGCAGGTGAAATGCTGTCCTTGTCTCATATTATGCTTTATAAGGATGCATCCACTTCCGTTGCATTTCATTCACGAACGAAACTCGAGACGTACTCCAAGCATACGCAAAACAAAGTTTAGATTTATTTCCTTGCTTAAAGTTTGAGTTAGGTACAAGTGCAATGTGAAATATAAAAATCTATATAAATGTATTTTGACTTGAAGCAAATGTGAATGCAAGTTACTATTCCTTAGTTAAATCAATACTAAAAACAGCTGTGTGCTGCAAATTTAAGTTGCAGCAAATTGCACACCAAAATTTTGAATTTTTAAAGAAGTAAATTGAACAAAAAGAGACATTTTCATTCTAAATATATTAATTCGATTAACTTTCAAATGAATGTGCAAAGAACACATAGTTCCAAGCGCGTGTGTTTCAAAAAATGAAATGGGTTTCTGCAACAGACTCGATTTTAATGAGATGCTTTAAGCGAGGGTGCACTGTATAAGGAATAAACTCACTCACAACAACAGAACCGTTGATTCACATCAATTATAGACTTAATCTATACAATTTATATAGACGAGTCGATAAATTGTCTGTCTATCCGTCTGGATGAACGCGTGGATCTCAGACTAAATTGGAGCGAGGGAAACCAAGCTTAAAGATATATCTCAAGCATTCGTACTTGGTTCACCCTTTTCCAATAAATATATAGAGGGTCTCTCTCTAAAAGATCTTGGAAATGATTAATTTGGGAATTTAATCTCTTGATTACCTTGATAAGACACCTATAAATGATGTTAGTGCTACGGTAACAACATAGTAACATATATATTTTATAAGCTTGAAGACCCAAATAAACAAAGTTATTGTCACTTTGTATACTACCACTGTGTATAGCAAGATGGAACAAAAAGCTCTCTCTTTTCTCTCTGTGTCTTTCTTCTTATCTCTCCTTCTGGTACATATGGAAGCGTCTGCTTTCATTACATAACTTACAAGTTAAGCTCCGAAAAGAACACTTGGGGCTGAAATGCTTACTAAAGAACACGGAGCAGCAACCAATGGGAAAGAAGAAGTTGTCTCATTGGTCGAATTTGTCAATCTGTTATTTAATATGATAAGAGAAGGAGAGAGAGTATTTCCTCCAGTATTTCCTACGAAATAATGTATTTGCTTTTTTCTCTTGATTTCTGAGGTACTTGATCTTTATGGGAAGTCGATAGACTCCTTTTTTATACATTAGCACAACTCAATAACACTCCATTCTTTCTTCTACCAATCTACCATATAGCACCGCAACCAAATGGACATACTCAACGAGCTAAAGCCCTTAGTCACTTGCAGCTTGTGTCGACGTGAATATGACCTACATAACCCATTGTTGCTGCCAAAGCAACTCAGCTGCAAGCATCGCTACTGTCAAGGGTGCATACAGAAGTTCTTGAGTACTGGAAAAGTGAACTGCTTGAAGTGTGGACAGATGACGAAGCTGCCAGTGTGCGGTGATTTGCCGACCGATGAAGCTATGATCTTGTTGTTGCTGTTGTTGGAGTACTGCTACCTAGAACTCCATGGTCGGATTCAGCTGCTTGAACTAAGACAGAGCCTCATATATCTACATTGGAGCAAGAGCAGGAGCAGGAGCAGGAGCAGGAGCAGGAGCAGGAGATGTTAGCAGTTGGACATCGTGAAGCAAACGAGCATGGAACAACATCAATTCAGATGCCATCCAGTGTCCTCAAGATAAAAAAGTGACCCTGTCAAGAGTTCTGTGCAAAGTTGCTGGCTTCAGCTTAAACATATTATTTTTTTTCATAATATTTTTGATTATAATATTACCTGTAATACATGTAAAATATGGATAAACTTTTGCGGAGTTGCTTCTCTATTATACTCGTTTCGGTTTCTGTTTGTAACACATTCTTCAATTTATTTGAACTGTGTAATAAAATGTAAACTAATGTAAAATTACTAACTAATTTTCACGATATATTTGAAGCATCCAATATAAATATATATTGTATATTTTTGAGAACTGGTTACGTGCGGACGTGCTGTTTATCCTCTGTGATTAACTTAAATTATTTTGAATTATTTTTGAATTTTCAATATTTCAGATGATTCCAATTAAAAATTATTTGAATGGAATTCTAGACCTGGGTATCGATCTTTCACATTTATAATCCCTGAAGATCCACATAGTTTGGCTATTGAGATTTGTATTTCAGTTCGTGTTTCTTTCACTTCACATTGGTGACGGGGTATTGCCGTCAGCAAGTTTTTGCAAGGGTAATTATTCTTTGTTTAGTGAACGTATTCTTGCAATTGACAGACCATTTTTAAATAGAGTTATCGTTATTGATATTGTTTTTGGCACTTTTTAATGATACCTTAATCTCTCACTCTTGGAAGTTTGTATCCCCAACTACATACCGCCGTTTAATTTATCAAAGCCCCTTTGTTTACTCGTAGACTATCCTAGTTAAAAATTTTAATACACTTAAAAAAAGCACAAGTAATATGGCTCTAATATTGATTGTTACATCTATCTCTATCCGTCTCTCGAATCTGCTAGGCTCCCACTTCGTTTTAAAGATTTATACCTAATCCCACTTCATAAGAAAAGTAGCAAGTCTGACATATCAAACTGCAGAGGCTTTGATCTTTTTTATGAATTTGATGGGATGATCGGTGTCCACTGACACCCAGGATCGAATTGATCGAATTGATCTTACCTAACTTACCTTCTCTCTAGCTTCTTTATATTTGTATTCTTCACTTTCTATTCTATCATTTGTCATTATTCATACACTATACATCATAATTGCCTGTCTTTCTACCCTCTTGTTTTTCATTTATTTTTAGTTTGAGTACCCCCAGATATTTTATTTTACTCGTTTATTTTATTTTTTTCTATTTGTATATATTATATATGCTTTAATATTTAAATACAGTGGACGTTTGATTTACCGAATGTACGTTAAATCGGTTCTTATTTTTTATTTTTTTTTTTAATAAAGAATGTCTTTATTCATTTTGTTTTTTCATTTATATGTAAGATGTACATAAGTTATTCAGCGGCGACAACAGCTGAGATGATTTGCACAGGCACAGGACTTTGTCCTACCAGATTGGGATTCGCCGTAACAACAGTGGCCGGATTGAGGCTTGCCGTGCTCAAAAAGTGACCAGGCAGCGCTGCTGTCAATGCGAAAAGATCAGTTCTAAGGCGACCGTGTGCAATCGCAAGTGCAAGGCGAGCGCTTCGCGGCTATTAAACGCATTGCGACATTTTCGGAAACAAACTGTGGACGAGCCACAACATTGGCATCGGTTGTGGAGACCGTGAGCAACGTGGAGTTTGCTGGATTGCTGGTAACTGTTATCGTCTGAGGATGGCCATGGTGATGCGGCTGTTGTATCTGCTGATTTGCTATAATACTGGCGTTGCTTGTATCGGGATTAACACCATGTTGATGCAGATCCGCCTTGGTATGGAAACCCTCGCCGCAGCGAAGCACTTGCTCGTGTACGCGGGAAACTAGTGTGCGGTTTTGTAGAAATTCTTTGCCGCAGACCGTGCAGGAGTGTGGAAACTTGCCGGGAACACGTCCGTGATTAACCAGTCGAAATTCCCGTGAAAAAGATGCACCACAATCACTGCAAACAAATGGATTCAATGAACCGTGCAAAATAAGGTGATTTTCCTCTGCGGAACTCTCACCGCATTCCTCGCAGACGTAGGGACGCTCGTCAGGATGATATTTACTATGAGTAACCAGATCACGCTTGCGGGGAAACGACAGCTCTTTTGGCAAACAAAAGAACGCTCCCAGCTGTGGCATGCGTCAGCAAATGTGAAACTCTTCTTGCACTCCTTACACTGATATGGACGATCGGTGGACTGGAGCAGTAGATGTGTGTTTAGGCAATGTTTGTGCGCAAAACTTTTACCACAATGGGTGCAAATATGTGGATGTTCGCCTGTGTGCACGCGGGCGTGTGTTTTCAAATGATGTTTAAGCAGAAAGGACCTGCCGCACTCGTCACAATTGTACGGGCGCTCCTTCTTGATGGTGGCGTCGGTGATTCCCCACTACCGTTTTAGTTAATATTTGGTGATATCTCCAAAAATGATTCAGCGGCAGGGGGAGCAAAAAATATATAAATAAAAATTTTCAAGCCCGAATTTAATGTTTTCTGTTGCACGTTTTTGTATAAAATGAATGAAATGGATATGTGTAACATGTATTTATACAAAATCTCGTACAAAATACCAGCCTCCTTGATTCACTTTTTTTAATAACTTCAAAACAGATGGCCTTGCAAATTTCTTATTCTAATAATTTGAAGCAAGTAAAACTTATGGAGAATTTAGTATCACATTTGTATTTGTAAGCAGTTCGAATAATAAGCTCATACAATTAGGAAAGTCTTAAATTGGTCTTTCTTTCTATTGGTTACTGTTATGTAATAAAGCCGGTGCAGGAGAGAGCAAAGATAAAATTGTTCCTGCTCTAACTTACGTTTCACATCACAACAGACTTCACAAAAAAGGTCAACCCAATTTTAGCTTGTGCTGTATGTGTGTGTATGATATGTATATGCATTCGTATATATGTATGTGCTAAGTTCAGTTGAAGTGTGATATCAGACTTGAGTCTCGTAGGTCGTAGGTAGGACGCCGAATGCCACATTGATTCATGTGCAGCTTTAACTATATTTACAATAAACAAAGAGCAATAACAAAAAGAGGGACAGCTTAAGACAGCGCAGAACACAAATATATATCCACCCTTACGTTGGAAGAGAAACTCGAGAGAAACTCAAGCTTTCCTCAATTGGCTAAGTGGTAACATTGTTAGTGATTACATTATAAAACATACTCTTACACAGTCTGCAAATCTATTTAGTAATGATTTCATTCAATTATCAAAATATGGATAAAATAATATAAAATTACTTAAATTATCTAAGCTCGTAATTGTGTGTTGGTTAAAATAAGGTTTATTATTTGACAGTAAACAATAAGAACAGAATTTGTTAGTCTCTATTAGACGTATATGTGTATACACGTACATACCCTCGATACATACAATGCTTCGCTTTCGATTGTATGAACTTTAGTTGAACAATGTTCGGCTCGATTGTATGAACTTTAGTTGAACAATGTTCGGCTCGACCTGACGGCTGATTTGCTGCATCCACTGGTTAATTTAACTGGCATTGAAATCCACAACCGTTGGACTAGACCATGGCGTGTGTCTCGGATTAGTTACACTGCTTGACATGCTAATTGTGCAGTGTACAAACGGTGTGGTGAACAATACAGGGTTCATGTCTCAGATATATTGGTTATTACCAGCGCTGCCACTTCTTGGGTGCTATAGTTTATTACTACAGATTCTTACAAGAGGCAAATATAACGGATCTATAAAATATAATATAAAAAGTGAATGAATTGATCTGAGCTTATAATAGAAGAGCACTATAATAATAATATTAATAAATTTTAATTGTGTGAAAAACTATTATTTGTAACTACTATGTATTTTGAATTGTTTGGTGATGTATTTGGCAATCGATGATTGGCTGCACTGCAGCTTATACTAAAATCGGTCGACCACCGCAAAGTTTATTGAAGAGCGTTATATATCGATGACGATGATTTCAATAAGAATTTTAATATTTGAATTGCGCGGCAAACTATAGCAAGCAGATGAGAAGTCATTGAATAGTGACTAAGAAAGAAAGAGACTTTGACTGTTAGAACGTGGAATGTATTATTAATTTCTTTCGGATATATTGGTGTTTGTTATCCCATTTGTTGGATTCTATCCAAGATATCGGTTGTTCAATGTTATCATCTTGCTATATCGATGTGCATAGTATTCGGTGCTACTTAATATCGGAAAAATATATCGTATTTTATTTGTTTATATATCGAACTTTATGCAAGCCGCCGTAGACTACGAAAGTAAATAAGAAAGGAGACACATAAGGCGGTTCATGCCTCAGTACAAATAAAATGATAATAATACTATTATAAAATTCAATTATTGCCTGCTATCCGGCAGATATAAAATAAAAATTGATTACGATGCTAAAAAATATTCCTCCATTTATTGGTGACAATTAATTTTTATTATTTTAACCCGGCAGGTATTATTGACGTTGAATATGGAACATGTTGCTTCTAAGTTCAGAGCTGATGACGCAAATGCATCGTACGCAAAAGTTTAGAAGTAACTATGGTGTGTCCCGGCGAAGTGAATGTCATCTCCCGTACTGGTTTCTTATCACACTGATTTCTGATAAAAAGAAGACCCCTTGGCTGTTTGCACACATTTGACTATCATTAGGCGCGTGCGGATTGGGCATGGAACATTTTTGAACAACATGGCCCAGGTGACTATGTTTCGGTCCATCGAAGAGATGTTTACAATGTGGGATTCACCAGCGAGCTTGATGGTGCCGTTGATGCGGTGTTTCTAGGTCTACCCGCGACGGTTTTGGCAGAGGCACATGCATTCAAGGCGTTGAAGCTGTCGGGTAAGTGAAACCCAAACCAACTACTGCCCAGTAGACCAGACACCGCTCGACAACAAGTTGTCAGGGCCCTTTGCGGCACAACAATCAACTGTTCCCCGCGTGGTCAGTCAGTTGTCTCTCTCTCTCTGTGTCTTGTGTCTTGGCCATTTCATTGTGTGTGACATTGAATGCGCCCGCTTTTGGCAGTTGACGTGGTCAGGCAGCCCGCTGGGCAGCTTTGTCACTCATTAGTGAAACTGCGCTCTCTTCACCATTCCAGTTTTGGATTGCAGTCGTGTTGAGTATTTAGATATTTGAATACTGAGTATTATCCCCTCTATTCAAAAACACACTAGTTTTTGCATAAAACGCTTTTACCATTTTATTTTAGGTGATGGCTAAACGAGGCTTGACTAAACTACTCCTGCAGCAGGACATTGCCAGTAGTCAATTTAGAGCTCGTCAAAGTGCCCAAAAAACCACCCTGGAAAACAAAACCAAGTAACTTTTGCCACAGTGCCACCTTACATAGTCAAAGAACAAGTGTGACGATCGATTAATAAATTAATAGTTTTTATTTTTCTGATACTTTGTTATTCGTAGTCAAAAGAGAAGTCATCAAAAAGTTTGCGCTCCATGTTCCTTACACCACCACACTGATAGCATCGTTCTTGGTGCTCTTGCTGCTGATACTTGCGGCTGGAGGACTTACGTGGTAGTGCCCAGGGCATACGTTGTTCAGGTATGGCCACCTGAGTGCGCTCCGGATTGCCGTTGCACGTTGGACAGCGCCCCATAACTGTCGGCTTGGGCACCGGCCCATAGATTAGTGGACCTGGGGGTTGTATGCCGTAAATGGTAACAATCTGTGGCAGGCTTGAGTACGGACGCGTCGGAAAGAGTTTTTCCCGGTGCAGAAAACTGTGGAGAAGTTTATGAACCATATAAAATCTTAAAACAAAGAATGAAACAGCTGTATGTACTTGGGTCGAGGTTCCAACCAGAGGTTATTCATGCGCTTGCTGCTCATGATGTCACCTAGTTTCTGTAGAAGACGCAGATTTTCACGTTCGATTTGCTCCTGGCGCTCCCGTTCCTTCTGCTGCTTCTTCCACTTGCGCTGGACATGATCGTGCTGGCGGGGCAACTTTGTATCAATCGCGGGACGTGCGGACATCACTTTCTCCCGATGCTGTGCATAGCGCAGTTCCTCCCAGGGCTGCTGCAGCAATTTGTCGCGTCTCGAGATCATTGTCCAATGCTTAACTGAAATGGGACTCGAAGGGGATGACGTTTGGATTTGATTCCTGGCTTTGGGTTTGGGTTTTGGCTGCATGTTTACAAGCACAAACAAACATTGGTGCGTCCATAACAACTACCTTGCCAGGACAACGCGCACTTGGCAGCCACTCAACAAATATTGTGGAATCATCCCCACAGATTAAGTTCAACGTCGGCGGCTTTGCTCAGCTGTCCAGACTGTCTATCCAAACAGTGACATCCACAGAGTTGACTTGCAAATTTGCAGACCAGGCCGCAGTGTTACATAATTCTCAATGCCTTTGGATTTGGTTTCGGTTCTGATTCTGGTTCTGGTTCTGGTTCTAGTCATCCTGCTCCTGCCTTTAGCAGCCGGCGGCCCATATCCGACTCTTGTGATGTTGTTGCCGCTTCACTTGTGTGTGGTGTGGCGGCATATTTCTCTTTCTTCTCTTTGCAGCTTCAACTTTACTGCTGCTGCTGCTGCTTGTATGTCAACCAACAAGTCGCTTGCTGCTGTTCTAAACTCTTGTTTAGTGTTTGATTGATGTTAAGTGCTTCTGCCTAGTTCATATGGCAGGTACGAGTACTTAATGCTCGTACCAAGCTATCAATAATTTTTTATTAAACTTAGCTAACAAAAAGAAGAAGAGTACTATTTGTGAACAAAGTGTTGTAATTTGTTTAATAGTTGATCATTTAAAAGACAAGTAAGCAAATATGCTCCTTTCCAACTTTCTACAGTTAAGAATATGTATAGAAACTCCCTTCCTATTTCAGCCCAACTTGTATTATATTTATATTTACTTTCAGTAGTTGTTCTCTAACAAAATGTTGAAGAATTCCTGGTAAAATGATTTGCTATTCGAGGGGATTTATCATTTGTTGAATAACATTTGACGAGTTGAGAGTTGAGAGCGAGTATTTGTCTATTCTATGTTCCTGTCAAAAATCCCAACAATTGTTCTGCTTTGAGTTTATTAGCCCCCCGTTGGGGCGTCTTAAAAATACGTCTTTTGTTTTTGTCTTCGTACATGTTGCAACTTGAGATTGCGTGTTTTTGTTGCCAACAAGTTGCTGGCTAACTGGAAAGCTGGCCAACTGTTGGCGTCGTTTCTATTGGGCGTGAGTTTGCACTATTATCAAATTAAAAGCAACGCCGCTTATTGGTCAGTTAATTGGAAGATCTGTAGTTTGATACCGGGTTAACGTGTTGCTTATCACAGCTTTTGTTGTTATATTTCATTGTTGTGTTTGTGTTTGTTTAATTATCTTGTTAGCTGATCGACAACTGTAACGGATTGCTATTCAGCTATGGCCATAATCCATAACCATGGCCACTACACAACTATTACTGCAACTCCTCTATCTCCATTCTCAGCATTCTCCCCTCTCATTGCTGCTGGCAGCGTTTGACTCGTCACTACTAAACACCTGCTTATTTGCGCATAAATTTCATATAGAAATGCTCATTTTTATTGAAAATACTTGTATTTATAAAATGGCATATAATTGCACTGTTGTTATTCCCTCTGTCTGTGTGTGTATGTGTGTGTGTGTGTGTGAATATGTGTGTTAGGGGGGTGCAGCGCTGCCCCCAGCAATGTGGCCAGTTTCTCACCTTTAGAAGCCGACCAACAGTCGCAGATGGTGAGCCAGGCACAAAAAAAAAGAAGTCAGAGGTTTATTGATGGGATTCGGTCATGATGAAACCTTGAATGAGCTTCATAAAGCTTATTAAGTTTTTATAGAAGAATATACCATAAAAATGATGATGGGATTCAGCTTTAAATCAAAACTGAAATTGAATTGTGCTCAATAAAATGATTGAAAAATTAAAAAATTACAAATTCTTTGAGGCTTGTTTGTAGCGATTAAATACGCTCTTTTATCTTTGTTCATTCATTTGTATAGCTTAATATTGTGAAGCTTAATTTAGTCAAGCAACTGATAAGGCCCAATTATTGTAGAGTGCGCTATGTTTTGGGTTAGTACTCGTACTCGCATATCATATACAAAGTGCATACAATAACAGGCCTGTCCATTTATTACAATATGCGCCGGCAACGCCGGGCAACAACAGCAACAGTCGAAAACTGCGATTTGCTGTCAGCTAATAATAATAATTTCGATATTGAAAATACGTTTTCTTAGTTAGGTACGACACTAAACGATTTCGCCCATTCGGAGCGGTGTTTTTTCGAACGTCGTCGTCGTCGTCAGTGCTAAAAGTCAGGCAAGCACTCGAAGCAATATTCGTACTCGTAACAACAGCAAACACCAGCGAACACCAGCAACACCAGCAAACATCAGCAACACTGGCAAAAGGCAACGTTCAACGGGCAATACCAACAGGCAAACAGACAAACAGGTAACGTGCAACGGGCTCAAAGTTGACCGTTGGTGGGGGCGGTGCTATTTGCTGCTGCTTCTTCTTCTTCAAGCGTTTTGCAGACAGGTGGTGTGTGGTGTCGATGTTCCTGGGTCGATGTTGCCGCTTGCTGGTGTTCAATATGAGCCACAATTGAGGCATTTAATCGAGCATCTCTTAACACGCCTTGGAATGTTGACTTATTATTGGCCATGCAGCCAGTTGCTGCAGTTGCCGTTGCCGTTGCCGTTGCTGTTGCCAGTGCTAGTGCCAGTCCCAGTTGCCAGTTGCCAGTTGCCAGTTGCCAGTTGTCAGTTGCCTGCTCTCTCTCCGGTTACGGGGTCCAGGTATTGGTGTGGGGCATCGCTTGTGTCTGCGTCGGTGTCAGAAGTCTGTAGTTACCTCACAGTAAAAGCGTTTATCATCATTAGACTCAATCTAAAGACGTTTTGGTTGGGGTTATCATGTTGATTATGTTGTGTGAAAACAAATTACATTTTGCGCTCAGGCTTTAACACCATTTGTATGCGCCAATGTTGTCGTTGTTGCTGTCAGTCTGTTGCTGCTGCTGCTGCTGCTGCCGCTGGTTGTGCTGCTTCTGCTGTTGGCTAATTGTGAATCTGTTCGAAAGATTCAATTGTGCCATTGACAAACCAATTGGTTGCTCAATTTTGTGAAAGGCTTTTCCCCGCTCTGTGGGCCGTGAGAAAGTTGCAAATCAAAAATATTTCTGCTATTGGCAATAATTGCTGGCTAATATACTGCCAGCCAGAAACAACAGCAACAATCTGAGAAAGAACTTGGTAATAACTTAGCTTTTCAGTTTGTCTAAGACACAGCTGTGTGTTATACTGTTGTTGCTGCTGCAGCTGCTGGCATTGCTACTTACAATCGCAGCACTAACAAATAAAACAACTACAAACAAAACTAGGTTTGGCCCTGACCGTCTGATAACACTGTGCAACATAACAAAACAATTTTTATACTCGCTGAACAAGTTAAATTATACAACAAAGGCACAAGAATATCATAAATAAAAAACATTTTAAACTTATTTCTTAAGTTCTAAATAATTGTTTGTCTTTAAAATTTTTATTATGTTGTTAAGTGTATTTTATTGTCAAGAAAACTAAAAGCGAACTTGATTTTGCCCAGCCAATAAATATTTTTAAACACTTTTAAATGTTAAGTTTGTTGTTGTTTCTGTTGTTACGATAACGTTTTCTAGATTTGTGTCATACACACACACACACACACACACACACACACACACACACACACAACAAATACACTGTAAAATACTTATGCGAGGGTCAATGTCACACCTTGTCGCCTTCGCCAATATATTTAAGCAATCTTTTTGTCACAATTTATTGTATTTGGATATACTTTGTGTATGTGGTGTGTGTGTGTGTGTGTAGTTTTCTTGGCTAAGCTCGCCATTTTATCTTGTCAACACAATCGTCTATGAGTTTTTCTTTTTAATTAATTAACAATGTTCGCATGGGTGTCAATGGCGAAAATGGCGTGGCATAGCTTGGTCTTTTTTTTATTTTTTTATTTATATTTATATACTTGGACTTGACTGCATTATACACATTACACACACATATATATAGCTTGCAGTGAGAGGAAAAAAATTGACATGATTTTAATGAAAGGCTAATAAAATTAGCAGAAAAGAAAGTTAATGTCTGATTAGCTGTTAAACAAAATATAACTTTCTATTTATACCCTCCCATTGAAGTGCTTATAAGGTTTTTTATACCTAAGAGTATATAAATATTTTGTGAATGTTTAAAATGATTTTTATTGACCAAATTCAACGCCCATGGCCCACACAGGGGTCGAGCACAATCAGATTTTTCTTACAGGCGAGTAAATTTGAAAGGCGTAAGAAAATCAGTGCAAAGCTAACAAGAAAATATGCATACCTTATCCCAGCTCACAGTCGTAACTCACTTAATTTTTTGCAAAGTGTAAAGTTTATTTTAAGGCTGCTTTAAGCTAACTAGGCTGACTTCGTATTCAGATACTCGTATGAGCATCTAAGGGTCGCATTCCAAAAATACCTACGAGAAGTAAGAAACTTGCAACTTCCAAGCCAAACTATGTTATGCCAATAAATAACGTTTAGCAAGACGCCGCTATCAGAGCCAACGTCAATACTCGTACCGACCCATGAGAACTAATTGAGCCATTTTGAGCTCTATGATAATCGTTTGTGAGTACCCATAGTGACTGGCACTGGCCCAAGCACTAGAGCTGGCCAAACCCACACCCATTTGGTCAAATTAAACTGGGAACGCCTTCACAGTCCAAAGAAGCTCGCTTGGACGGTGCTCAGTGCTCAGCACTGACTGCTGCCTGTGTCAACTCGAATGTGCAATAAAATTAAAGTTTTGTTTATGAATGGAATTACACGGCGACCTGCGAACCAAGCAAGCCAATGGTTAAGCACAGCAAAAGACAGCAAAGACAACGTCGACATTTAGCCGGAGCAAAACGCAAACGCAGCTGGAGCTGAGTAGAGAGACTCGGCTCAGATTCACAGACACTTCATCTAAATGTCAGGCCATATCTAGCGACACTCGCACAACGTTCCGTTCCATTCGCTGTGTTAGCCCTCAATTTCAACACTCAGATTCGCACTCGCCCCAGCAGCTTCGTCCACTTGGACAACCTCGACGTCGTCGGCGGCGGCGGCGGCGGCTCTTTGGCGGCTGCTTTGGCCAAATCAATTGAGCCGCCTGCAAACGAGGCAAAACAAATGACTTGAGACTCGGGTAAAGCGACTGGCCGCGAGGAGCGCTCAAGATCATTAGTATAATTTAAGTAAATTAAACGCAGCGATTAGGCCAGGATGCAAACGGCACCGTCCCATCCTCGTTCACATTCACATCCCAGTTGAAGTCGTCGGCAAGGCTTGTGTTTGCTTAAATTTATTGTAACATTGGCTACGAACGCCGAGCGGACGGCGATTTCAATTTGTAAAACAAGCGAGCAAACAAGCTGTTAAAATATAATGATTGGCACCAAAAGATGCAACGCGTCTCGACTGGATAGTACTTGAATCTAGGTTAAACTATCCGCATATGCATATCGCTCTTAACTGGCCATTGCTAAATTTATGTGGCGTTTGCTCATTGTCCGCAAAGCTTATGCTTATGCTTATGCTCATGCTTATGATTGGTAATGGCCTGATGCATAAACCATTTGGCATTGAAAACTGTGCACACAACTCCTATACGAGTAGTATGAGTCTGGATGCGGATACATTGTTCGCCCAGAAGTTTTTACAAGCCAAGCGCGCCAGTTTCCCACACAGACAATGGGGACTCCAAAAACTGTGGCGGCTACAACCACAACAACCGCAACAACAACAACAACTGGTAACTGACAACGACTGCCGGCTCCGGTCTCTACCCTCAGAGTAGACTCTACCAGATACTCGTAGTGAGCACAAAGGCAGCCCAGACAGAATTACAAGCGCAATGGAACAATGAATGCAGTCAGCACCATTCGAACAGTGGTGAAAGTGCAAAACTAGCTAAATGAATATTCAATAATGGAAAGCGAATTGTCGTCAGGTTTTTATGATTTGGAAGTGGTTAGATTATCAAAACTTACGAATCTTTACACTGAAGCTGATTACAAGGTATAATTTTAAGCACCTATTAGAATTACCTAGAAAGTTAGGAAAATCTATCACATCTTACTTACCAATAGGAATCATTTATTATACACCTCTTTTAAGCTGTAAGTCTATTAAACTTCATTATTCTACTGTTCTGTCAATGAACTTAACTTATTCTTTGAAGATTTCTGCATAGATTTTAGTTGGCGGCATCAAATCTTAAATGAGAACCTACTCTACTTCTGCTTAACGCTTAACTTAAACAGAAATTCGGCACTGAGCCGAGCAGTAACTGGATATTAACTGCATATTGAGGACTCGATTCAAAATAATGCATCTCTTACGGCTTGTCCTTCTTCGATTTTATATATTTATAATAATCTTACTGAGAGGATTTGTCTCGAAAGTCTTGGAAGAAAACCTTAGTAATATATTTTTCAATTTTCTTTAAGATTTGTTTTCCTTTCCAGATTAACAGTAAACATTACCTTATTTTCCACTTTAGTTTTCCTATCAAAGTCTTAAGACAGCTGGCACCTTTTTGAACTGCACCACTGTGCGTTGCTTTCGTCTTTGTCAATTGACAAAAGCCAACATAAAGCAGCAACAGAACAAATAATAAACAGTCAGCAGTCAGCAGCGCAGACAAAACAGCAATTCATATTTGCTCTGATTTATATGGCGTCTAGAAGTTTTCCATTTTTATTATCATTATTATGATTATTATACTCTTTTTTTTCCCATGCACAAAAGAGCAGCACAAACTGTTGTAATCAATCAACGGGTAACGCTCCAGAAATCTGCTTGCCAAGTTTCTTCTTTCTGTTCTGTAAAATTAATGTGCTTTAATTTGCAAGTTTGTGTCCTAAGTCTTACGACTACGTTTTGCAGCCACACACAAGTTTGTGTCCTAAGTCTTTCGTCTTGCTGCCACACACAATGCACGGGGCGGGCCTTTTTGTGTCTTTCTGTTATAGCTCTTGTTTTTGTTGTTGCTGTTGTTCCACAGAAATGTCATTAAAGCATCATACATACACACACACATAAAATCTGAGGGTGTGCGAGTTGTGTTCTGAGATCTTGGCAATGTCAATTGCTGCATCGCCAAAGATCTGCAATTCTTGATATTCTAATTGCTGAAATTGTTTGTCGGAGACAAGTGTGTGTGATTATATGCCCCATGCCCAATGAATAATCATTGAAATCCGTTCGCTGCAGTGGTTGTTGTTTTTGTTGGTGTTGTTGTTTTTTTTGCTGTGTCAGTTTCTGTTGACAAGAGCAAACACCCGCATGGAGCCAAAGTCTACAGCTCCAGCCTGGTGGTGGTCCTCATTGTGTCGCACTGATTCAAATCGCACTGCGCCAAAGCAAAGCATCAAATTTTTGCAACGCTCGTTTCAGTTGTTGTTGTTACTGTTTTTGCTGTTGTTGTTGCCGTTGTCGCTGCTCTTGCTTTTCCATCAGATATGAAAGCTGGAGCGTCGTCGTCGTCGCCGTCGTTGGCGTCGCTCGTCTGCTCCTCGCCCAACGCAGTTTTCGCTGATTTTCTTAATTAAATTTTTGCTACGCCGCTGCCAGGCTATTCCCCAGCTGCAGAGCCAAGCTGCTGCTCCTCTTGGCCTGCTTGTTTAACCCGATTGCCTGTTGATGATGCAGCCGCCACTGCTGCTGCTGCTGCTGATGATGATGATGATGTGTGCTTTATAAGTCTGCTTCAGAGCAACGACGCAGTCGCAGATTTGACGTTGTTGATAGGCTCTCGGTGCTTGTTGCTCTTGTTGTTGTTGTTAACACACTCCCACATTTTCTTCCTTTTTTTGTTTTACTTTTATTTTGATCTTATTTTTAAGAGTAGCTGCCAAGCTAGCTGCTTAAAAGTACTTGGACCTACTTAAAATCTGTGATTTCTGCCTGCAGTAAGTAGTTATATATTGTTCAATAGTAAGAACATCCTCTTTTTGTATGAGCTGCATTTATATTCTATGTGGTTTTAAAGCTTATTCTTTCTTGCAATTTATACTCTCATAATGAATAATTGAATTAGCTTTAGTCAACTTTGTGTGTGTCCCAAATATTTAAGTCATACTTAGTAACTTTTTTTCCAACCCCTTGGCATTATCTTCTTATAAGTATGACACTTGCCATTGAATATGAGTATTCGTATCTAGTGAAAGCTATTGCTATAATTTATAAGCCTTCAGAAAAGGCTTCTCTCATTAACCCATCACCCATCTTGTCGCCCAAGACTTGACCTGTACTCAACTCGACCCACAGCTCGACCCAAAGCGCTTATTTTGTGCAACGAATGAATACAACAACAACGAAGACAACAACAATATGAAAATGTGCCTGCCAACATCATTTACATCATCATTCACAATAAAATAAAAGTGCACACGCCCACTTAAAGGGCCTCATAAATTGTGTCGAATAATCAGTTTCAACATAATTTATTGTAATTTACGAGTGTCGGCAACGTGGCAGAAGCAGAAGGAGAATAATAGAAGAAGAAGAAAACTAGAGTTGAGGCAAGCAGATCTTCAGTAACTAACAACATGCAGTCCAGCCGCTAGATTCCAAGTCTGAACCTGAATCCGTATCCGAATTCACATTGCGCCCACAAGTTGGCCACGAGAGTAGCTTATAAAGCGTTTCGCTGCTAAATGCTACAAATGAAAATCCTAAACGGCACATTGAAAGCATCTTGATAAGAATATTGAAGTCAGCATTGAGCTGGACCTGGAGTTGGAGGTGGAGCGTGGAGCGTGGAGCTGGCGTGCGAACACCTTGGAACACAATATTTCAATGCCTAATAATATTTTTAGCGCAGCTTTCAATATAGTTTCGTAGCCAGATGAAGAAAACTCTTTAAAATTTCTTAACCATATTCTCCAGTCCGTTGCGGCTATTGTAATTGATACTATTGTTTCCTGACGCTAAAGCTGAGGCTCTGCAATTGCTGCCAAACAGCATTTATATCAATCACTCAATAAGAAAACAACGATCAATCAATTTCAACAATCAGCGCAATATCACTGCAGGAAAGATAAAAAGAGAAAAAGAGGCAGATATATCGAGAGAGAGAGAGAGAGAGACAGAGAGCGAAATCCAAGATGCAAAGATTGATTTGAGCGTATTTGCCTTGTGGTCTGGCCCGATGTGTAGTGGCTATTGTTGGTACCGGAATCATCCCAATCAGAAGAATTGAAATGTCACTGTAATAAACTTCAAGAGTCAGCGCGATAAAGCGTCGTTCATTTCCACTTGACGTACTGACAGCAGACTGTCTTGGCCTATTATCGCCAGTTGCAATCATTCAAAGCATCATCTCATCCAATCGACAGTAGCCTTATTTAATACTCTTTCTCTCTCTGTCTAACACTCAGCTTGGCCACCCTTGTGTGTGATTTGGCTGAAGATATGCATCAATGCTCGTTATAATATTGAATAGCCATAAAAAAGGCGGCACAACAAAGTTGCAAGAGTTCCGATAGTGCAATTACACTCGAAGCCAATGCAAATGCAAATGTGAAGCTGTTTAGATTGAGAAGCGCATAGTAAGGCAGTAAAATTGTAATTTGAAAAGCGAAAGAAAGTCTTTTAGTAAATGGATTTTCATTTCATTAACACTCTGTAAACTTAAGAGCATATAAAATATACCTTATTAACCTAAATAGACTTGTACTAGCTTAGCTTTTTTCTATTATTTACAGAGACATTTTCAAGCATCGAAAGATGCATTTCCTAATTTCTGATGCACTGCAAATTGAGCGTTCTTGTACGGTGGTTAAGCAAATATTTGCTTAGAATAATGGAAATTCATCGTTGTTTTTGGTAGTGCGGTTCGCGACTGCAATTACTCAAGCCGATAGGCGGTGCAGCATACTGGAGACCAGGTTTGTGGGTTCAAAGTGCTTAGTCTGGGCGCTGATTGCCCAACTGTCTCGGCAGACGGTCAAAACGACTCGTTGACCAGGCCGTTGCGCATCTTCCCAGCGTAATTTAAACTAAATCGGTGCGCTCGGCAAACTGCGTAGATCAACGGAGCAGCAGTTGCACCATTGCCCCCGACAAATACACACACACGCACACCAACACACACACTGGCACACACACACGCAGAATGAACTGGGGGCTTGTTGTATCTCGAGTGCGCCTTGGCTCTGTCTTTGGTCGCTGTGTCTACTCGTAATAATCAATTATTTCTGTGTAATTTATGGTAATGTTCAGTCATGATGGATTGACTGCTCTAATGTCGCTCTAAATCTTTGTAGCTTGCTGGGGTATGCTGCTTGTAGCGGCATCGCACATGGCCACAGTTCAAAACAGAGCAGGCTCTGGCTTTGGTTCGGGCTCAGGCTCATGCTCAGGTTGTGGTTCAGCCTCAGTCTCTGAGTCTGAGTCTAACACTGAGAAAGAGGCTCAGGCAGGTGCAATTGCTCAGTGCAGATATACCCGTACAGCATCAGGTCTCCCACTAAAAGCAAACCAAGTCAACCAACCAGTCAGCCAGCTTCGTTTAACAATGGAGCAAATATTGTGTAAGCTTTTCAAATCAAGCAATGCTTTTCAGTACTTGTTAAAAGAATAAGAATATATTTGTTATATATTCAACAACATAATTTATAAATTTTATTTGAATTTTTATGATAATTTATTAATGTAGACAAATTGTAGTTAAGAATGTGATAAATGCTATTAATTATGTTTATTTAATTATTTATTGTCATTCACTTAAAACTTGTTTATTTTATGATTTTCTTTTTGTAAATATCAGGATTCCAGCATCTATATTAGCTCTATGAATTTTGTATATGAAAATATTCAATTGCGATCCACTGTGCGTCTGCATTTTTACTTCCGTCACTGTGCAACGCGAAAGAGTCGCGTCTCCACTCCGCCTTCGCCCTCGCCACCGCCGTCATCCTCGTCTCGGTTCAGTTGGGATCGGCTGTAATATGTAGCATATGTTTTCTTAAGTTTTTCTTGTATTTTGTTTAATGGCAGCTTAGATTACAAGAGCTGGGCGAGTGGGTAAAGGGAGAGGATTGCGTCTCTTGGGCACATTTTCGCATGTTGCGGTGGCTTCCAATGGGGTTAGCTGCTTGCATCTTGGTCTCAGCCTGCTGACTGCTGCCTGCGCCATGTAACTGATGTTTAAAATTGCTGTGTGATTTTCGTGGCGAAATTAATGTTAAATAAGCTTTTAGTTTATGTCCCGCCACAGCGTTGATCAATTTCTCAGTCACCCGGTCTGGGCCATCTTCTGCTCTTGGCCGCTCTGCATTCTAATCGCAATCGCCTGCCAGCACCGTTGGCCTCCCGTCCTCCTCCTCCTCCTCCTCCTTCTGCTCCTCTCCTCTCCTCGTCTCTACTTACTCCCTTTCTCTCGACCTCATGCCAGTCTTTCTGCAGCATCCGCGTGTGATGATGTTGCAGGTTTTGTGGTTTTGTGGCGCGTCGTCTTGTTTATGTGTAAATTATGCTTGTACACATTTTATTTACAATTGTGTATAAATTATAGACGAATTATTATGTTTTTCTTATCCGTACACCTCTCCTGTGCGGCTTACATATTAATATAGCGCCAATGCTAGCTCTGACTTGGCATTTTCCATTCGGTCTATGGCTCATTTGAAATTCAATCGTTTGGCTAGTTAGACTGTGTTATACTATCAAATGGCTGGGAGTATTGGTAATAAAAGCCAAGCTTAATTGTAGATACTCAACTCTGAACTTCAGCTAGACATTCCACAATATGAGTATAATTGAGCTAATTGAAAATACCACAGTATATTTTGACATATTTCCGAAATTTAAACATACAGAATTAATCGGATATTTGAATGGATTTTACTTTAAAGTTTAAACTATGTTTGCGAGATAGTTGATATTCTATCGTTTACTCGAAAAGTCAGACAAACTGAATATATTTTTACCAGGGTATAATTCAATGTTTGAATTGCCCCATCGTAAGTTAAGCTGCATCGTTGCATCTGGCTCTTGGTGGGGGCGGAGCGGAATATATTGTTCAGAGAGTTTTAATAGGTTTGGAATATGAGTGCATTAGTTCCGAGACTAAGTCCAACGCTGCCCCTTAGTTGGAGCCCATTGAAAGCTAAGCAATTGCTGTGAACTGCATAAAAAGGATTTGGCATGCAGTGGCAAAGCTAGCCAGAGCTTCGCCTTGGCTCCAGGGTTCATCTGTCTGGACGATCAGGGGGAGTTGAGGATGGATGTTTAGTAGGCGGCGGGCAGATAGGAAGTGCAGGTAAGAGCAGAACAGTTGAGGCTGACTGCCTGGGAAACACATCCTGTGCTGTATTTTGGCTTGAATTTCTTTTTTTTTTTCTTTTCATTTTTGTTTCTTTTGCTTTGGTGTTATGCAAATGCCATGGAACAGGAACATCACCACACCACCCTGTGTGCAGCACAATGGCTACCGTGTGCGCGTGCAATGACAACAACAACAGTGAACAACAACTACAACAACAACAACAACAAGAACAAACAGCAGGAAGAACAACAGAGCAGCAACAAGAGAGGAACACGTACAAAACAGCAGCTGTTTAACATTTATTTGCCTATTTATTAATTTCATGTAACATTTTTTCCTAGGAAATGGCCACAATGCAACGAAATCAAAGCCAAGGAACAAGCGCAACGCATTCTCTTGACGCCAGGCAGTCGCAGTTGCACTCCAAGTTGCAGTCGCCATTGCCATCGGTCAGACCCTGGCCAAAATGTCCAGCCGTGCCAACTTTTGCTGCTGTTGCACAAACAATACGGCACAGGGGCAACAGTAACAGCAGCAACAGCAGCAGCAGCAGCAGCAGCAGCAGCAGCAGCCTTAGGCCTTGGTGCCTTTTGCCATACTTCTCCCACTATTTGACTTCACTGGGGCTGCCATCGTCCGTGGCTGCCACAAAAAGTGTCGTGACCCCGGACGGGCCGAGCCAGGGATTGCATATGGTTAGCTGACTCTGTGCCTGCATTTCTGGTGGCAACAAGGGCGGAATGTCTCGGAGGGAGTCTGGGCTGCGACTGAGACTCAGACTGAGACTGAGCCTGGGACTGAAGCAGCTCAAAATTACATGTTGTTCCTGTTGAAATGTTTTGTGTTTTGTGTGTGCAGCATTTCCATTGTCGTCAACATTCATTTCTAAATTTTTTCCGCTTTTATTTTTCATTTCAATACCCTAGCAGTGGTGTATATATTTGTCCTTAAGTTTCAAAGGATAAAAGATTTGAATTTATAAATTTTTAGAATTTTTTTCTAATTTTTATAATTTAAAAAAGTTTATTTATACATGTATGTAAAAAAGGTACTAATGGAAATCATTTAAAATTTTGTATTTAATCTTGTTTAAGAAAATAAATAAATTTCTTCTGCTTATTTCTGTTCTTCAGGCAGTGAAAATATCGATTGACCAACGATTTGTGTGGCTTTTGCAGGGTGTTGTCATCATCGGTTTGGGAAAAATGATTTTGGTTTTTATTGTTTTTATGTGGGTATTGCTAATAGTAGCACACACATTGCAGTCTGAGGCAAATATGTAACAATCCTCGTGCTCCTTGCGGTCAAAGGAGTCGTCGTTGTCGCTTACATAAGGCCTGGGGCTAGGACAAAGGAAATGCAAAAATGCCAAAAATCGCACAACTCAAAACCCCATGCGAATGAGAATGTGTTTGTGATTGTGAACGTAAGTACGAGTATGAGTTCGAGTACTCGCAGTCGTACTCGTACTCGTACTTATACTCGCACACAAAACGATTCTGGCACCCATGAGCAGGAGCATCATCAGTCGGAGCATCAGTTGGTTGCCACAGCCTGGGCGGGTGGTGGCTCGTTGCTGATCGTGGCACATTTGCATACAATGAGGCCAGAACTGAGACCCAATCCAGCCAACCAACCAACCAGCCAACTCACACACACACACACACACACACTCGCTTGGCGCAGCATGTTATCTCTGGCTGTGACCTACACCAATATTTCTGAGAATGCTGCTGTGGCCCGTCGTCGCCTGTAAGTGTGTCGTTGTCGTCGTCGTCGTTGTTGTCGTCGTCGTCTTTGTCGTCCAGTCCAAGTCCAAGTCTATAGCCAGTCAGTATCTCAGACGGCCGACGACGAGGAGTCATTCAATCGCGCCAGCTGCGGCGTCTACGTCGAGCTTGGGTTTGGGTCTGGGTTTGGGTTTGGGTTTGGGTTTTGTTTTGTTTCTGTTTTTGTTTGGTTTGCTGGCCATTCTACTTACAATATTTGTGGGATATCACCAGAGATCTCTGCAACTGCATCCGCAGCAGCCGAAATCCCAAAAAAGCAAAGGAGCCTCATCGCAGGGGCAGCAACTGTTGTGTGTGAAATTCGACTGTCTGGCGTCTGTTCTGCGTCAGCAGCTCCATCGTCGTCGTCACCATGAAGTGGTACGAGTAGTTTGAAATTGAAAATGTCTATGACTGTTACCCGGCTTGGCGCTATGACTAGACTATAGGGGTTTGGGGTATGGAGTTTGCAGATTGGGGAATGGGGAGTGGTTTCGGTTTTGGTTTTGGTTTTGGACGAAAGCGTTTAGCGGACTGCGAGATGCGGTTTCGGTGGCTGGTTCAGAGTGCAATGCATTAATGGAAACTTTAAATCATGACATTTACCATAAAGTTTTTTATTTCGAGTTGAGTCTCTTAGACTGACTGATCATAAATTTAAGAGTCGCCTTGAGAGCACATAAACGGTAAACAATGAGAATTATTTGTACATACGACTATCATTTGACATCGCAAAAGAACGTTGAGCATATCAGTTAGTTGTGATTATCACGATCAGTAAAATATGCCTGCTCATAAATAAAATACGGATATTTGCCAAATTAGGAATATTTTTTGTTTTTTTACTGGTGAAACTTAGATGTTTATCTCTGAAATTAAAAATAATCATTAAGAAGTAAATAAACTTTATTGATATCATACAAATAGATATCGAAGCCAATAGCTTAGACGATTACTCACCGAAAATACCAAAAAAATAATTAAACAAGAATAAATGGTTTTGGCTTTTGTTTAATTTTCAACGCAAATTACTTTTGTTTGTTTATTGTTTAAGCAAAAGCAAGGACATACTCGTATTGTAAATAAATATTGTTTATAAATAACGTTTCATAAATTATATAATTAACCTAATTCGTCTAGCAGAATATGGTCCCACCATATCGCGTACAAAAATACTCATAAAAATCGTCATAAAAACGCCACTTAAATTGTATTACAACTAATAGAGCTCTTCTGCTTTTCCAGTTGCTTATCGTAAAACTAATTTCAAACTAATATATATGTAAGTATGTACAGACTTAAGCGATGTTATAACTTGTACTTGTATGTGTGTATATTTAAGTGTTTAAGCTTTGAACAAAATTGCACAGATAAATGGTTAATACTTATGAACATATTTTTCCTCAAATTAGTCAGTTAGCAGATAGCTGAAACTTGCTGGTAAATAATGCTTATAGCGATATCTATACTACTATTCTTACTTACTTCCATTGTTGTTATTATCTTCTAATAACTGTGTGTGTGTGTGTGTGTGTGTGTTTGTGTCTTTTGTTTTGAGTTAGATAAAAATAATTTAAACGCTAAAATGACAAGTGGCAATTAATTTATATGTGATTATCACCTGCCCGTTGCACTTCGAGCCGCGCTGGGAATTTCCGAGCATTGCATAATTCACTGGTCTCTAATTTTTGGGATCTGAAATGAGTTGATAGAAAAATACTTATAAGGAAGGAGCATAAAGGTATGAACAGCTTAAGGATAGCTAGAAAATTATCTAACATTCAATTATTTATACTCATTATAAACGAAATTTGAAACAGATTAAAAAATGATCAAATTTTCTTGAGTAGTGGACTTTGTCGTGTTCGTCTTTTGGTCTAGAGACCTAGCTTTTAGGTAAAGTTAATCATTTTTTTCCTAAGCGGAACCAATGTCTGAGAAAATAGAATTAAATATATAGCTACCAGGTAAAGCACGAAACTTTGGCTAGAAAAACTTTTAGAAACTTCTTTTTATATATAAAAATAATTACTTTTTTGTTTGAACCGGATGAAGGATGATCATAATAGATTAAATAGGAAATGTAGGTCGAAATTATTATTTTGTTGTGGCTATGGCAAAGATGTTGAAATTGTGCAAATGCTTTTATTATATAAAATCTCTGTCAGGGCAATTAATATTCGGAACAACGTTTGTTCTTGTTTTATGTAGTTATTGGTAGCTGTTTTGTTTTGTTGAACTGATTCAATTAGCAGGTGGACGCCAATTGGATACAGATTGAAACGTGCCAATCGAAATGTACTCACCTCTATCCTCGACCGGTTCAGTGGCATCAGCACGGCCAGTGGGTACCATGGATTCGGTTGCAAGCTCCACACGCGCCACGTGAACACCATGGAGCGTAAGCTGTGCATGCTGTGAGGGCTGTGAGAGCTGTGGATGCTGTTGTGGATGCTGCTGCTGGTGGAGGTGGTGGTGTTGCTGCTGTTGATGTTGCTGCTGTGCCGCTGCCAGGTGCTGCGAGAGATGCTGGTGATGATCTCCTGGCGTAGGCGGCCATTGCTGGTACGCCACTGGCACTAGGGGATCTGACATCCACTCAAAGCTGAAGGCAGGTCCAATTGTCTGTGCACTAACACCACTGTGATGGGGCGTGGCACTGGTGGGCGTGGGCGGTGTTGTGGTAATGCAGGGACTTAGTTCGTGTGAGGAACCAAAGCTATCCAGCGATGCCTTTTGCGCCGACTCTGACCACGGCGGACTGGGATTCCACTGCTCAATAAAATCCGCAGGATCCGGCGGCAACGTCTTGTTCAGCAAACGGGGACGTGTTGGCACAATGGTGGCATAAATGACCGAGGCGTGTGCATCGCTGCTACTAGCCGCCGCTCCCGCGACCGCCGTGGCATAGGCGGCTCCCGGATGCAGCGCATAACAGTCCGGTTCCGGGGTTATAGCCGCCGCTGGGGAACGCTCTGCGTGTAGATAAAGCGGCTCCAGTTTGTTCCGTGCTCGCTTCTTGGGCGGTGGGGGCGTGGCGGACTGCGACGATTTCTGACTGCCCCCCGCACTGCCATTCACTTGACTATAGTCTACCGGCTCCAGTCCGCCGCTTCCACTCCCCACTGTTCCTGCCTGAAATGCATACTGCTGCTGATCCTCCTTCAGCTCGAGCGCTCCCTCCGCATGATAGACTCCCCCATAGGCGGCGCCCATATGCGGATGATGGTGGTGGTAAGATGCTGCCGCAGTCGTATGATGATGATGATGCGCATGATGGCTGCCAAACACGCTGGACATCCCAGCCGCGCCACCAGCCATGCCAAGGCCAACGCTACCAGCGCCGCCTCCATGTGGCTGCTGGTGTGCACTGTAGTAGCCACTGGTGGTGTTTCCAGGTGGTACACGCATTGCGCTGTCCAATGGCATGCCGAATTGTATCTTCGACTGCACTGTGTAATAGTGATAGAGCCAAGAGTTGGCCAGCATGATGGAAGCCTCTCGATCGCTAAGAATGTTCAAACTGTTAACCAAGAGCATAAAATGAGTCTGGGGCGTCACTTACTTTAGCACCTGGTTGGTACACACAATGACAGGCTGCTGTGTTGAATCGGGACTATCTCGCACCTGAAGCACCACATGTACCCAAGTAAAGTCTCCATTGGAGCGCTGCATGCGCACAAGCAGAATGCAGCTTCGATCCTGCTCCGATTGTGTAACTTTGGGAAAAGGGAGAGATTTTAGAATAACGTTAGAAAGGACATTCTCAAATAGATCGCACTTCTCGGATAATTCTTTAGATATTTTTAAGCACTACGTATATGGATTGTAACTGGTGCTAATTGATTGAGATTGTGATCATCTCCAGCGTATATTATTTTCTCCTTTCAATTATTTGTTGTTTGCGTAAAATATGCTTACTAATTGTCCCAATTCTTAATTCTTCTAAGACAACTTTTATGTTCTTATTTCCTGTTAATTTCTTTCCTTATATCGTAGTTTTCGGTTTAGTTTTGATCAACGATTTCTGTCTGACAATTTTGCTCATTCTTTTCATATATATATTTGAGATATTCTCAGTATACGATAACCCTGATTGAGCTTATGATTGGTAGAAAGAATGACTATAAATATCTGAAAGATGAATTCTCATTACTTACTCAGCCTGTGTTTGCTTTGTGCCTCGCGGAGATTCTCACTGTGTATCAGATTGTACCAGGACGTGCCCTGCAGAGTCGCCTTGTCATAGCCCAAATGGAACTCGCCACTGCAAGGCAAATGGAAACGTTTGATACATTTTTAAAGTGTTATTAGATATATACTAAAGCTACTATAAAATATGATCGTATAATGAGCAGTACTCACTTCTTATCGATATGTGCGATCTTCATGTCCATGGAGTGAATGGTGGTGAAGACATTGGTGGCGCCTTGCACCACACACTCGCGTGTCTCGGGCATGGCGATGGGTGTGCAGGTGGCTAGAAAGACGGGCTCGTTGCGACTGCAAAGCGGCAGGAATGACAAATAGTGACCCTGTACCAGAACGACCTGTAAAGCAAACAGAGAGCGATTTCAGTTAAGGCTAGGCTTTTTTTTATATATATATTTTGTTGTTGTTGTTATTGTTATTGTTTTAGGCCAGCATTTAGGCGGCGGCTCCCACGAAAATTGGCGCGCACGTTGTCGCCGCTAGTTGTTGCCATTTTTGGGCTGGCATGCTTCGGCTCATAGACATTTTACTCTGATTCCATAATTTAAAAAAGGCAATCACTGAAATGTTTTCCAGCATACGCAAGCCGGACGCAAACTCACAGCCAGAGGTAAAAAAAAAATCGCAGCACAACACACACCAGGCAGTCTCAATGGAAGCCTCGATCTCAGTCTCAGTCTCAGAGTCAGTCTGAGTCTCAGTCTCAGTTGGAGTTACAGTCTGAGTCTCAGCCATTGTCTCCCAATTAAAACGTGCCTGCATTTAGTTTTCCATTGCAATTGCATTTCGTAGCTTATGGCCGCCGCTTCATCTGCTTAAATGCAAATGCAGCGCGATTCCGATTCCGATCCCGATCCCGAACCCGAACCCGATCCCAACCCATCGATGACGCAGACGCTGTTGTCGCTGGATTTGTTGTTTTTGTTGTTGCTTTTTTTTTTGGTAAATGAGACGACCTTAGACTGGGGAGCAGGCGCCACTGCCGGCTCTGTCGCCATCGTCTCCTGTCTTTGTTGTTTCTGCTGCTAGAGGCTCTTATTTTGGTCTTTTGTCTAGCTCTTTGCCTGGGTACTAGCTCTGAACTATGCTGACCTCATTCATAATTATTTATTGGTCCATTTTTATTGCATATTAACGAGTGCTGGGTGAATGTGCCGCATTTTGCTCAGCACTCTGGGTTATCGTTGTTAGTTCATGTGGGTCCAAATCCCTGTCAATGGATACTGCTAGTAAATGTTAACTTGTTAACTTGAATACATTTCAAAACTATGTTCCCAGAGATTTTCAACTCAAGCCCCTATACATTCTAAATATTTTCAAACTCCCGATGAATCAGAGAGTGGAGCCAATGAGTAATACACAATTTTGATAAAACGAAGTAGACAATACTATGTAATATCTAAGAAATATAATTTTACTGTTTGCAGTCTATAGAACCTTTAAACTAGTCAAAGGTAGCATTCACCTATCAGATTACTGCAGCATATGTAAAACAGGTATGAAGCCGCATGAAAGCCAATCAAAATGCCGCAACACATAATCTTTGAAGGCCTATGAAAGTTCTAAGATTAGTTAAACCAGATGTATATTTGCTGACTGTTCCTCAATGAATTAAGATTGAGCTGGCAGTTTCAGCTAGTGTCATTCAGACATCGTTTTTATCTTCATTTAGATCTAAAAACCTAAAGTTTTTACTGTGCATAAGAACCTACACCATAAGCTTGTATGTGGGTACATGTGGTGTCATAAGTAGCAACAATATCGTTGACAAAAAAACGAAGCAACACTTCCTGCAGCTCATTAAAGTGCCAAGTTTTAACTTAATTAAAAACGTTTGCTGCAACTGTCAACGCCTCGGTTTATCTCCATAACTTTCAGCGCACATCTGCGCACCTCAAGCACAAGCACAAAGCACAAAGAGTAAAAAATAAAAGATGCTTTCGCATATGCATAAAAGACCAGCGACCGCCCACAAGATTGTCACTGACGAGTAGTACGGGTAGCACAGTGCTCCATACGGTAGCTGGCACATCATCTCAACGAGTCGTCTTTGCCGCTTCGTTGTCTGCGTCTTTGTTTCAACACGTTGACAGATTTGGTCTTGTCTGGTTCAACCTGCCTGCTGTGAGTACTTGGAGGTACCTGGTTGACTGGCTGACTGGCTGACAACTTCATATTGTGCTCGCATTCATTTATATTGTTGCGGCTTTTTGCCTTTTTCACATCATCATCGCAATCATGATGATGATGATGATGATGGGGATGATGATGGTGATCCGAAGAGGCGGCCAATCAGAGTAGTCAACAGCGACGGGGCACCCACCAGTGCCACATCAACTGTCATCGTTTGTCAGCTTATATAGCAAAGCGGCTGACTGGCTGGTTGTCTGAGTGTCTGCCTGGCTAAGATGTATGACCAACCAGTCGGGCCAGCCGGTTGGCAGACGACGCATGTGCCCGGCTCATGCATAATTCATTGCGTGGCTGTAACTGTGACTGGAGCTGTGGCTGTGGCTGTGGCTGTTGCTGTTACTGGATATCCAAGTGTTACACGCAACACGCTCCCAGGTGATTCATTCATCAATTTCTGTCAGAGACTACACGCGCTTACTCATACTTATACCCATACACACACACACAGATATAGTGTTGCACTCACCTTCTGATCACCGAAACGCATTTGCCGTCGCGCATTGCGACTAACATTCATGCGACACAGAAACATGCGATGCTCCCCCTCCAGACTTGAGGCGCCGCCGGCTCCATTGCTGGTTGCGGTATCAACAACGCCAACGCCAACGCTGCTGCTGCTGCTGCTGCCACCTGGCTGCGGTGGCACGTTCCGATTTAGCTCAGCCTGTATGGTTGCGTGATCCTGTTTGTCAATGATATCGTAAACGGAGTCGCCGTGTATCAGCAAGTCCTCCTATGGACGAGACAGATAAAGAGACACAGAGAAAACGAGGAAGTGAGAAAGAGATTGACAGAAAGCTAAATATTATAGTATAATTATATAGGTTGTAAATATTTTAATGCGTATCTTTTTACATTAGATTAAAGATTAAACATTAATGAATAATGTCTTATGAGTTATATGGAAAGAAGGATTTCAAGACGATGACAATCATAATTTATTAATGATGTGTCTGTCAGCTTATACACTGATACTTTCACACGGTCATCAGCTTTAAGGCTAATGTCATGTGCTTTTAATACGACTATCGTTGACAATTATGGCCAACATGAAGCAGTCGATAGACCAAGCTATCGGCCAATTTACAATGCCATGTTGTTGCATTTGTAATTTATTTATGGCCGCTGTCGAAACATGACACATGACAATGGCAACTTGTTATGGCAATATGCAAAAATCGAATTGGAATTATGATGCCCAAGCAACAACAGGCAACATAACAACAAGCTTAACAACAACAACAACAACAACATCAGCCACAATAAGAACAACTATGGCAAGCAACAGCAGCAGCAACTGCAACAAGCTTCATTGACAATTTTGGCATATTGTTAATTAACTTTACTTGTTGTTGTTGCTGTAGTTGAAGTTGTTGCTGCTGCTGCCGTTTTGGCTGTTAACTAACTTTGAGCCTGGCTTGCTGCCTGCCACAAATTAAAAGGTTGGGCAATCCACTTTTGGGCCTGTTCATGTGCACAGTTACCCGTATTGTGCCGTAATTATGCCAACACATGGCATAAAAGTACGGTAAATTTATGAACTCGACTGACCATTTAGTTGCTATTGTTGTGGGTGTCCCCTGATAAGGCCTGGCCCAAAGGCCAAAGGCTGTCAAGTGTCTTGGTTGGCCAATTGGGCTGCCAGCCTCTCTCTGTGTGTCGTGTACCCACAGCTCTTGTACTACTCGTACATTCGCCCATATTGCTACAATGTTGCCTTCCAGGTCTTGAAGTCTTGTCGATATAAAAGTCAGTTAAGTCTCTGGCAGTTAGCAGACGTTGAATTGGTAACAAGTTGCTGGCACTCTCCTGTTCATAATTTGAAATTGATAATTTGAGCATACTCAGAAATAACGACAAGACCCCATTTAAGACCTATACTAACAATAATAAGTTGAAATACAATTTAAATACAGATATTGCAATAATACTTATATATTTACAGATTTACTTCAGCTTAAGAATTCAACTTCTGAATAAAATGTGTAACTTCAATTTTAAATAAAGCAGACGTACATCTTATAATTCATCTAGCTTGAAATACACTCAGTCGATCTCTTTATTTATTGATCATACTTATTTATAGTCAATAAATATGATTAAAGTTAAAGACTATTATTATTATAAAATTTAATTAATTTACAAGGCATATTTAAGCATGATTCTTATTTTGCTAATTGGAGAAGGTAGCGCCTCTGACATCCAGCAACGATTAAAAGAATATGTTGATTTAAATTTTTGGCTCTTTAGATGGAGAGTTTTTTTAGGATTGGAATAGATTGTTCAACAAGTGTTCAACAATAAACTGAGTTAGTATCCCATTAGACGAAATATTTTCAATTTATTTTAAAATTTATAGATTCACCAATTTAAATGCAGTTTATCATTATGATATATTGAAAACTTTCATTAGTATCGTTTTATTTTGCTTTGAAACAGTTAAAATAGTTATTAGTTCAGTAGATGAATTAATTTTCATTTTTCAACCTTGGAAATGAAAGAATATGTGAACCTAATCCCTTAGATCCAATTTCTTAAATATCATAATAAAATAAGTTCTATGTTGCCATTACCATTATATATGCAATAAACATAACATGGATTAGTAGCATGGAATATATGTTATTGCCCAACTACATCTCACAAATATCACTCAGTCGCTGTTATTTCAGTCAAATTAAGTATACGCCCTCTTGTCAGTTCAGTTGTATATGAATACATTTTTAAATATTTTAAACTTTGCGATGTATATAGTATATATACCATATATTGTTTTTCAAATTATTTATTTGTGAATTTGCAATCTTTTCAAAGATTGAAATGCCCCAAACCACACATACAGTTCCATTCGAGATTGGCTCGTGCCTCAACTTGTTGATCTCTACCTAAATCTTATCAGTCCCAAGAATTCATCTGAACACAAAAATATTATTCTGATACTCAGTCTTTTCTTGTGTGCGTTGAGTAGAGTTCACAGTGTCTTATAGTCAAATATTTCAATAACTTAATCAAGAAATGAAAGTAAAATATGTGGCATATTATTGCTTGATTATTACTTTGATAATAATACAAGGAGACGCCTCTGTGAATATATCAGAAGATGGGCGTGCAGTGAGTTAAGTGAAATACCAAAGATAACAAATGATCTAGAATTTCAATCAATCTTTATAGATCCGATTCAATGATGAAAGTTCTAATACGAAAGCCAATAGCTGTTTTCCATTTGCTGACTCTCCGGGCATCCACTACATAAATGTACCCGATTTTGAGCCATTCCCTGTTCTATGCGACAGCCAGACAGCTGGTCCTGGATGGATTATTATCCAGCAGCGATTGAACGGAAGTGTTGATTTCTACAGAAATTGGGGTGAATACCGTGAAGGCTTTGGGTCTTTAGATGGAGAGTTTTTTCTAGGATTGGAGAAGATTCATCGTATAACTAAGTCTCAACGTTATGAGCTCTGGATACATCTGGAAAGATTTCATTTCGATCCTAAGGTCGTCTACGCTTGCTATGACAACTTTCGCATTGCCAATGAAACGGATGAATATAGATTAATGACTTTGGGGTCATTCAGTGGAACTGAGGAAGAAGATAACATGACAGGTCATGAGAATCAGAAGTTCTCAACAAAGTATGCTGATAACGATAATTGGCCTGAAGGTAACTGTGCAGTTATTTTGCGTAGCGGCTGGTGGTTTGATGATTGTTTAACTAGTAACAGAGGCTGGTAAGTCTTTTGGTTAGACAAGTCTAAAAATATTATGAAGCACTCATTTTTCTCTTTTGTTGTTTTCAGTAATTTAAATGGCATCTATCACGACCATGAATCGTATGTTATTCAAAATATTCATTGGAATCAATTTTTTGCTCTAAAAACAGTTAAAATGCTTATTCGTCCAGTGATTGCTCAATAAAGATAATGCTAAAATTTTGTTTGAATTTAAATCAAAATCTTATAATGTAGAAGAATATATGTCTATTATAAAAAGAACGTTTGAGTTGTATTATCAGTCATATGATCTAAGAACTTATTATCGTAGTTATCCAAGTTGGACACGAAGTGGTGATAATGATTATTTTCTCTAATTCCAATAGCATAACTGCGATAACTGAATATTTGATTTATTTTCAGACTGCTGCGATTTCTCAAAAGATTTTGACAGTTGCTGCATTTGCAGTCATATAACTCATACGCCCCTCTTGCCTGGTGAAGCTGAAATGCTGGCAGTAACCGTCGCGGCACATCAACATTCAACAGCCTCTGAGCTTTTACCCGTAACAGTACCTTTATCAATGTCTGACTGTTTGTTTTAGATGAATAAGTAACTGAATTTGTACTTGTATGCGTTATGCGGTATGTAGAACGGAGATATGTCACATGTGCTGCACATGCGAATGCATTTATATGCGGCTCAGGCAAACCATATTTATTTAGCTTTAGTACTTCAAATGCAAAGTGAAAGGCCACGATGTATAACCTTGCTATTTAAGCAGCGTAAACGTGCGATAAACAAAACTTGAAACAGCCACTAAAGCAACAACAACAGCAACAACAACAATCACTGCCACAGCAGCAGCATAAGCAACAGCTACTCGTACAAAGTTGAGCTGTTTGCAACAGTTTTAAGGAACTTTTGTGTAGTACAAGCAGCAGATTTATGTAAGCTCAATGAATCGAGTCTCTCTGGGAGTCAGTTGTTGCTGACTTGTCAACGGGAGCAGCAGTGGGCACAAAAACAGCAACTGTTGTTATTGCTGGGTAGACGTCGATGTTGTTGTTGTTGTTGTTGTCATCGTTGTCGTTGCCTGTTGTCGCTTGTCAGAGATTTGTATCAACGACTGTAACAATTTTAGCCAAAAACTTTCATAGACTTCGCTTTTCTAATTATTCGCGCAGATCGTTTTTTCTTCTGTTTTTTTACTTCTTTTATTTCTTTTTGGCAAAAAACAAACTGAATTGAAAAAAAAAATCAATTAAAACTTACCATGGAATGTCCCAGGTACTCGGCAGCATTATCCGATATATAGAGTAATTTGCCATTTTGTGTGAGCATCATCAAAAAGCCAGAGAGTGCCTGTAAGACAAATGAATTTGATTTATATTGAATGCACAAACCGGGTGTCTTTATTATCATATTAAAGAATACAAGTTAAAGTAACAAATGAGAATTAAGGAAAAGAGAGTTTCTTGCGATATTATATTCCATAATAACCTTAGTATTAAAGAGCTCCAAATATAATTTGAATAAACTGATTTCTAAAGCCAATTCTAACGTTTAAATCCTATTAATTATTTATAAGTCGAAATCTGCAGCACTTGCGATGGAAACACCCTCTATTTAGCTGACAAGCGACTGTGTTGAAAATGCAAATTCATTTTCGCGTCTGCGCACTAATAAATTGTTAGGCCAAAGAAGTTGCCGGGTTTGACAACTGAAAACTGAAAATTGACTACTGCTCTGACTAGGCTCATTCGACTATATCCATATATATGTATATGTATATGTATAAATATATGTGCTAGTATTAAATTCAGTCACGAGTGCGCACAGGTATGTAGATCAATCTGCCGACCATCGCAAAGTCACAACAGGCAGTAGCTGGAAGCTTGACTGACTACTGACTTCTGACTACTGTCTGCTCTCTACTGTTGTTGTTGTTGTTGTTGGTTAAGAGCAGTATTTATTTATTGTTTTCTTTCTTTTGTTTTGACTCTTTTTTTGGCGCAGCAAGTGGCAGTGGCTAAATGATTTCTAGCTTATGATATGCCACAGTTGTGCCATTAATAGAGTTGTTTTCCCTGGAACTTTCGGTTCACTAGTTGAGTTGTCAACGCGCCTCACTTAAATTGAGTTGTTTTCATCTTCCACAGCGGTTACAATAAATTGTTAATTGAGTTGCGAACGCATCCTTTCATACATCTACCAAATAATGAGATAATCAATGCAACCCAATTCCTACATTTTCTATTTAACTAGTTTCAAAGAAGAGCATTAAAGAGTTTTTAATAAGGAAGAAACAAACATTTTGTAGGAGACTTTGTCAAATCCATTAAGAACAGTTCTCTGAAATTGCGATCTGTGGAGTCTAATAATTATATTCACATATGAAATGACTGTTGTATTATTTGTATCAATTATCAATTACAAGATAGAAGTTCCTTACGTGTAAGCTTATATCGTGTAATTGCCAAATGATTAATATGAGAAATTAATTTTTTTTCCGCTTAAAAGTTGTCCGGTAAGTGAGATTTAAGAAGAACATTAATGATATTATCTTTATCTTAATCTTAATCGTGTTATTGACTGCTTTGCTTACCTTCGAGAAGCCAATATTTGGTGTTGTTGTCTGATGATGTTGATGCAGCGCATTGTGACGTTTAAAAACTGTAAGATAAATGAATAGAAAAGTAAAATAAATTAGCTACTTTGGATTGAACTATCGACCTATTGCGTCTTTTCACGGGCGCACCCAGAAAGATCCGTAATTAAGCATCCGGCTTAAGTAAGGGGTAAATTTGTTAGAGTGTTTGAGTTTTTCCCATGGCTCCTCTCTGTAATTTGTATGCATAAAACTTAGCTAAGCTAATTAAAAAAGTATCTGCTAATAATACACTTGGTCTCTGACGGCGATTGTTAGATGCAATTGATTGCGAATTCATTGATTATATTCTACATACAATAAGCGACAATCTTGCCATAGAAAAACAAGTGAATCACAAAAAGAAAATGTGTCATTGTCACTATGACGGCAACAGCAACAGCAGCAGCAGCATCGTCAGCAATAGCATCAGCATAAGCATCAGCAGCAATTGCAACTGCAACAGCAACAACAACAACAATTGTGATCGCTAAGTGCAATTGCAGTTAACAGTGTGCAGCTGCGCCGCAGCCAGCATCAAGATCAATTATTTTTAAAACACTACGAGATACTCCCGCACCTGGCAAAAGGCAACAGAAACAGTCAGCAGCAGCAGCAACAGTCAACAACAACAGTCAACAACAACAGTCAACAACAACAGCAACAACAATCACCGCGGCAGCAACCGCAACTGGTAATTTCATTGAACTTGAACGGAAAGGCCATGAATGCAGTCAGATTTTTGCAGTGTTTTAATATTAAAACGATACCAAGAAATTCGTTTGTTCGAACAATTCCAATCGGTGGTAGGTTAAGGCTACCAAAAAAGGGGTGTGGTCGCATGCCAAATGTTTTCAGTCAGCTTTGAAAAGAGCTTGAACACCATTGCTTCTATTTAAGTTCTGACTACCTCAACTTAATAAGGATAAACATTTCTAATATAATATACACAAAATTGCTCAAATTGGAAGAATTCACTTAGAAATAGAAAGCTAGCTTCTAAATTTGATACTGATTATTTGCAACCATAAGTTCAAAATAATAATGAAAAGTAATATACAAGAATTTACCTTCCGACATCCAATTGAATTTTGGTTTTTATTGAAATTATTATTAAAAGAAAATCTCTAATTGAATTACTCGGTAGAAGTTGACAAGAATTATAAGAGAGCTTTCATATCAAATTTGGTAAATGTAGCTCCAACAGTTGCAGAGATCGTCTGCAATTATTAGAACGATGATCACATCGATTTATTCTCATATATCGGTAAGAGATAAAATAAAGAAGCGAATCGAATAATACCGTAACTTTCACAGCTTGTTTTTCCGCGTTTAACTAATATGATAATTCAGTCAAAAGTTGTTGTTCAATAGAATTCAAGCCGTCGGCAAATCTGAGCCCAGCTTTGTGCATTAATAATTGTTTTGTGAAAACTCAATTTGGTTTATAAATATTTCATTAATCGGAAATCTTAACGCGCCGCCCCAGCAACAGTCATAGCCACACCCATAGCGACCCACACCCACAACCACAAATAACTAAGTATAATGCCATGAACTTGAAGATAAACCAACCGCCTGTTTTCAGAGGCTTCAGACTCGATAGCGTGCCAATATTAACACAATTTGTGATTATAAATGCTTTTAAACGGTGCAATGACAATGAACAATAACAACAGCAATACACACACACACACACACACACACACACACACACACACACATTAAAAGCCAGAGCAAACAACAAGCTAACAAACGCCGACAATTTCTCACACTTAGTGCTCCAAAAAAAAAAAGCAAAAACAAAAAAAAGGGGAAAGAAACACCAAATAAAAGTATGGGGAGAGAGCGAGGGAAATGATGGCAGAAAAAACAGTACTTAAGTTTAATTTTTTGCAATTTGTAGAACACATAAATCGCACATTTTGATTTATCGCAATATTTATAGCAATGCCAGGCAGACGTTGTTGTTACCATTGCAATTGTGAAATTGCTCCGGCTGGGGGACTTGCCTGGGAGACCAGGTCCCGAGTTCACATGGCTGGCTGAGATGCAAGCCAAGTTAAGAGCCCCAGACCTCATAGAGGCAAGTACTGTGTGTATTTCTAGCTGTGTGTATAAATATATATATAACTGTGTGTGTGTGTGTGTGTTTGTTATCTATGGGTCTTATGTACCGCACAACGCTAATTTGAAAAACAATTTTCGTAATTATCCACAAAACAAAAATAAAGAGCGAGCGCAATGTCTGAGTTGATCTCGTTCAGTTGCGCCTGCGCATTGACCTGTGCGCATGCGCATTAAAGGAGGATGGACAAAAACTAAGCGGGAGAGATCGGAACAGGCTCCGTAGAGGCTACGGCTCCGGTTTTTGTACTGGCACTGGCACTGGCAATTTGCAGCCTGGGTGCGTGCCTAGACGCTTAGGCAATTACTTGGCCGAAAACAATTTCAGTGAGACGGAGACACAGACATATGAATGATGTGGTACGAGTGAGTACCCACTACACATCCACTCAGTACTCAGTACTCAGTACTTGAGTGCCATGCGCCTAGCGGTTGTTTTTGGCTAAACGAATGCCACGGCGAATGCTTTTTTTGGCGGCGTGGGGTCCATGATCCAAGCTCCAAGCTCCAACTCCAACTGCAACTGCAACAGCATGACTCATGCATATTCAATCAACGTGCAGCCAATTATCAACATGCATATGCATCAAGCTGTAAGTTCACCCCTCCCTCAATATCCACGAAACTCCTACCCAAGCTTACCTTGTTGAAAGTAGTTGGCTTTGCGCACATAGACACAGACCAGGGCCATCAGTTGCAGCTGCGACAGTCGCTGGCGCGTCGATTGTGGCAACGGCAGCAAGTCCCGCAGATTGGCTATCTCCGCATTTATAAGATCCCGTCGCATTTTCGAGGCGCCCTTTGTCGACTTGTTCGCATCGAATCTGCAAAGGCAATAATCAAAAGATAGATACAAAAACAATTAGAATACATATGAATATATAAGCACGTTCACAGCTACAGCTTAATAATGGATAGTGCCAACACTGGCCACAGGCGCATATGTTTTCACAGCCTCCGAGTCGTAACTTGTGTGCACTTAACCCATTACGTTTCACTGTACCCATATATGACCCACAACTGCAACGTTTCGTTATCTAACTAAAAGCTTATATTTTGTAAATCTATAACTAAAAACTAATCGTGATATCAAGAAATGTATTTGATTTGTCTTCTTAAGTATATTATTATGGAACAAAATGTATTTTTTAGGAATCGGGGTAGATTTATTGAACAGAATATAACTAACACTTGCTCAAGTTCATTAAAGAATACTAAATAGGTATGTGTATAATTATGAGTTCCAAATCTTTGATTACCTTCTAAACTGTAAGAGTTGTAGTTCTTCGATATCAAAGAAACACTTTTAATAAAGACGTAACCTAAAGTTTATGAAGTTGTAAATAACTCGTTAAGTGTTGGGTTGTCAATGGGTTAAGGTACTCGCACATACCAAAAGCGCATGCGAGATGCATAAATAACTCATCGCGCATTTAAAAATCATACAACAAGCAGCTAGTTGTAGTTCTTGTTGCTGTTGTTGTTCTTGTTGTTGTTGTTGTTGCTGCACCACTGGTCGATTTGGGGCACACTTGCCACATGCCTTGTGCGGAAAATTGTGCAAGTAGGTTGGTCAGCTTGGCTGGTGGGTTGTCCGGTTGTCGTTCTGTCTGGTTGTTTCTTGGGTTGTTCAGTTGTTTGACCAAGCGGCTAAGCGGCTAAGCGGCGGGCGGCACAAGCGTTTAGCGATCTGTCCGTGTGTACTTTTCTGAGCATATTATTTACAAGGTTGAATTCATAAATCATAAATTTGTCTTTTTATGCAGCGGCAGCGGCAGCGGCAGCGGCGCACGCGGCGTTTGTTTTTTCCTCTTTTTTTGTTATTTGTTAAATATATATATATTTTTTATATTTATGCTGACGTTGTTGCCATTGTTGGCCTGGCCAACTGGGGGATTTCGCTGGATTTTGCAAGCGCTTGATAAATATTGGTAATATTGTTGTAATAACAACAAGTGCTGCCCCGCGCGCATTTCTGGCTTTCACAGTCTTGGACTGCCATTTTGCCGCTGTTATTGCCTCTAAATGGCCATGTTAACATTTAAAACAATCACACACATGTATCTCTTGGATACTTAGTTGTCCGTTCTCATGTGTGGTGTGCGCGTTGCATGCAACAAAATGCTGTTGCATGCAATGCAAGCCAGCGCCACGGCCACGGACCGTCTGTGTTTTTCTTGGTCTGCATCCGATCGCCTTTTTGCCAGGCGCAACGCGACGGCGACAGCGACGGCGACAGCGACGGCGGCGTCGGCATTTTCCAACTACCCATAATAGAACACATTTGAGCCGAATTGAGTGGTCGGATGAATGGGTGCTTTATACACACACATACACACACGCACACATACAAACACATGGACACAGTCACAATTAAGTCAAGGTGATTTGTACAATTAAAATGAATATTGATTTAAATACTCCGATAGTCATAACACATGATTGGATTGGACTGACAATGCCACTTGGACTGGGACTACGTCTGGGACTGAGACTGTGCATTAAGTGGGCGTGGTCGTTTAGAGTTGGTGAAGGGACATTCTGGTTGATTGGTTGATTGATTTTGTCTAAGCTTTGAATTTGACGCTGATTATTCAACTTGGTTTAATTTGAATATAAAAAGAGCTATTGTAGGAAGTTTTCGGCTATTTCTCTTAACGAGCCTTTGACTTTTATATAATTCCTAGCGATATTTCTGATATTACTTTAAATGAACTTTAAAATTTTGACATTTATACGTATATAATAAAATTATAAATTAAAATACATAATAAAATATTTCTAGCTTGTATCCAAGAGTATTAATAAGGTATTACGTATAAGATATAAGCCTCTAGATAAGCTGATTAAGATTCAAAAATAGTTTTTGATCTCTTATTTATGATATGAAATCAGGAATAATAAAATGGCTAGCTTCTATTTGATCGTAGGCAGAATCAGTTTTAAATCGTTTTGCACTCCAAATGTTATTCATAAAATACAGAATGGAAATTTAAATACATTTGAATTCTATTTATTCAATATATCTGAAGTATAGAAAAATGTTTAATATACTAAATAATAGGGAAGATAAGGTAATAGATAAATATGCATGATCATGAATTGCATTTATTTCTGTATATTTTATTTATATATATACGAGATAGATACAAGATCCATATCGGTTGCAACTCATCCTCCCACACTGGGTGCCAATCGGATGCCAAGGTAACATTTGAGCATTTCCCAATTAGCTGAGTAAAATGCCTGGCAGTTAGCAGTTGGCCAGCAGGCAGCAGCGCTGCCTATTTGTGGCATAATTAATAAGCTTTTTAAATATTTATCATAAACAAGATGCCTGGTCAGGCGATAATATGATAATGTCCATCCTTCGTAATGCACGCCAAAATGCTCAAAACGTGTTAATGGCTATTAAAAAGAAAAAACATCAGCAGGAGCAGGAGCAGAAGCAGCCTGAAGATTATAGGACTACTCGTATGGACTGAGATTTATATGGCTCCCACAAAAACTCCCGCGCATCTTTGGCCTGTAATCTACATCAAAATTTATCTGAGGCAACCTGAGGATGGGGTGGAGTGAGCGAGACATGTCATGTCATTTCTTAATATATCTATCGGTACCTTGAAATCTGCACTCAACCGGCACTAAGTAGCACCAAGTGCTTTCAGTGGTTAGAGCGGTGGTTCTTCTGGCTGATGCTGCTGCTGCTGCGGCTGCTACTTACTGTACAAGTTGTTGTTGCTAATTAAAAGCATAAACACGATTCTTAGCGAGGCGTCAGCAAGCACAACCTGTGCCAAGTTGGAGGCGGCGTAGGAGCAACCTCAGAGTCAGAGTCGGAGTCAGAGTCCTATCCTCCCTCTCTTATTGCCAGAGGCACTGCCACTGCCACTGCCACTACCACTGCCACTACCACTGCCACATGTTTAATCTCCGTGTGGCAGTCAAGATCTTAATCAAGCTACTTGGCCTGCAGTTTGTTTTACGCTTCACCAGAGATATCCAACAAAGTTTACGTGCTCCACTGAAATTAGGCGCAAATCTTGTTGTTGTCATCATCATTGGGTAGCTCAACTCAGCTGCCAGATAACACTATTCAACAAACCAAAGAACTATTCAGAGACAAAACAGTCCAAATCAAACCTATGTTGCATATATTTATTTAGGTTTTTTTTTTTTTTAAATATGCTAAACCATTTACGACTTGTTCCAATCAATATTAAATCAAGAATAATTGAGCTTTTTTACTTTATTTTTGTTTACTCGTCCGACCAATAACTATTAATGTTTATATGTTCTGAAGTTGAATGGTGTCCAAATGCTGTTGCCTAGTGCAGTAATTGGTAAACGCCAAACGCCCACAAAATGGGACCTAGACATAGGAATAGTCGTACACTAGTAGTTACTGGTATTCTGGGCATTTCCCGATAGGCCCACTAATTAGCACATAAAGCCTAAACATAATGCCAAACTATTAAGTAAAATGGATTTTAATACGCGTCTATGGGCTGCCTTTTTATGGCGTCGCTCAGCGCCATCGTAAAAATCTGCAGCAAATAAATCACAGGCGCCCAGGGGTACCAGCTGTATGTGTGTGTAAATGTATCTGTATCTCATCTGCTTGGGCCAGCAAACAGACGTAGGTATCAATCTAAGCCAAGTTTTAATATGCATGGGGCGTCAGTCAGCCAGAGTCCATGGATGGAGCAAGTCAATAGGCAATTGCAGGCCAAAAGAAACACGAAATTTGCGCAAATTTTTATTGCACTTTTCCTGGAGCGACTGCGGTTTCTGAATTGTCTAGGTAACTCCCTCGCTCACTCGCTCTCTTCCTATTCTTTACACTCACTTTATATGTATATATGTGTGTCTGTGTGTATAATTTGGGCGAGCTTATTTGCCATATTCCCACGATATCGTTTGGTCCAGCTCAACGCTGCGGGCAGCTCTAATGATTTTCTGTGCGGAAAATAGTGCAAAACGGCGCATAATGAATGCTGCGTCGTCCACGTCCGACTTTAAATTAGACTGACTGACTGCCTGACTGACGGACTGACTGAAGGACTGGCTGACTCGATTGGAACGAACCGAGTGGTAACCCTACACTACTCGTACAACACCAGACGGTTGGACGAACTGCGTTGAACCCACGTCCGACCACCGCCAAGTTGGCGCACAATTAATTGCCAGGCGCCGCACAATGCTTTTCTGGTCCGGCCCCAAAATTTCTTGGAATTCCTGGGAAACACTTGTCGATTCCTCATTCCACCTCTTTCTGTGCCTTATTGTGTGCCACAAAACGCAACGCGTCTGCGTAACCCGGTGGCAGTAATCGATACCTTGCTGTGCCACTGCCGCATCAGCTCCACAGATTAACATCGGCGACGTTTAGCATGCAAAAAAAAAAAAACAAAAACAAAAACTGAGAGAGAGGCAAAAAGTATAAAAAGCAATCCTTGCCACGGTTATGTTGGCCATCTAATAACCATGGGGTGCTGTTGTTGCTCTGGCCTTTAACCAAATTATATGGCCATCCACAAAGCGAGGCAGCTCGAGGTGTATCGCTTAGCCATACTCGTCGTATACGACCATGTGCAATAGGTTCGTATCTCTCTGGGGGCTTCTGTTTTCTTTATCTTTTTTTGTTTGCGAGAATGAGTTTTATGGACTTGTGATTTCTTTTGAATTGGCTACCTGTCAGCTTTTTAGCCTCAAAGACTGAACGACTGAGCCACTGAAAGACTGAAAGTGAAGCTTACACCAGACACTAATAAAATACTTTTATTGCCTTCTGTATGTGAAATGTGTATGGAATGAATGCATGCAAAATTGCAAGCTGACGTTTAAAAACAAAACAGTTAAATACGAATAAGTTAGTAACTACGAAAAGTTATTAATAAATGCCATTGGTTTTAGAAAACATAGAGTATTTGTCTACTATTATTAGAGCTTAACACACGCTCTTGTTTCCTATTTCAAATTGTTTTGCAAGAATATAAAAAGTCATTCCTGTTTCTGTTTGTTTTCTTTCATCTGCTTTTCATAGATACGATTATACTCGTCTGTGTATGCGACTTTATGGGTGTTCTATGTTTTATGGCCAGTCTTACGAGCAGTCAGCAATCATTATCAAATCACCCTGTATAAGTCCTGGGAATCATATAAAAGTGTATTATAAAAGGTACGAGTATGTTGCCATTTGCCAGATTAAATGAAGAAACTTTAAGTTACGAGCCCGATCTATATAATTTAGTGTGCATAAACGAGCTGCAACGATTGCTCGTTCATGTGGCTGCTACAGTTTTTATTTTGATGCACGAGTATATTGCCAGATCACCAAGGAATCAAGAATCACAACGTTTCTGACAACCGACTGCAATCTGAGCAGAGCCGCTAGAATTTCATTTTATTACCTGAATTCACAAAACAGTAAAAGGCAAAAAATAAAATGTTGCAATATGCCGACTAGAAGATACCTCAGTGGATATCTGTTTCTGTATTCGAACGTAATATATATAATTACAAAGGGAATCTTAGGTGAGTTTAGATATTACTTCGTGAACAACTTATCTGATATTTTTATACTATTCAGCTTCTTAGACAAAAACAGATATCGATATGGCTTAATTCACATTCGACTGTGGATGCTGATCAAGAATTTACTTAATTGGCTGGAATATGCCTTGGTCTTCTGTATGCTAAAAGTATTTCCCAATTTTATTATACCTTATTTTGCTCATATAATGGGAACAGGGTATAAAAGGGAGAAAAAATAAACAGACAAAAGAAAAAATCAATTGATGCTGTTGCTCTCATTGTGCTCTTCTGTGTGTATGTCCGATTGGAATCTTAGCCACAATTTAATGATGGATTGCCAAAAGCACACTTCGACGTCATCATCGGCCTGGACATGGATATGGACGTCGTCGTCGTCGTCACCGCCAGCACCACTAACACCGCTGCCAACTCCAACGCCACCAACGCTGCCGCTGCCGCTGCCACTGCTGTTGCCGCCGCCGCATAATTTTTCATATTTTTATGATTTGTTGCTACCGGGTACTAAACCCGTTTCCAGATCGCTAACCATGGAGCTGCTACTGTTGGCTGCATTTGCTTTCGATTATCTTAATTTGCGTGCGAAACTGACTTTTTTGTGCCAGAGTTGAAGCTGAAGCCGGGTTGTGTTGCTCCTGAGCTGGGGCTGAGGCGTAAGCCAAACCCCCAAATTGTGTGTGTACGGAAATTTTCCCATGACTTGGGTTCTGGCATCAACTCTGTGGGCTCTCGCTTTGTAGCTCAGCTCTGTGGCCTGTATACTATATTTTGCCCGGCGGTGGCATGGACAGAAATTACCCAACTTAGCCAGAGCTGAGGCTCAAACTTAGTCCCAGACTGGAACTCAAACTCTTCAAGTCTCGGGATTGATGGTTGTTGTGGCTGCTGCACTTTACCGGCAGCGGCAGCAGCAGCAACAGCAGAGGCAACAAAGGCTACAGCAGCAGGCAATTAGCACAAGGATGCCGCAGCTAAGTAATTTGACGCACCTCGGGGCAAGTTTTCGGTTTGAGCCCCCTACTGCTGCCCTGAGGTGGAAGCACATGGCGCACTTACATATTTACTCTGCATTTTATTTTGAGAAGAATTTTTTTATTTTTGAGGAAAACAGTTCAGTGATAGGAGGTGCATCAATTAGCTTCAACGCGCGTCAACAAATATTGAAGCTAACAATTAGATACAGATACAATATTTAGATACATATTTGTGTATATATATATATGTATCTGGTGCAACTGCAGTATAAATGGAGCCACAAATTGTTGTTTCCATAGCGGGGTAAATAACTTGCGCTCCGATAGCGATACCGATTCGAAATGTGTTAATGAAATTAGCAGCATAAAATATGTGCTTGCAACGTTACAGATACAGATACAGATACAGATACAGATACAAATGTATCTGCGCATGCTAATTGACAAAATTAACACCAATGGCCCTACAATACGCAACGGTTTCGGTTAGTTTCACTCAGGAAGCCACAATGCACTTGGCCAACTCTTTGTACAACTCTTTGAAGATTTTCTTTTACCCTCTCCTTGGCTTTGGCTTCCTTTTGGAAGTAGTTCGCCGTTTTATTTGAGCTGCGATCTGCTGTTGACTGTGGCATGTGTTAAAAATTTCTAGCTTTTAATTAGTGTTATTTATTATTTAGAGCATATTGATATAGTTTCGTTGTTTAACGGGGTTTTGTTTCGGTTTCATGACGCTCTACATGGGCTATTGGCATTTGTTGTTTGCTTGCCGCTAAGCGTAGAATATATTTATAGAAATCCCTGAGACTTGTAACTATTTATCCATCACATTTTCCTACCAGATACTCGTCTATACACATTATTCTCTTCTTTTATCTGTGTATCTGTGCTACACGTGCGAATGAGTCGCGCGCCATTTGAACACACAACGAACTCTTTCCAGAGAAATCTTCCTAAAAATAAAGATTGATGGATTTCGATATGGGAATCTCAAATATTTCACGTGCTAAGTGGATGCCTTGAATGAGCTGTACTTCAGAATGAATAAAGAAGTTTGAATGACTGTCTTCGACGTGTCTTCTATACTCGTACTTCGATAATAAATAGTCAAAAACCAACTGCATTATTCAAGCTTTACTTGAATAATAGGTTCAATATTTTCACAAATTCTCAATCATATTTTTAGCAAATTAAAGTCTAATACAGAGAGAGAATATGCATATTTCATATAAGATCTATTTTTAAAACATTTCTATCATTTATATTATAAAGTTATTTCCCTAATTATTATTATAGGAAAATAACAGGTTCTATAAAAGATTTAGAACGTATTTTAATTGTATTTATTTTGTACTAGATTTAATTTATTAGTTCTAAAGGAAGCTTTATACTTTCAGAGATATTTTTGATTGTTAAACCAAATTTAGCAATTTAAATATTTGCTTCAGCAATAACTAAGTTTTTGTTATTCAGATTAAGCATACAATTGATAATTTATAGTCGTATACTATCCAGTTACTTCAGAGTCACGTAATGTATCTTTTGAGAGTATAAAGTTGTAAAGGAAAATTAGATAGAGCTGGCGCCTGCTGCATAGAAGTGTTGCTTTGAGAATTTGAAGATTTACTGTAGATAAAGTGATCTAATTTGAATGATTTTCCCAATGGCTTCCGCTTACCAATTGGTTAGCTAGCAAATAAGCCCACAACCAGAGCCACAACCACAACAAGAACACATCAAAAGAGCAAGCAAACACCCACCAGCATCACCCACACAAAAGACAAAGGAAAGCAAGAGGAGTCGAGGAGGAGTTCCTTCTGTCTGGGAGATGCTGCTAAGTGAGGCAACGAGCTGGTGAGGATGGCAAAGGAGCCATCAACAGCGTCACACGTGAGTTTTACACATTTCAGAAGCAATGGGCCCAGAAGTCGATGCGCCATCGTTCCTGAGGGTTATCCTTATACTGGTCGAGTTCGCGACGACGTCTTTTGGTCCGATTGGCAACGTGGTAATGTCAATCGCACTGTGCGGGTTTAACTTATGGCAAAACATTTGAAGCACTAATTAATTGGAGCTAAATAAAATGGCACAGCAGCCGCGAAGGAGGCGATCGAGTGTTGTTTCTGCTGGTGTTGTTGCTCTTTCTGTTTGGCTCTTGAGCTTGTTGTTGTTTTTTTTTTTGTGAATTTTTGCGAGAATCGCAGAACGTTGTTGGCGCTGTTGCTGTTGCTGATGCTGGGTACGCACGGTACTGCCATGCAGTGACTGGAAGACTGGAGCTGGGGCTGAGAAGATTACGAGTACCAGATAAATGTGAACTACAAGTTGCCAATACAAGAGGCCATTAAAACCGGCAGCAGCAGCCACAAAAATAAAAATAAAATCCCAGCGAAAGAAATTGAAAGCAGCGCGAGAAGAAAAGCAAGGTTTTGCAGTTTCTAGAACACTTAATGCACATACAATCACACTCACACACACTCAGACACACACACACACACACACACTCACTCGTATTTCAAATTGTATTGACAAATATCGAAGCGTGCGAAACAAATTGAAATTAAAAGTTTGCATGTTGCGCATTTTTGATGCGTTCCTGGCGCTGATTTGTAGGCCCTGAAAGCTAACGAGATGTTGCACGATAAACCCGGAATTGGATCGGCTTGGGCTTAGGATCTGTGCTCTTAAATTGGCGCTAAGACTTACCTTGTAAACATGCCGGCTGCTTGTTGCTGCTGTTGCTGTTGACTGGCCTGCTGCTGCTGCTGCTGTTGTTGCTGTTGAGCTGCCTGTTGTTGTTGCTGCTGCTGCTGTTGTTGTTGTTGCTGTTGCTGTTGTAAGTGTTGCTGCTGTGACAAGGTGACTGTATCATGTTGTTGAAAGTTATGATGCGTGTGCATATGCTGTTGCATATGATGTTGCTGATGTTGCAAGTGTTGCTGTTGCTGCTGGTGTTGCTGGTGTTGCAATTGCAGCGCGTGATGCTGCTGTTGCTGCAGGGCATGTGCATGCGTGGGCGTGGCCAAATGCGTGACTGCCACTGCTGCCGCCGCCGCTGCTGCGGCTGCTGCCACTGACAGACCTGAGCTTGGCTTCTCCAAGCCACGTTTATCCGCATACATTTCGACGCTGGCACGTTTGCAAATATTTGTGCAAATACTGCAAATATGTAGAATGACATCGATAGTTGTTTGTATCTTTATTAAACCCGTTAAATAATGGCCCAAGTTCTTAAGCCAATAATAAAAGAAGCCATTATATCAATCAATATGTGAATCCCAATGAAAGTCTGCAGACTTTGTGGCTTTGCTAATGATATGAAACAACAATTGTTGATTCACTCTAGCAGCAGTACATACCAGAAAAACAGTCACACACACACACACACACACACACACACACACACCGCACACCAACTGGTAGTGTTTCAGTTTTGGCTGGCATTGTTTGAATTGTAGTCATAATTTTAGGGCGAAACATTTAAAGAATTGATTTGCATTGTTGTTGCTCCGGCAACAATTGAGCCGTTGAAATCGCTCGATAACATTCGAGGATTGGATATACACTCATATATGTCTGTATGTATGTATGTGTGGCTGGGTACTCTATGAACTGCGCTTTGATGAGTTGGCAGTTTCGTTGATCTATACTGAATTGCATAAGGAAAATGATTTATTACATGTGATTCGACATGGTATTGGATAAGCTGACGCCGAGGTTAATAAAATGCTCTACAAGAGTCATGAGAGTTATTCCAACGAGATTCCTTGGGGCAAAAGTAGATCTATTGAGTATTGCATAAGTTTCATTTGAACCTAAAGGTGCCTGAGTAAATTAGTTGAGGGCCTGATTTAAATTCCATTTAGCATCTAGACTTGTTATGCTAAATTTAGAGAAACTACACAAACTGCTCGTAGGCATAAATTTCCAGAGTCAATTTATAGCCGAATTTGATGACTCATTAAAATTTAAATAATGTTTTGTTTCTTATAATTTTAATGGAAAATTTGTCACTATTTATATCGTGAGTGTTATTTATGGAGATCATAAATATATATATATATATATATCTTCATTATTTTAAGTGTCTCATAAGCATAATTATTGTTATTTTTATGGTGCCTACTTGTAAGCCTGTAATTAATTTTACTTTTTGGATTCTTATTATCTTGGAAAGTAAATGTATTAGAACATTATATGTAAGACTTTCCATCCAAAAAAGAATATAATTAATTTGCAAAATATCTTAAAAGATCAAAGATTCAGAAGAAAACATTTAAAAATTGAATGATGCCTGAGAAGGACTAATATAAAATAGGCAATATATAATACTAAATTCCTATTTCATATTTCATATTATATACTATATTCCTATAGAGTTTATAAAATAATGAAGGTTTCATCAGAATGTTTAAAAATCTATATCTATATCTATTATTAACAGACAAATAAAAAATAACTTGTTCCCTTATTTGATTATACAGTTTCAACTCTAAGCAATTTCTTACTATATTAGAAAACTCTCTTTATACCCACACACATGCACAACTATCACTTTCCATGTCTTTGAAAATTGTTGGATGGCACTTTAGGTGGCGCCAAGAAAAATCTTGATATACTCGGTACTCGGTAGATACGACTACGAGCATATATCTTAAAATGCAACAATTGAAATTAGTTTTGTAAATGAATTTCAATGTTGTACTTCAATGTTTACTTGTACTACCGACAGCGGCAGTCAGAGCGGCCATCTTCTGATTTGGGGCCCGGCTTTGGATGTCTGTCCCACTGGGCCGTCTATAGCTTTGGCTGGTTGGCTTGGCTTAGTTGCAACTCATTGTCAAGTGAACTTATCAGAGGTAGAAAAAAAAATTTGTTCGAGTTGACGTTTGGAGTGCCATCGAGTTGGTGCTCGATTTGTTTGGAGTTGTTTGAATAGGGACCACCAAAAAGTCATTGAATGAAATGAAGAACGCCGAGATACATTTGTCTGTTCGCAAGTGAGTGTGTGTGTATGTGTTGATTTTGTTGTGGCTACATTTGCTCTGTGATTGTGCGCAACTGTTGGTTGGCTTTTTAAGTATTTTGTTATTTGATTTCTATCAAAGTTAATAATGAAATTGGTAAATCGCGTTTTCAATATTTCGACTGTATGTGTGTGTATGAGTGTGTGTGTGTGCGTATGTGTGTGTTGGGTTCGGGTGCGGGTGCTCGCGCTGGTGCGAATGCGAGCTTAAGCTGGGCCTTGGGGATCTTACCTTTTCTCGAAAGATTTAATTTGCGATATCCATTGGGTATAGCAGGTACAGTGTATGTATGTTTGTATGTATGTATTTATGTATGTATTTGCTTAATGCTTTTGCATAAATTAAAATTTATTAATTTTGGGTTTTATTTTGTTTTGCACAATGTTTGGCACTTTATGGCCAATGCCAAGTAAACTTAATGATACTATATTCAACAATGAATATTTCAATTACAATTGAAACATTTTGCATGAAGATCTCATATCTCAATCGGTTTCTACTCGTATTGCACAATAGTATATTATATTATTATATGATTTATTATTATTATTATTTTTGATTTAAATCATTTTGAACATTGCATATTCATTGGGGCTCACAACACATTTTCATTATACTCGTATCTGCAGCTCGACAAGATTTATGGGGTTTCTTAGCGACAAACCTTATAGAATCATTTGCAAATCTAATTACGCATATCTCACAACTTGTAGTAACAGCTCCTCACTCAATGAACTTTAGCACTTATGTATTTGTTTTGGATAACTGTTACGAGTATTGAAAACCACGAGGCGAGTTCACGACACTCCGATAACGATTGCGATTTCGATGACGATTACTCTAAACTCCGACGGCATTAAGTCGCCGCTTGCTTTGCTTGTGCCTTACAGGCTATACGACTATAAAATCCGTTCAGCTCGTTTCACAATACGCTCTGTGAAGCCAACCGTATAGAATGCGCGCGTGCACCTTTCTGTGCAGATCACCGAAGCGACACAGAAGCAACAAACTTGATTTCGAAACAGGTAAGGTAGCTTTCGTTCAGTTTGAGCTCAAGAGCTCCCACACAAGCGCACCTTGGCCCATTGGATATGTATTTGTGCGGTTCATCCAATGCGGTTGTCGATCGTGCACTTAAAGAAATTCTAACTTACTTTTTGGTTATGCACTGCGATCGAAGCTATGCTATAAATATCCATCAATAGATCATATCATACCTATAGTGTGTTCTATTTATATACTTAAATGGTATAAAGCTTAGAATTAATCCTATTTTGTAGTAAACATATCATTGTTTATTTAATATTTAATATATTTTATAAATTTCCACTTATCATAATTCCCATTTACACTTACAAACACATTAGATAATATATCATATCATATATGATTTCACTCATTTACATTTTCTAACTCACATTTTCTGACAGTGTAATCACTTGATCTTGCTCAGGTACTCAGTGGCACACACACAGCCAACTGACCAATACAAAGAGCGAGGCGAGTCTTTTGCTAACGCCCCTTTTAACACATACACACTCCAACACACACACACCCACACACACTCACGTTGTTGGTTGGCAATATGTTGTGTGTGTTGCCGGCTCTCGTAACTCATTAGCTGCTAATCTATTCAAATTAGCCATTAATCAATTAAGTGTACTTTGGTAAGACCGATGATTACTCTAAGCCACAAATATCTACATAACTCTACGAGTTACTTGATAATATCGGCGACTAGTTAGTTATTTTGTAATGATTGTTTTGCAAACAATACTTTTACCAACATTTTAAGCTGATCTCTCAGATAAGTTGGCAACTCTGCGCATGCCTTTACCTGTGTGTGTTTGTGTGTTGCTTGTGCAGCTGTGTGTGCCTCTTTAATGCGGCTTGCCGATTGGTCAGAATTCGTTAAGCTCCGTTAAAAAACAATTTACAGTTTTGTTGCTTTGCGTTTTCCGTTTTGCTTTGTTTTCGCTTTCCACTACAAAAGCCAGCGAATTTGTGTGTGAGCCAATCAGGCAACGAACTGGCTTCATGCGTGTTTGTGTGTGTGTGTGTGTGTGTAACTACGTGTACGATTCAGTCGTGCCTTTAATTGCTTCTAATTAGCTTAATAAAATGGCGAGACTTAACTATACAAATGGAAGTATAGTAGATGATGAATTTGTTATTTATAACTATTTGTGGTACATCAGATTAAACAGATTAAAAGTATAAAATAATACAAAAAACCTAATTGTATTTCGTTATTAAATTAAAACTCACAATGACAATGTAAGCGAAATTAAGTTCGCTTGAAATTAAATATTTAAATTAATGCCTTAATTTACTACTATTACTTTAAATAATCTATTATATATATAGTCACAAATATTTTGCATTCGAATGTTGTATGTTACATATTACATTTGATTAATATGTATGTTATGTATATACCTATCTTTATATTGATATTATATTATATTGTATATCATTATTAAATTTAATTTAATTTAAAAGTTTAAACGCGAAAGTAGATGTCAATGAAAATAACAATTGAATGACGGATCTGATTACTATTTTGTCTTTGGTATTACTTGTCAGCCAATTATATACATAACACCTCTATCCGAACAGGATTTTCTAAATATATATAATATACCATATATCGATTAGAACAATTTAAGTTTTTAAAATATGTTTCTCATAGTTCAGATACGCAAAAATGTAGTTAATTAAAAGTAACTTATGGATAGTTTTGTTTTCCACTAAACTCCTTAAATTAAAAGTGAACTGATAGAAATCATGTCTACATAATTTATAGGTCTGACCCATTGGAAAAGACACGATATCGACTGTACATAGTACGTAGCGAGCATTCTAAGAAACATAAAACCACAGTCAATGACTCGAAAACAGGACTCGTGTCTTTTCTTTTGAAGGGTTAGAATTTCAGCTATCAGTCAGTTTTATGTTGAATGTTGTATTTTCATGATACGTCTGTAGCCGACCAAAAATTAGCATTTTACAAATGGAACATTAACCGATCGTGCATATAAGTGACGCTATATGCAATGCATATTCAATTAGCCAAATCAACGGATCGATCGCCTTTAGGTGTAACCAAGCAAGAGGCAATCGATTGAATACAAATTACACCTTTAATTGCCTTCAATTGGCTACTTCGAGGAGTTGAATGTGATTGATTGTGAAATAATCGAAGTTGAACAACCCAATCGAGGTTTTTTCTAGTCTATTCTATACTTAGATCTCTTTATTTTTTTAGTTTATACTTACAGATCGCTTCAAGCGCTTTCATATTTTAAATTACGTTTAATCATATCAAAATTGAACTAAATCAAATTATAAAACACAGAAAAACAGAAAAAAGAGGAACTGAATTTTGAATATTCCCAATACATAAAATACCGCACATTTTTATAGCTCATAAAGGGTTAAACGCACCTTCTTAACTAGTTATTTTTGGGTATTTCCTAAGATCAATGCTGAGTCATTTGGGCAAACAAATCACATACAAATTTATCGGTTACCCTTTGAACTTGTCGCGTGTCGAACCGAGTCACCGAAACCACTGGAAACACCGCTACGTGATGAGTCAAACACGTCTACCCAGCTATCTGTTGGTGGCATGCATATTAACTAGGAATAAGTGTGGATGGACTAGGATTGAGCCCACATTGACGCCGTCTCTCGTCTGTCGTCTGTGGTCTGTGGTCTGCCGTGTGTGTCGTGTGCCTGTTGCCGTCTTGGAACAGCTTTGGGTCACTCATTGAGCGGAAGTCAAGCAGCACGAGCCGTTCGCCGCCTGGTTAGGGCTTTGATGGCACTGTTGACTGCACAGCAATTGATCTGGTCATGTTTGTGTATGGTTTTTAGGCCTGCGGGCGCAACGCTGCATCGTAAAACAGGGAAGATATCAACGCCCCTCTCACACACATTCCAATGCTCCAGTTGGCACCATTTTAGCCAAGAGCAATCCCACGCCTATAAAAACAGCCGCACGAGTCAAATGTCGTATTTCATTAGCTGATGTTAACGTTGGCGCAGCGGTGGGCCACCGATCCCAACACTCAATGCCAACAGAATTGTTAGTTTGCCAGTTCAATGCGCCTACAAAAACCCAAAAGCCCGAATTGAATTACATGGAAACGCGCATTGCGTTGCGGAAATCGTACAAGCTGGTCATGAAAAATGCATCACTCGGCACTCGGACAGCCAAGACAGGCTATAAAAGTTGGGCCAGACAATGACGACAAGCTCCTCATGGGCCTGGACTTGGTTAAGGGACTGTGTCTGTGTCTGGCTCTGCTTTTGGTCTTACTCCTAGGCGAATGATGAAAATGTACGACTTTTGCTTGCGGCGCTAAGTGAGCACACAAAAATTTTAGCTTTTGATGCTTTACTCGGAGCAAAGAGTGTCACAGCTTTATGGCTGAGCATGTAACAGATAAGATGCTAGTCCGTGCTCTTAATAATGTTCTTATGAAAAAGATTACTTAATCTCCGATGCAAAAGATACTGTACTAGATGATCTATCTATATTGTTAGAAAAGTGTATTGTATTGAAAGAATGAGGAATGATCTTATGCTTGCATAAGAGTATTCCAGTTTCACTATCATCAGCCTCCCAATTGCTTAGTTACAGTTTTATAGATACTCGCATTGAGATGAAATGAAAGAGAGAAAGAAGGAGCGCGCTAAAGAGAGCGGCTTGTTGTTGAGTTGTGCCTGTCTGATCTGTGGTCCAGAGAGCCCGGGGGCGAGCAAACTTGACCAAGTCAATTCGATCCAAACGGCGGACGACCAGCCGTCTAGGTGGTGCTGGCTGGTGGTGCCGGTCTACGCCTGGGCTGCACTCGCACTCGCTGAAATCAATCGATTCGACATTATTATTAATTTTTCATAACTTCTGCTGGCGGCCGGCGGCCGGCGGCTGGCGGGTCCAGTGTGCAATATGGCGCCCTAAAACCCGGCTCCATGCCATGTGAAACTAATCTATTTGTGCGGGCAAAAAAGGGCCGCCTTCAGTTTAGTTGGTCCATATCATCGTCGTCGGGGTCTTCATCGATTGGGGGCCTGGTAGTTTTTTTGAGCGTGTTATCTGCTATCGCAACGCTTTGATCTTTTACCGCTTCTGCTTTGCATAATAAATTCGCTATCGATGAAAACTAACTTGCAACTTGGTCGGTCTTGGCCCAGGTCTTTGGGGTCTTAGAGAATTGGGAATTGGGATTTCCCGGCAATTTGTTTGGCAGCGCTTTACCAGCGCCTTTGGCTATTGCCTGTTTAATTCGATTGCCTGTGCGATTTTGGCTTCGGCTTAACCATTTTATTACAATAGCATAATTTTTTACTATGCTTAATGAGTTCTGCTTTGATTAGTTTTTTAAATTTTTCTCCTTGTTGCTGTTGTTGTTGTTGTTGTTGTTGTTGTTGTTGTTATTGTCGGACTAAAGCTACAGCTTCAGTTTTCGCTTAAGGCATTATTTGTTGTTTGTTGGGTGTCGTTGGCAAAGGCTCAATTTGTTGAGGTGGAGCTGAAACTGGAACGGGGTTTCAAGTAGTTAGCATTTGCTTATTGAAATGTTGCAAATTGATTTTTCTGTGCCGCTTCAAGAACTGAATTTACTTACAAAATGTAAAGAAAATACATTAATTATACTGACTGATGATACCTATTACTGTCAATTGATGTATTATATTGATGATGATGCATTGATGATTGAACTATTTGCCAAAAAATATGCTCAATTTGAATCATGTTAGGTACGTATATTTTAATAATAATGCTCTGATCAGGTGTGTTCGACTATAAATGTTTGACTACAAATTACTATGAGCCCAGTCTTAAATACATTGACATCTAGTCGCATAGAATTAATCTTCTTCGGTGCGAACTAATCCTGTTCTGTCGTATGGTAATTTGTACATATTATAAATATGTTATTTATTTACTGCCCCATTTATATGTGATTCAAAAGCATATTAAGCCATACGTGTCAAAATTAAAATTTCCTTAGACTTTAAGTAATTTGGATATTATTATATTATATATGGATATATATAATTAGTAATATATATATTTTTTTTAACGTCTAAGTAGCTTCTATATGTGCGACACAAAGCAACTTTTAATATGCTCCAAATACAATCAGCTTAACGTATATTGTACTACTCGAGTTTGAACTGAGCAATACTGCTTGAAAATACACTGCTTGTATGTACTGCTTACATATACAGCTTGTGTTCGTTACCGTTGCAGTCATTCGAAAGCTGACTGCTGCAAAACCGTTTAACGTTAATTCATTCGTCTACAAAAACTTGTCAGTTAATTTCAAACTTAAGGCCTTATCCAGGTCAGTAAGATAAGAAGTAAGATACTCGCGTAGATAATGGCCAAACTATTAAATAAAAAGTGCCATCGCTGGCCAATAATCGATAAAAACAGCTGATAAATGAATGCATTATTTGAACATGGGCCAACACACGTGCACAATTAGCTGTTAACTTCCATGAAAATAGAAAAATTAGTGCACCAAGTTAGTTTAACTGATGTTATTATTATGTTTGTACAAGATTATTTGTAATAATTGTTTCCCATTATTTTATTATTACATCTGAATTGTTTTAATGTGCAATTCTTTTTGCGAGCGGACTGAGTTTTGTTCTTTCGATTTTTTAATATTAAAATGTAAATAAACAACAGCTGATTTTGTCACTATACTGACTTTTTCAGGCAGTGTGATCAGGTTCGACTTTAAGCTAATGACGTTTGCTTAACGGCCTTAGTTTTATTAATGTTTAAAGTAATTTAACATGTCCGTCGTTTCTATTTATAGACATAAAATGCTAAAAAAAAAGATAATAAAAGTCATAAGTTGCTGCGTTCCATGCTTAACACGTTATCAAATCGGCACTATCAGCAGCATAGTCTATAAATATATAATATATATATATTTTGAGTAGGTTTCTGGGGCTGTGTTAGGTGCACACCAGCATAATCGTTTATATGTGTTTATATTTGATATGAGAACAATATTTTAGCGCGTGGCTCTGTTTCCGATTCTTGACTTCGGCGTTTTATTTTTGGATATTCTGAAGAGGCCTTGACATTGCGCGTGAATAGGTGCCTGCAGTGCCAAACACATTACCCAAAACACCAAAACCAAACAGAAATTAACGCCGGCACGTGTAGGTAAAAACCGGTACCGAAGTACAAGCGGTGGACGTGTTTATATTATTATTATTATTATTATACGTTGTTAAATTGATATTGTTGTTTATATGCGGCGTCGCTGGCATGTCAAAAATTGTGACTAGACATATGCCGATTACCAACGCCGCTGGCTGACATTATTTTGGCAAGTGTTGAAAAATAAGTGACAATTATGCTAAACCTACACTAACTGAATTGGGTTTATATGTATTCTAAAGAACTATGCAACACAGTCAAAGAACTTAAATAAGGGATGATATATAGGGTACCAGGAATATTTGTAATGTAATAATCATATTCAGTTATTACCAAGCGATTTACCCTCTAGATTTATTTTAAAAGAATATACCAACATAAAATAACATTTATTTCCAATCATATAATCTGAGTCTAGACGAAAACCTTTTCACCATAATGTGTAAAATAAATAAAATGTATTCCTACGGTTCGTTATTATTAACAGTCTATTAGATTTTATAAATATTTAAGTCAAACGCAGCAATTGCAATTTATATCATACCTTATGTAACTTGAGAAAAACTTACTCATTTAAAGTTAAGTATGCACTTTAATGTTGATACTTCGACTTTAATATTATTTTTAGGTAGCTTTCCAGATTTGGGTTAAGATTAAATTTCTTAAATAAACGTTTTTGGTGGCATACCCTGGATGAACGTGTTTTGTTATTATTATTTTTATTATGATCATCTTGAAAGCTGAAACGATTTCAATGCGAAGTTTGTTTACGCTGAGAGTTGAAATATATACAGCTTTTTTAATACTCTTTTTGTGATTCATTCAGCTATTCTTTATAAAGCATTCAAGTTTCGTTGCAAAAGACAATTTCCTGTTTTTATTTTGCTGTGGACCATTGTGGCGCGTGTTTGTCTTTCTTCTTAAAAAAATGTTGCCATAGGTTGATTGCGTTTTTTTATGGTTACCTCTGCTGTTATGGATCGACGCCAATTCAAGACTGCACATGTCCACGCCCAAGTGTTACCTCAGTTTTTGTTTAGATCACCCTACCCTACTCTACACTCAACATACATCCAACCTACAACCTACCTGCCCTATGCCTACACTCAATTTCACAGGCGCGCAAAAGTTTTTCAACGACTTTAAGCCAATTGAAGGGCCCAGTACTATACCCCATAACTGCTCCATTTGGCGGAGCTGCCATCTGCTACAATGGCAATTGCTCCATTTGCCAGAGGTGCCATCTATTTGAAAATAAGTTCGTTTTTGTTTTTGTTTTTCATGAGCTTGCACGTGTTAGCAATTGAAACTGAAAAGTGTCTGCCGCCAAGAGCAAAACACCCACGAGCCCATTAAAATCACACGTAGGAGCGGCTAAAACAAGAAGAAAGAAGAAAGAGATTCAAGGAGGGAGCAGATGACTGTCGACAAAACGACTCATGTGTTATGCTAATTTCTATTTTATTGTTTTCGCCACGCTTTTTGCATTGAGTGTTTTTGCTTTGTTTCTTTTGTTGCTTTAGTTGGTTGTGCCTTGTGGGACAAAGCAACGAAAACCGGAAATCAGACTCGCTGCCATATTAACCGTTAGTTGGCTTGCTTCACCTAACGCTAAATGCTCGTGGCATAGGGCATTGAATTACCTTTTCATTAGCACGCGCAACACACATCAACCGAGAGAATCTAGCAAAATATTCACACCCAAAACCCAAGCAGCAAAGGCCACACAGACAAACACACACACATCCACACAAACACACATAACAAAAGAAAGGCAATCGGCCGTAACAAAATTTCCGACACGTGCGACAAAATTGACTAAGAGAGAGAAAGAGGGAGAGAACAGGGAGAAGCGAAAAGAAAGAAGAGAGAGGTAAACGAGAATTAAGGCCAAACAAAAAGTTTACACACAGCGCTCAGTTTGCCGATGTTGCGGCAACATATGTTGCTGGCAACATTTTTGATATTGCCAGCCGACACATAATTCGTAGGCGTTTGATTCCACTAAAATATCTCATACTAGATATTATTGATATAAACACTTTTATTTGTGAATTCAAAAATTATATATAAACTGTAACTTGTGCAGGTGATATATTAATTCTTAATGCGTATCTGATTAACATTTGTAAATAAAGGATTTCCGTTGTAATTCGATGTATTAGAAATATATATAATTTGAGTATCAACTATTAATTTAATTTAGCAAATAACTAGTTTAAAATTTGCAATCTCTTAACAATCTTATGTATACACATATTTATTTAAATTTAGGAACTTATGGACAATATCCTGACTCTGTCTCTGTTTGCATACTAGTACAAAGATTTCTTCTGAACCGAAACAAATTTGACATTTTTGTTGGGTGTGCTACAGCTGCTGCTGTTGGCGCTGTGGACGGCTATAAAATTGACGCGCAGCTGGCAGCGCGGCTTCATTCTGCTTGGCGCTGTCGACCCATGCGCTTCGCTGTTAAATCGTTGTAGCTAAGCTTAAAAGCTCCAAACATCAAGTATTAACGTACTTCGCGAGTGTGTGCTTGTGTGCGTGTGTGCGTGTGTGTGCAGTGTGTGAGCTAGGAACAGTGTGTGTGTGGGTACTCGTGCCTAACGCGTAACGAAAGCGAAAGTTGTGTTTGCGCGCGTGTTGCTAACACAAGCAGCGTCGTTGGCGTCGTCTGCCGCCTATTATTGCACACACGTCGCACTAACAGTCAAAGTCGCAGTCACTGCCGCAGTCATAGCCTCAGGCGTTGTCGCGTTCGCTATTTATATTCGTATTTCTTGTCTACCTAGAATAGATTAAAAGCGTGTGAAAACGACAACAGCAAAATGCTCATTAGTTTCAATGAGCGTGCAATAAATTAAAGAAACGTGTTTATGCTGCCATACAAAGTATCTTTACCTCTGTTTCTCTGTGCATACAAGTATATGTGTGAAGTAGGCAGTTTCTGCCCAGCAACCAAGAAGCAAACAGCTGTTAACACTAATCGTCATCATTCCTCCAACACTTACTGATAAACGCTTCCAAACAACCAACGGGTAAGTTTCGCATTCGCATAAATTGGCTCATAAATCTTCGACCATTCGAGCCCCACACTGACAAAAAAAGAAAGAAGAAATACATTTATGTGCCACACGTGTCGTCTGCTTAAATTGTATGGTACAATATTTCAATGAACTTTTGTCTTGCGGCCTCTCTTTCTCTTTCTCTATATTTATATTTTCTTTTCTGTCTATAATTATTTCTGTGTGTTTTGATGTGCACTTTCTCCCCAGCTTTACAGATTACATCAAATCTACTTTATTTCCCTCACCTTCTCAAGGACGAATATTGTTTGTGTATGAGTTTTTGTTTGTTTGTGTGAGAGTGTTGTTTGTGTGAGAGTGTTGTTTGTGTGAGGGGTTTTCTGTCTGTTGACGCATCGTTCATGGCCCTTGGCCTTTTGTCGGCTGCAGACAGAAAATGCAGCTGCCGCACATTGACACACATGGCGTATGCGCAATATTGATTTATAAATTAAACAAGATAAGTGGAATATTATTTAAAAATTAAGTAATGACAATATTTATGATAAGAATAATTACAATAATTAGATACATTTTATTCAATTTATTTAAATTTCAATGGGTTCAACCTTTTAAAATAACTACAGAACTACTAAAAGTAAATTTGTTTAAAATTCTTTAATTCTTGGGATAATACCTTGCCAACGATATTTTGAACCAATCCCCTTTTGAAAAACATATAATGTATATAGAAAGATTCGTATTCACGAGAAAGAGCTAGGTAACTAAAGAAAAATAATATCAAAACATGAAGCAGAAACATCAAACAACACCAAAACCTAAATTGGGCGAACCGGCTTAATTGCAGCTTAAATTATTATTATAATTTTTGGAATTTCTCGTACACGTGTGTCAATGGCCCTTTAATTTGTAAGTCCCCTTTCTCAGTATTAAACCCATTCAAGACTTCTCAATGGAAATGATCGTAAGACCAAGCGTGTGAAGCTATTTTATAGAAACCTTCAGCTTGTTTAAATATCTAAGCATAACAAAAGGAAACAGATGAAAACAGAATCAAAAACAAAAACAAATACGAGCTGTTGTCGTAACTGTTGGTTCAGCAGAAAAATGAATCAAGCTGTGACTTTGACAACATATTCAAGTTGCTGAGTGACAGCTGTTTGTTTACTTATGTGAATCAATGCCTTTGTTTGGTTTCGAGTTTGATTTCCACATGCGCTGCAGTTTATGAGTATTTGTGAATTTTTTGAGCAATCCAATGCTACCTACTGCAAACAAAATATACATAAATTAAAACCTGAAACGTTATTTTTAGAAAATATCGTTTTTAATCTATATTTATTTGAGTAGTTTTTAAGTTCAAATTGAAATTCATGCGTCATTCCATCTTCAAAAGAGGTTGTGCTTGAACTAGACTTGGTTGAGTTTTACCACTATTTAATATAATAACTTTAAATCATATCAAACTCATGGTTTTAGCTACTTGGAATAATTTAATTTTATATATGTAACCGATTTTATAATTTGCATTACTGAACGAAAACTCTGTTCAGAATACGTATACGTAATATTTCAGCCATAATTTTCGATAATTTATTAACCGGATGTACTCAAAATATTCATAGCATCCTTTAAAAGTGTAAGCTAAACGCATGTTTTCTGAAATTATTACAATAAAGGGTCGCCGCCTTATACATAACACCTCATGACGTCCATAATAATAGATTTATAATTTGGGCTCAAAATGCGACGCGTTTCGCATTAAAACTTCAAGATTAACCAAAAATATATAAAAATAAAACCTCAAAATAATATAAATAAACAGAAGCAAAAACAATAACAAGCAACGCAATCGACCGATGCTCTGCTCCAAATTGTGAGGGCAAAGGAGAGCGGTTCGACTACCCCGGCGGCAACACGTGCGTCGTTAATTCAATAAAAACAGCAAGAGCAAGTCAGCACACACACACTCATACATACAATACACACAGACACACTCACACGCCCATAGACAGCAGCATAAAAATTCATTAACACCATGTGAGCGCACTTCTATGAGTGTGTGTGCGTGTGTGTATGACTTTTAATTTGTAGACTTACCCAGTCGAAATATTTCTGCAAATATGCAAAAATATTCATTATTTTGTCAATTGATTTATCACACAGTTTCTCATGTGATTCGTTCAACGTTTTGACTGTATTTCGCATGAAACCTGAATAGAGTATTCCCCTAGACAAAGTTATTTTTGTATATAAGAACATTATATTGTACACGCTTAGCTATGAGGTACGCGTTACGCATGATAAGAAAAGCAAACATTTCACAAATCGGTGATTTATATTCTTCTAGTAACCTGACCAGATAACATGCTTCGAGTGTAAACTATTGTCTATATTATAAGAAAGGGTGTATATAGTTTTTCCAGAAATAGATCATTCATTTTTCATTAGTTTATCACCAATTTCCAAGTATTCATAATTTCAACTGGGTCACTTTTTTTCGCATTACTCGTCGTCGTTAAAGGCGCTACCACCCGCCTTAGCTCCAAGTCTGCTTGTCTGTGCTCAGCTCGTGGCAACAAAATTATCGCCATTTCGCTTTTGACGCCGCTGTCGCTGCCTCTGCCGCAGTCGACAGCGCTGTTGCTGGCGACAGAGCTAGCGTCTTTGACTGCGATTGAATGACAAAGTCTTTTTAATTTATGCAGGCAACTACAACAAATGAATTCGTTTTTCGCTGTTGCTTTTGGTTTTATTTTCTACCGGCCCCGGCTTCCACACGTGTATACAATCGCTTTAACAGTGTGTGTGTGTGTGTGTGTGTGAGTGTGAGTGTGTTTGCCTTTTAAGCCCATTTTTAAAATGAAGCAAATGACTACTGTTAAAGCACATAAAAGTTAAATGTGATACACGCGTTTGAAGTATGACAAACGGTAGCAATAACAATAAAATATTGACTAATTCTCTATGATACAATTAATTTATGCTTTTTTTATTTTTGGCTTAGCTTTTTTAATGGATATTCTCAAATCCTTTTAATGTGCATATAATACTGTGATACTCGTATAACGAGAATTAGTCAGCATTTAAGTTGCCTATGACGTCTGTGTTTCATTTGTGTTAAGTAATCGCGAGCCATGACTAAACTGGAGTAGAATGAGATAAGTTATATTTTAAGACTCAGTTATTATGCCATATTATACATACATATAAGTGTATTATGTGATCATATAAAAATTTTATATTATTAAATAATAAATTATATGTTTTAGTAATATTATAAATTAATTATCAGAGTCTGAACCTAAATAAATATATACGTTGTGCTTTTAACAAGCTTTAAATATATTCAAATAACATTTTTTATTTGTTTTGCTTAAATAAAATATTATAATATATTTATCGTTTAGTCGACTGTTTGTAGACGTCTCTAAATTAAATTAAATATATAAATAAATGAAAGTAAGTAAATAAAATAAAATAATAGAGAATAAAATAAAATGTATAACAAGTGGAACGAAGGATTAGTATAAAAAATCCAATTTATTGAAAACTTTTTCTATGTCAGACAACAGATGTAAGCTTCAGTATATACCATATATGCTATATATATATTATATACTATAAATATATATTATGTACTATATATGTTATATTATGCACAAAATGGCTTCAGATATTCCTTTGTGCTCTCTAATGTAACTTTAATAAGTGTCACCATAAATTGAACACAATTGTCGCCTGCAGAGTTAGAATATAGAGCAATAATGTTGCATGTGGCATCCAGTTTTCTGCTCTGTGGCATATCAATGTCCCATTAACATATCAGACCATGCGATAAATACCCGTAATATAAAAAAAAACAAACCACAACAATAGCAGCTACTAGAGCTAATTGCTGACCTAATAATGCGAGTCACACGCCGGCGTATGTAACTGTAAACTGCCGCACGCGCGTCTTGTTTACTTATGTGATGTGTGTGTTTGTGTGTGTGTGTGAGAGTGTGAGAGTGTGTGTGTGATACTCAGTGAGAGTTGTTGGGGCAACAAGTTCAATGTGCTTGTCAGACTTACTCTATGGACTCGATCCACCTCTCACACCGAACATACATACACACACACACACACATACACACACACACACATACCTAAGATAGTCTGCGCGGTAAATTTGACCGAAGCTCATAAGATGTCACACGTGCGGCAGTTTTGACATGACAACAGATGAGGGTATAACCCACAAACTTAATAGTCATTGAGCTCCGTAAATACCCTGATATATCTGTATAATGAAGCAGATGTATGAGTGACACACAACTTGGCTGGGTATAAGCTGATATTCCTTGTTGCGACTTATAAATCATATAGATGGTACTTTGAGGATTTCGTAGCTGTATTAGAGAACAATCCTAGATAGGGTATTTTATAGTGGTACTTTGTTTTATTTCATTTAATTTTATGGTTACATTTGCCAATTATTGTTGCTGGTATCCGCAGCAAAGTTAAGACAAACATAAATTAGTTAGACAAAGTCCCAGACTCAGCCACGTCCCGAAATCACGATAATAATGATAAATGATAATGAAAATAGCGATGCTGATGCTGATGATGATGCTGATGATGATGATGAGCAAACAATAATAACTATAAGCAAACATGAGGGCTGCTCGTGGCTAGCCTTTGTTTCGACTGCTGGTCTGGCCTTTATAACTCTTTGGATGTGCCACAGCTGCAGCATCAAGTACTCTTATTTGGCTATTTGGTTTTGGCCTGGTCTAAGCCCAGAGTTAGTTTGTGGAACCACAGACATGTGGCGGCGTTGTTCAAACAGACATCAAGTCTGGGTATAACATTCTGACTACAATTATAAGTGTGAGTGTGACATATGAATGATTTGCTGGCTTATCAAGCCACGCGCTTAAACTACAATCCCACAAATGCTTTTGAGATTTATGCATATGAAATATTTTGAAATAGTTTCGTCAGACACTGAGCTAATCCCTTAAAAATTTTGCCGTACAACCAATGTAAATAAATAATCATTTCGCAGCTATTTGTTTTGACAGGCGTCATGTGTCATATTTTTTATTGTGTGCTTGCAAAGGTTTTTTTTACGACATTTAACGATTTCTTCGTGAGATGTTTTTTTTATCAATGTTATTGAAAATTCTAAGAAATTATCGGTCTCTACAATCACATTTTAAATTTTGAACAAGATGTTCGATATGGCAATTAGACCTATCAGTAGAATTTCATTACCAGCACTGATATATTTAATCTTTAACTTATTCTTTATTGTTGCTAGCTCAAAAGTGAAATAAATATTTATATATATGTCAACAATTATAAATATTGTTAGTTGAATTCTAAACAGTATGAGTAAACTTCATTAAGTTTGTAAGCAAAGCAACCTCGGTACTTGAGTCAACTGCAAAACTTGCACTGAGCCTACTGTATTTGGAATATTTTTTAAATTTGTTCTTTAAGTTTATAAAAATAAGATTTAACTTCTTTTATCGAACTGAGGACAAAGGAACTATCTACAAATTGTACTCACTGTACAAGAGGAGTTATTTGTTTAACTACATTTTTCTTGTTTATTGTGTTTAGTATTGACATAGAATACAATTACTTTGATATAGAGAGCAAAAGAGCTTGTGGGTGCGCCTCATGCGGAAATAATGTGACATCAAGTATACGCCCCAATGCACAGCAGTCGTTACACGTGCCAGTGAAACTAGTGTTCTATATATGTGTGTATGCATGTGTTTTTCTATACGCAGGTACGGGGTATAATGTTTGCGAAACTAATTAATTACGTTAAATGTTTCGCATTTTATGATGTGCCAATGAAATGAGCGGAATAAAATTCTTCAGCGCACGACGTTCACATTTACATTCGCATTGAAATTCACATTCATCGTGGAACTAGCCAGTAAATCAGTTTATTCATTAAGCCGAAAGGCAAACGCAACCTCGAATTAGCTTTTAAGACATAAAAATGCAAAACAAGCAAACAAAAACAAATATAATAAATAAATTTGTCAACCTAATGGAAGCTGAAAGTGCTTGATCTATATAATTAACGTAGAATCCCTCAGTAGAAGATAAAAGTAAGCTGATCCGATAACCGATAGCCTTAAGTTCCAATAAAAAACATCGCAAGTTGTATCATGTTTCACATTTGCATTTTATCGACCATTTCTGGAACTTGTTTGGCTAACCGCCAAACGGTGCTATTTTTATTGCACCTTAAAAAATTGAAATGTTTAGCTAATTTGATATTTTATTGCTTGCCACGTGCCCTCCACACAAGACGTTATATGGATAATCCATATAACTTAAACAAAAAGAATCTTTGTTATATCTCAATTATTAAGCATCTGTCATTTTTCATCGCTCAAATCATTTCAAATTTTATTTGAGGTGTCTGGAATCACTTAAGGCTTTCGTTTCGAATTGAATAATTTGCATGTAGAAATTAGTAGCTTCTCAACTAAATAAAAGCAGCTTAATACTAAAGCCAAGGTCACGAATAACCTGATTGGCTTGGATTCATGGATTAATACATAGTTTAATACAGCTCTTTGATATTAGCTTTTGATGGAGCTGCAGTAATTTATGGTGCAACTGACTACAAGATAATAAACTTATTGCAGAGCTTCGAAATGAATTAAAAATCAATACATTAATTCCACAAACTTTAAGGTAACTGCATATTCTTACGAACTCTCCCACTCACCTTGCATTGGGAAAGCAATTGCAAGGGTAAGGTAGCCAGACGAGACTTTTCTTTCTCAAGGACAGCCGGAGCTAAGTTCATTGGCTTCTCTTTGTGGCTGTGCAAGACAGAAGTTGTATTAAATTGACTGGCTGCTGAAACCAACCACTTGTCTCACTCCTTCTAAAAACTTTTGGGTACACAGGATGGTGACTAAGGTTCTGATACCTTAGTATATTTTCTACAGGCTGTCGAAAGCGCAGAAAAAATCATCGTCAGCAACAGAATCGCTGACATCTGTGACTGTAGCTCATCATATTTATCATAAATACGGCTAGATCCCGCCTTCTCCACAACTCCCCGCGATATGAGTAGCTCATCAGCCGTTTCTACTTTACTGCCAATCAGTGCTTGGTCATGAGTAATTTAAAAAAGTGTTTTAGGTCAAGTAAATGCTTAAATGCTTCCAAAAATAAATTATTAAAATAATAATATGAAAAATGTGTATTTTTAGATATTTTTTTTTACACCTTTTACTGACTGATTGAGCTGAACTGATAATTTTAACTGCTATGAGCGATATGAGAAGAGACACACATATTTCAATTCGAGTCACTTATTGGCGGGCTGGAATTATGTCAGAATGTATGTTTATTTTAATGCCTGAATGCATATTTTTGTCGAAGTTGACTTGCTCGTTTGGCAAGTAAATACTTCGAGCCAGAATCAGATCTTATTAACAGAATTGCGATTTCTTTTTCTCTTTAACGAGCTGCTTTTTTTGTGAAACCTTTCGTCTTGGGTTGGATTCGACTGGTTTTGTCTTGGCTGGGTCTGGGTTGGGCTTGCGCTTCGTTGGCTTTGTTTGCCATTGGCAAAGCAATTGGGTCATCGTTTGGCACACGTGTGGCTCGTTTAATGTTTCGCTTTTTATTTGCTTTGCTTGTCACCATCATAAATTTTTATCGCCTAGCTGGCAATTCAATTGGCAATACTGAATGCTTTCCTCGAAGCCCACATCGTTTCCATCGTCATTCTGTTTCAATAAGTATGTACCTTTGAATATTTATTTATATATACACATACACGTGTATATATATTGGGCTATCTGTGTCTGCGAAATAGCCATGTTTATCTTTTGACGTCATGGCGTTAAGACTGTTCTTAGTGCTAGCAAGTTTTGGTTCAAGTTGCTGCATATAGTTGGACACGTTTTCTGGCTCCAGGCATCTGTCAATACAATCACAATGGCTATTCATTGTCTTATCTCAAATGCAAATATTATGTTTGATATTTGAAAAGGTTTTGGAATTGTTTTTTAAACCTACATCAGATTTTTGTGTTTTCCTTTTTTGGAAGGTAATTCCCAGCGCATGTGTTAAATTAAAAAAAATAAAAATAAATAAATAAATAATAGCACATTTCTATTGTGTGATTGTTTGTACTTATATATATTATTAGTAGTATAGTTGTTCTACTAAATATAGTAGTTAGCGACAAACAGCTCAAGATATAATAAACTTGGGAGAAACATACTCTTACGAATCAAAAACAAATACAGACTTGAGCTATTGACTTCCTTTTCTTTTATAATAATGGCAAGAAACAAATATTATGTGTATTTTAATGATATAGTAGACAGATGCACAGCCTAATTTTATACATTCAAATTGGTAAATACTAAAAACTTATTTGAACAAATGAAAAGCGAAAATCTCAATATTTGTATAACTGTTCCACAGAATTCATTCAAAAGCTGAGGATATTATTCATTATCTGAAGTCAAAGTATACATCCCACGTTCAATAGATAACGATAAGAATAACAATTTTTCCAGACTAAAAATGAAAAATCCTAAATTTTCCGAGCTGTAACGATAAACGCCGCAAGCTGTTATTAGAATCTTAATCCACAGCACATTGGCTTCTTTTCAAAAATAACATTCTGGTTAATGTGGTTGCTGTTGTGCCTGGGATTCTCAACACGTGTTAAGGCGTTAGATTTACCCAAAAAATGATGTAAAAAACAAAGAGATGGAGAAACGTGTGTTTGCACTATCAATGAATATACTTCAATATAATGAGTGTACCACGTTGCGTATGCGTTATGTGTGAGTTTCCTTGTTAAGAATTTAGATGCGAGTTTAATGTTCGTTTACTGATCATAAATTTATAATTAATAGCATGTAAGCATTTTCGCACATGCTCAACTGCCGCTTTAGCTAATGATTGAGGATTAAACACTTGCATATAAAATTTGAAGGCTAATGCGATTCGGGATTTGTCGTTGACATTTAAACAAATGAAGCCCAAGTGCCATATAAAACGCTTTTCATGACTTACGTGCTTACACAATGTAAATAAGAAAAGCAGACAAATCGGCTACCATATACTACACACACATATATATATATATATATATTTTAAAATTTGTTTGTGTACGTGTATTAAACTGATGTCATATACACGGGTATACCATGAATGTCCTCATACCGTCTTGTGGTTATTGCTGTTGCTGTTGTTTGGGGCTTTTTGCTGTACGAGTATTATATGCCACTTATCCCCCGTAGCGTAACGTGTACAACACATAAACTTCAAAATGACAACGCCTTCAACGGCCACTACAAACGGGGCAGTTTCTTGAACTCATTTTTGATACCCTCTACACATAAAATGGGTATCCCTCGTCTTAGATAGATGTGAATCAGTTTATAGTATATGAAGAGCAGATGAAGAGCTCTGCAGCTAGTTTCAGCTAATAATGTGGTATACAATATTATGTTAATCTCCCAGATAAGATAATTTTTAATCGAAAAACCTTTGTGCTTTTATTTAATAAGGTATACGGGAATCGACCAACATTGAAGTAGATTATTAGTAAATCAAAAGCTTGTCCCTTCTAGGATGTCACAATATTCTTATGCAAGAATTGACAGGGTATATCCTTACTTCTAGGACGTAACAATATTCTTATGCAAGAATTGACAGGGTATATCCGTACTGAGCATTTAAGTATGCTTTTTGGCAATAACAATTTGATGTGGGGTCTTCTGGCTGCTTGTCGCCATTGTCTCTGGCTGGTGGCCTCAGTAAAAGTAATTACCCAGAAACGCCCAAACAATTTCGGGGCACATCATCGTGAGCAGAATTCGTTGTTATTTCTCATGGGGCAACGAGCTCATCTCCTTTGGGATCTTTGCTTCTTCGGTGAACTCGACTTTAAATTCAAATTGTGCTGACTTGACAGTTCGCGTGTCGTGTCTAACAATAATTTGGCTAATTTATGCACACGCAGTGGCAGTTCTCATTATAGCCATTGATTGACATGACCTCCAGCTCAGACAGCTACAGGTGACGGCCTGAGCGTGTTTCTAATTGTTTTGAGAATACTTCACTTCCATACACACATACACACACACACACACACACACATCCACATACGCTTATGTATAATTGTCTATATGTGTTCAAATACGAGTATCTGTTATTTCGAATGAGTCAAGCGTTTCTATTTTTTGTCGGTAGCGGCACGTGTTGCTCGTTTCTATATTCACACAGTTCGAAGCATGCCAAAATCATGAGGCTGATTTTGGACAGAAGTGCACAAGGGGATTTTATAACATATAAACTTTTTTCGTTTGTTTATTATATATATTTATGTAAGCTACATGTAAGCCAGAGATTTATGTCTGTGATGTGAGATGGGAGGAATCGAGGGAATATCTCAGCTGTTACGCAAGTTAAAACGTGAACAAATTTTAGCGGCTAAACTTATAAATTCTCTTTTGAAATTTGCTAGTACGAAAACTTGCATCAAATAAATACTCGGCTTCCATTTTTATTCCGAGCTGTGACAATAAATCAATTCAGTCTGGATGAATATAAAGAAGAACTGATTTTAAAGTCTAATTAACTTCTTTTTTATATAACATTTTCTTTTCTATCAATTGTTTGCTTTCAGCAACTCCATTAATACTCTCAATTCCCACATCTTGTTGGGCATATATACTTCATAAGTGTATTCAAGACTCAGCTTTATATTTTAGCTTTAGTTCATCATTTGTTTATGGCCTTTGCGAATGTGACTCAGTTTCAGATCACAATCTAAACACTAGCAGTCACCCGCCCGTTTGCCGGTTATCCCAATGTCCATTTCTCGGGGTAGACAAAAACGGCGCGTGTACGTCAAATATTTCATTGGTGGCATTCGTTGAGCTTGGGACACGTTACGCTTTTCGGTTCTGGTTACATTTGATGTTGGGATGTGGCTAAGATGATGGCTTAGTCAGAGGCCTAGAGGCGCAATGTTGTTGCCGGATGTCGAAATGCCTGAACGCATGCTCGTAAATAATAAAATGTAATATTCGACTATGCATATTGGCACATCGACAACAATTCTGTTGGCAATGTGAAATCCGCTTAGTTAACACGCCCATGTCGCCCTCAAAAGTATTTTAAATGAAAATGCCTCTAAGAGGCCGCGTCGCGATGCCGCACACTTTCCAAATGTAATTACACTCAAGAGATACACGTGCCGTCAATAACATCATTGTTGTTGTTGTTGTTGTTGGTGTTATTGTTGTTCTTGTTGTTGTTGTTAAGGCTGTTTTTGCTTTTGGGCTTTTTCAATTTGAATTTGAATTTGAATTTGACTGCCTGGCAGGCTGCCTCGCCGCCTCGCTGCCTGGGGCTCATCTGCCTGACAGCAGCAGCAAAAACAAACCCAACAACAGCATTCGCAATAGGAAGAACTCAGTCGAGCACTTGAGCAATTTGCTTCCCACTAAAATGTAGAAAGATACAAGTAAGAATGTAAAATCAACACTCCACGAATAGGAGATACCCTGTCTAAACACACATATGTACACATTTAATGCTATGTATAGAACACAATCAGATATATATATCACAGCAGTTTCTACTCTGTTCTGAGTTGCACACAAATTATTTATTTATTCTATCCATATTTGGTACACAATAAGATAAAGCTATATATATATATATATATATATATATAAAAAGTGTGAATTAATAATAAAGATATTAATTTTCTTGACCTTGTAAGCAAAGTTGTTGTAAATTGAAGCTCGTTTCATTCGATCCACAGGGAAAAGATAGACAACTTCGAGCAGACATGCCTTAATCGCCTTCTCTTCTACTTATGCTGATTAAGAATATATACGTAGTCGGTCTATGGGGCCGGAGACAGCTCATTCTTCACTTGACATACATTTGCTCAATTTGTTACCCTACCCATTTCACCCATTTAATGGGTGCAGTGTACAAATATATTTTGTACAGTGTACAGTGTACACTCGTGTTTTGTGGGGCTTTACCATGAAATGCTTAGTCTGACGATTGCTGCTTACGGTTTGTTTACATTTTGCGAAATTGGCCCGCAAGCAGTACGCGCTAATATAAACATAGTCTTGGCCATGGCCTAAGCTTAGGTTTGGGACACGGTGAATGAGCTTCGTTGTTCCGTTGGGACATCCACACAATTTCGTGCTGTGTTCGCTGGTGTTTTCGCATCAAATGACAGCTCAGTGACTTCCTTCTACGGTTTGGGAATCAAGGGTAAACTTACTCATGGGTAATCCGTAGCCTTTCCTGCTCAATGACTATATTCGAAGAGGTTTTAAGATAAATAAGACGAGATAATATTTTAAATGTTGCTCCTTTAGTTAAGTCTGCAGCAAAGTCTTTGAGTCGATCTTCAGTAAGTTGGTACTCAACGGCTTGTGTATTACTAGAAAGTGGCTCAGATATTTATAAGTATATATAATACCTATTATATATATACTATATACCGTATATGTAGAGGCAAAAAATGCTTAAAGTTATCTGAGCTTGCGGCACGTGCAAATAATTAATATTTCTGCCATTATTGATAAAAAAAAAAATAGTCACAATAAGCATATTATTGTTGGGGGAAGTTGATTGAACTTGTCATAATGTAATTATTTATATTTGCTGCCAGTATGCGGGTCTCACATTAAGGCATTAACTCAATCAATCAATCAATTAATCAATTTGATAGCCAATTTATTTTGTATTTTCTTTCTTTGCTTGCAGTTCAAATGGCACCCACCGTCTGCTCTGAAAAGAAAGTGCGCGTATCGGGCATGAGGGATGTGCAACGACGTGGCATCATGGGAGTGCCACAAGCAGGAGTCTCCACAATGACAGAAACAGCAGGAGTCACACACCCCAGCGCTATGCCCAACTACGGTGAGTCAAACACTTCTCTCTCTCTCTTCGTAAGTCGTATACGTAACATGGAAATAACAAGGCTATTCCTGCTATTGTTGCAGCAGTTCACGTTATCTCAACATGTTAAAATAATTTATGTAAACTTAAGTTCAGCAGCCCTGCTGGTCGGTCATACTCGTAACTGCTGGCTTCTGGCCTCAAATATTATATATACTTCTGTACTGGTTTACACGTGCCCCAATGTTGCGTACACTTCACGTGTTGCTTGTCTCTTGTTGCCGCATTTTGTTACTCTCGATGGCTTTGCCCTGTGGTTTGGCAACTGATTTTGTTATGGTAACAATTTGAGTCAGTGATGGGTTACCTCCACACGATTGCTGCTTTATGTTCTGCTATGCAGCTTCAAGCTTCAGCTCGTAATTGTTACATGATGCATGCATATGAACCCTTATGCCACATGGGGTTCACATAAATAAATGATGATTGGCGTCGACATAAAATCTAAGGGTATTAACCCTTAGCTGCTTGCTGGCATAACTGAATGGAGTTTATACGATAAATTAAAAGTTAAATAGGAAATCTAAGAAATAGCCAAAAATGATTTCTATCAGACATCATAATATGATACTAATAGATCACAAGTTCATGTTGCTTTAGAGTTCTGCGAAATGAAGATGTGCTAAAGAGCAACAAAAGAATTGTAAATAGATGGAAGCTTGCATGGGCACAACTGAATCTAGAATAAATATTGTAGAAACATTTATTTTCAGCAGAAATATTTTGCCCCCCACACACACACACACACACACACACACACACAAGAACACACGGGACAACAGTGTGTTGTGTCGTAACCTTTATTTTGTTTCCACATTGTGTGGCACGTTTTTGTTGTCCCTGCGTTACTGTTGTTGCTATGGTTGTGCCACTTTTTCCGACTTATATAGAATTTTCCCGCATTTGTTTGGTTGGCTTTTGGCTCTTGTCGACTTGGCTTTAAATAGCTGATGTTAGATGTCGTTCTAATTGTTGTTGCTTTATTTGTTGGTGCCATGTGCAATTCATTCAACGTAATTTCTCATTTGGTTTTTTAATTTTTTTGCTGTTTTTATTTCCTGCTAATTTCCAGCAACACGTTAAAAACGTTGAATGCTAAAAATGTGAGGAAAAGCCACGTGCAGTCGTCTATGAGTCTCTACTTTGTCAATTCTCAGTTCTCAGTTCTCTTATTGGGTAATGGAAACGTAAAGATCGGGATACCGGAAATACTCTATTAATATTTTAAGATATAAAATATAAATAAATATTAGTTCATTCAAAACTCTAGATTTATTCGTATTACAGAATTGAAAAGTTCTTAAAACTGAATATTATTTAAAAAGAAAGCGAAATATAGAGAAATATTTTAATAAGAAAAGAAGTTTGTATAATTCGATCTAATAATTTTCTATATTTTTGTGTATTTATAAAAACTATTCAAGTGCAAAATAGTTAAGAAAAAAATAGAATATAACTAACAAAGTAGAAAACAGTAATTGTTTTCAATTTCACATTATTAATAATTTAACATTTTAATAATAACTTTCAAATATATATTCAAATAATTTATGACATTGTTTCGGTTCGTATTTTGAACTAGAGGCCTCTTGAAAGAAGACAACTGCACTCAAATGCAATTGTAGCACAGTTGCTAAAGCTAATGCTAAAGTTTAAACGCGATTGCAATTTGCTTTAATTGAGCATAAACAGTAGCTGAACCTAACTGGGGGCACGTGTATAACATGTATGCATGTGGATGCAACGCGACCAGTGCACAAATAACCTAGAACCCGTACCCTATGGCGGATAAACACGGGACGTGAACGTCTAGATCTAGGAACAACACAGGAAAGACATAAGCTCGGAGAACACAGTGTAATGTGTGCGAGTGATGAGAATAAAAATAAATAGACAAATGTTCATTGGGATTCCGAATCGAAACGAAACCAAATGCATCGGGGAGAGAAGTCGCTTACATAAGGCGATGACAAACCGAGAAATAAGGAAGTAAAAATAGCTGTGCAACTCGGGCAAAGAAGCGTGACTGGGCAGGAAATAAAAAGGTGGCAATAACTGTATAGCAACAACAAAGAAGATTTCCGGATTAAATTGCGACTCTTACGTCTGTCGCATGGACTCGCACATGTTGCAAACATGCATTCGGTATTGCAACGTGTGTCGAGCGCCAATTGGTGCAACAGGTTAAGCAATGGGTCGCATAACTGACCTACATTTTAATGAGTACATCCCGATAGACTGAGAGAGAGAGAGAGAGTGAGAGAGAGAGGTTCTTGTTATGTACTGAAAAGTGCTGATTTTATATGGTGGGATTCTTTAATTAATATTCGGCTACAGTTTACTATCATTCAGTCATAACAGAATCTATTATATTGTAGAATGAAGATAAAAAGTTTTAGCTATACTCTATAATCTAATTATATAGACTTAAATATGATTAGCGATACCTTTAGCTAAATTATAAACGTGACAATTATTCAATTAAGTTTTTTTTCATTTGAATTAACAATGTATGCAAAAACAATACTCTTAATATATATCGTTAAACAAAGTCGTTTTCTACTATAAGAAAATATATATATATAATACCAGTTTATCATAAAAAAGCTAGCGATAAGTACGGCTTACTAAGCACTGCAATTTCATAGTCTATGGATAATGATAATGTGCCATAAATTAAACGTTTTCCCTGAACAAATAGTTCAATTGTTTATCTATTTGCAATCAAGAGCTTATTATTATAATGCTACTAATGCGTCATCTTCACGTTAACACTCACAGATACGCACACACACACCACACATACATGCACACAATTCATTTATAGCCACTGCTTGTCCCCTACCATTGCATTTTCAATACGCCTTTGTGCCATTGTGCCTGCTCTCACGTTTCATTGCACTGGTGCAGGGCTAAGCAAAAATTGCTTTATTTGCAAAACACAAATAGAACGCTGAATGCAAGCGAGTCATTGCTCAGATTTCGGCTCTGACAACGGCCGATCCCCGTGCACGAGTATGTGCACTGCCATGTGTTCCAAGCTGATAGCAGTTCTCGAGGCGGCTACGCTGCACCGCTGCCACCTGACCCTGACCATAGACACAGTCACGGAAATGCTAATTAGAAAATGATTTCAGTTGGGGGGCGCCAATGCCGATATCTATGTACCGGCTGATGTCTGCTGTTTATACCCTGTACCCCTAAAATGGTTGCAGATGAGTATCATCAAGCGGATATCTACGACCACGTAGAGTGCATACAGTCTTGATGCATATCAACTGTGCTGGAGATTCACTTATTACTGCACTAACCCAGATACTGCTTCACTTAAATATGTTATTGTATCGTAGTTTTACAGGGTATATCCCAATCATGCACTCTTAAAATTAGTGGTTTTGCTTGTTTTCGGTTTGAATCAGCATTCGTATTGGAACCAGTATGTATGCGGGTGTGTGTATCAGGCTATATTTTGTAGGCCTAGTGCGTAGCAAAGCACTTCGCACTGTGCATGTGCTCAGCTATTATAAAGTACTGTCAAGCATTGCAATCACCGCTGTCGACGCCGACTACTGGCCCCGGATGCAGTCACGTTTTGCGACACACGCGATAGCCACATACTACACCTACCGCATGGCTCACAGAGTTAACGGCTAAGACAGAGACAATTTCAGTGGCACATGGTCATAACTAGATGAGAATGAGGCTCGATTTTTGATAAACAAAAGGTGTCTATATAAACAAAAGAAAATTTAGATATAGAAGTATATTAGGATCGGAGGAAATCAATATAAAATATTTCAACTACACATGCAGTGACTTTTTCAATTTATTATTTCAATTAATGTTGCTATAAAGTCCACATTTCATCTTGGGATGTGGATTGTAACTTTTCATACTCCAGTATTAAAAATAAAAGCAGTCTCAAAAAATCAGGTACAACACGCGTTTTTTACCTGATGTTGCCGCCATAATTCGATTTTTGTGTTGCATACTCTTAGGCTGTCACATCAATGTAGTAGATTTTGTACCACTGTGCATTTAACACACATTTATTTTTATACCCTGAATAAGGGTAGGACTTGCAACTCGATGGACAAATTTTAAAAGAGCAACGGGATGGGTCGTTGTAAGGACTGTAAGGAAATTGCACGGCCCAACTAAAAACATTTTATTTATCTGCAGTCTCTACACGATTCTCCTATTGCTCAGGGAGGCGGTGCACGAGACCTGCATCCCATATCTCCATATTAGAGACAAGTAGTCGGGACATCATTTAAAATTGTTTGTTTGTGTGTGTATTTTTTGGTACATGAATTAAGATTCGTTTGTAAATAGAACGAAGTATCTAGAAATCTTTCACACATTGGCGCTCTACTTAGTCCTACTGCTATAATCTATGAACAACTTTAATTAAGTTCATATCTCGTTCTTATCTAATACAATATTACTTAATTTAATTTTTTTTGTATTTTGTAAAGATTGATTCATTGAGCTCTAAGTTAAATTAACCATTTTAATTTTATTTCAGCTGCCAAAATTTCGTTGAACTCAGCGGGCCGCCACCAACGGCGTCGGGTCATCAGGCACAAAGTGCATAAAACCACAAAGAGCATTAATTCGACATTGGCACCAGTCGGAAATGCTCATATGAGGAACATGAGCCTAGTTAAGTACGTACAGCTCGATGAGTTAGTCAATGAGTGGAGAATTCCGATGATGCACACACATTCCAGCAGGAACCATATTAAAACAGTATTACAACCCACATTGGCCAACACATACAGCATCCATAACAGTTTCAATGACAATGACAACAACAGGACAATCACCTTATATGATCAGTTGCCGGTTGCGATGTCAGAACTAGAGAACACCGAGGAGGAGGAGGAGACGCGGGAAGACGATGATGACAGCGGCTACGAGTTTGCGATGGAGCCTTTTACACAGCCACACAGCCAGCCCTTGCAACAGCAACAGCAACATCAACATCAACATCAACATCAACATCAACATCAACATCAACATCAACATCACAACAGCAACAGCAACAACAACATTACTTACACAATGAGGGACTACTTTCTATAGCTATTAGGACTATCAACCTGGTTCAGCGCAACAAGTTGCTGCAGAAGCGTTTAGCCCAGTTGCAGCTGGAGACGTCCGAGTTTATTGCCTCGGTACTAGCCAATCCCGAGAATCGTCACTTGCGTGACAAAATGACGGCTAAAACAGAGGCGTCCAATAAAGTGTGCAACATGCTGCTGCATCACTAAGCAACTATTAATAAAAAAAACTGTTGCATACTTTTGGGCTGCCGACAGAAACTCTGTCTGCTTTTTGGTGTGTCACAGAAATCAATGTTTATAGTGATTTCCATTTTGCCAAGAAATATTTGCATCTTTAAGTAATACACTATTAATCTATATCTTAATATAAATTATCATTTTTACTACCAACTTATAGTATGTCGTTAGAAGAGTATTCATAGCTCTGTACGCTTTTTATTACGAGTAGATTTCTTAAAGAGCTCTAAAAGCTAATCGTTAAATACACATATTTATTTACCATTGATATCGATATAGGTAATGTGGTAAAAGCGGGTTCAGTGACACATCGGCTTGAAATATAGCAAATCGTACTGATTACATTTATATAGTATACAATCTGTGGGCTTAACATTTTGCTTACACACAACACGAAAATAATACATAAACATATACATGAGAAATATTTATATAAACCAAATGTTAAAAGTAACTTGATGTAGCTACTAAGTATGCTTATGTTCACATTTTTTACATTCAACAGTCTATTTATAAATATTATATTGAAACACTCTATTAGATATATATATATGTAATGTTTAAGCTCCTAACAACAAACTGGCATAATCATTTTAAAACTACGACGCTTTTGGCTTATATACAGCAAATAGTTGATATAAGTTAATGTTTATAGAAAAGCAAAGCAATTTGTTCATTAATCTAAGCCTAGCAAAACCCAATACGTAACTAACTGATCGTCAGAACCATAATCAATAATCTATACAAAGAGAATGTTTACTTGTTAATCCTAAATTTAGAGCTAAACCAAACAAAATTGCGGGTAACATATTCGAAATAAATTTCATATTAAATTGTGTATTTTGAAAATCATAAAATTTTATTTAGAATTTCTGCTATTTAATCATTAGTTAAAAAAAATTGACTACAATCTTGAATAATTATGATAGAAATTTCAAATAAAATTCGTTTTATCAAAGTAAAAACTTAACTATACATTTTCTTCTCAATGCTGTCCTGTTTCTTGCCAGTTGCGAAAGAGACAACAAAACTCAAAATAAATGGATATAAAAACCACCATATAAAAACCCACACTCATTGGTCGTGTCAATAACACCAATCAAAGCGTTCAAAGACCGTCTCAAAACTTGGCATTTAGCCTGTCAACTCAATCATAAGAGACGCAAGGAATGTTCCCAAAAACGTAATCAATAATAAATGATGCTTTAGATGGTATAAGTCAAATCTAAGATTTTTTTAAACGGTTAAATAGATAATCGATATATATATTAAAATCACATTGAAGCTGAAACTCAAAGACTTCGTGAAGTTCTAAATTTTCTATAAATATTTAATGTCTAAACTTTTTTACTTGCGACCTTGGTTAGATTTGTAAAAATGTGTTTGAAATTCTAGTTTTTGGAATGCCCCCAACGTTTATTTGGTTGTTTTGTCTGAGGTTGACTTCACATGTCTGGCTGTAGCCATACAATATAAAATTACACTTGGATTGTTTCAAGTTCATCCAATTAAGGCGCTCCTCTGCAAGACGTCTGCCCTTAGCCACAAGTATCTTCAAGTATCATTCAGAGGTTTTCTGCTCTTTGATTATGAATACTTCGGCACATTGTAAAAACCGCCAAGACACTCAAAGCTCAGTCAGATCTGTCAGATTCGTTTTCTTAAGTACAAATCATAAACAAAAGTATGACATATGCCATTGTTGTGCGCTTTGTTGATTTTTACCCAGAGGCTTTTATTGCAGCTGTTATAAGTTTTAAAATATGTTTTATGCTCGCTGCTCACGTTATCATTTTTAACGGTATTTATTATGACACGTGATTTATCAGCATCAAACAGAATTATAGCAATCAACGAAGTTCGAGACTCACCCAAACCACTTTACACTGGGTGGGCGTTAATGTCGGACAGCTCTGAGAATTGTTGGCATATCTTGAAATTAAAGTTGAACTTGATTTGTGTTCATGTTCACGAAGCTCGTGTTTAATGTTTGTTTTTGTAATTTTTATGAAATCAGGTAGCGTGTGAACGTTGCTTGGCGTCCGAGTGTTAAGTTGTTGACATTAAGATATTTGGAGATCTTTCGTGCTGGCCTTGACAAGGTCGTTGGTAAGTTTGTCTTGTTTGGTTGCCCGATTACTCGTAGAGTGCAGTAATTATATTGTTACCTATTTTTGTAGTGCGGCTTTTTACGAGTATTGTCTACAGGCACCTATAAATAACGTTTACGTTCGCTGAACCTATTAGCCTTTCAGGCAATTCCAATTCAATGGCAAATGTACTTTGGGCAAGCTGAAGTTTACGTTATGGACATTGAACATCTAATAAATTATGTTTTACTTCTATGTCCATAGAGTAGTACTCAAAACATAGTTTAGCCAGCCAATTAACATCTGCAATATGCATGCAAGATTTGTAATGCTTGTAAAATATGGTTAAACAGTAAAACGAGTAGCACAAACTTCAAGGATAGTTCTATGAATGCTAAATATTGTTTCTATTTATTCCGAACAAATATTATTTAGGTTCTTAAATGGATATTTTATGTATCCAAAACTGTTTGCTTTTCATCGAACTGCGTTGAAAATGGGTTTTTATCATAATTATTATGAACACTTTGGTTACGATAGGTAATATATAAGAAACGATGGGTTTGGTGTAGTTAGTTTATATATAGAATTATTATTATTGTAGTATTATGATGTAGGTTACATTAACAAACTCATTTCGGTATATTGTATACCCTTGCCTGGGACTTAAGCCCAGACTTCATTGTTCAGTTGCCAAAATGACTCAGTCTATTAGACGACTTGTCTACCAAGGCGGCTGTACTACGTCTTCACACAAGAAATACGAGAAATACTACAAGAAATAATATAATTAAATTGTTTTTTATTTAGTTTTACTCGAAGTTTGGAAAACCTGGTGTTTCTTTTGTCATGTTTATAAATAGTATATACAGTTGCTTTTATTGTCCAGTTATAAGTCACACATCAAATCTGCTTAATCATCTCGCGCTGCGGACAAATATTATATACAATCACTTTTTTGACACCTAATCAAAGATCAGAGACACTCGTTTTTTTTATTGTTTAGCGTTTAAGATTTAATTAGCTGCGTTTTGTTTCAGTTTTTTGATCTATTATCAATTAGGACTATGCTCTGATCACTTCATATTCCATGTCTATGTGTGTGTGTGTGTGTGTGTGTGCACTTGATTTGAAGTCAAACAGCAGCCAATTTGACAGCTGCCAAGTCATGCATAATGAATATGCATAAAATCTGTGCAAATATCGGCTATGGACATATAAACAAAGGCGTGCGATTTGAGCAAAATGCATTCGAAGCGATTTGGTATTTGTTTGCATTTTAGATATATGAGTATAAAAAGCCATAGAAAAGGGGCAAAACAAGCTGAAATGTTGCTATCGTCGGTACTGAAGGTCATTTGCGAATCACGAACGCGCCAAAAATGTTCGATTATGAAAGTGGCAACAAAAACTCGAAATGAGTCGAAATCAGTCGAAGAGCTTAAAACTGAAGACCTAATATATTACATCTATATACAGGTAAAAATCTTTTGTTTTGTTTTTCATCACCAATAAATTGGGCTTAATGTAGTGCGTATGCAAATTTGTGGTAAACGAGCTCCTATTTGTAATCTCTGTAACATGGAATAGTCCGCATGGAAGCGCACAGATACAAGATAAACAATACAAGATACTCACGTAAGTCGTTGCGTTGAATGACATTGAACTTCAGCAGTCAACAAGATGGTTAAATACCCATTCAATAGATAGCGGAAGCACTTTGACTGAACTATAGATCAGAGTAGTATTTATTCGCATCTGTTTGCTAAATAAACGGACAATATTTTTGATTAGCGCGTGCTTGGCTTGCTGGGAATTACGATCATAATCTGGCGCTAACAAAAAATGTTATACGAAATACGCAAAACTTTTGGCTATGACTAATCCAAAGTGGGTAGCGTGAAGATGAAACAGGCCAAAAAGAAAACACGCCAAAAATAGTTTCAGGCAACAAAATGTAAATAAAAGGGCATCAAATTTGCAAGATCATGCGATGAACTTGAAATGAAGCAGCCACGCCTTTGAATGCACAACTGTTTCGTGTCTCTCCATAGAGGTTTTGGGTTAAACATGGACAGTGGTGTTGTCCAGCATCTCGCTGACTGCGTGCTCGCCGAAACGTAGCACCCAACTGACCGACTTTACCGGCAGCTACCTGTCTTGACTCGTCCGGCATAGGTTTCATCGTCGCATGAGCCGGCAGCGGCGATTCATTTAACCAGTGGACAGCCAAGCGCGCGCATGCGCAGTAGCTGCCAAGCTTAAAGCCGCCTGAGATACTCTAAATACTATACTATACTCTATAACGAGTCTATATACTCCATATACAGTTTTGCTGCTGCCATTTGGGAGCAACATTGCGTAAGTGCATTCTAAGTGCAATCCAAGCTGCGAAAACGTGTTCAGAATTTCACAATTCTGTCAGCCAGCGAATTGTCCTAAATACTCGGATAGTGGGGAGAGCGGGTTCTGAGGCGGATTTGAGTGGTGATTTCGGCTCGTGTTCATGTGAACTGTTATTAATAGAGTATATATATATATATATATATAGGTGGCTAAAAAAGTATCAATCAAATAAATGAAAGTAATATAAATTTAATTGTTGCATACAATTTTAAAGTTTGTGAAGTGAAGTGTATAGAAGGAAATTGAATGTTTAAGCATTTACTTGCTTAACATTCTAAATACAACTGTAATTTTGTGAATTCTTACCACAAGTTCTATCCAGTGCGTGTATTCTTCTGATAGTTTAAGAGCTGTAAAGCTGCTTTATTGTAATTGAACACAAATGTTGACTTTTGTTTTTAATCTGAGTTTTAAAAACTTCAGTTTTATTCCCTGCTTAATCACTATATAATATATAATATAAATTCAGCTGTAACCTCAGTTACTTCATTATTTTAGTTATAACCAGTAACAAGTTTCAACGCTTAAGATAATCTGCACATAGATAATATCATTATAATTGGAGTAATATCAGAATGTCCACCAGGCGAATGGCCATTAATCTCAATCTATGATAACTGGAAGCCCCGTAGATATGCGTCACGCCTGCAGCAGGTCGTAAAGCTTAACTAATTGGACACAGTTAATAAACTATGAGTAGGGGGCATAGACTCAATTAAGACGAGTGGCATTAGGCAAACGTGAGCTGCTATCGCTGATTGATAAATGTGTGTGCTATACTCATAAATAATAATAATTCATTTGGAAAACATTTCTTGAATATGCTACAAGTATCACATGTAAATGTAACTCGACCTTGCTTCGAATTGCAGTTAGTTTATAAACCGGATGGGAAGAACTTTAACGACTTCGGCGCGACTCGCTTATTTATAGCCTCAACGACCTTGACGTAGGTCAGTTCTGATGGAATGTGCGTATACCGGTTGTTAACGGACATTGATTAGGCCAGAATTCTGTGTGGCTTGAGAAGAACCAATTGTGCTAACACAAGGGCTATAAGTATCTGTGTCTCAATCTTGTAACTTGTATCTGTAACTCGAAACCTGTTAGCTTGTGCTGCGTCAATTTGTGGCCGGCTTTTGAGCAGCGTATTGGGGTTAATTGAAAAATATTTTACCCCCAATTTATTTGTGTGCAATTTTTTACCTTTAATGGTCTTAAATGTAAAAAAAACCCAAAAAATTGATCATTTAATTTGCATATAAAGTTATTTTTTTGCGGAATCGCAACGCTCCCACTACTTTAAGTTATTTAATTTAGTCCATTATACTCTATCGAGGTATAATACTCTATCGAGGTATATGGAACTGGTCATTGCCTTTGCTTAATAAGTGAAACTAGTTTCTCTTAAAAGTAACATTAATTTGATTTCAAATGATAATAGTCTTAGCTTTATTCTTTGAGACTTGAAGTCAAACAATCGACTCAGAATGCAAAATAGTCGAACCCGTTTCATTTTAAATTTAAGTGTATAAGAGATAGACCTATAATAGAGGAAAAACTATATACTATAGATAGATATTGAAATTATTATCTTAAAAGTCAAAAATTTCTTCTGTTCAAGCGTTAGTCGATAACAGGACTTGAAAAATAACAGAGCAGAACGCAAACAATTTGAATTTCTGGGAAATCCATTATTAAAAAATATAAAAAATAAAAAAGTTGAAAATAATATTTCAATAAAAAAAAACCTTTTTGAAGCACTTTATTGCTTGATTTCTTTATTAGTTTACTAGGGTATTAGTTAGTCATTATAGATTTATGCGATTTTATTCGTTTGTTTATATTTATCTTAGTTTTGATATTGTGTATATGTGTGTGTGTGTGTGTGTCTTTTGAACATCCGCGTGCAATTTATGGGTCAACGTCAATGGGCAAATATTTTCGCTTGTATTGCGCTCGAATTATTTCGCGAATTTTGCTTTGGTTACTTCTTCAGTTTTTCTGTTTTGATCGCGAACCGGTTGGCAATCATTTGTCTGCCATGTGTTTATTTTCTTGTTTCTGTTATTTATATTTCGCCAAACATTAAATTTATTTTCATTGCCTGATTTTAAAGTGTCGATGTAATCTGAAACTTGTTGAACTTGAACTAAAAAAAGAAATATTCAATGGGTGCATTTGGGAGGGGGAGGAGCAGATTACGATTATTGGTAGCAGAGATTCGCGATAGCCGCTGGGGCGTGAAGTGCGTTTGGGCCAGAACCAACTGCAAAAAGGGAAATCGAAGGTCGCTGCAATTCACAAGTATTCGCTAATAAGAAAAGTATCAAGAACGTTTTAAACATAATAATTAGCATTGCATATTTCATGTGTCATTTCTATATTACAGATACACTATATATATATATATATATATATATATATATATTCACTGTTAGAGATGCGGCTGGTGTGCTTACTGATACTCTGCCTGGGCCTGGAGTGCCATTGTCAGCTGCTGGTCGATCTGCTGCGCGACTTTGAGACATCGCTGCTGAACACACGCATACCGGACACAACAGTCTTCTTGCCGGAGTATGACTTCATCGTTGTGGGTGCCGGCTCGGCGGGCTGTGTGTTGGCCAATCGGTTGAGCGAGATTAAGTCCGCGCGAGTGCTGCTGCTGGAGGCTGGAGATCAGGAGACATTCATCAGTGATGTGCCCCTCACGGCTGCTCTTACGCAAACGACACGTTACAACTGGGGCTACAAGGCGGATGCCACGCCCAATGCGTGCCAGGGCTTGCGAAATGGTGTTTGCAACTGGCCCAAAGGACGCGGCGTCGGCGGCACCAGTCTAATTAACTTTATGCTATACACGCGAGGACATCGCCGTGATTATGATGGCTGGGCGGCTGCCAATAACACGGGCTGGTCTTATGAGGAGGTCCTGCCATATTTCAAGAAATCAGAGCGCATCGGCATTCCCGAGCTGTACAAGTCACCGTTCCATGGCCGCGATGGAACGTTAGATGTGCAGTACACGGACTACAAGTCGCGCCAAGTGAAAGCTTTTCTCAAATCTGGCCGTGAGATGGGCTACGACATAACCGATACCAATGGGGAGCAGCTAATGGGCTTTGCCCGAGTCCAGGCTACGATACGCCAGGGCAGACGCTGCAGCACAAGCAAGGCCTTCATACAACCCGTGGTGCATCGCCGGAATCTGCATATATCGATGAAGAGTTGGGTCACCAAGTTGCTTATTGACCCAGAAACCAAGGTCGCCATAGGCGTAGAGTTCACCAAGCAGCGTCAGCGTCATGTGGTGCGTGCCAGCAAGGAGGTCATTCTGTCCGCCGGCGCCATAGCAAGTCCACAGATACTGATGCTGTCTGGTGTTGGTCCGCGTACACATCTGGAGGAGCACAACATACCCGTGATGCAGGATCTGCCAGTTGGTTACAATCTGCAGGATCACATTACGCTCAATGGCCTTGTGTTTACGGTCAACGATTCTACAGTAAATGACGCACGGTTACTCAATCCCACAGACATCATTCGTTACCTCTTTGCTGGTCAGGGGCCATATACCATTCCTGGCGGCGCTGAAGCTTTCGCATTTGTGCGTACTCCTAACTCCACTTATGGTAGGTGCAATTGTCATTGTTCTTTTGAGTAAAAGTAGTGACTTAATTTCTTTCCATTCCAGCTAAGGATTATGCGGATATGGAGCTGGTACTGGGTGCCGGTTCTCTTAGTGGTGATGGCTTTGGCACTTTACGCGACTTGTTGGGAATTACAGATGAGTTTTATCAGAAGATGTTTGGAGATATGCAGAATAAGGAGACCTTCGGTCTGGTTCCAGTACTGCTAAGACCAAAAAGTACTGGACGCATCTCGCTGCGAAGTCGCAATCCTTTCCACTGGCCTCGAATGGAGCCGAATTTCATGCAACATCCGGACGACGTGCGCGCCATGATTGAGGGCATTGAAATGGTATTTCAAATCTTTTCCACAATTATTTCTAATACTCATATTCCTATCCTTCAGATCTTACAGTTGAGTCGTACGAAGTCAATGAAGAAACTGGGCACACAGTTCCATGCACGTCCTTTTCCAGGCTGTGAGCATCTGATTTTCGCCAGCCATGACTATTGGCGCTGTTGTCTGCGGCTCTACGGTTCCAGTTTGCAGCATCAGTCGGGTACCTGCAAAATGGGTCCCAGCACAGATGCAACGGCTGTGGTCGATGCTCAGCTCAGAGTGCATGGCATTCAGCGTCTGCGCGTGGCTGATGCTTCCATCATGCCGCATGTTCCAGCTGGACACACAAATGCAATTGTAATCATGATTGCCGAAAAAGCGGCGGATATGATTAAGAATGCGTGGCGGATGAGGACAACGCCACTAAAAAAATAGGTGTGGATAGGTGTATCTGATTTTCCGTTAGTAATTTCTATTTATTATTCAGTTATTGTACGAGTCATTAGCTTAAGACATTTATAATAATTAAATGTGATAGGTTAATTGTATAATTATCCAAAAATTTGCTTAAGAAATAGGCTTCACTCAGATGCAATGTTTTTTTTAAACAATTTCCACTTGAATTGAAAAGGATTTAATTATAAGCGTACCCCAAAAAGTATTTTATCGAAAAAGTGTTAAAACTGCTGTAAATTGTAAGATTTTTTGGCAAAAAATATAATTAATATAATTTATATGTTTTAAGAATAATATTACACATAATTTTTATAATTTTCGCTATTTTATTAATCAAATCACTTAAAAATAAATTTCATAAATTTCTTCATACTTTCTTTCTGTAATTTCTTCATGTTATCAGAAATTTAAATTTCGCGCCAAGTCAAAAGAAATTTGTCAATGCAGCCCTGGGGTGCACAAGATATATATTTGTCTCGTTCTTGACTGCAGAGAAAGAAAGACTGTTACTTTTCTGAGTGCTGTAGCAATTGGCTTTCAACATAGAGCATGCTGTAGTTCGCCTGACGTACAAGAGATGGCGATGTTTGCATGAGCAAATATTTAGCCTTTTTACATTTAGATATATAATTGCGTTATAAAATTGTCTTTATTATGCCATTTACCCATGTATATGAGTTAAGGGGCTTATAAAGTTTATGGAATTGTATGTTTAGGACTGAAGGAAACATGTACGACTCCATTAAATAAATATAAATTACTCTTTATCAATAGCACAGTTGAATTAAGTATGTACTTATGTTTATTCGTTTACATAAACGCGTTGGACTCAATCAATATAAAATGTGGGTTCAAACTGTAGGAAAAAACTCTATACTTATCGTCATTTAACAGATACTGTTATATAATATTTTATTATTTTATTAATAATGTGTTTATGAATACTGTTTCAATAAACGGCAGTGTCAGATAAAGTCAGAAATTAACTGGCTGCGTTTATTTGGACACTGAATAAAGAACCTAATAATATATATAATATTTAATTATACACTACAGAATTATTATTTAAATTTGTTTTCCTAGATTCAAAATTTCGAGGCGTTAAGTTTGTTTTGATTTTAAAGCGCGCTTTTTTTGCGCAAGCGCTCTAACCTCACAACGCTGGCTTCGCGGCGTCGCTGCCGCTGCCGCTGTCTCTGCCGGTGTCGCTGCCAACGGTTTAAGCGCTGCCACAGACAACAATTTTACCGTTAGCCCACTTCAGTTACTTGCCGGCTTTTATGCACCACGTAACGTTACGATAAAACGTAAAGTTTACCGTAAAAACAACGAGAGTGAAATATACGTTAAGCTTAACGAAACCAAAACAAAATACGAATATTGGAACTAAAAATAAACAACAAATCAAGGCGAATGTAGGGTAAATGAAAGGTGAATATTGAATAATTTATATTATAATAAGTTCATTCATATGTGGATAAGTCCTACACGTGGCATAAGCTACTTTGTGTGTGTGTGTGTGTGTGTCTGGTAGTGTGTGCGTGCGGCATAGAATCGAGCAACAGAAAGAACTTTATTACATTCGCACCCACTGGGCGTTCTAACCAAATAAAAGTTAAAGTGAAACCAATTTGGTTTTAGCTAGTACTGCTTTAGCTTTTGTTTTTGTTTTCGTGAAATTAACTATTTTTATGAATACACAAGCACACACGCACACACACACAACTGTATATCCAGACGACTTTGCGTGCCTTTATTGAGGATTTTTATTTATGCCTTTTGCTTGGTAGTAATTGCTGCTCAGCAAATGGACAGCTTGAGGCTCGGCCTGTGTTTCAGAGGCTTTTTTTATTTAACCCAGAAAATAGTCTACGAGTGTACAGCATAAATTTAACCTACTTTTCCGGCTCGCCACGTGGCGTATGAGCAATATTTTAATTAAATGTTGAAAGGACTTGGGCGCCAAATGCCGCACCAGGTCGCGTCTTCAACTTACACTCATCTAAAGAAACTCAAGCATTGGAAACGGTTGAAACTTATGTCATCATCAGCAAAAGTCCTTGTACTCGCACTCGTATCTCAGCCGCAAAGAGCTCTTCATATGCACCAGAAAACAAAATTAAGTGGATAAGACTAAGTCCTGACACATCGATTATACAACTTTAAATTGCCATAAACTTTGTAATTAAGTATCTTTCTTTTACTTTAATTATGTTACGCTGCTATACAAATTCAATTCAAGTTGAATTTTTTTAGCCTATTATTATTTATGAATACGTTATAAGTTTCATAAGACAGGAAGTTATTTTATTTAGTAGACTAATTGTAGATTTTAGCCATGATATGCTTTGCGACCTTTGGATAAACTGTAAATGAATCATATAATTGTCCGAGAGTCCATTGAAATATATAGAGAACTGTTCATAATACAAATATCATGTGACCACTGGGTAAAGCCTACATTTTGACTTGTCATAAGATAAACTTTAAACACATATTTAAAATATATCTACAGTTAAACAAAATGAATATGGAAATAGATTCTGTCTGATAAACATTTCTAAGTCTGTTTGCATTCGCTCCTTTATGCTTAAATTTCTGCATGTCTGTTCAGATGTTATTCAGTATCTGTTACTTTTTTTTTTGCATGTAGCTTCAGAGCTACGTCCATTAAGCACTTTGGCTTATTTAATTATCTACAAATTCATCAGGGAGTTTTTTGTTGGTTTTCTTTTTTAATTTTCAGCTCCTTGGTCTGAAATAATAAAGGCACCCGTATAAAGGCGGTAAGAACAAAAACAAACAAAAGCGTAGAGTTGTGATAATAAACAGAAAAAGAATGGAACACGAGAGTGAAAGGCACAAAAAATTACCAAGTAATGCCTGTCACAGTATACAGGATGACAATAACGGCAGACACAGCTGTTACCTTTCACATATAGAATGGTCTTTGGGCCAGCCCATAGGGTAGAGCCCAATAAAAGAGGCCATGGCAACTGAGGCATTCCAAAAATATATGCATAAATGTGCTTTTTTGCATTGCAACTATACCAAGTAGTGGGTGACTTTTGAAGCATGTCACATTACGCATACGCATCGCATTTACCCTGTGCCGCATATTGCGTATACGCAATGTTGCCAAGAGTCACGCAGTAAAGTAAATTCCGCCACATTCGCTTAAAGTATGTGCGTGACCTGCCGTGTGCGTAGTGCGAGTGTGTGCGAGTGTGTGTGTGTGGTACTTATTTAACCATTAAAAGAAACTCTTGAGGCAGTTTTTTGGCACAAGTCTTACGACATTTTTCTGTATGGGACGAAGCATTTCAAGCTGACCATTCTGTAATTTTTCCTTTAATTAAAGTCCCAACTAAAGATTGAATGTTAAAATATTGAATCTATCAAATGAATGAATAGGAAAACTCTTTTCGTGTGTCGATGTTCTTTACAATTTAGGAAAAGGTATTAAAAGCTATTAAGAACTTTTAAGATGTCATAACTTTGTGAGTAACTAGAGGAATTAAACGAATTATATAAATGAAAACGATTAGAGCTCCATGTTCGAATAGTTGTAACATATTCATTTTAAGTCCCATAAATACAGATTTTCCCGTTGTGCAAAATAATGACAAACGAGAGTTTCCTTTGAGCCAAAGGCTTACATAGCATTGAGCACGTAACATTTAAGTCTTAGACATATTCAATTGTGAAATTGGTTATAAAATAATCAATAATGATTTATTCTTCAACAATATTCTTAGTCGCTTAAATTGCACGCATAGCTAAGCTTTAAATATGAGATAGCTAGAGTGCCTCATAGTACATATTTGGAGTGTCCCAAGTAGGAGAAGCAGCACTTGCGACAGAGGAAACTCAACTTTCTCTTGGTATATGTGGCAGTTATGTTATTTGCTCTCATTTTAATGGACGCAACGAAAATAATTTGTGCCATATCTAAGGAAAGCCAACATCCTTTGACCATCCGTTGTTTGTCCAGCTCCCTCTCCATTTTTGCTGTTTGAGCAGACTAAAAGCCTCCGGCTTGCCACAGTTGGCAGCAAAGAATCAAATGAAAGGCAACAGAATACAATTGGACTGGCTGGCTGGCTGAGCTGGTCTGCAAACCAGGATATGACAATTGATGTAATGGTCTGAGAAGTCAAAAGTAAAGAGTAGAAATATACTTCTGAAAATATGAAAATAAATTCTTAAAGAATAACAAAGTTATGCAAAGTTCGAAAGTCCATTGGCAATAAAAAATTCCATGAATATCTTGACCCTTGCACTCATTACATTTGCAAATCAAATCGACTATCAGATCTATATATGATAAATGATAAGTAAATACAGTCCATGTCAGTTTGATTGGGGCCTGGGGAAACCACACTATGGAGTCACATGACACATTTGCAGTAGGCAAAATTCAATGTATATAAAGCAAACACGCTGCTGGCCCATTGGTGACCAGATGATGAAAAAAAGTTACGAATTCCATCCGTTTGGATGAGCCCAATGGTCAATCACTCAATTCTATATATAAGCTGTCAATCTCAATAGTTGCGATTCGGAATTCAAATAATTGGTTATTCATTCTCATAAGTATTCTATTCATAAAGCAATTGAACAAATGTGCTACTGTATGGTACGTATTCACGTGCTCGATAAACTGATAGATTGCTCACAATTGCTTCATTAATTCGCCTTGTGATTCAAGTTGAATTGTGAAGCTTTTGTGGGGTTCATTTGGATTTATTGAGTATTGAGCCACATTGTATAATAAAATCAGCTATAATATAATTAAAACAGAAGTTGCTCTCAACTGAATTCAAAAATAGTTTCATATTCAAAGTCTTAATTGAAAAATAAAATAATTGGAAAGTAGTTTCAGATGTTAATGAATCCTAAACTGCTTTTCTCATTGCTTTTTAATATTGTGACAAGTATGAAGCTTTAATTAAATTGTAGAAGTTTGCCTCCTGAACACCTCAACTTTTATTCTAATCCTAGTTGCAAATTAGTCTGTAACAGACAGCAGACAATCAGACTAATAACTAAAATGATTATCGCCTTGACTGACTGCCACAGCAAAACTTACAGGAAACAGAATTCAGCGCCAGCTTTGACGGAAACGGATGTCAGCCATTCCACATCCTCATTTTCCTTCATTTCATTTTGAGGTGGAGCTTACCTTTTGTCATTCTGCTGTCGTTTAAACGACTTCTTATCCTGTCTGTGGCTTATAAATATATAAAACCTAGCCACTGTTTAACATATCCTGGCGACTGTCAACTTAATAGTCATCCATTGTCATTGTGCTCCTTTAACGACAAATGTTCCATTTTAACTATTGTGACACAGCAAAAAATCAAGATGTTTGCATTCTTTCCTGGGAAATCACACAGCAGCGTGGAATAAATAATGTAGGCGTCTGGACTTCAATTCCTTTAGGTAATTTAACTAAGTTTATACAAGTTTACTTTGAATATAGGCAAAAATAGAATGAATTGTCCGCCAAATCAAAAAGCAGCCAAATCCCTGTATATAAGTCCCTCCGAAGTAATCTCTTATTTTATTTGTTAATGGCCACTGAAATAGAGGAAATGTGTGGGCTGATCGGAAGATTATATCCAGGATATGCGTTTCATGCTGATTTTAATTGCGGTCTGTCACAGGCTTAGTGTCAGCATGGCTGTCTGCCACCTGCAGGGCAAATAGGGATTATTATTCGTTTGGGATAGGAAAATAAATGTGACAATTGTTTCCGATGTGGAGCATTGGAGCAATTGTCATGTTTTAAGAGCTAATTTAGATAATTTGTTATTTAAGCAAAGACTCTAGCCAGTCCTATAAGTAAGCAATGAAAAGTCAATGTAAAAGGTTAAGTCTGGTTACTTTTATTTCTTATCATGAACAATTGACAAGGGTTTTCGTGTCAGAGGACATTGCGAGCGGAAATCATTCCATGGGTAGAATACCAAAGTTCATGACTAAAGTTCAAGCAAAGGTCTTTCAGCCTTAATAGCTGGAAAGTAAATTTAAACAAGCGTTCAATTCGTGTTTCTATCTGCAAACTTTCTAATTGCCTTTCCAAATCAACTTCTGTCTAATTAATTTGTAATAAATGAACGGACGTACCTACAAAATGGACACTCCCCATGAATATATTCACTCATTATTCACATTGTCCTTTCCATAGCATATTTTTGCAATGTGCTGTATTTGATTGTTTTCTAATTAGTCTTAAAAGTTGCAGCAACCTTTTAACATATTAAATTGCAAATAGAATTTGTAATGTTGATTCTATTGAATTTGATTTATAATTACCGTTGATTAAATGGAATACTATTGGGGGAAATACAATTAAATACCTGTCTTACACACACTCGAACATATATAGAAATCACATTTGAATGAAAGAAGGGAAATCTGTGAATTGGAATTTGCAATTAGCTTGCACTGATTGTGCTATCATTTGATTCTCTTAATTACACTTAAGTGCAGCATCAGCACACAAGATGCCAATCATGGGCTTAAATCTGAATGGTCATTTAACTAAGTTGGTTTTGAATTCGTTTATTTTGTTACATATCTCAATTGCTTAGAGAATAATAACAATTTCTCTATTACGATAGATATTTCATTTATGAGAAGTATCATTATTGTAGATTATAACTTAATACATGTATCAGATGTTGTTAGCAACAATCTAAAATAAATTGTAGTAAATTTCTATAAAACATATATGATAATTTCTCAAGGCCTCAGTAGCCAAGGCTATCATCCCTACTAGTTTTTAAGTTAGCTTAAGAACTCTGTATATAATAATAATAATAGGTTATTATAATTTCCTTTAATATTTTTTCAACTCAAAGTTCGTTCATTGTGTTACTTAAGCTCCCACTCTCAGTCCTTTCCCTGAGGAGCTGCCACCAAAAAGCGAAGGACGTTTATGTCAGAGTCAATAAAGGGTCTTAGCCCATATATAGGGAACTATTTGTGTTTGGGCTTTTTGTCAGGCTTACCATGTATTAAGACAATAATCCAGTTTTTTTGTGAATTCTGAACTGAAAATGCGATATGTCAATTTGAATATGTCGCTGTGCAATGCGCAGTCATTAAATCCAGATGATCCCCATTTGCGAATTGGTTCCAAAGCGTAAATTATTTCAGCAGGTATTAAAATTTACACAGGCAGCAGGTAATCGTTCCATAAAGCCACCAACACCACCAACTCCACTGAAACATAAATGTACTGCATTTGTGGTTCACCAAAAGGACTTACTCTGTGGAATGAGTCTGCCTGTCTGCTGTGTGTTTGACCTGTGGCCAAATTAACAGTGCCACATGTGGGCAGGTGTTAATTTCGTGCTGAAGGCCCAAAATATTTCAACAACAACAATAGCCAAACACAATTATAATCAAATATCAAATACCAGGGACTAAATAGATATGAGGTGCTGAGCAAATAATGAAGAGTTCGTCCATTGTTCTCAATTGTAGTGAAGCCTTCAAAGAAGTTTAATATCCCGCATAGCAACATATGTGAATATCTCTTAGACTTCAATCATTAAATTGTGGCTCTAAAGTCAGCCTGCAGGCCGCCTGCTGAGCAACAAAGCCAGACAGACATTAATTAAATGCAAGTAAACTGCATTTTCCCTCTCTTCTATCTGATATGCTGAGTATGTAATGCAGGTTCATCCATTGTTTAGCTTTAAAAGCAATACAACATCCTACATATGTGATTATCTTTAACTGACATCAACTTTAATGGGTAGTTCTAAAGTTAGACTGGAGCCAGAAACAAGACAAGGAGCTTCGCTTTTCCTCTCCTCTGTCAAGTGGCAGTTGTCGGATGAAATAATTAAAAACTTTTTCAAAGGACGCAGTACTGTTTTTGTATTTTTGTTTGTGTTAGACTTCGTTCGATGACACTCGAATACAATTGAATCTGTCTCTGCCATTCAATAGCACGCGATGACCCTTCGACAATCTTTTCGCACTGCATCCGAAGCGAAGTTGCTCACTTCTTTTGTCTAAGGGAGCCACAGGACTATTCATTTTGATGATGTCACGGCGAGTCAAACACAGACACGCATCGAAGTGAAACGTAAAGTTGACCAGAAGTGAGGGTATAGCTTAGATGACAGCTTGTCTAGTTGTGGGATAGTCCTGACCAACTTAATTAATGAATTATCCTTACTTTTAAGTTTTATCGCGTTGTTGTTAAAACTAAGTGGATAATTGAGGGGACCTCTTCGAGTGGTTTGCCTAGCACGCAAAGTTATTTTAACAGAGTTGCCCTACTTTAGGTTTCGCTTAAGTTGTCCCAGCTGCGGTCTCGACTAATTTACAAAACACTCAATAAAAAGAAGAATGGAGTAAGGTAGGGATATAGCGTCCTTTTAATTAATTAAATTATGCTTCTGTGTGCTTTGAACATTTTCTTTTAAAGTGACTTTATTCATGAACTTTAAGTGTGCATACAGAAAAGTTAATGCTATTTTTTATAAGATATCGAATGAGTTTTCCAACTTAAATAGTTAGTAAACGATAAATGCAGTTAACATGGATTTAAATTCGAATTGTGACCCCGTTGCCTTTCCCTTTCCTATTTCGATCTTTGTGCAACATGCCTACAACTTGCCAGAACAACAAAGATGACGGCATATATCAATTTTAAGTTCTCAACAAATTCCATGAATAACAAAATAGCAGACAGCCCACTGCAGCTCCCTCACTCAATTTCAAAGTTTTCTTTTGAAGTCCTTCATATAATCTCTGTGTGGAAAGTTCTACAAGGAAATTCAATAAGAGTTTGTCAAGCTCTGGCCACCTGACTGAATGATAAAATGAAGAACTGATGCAGCAAAAACTGCATGTGACTTGAAAGAGAAGCACCCAAAGGATTGGTTAGGAGGTATCTCAATAAGTTGCTATACTTCTGATGAAAAGTGTATAACAGTTGACCAAATCTATATAAATTCAGAAGTTTCGACCCGTAAAAGAACTATATGTATTATAATATAAAATATGTATAATAATATTATGAGTTACTCTTAAATTTAAGATTTACATTTGTAGCTAGTTCCTTTTATTAATCAACCAAATTAATGTAACAAATGTGTTAAAATATATTTAGAAATTTACCTAGTGAGCTCCTTATCGTTTTCATAAACTAAGTTGTATACCTTATAATACATTGTTTATGAATTATAGTCTAAAAAGTAAGTCTACATATTGAAAACCAAAATAATTGGCCACGTTTGCTGTTCAACCATTCCCAAACATTTCCATCTACCACCCGAATGTTGTTAGACTAACATTATGACTGAAAATAACTACAACTGACTGTATTTATTTAATTTTTATATGCAATAATTTAGGTACACATTTGTATAAAATTATAATTTATTTTCAATTAAATATGTGAAATTTAGTTCTGAGCTATGGGACGAATTAACATTTTAACTGCTCTAAGAGCAAATAATGAGTGCCAATGAATATTTTCCGCAACAAACGATTCAACGTTGTGATAAGCACCATTTAAATTACTGAAATTATAGCAAAAATTTGTGCTTGAATATCAATTTATAGTTTTGAATGCCAGAAACATACCAATTGGGTTCATCTGCAACACAGTTGTTAAACCACCAGCCAGCAAGCGAAATAACTGCACAGTTACCTTCAGGCCAATTATCGTTATCAGCATACTTTGTTGAGAACTTCTGATTCTCATGAGCTCTCATGTTATCTTCTTTCTCAGTTCCACTGAATGAACCCAAAGTCATTAATCTATATTCATCCGTTTCATTGGCAATGCGAAAGTTGTCATAGCGAGCGTAGACGACCTTAGGATCGAAATGAAATCTTTCCAGATGTATCCAGAGCTCATAACGTTGAGACTTAGTTAGACGATGAATCTTTTCCAATCCTAGAAAAAACTCTCCATCGAAGGAGCCAAAGCCTTCACGATAGTCACTCCAATGCCTATTGAAATCTTGTTTTCCCTCAAATCGCTGCTGGATAATAATCCATCCAGGACCAGCTGTCTGGCTATCGCATAGAACAGGGAATGGCTCAAAATCGGGTAGCTTTATGTAATGGATACCCGGAGAGTCAGCAAATGGAATACAACTATTGGTAGTTGCATTTACATTTTCATCATGATATGGAATCTATTTCAATTTATTTTAAAACTTATTAACATTCTCTTTTCTTGTGTACTTCATATAATTTACATGCTTGTCATTCGGAACCTCCACAGAGGCGCTTCCTTTTTCTATAGCCAAAACCAGAGTTGAACATATATAAAGCACAGAAATTAATTTCATTGTAAAAGGTTCGCAGTCTGGTCGACTTTCACTCTATGGCGGAATAAATCGACTGAACACTAAGCTCATATTTGAGCTCATCTCAATTGAAGCGAGAGACAGTAACTGATAAGAAAGAGTGAGCGAAAGACCTGCTGATAAGAAAATATGAGAGATATTTGAAAGAGAGAAACAACAATATATTAGATGTAAATAATAATAGTTATACCCCAAAATATAAATTTGTCAGTTGTTATCTGATTTAAGTCTTGATTTGAGTCTTGACAGCGCAATAACCTTAGCCCGTTTTAGCCGAAGAGAGCTAAATTGGCACACATAATACAGAGGCATAGGGTATATACCTTAAAGGGTCAGCGATGCCTGTTTCTATCTGTGGCATAATTTCGCAATATATCAATATACCCTTTTTACCCTATTTAATGAATTCAGTGCGTATACAGCACACACAGATCTAAACAGAAAATACTCAGCAACAAAGCAATTAATTCAGGAGTAAGCTCATATGGGACCAAGTTAGGTAGGGGTATTCAGGTAATACAAAATGGCGAAATGAAATGAAAAATATTGTTATCCCATGTGTGTGTGTATTTTGCTTGTTGTGAAAGTGTTTGTGCACATGATAAACTAAAACCTTGCACAAAATTGTTTACTCAAGAACTAAAGTGAATGTGTTAAAGGCAGAAAAGGAATTTATTGTAACTGGTTGAGACTGAGGATGTGGCTGTACAGCGTGTGTTTACGTTGTATTTTCTTTCAAAATGTAAATATTTACGCATTATGTCTTATCCTTTACCTAATCCTCTTTTATCTCCTTGCTTGTGTGTCTTGTTCTGTTGGGGTTTTGTCTGTGGCATGTGGCATTTTGGATGTTGGATGTTGGATGCGCACATCCTATTATGATAATCGTCTCAGGTACATCTCATACCATAAATGTATACTTTAGAATTATAGCGAAATATTTGTACCCAAAGTGTGACAATTAAGTGTAAAATAGTTTTAATTCAAAGAGAGTGGGAAGTATGTATATTGTCAAGGATTAAGTACTAGTAAATAATTTGGGTAACTGAATGAGAGTTTGTTGTTGGTTGATATCCTGGTTGATATATAACTAAAATGCAACCTTTCTATAAATATTAACTTATCAAATAATTTTAATTTACTTGGAAACCATAATCTTTTAATAGTCTAATAACTCGACGAGCCGGCAACTGCCTTCCTTGTACAGACTTCATTCTCATGGCGACAATAGCTTCGCATGATAATAAGCATTAAAGGCAGTTTAAATGGTGTAGAGAATTAAAGGATGTCTGTGAGTTGGTATTATTTATTGTTTTCTCCTAGAACTCAGCTGACAGTGAACTTGTTAACACGCTTTTTATTGACACATGTCATTCAGGGCACTTTCACCCAGACTTCGAGGTTGTTCATTAAACGAAGTGCACTTCGTCGTTATACACGAAACTATGAGAAACTACAACAGGTTACCTTTCCTTTCATGACATTACTCTTAGTAAGTGAGTATTTATCATGCAACATTTCTCTGAATTTTTCAGTGCATATTTTACTTATTTCAAGCAGCAAGTTTTCCTCATTTTGCTCATTTTACTCAATTTTCTTTTTACTTATTTACTTAGTGCTTAAAACGCCGCAAAATGTGCAACGGGAAAAACATCTTGTAAGTGTTGCAAACTTTGTACTTTGCATTTCAAATTGTAAAGCTTTTGAGGCCTTAATATCCTTTTCAGTAGCCTCTAGTTTTTTTTTTTTGCTTTCAACACAAACTTCGATAAACTTTTTTGCGCCTTTGTGCAAATGTTTTGCACGAAAATTGCATTTGCAGTGCCGTTTGGAACAATTCGAAAAAGTTGCAACACTGCCAACTACAACTACAAAAACTACGATGGAAATAATGACGATGGTGTGATAATTAGAACTATACAAGAGTAGGCAAAACTTTTACAATAGAATTGCGGATGCATTGCGGCGTGTCAAATGTGAAAAAAGCGGAAATTACACCGAACGCCAAATTGCAGGGAATAAATAATGACTAGAGTATGCTAAATGGAAGAGATACAGATATAGAATAGAGACTAAAGACTAAAGTAATCGTGGCAAATTAAAAGCAAATAGTTTCTTGTTTCTGAAATGTATATCTCCAACACAGATATAAAGTTCCATGTACTTAAGTAAAGTCTTTAATGGTAAAGGGAAGAGACAGAGACTAAAGACTAAAGTAATAGAGACAAATTAAAACCAAGTTTCATGTATCTAAAATGCATAAAACCAACACGGATAAAAATTTCCATATAGTTAAGTAAAGTATTTAATGGTAAAGGTTAGAGATACAGATATTGAATAGAGACTAAAGACTAAAGTAATCGTTGCAAATTAAAAGCATATCGTTTTATGTATCTAAAATGCATAAATCCAACACAGATATAAAGTTCCATATACTTAAGTAAAGCCTTTAATGGTAAAGGGAAGGGATAGATATATAGAGGAGAGACTAAGGACTAAGTAAAATCTTTAATGGTAAAGGGAAGAGACAGAGACTAAAGACTTAAGTAATAGAGACAAATTAAAAGCAAGTTTCATGTATCTAAAATGCATAAAACCAACACGGATATAAATTTCCATATAGTTAAGTTAAATCTTTAATGGAAAAGGGAAGAGATACAGATATACATGTAGAATAGAGACTAAAGACTAAAGTAATCGTTGCAAATTAAATGCATATCGTTTCATGTATCTAAAATGCATAAATCCAACACGGATATAAAGTTCCATATACTTAAGTAAAATCTTGAATGGAAACAAGTTGAAATTCATGAAAATGCAATCCAAAGTTTAAATCGCTGCACAGAGCCTCTTAATTTCTTGCCATTTGCATAACACTCAACGGCACGAGTAAAGAAAGCAAGTTGAGGCAGTAAAACCCTCCATTAAGGCATTCAAAATAACAAGAACGACACTGCCAGCAAAAGGACAATTCACTTTGTCTTAGTGCAAAATATAAAATTCATTAGAGCGCCTTTGGTCGAAATAACGAACTCGGCAAAGTTTTGCCAGCTGACTTAAATATGGCAACCGTGGCACACAAGAAATGCCATGAAATTATCAAATGCTGGAAAAACGAAAAGTTGTTGCCACTTAAGTAAAACTTTTCCCCAACAAGTTTTTCAATAAGCGACAGAGCCAAAAACAACGCCCAACAACAACAACAGACTCGGTCGAGACGAAATCGAGGGAAATGAAGAAGCACTATACAACTGTGAAAATGTTACAAAGCAAGTGAAAGTTAAGTGAAATTCGGGAAAAAAATGGCTTGTGTGTGCGGCAGAAATATGGATCTCAAGGCCAGAGGGCATTATAATTTATGATAAGCCAATAAAAATAATTGAAATACATTAAAGGCAGGCAGCGCTCGCTCACTTCCAGCTAAACATCAGCCTGGCGCTCTGTCGTTTTGTTAACGTGTCCATATGAGCGTACAACGAACCCAGCGAATTCCGCGTTTGTTCCCCCTTGAAGGTCCTCCATCGATTGCTGCTACTACATAAGAAGAATGTCGTGCTGGGGGCACTGAAGGAGAATATTAAAGTAATGGCACGCAATAAAAGGCGAGGCATGAAAAATGTCAGAGGAATGTCAAGCTGGGGACCTTAAGGCCCTCAGTCGTCAGTCATTGTGATTGTGGCTGCAGCCGTGTGAAAGGTTTGAAATAAACAAATAAAATATTCCGCAAAATAACGCTAAAAGTTAAAGTCGGAATTTGGTGAGTTCATATATTCCCAAAAAAAATACTAAGGGGTTGTTTTTTATGATGTGCTCCGTTTCATTGGTTGATCCAGGCTAAGATAACAAAACCCGATAATTTGCATGCCTCAGAGTTCTTTTTTTGTGATGGTTTAACTGAAGCGACTCACGCTGCGTATACGTAATGTTTGCAAGGAAGCGATAATGGCAGAAATCGTACACGTAATTCACATAACTGTGACTCGTCTGGGACACTTATGAGTTATTTTGATTTTGATGTTATTTGTGGTACAGAGAGTTAATCAAAATTAAGTGTTATATTGCTTTTGAAATATTCAAGAAGTAGGAACTTAGGTTAATAAAATGTTCAGCTAAGCCACTTACCTTTATTGATCCATTGCTTGAGCTTCAATTTCTTGAGTCATTATATTCTTCCTCGTCAAATTTGATATTCAGTTTTCGTGGATAATTCATATCCTTTTTTATTATATATGATATATTATTATTGTATAAATTACAGCGCCTTCAGGCTTAATTATTAATTCATTGTACGATTTCTTGTAAACTTATTTTGTTCTGTAAAATGTCAACCAGAGTGCGATTAATTTGAAAATAACAAAATAAAGTATATATTTGCCACATCATTAAATATGCATAAATATAATCGATTTTATTGCATATGAATTTGAGGTTTTTAACATGTGTTAAAGTCATATAAAATGTGAGAAAATAACGAAAGCACAAAATAAATAACAAGAAAGAGGTGAAAAGAAGTCATACGAATATTCTATCCAAACCCCAATTTATGATGGTTACAATAAGCTTCGGACATTTGACACCTAGCAAAATAATGCAGAGGACGTTTTCATCCTGAGACAGGCTATAGAACAGCGTCAGTTAGAAATTTAAACCTGCTTATACGCCTTCAAAGGAGTCCCCTGGGCAGCTTTGAAAGTGAACAGGGAGCACAGTATGTCGCTTTAATTACTGGCCAAATCAACAGCCATAAACTGTAGTGTGACAAAAGAAAGACCGAGATATTAAATTGAATGCGTACCTTGTGAGGCAAGGATGATGCGCCAACAAACAAAGCCCCAGCCACAAAAAGCTTGATGAAAAGGTTGCGGCAATATTGTAAGAGAAATAGACTCCATTCAGTCGAGCAGAAGTAAGAAATTTAATAAAGTCAAAGGGAGACAGCAGATTGCAAGAGATACTAGAGAGCCAACTAACTAGAAGTAAACAGCAAAGGAATTTTCAATCTGACTAATTCTGCTGCAATGTAGCTAGTAGACAGCTGCCTAGGCACTACTGCGTTTCACTTCGGGAGGCAATAAGAGAAGATTAAAACAGAAAAAAACAACAAATATGTATTCATAACACACTGCAGTAAGTTTAGATAAAAGCTTATGTTGCTTTAACATTTTCATTCAGTGCTTTAAAACATCAACAAAACGGCTGCAACCGCAACCCAGAAGGGAAACCCGCAAGCCATTAGCTGATTAAAGGAATGATAAAAGGCAATTACAATCATTATGTCGATGTATATTATATATAATAATAATGCTGTTAGTCCCTCCATGCAGACAAGCCTTTAAATTGTACTTAGCTTATCCGCTGTGCACTTAATGGCTCTCGATGGCAAATATGCTTTTGAAATATCAAGTATACGCACCGCATGCTGATGGCGCTGTCTGAGGCTGGCACATTAATCAAATCACATAAATTTTATTATTCTCCCCTCTCATGGCGTGATAGGGAGAGCATTAAACTCTCCAGTTGGGCGAACAAATCCCCAAATCCTCAAAAAAAGAGGGATAAAAATATTCACATACCTGAAATGCTTTTAAGAGCGCATTTTATTAACCCTGATTAAGCTAATATGATGCGGCTCCGTGTGCTGAATCTGCCTTTAGGCACTTTGAATTATTAATGTGCGTGGAGAGCATAAGTGGCTGCTACAAATGCTGATTTAGAAAGAAATCAACAAATGTTTGGAGCAGCTTCAGCTTTAGATCCCATAACACAACATTACACTCGCCAGCCAATTAGCAGCGATTCAATGAATTGTTGCCCAAATTCATCTGCTGCATGCAACATCCAGCTACATTTGCCAGGATGAGCCCAGGATATGTAGCACTGGGAGGGCGGCGCAAGACGAAATTTTGTGGCTGCTGTTGTTTGGTGTCAGTTTCCCTGTCGCATGTTGGCACTTTGCTGCTGCTGTTGTAAATTTAATGCTATTAAAATGGAAATTTTTTGCTTACACTGTGAGACTCACAAGGGTGTGAAGGGAAATGAAGATTTGGATGTGTTCACGTGTGTGGCAAAACTTTGTATGCTGTCAGGCTGCAGTAAAAGAACATGCTTTGCATTTGTAGTCGGGTTAAAGTGAACAATGTGTGATGATGATAGTGTGATAGGCAATGGGTTCTCTTCAAATGACCTCCAAGTTTACGAGCTTACATGGTTGCACTTATGTTGCTGACAGATTCAAATTAGCAAACGAAATGGATATACACAAGTGCCTGTCATCTGTTACCCTCGACCTCCTCCGACTAGCACACAAAACACCTAAAAACATAAGTAAATAACGTTATGCATAAATCACATGCTTTACTCTGTTTGCTGGCAGTTTTTACCCAGATTGCCTCTGAATTCCCCTTGAATCTGTATTCTTGCTCAATATTTTTCCAAAATCCAATTACCAAGTCTTTCGTTAAGTTCTTAGTTCTAAATATTTAATTTTATTTATTTATTGGTATAATATTTAATTCTTTAATATATAATAAAACTTACCGAAAGATTGGTGTTCAGATCGTAACTTTTCATTTATCAGAGCTCAGCAGAATCCCAGCAGTTGACACAATTTTGTTTCTTTCGTTCTTCCTGCCTTCTTTACTGAAATTAAATTTTCTCTTCCCATTTGGGGACTGCGGTTGCTTGCTTTACAGCTAAATAAATATTTACCTGGCGAATTTTTAATTTAGGGCTCTTTTGTGGGTGTGCTGGACCCACATAACGTTGCACACCCATTCCGCCCCATGAGCTGCCACATAAAAGCCGAGGAAAAACCAAGCGGATACGAAGTTAAATTCAGAGAAAAGGTGGCTTAAGCCATGGCAACGCCTGGTTAGCTGTTTACATTTCGCATTTTATTAATTTTCACATGCGCCCGAAAACGTTTAAGAGCCCATTGAATCCTTACATCTGCGAGTAGCTTTTTCATTTTTTTATTGTATGGATTTCAGTTCCATGCTCAGCCTTTCTTTAAAGTATTGTTTAGCTTAAACAAACAAAATGATCGTTCAAATTTAGAGAGTATACAGAGTATTATACGAAATGAAATAGTCCCTGGTAATTCTGTTAAGTAGCAAGCGAATGTCAAGCGAAATGTTCTGAAAGAGTTGAAAAGCTAAGATTTCCGTGCTATGTAAATTTTTGTTCTCCCCTAGCCTTGTCATTTGTTAGGATTTAGCATATTCCTTGAACATGGCTGAAAAAAAAGCATGAACGACTTCGGAAGCAATTTACACAATGCAAACTTGTGAGGCAACTCGAGTACTTCCTGCAGCTGCTGTTTCCACCCAACTTCCTTTCATATGCGGACAAAATATGAGAAGGCAGTTGGCCATTTTTCATCAGCCCTTTACCCGGTTAGCATACTCGTATACAAGTACGAGTATACAAAGTTAATAGACTTTGATGATTTATATGGGACATATATTTGCCTCGGCTGTTGTTCGAGCAGATGAACTTTCCACAGGCGTAAAATGAATTTTAAGAAGCGGAATACAAATCACCACAAACTTTGCAAAGAAGCAAATTTAATAGGCAATTTCTCTGTAATGTCGCTTGGATTTTCACATTTGATATAATGGGCACTTATGCTAAACTGTAGCCCCTAAGCTTCGTCCACCTGCCCAATGAGGTCTCCATTTGTCTGCCTAATTTTTCATTTCTAATGAGCCTACCTCTGCTCTCACCTCTATCCATGGTATTCAGTCAATTCATCTTTTTCATCCTTCTGTACCTCCCAGAATGGAGATACTGAGGGTTTGCTTTTTAACGACAGCAGTTCAAATGGTAAAATGATATCATCACCAAGTAAAATCGCTGCTTATCCGATTTGTGGGAAACTTCCTGGACACGAACTTACCTATCAATTTCAATCAAGTTGCACAGCTTTAGTTGGCAATCCCTTTTGTCCATTCCTAGTAACTTAACTTTTTACAAGTCAATTATAATAACTTTGAAATTGGATAAGTGCATTTCTCTTTATGGCCAAAACGTGTGTCGAGAAAGTCACTAGCTGAGGTAACTGCAATTGGTACGTTAGAGATTGTCAATTCTTTGGCCATAGAGTGAGGCTAGACTATCAACTTAGTGTTCGTTTATGTTGAAGCATGTATGTATGAAGCATGATGACGTATACACTGGAAGTTTATAAGTAAGATAAGACATTTATAATGTCAGTTGAAAGTAACTGAAAGAAATTCTGCAAAAGCAAGCCCAAAAAAGTCAGGCTTTGGCTATATTAGTTCAAGCGTGGAAGAATCCCAATAGCAAGGAATATAAGATTATAGTGCCAATAAAAGCGATATCCAACGGATATTCAGGAAGAAAATCAGTAAACTTACCACTAAAAAAACACATAGGAGAAAAGGAGGAGCCAAAGGAGCCCTCACAACAAGCAGGAAAACTTGCTTATCCCCTAGGAAAGAACGTTAAAAGTTGAAAGTGCGCTGAAAAGCAGGTGGAAACAGAAAGAGAACAAGAAAAAACAGATATCAAATATTTATAAGCAACAAGGGATACAAACATTACCAACCCATACAATAAGCCAAGACACAGAAAATTATAAAACAACTGTAGGTTTAATATCTCGCTAGTGGTAGAATACTGTGAATATAATATCCTGGCAATGCTGGTTGCTTGTCCTTTGGGTATTTCCTGTAACACCATGTTTTATATACAGAAGCAAAACTAGTTGAAATAACTAACAGCCTGAAGGAAGGAGAACTTTGCATTTTGAACAACACCAGTTACAAATATATTCGTAAAGTAAATCTTATAATATCTCTGCAAAAATCCTTAGGAACTCGAAAATAAGTGAACATGGAGCTTGTTAAAATTTTAAATGTAGATTTTTGGCTTCATTGCATACGAATTTAGGGAGTTAGTCTTGATCTTCTCTCGTCCTTTTCCACCAGGACATTCCATTTTTCATTTCTAGTTGAGCAGAATTAATGAGCTCGACCGGGGCAAAGGCAGCTTCTGTGGACTGCTTGGAGTAGTCCTGCAAAATTAACTTGTTAGAGATTGTCCGCTTAGTTGACTCTGTAAACTTTAATTAGGACAAACGACCATAAATGCTAGAGGGCTTACAATAACTTTTGGTGGATAATGTTAGCTTTGGCATAAAAGAAAATATGTGAAATGCAGCTGAAAGGCAAAATGTAATTAGAACACTTAACAAGCTATTAAGTCATGCAAATAGGATGAGGTGTGCCTATTATAAAACGATTACTTTAAAATCGATAAATATACTCTCAATGATTAGTCAATTTTAAACTAAGTTGCAGCTTAACTGTGTTGTGTATAATTTACGACTGTTTGCGTGCTCTTTTTCCAATATATAGCTTCCAGCTGCCTAATAGTTTTAAAATTTAAAAGTCCCTTCGAGCAAATCGATTCCATGAAAGTGGAATAACATGAACTGAAATCACGGTGCTAAATTGCCAAAGGGATCAGTTGATGGTACAGGCGCCTGAACGAGTGCCGTGATTGCTATTCCTTGTTGTTATTGGTTTGAACAATTAGGCATCCGTACGCGATACTCGCGAAAAGAGCAGAAACATCAATAAAGGAACACACACACAGATTACATACACACAACACACACACACACAAGGTGCGTATACGTAATTTTCGGTTCCCGTTGCACAGCGAATGTTACACTGGAATGTGAGTAAGCATCCAAAACATATGATATGGTAAGTGAAAAGCAATTGGGCATCCAAGAAGGTAACTCAATATGCAGTCTGGAGTCTGAATAGCGACAGGATTTGCATTACGCATTATTTAAAAGCAACAATGTCACTTCCACCAACACTTGAACCGCAGTGGCAAACTTCATTTCATATTAATTTTACTTGAAAAGGAGTCCTTATGTATTTGTTGCAGTGCATCACTCGCCAATCCTCATACTAAAATAAATTGTACACATTAAGAGCTCACTTGCTCAGGCTGAAGCAAGCCGAACTTGGCTGCAACGAAGCACACTGCGAGCATCTTTATTTCATGGATTGGTTGGAGTTAGAGTAAGATGTCCGGGATAGAGTGAAGGGAATAGGAGAAGGATGGAGCTAAGGAGAGCATTTGTCTAACTCGCGAGTAGCTGCTGTTTATTGGGTCACATCATGCACACATTTGTTTCTTCCATTTTATTTCCTTAAGCAATATTTTGCCCCAGCAGCTGAGTTATTTTCATTTGTTTTGCCAACTAAAAGGAATAGTTTACTCTAAAGCTCTGCTTGTTGATGTTGCAGCTTCAACAACAGAAACGCAACTGTGCAACTCACTCGAATTAATCTAAAACGATTCTTTGAAAAAGTTGCAATACTTTGCAACCATTTACAATAGAAACTTGCACAAATGCTGAAAAATGGCTCAAACTTGTTTCAGCTTCAGGTGAAATTCTCAGTAATAAATCTAGAATATTTGCAAACTCCATTTTCATTTAATACATCCATAAATTTTCTTAGTTAAATTCTCTCTTTCTGTCCCACTTTGTAAATGTTATTTAGTGAACAAATTTCCTTCTATCCATATTTTACATTCGCCAAGTTTACCTCTCCGTTTGAATTTTCCCTTGAGTCTGTATATTTAAACTTTTGAGAACTTCTGGATCAAACTATCGTATCAAACTAAGATACTACTCAGCTAGTAGAGAGGTGGAATATCATATGGTTTTCTTTGGAGTAGTTCCAGTGGGAATATTCAATTTCATTAAGCCAAAAGGTAAAGCTATGAATAGCTAGCATCGGGGTCATAAGCAATATTTGTGTCTCTCAATAAACTAGGTGATTATATTACTCATAAAAGGAAGATATGTCAAAGATTATATGCTATAGGAGGAATGGGGGATTGTTCCAAGGCAAAGTGTCTGACCGTTTTCAACTTGGTGAATGCCAGCACGATCCTTGTTCTTACTTGACCCAAGTCGACGTACCACCTCCACGTGGTTTCCTCTGGATTGTCGCTCAGCAGCCGTTGAGTGGACAAACTAATGTGCGCGGCGGGTTTTCCTAATGCCTTAATTAGGTTTTGGCGTAGGACTTGAAATCCACCCATATAAAAAATTTACTTCAATGAAAGATGCTAGAAGAGCCTCGGAAAGGATTCGAACTAACGTTGACGACCACGGAAAATGTAAAAAGGACAATGATTTGAGAGTATGCACGTGGAATGTACGGACATTGTACAGACCAGGTGCTGCTCAACAACTAGCAGATACCCTCAATGAATTTAGGGCGGACATTACTGCTATACAGGAAATGCGATGGAAAGGACAAGGCTGCATCAAGAAGAAGAACTGCGATATATATTACAGCTGCCATCCAAATCGGCATGAGTTTGGTTGTGGTTTCGTTGTAGGTGCCAAGCTACGGCGTCGTGTCTCTCATTTTTTGCCCATATGTGAGAGAATTGCAACGATCCGAGTTGCAGCAAAATTTTTCAACATCAGCCTGATCTGTGCGCACGCCCCAACTGAAGAAAAGGATGACGTTACCAAGGATGCTTTCTATGCGGAGCTTGACCGTGCATACGGCCGTTGCCCTTCGCGTGACATTAAGATTCTCCTCGGAGATTTCAATGCCAAGATTGGGCGAGAAAGTATATATGGTGCGTCTGTCGGGCGCTTTAGCCTACATAATACCACCTCAAGCAATGGTCTTAGGCTAATTGGCTTTGCCGCAGCGCACAATATGGTAGTTCGCAGTACAAATTTCCAACATCGGGACATTCATAAGGCTTCCTGGCTGTCTCCTGATCGACTGACTAGTAATCAGATCGACCATGTTGTGATTGATGGAAGGCATGCATCTAGCATACTCGACGTGCGATCGTGTCGGGGTCCCAACATTGACTCCGACCATTACCTTGTTGCAGCTAAGGTTCGCGCACGACTATGTGTGGCGACGGTTGCACGTCGCAGTATGTCAAGAAAGCTTGACGTCAAAAAGCTGCAGACACAACAGACGAGGGATGCCTTTTCTGCTCGACTCTCTGGCTTGTTGAGCCAGCCAGCTTCAATGCCTATAACCGCCAGCGATATGTGGGCGCATATATCTCACTCCCTGCGCACTGCCGCGTGCGATGCTATCGGATTCCAGCGCCCCCCTACGAGGAATCCATGGTACGACTTGGAGTGTCGTGAGGCCACAGCAGCAAAAGACGCAGCTTACAGAAGAATGCTGCATGCTAGTGCTACACGAGCTGTGGTGGAGGTGTACAAGGCAAGAAGAAGAGATGAGAAGCGCCTTTTCAAACAGAAAAAGCGGGCTCATGAAAGGTGCGAGTGGGAAGCTATTGAGTGTTGTCGAGGCAGGTATCAAGCTAGGGACTTTTACCTGAGGGTTAAACGTCTGACCCAAGGCTTTAAGTCTGTAGGGCTTGCTTGCCGAGACGATAACGGAAACTTGGTTGCAGATGCAGGTGATGTGCTGAGGTTATGGCGGGATCATTTCGCTAACCTGCTGGCTGGTGAGGAACCGAGCAGTGGTGCTGACGAGAATGATCCACTAACCCCAATCAATGACGACCTGGTAGACGTACCGGTCCCAAGCCATACGGAAGTCCTGGGCGCAATTCAGCGTCTTAAGAATAACAAAGCTGCTGGGGCTGATGGCCTAGCCGCTGAGTTGTTTAAGGCTGGAGGCGATGAGTTGGTAGGGTGCATGCACCAACTCATTTGCAGAGTATGGCTTGCTGAAAGCATGCCCGATGATTGGAATCTCAGCATGATCTGCCCCATCCTGAAGAAGGGAGACGCCACGGTACGCACCAACTACCGAGGAATAAGCCTTCTCCCTATCGCATACAAGGTCCTAACGAGCGTTATGTGTGAGAGACTGAAACCATATGTGGAAGCACTGATCGGACCTTATCAGTGCGGTTTCCGTCCTGGCAAATCCACCACCGACCAGATATTCACACTGCGCCAAATCCTGGAGAAGACATACGAGAACCAAATCGACACATACCATCTCTTTGTTGATTACAAGGCAGCGTTCGATAGCCCACAGCGAGATCGCTTATTCGCCGCTATGGCTGAACTTGGTATTCCTGCAAAGCTTGCGCGACTGTGCAGAATGACATTGAGCAACACCATCAGCTCTGTCAAGGTAGGACATGACAAATCCGAAACCTTTAATACCAAGCGTGGTCTCAGGCAAGGCGACTCGCTATCTGGCATGATCTTCAATCTGCTGATGGAGAGCATCATCAGGAGGGCAGGAGTAACGCGAGCTGGCACGATACTGGGATACAAAAGTGTCCAGCTCCTTGGGTATGCTGATGATATTGACATCATTGGCCGCACGAAACGTGACGTTACTGCGGCCTTTGGTGCAATCGAGAAGGAATCGGCAAGAGTAGGTCTAGCAGTTAACATGAGCAAGACAAAGTTTATGGTGTGCTCTAGCAGGGAATCGCGACGTCTTGATTCTCAGCTAGTAGCTGGTGATTATAACTTTGAAACTGTTAAGGAATTTATATACCTTGGATCTGCGGTGACTTGCGACAATGATGTCAGCCTAGAGATTAAACGAAGGATAACTCTTGCCAACAGATGCTACTTTGGGCTCAGTAGGCAAATGAACAGCAGAGTTCTCTCTCGGAAAACAAAAACAACACTCTACAAGACGCTCATCCTCCCAGTGCTTTTGTATGGTGCGGAGGCCTGGACAGTGATGCAGGGAGATGCAGACGCTCTTGGGGTGTTCGAGAGAAAAATTCTTCGTAAGATCTTTGGCCCAGTTTGCATTGACGGTGTCTACCGGATCAGATGGAACGACGAGCTGTATGAGCTTTACGACGACGTGGACATAGTCAGCCGGGTGAACACCCAACGACTCCGATGGCTTGGTCACGTTGTGCGTATGGATGAAGAAGCTCCGGCTCGTAAGGTGTTTGATGCGGTAGTGGGAGGACAACGGAGGAGAGGAAGGCCCCGTACACGATGGAAAGACCAGGTGATGACAGCCCTGTCAGAGCTTGGTATTACTAACTGGCGAAGACGCGCACAGGACAGAGACGCGTGGAGGAAAATCGTGCATCAGGTCGTGACCCAATAGGGTTGTAATGGCCAAATAATAATAATATATGCTATAGCAAAGCTATCCTCAGTTTGTAGGTCAAGTGACTAGGATCGAAATCGATTAACCCAAGCAACACATACTAAACTTTTATTGAATTGGACGTGGGGGAAAAAAGTTAAAGAAGAGGGAAAATAAATAAATAGGGAGAGGGAAGAACAACAAAGCTGGAAGCCATTAACAAAGCAAACAAAACATGCAAAGTTAAACACAAACTGTAGAACACTCACACTCCCACACACAGAGAGACAATTGACTGTGTGTTGAGACAATGTAAGACAAAGGCAAACAACAACAACAGAAACATCAACCGAAATTCGGGTATATTCGAATAGACAATACGCTACACTCACCTATCACCTGTTTAAAGTTGCTTTGACTATTGTATGATTAGTTTTTTATCACAACTTATAGCTTGTATTGATATATCTATTTTCTTTGCAGACTCTATTGAAGTCTACAAGTCTATAAGTTCTATTCATGCCTAATACTCTATAAAAGAAGGGCATAAGGACAGTAGCTGGGATACGCCCACGTACATGGGACTGTTGCAAATCTGCAACATTTTGTTGATATATTGTTGAATTGCTGTTGCTCCCATCTGTGGCAGCCTCAATGAGAGGCCATATTTCTTGTCCTGCCTCCGACTCTGACTCTGTCTCTGACTCTGAGTCTGACTCTCCGCATGAAGCATGTCAATTGCATCATAAATAATGGCATTGCCATTACACCACTCCAGACTTAGTCCAGCTGCCTGCCCATACATTAGTATACGTGACCATGTCTGTGGTCCCAGTCTTTGAGTAATGGCTCGCAAATATGCCAAGAGGTTCACAGACAATGAACTCCATGTAAGCCATGTGCCACTGGAAGCTGCTTGAAGTGAGAAGTTTTGGTTCATCTACCAACCGCTGCTTCCTTTCAATGCTGAAATGGAAACGTGATCTGCGTTGCAAATTTGCTTAACCAACTCGCACTCTCACAGTTGGAGGCAAATCTTTCAAATCTTTCACTCAGCTCAGCTGTTTGCCTTAAGCCAAAGTCTATTATTTTTTCGAATTAAGTGGAATTTAATTGATTTTATGCGTTTCACCCGCAACATAAGCACTGTTAATACTCAATTTATCAAATTACCAAGTGAACAGAGCCTGCTAAAAGTGGCTTGCAAGCGTCTGTTACTGACGACCTGCAATTCGCAGGTATAAATACTCGACTCGCAACAGCGAAAAATAGATTTATGTGCCGCCTCTCAAGTGTACTATATTCTCTTGTTAATAACAGCAAATTTACGCATTATGTTGCCAAGGAAAACTCCACTCCGTCTTCACAAGGGCCATAAATATGTTCATGTCTGTTGCGGCTAAGAGCCTCCCATGGCTGGTAAAAGCAGTACAAGTGTGTGTGGTTTCACCGTGTGTGTGTGTATGTGTGTGTTGTCTGTTACACAACCTAATTACATTTTAATGCCATGGCATTTGGCACTTTAATGCCAGACGTTAAGGAATCTTTCCTTCCGTTGGTTCAGTGAAAAATTCTTTTAACAAATACTTTTATATACAAGTACGTTAAGTAACTTAAGTTAAATAACTTTTAGGATATTCCTCATAAAGAAGAAGCTTTATTTAAATCAAAAATGTGCTTGAGATTCCTTACTTAACACACATACTTCGAAGGGTATTAAATGTAACTTATGATGAAATATATAATGATTATTTAAGGGATGATTGAATTATAAATAATTCACATCAAATGTCAAAATCAATACATCAATATTTTATCCAATTTTGTGAAAAAGCCTCACACTGTCCTGAAATAACAAAGAGGCCTACAACTTTTTCATTTTGTTTCTTTAATGCTCTGATTTGCAAGGAAACCAACAGTCAGTTTTTATAAATTTGCGCCTTCGCAAGGCAGAGGCAAAGAAACAACGATCAAAGCAGCCGACAGAGCTAGAAAATGTTGTCTCTGGCATATAAATGAAGCGTCTTCCCTCTATGGCAACAATTGTGCCCTTAGCAGGCAATAAGCCTCACCCGAAAACATTGTGGGAAAGTGTGCACCAAGGAGCTGCTGTTCCACTAAAACGAGGATGATAGTCTGCCCCAGACTTTTATTGCGACCCGAGATTGCCGCTACAGCTGCTGTGGGTTAAATTGGACTAGAATCAAGAAATGGAATAGGAGTTGGGACCTCGCTGAAAAGTTGTAGTTGTAGTTGAAGTTTTTCTTGCTCCAGACTCCATTAAAAGCCGAACCATTTTAATATTTAAAATATCATGCACAAAGCGAAAATAGCGCATGACTGAACTTTATGACTCGGCTGAATAATTCAGCACGCGACAATAATAGAACTAAGGATATGCATTGCCGCGCTTTCGTTCCCCCGGGTTTAAGTGCTTTCCATATGAAATTCCCTTAAACACATCTACAAAGTAGCGACACACGCAGGGTCTTCGATCGAGCCTTCGGTGAATTTTTATGAAGATTGAGATGGTAGGTGAGTCTCTGGTCGGAGAGATGGCATTAGATATGCAAATTAAAGTGCAGCTAGGTGAGCCGTAAGCAAATGAATTTCTTTAAAAGAAACGAGTAGGCTGCTTTGAAGCATTTGTGTTAACCCAAAACTTTAATTTGCATGAGTACCAGTCGCAGTTGGCGAATGTTGCGCATACGCCACGTGTGCCCAGAAACAACGTAGTGTTTGAGCGACAGAAAGTCATAATTTTTTCTGGCTATCGAACATTCATATTCAAATTTACTTAGTTTAGAAATCATTCTGATGTTTTTCGCTAGCTATCCGGGAAAAGGATAACGGATATACAGAGAACATCACAAGGATACCACCTCCGGCTATTTCTTGTTTTTTGTTGTCTTTGTATTTGTTTTGATGATATGCAAATTTGAACGCACAATACTTGAATTGAGCAGCAGGCAAATCAAGGAAAACCGAAGCATTATAATAAATATGACAAAGCATTGGGTAACAGAAAATGAAATGGGATTTCATCGATGTGAATGGATTATTCTTTGAATTCTTATATATTATATATATATATATATATATATTGTCATTATAACATTACTGGTTAAGTACCAAATACCTATAGTAAATAGTTTCATGCTCTCTAAAATAATATGACACTTTTATTTTTGAAAGTTGTTTATAAAAACGTTTCCATTTGCCGAATGGTTTAAATTATTTACAAAGTTTACTGTGGAGCAGAATGTATATCCGTCAGGTTAAAATATAAAGGCTATCATTATAACTAAGATGAACATTATTATTTAACCAAGTACAAAAGAGAGCCAAAGCAACTATTTATTTCTATATAATGGCAAGCGCAACAATTTGTAATTTTCATTACAAATGATATCAAAGAAATTGAGCAAGCTTCAATCTAAGCTGAAGTAACCTGGCCGACCTTTAGTATCGACTCAGCTGTACGACATTGTAGAAAATCCGTTTATTGTGAATCATTGAAAAGCCAATTGATAGCAAAACCATGTCAAGAATCCATACAGAACGCAATGTCACAAATGTCATTCACAATTCTCAACGAGATGAAAGACTAACACACAATGGGAATAAATACAATACAGCCTGTTGTATGTGAAAAGATTGAGAGTCAAAAGGTTTTTGTATGAAATCTGACTCTGAGGAATAATGTCAGCTTTTCACCATTGACTCGCTTTCTTTTCTCTGCTGACAAGACATGAGAATCCAATTGCTGCTAAGACGCTTGTTGGAAAAGTGCGATTCACGGTTTAAAAATAAATCCCACATATTTCAGGCAACTGAATTTGATTTCAGCATGAAAATCCTTTTTACACCTTTTCTGCTCTCCTCCTCGATGAGGTGTGCACCTGTCAGCTGTTCCTTGAGTAGGGCATCTTCACAGATTCCCTCTTTTTACTCTCACTCTTTAATTTCTGTTTTTTTGTGGCCAGGTACTGCGAATGAATTGCATTTTTTGCTTGAAAATTCAAATCAATTGCCAAATCAGATTTTTCGTTTGCTTTCTGTGCAGTGGCTCTTAGGAGGTCGCCGGATTGGTTGTTTTGATTGCTTGTTTGGGGAGCCTTTGGACTAGGATGGAATGGCCACAGGCAAATTGTTTTGCAGTTTAAATCGTTTGCCATCAATCCGAAAATTGCGGGCTGCTTAAATGATTAACGGTCCGTTGGGCTAATAGTCCCTTTCGGTCTTTAACACCTCAGTGCTTGTCAGCAGGGATAATTGAAGGGGAAAGATAAACAATGAGAAGATTTAGTGGTTATTGATGGTATTTTGACCGTGGTTAAGTAATCGTATATAATGGTTGTTGGAGCCAAAAACGAAACAGCTGCTCCATTAATTGAACTGAGAACGATGTTAGAGAGCTGAGGTTGAGAAATTGTTGAAATTGAAATAAATTATTTGTACATTTTGGGAAATACAAATTAATCATTTTTATTTAGCTATTTTCTTTTGGATACCCAAAATTTGCTGCATTACTTTCGGCATTGAGTTTAAAACATACTTTGCTTATGTGAAGTCTATTATTACACGTAGTTAAATTTCCTCAGACAAGTCCCAACATAAAGTTTACAGGCTTTACCTTGTTGCTATGTCAGCACATTGCTTAAACATCATGTTGGCCGTGTTTGAATTAGAGTCTCTAGTGCTCTCAAACTTCGTTTGCTTGCCAATTTGCGTTGCCAGCAGTAAGAAGCTAAGAGTCAAAATGTTATTTACTTAAATGTTTATTATCAACAGCTGCGGGCTGTTTATACATCAGTTAGCTTATTTGTCTGAGCAGCCAATGATGTGTGCGGTTGGCTTGTTGCAATGCATTTCAAACGGACTTTAACTTCGAGTCAAAGAATCCCCAGACATTTTGAAATTCATGCATAAATCATCGAAAGCAAAGAAACCTCAAAAACAGACCAGAGACTATAAACGTTTCCCACATAAAACGCCACTGACTGACACCACGACAAACAAAAGCAATGGCACTATGACATTCACATAAGAAAAGATGTCCCTTTCGCTTGTCTCTCCTTCAGTTTTATCTCAGCGCTGACACTGAGAAATGTGCGCGGTTGTAGCAGCAACATGACTCCTTTGTCCTTTGTCTGCATTTTCGAGTTTGCCCCATGTGATGACTCGCTCCCATTTCCTTGCGTCAACGGAAACATCATTATTACGTAGCAGCCTCAGATACTTGGCATGCAGGCAGCACCTTGAGCACAACGAGCACTCGGAGTACGCGCTGTAACATTAGCTGCGCTCGGGGGGTCCTTATTTGTATCTTTTTCAGTTGATGGAAGCGCCACCACGAAAGTGGCGAAGCGTGTTCCAGCGGTCTCTGATGAAGAAACCCATCAACCAAGTCAGGTATGTTGCACGCTACACATTTTTCCAGGTTGTGGTTAATGATTGCGCTTATTTGGTTTGCTGTCGTCATCAAGTTGACCAACTTGACATTTTCAGCGCTTGTCTGTGGCCATATCAACATAGACATATGTCACTGCCAGTGTCACCTCCAACCACTCTCAGTTCCCTGACTGACTGTGAATTTGGTGCCACATGTGGCGCCGGACTACCGCAGCGAGCTACACATGTTTATCGCACAGCAGGAGCGCAAAATATGTTTGTTATATAATTCGAAATGGATTGGGATGTGTTAACAAATTGTCATCACAGATAGTTCATCTTGGTCTTTTGCTGCTCTAATTAAGGGATTGTCTGCGTGTGGAGTATTAAGTTTAACAAAAAATGCTACAACTAAAGCAATTTATGGCTTACAGTTGCAATGACAAAGAAAAATTCACTTAGATAGTTAGATTAAGATGTTTCTGACATTCATCAAGAAACATTTTATAGCTATTTCTATCTATTTTTTTAGGTATTTCTTCAAAAAGCTGCTGGACAAGCCAAATTCCTTTACAGATGGATGCATACTTTGCTGTCACACCAAACAAAACCTTTTTTTGTTTTTTTTTTGTTATAATAAAAACTACATATTTTTTTTAAAAATAAATAAATAACAAATTTGATTAAAAATCGAAAAGGACAGCCCGCTGACAGAGTGAAAATTGAATGTAGGACGAATGCAATTTAAACAAACAAACAAATACTGCACATTGATCAAATACGAAATATTGTTTGAAAACCAAATTGGAAACATTTTTTCAATGCAATATTCTTTTAATAAATAAATCGTTTATTTGTTTTAAATCAGTTTTAAGGGATATATAAAAAGTGTTAAGTTAAAAATACAATAAAATAAATGTTATGGCTTGTTAAGCCTATATATTCATAATGAAATAGGCAGAAGCAATCAGACACTCAGAAATGCTCTATAAAGTAACATATACGAGGGTGGTCCGAAAAGCCTACAAAAGAAAACGAATGTCTTGCAAAATTGGCGATTTATATCTTTCACGAGAGCAAATTTCTTTTGCGTTGGTGGCGCCATCTGGCGGTGAGGCACCCATAGCTGAGATAATCTAGCCATATCTGTCTGTCTCTCCCTTTGTTCCTAGGTAGAGGTAGAGGCAGCCAATGTCTTATTAAGGTTTCTTTATATAATATTCTAATTTTTCGGATATTGGAATCCAATTGTATAACTGTATAACTCCTTCGTATAAACATACAAAATAACAGTTGACCCACTTTTAATATGTTAAAGGTATAATAAGAACATATTAACACAAGCTCTAATATCTAATAGCTTTTAGTTTAATTGTCCAATTTGAATAATAAATATATAGCTTAAGTGTAGTCCAATTTAAGACCCCAAGCACTACCAAAGTGTTAAATGTTTTGATTGAACTACGCAAGCTCAGCAAAAGTTGTACGTTAAGCGACGCGTCACGAAGGCAGCGCTGCCGTCGTCGGCGCCTCTGCCTCTGCTTCTGTTGACGTTGACGTTGAATCGCGTATTCTTGCCTTAGCCGCTTCGTGAGTGACTTTAGTTACTTTGCGGCTTCCGTGGGCAACGCAACGGAACGCAACGTAACGATTTATTAACGAATGCCGCAACGTTACGAATGACACGTGTAACGTAAGCGTAGCAACAACAAGAATAACAGAGAGCAACAAATACATTTGGCATAACAGTAAAAGTTTGCCGTGTGTCATTAAAGAGTCATCGATCTCTGTGTGAATGTATGTGTGCTAGTGTCTATGTATGTATGTGTGTCAGTGTGCTGTACGTGTGGCACAGGTAACAACAACAAAAGTTAAAATGAAAATAATCACACCCCTTGTAGTTTTCTACAGTTTTAAACAGATGCCAAACGGAAAGGATAATTATTGTAGGCAAATTTAATACTTTTGCCATTGGAAAGTCCTCTTTAAAGAAAAGAAAACTGACGACAAAATGAATTAATTTTAGCAGTTTTTCCTTTCGTTTCTATTTGAATTCTAATTAAATTCTAATAAACTAAACGATATTCTACCTAACAATATTTCAGACTTTAAATGAAAGCACGAATCAAAACATATGTTATATTGATCTCTGGCATTGGGGGTCTAAAGCTGCCCTCAACAATTTGTCACACATTTCGTGTCGAAATTGTATATGACCCGCTGGAAAGGGTATAAACATTTTATGTGCGTGAAAGGTGTTCGTTTTCTGATGACAAAAACACATGAAGTTTTATTCAACCCGTTTATTGTTATTTTTACACTGGAACCAACTATTTGCATTTCTGTAAGGTCACACCCACACAGAAACACAGAAATACACACACACGCACACACCAACAAGTTGTGCACTTTAATTTCCCATTTTTATTATTTTTGCGTGGCATCCGCATATGGCACCTCGAAATTGCTGTCCAAATGTTGAAAGAGTCTCGCAAAGGTTGGACAATAAAAATGAAAAGCTTTTTACTTATAGCCGTTCAGTTTGTGTGCCGCATGGCGTATGAGAAATTATTTAATTAAATGCTAAAATAACTCAACCGTTTAAGTCTCTGGGTTCTTATTGTATATGAAAGTGCTCCAAGGCGTATTACAATTTAAATTAATAACTGAATTTATTAAATTAAAAGTCCTTTTTTTCTTCAAGAAAAGGGAAATAACAAATAGCGGAAGCTACTTGTATTCTGATTTCTGTAAGCAACTGATATGTAAGTTTGTACCTCTTTTGCTTCTAGAACCTATATTAAACTTGTTATATTTATGTTTTTATCATTATTAATAATAAGAATTAAAGTAAATTGTGGCTATAGAACTGATTTTCGTACCAGTGCTTGTTGAATTTCTCTTGAATTCCAATCAGCTTAAAAACTAATTTCTTTAATCGAATACAAGGACCAAGGAACATATCAGATATGATGATATATAAACCACTTGATTTCACATTTTAAGTATGGTTGAAATCAATCAAGCCATTGTCAGCTTTCGCAAATATTCACTGGAAGCAATTCATTTGTCAGGAATCGACATATTGATTTAATACCCAACACTCCCTTTGTATACAAGTTCTAGGCTGACCCATTTCTGCTCTCGCTCATTCCCTCTTACGCTCTCAGCCTGTCAATATATTGATATCAGGCATTTGTTCAATATCAGAACAGGTCGACCACATGGAGATCGCTGTGATATGCCAGCAGTTGACATTTTCGCAAATTTAATTATCTGTCAATGCATTAGCATGTTAGGCGTCTATGTGTTTGGTTAGACTCACTTTTGCACTGAAAAGCCTCTACGAATTGTGCTGCCACCTTCAGAAGATAAACACTTTGTCAGCACTGACATATTTTTAAACATAGTTTGCAGGTTACATTTTCATTAAAAGTGAACCAGTTTTGGAGCCGTTGCTTAATTGAATCATTTGGTTCGATTTTGTACACAAGCTCCATTCTAGCCCGTCTATCAAGCTGTCATTCTGTCTACCTGCCTGCCCAGCTGGGTTCGTCCTTCAAGCGCCCAGATGGTCACGTCCATTAACCATTTTGGCATATTTAATTATCTGTCAATTCATCAGCAAGTTTTGTGCTGGTAACGGCTTCAACTTGCAGTTACCAGAAGAAATGTATCCGAAATATCCAAACCAACATTACGCATAGAGTCAGAGAAAAAAGAGAAGAAAACACAAACAGTTGTGATACAAATAAAAGCGTAATAAACGATAAAAAGGAGAAGAAATGGAACAACCGGCTGAAAGTCACGCAATATAAGCAAGCCTCAGCAACCACATAAACAGAATGACAATGAAAACAGCCTCAGTTGTTGCCATTCACATATATGTGCACATATTTGATGCGGGAAGGTGAACTACAAACAACTGCACACAAATAGAAGAAATCTAAGGCCAGGCCACTGGCGCCAAAGGTTTTCACAAATGTCATGTGCTCCCTTGCAGTGCAACTGTGGCTAAGTTTTGAAGCACGTCACATTACGTACGCGCCGCACATTATGTTAACCCCACGCTAAACATTGCGTATACGCAATGTTGCTACAAAAATATTGCCAAGAGTCACGTAGCAAAGCAAATTCTCCCTTACTGTTTTAGTGTGTGTGCGTGACTTGCCGTGTATACACTACATATGTGCATATGTGTGTGTGTGTGTGTATATATAGGTTGTGCTTATCAACCATCATAATAATTGTTGGGGCAATTCCCTGGAACTAAATTCACGCTATACAAATGTATACAGTTGCATGCTCACATACACTCATACACTCACACATAGGAGTACCCGTAAACACGCAACCATTTGGCCAGCTAGTCAGCCAGCCCCATTTATTGTAGACAGTTGAAATGTTGCCCAAGTGCCCAGTCTGTGCCATAATTACACACGCATTTGGTGGTCATAAAAGAAACATTTGTGCAGATGTTTAATGCATAACTTAGAACAGACCACGAAAAGTAAGGAAAACAAATGAAACAAAAAAAATTTAGGCTAATTAAAGCCCAACTGTTGTATGGCCCACAAAATTGTTGAATGTTGCCATGGAATTATTTCTATTACTTCTATTACAGACGACCTTCCATACCATCCATCACCTCCATTTCCCAAGTTGGGTGTAACGTAGTTTCACTGAATTTTGTTCGAAACTAGCAAATAATGGGCAGAAGTTGTAACTGACAAAGCTTATTTTTTTAGACTACAGCATACTTAATTGAGAATTTGGTCAGATCAAGCTATATTCCAATCCAACAATATTGCTTTTGTGAAATTTTATGCATAAAATTTGGGATTAAAATAAAATTATTTAAATATCTTTCATGGGTGACTGGGTTAGTGGCCAAAGTAGACCAAACCCCAGTTGTCGCTAGGCCCAGAGGAAACTTTAAGTCCCTTTCAGTATATGTAACTTTTTTAAATAAAAACAACAGTATATTTGTATGCCACATCCAAGGAAAAGAAACTGCCTTTGACAGCCCATTGTTTGTTCGGTTTTCGCTTTCGATGTTTGAACAGGCAACGAGCCCCTGGTACGCTCGCAGCAAACAGTAGAAAAATAAAAGTAAACTCAGCAGAGAGTCGCAGTTTAAGAGTGGACAGACCTTGGGGCTGAACTGGACTGTGGACTTTACTACTCTTATGGCGACTGATTTAAAGTGTGGAAGAAGGACTTAAATTTCGTTGACTCTGGTCATTCCAGTGGTATTAATCGCTTTCATGAATGCGTAGGCAGGCTTAACCCACGCACACTTCACAGCTGCCAAATCAAATTGACTGCCAACCATACACACACACACACTCGATATATATATGATGTATGGTAAGTAAATACGATCCATGTCATGTTTGAAATGGAGCTGGAGTACAACAACACTCGGGGGCTACAAAACATTTGGAAAAGGCAAAGTCAAATATGTGTAAAGCAAACACGCTGCAGGCTTATGGATGACCGAACTATCGAACTATGGGAGGCATTTGTATAGGCAAGAACCCCACTCTCAGCTCAATTTCATTAACTTTTTATTTTGGTGTGACTTTAACAATAACATTTCACATTAAGTAATTCTTTGTAGCCTTGACTAAGATTGTTGAGATGCTAGAATTGCATCAACAATTCCGACTTGGGAACATATTATCAAGGAAATTCTTTATGAATGTGATTCTCAGATTCAAGTATATTAGTGTTCAACCAACTCCTTGCTTCAGTTTGTCCCAGTCTCAAATTTCAGTCAATTTATAAATCGGCAAATAAGTTGACAGTCTGCCATGACTGACTCACAGATCGAATGATACTATTGGATGTCATCAGTTTTAGATCCTTTTCCTACTTTATTCTGCAACCAAATGGTCTTAATACATTGTATTAGTAGTTTCATTTGAATTGTTATATTTCTACCTACTCATACTCGAAAATAAAAATGTTGTCATTACCCTTCGTATCATGGTGACTGCCAATTTGGAAGTCATCCCTTGTCATTGTCCTCTCTTAAGAACTATTAGTCATATTGATAGAAAAGCCGACGTGTTTCGCAATATTTCTTAAAGTTTGTGGTGAGCTTCAGGTGCTGTGTCAACATTTATGACAAAGAATTTAATGAAGATACTTGCCTCCTTTCCGGGCAAGTCTCACTACAACAAACTCGAATAAAAGATACGTGTTCGCCTCTAATAGTATTACCTCTAATAGTACTTAACTTACTTCCCACCAACAATCTTGAAGAGTATTCAGATTTATTAGATGAAAATCTTTGCAAGGAAGCGAAGCTTTATTGTGTAAGCAGGAAGCTTTGTAAATGTTTCAATAGAAAATATAAAACCTCAAACATAGAAATAAAATAGGTTTAAGAAATCCCTTAAAAATCTTCATTGCAATTAAACATTTCTAGGCTGGGTCATTTATATCTTCAAAAGCAATCAAAGGGATCAAAAAAGCGCCTAATTATTTTGCATATACTTGCTGGAGCTCATTAAGCGCTGATTCGGTTTTCATTTTGGAGTCTTATCATGTTAATAAAATAATAAAAATATATTAAACCCTATCTAATGGCTGGGCTAATATGAGTAAAACGTAAACTGAAAATATAATTTGACCGCTTCTGCTTAAATCCTTTGATTTATTATGAGTTCAGTTTTGATAAGGATATTCTGGACATCAGAATCCTTTGGCCTGGATAAATTCTAGCTGGCCTGTCGGTAAGGAGAGTTTGTCCTTTTTTTTGGACACCGATGATTAAGCACTATGAAAACTCGATATTATCGAGCTAATCATCACTGGTATGTCTCTTTCGAACAGCTGACAAGGGTCATAGTATCAGAACCGTGAATAAAATATAGGGTCAAGGGCCAAGCTAATACAGGACTAAAGTGTAATCAAAGGACTACTTCTCCCTTGCCCTTATATGCTTGCGCCTTAATGCTATAAAGCATCCGTTTTACTGCTTGGCTTAAAATTAAAATTAAACTTGTAATATTTTATTTTCCTCTCTTTTTGAGGTTTTTTTTCAGTCTGACCTTTCATACTTGTATATGTTGATTTTTTTTAAATCCAAGTAACACCTAAACGAACCAGTTTAAAGCAAACCTGGAAAAAACATACTTTTTTGCTTAAGAAATCTTTTTTCTGTACAGAAAATTTTATTTATTACGCATCACACAAGCTTATTCATATTTGGTTTAGATTTGTGAGTTAAACGCTTAATTTATGAGATGGAATCCTTCAATCTTAATCAGGTAAGTTAGATAGTGAAAACTTATTATCTCAATTAATCAAATTTTGAGTTTAATTTTATTTGGTATACATAAATCTTTGAGAATTTTTTTTAAATATATATTCGCAACTATTTTTCTCTGCCCAAAAGCATTCAAAAACTTTCTTCACAATTGAGTTTTGTTTCAAAAGTTCTTTTGGTACTCAAAACACCATAAAATTTATCACACACACACACTATCATAGAAGAACAAATTGCTTACACCCACAATTACACCCACACAAAGACACACCCAAAAAAATGCATTTGCATAATTGCAGCGTCAAGGTAAATTTGCCTGTCGCTGGAAAATGGGAAAAACTGTGAATTGCATTTGCAATTTGCAGTTAGCTTTCACTGTATATGTAAATGTATGTGTGTGTGTGTGTGAAGAGGCTCCTTTTTATAGAGATGAGTGCACAAATTACGCAGGAACAGCAAAAAATATGGCACTCAAGCGTTAAAAGCTGAATCGCCCATTAATGTGTTATCTCCAATAATTAAATTAAAATATTTATGGTATTATTTTCAGCTATGCAATAAATGAATTATTTGTTGGAGATTTTAATTGGAATTCATTTTATTGCCTAGAGTGAGGAATAGATAACATACAGTACAGCACTACTCTATCTCTCTCTCTCACTCTCTTTATCTAGGTCTCTTTTTCTCTATCTATTCTATCTCTTAATCTATCTGTCTCTCTCTTGGGGTTAGAAACAACAATCGTTAATTGAATCAACACCAAAGCCTATGACAGGCTAACGTGATTTTTTGCAGCGAGTTGACGACCCAAAATGGAAAAAGTTTCATGGAGGCGCAGTTTGAGGACCGAACTTTGAATATTCATGCACAGTCTGTGAATGACAGGGTGTATGTGATTGGACCATAGGCCGATGCATACTGTGAACACCATTAGTTAAGTCTATAAGCCTTTTTTCCAATTACTACGAGCTTCTGACTGGACGCTCAAAACGCCAAATGTCCCATCTTAGCATCTAAATCTCCATTCACGGATTCCCACAATTGCGTAGAAAATTTCTGCGGGTGTTTCCCTTTATACAGCTAACACGTAAACACCCAATAAAATCACCATGGGCTGCATTTGTGGTTCCCCCAAAAGCGCTTACACTGAAACCTGTCTGTCTGTCTGTCTGTCTATCCAACTGTCAATACGAATGTGGCCATAAATCAACAATGCGACATGTGGGCATTTCGTAATTTGGCGCTGCAACCTCAAAGTTCCACGCCCATGTGCCCAATGTGGAAAGCAAATTCTGGTGCATAAAGTGGAACTGACGTGCAGCAAATGATGCAGGCTCATCCATGGTATTCGACCATAGAGTAGGTTCTGTACATAGGCTCAATATATGTAAAGCTGCGATTCTTGGTTAAAACCTTTTCAATATAAAACATTTTCAATATAATTTCTCTCTTTTATAGTTTTCAATGCATTGAATCATTGCCTTTTTATGGCTTAAGCGGACAAATAGCCATTTGCGCTTGAGGTGCGTTCAAGAGTCTTTCTCTTCTAATCCTGGTACAGTGCCGCTTGAGAGAAACGAGACAGGATAAAAGGGCTAAGACTGCACTTAACAGTTGCTAGACGGAAAAGAAAGACACGATAAGCGGCTTAAGCCAGTTGCCTGCTGCTTGAACTACAATATATGCAAAGGATCTCAGCCTCCCTTCTATCACAGACTTTTTTCTTTCCCTTCTTTCTTTTCACAGAGTGCACTCAAAAATGTCAGCTGCTAGCTGAGCCAATTAAGGACTTAATGATGTGACAAACTGGCTGCAAAAGTCGCACTGTGGGGCACCTAATCTTCCCCCATTGGCGCCAAGAGCTTTATGTGTGTGTTTGTGTGTGTGTTGTGTCTGTTGTGCCATGTTCGATAGCACTCGACCGCAATTGGCCAACTAAAAGCAACAACGACAATAGCCTGCGGTGTGGGCTCGGAGTGTGTTTGCCATTCAAGTGGCACTTGGTGACTGCCCCTTCAACAATTCTCTTGCTCCTGCTCTGCATTCTTTGCTCAGCCTCTGTTGTTCACACGGTTCACTGGCCATACGAGGTTGCTCACTTGTTGTTCTCTGAGCTATAAAAGGGATCCATTCGAGTGCTCATTCCGATGATGTCAAGCCAACCAGCCAGAGAATAAGAAAGGTACCTCGGACTGAGATACATTGTGGTTAGGGTAACTATTACCCCCACAACACGTTTAATTATGTGATTGTTCTGATGCTTCAGTTCGTTGACCACCTTAATTAATGGATTGGCTTCACTTTTCAGATATATCGCGTTGCCAACATTGAAAACGTCTCCCCGAGGGCCTAACACGCAAAGATGCTTTCACTGAATTGCTCTGCTTCAGGTTTATTTTACGAACAAGTGACCTCAGCTGCGGTACTCAACTCATTTATAAAATAAACAATAAGAAAGAGAATGGAGTGAAATTTTGTTCCCGAACGGGGCTTCCTTGTAATTAATTAACTTATGCCAGCAAATACTCTTTTGTACTCGGACGTTCTCATTTTAGCATGAATTCTAAAGTCCTTCTTTGTATGTTTTTTTTTTATTAATGGCAGAAGAGTAAAACGTTGGAGTCTAAAGCTGTCGACTTTAAATAAATTACAATATAAATTTTTATACACGTACTGAAAATCAATGAGCAAGTTAATTGCTCTAACCGGCATTAACTTTAAGAAATGCCTTATGATATACAGAAAAACGAGTGAATATAAAAGTTTTTATTTTTGTTCAATTGGTTTTTCCTACTATTTCGATGTTTTCCACAGAAATCATAAGTATAGACCAGCGACAGCGACAACATATCTCATTTGCAAGTTTCATTGACCTCTACATTTTTAAACAATTCCATAAATAACAAAACACCTCTCATACTCTCCAGCTGCCACGCCCTTAGGATTTCTTATATAAACTTGTCTTTAAGATTCTTTTATACATTTGTTGTACACAAAGTATCTAACAAACCTTCAAAATTAAGTTTCTTGAACTCTCAGCTAAACATCACCGAATGAGAAATCGATGAACTCAGGCAGCAACTGAAATTTAATGAAGTTCGAGCTGTTCATGTAAAAGTGTATCCATGTGTGGAACCACACGGGTCAAAGGTAGGAAACTAGCTTCTTATTCTCTCTCTTGTTCAAAATTATCTTTTTGAAAAGTTTTCGAAGGAATCAAGAAACTCTTTTGCTTATGTAGAGTCAGCCACACACAGATGCACAATCATTTTCATCTCAGCAAGGATTTTCCATGAAAGCAATTAGATTTGATGTGGACACCTCATGTGAAACCACACTAGGACTCACGGGAATTACAAAATGGTGACATGAAAACTTAAGCTAATTAAAGCACTAGTCAAAAATGTGGCTGTGTCTGTGTGTGTGTGTGTGTGTGTATGTGGTTTCTTCTACGTGTTTGTGCATGAGAAAATTAAAATTTGCCGCAGCATTTTCCGTTCGGGTACCTAAGTGTGTGTTAAAGGCACACCAAAAAGGTCCTGTGATTGAGGCAAAACGCGCCTGAGGTTATTTCTCAGCCTGTATCCTTGTTTGTGTTTATCGTTATGTCTCCTGTCTTATGATATGCCTTCTCTTTCACCCTGCAAATATTTAAGCATAAAGCTAATCTTTCCTCCATTCCCCTTTCTGTCACCATCTGCCTGCGTATCTGTGAACTTGTAATGGGAATTTGTCTGTGGTGCGTCGAGCGCTCGAAATTGCAACATGTAATTATGATAATCGTCTCACGTACGCCCCACAGCTTAAATCTGAGGTGTGACAATTTAATGTTCAGTAGTTGTGGCTTTGGGAAATTGCTGCGAAAGGGAAAGCAAAGCGATGCTACAGTAGCTTAGAATTGATTACTTGCCAGAGATACAAAACAATTGTCCTACTTTGCACATCATTATATGTTTATATAATATCTAAAATGTTTAAAATATTTCCATTTAATTAGTTATAAATTGCTTATCCTAAAAGAAAACCCTTGGAAACAGTCAAAAAATTATAAGCTTTACTCACTTTTATCCGTTAGCTATTTCATTTATTTATTAATTCAACTCAATGCGCATTTTGTCCCTGTTTAAAATGTAAAGAAATAATCCTCCGTCAGTTAGCCATGTCTCTTATTGGTATATGAAAGCAATGTTCATGGCGGCCTTGTTGGCCACAAGCCTCTCTAGTTTGTCTGCAACAGTTGGTAATAAAACAAAGTGCATTTTGTCCTTATAGTCACACCAAAGAAAGGGAATCAACAGCCACAAGGGGAAAACTACAATAGTTAATATTTTTTTTGTTCCATCATTTTATTTTCATTTCGCAGCTTTCTATTGTTCCCACGGAATATTCATTTCTTCAAACTTGTATACTTTTTCACGAAATGCAGTAACCGCCACAAAGAATCCAGCGAAAAGCATTTTAAGGACTTATAAGCTACTTCATGGGGTAAATAAATAAAGTGCAACTTCTGCATAGCTCGATTCCCCTTTTCAGTTGAAACTTTTACGCGTTTAATTTTTTATTTTTCTATTTTCTGCAAGTTCATAGTATTTGCTCAACATAAAGAAAAATAACATGCAGCAAGTTTTTTAAGCCTTTGTGGAAATGTTTTCTACTGGAATCGCCTTTGCGGTGCAGTTTGCAACAACTTTAACAGATGCAACAATAACAATACTAACAGCAACTTTGAGGCAAGAGCAGGAGTCAAGGAAGTCATTTCTGGGAAAAGGTAGCCTTGTGATGAGGAACTGTGCCAAATTCCAAGGAATGACTAATGGGAAGTGATAGAAATTACGAGAAGTTTATATCATGCCTGAAAGCTCGATAAAGGACTAATCAAAATTCAGAATTCTTAATAGAATAGAATGTGCATTGGTAAAAACTTAATTGGTAATTGACTTTATTCTTTAGTGAACTTAATTTACTCGTGTTTAAAAATGTTAGACACCTTTTTCACTCTCCATCTTGTAAAAAGGCTACAATAGCTACGATTGTACCAGCAGTTCTACTATTCCTACTTATGTTCAAGTATATGACAGAGAGCAACACTTATATTTTTGAATATGAAGCAGTCGATTCATTATATTTTCTAATAAACAGTATTAAATGGAAATCGTTTAAAAAACATTAGAAGCTTTCATCGAAATATAAAGCATTTAATGTCCTGTCGTGTAAGGTTTAACAATATGAAAAAAGCACAAGTAGTTAAATCTCCAGTAAAAACATCCAATGAACAACAAAGAGAGCAAATAAAGCGATCCAATTTGCCTTAGTGCCATATTCAAAATTCATTAAGACACATTTGGTTCGAATAATGAACTCGATAAAGTTTTACCAGCTGAATAAAATATGGGCAAAGTGGCAAGAAAGAAATGCCATGAAATTATGAAACGGTGGAAAGTACCAAACTTTTTGCCATTTAAGTTCAAGTTTGCCTTAAGAAGTTTTTCAATGAGCAATGCCAAAAGATCCTACGTATCGAGGAAAGAAAAACTACACAAATGTGAAAATGTTATGAAGCAAATGAAAGTGAAATTTGGAAAGTAACCGGCTTGTAGAAGCAAAATATGAAATCATTCTAATATATGAAAAGCCAATAAAAGTAAATGATATACATTAAAGGTAGGCTGCATAAACATACATCACACATCAGCCAACTCTCCCGTCCTATGTGTGTCCATATGAGGGTACAAAGAACCTAACATTGAATTTCCATTTAATGTCCCAACGTCGATTGCTGTGAAGAACGCAGGTTATAACGGGATTGGGGGAGAATATTTAAGTAATGGAACGCAATAAAAGGCGAGGGATGAAATATGCCATAGGAATATCAAAGTTAAGGCACATAACCTTAAGATATTTTGATTTCGGCTGATGGGTGAGAAGGGCTTGAAATAAAAAAGAAACAAAATATGGGCCAAAACCCCTCAAAAGTAAAAGTCTGAAGTTATGGAGTTCATATATTGTAAATATTTTTATTTAAGGTGGCTGGTAGATTTAAGACGGTGTTTTTCTTTGAGGTGTTAAACGACGTTTGTTGAAAGCCGTTTAAAATGGAGGAAGTTAGAGGTAAACTAAGTCAACTAAAGCAAATGCTCAATAGAACACAGTTGCGCTATAGAAGCTTGTTTGTGCGGTAGAGAAAACTTTACTTGACATTTCAGTTTCTTACACTTGTTGGAAATTTATCTGCTAGTAAAAGGAAGCCACAAACCAACGACTCAAGTGACTCTCATCTCTCGGCCACAAAAAGTTTTTCGCGTTAAATTTCGCAGCTATGCGAAATACCTTTTTTGGGTACTTTGGACTGTTCTTTCCAGCTGTCATTGTATTTTCCGAGGCTTTATCTCAACTTATTTGCATTTTAACCTGATTTAATTATGTGCTATTTACTTTTGTTGTTTTTAAAAGTTAAGCTTAGTTTTGTGGAGATTTAGCGTGACATTTCGCGCTACACATTTTAAAATAATTCTGGACAGCGCAGACACCAAAAAGCACATAAACTACTAGTGTCTGAGGTATCACAAAAAGAACACAAAGGCAGCCGTTAATGCAAGACCCAATCAAGGACGTAACTGGACAGTAATCGAAATATTGTTCTATCAATGTAAAGATCGCCTGCTTCGGCGAAAGAACAGACTGGCCAATAGCTATAGCTTTTCCACCAAACTTGCCGCGTTATGAAGTAATGAAATGGCTAACTACTATTGTATATAATTAGAGTTTAATCCTAAAAGCCTTCGGATTATTATTATTCGAATTTTATCTGTAATTACATGTTTTAATGGACACGGAGAGTTAATACAACAAAGTATAAAATATATTGTGGTGGATTTAATTCATGTTAGTCACCGCAATAAAATAATGTTAATTTTTTAAACTGTGTTTCAAATATTTGTAGTATCCCCTGCATAGTGACAAAACAACAATCACTTTATGATTACTTTAAAATTACCAATATATTTTTTTTCCACATCATCAAAAGTGCAGAAAATTAATCAATTTAATTTGAATTCAATTTAATTCCCTTTTGTGGCTTTCAACACATAATGTAAACAAAAAACTGTGGAGTTATTTTTATTATGTGTCTGCTTTACATAAGCCGAAATGCCAGGGAATGCCAATAAAAGAGAAAACAACACAATATATTTATTACATTATGAACTGCATATGGAGGTAGAGAAATCGGTGGAAAAGCTGGAAAATAATAATCAGCATACCGAACAACCATAGCGCGTGGCATCGTTAGTAACCACAAGGGATTCGACAATGATGCGAATGATTGACACTTTTTTTATGAAAATCTGCTCTGCCATATTCCTGCATTCGTCTGCTTTTATAAAAACTTTGAACATAAGGCAGAATAACAATGTTTGATGGATGCAGCAGAGCTGCCATTCAACACAGACACATGCCACAAACGTGTCTCTCCCATCTCCATCCTAGCCAATGGAAATAGGTAACAGGACAGGTCGATGGCCAACAGGGCCAACAAATGCTTCAACTATTGACTGAACTTTGAGAGTGACTCTGTGACTCTGCTCTGCGAAGCGTGTCCTTTGGTTAACATATGGATTCCACAAGGACAACAGCTCCAAATTAAATCGACAATAGGCTTAGGAGAGAAGGAAAGGCAGAGGAGATTCAAATTAAAAGCGTGTGTTGTCTGCTCACAGACACAAAAGTTCTTGCTGCGTGGTGATTGAAGCCAAGTTGAATTTCATTAAAAGACTGAGCACCATTGTGTAGATTTCGCTTCACTCAGTCTTGAGGTCAGAAGTCAATCGGAAACCTAAAAAGAGAGTGGAACTTGTGAGCAACTTGCTTGCAGCACTTGCACTGAGTGTGAGATGAGCAACTGTCGAATTGACAAAGGAATTACCAAATTAAGGCAGGTCCTGTTGTATGAAAAGTTAAAGAGCTGAAGCACATCAACTTGAGTCCTTGTTAATTATCCCACATCAAAGCTGAAGCCTTTTTAATATTTCCACTTTGGGAAGTCCACAAAATGCGGCAAATTGCTCTCAGCTTGAAACCTGCTGTAGAAGCTCCAAATCTAATTTGCTGATTAAAAATAAAATAATGGTTAAAGATAATAAAACATACTTAAGAGATACTTAATAAGACAATTATTCTCTCTTCTTGTTCTCTTCTTTTTAAAGTGCACTTTATCATCTCTGTTAAGTCATGCGATTTTGAATTAAAAATATAAAAAGTGATTAAGAGGAGAGCTTCTGGAGTAAAGGAACTCGAAAAATTACTGAATTGCACTGAGCTAATTTATTTTATTTTTATTCTTAAGTATATATCCAGTGTATATATATATATGTATATATAAGACCAGTGTGATCCCTAAGTATTTAGCTTGCAGCGGCTGGTTTATTGTCACTCCCTCCAGATGAAGAGTTGGATTGTCGTTTTCAAGTCGAAGCAAGGGTTCATTGTTGTTAAGCGATTGATTTTGAGATTCCACTGTCTGCACCAGTTTGACTGAGCCAATTAGCATCAATAAATTGAATGTCCAATTCAACTTCTCCCCAAAAGGCAGCTGCATGTGGCATATATTCAATGGGATGACCCCTGCGGATATGCAACAGCGTGGGAACGGGAGCAGAGGGGAAACATGGCGGTTATTGGTTGCCGGGTTTCCTGTGTGGCTGTTGGCAGATTTCGGGTTGTGGTATAAATTTAATTCAATTAAAGTGGAAATTTCCTGCATTTAATTTATTGAAAAAGTTCTGCAAAGAGGGAGAAAGTAGTCGGAAGCTGTCGATTTGTAGGTATAATGGTTGTTTGGGATGCTGGAATCAATGCCACTTGGAGAAAATTTATATTGAATAAGAAGTGACACGGTTATTCAATATCATTAAAGATATTAAAATAAAACTATACCTTTAATGAAAATATAAGAGAATATATGTCCCGGTATGGGTTGCATCCCAACAAAGCAACAATTTAATTGTGGATTTTTTGGCACATATTTGGAACTTGCGGGGGAACTTTGTGACCGCATATAAGTTCATTGAATTATTTTCGACAAAACATTCAAAAAGAAAATTTTGTTTTAAAGAACTCCAAAAATTCTTTTAAAAATAAGGAACTTCTATTACTAAAACTTCTGTATTACTATTTATATACACATACTTGTTCTATTATACTAGTACAATCTTTACTATAGTATCAAAGCTTCAACATTGCAATAAAATTAAACTTTACCGGAATCATTCATGTATATCTCATAATTTAAAATAACAATTTAACAAAATATTCAATTGTCAACATTTTTTTATATATGTTAGTGGTACATATCGTATCAGATGGAACCACGAGCTGAATGAGCTCTACGAGGACATTGATGTGGTTAAGCGAATTCACATTAGGAGACTTCGCTGGCTAGATCATGTTGTTCGTATGGATGAACAAGCTCCAGCTCGTAAGGTATTTGATGTGGTAGTTGGTGGACAACGAAGAAGGGGAAGACCCCGGCTACGGTGGCAAGTGACGGAAGCCCTGGCGTCACAAGGTATTACCAACTGGAGAAGACTCGCACATCTGACGTAGAACAGAAAATCTTATAATTCAATAAATATTAAGCAATAATCATAAGTAACTGATTTGTTTAATGCAATTATAATTAAGTCGTGAAAGTCCCTGATTCAATTGCTTCAATTTTGCCTCTTCGAATGCCATACAAAAAAACAAATACATCAAATATATAAACAATAAGCAAAGCGAGAATAGGCTGTTAAATGGAAGAGCTACTCGTTGACAATGAGATGAAGCATTGAAATCTTTCTAGCTCCTTCTCTTTTAGGCAACAATTGGTCTCTTAGCAGACAACATCCGTACTAAGAAATTGACTGGATTGAGGCTGACAGTCTGCCCGAGACTTTTATTGCGGCATGAAATTGGCGTAACAGCTGGTGAAAACCATACAATGGTATCGTAATTGTAACAGAAATAGTTGAGATAGGGATAACAATTGGCATTCTTCCAAATGGGCCCGTCAGCTGCTTCTTTGTAAAAGTTGTAGATGTAGTTTTTCCTGTTACTGGGGCCCTAGCTCATCGTATGGCTCCAGTTTTCATTGCAAACAAAGCACATATTTAAAGTTTTATTCACGTAGTGAAAATAGCATAGGACAGCACAGGTGACAATAAATATATTTGGAGTTTGCCTTCCCCTGTATCAGTTCCCTTGGGCTTAAGTGCTTTCCATGTGAAAAGTCCCTTGAAGATACGCACATTGAGTAGGAAGGAGCCAAGTCAAAGAACCTCACAAGTACTTGGACTAAACCTTGGCAGGATTTCAATGAATTCCGAGGTGGCATTTGAGTATAAGGTCGGCAGAACAGAAACGCTGCAAGGCGATATTAAATATGCAAATTAAAGTGCAGTCAGGTAAACCGGATCCAGACTCAGACTCAGGTGAGCAACCCACAATATAAACTCTTTGCCTTAAGTTCAGAGTGCTCTAAAGAAGAAGGCATACATTTTTATCAAGCCACAACTTCAATTCCTTTTTGACGCCATTCGCATTTGGCGAATGTTGCTCCTTCGCCCAGGAACAACACAAGTTGCATACGTGTGTCCTGGAGCGTATGTGGTTGAAATTCATAAATAATGTGGTCTGAGGCATTTTGAAATTCAAATTTACTTCGTTGGCAACATTTCTATGACATCTTTCAGTTGGAAAAGCTGCCAAGGGATAAACGACTCCCAGGAGCTGTTTGCTTGTTTTCTTTACTTCTACTCGTATTTGTTTTGATAAAATGCAAATTTTGAATTGAGTTACACAAGGAGCAGCAAAAATAAGAAACATATTAAATATGATACAGATGATGGGTGAAGCACACTTGATATGCATCGGACTTTTCTCTTTGACAATTGAGAGCATTGAGCTTAAAAACTTACTGTATTCTTTTGTGAACTTTGCCCATTAAGTATCAAGTTGTACTATAGCACCAAATTTCATTAAAAATGCTGTTTTAATATTAATACTTTTCTCTCTCTTCTTACTATACTACTATATTTCAATAAAAACCCTGACTTCTAACCGAAACCCTTTGACTTCGAATAAACCACAAGGTGAGCTAGTCCTTTATTCTTTTCCAGTAATGGTAATAAATAGACCCGAAAAGTTTCAACTGTGCTTAAATTTTGCTATTGTAGATGCAAACTGTCTTTAACTTGGCGGCAGTTCCAGTACTACAACTAGTCGATCAATCATTGAGTTTAAGAGAAGAACTGTAGTCTCAACAGACTAGAGCTAGAAGTCATCTGGAAATCCTATCTACTTATAATCCAGAGAACGGAATCTGCCAATAAGATGAGACCCTAAAGTATTCTTGTCATCAGCAATTCCCAATGCAATGAAAGATTTTTGAATAGATAGAGAGGTATATTCATACTCGCAAGAACTAATGTATTCATATTTAATCTGACACTAAAATAAATTGAGTCTCATCTCTCCCCTTTTCACTCCTCATCTTCATTTTCATTTGCAAAACATGGAAATTCAATTGCTGCTGAGCAGCTTTTGGGTGAAGTGTAATTCACATATTTAAGCCGAAAATACAAGTCCTTTACGCAGCTTTACGCTTTAGTTCCCCTTCTGCTCCCTATGCACATAACCAACGACTCCAAGGAAAACGTTCAATTGCCTACCTGACAATTGGCTCACATCCGAGAATGAAATGTGTTTTTCGATTGAACATTCACATCAATTTCCAAATCTGGTTTCCTGTCTCCTACTTTAGTACAGTGGCTCTTCGTCGGTGGTGGGGCTGGTGTGTCTCAAACGCAATGGAGATAACATGCTTTTGGTGCCGTTCAAGGCGGTTGGGACTAGAAGACATTGGCAAATTGTTCTGCAGTTTAGATTGCATACTATCAATCCTCAAATTGCCGGCTGTTGCCATCATTGGGTTGATGTGCTTCATTTCATTCAAAATCACCTGAATGGATGCTGTCGCAGAGTGATTAAGAAAAGGTAGGAGTCGGTGCAATGCTTTAGCTATCGATGGTATTTGACCCCCAGTTAAATGGTTTTGTACATGAAGAGATAGAAATAAGACAAGAGAGAGCTGTATTCGATATGGAAATTTTGTAAGTTGATAGATAGGTTTAAACAGTTTCAACTTAAATATATATATATATATATATGTAGTAAGTCCTTGTGTATTTTATTATTAATTCTTCTTAGTATACCAAGTGTCAGTCTAGGTGAAGCCTGTAATTGTTTGTATATCTTAACATTTTTTCAACTGAAATGCAATTTGAGTAGAAGCTCGTTGCCTGAGGAAATTCTGTTTTTAGACTTGTAATGAAACGATGTTCCTTCGGGAGCAACTCGTGCTGTACTCCTGTATGAAACATAGTCCATTTTTAAGCAACTAGTATACTAATTTTATTCTTTAAATCATAGTTCTTTCATAGCTAACACAGAGCGCACTTACTCTATTCTTATCGCTACTTTAACCCGACCAATGGGATGCAACTCGCTTGTAATATTGACACGCATACAAGTGGTCATAAATTATGTTTTTTATTGAATTGCGTTGTGTTTACATGATGCAACTTGTACTTCCACTTAAAGATCTATGCGAGGCATATTTAAATTATGAATTTATATGTATCTGTCGGATTTAAAGTTATAGTTTTCAGTGTATGGGAATTAATTTGGCATGTGTCTCCTTACACTCTAATGGTTGTATGTGAGTACGCTTTGTTCCGTTTATTCAGGTGGCCAGAATAGTTCGAAACGATTATGTTGCGTGAAGTTAGAGGTTTGAGAGAGCTATACACTACACTATTGTCGTGCGTGTATGCTTGAGTCGCTGCGAGAGAGGGAGACGGGTGGAGTTTTTTTGACAGCTAAAGCCGAGTTGCTTGTGCAGCGTTCCGTAGACTGGACACTCGGAAGTTGAATGCAGTGCACTGAAGTCTATTCGCCTTGTACAATCGTGATTATAATTAACGAATAATGTCCGAAGGAAATAATTCGAATGTTAACCCTACATATGCATGTTTAACGTAAGTTTAAGCAAGACTGTTAATTATAATCTTCAAATAGTATCGATAGTGTTTGTTTTAGTTAGTAACAAAGGACGGGATTTAATTAAATCGCAGCAGATTGCCAACTGATCAATTTGGGTTTCTCTGCAATGTCGAACTTTCATGTTTTAAATTAACCACTAAGCAGACAATCTGAGCTATAACTAAAGTAATTATCGCCTTGGCTGACTGGCACAGCAAAATTCACAAGAAACAGCATACGGCGCCAGTTTTGACGGAAACGGATGTCAGCCGTTCCGCACACAGCACTTTCAGCCTTTCTATCCTCTATTCTTCGACTAAATGAAGTTTACTTTTTGTCATTTTCTTGCTGCTTTCCTGTCTGTGGCTCGTAAATATATAAAACGTTTCACTCTGTCTCCTATCCCGGCGACTGCCAGTCTGGTAGATGTCTATTGTCATTGTCCTGTTTTAACGACAGTCAATGTGCTGACTAGTTGCAGCCTCAGTGAAGCTCTATTCGTATATGTGCTTGTGTGTGGCAGCTCTTATTTAATTCCGTGGCAAGCATAATGGGCAAGCAACAGCCATCTATAACAAAGAATAATGTGAAAATGCTTACCTATTTCCTGCAAAGTCTCATGGCTACATACAAAGGCAAATCAACTAGATGCTCTGCTCGTGGGTCTTTTTTGTTCTATGTCTCTTCGTTTTTTGAAATCTTTGATGCTTTTATTTCTCATTGGATTGTGCAGATACGAGTCCTTTGTGCAAATGTACCTAATCAGGCAAAAGTAGAAGAAAAAATGAAAATGACCAAGAGGAGAGCAAATAAAACCTTAGCTGATAAAACCTAACAATTTAGAGCCCTTAATTACAGGCCGTTAATTTCATAATCGGCCAAAGGCGAAACTTTGAAAGGTTATAAAAAGCAGGGAGTTTTATCACGAGAATATCTATTTCATTTTGAGCTTAATAGTGAATTTTAAATAATAAATGATTCAGTTCCTATCCTTGGAGAATAAACTCTTTTTAGCGTCTGCTTTAATCTAACTTTAATATTTACACAAATAAACTGTACATAAAACGGCCTCTGCATAAAGCCTTTTCTGGCCAGTAAAAGTGAACGCTGCTATTGGACACCGATGATGAAGCACAATACAAGACTTCTAAAGTTGAGAAAGGTAACGTAATAACACAGATGACAAAGGTTCATTACGTCAAAAGCGACATAAAAACTAAATTCGAGGACAGAAAGTAAACTCAGACATCGGCCTCTTTAGACAGTTCTCAACAACTGCCTAAATTTTAATGGCCTAAAAGTAAATGCGACAGTGCTCAGTTTTGAAAATCAATCAAAGTTGCAAAGTTTTACACTTTTTTTTTTTAACTTTACGAGGCTATTTCCAGCCTTAATTTCAATTTTTGCGAAATCAACTTTAATTAAAATTTAATCAAGCAGGAAGAACAGCACACACTCACGCACATACAGAAATGAAAAGTTCGGCTGGAAATAAACAATTATTAAGTTTACTTTGCTTTTCTCATCAAAAAACTTCAGCCAGACACATCAGAAAATCTTACTTATTATTCAGCACACAAACTTGTTATAACTTTCCACAAGCAAAAACCGTTCCCCAAGGCACACCCAAATCGCAGTCACTCACAACGATCTGCGAGCTGTTCCTATATGAACGCAGATCAACCAACCTTTGCTTCAAGTGTTGTTGGAGCTGTCAGTGCTTCTTTATCAAGGAACAACTGGAATGTGTGGTGCAAAGTAGCTCGATAAATTTGAGAAGGAATCGAGCTTTACATCATTCTGTCTGCGAGGTAAATCCAGAAGCACTCTGGCGGCTAGTGTATTGGAATTTATCATGTCATAAGTCAAATGGGATGGGAAGCATTTTCTATTTATGCTTTGGCTGTAAATTTAAGCAGCCTTTTATTACACGCTGCAGCAAGAATGTTGCATAAACTCGATGAAGTGTAAAGCGGCTGCTGAGCCGTAGACTTTGTGGCTTAGACGGCAACATTTGAATAAGGCAAATCCTTAGAAATTGCCTTTTTTTTCGGTAACTCGTTCGCATATTAAATAATCATCCAACTATGCAAAATGTGTTCAGAGAAATCAATAAACAATTTGTGCTTAGTATTTTGCGTATATTCAGGCTTTAATATGCAACACTGTCAAGTTGAAAATCTTATTTTAAACTCATATTCATATATATATATGAGGAATTCCAGCAGTCTTACGAGCCACTGAAGGACGTCTACGTCACCCATTCTTAAGTCTTAAGGCGCATTGCGGCAATAATTTCTCATTATTTTTTCAGGAAGCTGATTTACTGCATTCGGAAATTTCACAGAACAAGAGTAAGCAGCTGTCAGTTGGTATTATACTTGCATCTTCTGTGGCCTTTTTTAAGTTCGGGCTTTATCTGGCACAACTTACTTTATACATGGATTATTTTGCACCTGTCCTTTATTGTTAAATACGAACAAGGTCCAAGGCAGCTCTGGGCGATTGCTGTCACATTTTCTTATGAAACAAACGACATTTTTTCGTAATTCTTACACCACAGAAGGAAAATCAAAAGCCACAAGGCAGAAAACAGCCATTCTTCGATTGCTTTTTTCATGTTGTATAATTTTTCTTCTGTTACCTGTTTATTTCTTTAAAGACTTCACTTACTAAGAGCGTAAAGTGCAACAGAAAAGCATTTATTGGTCCTGTGAGCTCTTAATACTCTAAAGAGTAAGACGAGTAAATTAATTGCGTGTTCTGCATGGCTTGCTCTTACTCTTTTCCAGTTGGAACCTTTGCGTTTTCATTATTTTCTATTTTTCTTTTTCGTACACACTTCGAGTATTTGCTCAATATCATGTGAAAATACATGGAGCAAGTTTTTGTGCCTTTGTGGAAATGTTTTCTACGGAAATTGCATTTGCGGTGCAGTTTGCAACAATTTGAACAGCTGCAGCAATTACAACAACAACACAAACTATAACAACTAGAAGGATAATAATGACGATGGCGTGATAATTAAAATTGCGCAAGAGTATGAAAAAGTTGTGTAGCAGAGTCGAGGATGCAATGCGGCGTGTTAACTGTTGGGTAGGAGAGTACAACAGGGAACTGTGCCAAATCGCTGGAATGAATAATGAGAAGTGATAGAAATTAGGGAAGGGAAAGAGAATAGCACACAAATAAATGGAGCAGAAACTGAGAGAACTTTTTATGAAGCCTGATGGTTTGATTAATGATGAGGAATTAGAGAATTTTCAAATATGTCATGGGAAACAATAGGAATACCAACAAATAACGCTATATGCTATTCAAAATATATTCCTTAGTATATTTTTTTTTTTGGAAATCGATTCAAGCAAAGCTTTCCATTATATAATAGTAATAAAAAACATAAGTTGTAGATTCATATAACTGCGAGCAGAGCAACGAAGCAATTCAATTTGCCTTAGTGCCATATTCAAAATTCATTAAGACACATTTGGTTCGAATAATGAACTCGATAAAGTTTTACCAGCTGAATAAAATATGGGCAAAGTGGCAAGAAAGAGATGCCATGAAATTATGAAATGGTGGAAAGTACCAAACTTTTTGCCATTTAAGTTCAAGTTTGCCTTAAAAAGTTTTTAAATGAGCAATGCCAAAAACACAGCTCAACATGTGTTTGAGACCCGACTGGAGGGTTTATCGAGGGAGAGTAGAGAATAACTACACAACTGTGAAAATGTGATGAAGCAAATGAAAGTTTAGTGAAATGCGGGAAGTAACCGGTTTGGGGAAGTAAAATTTGAAATCCAATGTAGCCAGAAACATTATTATTATGAAAAGCCAATGAAAGTAATTGATATACATAAAAAGGGAGTAGTGCTCAATGGTTACCGCACGTCCCACCATACGAATGAACGTACACTTTATATTGGATTGCTGTGAGGAAATATTAATTGAAAGTTGCAGTCGGAATGTGGGAAACTTATTTATACTTTAGAAAGGATTTGCCTAATTAAATTATTATATGTATTTTGTTTTGTTCATTGGTTTACTGTGCGTATACGTGACATGGTGGAGAGTAGGAAACGCAAATGGGTATATCTACTCAATTATGTTTATTTTATTCCTATATTTGCAATCATTAACAAACAGACCATAAATTAGGCAATAAATTCTTTAATTTGAACAATTTATTTCTCTCAATATCCGATAGCGATTGTAACACGCTTAGGAGAACTCTTTTCAGGAGGAGAATTTTATCTTCATGCAGAAGGAAACCACAACCAAGACACTTTCCCCCATCTTTGTGGCCACAAAAAGTTTAACGCGTTAAATTTCACAGCCTTGGCTTTTCGAGTTCGTTGGGTTTGTTTGGTTTAACAGACATTTCATTTGATACTTAGCTCTTCTTACTGATGCTCTTAAATGCTTATCAAGTATGTGCTTTAAATAACTACATTATAAAAGCTGCTTCAAATCAATTTAAAGGTATCAATAATACACAAAATTATTAGAAATTCATTTGTTTTCAAATTCTTTGGGGCTCACAGCGGGCGTTGGCAATAATAAATATGGTTTTGCTTTACAAAAAATCATAAAAAATGTCAGTGAACAACAAAAGCGACAGCCTCACAATTACATTTCATTATAAAAGTCAGGATAAGGACGAATTGGCGGTAGACATACCGATATATACGACAAATAAAAACCATAACCAAATTAACAAAAGACACGAGGGATAGGACTACGATGCGTATGATTGACATTTATAAAAAAAACTGTCGCGTTTATTGGTTTCCTCGCCATTGTGTGATGTGTTTGCCTTGTTTTGTGGGTAAAACCACAAATTTTTATGGTTTGCTCGATCTGCGAATTCAACACGAACTCAATTTCAAACCTGTCACAAATTTGCTGCTGGCTATCCACCTTTCCATATTTAGTCAACTTCCAACTGGACTTCGAGCTGCAATGATAGACTGATATTTTTAGTTGAATCTGTTGGGAGTTAACCGGCGCAGTATGCACTTTATTTGGTAGTCAAAACCAAGCACCACCTCGTCTATAGGGAAATGATGTGAGAGGATGCTGAGTCGCAAATTGAAAGCTTGTGTTTTGTGGCAAACAGCAAAGTTGCGGTAGTTTTAGTCAAGCAGAGTGAGAATATAACACTTCGACAACATTTCAAAGAGTCTTTTGCAAACTTCATTCGAAAGTCGATTGAAGTTTTGTTCATAGATGGACTTCCATATAGTCTGCTAACAGATTTGCATCTAATTATCTCTTATTTGAAGTGGAGTGCATTTATTTTAGCAACTTCAGAGTTGTCAGCAATGCAGTCAAAGGTCCTTTGGAAATTCTCAAAAAGCAAAAGCCATTTGCTGATTAAAAATAATAAAAGCAAATGATAATGTTCATGACTCCGAGACTTTGCTTATAAAGTAAAAAAAGAAACCCTTTTGTTTTATATTCGTTTTGCCTATCATTTGCTTAATGGCCCTCCATGATAATCACATGAAATTGGCTTTTAAAATATTACGTATACGCACCGCATGCTGATGACGCTCTCTGAGACTGGCACATAAATCAAAACACATAAACTTCGTAATCCTCTCAATGAACTCCCAGTTGGGCGAACAGAATTATCTGAAAGAATTATATTGAAATGCTTTTTATAGCGCTCTTTACGAAATCTGTTAAGTAATGTGATTATGCTGCGTGTACTGAATCTGCTTTAAGGATTTATTGATACTTGCTATAAATAGCGATTTAGGAAAAAATCAACAATTAAATAGAGATATTTCAGTCAAGTCTTTTCAAATTCCCCAATGCTGCAGAATGCTCTGCAAATTCCCTCCAATTTGCCAGCCAATTAGCACCAATTCATTGAATTGAACGACGAGTTCGCTTTCTGTCTTTCTGTCTCGAAGGCAGCTGAATGAAACATGCATGCGCAGGGACGACTGCTGCGGATATGCAGGAGAGAAAGGGCGTAGGCAGGGGAAATTTTTGTGGCAGTTGCTGGTTGTCGGTTTTCCTGTCGCATGTTGCCAGTTTGCTGTTGCTGTTGTAAATTAAATAAAATTTTAAATAACATTTTATCATTTAATTTAAGGAACATGCATTGCAGCACATGCAAAAGATGAAAAGGAAGCCTGCAGCATAACATTTACAGAAGCTTCCCATAATATGCTCATGTTTTCTGTCTGGTTGCAACAGCAGCACACGCTTTCATTCCGCACCAAATTTTAATTAAATAATGTGTTGCCTTGAGTATACAAATACTTGCGGAAGTATTTAACGTTAAACTGCCCTCGGGGGACAAAAGTTCTGCATGTTTCCTGCTGTTGACAGCCCGAAATTTGTAGCGGAAAACAGATATAAACAAATAAACACCAAAGTACATGCATAAGTCAATAATATTATATAAAATTCACATACTTAACGCTGTTTCTTGCCTAGATAAACACCCTTCGAATCTTTTCCTTTGCCAATAATCCTTGACCTTGTTCTCTTTCACCTTGTATGTTATCGGTCCCATCGAGGGAAATTCGACTAAGATATAGAGAAAGCGTTCTCAAGACCGAAACTGATTTATCCACCTTATGTGTGATTAGTATTTAATATTTAATTGTCGGTATGTAAAATTATATATAAGTTTATTTTCCTTCATGACAAATTTTCTACACGAAGACTTAAAGTTTGTGAGGAAGCTTGTATTTCTAATATTCCAGTAATCGTTTTGATATTTTAATGCACCTTAAAGAAAAGCAGAAATCTCTTGCAAAACCTTCTTCTTCTTCACAAGTTAGTCTTATATTCAAAGTCCTACAACCAAAAGCCTGTGAACTCCAGCTCTTGACACGTTTTAAGCTTTTCACATTTCGTTTATAGCAAAATTCAATTTTGTCCTCTTGTTTGAAGATTGCGCCTGCTAAATAAATATTTACTTTCAGAATTTTTAATTTAAGACTTTTTTGTGTGTTTGCTGAGACCACAACACACACAAACTAAGCTGCACCATAACGCCTTGTGGGTGATAAAGAAACAGAAGAAAAAAAATGTTAGAAAACGAAACCGAGCTAGCAATTTCTATGCCTCAGTTTCTCCTTACTGAATGCTTTCCTTTGCTAGAAAGCTCAAGCACGAAGTCTGAACTTTACGGTTCAGCAGGTCAAGCTGACCACGTTTGAGGTAAGTAATTTCCATTTGTGCGACGGCTTTAAAAAATTATTCTCATTTTCTTATGCACAAATTCTTATCTTTATATATATATTTATATATTGTCAAAATCGGATTAAAAGCTAATAAATGCTATCGCTGCATTTTTCCCCAATTTCCTTCATATTTGTAAACATTCCACTTCAATTTACCAGTTACCTCTTACATTCATTAAGGTGACTTCATTGCCACGTAAACAAGTTGAACGGAATTTCACTTCTACGGAAAATCGATCGTTCCCCAATTAACCAGTACGGGTTACACTCCCACGAAGCAGCAATTCAATTCAAAATTAATAGCACATTTTCGCCAGCTGCTTTTCGTTTTAAGTGAAGAACCTTGTGACCTCTCATAAATTAAGTAAATAATTAGTTGGCCATCGATTGGAGCAAATGGCAGAAAGCTTCAAAACTTTAAGGTGTATTACCTTTAAAGTAACTCTCTTTAAGACAGTTGATAGAAGAAAATTGTTATAAAGAGTTTATATTTCACAGTTTTCACTACGAAAATAATAAGCAATGTATTAAATATAGTTACAGGTGTTTTCCTCTATGTTTGCTTACAAAGTTCTGCAGCGACCGAAGCCAGCAAAGAATATGGTAATCAAAAACCAAAAATTTCAAAAAATGAAGATTCAACTACTTAAAAGAAAATTCTTATCAGTTTGTAACTTTAAATGAGGGCCTGCTAACTAAAATCGTATAAATTTAATGCAATAATTTCAATTCATTGGGATGGATATAAAGAATTGCCAAGTGTATGCTGTTCTCTCATTTGCAGAAAAAAGGTATGTGAAAGCAGCTTTAAAGCCTTACCAAATAATGGTAATATCCAGAATTGATTGGAAAAGAAGGAGGGTGCTCCTATTATTCTCTAAGCACATATTTTTCCGGCTTGCTTTGGTATTAAAAAGGACTACGCATCCCCTCAATGTGGTTTGTGAAACATGAAGCATAAACGGAAGCAATTCACACAATGCAAATTTGTTAGCCAACTTCAGCACATCCTGCAGCTGTTGTTCCGTCTCGAATCCTTTCATCTGCATACAAAATATGGGAAGGCAGTCGACCACTTCTCATCAGCACTTGAGCAGTTCTGCATATAACATAAACAGAGTCCTTTAAGGACAATATATATCTATGGCTTCTGTAAATTTACCCTTTTACAAGCACTTAGGTCTTCATAGGTCAGGCTAAATTTTAATTATTTCATTCTTAACCTTTTCTTCTACTTTATGAACTACAATAGTATCTATGATTAGTTGTACTTTAAGAATATGACCTCTCCTTGTCAGCTCTGAATGTGAATCACTTTATCAAACTGACCCTAAGCTGTGGGACTCTGTTTGCCGGCTTACAAGTATTAATGGCGGCAATACAGGAGCTCATTATTCTTTGCTCGGCTAAGCAGTTCACACTATGTATAACGGCCTGAGGAAATGATGTTGTCACCAAGTCAAATCGCTTCATATCCGTTTCAAGGAAGTTGACTTGAATACGAACTCACCTTCCTCTACTCTGTTTGTGCTCCACTACTTTCATTTTATTCTCAGTATGACCTCCATTTCTAGCATAATTCTGCGCTGCTCTTGGCAAGTTTCAATTATAAACAGGCTGAATTGGCTTAGTGAGTGGCTTTTTATGGCCAGAACGTGCGTGGGATTGCCAACAAGTGGAAGTGGTTGCAATCAGTTAGCTAAAAGTGTTGGGAGTAAGAAGTACTTGCAGAAGTATGTTTGTTAAATTGCATGTTAACTTGATGGAAGTTTCATACTTTGAGCACCCAAAAGGCAATTGTAAAGCGTCAGTAAACAGATCATTAAATCTTAGACCCATTTAATATAAACTTAATTGACCACACCTCGTTTGTTATTCTTCTACTTAAATACTCATTGAAAATTACCTTAAAAATATTGCATTTCTATAAATCTTAACTTTTCAGAAACAGATACGAATCAGCCACATAATTAAAATACTGTTTTTAATAGCTAATTAAGTTTGCGTTACTCCCAGCCCAAGTCATAAAAGTTTATTGAAAAATAACTTGGGTTCATTTATGGGCCCATTTAAAAGGGTTGTGCTATGGACAGCTAGAAAAACCCAACTGAAAGCAGGTCAAGCGACAAATGGCAAACAAGACTTGGACCAAAGAAGCCCTTAAACAGTCAGGACCAAAGCACACTCATATCCCTAGTTGACCGTATAAAGTTTAAATGCACTGAAGTGGCAGCTCAAAACAGAAACGGAACAACAACAGATGAAGGAAAACAAGTAAAAATATAGCAAGGGACATAAGCAAACAACACAAAAACTGTAACAAAACAAATTGTAAAAAAAACCTTACAAACTTTTGTAATTTGGCAGTGAGAAAATGCTGAAAACAGGATATATTTGTTACAGAATGGAGGCAAAAGGCAAAGTTAAAATGAAAAATTGTTACAGTTTGTTGTGTTTTGTTTCTCGGCGCGAATAACAACTAACATAAGAGGAAAACTAGTTGACCTAACTTCCCACAGTCAGAAAAACCCGCAAGCCAAAACCAGAGCCAAAAACATATGGTGGTGCAATAAGTGTCCTGCCACAATCCTTAAGACCTATAAAATATGTGTAGCTTCTTGCAAATTTTAAATGTAGATTTTTGGCTTCATCACACACGAATTAAGTGGTTGCTTTTGGTCTCCTCTCTTCCCACTCCCCTCCCAGGATATATCATTATTCATTTCTGGTTGAGAAAAATTAATGAGCTCGACTGGGAAGAGGCAGCTGCTATTGTGGTTTGTTTGAAGTGGTCTGGCAAAATGAACTCGTTAGAGATTGTCCGGTTAGTTGACTCTGCAAACTTAAAGTGGGACAAATTTACCCGAAATGCTTGTGGAGCTTACAATTATTTGTACTGCGTTATAGAAGATAATCTGACCTTAAAATATTTACTCGGTTTAGAAGAAACAGAGACAAAGAAAATGTAATTAGAAAACTTAAAAAGCTATTGGTTTAAATTGCTTGTCTGTCAATCGAATTGGGTGAAAATGACAACAGTAAGTTCTAGTTCCCTTATAGAAAGAAAGAAACAGGATACAAAAAGGGTATTATGCTTTCAATTCGAGTGATTAAAACTACATGTTGACAAGTTGATAAATGAGCAACAGCAATTAAAATCTGTGCTTTAAAATCTTTACAAAAGTCTTTCAAATTTCTGTTAGAGCCAACACAATTTAAATTGGGGAAGGCAACGAATATGTTAGCCACTCTGTGTGTAATTCTCATGAAAAGCAAAACAATAACGAAAAGTGACTGTGAAACAATAGAGTGAAGTGCACGTGACTAAAGTGGCAAGGATATCAGGTTCCTCTATGCCACAAACTGTGTGTTCTGAGTGCTACATACTGGGTTAGCCGCTGTTTTTTTTCTTGTCGGCTCTCCACGAACAATTTTACGCTTGGAAAACCCATTAAACAAAGCAGACAGGAGTGCGGAAAAAGCATAAAATTGCAATAGGCGAACACACTCACGGATGCGTATACGTACCCTTTGTTTTCATTCTTACACAGTGCCTCTTAGAGAGCAGTGTTCGGTCTACCCTAAACTAGTTAAGCGAGTAGTGCCATGGTGGGCACATACATATGTACAACAGTGTACTGTTTGCTCTTCCGTCACTTTAACCATATTTGTATACTATACCATTTCATATTCATTCAATTTCTGGGGGTGTCCTAGCACAATTGATTCTCGCGCGAATCCTTATACTGACAGGAAGTGCATAAGTCTGAGACATGGATCCAACAGACACTTCCCGATGGGGTAAGGTGCACCCAAATTAGATTCACTTGTACGAGTGCTTTGCACGCTATCTATATTCAATGTTAAGGTAGACGAAGGAAAATCGAAAGGAGTGAATAGGAGTAAAGTAATAGCATAGAGCGGTTGCTTATCAGGACATACTATGCACACGTTCTTTCCTTCCCTTTCGATCGCTTATACCCTTTCTCTTCATGAAGTCAAGTATCTTTCAATCCTTTGTCCTGTGTTTTTTTTTTTGTTAGCTGTTTGTGCTTCAGCATTGTGAGGTGATACTGCAGCAGATACAGCAATAACAAACAAGTACCTTTTCCAGCTAACTGTGTTTATTTTTCTAGAGAAATTTGTGAAACAGCTGTGACACCTTTCAATTTTTACAAATTTCAGAGATGATGGAAAATGGAAGCCACAGTGTTGATATTTTGGAAACATTTTCTTGTACATTTTCTTTGTTCTATCTTAAGTCTAGTTTCAGAAATGGATAATGTAATATTCTGAATACTATCAGGTTAACCTATAAGCTATGACTAGCATAAACATATTCTCTCTTGTATTGATATGCATTTAATTTTCTCTCTCACTTTGAATTTCTATTCCGCATACTTTACTTTATTCAAAGTGTCCTTTATACCTTCTCTGAGAACCCAACGAACTAACAAACTCAATTACCGTTTATTCGGTAAAAAGCTGCCTGTTGCATGTATAGTAAAAGTAGTCGAATTTCATAGCCTCCATACTGGTAATGGAAAAGAGACATTTCTTTTGCCTTGTTATTCGAACTTTTGCTGACTGAATTTGTATAGAATAAAACCTATATATCCACTTGATAAGCTTATTATTGTGTTGCTTTTTGGCACGATTGAATTTTATTGGCGATTTCTTTAACGTGTCTATTAGGTGATTATACTATACACATAAGCAAATAAAGTGAAAGAAAGGGAGTATTACAATTGCCCAAGCCAATGTTTGCATAAGGTTAGTGGGTCAAGCAAACAAAAAAGAAGACGATTAACCCAAGCAACACGTGCTAAACTTTTACTGAATTGGTCATAAGGGAACAAAAGTTAGGGAAACAAATAACAAAGAAATAGAGCAAAATAGAAAGAACGAAGTTGGAAACTATTAACAAAGCAAACAAAACATGCAAAGTCAAACAAAAGGATCCCAAGAAAATGTAGCATACCGACAGGCGCATATTCACACACACACACAGAACTGACTGCGTGTAAAGAAAATGTGTAAAAACAAAAGGAAAAGCAAACAAAAGAATTTATGAACAACAGATAACAAAATCAGTAGGCAACTGTTTAAAGAGCGTCTATGAGAATACAAAACATTCTTCTCTACTCGAAACGAAGAAATTTCCTATGCACTGTCTTAAAGAGAGGAGAAACTAAATCATTTACCCACTTACCAACTTAATAATTCTTGTTAGCGGCTTAATTTGTCCTACATAATTTCATCCTACAAAATGTAGATGATTTTCAATCTGCTACATTCTGTTTAATTATAGTTGCTTCCATTTGCGGCAGCCACACTTCTTGTACTGCCTTCGTTTTCGACTCCTCATGGAGCATGTCAATTGCATCATTAATAATAGCCATTGGACCATTTGGACACTTCAAATACTGTCCGAAATGCCTCACTGCCTATACTCGTACATTAGGAAACGTGCCCAAGACTGTGTTCAAGCTGAATTGAATAATGGCTCATACGAATGCCAAACAGTTCACAGACAACGAACTCCATGTAGAGAAGCAGGAGAAGTTCGTCGAATGGAGGGACTATCCTTGTGCCACAGAGCCTTTTCCCCATTCTTCTTCGACTGAGAACTTGATCTGCATTGCAAATAAGCTCAACCTAATTCCAGCTCCATCGCCCGCACCAACTTCAACTTCAAAACTGAGCTCAGCTGAGCTGTTCATCTATCGATTGACCACCTCACCGTGGTTTTCTTCAATTAAGGGCAGTTCAATTAATTTAATACTACTTCTACTCACCCTATTCACTACTCACTACTCACTATTCACCACCAGCACTATAAGCTAATACCTAATGCTCAATTTAACAAATTAGCAAGTCTACAGTGGCTGCTCATATAATTTTCGAAAAGTCTGTTGCTGACGCCTAGTAATTTCCAGGTATCCACGAAAAGAAGCAGAAATGTGTGTTTCTCTCCTCTCGAGCGTAATATATTCTCTCGTTAATAACAGAATATTTACACATTTTGTTGCCAGAAACACAACTCTCATCGAGAACACTTCATCTTTCTCATATTTCGTTAACGGAGTCTGCTCGAGGCAGGCAACGGCCATAAATATGCTCATGTTCGTTGGGTTAAGAGCCTTGAATTACTAGTAAAAACTATTCGAGTATGTTTATGAGTTATATAGCCTAGTTACCATGAATGCACTTTAAAGCAGTTCGCAATTAGCCAGCTTGCTAAAGAGCTTTAAATATTTGCATAGACAATTTGATTTATGTAAGATTCGATATATACTTATTAAGTTGTCGACGTTCAAGCTCGAATTTCCAACTTGGTACATTCTGTTTTAAGCAACTTGTATTAAAGTGTAGAAAGTATTTTAAATTATTTTGTAGTTGACTATGCAGAAGAAGACTGTCAAATTAAATAAATGTTCTTTGCAAATAAATTAAATGTTTAAACTGTTCGTACTCCCCTTATTTGAAACAATATTTCTCCTGGTAACACTGCCAAAATCATTGTGAGAAAATGAAAACTTGACTGGGAAAATGATTTAACCCCTAATTCTACCCCAACGTCGCTGCAATAGCTGATGAAAGCTACAGAATGGCAGCGTAATTGTAATTGTAAATAGTTGGACGCGAATCAATAAATTCCATTCATATTTAGAGTGTAACTCAGACAATTCCAACAAAGGGGCAGTCAAATAATAAGATGGCAGGAACATAGAAACAAGTCTGGTACGACAGTATGAAAAATATCTTTAATATTTCACGTTTATATTCTTCTTTCTGTAATGGACTACATTATTCAGATTTTGGCTTTAATTTCAGAGGTCACTTTTAACAAACATTAAACAAACCTTAAACATTCTGCCATTGTTCAACTACCTAAAAGTTCTTTAATCCATAAAACAAATTTGCCACTACGTATACACGAGTGTGTACAATATGTATATTTATATGGCAGGCGGCCAGAGAAACACGGGTCAGATTCCCTAAGGAACAGAATAAAAAAAATGTATTCGTGTCGCTGCTTGTTATTCTTATCCCAACTGTGTACAAGTGACAACAATGGGTCTGGTCTGGTCTGGTCTAATGACATTATAAAACCAAATTCCCTAAACCTATTCCAATGTTTCCATTGTCGGTAGGCCCAAAATGTCGTTGAAGTCAGCCTTGGCTTTGGGAGTGACTTCATGGGCTCCAACTTGATTATAAGATGAAGACATTAATGAATTTGCCTTCTCAAATTGAATCAGGGCTTGGAAAACTTGTTAATAATGATAAATCAATATGGAAATATAGGTAAGGTTTACATCGATTTATTCACAAATATATATTATTCGATACTCGTAACAATTACTTGTCCATTGAAGTACAGTTTTAGAAGTGACTTAATATTAATGCATAAATGGTTGCAGCTTGTGCATAATTTTAAGAGAATTCAAAATTGATTGTATTTGTTTTATTAATTTTGTATTAGTTGTCGTTCAGAATTGTTAACAAACGTTAACGATTATGGAATATTCATGATTTGTTATGCAAATGTTATTCGAATCAAGAAAATTAACTGAAATTCTTACCCTTATCCCCCTTCACTTTGGAAATTCAATTGCTGCAAAAAACACTTGTTGGATTGTGTAAAGAAAGAATATAAAAGGTACTCATAATCTCCTTTCCACTGATTTAAGCTTATATCATTCCTCATCAAAGCTTGGGAAAACTGTCAGGTGCTTAACGGTGAATTGCGTCTTTTTTTTGATGAATTGCAAACACATCAATTGCCATAAATTTCTGGTATCTGATTTCTCGTCACCAGACATTCATGATGTTTATGGCAGACACTTCCTCATTGGATTCGTGTTCATGAAAATAGTATACAATATTTGTGTGCGATTGGCTTTTAAGGTCACGAGGGTAATGGGACTCTCATTACACCATAACACTGGAGAGCTTCCTCTTGGGCGAACATTTTAATTCAAAGTTGATTCAAATTTTGGGTAGTGAAAAGTTAGGGACAGTGATACACTTTGAAAAAAGAAATTATCTATATACAAAATAAGAAATATTAGGTAAGTATTTGCATAGATCAGTTTATAATATATATAAATTACTCAACAGATACGCTTCCCAGATTGTTCAGAAAAGATTCTGAAAAGTTCGTCTGCTTTCTGTAAATATCCAGAAAAATTATTAAGAAAACATTGTAAATATTTCAGTGGCAGTCAGTTGTAAACTATTTAAACAAAATAATATTTTGCCAAACGGATCTATTTATGAGTCTCTGGAATCACCTGAATGCAATGGTTATAAAACAACATTAAATGTTTACACAAATTGCAATTCATTTCGTGTTCTTCTTTGAATACAGCTAGGTAGAAAAGAGATTCATTCATTCGTTTATTTACTGAAAGCGGTTTTTGATTTTGCTGCAACTTTTTTATCCAGCAAGTTTATTGGTTTAAACATAAATACTTATCGAATTCTTATAAACACTTTTTCATCACTTCAATTCTAGAAAGTAATTTCAATTATTAGTCTTTTATATTAACTAAGATAAGATTCTATATCCTTCTTGCCACATAACCTAAGTTTATTACATAACCGGAGTTTATTGAGTTAAGTCAGGTACTCTGTAGAAGTATCTATGGTCTCTGTATATATTATATTATACAATACATAAATTTAAATAAAATTACTGGACAAAGAACGAGTAACACAAACTCCCATCTACTTTGCCGATGAGGCCTGTTTTCTATGTCGTCACATTGCTAGCACGCTCTACTGCTTTTCTCTAGAGATTTTGCTTCTAACTTCCTCTATAAGCGGCAAACTTGGAGTTGAAGTTTAAGCTATTTAAATATTAAAGATAGCTGCGGGCTGTATATATTTATTTTGGCTTGATAATCCAAGGGGTAGTTAAATTTGGCCAACAACAGCAACTGTTGGCTAATTGGTATGTGCATTGTCAGTGTAACTAAATTGGTTAACAATGTAACATAATTTTAAAATTTGCTTTTTATATCGTGGAATGCAAAAAAAGCTCAAAGACAACGCCTAGATTCCAATCGTGCTCCACATAGAATGCCACTATCCGACAGAATGACGAACATCTTCACAAGATACAAACATTTCTTTCCGACATCCTCTTCAGCTCCATCACAAAGCTGACACTGAGCAATGTGTACAATTATCGGGCAACGTCGCTCGTTCTTTGTGCTTTGTCCCTTATCCCTTGTTCCTTGTGCTCTGACTCCTATGTCCTGCGAGGTCCTCTTTAGTATGCATTGGAAATGTGTCGCATATGCCATGCGAGCTCCCATTTCGTTAAGCAACCGGCAACATTATCGCCAGACTTGGCATGCAGACAACACCCCGAGCACCCCAAGCAGCCCGGGATCCCACAGCAACAAAAAGAGCTGCGCTTCACAATTTCATTACATTTTTGTGGAAAAAGCGATTGAACCACCACTCTGAACGCGTAGAGAAATTGCAATTTGCAGTATCAGGGAAATCACACTCATTGCACTGCACATACTCGTGTTTTGCGACTTTGTTGTTAATGATGTTTGCTCTTTTGTGTTTTGTGCTGTCGACGTCAACTTGGCCAACTTGACATTTTTGTCTGTTGCCATATCAACGCAGACATATGTCACTTCGAGCATTCCTGCTCCAGTTCTTGGTGTGAAATTTCGGGAGGAACAACCACAAAGGCTACACGAAATGTGGTTTGGTGTAAAATATGTTAACAAATTATCTTCTCAGATAATGCGTGTATGATTTCTGTTACCTTAATCTAGGCATTTCTTCTTGTGTGGCATAAAATAGCTCAGAATTTGCAATATTTTTTTTCAAATAACATTTATTATTGTGCTTGGAAGCTTCTTTTGTGTCTCCTAACAAAATAGCATGATGATAAATATTCCAGAGTGTTTCTAAGCCTGAAAATATTTATAAATTCTATCAGTTTTTCCAACAAAAATTGATTCATTTCTAAAAGCTGGCTGCCAAAAAAGCAAATACACAAGCAGCAGGCCAAATAATAATTTATAAAATAGCCAAAGTACTTTGTCATTTTGAAAAGTGTCCGGCGCAGACCACAAATAAAAGCATTCCAAACAGGCCTAACAAATTATTGTGTTTGTTATAAGAATGCCAATGCGGCCTCTGTTTATTTTGTTTAGATATTTTTAAAAGCTGCTTTGTACAGATATTTCTGTCTCTCTCTCGCTTCATCACTCTTTCTTACTCTTTCCCATTCTCTCTGTTAATGCAGCCTCCCAAGTAAGAGTTGTTGAAACTGCGATCATCAGCATAATTAACGAGTTTTAGATTTTAATTCGTACTAAATTATTGTTTCGTTATTGTAAGTGACGATGGACTATATGATACATCATACATTTTTAAAATTTTTCGATTTATTATAATAACTTAAGATTTAAAATTCAATTTCCATAAAAAAAAAATACAACTTGTTTATTTTTCTTCACTATGTCATAAAATGTACTAATAATTATTTTACTATTATAAATGTATTAAATTTAATGATATTTTAAATAAATAGAAGTCATTTTATTTAAATTAAGTTTATGTATTTTTCTGTATTTTAAATATTTAAAATTATATTACTTAAATATTCGTAATTTCAATTGAAAATGTGGTCTATATACTTGTATAATTTATTCTTTGTAACTTTCTTAATGTTAACGTTAAATATATTAATAATCTATAATTTAAATTTAATGAATATCCTTTTTTTTAATTTTTATTTATTCAACTATATTCGATTAGTCGACTCTAAATAAATAAGTAAGTAAGTCTTAATAATAAAAAATATCTAAATAATAAAAATAATATAATAAAAAATATAAAGGCAAAGGGAAAAAATGTACATAGAACTAAACTATATATATTTTATTATAATTTTGTTAAATCCAAACATGAAAATGATTAATTTTTGTACAATTAGCTTTCTTTATTCTAGAATTTTTTAATACTCAATGTAAATATTCTTATTTTTCTTTCAGCAACATCCAATTTAAGTCCCTGAGCACAACCAGAGTGTTAAATTTGTTTTGCTTTTACTGCGCAGACTCCGCATACGTTAAACATCAAGTGACGCCTCGAAAAGGCAGCGCTGCCACAGTCACTGGCTCAGCCGCCGTCGCCGTCGCCGTCGCCGTCGCTGCCTCTGTCACTGGCTCTGCCGCTGCAGACGTTGCCTTCAGTACGTTAATCGTCGCGTGCAAGACTTCAGTTATTTTGCGGCATTTGTTGGGAACGCAACGCCACGGAACGTAACGCGAATTTTGTTCGAAAAACGTAACTAAACGAAAGACACGTGTAACGTAAGCGTAACAACAATAACAATAACAACATTCATCACAATAACAATAACAACAACAATAACAGAAAGCAACAACTGTTTGGCAATGTAATAAATGTTTGCATTCTGTCAAAGGCGCGTAAAAATAGCAGAAATCGAAATGAGGCAATAAATAAGGAGCCAACGAACTGAGTGTGTTTCTGTGTGTGTGTGCGTGTGTGTGTGTGTGTACTTGGGTGTGTACATTTGTATACATTTGTACTTGTGTGTGCTGGTGTACTATAATGTGCCGGAGGCAAGCATAAGAATAACAAACACAATAGAAATGAGCACTTGTTGTAGACGAGTAGCAAAAGAAGCGCAAAACTGATTTCCATGTAAAGATTTCCATGAAGATGATTCAATGCTATTCAAGCTGATTGAAAGGCATTCAAATATAATTTCAAAACTATTCAGAATTTAGTTTTCTAATTCCAATACCTAATCATATTATCTATACTCGTTGGGTGAAGGGCTTTAATTCTGTTCTTCCGCCGAGTTTTATATTTACAGTTCTCAGGTTGAAAATCTATAAAAACATAAAGAAACAGAAGGGCAGGCATATAAATATCCTTATTTGTGGCTCACAGCTGATATCTGCAATGCGTCACACATTTTGTGGTTAGATTATATTACCCTCTGCAGAAGGTATAAAAATTGTATAGCTACGTTTAGTTTGCTCCTAAGTGCGAAGAGTAAACACAATTTAATTCAAGCAATTTGCTGTTTTTGCTTAAGTGAAATTAACTATTTACCACCCACACACAAGCAGACACACAGACACACTGTGTGTGTATAAGGACAACTAACACATAACTTTGCATGCTTTGTTGCATGAGCTGTGGCTTTTAGTTGGTTTTAACTATTTGCGTGGCACACTCGCATTTGGCGTCCTGTTGCTGTTCTCCGAATGTCGAGAAGGTTGCACATTAAAAGCAAAAAGGATTAAAGCCCGCAATTATGCGCATATGAATTTAACCCATTTTACCGCTCAGCCTGTGTGTGTGTGTGTGTGTGTGTGTGGGTGTGTGCCACATGTCGTAGGAGTAATTTTTTATAATTAAATGCTAAAATAACTCAACCGTCAAAGGCTGCAGCTGTCAGACCCGCTTCTGTGACTTTATGTGGGTTTGTTAGTCAAAGTTAAATTATTTCAATTATTCTGTTCTTTAAAGTACTAAATACAGCGCGTCCTGGTTAAAGCGAAAGAAAGATTCAATCATCGACAGGCAAGATACGAAAATACAAAACGACTTTGTACCCACATTAATTAAAAGATTTAATCGTGATTAGCAACTGACAAGTAAGTATTTAACCCCTGTGTACTGTACAATAGTATATATCTTGTTATTTACGTTATAAATATGGAACACCTCTATTAGTCATTCCATGGCAAACTGGCAGATATTTACAATTAATTTATCATTAGAACAACAAAGGCAAATGAAATATTTTCAAACATAAATTGTGCTACAAAAATGAATTTATTTACTGGAATCATAGCTAATAATTGTTGCGAATTGTATCGACTCGTTGAGGAAAATCCAAGGACAAGATGAAATTCATTGGAAATCATTTATTGGTTTAACGTTTAGTGAGTTCCTCATTATATTCGAAAAAGCTTTAATTGTGATCGCAGTTAATATCGATAAGTCCTAGCCTAAATCAGCTCATAAATTCTATAGCTATTCAAACAATTCGTTTACTACCAATTACCGCATTAAATCAATACACAAATCTCAACTTGACTGGTTCAGCTGTCACTCTGCCAATTTGCCTGGCTGGCATTTAACCTTAGAGCCAACCACCCACACGCACAACGTTGGCATATTTGATTAGCTACCAATGCATTTATTTTGTTTATGTGCATTGTTTACTTTGGCACAGAACAAAAAAAAACATTTTTATAAATATAATTAAGTAAAATAAACAATGAAAGCGCAGTAACAGGCTAAAGGGCTGCACGTAATGTTCCATTGGCATTCGCATTCCGAATGACAGCAAAAACAAGGTGTAGTACACACCAACTTAAATATACACAATATGCGATTGTAAACACGCCCACAAAGTGGACCAAGGAGGAAGAAAAGCAATATCATAGGCAGTGTGTGCCGTGTTTGTATTAGGCCAAAGACACATCACAATAAAACCGAGCCTTCTGCATTACGTATCCGCAGTGTGTGCACAGAAATACGACCAAAGTCACGTTTTAAGCCTCTCTGTTTCAGTGTTAGTGCGTGACATTTTGGTATACCATGTGTGTGTATATTTATGGACATGTATGTGTGTAATGCTTATCCCTCCAGTATAATAACTGCTGAGGCAATTCTGTGGCACTTAAATCATGCGTTGACCATTTGCGGTCACGCGAAACGATTCCACGGGACGGCAATGAAATGCGAATTTCACGTTTCTTTTCTATGCTCGTCATAATTACCCACACGTTGGGATAGCATAAAAATCACACTTTAACGAACAGAAATATCACAATACAATAGCTCAACATCTGAACGTTGATTGGTGGTTTATGTTACCTTTCTGTTAACTTCATGCATTCGATTTTATTCGGTGACAAGGCTCAGTATCGCAATATTTTGCATTATCTATTGGCCAAACACATTTGAGGTGAAAGAAGCACCAGCTTAAGCTAACTTCAACAATTTGTTAACATATTTTATATGCACATCGGGCGTGTCTAACTATCCACATTGTAGTTCTGTTTGATTATATATTTTGCACCGTGCTGTGCACTCGACTGCTTGACATGGTGAAAATCAAGTGTCGCCCCTGCGGTTGTGCCTCTCCACATGTGGCACCTACTTTGCACTCAGTCACAGTGAGTGAGAAGGGAAGCGACATACGTATGACATATGTCTACGTTGATACGAGGTCATACTAAACGAAAGCTGAAAATGTCAAGTTGGCAAAGTAGATGACATCAACAACGCGCAGAAAACACCTATCGCTGTCATCATCATTAACCTAGCAAACATGCGCCGCATAACGAGTCTAATTTGGCTGATAGTTACCTCCTTTAGATACCAAAAAAGTACTAATATGATGCATCATTTGGTGGTTCAATGGCTTCCGCCAAATAAAAAGAGAAACAAACCAGGGTAGCCCGAGCTCAGCAGATGATATTGTGGATGCTCCAAGTGCGGCCAGAATGTCAAATGTCTTCAGCTGTGTAATGATGATGTTGTCGTTCGTTCAATAAGGTGACACTGATGCGGCCTACTCTTATGTAGTAGAGAGGCACTTGTTTATTTTCTATGACACACATTGCTCAGTGACAGCTCTAGAAAGGCTTCAAGGAATGCTTATAGCTTCTGTGATTGTCCTAATGTCTGTTTGCCAACTTACCATTCTGTCAATCAAAGAAGAACTGTCTTAGACTTCTTATTGCTGAATGTTTGTTTGGGAAATGTCAGTTGAATTTGCATTGCACTCACACAAATGCAAACATCAATTAGCCAATTTCTCCTACTCACAAAATTCAACAAACATGTTAACACAAGTATAAATAGCCCGCGGATGTTGATACTCGTAATATTTGCTTATGAAATTGACATTTTGACTATCAGCTGATTGTTGACACTCTTAATTGACAAGCAAGAAATGCGGGAATATAAGGAAACTTTGCTGGAAATAGTCGGAAATCCATTTACAATCAATTACGAAGATTATTATGTGAGTAAGTATGTTATTTTCTGAGATTTGCTCCAAATCTCTTGAGCACTCAATTGGAAAACAGGAAATAAAAATGCTTTTCAATTTGTGTAAACATTGAATATTTTTTTGTTCATTCAGGTGCTTTTATTTTGCACTGAGATCTACAAATAGCTACACTAGCCGAAATAATCTCTTGATACGTTCTCTGAAGTTTCCGTATACAGTCTACACTTCTGACTATCACTGAAATGTTTATATTAAGTTATTTTTCTTGCTATATTTAGATATCCGAGAAAAACGATTTCGGCACTGAGCACTATACAAAAAACATGTAACAGGAAATCTTTTGGGTAATTTTCTTAATTTTTGCTTTATCACCTATAAGAATTTATATTTGTTTACTCGAATCTGAATATATTAATTATTTCTATACAAAAACCAACTATTTCAACAATAGATTCCTATCTGCAAATCAACAATTAAATACCGATTGCTCATCTCCTTCCTTCCTTCATCTCCTATCTAAGATCTTTTTCCACTCGATTGTCCCTAAACCCAACAGAACGTTCATCATCTTAATAGCTGGCAATTTGAAGATTGATAGCATGTGATTCAAACTGCAAAACAATTTGTCAGTGACCTTTCATCTTTCTCCTTGAATTGTGCAAAAACGTGCTTCAAGTATTTCGATTGCCCTACCACCACCTTTGCTTCAGGCAAAAAACCAGATTTAAAGATTGATTTGAATTTGAAACAGAAAATTCGATACACAAGGAAAAGATGCTGAACCGAATCTGACAAACTTCCCTTCCAAACAACTAGAAAGAGGGTGATGTACAGTCAGTAAAAGGATTCTTATGCTGATTTCAACTTCTGTTGACGAGGTGAGCTTCTTTTAAATTCATGAATGGCTTTTCAGAATAAGCATCTCAGCAGCAATTGGATTACCATGTTCAGAGAGCTGAAAGCAGTATAGACGAGCCGAAAGTGAAAAATTGAAATCATTTCTCAGTGTCAGATTGAATATGAAAAGTCGCACACTCGTACCTTTCGCATTCGCATAACAGATTGCATTGCATTTGTATTCAATGTGCAAAAGTTTTCATTCTGTTCAGTTGAGGTTTGTGAATAACGGCTTGGGAGAAATGTCTTCCCTGGATTCAATCAGAAAAAAATGGCTCATAAAGGAAAAACTTACCGGATAATAACAATATAAAGCGACACAACGGCTTGGCTTGACGACTTGTGTTCCTTCAAAATTTCTTTCATATGGAATATCTGTTGTGAACCTGGGGATTATTTAAATAAACTGAGTTTTCCTTCATATTTGAGTAAGCCTGAAAAAGCGAACTCATTATCGTGCTCATCTCGCAGTCATAGAGTAAAGCACTCCCAAAGTCAAGGCTAATGTCAACGACATTTTGTATAGCCAAAAATGAGAATACGTAATGAACATGACAGCAGGCGGGGATTTTGGCTTTATAATGTCGTTAGATCAGACCCATTTTCGTCACTTGAATTCATTTGGGATTAGTACTACAAGCAGACTCGTTCCTTGCCCCTGGGGTAATTGACCCGGTTCTGTGTGACCTCCTGTTTAGTTTTAAACTTGCTCAACGTATTGTTGTAATTTTAGCTATTATGGCCCAATTGTGATACCCTAAAAGTAAGAAATGAATAATTGAAACAATATTCAGCCATTTATCCAAGTAGAAACAAAGCAGATGGAATTTAAATAATTATACGAGTATAAATTACAATTCAAATCATTTGCATTTAACATTTGCTGTTTCACATATTATTTTCAGGCTTTTGAATTACAATTAATATCATCAAGAATCCATAAGGTAGAGAGTAATCTTTTCTACACACTGGTTTTATATACAACTTTATTGTTGAATTCTTGAATTGTTCATTATATATTTTCAAGGACCAAATATCTGCATATCCATAATTTGCCCTTTTCTGGATGCTTTGTCAAATTTATTATCATGTTTCCGTTTCTTGTGCTTTGTCAGCAACTGAATTTAAATTTTATGCTCATAAATTTGCATTAAATCAATACAAAAATACAACAGCTGGACGTTGAATTCCTGTGGTCTTCTGTCCTATTGTGAATTTTGTCTTTGTCATGACATCTGCAGAAACAAAAACGAATGATTCCTGTAGCAAGGAGTAAATTTGAATTTCGACGTGTCTCATCCAACAATATTTATGAGTTTGTGCCAAACATTCGTACATACAGACACCCTCCGACTTCTATGTAGTTTATGTTGTCGTTGGGTACACGTGGCGTATGCGCAACGTACGCAAAGTGCGCATGGTGCTAGGGTGAATGAAAATCTTCGGCATGCTACTACTATCATACTTGAAGACGCTTTCAGCTTGAAGCGAAGAGTTAACATGCGTTCCTAGGCTACTTACCTCATTCTGAATCCTATTCCGACTGCCTACCGCTTAGCTGGGTGCACTTTAATTTGCATATCTAATGCCGTTTTGGTGCGGTCGCGTTCGTTCGACTGAGCATTAAGGTGCCACCACAATTTTCATTGAATTCCTGCCAAGGATTCGTGAAGGTGCCTGCCGTGACTTCGTCTCCACATTTAGTAACGAAACTTGTGCCTTCCAGGAAATTTTCACTTGCTCCAACCAACTTGATACGCGGCAAGGCATATCCGAGCTATTATCATTGTCACCTGCTGAATTATTCAGACTATCCGTAATTCTGGGCTGCCCTATTTTCGTTTTGAGAATGAAAATTTAAATATTAAAATGGTTCGACGTTCATGAAAATTGGGCTCAAGCCTTAGCTACAAAAACAACATCAATTACCATACGCCAGCTGAGGGTTACATTTGGAAGGGCGCCAACTGCAATGGAATTTCTTGATTCCCATCCAACTATTTCCGCTACAATTACGATCCTATTGTGTGGTCCTCACAGACTATTCCACGAACCTCGGGCTCTAATAAAACTTTTGGGCGGACTCTCGTTCTCCTCCCAGTACAACAATAACAATTCCTACGTTCACATTTCTCCGCAATGATTTTGGATGCGGCTTATTGGCTGCTAAGAGGACAATTGTTGCCTCCGACTGATGATGACACGCTTCATTTGTATGCGAAGGAGAACTTTTTGAATTTCACAGTCTGCTGCTGCTTTGATTATTTTTGTTGTTGTTTTTATTGTCGTATTTGTTTCTGCCTTCGGCATTTCAAGACCCAAAACTGTAGAGGTTTAAATCAATTCGAAAATGGAATATTTATTATTAAGTACGAGTTCTTTCTGCCACGTCTTCTTTATGGCTTCCCTTTGAAGTTAAAAGGTGAGAAAGTGCTCAAGTTTCGAACTTTTTTGTAATTACATTTTTCACACAACTTACATAACTTAAATTATGCGAAGCCATTCAAAATGTTTAACAAATTGAGACAAATTATACAGTTTTCGAATCCATTTATGAAAAATAAATTAAGACAAAAAGGTTATTCATCATGTTACAAATTTGTCTGAAATGTATGTGATATATATATATATATTTTTATAGTACATAAAGACATCCAATAAAATTTCCTTAAATTCATGTTTGAAATAACATCTTATTCTCTATCTCTAACACATATATTTAACCATCAAGTTGCCCCAAGTTGCTAAGCGCCCAAAATGTTGAAGTATTTCTTAAATCTGTGGAGTCATTTACTTGAAAGCTTCTGAGGAAAGACGTCATCACTAGACACATGGGCAGAGGAAGGTAATTTCCTTTAGGGTTTACCATAAAAGTGCTAAAATGAAATAGCATTAAAATGTAATTAGGATATGTAATACACACAACACCCACATCACATGCCCAGTCATAAAAGGCTCTCCACCAAACAAAAGTGAACGTATTTATGGCCATTGTCTGCTCCGAGCAGACTTCGTTAGTAAAATATGAGGAAGATGATGTGTTCTCGATGAGAGTTGTGTTTCTGGCAACAAAATGTGTAAATATTCTGTTATTAACGAGAGAATATATTACGCTCGAGAGAGAGAAACACACATTTCTGCTTCTTTTTGTGGATACCTGGGAATTACTAGGCGTCAGCAACAGACTTTTCGAAAATTATATGAGCAGCCACTGTAGACTTGCTAATTTGTTAAATTGAGCATTAGGTATTAGCTTATAGTGCTGGTGGTGAACAGTGAGTAGTGAGTAGTGAATAGGGTGAGTAGAAGTAGTATTAAATTAATTGAACTGCCCTTAATTGAAGAAAACCACGGTGAGGTGGTCAATCGATAGATGAACAGCTCAGCTGAGCTCAGTTTTGAAGTTGAAGTTGGTGCGGGCGATGGAGCTGGAATTAGGTTGAGCTTATTTGCAATGCAGATCAAGTTCTCAGTCGAAGAAGAATGGGGAAAAGGCTCTGTGGCACAAGGATAGTCCCTCCATTCGACGAACTTCTCCTGCTTCTCTACGTGGAGTTCATTGTCTGTGAACTGCTTGGCATTGTACTCGTATGAGCCATTATTCAATTCAGCTTGAACACAGTCTTGGGCACGTTTCCTAATGTACGAGTATAGGCAGTGAGGCATTTCGGACAGTATTTGAAGTGTCCAAATGGTCCAATGGCTATTATTAATGATGCAATTGACATGCTCCATGAGGAGTCGGAGTCAGAGTCGGAGACAGTACACGCAGTGTGGCTGCCGCAAATGGAAACAACTATAATTCAACAAAATGTTGCAGATTTTCAGTCCTCGATATTGTATTGTATTGCTGTGAGCAAGACCATCTCGATGGGATGTTTAAGTCCTGCTTAAGAAAGAGTGTCTTCTATTCGCATATTCTCAACTGTTGTGTTCTGAATTTGTTATCAGAATTTGTTGCTCCTGAAATCTTTTCTTTGATTTTCTTGTTGTCTTAACACGCAGCCAGCTGTGTGTGCGTGAATATGTGAACTGCGCCTGTTGGTATGCTACACTTTCTAGTGAACCTTTTGTTTGACTTTGCATGTTTTGTTTGCTTTGTTAATAGTATACAAGTTGGTTGTTGTTGCTTAGCTCTATTTGTTTGCAATTTCTTTTCAGACCTTTGTTCTGTTACGACCAATTTAATAAAAGTTTAGTACGTGTTGCTTGGGTCAATCGTCCTCGTTTTTATTCGCTTGACCTGCAAACATTTGCTTATGTTTGCTATGAACAAAACATAATATGTTTTGGAAAAACCTAAGAGATTGCCATTGAAAATAAATTGTGCATAGAAATTACACTAAAATTGTCTCAAACATATTCATATACAATATTTATTGATATTTTATTAAGTTTTCTAACGTATTGGAAAAAAACGGCCCGGAAAGTTGTATTTACCTTGTGGCGTAATGTAATTAAAGCTGTGTCTTTTAGAAACCTCGCCCCGGTTATATCTAACGTCATGACATTTCACCCGCTAGCTATTCAGGCAACAGGCGGCATCCAGGGGCTAAGTGGTATAACGGGTTTGTTAGTTCGTTAGGTCGCCAGAGGATGTGGAAGAGTAGTTTAGGACAAACAACACACTAGAGAATAAGGTAAAATGAAATTTACATGCAAGGCAACTACCCAATTTATCTAGGGATTGTCGAGTGGGAGGTCAACAAGTTAAAAGAAATGGAATCACATGGCAGCAACCTTAGAAAAAGAAATAGAAAAGTTAAACTAATTTGCTGGGAAACATGTGCATTGAAGGAAATAACTTGTATTAAATTCAATAAGTAAAATTGCTTCAAATTTTGTCGAATTGCTTTAAGACCTTTAGCCCTACAAATTTTTACCCAAAACTATAACATTGTACAGGATTTTCACATGTTTTTCTTTCGAATTACAATGGTGTCAAAGTTGTTGCAGTTTTTCCCCCCACTGAAATGTTAACTTGACTTTTGAAAAAATAAACACAAGAAGCAGCGAAGAGGAGCTCAGTTGCCTTGCCATTGTTGTTTTTACTGCAATATCAGCAAACAAAGCTCAAGGAAAAAGGGGGTCAAGCAAATGGAACGAGCTTGCTTGCTGGAGAAGGAAGGGGGAGGTAGCATATAACGTGTCTATGATGCGTCCCGATAAGCAGCTGCTACACATCCTCGAGTCTGTTATCCTGCTGCTCTTTATTCCCCTATTTTCCAAATTTTTCCATTTTATGAAATATATATTCCGGACAAAATGCTGTTTTGTTGTTGCAAGTGAATCAAATTTTTATGTACCCCACCATTAGCCACTTGGGTGGGTATTTCATACTTTTTACTCACATGGGGAATCGTGTGTGAGGCACCTCATCAATTGTGTTAAAACTCTCTCCCGTACGCGAATGAATAGGAAATTAAGTTTTTCAACGCAGCATAGGTGTCGGCTTAGGCCATGTTGCTTTGTTTGTTGTTTTGTAGCCTATTAGAGATGCATGACTTGGTCCCTGTTGCTATCTGCAATAGCCGGGTTTCAGCTCCACCCACTCTCCGTGGTAGGGTTCAGGATTTGGTACTCGTACTCTGCTACAACTAGATCAAATAGGGCCAATGCTGCTCACTTAACAGCAGTGACGTTGCCGTTAAAAGGCTGACAGCAAAGGGGAAAACGGAAATTACGTATACGCAGTGGTGTTCCGTGCATGTTTCCTCTACGTGTGTGTGTGTATGTGTGTTTGATGATGCCGTCTATCACGCTTTTCCGCACTTTACGCACTCATCGCTTTGTTCGATGTGTTTTTTAGACGGCTAATTGTGCGTGCCAGCGACAACAAAGAACCACCGGGTTACCCAGTGAATAGCAACCACAGCTCATAGTCAACAGCCTGCATTTCAATGGAACCGACTACTGATCCCCGTGGCACATCAGACCCGTACACACACACAGTTTTTGTTTTTCCAGTTTCAATTTAAATTGCATACAAATTGGCCAACCTTTTCGGTCGAAGGCAAATTCCAATCGGGTTGGCACTAAGAGACTTTTAAAAGCCACTCTGATTGAATTGTGAGGGATACTCGTGTGTGGAAAATGAACGAGTAGATTGCTTAGATTTGGATAAAGGTAATGGAAAACTACGGAACAAACTCCAATTATATTACAATGAATAACAAAATGTTTGCCCAGTCCAAATAGGACTTAAGTCCCATCCGCTTACTCATTTGTTTGACCATCTATCGATTTGCCCACAATCAATGAAAACTAGTTTTCTATTTTCCTTATTTCCTACTCATTCCTACAAATAGACAGAACTGGCAGATACACTTGTAGAATTGTAAATCTTAATTTATATGCTTAAAAGCAGTTGATATCACATTACTGCTCCTTTGCTTACATATTTGTAGAGGACTTTCTGTACATTAGCATTAATGCTGTGACCCATATGCCCTACTTTAAGCTTCGAAGGAACACTAACCGGACAATCTCCAACAAGTTCATTTTGCCAGACCACTTCACACAAACCACAAAAGCAGCTGTCTGTGTTCCAGCCAAGCTCATTAACTTTGCTCAGCCAAAAGTAAATAATAATATGCCCAGACCAGAGAAAATGGAGATGGAAATGGTGTGTGAAACAAAGAGAGAGCGAGAAAATAACATTAAATCTTATATGACAAGCTGCTAAGTATACTTTTAAGTCCGAACAGGATATTTATTTGGTAACTTTTGGTGTCCAGCAGTTGCTGGTTAATTTCTGCCAGTTTCCTTCCTATGTTGCATGTGGCTGTCCAACCAGCAAATCTGCAACAATTTTTCATTTTGATCCATACTCCTCTTAAATGGCCTAGAGGAAGGAACACTGTTCTTGATGTTCTCACACTGCCCAATTAGGAATAAAAAGTTTGCAGTTGTTTTACAATTTGTTGTTCTTCAGTTTTTATATTGTTTGTTTATGTCCTGTGCTGCATTTTATACATACTGTGTTCTCTTTGTTTCTGCTTTCAGCATCATTCAGGGCATTTAAACTTTTTACCGTTCAGAAATACGTGTGTGTTATCCTAGTTGTTTCTTCTTGTATTTTCTAGTGTAGTTTGCCATTTGTCGCTTGTCCTTTCCTTACATCCGAATCATTGGATCACATTTTTCTTCCTAGCTATTTGACTTTAACTTTAACTTGGGTTATAAGGTGTCGCATTTAAGAAAAAATGAAGGGTGTGCAAATTATGAAACGATAAGTGGTACATCATCAATGTCAATCACAAAAAAGCTTAGAGAGAAATTGCTTAACAGGACGATAACATACTTAAGACAGACTTCGAAATTTGTTCATTTATGGAATCACCTCCCTCTTCGCTCATGCATTACAAAACTAATTCGAATTGATTGGATTCCACTTCAGTTTTTACAAACACGAAATTCCACTTCTCTAACTTCCTTTTTCCGGTCCACACACTCAGTTTTTCTTTCAGCCAACTGATTGCAACCACTTCCAATGGGCTCCGACCCCACGCACGTTCCGACCATAAAGCGCAGTGCACTAAGCCAATTTCAGAATGTTTATAATTGAAACTTGCCAAGAGCTGTGCAGAATAAACTTGAAAGTGGATGTCAGAGAAAGAAAAGAAGAAAAGTAATGGAGCTAAAGCAGAGTAGTTGAAACTGTAAGGTGAGTCTGTGTCCAAGTCATTTCCCACGAAACGGATATGAAGCGATTTGACTTGGTGACAACATCATTTCCTCAGGGCGTGGGCGTGCCTGGAAAGGCATTACAGAGTAAACTGTTTGGCAGGGAGACAGAATAAAGGGCACTTAAATTGCTGTCATTAATATGCCGCCAAACAGAGATTTTTATAGCTTAAAGTCATCTTGTTAAACTGTTAGACCATGAGAAGGTGCTCCTCCTGAGAAGCTCATGGAGAGGCGGATAATCAAGTTATTCTACAACTTGTCGTTGATTCTAATGGGAGGCGAATGTGTAGGGGCAGCCTCTAGAACGAGCTCATTAAAAATGAAAAATTAGCTAGACAAATGACCCTAAAAAAACAGGACTCAGCCAGGGGCTACCATCTAACAAAGTTGCGTAAAGCACAAATTATTATTAAAACAGCCTAAGACAGGCATATAAAAGTCGTGAAGAAGTATGGAGGTTTGCTATAAATTCTCTGTAGATTATTATTTGTTTTTTCAGGCACTTATTAATGCGTATGAAAAATTCATCGAGTGTTGTCAGACGGCTGCACATATTTCTTCCGTAGATGAAGAGAAGCTGAATAAAAAATTGACTTAAACTTGACTTAGATTTACATTGTGTGAATTGTTTCCGTTGATATTTCATGTTAAACCAGACTCGTTGAGGTTATATCTTGGATTACGGGAAATTCCAGAAGACGCAGAAAATAAACATTTAAAAAGCATTGTAAGATTTTGTGCAGATTTAAAGATTTTCTTAGATTTACGTAAATGCTTATTACGGAAGGAATCACGATTTCTTACACGTTTTTTAGTAGCGGAAATAACAATCATAACAATGGCAATTTCCTTCGCTGTAGGTTTCACGTCACCCAAAAAAATGTCGCAGAAACTGGGAAGCCGTAAAAACCAGACTTGGGTGATTTTAATGAATTTTGGGTTGAATCATTATTTAAATTCCGTTTCTTTTATTAGGCTGCCCTTTCTTTTAATTGTTCTTTATTTCTCCGTTTTATTAGCCATTTTTTTGAAGTGCTGATTTACCATATGTTTGCCATTTGACTTTTCAACTTGTTTTTCTTTAATTTCTTTTTAATGTTTTCCTTAGCGTTTCTTTTCTTTCCAAATAAACAAAGATTAAACTGTGTAAACAGTGTAAATATTTACTGAAAAAAGTATATATACTCAGAATAGGTTTCCCTTTGTTTCTTATATGTATAATAATTGAGATAAACAATATTTTTTGTAGTAGATAGATTTCATAATTTAATTCACTTAGAACATTTTTAAAGAGTCTTCGCTCTCCGTTAGAACTTAACCTTAAAGCCCTCTCCCTTTGCTTCAGTCAATGGCCAACTAATTATTTACATACTTTATGAGAGGCCACAAGGTTCCCCACTTAATACGAAAAGCAGATGGTGAAAATGTGCCATTAATTCTCAATTAAATTGTTGCTATTTTGGAATATTACTCGTACTGCCAGAAGAAGAACGGAAAGTGCTGCCGAGCTGCTCGGCTTTTGTTCTGGAGAGTGCCCCAGGCAGAGGAAATCGAATTTCCGTGCGATTGAAATTTCTTTTCATTTTGTTTACGTGGCAATGAATTCACCTTGACGGACTTGTTGGGCGACTGGCCAACACTTGACAGCAAACTGCGTTCACGACTTACAGCCAAAAATAACATTACATATAAACACAGTATATACACACGAAATCCATTTCAAACTGTGACAGCCACTTTTATTAAATTTTTACATATACAGAAGAGGAGAGCAACTCCTGCAAAAATTCAGAAATTTCTACAAACCTTTCTGACAGATGAAAGATGAACATGGTTAAACAAAGTTTTACATTTGCATTAAAGATTCGTTAAAAGCGATCAGTAAACAATCAACAAGGCCCTGAAATGGTTTAAGCAATTTTCAATTCCAAACGAACTTTTTTTTTAGGCTCTTTCTTGCCAAAGGACGTATTTGGGGTGTGTCTTGGGCGGATGAGTGTGCGTGAGATGTGGGCCCAGAACACATACAAAAATGTCCTAAATTAAAAATTCTTCAGGTAAATATTTATTAGGCAACCTCAGTCCCAAAGGGAAGCCAGAATTGGAGGGAGAAAATCCCTAATCGTGTCAACTGCTTGGATTTACAATCTTTTAAACAGCTTTTTACAAGCTTTCTGATTTCTGACTAATATTTTTGTTGAGTGCGAGTGAAAGTACGAAACATCTTAATATTATATGTATATTATTATATTATTATTTATCTATAAAGCTGTACAACATTTTCTGCCTCTTCTATGTCGTATTTGACTTTTTCTTCTTTATTTTATTTTCAGGCACCGCTGCGATAATGTATTCGGCGAGAGAGGCAAAGGACTTGGTAAATATAATTTGTGCAATTATTAAGGAAGAAAAGACAATTAGGCAGGATAATAATGACCATAAGCCATATGTATCCATTGGCTATTAAAGCACTTGGATTATCTCCATATTAATATTGTTACATTATCCCGAATGTCTTGTACCACTTTCTGCTGCAAGCAGACAAAACACATATGGAAATTATTATTCATATGATTAAAACATTATACTATTCCATTTACTCGTTGCGAATTCATTAAACGACATGAGTTTATTTGAAAATAAGTGGAAATAAATTCAACACAGCAGCAGAAAACTGGCCCCAAGCGTCATGAAAACCAATTGTTGCAAAGCCGCAGGGTTCGTTCTGATAAATGCATGTTTGATGCAAAGTTTAGCATTGATGTAATAAATTTGTACTAATTGGCTCGCCGATGGGAGCAACAATTCTGTACAAAATAACATTATTCCCTAACTAAATTGGTTCTCAACATTCGAGTATGCGGATTTATGCCTAATTCATCATTTGAAGCTGGCACTTGGGATCCCTACTCATATTAATAATTCAAATTCTAAAAGCAGATACAGGCCACGCAGAGTAATCACATTATTTAAAAGAGTTAATAAAATGCGCAGCTAAAAGGATTTCCACTCCTCTATGAAGAGTCTGGGGACCTGGGGATTTGTTCGCGTAACTAGAGAGTTCGTTGCTCTCCCCGTCGACAATGAAAAGGGAGAATAATAAGATTTATGCGTTTTGATTTATATGCTAGACGCAGACAGCGCCATCAGCATGCGGTGCGTATACGTAATATTTCAAAATAAAAGGCTTATCTTGCGTTGAAGTTTTCAAGGCATCATGTTATATATTTGTGTATTTTTATTAAATTTTTAATCAGCAAATGATTTAAGGGTTTCTTTCTAAATGCGCACAATTTGTTCACTTCGTGAAGTGGAAATACTGATAAGACTGCAACTTTGATGTGGGTTTATTAGCAAGGACTCAAGTGGATTTGCGGTATTTGGGTAAATCCTTTGTCAATTCGTTTTAATTGCTTATCAAACACTCAGTGCAACTGCAGCACCCAAGTCGCCTAGAAATGGACCCTGGATCAATCTGTCGGTATGTTCCGATTGGCTTTATTGGATTTCTAACCTCAGTATGACTGAATCAAGTCAAGTCCTTGCAATGAAACTCCACCCGGGTCAAAGTACCACGCAGCGCACTTTGTTGTGGCTTCGAGCACAGAACACACGCTTTTAATTTGCATTTCTCCCTTTTTGCTTATTCCCTGTTTAATTTGGAACTGCTGTTTGTCTGGCTAGTAAAACCGCATACTCTGCTCCGTGTGTCGAACAAAGGACATGCTCCAAAGCGCATAGCCAGCTTAATATTTCAGTCAGAAATTGCAGTTTTTGACCCTCTGGCTGTTGACCTGTCCTCTCACCTACTCCCATTGGGCAGGAAAGTGATGACTAAACCAAGCTTAGCTTTTTGGCTAGTATCTGTGTTCTGAATGGCAGGTGGAAAGCACCTCTAATACCTTATGGCTTTGGTTAAATATTAAAGGTATTAATGGTACGGCAAAATATCTCTAATATAAAAATGTTAATCATCCGCATCGTTGTCCTTGTGGCTTGTAACGATGATAAGAGGTGTTGCTGCTGTCAGTTTTATTAATGTCATTATTTTCCATTGTTTCCTCCCTTTTTTCTGCTTCTCCTTTTGCAGTTAATAACATAATGAATATAGTGTGACATTATCATCTTTTTGTTCCCTGACACAAAACTGATTTTACATAAAAAAGAAAATAACTCGAGCAATATTTGTATACATTATCCATGGGAAACAGTATAAAAGAGCAATAAATTTAAATTGAATGAAATAAATTAGTTGTCTGCAGTTTTTTTAACAAACAGTTTGAGTTTTTATATGATATTTAAAACAAATTGAGTTCCATAAAAGTACATTTAAATGAAGGTCAAAAACATTAAGATGAAACAAATCAATACAAATTCATGGAAATAAATTGAAAAAAAACTGCCTTTTGAAGCAAAAAGTATCAATGACAGCTCGAAAGAGCAGTCCGAAGTACCCAAAGAACTTCAAAAGTAATTGAAAAAGCTGCGAAATTTAACGCGAAAAACTTTTGGTGGCCGAGAGATGAGAGCAAGATGAGTAGTTAGTTTATGGATGCTTTTACTGGCTGATAAATTTCCAACAAGTGCATGAAGACAACTTGATGAAGATACCGTAAATGTTCAGTAAAGTTTTCTCATCCGAACAAACAAACTTCCATTCCACAGTTGAGTTCTATTGAGCATTTTCTTCAGTAGAAGAAATGTACCTCAAAGTAAAACAATTGCCGTTTAACGTCCTCTATTTCAAGTGGCTTCAATCCAAAAAAAAAACTCAAACTTTATATACCTTGAGCATTGGTCGCTTTAGAATATTATTAGTATTAAAATATTTTGCCTGTTGTCATCGTGACTTTGGCTAAAATTCAAAGTTCAGAGTTTATCTCTTTATATAAATATTTTATTTATTTATTTCAAGCCCTTTATACGGCAACAACCGCAATCAAAACATCTCAAGTCGGTGTACCCTAACTTTGATATTCCTACGACATATTTCATCCCTCGCCTTTTATTGCGTTCCATTACTTAAATATTCTCCCCCAATCCCCCAAGTTCTAGAACCTGCGTTCTTCACAGCAATCGACGTTGGGACATTAAATGGAAATTCAATGTTAGGTTCTTTGTACCCTCATATGGACACACATAGGACGGGAGAGTTGGCTGATGTGTGATGTATGTTTATGCAGCCTACCTTTAATGTATATCATTTACTTTTATTGGCTTTTCATATATTAGAATGATTTCATATTTTGCTTCTACAACCTGGTTACTTTCAATATTTAACTTTCATTTGCTTCATAACATTTTCACATTTGTGTAGTTTTTCTTTCCTCGATCCGTAGGATCTTTTGGCATTGCTCATTGAAAAACTTCTTAAAGCAAACTTGAACTTAAATGGCAAAAAGTTTGGTACTTTCCACCGTTTCATAATTTCATGGCATTTCCTTCTTCCCAGTTTGCTCATATTTTATTCAGCTGGTAAAACTTTATCGAGTTCATTATTCGAACCAAATGTGTCTTAATGAATTTTGAATATAACATGGTGTTTCGTTTTATTTGCTCTCCTTATTGTTCATTGAATGTTTTGATGCTCTGAACTTCATTCATTTGAAAGTAAATGAATTGATAAATACTCAAACATTCTATGCAAGTATCGGTTTCATCCATATTTTTCATCATTAATCAAGCCATCAGGCTTCATAAAAAGTTCTCTCAGTTTTTGCTCCATTTATTTGTCTGTCCTTCTCTTTCCCCTTCCCTAATTATTATCACTTCTCATTATTCATTCCTTGCAATTTGGCACAGTTCCCCGTCGTGCGGGTACTTTTCTCTTCCACCATTTAACTCGCCAAATTGCATCCTTGAGTCTATTACACAACTTTCTCCTGCTCTGGCGCAACATTAATTATCTCACCATCATCATTATTATCCTTATAGTTGACGTTTTTGTTGTAATTGTAGTAGTTGCAGCTGTTAAAATTGTTGCGAATTTGCACCGCAAATGCAATTTCCGTAGAAAACATTCGCAAAAAGCATTAAAACTTGCGCTGTGTATTATTTCTTTGCATTGGGCAGATTCTTAAAGTTTTTATGAAGAAAAAGCCAAGAAAAAAGAAAAATTTCCAACTGAAAATAGCAATCGAGCTGAATAAGACGCATCTCTTTGGGCTGCTCTTGTGTTTAAAGTATTTAGAGCTTACAGCTCCTAAAAATACTTTTCCTGTTGCATTCTTTGCACCGTTTTCCGCACTTCGTAAAGGAGTAGAAGAATTTGAAGAAATTAACAGAAATATGCGGTAGATAACAAGGAAAATATGCCATAGAAATAAAGGCAAATAGCAGAAATGAACAAAAGGAGAAGTAAACTATTGTAGTTTTCCCCCTTGTGGTTGTTGATTTTCTTTCTCTGGTGTAAGTATAACGACAAAATGCACTTCGTTTGATGAGCAACTGCGACCGACATCCCCGAGAGCCCCTTGGCCAAGAAGGTTTCTTTGGACATTGCTGGCATGTGCCAGTAAAGGACATCGAGGAGGGTAAGCAGGGTAAGCAGATATATTTAAGAGCCATGTGCAGAAATGAAATAAAGGCTGCAGAACATCCAAGGATAATGCCAACTGGCAGCTGCTTACTCGTCTTTTGCTCCTTTTCGAATGCTGTAAATCCGCTTCCTGAAAAAATAATGAGAAATTATTGGCGCAATGCGCCTCAAGTCAAATGAGTAATGTCCTCTAGCAGCTTATCAAGCCCGGTGAGACATCTCAATTTTGAATTGCATCAGAAGGCACTTACTATGTAAAGAGAGAGTTCCTTAAAATAAAGTAAAACTTGAACATAAATATATATTAATTCAATTAAGATAGAGTTTGCATACTTGGTGGGTAATAGTCATATAATTATAAATCTAGAAATAATGAGTATTAAGCATATATTTTTTTTATGCAAAAGTATAAGTAAAATATATATAATAAAATGTTTGTGTCTGACTTCACATCAGGATTGCGACGCTTAGCAAACCTCTTTCTTTGATTTTCGGGGATCAATGTCCACATGTGGCGTGATCTGTTTGTGGAATCTGTGAGAATTGCTTATGCTTAATGTTTATGAGCCGCTTCAAAGGGTCTCGTTGTTTATTAGTAAAACACTTGAAAAGTGTCTTTTACAATAATTCGATATAAGTGCGTAGCATGTGTGATCGTGCGTGTGAAAGCCACTTGGAAAGTGTCTTTTTACAACACGGGTGTAGTGTGGGTATATTACTATATATATTATAATATGAAGTATTACTTATTATTATTTTATTATTTAATGTCAACTATTAACAGTCGACCAAAAAGTATATGGGAGTAAAAAGATTACATTACAATTAAATTTAAAATTAAATAAAATTAAAATAATTAAATTAAATTGAAATTAAGAATATAAATTAAAAATTAAAGTTAATATCAATCAGATCACTAAAATTAGTAAACCTATTAGATTCAGTTACAACGTGCTAAAAAGTTAAGAATTTGGTTTTTTAATAGTTTTAAAAGAAGACTCTGAGTTAAAAACTCGAAAGTCTGTTATAGTCAACACAGAGCACTCGAAAAGGTTGATGCATAGAGTCGTTAGTAGTACTAGTACTAAGAGAAACCAAAAGCGTTTTCCACTTATCTGTTACCTATTTTCAAAACAGAGTAAGTCTAAGTAAATTAAGAGAATTAAAAGCCCAAGTCAAAGTTGAATTAAGGATTTTATGACTTTGTTTGCATTTATCGCAAAACTTGGTGCTTGCTTGGGTACTCAAGAAGACGAATTGTTAATGTATATATATAAATTTATATATATTTATTTATATATATAATGTTATATATTATGTATACCGTATTATAGGATTCGTATCAGTATTAGTTGAAGCAATGCTCGTTTATGTGACTAAATAATTTATAAATAACAAATATACAATACAAAGTTTTAATTTAGACGAAGGTGAAGGGTTTATTGTAGTCAGTCATATTCGAGTGAAGCGTTATAAGTTGTTTTAAATGAAAACGACAGTTTAGAAGGTTCTGTATTATTTATTACCCACGGTACCATCAAGTGTTGCCGTGTGGGCACCAAATCGGATTTGTGCAACATTTTTGCTGCAGCGTGTAATAAAAATCTGTTCACATTTGCAGCGAGAGCATAAACGAGAAAGTTTTTCGGTTCTATTTTAAATTCAGAGATAAAACATTGAGGCCGAGCATTGATTGCTTAAAGCTGCCAGTTTTTGTGCCTCTCGACAATATTTAACATCTCTCTTTGGAATCAATTTTTAGAACTAGAAACTGGACAAGTGGCTACCTCGTTCTTCTAAGAACGTGATTTGGCATATAAATTGGTTTTAATTCTATCCAATTCGGCTTATCTTTACTTTGTTACGTATTTACTACAGTCCTTTTAGACATCAATTCATTAGCACAAAACTATCACACCTCCATTTTAAATAATCTGCTATAATTTTAAGGTACAATATTTGTGCTGTGGGGCCTACGTGAGACGATTATCATAATTAGATGTGAAGGCATAACATCCGACACGACACCATCGCAACTTGACAGATAAGCAAGCAGATTCGAGAGGATTTGTTTAAAACGTTCAAATATTTGCCTGGTGAAAGAGGAGACACATCAAGCGACAGGAGACATAACGATAAACATAAATAAGGACACGTGCAGAGAAACCGACTGAGCCGCATTTGCCTCAGTCACAGGACCTTTTTGTTGTACCTTTAACACACACTTAAGTGCCCCGAACGCAAAATTCTGTGGTAAATTTTAATTTTCTCATGCACAAACACGCATAAGAGGCCACACACACACACACACACAATCACACTGACAGAACATTTTTGATTAGCGCTTTAATTAGCTTAAGTTTTCATGTCGCCATTTTGTAATCCCCTCGTGTCCTTGTGGGGTCTCGGATGAGGTGACTACATCAAATTAATTGCCTTCATGTTAAGACGTTGCTCAAGTGCGTATGTGTGTAAATATGTGTGTGTGGATGTTTCTAAATATGCAAAGTGATTTCTTTATCCTGTGCTTTTACTTCGAAAACTTTTCGAAATGAAAACTTTTCATTCTTCCATTTGTAAAAGAACTTTTTACTGCCTTGGGATAATTTGAGGCGACACCTGCTAGTTTCTAACCTTTGTTTGGCCCCTGTGGCCTCACACACACACACAGACACTTAAGTGCACACCAATAGCATGAATTTAATATTGCTTCAGTTGCTGTCTCAGTTCATCAATATCTCATTCAGCACATTGACCCAACTTCAGAAGCTCAAATTTAATTTCAGTTTTCTCGGCTAACTTTGTATACGCATTGAATACACAGAAAAATTTAAAAGAAAACTTTGATAGTCGGAGTCCTTATATGTGAATTGACGATTTGATATTCATGGAATCGTTTAAATATTTAGATTGCGTTTAAACTTGTATGTGGTATTTCCCAACGTAGCTGTTGCCCTTTCTAGTGATATGCAACTATATCAAAATATACACAAATCGAATTAAGTAAACAAACAAAACTTAACTTAATTTCGATTATTCTTATTCATAAATAATCTAAAATCAAGTCATGAAAAGGGTTTTATCTGGCAGACACAGATTAAGTTAATGGAAAATCTTTAGAGCTGAAGAAAACTCTATTCTAACCTTCTTCCATTCTTGTTCTCATTGTGTATTTTGTAAATTAGTTGAAAACCGCAGCTGGGCTCATTTCAGTGGAAATATCTTTGACTGCCAGGCACGTCTCTGACGAAGACTTAGCTTACCATTCCTATTTTCTGTGTCAAAATCGTAATAAAACTGAAAAGTGAAGCCAATTCATTAATTAAACTGGTCAACGAAGCAACAGGAAAGCCCCACAATTAGCTGAATTGTGAGCTGAAAGACAGGTAGATAGCCAAACTTCAGCTTCTACTTGGCAGCGTCTATCTGTGTAACTTACTGAATACCTTCTTATAGTAGTAAATGAAATGAACAGCTAGTGAAAAGACGCCTTAGAATGTCGAGCAAGAGAATTGTCACTAAGATACTTGAATATCAAACACACACAGAACTCAGATTTCGCCCTCAGGTTCTTGTGGCTGTTGCCTTAAGATGCCCAATTGCGGTCGAGTGTCATCGAACACACACACAAAGCTATTGGCATCAATGGAGGATGATTTGATGCTACATAGAGCATCCTTTATAGCTACTTTGCCACATAATTAAGCTCTTAATTAGCTTAGCAGCTGCCAATTTTGAATGCGCTGTCAGGAGAAGGAGAAGGAAAATGAGGAATAGCTAAGTTATTTTGCATATACTTCAAACAGCAGAGAATTGTCTTAAGCCGCTTATCGTATCTTTCTTTTCTATCCACGAACTATTGAGTGTAGTCTTCGCACTAGCCTTTTTTCATCTTAAGTCGTCTACTTTGAGTGGCACTGTTCTAGCATAATCGCTCCTTGAGTGCAAATAAAGATTGGCCCGCTTAGGACCAATATTGAATGCATTTACAATGCGCCAATAAAAGCTTTTTGGTCTAAAGTGTTGGTTGGTCTTGCCAAACTAGAACTTCTTTAACTATTTTGCCTTGTTTCTAATATCCTTTAACAATTACTGTGTCCCACACGGCATTATCATTGGTAATCCCTCTTCTAATGTGCCTCAGCTTTGGTCACCGCAATTAGCGGAAAGGGCACCAAAATTTGATTATCACTCTGTTCACTTGGATCCAGGGGCTTGCCCTTTCTGTAATTGGTATGTTTTGGGGTGGCGCCACGAAATTGCAAACTGCCCGTATGTCGCATTGTTGATTTATGACCACATACGAGGTGACAGCTGGACAGACAGAGACAGAGGGGAAAGTGTGAGGTGAAGGGTAACCACAATTGTAGTTTGCCTATGTTGCAATGGAATTGGTGGTTTTAGTGGTTTTATTGGGATGGTTACCTGCTGTCTCCATTCATTTGAATTGCCGCACAAATGCTTCACACACTGGGGGTCATTGTGAACAGGGATTATCCTGATTTAATGGCCCCGAATCGAATATGGATATATTTAAATTGGCATCTGGCATTGTAAGACCCAACTCAGAGGGCCTCAATGATTGAAAAAATTGGCTTAAGTGCTTAACTAATGGTAAGCATGGCAATAAGTCGACCCACAAGCCACCCCCACCTCACACATACACACGAGCAGGCAAAGTTAAGTCCCCAAAATGACCCTAACATAAATCTTTTCCCATTTTGGGTGGCCGATTCCCAGGAAGAGAGCAGTCGCTTGCGTGAGCTCCAAACATTTTTGGAGTGTCGATCCATTAAACGTTTTCCGTTAAAAGCCCACAGAGCATGGCCCATAAATACGGTTAATGGGGAGAGTAAGTAGTGAACAGGACACAGTTAATTGGCTTTCAACAAAAGGAAACTAAAGGAGTAGGAGAGGGGGAACTTAATAGAATATAGAATCAAGTATAGAGTTCTACCTGACCCAGTTAAAGTTTTCCCTTAAAATCCATATGTTAGGTACCTAAAATATCTTATATGGAGAGCATTAACCGCGCTCTATTTAAAGTATATTAAATTACAATCGACTGAATTTGCATTTTTAGTGGTTGTTTGTTGTGTTCAAAACAAATTAAAATATATTTTAATTAATTTATCGAAGGGAATAACTAACTAACTAGCTGATCGGCTTTTAACTCTCAGTCTGAATTTATGCTGCTGCTGCGTTATTTGCATACTCAACACGTTAGAGAGCAAAAATATTTACACACACACACACACACCCACACACACACCCCTTCAGAGTCATACAGATACACGCTTAACTGCAAATTGCAGCTGTAAATTGCAAATGCCTTTTTCAGTTTTCCACATTTTCCATTTTTTAGCAACAACAAAAACGTGCTGGTATGCAAATTCATTTTTGTCCTTCGAGTATGTGTGTGTGTGTGTGAGTGTATGACAATAGGTGTAGCAAGTGTAACAATTTTTGTCCTCTCGATGACAAAGGAAATAAAGCTCTACGCAAACTGTTGACCAAACATTTAATGGCAATAATGTAACGAAATTAGTTGCACATCTTCTTTTGTTGAAAGTGATTCAAACTTTTAACAACATGCAACAAAAAAATATTTGTTTTGTCAGAGAATAAAGTTCCATAATTTGATAATTGGCTGTTACTATGAAAAGCTTTCGTTAAAGTTAATAAATTTTAAGTCAATTTGACAGAAATTGAAAACAGGTTCATAAAGTGTAGGAGATACTTTTGGAAAATGAAAGTTTGCAACTCTGATTGAAATTCGAAACTGAGCTGTAAAATGGACACCCTTTAGCATTTCCTTCCAGGCCATTAAGGCCAAAGGACGAACAGAATGGGAAAGTAGGCTTTTGTTTAAGGTTCTGTTCAAGGTTCTGAATTTGCTTGTCTGCCCTTAGATTGACTTTTTTCGCCTCTGACATTTTGAACCCATGTCAGTCGTTCGATAAGGGCAGGGGCTGTGATGACTACCCCTGATAATATCGAGTTTGTATTGTGCTTAATCATCGGTCTCAACAGAGCACAGCCTTCGCTTACAGCCGAGGCAAAACGAATTTAAGAAGCGGCCATCTTTTCTGGAGATTATCCTTGTCAAAGCTGAAATCATAATAAATCATTCGCTCTCACCAGAAGTGGACAGAACAAATTCTTTGTCAGCTTTTAAGTGTTGCCAAGAAGAACACAAAGCTTACCAATATATTTGCTAAGTTGTAATTCTTTCCTTCGGCAATGCCTTGCCGCATTACATAAGCCGTACTCTTCCTGCAGGTGGCATTAAACAAAGCTGACCTAGAGCCTATCCAGCACCCGCAATTAGAATCCGCAGCCGGCCTAATCTCTCAAGTCGCTTCTTTGTTCCATTTACATTTCAGTCACCATTAACAGGCAAATTAAGAAATTAATGGCCTAACATTGAGAGGGCTACATTGTTAGGGTATTTTCAGGAGGCTTTTGTTTTGCTGACTTTTGTTTTTCCCAGCGCCTTGTCGTTTCTCATTTTTAATGTGCCTCCAACTCCAAACAGATTAACTACACTTCGACAAAAGTTTTTCCTCTTTTCTTATCTGAATTGAGATCATAAAAAGCTTTGAGGAAGACAAAAACACATTTCATAAGAGCACGCATCTAATTGAGTGGCCACTTTGCTGTGTCATAAACGTTGACACGGCAGCACAGCCAATGCCTGGAAACACAGGAATAAGTCTTGCCACAGAAACCACATACACACACACACACACACACAGACAGAGACAGAGACAGAGACAGAGATAGCGCTCCAGTCAGGCTGCAACTATCAAACACATTGACAGTCGTTAAACCAGAACAATGACAATGGTCTCCAGGATACAAGCGACAGGACAAGACGATGTTGTAAGAACAATAAACAAAAGGTAGACTTCATTTTGTCAGCAAACAGAAGTATCTGAAAAGGGAAAACATAGATGTGAAATGAATGCTGACTCTGTGACATTATCTTATTAGTCTGCTTAGTGAATATCTAATTTGTATATTTTGAATTCAAAAGATATCTTTGCTTAGTAGATTTCAACTGGAACAGAAAATATAACATCAACATTGTAAAGGGATTTCACAGACCTAAGTTCGATCTATAATAATGGATATAAGGACCACATTCCACTCAATTCAAATCTCACACAAAACACATTATTCGGCTAGAAGCACAATGCGTATAATTTATTCAGGCAGGCTTATAATTAGTTAATATTGGTTTGTACTTAAGTATTAAGTATACGTTACGTCGACCGCAAAGATAGTCTGTTTTCAACTGCTTGTAACGTCTATAAATATGTATGTATGTATGTATGTATGTCGTACTATATTATAATTACATATTATATATAATTGAAGTCTGTTCAAGTACTCGTATTAAAGGTATGTAGCTACTGTCGAAACGAAATGGCAATCGTATTATGCTAATAGCATAACAACCACTTCTCTCATTCAAAAGGATGGTCGTTATAGGCTACCGAGTGTTTGCTTTACATTCCACATTTGATTTTATACTCGTATTCATAAGCCTCCGCCTCCATATCGTCCGTCATTTAATACTGACATGAATCGTATTCAACTTGTATGTATCAGACTCGTGTTTACGTATGGAAGTTGATTCAATGTAATTGGCAAATGCGTTGAATCGAAATGTAATTAAAACGTTTGAATTGGATACAGTGTTGATTCTTTAATTTAAAAGCAGAGGATATGTAATTCATGTGATATGTGCTTAACCTAACATCCAATTTTTGGAATGTTTTTTGTGAGCAAGCAGAATCATTTGTCATAATTTGCAATAGCAAAGAAAGAGAATTGTAGAAGAAGGAGAAATAGCCAAGGCAATCAACTGGGCCATTAAACTGACAACAACAATAACAACAACCATTAAGAAGAAACAACAACTATACGAAAAAAAATATGGCACGCATTCAACACGAAAATCGACTGAAAAGCAATTATTTACACTCGCGCAATAAAAATATGACACACGCTATGCGCGTGGATGTAATCCCTCCCTTCTGGACCGTCTGCAGAGTGGACTCCAAGGAAAAAATAAAGGAAAATATTGTGTCAAAAAATTGGCGTTCTGAAATTTATTACCTTTCCTTTTTGCTGGCTGTGTGTCTTGTTCGCTGGAATTGCATTTCGGATGTCCCGAATGTCGGTGAAATTTTATGGCCTCTCACCAGAAACAGAAACGCGTTATGAAAACGGGGAGAAAACTTTTGATTTTTACGAGCTTTTCGCTTTTAACCGTTGAACCGACAAATCCAAATCTGAATTGGCTTTACCCATGAATAGACCAGGGATTTCTTCAAAAGTCAATTACTTAACCGAATAACTCAAGAGCATACCCGTATACATAGGCCATGGCATTTTCAATTTGTTAAACATCAACAGAAGGCGCATAATCAATCACCTTTTTTCCTGCTTTCAGGTCAGAAATGTTGCAACGCCCTAATTGGCAGTGGGCCACATAAAGTTGCCCCCAAACCGCATCCAGAAAGCAGTCTACCAAAAATGGCGGCGCCCACGTCAATGCAAATCATCTGCTGCATGGCTCTGGTGTTCGGCATGTTCATCAGCAGCGGTAAGCGGTGGATATTTTATTGGTGTTCTCTATATCATATTGTATTCTATTCCGATTATTTATAACAGGCTACTGCATAGACTGTTTCAAGTGCGTTTCGTATAACGGCACGAACAAGGCGTGCGATGACCCATTTCATAATAATTATTCAACCGCCATCCTCGAGTCTCCCTGCATGGGAGGCCGCAAGGGCCGCGATGGCCTCTTTCCTGCAACGGCATGCATAAAAATCGCTGGTTATTATGGTGCGTGATATGGATAATAATGTAATGGATAAATCATGGATTACACATAATTTAATTGCATTTCTCATTTCTCACAGATGAAAGTGGCGAGACGATAACAGTGCGCGGTTGCGCTCTCGATAGTGGCACACTCACAACAGACACAGAGATTATAAGAATGTCGCATTGTGGTAAATTCTACTATGATAACAAGTGAGTGAATTCCCAAAGTGTGTTAACTATATAAAATTATATGAATACAGGTATAATCTTCCGTAAAGATCATTAACATTTAGGCAGAATAGAGAAAGAAACTGTTGTTAATCTTGGGAACAAAATTTATGTATGTATGTGTAAAAATACAGGTAATACATACTGTTAAGCTTAGATAGAGTTCGTTAACAGCATACAGGAATAAGCTTCTGTTAAACGTAGTAACAGAATACAGGTTTAGGAATACAGGGATAAGCATCTGTTAACCATAAAATACTTCGATATTGATGTTAAGTTTATTTAATCTTAGTTATGAGAATACACGAATAATCTTCAGTTAAACTTAGTAACAGTTAGTTAATAAACACGCATAAACATCTGTTACGCTTATATAGAGTTAGTCAAGAGAATACACGTAGCACTTTTTGTTAAGCTAAGTTAAAGTTCGATAACAGAAAACAGGAATTAGCTTCTGTTAAACGAAATAACAGAATACAAGCTTAAGAATGCAGGGAGGAGCATCTGTTAACTATAGTTAGGTAATAGAATACAGGTCGATATTGATGTTAGCTTTAGTTCAACTTAGTTATGAGAAAACAGGAATAATCTTTAGTTAAACTTAGTAACAGGTAATTAACAAACTACAGTTATTAACATGTGCTACGCTTAAATAGAGTTAGTCAAGAGAATACAGATAGAAGTTTCTCTTAAAATTAGTTAGAGTTCATTAACAGAATACAGAAATAATCTTTTGTTCAGATTAGTAACACTTTGCTAGCAAAATACAGGCACATTTTTAATATTAGTCATAGTTAGTTAACAGAAGTTTCTGTTAAGATCACATAGACTTATTTTCGAGAAAGACGCTGCTGCTTAATTGAAAAACAAAAAAAAACATCTGTCTAAGTCGGTTGGTTAAAGCCAACAGTAAAGTTATCAGAATTTTCGTATCTACCGTTCCTGCATTATTCCAAATGTTTTAGCATTAATCGGAATTATATATAACAAAATGTTATTATATACATATATCAATTTAATAACGTATGCACATAAGTTACAAATGTTACTTAAAGCAAACAGGATAGTTAGAGAAGGAATTTATGCGCTGCTTCTCAGTAAAGTTGTGCACATAACAAATAGATTGCTTTGCCGTTTTTTTCTCTGACATATATTAAATGGCGTTACCTTTGTACCATTCCGACATTAATATATTCGCATTGTCGCAGCCATAACTTAACATTATCTATGATCCCATTCTCATTCTTCTCCTTTTTCTCTTGTTCGCCTTAGATACGTACATGGATGCCTTCAGAGCTGCAGTGATGGGGATGCCTGCAATGGCAGCAGCCCAAAGGACATGAAGTCCTTGCTACTAAGCCTGGCGCTGCTGCTGTTTGCGGCTGCAAGGTAGCAGTGCCAACTACAACAACAATAAGATAATAGCATCAACAACAAGAACAAAGCAACAACAGCAACTACAGAAGGAATTTAGCTAAAGTGAACGTGAAAAGCATTTAATATAATTCAGCTGCGCGAATATATTTACACAACTCATATCCTGGTCCCTGTCTCACTCACTCTTACTTCTTCTCACACACACCTCAGTGTTTGTGTCTCCCTCCCCCCATTTTCTCTCTCAGTGTCTACAATTGCACCTTACAGTAATTGCACACAAGGATAACACAGGATAAATATTGCAGAACAAAGCAAAAATATTTATATGGAATTCATCAAGCAATTATGTGATTTTTAATGAATATTTAACAACTATTTAACTACTTAACAGTAATTGATGAAAAAACAAAACTACAACTAAATTTATACTATTTAAAATTAATAATTAACACGCAAAGCGCTACTAGGCAAATATCGAATCAAAAATCAAAGCGACAAAAAAATTATAAATCAAATTCAATTACATTTAATTTTAGTAAATTAGTTAAGTATTTAAATTTACCTATTGTACAATTCGCCTGTGTACTCATTGTTTGACTACTGTACATACTTCGACCCATTTGTTTAATATAGAATGCTGAATTTTGGGCAAATAATTAAACATTTATGTATGTATAAATAAATAACTGGCCATACAGCTGGAGTTAACAAATATAAAAACTGCGGAACAAGCTATAAACACTTCATACAAAACTAAGATCAAATTATCATATTCACTTTTTAATACGTTTACACGCACCTCGTCTTTGCAAATAAATGTACTTAAAGTAGAATAATTAAAGAATTTTATATTATGAATATAATTAATTATCTCGTGAAACTTCATTGTATCATTAAAGAAGAGTTTGAAGAAAAACCTAAAACATATTTGAAAGTAAAAATGAAAAATAGTAGTATAATCCATAAATTCCTTTAAGTGTACACTAAGTTAATACACTGGAGAATTCATTTCTTTTCCATATAAACAGTGAATATTTAAGTGTATAATACAGATATTTAGATGTCAAAAAAACAGATGTACTATATATAGGATGTTAACCGCGATTGATTAAAAAACCCCCATGTAAAGAACTTCCACATAAACAACTATTTTTGGATCGCTGATGCTATTTAGTTTCCTATTAAAGTCCACTTAAACACTTTTACTTTGCGGTCCCTTAAATCATGTCATAAAGATAAGTTAGCACAACTAATCAGGCTGACGTCTGGTTAGTTCCTATCGCTGTGGATTCCAATAACCGATAGCGATAAGTAATATAAGTTATGTACACTATTGGCCTCTACCCAGGTTGTACACACAGTACTTACTTCGAAGTCAAACACAATGGACGGTAAGAAAAGTGACCTTTTCGGACATTCAGAGTCTAACTTATAGTTCGACAGGACATAATTGGTTACACAAGAGCCACGGCTCCGTGCCGCAAGATGCAGTGGATGCCGGTCATGATTGCGATGGGGATACTATATTTGTTGGACGTGCATTCTATAACAACGATATGCTGCCGGCAAAGATAATACCGAACAAGGGAAAGGCTTACGTATGCCATGGCGGCCAAGAGGTCGAGCTGGATAGCTACGAGGTGCTAAGTGGTCAGAACTATGAATGGTTACCAGCTGCTGATGGTGACTTACCGGAAGGTGCTGTCCGAGTGGGTCAGAACGTGGATGGCGAGAGTTTGTATGCCGGACGCGGCTATCATGCCGGCAGCTTGACCATGGGTAAGGTGCATCCCTCGCATGGCTGCCTCTATATCCCCTATGGTGGGGAGGAGGTCAAACTCGTCGCATACGAGGTTCTGTCGCGTCGCAATTATTTCCGTTAAATAAATAACAATAAACTGAATCTTTATAGAAAACAGCTGGCGTCTTAACTTCTGTCATTAAAATAAATTAGGTTATCACAGTTCCCAGTTCACATACACAAATGATTAAACAATTTAGAATTCTTACAGTAAGCTCATATCTTTATGATCAGCTTCCTCTGTTTCGCAGTTGTTTCGATATGTTAACTCAGCGTCGGCCCTTTATGCGAGAATTTAAAACGGAAAGCAGTTCTTAGTTAACAATTAAAATAAAAAAATGGTAGAGCTCTAAGATTAAGTTGCAACTTGCAAACTAACATTAAGCGTATACCTTTAATTCTAAAGTCTAACTAACTTTTATTACTAATATGAAAATGAAAAACCAATAGGACCAAAATATATCTACGTGCGAAGCTTAAAAAATACTGCTCCTAACAACAAGAGCGGTTTTATAAAAGAAAATTGTCAATACGATTAAAAACCATATAACAAAAATAACAATTACAATTTGTGTTTAAATATTATTACTTACACAAAGCGAGCTTGCAATGGTTTCTGCAACAAAATCAACAAATTACCTATATAAAAATTGATAACAAGTTTTCATACCTTTTTTTGATAAGATACGATTAACAAAATTTTGCTGAAATCGCATGCTTGCAATACAAAGAACGTACGAGTATTTAGAGTAATGCAAAAGAATAATCATATTTATGCACCTGATTGGCTAGCAACCGATATGATTATCAAATTCTTCTTCAACACAAAAACTAATTATAAAAATATTATACAAAAAACAAACAGAGACACACGTACACACACAATGAACGACCAAGCAAAGTCTACAAAACATTGAAAGTTTCATGGCAAAGAAATGCTAAACATTTTTGAACTATAAATGTACTTAGCTCTTAAGAAGTTTATATTTACAATTGGGCGCAAATGAAAAACTAGATAAAACAGCTACTACAATTATTACTAACTAAAACTAACCGAATTGAATTGAATTGTTTCTTTTGTATTAAAAATGCGCGCGAAAAACTTTTTCTAGCGCTAATTACGAGTAAGACACTTAAAAACACACGAAAAACTATGCGAATTTCTGAATAAAAACTGCATACATATATTGAAATAATCAATAAAGTTTTTGAGTTTAACTTAGGCTATACATATTTACAGTCGGGGCGACGGAGTGGGTAAAGCTATTTAATCTAAAAGACTCTTAACATAGGCAGCATCTTCCTGGGCAAACTTTTCGGACTGATCCTCTGGCACCTCGATAGTTTTGTAGTCATCCAGTCCAATTTCTTCCTCCTTTCTAAAAACAAAAATGAAGCAAGTTTAGATGGACATCTATATAAAATTTAGATTTTACTAACTTGATTAAAATATCTACAACGTTCTCGCAGGCCAGCAGGCATTCGCTGTCTCGGCCCACCTTTGCCTCCCATTTGTGGTATTCGCGCAGAATCTCATAGACTCCTTTGGCGCGTAGTGCTTCACGGCTACGACGCGTAGAGCACAATTGTAATAAACACTCAAGAAGCATTTTGCGCAGATCGGGATCCGTTTCGCGGGTCTTGGTCTCGGGCAGATACTACAAAAGTTTTCTGGTATTACTCCATAACAATAAGAATAGTTGCAGGGTCACTTACTTGCAGCTCAATTGGCAGCTTTTCATTGTCCTCATCATCGAACTCTTCGGGTCCGCAAAGTGGTTGCAGAATGGCAATTAATATGTCTTCCTGTTCGTTCAATATAACATCATGGAACACTGTGTCAAAGCATATATTCTTAATAAAACCAATAGTGCCTCCGCGACGCACCACGCTCTGCTCATACGAGGCAAAGGGCAGCAGCTTCTCTAGCAAGCGGTATTGTGGCTGGCAGCATAACTCACGACCGCGTGGCACCTGCGTTAAATTACAGAAAATGGGCGCCAAGTAATGCAGTTTGGCCTTCTTCTTATTGTAGTCCAGCTGTGCAAATGCTTTGGCCAGTTGAGGCAACGTAGGTTCCAATGTGTCAAATATGGAACGCACAAGCGACTCCACGCGTGTTAAGTTGCTCAACACCATGCTCCAAGCGTCAGCCAGCTCTGCCTGCTCGTCACAGATCTGCTTGGCGGCCACTTCCACAATAGCGAAGCTCTACGAAAAATGACTTTTAGTGTCAGTTGAAAGTTTTAATATTAATTTAAGAATATCTTTCCTACAAATACCTGGAGTATTCTTGGTATCAGGTTTCACTTAGTTTTTGAGACTAATTAATTAACTTAGACGTTCTTATGGTTCATAATTTAATATAATTTTAAGCTTACGGGTTGCAATTGCTTCGCTAGCTCATACACTTTGATGGCGTCTTCTTCCTCAGCCGTCAGGTTTATCAGGCACAGCACAGCATCTTTGGCCACTGTAGGGTTTGTATCGCCGGTCAGACCAAAAATGGCCAGCAGCATATCATCCAGCGAGAGAATTGCATGTTTGCCCTTTTCACTACCGGTCAGACCTATTAAAAGATAAATATTAATACAATAAACAAAACATTCCCAGTAGCTGACCACGTGTTGCAGGTGCCGCATATTGTTTACCTTATTCTTCTTGGCTTTTACTTACTTAGAACATGTGTCAGCGCAACAGCTTTTAGGTCCAGACGCTGATTAGTCTGCATAAATTGTATCAGCTCTCTAACATCGTCCATTGTGTTATTTATGTATTTATTCAATTTGTTTTATTTAAAAGATTTCAACTTTAAATTGTGGCTGAGTGTGACCGCAGGCATTTAAGTGGTAAATTCCCAGAAGGTTATCGTTCTGTTAAATAAAAGAGTGCTATAAGACGAATGCAGTAACAGGAGGAGTGGTTTAACATGAGGAGTACCATAACGGTGGTGTGCTATGCTAAATGTTGAAGGTTGATTGCTAAATTCACTGTTAAAAACACTTTTACAGCACTGAAATATAAACTGTTATAACTTAAAATTAATGTTCACTTTGAATCGAATATATCATTTTATTTTTAAACGAAAGAGTAAATTTCTACTACTATTTTAAGAAACTAAACTTCTTGGTGTTTTGATATCATTCAGATGTTTTAAATGTATTTTAATTCTTGTATTTATCATACGAGGCTTTAATTCGCTCGGTTCCTTCTGTTCAACAAAATTGCTTAAAAAATATGATAATTGAATTAATAAAATATTTAATTGTAATCATAGAGGTATAAATGGTTGGTTGTTTTTATCGCGCTAATCTGTTTACTGGCGGAGTATTTTAAGGAAGAGCAGTTTCTGGTATAAAATTCACAAAATAGCCATTCACCGTAATACGTAAATTTTCCAGCGCAAAAAAGGTGGCTGCTATGAAAATGCTACAGTTGCAAGACAACTGGGTGCTACAAACAAAATAATAGGAATCAGCTTTACAGTGACAGCCCAGAGATTGGAATTGGTGATAAGAAAATATTGTTATATGTGGAAATAATTAATCGTAAGTCGATTAATTGTACTGTTTTATAAATATTAGACGATTGATCTTGTCTTAGATAAATATATAAAAACTTAAGGAACTAAAACTTCCAACTGCAACTGGTTTCTTTAAAGTCAAATCCTTTTAGGATAGATGATAGGACTTAAAATCGGAACTATCTGAAACAAGAACAATTTAAGTAATGCGAATCGAAAAAATGCTCACTTGGCTTGAATTGAATTTAAACTTTTGCGATTTCATTGCAAAAAAGCTGTGACGACGATACAAGCCGAAGACCTCGCAGTTGCGAAAGGATCAACAATTGCAATTGAGAAAGGATTCGGCAAGAGTTTTGCTCGCCATTGGATTCGTTGAATGAATCCCCGAAGCGGCTTTATGCGCAAAACTTTTGCTTGTTATTTTTAATGGCCGGCAATAATCGTTAAATGTGTCGACTGTGTCCTCGCCGCCAAGCGTCGGTGATGCTGCTGTTACCGCTCCTGCTCCTGGTCCTGCTGCTGCCAAAGTCCCAGTTTCTGTTTTGGATACCAGCTTCGCTGCACTGGCACTGGCAATGGCAACTCAGCACAATTCCCCACTCCTCAGCCTACCCCAGCCGAGCCCAGCCCAGCACTGTTAGAGGGGGCGTGTGGAGCAAGTCGACTGAAAATTTCATTTCGTTTCGCAACAGTTCCACATCGCAGTCCTTCGTCCCTTACTCTGGAATGGGAAAAGCGAAAACTTTTTAGACTTTTTGTCGACTTTTCGCATTTTTAGTTGCGGCCAAGTGGCAAGTGCTGCCTCAGCAGGCTGGGCCACAGCCGGAGTCACAGCCTCAGCCTCGGCTTAAACTGAACTCCTTTTAGGGCGCACTGCAAAGCTCCAAATGTTAATTTCATAACCCGATTCGTGCACAACTAACTGTTGTTTCATTTATTTGCGTTCTATGTAAATTTCATACGCCCACATGCGAACCTCATTTGGGCGCAGCAGTTTCATTCGGAATGGGTTGTAGCTGTTGGGCGGTTAGTAGAATGCGAATCTACCTGTTTGCTTTTTCTGTGCCCAATGGACCCAATGCCGCTGCTGTTTGTATAAATATTTAAGAATTCTAATCAAGATTCTGTTGGTTGGCTCTCTGCGCGAGGACACTCGCTAACAAAGACCTCCTCCTCTCCAACCCACAGAGCCAGCAGTCCCCTTTTGAAGTGGCGCAAAATGTCGTGTTGATTCTTTTTTGGTGGCGTTTTAATGTCCTGCCAAATGTGCAATTCCAGAAACGAATTAAAAAACTTGAATACCCCAAAGTTGAATTCACTTTTCAGCCACTGCTCGAAATGCATTTGGAAGCTTTTTATGATGAACAGATCATATTATAGAAGATTTAAAAGGTAGTCAAAATAGAAGTTGTATTCGCTGGAGGAATTCTTTCTTTATTTAAACATTTTTTAAAGGATAATGAAGTTTTTACTCAGAAAACCTAAGGAGCTACTGTAACACGTTAGTTCTAGCTGAAATCCTAACTATATGGAATGCTTCAAGATAAGTCCGAAGCCGGGAGACATATATGGAATGTATATGGGATAATAAGCCTTTAAGTAATATTATTATCCTTAAACCTTGCCTGGAATTCCTCTTGCGTAGAAGACGAAGTTCCTTTCATTAAAACTTCTGCTTTCTAGAGAGATTCTATGTCTCATATGAATAGTCAATTAGGTTTGCGTGTGGTCCGACGCTCAATTAAGATAAAACCAAAAACAAAAAGAAAGAAAGAAAAAACAAAAATGGATTCATGAAGAAAAACGCCATTGAAAGGAACGTTGATTGGATTTATGGAGACAAAGACACATATCGCGCAGTGGAGAGCGCTTTGCCCAGAGCCAGACGCAGACAGCTGAAACAAAGAAACCCGTTTTGAGCCACTCCTCCGCCTTTGTGGTAAGCCAAATGCGGCTCGTCGTTTGGACCAATACCAGTGTAGAACTCGGCCATAACTTTAATTTGTTGTCGACAGTCGCAGCACACTCAGAGGCGAAAAAGATCATAATTAACTGGTAACATGGCAGCCAATCCGCAGTGTAATTCATTTTCAACGTTGCAACTTGTCAACGTTGTTGTTGTTGTTGTTGTTGCTCGTGCTCATTAGTGTGCACCGAACAGGTAACACAGGTATCGCTGGGGCTGCTGATTATAAAGTTGACACTTAAATTAATTATAAACAGACCGTAATAAATTTCTGCAATGCGTCAAGTACTCCTATATAATGTTGCATTTTATAATATATTTTTTAATTAAGGAAAAAATTGAGTTAATATATACTATAAAAAAAAAAGTAGTTAATATATATACTATATAAACTATATACTATAATGAAGCTGAAGTTTGTTTTTTAGGAACTGTGAAAAAATAACATTTAAAATGTAAAGTAAAAAGATACCTGTAACTCTTTAATCGATCCGTACGGATTGCCGTCAATGCAGAGAGACAACCTATGAACATCTAAGCATCTAATAGGCAATTGATACTGATATGTAAATTATGTAAAATATAAATATATACCCTTTTTCTGTGAATTTGCCATGTACAGAACTTGATTGTATAATTTATACATATTATTAATGAATAAAATAAACAGTACACAAATATAAGCGGTTTGCTGACAAATATCGTGTGTTATTATAGATATAAAATAAAATACGGCTATAAACATATCTATAGTACCACAGAATGGGTTCCAGATCCAATTTGTTAGAAGAGCTGCAATAAGAAGTGGGAAGTCTTTAAATATTTTGCATGTTTTGCGAATATTAAACATATAAAAGACAATCCCCCAAGACAAAGCGTGCGTCTTAACGATCCCAAATGGCAATCCCGAACACATTTGAGCTCTGATACCCGTACTCTGGCGCCGTATATGAATACGGCTGTAAAGGTCGAACGTAGGAAACACGACACGCAAGCCAATTGAATGGCAAAATACAGAAAAAGGGTGTTTGCCAGCTCTTCTTTGAGTCATTCATATTTATGCATTGTAAGGACATTCTGCGCTGGTACACATGTACGTGTTAATATCCTGCCAGGCACAGAGCTTTGTGCTATGTCGCTGTAAAAATAAAATGCCGCTGCAGTTGTTCGTGTATCTGAGAGGAGCTGAGGAGCTGCCAACGTGCATCCAACTCCAAACTGCCATTGGGGCTGGCTGCTCGTATTCGTATCTTGTGCGTATTCATTAAAACTTTATAATCACCAAACATAGAAGATACGTGTTCCGATTGCAAACTGCGTCTCCATATACCAAATATATTGTTTGTATGGCACCCATAAGCTAACCATATATCTTGCATTAGCTTTGAATGGGTGGAGCGACACAACATATGCTCAGCTTGAATCATATGAGAATTCTTTTATAGATGACATATAAGCTGATTATGTTTTAAGATATCATTTTGTAATTGATCTAACTACTTACTCATTTATAATATAACTCTCTCATTAAAAGTTTGAATTATTCTATATTGCAATTAGGTACAAATTAGAATATCCTACTATTAATCTAATACGTATTGTGATTATGTTTTTCTGGGTTTTGAACCAAATTTGAAATCATATTTAATTTAACGCAATTCCGCTTTGAGGAACTGCTACGAGGACACACTTAAAAAAACTGCAGACAATGCAAAATAAGGCCCTGAGAAGATGGACTGGAGCTGACTGGTTCGTAAGAAACAAAGTTCTACATAAAGACCTGAACATACCTACCATAGCAGAGCTCATTGGGCGACACAGCTCCAGATACATGGACAGGCTTACCGTACAGCCAAACCAACTTCTAACCGTAAACTTAAACAGGCGAAGATTAAAAAGACTGCACTCCTAGATAATAGAAACAAGATTAGCCCTTAAGAACAATTAAATAAAAATATGTACATAAACATAGATATAAAGGCAGTTGGCCAACTCTTATTTTAAGGTCACAATGATAAATGCGCTATAGAGTCCGAAGACAAAAAAGCGACAATAAAGAAATGCAAAAAAAAAAAAAAATTAATCTAAATTTAAATTTTTTATCCTTTTAAATTTCCAGTTTACTTTTTTAAAATTCATATAATATTATAATAAATAATTATTTTCTAATTACAATTTTTTCTTTTAGTCACCTGTAAAATAACATAAATAAATAGATAAATATTAAACTGAAATACCAAATATGTATTCTTCTTTGAAATCTGTTAGCCTGTCTATCCGTATCCTTTAGTCAAGCAAACTAGATTTCTGTTATATTTCTTTATAGACGTTTTTTCTAATATAACTTTTTATTTGAATTTTGATATATTATTATTAGAAAACAATTGGAATTGCTGTATATATATATTCGTATATATTTGTTACATTTTAATAAGCTACTTTTAAAATTTATATTCTATTTAAAACAATGATGCATCTAAGATAAAATATATATTTATTTGTATCTATTCATAATAATGAATTAATATTTTAATATTATATCAAGTATAATTAACTTTTGTAGTTCTTTTTATAGCTGACTGCTATTAGTCCACTCAAAATAAATAAATAAAATTAAAAATAAGTTTAACTTAGTTCAATGGATGTTTCAGTAACAAGTGGAAATAGTTAAAGAAGCATAAAACAAATCGGAAATCACTTGAGTTATAATAAAATACATTTGACGTATCAAAGTTGGGGATAAATAAAATTAGCGATAATTAAATAATGTTCATAATAAGGAACAATACTTGAAATTGGCGAGATAAACGGACTGGGTATACAATAAATGATTCAATAAATGATTTTTAAAGTATTCAACATAAAAACTATCCACATATTAGGGATACTTTTTATATTTTTTTTATACTTTTATACTATGTACTTTTTAATTAATTAATGTTAAAAATAAAAACAGTAGCTGCGATGTTGTTTTTTACTCAATGAATTTCAATGTGAATGTTTTGCAGCTACTCCTTCATTTAATTTGTGCACTCGTAACGTCTCTCGAAATAATAATTTCAATTTCCGCATGAATATCGCAGCCTTTTTATATATACTCCTATACCATATATATATATATATATATATATTTTTGTTTTTGTTGTTTTTCGACTGGATGCAATTTTAAATTTTCCGTTTCATAATTATATTTATGCAAATGCGCTGTGCACATACAAATGTGATATATATGTGTGTGTGTGTGTGTGTGTGTGCGTGTGTGTGTTTGCGTGGCTGGCAGCTTCTGGGTAGAATATAATTTTCGTTTTTAATATTCTCTCGCATGCCCGGAGTTTGTACATTAAATTTATTTATTGGCGCAAATATTGGATCGGATGCCGTTGGGTCGTCTCTGATGCCATTTGCATTATGTGCTCCAACGTTGCCCACTGAAATATATAAGTACAGGGAGGGAAGGAGTACATGCACATGGATCTGGGGTGTGGTATATGGGATGTGGGATGTGGTGTGCGGATTGTGGCATCTGTGTGGGATGTGGTATCTGTGGCTGTTCACTAAGTGACAACTTGTGCATGTACTCGTATACTATATGAAATACCGTAGGAGTGAGCTTCCACTGAACTTATGTAGGACAACTGAAAGTGCTCTGAATATCGTCTTATAGTACTCGTATACCAGCTGTTCCTCTCAGAGTCTACTCGGTTGGAGAGAACTCAGAAGATTCGTTGCCCGGGCTATAGTGAAACTCATACCTAATCTCCTACGGTTGGCTTCGCTGGGTAGCGGTTGGCGTTGGGTGTTGGGTGGAGCCTGTTGTTTGCTCAAATGGAATTTCCAAAGTCGTTAAGCTCCTTATTTTTCTCGTTTCGCTTTTCTTAAATGCCATTTTTTTCCATTTCGTGCGTCCGCATTCAGACAGCTGCCTCTGCTGGTGCCGGAAGCTGCTGCTGCCGCTGCTGCTGCTGCTGGTTCTGCTGCTCCGGGGGTGACTGTGCGGAATTCCTGAGTGGAATAACAGTAAGAGAGTAAGAGAGAGAGAGGAGAGAGAGGGCAACATGGCTGCCTGCCACATAACCCACCCCCTACCCTGATCCGTGCCTGCTGCCATTTGTTTGCTTTGCCGCATTTCTTTGGCTGCTCTTTGGGCTGCCAACTGTTTCTTCTTCATCAGCAAAGGCAGCATCAGGAGCAGCAGCAGCGTCTTAGGGTCTTCCTCTGCCCCGAAATGCCATTCGAATAGTTTGCTTAGGTTCATTTTCCCCATGCCAGCGAAAGGAAGGCCTTGGCCAAGGCAGGGCCTGCCACTGCGACTGGGACTGGGATTGGAATTGGGGGTTAGGGTGGGGGATGGGCGAGTGGTGGATGAGGGTGAGTACGGCCATTGTTGCCAGAGTGTGCGCTCGTAAAGAAGATTTATTGGGAAGACGCGCGCGTTTCTTGGTCTTGGTTGGGGCACACGTAGCAAGTAGCAAGTAGCAAGTAGCATGCCGCAGCAGATTCCATTTGGCCGGGCTGCGTCCCAAGGAAGGAAATTGGGTTTGCTTTTCCATTTCCCGTGCCGCCACTTGGCCTCAGACTTGGCAAGCTACAGCTTACTAAATTGCTTTTGTATTTGTTGCCTGCTGGGGAGGAGGAGGACTCAAGAAAAATTGCTTCGCTCACACCAATACAGACAGCACCAAAGATTCTATCTGTGTGTGTGTGTGTGTGTTTTTGTTTAACGTTGTATGAGTGTGGGTAGATATTCCTATATCACATTTCTCACATCTGAGACTAATGCGATTGTATTATTTTTTTCGAGTCTTTTTTCTAATTTGCATTTAATTTTTCGCAGCTGTTACTCTCTACCGGCTGCTTTTCCCTAATTTTGCCGCCTTTAAGTCGTTAAAAATTCTGAAAACGTTTCGCTTAAGTTTAATGGTGCCTTACATCGAAAGATAAACATTTTAAATGGTCGGATTAAGCACACCGAAACACTTAGTATGCAACAGGATGCTGCTGGATGGTGCTCTCGTGTCCTGGCCGAAATTACCTGGATCCAATTGCCTGGACGAGTCCCCCATCTATTGTTGCTTCCAATTTATTATATCTACATAAGACTTTAACGTTATGAAAATGGAAAAAAACTGACTAATCACGCAACAAATATATCAACATAAAATACTTTTTGTTAATCATAAGAACATTTTCACCTCTTTTGGAAATGATATTTTTGAATCAAAACTGTTATTTATATGATCTTTATTTAGACTCTCTGCCTGGTTCGATTGTGACTCTGAACCTAAACACTGCTTCAACTTACCATTTCCTTTTCGATTATGATTAGCACATGAATACCTTTGAGTGCCATATATCTCAGCATAGAGTAAAGTACTATATAAGTAAATATTATAACATGTTTTTGATTTTCTTTTACTTTCTTTATTGCCTTTATATTCCATTTTCCTTCCAATATTCTATTTAGTTGGCTTCCTCACAATATCCCTACAATTTTTTAAAATTGATTTAATAACTTTCATCTTTAATTTTTAATGGTTATTATATTTTTGTAATTAACATTTTATTATAACTAAGTCTAAGATATGATTATAGTCTATAAACTGATCACAGCGGGTCAGATATATTAAAAATTTCCTAATAACATTACTGTTAAGTCTTTCTTTTTAAAGTTTACTGAACACAGTTTAACATAAATATCAAAAATAAATAATTAAATGTTTTTCCTAAGTTTGCTTCTTATTATATTTAAGTGTTTGACAGTTTAGAAAAGAATACCTCAAAAAAATGCACTTGCTTCAAGGCCAAGCGATCGGCTTGTTTCAGGTGATTCTGTGCACATTTTAAATGAAAAGAGACCAGTAAAAACGCGACCAAGGTTAATTGCCCAAAAGACATTAAAAAACTGAAAGCCGTTTTGAGCAATTCATATTTCATGGCTATTAGATTCAGCTGCTCACTTGGCACATCAAAATCGCAACAAAAAAGAAAAACAGGTAAAAGATAAATGGAAACTGCATGTCCAGTTGTGACCTTCTTTCAGGCCACAGGTCGAGTCTGATAATATCTTCAACGTTCCATTTGCTAAAAGTGAGAGATACACGCAAACAAAAAAAGAGAAGAGAAATACGAATATATATAAATACTTATAAAAAACATGCGAAAAAAACATTCTTGAAATTTCCCTCAAGACCAATGCATGAAAATCGAATCCAAGGCACGAACAGCCAGTGCCAAAACTCCACTCCAAGTGTCAAAACTACCTGTCCCTGTTCCATTTGCTTGAACTGCGCAAATCGTTTCGGTTTTTGCGCAGTCTCAGCCTCGTTTTTAATCTCGTATATCCTTCAGAACGAGGACCGGCGGTGCTGGGGTGGAGCCAAGGGTCCTGCGGCGGCGCCGGTAAAACGCCCATTACAATAAACAACAACGAGACGGCGGCTCCATCGCGTATCGCGTTCGTATCTTCGGATGTCCTTTTGCCATCATTGGTGGAGAAAAAGTCAAACGTTTTTCTTTTTCAATACCCTACGCCCATAAAATGGGTTAAAAGGGTATATAGAACTATAATCTATTTGGTCATCAGCCTTATTGTAAGGCTCTTTAAGAGCTTAAAAGGATCCTAGATCCATAAGCTCCTAGATAGCCTTTGTAACTAGGTTAAAAATGCTTTTTATAAAGATTTACTTTTTATTTCTAAATGTCTGAGAATCTATTTAAATTGAATTATCTTAAGGCTGGGTATTTTCTAGTCGAACAATCTTCAGATTATCATTTTTAGTTGTTTTTTTGCTGCGCTCTACTCGCCGCCTTATCCCTTTGGGATTTTTGGTCCATTAACGTGAATTGCTTTTTGGGGAAATTATGTGTACCCCGCACACAGAAGCTTTAATGTTTTGTAAATTCACATAAGGAAACCATTATCACCTGAAATATGAAAGCAATTTTCCTGCATCCTTTCGACTTGCAAGTTGCCTGCTCTTTTTTTTTTTTGCCAGTTCGTCTTTTGGCCCGCTTATCTTCATGCCAGTTGCTTGGGTGCTGGGATTGGTAATAGCATTGTGTAATCTCAAAAAATTCTATATATTTATTCTCTGGCTTAACAATAATCGATGGACGCATTTACATTTTCGGAAACAAAGATATACTACTGATTATTGTTACCAAATTTTATAAAGTTTTCGACGAGAAACATTTTCATTTAGTATTTGTTTAATCATTATTACTGGCAAGAGTTGCAGTTGTGTTGTGTCCAGGGCCTAATTACAAGCTGCCTTACTCGGCAGCTCTCTCTATTATGACGATATATATTTTACATTCATATGTAAAAGAGTTTCCAAGAGAACGAAATTCAGAGTTTAATTTAATTAAAGCATTTTTTATTATTATAATCATAACAGTTTGTAATAAAAAATTATATTCTCAAAAGAGTTCCCTGTATTCAAGTTTGTTTTAAAGCGAAGAAGAACTGTTTACAGTACAAAAAAAAACATTTTTTCTACCAAATCAATTAACGTACATTTTCCAATTTTCAAGAACAGATAATAGTTGATAGATTCTTTATCCCCAACAAACCATTTGTAAATTCAACTTCAGAAGATCTTAAAAGATTTCAAAGTTTTTGAAAATGATCAACTCTAGTAATCCTAGAATTCAAAGTTAGACTACGTAAAAGTATTTGTTATACATATTTCGATAATATGTGTAAAATTAAGAGTGTAAAATTATTTGTTTACTTACTTTCTGAAAATTTGTTATTATTATGATAACATACATCCTTTTATATTTTAATCTATTTGGGTCTATAATTTGGAATTCAATTTACTGTAAGTAGTAACATATAAATATGAAATATATTTAATTGCATATAACATCTTCCAGCTACAAATGCCTCAGATAATTATTGTTTTAGTTGCTCCAAATATTTTCAAGAGGTCAATCCTGAAGACTGTAAGCCAATAAATAATCTGGTATTTACGTCAGAGTCGCTAGATTCCAAAAAAATTGTTAAAGCCAAAAAAGATGCAACAGTCGATCCAAATCTAGAGAAATGCCTGGCACGTAATTATACTGTAACAGGTATTCGACTAGATTATATCTTAAACCAAAGTCTAATAATACTTCCCTTACTTCAGAAACTCTCGAAGGCTTCGTTTGTATTGCGGACCACAAATTGGGCTGTCTGGTTCTCGGTCCAACATCTGTGGAGAAAGAAAGGAGTGCCTGTCTGTACTGTGAGCGTAAATGTAAGTGTGCGGGCTCCGACTCCTTGCAACTCATAATTGATGGAAATCTGCTGATCATATGTCTCTTTGCATCAGCGGGCAATAATTTCCTATATGATATTAAAAAATATTTATACGATTATTTGTAAAATTTAATTTTTAAAATAACAAAAAATATAATATAATATCTAAGAGATCCGGATAAACAATATATAAATATCCTTTTATTTTTCAGGAACATCCAATTACTTTTATAAGCAGCTCTATAAATAATACGAACTTTAGGTATAAATAACTTATAAACAAGTGTTATTATAGTCCTATAAACCTTAGAAAATCTATCTAAAATAGTTAAATATCTTTAGAATTATCAAGACTAGTACTCTTAGCATTAAAAGTCGGACCCCATTTTTACTGGTTTAATATATATTTTATATATAATATATTAAATTTAAAATTTTTTTATTAAATCCTTTGATGCACTTTTTTTTTTTTAATCTTTGGTAATCATGAGAAGCCCCGATTTGATATTTTTTTGTCTATTGGGTTTTGTAATGTGGAATTCATTCAAACGTAAGTAGTAGCATATCTATGTTCATAACATATACATATATATACCTTTCCAGAGATAAATGCTGGAGATAATGTTTGTTTAGATTGCTCTAAAACGTTTGAGTCCTGCAAGCCAAGTGTAGATGACCGAGTTGTTTCAAGGAAAGAAGATGGTGAAAAACTGACTAGACTCAACCCCCGTGAAAAACCTGATCAGAGTTTAGAGAAATGCACTGTACGTAATTATACGATAATAGGTAATCTACGGGCTATGGTTAAAGCTTAGAATCTCAGATCGATTAGTTATTTCTGTACTACAGATAATTTAGTTGGATATGTTTGTTTGCTCGACAAGCGTGAGGGTTGCATGGTTATAGCTCCCAAAGAATTTGATGACAAGAAAAGAAAGAAAACCTGTGAACGGTGCGGCACAAGATGTGGATGTGAACTTTCTGGCAGTAGTTCGTTGCATTTAATGAATGGTGGCAATCTTCTGATCATTTGCATATTTTCAAGTGCGGGATTGAGGCTTATACATGTCATCAAGTCATTTGTGGAGGCTTAGCTCTAAGTTATCTTTGCACTTAATGTTATTGACATTGGAAGTTTCTATTGGATAATGAAGGAACAGTAGCAAAGTCTTCAAAGTGCGTAAAGCATATATACTTTATATACCAAACGGAGGTTCTATAGCAATAACTATCAAAGATAGTTCTGTCTGACTGAATAATGAAGCTGCAATAATGATGATATGGTTTCATCTATGCGAGTTCACTTGACCTCAAATGTTGCTGATAAACACCGACGGAGCATTGATGCCAATTTTCAAAAACAAAAGTTTGGAATGCACTTGAGCTGCCGTCTGTATCGCGTCTTGGCCCACAACACGCGATAGAGAAGAGTTTTGAGGTAGAGGAGGAGGAGCAACGGCAATTGCTGGTAACATCGTGGTATCGTGTCGTTGGCGCTATTTCGGTGGCCATAACAATTCTCGTAATACTTCGGGCATCGCCGACTAAACGATAATCGCGCGTAAATGCCCCACTAAAATCAATACGACGACTCCAACGACTGCGATGACTTGGACGAAGACAAGCACGAGGACGAGGACGAGGTTCTTGGGTGCGACAACGACTGGAGCTCAGTTTCACCTTCGTTAAACGTCTTCCCATGTTGCCATCCTTTTCTGTAGAAGCAACCAAGCCAAACGTGGGCGGGTATGCACATGCGCTTCCAAGTGTCATACAGCTTCAGTTTTCAGGGAGGAGAATTTAGTATTTTCCTCAAGATGATTTCTGTTTTCCTTTCGTTCTGCTGGCAGTGGCCATACCCAACAAAAGGATAAAGAACTCTTCGCGAAATGAACTCAATTCACAGAAATTAATTGTATTTTCAAATTACCCGCAATCAACTTATACCAAGTCTTTTATATAGACCTGTCTTATGTCTCAAATAATTATCTATATATCTAAAATAGACAACGTTAAATATATTATAAAAATAGATTTCTTATTTCAATTTATAGATATGTACTCGTATATCATTAATTATGTATCAAGGGTTACCCGTTAATGAGTGCATATCACTGAGTAAGTTGTGACTTATAAGTAGTAAAATATTATGATTCACTCGTTAAAAAATAGTTAAACTAAGCTTAATATATACTATTTTATATATATGCAAATGTTATGCATTTCCTAGCGTAATTTAAATTTATTCACACTGAGTTACCAATTGTTTATGTATGGAGTACATTTATGAATTTATGCCTCTAGTTGAAGACTTCAAGTTGCAGAAACAAGCACAGCAACAGACTAAAAGAGACTCAACTCGATGTGCAACTAAATGAACAACGACAACAATCGCATAAATATTAATTTGCATTTAGTTAAATGATTTAGATCCACATTAAGTCCAATTAATGAAGTCTTCGTCTTATTGAGATAAATGAAGGAAGTATGAGAGTATCTTGTGATAACTCACTTTTGTTCATAGCTCGCAAATTAATTTTAGTTGAATCAAATTTTAAGGCCTGTTTAGACATTTTCTCAGGTTTAGTTTCGAGTCAGTTCACCTGGCTTAGACTTATTCCAATGCATGTATCCGTCTGAGACTCTGTTTAAGCCATGGTCTAATTGGGAACTCAGTTGTCGCTTCCCACGACGATTGGTACTGCATGCAAATCGGACCAGGGCCAAGCAGTTGACATTTTGTGGCCGCAGCTGAGCTGAGCGACAAATATACGAGAGGCCATAAAAATAGTTTATGACTTTTAATTACGGGCCCAGCGTGAGGCCGTCGAGTGAGTCGTCTGTACGCTACGATTGCTTCTGAGCAGCAGCAGAAGCACCAGAGCCAGCGGCAGCGGCAGCGGCAGCGGACAACGGGCAATGGCCAATGGGAGAAGGCGGTGGAAATTAACGAAGCCTGGAGGACCCAAGCCCTGGGATAAGTTGGCCTAAAGAGTCGCTGCCGCTTTTGTTTCTGGCGGGTTATTTATTGGATTTTTAAGCCACCATTTTTTTTGTGACAGTGCCGTCTTTGTAATTTCTTTGAATTATATCTCAATTCATTCCCGGCTATAAATTTGATAAATTTCTCATTTTGTTTACCTGCCCGCTGGGTTCTCCGAATGGTTCGACTGGATCGCCATGTTCCCCGTGTCCATAAATTAATGAAAGACATCGCCATGTGCGTTGCAGCCAGCGCAGCAAGACGGCAACCCAGGGCTGGAGCTGATTAAAATGTTCGGGTCGTTTTCCTTGATCGTTAATTATTGTACGAATACGAGTCGATCGTCGGCGATGCAAATGATAAAAACAAACTGAATTTAAATGTATAATTCCAGAGACTGAAGTGAAAAGTTCATTATATGAATATGCATTAAGGCTCAGATAATTAATTTGTATGGTGAAATATTTGCTAATTAAAATGCAATTAAAGATTCACAAAAATAATTTACTCATATTCATTTCTTTATAAATGCATATATATAAATATATATTTATATGTATCATATATATACATTATAGAGTCGAAAGATTGATGAATGGAGTATAGTTTATGCTTAGTAAAAAGAAGAATATCCTTATCAATCAATCAATCTCACACAACAGGTATTACATCATTTAGAATCGATTCACAGTTATATATTTACAGTTTATAACATTTTCTTTATAATATTTTATTTTGATAGTTCTTTGGGTGCAATTGCATACTCTTCAATCTATGTTTTACCTGTTTATATTTTAACGCCTTATAATATTATTTTATATTGTAGTATTGTAAGTCTATGGATTTATGACTTAACACTACTGAATATATTTGCATGTTTTGCTTATACATCATAAATGGGAGTCCAATTTGCCATTATGCTAGTCTATTGCAATGGAAAGAAAGGGAAGGAAAGATCTTCAAGGAGTGTCAAGTCAATGTGTCTCAGCAAGATATGTTAAGCTTGAAAGCTTGTTGAACATCTGTGAAGACTCCAATATAGCATTATCCGGCGTCGAGGCTGGTAACATCTTACCCGATGTAATTGCTCTGTGGTGCTATGCCTGGCTGTGAACCCAATATTGTGATCCGGAATGATATGAGCGCTCTCAAGGTATTCCTCAATCCCTATGAGAAATATCCCCTGGCAAACTTTTGATAGTATTGACAGCTGATGGGCTCGTATGATATAGCATTCTCTTCGGGTTTACCAGCCCTATGAATCATACAGATTGATGCTTGTTTTTAACGCTTGTATTCAAATCGTATGATACTATTTGAACAGAGCGATTTCCACAGATCGAATCGGTAAGAGTCCTGTTGCAAGTACCGCCTTGACTTTCAAATTCTACCAGACAGAAAGCTCAGGCCAATTAATTCGCAGAGGGGATTGTAGAGCATCCTTTGCAGCATCAGCAACTTTGGGTGGTGATAGGCGGTGCCGATTGATACCAACTGCCACCGGCAATTATTTTTTATTATTATAATATTTATATAGTTAATAAATACAATTAATTAATAAATAAACAAATAAAATCAATAAATATATAAATAAATAAATAAGTAAATAAAGAAATAAATTAATTTATTATTAAAAAAATTAATAAATAAATTAATAAGTAAGAAAATTAAGGCTATTTCATAGGCGACTGTGATAAATATTTTTTTTCGCAGTACGCTTAGCTTAAACAATTTTTTTTTATTGTACTTAAATTTTCTGTTTTATATATTTCTTTTTTTTTTTAGAAGCGCGCTTTATATAATTGTATCTGTTATTATGCGATCGGTAGGCAAAGGTCAAGCAGACTTGCTGATATTGAGCCACATCTGACTGGAGGCATGCTACCCATGAAGCAGACTCTTGCGGCAATAATAAGTAATATTCCATCATTCTGTTTTGGAACTGCTATCGGATGGCCTAATCCAGCCGAGGATCCCGTCATGTTGCAACAGTATTATGGCTTCAAGCCAACGGCTAGCCAGTGGTATTGGATATGGGCTCTGCTGCCACTAGGAGTGGCATGCTTTTCTATACCGATGGGCTTACTACTTAAACGTTTTGGCTGCAAGACCGTAATACTATTTCAGATGCTGCCCTATGCTCTCTCCTGTACGTTTCTAATCTTCGCCAATAGCATTTACTTGATCTACTTGGGTCGCTTCCTGATGGGCATTTCCGGGGCAGCGGTAGGCCTAGCGGTACCCATCTATAACGTGGAAATCAGCGAACTGAAGTATCGTGGACGCATGGGAATACTCTTCTTTGGAGCCTTAGTGTATGGTATAATTTACATCAACTTACTAATCGAGTGTTGTGGTCTTCGGATCGCAAATGTACTAAATCTTGTGCAGACTATCTTCGGTTTTACGGTCATATTTATACCAGAAACACCATATTATTACTTCTTTACTGGAAATATGGAGAAGGCAGGGGAATCGTTACGCTGGCTGAGGGGCCAACAATTAGATGTGCGCGAAGAATTGAGCTCACTGTCACAGACTAAAATCATGAATGAGTATAAAGCTCTCCAAACTTTTAGGGAAAGGATGAAATTGGTTGAGCGGAGTCTTCCACGAGCATGTGTGATGATGGTACTGCTCCAACTATGCGGATTTGTTTTTATCAGCGGTTACATACGAGATTTGCTTCGCAGTCTAGGATATGTGGAATACATGGAATGTCTCGTGGCGCTTTTAATGAGCCTATTTATCGGTCACTGTGCGTGCTTCCTTCTTATTGACTGGGCAGGCCGACGACTACTTTTAATCCTCACTGCGTTGCTCATGAGCTGCAGTTCGTTGTATCTATGTTATTGGTTTAAGTGGAAAGTAGATACCTTGTGGCGCGCGCCACCCATGGTAGTTTTATGTATATTCGTCGGAGCATTCACTATGGGCTTTGGAGCAGTGTCCTGGCTTATCAACGTGGAGTACATCGTTGAGCCTTGTCGGCCCTACGCCTGTGCCGTATCCGCCACTATCAGTTGGTTCATAGCCTTTCTGCTGAGCAGATATTTCAGTTATGCATTTACCTATTATAGAATCTTCTACTTATTAGTCGTCGCCTCCTTGGTGGCATTTATTTTTGTGATTGTCTTTATACCCGAGACGAACGGCCTAACAACCAAAGCTATTCAAAAGAGGTTAGGGCCAAGCATAGTTATTGCTGCTGATACTAGCATCGATTCATTTTAAATTGAAATTATTTATAAATGTCTACCACTGAAATTAAACGTCAATACTTGATCCTTAACGAGTTCCTTTCATTTTCAATTACACCCCTCTTAAACAAGATATTAACGCTGTGAACATTCAACAGGCAAAACAAAAGAAACTTTCTCTGAAACTAATAATAATAATATACATTTATTTGGGTGAACTAAAGCTACTCTGTCTGTGTACAAGTCAATAGTATTGTTTATTGTTCAAAATTAGATGCAGTTGATACTGATAAAAATAAAATAAATAAAATCGACTAGTTCATTTTTTTATTCTAACACATGTTTCCTTAAGGCTTTCGTAAATCCCTTACCCAAATCAGTAAGAACGAAGCTCTTCCGAATCCATAAAGCATATATTCTATATTGCTTTTGTCTGAAAAGTGTATAATTATCCATATATCCTTATCTTGGCTAATTTGCAATTCATCACTTTGCTATTTAACCCGGTCATAACCGTTGAAGCAATGTGATTGTTTCAGTGAGTAACTGGATCTTCGATTGATTAGATATGGCTAATTGTTTCCCCTTCTTGTTATAGCAATTGTTTATAAGCTTATTACTGTACTACTACATGTATTCTTTTCCGAGTATTATTATAGTATTATTCAATTGTCGTCATCGCACGTGTATGACAGCATACAAACAATTTGTTACCAAGTACAATGCGGCTGCAAAATACCAACAACTTTGATTACCGTACCCATTCCGATATATACTTGTAAATGCTTGATCTTCATTTTACAGCTGATCTTTGCATATAAATATATACGTATATATATTATACATACACATATTAAAAAAGCAGCTCGGAAGTACAACGAATGCATTAGCTCTAGCACAGTTATTTTTAAAATTTAGTAATGGGTTTCACGAAGTCTGGAGTTAGCTTATCTCATCTATGTCAAGGAGCCATTATGGCTTGCACATCCGGCGGTAGGTCTACTATCAGCAGTTGCTTTTAAAGCGCCTCGAAATATATTTGTTCATTCTGACCTCATCTAGATACCTAAATGCGACCTTGTCCGAAGGTCTATGGACCTCTAAATGCTTATCCAGTATTTCTCATTCAAGGCTACAGAACACTAAAGTCTTCTTTATAAATATTTCTTAGTTGCAGTAGGAGCTCTTCGTTCGGTATTGCAACCGCCTATTCCAGGCCAATAATTCCCCCTCAATTTCTCTAGCTTTGGAGTTAAGTCAAACCTTCTCAGTGCTATCTCTTTGTTTTTGGTTATTTTGGGGCTCCGAACCGGAGCCTTCGCTCTGCAACCATGTACCTGAATTGCTAGAAAGCTCTGCTAAACACTATTGGGTATCTCATGCGCCGGTTGACAGATGTGCCAGTGGTACCCTGGTGTTAGGCCATTTATCGCCTTTTTTTTGCAAATGGATTGTCGATTTCCTGAGAGCAGATGTTAGGTGTATTGGTAGTAGTATTGTACAACGACCCATACGATAACATAATCAATATTATCCGTCGTCGCGTTATGTTTCCATGTTATGTCAGGCTCCCAGGGATCCTGCATTCCAATTACAGGGTTTCAGTTTCCAATCCCTGAGACATTCGTCTTTGTCAGCTTCTCGAGTTTGTTAGTCAGAGCATAGCTGACTCCTTAAGTCGCCTTGTGGTGGTATTCTGTGGCCCACGCTCTAGACGGGTGTAGTTCATAGTAGTGTGATTATTTTAATGAATGTGTAGTGTGTAGTTCAGTTATGATGTTTGCTGAGTATTGATGAATGAGTATTTAGTACATGGGTTAAGGGTATTTCACAGTTAATCACATTTGACTTTAAAACTTTTACTTGAATTTAGTGAAATGTTCAATTTATTTGTACACATATACATTTTCTTTTATAATATTTGTTGTTCTCAGGACTTTAAACACCGCACATAAGCTTTTAGAATTCTGATTAGTAAAACGCAAACAATAAAAAATTTAAAAATAATTAATATTTCTTACGCTTCGTTACGTCCTGCTGTTTTCTTGTCAAGTATAGATTTTTTCTTCTATCGACTTGCTCTACTCATTTCTTACATATATCGAATAGAAAAATTAATTTTGACGTTACTTTAGAACACGTATGAACCTACTAGTTTAAGTCGGCACGAACACATGTCTGGAATATATTCAAGACTAGCGCAGTGCAGGTTCTTAAGAGCAGGTCGGACACATGTCTTTATTCTATTCAAATTCCTAAACAACCAATTAGCACCTATTATTTTAGTGTAACGAGAAAGGTGATAGGTACCTAATAGCCACATAAATATGCATGATGGATTAATTATATCCAAAAATCTACTTCCACAGGTTTTTTCTATGTCGACGCAAGTTCGGTATATATCTTTTGCCTTTTGGAATGTTTCTTTTAAAAGTTCGTCAGTGACCCCGTTGAGTTGATATGAACACTCTTTATAACTATCTATAAAATCAACTGCTTTAGCCATGATATTAGATAAAGCTTGAACATAACACTGAAGATCGCCTGGTAAATAATGTATTATATTGTCAAATAATGGACTAACATCCTCTAGTTTCTCGTCAGGAAGTGTCTCACTAAGTACAATCGTGGGCCTAGTCCAGTTTGGAGTGGTTCCATCCACTTCGAATGTTATTTGCTCGAAAACCTCAATTCTGTTTTAAATAAATAACAAAATAAGTGTTAATAAATATCATAATATATATACAATTTGTTTATGTATTTAACATCAATCACAAAATCTTTAGTATGAAGGAAGTGTATGCTCTTATACTATATATCTCTGAGGCTTCGGTCGTTAATCTACATCCTAACTACAGAACGTAGTGTTACTAAACTAGACACACATACTGAAAGTCATACACACACATTTGCACACACTATGAAGGAATCTAGAGATCAGTTTCGGTATCTCTATTGATCTGTTTATGCGGAGAGTCAGGTTCTTTTCTATCCAATTTATACTATCGATAACGTCATATCTTAGGATTAGTAATATTTCAAATACAATGTACTAATAGAAGTAAAAGGTTGATCTTAACTTACGTGTCTGATTCTGATTCCATTTCAATATCAAAATCATATGAGTCATAACTCCCCATTGTTGGTGCTGATTTTGTCTTTGTCGTTGTTGTTGGCGATTTGGTTGTGCTTGGAATTGTCTTTGTGGTAGTGCTTCGTCTTTTACATGTGGTTGTTTTTAGTAATATTTAAATACAATTTACCAATATAGTTGAGTATATTAATGAAATATATAATTATAAAAGGTTGATGTTAACTTACGTGTTTGATTGACTCCCCGTTGTTCTTGTTGATGTTTTCGGTCCCGATTTCGTTTGTGGTGGAAATTTCGATCTGGTTGGAGTTATCTTTTTGGATGTGCTTGGTCTTTTTCATATGTTTGTTTTTAGTAATATTTGAATACAATGTACCAATATAAGTATATTTGTAATATATTATTATAAGGTTGATGTTAGCTTACGTGTCGGATTGAGTCGTTGAGTGCCCCCTTTTTGTTGTTGGTACTTTCGGTCTCGATTGCCGTCTTGTTGTGGTTATCGGTCCGTTTAGATTTATATTTGTGGTTGGGCTTCGTGTTTCAAATGTGGTTGGTTTTAGTATTATTTCAAATACAATGTACCAATGTAAGTATATTTGTGATATATTATTATAAAAGCTTGATGTTAACTTACGTGTCTAATGCTTCCCCTTCCGTGTCTAATGCTTCCCCTTCCGTTGACATTGAGTCATAATTCGGTCTTGATCTCGTCTTTGTTGGGTATTTCCTTGTGGTTCGTCTTTTCTTTTTAGTTTTTTTGGTGTTTTCCTTCTTGTTGTCTTTGTTTCTGTTGCTTTTGGTTCTCGTTTTTGTATAAATTGTTTTACCTCACCTTTCTTTAACTTTCCATGTTGGTTATATTCCTGTAGTCTCGTAAATTCTATATTTCCAATTGAAGAATCGGAATTGGACCTGTACTCTTTTCCTTGAATTTTCCTACTTCCTCTAATTTCCAGCTCATCACTTTGCTGTTTAGCGCGGTTATAACGGTTGATGCGATGAGATTGTTTGAGTGAGTGACTAAGAACTTCCTCGTGGTGGTCATCTCGGATATTTAGATTTCCCAAATGTTTCTCTGTTTCTTTGCTCGTTGTACCCTTTGTAACAAGTACAAAGTACAAAACAGTTAACGCGAATAGAACTTTCATTACCGGACGCTTGACTTTTTGTGCGAATATATTGAGCTAGTTTCGTTATTTAAAACGAAAGTTGCCTAAACTAATTAGATATGGCACATTTCAGTATTAGTTGCGCTTAAGTTTTTTTAACAATATAGGGAATATTTTTATGGACAAATTGATAATCTAATTTTTACCTAATATAAATTTAACATACACTTACTAAAGATTTTTAGATTTGGATTTAGGTCCGTTGTTTGGTAATAATGAATATCCAAGCACTTATATCGATTGGCTTACTGCTGGTAATAATAAAACTATCTTCTCTTAGCTTAATTCTATTCCTGCTTCTCATATTTTTGATAGTCTAATGAATATAAAGACTGTACTGGACTTGTATTTATTAGAGCCTTTAAGTCTTTTGTACAGTATCTTATAAGTTCATCAAATCAACTTGGTTAATTATTTCTTTTCATTTAATAAGATTTCTGATCCTTTCTATTTCTCGAGTCCCTGGAAGTAGGACTAAAAAATGGCTTCACTTAAGAAACAATTGAATAAATTTAGTAGAGGAAAGTGTGTATTAGACTAATTCAAATTCAATATTTATTGCTGTTGAACAAAGTCAATTGGGTACAGCATCTATAACTGTATAAACAGTTTGTTATATGCTAAATTACAAGTGCTTAATAGAAAGTAACATAATTGTGTGTATACGATTGTAATATATTTATTTATTTTCATCTGTTAATAATACTTAATCTATCTCCCTTGAAATTCTTACATTGAATTTGATCTGGTTTTACATGCATCTTTTTTATTTAATTACATAACTATTATTTAAAGAAGCATTTAATGAAACTTAAACGTAATACAACTGATTCGTTATTACATGCAACCCTAAACTATATTATATATATCATATTAACAAGTTTACTTAAATTATTAGACTACTTAACAGGCCATTCATCGAATTCACAGCTGGAATACTCCCAGGAATATCCCTTTGACCAAGTCATAAATATGAGTTCTTAACTTATTTCACCTATATTGAAAACTTATAAACGCGATTATTCTTTGAATCAGACTTCTATTTTATTATAATTATCGTTGGGTAATTAAATAATCTACAGAAATAGTTTGGACTCGTTGCTTTGAAGCAGAACAACACTGATATTTAGCTCAGTGAGAGGTAAATGACATAAGATTTATTTATCAATATATTTAGAACTATTTAATGAATACAGATTTATGTCTATTGATAAATTTTATGATTGTAGTTAATATATATAACTGGTTAATTATAGGAAAAAATTTATTGTTTCAGCAATTTGATTTGCTTTTTATTATTTTGTTATTATTATTTTTGGTTCAAAAACAATTTTGTCAATAACATATTTATGTTTTATGGTTAAAAAAAAATCTGTAATGTACACACAACAATGTCGGGCCCAAAGTTAAGGCTAGAGCAGATAAGATCCCTTACATTAGGTCGAACACATTTTTGTATGTCCTCTGGATCTGAAAACATCAGGTTAGCAGCTACCTCTCCAGTTACTGCAAATATCGGAATAAGGTTCTTCAGCAAAGCCGGAAGGCACTTCGAAATCACAGAGAGTCCGAGAGATAAAGAACAGCTTTTTTTTATATTGGCGGCACCTCGGTGTGCTCTTTTCATCAAGGCGTGTAAATCTCCTAAATTTCTTTCCCCATTTTTCAATGGATCGCACCGGCTTTGAACTTCTAAATAATTGACAATTGCGTCTAGAACTTCACCTACAGCATCAAAAAAACACTGAATTTTTCCTGGAAAATTAAGACCCTGTAATAATCCTTGCAAATCCTCCTCATCGACATCAGCATTTGTTTCATCAGGTGCATCTGTTGGTTTAGTCCAGTTCGGAGTGGTGCCACCCTGTTCGAATGTTATTTCTTCGAAAACCTCAATTCTGTTTTAAAAAAATCAAAAAGAAGGTGTTAATAAATATCACAATGTATTATAATTAACGTCTATCTCCGAATGTTTAAGTAATAGTATGAAGATTATACTCATATTTATCTCTGAGGCTTAATCCTAGTATTGTAGATGGGCCAAATTTGTTGCATTTCGATTACAACTATGCAGATAAATGCTATTTTTATCCACTTTTTTTGAGTGTTGAAATATGCCAATAAATTGGATTATTTGATTAAAATTATTAAATGAAGCTTATTTACATACATTTTATATATATATATATGTATTCATATATACAAGTATATACAAGGTAATTTATATATAAAATACAATATACAAATATAAGTCTAAAAATGTCAATGTTAACTTACGAATCTGATTCTGATTCATTTTCTGTTTCCATAGAAAAATCCATTGAGTCTTCTTCCTGAATAATTTCGATTTCAGCGCTAGGATTACCACCTTCAATGTCCACGTCTACGTTATCATTAGGTTCTTCGAATTCCACATTTCCGTTTAGTTGACCCCCTTCGATCCCCACATTTGCGCCATGATTAGGTCCTTCGACTCCCTCATTTGCGCTTTGATTATTTCCTTCACTCGGTACATTTTCTTTGGGACTATGATCTCCACCTCCCTTATTTCCTTTGGGTTTACCTACTCCTGGTGTACCTTGGCCAACCTTGTGTCCTCCGACGCTCACTTCTGCTTCTAACTGACCTCCATGGAAACCCAAACCAATTTGATTACTAGGTCCTCCGAATGAAAGCTTTCCGTTAAGGTCACCATCTTCAATGCCCACCTGTCCTTTAATACCAGGTTGTTCGACTCCTACATGTGCCTCATATCCTCCTCCTGCTTTGACTCCTCCCCCCACCTCTACATTGAGATCTGGTCCACCAACTTTCAGGTCTCCCTTAATATCACCTCCTTTGTACTCCAAACCTGCCTGTGCGTTAGGTCCTCCGACTTGTGCATGTGCCTGAAGATCACCTCCTTTGAGCCCCACACCTGCCTGTGCGTTAGGTCCTCCGACTTGTGCATGTGCCTCATATCCTCCTCCTGCTTTGACTCCTCCCCCCACCTCTACATTGAGATCTGGTCCACCAACTTTCAGGTTTCCGTTAATATCACCTCCTTTGTACTCCAAACCTGCCTGTGCGTTAGGTCCTCCGACTTGTGCATGTGCCTGAAGATCACCTCCTTGGATCCCCACACCTGCCTGAGCGTTAGGTCCTCCGACTTGTGCATGTGCCTGAAGATCACCTCCTTTGAGCCCCACACCTGCCTGAGCGTTAGATCCTTCGATTTCCACGTTTGCTTGAAATTTACCTCCTTGAACCCCTACCTCTCCGGTTAGTGTACCTTCTCCGACCCCTGCTTGTGCTTTAACATTCGAGTCTTCTACTTTCACGTTAACATCAGGCTTTTGCGTTGTAGGGGCTGATTCTACTTTTGGTTTTGGAGTGGTAGGTTTTGGAGACTTAGGTGTTGATGATCCTGGTGTTTGTTTTGGAGTCTTAGATGTTGATGATCCTGGTTTTGGAGTTGGTTTTGGAGTTCGTTTTGGAGTTGGTTTTGGAGTTGGTTCTGGAGTTGGTTCTGGAGTTGGTTTTGGAGTTGGTTCTGGAGTTGGCTTTGGAGTTGGTTCTGGAGTTGGTTCTGGAGTTGGTTCTAGAGTTGGCTTTGGAGTTGGTTTTGGAGTTGGTTCTGGAGTTGGTTCTGGAGTTGGTTTTGGAGTTGGTTCTGGAGTTGGTTTTGGAGTTGGTTCTGGAGTTGGTTCTGGAGTTGGTTCTGGAGTTGGTTTTGGAGTTGGTTTTGGAGTTGGTTCTGGAGTTGGTTCTGGAGTTGGTTTTGGAGTTGGTTTTGGAGTTGGTTTTGGAGTTGGTTCTGGAGTTTGTTCTGGAGTTGGTTTTGGCTTTGGTTTTGGCTTTGGTTTTGGTTTTGGTTTTGGCATTGGTTTTGGTTTTCGCTTTGGTTTTGAAGTTGGTTTTGGTTTTGGTTTTGGCTTTGGTTTTGGTTTTGGTTTTGGCATTGGTTTTGGTTTTCGCTTTGGTTTTGAAGTTGGTTTTGGTTTTGGTTTTGGTTTTGGCATTGGTTTTGGTTTTCTTATAAATTGTTTTACCACCCCTTTCTTTAACTTTCCATGTTGGTTATATCCCTGTAGTCTCGTAAATTCTATATTTCCAATCGAAGAATCGGAATTGGACCTGTACTCTTTTGCTTGAAATTTCCTACTTCCTCCAATTTCCAGCTCATCACTTTGCTGTTTAGCCCGGTAATAACGGTTGATGCGATCAGATTGTTTGAGTGGGTGACTACGAACTTCCTCGTGGTGGTCATCTCGGATATTTAGATTTCCCAAATGTTTCTTTGTTTCTTTGCTCGTTATACCCTTTGTAACAAGTACAAAGTACAAAACACTTAACGCGAATAGAACTCTCATTACCGGACGCTTGACTTTTTCTGCGAATATATTGAGCTAGTATCGTTATTAAAAACGACAGTTGCCTAAACTAATTAGATATGGCTTATTTAACTATTAGTTGCGCTCAAATTTATTACAATATAGGAAATATTCTTAGGCACTTCCCATTTTATTTACCAAGCCGATAATGGAAAGTTTACCTAATATAAATTTAAAATACAGATACTACAGATTTTCATTATTAAAATTTCAATTTTTATTTCGGGTTATTAATGCTGACTTAATTAGATCAAACAGTATTGCATTCGCAGTTTAAATTTCTAGATATTATAACATTATCTTCCAATAAAATAACGCTCAATAATATAAATTAAGAATGTATTAATATTTCAAATAAATTCATAATTCGAATTTTTATTAATTGCCTTATACAAAAATTTTTAAAACAATATGAATGGAATTTGCATGTCAACTGTCATTTACCTATTCCTCAATAGTCCCCATATCAAAGCGTAGCCGTGTCTAAAACAAATAGGTTTCGGAAATAGTATGATAATAGTTATATAATCAAATATTTCAAATTATTAGCGTAATATATAGAGAATACTTAGAATTACTTACAGAATTCCTTGAATACCCTTTACATTACAAATTCTGCTTATATATATGTACTTAAATTAATTCCTAGAGAAATCTTCTCTTTTAAAATTACGGTTAATTTCATACTATCTATCTATCTATCTATCATAACTATCGATTCAATTCAATAGCCTCCACACATGACGTTTCATTAGATTAAGTCAAAAATCGATCGTAACCTCCACCAGTACATACTTTTTTCTGCTTATTTACCTGCTTATAACGCTTCAAAAAGTAACTCTTCCATATTCAGGTCTACTACCTTCTTCTGATATACAAGTTTAAATGGAACTTTTAGGCTGTATTGATCAAGTGCTATCAAAATTTGTAACTTTGTTAATGACATTCAATTTAAAGCAACTTATACAAATATAATCCCAATTTAACACTCAACCTGCGTAGTCAAATGACAAAAGAAAAATAATTTTAAAATGAAACAAACTGACTTGCAGCCACTAACAAAGCCTGAGTTTGGCTTTATGAACTCTTTGAAAGAGCTAACCATCCCGTGCCCATGTAAATATACCAAAACAACAAGTTGAGGCACTACCTACAAGTTATCGACTACTGCAGAGCATTTCTCATTGAATTACAACACCGATTTACGCGGCGTCTAAGAAGAGGAAATATTACAGGAACATACGCGCTAACAGTATCAAATTCCCAGCCAATAGCTGACAAATTAACCACCATATTTTCTAGCTCATCCTCAAACATCACAGCACGTAATATTATAAATATGTAGAAAAACCTAATCGAAACCCTCTTCGAAACACGTCCAAGAGAACTCTTAGAATAACAAAATCACATGCTAAAAAGAAAACAGTCAATACAGGTATCGATTTAGCTAGCTGGGATCAATTTAAAAAACAAACACTACTGAGTAATGTCATAACTATCAAAAAACAATGTAAACATAGGCATTCCACAAGGATCCCCACTATCAGTAATGTTTGCCTTTGCCGATGACTTTCATCTCAAAGCAAATTCAAATTATTCTAGATTAGACCCTATCAAAAATAAATGAATGATGTTAATTTTGAGGATCATCTCTAGCACTAACAAAATGTAAGCGTTTACTTGTTTCCAGAACAAATATATGCAATTGCACAATTTCCACAAATTATTAAACTGTTCCAGAAGTTTCTTCAGTCAACTTTGAACAAAAGATAGAATTGGATCGACCACAACGAAAATGTATCTAGCTCACTCGATTAAAAATTTGATATAATTGAATGTCTATCAAGTCCTAAACTTAATGCCAATAACTGATCTCAGTATCTTAAATGATATTTTACTTTTCAACATAGACTATACTAAAACTACCTTTCTATGGAAACGCTCACAAAAACATATTTAAAATATAAAATAGGCAAATTTTGTATCAGCCCATCTATTCACTGATCCCTGATGCGCATATCATATATGTAAAAAGATGGCAGCGATGGCAGAAATGACAACAGCAGGCTAACAGCTGTTAAAGCTTGCAGACGGACAGTTGGTGTCATAAAGTCGAGGGAGCAAGTTGATAAAGAGTCGAGAAAAGTTGATAGTACACGCTGTAAAGCTGAACTAATATAACCATAATAATCATTAAATATATCTTTAATAATAAATAAATAAATATAACTATCCCGTTTGTGTTATTCACATATATTCGCCTCCATTATTTCCGAGTATTTCCAACTATCTGCTATTTAATCTGTAAAATTTTCTTTCTCACCAAGGCCTGAAATTATTAAAAGTTGTACTTTAAAAGATTGTAACAAGAGCAGACTCTTTACTTTTTATGTTTTTAACTTTCAATTTACTTTTAAAAAATTTAAAATTATATAATGCATAATGAAACTATTATCTGAATACAATGAAATTAAATTATGCATATTTACTGTTAAAGCCTAAAATATCGACTAAAGGTACTCTAAAATATATTTATATCAAGATAGTCATACTCTTTGCATTCTTAAGTCCTAAAAATTGGTTGCATGTAGTAAGGTTTTTGTAATTGAGTTATTTTTCTGCAATCTGAAATTGTTTTCTTGTTGTAGTTCCTATTAAACTTTAATTTCTTCACATGATCTTTTTATAAATCTATCCTAATAATTTTTGTACTATTGATAAATGGAATCAAAGGTTACAACTTTTGAACTTAGCATTAAGTTAAAAACAAACATGCTCCTTGCCAATATTTGTAAATGAGGCTGAGGACGTAAGAACCTAAATATAAATGCTAAATATGGCATTCAATTAATTCTCTCTCTAAATGTTAAGCACAAAAAATGAATGTTATTAACGCATCAGGCTTAAAGGGATGTTTCGTAGACACATACACATCGTATGTTTAGTTGCAAAGGCACATCTAGGGTCACACGTTTCTATTGGTACGTATACGTATCTACGAGTGTGTGTCTCTGTGTGTGTGTGTCTCTGTGTGTATGTGTGTCTCTGTTTGAACTCCTGGCAAGTGCAAATATTTATGCGTATTTGATAGCACTAATGGGCCATTAAATGCGCACGCAAATACATACACATGCACACCTCGGGGGTGTGAGTGGTGTGTGCCTGTGCGTATGTGTCTAAACAAGCTTATGTGGGTGGAAAGGATGAAAATGTACCTAAGCGAATCTAAATGGCATCGGGGGCACCGAACATGCAAAATCATGTACTCGTAAATCTTTTTAATGCCAACGGCCTCCGGCCAGAGAACTGTGCATACTGAGACATCGAAAAGGGCGCTGGTGAGGAGCTATGGGAGCCCAGTCTCCCGGCCCGGCCCGGCCCGGCCCGGCCCGACCCGGCCTCAATACTCCAACCGGAGACGGTCCCGGTCCCGGGTCCGACTACGACCCGCCCACACGCAATCACATGGAAGATGCCTGTTTACCGAAGGGCTAAAGAAGCGCTCCGGCATGTGGTTGGGGTTCCAGCGTAATGAAACTGGATATGTACACGGATGCTGAAAGAAGGCAGGGTGCAAGGGAAGCGTCAGCGTCAGCGGATGTATATGTATGTGTTTGTGTAAGGTGCTTTCGAATACATATTACGTAACTAACGAAAATTAACGTTAATAGCTCTGAGTATGAAAATAATGGTGGCAGTAGCAGTAGCTCCACTGTGTGCTGCCTGTTGGTTGCCCCCCCCCCCCTCCCCACTCAGTACCGAGGCCGTGTTTCGGATTGGATGGGTCGACACTGGAGTAGGAGGAAACTGTAGTATGTAGTAGGGGCATGTCAGCCAAATAAATTGCAAAAACTCATTCCGGACTTAGGCAAAACGTGAAAATATTGTTATGACCTCTTCTGGATGCTTCTTCTTTTCGTGTTGCTGCTGTTGTTGTTGCTGCAACTTTGGCAGATTCCGCCCCATCGACATAAATTTGATTTTAGTCGCAAAATTACGATATTCCTGCACTTAATTGGGAAAAGTGAAGCAGCGATTTTTAATGATGTTGTAATTCTAAACAAGATGCTAGCACATAGCTTCTTATAAGCCGGACGCATTGCGCTGTATCCGCTGAAAAGGTTGAAAAGTTATGGCAACAATATGGCCTGGGATGGTTATGTTTATGTTTGGATATTACTTAGAAAAGCGCTGATATCGATTAGTATTCAGCATAAGTAATATCTGTCTGTTGTATGTGTAAAACAAGTATATTATAATAAATAAAATTTAGTTTTATCAATTACGATCTCTTTTATGTACGACTACATTTAGTCTGCAGTCATTTCTCTCAGACAAAAAGATAGAAAGTGGAAGCTTTAAACGATCCTTCGTAAGCATCTAAGATATTAATATATCATATAAGATATATATAACGAGCTTTCTTAAACTATAGTACGTTTGTTATTAAAGTTTAAGTATCGCAGAAACTCAAGTAATTTGAGACTTCACTTGCTTTAACGTCTAATACTTGCAACTTTCAATGATGTATAATGAGGTTACACAAAAAAAAAGAGGGAAAAATATATATTTGTAATGCAACAGCTATTTGAAGAAAATTAAAATTTCAATTTAAAAAACGAGCATGGAATGGTCCTGGCAGAGGACTACCCCAGGACTCCATTGAATATTTTGCGCACTTTGTGTGCGTGTGTCGTTAATTTTTATGGCAACATTTTTGAGATCCTCTTCGCATTGAAATCGAATGAAATTCAGTTCGTTGTTCGCTTGTTGCTGTTGCTACTGCTGATACGGGGCTCTCCAGGGATGGAAGTGGATGTGGAAATGGAAATGGAGCTGGATGTGATATGGGTTTGTGTTCGTGTTCGACGAGGACCAAAACGCAATAAGCAGTTAAAAAATACTCGTAATTGCAACTGGGAACCATGCCACTCGACAACACCCATGGTTCATGCCCCATATGTGTTGTTGTTGTTGTTGTTGTTGCTGTTGTTCTTGCTCATGTGGAACGTGCGCAGTGGCATCGACAATGGACAACAAGAAACGATTCTCAATGGAATCGTTTTTGTGAAAATTCATGCATCTAAAGATGAAATTGCTTCGCGAGCTGCCTGCTAATAAAGATTCTATGCATATCGTACTTATCATTGGGCAATGGTTGGTAAAAAAAAAGCTTCTTTTACTAGAAACCCATTAGCAAATCTTAAAGATCAACTGACTTTGTCCTTATTTATACTCAGCAACGATTAAAGCTGACGAAGAAACAAAAAATATTCGGCTGGGGCTTCCAAGAAAGTGTAGACAAATTATTATTATGGTTCAGCAAATGTTTTTTCTAAAATATAAGCACCATTGCTTGTAATTTGAGAAAGAACGAAAAATGTGAGTTGGGGCAAGGGTATATATTGTATACTTCCTTTTCTTTTTACTTTAAGAGTATTCTCAATCACATCGAGTTTCTGTGTAGTTTGAAATATTATATAGATGGATTTAAGTTTCTTTGATTAGTTTTGAGAACTAATTTTGAGTTCCTACAAGTATAATATTTAAATGAAGTTTAAGGTAAGTTAATGAAAGAAAATACTACTTAGCCTGATAATTATTGGAGCAGGTAATCAAGAAACTTGACAGTTTCTGAAAGTCGTTTCCTCTTTGTACTTAAAATAAATTGTAGAGCATCCGGAGTTCGGTAATTTCCGTCCATTTCCACGCTCGTTTTCTCTCCGTTTCTGTGTGAGTTTTCTTTTCGTCCGCTCGTTATTGCCATAATATTGTTTGGCTGTGTGTCCGGACTTCGGACTGCGGACTCTGGACTCTGGACCTTAACTTAGCTCTTTTTGTTATTGCTGCCTTTTGTTGTTGTTGTATTTATAATGGGCTAGTGGTAGTGGCAATTGTGGGCCCTGCATGCCCCACGGTGGCAGCAGCAAAATGTTGCCCAAATGGGTTCATATTTTGACGTTTAATGTAGCGAAAATGAAGCAAGGATTTATGAAATGCGCACGTTGCCCTTGCGGCCCGCCGGGCTAATATCAAAATGGATTCGGGCGGCAGCCAAATCAAAAATCAATTGCATTATTAGAAGCTATACGAAATCACAGGGGCGTAGAAATGAATTCGAGTAACTCAATTGAACTCCTTGTGGATTGTCTAGACTATAGACTGTTGGAGCTGTATACATTGCATTGTCTGCAGCAATTAGGCCTCCACTGAGCGAAACATTCAGCAGTTTTTCATCCATGCAATTTCCCTGGAGCTTGTCAGGTGACGCTGGTGGCTTTTATGGGCCATAGGATATGATGAAAATGCCATTCGAAGCTGGCTTAAATATGTCTAATCGACTGCTTGGGCACTTGACGCCAGCAGTTACCAATGTACGGGCCTTACCAGCCGGCACTCCTGGGAAACCCTCGCGGACGGCGAGGGATCAAGTAAATTGCGAAAACTATGTGCAAGATGGGCTGTTATTGCAGCAAAACGCTTGTAATGATGACTCTAAGTGCCATTTGCTTGAGTGTATTACCTATAAAAAATTTATACAAAGATGCTGCCAAATTACCCGGACACGAACTGAGACAACCGTGTACATCTCACCACCAAATACAGTAGTCCCTTTCTCCTTCCCCGGCAAACAATAGATACCACAAGGCAGGGCACTAGCAGCCACCTCATCAGCTCTCTCAACCTCTGCCCTAAGCTCGGCCGGCTGCGATAAGAATGCTGAAGGCAGTCGCTGCTTGCGTCTTCGTCTGGCGATAAAATGCAACATTAAATTGCTGATTTTTTTTCGTGCCCCGAGTTTGCGTTACTTTTAGAGACCCTGAACTGCTGCCACAGTTGATTAGGGTGGCATTTGGGCTGGTTGCTGGTTGCCTCTGGCAATGCATGAGAGAAGGTTTCCAGAAGAGGACAATCACCACAAGTGGAATTCTGGGATTCTGCTCTGATTGTGAGCTTCTGAATATCAAAACAAATTATCCATGTAATTACCTATTCCTTAGCTAAACTCGCAATCGCATAGAATCTTAGCTCGTTATGCATTATGTATTATTCATTTGGTAACCAACTCAAAGAACTGAGCAGAACTTGATGCACAATGTAAGAGAAATCTTAAACTTTAACTTTAAGATCTAAGAATATCATTTCAGGTATAGATCATCTCTTTATTTCTTTTATATTTATTTGTAGATTAATAAAAATAATTACATTAAGATAACAATCTTATCTTGTCGTTCTTTTCGTCCTATTTACCCCCAGTTCAGCTTAACTCTTCGTTTTTAAATGGAAAAACTCGTATCAATTCAAATTAGAAAGTTGTTAAATTAGAAAAAGCAACTCAACGATTTGCGATATAAATGGTTTCAATCTCGTTCAGTAACCAGGATCCAGCTGTATCCAGTTGTCCCTTGGCGCTCGTAGTTTATGTTTACGTTAAAATTAAAATAAACGCCGGAAGGATATTTATGCAATGTTTGTATTAGGCCTCTGTCCACGCGAGTACCAGCGCCATCAAAGAACGACCCAAGGACAACAACAACAACAAAACCTGAACCCACCACCACCACCGTCGTGTTGGCTCTGGCGGGCGGTGCGACGGCCATCACGCCATCAGTGGCAATTCCAACCCATTTGGGGTGATATCCATAATGGTCGAGCCAGTGACTGCGTCAACCGCCCGCTTTGTGTTTGCTCACACGCGCCAGCAACTCGGCCGGGTGGGTGTTATGGTGGTTCGGTGGCTCCTGCTGCTGTACCGGACTTAAATTCTAATCTAACGGGCACAACAGCTACGCGTCGCTCTGACTGCGCACTTATCCGGCATGGCGGTAATAGCTTTATCTGCCGACAGAATTATGGCCAGCCGCTTGATTCATGATCCGACATTGCGGACGTTGTTGCGCCTTTGTTAGTACTCCCCTTCGTCCTCGTTCTCCTTCCCGTTCCAGTTGCCTTTTCCGTTGTCCTTTCACCAAAAAGCTTTTGGGGGGTTAGCCACCCCCACAAGAACAGGAAGCACTGCTGCTGCCATTGTAAAGCTTAGTCGTGAATTTGAATGGATGCATTGGCCATCATTTCACAGTTGTGTGGCCACTGTACAGTGCGCGCCAGCATAATAGTGTCAATTGGCTGCTTATAGTTAATATATATAAATATAATTTATAAAATCTTGAGCGAAAGCTGTAGCCTAGATAAACACTTTTAAATAAGAGTACAATCTATTCCTAAGATTTAATAATTCATTCTGTTATCTGTTATCTATAGATAAATGTTTATTACTATATAATCTATAAGTGTATATATTCTAAGATATTGATATTTATTTATTTAATGACATGTTTGCATACTTATGAACTTGACTGTACTGTGTATAGGAACTGCTCTGATCGACTATGAAGCTTGGGTGGAGGCTATCCACTGCAATTTTTGCTATCTGCACGCGCAACAACGGATATCCTGTTTGCCATGGAAGATTCCGGCTCCACAAAGGCTGCACAGATACACGAACACAATACGCACTCGAATACAAAAAGTTAGTCTTGATGCGAGTGTGGGCTGGGCACATTTAAAATCGATAAACCCGGCAATATGGCGGGACCGCAGTAGCCAGGGATTGGATCTGGGCTTGGGTATGATTCTTAGGGTTGGGGGTGAATCTGGGGTTGTTTGTTTAATTTTCCGCAGTGCAAGTGATGAAAATCTATTGAATGGATGTGAGTGTGAGTGTGAGTGTGAGTATGAGTGTGAGTGTGAGTGTGGCCATGCTGCAGTTTCCGTTATTTCGGCTGCGTACTGTGAAAATATTTATTCAGTGCTGACACTCAGCGGCTCAGAGGCTGGCGCGAAGTAAAGCGGATGTTTAGCTCAAGACCCAAGGCGATGACGATGACGACGATGATGATGATGATGATGATGATGTTGGTGATGGGCATGGGACTCTGGCTATGGCTGACAATCCCGTGCGGTGAGTTTTCAATGGAGACACGCAGGCCGTGAATGACGCGCACTCGTTTAAATGGCCATTTAATGTCAATCCAATGACAGTTATTTTAATTGTGTTTGGGTGTTGCGGCAATTTATGTTATGCCCGTAATTGTTATGGCGCGTTCATGATATGAAAACAGCTCGTAAGAACAAAGGGAACCAAGTAACTGCAGAGGGTGTCAACAGTTTTAGGGAAACATCTTGCAAGGACGAGTATTTCCAGAAAAACACGTGATCAGTAGATAAGTTTGTTATCACATTGAAACACTCATTTCACAATATTAAACAAAATAGTTCACTTATAATATGAGAGACAGATTTGATCTAAAAGATATTAATTGGTTTCATAAGATTCAATATTTTCATATTGTATCTTATAGTTTAATCAAAGCAAATTTATAAAATAATTCAGACTAAGGCGGGCCCAAAAGGCCAGAACAGCCATAAATGCGCCCCTGTTGGTAAAGCCAGAAACCAGTTTTTGGCCTCTAAACGGTTTGGCAGCCCGGGAAAAGGCAGGTAAATTTACTCCCTAGCTCCAATTGCGATCCACAGACCTTCCACTATCATCCTCATTCCCATCCACAAGCAGAAGAGCACGTTTTAAAGTTATGTGGGGTTAGGAGAGCTTAGCGGGGGGACTAAAAAGGGGAGCCATTGCTTCATGACCGCCGTCGCCTAGTGCACTCACATGCCGCTAGATGGCGCGCAGGTCAATTTAGTGGAATTAATGGAATTGGAATTCATGGCGCGGAAATTGAATTTATGCGCCTCGCTGAGCCGCGACGCAGCGCCGCCGGGCGAGCCCAGCAGGGCAATCGGATTTTAATGCTCCATTGAACGCTTCGAAATGACTGCGATTTTCAAACATTGGCATTGGCGAATGCAACGGCCCCTCATCCCCATTGGGGAAGCAACTCCCGCCATGGCCTAAACTTCGTCTGCCATTGTGGCGAACTGTACAATGGGCAAATGCCACAAATAACGAAAGGGCCGCACTGTGGAAATGGAAGTACGAGTAATTAAAAACACGTTTGTCCTTTTCAATGGTGTCCCAGCCCAGGACAAAACCAAAATTTCAGCAGCAGAAGGGCCATTAGACAGCAACAAAAGTTGCTCGCATTTCTCGCATGCCGTTGGTGTTGCATGGGAAAAGTTGAAAATAAACTTTGCGGCATGACAACGACGACAACAAAGCAATGCCAGCAACAACAACAACAACAACAAAAACAACAACAACAGTAAGAACACATTCACATAACTCCGTGATGTCAACTTCCTTGTCTTTGTTTCGGTTTCTGTCTCCCTCCCATGTATTGTTCACCTTTCCCGTTTGCCAGTTTGTTGTTGGTATTTGCCAGTTGCCGGTTCGGTTGATTAACGCCAGAAGGACACGAAATGTTTTCCTTTTCGGCAACTCTGCTGGCCGAATGAGTTAGTCATAAGAAAATATTCGAAATATGCGGAAATTAAATGGCAAAGCAACGGCAATGAAAGCATGTAAGATCGATAATTAGGGATAGTGTTTCTTGATGAACCACACGCCTTTGACATAGGGATAGGGTTTTTTTTATGGTGAACACTAACATATGATGACATGAGTAGAGGAACAGATGCTCTCATAGATATTCCACACACATATATGTAGAATAGTATGTAGCCTTCATAATTTGTACAGTCATTTTGTTAATTGCAATGGTACACTCAATTTTACACTTGAAAGCTAAACCTAAGCCAAGAATTTGGCCAAGAAAGGACTTTTTTGGCAAAGCTCTGAATTGTCCTGTCATGGACAGGAGTCGAACAATTTTCTTGGAGGGTCGCCAAATTGTGCAAAGTTGCGAACTTTATACGAATTAATTTGTTCAAATTCTGTTGATATACGAGTATGACATTGAGTCGGTCCTGGAGAATGGAGGATTTGTTTGCGTAGCTGTACGAGCGACCGCTAAGACCGCAATAAACCCACATGAGCCCTGGAAAATGATGCCGAGTGCCGGCCAGGAAATCCAATCTCACAAATCACATCGATAAAGCGCCAAAGGCACGCAACCCTTTCACCGACCCATTGAGTTGAAAAACGAACAGCCATATATGGCCACTATAAGCCCATCTTAATTACACTTTACATGGCAGCCCCTGGGCCGATGGCCACCCACAATGGCCGACCCAACCAAAGAACTCATCCTCATCCTCATCCTCGTCGAGGACTAAGGGCTCACATGCTACACAATTAAGCATTCATGGGCGAGCTCATGGTAGAGCTTAAATTTTGACATTTTGTTGTTTGTTTTGGGACGCAGGGATACAGGGATACAGGGATAGAGGGATAGAGAGATATGGTCTGCCGTTTTGGTCCATAATCAGACACACGTCGTGTCCCTTTTTGTTGATCCTGGCGACCATTTTATAATGTGTATATAGCAGCTTAGTGCACCCCAGGGACTCATTGCCGACGGCACTAAACAATTTTATCATTTTTAATCATCAAAGTGGATTTTCTGCCCAAGCTTCTGGCGACACACACTCGGATTAAAAACTCATATTAAGTTATTATCAGGCGACAAATATTAGACTTAAGCTCGAAGGGAGAAGAGCTGAAATGATATTCATGAATACCAGTAGCTAGCGCGAATGCTCTGAACTCTGACTCTGACTCTGACGCTGACGCTGAGTCTGAATCCACTCACATTTTATACACTCGGTCTCTTTAAAGGCATTGTCGCTGCCAAATAAAAATTCATTCGGCAAGTGCCGCAGCAGAGCGAAAATATCTAAGGCTATGTATAAAACATGGTCTGGCAGGAGTGGGGCATCACGCGGCACTTGGAACAAAGGATTGCTGCCAAATTGGTCTTGGCCAGGCAGTTGAACAGTTGAACAGTCGAACAGTTGAGTCTGGGGAGCTAGAGGGACAGCGATGGGGCCAGTGCTCATGGTTAATGCATGATTTAATGTAATTTGGATGCTTGCACGCATTCACCAGTCGCCATCATTGTCGTTCTTGGCCTGGCCTGGTCTGGCCAGTCAGCCAATTTGGCAGCGCATCAACACGCCATTTGGGAACCAAAGCCGGAGCTAAAGTTGGACCTCAACTTGGCGTTGGAGTCGAAGTTGGAATTTGGAATTTGGTATTTGGCGCAGGTGCGGCCGGGGTAAAGTTGTTTGCCTCAGCTGGAGCATTGCGCAAATTTCCATTAATGGTCACATCCTTGGTGGCAAATTGGAATCAGTTTCAGCGGCACATAACTCTGCCCCGATGGCTACTTAACTGCCGTTTAAAGCGTTTGCCTGCACCACCAGAGATGCCCCCTAGCCACATCGATTGTTCGTGCCGGTGCCTGCCTCCTCGACTATGCGAAACACCTCGTGGCCATTAAATGGCCATTCCTTTGGTCATAGGATAGATAAACAAATTTGATTAGTTTTGCCTGAGCCTAAAATTACTGTTGATCGATTTGGTGTTGAATGTTTCTCATTTGTAGCTAAGAGGTGTTTGGTATTTAACAGTCAGACACTGTCAACGAAAAATAATTAAATAAATTTAAGAATAGAAATTTATTTATTTATTTAATGTCAACTATTAACAGTGGACCAAAATACAATACAATTTTTAATATAAATTAAAACTGAAAAAAATATAATTTAAATTTAAAATGAAATATTTAAGTAAAAAAGTTAATATCTGGGGTGTTCAAAATGCGAATATTAAATGATCCAACATTTATTGCGAGGATTGGGAAAAACCCAGAAAAATTCAATCAGATCAATATGATTAGTGTAAAGCAAATTAGTGCAAGTTACTACGTGTTAAAAAGTTTAGGATATGGTTCTTAATCGTATCAAAAGAGGACTCTGAGTTGAAAACTCGGAAAAAGTCGAATTCCTTAGACCATCGTTTGATAAATCCAAGAGAATGAGTCGCCTTGTTGACTGTAAGCGCGATATGTTTGTCAAATTTTAGGCTATGATCGAGAAGAATTCCCAAATCGGTGACACAGTCTAATCTCTCAAGAGAAATCAATGCAACGTGAAAAGAAAGTGGTTTATTATATGTAAGTTATAAATCTTAGAAATTTTAAAAATTGTGATATGTGATGTAATTTAACGAAAAGCAGTAACTAATGTCTTACCTTAGATAAGGAAGATTATCCTTATGCATCATTATTATCATTAATTTTCAGAAGAGTGAGACAGAGATTCGAATATATAATTGAACAAAGTTAATTGGGTTCGAACATTAACCTAACATAAACAACTATTTTTAAAACAATTTGGGTTGTATTTATTGACAAAGGTTTAACTCAACAATATATTTAATATTCTTATAAATGTATGATACATATTTGATATAAACACTGAAACCATCTTCTACATCTTTGACTTTTCTACATAAATGTATTTATTATCAGTTAACTCTTATTAGCTATTATTTCTCTCTTTCGATGCTTTCAACTTATATATTATTCATTTATAATTTATTGTATTGGGCTGACCGAAAAGAAACCGGTGATTTTTTAAAAGAAAGTAATTCTAAGATTTATTAGAAAGAAAATATTTATATATCAATCCTATCCATGCAACACATTTTGCATTTCTTATTTTAGAATCTCCCACACATTTAATTCTAATTGTATTTTTTAATTTTTCTTAATAAATCTTTATAAATTATATATATTTGTGTTTTAGCCTTATAAAAATCCTTTTTAAATTATATTAGTTCATTCATTTTTACTCGTATTGCTCGACTTTTAATGAGTAAAAAAAAGAATAAAATAAAATTAAAAAATATTAATTTATATACTTCGATAACATGTCTGGATGTTTAGCTCTTGATAAAGAAAATTTTTTAAATTTTAGAAATGTTTAACAGCCGTTGAGTTTGAGTTTAGTTGCATTTAAAAGAGAGTTTTAATTTTAAGCAACATTTATTTAGCAATTTAATCTTTAATCTTAGCAATTCATATCCCAAAGGTCCCAAAAGTCCCCCAAAGTGCTCAGTTTTAGAGTGAAGTTTTGTGCATTTAATGGCCCATTTCACGTGGCAAGCAAAGTAAAAGTTTTGGATACAAATGTCGTAATTGCAACACGTTCAACGTAGACCGTTATGTCCATTAGGTGTACTACAAACTACAAGGCATACTCTTGTACGAGTAAAGAAACAGATACTATCCGGACGAGTATCTGTAGCCTGATGTGACTCACAATTTTAGAATTAAAACCCCAAATGCATAAATTGCCGTAAACCGCAAGAAACTTTGGCCGTGTCTCGACTACAGCCCGGACTGAAGCTGACTGGAGCTGCTTGGTTAGCCTCAAGCAGAGCTATGGCTCCTCCGGGGTACAGACAACAGATGGAGAGACCCTGTCGAAGACGCAGGCACAAAAAGTTGCTTAATTTAATGTTATTTGCATTTTAGCATATAAAGAATTTTGTGTCTTAATCTTTTGACTTTGCGGCGAGCTCTCGGGAGCGTTCGACTCTGACGCTTTGAATATGCTAGTGCTATTTATGCCCCAGACGTGAGCCAACTTGAGAGTTGAACCGACTACCAGGAGTGCCAGGAGATTCGGAGTCTCTCAAAGCTATAGCTTGCCGTGACTGGCTGCACTTCAGAGATCTCTGTGTCTGAGAAACTCTGTTTGTGCATCACAAAAAGGGATGCAAATTTATTTCTTCATTTGCATATTTTAAGGAGCTCAATGCGATATATATTTGCGCCATCTTTGCTTTCCAATATTCATGGTCCCAGCACGAGGCACCCATTGTGGGCTCCCATTCCTCAGACCAATCTCTCTCACCCGAACCCATCGTTCTTTGCCTCCTTGATGAAACTTTATGAACTTTGGCTTTGCCGCTTCGAGTGTACTATAAATTTAACTCCATTCGCCTGATTGCCAGTCTCGTTGTTGTTCTCATCGTTGTTGTTGTTGTTGTTGGTCCGTCGTGCATGTAAATTGTATCTGTATCTTTTCAATTGTGCGCAATCAGCGAAATTGTAACGCAGCTCGTTTTTCACCAGCTTCAATGTCGCATCCGAACACCCAGCCTATCCGCAACCAGCTGATCCCATTTGCTCCCAACTGCCCCGAGCTGATCCAAAAGATTTGTCGCGTCATAGCCGTAAATTATGGATCGGATCAATCGCCGTAATATCGAGAATGTTTTAATTAAATTCAAGAATAAAGAAAACGTTGATATTAATTCTGTTTGTGGGAGTTTCTAGCATGCGACTCCTACCATAAATATTCAATTCGTTCTTGATTTGGTCTATGATTTCCTTGTAAGCTATATTTTTGTATGATAAAGATATGATAATTTTCTATTGTCAAAAAGCTAGTTTAAACTAAAGATAGAATGGAAAGATATATGAGATATATATAGAAATATTTTACATATTAAGATACATTTATTTAAAACAGATAAAGCCGTTACAAAGTTCAACCTAAATAGTGTATTATTTGAAGTTTTTGAGGAATAAGAACTCAAAAATGGCCTTCAACATGAACTCAACATGAACAAATTGCTTAAAAGCGGGCATAAAATTATGCGAGAACCCTCTGAAGTTAAGTTTCGATTCGGCTAACCATAAATCGCATTAAAATGCGGAGCATATCCTTATTGATTTATAATTCGACTTGAAATCGACTCGGCAATACTCACTAATAACTCATTTAAGGTGAGCGCCGTGCGAGGAATCGAAAGCGATTATGCAAATGGCTGGAGACGCAGAGGCATAGCCGAGGGAGTGTAGGGCATAGAATGAAAACGCGTCACGTGGCCCATAAATATCTGCAAATGCTTCTAATAATAGCACAGTTGAGGTCTGGGACTGGGATCGTGGCTGGAACAGGGCACTTGGTACTCTAATGAAGCGTCAGCCATTGAGGAACCATTCAGTTTTCCATTTGCATAGCCGCCATTAGCTGACACGCGTTTTTTTCCTTTTTTTAATTTTAATCTGGCAAAATTTATTTCACACTCGTTGCATACACGAACTCCCCACCCACGACTGCCCCTCCATTCAGCTGCTTGCAATGTGCATGTGCAATTGAGTCAGTGGCTTCCGGGCGTATTTATGACCTGGACATTTGAGCCATGTTGATGTGGCCATGTTGTGCGTGGCAAATTGAAACTCGGCTTTAATTTCAATGCGTTGCAGCGCCGTAAATAATGCAATTACTCATCCGCGTTGCAATCTACTGATAAAAATATTTAATTGGCTTTTTACATTTCGCTGTTTATTCACGTTTTTTTTGCCGCCGTTGCTGAAAAATCGAATTGCATTTTGCCACCGCGCATAAATCCTTGAATTTTTTACTCCGATGCAAAGCCTGATAAATAATTTAATCGAAATTTTTCCCATTATGCTGCAAAAACTAAGAGATAAAGCAGAAAATAAATGCAAAAAATAAAATCACGCACTTCATTTAATTTTAATTTATAATGACGCCGCCGCCTCCAGCTCCTTGCCGCAACCAACCACAGTCATGTTTCATGTCTAGGATAGGCTCTGGGCCATTTCCAGCTTCGAAACGGTATGAGAGGCTCTCGCCCGCTCATTGCCAGCGATCTCATCTTACAGCTTTGCATGTTGCAGTTATTTTTATAACTAAATTATATACGCCCGTCCTGGTGCCCACGAGCTGGACTCCCAGTCTCTCAGTCTCAACATGGACCAACCAGGGCCAGATCCAGAGCCAGTCCCAGTACCGTCTGAGGCGTCTGTTTCCGTTTCGATTTATGAGGCACAAGGAGCGCGAAACCATAAACAGCTTTTATGGCGTTCTACTGGATTATTGCCAGCAAAGGCCCAGCCCCAGCCTCAGTCTCAGTAAAATCGTGCTCCGCCCAGCTAGAGATCCTTTTGATTTAATCAATTCTATAAATTGTTGGCCCACGTGCAATTGTTTTCCGTGTTCCTTTGCTTCCCTCGCATTGGGTTTCAATGAAGCATCCAAGTAAACGCAGCCTCTGCTCTATGTACAGCAAATATTTGATCGTTGCCACAAGGGCCGAACCAGGTGTCTAACTTCGAAGAGGAAAAAGTTGCTCACAAAATATGAATATCTAGTATGTCAAGCAATAACTTGCTTAAAACGTATATTTAAGTTTAATATATAAACTAAGCTTCAATTAGATGAGAGGAATGAATAATCAAATGAACTAAACTCTTCGACTATTAACTTCACTTTATCCCAGGTAAAAGTATATTAAAGCTTCAAACAAGAAAAAATCTCATCTTGAAGCTCAATTCTGCGTTTCATAAGATTTTCATTTGATTATCGGAAAGCTCTTCAAGTTTCGGTTGATTCTCGTAAATAAGCGATTTCAATATCTGAAATGCCTCTTAATAAAGTATCTCAACTCTTGTAGTTTGCTCCAAACTAAAGCAAATAATTTCTTATGTAAACGAAATGCATTTATTGGCGTTTGAGTAACGAGAAAAATGTACTCAAACTCGTACACGAAATGAACCGTTTTGGTGGTCTCAGTTCGAGGAAAACTCTGAGCCACATTTATTGTTTGCTGTGGTAGTTGTAGTTGTTGTAGCTCGCTGTGGCAATGTTGTGTCGTGTTGTTATGGCTGTTGTTGTTGTCTTGTCCCTGTGCCCCCTTGGGTTTATTCATGACGCATAAATCTGGTCGGCAACACTTTATGCGAATACACAAACAACACGCCACCACTCGCCATGTACTCCCCATAAATTTCGCAAGAGTAACTTTTTTACGAAATTAAATCTTGTTACAGCAACAACAAACCAGACTCTATATGTACCCTACATATATATATATATATATATATATATGTATATCTGGATGTATATAAATTTATATGTATTTGTGCGTTGCTGTTGGTGTTGGTTACTACGCAAGTCCCCGCAGTGTCGTCTAAGGCAAAGTTTTGGAGCCAAATTTGAAATCTGGTCAAGCTCGAAGTGGTGCCACTGAGGCGAACACAGAGGCAAAGGCGGGTGGCAGTTTGGTGGGTGTGGCGGAGCTGGGCTTACGCGTGTTTATTGCCCGCCACAGAGTGCAAAGATTTACCATTCGACCAGCCGGGCCACATAAATTGACAAAGGCGGCTCGTGGCCGGAAGGACTGAGTGGGCGGACACAGTTTCTGTCTGTCTGTGTGTGTGTGTGTGAAATACGAGGCTGCTCTAGGATGTAGGATCTATGGTGGAGTCGTGCAGCATTTAAATCGAACCAAGATACAACAACAAATGCTGGCATGTTGCATGTTCCATGTTGCATGTTGCAGGGGGCCCAAACACAAGAGCATAATGATGAGGTCAGCTAATTGTTAATGCACTCGCCATAATGACCACACAGCCACAACAGCAACACCAACATCAGCAGAAGCAGCAGCAGCAGCAGCAGCAGCAAGTCGTAAATGTAAAATGCATTTTAATTAACCATCATATATTTCACTTAAAACATTTCAATGCAAATTTTCGCCCCTCCCCTTTTATCCCCAGCGAGTGGGTGGATCGGATCGGCTAGTGGGGAGGCGGCTGCAGCTGCGGCGGGTCTACTCTGGGCTTCCCTCCAGTTCCATGCGCCCTGTTGGCCATATTAAATGTAATTATTTGGCACAAATAGCGTGTTTAGGATTAATTATGTTATGGATAGGCTAATAACGCGCTTCAAAGTGCAAAAAACCACATTTCAAATTATGTGTGCCGCTTTAAATGCAAGTTGATTGGGTGGATTTCGTATTATAACAATTATCCACACGTCCAAATAGAGTCCGACATATGCGTGAGTTGAATTTAATAAGCTTTTGCCTTAAATGCACAACAAATTTTCTGTTTATCTCGAGTTCGTTTTACTGAACATTAAGCTAAATATAAACACAGAGGTAATCTATAGATGGAGGTATTAATTAAACTATTTTTTTTTGGCGTTTCAGTCGACCTCAAAAGGAGAGTTTAAAGAGCTTTTTGCTTGAGCCGCAATTAAGGTAAAATTAATAAAATAAGCATTCAAATTAGATTTAATGTATGAAAGTTTACTTTACTTAACATAAATATTTCAACTCTTAAAATAACACCGCATCTTATCTTTAACTGTAGACTTTTTACTCTGCTTTGAACTAAACCACATCAAATTCGTTTCATTATGTAAATGTGTTCGATGCTCATGCAACGCCTGCGGTCGTTTGTTATGATTGTACATGGAACCCAACGCTAGTCATTGGATATTGTCCAGGAACAGAGGCGAACGGAGAGACACAATCTGGTGTCTTGTATAAAATTCACAAGTCAGAGGTCGATCCGTTGCAGCAGGGATTGAATTTGGCAGAGAGACTTGCAACAACTTCAACATGCGAGCAGCAAGACAATGGCTTTTATACAGCTGACGCCAGTGGAGGCTATGGAGGCTTTTGGGCGATATATTCGGGTTCTCTTAAATGCAAATGTGCACCTCATAAATTGAATCCAGTGGCCAGAGAGATGGCATATGAGTCTGTGAGGCTTGTGGTGCCAGAAAGTGACCAGCTGGAGGTCAATCTAATGCAGCTGGAACCTTGAAGCAATAAACATTATTCATGAGAACGACTTTCACATTTCTTCTTCGATCGTAAATGGCAGGTGACATAATTATCCACACCTAAAAAGATGAGTTCGAATATTAAATAAATCATAATTATTGCCATGGCTAAACAAAAAACCAACTCAAGGTTAACCAAGGTTACGTAAGGTTTGCATTTGCAGCTCATTAAAAACGCACAAGTGCAGCCTGAGTGCAGCCTAAGCAAAAAAACGAGTACAAAACGATCCATTAAGAGCCCAACGCAAACCTTATATAATATCAATATATCTATCTCGTTCTGGCAAAGGTGAGTTTTGCACCTTTTTAATGGCCGCCGGTGCTGATGACTTGACCTTGGTGCGAGTATAAAGCGGAAATTTTGAGCAGACGTTTTTTTACGATCCTTTTTTATGGCGTTTGGCAAAAATATCTAAAAAAAAAAAACGAAAAAAAGCAGAAAATAAAAAGGAAAAAAATATTCCCGCCGCGTTTCACGGCGCGTTGCAAACAGTTTTGGATTTGGTTTTTTAGCTGCAACCTCTGAAAATTTATGATTTATGATGATGTCCGTGACCCTTTAGCAAAACAGGCAAAGATCGCCGATATACGAGTAGGTGTAGGGATCGGCAACTGCTGTTTTGTAAACACTCAGTATGAATCCCAGTACCCAATCGCTTGGACGTGGCGGATTAACTTAAAAAACACGCGACGGCAAACAAAAATCGGTTAGAAAATGTTGAAACCTACAAATTTGAAGTATCAAGAGAGACCTCTCATAAGGAAAAGTGTTGGAAAGTGTTTCTGATGTGCATATGTGAAAAATGTGTTTTACAGTCACCAAAATTCATATGTCTACGCCTTTTTTTCTATTCTGTGAAGGAATAATTCAATCGAATTAGGAAATTGCAAAATTAAAGAAAAATCTTTGATGGAATTACCTCCTTATAATTTGTACTAAAGTAAGATATATAAATAATTATATTGAGTAATGATTTGCTTTAAATGAATTTGTATTGCCTTTACCCCTTTTAGAAAGCTTGATTCAATTCAGACTCCATGATACATATAATATAAATTTATAAATTGATTAGGTATCGATGCAAGTTGATCTTTTGGTATTAATGTTATCATGTTGAAGCTTGTATACATTCTGCTCTAAAATATTAGGTATAGATGTCGGAACCCAAAGAAAAGTAAAACAATGAAGCAATGTCTTCTGATATTGAAGTATTCCTTTGATATTTTGATATACAATTCTATATAATCTATGCAACTGAGTTGATCAGAATCTAAATATAACCTCAAGCATTGTTTCATAATGGATCGTTAGAAACTCGAATTTCAAACTGCATTTTATAGAATGTTAAAACTCTTAGGTTAAAAGTTTGTAACTAAGTTTTTGCGCAAAAGTTAAGAGTGGGTAAAAGAAATGATATCCTGAAATAAATCACAGAGGCAACAGATTCATCTGATGTGCGACTCGCATCGTCTTCTTATTCTCATGATTTTCAGAGAGGCGTTCGTCGTCTTTTATTTTGAGTAATTCCGCGGAACACTCGTACCCGTACCCATTGGAGATGGAGCTGCCATGAATACTTTCAGGTTTTTAGCTAAAGAAATGTGGAAAGAAATGAAGGAAAAAAAGGGAACAGAAACTGAAGAAAAATCTTAAGAGAGTAATAAACAACATGGTTGACAATCTTAAATCTTGCAACTTGCAGGGCACCGAAACAAAAACAGATACGAATGCGAATGAATGTCGCAGCCATTATGGAACATTGTCGTTGTTGTTGTTAGTGTTGTTGTTGTTGTTTTAGACATTTCTTTTGAGTTGACTGTTCGGACCAACACAATCACAATTTCAACAAAGCCCAATGTCTACTGCGGTCATTGCTATGCTGGAATGCAGCAACAGCAACAGCAACGGCAGCAACAACCACCAGAAGAGCACCAACAACAACAACAACGATTTTGAGCCAGGCCAGTTTAAAGGCTTGGCCCTGCCATACCCAGGCCAAGACCCAGACCCATGGCCCATGTATCTTAGGTAGAAATAATGCAAGCACCTACCCGCGCTCCGTTGCCTGCTCCAACAATATATTCTCCTGGCATGGGCCTGCGTCTTCGTCTTCGTCTTGGACTTGGTTTACGTCTTGGTCTTGGCCTTTCTTGTTGTTTGTCTCCTTTATGGCTTCTTTTCGTACCCTTTATCTTTATCTGTGATTGCAGCCAGATTTTTCTTGGCATTGTCCCACTGTGGGCTTCACTCAATGGTTCTTGCTGCAAATAACAGATTAAATAGAAACAAACTTTATTATTTTTATATGAATATAGAATAAAGTTTGTACAAAATAGATGTTATAAATTAAATAATTGAATTTCTTTGATTAATTATTATTAATTTCTGCTGAACTAATTAGAGATTTACCAGTTGATTCCATCTCGCTATTACACGAATCGATACTTTCAGTTTTTCTCTCTAGATTTTACCTTCCTCTGAATCAATTAGGAATAAATTAGAATTTAAAATAACTTTTATCAGTTTTCTTGGAATATTTACACACCGTAAAGTTCAACAATATATGTCCTTTTGTTTTCGCCCCACTGTGCTGGGCAACTCAGTTGCCTGCGTTGCTGCTTTGGGGTCACATTTTCGTGCTTTGCAGGTAAGCAAAAGAAATGAATTTTCCCCCGTTGCCTGATTTCTATGCGGATATCGTGTGGCAATGTCTCGGCCATGGCTGATAAGCGGCACGCACACTTGAGTTATGGCTGCCAACTCGTTTAGGCCATTAAGCTAGCCAACTCGTTAAGCCGATCATAATTGGCAGATAGACTCCAATAGGCTCTTCCCACTGGAAACTGTTTAACGACTTTTTAAACACTTGTCTTCAGAGTCATTCTCAAAGCAGCAGCAACATCAGCAGGCATAAAGATTCAATGAACACAATTGATATAAAACACACACAACACCACACACACACACACACACACACACCGCGTGCACAACCAGTGCGATGACAGACACAAAAGCATTTGGCATTTGATGTTTATTTAATTTGCCGCAATTCATAACAATTTCGTTTACGACATTTTTACTACTGGAAAGAGCCGTAAACAAAATTCCACCGCCGATTTGTTTGATGCCACAAGTTACGAGCCACCTTGAAATACTCAACCCCTGCTTTGGTTCCTCCCGCCTCCCGCCGCCCGCCTCCTGTCCCTGGGTATTGTATTGGTCTGGGCCACCGGCAATTAACCGCCAAGTGCAGCCGCCGCCGCCCTCCGACCACACCCCTAGCCAGCACCCGCACCCCGGCGATTTATGTACATTTTATAGATCGTAAAAGCAACATTTACAACAACAGAGCCGATGATTTTATGATGTGTTGAACAGCAACAGGGTCTAGGACGACTAACCGGCACTTGTCCTCATCCACCTCGGAATAGAAATTGGAATCAGAGTTGGAGTCGACTATGTTGTCTCTCTGGATGGCGCTTCCTATTGGACCCAAGTGCAAGCGCCATCGTAAAACTCCGGGTAGCGCCTGAAAGAGCCGTAAAAAGACTATAAACAAAAGTGATTGCCATTAGAAATGTTTGGATTGTAAGCGATCTGATTTGTTAAGGATAATTATGTGTTATGCCATAAAAGAAGAGCCATCAAATCTCTGAGCATATGGCCTGGAAGGTGTCTAAGTTATTGAGTTAATGGAATTTAGTTATGATTAACAAGACTGCAGTGATTTGGCTTATAGAATAAGTAACTGAATATAATATATAAAAAGAAGATTGATATTCTCTATGAAGTATTCTATATAGACAAATTGAAAAGACGTCTTATTTGTCTTTCGATAATTTCTTGTTTTATGTAATAATATCACTTTAAACTCTATTTTGTGTAAATATTAAATTAATAAGATAATTATAGTTTTCAGTTATTCATCCCTTAATTCCTTTGGCTTCCATTCTGAATACTTCTCTATCGTCCCTTACTGCTACCCTCCCTCAATATTGATGGCTACCACATAATTTCTTTATATCATTCCCAGAAACTCGTCTTATGGCGGCCCATTGAACTACCTTATGAGATTATATATGAAGAGAGATACAAAATCTGTTTAAGGGTCGTTTTTATATTTAAGATTAAATTCGCTAAAGTTAAACATCGTTTCAAAGTTGGAAAACACTCAAGTTCGGTTGTGCAAGCCGTTGAGGATTTTTGATCTTTCTGCTGAGAAATAGCATAGCTCGTGCCAAGTTAGAAGATATATCCCGAGTTTATTATAATGTTTCCATATTCCCAAATTCAGCAATGAATTTTAATCGAAATGAAAGTATAAAATTTATATTCTTATCTTTTCATTACATTTCCCTTTTCAAAAGTCTCGAGATACAAAAGATAATCAACACGAGCGCTTTTGTAGCTAATTGCAAATACAACAAAGCACGTAATATACATATATATACATATATATATATATATATGAGTACGTATCTATATCCATATCCATATCTATATCGTGCACGAGCTCCATTACTAAAGCAGCTGAAGACGTGTTGATAAGTCTCCACATCAGAACCAATACAGATTTACGTTGCAAACACGGCAGACAGAGAGAACAATTGAACTAATGACGTGACTATGGACAGTCGGCTTCGGTCTGTTGTTCATACGGCCATTCAACAGACTGTCCAATGGTTCCCGGCTATGTCTGGGCCAGTGCCAGGGAGAGTGCTTCATTGTTATCATACGAGTATACGAGTATGGAATGGAAACGTGGCGGCGAGACTTATGCATTGAAAGTGTTGTTAAATTACGCCAAATTGCTTAATTCCAATAATGAAACGGACCGACCCAGGTCCCATACCCAGACCCTTGCCCAGACTCAAGTCCAGGCTGCGACCACTCAATGAAATTATAAATTTTCGGTCAAGTCTGCTCCATCCGAATGATATGCAAAGCGCATAAAAATGAAGCTTCATTCGCGAATTCAATTTTGTTTCTGTTTCTGTTTCTGTATATGATTCGGTTTGTTTTTCTCTTATTTCTGTTTCTGCTGATTGTTCAGGCGGGGATCGCACCTCATTGCGAACGCCTTAAAGGCCGAGACAGTTCCCGGAGCTGATTCCAGTTCCGATCCCGGCCAGACGGCGGCGCAAAGAGAACCATTTAATGGGCCCATCCAATTGATCGTTAATGTTCCTTTTTATTTGCCTTTTATTATGTTCGATGTTGTTGTTTGTATTGTTTCTTCTTTTTTGCTTTTGTTTCTCGTTGCTTTTTGTTGCTTCTGTAGACTTACTCAATTTTATTATTGTTTATTTATGCGATTTTAAATAATGCGCCGCAATTCCAACAAAGATACTCGGAAGACGCGGCCTGTGAACTTTTTTGCCTCGCGTTGATTTACTGTCATATTATTTATTAGCTGGGCGCAAGTTGGTCTGGGCTCTTGTGGATTGGACTGCTCGAACTACTTTAGTAATATTTTATTGACCATCTTCTTTTGTTTGTTTGCTTTTGGTTCTCGTCCAAAACAAAACATGATGAGCTTTTCTTTCTAAGTTTTTTTGTGGCAGATAAAAGCAAACAAAGCCAAAGTATTTCTGATTTTTTTTTTGTTTTCTTATTTATTGATGCCGTTATCGTGGGCGTATACGTAATATTTCATAAATTTCTATTTGTGCCACAGAATTTGTTAACTTTGTGGGTGGCTTCAGTCAGAACAATAGAAACTACAAGACAGCATGACACACTTCTTCGGCAGTTTCTGATTTTAATCAGCTTTTGTTCTACAGCATTTCCTTTAATAATATTTGATTTTGGGGTATTTCGCAAACTTGCTTATGGGGAACTATTTAATGAAACTGTATACAGCCTTGTATATTAAAATTATTTTTGCTACTTAGACGTTCCGATTTTTATCTTTTGAATGTTTATGAATTAATATTTTGAATGATTTCAACAAAGTGGATGATTAAGTACTCGTTTATGTTTCTCCTTCTGAGGGGCTATGTTTGCGATACTGAGAGAGGAATCCATAACTAATGAATATAATTTTGAAGTTCATGAGATATATTTATACAGGTATATAAGTTCTTTCTTTAGTACAAGAAAATACATTTATCAGATCGATGGAAACCAAAAATGGTTTAGTTCTTATTGATGATAGTTTTTGTCAATTTCAGCAACCACTTTCGTAGCCGCAAACTGAGTCAGTTGGCGACTCACGTATTCGTCATTGTTCAGTTCCTTACAGCAGGCACAAAGTTTATGTTATGTTGATACTGCTGCTGGGTCAGAGCAAGACGTTGGCCGCGGAGGCGTTCAATGTACGTCGGCAACAACAACAGCAACAACGTCCACAGAAATGGTCTGAGTTGGTCTGGTGACGTTTGTTGGCACTTTATCATGGTCGCGTATCATAATTTAAGCGAATCGCATGCAAACAGACAGAAAGACGGCCAGACAAATGGACACACAGTTCGTTACCTACACCCACACCCACACCCGCTGTGTTCTTGTCACGCCAACAACAGCAGCAACAACAATGACAACTGTAATGAATAAAATTCGTTGACATTTGTCGCGCTGAGTAAGCGGCCTGGCCAAAGAAGGTGGGAAGGTGGGAAGGGAGGAGGGCTTGGAGCGGGTCGTGGTGGAACGTGTGTAATCTTGGCTATGCTTAGATGCAGTTGCTCGTGCTGATACACGTAATGGACTAAACGTCTGGCCACGCCTTCACGAAGACCAGTGCAGTCATTGACTTCCTGCGACATGTTTTTATACTAAAAACTGATATTAAGTATTTAATGATTTTGTTTTCATTATGCGGCCCGAAAATGTCGACGTTGCCTGTTAAACAGTTTACTGACCATTGATTAAACGGCTCCGTTCGACGAGGGCAACTGACCATCAGCTTTTGGCCAAAACACTGAAATTAGTTGGCATTTTAACACGAACACCTGACGCTGGCTTCGCTCTGACACTGTTACTGCTTGTCTGCTTCCTGCAGGCTCCGGTGAAATGGGTTGGCACTAGTGCGAGTATCTCTTTAGTCAAATGGATTATGTTACCAGTACATGAGAAGCGGTGGGAATGTGTGAGAGCAGCTCATGTACGTGGCCGGTCATTATCGATGGTGCATGCCACCACAGGAGGCACAACAGCAACGGCAACTGGCAACTGGCAACTGGCAGCACCAGCAACAACAACAACGACAACTGCAATGGGTTATTGAACGATAATTCCATTTAAGCAAATGTTCGCGCTGAGCACCAGATTGGCCAAATTATAGCCTCCATACCCTCCGTCCCTTCATCTCATTCCCGTTCCTGTCCCAACTTCTCTTTCTCGTTGCCTGCTGCTCTTGACTTTCGGCCTGGCTACATATGAGTATAAATTAAAAAATGTAAAAGTTTCCTCAAAATCAACTCGATTGCAACTCTTTTTGCTGAAATGCGCGTAATAACAGACGCAACAAGAGAAGAACAGTACATATAAGGAATACCTTCAATCCCAGTTCACCGTCCCACTCTTTTACCTTCCATCCTCCGCCATCCACCAACCACCTACCCCCATCCCATTCACATGTGTGCGTTTGTCGCTGGGGACCAGCAGCTCCAGTCCAATCCGTCGAGAAGATGCATTTTCACTTAAACGTTTTACTCGTCGAATAATGGCTTTAATGACTTTAATGGCGTACGGATAATTTGGCCGACGGGCACCCAACTCCCTGCACCCCGCTACACATCGTTCATTTCCACTCTTCTACCTTAATTGACGAAAGTTGCGGGCCGCCGGTGAGATGCTCATCCAATGCAGCTCGTCCCCCTTTGGCGGAAGAGATACCTGTAATTTGTTGCTGTTGCGTTACGTTTAAAAGGCATTTGATTGGCCAACGCCACGTATTGCTATGATCCAGAATAAATACTTCTTATAATGTTGCAAAGGTCCATTAATAAATGGAGTTAATCAAACCAAATGGAAAAACATTTCACGATTAAGCTACCCGATTCGACTCTCAACAGATTATTCTTAGAAAGATACAGAGAAACAGTTTTCTTTGAAAAAATACTTTTTAAAACTAACCAAGTTTGGATACCCAAAATATCTTGATCAACGAAATTCTCAAATATAAACAAAGCACATTAAATACAAAGTTTACTTTTATTAAAAATGAGAAGCAACTTCTTTTTGATACCAAGATAGATATGACATCTATGACAAATCCTAGTATCTAAATACTAAGCGTGAACTTAAACTTACTTAGTGACGGTCATTTTCAATCAGCATCAAGGCTAATTTCTTCAAGCCTCTACAGGTATGTGTCATATGGGAATCCCGCCTGTTCACGCAGAGAATATAACCTTGAAATATCGCAACAGTTGAACGTAAATGACGCTACATAAAAAGATAGAAAGAAAAAATTAAAAGAATATAAAAAGTGGAAAAAAAACCAAAAACAGGTATGACATGTACCGAAAACAGAGCCCAAATAAGAGATAAAAAAAGAGACAGACTGGAGGAAAAAATGACATCGTGACAAGGTGACACAAATCAAAAGGTGCAACATAAAAAATGGCATTGAGAAAACAGATAATTAAGGTAGAAAGTAGGAGAGGAAAAGTGCCAAATGGCGATGGCGACCATCGAGTGGAATGACATGGAACGACGACGACAACGAGAACCTCATGGAAGTCGGAGGAGGTTGCGAGGGAAATTTGTTGAATGACAAGTCGCACATTTTCAAAGGAAATTACAAAAAAGAAAACACTGGAAAATGAACATAAATTCCAAGAGACAGAACCAATAGCCGCAGACAATTTTGGAAAAGTGGAGAGAAAACAGTCGAACAGCTGCCAAAGGGAAGGGAAGGGAGCGTTCTTTGGTTCTGCTGATGGACATGTGCTCTGTGTGTTAGCTCTGGGTCTGGGGCGGGCCTGATGCCTGGTGCATTCCCAAATTAGTCAAAAAGCGACTCGAAGAGAACTCAATTAAAAAGAAATTGATCGGGTGGCCAGCGAGGTAGCAGAGCGCAGCGAACACGAATACTTAAAAACGCATTTATTAAGAAATACTCGTATTTTTTGATAATTGCTTAAAGAAAACATTCCCAGCGGCCATTAAGATTGTCGCATTGCCAAATTTATAAGGAGGACCACAAAAAGTGCGACTTTTTCATTAAAATTCCACAGGCATCCAGCGAAAAACAAAAAAAATAATATTAAAAAATGCTTTTATTATTTTAATTACCAATTCCGGGCTGTATGACAAACTCAGTCGGCACTTTGCTCAGTAAATATTAATTCTATAAAAATAACTCTGCTGTGCAAACATTTTTTTATACCCTGTAACCATTAGAAGTTGATAGAAATGGGTATTACAAAATTACAAGGCATATATCGATATAAGATTGACGGCAAACTTTTAAAATGGTTGTTTTATCTTTTAGTTAACTTTCCATTTCTGGTTAAAGTTTTTCTTTTAGTAAGAGAAGTTAAGAATAGGGAGACTGACGACTGTTACGATCGTGATAAAGGGTAGCTGATAGTCGAGAACTCTCTTTCTGCATTGATACATGTTTTTCTTCATTAATGTCCCTTATTGGAAACGTGTCTTTTGTTTCATGAACAGCTGCACCCCAAACCGAGCTGAGATCAGCCATTGACAGCTGATGAGCTGGGGAACTGGGCAAACGGGAGCTAACGTCGATTGGGAGCTGCCAGTGGTATGTTTGCCTTTACAAAATAAAAAAGAAAAACAACTCCCAACTGAGCGCGACAGACATGCCAAACATTCATAGATAGATGCGCATTTGTGGACCCGCTCGATAAACATTTATTGGGCAATCCAATCACGGAATTCACGTTCGCAGTCGTGACAGTTTCGTTAAAATGCTTTTTGTTTAATTTTCTTTTCTTTCGACAGTTTTTTTATTTTGCCTTCATATTGGCTTTTTTTTCTTTGGGTTGCAGCTAAGAATTATGTTTGGTATATAAAAACGAAATAAATCAGGAATTATGTGCCTGGGATAAAGAAACAGCATAAATAAAATATATGAAATCGAAATTGGACATTATAAAAAGTAATTAAAAAAGTTAAATGTGAATGTATAGGTAGACTTATTTCATATATATGAAGTGGGAGAAGAGAAGAGTGTATAAGTATAATACATTCATTATTGAATGATCGCAATCGAATAAGGTATATAAGTAACAATCTTAAGTGTCTTTTATGATTGTTGTCGTACTTTTTGATGGACTTCTATCTTCTTTATATTATTTTTAGCTTCTATAAACAACCTAAATGTATCTAACAATTGATAAATGTATTGCGACTTTATTTATTATGTTTATTATTTAGAAGTAGTCAAATTCAAATGAATATCATTTCTTAAGTGCTTATAATATTTATTGATTGTCATAATGATCGGTAACATAAACTAATTTATAGATTACTTATAAAGAGAACAATATGTCCATTGACTAATGAGAATCTGTTTATCTTTGTGATTTACATGGTTGGCAGACCTTTGAATCTCTTGCGACTTGATTTTTGTTAGTCTCCTGGCAAGTTAGCAATCTCGGCTAGAGTTGATCTGGACTGATATTGATCATACAAAAATATATATCTTCATTATTAAATTTAAATTATACCTTGACGGGGCATGTATACAGAGAGTCAGTTTATTAAATGCCTCGTATTTAATTTGTTTGAAATGTTGACTCTCTCTATATACATTAGCTACAAATGCGAATATTTTTAATTCTTTGCAAAACATTCTGCGAAATAAATATTTAAATTAATCATCATACCTTGGCCAGGCTAACTGATCGAAAATAAACGATTGCAGCTATTTTAACACGCATAAAAACTTCTTACATTTTTCTAAGTATATTAAAAAATTTCAATTTAGTGCATTCAGAATTGACCCTAATATGAGCATCATTTCTAAAATGAAAATAATTTGATAATATGTAGGATTTTCCTAAAGCGAAAAGAAGATTTAAGCGATTCATCAAGCAAAAGGCTGACAACCATCAAGAGACTCAGACAAATTGTGATTTGATTCAATGAGGACACATCACAGAAAGCACAAGCATACACACATAGCACACACACACACACACACACACACACACACACACACACACAAACAGACAAGCACAGAACGAAAGAGAAAGAACAGTTTTCTCCTTGATGGGGCAAAGCGGTGATTAGACGCATCATCTTGGGGCAATTTGTCACCGCAGAACGAGCGACGGCAGGCAAATGGCCACTAAAAATCATTTAAAGCGAAATAAAAATATTTTTTATAGCATTTTTATAGTTGTTGCAACAATCTAATAACAATCCAAATAATTATCCAAACAAACAATTTCACCGACGCCAATGCGACGGCAACGTCAATGGCAATGGGAGCGCTCAGCGCTCAGAGCCCAGTTACAGTTACTCTGTTGCTCCGACGGACGCTGAAAATGAGCCATAAAACGGACATAAAACCCTAGTGAGAAGCGCTACTGACACGCTAGGCCACGCCTCCGCTGCGACAGCGCTGCCAAACGACGACGGCGACGCGCATACGGAAGCCATAACGGCCATAACGATAACTCAAAGCAAATGGCGTGCACAAGCGAGATAGCTACACCGCCGCACTCAGAGAGAGTGAGAGTGAGAGCGAGCATGTACGCTGCCAAGAGAGCCGAACTGCGCACCCTAATGGCTGCGTCTTTACTCTCTCTCTCTCTCTGTCTCTCTCTACGATTCCTTCTCTCTATCTCGCTGCCGCTGCTGGTGCTGCTGCTATTGCGCTCTCTCGCAAGCGACTCGCTCTGGCTGAACCTGTGCCGTGGCCACGTGTCTCTCGCATTAAAACAAGTAAATCGCCAGTTGAGCATAATCGATACGCAGCTCGTTCTGATTTCATTCGTGAGAATTGCTTTTCTCACGCTCTTCGACTTTGCCTGCGCGCCGACGTCGCCGACGAAGTGCCTGCTGGCTGCTGGCTGGTGGCTGGTGGCTGTTGTTGTAGCCATAACTGTCGTCGTTTATAGCCGTTTTAAGTGCGACTGAGATGGCCTCATAATCGTTTGCTGAATGTTGCTCAATTGTTTGCCGTTACCGATGCTCTTTTTGAGTCTCATGCTTTCCACCAACCCCCTCCCTCACCAACTGCGTTGAGTGTTTACCTCTGCTCATTTGCATGTTTGTTTGCCAATGCTGCCTAATGATGTTTGCGCGCATTAATTAGTATTGATTTAATTAGTGTGTTGTCCAGTGTTGGCCAAACTTTTCACTTTTCACTCCACTCTTAAAAACGACTCACTTCCACACACACACACACACACACACACACACACACACCTATACAAATACACATGCTCATGCACGTTTTCTTATTTGTCTCTCGCTCTCTTGGCGCTTTTTTCTTGGGGGCGCTTTTTGCTGCTGTTGGTGCTGCCACTGCTCCAACAACAACAACAACAACAGCGACAACAAAAAAGCTCTCGCGCGCGCATCTGCCGACTTTACACGGCTGCCAGAATGGGACATAAAATGTGCCAGGCAGTTAAAATGTAGATTTAAGTAAGTGGAAACGAGATCGTTACGTTGGCGCATAAAAATAAAAATCATTGTTGTTGTGCACTGATTGAAATAAGCAGCAATAGCAACGGCAGCAGCTACAGCTACAGCAGCTCCAGCAGCAGCGCGGAACCCAAGAAAATCGCACGAGTTTTCCCGCCCCAGTTACTAGCTTTCGTCTTTCGTCTTTGGCCAGCGTTCATTTCGCGCCTTTTCACTCAAGTTTGGTTTTTCTTTGAGTGAAATGCGTGTGCGAGTTGAGTTCATTTCCCTTTTTGGATGGCGAACATGTTGCGAGCATTGGAGCAACGCACATTGAACGGAGCTCCCCCTCTCGCTCTCCCTCTCTATCACTCACTTTTCTTCTATCTATGGAACACACTCTCACTCAAGATCAATCAGAGCTCTAGGCCTGCGAGTAGAGCCGCAGAGGCACCTTAATAACACCTTTAACTTGTTTATTTCGAATGCGGGGAAGTTTCTTTATCTACATTACGCTTGCCGGTTCTCCCCCTGCCCTCCTTACTACTCGTATTCATTAATTCTCGTTGCTCTGTTTGTTCGTGTTGCCTTTTAAGATTCTTTTCATTTTCATTTTCATTTTATGCTTTTTATGCGGGGCCTTTATGACTTTTATGGGGTTTTAGTGCGTGCCAAAAACGTAAAGAAACAACAAAAAAAAAAACACTTTTAATTGAATAATGCCCAAGCGGCCGACGCCGTCGGCTTTTCGGTTTGTTAGTGTAATTATTGTTTATGTTCTTGTTATTGTTGTTGTTGTTGTTGTTGCTTTGGCCATTGGCTGTTGGTTGTTGGCTGTTGTCTGGGGCGTTTGGCGTCGACGCCTGCAACGGTAATTAGCCAGATAAACATTTAATTGGCAAATTCAAAATTGGAAATGTTTCTTGAATCCATATGCATACCAAGTGGGTCAACCGAGCCAGGGAAAAAGATACGAATGAAGCTGCTGCAACTTTTTGGTAGAATTTGCAGATCTGGAGTTTATCTTAAACAGAATGAATAAGTTCCTGGAACTATAACATTTTGTATAATATTCTTTTAGACTATTTGAAATGTAGAAAAATTAGTGTTATAATTGAATATTTGATCTGCTCTCTACTACAATAAAGGAATTAAATAATTAGTTTTAATAACAATCACCAGCTGAAAAGCTTTTAAGAATAATAATAATAAATAATAATTAAATTAACTCATTATATAAATACATAATAAATAGATATATAATTATTTAAACCCTTTTTTATATGAGTAACTTTAAAAGTTATATAAGTCTTGCTTAATGAGACTTTTAAATGTTGAAAGGTCCGTTGCAACGTGTCGTAACTTCAGTTAGTGCACAGTTTATGGCCCTGGATAATTGGCTATAGTTAAATGCAGGAAAAGATAAATTGATAAATTATATATACATATATATATGCATATATTTATATATATAAACGAAGAAAGGAACTTAATAATATAAATAATCAGCAACTGCAAGTTGTCGCACCGCGCTCGTCGCCTGCTGCCCGTACTCCTCTTAATTGCCAGCCCGGACGCGGACGAGGCGCATTAATTGAAGTTTTTTTTAATATTGTTGGCCCCATTCTGGGGAGGGATCGGTGGTGGCACAAAGGGATGGCCAGACGACGGGATGGCATAGACGGGAAGTGAGTGTAAACACGACATGAATTGTGGCCATTGCCAGCTACTTACACGACTGCAACAGGAATTTGCGTGTGCAGCACATGCAGCAATCAACATGCCACATGGTCGCATGGCCACTTGCCGGACTTTGACTCGAACTCAGACTCTGCAGGACCCCCTGGCCGGGCAATGGAAAACTCCTTTGGCATGCCGCGCGTAAAAGGCTGCCAAAGGATGCAATTTATGACAGGCACAGGCTCATGTAATTGCACGCAATGCCGTTGCCGTTGTTGCAACATTCGCCAGCCAGCGAGGAGTCGCCGAACTGAACGGGTCACACAAGTTTCAATTTTTAAAAATTATGAAAACAGCAGAGCACAAAATGAAAAAACAAAAACCAAACAGAACAGAAAAAAAAACACAGGGAAAAAAGAAAACAAACAAAGCACTCGTAGAACACGTCCTTGTTCTTGTCCTGGACGCATGTGGCGTCTGCATGCCTGCAGTGCGAGTCCATTTGCCACACCAAGTGCCACACGGATCGGTTACGTGGAATGTCCTTTTAATGGACTTTACACACTCCAACTGCGCCGACATCCAGGACGCAGCGCGTCGCATCCTTTCACAAACCTTTTAGGTTGCACTCGTGTTCCGCGCCGTTTGATTGCCGTGAATTGCTGCCGCATGATTTTCATCCTTTTCCGCCGCCAGTTTTTCCTTCTCGTCCTTTTGTTTGCCCTCGTCACAGGCACGTCATAATTCTCCCTACGCTCCTGCCTGTGTGTCCTGCCAGCCAATTACGGCACATTGTAAGAGTGAGGAGCAGTTGAACAGCAGCTGACCAGCTGACCAGTTGACCAGCTGACAGATTCTTTGCGGTCATTAACTGGACATAAAATACAAAATTTCAATGCGGATTCTTGTAAAGAAATTTCAGAAATATTTCGGATGAAATGCTGTTAACTTGGGTAACATAATGGGATTTTCTGATAGGTCTAGATCTAGTAATCAATTTGTCGTAGGATCAAAATGTGACGAAAATATTTGAAATTAACAGAGTTTTAATAAGAAAATGTTGAGAATGGTAATAAAACAGGATCACAGTTCTCATTACCAGTTAAGTAGTTCTAGTCTAAGTTGTGTTTACTTTAGCTGCTTTTATTACTACTCTTTATCTAGGATATTCGAGATCTTTATCCCCCTATAGCATATTTAGTTTCCTAGATTTGATTAAGGAACAATATGTAAATCCAACTTAAATTCTATTCAAATTTCGAGTACTGTCTAGTTAAACCATTTATGACCCTTGGTAGCAGTTCAAGTTGACATTTTGTAGGACCAGTTGGATTGGTCAAGTGGCCATTGCCATGGTAAGTGTCCATTTTGGAGTCTGCCTGGTTCTATATGACAGTTGGGGGAATGGCGTTGGCAGTGTCAAAAGTGACGCTGAATTTATTACCAAGGCTTTATTTATGCGCTTATCGCATTGCCAGTTGTTGGCCTTAGCACGTTGTCAAGTGTTTATCTTGGCCCGGACCCCGTACAAGCAGACCTCGGGCTTAGACTCACTTCCAGTTCCAAGCGAGAGAACTCAAATGAAACGAAATGAAATACCAAAAAAGCTTAAAATTAAATTTATGACTGCAACTAAATCATGCGACGAAAAAACACAAAAAAAGAAGATGGAACAAGAGCTAACTCATGGGTTGAACGAGTATCTGTGTATTTGTATCTCTGTATTCGTATCTTTGTATCTGTAGCTGTATCTGTATCTTGTAGGAGTGCTATGGAGTGTGTGTATGTTGCGCTTGAATGAGCCTGTCGCATGATTTAGGTGCCAGATCCCAGAGTCAAATTTAAATAATAAATATTTCATAGTTGCAACAACCTATTGGGGCACGAGAAACGTACAAAAGCGAGAAAATTGAAAGCCAAATGCGTAAAATATTCAAAACGAAAAATGTGCGACTAAATCAAAATGTTGTCGAAATAAAACGTTTGAAAATTGAATTTCGGGTTATTTTTTTTTTCTCTTCTTTTTCTTCTGCTTGTGTTCATCTCCAGCAACCAAATTGAAAACATTTGTAACGGAAATGAAAACCATTTTGTCCCCTCTCCCCACCACCCTCTGATTATTGTTGTATTATTGTACGTTGTTGGGGAGGGGCAGCGTCGGCAAAACCCCAAAAACTCGACTCAACGTTGAGGTCTGAATTTAAATTAAGAAATTTATCTTTTGAATGCGTCTTTTTTATTCCATTCCATTTTGTGTGTTTGCCTTTGTGTCCGCCTTTGTTTTGTAAGTCGTCTTTGTGTTTACACAAAACACACAAAAAATATTAAAAAAAATATAAATAAAAAAATTATATCAGCTGAAATGAACACAAAAAAAATATATATAAAATTATCTCACCTTCTGGCAAATACAATTGAAATACGTATGATTGCTTTGAATACCCTCTTACAGATAGAGACAAGTCTTAACTTCTATAAGAAGATCAACAATCAAGTGGAACTTACTTTTTTAACATTCCCAGCTCTTGCTTTTATTTTATTATAGACTCTAATTAAAAGCTTAAAGAACTTAAGACTGCAAATTCATGTCCTCATCTTTATTCTGTTTTTACATGTTCTTCGACATTAAATTCGATGAAGATTTGCTTATTAACTACATTTAGTAACAAAACATTAAAATTCCTCTGAACTGTAACATGTATCGAGTAGTTATTCTTTACGTAGAAGCAATAAAGAGCAGAAATGCTTCCTGAATCGTGAGTTCTTATATAGAAATGTTATTTATATATCTGTTATATATAATCTGTTTTTGTTTTGTTAATGAGTGGACCTAGAGTGTCTTCCAGTTGTTCACTCTCACTTTCAGCATTTTTACTGGTTTTAGTTTCAGCGGGCGCTCGACAAATTCATGAGTTAAGCGAAAAAATATTTCTAAGATATTTTCGACAATTTTTGTTTTTTGTTAATAAACTGAAGTTTATTCTCTTTTATTTGGCATGCACGAAACGAGTCGTTTCCAGTTACTTAATTTAATATTAAAGATTTATTTAAACGCGAGTCTTTGCACCTTTTTCGGCTGCGACTTGCATTGAATATCTACTCAGCTTTTAGACCAGGCCAGTCACAAGTTTTGGTTAAATCTACGTAAACGAGATACCATTCGCCTGTCGAATGGAATTAGCATAAGAAATTTCGCGTCTTTAATTTTATTACCTAAAATTAGTTGATATTTATAAGTCGGTTAAATAAATCTGTGAGCCAAATAATGCCATTTGTCACTGGAGTTTCGACTCTCTATACTTGAATCGGTAATATTTGTGCGCTGTTAATGGCTTTCAATTGGTTTTATTTGCGTTTCATGCTAAATTCGTCGATAAAATGTTCATATTATGTGCTAATGGTGAATAAGTTAGTGGACAGAAAAAAGGCCAATCGAATTACCAAATAATAACATTTAGAATTTATCGAAATCTACTTCTCTCAATATCATTCAAATGATTTTTAATTACCTCAAATGCTCGCAGTGCGAGTCATCGACTGAATAAATAATTTGTTTTTCGTACGAGCATTATGTGAATTGTTGCGTAAGAATAAAACTAACTTCCAAACTAACAAAACTACAAAATAAATATAGCAAAAATAAGACTTTAGTATGTAGGTCTTGGAGAACATGTTGGAGCAACAACTAAAATGATAAACAAATATCTCAATGAATAAGAGTCGGAAAGTCTTAATATCTCCATGAATAAAACTCCAATTAAATTAAATAGACTAACAAATTAAAAACCTTTAATTATGGATGATTTACTATGTTGAACAGGGGATACAATAAATATTTGTTTCATTATGAATGAGGGTATTTATTACTCATTAGGTATTGACCTCATAAGGGCGCTGCCATTAGGTTTACGATCATTTATAAGAATTTTGAGGGTTATTCAAAATTGAGGGTTATTCAAAATTCTTATAAATGATCGTAAACCTAATATCTGGTTGCATTAAACATCAATTGATTTTTATTTCAGGCTAAAGAATAAAAGCTATTTTGATATTAAAACGCTTCCAAAAATACCAAAAAAGTGAATGATATTAAGGCATGTGGGCAGGATAAGGAAGGGTATCAAGGATAGTAAAAAGAGAGCATGAATGTAAAAATTGTTTGTAGAATAAGTAATTAAATTACCATTTTCATTCCTAGTTACAGTTGTTACTGTTAATATAAAAGAAATCATACTACTGTTAAATTTATTAAGCATTTCTCCTCGATATGATTAATTGTCGCTTGAGAATTCACGTTTCAATGTTTCACAGCAGCTTTCAGTGTGCAAATTTCAATGTGGTGTCAAATAGCGAAATAAAAGCTTCAAGTTTGTATCTCTCGTATTTAACTGACATTTTTTCACACATTTTCCATTTGCACAATGCCCATTTGAATGTAACTAACTAACAGATGCAGTTGCAGATTTTCCACCCTGAACACTGTTGACCAGTTGAGAGAGAAAAAAAGACAAACAACATATGAGCATTATAAATTTGAAACACGTTTGTGTCATATGTGTATGTGTCCCCATATGAATAAATGTGAATGTTTCTACTTATTTATGAGTCCTTGTTTGTATGTAAAACTGTGCGTGTTTTTAATGAAACTCCAGCTCTATGGAGTGCCAGAGTGAAGGAGCTAGGGAGTGCTGGAGTGGTGTGAGATGTATACTCGTATATAGAAAAACGGGCACAGCTTGGATAAACGAGTATGTCAGTGTGCCTGTGGGGTAACTAAAGTGAAGGATACTTGTATTTGGGACCTCGACCAAAAGACTGGGTTGAACGGACGTGCCGTCCAATTTGTGCCATGTGTGCCCTGTTGCCCTTTCGTTGAGCCCAAAATGAAAGCCCGCAGCCAGAAGAAGAACCAAAAGAAAAACAAAAAACCAACCAAAACACGAGAGATACAGATACAAATGTAGGTGAACTGCTGACCAGCTGACCGCTGGGCATTGACCGGGCCCAGGCCCAGACCCAGACCCAGGCCATGGTCTGAACGAATCTCGAGCAAAGGCAGGCGGCATAAAATACTCAAAGACTCATTTACATATTCTGCAAATGGTAACAGTAACAGTAACAGGGAAAGTGCTGAAACCCGCAGAGAAACGACATTCGGTGTGAGTTTTAATTCAATTTTTGAGTCTTTAGTCGAGTCGTGTGCTGGTTCATCTTCTTTTTTGTGTCGTACTCGTAATTAACAAAAGAATTTCGTGCGTTGCCTTTTTCATTTTGTTATTTACGGCCATCGCTTTTGCTGCCGCCGCCATTGCCCAACCTTTTGACCTATCGCCCATCGGAGTGGGCTCTGCTCTGGGTTGAGTTACGAGTATGCACTCGATTTGATAGCAATCTAATTAAATGATTTATGAGCTCTGCATAATGCTGAACTATTTTAGGCTTTGGATAAGCGACCAGCGATACCGCATAATCCCCGCCAGGCGCAACTTCAACATCATGCATACTGCCTCTCTCTCTCTCTGCAGTATATCCTTGCCACATAAGCCGCCCATTGTTGTGGGATAGGATAGATATGCTGTTGCTGCAGTTCTGGCAATTTATGAGCTACGATTTTGCATAGTTTCAAATGGCTGTTATACTCGTATTCGTCGTATTCGTCGTACAACACAAATTCAAGCCCAAACATCCCACAATTCATTCTGCTCGACTCAACTACGACTAACTGACCAAATCCAAAGCGTCGCACAACGGCATACAAATCTGGCATTTTGCATTTGGCGGCCATATATCATTCCATACCGGACTCAACACTGGGCTCAAAATATCAAAAGAGCCAAGGCTAAGGTACAATGGATTCAGTATGCTTCAATAACAGTAAAACTGAATAGATGAAAAAACAAACATTAACTAACTTTTATAAATTAAATGAATGCATTCAAAAAGGTTGAAATTATTTGGAAAAGATGGTTTAATCCTTTAAGAATATAATAGAGATATAATAATAATTAGTGAAGAGGAACCAAAAATGAAGAAACTTTTCTAAAAGGAGCAAAGTATTCAATTCATTTATTTATTTTACACACTTTTAATCTTTTTTTGATTGAATTAATATATGTTTTTTAATATTTTTGCTAAACAATTTCTATTGATTATTATTTATTATTTGAAATACAATTTCTGTTATCTTTGGTTACTTGTTTTAATTACATCCAATCTTTATCTAAAATAAACATAATATTTGTCATTAATTTGATTAGTTTTTATCCATGGTTTGGTATAAGAGAGGCCTGGAACGGGTTTGGTCCTGTCTGCCAGCCGTTAAATGAGTGGCTCCATCGAAACCTCCAGCGAAGCTCCGCAGAGGCCAACTCCCGGTTTCAGTTTGCCGTTGAATGCCACCAAAAATTTATGCACATTTTATTGACCAACACTGAGAAAAACAGAGTTAACCTCGTGTTGTTGTTGTTGATACAACAACATGTCCAAAAGTGTTTTATGGTCGTTGTGGGTGCTCAAGTGGCCATTTTGGGTCGGTGTCGGTAACGATCCCGGGGTCAACGGGGAAACTGCATACTGGTATACTCGTATGCACTCGCCGGACTTGTCCGACAAGCACTTGGCAGCCGGCTAAATGTGTAGAACCCTGAATACAGATGAGCAGTGCCTGGTTTAGTTGCTAGCAGAAGAGAACTAACTAGAGTCAGTTTGATTTATGGATCGAGGAACACTTTAAGCTAATCGCATTTAAAGCCGCTTTGTGTCATGTCAATGACCTGGGCCAATCATCAACGAATCACTCACAAAAAATGCGGTTCAAAGTCAAGAAAAAACTCAATTAGCTACTGATGAGGAGCGAACAGAGCGAACTCAGTGGCTACGGCTGCGGTGGGGTCAGAGAGCTCGGAAGTCTCGTCTAAATATATACTTGTTTTCGTACATTGTAAAGAGCGATGGAGTCAACGGTCGGGCGGGGGCTGAAGTGGAAATCTCGTTAAAAGTCAATAACAGACGCCATTAAATGCGCATGAAAATGAAATGAGCAACGCTTGATGAGACGGGCTACGGCTATGGTGGAGTCCAAAAAGATTGGGAGGCGGTCTCTCAAATGCCATGGAAGCCACGCGACCACTTGAGCTGCTTCGGTTCAACGTCGATTTCAATTTTGTGGAGTAATTTCAACTGACCTCCGAGTCATCCAGACAAGTTCAATGGCTTTTTATGCATAATTAAGTTGAATGATAGATAAATGGGAAATTTCTTTAAACAATTTTCAGATAAGAACAAATTTCTGATGAGTTGCATTCAATATGCCAATGTAAAAATTAGCTGATTTTTATGGAAATCAAAAATAAACCATATTTTTATTTATATCTGATGTAATCTAGATCTATATATCAGTTCAACCATTCTTTTATGACCTTTTGTTTAGAGTGTCTCATTTCTTATATAAGAGAAGGTTTGTGTTTTATGTAGTCTGAATCTAATCTTAGTTCCAGCAAGCAGTAGTCTTGTGTCTTGATTTCAGTTTTCTTACTCCAAAAATGTTGATCCAAGCAGGTTTTTGTGAGTCCGAAATGACATCGGATACTTCAAATATCCGAAGTTCATTCCAGCACTAAAACTCACACTGAAAACATAAGAAATAAATTGTATACTATTATTTGATCTATTACAAATCATAATGAATCGCGTACTGGAAGAGGTTATTCACAAACACGCCGCATCCACAGAGCGCATTACGTCTGAGAATACTCTGGGCTACGTTGTCTCGGACAATACGACGGGCAATGTGGCTGCCACCTCTTTCGATAATACCAGTGCTCAGGGAATTGTGAAGCACATGAATGGATTGCTGGTCAATCTCGTGCAGAGTGCCATCCGGGATCTGGATCCAACCAACAAGCTCTGCTTCTTCCGTGTTCAGACTCGTAAATTTGAATATCTCGTTGCTCCGGAAGATCTATTTACTATAACCGTGTTGCAATAATTAGTAAATGTGTTAGAATGATTACGTTGCATTTGTTCGAAGATCTTTCGAAGCCTTGACAAAGGCACTGCGGTGTGTATTTCAGTGTGTGTGTGTGTGTGTGTACACACCGTAAACAAAATTTTAAATCACAATAAAGCATTTCTGTCTTCGTGTATTTATTCAGTGCATTATTTGTTGAGTTGACTTTTGCGTTACGAGTTATTATTGAACTTGAACCCTTTGCTTTGGTAGGGCAAAGTAGTTTTGGTGGGTTGAAATATTGGGGAAGTACGCGTTGAACCAACAATATACGAATACGAATACGAATACGATGAATGGCAGACCGAAAATCCTTTATAATACCCAAGTGACATAGCAATTATTTACGACATGGCTTCATTGGGCCGCTGGCCAGGAAATTTATCCATGAGAATGCGGCATTCTAATGCGATAATTCAAAAGATTTACTTCTGTCAACATGACCATTTTATAGACGGCGACGCTTCTTGGGGTGGAAACGGCCTTTGACCTTTTCCATTCCTTTTTTTTTTTTTTTTGCTATTTCTATCTTGCCTGACGCAATGGATGCTATGGAAGCTATGGTTGCCATGGATGCTGCCTGCTATTTTAATTTAAAATGGCAGAACTCGTAACTCATTTTAACGGCGCACCCTCCAGAGTCTTTGTGTGTGTGTGTGGATGTTTTAGTGTGTGTGCGTGAACTTGTCCTATTTTTACAGGCCTATGCCCTTGCAGGGGTTGCTCACTCGTTACAATAACTTATCTGCCCTTTTTATTTTTTTTACTCCCATAATCACCACGAAGACGCTCCTGGGGTGCGCTTTGTTGTTATCCATTCTCATATCCAATCTCATTCCCATTCCAAGTCCCATTGCTATTCTTCCATTAAAATCTCTGAAGCAGCTCTCCATTGTCTTGCGTCGTTTTGTGGTACATACAGATAGAGAAATGCATGGGACTATATAGAAATAAATAAAAATTTGTACAACATTTTTATTTATCTAATGGCGAAATTCCTTGAATATAACTGGATTTTGTTGTCCTCTTTCTCTCTTGGTCTCCATCCATTGTGAATGATCTACCCTGGTGGCAAGGTCGGGTTCATCCTTCCTGTCCAGAAGTGCGCACTTCATTTCATCCAGCGTGAAATTAAATTAATCCATGGACCATTGCTGACGACTTCATTTCAAGAACTTTTGTCCTTGGCTAGTCCTTCCCCCTTTTGAAATATCCTATGATATATATCATAATTCACATAGAAATTAGAAACACTCGGAATTATATTCAAATAAAACGTTTTTCTTTGCTTAACCTGAACGTCAAGCTAAGACTCGTACGAGTATGAGCATAGCATTCACATATCACTTAACTTACCTTCCCCCGGGAAGCGTGTCCCTGCCACATTTGTTCAGTTTTCAGCAATGTGCGAGTTCCTCTATGAATTTAATTAAGTTGTGCGACAAACCCAAAAGTGCCAATGCAACACTTCGAAAACAACAATCATAATTCATATATATATATATATATATCTGTGTATCTGTATATATAAATATCATATGAGTACGGGTTGGTCAGACCCAAACCCAGGAGACTATGAATTGTTCACATGGAAGAAGCCGGGCAGAGCTAACGTACTAAATAGTTGAGTACATTTCACATTTGAGAGATAAATAATGAAGCAGGTTTTACTTTAGATATATATTATTAGATTATACAGATATTCTAATTATTTGAAGAATCCTTGGAACTCCGCTTGGGTTCATTAATTACGTACATCATAATAAATGAATATGAATATTTTATGAGAATAATTAAATTTATTGATTTTTCTTAATATAATTCATTCATCTTTTATAATGTAAGCACATTTCTTAATGAGATTCATTCATATTCATTTTGAGTACTAAGAAACGTTAATGCTAGAGTACAGTTTCTGGGTGGGATATTGTCTTGATTTGAGAACTGCAAACGCATCTGTTCAAAACTATTCTTGTAAATCCCATTTTTCCTTCTTTTTGTTTATAGAAAAACAGAGTTGCATTCAACAGACGGAAAGAAATCAATTAAGTAAATTTAAACGTCGAAAAAAGCCATAGAAATGCGATTTAAGTAAGTGCCACAAGAAGCAACTGCTAAATATAGAAGAAAACACACACACACAAGCTGAAAGAGATGGAGATGGTGAGCGAGACGGAGCTAAATGAGCAGCAGCAGGAACTATCTCACTCAAATGCGCAGGCCAAACCCATTTTGACTGGCGCTAGCGCTGCCTCTGCCTCTACCCCTACACTGAGAAAAAGGGGTTGAAAAAAGTGTACGCTGAAACAAAATTGTATTCCAAGCAAGTAGTCGATAATATCGATATAAAAGGTAAGTTATAAAAACTAGTTGTGTAAACTCTAATTATTTAATTTATATTATTGTTTGTTTTTGACTCTGTTTCAATTTGATTTGCGTTAAGCTTACAACCTATTCACAATATTAAAAAATATTATCATATATAATATTATATATAAATATTTATGAAATTGTTGCTTTCAATACACTTGTAAGCACCTACAGTTTCCATAAATGAAAGCATGGCATAAGTTCTTCACTTTCTTTTGTCTCAGTGTACCTGGGCCCAAACCCGTTTCGATAAAATGTTGTAGAATTTTTTCTGACTTGTTCAACCACCGAACATTTTCGGTTGAGACTCGCAGCGGCGCAGACGTCAGCCGCATTCAGCGGTGGAGGCCATTCAGACGGATGTACAGACAAATAATGGTGGTGGAATGGAGTAGAAGAAGAAGAAAATATATCATTTAAATAAATAAAAAAAATAATGGAAAAATATAAACAATATATAAATAAATAAAAAGGGAAATTTAACTACATAATTAAAAATATAAAACAATTTAAATCACACCAAACAAGAATAATATAAAAAGTAACTTACACGTACACATTAGTCTAACAGTGATGAAAGCCGTCGCATACACATAAACAGATGAAACAGAATAAACACAAATAAGCAATAAAAAATTAAATAAAAAACTAAACAAAAAATACAATCTCATAATCATAAATCAAATGTAATAATAAAATAATTTAAATTTAAATTAAAAATCCTAATTACATAACATAACTTCAAGTGCTTCTTCATCTTCTTTCCACCATTCTAATAAACTGCCAGAAGTTGCAGCACTTATGCACTAGATGGCAGCAGCGCATGTTGCATGCGCCATCTATTGGTCATTATGCGTTGATGCTAATGTCGGTTTTAAAGCGACTGCTCGTGCAGTTTGGAAGCTATTGTTACTCCTTTGGAGTTGCCACGCAAGTTAACAGCGTTTCATTACTTTCAAACTGTTCGGGCTACCGCAAAGCAATTTGCAATATTTTTATTAATTTCAGTAAATTTGATTCTATCTTAAACTCGTTATCAGCCTATGGAACAAAACAGATCTATTTTAAAAACTCACTTTTACTAGCTTAGCCTGGTTCTGTGGTAAGATAGGATTTCAATTTTAATATTTAACAAATCATTATCCTAATCAAGTTGCCTATCGTGATAATCTAAGGTTAATTAAGCTTTAAGAATAGCCTATCCTAAATCTATCCTACACCTTTACCTGTATATGCATAACTACATAAATTATGAAGTTGATATCTGAGTCTTATCTTATCTAAGGGCTGCTGTCCTAACATATACCATAAATAAAGGTAAACAGAAAGAAATCTGCGAACTAACCGAAGCCATATACAAAACTACCACGTGCGAGAAAGTATAATAAATTTAATATTCAGTTTATTCTAGCTATTCGGAATGTATTTATACATCATTATATTTTCATTAAATGCAAATTATTGTAGAAATTATTTAGCAAACGTTACATAAATATTTAAATCGTAGACTAGAGTGAATGAAGGGAACAGAGCCCTAACCTTAAAACTCACTTTTTCAATTTGGAAAACCTAAAGGAGTCAGAGCTGGCAAACTGGCAGAAAGTGGCCAAGCCGCAAACTGCAAAATTGATTTGATTATCGACGTGGCAATAAAATCAAGCACAGTTAATCCAATATCATGTTATGGGGTGAGAGACAGCGTGGAACATGGCCAATCAAAGATTTCAATTCAATTTCGACCGCTTGTCACAATATTGGCAATAGGGCATAATGCAGCGACTCGTTAAAGAAGTGGAGGAGTGGGTGATGCAACCCGAATCATTTCATTCAAAATCGGAGCAATCAAAACATCAAGATGTCAGTAAACATGGTTAAGACAACAAGATTGCATCGACCATCGAGCATCGAGCATTCAGTTTGGAGCATCGTTAGGACCATGGACCCCATTGAGGCGCAACGGTGCAATGCAATGGGCTGTTAGGGTGCAGGGTTCAAGGGGAGCTGCTGGGGAAAAACATGAAAATCATCTTTCAACGCGGTTGCGCTTGCAATTCCTTTTGATGGAGCCAATCGCAACCAGGTGAAGTGGGCGATGGAGGGCCATTCGATACTGGATGCTGGGATGTTGGGATGCTGGGATGCACATGTGATGCCAACAAGTGCAAAAAAAGGTGAACCGAAAACGTTAACTAAAACTGAAACTAAGACGACGATGGCAATGGAAATAAAGGCTGAGAAGGGGACTGGGACTCTGGCCGAGAGCTCGGCAACGATTCGCGCGCTCCACTTGGATAACACTCGTAGTTGCATTTCAGCTTTTCCATTTTGCTGCCCGTCGGCGCTGTCCACAAAATGCGCTGCACGCGACGTTGCTGCATGGCGGAGCAGTCAGTGGAGCCAAAAGCAAGCCAAACCCAACTGGTTTTCTGGACAACACGACGCCCTCTCGCCCTACCATCTTTGTACGAGCACCAAAGAGCAGAAAATAATATTAAACTTATGTTGTAGTAAAAAGTATTTACTTGGATATGTACTATCTTATAATTATTAAAATAAGTTATAAGTTATAGTATTTATCTAAACATTACTATCATTATTATCTATTAATACTTTTCAAAACAAATTTCGTTTTTATTTCATCTTTTTAACCATCCTTCCTACAAACAAAGTTAAGTCGATTATTTCTAGACTTCTAATGAAATATATAAATCTTACCTTTACTTTGTATATATACTTGCTTCAAAATAAGTTAGATAATAATTATCTATTATTTAACTGAACAATTTCTCAGATAGCTGAATATCTTCTGTAGGTAGCAATAGGTACCAAGTGGCAATACTTGGGAGTAACTAAAAGAACCAGTAATACGATAATATATAAAACCGTATCATACTATAAGAGTATAAAGAGAAGCTTCCATTGAGTGAAGCATGTAATGATCAGTTTGCTTTATCTACAAGGGACATTCTGATAATTTGATCATATGTTTGCTACCATTGTTAAAACTTTCTGACTGCTGTGTGCCGTATTGCCAAAGTTTTTGGCTAACACCCACTACCAGTCCTAAGCCATCATCATAACCATCCAAGCTGCATCGATTGAGATACAGATGCAGTTTCAAGTGATTCCCCATTCATTTCAGCTCTTACTCTTTCTCTTTTCCTTCACTCTCCCTCCCTCTCTCCCATTCTCTGTGTCACTCTTTCTGGCATTGTGCATTTGTGTGTCTGTGTTCGGTGTCTCAGTTCATTTCGGTTTAGTTCCGTAAATTACACTTTTGATTTTTAGTGGCCGTAAAATAATCGTAAATGTCGTGGTTATTGCGACCGAAAGTGCCCATTTTGAGTGCTGCTGTTGCTTCTCAACTGACATTAACTGATATTTCGCTCAGTGCAGCTCCAACTGAGACTGTGACTGGGACTGAGACACGAACTGGGACGTGCTGCCACTGCACAAACAGCCCACTGAGCCCCCCCCACTCCCCTAGTCAACAACTCTTCAAGCCTTCAAGCACCAAGCTGAGCTGCACTTGTTGTTTTTAATAAGTTTCTGGTTGTTGTTTTCTCTTATTATTTTTATTTTTATTTTTATATATATATTTTTCTTTTTATTTTTCGCCTTTCTTCTCCATGCGGATACTAGCTGTGCTTGGGTTTTGGGTTCCTTTGATGTTTCGATTAAGTTCGGAGTTCGCTTCGTCGAACTGGTTGGTTGGGTCTGCCTCCTGCCACTCAGCCAGCCAGCCAGCCAACCCATACAAGCCATATTGCCATACAGCCCGGCCAAGAGGCAGGCAGCCCGCACTCCCCGTGCAGCCGTTTGGCTTAAGTTTATGGCCATTTCGTTTGCAGTGTCTTTGGAGCAGTTGCCGCACTCGAATTGCTGTTCTGATGTTGTTGCCTCGTTGAGTTGATTTTCTTAAGCATTTCACCCATTTACCTTTATACTTACTTTGGCTTGTGCAACACATTTTCTCACATTCCCAACTCCCCCATTCTCTCTCTTTCTCTTTCTCTATCTCTATCTTAGCTGATTCCCTGGTTCATTCTCCTACTCTGACGCAACTGGTTGCCAATTGCCCATTTCCAGTTGCCACTTGCTAGTTGCCAGTTGCCAGTTGCCAAGTTGCCTAGTTGCCAGTTTGCGGTTGCCCGTTCGCGTACTCACAAATTTCGAATTTGATTTTATTGTTATGATTTCAATTGTTTTCGCAATGTAAACACTAGAGATTTTCACCATAGGGTTGCCATTCTCCATGAGAACATGTCCAATTCTCCACGTATTAATTAAACACATTAATGTTGTACGCATTCAAAGAAATTATAATTAAGTATTAACTATAATTGGAAAAGTGAAACTGAAAGCCATATTTATTTTAGCTATGAGGTCGATAGTAGCATTTTCTGAATTTGGGTAAAGCAATTTTATCATCGTTGACAGCTGTATATAGAAAGTCAGCAAAAGATGATTAATATGACAATATACTATTAGATATCAAAGCAATAGTCGCAGAATATATTAAAAACATATTATCATAGCATATTATAGGGAATTGCATTCATGACCAACAAGATTATTGCTTAGACCAGTTAGTTCCTACATTCTGAAAATAGATTGAAATTTCTTATTACTAAATTGGAAATTCTTTTGGAACTATACATAATATATTTACTTATCATTCACTTAACATAAACATAAACAATAACATCTAAATTTTGGCTTCAATTAATGCTGAAAGCTCTGTAAGATATAAACATAGTTACGATTTCAACTTCCCTTCCGGCTTTCATAAGTCTGTTGACTTATTACCTACAGCATTTCCCGATAATAGTCTAATTGCTTTTACAATTTACCTAAACGTCACATCAAAATACTCAAATTTACGATAAAACAATATAAACATCGACTGTTAAAGGTGATCATAATGCCAGGTTGGGCTGCTAATCGTTTTAAGGCCAAGCCCTCCCAACGCTCTGAAGGCCGCGATCCCAAAAAACAAAACAATATAATAAACGAGACGATCGGCGTTTAAATGTCTCGACTTGTAACCAAAGCAATTCATAAATCATAAAAATGTGTCATAAAAAATAAAAACAAAATGGAAACAAGCACAACATTATGTACACACATAGTGTGTATGGTATGAAGCCGCCTTTCAACATGTCCTCGAAATTATAGACATATATATATATATATATATATATATATATGGTATGTACGTGTATAAAAAATGCTCAAGGCGAAACACTTTTTAGCTGACCTTAAGAAGATTTGTTTTGACTTTAGAGGCTGTGGCTGAGGCTTGTTATCTGGCTGCAGCCCATAGAAGGTATAAAGGACACACACATACAGACACATAAAGATAGACACGGTGGCATTGTGCTCATTGCCCATTCGATTATTGCCGGCGTGGTAATAAATCATAAAAATATGTTTCAGTTACCCAAAATCCGACGGTTTCATGCCGATCGCGTCTGTGTCCTGTCTCGTTACACGGTGGAATTGTAAATGCCTGTAAAATTGTCGAATCCCTGAATTTCCACTAGCTGGTGGTGTCTATGTGTATATGTAGGTAATACCAAGTTCTGGGTCTGGCAGAGCATTGGGATTCGGGTCTGTCACGGGGCTGCTGCGGCTGATCGCGCCCTCAAGCATCTGATAACAAAAACCACTGGCAAAATGCTAAACAAAAGGGCCAACAACTTTCTCTTTTGCCTCATCTGATTTGGGCCACATTCAGTGTTTGTCTTATTCTTATTCTCTTTTTGCTCTCTGACGTTTTTGCATTGCCAAATATCAGCAAAATATGATTTATTTCCACAAAAAAAGAACAGACAAAACTGAAGATTTGTGTTTGCTTTTGTATGGCTGTCGACAAGAGGCGTCAGTCAGTTAGAGAGTAAATACTAACAGCAAATAAACCAAATATCTTAACAAATTATATCAGATATTCAGTTCAGAATTAATTTTTGTATTCATTAAAGTACTCAAGCCGCAGAGACAAATGTGCAATGTGCTCTCATTGGATATGGATGAGGATGACTTCATTTCTGTAGTCTGTATTCGAGTATCTGCATCTTGTCAAGGCTGTACTTGTGCCTCCTACTCTTTCTCCATTTCTGGAAGCCGACATGGTATACTACAAGCAGATGATTTAATGTAACCGCACATTGTGCTGGCACTTAAGACGTAGACTCCTTGAGTTGAAACGGAATCCAGTGCAGGCGCTCGACATATGTTTCAATTGAAGCATCAGAATCCGTGGAAACTGACGCCATCTTGAAAACTGAACCCTGACAAGCACAATATGACAATTGAAATATTTGAAAATCATATTTGAAATGAGAATATGGTATTGCATTTAAAGTATTTACAAGTATTTATGTTTACGTCTAACGGCTAATCGAGCTTAAAAGTATAAAAAAAAATGTCAAATGCTTTGAATTGAAACGTATTTTCTTGTTCATTTTATTACAGAGCCAAAAGATGATGTTCCCAGGCTGTAAATCAGAGCGCCAACGAGCTGTAGCATTGTACGCATAGCTCATCAAGATGCTGGCCAAATATCTGCAGTCAAAACAAATCGTTAAAATGCTATAAAAAATCCATATGCAGTCGACTTGCGTAGAAGATGGAGAAGTAAATGCATTCGAATAAAATTTTACCACCATTTCCTCAAGCATTATGAGCATCCTCAACATCAAACTAACGGCAACTGTGGCAACAGTGGCAGCAACATCCGAGCCACCTCATAAAAGTAATGATGTCTATGAAAAAATATCTGATGGATACAGATACAAACAGTCTGAATCGCAGCCTCCGCTGAGAGGTTGAGTGGGTATCACAATAATTATGGTATACGTCACGGAACTTAGGTTTTATGTCTTTTATATTGATTGTCATCATGTCACACTAACAGATCGTAAAAAAGTCGTAAAAACCTTGGCCGGGGCCACCTCAGCAATCACAATCACACACGCACTCACACACACGCACACACACACACACGCACTCGCACTCGGACTCTCTGACTTGAGTGCAAAAGCAAATGAACGCACGCCCCATGACTGCACTCAAACACAAGGATCAGGCTCAGCGTCAGCAGTGAGGATGCTCAAATCCCTAAACAGGATGCAGAGGGATCGTTGCCGCTTTGAGTGAATCACATCGAGCGGCAAGCAGCGAGCGACGAGTGGCGAGTGGATTTAGACGAGCATCGCTCAAGTGGCGCCAAGTCGTAAAAAGACCATAAAATTTGGGCTGCTTTGGTATTAACCGCAATTTGTTTATATAGTTGTTAAAATGCCATTTTGGCTTGTTCTATTCTGCTTGGCATTTAATTGTCGGCTGCCGGTTTCTTCTTTCTCTCTTTTTACGAGCACACACAAAGTGGGCAAACCTAATAAAATTTATTTTTACGACAATTTAAATGGTTTCATTTCGAATGCTACGGCGAGAGGAGGAAAGCAGGAGATGCCAATGGTTGACACTCAGACACACAACAGGTTGCTCTTGCTTGATGGATATTCAGATCTGATTATATCATTTCTATTTGATTCACTCCGAGCAATCGTACATCATTGAGCCATCTTAATATTCACTTAATATTTTGATAATCAAATTCTGCTTAGCCATGAGTGAAATAGCTTAATTAGAAAGTTTTCAAGTGCTTGAAACCTTAGAAGGCAACTCCTGAGACACGGTATTACCCTCTTCTTGGGCCAAGACACCCCCTTTGCGTTGCTTTGAGGGCGGGCTAGCTGCAGTCATCATCACTGCCGCCTTGGCGTGTTTGTGTGCAAAGCAGTCATAAAAATTACAATAAACAATCATCATCGCGATCCGTTTACACCCACTTTGCACGTTTTCGCAAGCACCGGCAATGGAAAGTGAAAAAGGATTTCAGTTTGTGCCACTTCCCATTCGCGCAGGGCTTATACTCGTAACCAGGTCAGGTAACAGGTAACGGTACTACTACGGTAGGTAGTAGGCGGTAGTATGCGATAGGCGGATACGGCTAACCAGCTGGATAACAAGCAGGCTAAATCCGTGAGCCGCAGCAGTAAACAAAAATGCTCAATTAGTTGAACCAAAGGACTCACTGCCGTTCGGTTGAATATGATGAGCAGGACTGAGAGCTGTTGGTCGCCGCGGCAAATGCAAATGCTGTCAATTGCCTGATGAATGATGGCAGCCCAAAGTCAAGGGTTCATTACCTGGACAGGATTACATAGACAAGTCCAACCGAAACGAATGTCTTCATTGTGGCCATTCATTGTTCCACCCAGCGGCGTCTCTTTGTCTGGCCCATACTATTTTGCATAAGGAGGCGGTTACCTTTCGGCTGGGTGTTGAACTGGACTGCAATTGATTCTTGACCTCGTAATGAGCTGTTTGCGACTGCGCTTGCACTGTTGAGCCACTTTGTGGTTTTGCGGAATTAAGTCATCATCTCGGCGGGTTTCTTTGCCAAGGAGCACAGGCAAACATCTTTTGCACTTATTGTGTTGGCATCAAAGGTTGAGCTCTAAGTATATTTGAATACTAAGCAGCATCGACTGGCGCTATCCAATCAAATTGAAAATTACAGCTTGGATCAACATGGAAGCTCTTCGCTTTCAGATGAAGCGAGAAAACACAAACATATTATGCTTACACCTAACGAAGCTGTACAATTTTTCATCGACCATATCCAAAGTGCTCGTTTGTATGGCTGATGAGGGAGCTGTTTGTCGGCTCTAAATGTTTTGCTTTATTTTTAAGTTTATGATTAAGATTAAGATTCTTAATATTCGAACCCTAAATGTATGAGTTCAATACGCTTGAAACATTTTCACTGCTGTTCAAATTACTTGAGGTTAAAATGCCTTGTCAAAGATGGGATGATCCCAGTATCAGATGTTCTTACTTGTAAATATGACATAACATATTATATGAGAAGTGTTCACAACAACTATGGATAGTATTCAGAAGCAATTTATGCTGTTCGCTTTACGTGGACTAAACTGGGACCACAATCTTCGTCTTCCGTCATACTCCAGCAGGCTTCCTTCACTAATTAATCGTAGACAAAAGTCTTTGTGTTGTTTTTCTATATAAATTGATAATTGGCAATATCGACTCTCCTTTCCTTTTAGGTCTTTTTAGTTTTAGTATGCCTCGTCGATGTACTAGGTATTATATCCCATTGTCCCTTCCTAGATCCACAACTCATTATGCTTTACACAGCTCTCGCCACGCTTTATGTGTAAATTATAATAATCTATACAACGTGTTCTTAAATGAATCTTCTCTTTCTGCTTTCAAATCTTTTCTTTTTTTATATCTTAGTAGAAATAATTAACCTCCTTTCTAGCTACTACTTTTTTTTATTCTTAAATTCTATACTATCCTTTACTATTCTGCATTCTTTTTATAACTTACTTGTATCTTTTTTCTATCCTTTTTAACTCTTGTATCAATATATTTATAAAATTAACATACTAAAACTTACTGATCCGATTGGGTCTTCTGGGGTTTCCCAGCAACAAATGTTGGATCCGTTTTAATTAATTTATAATTTTGAATACCTCCAGATTAGTTTAGTTAATTCATCTTTAAAATCTTTTTTCCCTTTATATTTATATAAGATAATTATTAATTTTGTAAATTCCTTAACTTATGATTTTCTATATAGTCGACTCCTTATTGTTGACTCTAAATAAATAAATAAATACTTAAATCCTTATTAATCTACACATTTAAGTAGAAGCATTTTGAATATATTTAATTTGAGATAGTTTAAACTGAAATCCAATTGTTTGTTCATCAAAAGTTGAAGCTGTTAACTTCTTGGAGGTGTTTGGATTTTTCAATTGAAATGAATTTGCCATATTTAATCAGCAATTGGCGTTGATGATAGTCATCTATCAATCCAACTGGTAATCATCTCATCACTAAATGCAACAACTGATTTGAGTGGCGATGGCAGCGACTGCCACAAGACTAACACACACACACACACACACACACACAGAGACACACACTCGCCAATTAGCTGGTTTGGTTTGACGATTGGTACTGGTTCCGCACCTGGTTCTGGTTCTGGATCTGGTTTGCTTTATGGCCAAGGCGCTGATGGGGCTCTGTTCAGCTCAGTTGAGAGCATAAATTAAGGTAACGTTTTATGAAATGGCGCTGGGGGCGTTTATGATGCATTTTTAATTGACGTTCATTTGAAGAAACGCGCAGAACGCTTCAATTCAATTATGCGCCGCTTGCCGCTTGCTGGTTGCAAGTCCCCTTTCATCACGCTTCACTCTTCAGTTTGCCCCAAGTCTCAGGGTCTACCGTACACTCGTACTAGGCTGCAGCTAGTTTAACTCCGGCTTCGGGCCATAAAAGGCGCTCGCAACCGTTTTTGGGCCAAATTGCCACTTTGTGTGCAAATTTTCGAATTGTGGAAATGCTGGGCATAAAAATGAAAATAGCGCTGAACAATTGTTGAAGCCATCCAAACTCAGTTTTTAGTCGAGTTCCCTATCTCTCACATGCAATCTCGCAAATATTTTAAACGACTCTCCACTCGTCAAGAAACCAACTGAGCTCTGTGGCACTGTGGGCTGTGGGGAGCAGTTGGGGTGAGCAGCGCGTGGCATGTTACTCGTACCTGAAGGCAAGAGAGATCTGTGGTGGGCCCTTCTATCCTGACTGCTTCTGCAACGCCCTCGATTCGCCTACGTTTACGCTGATTCATGCTGCATGTGGCAGCGATTACTGTGCCACGTTGGTGGCACAACGGGCTCCTAACTCTAACTCCTTCTTTCTAACGAATGCACGCCCAATTGTTGCACATCTATTGACAGTCGATCGCTCAGCAGTCAGTGGCACGTCAACTTATTCATTAATTCATCATCCCCCCACCCCGCCTCACAATTTATTTGCAATGCAGAGTCGCATTCGACGTTGAATCGTTTGAATCGTTGAATCGTCTTAATTGGCTTCGTTTCTTCGTTTCGATTGCATAAAATAATCGTTAGAAAACGTGTTTTGCTTAATTGGAAAATTTGTATGTCTTGTCTGTCTCCGACCGCGACTCTATCCTTTCCTCCGCCCACCCCCAAGTCTTTGTCCTCATCCTCGGCTCAATGTGCGTAGTTGCCCCTCCGCTTGTATTGATTTTCCACAGTCTAATGAAGAAAAATGTTTATGCCCAGTTCAAGAGCTCGAACACTTAAGCTAACTGTGCACCTACTGAATGCTAAACTTCCATCTAAATAGTTGTGTAAACTCCTCGCAAAAAGCAACAGTTGGAAAACAGCTCACCTCAGCAATATATCCACAAATAGATCATCTAACATGCATCTCAAATGATTAACACACAAGATATATAGCTATATAAACGTTTATATTTGGTTATGAATCGGAGATTGACTGTCGACATTCCCTCATATAATTTAAGAGTAAAGACTCTAAAGGGAAATAAGCACCTTTACAAAATACCTGAAGTTCTTAATAAGGTCTATTATTCGATAGTTATGTATAACATTATTCAGAGGTATCCTGTCTCCTTCTTCTAAATGGAGAACAGGCGGCAATAGGAGAGCTTACACTAGACTAATTCAAACGAATTGTGATTGCCAGTAGAATGAAGTAAAATGTTAGTTGAGTATTTAATGAAAGTTTTATTAGTTTCTATCTATTATAAACATATCCAATGGCATCTTGTGGTATTCAGATAGAGTTACGTTAAATAATATATAACAAAATTTGGTAGATTCGACTGGGAACTCTGTTAACTTTGTCTCGACTTGAACTTGATTAAACAATTTTCAACTCAATTGTGTTATTTATAGTTTGTTTATTAGTTAATGCTTAAATCCAATTAAGACAAATATCCCTTAGATCCACCTATTCCCATCAGTCTGTATAATCGTAACTAAGACGGGAATTCAATTTAAAGTCTGCAAATGTTCTGCCTCATGTAATGGATACGGAAATAAAGCCATGATTGTTCACAATTGTGAGGATATGTTGGGTTGGAGGCGTAGATTCGCACACAAATCGGCGTTAAGTTGAAAATCCGCAAATATTTATAATTCCGTATTAAATTCATAATGTAGAATGTTTAATGCATAAATACATAATAAAATTTTACGACTTTTACCTTATCTTGTCACACAAAAACAATAATAAACTTTCATTTAAAAACTGAAACAGGAAAATTTTTGCGTTTTCCCTTTGTTGGCCACATGAATTTTACGACTATTTTATTGTGCTGCATGCAACGTAACCAGTGGCCAGTTGCCAGTTGCCAGTTGCCAGTTGCCAGTGGACAACAGTAAGCAATGCACGTGCAAATGTAGGCGCCACATGCGCCTTCAACACCCATCGACCAGCACCAGCTACAGCTACAGCTACAGCAACAGCTCCAATCCGGCGGCGACGTGGATGTGGCGTTCAATTCCTGCGCCAATCGAGCGCCAAACAATTTGTCATTTTTTGCCGTCGTCCAGTGATGGCTTCGTAAGGGGCCAGCGGGCTGCGAGCTGTAGCGATGATCAATGCTTTGAATTATGATGAGGATTTATGCTTGACACTGTGGCAGTGTGGCAGATAGCGCCGGACAGACATCCAAATGGACAGTTGGATAGCTGGACAAATGGATGAATGGACAAACATTTACAGCACTGGCATTGGCGCTAGTTTTATGGCCTTCACTTCCCTTGCACCATGTCAATCGATGGCACCAATGGAATGAGCCACAGCAAGAAGATGGAAGAGGAGAAACAGGTCCGTCTCCGCTTCAGATCGGACTGCCCGCTGTTCTATGATTTATTAAGTGTTAATAAAGAACTTAAATCCGTTGAATTGCATTTTCGCATATTCCCATTCTTTTTTCCACTCTCCTTTTGTAATGTAGGAGGCATTGTAGAGGAATGGCTTTGCGATTTCAGTTGTGGTCAGAGGCTCGCTCAGGATTTCCTTATCAATCCATTCCATATTCGCGGCATACTGATATCATTTCTGCGCCCCAACAATTTCGCAATAAAATTTCAGCATTCCGCAAATTAAAATTGCAATATAATTGGTTAATCCATGCGTACATTACGAGTATTATCCTGTTTTCCAGCCCATTCGAAACTGCAGAGGAAGTGCACAGCAATTGCCTTTCGGTTCGGTTTGCATTGCATTTCAGACCATATTGAGAATATACTTATAGAATTACTTGGGCCAAATTAAATTGGACTGCGCTGATGAGCTGCAACCAAAGAAACATATAAACAAAATTTAAAAATTCTTCTTAAAACTAACTACACTTGTTGTAACTTTAAGTTATATTCCCCAGTTGATAAGATAGTCACTTCCGTATTGAATAACCAATACAGAATCCTATCAACTTGAAGTATTAGTTGCTGAGTGAGAAGCTATGAAGTGAAACCTGGACTGGTTGAGAAGTCCACCGACTCAAGGTGAGACTTGTAGCTCAATGGCAATGCATCAAATTCGCTCGTTTGTTGGCCCATAAAACTGTCGACGGGTCGATCGGTCGACGGCTGCATCAAAGACAATGGCAGCGGTAAAAGTATTGAGCTTAAAATCTGAACGATTGGATTGTAAATCTGGGCAGTGGCGATAACAGCGCCCTTCAAAACATCCAACAGGTGCCAAGTGGGAGGAGGAGTGGGTCGGCGGCAGCAGCCAAAATCCAAAATCCAAAATATCTTTATAGACAGACACACAAATAAACAAGGGCAAGCGATCGAGTGTTTTGTACTTGCAACGTTTTTATTTATTTTTTTGGTAAATAAAAGTACGCACATTGGCGTTTGATCTTCGTGCAAGGGTGAAGCAGGGATGATGCAAAGGGGGAGGCAGATCAGAGGGGAGATCAGTGGGGCTTGAGGCTGTTTGCCTTTTGATGTTTGTTTGCGTTGGCAGCGGCGTCAGCTGCCAAATTGCTGCTTTATTAGCTGCGTAAGTGGCAGCCACAGCAGCAGTAGCAGTACCCCAGAGCAGTTTATACACAATCACACACATAGACATGCAGATACATTTACATACAGATACAGATACAGATAGAGATACTTGTTGTAGTTGGAAAGGGGCGTCTCGATAAATCGAATGCTTGGCAATCAGCGCCGTCGCTCGTTTTGACCGATTATGGCTAATTAAACAGTGGGTGGGAGTGGTAATTAAATTAGCTGTGTAATTAGCCTACCCCCTCCCCTCCCCTCGCTCTACTTGAGGCTATGTACTATGCACTTGGATATCAAAAAGAGCTCGTGAATTAAAATGCCATCAATCATCAGGTGTGGCGCCCCAGTTGTTTTGTACCTGAAGGTGGTCATCCGAACAGATAAACGTTGAAAGTTTTCATTGTGCCTGAGATCTTTCTCATTCTTCTCTCTCTCTCTCTCTCTCTCTCTCTCTCTCTATATGTGTGCTCAAGTAGGAGTAGGTATCTCCCCATTGCATCTGGTTGGTAGAGCCCGTAAATATAATACTCGGCTACTGTTGACAGTCCTGACCTGGTGGGGTGGAGCAACAGGAACTGAGGTCGCTTTGTATGCAAATCGAAATCGGTTCTGAATACGAGAATATAATAAGAATTGCAAAAGCGAATAAGTAAACTCATTATAACAATCTCACGGGTTGCTTTAATATATACTATATCTATTTCTACTTAGATCTTATATATTTAAATCTCAAAGTTTTATATTATAGTTATTCTCGAATTCTTCATATTAGTATAACTATTCTTATTCCATAAGCAGATTATATTAAGAATACTGAGCAGACATCTGGCAGTAGGTCTATATATATGAGAAGATATGCCACACATGTACCATATACTTCATTGATATTATTGAGATTAGGATCGTTGATTTATTCTTAAATAACAGAAACTCGTGGTGCAGTTTTGGCATATGCTGGGACAGAATTTCCTAATGTCTTATATACAAATATGTTGTAAGACTTATTACTATAATTTATCGCAATATTATATGTCAATACACATATAATTGATATTATATTTATAAAATAGTAATTGTTGAATAATAAACTAAATTGTATACTTTATTTCCCTTTCCCTTTCATTGCAACTTATGCATATTATTAAGTTAAATAAGTTTCTTAGATACTAATAGAAATATCTAGTTTATAGTTTATTTCAGTTATTATCTATATTTTATCCATCGAATGAGAAATTGAGCTTAATGAATTAATAAAACAATCATCAGTTTGATGCACATTGCGGTGCCAACTGGCGCCCGAGCAAGGACCCATGGAAACGGCAACAATAATCTTTGTGGAGCTTACACAGGCAGCACAGCAGCAGCAGCATTCGACAGCACCGACAACAGTTACAACAACAACAACAACCTGGCAAAGGAGCTGGAATTGGAGCAGGAGCAGGAGCAGCCACATAACGAACCAACTTTGAATATACTCGTAAGATTCGTGAGTATATTAGGTAGCAAAATTTTTACGAGCTCATTATGGCTCATTTCGGCGATTGTTGTGATCCTTTTATGCGCCTTCGAATGGCTTCAAATGGTTATGAGGCTATTTCTGTCTGTCCTCGCATCCCTGCGTGCGTCCTCTGTCCTCTGTCCTGTGTGCTGTGTCCTGTGTCCTATGTCCTGGTGGTACTCACGATATTTAGTTTGCAGTTGCGACTGCGATTTTTACTTCTACTGTTCTTTACGTTTCGTTTGCTTTTTGCTCGACTTTCCGCTCATGTTACTTGGCAGTTTTGTTTGGTCCTCGCATATTTGGGAAAAATGTCGCCGTCTGTCTCTCTGACTTTCAGTGTGTGTATGTGTGTGCTCTGTGTGTGTTTGTGTGGACATCCGTACGCTGTGTGTGCAACTTTTTGTATCTTTCTCATGTTGTTGATTTTAGAGACTTGGCAACGAATGCGAACGGCGACTGTGACTGCGACTGCCACTGTGACTGCGACTACGACTACGACTACGACCACGACTGAGTCGACTACTAAGGCGTCTGCCTGATGTTCGTAAAGTTGCAGCCGGTATAAGGGGAAGCCTTGGGGGGAATAGAGAGACAAAAGTAAATTTCTTCTTATAATAAGTTTATTTTGCAAACACTTGTGGCAAGCAACTTTGTTTGTTCGTCGTCAGTTTTGGCCCCTAATCTACGAGCCGTTTGTGCGAATGTGGAAACTTTGACAAATATTTGCAAAAGTTTCGCGAATGGCGCTACCAGAACTCAGAACTGAGAACTGTTCGCTGAAGCTCCGATCTGCTTGCATTTATGCATATAAATTTATTAGCATCAATTCGAAGACGCATTTGAGTTCACATTAATAACGAATTTCAAAAACGGTTATCTGTATGAATGAAATGAATAAAATGCTGAATTCGAAGCATAAGGCTGTCAAGTTTGACGTCAACGGACATTTAGCAAAGTGCTTGGATATAATGTTTTGATTAATGTTCCAGCTTCTATATATGAAGCTGTCCCAGTGCATTTATTTCATAGAAACTATTTTGAATAATGGCATAATGGGTCTATTAAAACTATTTTGTTATCTTGTTGTTGTGCTTTGAATTTATATTCAAGAAACATAGAAACGAGCAAATGTCAGCGTTCATCAGAACAATATAATTATTACTCTGTATAGTCTCTATATTACAAATGAATTCCATATAGAACTCTATATACACAATTTAAGACTATAACTTAATTATAGAATCTTGACAGGGACTTTGCAAAACAAATTTGATATGCACAAACCTAGAGATTAATAAGTAAAATAACGAATCAGAGATGATTATGAAAATATGTATAGAAAATTAAGATATTTTGTTTTTAATATCTTAAATTGATGAAAGACTTGAAATAAGTATGAACATAAGTCTGTTGTCGTTCTGCCATCTTTTGCCCAGCTATTGATTTATCACAACAAATATTTATTATAAATATGTATATTTACCATTATTATATATATTATATATTTTATCAATGCTTCCCCTTTATTCATGGAATTCCATTAGAGCTTAAAGTTTGTCCTTACTTTAGTACAAGTTCAGGAATAACCCTCTTAAGATTTGTTTTTATCATATACAAATTTAATTCCCATTGTTAAAGAAGAAATATTGTGTATAAGTCCACTATTATTTACTCAATTTAAAATCTGAAATGTTTTCCGCAAAATGTATAGACTGAATGTAGCCTTTTTAAAAGAAATTTGTGAGTAAATGTCTTACAAAACAACGAACAATAGTTCTGAAGTATACTAATTTTTATAAGCCTTTGAAATATAACTGACTTTACCGATTATCATATAACTATATGCGATGCACTTAGATTCCTGGGCAACCAGTAGGTTTTACTACACTCTTAGCAAAGAGTATCTACATCAAATTTCGCATGTATATGTTTACATATATCATATTTTCTATATCCGTATATTGTATATATCCCTTCTTACTATTGATTGACTTCCAAATTGTAATAAAATAAAACAAAATATTAGAAATATAAATAAATACTTATTATTTAAGAACAGTATGTATAAGCATACAAAAAATTACTCCTCTTGATATCTATGATTCTCATCTCAACACATTACGTTCTCGCAATTCTCTGCAATTGATGCTTTACCTTGTTTTACGACATACTGATACTAAGTCTGTCTCAAAATTTACTGATGTCACACAGTAACTTAATGCCCATTGTGGATAATATAACCATACTCCACATGAGACCACGATTCAAAAGGTGCAAAGAATCAGTACCCGCAAGTTCACATCCACATTTCGCGGCGCAAGTCTTACAGGCTTTGATTCTCCTTTTTTGTGAATAACTGAAAGGAACTATTGCTTGACATCCCACTTTTTGGTCAAGAAAGCAAACATAGCCCTGTAGTTTTCCTGAAATAATTAATTCAATATTAGTCTCCAGCTTAGCCTAGAATGTAACTTGTCGACAACCTTTCACCGTGTAGTTACGTGCAAGACAATTCTGTACGAATCTATCTTCAAGTTCACCTTCCTGTAGTTTTTGTAGTTTATCTGAATCCCGTGCATATTCGGTATAATACGTATCTTCACTTGGTGTACAGGGTATAAATACTTCTGTGCAAAAGATACAAGCATTAGGTGAGCTATCTTGGGCGTTCACATCTGCAAGAGGGTTACCCATATAAATAACTATATATATTATGTTAATACGTAAGTTCTTACTGTTGAAAGAGTTCCATAGTATTAAACCAAAAAGCCAAAACAATATGAACTTTGCGTCTTCCATTTGTACCAAAAGTTATTACGAAAATTTAAAAAAAATTTTAAAAATATTAGAAAATAAACTTTTTAAAGCTAACACCAACAATTTCTGAACATTTCTGTTTACGTTGCCGAGATAAATTAAATAAAAAGGTTTAAAAGATGTCTGAAGTTTAAGTCTAGGAGAACTATGGTTGATAAATTTAAAGGATCAATCCAGCACATTTAGCATCCTTCCACAAATTAATTCATAAATTGCTCATTGTTAAAAAATACTTTTCAATGCTCAACTCGGTATGAAGGCTCTTCGACTCTGAATGCTATTAGAGTTGATTTTAAATTTTAATTGAAATGCTTTAAAATTGTGTCATTAATCTGTAGGGATTCTTGTGTTCGTTAAGCTAATAATAGTTGACTATTATTAAGTGATTAGGTGATTTTTTGCACCTTACATATGCTAAAATTCCAAAACAATAAAGTATCTATTGAAATTGCAAATTAATCGAATGAAAAAACTATTAGGAACTAAAATGCTTTACATCTTCTTAATTTTTAGTAGCATTATCCATAATAAGATTAATAACATTTAATTTATTTTTTAAAAATTGGACATAATTCGGACCATTCAGATAATAAACATTCATATAGAAAAGCTTCCGTTGAATTGCAGAAGAAATCTAATCAATAGAATCAATTTTTAGCTTTAAATAGAATTTAATATATTAAATTTTTTATTAAATTAAATACATTTTTTAAGAAACGGTTATAATATGTTACCCCTTTGCAGGAGAATTAAAAATTTTAAAATTAAATTTACTTAAATAATGTTATATTAAATAAAATGAGAAACGAAATAAAACTTACTATAACATGATAATGACTTTAAGGGACAAAGGCTTACTCTAAGGTTTATGTATTCCATTGAGAGCCAAATGAAATAAGTAAATCTAAACAGTTCACCCAGCTTTTTTCTAAAATTAAATACAAATCTAAAGAATAAAGCAATGTTTATTTAAGGGTACATAGAATAGAAGAAAAAATAAATATATTAAATTTAAAGCGGATAATGTCATGAATACGTAGTATTTTTTATCGGATTTGTGGCTGCAGTGCCTTGCGTGCAGACGTCGACTGGCAACTGGCAACGGACAACTGGCAAATGGCAAATGGCAACTGGCGAGCGTTGAGTTGCTGTATGGGAAATTGAGTGCAAAGTAGTGAAAAACGTTTTGAGTGCAATTGAGCGGCTGGCCTATAAGAAAAATCAGCCCTCCTCCATGATGAATTTCCACACAGCAGAAGTAGAAGCAGAGGCAGAGCAAAGTTTTCCAAACGGACAAATGATGAATTCTCCGACTCAAATAGCAGCGAGGCAGGAGCGAACCGTACGCTCGAACATGTTCGAACGAACACGCTCGAACACAGCGGAATGAACGCTCAAATTCACAACAGATTCATTGGAGAGAGAGTGAGCGTGGTTTGAGTAGCTCTTATCACTTGCTGAGCGAATGCGACTGTGGCTCATTCTGTTTCAGTTTCGCTCATTCATTTTGTCGTATCGCCTCTCTGTTTTGGCTGCTTCTTCTTCTTGCACTGCTGCTGCCGTTGCTGCTGCTGCTGCTGCTGCTGTTGCGTATCGGGGAGCTCTACAGGCAAAACGACGCTGCCGTCGTCGTCGCCGTCGCCGTCGTCATCGTCGTCGTCGTCGTCGCTGTCGTTCGCTGCTTGTGGCCCGGTTGCCATTCAGTTGAGTTTAGTTGAGTCTCAGTCAAAACACAACCAACTGCGATTTGGTGGCACATTCGTTCGATGGCAACGGTTTGGATAAGAGGCGCGCGCTTTGTTTTATTATCCCACATTATCAGCTATCAGGCATTATTGTTATTGGTATTATTGTACGACGCTCAATTTGAATGTTGAATGGCCCATTCGCGCTCACTATTCACATTCACATTCAGATTTACATTCAGAATCGCATCTGTGTGTAGTGTGTGGCCGGCCAGTGAATACTATCTGAGTATTTGAATTTCTATTTGAATTTCAATCTCAAATCTTCTGAATTCTAAATTCTGAATTCCGAATTCTGAATTCTGAATTCTGAAGCGGCAGTGCTGTAGTACGTGAAGCGCGCGCTCGTCGCCGTCGTCGGTCGTTTCGGTCAACGCTAATAACAACCATAATATATAATAATAATTACAATAACAATAATAATAACAATAATAGTTTGTAATAACAATAATGATAACGCTTTGAATTTTAATCGAGTCATTGAATTCAAAATGATTCAATAGGCGCCACAAAAAGTAAATAATTCAAATCAATATTTACTCATTAACACACGGCAAGTGTCAAGTGAATTAAATACAAATAGTTACCAGTGCAATTCGAATATCAAAACCAAAATCAAGTATACGCTGAATAAAACTTTGATTAATTTAATTAAAATATAATAAAAGTTTATTAAGTAATTTTCGCAAGCAAATATATATTTTATAGAATATATTCAAAACTAAAACAGAGCCGGCAAAGTGCAATAAAAAATTTATAAAATAAATATATATTTAAAAAATAAAATATCCTAAAAACAGTTATCAAAATTTAAGTAAATAAAAATAATTGAGTTACACAAAAAATAATTGGAAATATTTGGAAATTTGTTAATTAATTTGCTCAGGCAATGCCAAGTGCAGAGAGGAACAACAAGTGAGAGACTAAAATTTACTAAATTGATTGATTGTTAAGTGCCGCGTGCAGTTAATTTTAGTAGCTGCTGTTGCTGCTACTAGATAAACCGCCAAAATTCTCACCGCCAGCAACAGCCACAATATGAACTCGTACTTTGAACAGGCCTCCGGCTTCTATGGCCATCCTCACCAGGCAACGGGCATGGCAATGGGCACGGGCAGTCATCACGATCAGACAACGGCCAGCGCCGCGGCGGCTGCTTACAGAGGCTTCCCACTATCGCTGGGCATGTCACCCTACGCCAACCACCATCTGCAGCGCACCCCACAGGACTCGCCGTATGATGCAAGCATAACGGCTGCCTGCAACAAGATCTATGGAGATGCCAACAGCGCCTACAAGCAGGACTGCCTCAATATCAAAACGGATGCCGTCAATGGCTACAAGGACATATGGAACACGGGCGGCGCCAATGGCGGGGGAGGTGGTGGTGGCGGTGGCGGTGCTACCGCTGGCAACACATCAAACGGCTCGAATGCCCCTAACGCTGCCAATGGACAGAACAACGCGGGGGGCGGTGGCATGCCCGTTCGCCCATCTGCCTGCACTCCCGACTCCCGCGTCGGCGGCTACTTGGACACATCAGGCGGCAGTCCGGTCAGTCATCGCGGCGGTGGCAGCGCTGGTGGCGGCAACGGCAGTGCCGGTGTCGTCCCGCAAAATTCAGCCAGTGGCGTGGGCGGCGGTGTGGGCGCGGCCACAGCCTGGAATGCCAATTGCACCATCTCGGGCGCAGCAGCGGCCCAAACAGCGGCCGCCAGCAGCTTACACCAGGCCAGCAATCACACATTCTACCCCTGGATGGCAATCGCAGGTGAGTCCACAGCAGATCCAATCAAAAGTGAGTGTCTAACGCAGTGCCAACCCTCTAAGTATATAGTTATGATCTATGATAAGTTTCAGTTTCAGTTACAGTTTAGTTTGGTTTTTCAGTTCTCTATTAGCCAAGTTAAAAGCTTTGTTGTTGCTCTGCTGCCTGTTCAGACAGTTTGCTGTCTGTTCCTCTTATGTTTTCATAGTTGTTTCTCTGTTGATCGTCAATTAGATACCCATATGACAAGTGATTACTTCTTAAACCGAAAAGTGATCAATATTTTCTGATTCATTGATTTGGGTGATAAATCAGAATTTCTAATTTGAAAAGGTGACTAAAATAATAAAATATACATTTAGTTGCTTTTTTTTCGTTTTTCACCTTAAGCGTAAGTTAACAGTTTTTTTTGTAGATATTTTAATTTAAAAAATATTTAATTATTATTTTCATTGCTTATTTATAATGGATGATTATTTGAATCCAAATAACTCGAATATTAAATATTAATTAAAAAATATTCATATAAAAAAATCTACAATTTATTTTTAATATTCTGAACGCAAGAGATAAAAAATAATCTTTACATATCTTCTTAAATACGGTTACAATCTTTACACATTTTATCTATAAAAACTTGTACTCGATTTTTCAATTAAATTATTATATTTGCATAAATTTCTAACTAATTAAGACAATATTACTTTCGACTAGGATGTTCAAACTATATTTTTAAGCGTTCGATTTATCAACTAAAGCCCTTTTTATACTCGAGGAATTTTAAAAATGTGTTTATGATCGCAAATTAAGAAAAAAATAAAATTGTTTTTATTTTAATTGACGATTTTAAGGACCATCAATCGAGTTAACGCTTAATCATACGAGACCGCCCAGGTCTGAGTTTTAAACAAACCAAACCACTCGAAGCGGACACAAGCTACTTGCAACTGGTAGTTACACCTTCTTTGCTTTGCTGCCAGACGCCTTGCAGCAATTGTAGCACTTTCAGTCGCTGCCTGCCTCATAATTTTCAACACTTTGTTTACTAATTTTTGTCACCTTTAGTTTTAATGATGCTCAGCGGCAACGTCGCCATCATCGTCCACAACGCTGTCAGTAGTTAGTAATTGTTGCAACAACGACGAAGTAAAGTGGCAACAAAAGTGAGCTGCAATTTGTGCAACAAGAGGCAGCCGCCACGGCAGCCAACTGGCAACACGCTGTAAATTATGGCCATGCGGCTAAAAGACTTGCAACGAAAATAGCAAAGGCACCAGGCAACAGCGTGAAGAAATCCTTTTGCCAGGACACACACTGAGAGCGCGCGTCGGGCGGTTGAGCAGAAGTCGCGCTTATTACAGTTAACAACGCCATTATGTAATTATGTACAGAATGTCCTGAACTCGACAGCCCTTTCAAGTAGCGCAACGGGCCACCAGCCGTGCAGAGTGTCTTGCCCCGCTTCGATTTCGATCACCTGCAACTGACTCCTACACTACAATGCCACAAATCTTATCAACAGCAGTTCTGGGTTCAGGTTCAACCAGTCGCTGATAAGCCACAGAGCACTCATATAACATCTTCAATAATAATAAAATGCAATTCGCAGTCAATTCCAATTCTGTTTTATACAAAACCAGAAAAATTCAATTCACTTCTCTTACCCCAAAAAAACTGACCAACTGGAAATTTATGACTGCTTTCATGTAGGTGGTCAGCGGGCAAACATAAATTTCATTTCACATTTTTTAACGCGTTAAGTTTGTAACATTTACGAACCGCTTTAGGCAAAATATGAGGGGAAAAAAAAGTAAAGAAACTGAATGAGGTGAGAACAATGAAAGGAGGTTCAACTGCCCCATTCGAAAATCAATCAAAATTTTACTTTGGCTATCGATAATTACAAACTTGGCACCCAGAGAGCATATAAGAGGTACGCAGCTGGTTAAAAAACAATTAAAGTTGAACTAAATAAGAGCTTGAGGGACTCGCAGGCGACAGGTTTCTTTTTCGTTGGGGAACGGGTTCCCAGCAAGGAACTCAGACTGAACTTGGGCCAATCTCAATCAATCGATTCTGATATAACACAGCAAAAGAGAGACAGAGAGAGAGAGATGACAGTGAAATGTTGATGATGTATTACCTGTACCAGTTTAGGGAAATCCTCATACAGGGTGTCGCTACCATAAAACTCAAAGTCACACTCACAAACTGATTGTTATGTTATCTTAAGAAACTCCAATTGCATCTCGAAATAACAGCTAACGAGTCTTCTTACAGATTATTACCTGAGCATACCTGAGTTTCTAAGAAGGAATTAGGCAAATTAACCTATACGTGAATCCAATAAGAAAACGATATAAATTCTTAATTCACCACACTCTTTAGGGTTGGTTCTGTGGTATACAAATCGTTGAGTATCATTTCTGATATAGACAAAGAAATACTGATCGGTCGAAGCACGAAATAAATAAATAAAAGATCTATAAAACATATTGAAGATATACATAGACAAGATATTGAATATATACATAGTGTAAAATATATATATAGTACAGATAGGATAAACTCACACAAACATCGATTAAAGTATATCTTTTCCCATAGATAACAGAGTAAATTTGCGGATAAATGGAATGAAATATAATTTTTCTGACAAAAATATGCCGCATATTGAAATTATTATAAGCAATTGTATTAAAAATAGATCTCAGTTAATAGATTCGATCAATAGCTGTGATTCAGTTACAGTTTAAACAAATTGCCAATTTCAACATATCTTTAATCTATCTTTCGGATCATATCAGCGCATAGATCTCGATTAAAATCAATAATAAATCGCATTTGTTTCGCCTCTGTGCGCACTTTTGATTTATTTAACGCCTGAAATAATCTGTGTGTAATGTGAATATAATTTGATATCGGAGAGTTTGGCTCTGAGCCACTGATTCCATCGTACAAATATTCGCACAATGGATAAAAAAAAAAAGTCAAGCCATAAATAAATCGGCGCACACTTCAAGCGATCATCGATCATTTCGTATGGCCTCCATGCCCCCATAATACTACGAGTATAAAAAATAAATAAATAAAGAGGAAAAAAATGAAGAAAATAATGAAAAATTCCGTTTTTTATCGTATCTAAACATGGTTTAAGATTTGAGAACCTACTTCAGTTTTGTTTGGCTGTTGGGTGTTGTTACTTTTTTTCTTTGTATTTCATATATATTTATTTTGCGTGTTGGCGACTTTTGTTGTTGTTGTTGTTGTTGGTTGTTGGTTGTTTGTGTTGCTTGTGTTATGTGTGAACACGTTGAGCGAGGGGCCATTAAATCATTGTCCTGAAGGCTTTTAAGTCATTATCGATAAATTTCAACATAAATTCGTAAATTTGCTTTATTTGCTGGGACCCCACACACACACACACACAACCTGTGTGTGCGCGCTTTTACGAGTTTCTACTCGTGTGTGTGTGTGTGTGTCTGTGCCTCAAATTGTGTTTCTCTGTGGCCAAAAATTTGTTTGGCTAATTTCGTTGATACATTTCAGCGCCCACGACAAAAAGATCGATACTTGTTTCCGCCGCAAAGACAGATCGATAATTTATCGTTTGGTTGTTGGTTTTTTTTATTATGAAATGACCTTGAGAATAATTCTGGCTAGAACTGCAATTGACACGTCCCAAACCATCATAATTCATATTTTACACCCAGCACCCTTGCTGCGACTTCAAATGGCTGCAATTATCATCAGTGGGCATTATCCAGGATCAGGTAGATATGCCAACAGTTCCTTGTACGTCTTCTGTGTGCCTGGAGACCCTCTCAATTAGTTGCACTTCGACGCAATTGTGGTTCACACGTACAAAGGCCAGAGGCACGTCGAGTTCCTATTTCGATTCTGTTTCCATTTCTGTTTCTGTTTCTGTTTCTGGTCAAGGTTAATGTTCTTCGTTAAATGTTCGTGGCTAACTATATATCATATTGCATAACTATGTGAGATATGCAGTTCAAATGCCAATGTACTGTTTCTATTTGGCATGTCAGGCAACAGTAACAACAGACGCACTTGCAATTGAAATTGCAATTGTAACTGCAACATGCAATTAATAGGCCACAAGTGGCGCAACGCCCCCAGCACCCAGCACCCAACCCCAACACCCACTTCTGTCCAAGGAAATACACTGATGTTGAGGATTATGTAAACAGTGAAAACAGGAAAGCATTTTCAACACGCGCTTTTAATCAGATTTGCAACAAAATTAAAAAAATATGAAATGCAAAATCAAATGCATTTGCAATTTGCAACAATTTGTAGCGGATGCGGCAGCTGATGGCCCTCAATGGAGCCCAAATCAAGCAAACGATTGGTGTATGTTCTGGGCCAGCTTCTTGCATTTTTTAATGTATTTTTAAATAAGGAATTTAATAAGCACCTTGGCGGCCCGTCGGACAACGACTTGTACACAGACCTCTACGCGACTTGGACGACAGCGACGATGACGACGACGACGGCGACGACGACGACGACGACAACGCAAAGTGGCCCAGACACATGGCCCAAAAAAAAAATAAAAATTATATATGTGTATGTATAAGACTGCAGGGCGAAAACAATTTTTGGTTATACTCAAGTCCGCACAGTGGGCAAAAGTAGAATAATGTGGTTAAAAAATTATATTTTTATTAGTTAAACTAATTTTTCGAAATTCAAATTGTAAATTCAAAATTACAAATGAACTTAAACTGTTCCAACATTTGTTGCCTCGCTTGGGGAAAACCCAGGAAAAACCCAATCAGATCCATTAAATTTAGCATCTACATTTTATAAATATATTGATTAAAGAGTTAAAAAGCTGCGGATAGAAAGAATGAGACAAATAGAACAAGGAGAATAGTAAAAGATAGCATAGAAATTAAAGCAGGTTAATTATTATTCTCATCTTAATTTTTCACTTTTCTTGTACTTTCCAAGTTAATAAATAGAAGACAATAAACTTAAAAAACTTTCGTGTTTTCTATAACTATTCCTAAGAAATGGTGTACTAAATTTATTGAATCCTTAGGATATTTTATGAAAAGGATGAAAGACATTAAAAGAAAAGAAAAATTGATTTGAATTGTATTCTAAACATAAAATATCGTATAAAGTCCAGTTTTATCTTTTACTTAACGATTTCAAGCAGCAACTGCGCAGCTTTATTTTACCCAGAAACTGTCTCAAGTTGAATTCAATGCGATTTATTCACTTATTATTATTGTTCATATTAGTATAGTTAAAGACTTTTACAAAAAATTTAGTTACACGTTTACAAATTAAAATCTTCAGTTTCCATTTCATTGAAATGTTTTAAGCATTTTTCGAAACTTTGAAGACTTTTCACAATTTGTGCGCCATTGTTCATTGGTCGCTTCTTGGCGGTTGCAAAATCATGTTTTAAGGTGTTTTTGATACCTAATAAAAACAACAACACGGCAACAGACACACACACACACACGCACGCACACATACATACTTATGCATACAGTAAAATGCAACGAAAAACGCGCCATGCCAAAGGGTCAACTGAAGAGAACTGGGCAGGGGAAATCGGAGGCAGAGGTAGGCTGCATGGCCATAAGGGCAGCGAGCGCCGCAGTGGCCAAAACACAAGAAAAAAAACGCTTTGGGCCCAGGTCCCATCATACGTCATAGCCACGACGCTGACTGCGACGCCGTTCGGCGTGTTTATTATAAAACAACAAATCATTCATTATAACCACTTGTGTGTACAGATACAACTACAACTACAGATACAGATACAGATACAGATACAGATATGGATACATAGGGGAACACGTATGTGTATCATATATATTATATATAAATATATATAGATATATATATATACATATGTAAGAAAGTGGCGTAAACATGAAAAGAAACACAAGTTCTCAATGCTATGAAGTTTTGGATACTTATGACCATCTATCTGAGTATAAGTATCTGAGTATGTGTGTGTTTGTGTGTGTGTGTGCTGTCATATAATATGCATATTTGCGTTTTATTTTGATTTTAATAATGATTTATTTATTATTAATAATTCATTGGTGGTGGGCCCTCGCCGAGATCGGATTGGAGCTGGAGCTGGCCTGATTGCGATCTGATCCCCCAGCTACCCAAGTGCAAAAAGTCCACACTGAGTGCCGTTGATCTCCAGCCAGGTTACCATTTGAATACGTGAGTGAATCTCTGGTTCAGCTCAGACTCCATGAATGGGCATCTGTTCAGCTGGTCGATCGCTGGGCAACTTTGGTAACACAGGTTACGTTATGTTGGATAGGAAACGCATATTATAATGAGCTTCAATTAAGATAGAAATCTTGGAAACAAAAGAGACAAAGATTTATAGGCTCACAATTATTCAGTGACTACCTCGAGTCACTAGACCAAAGACCAAAACACTCTTCTACTCGGTACTACTAGTTAACTAGTTGGCACACACTCCCCACACACACACACACACACACACACACACAACACACAGGGAGAAAACTATTTTGGGAACGCCTAAAGACAAGTCTTTAGGGATACTCTGAATTTGCTTTAAAGGGTTGTAGATCATACCAGATAATGTTATATGAGCTACTTTTGACAGAAAACACAAAAAAGCCACCCGAGTGAATCAGCTTTAGGTTATGTCATAAGCGAATTTATTAAAAAGAACCAGTTCCAGCTGGTCTGGCCATACCACAGCTCGCTAAAGCTCCAATTCAGGAGTGTTTCTTTTTTTGTTAACAATATAAAAACATGATTAATAATGATGAATATTTATAATAATCATACTCATCTCTACTTCTTTACCTATAAGACTATATTCAATCCGAGGTTCAATTCATTTCTGAAACAAGTCATCAGTTTTTTTAGAAATTTCGATTAATACTTTCTTCTTACTTCTCAGTCAACTTTATTCTGTTATACTCCAAATTCGACGAAATGTATTAAATATTTTGGGTAAGAGCATTTCGTTATCGACCAATTTATCAACTTTTTAATATATTTTTTCACTCTTACGTTCATCGTGGACAGTAGCCCTCCCTGTTTGTCTTCGCTTCTTTAGACTCTGATTTACGAGTGCTCTATGCAAAACTGGGTAACTGTAACTCGTATATTCGTATACCAGTTTAAATATTTGGGAAAGCGAATCGATGCGTTGCTGCTATGAATTATAGACTTACTATTTTGATTTACAGCTGGACATTGACCTCATGACACTGGGCCTTAGCAGCTAGCCTGGCGCCACTTGCTGGCTTCAACTTCTGCTCTGATTCCCGTGTCCGGGGCTTCTCCTGACCGCTGGCTTCGACTTCTGCTTCGGCTTCTGCTTCCCCTTTGCCACATTCGCCTTTTGCACATTAATGTCAATTTAATGTTTCCTTAATGACTTCTTTCGTTGCAACTTGCCGTTTGCCTCTTGCTGTGGAGCCTCTTGCTGCACGTTGTTGTACTTCTTATCAGTTGTTGGTCAAAACTTGCCGCCCGACTGGAAAGTGTTTATGCTAAATAGCTAACGAGTTTTACCCATGAAAGTGAATACTTTGTCTTTAACTTATAGTTTACGAAATATACCAAATAGTTTTTAAAGCTGTATCGTATCTACCGCTATAGTCTGATATGATATGATATAATATATATATATATAGTGTGTTCTTGTGTCTAACATGTGCTTGACTCTGTTCCTCGTCTATTTATTTGGGTCGGCAATTAAGATTTATATCAGCGCCTTTTGATGGGGCAATAAAACCCAAAGACGTTGCAGCCAAAGTGCAAACAAATGAAGCAAATCAGTCGTCCCCTCTACATCGCTCTATCCCTCTCTATCTATCTCTATCTACTCCCTCTTTCTATCTCGAACTGTGTGTGTGTGTGTGCAGCTCATTTATGCGTCTGGGGATTTGTCAAGAGCGTGCGCCGCTTTAAAGAGTCATAAAAACCATCTAAAAAGGTGTAAAAACACACACAGCCACCCACTGGATGGGAGTCTGGTATGGGAGTCTGGCTGCGATATGGCTGTATGGCGGTATGACCATCCGACTGGTTGGCTTCGGGGGGCGAGTACTGCGTGCTGGAGGCTGGAGGCTACACTTGACGAACTGGTTACCAGTTCAAGCCGTTAGCAGACCACAAACTAAATGTTTAAATTTTTTCTCATGTAAACACTTTCCGCACACCCCGAGCCAGACCCCCTCCCCCTCTTAGCAGCCAGCTACCGGGGGATAGCAAGTTGACTGTCTGCCGACGCTCCGGCGACCCGCCAACCATTTGTTTGAATTTGTCTAAAGTGGCTGCTCGTTTTTTCTCCTCTCCGCCTCTCTCGCTCTCGCTCGCTCTTTCTATTTGTACAATTTTCATAATTTTCATTGCTGCAAAAATAAAGAAACAGAAAAAACAACGTTTGTCAAATTTTCCGTTTACTTTTAGTGGCGCCCCTTTTCCAGGCGCCTTCCCTGCCGCCTCGTGGCGCTCTGCATAGTTGTGTTTCCTTTTCTTTTTAATTTAATATTTTCTTTGTTGTTTTTTCCTGTTTTTTTTTTCTACTTTTGGGCGCTGTGTCTGGGTGTCTGCATCTGGAATTGGGTGGGTGTCCGTCTGGAGCTGGGTGATACTCTCTCTCTCTCTCTCTGTCTCTCTGTATCGCTCCCTGTGTGCTCTTCAGCTGGGAAATTACGTTTACTCAGGCGCCAGGCGCGCATATTTAAATACACACGTGTTTTATCGCTGCCATTAAATCATATTTTTATACTTTACCTTTTTTTGCTGCAACACCTTCAACGCGTATAGTCCACACCTTACACCTAGCACACCACACACCCGCCGTGTATACTTGGCATTTTGATTGTTTACATTTTGCACTTTCACGATGTAAACAAACAAGCGACGTTAAATATTGTGAATAAAAAATGAATCGAGACAGAAAAGAGCTCATCCAACTCTGGCGGGAAAGTATCAACGGCTAGAAGAAGACTCTTGTAGCGCCAGACGAAATGTCAAGTGGAAATTCTTGTGAAAATTCCTCCAAATTTTAACAGCTGTCTAAAAGTATTGAGATTGAAATAGATTTAAATATAATTTAATCTATATCTATTCGGATTATATGGGACTAGATAGACTCTGCTTAGGAGTATAAATCTATCTTTGACTCGCCTCAGATAATCATTTCGATAGACAATTCTGAATAATAGATGATCAGTGGCAAAGGTTAAAGATCGAAAGAACGTGTCTCCTAATCAGCTACTGTTCAGCGTATACATTACTTCCTCTCTTTCTTTCTCCGTCTCTCCAATTATTCTCTAGTTACTTGCGGCATTATGAGCAACAACAAAGCTTAGTTTCAATTTACCCAAATGCCTCACCACGTGCGGCTGCTTAACCTTAATACAACCTCATTCAACTCTCCCCCCACTGGCAACTGCATCCTCTACTGGTTTTCGAGATGAAAAGATGTGATGTGTGTGTATTTGTCTGTGTTGGTGGTGGTGGAGAGTTAACAATTTTTTAACATTTTTTAAACGTTTCTCTTCTCTGGTCTTCTCTGCATTTTCAGGTAAGATAAGATCTGATTTAACACAATACGGCGGCATATCAACAGACATGGGTAAGAAAATTTCCACATTTTTTCATTTTTTTATCTTTTACGAGTAGTCTTTGGTTAACTTGCGAAACGAACTGTTTAAGATCTAGTCTAAAATATTATAGAATTGACTGCTACTAATACGACTACTACAATATAATACATAAAAACATTAGTTACACTTCTTGGTGTTGGTTTTACCTTCTAGCATACATTTTGGCGTTTAAATGGGGAAAACTGGTTTAAAAGTCCGCCCACCATTGAGATTTATGAGGCAAGCTGTGGGCGGCAAATGATATCAGAAATACTGCGCCTCAGCGTGTGGAAATGATTGATATTACGGCGTCATAGGCCTGCCACCTGATTAGTGCTACTTGCAGCTAGCCGCACGCAACGTCATCGCAATTAATGTTAACATTTAGAAGAAGCAAGTAGTCCAGTGGCAGCCACCACACGCAGCAAGTTAATGTGGCAAGTTGGAGCCAGAGTTGACTGCCTAAAGAGACGGCGGCTTCTGTGGCTCAGAGCCACTGGAGGCGGTGCGTTTAATTTTCAGCCTGTTGCTTGGGACCTTTTGCGATGTGAGGTTATCAATCAGCGCGTCTTCGTTTCGGAGCAGCTACTTCTTAAAATCCAATTATACGCAAAAAGATTGCCAGACTGACAGACTGAATAACTGAGATAACGCCAGTGGAATGGATCGACTAGCAGCTGCCCTGTAGAAAGGTTTTCCTGTCGTTCTCAATCATTAAAGAGATTTCTTTTGTTTCAAGATTTGATTTTATCTCTGAATCGTATGAGAGTTTATTTACACTTATCGAAGCTGTTGAAGTTCATTCATTAAGTTGATAATAGCTCGAATCGACTATACATATACATTCGGTCAAGTTATATACCCTGTTCATATAAGTAGAGGGTATAAATAAAAGGAAACTGAGGGACTGACTGCCTGACAGACTGATCGAAGCTCGTTGCGGGGCACTCAAATTACATGAATCGCTGGCACAGCGCATGATGATATTGAGGCGCAAAATTACCGAGGCCGACGCCACCCAGACTTCTGATTTGTGCCCCCGTCTGTGGCATGGAGACTAGGCATTGGGGCTTAAGAGTATTATTGACTATATTCAATTGATTATCTCGTGCAAATCGGTAGCTAAGTACAAGCATTGGCACAGGCGCAACAAGTGGGCAGCGTTCATGAGCTGCAGCTGAGGCTGGAGCGTGAGCGTTTGTCTATGGAACATTCGATCCCTGGCCAAGTCGTCCTCAATGCGGTGGGCAGCACTTTTGGCACTTGGCAATTAACTGAACGTAGATAAGATGAAAGATTTAGATTAAACCTGGCAAGTAGGTGCCACCGTTGAGAGCTACCATTTTAGCTGAAGCTGAAGAATTATTTAGTTGGTTAGAGGCATAATAAAAGTATTTTACCAAGTGATATTTGATTAACGTTTATGAGAAGTAGTTTCCAAAAACGTTTTTCTATTATATATCTCACTTTTCTTTTAATGAAATCGCAGTTAAAATCGTGTAAGCTGTCTATCAATTAGTTGACTCATTAAGTTTGGCTAATTGCAGGTAGTATTTAACTTGACTTTGACTATCTTTTACCTGTTAAATACAGCCTATAATAATAACCATTGAAGGTAACGAATCTCATAATTTCCCTGTCAATTCTCACTTGGTTTTAACGTACAACGAAAGCCACAACAGAGTCCCGACAGTGCCCCACCAGCTGTCACTCAACACTGAGCAAAACTAGGAGCATTTCCATTTGCGGGAGAATAGGGAGACGGAGGAGCAGGAGGAGGTGGAAGAGGCGTTTCCATTCACAGTGCTGCTGACATTGAACATGACATTTTCCCCCAAAGAGATAATTAAATTGCGGGCTTAATAGAATTAAATGCCGTGTTTGCATTTCAAAATCCGAAAACGTGCCAAATGCCAATGGCCTTACCCGGAACCCAGAACCCCATACCCCATACTCCCGACTTTTACTCCCCTAACTATGCTGATCCCGATGCGGTTCGCCTGGTTGGTCAGAACCAAAAACAAAAACAAAAACAAAAACAAAGCAAAAGCACGAAAAAAATGTCAATTTGGACAAGTTTTGATAATTGCAGGCGCGGCCCGAGGTCCAGAGTCGCGTTCGGGATTGTTGTGGCTGCTACTGTGCTGCATGTTGCACGTACCACGTACACCACACTGGTCGGTGGTACTGTGCGTGTGCTTTCGTTTGTGCACCATGTTGCATGTTGCAGTTAATAATTATTGAAATGTGCGGCCGCCAGGAATTGTGCTCGTGCTCCTTGTGCTTCCTGCGCGGCTTCCGTCAGCGTCACCGTCAGCAGTCGGCAGCCCGTTGTCCAGCAATGTTGCATGCATCGTTACCTTTAAGCTCTGTTTCTGCTTCTGCTTCTGCTGCTGCTGCTGTTGCTGCTGCTAAGCAAAAGACTAACAATGCTCACATTTTCCCACCTTTTCCACATAACTTTTCAGTTGTTGTTTTGCGTTTTTGTTTTCGTCTTCGCCGGTTGTTGCCACTGGCAGGGTAAACAAGTCGACCACTCGGCCACTATGAGTACGAGAACCAACTCGTTACCCAAGTGCCAACCCCTTTTCCTTTCGCCGCTCCTCTCTTCCTTCATCTTCTCTACTCTACGTAGCACTCATATCCCTCTGTGTGGCATACGAGTACACACACATGTCGCTGTCGAACTTGTTACCACTTTGAAAGGCCGGCCCGGCCTCCGTTCGGACTGGCCCCTGTAATAAATTCATATTCAAATTGTTAATTGAATATTATTTGTTAAATTTGCAAGCATTAAATGTAAATGTCGGCTGGCTGGGCAAATGTGGCGGGGCGTAACATTCCACATTTTCTGTTTATATTTTAAAAGCGTTTATTTTTTTGCTACTTGTTAATTGAATTTATGCGATTTTAATACAATTGCTTGCACTATCTGAAATCAATAATTCAAGCGGCTAAAACTGTTCTTCCTCTTCTTACATATATATATATATATATTAATATATATGTGCCAATATCCTAGACTGTTGAAATTTGGTCACTGTACCAACGACCTCCATAAAGATCGTTCCCAGGCGACAACTGAAACAAAAAACCAAAAAACGCATCGATGAACAGCGAGTGTACAAAAAGTACTTTTAACTGTAGCCGATTCTATTGCTGTCCTCTGCGACTTGTGTCCTTGTTGCTGCTGTTGTATAATTTCCATAATTCATATTCATAGACATTACAACCGTCCAGACAAACAAGCAAACAAACAGACCAACGCGAAGCGATGCGACGCGACGATACCTGCACCTGCAATACGGACAAATGTCCGTCCGAATGTTGGCCAGAAAAAAAGAAAGAACCGGAGAAATAAAACTGAAAAGAATCTGCAAAGTGTAAATGCGGGCAAAGTGCAAAAATTTCACATATGCTTCTGGACGAGACAGCCAAAGGAGCAAATCGTTGCAGAACATTTCACTTTATCCAGACCCCAAAAAGATGATAGGAGGGTAAAAGGTAGAAGATAGAAGATAGAAGACAGAGGAATGAGTATGGAGAGTCGCGGCACACTTACACATAAATTATACGAGGCAAAAGCAACGTTAACGTGTCTCTGCAGAAGAAGTTGAACACTTTTGCCATTAATTTGATTTGATTGAGCTTTGAATTACGAGTAATTTATGCCCTGAGTCAGAGAGACACAGCACAAAATCAACAGCAAATAAACATGCCCATCAACGTCATCAACATCAACATCATCGTCATCATCATCATAATTGAACCGAACTGAAAGTATCTCAAAGATACACGCACATACATGGCATACACTTGTTACACTTGACGTGCCACACTTGATTTTACACACTTCGGAATTATTAACTGGGGAGCATTTTGCACTACAGCAAAATGTAAGCGTTGTCCTGGACCTAAACCTGAAGCTGTAGCTGTGGCTGTGGCTGGTCCTGTAATGGAAACTGAAATTGAAACCCAAAACACTTCATAAAATGGCACACGGCACTTTCGTTTTTACCGTTGGCATCTGCAGCACGTGGACGGATACGGATACATTGAGCAAAAACGGGTGGAAAAGGGCGGCGGGAAGGGCAGGTTGCCACATACAATGTGTCGCATGTGAGGCAACCGGCAGTCCGGCAATCTGGAGTGGATCCAAACGGAGCTGGACAACAGGCTTCAATTAATGAATTAGTAATTTCAGCTTCATTGCCGTAATGAACACTTGGACCATCCGTTTAGCTGCTGTTTGGATTGGCTGTTGAATTTCTGGTACTCGTAATGTTCTAATGATGCAGGTGCTTATTGACGATAGTTAGAGGAGAGTAGCTCCGTATTGGGATGGAGAGTGTGTTGATTAAAAACCAGTCTTAATTTTATTAATTGCGCACATAGAAGTTGATAAGAATCTAATTAAATTCAAATCTGAATATATTTAGAATTTCATAAATTTAATATTAAAAAATTTAAGTATTTGCCGCAAGAAAGCCTGAAAATATTTAATCTTTTACCAGCAAGTTCTATGGGGAGCTTGATTAAATTATTCGCTCGATATCTGTGGGGGATTCGTCGCATCCATTAAGGGATATTAATACTAGACCTTTAAATCATTGATAATTCTGTAATTGCAGCTCCAGAGAGTTACTTAAACCACAATCGACATTTATTTACTTCATTTGTTTACTGCCCCTAATGAAAGGTTGCACTTGCCCAGCGCTCGGTGCTCAGAGCTCGGCATTATTCCAGTATCTTTGGGGGGACACACCTCCATTTACATTCTAAATGTTATGGGACCTGCGGCCATTTGTTTTCTATGTGTATTGTATCACAGCAACTGGTAATTGTGACATTAGAGCCGTAATAGTCAACCGTAAGTTGCAATTACGAGAGGCTATCCATAGAGAGCCTAAGTGCCTAGGTAAACTTCCATTTCGATTAGAAATCAACGTCTAAAATCACTTGTAATTTGTTTTGTGTAGCTTGCAGATACTTTTTGTATCTTTTGCATATATTTTCTTGTTGTTTCGCTCAACTGTGCGCTGTGGGTATGCAATTAGTCAATTAATTTGAAAATTTATTAACCGCCAAAAAGCAATTTGCTCCACATCAAAATATTTACACACACACACATACACACACACACTTCGAAACGAATGACCGCGAAATGCCGGCGGTAAAGTGAAACCAAAACTGAAACTTGCCCCGACGTGATACGAGACTGCGATAGCCCCTACGAATTTCTGATACGGGAAGATCAGTTCACGTTCTCGTTCCGCGGTCAGATGGCAAATGGCAAATGAAGGAATTCTACAAAAGGTTGTGCGATTGAAAACTTTCGGTTTCTGTGAATTCGCTTTGAAATTATACTTATGATTTGCAAGAAAGAGCTGCTAGTTGGTTGTTGGTAGTTGGAAGCAGAGCAGAGCTGGAAGCACACGGCACACAGAGTCACAAAAGGAGTAAAAGTTGAACGTTGTGCAGATAATTTATGGGTTCAGGCGGCTTCGGGTTCGGCCCCTTGGCAGCGGAAGTGCGTGCGGTTGCTTTTCGGTGGGCTATGAAAATGTACGAGAACGAGTATCTGTATCTGTATCTTATAGATACGAATCGCAGCTACTTGCTTTACACTCTGTTTTGGTTTTCTAGGTCAAAAAATTAATAAATGACTTTTGTGCATGTCGCGGACTGTGAAACGTCGGCTTGAGCTGCGACCATAAATTTGCAGCTCAAAATCAAAAATTTCATTCAAATTTCAAATGCCTGAGCGCCACGTGCTCTCTGTCGCTCCCTCTCGCTCTCTCTCTCTGTCTCGCTATGTTCGTGTTAATGATTAATAACGCGCAGATTGAAACCTGATTTTGAACTCCGTCTCTGGAGCGGCCATCATGGCCATCAGCTGATCGCCGGAGAAGAGCCTCGAGAGAATGTGAGGCACACACACGTCATGTCACCACAATGTCCGCCAGTCAAGTGTGGAACTCATCAGTCATCAGCAACTGTTGCAATGCATTTGTCTTTGTATTGGTTTGGCTGTGTTCGTGTGAGCCCATTTTGAATTGCCCGCATTTGGACAGGTACAGATACAGAAATAGAATGAAAACTACAGCACAACACAACCTCTCACCTGGTTGCTCAGAGCTTGCTCAGAGCACAGGTATGCCATGCCGCTCTCTCAATAACTGCCCTCTCTCTCTCTCGCTCTCTCTTTGTGTAATCCACTCAGTTTTCTCTCTCTTTCTCTGTATGTGAGGTGATTGATCATCTTTTTGCTCCAGCCATAGCCGGTTTTAATTTAATTTATGTGCGCTCAGCGTTGCGACTGAATGAATCTCACCTTTTAAATTCGAATTGGAATATGTTTTGTTGGCTGGTTGGATTCTGATTTGATCGTAAACGATATTCAGAACGAAGGTTCGCTACGGCTGCCGCTTCTGCTTGGAGTTGCGTTTGATGTTAGAACCAAATGGAAATGAACGTAGAAGGACAGGTACAAAAAAGTGTTATACAAATTAGATCAAACCTGGAGAGAAAAAATTTGTTCATATTTGAAATTATGAGATGATCTTATAAGCTAACGAGTTTTATGCCAAGCAGCTTTCTTTGGGAAGATATGATAAATGAGGCAAAGTAACTCAAATATAAAGGGCAATAGAAAGAGAATAGAATAAAGAAACAAATAAAATAGAAATTATTTAGATATTAATGCATAATAAATGTAGAAACAAAATTTTATGTGGGGAACTCTAAAAAAGTATCAAATATTATGAAGTTTAACTCCTCCGAATGTGTTTAAAAAGTACATAAATAGTATGGAGGAACATATTCAAATTAAATTGAATCAAGATCACAAGAAAATACTATAACGTCTGACATTTTGTTCTCTTTTTGATTAGAATCATTTAAAATGATATTCTACCCCCAAATGTTTGCTGCCTGCGCTCACGCACAGAGATTACAATTTTGGAAACCACATTCCAAAATGTTTCAACACTTCAATAGAATTTTTCAATCTGTACTCGTACCTACCACAGCTAATAGAAATGGTCTCCAATCTCAATTGATGATCTATTAACGAGCGGTCCATACAAATTATGCAACTATTCAAAGCAGCTACAAAATGGTGCCCACATGGGCAACAACTACAACTACAACCACAACAACAACAACTACTCGTATATTTGTACAACTACAAGAAGAACAGCTGACATGCAATGCCATTTCCTTTGTCACCAGGGCCCGAGAGGCAATAAATCTTGAGCATATTAACATGGACGTGCGATGAAAGTGCCAGCCAAATATGTCATTGTCAGTGTTTGGCTCTGACTTGGGTATGGATGGGATTGGGATTGGGATCGAGATTGTTATTGGTATTGGTATTGAGATCGAAGTTATGGGTAGGGGGTATAGGGGTACTCGTAGGGGCATGTCCAATGGCCGCCTCTGCGGCTACCAAATGCGAGTGTATTGACACCTGAGCCCAGACCAAACCCAAACAGAATCAAACCGAAGTTGAAGCCACTGGCGCCAATTGTTGTTGCTGTTGTTGTTGTTCCTGCTGCAAATGAAGTGAAAGAAAAAGAAAGTGTCGGCAGTGTCTCTGGAGAGGCTCTGGGCCCATCAGCATCAGCAGTGAAACAGGTAACAAAGTGCGACTAGAGCCGAATGGCTAGAACGCTTCCAACGCTTCGATAGCCGACCGACTCCCAACTTGACTTTCCAATGAAATCGGTCAGACATAAATCACTGATTGGATGGCTGACTAAGTGTGTGTTCGACAGTGTATCTGTCTCTGTGTATGTGTGTGTGTATGTGTGTGTGTGCGTATGCTGATAACTGACAGAGTCAAGCGTTTTCGTACTGCTGCGGCTTATCGTGCATTTGAATTGGTAGACAACGCATTTTTATTTATATAAAAATTCTCTCTACGTCACAAAACATGACAACATTTTGGGCGTGAACGCACATTCACGCACACACACAAAGTACACACACACACACAGAGTTAGCTGCCCAGCAACAGCAACATGGCTCAAAAGGCAGCAGCATCGTCGTCCGTGGTGACAGTGCACATAAATCTCTGTAACATGACACTTTTGGCAATGGAAATAAAATATGGCATACGGCGCACCAAAATGTCGCACCAAAAACTGCAGCAGCAGCAGCAGCAGCAACAGCAACAACAGCAGCAACAGAAACAACAACAGCAACATCAAGAGAATTTTGTATTATATTTTTGTTTTCTTTTCATTTTTTTGGCACTGGGTTACACTTTTTAGCCCATTGGGGCCCACTGTGCTATTTGAGAAGCGACTCATGCCGCATTCAGCTAATTACAAATGAAATTACAATGGTCAAGTCGCAGTTGCAGACAACGTTAAGTCCCAATGACACTAGCTGAAAGTGCCAGATATAATACAACAAAATATTCAATTTGCTTTTCATTCGAAGTGTGCCTTTGCTCAAAGTGAAACGCACCTTTTGAAAGCTTCTAAAAAATGTAAATTAATTGAATCTTTAATTTCATTTAAGTATATGAAGTATCTGTTTATATCAGTGGCAAATTTAAGCTAGTGTCATTGTGACTCTATCGCAACCTCTGCCTCTGATGGCGACGCTGTCACTTGCCGCTGTCATTTTCATTTCGTTTTCATGTGTCACTTGGCGCGCCTGCGCACGCCTGACCAGTGCTCAGTGCTCAGTGCCTGGTGCCTGGTGGTTAGTCCCAGCCTCAGTTTCTGCTCCTTCTCCTTGTAATAAAGCAAAACGGCTGCGCATGCGCGCAATTCACTCAGCAACAACAACAGCAACAATAAGAAGCGGCTAAAGCCGCTGCCTCTGTCAGATTTTGTGAGTGTCACTTGGTTGCTTTGTTGACTGGAACCCGGACAGAGAGGGAGAGACGTGGCTCAGACCCAAGAATGGGACTTGGGTGTTATCTGTCCCGTCCCGTCGACCGTCTTCAGTTTCTTTTGGCCAACACTCAGTTGGCTGCATTCCTCGCACAACACGCAAAATCTGCGCGCCTGCGTATAAAACTGTTAACTAACTCAATTTTGTAGCTGTCAGTTGGTTCCTGTTCCCTCTCCTCTTCCTCCCCCTCTTTCCACTCTCATCTGTTTACAGATGTTGGCTGCTTGCTGGCCCGGTTGCTTGGTTAGTTGCTCGTTTCTTGGCTTCAGAGTTCAGCATGGGTTAATGAGTTGTTGTTGTCACTGTTGTTGTTGTTGGTGTTGCTGGTGTTGCTGGCGTGCCGCTTACATATGTCACAACAAATTGCTAACCGTTGAGCGTCCTGGGCCCATAAACAAATCACTTGACCTTCGCATTGAAAACATTTGCGTAAAGCGCAGAGAAAACTCGGCCACTTTGGCTAGAGAATAAAGAATAGAAAATAGAGAATAGAGAGGAAAAGTATAAGACAAAAGACAGTGGAGTGGCGGCATCAAGCAAATGAATTGAATTCCCATTCGCCAGATAAGGCCTACCTGAAGATTCAAAGGAAAACAGGAAGTCTACAAGAAGAATCATTCGTCACAAAGTATATTCTTAACAATGTGTCATACGATAACTTTTGCGATAATATTTATAATATTTATAACAAGTATCGCAAAAGATATCGTATAGTAAAAACACAAAAGAGAAATCACTTTATTAAGATTCTATATTCAATATAAAACTATTCTCATTCTTCCCCCTTTTAATATAATCAAATTTCCTTATTAATTTTAATAGTTCAAAGACATTTCATAAAATATAATTCATATAATTCCTAGCAAAATTTCCTAAATTGTATACTAAAGGCAATCCATAGACATTTATTTCACTCCCATTGTACTTAGCCCTGTCTTATTCATGTCTGTGTGAGCAACTACTTTCTGGCAGTTGAGCGGGACACGATGCAAGAGCTCACGGTTGTACAGATCCATGTCTGTCACAGAAATGTCACTTAAAGTTGCATGAAGTCGTCGCACGCATTGCAATTTCATAACTTTATTAAACATATGCGGGGCATGGCGCGGCAGGGTGCTCCGGGGAGCTGTGGGGTCCTCCCCCACACCTGACAAGTGAGGCAATGAGAATACTTAAGGCGGAATAGAGACATTTGCAATTCTCGTCACGTTTTGGTATCTAAACGCCAACAAGAGACTAGCACTACTCCATGACTAAAAGAGGTACAGTTCTGGGTGATGGAAGCGAGGGGGAAGAGAGGGAAGTAGGCGCCAAGAGAGCGGCAGAAAGGTGGCAAGTGGGAAAGCAAATGATATAAGTGTTGGCAATTCAATCATTTACTGCCATGGCCCACATAACCACATCAACATTAGACCTTAAAAGTTTGCTGTCGACAATTGCAACTGCAATTGGAAGTCCTTTTGGGTAGTCAACTGCCAGCTCCTAGTTCTAGTCCTTTGTTGTTGCCATGGGGTTTGTTCCACTCCTTGGCTTTCCTTTCCTTATATTTCGTTTTTTTATATACATACTTTCATTTGTTTGTGTCACTTGGCAGTTGCTGGGCGCAGTGACAACAACAGCAACAACAACAACAATGACAACGACAACAATTGCAACGACATCAACAGCAACGAGAGCTGAGCAACAACAACATTAGTTGTAACATGGGGAGCGCAACGAACCACGCGGTAATACTACAATGAAAGCGTTTCGCATACACACTCACAAGCACACACACACATACATACATACATACAGATACACAGGCAGTGTGTAATGTGTGTACAAACAAAACTTGAGGCAATAAATTTGAAACGGATCACATAAATCACATTCAAGTGAAGCTTAACACACGCGCCCAACTAGAAGAGACACAAATACAAGCGCAATATAAGCACACACATGTATAGTACACACACATATGAGATACTTAGATATGTATTTGTGAGCTTGGCATAGAAAACATTTATTTCAAGGCGGCAGGGCTTAAAGAGTTCCTGAACGATTCCAATGGAATTTTTTGTACATTCTTTGGGTTGATTCATTCTGATACCTTGAAGACCTGTAATACACACACAGGAAAGCTTATACTGAGTGTTAAACTATTGAGACTATATATCAGATTATATCCATTACAACTTACACATACAAGTTATGTACCCTTAACAACTATTTAGACAGTCGAAAATACCCAAAAGGTAATTCACCTAGATTCAAGGAACCACCAGAAATGTTGGCCAAGTAAAAGTTGAGCACGCTCAATTGCCAAATTAACTAAACGGTTAAAGTAACTACTGCAAATTGGCAACAGCTTCACAGATCATAAAGTTGATGTTGCAACAAGACAACGTGCACCAACAACAACAACAACAACAACTACAGCATCAACATCAACATCGAGTAAGAGAAGAAGCATCATTTCATTTGAAGAACTTTGGCATTTGAACTTGACATTTAGCACACGGTTCGGGGACTTCTTTGAAAACAATTGCAGGCCACACACCAAAAGATACACACACACACATACACACACAGTTACACGCCCAGTTGAAATGCACTTTTGGCATTCCTCGACTGTCTGCCATGGAATGCCAGGACACACACAACAACAAGAAGGAATTCCGACTCAAATGAAACTGTTGCAAATGTTAGAGCGGGAGAGGAAGAGAAACAAAGAGAGAGAGAGAAAGACACACGTCTGCAACCCTCTACGACTGAGGGTGAGTGTTGACCCACCCAGACACACACACACACACACACACACACACACGCAGACAGCCGGCCATTGCAGCACCTGTCGGCCATGCGACATTATTGTGTGTGTGTGTGTGCCTGTATCTCTGGTGTGTGTGTGTGTGTATGTGGTGTGTGTGCCCTCCGGATTTTGCACCATTAACAATATGGTTCGGTTGCTGCGTTCCGCTGCGGTTCGGCACGCTCGCCCTGTAGAGGAAATGAGGCACAAATGTCATGTCCATTTTCCACCCCCCGTTGGCAATGAGGGGGTTAATGCAGCGCCATTGATTTGCTTATAAATTAACCCATTGACAAATGAAAATATTGTCTGTTAATTGATCAATGTGTATGCACAGAGAGTGCACCAAGCTGTTGTTGTTGCCCATTTAGGCCCTGTGTGTCTGTGTGTGTGTGTGTGTGTGTGTGAGTACTGCAGCTAAAATTTAATTAGATGCAATATTTGTATTTGTATGCGCAAAATGTGTTTTGGTCATTGTGGGAGGGCTGAGAGGGCAGACGTGAAGAGGGTGTGGCTGCACTCTACTGCATTGTGTGTGAAGCAGTTAAACACACACTCACAGCAGCATATATATATATATAGCACACACACACGTTGATCGTATTTCATGTCCTAAGTGCAAAATTTATTGTTATTGAAATACAATTGCAAAATTAACTGTCAAAGTGTGCGACCCATCGTCAATTTAGTTCAGCGCCATATGTTCCACCATCTCGTATCAGTATCTATCCATGTGTATGATCTGTGTGTGTGTGCGTAAATATTTGCTTAAGTTTGACTAACACATGTGTGCTTAATTAGACGACCTGAGCATTGTCTTAAAGCAATATGCTCTATCGACTCGTACGTCTGACTTAAGCAAAATATTTCACTTTATTCAGGTCTTATATATGAACTCTCCACATTTGACACCCCAAAAGCCGCATTGACCAAGAGTCGAGCCCAACCACCGCTACACAAACCCTAGAATTCAACTCCTCAGCCCTTCTCAACCCTCAACCTCCAACCCTTTATTTACACCGCTAAACGAGCTTTGCATATTTACTGCACTAGCAACAGACATTTTACGATATATTGAGAATTATTTGCAATATATTTGGCGAAAGTGGTAAGGCAAGGGGCGGAGAAGGGGCAGGCGGGTAATGGTGCAACAGCAGCAGCAACAAGGACGACAAATGTTCCACCGACAACAGCAGCAGCAACAACAGCAGCAGCAACAACAACAGCAACAACAAGTTCAGCCCAGTGCAAATGCAGGCAGAAAGCTTCTAATTCCGGCACTGAAACCATAAGTCTTTGTCGCATTGTACACACTCATACACACACACACACACACACACACGCATATACATATATATAAATGTATATGCATGTACATGCCCTGTCTTTGTATGGCACTGAAAATACCCAGTAGGAAATGAACACTTGCATCGCAAAGAGAAATCTCATTATGAGTTGATTTACCAAAGCAAGTTGTGATTTTCAGAGAGCTGAAACTGTCCCTTACAAAGTAAGTATACAAGAAGTACTTAGTCTGTGAGAAGATGAATCAGAAACAAGAATAGTTTCCTACTGGTCGCTCAGTGTATTCACATTTCAGTAGTCGAAACATAGTCTGAGTCTTAATAATTTAAGTTCGATACACAAGTTTTGCATAAACATAAATTGGGAAACTTATTTTTCTGTTTTCCAAAGATTTTGTTTAATTTACGTAAATTTGCATAAGATACAATTGCGAGTCTGCGAAATACTTTCTCTGCAGTCTCTAAATTTGTGCGAGAATTGAGCCAAAGTTTAGTAGGAGAAATAAAATAAGAAAGAAAAAATCGTTGACTTTATTGCCTTTGGCCTGGGCCGATGCTTGGGCTAAATTTGAATTCAGCTCAAATTGAAAGTTAGCAAAAAGCAGCAACACACACACACAGTCACAATACCTTCAGTCCTTTGCTCCGCCTCCTGCTCCTGCTCCACAGTCTCTTCTAGATATTTATGCCTTTTCGAATGCAGCTCAGCTTTAATTTAAATGGATTTCTCTGCCGGCTACCAAGGGCAGGCAGACATATGGCAGCATTCGCAATTTCCATTGGAGTGCCCACCCGTAAAGAGAAAGATAGCGAGAAAGAGAAGTAGAAGTCATGATTCCCGACTGTCGACTCCTGGCAACTCCTGGCGACTCCTGCAACTGCCAAGGATTGATTGTGCTTGTTGATATTTTGTCAAATAACGCAAATAAATACACAATTACACACTCAAGTGAGTTTTGGGGGATGGCGACAACGAGTTGAATTTGTGGGGTTAAATGGCCAGAGCCCTGAGCTTATACCCTTCTGACCGACCTCTCCCTTCTTTCTTTCTCTCTTATCCTTGTTTAAAGGATTTTCATTTGTTTAAATGTGTTTTATCGAAAATGGCCAAATGGCCGCTGGCAAACGTGAAATATATTCTAGGCGCACAGTGGAACTCATTTAATCAATTTGTGGTATTCAACTAACGAATGTTAGAATGTATCTACTAGAAGTTTTCCTCAATTCTGATACCTTCATGTATAGATAGCTTACTCCAAATGAAACTTCTAGATACATTTTAATCTCATACCAAAATAGTTAAATCTTAACCGCAAGAATCAAAGCTATAATATACATAGGAAAGAGAAGAATATTTCATCTCGAATCAGGTGCAACTTTCTTTTTTAATAATTTTACTCAATTTCACTTGAGAATTCCTTATCAATTGAATTAATTTCTACCCACTGTGCAGCGACATTTGACTGTGTCATTGTTGCTGTATTTTTTTATTTTTTTGTTTTCGCCGCACGCCCGTAAATTCCAATGTAAAATGTTGCATTTATCTTGTAAAAATAATAAATCCAGCAAAAGGGACTTTACTCTCACGCTTGGTAGCACACAACAAGTGCTAGCAAGGGGTGGAGTTTGTTTAGAAGGGCGGAGTGGAGGGGGAACGACTATTGTTAGCTAATGGCCCAGTACCAAGAGATGCGTAAATTTAGCTAATTTTATGAACAGTCGAACAAACAGGCGAATTTCAAGCATTTGTAACCCTTGCCTAAGGGATGGGACTCAAATCAAGGCTGGGGCTGAAGCTGTGCAGAAGAGGAGGCGCTGGGGTAGGTGTAAAGGTGTGGCATGGTGTATAAGATGAAAAAATTATATATACTCTACCATTAATTTAAATTACGAATATTTATTGGCTGCCGTTTCATTGGCGCAAATCCCGAATGTTCTGCGATAAATTTAGTCAAATGTGAAAATTGTGTGCCTGCACTTTGGCGCATGCAGTTTATCCACACAACAACACACACACACACACACACACAGGCACACATACACACAGTTGTATACGTAGTATGTCAAACGAGGATTTTCATAATAAAATATCGCCTGCAAATGCAGTTAAACCAAACAAAGTCGCAAAACAGTTGGCAATTTATTTTAAAATAAAAGTATCTCGTCGTGTGACAAATAGTGTGAGATATGTTTTTGCGCAATGCGGCCAAACAGCCTTCAGCTAAATCCTACCAGCATCGCGCTCCACCTCTCCCAATACAACCCATCCCCCTCCCCCTTCCCCTGCTACACAGCTAACACTCAAGTGCGACATATGATGGGGCGCTGCTGATTTATTTGCATACAAAGCGCAGACGTGCATAAAAAAAATACTCAAATGTATAGATAAAAAATTTCACTCGTTACGCCCATTTCTGACGCCAGTTTGAACTGGGCTGGGCGGGGAGGAGGGGATTTGTTTGGGTTGGATACAGTTGCCAAATGATGGCCGAAATTGAGAACGTTTTACGGGTCGCAGCACGATAAGTGTCATTTGAGAGTCCATAAAAAATACATTTTAAATCAAATATCAGAATTCATCGGGCTTTTACAATGAGAAGAAATATACTGTGAGCCCACAAGCTTAATTTGGCTTATAACAAAAGTTTTGTTATACTCTTTAATGTCACATCAGTTGAGTTAATTCGCTTTTACAATGGGACTTAATGGGTAAAATCTGAAGAATTATTCACAAACTTTTCAATATATTTTTTTATTTTTAAACCAACTTGAGATGTTTTCTAATTGATAGAAACTCTTTCTGCTATATCTCAGTTAAGTTATAGATTTTGCAACTTTTAATCATTACAGACTCCATAAGTCTGTTCTAAATTAAAAAATCTAATATAAATTCGTTATTGTACATTAAATAGCAGTTTATACTTAAGTCTTTCTTTTCATATTGCGTTTTCAAACAAAAGTTGAAGCAACTGCGAAGTGTGCGTATCTATAAGCTTGCCCTAGAGATGTTGCTAAATTGCTATCCGTATCCACCTGGTAGCCAAGCTACATGAAACCCTAAAATGGCCATTTATTAAATCTTCGAGTTGCTTCCTCCTCATTCCCCGGAGTCACCGTCGCAATCCATCATTTGGCGCCATTTTGCGTAGCGTCAAGTTGCATTTAGTTGTTATTTATGCAAATTTGGCATGTTTTGAACTTTTCGCCAAGTGCGTCGAGTCGTTTTCGATTATTTAAAACTTTAGACGAAATTTAGTAGCTTGTAAGGTAGATGGGAAGGTGGGTAAAGAGTATGGAGAAGGAAGTCTTTTTAATGCGCGCACCTGACGCGCTTCAATGTCTTACTGCTTACTGCCCTCCGCTCCTCCTTTCAACAGACCTGAGACTAGGTCCTGGATTAGGGCTGAGACTGTACTCGTCCTGTGTGTGTGTGTGTGGGTGTAATGCTGGGCGCTGCTGTCAGGACAAATAAATTGTAGACGGCTAAAGTTATTAGATTAGCATTAGGGACGAGGCAGAGCGAAGTCGTTCGCAGAGGGTTCGCTAAGCTTAAAATTATGATTTACTTCGAGGATATTTACATGCATATAGAGGAAATACTCGTACTATAGAGAATACCGCGAACCTAAGCAAATTTATGTTAACATTCTCCTGCGTGTCATGTGCTTTTTATAGTGGCTCCCAAAAGCAAACAACAGCCGTCAAAAGGTGATTACCTTAACTGAGTTCAGCTTCGAAAAGTGTTGAAAAACTTTTTTCTTCTTTTTGTATAACTTTTTCGTTTATTTCTTCAAACTAAATGTGGAAATTTTCAACCATCAATCACACAGATATAAAAAACTTGTATAAAAAACAACACATGATTCTTTTTGTTTATGAAATGTATTTTGTAACGTTTATTATTAGCTTTTTTGTATTCATTTTATTAATTAACTGTGATATTTATAATTAATTGAACATATTTTAATTTGCATCGTTTTTTTTATTTAATTTAAAATTAAAAATAATTTAATAATAGTTTAACTTATTTGTTTTTGCTATTAACTAAATAATTATAACAACTTTTGTTTCTTAATTTAATATTAACATTTTCAATATTAGTTTTCTAACACTTACTAATGTTTTAGGCAATTTTTCATACTTGACGTTCGCATCTAAATCAAAATTTCTCTCTATTGCTTTCAGGTAAGAGATACTCAGAATCTCTTGCGGGATCACTTCTACCAGACTGGCTAGGTAAGTGCGATTTTGTTTTTGTATTTTATTTTGTAAACTTTAAGCTTTTACTTTTACAAATTTATTTTTCTTGTCTTTTTGATTTTGTCAAGGAATAATTTTTAAAATTTTTAAACTTAAAATTATGAATTTTTGAAATTTTTTATAAGTTGCTCTGCGACGCTCGGAACTATTTGAATTTTAATTTCTAGAGCGTGAAAATTCCAAATCCCCATTTGAAACTATTTATTGACCAACAATCCTAACAAAAAGACCCAGAAAAATTCTAAACCTAGTCCAATCATTCCAATCATTTGATCCATACTTCATGAACCCGCCAAAAAAAAGAAAAATAAGAAAAGCTTCTTAGAATTTTAAGTTATTTGTTTTGAATTTTGTTGTTGTTGTTGTGCGTATTGCATCCTCTTCATTTAGTGTGCCCACTGTGTCAGTCAAAGGAACGTGCCCCACAGACCCCCCAGAGGTAAACTGAACATCTCAATAAATCGTATATGTTGTGTGCATTCAATCATTTTCCAAATATATATTTTCCATATATCGATAGATATATATATGTATGTATATAAAACTATTTGTATATAATGTTCAAACTATATACTCGTTTATATATAAAATACAGCATGTGCATGTCCCAAGAAAGAGAAAGAAAATTTACTGCGAAGGCGTTTTCGATATGAATTTAACAATGTAATATATGAAATTATCAGCTCATATAACTTGCCAAATAATTGGCAATTATTCAGTTTGTCAACTCGCACACACACACATATTTTACACGGTACACACACACACAAACACATCGTTTAACACTTCAGTCACATATTTACAGACGTTTGCTCAAAGGTTTTCTTTTTGCTGCACAATTAAAGCCAAGCAGCCCCCTGAAAGTGGGCGAATTTTCTCGATTTGTTGCTGGTTCTTTTTGTGGCACTTGGAAAAGTATCACTTGGCACGCAAAGAAAACGAGTGAGAAAATTGGAGAGAGCAGAGCCACAATTTACAAAGCGTATCATTTTGTTAGCAATTTTTCAGCATGATGCACTTTACAGGAATCGCTATAAGGCACGCAGCACCCTACCCCTACCCTACTCCTGCCACAAATCGCATGTTACATATAGCACTTTCATACATATAACCAGCCAGAGCCCAATTAAACACACAATTTGGCTTGATAGCAACTCTAGAGTGCTTGAAGTTGAAGCAGAACACATACAAATTTCAATTGTCGTACCCTGTACCTAAAATCTAAAGCAGGGTATCAAATTTTACCTAAGAATTTGCAGCAGGAATTCACAATGGCAGGCGATAAAATGAAGTCATATTTATTTTTAATATATGCCGAATCAGAATCAAAAAATGTAGAAGAACTTAAAATTAGTACTAACTATTAGTATTCCCTTACATTTTCCTGATATCCTGAAATACTATAGGGAAAAGTCCAACGCTAAAGAGTTCTTTCTGGCGCTAAGCTCTTACTTCTAACAATGGGTATTTCCTAGTCGAATAGTCTCCCTTGCAGCATTTTAACTTGTTAATTGTTGTTAATATTTGTATTTAGTTATGTTAACCAGCCACTTTAGACAGTTTGTCAGTGTCAGGACAGCATTTTGGGGGATGTGTTTTACCCCGAATGTGCAACCTTTGCAGTTTTCGCTTCTGTACGTTGCCAATGGCTAGTACTCGTATGTTGTTTGTTTATTGGCAATTTATACAACGCATAAATTACGTACAAATGTACAGTTAGTGTGTGTTTGAGCCGCAGGCCATGAAAAACATAAACAAACTTTGCCTCACTAAATGCCACTTGCCAATCGTAATCAATTCTCATGTAAGAGGACGAGTAGTATGTGTGTGTCTATAAAAAAGGGACCCAAAACTCACACTCTGAGACTCAGAGAGTCGCAGACGCATAGACAGAGACAGTCACATTCAACTTAAGTCAGCATCCGTATCTTTATTCGTATCTGTATCTGTGTATCTGGATCTGCACCCCACGACCAGGCGAACGCATAAATATTTATCTGAATTGTTGAAATCTTTAAATGCAGAAACGTAAAATCCATTAGAAAATTAATAAAGACCAAACGAAAGAGCCGATAGGAACACACTTACTTATAAATATATATATATACACATATAAATGCGGTTATACCCACCCTATAGGATATGTCATATACTTACTCATAGAATGAAATTGAAAGATGGTTTGAAAGTGAAATGGGAAATGGTATAGAGGGGGGCTAATAGATTGAAATAAACTTGATTAAAATGATGATATGGTCTGGATAATGTCTCGACGGTTGACATCGACCGATATTGGTTGTTTTGAATCCTATGGAGATACACTTGAAATACACAAAGGACATTGTATATAACAACACTCTGATTTGCATGCCCTACAACTATTCAAATTTATCCATTAATAGTACCAAAATTATATATATAGCTACTTATTCTTATGTACTTGTTAAACTTATAATATAATCCAACTATGTTTTATATAATAGTTCTTCCTCCATAGTTCGTATATAACATATTTTATCATATTTGAAAACTTAAATAAACTTACCGTTGATACATGTAAAGTAAGAAATGCTCAACTCAATTTTTCTATACAAAAGAAAAGAAACTTAAGAACCTTTTTATATTATCCTAAGACATTTTAATTAATATATTTATAATATTGTTTTGAATCAAGATAATTATAATACTAGCTAATAATGGTTTACAGATTCAATTTAAGGGTGTTCAACTTGTTTACACGCGTGTAAAACTTTTGAATATCGAACAGCTCGAGTCCCAATTATATTTCTATACTCGTGTTGCCCTAGAGAACTCTCGACTCTGATCCATATACTCGAATTTAATGATATCACGTGATCCCGTTGCCCGTCGCCATATGTTCGCACACACTTGGGACTGGGACTTGTTTTCATTATTATAACAATGTGGCTATTTATAAAGACCGAACCGAAAGAACCGTGCGGAGCAAATGTCTCGTATCGACTGCCGGCGGAGTTTGTTGAGCGCAGAGAGAATCGGTAGGGATTGGGGGCAAATGGCACGCAATTTACAATAAGAGCATAATAATGTGCAATAAACTATCTAAATTTGTTGAATTGTTGATAAACTTTGGCGCCACTTTGCGGAAAAACATGAAACGAAACAGTTGGAGCGCCGCCACAGCCCCCTCGCACAGCCTCCCCTTCGGCCAGATCTTTGAAGTGAGAATCTCTTTTGGGAGTGCGGTGGATTTGGATACGAGTATTCGGATTTTTTAAGTAATTTTTTTTGCAATATTTTGTTTCATTTTATTCTTAATTGCCTGATAACAGGGGCAGTTGCCTTGGTCTCTGGAAGTGGGTTTCCATTACGGAAATGCACTCTGAAAACAATGTCGAGCAATTTTATAACAATTTCCGGTATTTTGTACAGTTTTTACCTGTTCTTACGGAAAGTTTACTCAAATTATCAGTATTCTTGACATTTGACATTTCTTAGGTGAAACAGAAACAGAAACTTGCTGCAAGTCGAGTAACACAATTTAAGCAACAATTGTGTCTGCATTTGTATGTGTGTGTGTGTATGTGTGTGTGTCGCTTTCTATGTCTGTGAATATGCATTACCCTCTGTATCTGTATCTCATACTTGTCGCAGACAGCGCACATTTAATTGCCCCTCGGAGAAGCTTTGCAAATTAGTTAATTGGCGGTCAGTTTATTGTGGACGCAGTAAATGGCAAGTACTTCCCTAAAAGACAATCTAATCGACCCCGTAGGTACATACATACGAGTGTTTGCTGCATATGTATGTATATTATTAGTATCATTAGACAAAGCAACATATATGTGACTTATCCATCTCTTTCCTTCTAACTTATCCCATGCATTTCAAACAGACTCTTAGAGCGTTATGTGTGTGTTGTGTCTTCGGCTTAAAATAACAATTATTTTTTATTTTGTTTATTTTTATATCACGAACTTCATAGAATTTAGTTCCATTCACAGCTCAATCTTGCAGCTTATAAACGTGAATATCATTGGTCTACTTAAACTTAAGTTATTAACTTAATTTAATTTCACAACTTAAATTCATATACATATTTATATATAATATATCCACCTGTGTATTATTATATATATAAATATAATAATACGTGATTATAGCCCAACACGTAAATGAATCGCAAATATTTCATACTTTGTCTGGCGTACAGCTTATAATTTATAGTACTTAAGCGAGTTCTTGTTTTTACCCTATAAATAAGAAGCACTTGCGCTTAGGATTTAAAAATAAAAAAAGTTATAGGAATTTATATAGTTACGGCAAGAGTTCCTCTGTATCAATGAAAACTACAATGTTGGATTTCTAGGCTTGATTTTCCTTGTACTAAAATATGTTGTGCCAATCTCTGCCATCAAATCACTTAATCATATGCACTAAATGTAGCTCATTTAATATTCGTTTTGATGATAATTATTTCTGTTCTTCATTTTTGTCTGTTTTCTGTTTTTTCTAATTTATATAAATTTATATATACATCTTGAACTTGTTATTGAACATCGCAGTGTGACAAACGGCAGCTCTGAATTTCAATAACTGTTTGCATAAACAGGCAACCATTTAGCATTAAACAAAAAATATGCGAAACACCGAAATAAAAAGTTTGTATACGATTCTGTAGAAGATAAAATACTCTTACAATTATACTCTTTCATGTTAGTTAAACTGAATTTAAGTCTCAATATAAATATACTTGTATTTTCTAGCTAGGTTCTACATAGAAGTAAATGATCAATTGCCTTATATCCCCACTCAGAGATGCGCTACAGATTTGTCGAGAAAACGTTGTTACCCATTCATAAGGGTATTAAAGTTAAAAAAAACCTGTGTCTACCTGTGCGTTTACAGCTTTGAAGAAGCGGCATTTAGCTGCGTCCTTTTATTGATTTTTGTACGCCATTAAATTTTGCACAGTTACCCATATTTTCCGCCATTTGCCAGGGCGAGGACTTACCCCCAATTCGGCAACCCCCAACCCTTGGACATCTCCCATGCTGAAGGGCAATGTGGCAGATATTTTTCTTTTGCCAGCTCAGCAGATGAATGCGTGTAATTTTCGGTTTGATTTATGCCCGCTGACCCCCGCTTCAGGCCACAATCGCATCCACCCGCAGCCAGACGCACACACACATGGCTAGCAGCTGCCATGCCCCCAGAAGCGCTCCCCCCGCTCCACTTGCTCCTCTCGCTCCTGCGCTAAGGTTGGAAACCTCAGATTTGTTACGGGAGCTGCTGGCTATGTGTCCTGGCAGTGCTGATCCAGCTCCTGGCTGCTGGTCGTCCTTTTATCGCCCAAAATGCTAAACGCAGGCAATACATTTCGTCCTGCCTTTGGCTTCCACTTTCTCAGGGCGGGCTTTATTACATTAGGCGCGTTCGTAAAATAAAAATTGTGCCACTTTCTCAAAAACACGCACAACAACAACACACACAATTTCGAGTGTATCTGTGTGTGTGTGTGTGTGTGCGTACGCACGACATCGTGGAAATCAACCTGCTGCGGCAAACTGCCGAAAAAAGGGCAGGCCAAGCAGAAATCCATAGCCTCAGGATGCGAGGAAGTGGGCGGAGGGATGAGATGGTGGCGGTTGAGGTGGAGATATAGATGGAGGTGGTGTTGGGTGTGTGCCAGGACACAAATGTTGTTGTGCCTTGTTCATGGCTCGTTGCGAGTCCTTGCCGCCGCATTTGCTTACATAATCAGTCATGTTATCCTTGTTTCGCATATACTCTAAAACAAACACACACACACAGATGAGAAGGCATATAAAAATTATTTATTTATGTCGCTGGCTTTACTCTGATATCTTTTTATATTTTGATTGCGTGCGGACTCTCTCGGAAAGGGTGTGTGTCCTTTGGTTAAAAATCGGTCAACGAATGACACAAATATGTTTCAGAAAACAACGCGAATTCCTTTAAATAGATACGACATAAAAAGGATGTACTACTTTCTAACTGTAAGTACTTTAATGCGATTGGAAGCATTATTGTCAGATATAATCTGACGTACGTTCTACAAGGGTTAAGGGATTTTGAGGAAGAACTTGAATAGAAAGCAATTAACTTAACGATGGAAGAAACAGGTAATAGACAATACTTGAAATGTATTAAATTTATGCTAATATAGGTATAGGATAACCTTATCAGGGCAATATAAGGGATATTACCAACTTGCTAGAACATGTACCACTATCTATATCAAACTATTGTATAAATCTTACCGAGTCTATTATCGACTCTTGAAGCGATAAAATACAAGTATAAGCATGAATTCCTTGGACTAAAAGTAAATACACTATCAGAGACCTTTCTTTGGACAAAGGTTATCTATAACATCTCAGAAGTTCTTACGGATTTTGATATTCACATCCATTGCGGGTTTATCTCGTTCTTTTACTTTGTATTTCTCAGTTTTGTTATGATTCTCGTTCGTTGCTGGACGAAATAATTTCGTAGCTTTCCGCACTGAATTCCAAATTCCTTTGGCCATTGATAAATGGCATTTTGCGTACTATTTGTTCTTTCATTGCTTCTTCTCCTTCGTCTTTTCCACTTCCTTCATTCTCTTCGTCCTATTTTTATTTTTGGTTACTTTGCTCTTTGGTAGCGTGTCCTTTTCGCAGGCGGCTAACGGCTAACGGCAAAAGCAAAGCAGAGTTTTGTTTGTCTCTGTTTCTGTCTCTGCTCACACTTACTTTACTTTCCTTTCATTCTTTTTCTCCCTCTCTTTCTCATTCTGAATTTTTCTATTTTTCCTTTTTTGCTTGCTCAACGGAATCTGGGCTATTTATTCACCCAATTTCTTTTTTTCCTCGTTTTTGCTTACCACATTTATCATTGTGCTTTCAGTTGCACACACACACACACACACACACACACACACACATACGCTTACGCATACCAAAACACACATTGTCAAACAGACAACAGTTACACCCACCAAGCTCTACACTGACAGAAATTAATCAGTAAATGTTGTAAAACAGCATTTTCAGAGCTCTTCAACAGCTTTTTTTCTGTTTAATTTTTTCATATTTTAATTTATGATTTAGTTTTTTTCAAACTCCACTGAAAACATGGGAAAAGGTGCGTAATATATTTATCCAACTATTTCGTTGTAATTTTTTGGTTTTTTATGGGTATTTTTGCGTTGATTGTAACCACTTGGCGCCTACTGAATTCCCTATAGACTTAAACCATGCGTCGCTGGCTTGGAAAAAAAAAACGGTCTCTGGTATTACGAACTGGCTTATCAGCGTTTCAATTGAAATGATACAGACGTTGACATTGGGGAGGTCAACACTTCTAGCTAAACATATAAATAAACAGATTTGTGTAAATTTTAATGTAGAACGGAATATATTTCAATAAGAAAATTAAATAAAGTACTAAAGGTCGGATCACAGTTTAAGTTTCTATAAATATAGAAAAGCACTAGAAAAAATCTTATTAGAATATCGCCATAACTATTAATATGATTATAGGTTTTAAATATAACATAGTATTTACCCACAGTTTAAATTAATAAATAAAGTGATCTACAACTGATCTCACATATACCATATAATCACCATATAATGTACCATTTCCGTTGTTTTACCTCATTGTGAATGCTTTATTCGTACGAATTACCTTGGCGAACTCATAAACTTCTCAGCGCCAGCGCGAATTTGTGTGTCGTGCTCAAAAGTTGCGCACCACTTTGCGTATTGCTCCACGCATGTAGCTACAGTCCGCCCCTGGCTTAACCATTTTGCATCTTCCACACACACGCACACACACACACACACATGTAGATTATGCGTGTTGGTTAGCCAAAAATAATTTAAAGGCTTGGCCGTCGACAGCAGCAATAACAACAACATGGTGAAGTATTAGACGCGAAGGAGAACGATAAATGAGTCAAGCCGCCGCCGCACGCACTGCCATCTGTTGGTCATTAGAGGAAACTAAGATGGGCAAACGAGCTTGAAGCTTTGATTTGAGCGCAAGCTTTGTGTGGCTCTTAGGGAGATCAGTGAGCCTGAGTTGCAAGTTAGGGATGTCGAACTATCACTCCATACACAAGCACAACATCCTCTCACACACACACACACACACACTCCCTAGCAGTGGCATTCATTAAAATGCATTGCATGCGCCCACGCCTGGTGAAAAAACATTCGTTTTGATGAGGTGTCGACTGTAATTTAAATGACAACGTTAACCAAAATCGAATTAAAACAGAAAATAAATAAATAAAAGGAAATCAGAAAGTGAATTTTAAATGTAGGAGAAGCACTTTTTTTGTTTTAAGCATCTAAATGGCGAGATTATATAATTGTGTGCGGCATGCAACCTCCGACGGCAACTAAACAGGCCTGCGGCCCATACAATTCCCAATGGAATTGACCCATATAACAATCGAATGCTCTGCCATTCCAGCTGCTGATGATGATGATGATGATGATGATGTTAATGGTGATGATGATGATGAAGCGAGGCAATAAATGAGTGTTTTATTAGGCCGGCAGCTTATGCAAAAAGCACTCAAGCTCAAGGCAAGCACGCGCGCTCTCTTTCTCTCTCTCTTACTGCTCAGCGGCTGGCTCAGTCCGTGTCTGAGCTCTTTCATTTTTTCGGCGCGCACACATAAATAAATCGATGAGCACTCGAGCCGCGTCGCGTCGCGCCGTGAGTTTGCAATATTTTATTGATTTTGAGCGCGTTGTTGTTGTCTTATTGTTGTTGTTGTTGTGGGAAAATCGCAATGTTTATGCGCTCATTAAGTGTCAAGTGAACTGTTTCTAGTAAGTAATTGCTTAAATGTATAAATAAATGCAATTGAGTGTTGATAAACGAAACGTTAACAAGTCTCGCTTCAGGCTGAGACACACACACTTGCTCTCTCACTCTGTCTATCTCGCTCTGTCTCCTGCTCGCTCATTTGCTCTGGATGGAATTTATGGCGGCGCATAAGAAAGCGCGGCAAGTGCGATAAATTTTGCAGCCCTGCGGCCATAAAATATGCGACTTGCAGTTGAGTAATTTTTGTTGGTGTTTATTTTACGGCAACATTTACGGAACATGCGCAAAAGTAAATGCCGCAATACGATGAAGAAGATGAAGAAGCAGCAGCTGAAGCAGTGTTCAAAGTCGCGTGTGTTGCAAATTAAATTTATTTATTATATTTAAAAATATATTTAAAATGCGAGCAACAGTGCTTTGTGTTGCTTCTTATTGTTGTTGTTGCCGTTGTCGTTGTTGTTGTTGTTTTGTCTACTGTTCGCACATAAATTTCCAGGCAAAAGACGTGCTTAATTCGCTTTATGCGCATTTGTCGCCTTCTCAAAACAAACCAAATTGTTTATGTGCTCAAGAATTGAGTGATTGTCGCTCGTAAATCGCGCCACACTGTGAGAAAATGTTATAAACATAAAGTAAATCTCAAATTGTTAATTAATAAATACAAGCTAAACAAACTAAACAATAATAAGTAAGTGCGAAGAGGGCAGCGCAACGTTTTGTCACTCATTTCGAGTCTCTGTGAGCAGCAAGTGCTAGTACCTTTCCCCTTCACACACACACAGACTTAAAACTCACACACACACACCAACACAGTGGCAAATGCACACACAATGTCTGCCTGATTTATTTGCCATAAGTCAAAGCAGGCGCGCGCACATGCTCGACGCCTCTATGTGCGACGCGTGTGCGAGAGCGAGCGAGAGAGAGAGCAAACATGAAGAAAAGGCTGGGTTATTTGTCTTGCGGCAACGCTATTATTCATTTGGGCTGTTGTCTTGCGCTCGCTCGCTCTTTCACTCACTCACTCATGTTCATTCTTGCCCGTCTGGGCACTCATTCGCTCTCTGGTGCCCTAAGTGTATGCGTTTATCTGTGTGTTGGCATGTCGCTGTGTGTGTGAGTATCTCTGTGCGCTTGTGGCCTGTGTGTGTGCGTGTGTGTGTGTGTGCGAGCGTTCTCTCTCTGGCTGATTTTAATGGCCGAAGTGAAGTGTTTATCGTTGGCACACAATATTCGCAAGTGGCATTTCTTGTGCCGTTGGCCAAGCCCGCCCCCTTTTACACTCAAACTCAAACACACACACACACACACGCACACACACTTCTTCGGCATATACTGTGTCGCATTCTTATGCTCTCTGTTAGTGCGCTTTGTTTTTGTTCGACTGTTTTCCTGTTGCTGCTACTGTTGTTGTTGTTCTCGTTGTTGTTACTGCTGTAGCACTTTTCCTCTTGGCTTTTCTTGGCAACAGTTGAAAAACCGCGCCACAATTGGCAAAGCGTCGTTGCCTTTTCTTCTTCAACTTCATCTTCAAGAATCCCCCTAATCCCCCAGCCCAACCCCTCCCTGCACTACACCACACTCTTTGCAGAAAACTTGGCAAAAAGAGTTGTTTTAAAAATTGTTTATGACCACAAGCCCTGACGCTGTTCATTTTCCATTCAACCAAAGGGAAAATTTAGCCCCGTCTTCGCCTGCAACATTCCACTGATTAATAGTTTTATTTATTTTTAGCGCTCATCTTTCAAGTCGCTTTTCTCGTTCTTGTTCTGTTTCTTTATTATCTGCTTCTGCCTCTTCGTCTTATTATTCTTTTTCGCCTTGCTGTTGTCTCTTTTTGTCGTCATCTCCTCGTAAATTTATGAGTCTTTATTAAAATGTTATACGACTTTCTTATATGTTTTCCCCCTCAACCCTGTTCAGTTCTTCTTCATTTTTTGTCCTGTCTTCTGCTTTTTTATGCGTTTTATCAGCTTTGCGTCTCTTCTGTTTTTGTTTTATCAAATTATCTGTCAGTTTGCCTGATTTATTGCACACATTCCCCAAAGACTCCAATGAACTGGATCACAATCAAAAGAACTGCGCAGATAGTTGGGAATTAAAGGAAAATACAATTATATGTATTATATGTAGAAATCAAATAATATATATATGTATATATATGAGCGAGCTACAAATAGCTGCTGAATCAGTCAATATTTTATATTTAATCTACAGATTAAGAACGATTTCGAAACGGCCTTTTGAAGAATCAGAATCAGCCCAACATCTTTGATATATTTCTCTCGAGATTGGAAAGGGTTTCAAAATTTGTTTTGTTTTTAGATTTTTCTATAGGAACAAAGATTTAATTATGATAGATCGTTTTCTAAGACTGAAGACTAAGAAATAATGTCTGTAATTAAATCGTTTTATTGCTTTGCAGTTGTTGAAATTGCTTTGATCGGATTCAGATGATGACAATTCTTTCATCGCTGAAGTTCAATTCAAGTGTCTTTCAGCGCTTAAGTTATCTTTACCACGACTGGATCTCTGAATTCGAGCCTGAACTTTGTTGACCCTCGAAGTGCAACATGTGAACGTTGCTTGGCTCTTCTTTTTGTGGCTTGGTTCTTATTGTTGCTGTTGTTTGGCCACATCGTGTCGGTGTCCTCGAGTCGATCGAATCATGACAAGAATTTCGTGCCGAAAACGCCAAGGGAATGAGAAATGTTGTTCATGCTACGTTTTATTTCAGTGCATTTCGGCGGGAAATTGTCGTAAATTGCATGCGGCACGAACTGCAAACAGATGGAGGCAGACAGTGAGATCGTTAGAGTTATCCTTGAGCCTCGAGTCCCTTTTCCTGGTTTTTTATGATCCATACTTTTTAGCCAGAAAAAAACGAACATATGAGTCGCATACATCATTTTTATGATTAATAATTAACTTTTTAGCTTCGGAACAGTCAAGGTCTAAAGTCAGCATCTTTAGCATCTTCAGCTCCTTGAAGGTCAGTCCTTAAATCTCTCTTGGTCTGTGTGTGTCTTTTACCTTCTTCTTCTCTTTTTTTAAGGATTTACTTTGCCATAAAAAGTGCAGTTCCAAGTGTCATAAACAAAACGCGCGCCTCCGAAACGGAGGCAGCGCTGCTAATTTGCGCTTCCGTTAAAAATTCGCACTGGCAGGATGCTGTCAGACAGGACACAGGACGCAAACAGGCACACACACATACACTTTTGTTGTTGCTGCAGTTGTTGTTGACTTTTGGCATATCCATTTAGGTAGATAGACCGCGAATGTCCTTTGCATTTGTCAGTTTTTTATTAACTGTCCAGCCAACTGCCAACTGCCAGGGGCAAAAATAAGCAAACGCAAAAGATGCAATAAAACAGACAACATCCAGCAGGTAAATGCAGCTAAATTGCGATCATTGCCCAAAGCGTTTAAGAAAAAACTAAAAAGATGTTGTAGAAATAAGAAGATGGAACCTTAAGACAAAACCATACGTAGACTATGGAGAAGCCTAACTATATTCGAAATATAGCAATTGAATTTAATTGATACAAAACTGATTCATATATTTGTCCAGTCTGTATCTATAATCTTAGGGATACCTTTGGAATATCAGTAAGAGATTATCAGATCCAGTATATATACATTATGAATTCGTTCATTGACCCTTTAATTGTCATTGAGCGATTACAGACTCTGCTGGCTGATCAATTGAATTGAATTTGTCAGATCTGTGATCTTAGGGGAGACTTAATCGATTTGTGTCTGTGCTCTATTTATATATTGTATATTCTATATATTCTGTTGTCACATTGTGTACATATATAATTTAATTTAATGAGATTATAATGCAAATACCTGCTGTTGCCCCTATTAGAATTCAGTTGACTATCTACATTTATTCTCACCTCTAACCCCTCACTGCCCCAGTCATCCATTTAATAACCCAACTAACGGCAGAACTTGACAGTTTTTGCAAATTAACTGAGGCGCAATTCGAGTAAAAGCCGCTTATCAGATTTCTAATTAATTTAATTTTGCGCCGACTCGACACAAATGTAAGGAGTGAGGGAAGAGGGCTGAGCGGTGGTGGAGGGGGAATAGAAGGGGTTAGAAGGCAGGTGGTGGACGAACGGGCGACTTCCTGACTCTTGTCAAAGTCTGCTGATTAAATCAGTCATAGAAATGTCGAGAGCCAGCACAAAAAAATAGAAAAAACCTTTAGACCAAATCAAATATTTGCTTGTGCCTGTGCTTGGGTCTGGACAGGATGGCAAAACCTGGGGTATAGTTGGAGGTATAGTAGCAGCAGACCAGCATTTAACCGTTAGTTTTGTGGTCTTATTATGCAAAAAGTCGCAGTCAGAGTCGGACCACCAGCAGGCCAAGCAGCCCAAGCAGCCAAGCAAAGAGCCACGACACAAAAACCAAACACGAAACAGTTAAAAAGGCCAAGCTAAAATGGTAGAAGGGGGATGGGTTGGCTTAGGGGGTTAGCTGTACTGAACGGAGAACTACAATAGAGGGGTGTACCAGACGTTCAAACGTACAAGGAAAAAGTCATCGTCATCGGCAATTCAAACATATGCAGAGACCCTCTGCCCCTCCCCCTGCTCCCCGCCTGGCCGCCTCGTCGTTGCCTGCTTAGTTAGCCTCATTTAGAAAACGTTTGTTATGCAATGCCAACATTTGTATTCGAAAATGTTTTTTATTCAGTTGTTGACTTTTTTCTCCATTTTTTTTTTTCAGTTTTTTCTTATTTTTTTTTGCTCTCTCGTTGCCTTTTGTATTGTAACTTTTTCGTTGGCCTGACGCGGCCTAAATGGCTGACGCGGTCTCTGGGCCTCTTAGCAAGGCCCTGGGACCCGGTTGCCGTATGCCGTATGCCGTATGCCTTGTGCCGTGTGCCGTGTGCCTGAGAACGTGGACATGGCTTTTGTGCCGACTTCAGCTGTTTTTCCAGCGTCGAGTTTGAATTTTAAATGCAATCATTTCCTTTGCCGCAGTTGGCTGCCCTCTGCCACAGTCAGCCACCATCAGCCGCTGTCTGTCGACGTCGTATGGCACTAAGGACACTTCGTGATTTTCGCTATGATTGTCTGGCGAATGTTTGGTTGGGTTTTTGGCCTGGCCAACTGGTTGCTTAACTAACGAGCCCAAATTGTTTAAATATGCGACGAGATATAAAACATTTCGTGAGCTACTCGTACAAGAGCGTTGAGCGCAATGTTCAATTTCAATTCAAATAAGCCAAATCAGCCAAATGGCTGAACGGCTGAATGGCCGAAACACAACGGGACACCTTCTCCAAGATGGTAGGCCAAGAGGTCCGTTCAGCCAAAGACTTTCAGCAGCAGCTTTCAAAACTGATTTCGATCGCCGCACGCCCGCAGAATTTTCACAAAGCCCCAAGAAAAAAAAATAAATATATATATAAAAATCTTATTTGATTTATGTTGAGCGGCTTTTTTTTTATTGTTTCGCGTTTAGCGCAATTTATAAAGATGTCGACTGCAAGTTTCGGTTACTTTTATATAATATACATACACAATATATATATATATATATATATTATCTGGAGGGTATAAATTTGGGAGTTTCACGTTTTACCTGAGCGGCAAACGAGCAACTCAAAAAGATACCAATAAGATATTGCGGCTGCTGCTGTTGTTGTATTTTTGGGACGCACTGTCAACCCAATTCAAATTGTGTACAAAATCGTGAGGCGCATAATTAAAATTTATATGTTTAATTCATGAAAACGGACTATGGATGGGGAGAAGCAAAAAGGAGAGGGAGAGGGAGGCCAGCAATTGAGTTGTTTTTGAACATCATCGTTTTTGAAATTGCTTTCCAATTATAAACATATATATATATATATATATATATAAATTATAAATTAAGCTTATAACAAGTTAATATCAGTCGATTGGGAATTTAATGTGTGTATCTCTGTATAAATGTCTTAATAACTTATCCTAATCCAATAATTGATTAATTTAATTATTGTAATAGAACCTGCTGCTGTTTGTGAAATCTTCTAATGGATTATCTTAATTGTATAATTAAAACGTCTCGTTAAATCAACTTTTTATTCTTACTATCAACTAAACCATTCACTAGAGATGTTTTGAGTCAGCTAAATGATCTATCAGTGTTTTGAAATATATTTTAAACTGTGAATCAAACGCTTTTACAAACAGTAAATCACAACTATTTCAGCTACAATCTTATAGTAAGTATTTAATTACATGTCATTGATAATATTTAAGTTGAAATATGAAATTTGTTATATGCAAAATAGTTGTTAATTAACAGATTTTTTCTATACAACAGACTAAGTCTTACTTGAGGTTAGTACAAAGAAATTGTAGATAAAATGGAAGAGTTGTATTTTACATTAAACGGAGGCGTTTTCCATCGTAAGATCGATCTCTTTTGTTTGGCCTGGCACATAATAATGTAGCTAATATACCCTCATTTAAGTCAGTCAATTGGCGCCAAGTAGTCAGCGAGGACTTGCGGCCAAGTCATGGGAAGTGGCCAGGGCCACTTGGAAGCCAGTCCAAGCCCGATGAAGGCGCTGCCATTTTTGGTGCGATGCGAAAACTTTACAATGGCAATTAAAAGTAATTACCAAAGCCATTAACGCAGCAGCAACCACAGAGAGAAAAAATCAAAGAAAAAAATATATATATACACGGCCTCGAAATGCGATACCAAAAACGGGCAAAAGGCGGCTAAAAGGAAAAACAGCAAACTAAAATGCAAGAAAAGAAAAACACAAAAAAAGAGAAAAAAAAACTGAAAAAACAACAAAAAATGCACGTAATTTATTTGTCATCAATTGGATGGCAATAAATCAGACAATCACAAAAATGCTGTCAACATTAAGACATGTGAATACGAATACATTTGCAACAGCAACAGCAACAGTCGATGTTGCTGTCGCAGTTGCAGTCGCTGCTGTATCGGCGGCAACAGCAGCAGCAACAGTTGCTGCAGTCGCTGAGACAACAATGTCGAAGTCGGCAGCATTTCAAGATTTATGGGCGTGTAACCTGTTTCTTTAATTGCACATTTGCAGCCCCCAAACGACAACGACAGCAACAACAGAGACAACAGCAACAGCAGCAAAAACGTGAAAAATGAATTAAATAAAAATGCACCCAAAGCAAACGAAACGATTTGAAAATGAACTGAAAACAGTAGCAAAAAGCACTCACAAAAACTTGACTGGATTCTCTTATTGCCGCTGCTGTTGCTGCCGTTGTCGTCGCATGGTTGCACTGCATCAAATTTGGTAGCATGCGGCTGCATTTGCAGAAAGGTTTCCATTTTTGTTGTTTGTGTTGTTTTTTCTTCCTCCTGTTTGCTTGTTGTTTGGCTTTCAGCTTGCCACATTCGTCAGCGCATTCGGCTTGTCTCTCAATTGTCGCCATTTTGGGCTCATGCTGCATGCAACATCGTTAATTAGCCGGTGCCATATAAGAGAGACTCAAGTCAATCATTAAATTCAATTGCAACTTTTTGTCGACTATTTATGGCCGAGCTGAAGCTGAGCAATCAAAGCCACAAAACTATTACTAAACGGACTCAATTGAAACTAAATTGCAGATCGAACAAATAGAAAAATGATTTAAATTCAACTTTAGAGTTAACTACACAATTGAATCTCAGTGTAAATCAAGAAATATATAATTAGCATTTGTTAGTTCATATTAGCTAAAGTAGCTGAGCGAAACATCAACTCAAGATTCAATATAAAATAAGTATCGAATATTGAAAAACTTGAATTTGTTTAGCTAAAAATTTGGTCAATTAAATGAATCGAAATTATAAATTATAAAAAAGATTTTTCTACGAAACAAATCCAAAATGCAGCTTCACATTTTGGGGCAAGTGGCAAGTGGCAGGCAGCAGGCAGCAGGCAGCATTCAAAACATCCAATAACAATTTCAGTTGCATGTTTTTGTCGAATTAAAATTTGCAGCGTGGCACGTTCGCAGTTTGCCGCCAAAGTTTGGCGTTGATCCTGCCACAAGCACAGCCCGCATGCACACACAGAATCTCCTCAACCCCTTCAGTTCATTCCAAATCCTTCTCTTACTCCTACTGCCCTCTTATACCAAAGGCTTCAAGGCTACAGAATTCACAGCCAACTCCTCTATCCCCGCTTAGTTATTCATGTACATTTGTATCCTGCGCATAAAATGCGGCTGCGGCTGCTGTGCGGAAAGGCAGCAGACAAATAGTAATGAAACTCTTTTACAGGCAGCCAGGATACTACTTCTTTAGTTGTGTTCTGGTTCCATTGTGTGGCTGCCACGTCGAGGCAGCAGCAGACGCTGCTCATAGGGCAGAGGGGGGCAAGACGCGCAGCGTGCCAGCTACATTTCGACATAATGTAAACTAATTAAAATTCAAAAGCCATAAACAGATTTTGCCAATAAAACTTTGCTAGCTAAATATTTTTTGCACACACTCAGATAGAGTGGGGTAGGGTACACAGTCAAGGGAAAACAAAGAAAACTTCAGACAAATACAAAGTCCGGGATTTTCATAATCAAGTTTTTTGGTACTTCTATTGTGCCTCGAATGAGCATCTCAAGGCGTTTAAAGGCATCTTTTAAAGCGTTTCTCTTGTTTCAGTTGCTGTTGTGCATTGTTGGATGCAGCTATACAAACAGATAGATATATATACATATATAGCCAAGATATGTACGAGTATGTGCTCTCTTGAGTCGAGTGCAGGAAGTGAAACGTAGGAAGTGTGGCCAACAACATTTTATACTCGAGCGCATAATATTCATATGCAAGCCATAAAAAACTTTGGCAGCTCAACGAGAGATCTTCCTCTACTACTACTACTACTACTTCTTCTTCTTCTTCTACTGCTACTATACTTCTTCTTTTACCACTGTCCTAACGTACCACGTCATGCCGCAGCACGGCTCCTATGATTCTGGCAAGGCTTTTTACAATGGGTAAAACAAATCATTTTCCCTCTTTCGTTCTAAAAGTAATTGTTTTTCTAAGATTTTCTAAAAATTATCAATAGAAAACAATTCAAGATAGTTTCATTTAATATTAAAACAAACGAAGATTAATACACATTAATATCAAAAGCATTTCGACATAGGATTACATTTCTGCACCTCTAAACAGATTTTGGGTGTATTTTCTTGGAATTGGATGAGTTATAGATAAGTCCTTCATTCTATTTTTGATACCATATTCAATATTTTGGAATCTCTGGAGATTTTACTGCATTATATTGTTGAGAATTCTCCATTGTGTCGATTCCCGCACAGACATCTTAGCACTATTCGAGTCGGTTCCGTTCCGACTGCGAGTTTGGGTCAGGGACTGAGTCTAGTCCAAGGATTGAGTAGCGTAGGGTTTGTGTTTGCTGCTGAACAATTGAAGTTCGTCGGAGAAAATATAAAAAATGAGCTACAGAGAAAGAGTGAGATATATATATAGAGAGAGAGAGAAAGAGAAAGAGAGGAAAGGATTGAGATAGAGAGTCTTGACTTGTTGTTGTTTCTGCTGCTGCTGCTGCTGGTGCAACGCCTCCCATTTGCTGGCAAAGTTGCAGCTAGTGAGTAGAGTGGTGCTGGCGGGTTGCGAGGGGATGGGAAGGAGCAGCGGCAGCTTAACTTAACTTTGCTTTTACTGCGATAAAATGAAAATTGCACACGCGCCATAAATAAGGATTCTCACAAGGATAATTTATAAAACTTTGCTCACAACGTTTTACTTATGAGCAGCAGGCGACGCCAGACAAACACACAATCACAGTCACACACACACACACACACACACACACACACACACTCACATATATATACACATATACATACACAGTACCCGAAATCCCCTTCTGCTCGGTACACACCTGCGGGGCAGTTATGTCTGCCTCTGTGGAGAGCTGATGCACTTCAGTCTCCACCTCTCCCACTCTCTCTCCATCTCCCTCTGGGCCAAGTGAAGTTTGTAAATTCCGCAAGTGTTGAGTCTATGACGTATGCAGAACCCACTGTCCCTGCCCTGCCCCATTAGCTCCCCGCCATATCTAACGAGACGTGGCTGACCAGGCGACCCTGGTACCCCTCTTGGGGCACAACCAAATGGTCCCACAACACTCGAAATTGTAATCGATGTGCGAAATAAACAAAAGCGGACATAATTATCGAGTTATCGCGCGGCGCCTTGCTGCGGGTGTGACACGCCCCCACGTCCAGCTCCAGCTCCAGCTGCAGGCTCGGCTCCAGACTCCCTCAAAATGTATGACCCTGCCAGGCCGTGCTATACGCTGCTCTGTGCTCTGTACGCTAAGCCCGCACCGAAAATTTCGCAATGGCAACGCATCGATATTTATGATGTCATGGATTTTATTGTTGCCTGCTGCAAAATATTCATATGCGTTGCACAACCGGCAATGGCAACTGCTACAGCTACAGCTATAGCTATAGCTACGGGTATATGGATACAAGCCCGGGTCGGAGTCCGGCACGGAAACAGTAAAACGACCATCAGCCGAACAGGATGTAAATTTTGCAGCAAAACGAGACGCACAAGGATGTGAGGTCAGCCATTGGGTTGAGTTTCAATGTGGAGTATGAGTATGAGGTGGCAGCTTGGAGAATGAATGTCGTCGGGTGGCTTGTTATTGACGGTGGCGATAAGGAGATGGTGGCTCAACTGGACCGAACGAGATGACGCTGTGGCGATAGTCCAGTTTTCCCAATCGGACACAGGCGGACGGACAGAAGGAGTATCTGTGGCACAGTCAAATTTGAGCAGGCTCAGCAGCAGCGGGAGTAACAGTTGCTGCCACAGATGATCTAGGTCACAGTACAATAAAATGTTGCCAATAATATTTCGCTGTTGTTGTGTTCTATTGCTTTTTCTTCTTCTCTTTTTTTGTTGTTCATTTCTGTTTTTTGTTTGTTCTCTCTGTTTTGCTGCCTATTGCCAACTTCGATGCGAACTGGGCCCGCAGAACCGAGAACGGAGAGTCGAGAGCTGAGAATCGGGCCCGAACTGAGCCAACAAACAGCATCAGTTAAGAGCTCCGCACGGAAGTTGCACATATGCCTCGGACAGCCTCAGAGTCAGGGACTGGAGGTATTGAGGGTCGCGGACTGTTATGCGGGCTTTGGGGTCGTTTGGGGTGTCGGGTTTGTTTCTGATGCTGCTGCTGCTGCTGCTGCGCCGACACTTGAGTTATGCGCATAGATTGAAAATTGTCGATAACCGAAAAAAGAATCGCACGAATTGCAGCAACAAACAACAAACAGATACTACGACTACAACAACGACAGCCAACAACCAACAACAACAATTCTCGCGGCAGTTCGCAATTGTTGGCTGTAGTGTAAAGGAGCAGGGGGTTGATGGGGAGGAGACAGGGATTGCTGGTTTTTTGGGGGCGTGCCCACACGAAGTTTGAGCGCGTGATACAACACGCCATTATAAAGTTATTAAAAGACAACACAACACACAAACACAACAACAACACGTTAGGCGAACAGCCCGGAACAGGTTGAAGTTTATTGTTAAGAGGAGCGAAAGAGGTGTATTATGGCCAGAAGAAGGAACTGCGTGGAGGAGCTGCTTGTGGGCAATGAAAATGCAGTTGGGGAAGCTCTATACTTAATGAAAATAGATGTAGAATTTTCTGAAAACATATCGTAAGATTTATAGGCAACTGTTCATTTTCATCGATAATTAATCGAACTGTTATCTTGAGCTTAAACAGATTCCTTTTATAATGGAATAACTATAAAAATATATAATGATAATAGTATTTTATTCCTAAGTTATTCAGAGATTACCAAGGGTCTGCCTTTAATTATATTCTTAATTTGTAAAAGTAACAACAAAAATATGTTTGCATTCTGCTGAGAGTGAAAATTCGGGAGAGACAATAAGAATTTGCAACAATGCAGAAATTGTTTATGAGATTAAGCCCATAAAGTGCGAAAATGCATTTTAATTGAAGTGCAGCTTTGGGACTTCATTTTATATTATATTTCTCTCTGGCAGAACGCGGCTCGAACAGTCGAAAGAGCTTTTTGTTAGTGCTGTTGTTGCTGTCGGGCTGTTGCCGATAGTAAATTGTATATTGTATATATCGATATATGAATATTGTAAAATGTAGACAAAATGAACAGTAAACTGCCCCGGAACCCGCCATCCCGCAATCCCGCATCATGGATTGCAGATCCCGGACAATGGCGTTGATTGTTTGAACTTTGCTGGCGCTTCGATTGGATGATATTTTCTTTTTTTCTCGTGTTTTTAAACAATTTTTTCCTCTCGTTTTTGTGGAACTGCCAATAAATTGGCAATAAGCATAAATCGTAAAGATTTATGACACGCATGCATATAAAATAAATTAGTTTTTCTTCATAAAAAACGAAAAATAATGGCTGTAATTAACAGCGTTGATAGTCGATGATGTGCACTCATGTAGAGCAATAGACACAGTTCACATAGAGGAAATGCAAATGCTGATATGGCTTTCATATGGGTTGATAAGACTTCGCAAAGCTTTTCCTGATCTGAACCCAGTTCTCACTCGCGTATCACCTTATGCGATATTTACTGCGTTTTCCTATTCGCATTTGTCAGTTTGTTGGCATTTGATTTATAGACAAAGGCTGGTCTGTGCTGCTGCTGCCGTGTACATTTTCCATTCCGATCGGATGTGGCACTCAAGATGCAGCGGAAATGCTGCCCCGACATCGCACTAATTGCCACTCACCCAAGGGAGGCGCCTCCGTCTCATAAATACGCCATGTTTGCATGCATTTGAAATGAGAAATTGTCTGTACCGAATAAACCGCAAAACATGTCATTTAATTTGTATGAATCCATCAGCGCCTTTGTCTTGGCCAAGACCAACGAAATAAAGAGAGAGAGAAGCAAATATAAATTTCAAATAGAATATAGAAAAAAACTGAGGCCAGACAACGACGCGGCGCGACGAGACGCGACGCGACAAGTGAAAGCGGAGTGTTGCCTCATTCTGTAAATCTTAAGCCCTCTCTCATAGTCGTATTCAGTGCCTCATCCTGTTGGCAGTTTTCATGGCTTTGTTCAGAATTACCATCAAGTTGACAGTTCTATGGCGCGTTGACAGTTCATACACACAAACACCCCAACACCCATACAGGCAGACATATGCAAATGTCGCCAACTCGCTGAACTCATTCTTGTGGAAAATGTGTCGTGTGAGAAGAGCCCGCAGAACGGAAGGAAGGAACTGGGCGAACGAAACCGAACCGTACTCGTACTCGCACTCGTACTCGTACTTGTACCCAAAACCTAACCAAATGCCATACCAAAACGAGCTGAAATGAAATGAGGAATGTGCCTGGGAAGTCGCTGCTATCACAAAAAAGTGCAAAATGAAACGAATTTCAAGTGTCTGTGGCGAAAAAAACAAAAAAAAAACCGAAAAAAAACCCACTTCGCACACGCTGGACAGAAACTTGAAAATGCAAATAAATGTAAGTTGGCCATTTTCCATTTTTTATTTCCATTTGGGGGTCCTTTGTTTTCGCAGTGACGTTGTCACGTCACGAATTCGTCACCGGCCACCAGTACGTGAAGTGACTCCTCCCACTTTCAGCAGATCCCTACTCCACCTTCTCCTACAACGACTACAACTTGGTTGCAGTTGTCTCTCCTGCCATTCAAAACTATTTTGGTCGTTGGCATTTAAAGTGTCACATTTATATGGCATTTTTATGCGGTCGTCCTAAGAGAATGACTACCCACAGCACTCCTTCCCCATTCTAGCCCAGCCACCTAGCAGAACGTACTCCATTCTCCCCTTTCGCGTATGTGTGAATTTTTCTGTGGTTGGGCCTGGAATTTTAAAACGAGTCGTCATCTCCACACACAATGGCCACGTATAAAAGTCACTCACGTGTTAAAATACAACGACACTTGAATGGGTTTGAGAGCTTCTCATTCTCGGATCAGATGAGTGCAGCTGACAGTTGTGGTGATTAGACAGTCATGAGATGGATACCTTCTCTATATAAATTATTGTGGGAAACATTCTATGTGTATAGATATTTATAGAATACCATTCGTACTAAGCAAATTGATTGTCTTCTAGATAGGTATTTACTTTACTTTGTTCTGTTCCATAACAGCTTAGAACTTCATAGATTACATATAATACATAATATACATTTTTTCTTTATAAACATAGTTCTTTCTCTCATAGTTATAGTTTAGTTAGTTCTACTAGAGCTTGGCACTTAGAATAACCATATTCTCCTTTTAATGCATAACAAAGCTAGAAAGATTAGATCGATAAATGAAAATCTATATACAATATATTGAGTCTTAAGTGTAGTGTCTACAATTTTCTGTTAATCTCTAGAGATTGTAGACATCCTGTTACTATCTGGGAATGGGATAATGGGATAATTGTCAGGCCATTGCAAGCATTGCAACTCCAATTACAAGCATTGGCTTGTTAAACAGAAAAAAAAAACAGCCTGAAAAATGATGGGAACATCTTGCTTGGTCCTTGTCCTTGTTTCTCCGCCCAAATATGGCGACCATTTCCATGTTTCTCAAGTACCGCGAAGCGAGGCGCACAAATGTCGCTATTTTTGGTCTTCAACCACTTCAACTTCGAACTCTGTGCTCCTAACTCCATTGAACTGCAGCAAATGTCTCGCTAACTAGCGCATATGCGCACATTTTACAGATACACACACTCACACACACAGACAGAGGCACTCACGTAGATATTCTAAGTACCTTTGCGCCAGATACAACATGTTTCAATCATAAATCATAATTCAATATGGAGTACAACTCCCCCAATACTCATACAGGGTGTATAATAAGGATAGGGAAAAGGAGAGTTAAACATGCCGTACAACCACGAGTATTCAATGGGACAGCAGGCGTTACTCGTACTCCATCCCAGGGCCAAGTTTGTTGTACAATGAAATATGCATTAAAATTGCCTACCAATTGGCAGGCCGTAAAGTACTCATAGAACCCGATCAGGCAATGGGCGATGGGAGCGAGAAAATGAATCCATGTCGAATTACCAAGCACATTTTGTGGATTTTTCGTGGAAATTCGATGATGCTTGGGACTGCCAATAGGCCAAACGACCATACGAATGGAATGGAGTAAGTCATGCATCTGTTAATACTCTGTAGTTTGCGTAGGATAAGAAAAGGGTATAATAATTATATTTCTGGAAAGGAAAAGTCTTAATTGTTGGCTTAGGGTATTTACTAGTCTAGCATTCTCAACCAGAGCTGTTTTACTTGTATATTATATGATTTTTGAATGTCTAAGCGGCCATTGGCGCCACGGTTCGTCGCCTGGGATTGGATCTGGGTACGACTATGGGTCCCGGGTACAAGTACAAGTACGTGCAGGGGTAGGGGTAGGGGTAGGGGTATGGGTAGAGGGTTGGCAGCAATGCCAGCGTGTCATGTCGTTCATTAACTAGACTTAGTAGAGTGCTAATTGCATAAATCACATGAGGATTTCAGTCGTCTGGCCACCTCTGACTATACTCTGACAATGCTCAAAATTTTATATGTACTCGTACATTTGCCATGATGCCACTTGTAGTATATGAAAGAAGGAGGGAAAGGGGCTGAGGGAGTTGGTTTGATAGTTTTTGTTTGACTTTGGCAAGCATTTGTTGGTTTGTGTGGGAGCTCAAAGCGATTAGGAGAGTGGCTGCTAGCTAAGTCCCTAAGTCCTAAGACCACTAGCCACAAACAAAGATGCAACAGACATGTGGCACTAAAGTATCGTTGTGGATGCAGAAGTATCTTTGAAAATGTTTGTGTAACCGCACGAGCATTACCTGAAACAGGAACATCGTAAACTTATCTAGTACGAGGAGCCTTCACTTGGCATGCGAGTGAGCCAAAAAAGTGCTCTGGCATTTGAGCTAGAGCCTACAGAGAATATAGATTTGGTTTTGGATTAGTGCAACCGAGTTACTTGGCCAAATTGTGTCTGCAAAGGCGGCGGCACAAATAAAGAAGAACTTGGCAATAGTTCGATGACATCGCTACAAAACTACATGAGACAAGTACGAGTAGTAGTTGCACAGCAACAACTATTCGTAACAACGACAACATCATCAAGCTGCGTCTGGGTACGAGTCGAGGGCCTGAGAAACTTGCCACTGCCACCGCTACAGTGCCACAAAAGACCCGCATCCGCATCAGCATCGGCATCGGCATCGTCATCAACATCCCAAGAAAACGACAAAATCCATTGAAGGGAGGACGGCAGGGGCAACAGCAGAAATGCTTGTTTAAGATTTAAAAGTAAAAATAGCTCCTTATTCATCTTCGATACACGAAGGCAGCTGAGGATGCGGATGCACCCCAACGACTACCTCACTGTCTGTCTATCTGTCTGTCTGGCTGGCTGGCTGCTTGGCTGAAACTGTCTGCCTGTAGTGGGACCCAAGTCGATGGCTGCCACAAAACGTGCTTCAAGTTGCATGTTGTGCCCCATGTTGCTTACATATTTGCATATGTGCGAGGGAGGTGCTAGGCGGAGCGTAGGGGACAGCGCCTCGTTGCCGCCAGTATAAAACCCAATCCTCCCGACACTATCGAAAGGAAGTGCCAGCGAGCTACTCGCTGATAGGTGAATACACACACAAAAATGCAAATCAAATTGTGCCCCAAAATCTGGCCAAATACACCAACAATTTTGGGTCATTTCAGCGTTTTTCTACTGATTTAAACACGCAACTTTCATGTCGCCTTTACAGTACCTGAGATTAATGTGGAAGTTAAACGGTTAAAAGGACTTTTTATGAACCTAAGGACTCAGCATAAAGTTTCTGTTGTATGTTCAGAATTTATTTCAATTCAATTTAAAATTACTCCAATATATTTCCAGCGACTACTTGCATTAATTTATAACAAGAAATATATTTTTATAAATTTGATTGAATATAAATAAGTTGATACTCTGCATCGTTTATGAGATATCTTATAGTCGTGCTCGGTTGAGCATTTCTATTGATTTTTCTTGCACTCTGTTTGGTTTTCCTCTTTCCATTATTTAGAAATGTACGAGTATTCGAGTATTGGTATTGTATTCTTTCATGTGTTGCTTCAATCGCTTCCTTGGCGTTGTCTTTTGCCCTCTTTTATCTTGCGACTCGCCGAACTCTGGCGAAAGATTCGCTTTTGAGATATGCCCACAATAAAACACACAAATAAAACTGGCAAACCTGCAGCAACTGCGACTCACCTTTCCAGACCCCTGCCCCATATCTCTGCCTCGTTGCACCATAGGGTCGTCTCAGCTGCTTTTCTTTAGCGGTGGCCAAAGCCAAAGCTGGCGGCAAACCTTTTGTTTATTTTATTACGAGTATCGTTGGCTATTTGGCTGTTCCTCCTGCGGCTCCTGCAGCTTCTACTCCAGCTCCAGCTCCTGCTACTTGTACTCCCTTTGTATATGGAGTGTGGCGAAAACGCTTAAAACGAAATTTATTTAGTCGGCCCAGAGACAGAAACAAAACGCAGCGCGGCGGCTGAGAGAGTTCACCAAAGATTCGCAATGCGACAAAAATGTGACGAAAAATAAAGCAAACACTCAGCAGCAAAAAAAATATTTAGAAAAATGCGACGCAAAAAGAGAAACAAAACTAAATATAAATAGACGCATTGGTCGAAACGTTGGGAAAAATTCATTTTAATTTATATTTTGCTGCCGAAAATTTTAATTCAAAAACTGTGCGCGAAAAATGCGGCTTAAAATAGCCGCCAAATCAGCTGCCAAATCCAATTTTATGATGGTGCGCCCCGACATTTGCATAAATGTGTGCTGTGGGTGTGGGTGTGTGCGGGGGTGTGGGTGTGCGAACAGGTCAGCATGCTGTATGTGTGTGTGTGTGAGTGTGTGTGCGTGCAATAGCTACAACAAGAGCGCAGCATGTGGCATGTGCTGGTTGATGTTGCTGCTGTTTAAGTTAGGACACAGTGGATGTGGGAGAGGGAGTGGCAGTGGGAGTGGGAAAGGGTGGGGAGAGTGGGGACTGGGTGATAGCTGCCATTGCATTGCATGTTGTGTTCTGCAGGCAAACAGCACGCGAAGACAGATTAGAAATCCGCGGCCCATTGCGATTTCTGGAACTAAGCCCTGGGATAGAAGAGCCCTGGCACTCCAACTGGGTGTGGGACTAGCTGCTGGGATTGGGTCTGAGCTGGTTGTTATCAATGCAAGCACAGCGGGTAACAGAATCAAAACTACAATTGAATGTTTAGGCCCGATTCGAGTGGATATGCATAGATGATGCTATGATTCAGTTAAAGGTTTTCTGGAAAAGTCAGATCTGGTCAGGCAATAGCTATATATATATTTCATCTGATTTGAGTTTGTGGCTTAAATTGAGCTTCCTTTCATGCAATGTACTTAATCTTGCTTAAAGCTTTCAAAAGTTAACTAACTGTTCTGAAGTAGGCGAGTGATTTGAGACTTTTCAAAATGGCTGAAAAAGTTCTACCTTGACTTGTGAATTATTCGCGCAAGCCACATTGAAAGGAAACTCTTGAAGGAACAACAAAAACAACAACAACAACAATGAGAACAGCAACAATGAAATCATTTTTTCTTCAAGGAGTATCCAACAATTGTCTCCGCGTCTTTCACATTTCCCAGTTCCTTTCTCTCACTTCCATATACAACTTTAGCTGCACGAAGAAATTTGCATATGCTGCCTGTCGTCGGCACCGGGGGCCATAGCTGGAGCCATAGCCATAGCCGGAGCCGGAGCTATACGGCCAAACAAGCAAAAACTTTTAAACATTTTTTCTCTCTCTTTGTTTTGCTCCACTTGTCTTGTTGGATTGCATTGTTGTTTTTCTGTTTGCTGTTGCAACTGTCGGCATTTCCATTTCTAACTAAAAAGTAAATAGAAATACGAATCGCGGGCTGAGCCCTGGCCAGCTTCTCGGTTGTTGTTGCATTCCCAGATTCATTGCGAGTACCAGTCCCAGACCCAGATCGAAACCCATTTCTTTAATTTTCTAAACGATTTTCAATTTATGTGCCCGCTACTTTGGCTCGGTGCACTCCAGTCCGAGATCTTCAATTATACTCGAGTTTAGCTGGGGCCATCCAGGTATGGCTGAAGACGCTGTACAACTGCGTCCTGCGTCCCTGGGGCATTGCTTGTTAGCCGGCTGCTGCCCGGTCCAAAGGCTGCGAAATTGCAATAATGTTAATTTTTTGCAACTATTTGCCATACCAGAACTCGTACTCGTTGCTTGCCCTCTACCCATTCCTCAGCCTTATACTCCGTCATCGTCCTCGTCCTCGTCGTCGTCGTCTTCGTTCGCGTCATGGTTGTTGTTGCAGCGGCATTCGCCCAAAAGGGTTTAATTTCATTTTATTCCATTGCCCCAAGTACGTGTAAGTGTGTGTTTATGCTTAGCAGCTGAAGAGGAACAAGGAGAGGGGCGGGGAGGGGGGGGGGGGGCAGATGAAGCTGCAGATGGAGCTGCCGTTGTCGTTGGCTGTTATCTGCAAAACTCCATTAGAAAGGCAACACGGCGGCACGCAGGAAGCAAATGGCAATGGCGCGCTCCAGCTACCAGCTACCAGCTACAGTTCCATGCTTCGACTCCAACTCCAGCTCGAGCTCCAGTGCCCAAGCTAACGAAGAGCCAGGCACACACACACACACAGAGAGAAGCAGCACACAAAAGGCTGAGGCAGGCGCAAAAAACGACGACGCTTAACGACTTTAAAGAAAAATTAAAAACATCCCAAAAGGAATACATCTTCGCCCTGCCGCATACATCGACATGGCGGCTGCCTCGCTGACTGGAGTCGATGTGGTGTGGGGGGGGATCTGGAGTTAGAGCGGGGATCCGGATTCTCTGGCAGCCAGGGAAACTGCAAACTGGAACCTGAGACCTGGTCTCTGTTTCTGTTTCTGGCTGCGGCAGCCGTTGCATGTTTGCCCATCCGTCCGTCCATCCGTCCGTCCTTTAACTCCGTCCGCTCAACATTGTTAGTGGCTCTCGAATTTATTTTAACGAACTAGTTTGGTCACTTCATACAACATCTTTTTTTCTCTTAAGATATATATATATATATCTTTTTTTTCCTCTTGTTTTGCTGGCTCTTGCGCTGTGCTTCGATGCATTTGCTGCGGGTTATAAAATATATTCGTCTTATATAAATAAATAAATTGGTAAATGGCGTTTCATTTGGAGCTCGATCTCATGTGTTCTTCTCTTTCGTCTTGCGTCTGTCGTCTGTCGTCTGTCGTCCTCATCCTCATCCACATCGTTGTGGTTGTCGTCTCTGATGTTGATGCGATGATAAATGCGACAAAAACCTGTCGCAGTTTGCCGACTGGCAGCAAATTGAATTTATTTGCTCGCGAATGTCGCCAGGCAATGGCCATAAGATGGAGTCTTGCGAAGAAGGAAAAAATTAAAGCAAAAAACAAACACAAATACAAATACAGAACCAGTTGGCTTTTTAATGGCTTACAGCGGTTTGTCTGATTACCAGCTATGCGGAGTATTTTGGCCAAGCCGAAGAAATGCAGAGAACTCGATTCGAAATGAAAGATTGTGGAATCCCAAGATGGGGACTACAGATTCCTTATGTGGACAGTCCAAAAGGGTAACATCAGATATGAAATAGAAGACCATTTGATTATATTGTTAGAGCAGTGCAGCTATATAGACCTCTTATACCTATGGCGATTGGCTAGAGCGAGTCGAGAGTCAAGTCGAAGTTTAACATTAAAGTTGAAAGTATTAAAATCTCGTTTACTTTCATTACACTTTTATGTTTATATGTATATCTTTAATCCTTCATTAGCTGTCTCCGCACTTCTGACATCATTATCCCGACAAAAGTCGCTTAAAATCAACTTTACTCATCCTATTATGGAATAGAAGGGAATATTGCAGAACGCACCCAAAACATGAGATAAATGAAACGGAACCACTTTTCGCAGCTGGTGCGCCCTTTTTATTTAGGTTTTTTCTTTTTTACTTTTTTGGATTTTATTTGGTGGCGCATTATGAGCAACAACAACAGGAGCAGCAGCAGCAGCAGCAACATGAAGGGGCAGGCAACAAAAGAAAAGAAATCGCACACCAAAATGCTTAACGAGCACGAAGCACTTGCAAAAATGTTGCAAGCAAAACGAACAGCGAAGAATTATTTACTTCAAATTCCGAGTGCAACATAGAATTCGTGCAGCGGCAACATGTTATCCGAAAAGCGTTGCAGCAGCAACAACAGCAGCAGCAGCAGCAGCAGCAACCGGGACTGATGCATATAGGAAAAGAGCTAAAACGCCGATAAAAGCAACGATGGCAGTTCAGCTTCGTTTGCTGCCCAGGCGGCCATGTTGCTGATTGCCATTGCTGCAGCGGCAACAGCTACAGCAACAACAGCAACAACAGCGACAACGGCAACTCATTGCGAATGCAACAACTGTGCGCCTTTCTCAAGACTTGGACAACGTTTGGGGCAGCATCATTACTTCCATTCAAGCTGTTTGGCTTTGGTGGCGTGTACATAAAAAAACTGCACGCTGAAGCTGCTGCTGTTGTTGCCACAACCATTTTGGACAAAGCAGTCGGGCAATGGTTGCATGTGGCTGCTGTTGCTGTTGTTGCTGTTGCAGCTTCCACTGCCAAATAAAGCAAACGCATTGCAAATTCCTCGTCGACATCGCTCGCTGTTGTTGCCGTTGTTGACTTTTTTGCAGCGTTTTTTTAATGATTTAAAATTCCATTTTAAGAATTTTATACTTAATGATGTGTTTTGCGTTGTATAGCATCGTTGGCCATCGTTGACTGTCCCACTGTCTCCCTCTCCAGTGTCCTTAACCGTCCTGCCAATGGCGACTTTCGACTTCGTCTTTGCTTTTGATCTAAACGCTGCGTGCTTTTCGTAAATTGCTTTTCGTTGTCGTCCACGGACGGACCTCAACTTGGGCCAGAGCCTCGACTTGGGTTTGGGTTTGGGTTTGGGTTTGGGTCGACTCTGTTACCTTTTGTGGAAGCCGCATGAAATGTGTGCGACTTGTTTTTTGTTGCTTGTCGGGGGTTTTTTGCAGAAATTAAAACGACCCAAGTGCATTGCATTGCAATTGGGCCCTTGCCGCGGTGCATGAAATCGCAACAACCAAAATATTTGCCACACACACACATACACACACAAGTAGCACAGGAGATTTATGATCGCTTCTGCTGTAAATCAAAATGCAAAATGCCCTGGCGGCTGTGCAGCAAAAATTTTGCAACTGTTTCTAAATTTCAAATTCTATTGACGCATGCAAATTTCATGCCCATCGTCTGCCGTCTGTCGTCTGCCAGTTGCCGCCTGCCACCCGCTGTGGCATCCGCCCTAAACGCTAAACAACAAATAAATCTGAAATACCTGCGCCGTGCAAAATTTTCCCAAAATTGCCGCCAAGTGCGTGCAGAAATATGAATTTTCATAATTTTTGCACCGTTTGCGGTTTCCGACAGAAATTGTCGCAATGTTTTGTCCCCTGACCTGTCATAAAACAGCTGCAGTTCAGTTTTTTCTTCGTGTTTTTTGATACATTCTCACAACAATTGTTGAACAGGTCGACAAAACAGTTTTGGAGCGTTTTCTTTTTTGTCTCCTATCTTTTAGGCTCTCGTGCTGTTTAGAAAGTGCGTTACATGCCCCGAAATTGAAACCCAGCGATGAGCAACATTTGATTTATGGCCCAGCAGCACTTTTGGTCATTTAGAAAGTTGGTAACAGAATTTAGTGGGAAACTGTAGTCAATAAAGATTCCCAATGTCAGTTGGAAAAACGTTGCAAGTGTCGTTGCACGAACAAATTTATATCGGATAAAATTATATACTAAAATTGAATCTAAAGTTGTTAAAAATAAACGGAAAATCGCAAAAAATGTAATACCTAAAGTTATAATACTTTTCGTAAAGGTTGTCCGAGCTTAAAGAGTCATTTATGTTTCCATTTGTGTGTCATCTTCTGTGACCTCAGTGGTAATTGCAAAAGCCTTTTGAAGTTCATTTCGTGTTGGCTGTTGGCGCTGGCATAAAAATTCAATTATCACTTAATAACAGAAGCAAATGGAAAATTGCGTGTGGCGCTGAGTTGGAGCAAGGTAAACGCATTGTTATTGCAGTTGGGAACGTTGCATAACGTTGCATATAAATGGCCGGTGGACGGCGACTGGCTGCAGCCTGCAACCTGCAACCTGCAACGTGCAACCGGCTACCTGCAACAGCCTGCAACAATCAGCCAGAGAACATTTGCACTTTGCGTTATTAACAAAAGGTCGTTAAGGCATTTTAAGTAACTTTATGCGCGCCATTTTAATTATTTCATTTTACTCAATTACGCTGCAAAAATATTGATGCCACTGCAACATTTCTTTGCAAGCTGAAATTAAAAATCATAATATAAAACAGTAAAAATATATCACAATAATAAAATTGCATGTTTTAGTTTTGATAAATCATTTGATAAAGCTTCAAAAATACTTATTCAGTGCTTAATCTATATATTATTAATCCTATTTCTAGTGTATTATATATACTCTTGATTTAATATTTTTCATTCATATAATTAACAAAAAATTATTTCCTTTTCTATCGTTTTCAGGTAAGTGTTGTTCTATCGACAACTTCTTCTACCTCTGATATTTCCCCCAACCTTAAACATTGACAAAGTAAGAGAGCCCGCTTAAAGTGAGTAAATAAATAACGATAAGTTTTAAAAGCAACCACCAGCAATACCCGTAAATGTATGTATAAAAAAACTCAATTGATCCACCCAAATACGAAAAAAAAGAACAAGGAAAAAACCATTTTCCAGATTAGCTGCAAATGTGAAACAAAAATTGGAAAATTACTCATGCGTGTGCCTCGGCCTGAATCCTTATCCCATTGGCAGCCCCTCACATATGTGGGGATTAGTTTCCATAAACCTCACAAGAAGAGAGAAAAACGAAAAGGAACTAGGAAAATTCTGCTGCCTTTCCACAGAGAAGTGGGTGGGGCTTAGAGACTCCGAAACTCAACGCCCTCATTTAAATTTATTTGCACAAATTTACTTTCCCATAGCATAAAATCAAATCCAATCAATAAGCATCTTAAATAAATTCATGGCGTCCCCACACCCACACCCACACACACGCACACCCTTACACAGCCATTCGCTGCTGTCGCCTCTCCCTTGCCCTTTCCATCGCTGAAGCCACTCAGCTACCTCATTTTTTGTAATGCTAAATAAATTTATTTGCTAATGTAGTTTTTTCTGCCGCCGCCGCTGCTGCTGCCGCTTGCCACATGTCGAATAAGTGCAGCAGAAGTTCGGTTTCGGCTTCGGGTTCGGGCTTGGGGCGGAGGAAAGAGATAAAAAAGAAACAGCTCTGAAACGGAAAGAGAAATAACGAAACTTGGTACTTGTTAGTTTTATCTGCATATCATTGAGATAAATTTGGTGCCGATCAAATGCCGTGTCTGCTATCTGAAGGTCTGACTGTCTGCCAATGTTGCCACTTGGGCGTGGAAAAGAAATGTGATGGAAAAGAAGCGGCTGGGTGGCAGGCGTCGCTCGGCTGCCGTGTGGCAACAGCACCAGCAGCAGCATCAACAGCAAAAAAAACTCTGCAGAAAAGCCGCTGATTTGCATACGAAAGTAATTTGATGTCTTGCGAGCAACCCACACACTCATACACATGCAAGCACACACAGACACGCACACACACACACACAGAGTTACTCACAAAATAAGCCGCCATAACGATACGTCACGAGTTACATTTCCCGAGTTACTGATAAGCGGCTGAGCTACAGATAACGGCAAGTGGCAAAGAACTTGGCTTAAATGCTTTTCCAATTAATAACTTGAAGAGGGTTCAGAAAATTGAAAGACTCTCATAATCTATTCGAAGATTCCTAGCTTCATCTGTTTGCTGTTGATATGATGAAGGAAATATGATTTCCTTGGAATTCAGGACATTATTTTTCAAGCTTAGCCTTAGAAAACATACACCTAAGTCTAAATATATATTACAATCCTTAGAGAACTCTTTAATATATTATATGTTTTATACTAAATTTACACAAATATCAATTATTTTGGAATAGTTTTGCCTAGCTTCATCTGTTTGCTGTTGATATGATGTAGGATATAGCATTTCTTGTATAAAGCAAAACAATCCTTGGAATTCAAAATATATTATTTCAAGCTTAGCCTCAGAAAACGTGTTAATATATATTTCACTCCTTTTAGAACTCTATAATAAGTTTTTTATACCAAATTTACACAGATATCAATAAGATTTAGAATAGTTTTTCCTACCTCGATCTGTTTGCTGTTGATATCATTCTAGTATAAAGCAAATCCTTAGAATTCAAAATGTATTATTCAAGCTTAGCCTCAGAACGAGTTCACCTAAGCTAAAGTATATATTTCACTCCTTAGAGAACTCTATAATGAATGTTGTATACCAAAATTTACACAAATATCAATTAGTTTTAGAATAGTTTTGCCTGCGCAATGATTTTTCAATATGATTCGAAGAATTTTCAATTAACCGCCTGTCAGTCTTAACTGCCACCCTTATAGACATTCTACATTCATGGGCATGTCGTTTGGGGGCGGTTGCGAGGCCATGATAGTCGCGGCCATTACAAATGGCCGTCAGGCTGGAAAACGTTCGGGGCGAAATTGAAAATTTTCTCTAAAATTTTCACAGCGTTGTTGATGTCTGCCGCCCGACCGAACCCATTCCAGAGTCGCATAGTTTAATAGTTGCTGGTTTGGTCAGTGCATATGTAGATTTTCAGCTGACCTGACAGTTCGCAGCAGCAGCAGCCCCAAAAATGAGGAGGATAATGGTATGTTATGGCAGGAGGGAAATGGGGGGCAGCAATTTATGGTAGTACGAAATTCCTGGTACTTAATTGTCTGCGTTTAATGAATGAATAAATGCCTTTTTCCTGACCCAATCCACACACACACACAGAGTCGAGCACATAGTATATCAAAAGGAGCCGCTGCACAGGCTTCGCGATTATTATTAGTTTTTCATTGGATTTTCCATTGTTGATTTGCAAATTTTAATTGAATTTTAATGGAATTCATGGGGCGTGCATTATGATCAGCCATATTCATATTTCAATTCTCAATTTTTTTGCTTTTTGTTTTGATTTAATTGCGCGTTTATTTGGAGTTAATCAAAAGACACACTGATTATATTCGCTAAATTAAATTTTAATCATAATTTTAATGGTTATTGCGATTTTGTGGCAACATATTTGCCTCAACTCGTTGATTGTAGTATTTGTGTTTACCTACACACAACACTTTGCCAGTCGTTTTAATTAGTTTACACTGCGCTACATAATTTTTTTCGGGGCATACAAAATATTTTTCTGGTTCTGTTTTCAGCCCCAGCGCCCACCTCATTGAAGCAACTCGGAGCACCTCCTTGCTCCATGCCGACAAACGTTTTATTTCGTTATCTTTTTGCCGCAGGCAGCTGCAAATGCCACGCAAATTAAACATGCTACCTTTTTTACCAGCTTGCCCCCTCCCTGCTTGCCTCCTGCGTACTAATGTTCAGTTTTTTTGGGCCTCTGTTGTTACCTTTGTCGCTTGACAAAGTGCGCAGCTTTTGCTCGCATTTCTCTTACATTTTGGGCCCTGGCACGCCCCATGAAATGGTCGCTGGTCGTTTGCTCTTTTGGTTGTTGGGCATCCGGTTATTAAACACCCACTTATTAGCTTCTTTTATTTACATATTCATGCGGCACACTCCCAGCTTAATTGGCAGCCTTGCCTTACCTGCCACGGCCTGCCCAAGTTATGTATGTGTGCTCCTTGCAACCTGCACAACAACAACAAGAATCACAACCACAACGAATATCAGCCAGTTTTACTAATCGCATCATAAATATTCAGCGGGGTGGTTTTGATTCAAGTTTTCACACCCTCCGGCAATTCGGGCGTTTAACATATTTTATGACAGCGCCAAGGAGCATACGAGCTGGCTACGAACTGCCTATGCGGGAAATTACAAGTAACCAAAACAGAAAAAAAGTGTTGCATACTTGCTGGGGCACGCATTAGGAGGCAAAAGGATTGGGTTTGGGCTGGGCAATTGGATATGGGATGTGTGCGAGTACATGGGAACATAAATTATTTTACAGCAGCAGCAGCAGCAGCAGCAGCAGCAGCAGCAACAGCAGCCGGTAAATTATTTTTGAGAAAAAGTTTGTTGAACTTGTTCTCATTTAATATATGGTAGATTCGTGCGTGTGTGTGTGTGTGTGTGTGTGTGTATCTGCGGGGCCTTTCACTGTGGCTGCTGCTCGAAAATTAATTGCTTAATTAGTTACGGGCAAACACTTTGAAATATGGCCGCGACGGACGACTTTGCTTCAGTTCTGTTCAGTTCTCGACTTTCAACTGGTCATAATTGCTCTATTAAATGGGTTTACTTTTTAAATTCGTTCTTTTTTTGTTATAACTCTGTATTCTGGGGCTGTAACCGCTTGTGCTAATGGCCAGTCAGCTGGCTAGGGGTATATATAGAGAGAGAGAGAGAGATTTGGAGGGGGTAAAGAGAAAGGGTACAGTGAATTATTCGACTTTCGGCTTAGCCATTAGGCATGCAATATTTCTATATAGTTACTCGCATCCATTCCCACAGATACACAGCTACAGCTACAGCTATAGATACAGCTGCAGATATAGATATAGATATAGATATAGATATAGATATAGATACTTATTGCCATTGCAACAAAAACATGTTTTATGTCGTCCTTAATGACCCCCGAGTCGAGTCGCGTCGAGTTGAGTCGCGTCCTCTTCTACGTCTTTGGCGTCGTCGCACTTAATCGCTTTGAATTGCAAAAGCAAATAATGTGCAAAAAAGCATAAGGATAAAGGATAAAGGATAAACCATAGCGTCGCCAGCAGCTTCAAGTTTCTGTGTGTGTCTATATGTTTTGGTCCTGGCGGATCCTTGGTGCCTTATGGCATCTTTGTCGGCTCGCCACGACTGCCACTCCCACACTCAAATCGCCCACCCAACACACTCACACTCCGCTCTGGCGGCCACTGCAGAATGACGCCATTATTTTGACAAATTTTTTGGCAATGCCTTTTTTTGTTGTTGCTGCTTGGCTTTTAGCTCGACTGCTGTCAGCTTTTGTTGGTTTTTAAATTGCATGCAATAATTCAATTTTATATTTCCGCAAAGAGCAAAAAAAAAAACGAAAAAGAAAAAATCTTTATCATTTTTATTGGCGCAAGATTTTCCTCACACAAATTTTTTGCTGAGGGTGCAGCATATAGTTCTATATATGAGAATAATCCCTTTTTTTGGCACTGATCAACATGTCTGGGACTTTAAATAGAGTGCAGTCTGTCATAAATATGCAACAAATAAGTAAAATAATAACTTAAATTGAAGTAAATAGCCCGAAAGTAGCTGCTAAGGCCGCTCATCAAACTGAAGACTGGCAAAGATAGAGTCTAGACTCACTTGCTTAGACATACTCTATTGTCAAAGGTCTATTGAGAGCCTCTAACAGACTGCTCAATAAGTCCCCGGCCTAACTAGCAAAACAGTTTGAAAATTTAGTTTTATTCGTCAATATAGCTTTCATCCAAAGCCACACACTCAGTCCAGCGCAGCTCCAACGTTTCGTTGCTTTTTTTTGTAGAAGGATTAATTTTTACCCTCAAAATAGGCATCAGTATCGGCAATCACATCCTTAACTGACTGATATCTCTTGCCCTGGAGGTACTTTTTGAGGTCTGAAGCTAGTAGTCGCTGGAGGGCAAATCTGAAGAATAGGGTGGATTCGGCAGTAATTCGAACCTCAATTCATTCAATTTCACAGTTGTTGCCATAGACTTGTGCCACGGTGGATTATCGGCGGTTTCTTCATTGCCATATGTGGATGTTCTTCCTTGATATCATGGTCTAGTCGATCCAGCAATGTTATATAATATTCGATAATACTGCATTAAGTGTTCTATTATAGTGGTATACATATATATTTAATGAAAGCACATTGAGAACATTTCATTCATTTAAATATGTACTAACAACATCATATTATTAAAAGTAGAAAAACTTTTTCACAGAATTGTAACGTCAAATGATTTTGGCTTCATTATTGCTGTAATCTGCTCTTTTTAATATCCACACCTCTCCACCCTATCGCAGAGCATATGCTGTGGGCAAATTATGCAAATTACTTAATAAAATGTTGACGACAACAAACTGCATAGGCTTAATATAATTTCAATAGGCCAATATAAACATCTCATCCCCCTTTGCACTTGCCAACGCCTTTGCTTCTCGTTCTGGCCAAGCCGGTCAGCTCTACCCTGCGTCCAAGGGGCGTTTTTTTGCTGGCCATTTATGGTCTTTTAAGGGCGGCGATTGCCGTGCATGGCCCACCCTTTAGCGAGTTGTGTAGCCCCCGTTGCGTTGGTGGTTAAATCACTTGTCTGACACAGTTTCGAGCAGGAAAATCAAATGAAGAACCTGTACCCGCTCGAGCGAAGGGGGTTGAGGGTTGTGCATACACACTCACTTTCCAATTTGACCATGTTACTTTTTTTGTGTGTGACAGTTGCACATAAATTTCGCATTAAGTTGACACGTGAGAAGAGAAAATGCAGCTACTTTTGTTGCAACCCTCGCGCTTTTGAGACGCTCACGTGCCACAAGGCCTCAACTCTAGGTCCTGCGCCTTTGCCTTCGCTTACGCCTGTTTCCCCTTCTTTCTTTTTGGTCTTGTTTTCTGTTTCTGTTGGGCTTCTGTGCCGATTTCAGCCGAAAGATAAATAATAAAGCGCTACCCAGACGCAGTCATATTTGCGGTTCCCCTCCCTCCCTGCGTGTAACCGCCCCCGCACTTGTTTCAGCCTGACTTCTTCGCATTTTCGCAATAAAATCGTAATAAAACACATTGGTCACGTAATTTCGTTTGTCTGTGGGATTTTATTGCCATTTTTTCGTGCAATTTTAAATTGTTATAAATGTGACGGCACACAGCAGCCGTGTGTTTACTTCCCAGTACCATTCGCTGCCTTCTCTCCTCCCACTCTCTAGCATATTCTTCTTCGTTTTGCGTACTTATGTATTTATGATGTGGAAAATGTCTTGAAAACTGCTGCTGCTTCTGCTTCTGCTAGGCAAAATCGATGATGGTTGGGGGAAGAAAGCTGAAAAATGTTCTTCAGCATTTATCAATGGGCCTTTTTGGGTATACATCGCCAACTCTCTATCTCAGTCCATGCTGAACAGGCGCACACGCCTTCGAGGAGCTACTCGCACCCGCAGGACACCCGGACAGGATAAGGCAAAACTTTCACTGCCAACACCACACAGACGACAATTAAGCAACAAAACTTTGATAAATTGCTTCCTTGCTGGCATTTTATGAGTTCTGCAGACCCCTCAAAACACCCACACACACACACACAGAAGAGACACACCTCCCCAGCCAGGGGGCAATTCGAGAGCTGAGAGCTTCTTTACACTAATTAAGGGGCTCATGGTTTCCTGCAAATATTTGTTATCTGCTTTTGGGGCTGCGGCAGGCAGCAGCAGACCAAAATCCAATAGCAAACAAGCAACAACAGCAGCGGGAGGAGTGGAGGAGGCGTGCGGTCGTAGGAGGGGCAACAACAATGAGGCAGCCATGTGGCGCCACAGGACGATGTTTGCTTCATTGGGCAAGTTCGTTATAAAGTTCAAATAGTTGAAATCATTTCCATTTGTCCTCGTACACTCATTGAACTCGATGGCCGAAAAATGTTTGAAAACACTCTTTTTTTTTGCCAGAATTTAAACTTAATTTAATTATTCGAAATTTATAAGTTTTTTAGATATTAAATTTATTTTAATCAAAATGAAAGTAAGATTTATATAAAAGAGAATAAAGTCATCATTCCAAGAGCTGTTTTGGCAAACAACTTTTCAGTTTATCTGGTTGCCCTTCACTATCTTTGGATAACGTTTCAAAGCAATCCATCATTTATAATGAATAGTTGGTTAGAGTTAGCCATATTGTCTATATTGATTAAATGCACTTCAGGGAAAATAAATTGCTGGTTATGACAAAGCGATCATGGGGTGAAGGGGTTGGAGTAGGGGTGGAGAAGAGGGGCGGGGGACAGCCATTGTTATGGTTATGGATAAAACGCAATCTTCAGCAAATTATAGCAATTTTTATGCTTATAGAAAAGCGCATTGCATTCAAGTCGCAATTTGCTCCACTCGCTAACCCTAAAGGGTAAAGACGCAATTACTTTTATTATTCAACCGGACCGCTGTGGCTGTGGCATCGCACCACACGGCACCACCGGACCGACCGAACCGGACTGGACTGGACCCGGCTGGAGTCCAAGCGAGGGCTTCACCTTCACATTCACCCCGAAGCCAGGCAGCTATGGAGAGTGCAGCTTAGGTCAATTCCTTTGAGCTCCGACTGATTGATGACTGTCTAGGCAATTTTATATACGACTATGAGAGTATATGGTATGATATCATGGCGTTTTCATAAAGTATAGCCTGATATTATTATTACTATTATTATTATTATTATTATTATTAATATAATGCAAAATGTATTATTACAACTAAATGGCAGACAGGAATTTCAGCAACTTTTTCTCTGTGGGCGTTGCAGTTGAATAGTTGCCTCCTATTCCACTTACTTCCCTCTCTCCTTATACCCACAAACTCTTACTTGTAGTTGGCCATAAATCGCAATGAGTCAACGACTGCAGAAACTGTCCACAGTTCTTAACTCATTTTGGTTCTGAACAAGCGATGAACGCACAACGAACGCGCGACGTTTATTGGTTCCGTCTGGCCATTTATTTCACTCCTATGATCCGTTGGCGGAAGCCATTAAAGCCACCACCAACATACGACGAGGCTGTAGCACAGTAGGCGACCACTCGGAACCGGCTGCCGTTGCCGTTGCCGTTGCCGTTGCGGCTTTACCTGCCTTCAGTCGGGTTTTTAAGATAACCCAAAAACCGGTTCCCTTCCAGTCGCTGCCATGGCAACCATAAACATGGCAAAGAGCAACAGCAGCAGCCGCAGCAGCAGAAGATGCAATGGCAATGGCAATGGGCGCTGGGCAATACATCAGCTCAGCTGAGCTCAGTTCATCCAGTTAAAGGAGCAGCCGCTGCCCATTTGGCGACCCATTAGACAATCGCGCACATTTCATCAGCCAACCACTTTGCACACTGCACGTGGCACCGTCGGATCACGTATTAACCAGCTCCACCAGCTCCATCAGCCAGTCGTCGCGTCTTCCAGTCCAGGTTAATCATATGCGCAAGTGCCAAAAGCCCCCCTTGATGAACGAGCCACATTCATACGCGGAGCCAGAAGAACCGGTACCAGTCTCATCGCCAACATCTTCGTGTGTGGCCTCCAGCTCTGTCTATGTGGCCCTAGCTTTGTCTTTGACTTTGGCTTTGGCTTTGACTTGGCTTGGACTTGGCTTGGACCCAACCTGTCGATTGGTTTACCCACAGCACAGTCATTAGTTTAATTGCACTGTTTATGAAGCGTTTTCATTGACTGCTGTCCAGCGAGTGGCCAACAAGTGTGTACAGCTGCTGGTTCCGCTGATTCCACCAGTTCCCCCAGTTCCTCAACTCAACTCCCTGATTATCATATGAGTACAAGTACAACAATTTTTCTGCTCTTGCACTCATGTTGCTGTTCGCATGCGTTGCGCTCATTTGGCCATGTTGTGTGTTGTTAGTTTTAAATTAAATTAAATTTAACGTCAGTTAATAGAAAACTTCATTTATGCCGCCTGATATATGTAATCTGTGGCAGCCACGTCCATCCTGCTGGGGAGCGTAAAACCATTGTGTAAAAATACCAACTCTTTTATATATAATTTAAACTTAAATACAATACAAATCCGCACATTTCAATTACGAATATGTAAGAAAAATATGACAAAGACTTCAAATTGCAATATATATATTATTTAATAGAGCAACTTTCAGAATTTCTGCCTATAAAAACTCGAGAGATGCAGAAAGACATTCCAAAACGATAACATTGTTTCAAATGTTGATAACTCAGGTACAATTTTAACTGAACTTTTAGTTTCTACATTAAAGTTTTCGGCATAAATTTTATATCAAAAAAAACTGTCTCTATACTTATTTATTGCAATCTATGGAAAACGATCGCAATGTTAAATTGATGAGCGAAATTTAATTTTCGTTTTTAAAGATAAGTTTAATCTTCGATCAATTTTAATTTCTTTTTAATCTCAAGATCAAAATTTGCGAAGTAATTTCTGGTTTAAAGTCCCCTTTTATACGGCACTTTAGTCGGGTCATATCTTAATGGAAATCAGAAGCAAATTGCTGCCGATGTTAACAATCAATTTTTATATGCGAGTTGGTGACCAACGTCATAGTTCCGGTTCTTATCGCGCAAAAACATTGCTCCTGTACAACAACAACAACAACTTGAACACAACAACAACAAGAAGAAGGAAAAAATAGTTAGAAGCAAAAAAAACGGGCAACAAAACATTTAAAAGCAAATAATTTCGAAACATACTTAAAATCAATTTACTTAATAACTGGGCAATTTGAGAGCGCGTTGAGGCTGTTCATATAATGCGGCTACTTTTGAATGTGCCGACGCACACACAACACCCAGTACTCTGTGTGTGTGTGTGTGTGTGTGTATGTCCTTGTGTAAGTGAGCTTATGAATAAACTAAACATGTTGCATGCCAAGAGTCGAGCCTCTGCCTGCCTCGTCTGAGGCAGCTCAATTCATTTTGGCATGCGAATAATAATTTCCAGCCAAAGCAGAACAATGGCCGCAACAACAACAACACTTGCAAAGAAGAGGAAAAAAAGAGTTAATAATAGTTGTTCCAACACATACGCGAGCACTAACCAATGCAGGCCTAGCCGGCGGGTAATCGTTTTACTCACCCGGCGAACGTTCAACGGGCAATTTGAAAAGCGCGCAACACCAACAACAACAGCAACTGGCCAAAACAAATCAACGGCAACAGCAACCTGCTGACCAGTCGCCTGTCTAGAGGTTCTGTCCAACTCATTCCCTGGCCATGGGGTCTGGCAACCTGTCCCAGAGCCGCATCCACACTTTGCCAGCCTGCATGCAACTGCTGCTGATGCAGATACGAGCAGAGCATAGAGTATATCGTTATGCTAAGAGGGTAAGCTGGACGCAATGTTGCAGCTAAATTGTTTGACTGCAATCAGCTTGCAGATTGTCTTTCGCCGTTTCGTTGTGGCTCGTCGCGCCGCATAATTCCCAGTTGCTCAAAATTTGCAGAACTTATCACAAAATAGAAGTTACCTTAAGATTGGCAAACATTTTCGTTAGAGCTTATAAATTGAATTAGATTTGCACTTCAATTATTTAGCAATTGCATTCCCTAGTCTCTCACTCTCCTTTCCTCAGCTCCTTCTACACTTGGCTCCTTCGTCTTCGTCTTCGTCTTATTTATGCGCGTAATCTGCAAATTTATTTGCACGCTCGTTTTCCGTGCCCATCTTAACACATACTCAACTCAGTTTTGAGTTATAGCCGCAATTTCGCAGGGTGCAGCGCCCTGCTGCCCTCTATCCCTGTCCCTATACCTATCCCTATCCCTATCATGCCAGTCTTTGGCAGAACGCCCCATCGCATCTGCATCGCATCTTGCCCCGCCTCTCAGCTCTGCAGGTTGCAACTGCTTCAGAACTTTTCGACAATGTTCAGCGGGAGAAGCAGCAATTGCTGTGGCTCGTAGAAGTTCAGAGCTATACTCCCTACTCTTAATCTATTTTCATCGAGGATTTATATGTAAATATGGAATGTTGCGACAAATGAGTAGAATCTGTTTATAGGATATTTGGAAAAAATCTACCTGAAGCTGATAGTAAAGACTTAAAACAGCTTAAGATCTATTCTGAACCAAAACTATGTCTTCAATATAATGTATATCAAATGAATTCCTATACCTTTTCTAAGGACTTTAAACAGTTGAAGATCTATTCTGAGTCAAAATTATTTCTTCAATATAATTTATATTGAGAACTTTTGAGTTAATTCAAATGAATTTTACTATTCTTAAGCATATTCAGGGCCTGTAAATTATATTACCAACTGATTTATCAGACTAGTTAAATTAAGCATTGCCTCTCTTTTTTAGTAGGTGTATGTATGTGTACATGTGTGTGTGTATTTGTGTGCGTGTGTGTCTGTGTGTAAGGACTTTGCTTTGTTAGTTAGTTTTTGCTGGACAAGCAGAGCAGCTTTCGGGCAGAGTTTGTTTTGTGTCTACTTTACTGCGTACGTATATACATATATAGATATATTTATATAATAATAAAGCACACAAACACCAGAACATATATCAAGTGTATGTTTTTATATACATATATATATATATATATATGTATATATGTATTTGTTGGTTTTTGTTGGCTGCCTGCAAAATTTGTGTGCCGAGAGATAAAAGTGCCAGAGCAACTTGTCATAATAAATTAAGGCGAACGCTGCGTTGCCTTTTGCCATTTTATTTATGCGCTTTTCATAAAACACAATAGCTTTTGTTTAATAACAGTGAAATTTATTTTTTTTAAATATTCACCAACACCACTACCAATAACAACAGCAACAATAACAACAATAACAACAACAACAATTATTTTTGCCTTAATGAAGCGCTCGCAGATAAATTTCATGCACTTCGATTATTTTTCTGATATTTGTTTTTGTTATTATTATATTTTGATTATCGCTTTTGTTGTTCTTTTTGTATATTTGTGCAATTAAAAAAATTTACATAAATTTATTTTCCCTTTTAATAATCTGTTAACAATGCAATTTGGCTTAAAATTTTCATGCCCAACTCGATTGCATGTGGATTGCAAATGATCGAAGCGAATCGAAAACTATGGAAAATATGAAAGACCAAGTCCAATAATGTTTATCAGTGCCAGCACACTCATATACACACACACACACACACACACAAGCACACAAGCTCATACATTGCAAATAAAGTGCAACAGTGTTTAGAGCCTTCATTGGCAGTGGAGCTGTGGGGCTGGGCGGGGGTATGAAAACAATGTGCAGCATTCAAATGATTAAAACAGCTCCAAAATGCTGCAGCCACAGCCCAAGCATACCACAACTCAAACAACATACACACACACACAACACACACACAAGCACAACAACAACAACAAGTATAACTGACCAACGACTGTGTGCGCCACGTTAATCTTTGAAAATCCGAGTGCTGTATGCGGTATTATGCGAAAATTTATCTGATTTAACACCTAATATACAATAACTTAATATGCAGTGTATTCCAAACGCTTGCACGGCCCGGCCTGCAGTCATCCAGCAACCAGCCAGACCCAAACTGCCATACCCACACCCAATCTCTAGCCCTCCCTCTATCCATGGACAGCAGCAGGCAGCAGGCAGGCAGGCTAGGGCTTAGGCTAGGCCAGGCCAACCAGCAGCGCACAGTGGATCTCATAGGGAAAGTTATCAATTCAGAATATAAACTCAGTTTAGCTACTGTGAATGGGTCATAATTTCATTATAATCAGGCAGATAAAGTCAATCATTCTTATATAAATATATAAAGTATTTCCTTTTCATCGATTTGAGCAACTTCAAACTACAATTTCAATGTGTTGAATCTCCCAACTAATAGTCTCAGATTTATTGTCTAATTTCTGCTTAACTAAACTATAGTACTTAGCTTTTTAACTGCTTTAAGTAAGCGTTTCGTCCCACTGTGATGTGGCGGCAGTTTTGGAGCTGGCAACAAGAGCATCAAAATGCAATGCTCAGCGCACATTGTGTGCGCCCAAAAAAGCTTCAACAACTGCGACTGGACTTGCCTCTCTCTCTCCTCTCTATCTCTGTCTCATTTGCGCTCTCTTTCTGCTGCACACACACACACATGCTCATAGATATTCACACATATTTAGGCACGTTTACCATGTCCATGTCCATGTGGCAAAGTCCCCCCTCGACGGAGTGCGCTGCGTTCGAATGCTGCGCCTGGTATGCGGCGTTTGGAAAATGTGAATATGAACTGCATAAATCTTCCAGAGGCAACGGCGGCAGTCTTTGCCAATGCGCCAGTCCTCTGCCCCTCCCGCCGTTGGCTTTACGGCTTTTCGGCTTCGGACTCGCACTGGGCTATGAACCAAGAGGAACAGAAAAAAACATACAGCAGGCGGCCTCTTGGCGCTGGTGCGAGCCAGTCCTAGTCCGGCCGGTGTGGATATATGAGCATAGGTACTCGTAGTTGGAGCTCAAATGCGAATAGAATGTGGCGGCATCAAAGTTCAGCTCACTTACTCACCCGGTGTTGAAGGCCGAAGCCAGGGAAGCCAGGGAACCCAGCGGGTAGCGGGTGGGCTGCACTTTGTGCCCCGCCGCTTAGCTCCTTGCAGTTTTATGCGTCAATGGGACTTGACTGGGCGGCTGCAGGTCCTGCTGGGGTCTGATCTACTCTGGTCTGGACGTGGTGGGCTCTTTTTTTCGGCCTAACACTCATAACTCTGATATTATTATGCATTCATATCGTCGTTTTAATCACACACATGTAACTGAGAATGGATGAAACGATGTGGGATTATGGGAATTGCATCGACTTAAAGAAAGGAAGAGAGCAGGACACAATAGAGAGGTGCAACAGTTGCTCGTAAAGGATCACAAAGAGCTGATGATGATATAAACTGAGAATGAATACTATGAATAGCATCTTCTGTTTAACTTTCTATTAGTTTCTTTACCTAACTTAGAGAACGCTTAAGCTGAGTTTTGAATGTTGAAAAAGGAGGTAAATCTATGAAGGGAATATATCTACATACAAACATATAATTTACTTACTTTATATGTAGGTAGATTATAAAGTATTTAAATGAAATATATTCTTTAATTTCTATTTGTTTTACAATTATAAATATCATAAGGCTTGCAGCTTATTAGCTCTTCGAATTGAGTTGAAAGGCTTATAATTAAATTGGAGCAGGGACTATTAGCTCTCATCTGGCGACTCTCTTCTCTAACCCTGAGAGCTGTCACAAAATCTATATAATTTGTTTGGCAACAAATTCCAACTGTGCTGCCGTATACCGCAGTGTCTGCGCCTCTTTATAAGCAACACTTTGAGGCCCCCAATGATTTATTACCCAATTTTACTGCCATGTTTTCTTAATTTCGCATTCGACATTTCCCCTGCAGCAGCTCGAATGAGGCGCCTCCTTTGCCTCCGTTGGCAGCCATGCGTACCAAGACACAACTAGTACATATACACACACACACACACACACACACACAGTATATGCTCCCACCCTCTGCCCAACCCCTAGGCAAAGGGAAAACGTGTACCGTTAGCTGGCGGGTTGTAACTCAACAAAATAAAATAAAACACGCACCAAAGCACATTCATCCCTCGAGAAATATCGCTTATTTGGTCGGTAATAATTCTTGTGCTGTGCCAGGCCAAAAATCCACCACCCCACCGGCCCCTGCTCCCTGCTCCCTGCGTGCTGTTTCTTGCTCCCCTCTTCAACCCACACTACCTTTCTCTCTCTCTCTCTCTCGCTCTGCACGTCTTGACAAAACAGCGAGCAGGCGGGCCAAAAACAATGCCAGCAGCATCTTCTGCTCCTCCTACTCCTTCCTTCCCTGTTTCCGCATCTGCCACGTGCGTGAGCTGGCGGCAAAAGGCGTGGAAGCTGAAGCTGGAGCTCATGAATGCCGCAAGGAGAAAGTTTTGCGACCAGCGAACGCTCTGGCCAGGGCCAGGGCCAGAGCCTGGGCCAAGTCCAAAAAAAGCAAAGACCAAGACGTTGGCCAAAAGGTGAAGCTGACGGCGAAGCTGACGCTGGCTGAGAATAGGAGCAGCCCCGGCTCGCATTTTTCGCTCGTAGACACTTTTTACGAAATATTTCATCGAAATGTGTCCCTGGTGTAACATTTAATATTAAAGGTGGGTGTCGGGGTGGTGCTGGAGGCGGAGGACGGCGGCAGTGACTACTTATAAATTAGCTTTACTTTTAAGACATTTTGTTGCGAATAAAGCAGCTCCTGGAGAAAGTTTACAAAATGAACCAGGAGCGGAACCAAACCAAACCAAACCAAACCCAAGCGACAAGTGCAAGAGACGAAAAGAAGCAAAAATAAGACTCAGAGAAAAGAAAATATAAAAGAAAAGGCCGCCCAATGAAGCGTTCGCCATGCCGCTAAAAACTTGAACCAATAAATCACAAGTTAATTACAGCCGCGTATTAACTCAGTGAGCTGTGCATCGAGAGGGCACAGCGTCCGCCTGACTCTGAGTCTGGGCCACCCTAGGCCACATGGCCCGCCTCCATACTGTGCTACAAATTTCATAATTATATTTTATGCGATTTATTATTTGTTCCTCGTTGTCTCATGTCTGTTTTCCCAGAGATAATGCCCAAAACGACGCCTTCTGAGCCACTTATCTTATATAGAGTCTGCCTCCCTCCGCCCCCTCCCTTACCACGAAAAAGATTCTCTCTTACTTGCACTTTACCCCATTGTCATCATGTGTTGGACCAATTTAATTGCCGAACTTTTTCTCTGGAGTAGGGGACCACAATGCGGGCATTTTTAATATGGCGTCCAGTCGTTGGTCCCGGGTCCCTGCTCGGGCGGACTCGATTTATGTCTGGCAAATTTAATTGCGAGCCTCGATAAGAAGAAATCATATTAATTATGATTATTCATTTTATTGGTTTCATCTGCTGCTGTTCACAATGTGTTTACTCTTGTCTCAAATTGAAGATGATGGCAACATAAGGTTGAGACACCATTGGCAGGACTTAGGGATGTTTTTTTTCAGTTGAAGTCTCTTCAATTTATATTCATACTCACTTCATTGGTTCCACTTGTGTATCATTCTAAATTCCATTTACACTCTGCTGGCTCTTATAATCCCTCCAATTATGCATATATATCTCTTGAGGCTTTAGCTGCTTATTAAAAATTGTCATTATTATGTTTATTCAAATAATCTCTTGATACACTCCGAAAATGTGGAGCCAAAGTTTTTGTTTTGTTTTGTTTTTTTAACGAGTATTCATACAGTTTGAGGTATTCACAGCTGTTCTGTTCAAACTCAAACTCAAACCCAAGTAATTTTCACTTTATAAATGGTATAAGAAGAACAGAAAACTTTACATTGCCCTCTGAAGATTGCGTGTGGCAATTTCTTGCATGTTTCTGTAAACATTTTCCAACAGTTTTATTCTTGTTTTTTGTGAAGTTTTTTGTTTTTTGTTTTTCGCCAAGTAATTTACATATTTCCAAGCATTGCCTGGCCATTCGTCTAAGCGCCCCCGCCATTTATTCATTAATTCCAAGTCGTCCGACATAAATTAGTTAACTTGGACTCGCCATCGGACTCGGGCCTCCTCGGACTGGGAAGAATTTTAATGTGAGCGGCGCGTGAGGGGGACGCACTCGTCCCCCTTCTCGTAGTCCCCAAAGGAATAAGAGAGAGAGCAAGTCGAACAGTTTTGGGCACCCAACGGTACCAGAGGCAGATACTAACATAAGCTGCGGTTTCTTTTGCCAGCTAGTGAAGTGCATGTTGGAAAAAATTCAACAACAATCGAAACTGTGGCAGGGAGAGGCGGCGGCGGTGGTGGTGGTGCTGCCAACTCAAGTAGAAAAATACTCGTACAATGCAATAATACAAAACAAGAGGAAAAAAATGTACAAAAATACCGAAAAATAAAGAAACCTGGAGCAAAAAAAACACATTGTAAAATGAAACGACGGGCGTGAGCATGAAGAGCGAGCGAGTGCCGCTCTGCTGGTTGGTTTGCTTTGGTCGCTTTGGTTGGGCTGTCTGGGCCCAGCTTTGGGTTGGTTGTTGCAAAGTTTTCCTCGACTTTTTGTTTTGTTCGCAACAATCTTGAAATATTTTTTGGTGCTGTCTTTTTGTACTGCGCTCTAAGAGAAAGAGAGACAGCGGGAGAACGAGGTAGAATGTGGGCCGCAGGCGGAAACACCCAATACAAGTCACATCTGGATTTATGTCATGCCTTTAATTGGCTGCTGTGCCGATGCCGTTGCCTTTCGTAGTGCCCCTCCAGTACTCAGCTCTCAGTCCCAATCCCAGACTCAGACTCAGAGCAGGCCAACAGTTTTGCCGTCATCCATTAGCTGCGAAATCGAGTTTGGGGGCGGCCAGAGACTAAAAAACACAAGTGGCATGGTCTAGCTTCAGGGCTAGACTGTGGGGTATGTGCAGTTCTGGGCATCTGCCCGTCCGCCTTTTGTCAGCAATTAAAAGCAAATTTTTCTGGCCGCCATCTTCGGGATTTTCAGGGCGCAATTAAAAACGAATTTCGCGCGGCTTCATTAGCCGCAGCCAACGGCAAAATGCGAATTTAAATATTCATATGGGGCTTACGAATGAATTCAGAGTATACTCGTATATATAGTATAGCCTATAGACAATGGCTGGATCTAATGATATAGTAGTGTCTATGAAAGTAACGGAATATACACTGTGCCAGCTGTCGCCGACTCTTTGTGCGATTTCAAATTAAATTCAATAAATTTATTTGCTTATATTTTTTTCTTTTTTTTTGCCTGTATGCAAAAACTCGGTGAAATATCAACACTTGCAAGGGTTGCCACGGACTATGGTGACTGAGGATTGGGAGAGGGGTGGGAGGAGGTGACAGCGGCGGGGGCAGTTCTGAGTTCCACTTGAAAGTAAACGCTGAAGCCGTCGCCCAGTCTGTGGCCCCTTGGAATTTATGCGCTCCAGCGACAACATATGGTCACGTAAATTCATGCGACAATATACGATATGATGTCACACACACACAGACACAGAAAGACACACACATATGTGTATGTGTGTGTGCTTTATTTTTTATGCAAAACGTTGTAGGGATTTTTTAATATGTGAAAAGTCAAGACTCTCATATGAACTATGCACTGGAAACTGTCGCAACTTGCGGGCCGCCTCAGCCTCAGCCGCAGCATCTGCCTCAGACTCCGAATCTGACTTTGATTTATGAGTGACAGCCGCCATTCGCTTTAGTTAATAAGCGTGGCAGACGACGAACAATAACTTTCAGAATGTAAATGATATAGGAGCAAAAGAAATGGGAAATATTTCATATAAAAAACAGCATCTTGAAAGAAGTTAGAGAAGATTTTCAATAGATACTTAAGAAATAGATAAAGAACAAATCCAATCAATGTAGCAAAGCTATTGCATAAGATATATGCCTGTTAAGTAGGGATATATGACTAATTCTTTATAGTTTATCTTTGAAATTCAGTAGGAAAATAATATATTATAATATATCCAGATCCGGAATCAGCTGACTCAAGCCTCTTGTCTCTGAGATCCCTGTGATCAATAGTGTTATAGTATATTTACACTGGTTAGCCGCAGGGTTTGCCAGCTTTGTTGTTGCTGTTGCCAGAATTTTGGTTTTAGCTTGCCCTTGTTGACCCCTTTCCGGGGCAGCTATTGGCTGAAACTTATTGCTGGCCCAGCAGCGTTTGGCAGAGTGTGAAATTGGCAAGCAGCAGAATATAGAAACTTTGCCTTCTGACCAGCTCACCAGCTAGACAGCTAGTCAGGCAAACAGTAGAATGAAGGACGCAGGGTGAAGGCAGCGGAAAAGGAAGAGGAAGGAGGAAGGCGGGCGGACAGTCAGTTCATAATTTTGAACAAGATTTTGCAAAATATTAGTTAAACAAAACATAAACCAAAACGTTGCAGACGTTTCTGCAGGCGAACGTGAGCTAAATCACCTAAAAGCATGCAACATAATTCAGCATGCGGCACTGGCAGCCTCTTGCCACAGTGTGGCACATACTCACACACAGGAGGAGAGACTGAAGCGAAGACGGTGACGCAGACTGGCGACAGAGCAGCCCAAGAAGCGACGAAGCTTAACGTTTCCGTTTCCTTTATGCTCAAGGAGCATACTAACGCCCACGTCTCCCCGACCACCCACTCTTAATGGCACTTGGATGAGGAGGGGGAGGAGGAGGGAGCGTCTTTTTGGAGTACGTTTTGTTTTGCATGTGCATGAGCTAAGTGAATCTCTAGACTGGGACTTGGACTGGGACTGTGACTCTGACTGGGACTGGAACTAGGAGCGGGACTTGAAGCGGGACTGAGAACGGGACTGGGCAAGACAACAAGGTTGACATTAGCGCGCTGAGCGCACAACGAAACCCAATTAGAAACGAGATATACGACACCAAAGTGAGGCGATGAAACAACATGAAAATGGAGCCCCCAAGTTGGCTCAAGGATGCTGCCAGGACACCGCCTGCTCCGTGTGCGGAGAGGCCAACAATGAAGCGTGTAATTACAAGCGTAAACGGCGCCCAAAGACGCAACGGTGTATGGTGGTTGTTGGCTCCGTGATCCGTGCTCCGTGCATGCTCCATGCTCCTTGGTGCTAGTCCTTGGTCCTTGGTCCTTGCTCCGTGCTGCGTGCTGCGTGTCAGGCTAAAAATTTCACATACTCGTAAGCGCGAAAAAGACGACAACCATTTTTTGAAAAGGGTTGCGACTGAGTTATGTATGTGCCGTGGGAGGGGTGGGGGATGGGTGGGGGAGGTGGTGGTGGCTGCTGCGTGGCGAGGGTGTTGGATATTGGGTGGCTTGGCGGCCCATTGAAGGTGGTGCAGACACGAGTGAACGCGTCGCAGCGCATAATTACTTTACAAGTTCATTATAAACCATCATAAATCTATAAAAGAGCACATGGAATGAGCTCGGGTATCTGTCTCGCTTTTGAATAAACCTTTGAACTTTGGCACCTTCTTTAGCTCCATTGTCGTCCTCGTAAATTGTGAACACATTCCCAGGGCGGAGGGAGATGAAGGTGGAAGAAACAATAGCGAGTAATTCACTTGCGAAAATGTTATTGATTACGAAATACGAAATACGAAACACGATGACAAAAGTGCGAAGCCAGCAACAACTGCGTCACAGAAGCCAAAACAAACAGCGAGCTGCATCCAGGCAGTGTTCAAACCCGAGTACAGTGGGGCAGATACTGAAATTCATGAATAGAAATGGAGAATACAAGCAGTAAAACAGACAAGAATTCGATTTGTACCACCGTGCGTTTGGTTCTCAGGTCTCTGCACTTTTTGTTGATTTTGCGCAAAAGCAATTTGCGCATAAATCTTCCAAACGACAAACTCGCCTGCACACACACACACACAGTGGAACGTATAGCACACACACACACACACGGAAGTCAACTGCAACTTTCGAAAATGGACAAGGCAGGAATGTGGTGGATAGGACTAGGAATTGAAATAGGGACGGGATATGGGAATATGAACGTCGACTGGAGTCTAGGAAATTAACTGCTAGTTTCACACGTTCGAGCAGCCAGTGAATGAAAGGACCACAGGAAGGAAAGCGAAGCAGGCTGAGCAGGAGGTGCAAAAAAAACAGTCGCGAAAGAAAAACAAAATAAAGGAAAACCTAAAAGAAATGTTGCAGTAAACTTTCACTTTTGCACCAAACACCAACAGCAGAAACAATGAAAATGGAAACAAAAAAAAAAGGAAAATGTTTGGCTTTTGCCAGGAAGCAGCTGCTTTGAACCCAAATCCACTCACTTCCCACCAAGAAACGTTCTCTGCTCCACCCTGTGGCTCTCCTACACACACAGAGAGTTGGGCCATAAGTTTGTCGTTTAGTTTTTTGGGTGGGTTTCACTATAAAAATAAAACTTCAAGTGCCAATTATGTGTGAAATTCCGACACTTTCAGCTTGTTTACTTTTATGTGCCCTTAATGAAGTTGCACACTCACACACACACCCACACACACACTCACACATTTAGTTGTATGCTGTAATTCCAGGAGACGCTTCAGCTAATTATGATATAAGAAATTTGACACATTGAAGCTCTCCTGGCAAATATGGCCACATCCAGAGGCGCGTCTGCTAAAATGGCAGCCAGTTGGCAGCTTCGTTGAAAAAGCAATTAAAAACGCATTCGATGCGATTCCCTGGACCGATAACAAAAAAATACAGAGCTGCCACACCAGCAGCAGCAGCAGGCAGTTAAGCGAGTGGGCGTGTCAAATCAGAGGGGCGCTTTCAAATGCAATTAAAAGATACAGATACGGAATATCTCAAAGATTGCCTGCGTGCACCCTCAGTCCCAGTCCCAGTTCGAGTTCCAGTTCCAGTTGCAGACCCAATCTGAGTCCCCAGTCCATAAATAATCGCATCTGCCGCTTATCAGTGCTGGCAGCCATTTTGTTGGCCATTCGTTATTTATATTTGACACTTGCCACTTGGCGGCGCTGATGATTTTTATTTCAGCATTTTCGGGAGCCTGCGGAAATGTTGCACATTTCCGTTTCTAGTTTCTAGCTGCCACATAACTTGTCGGCGATAGTCATCAGAAGTTGCCAGTGACGTCAGCTACAACACAGAGCCCAAAGTATTATTTTGAATTTGTGCGTTTTTAGTTTTTGTCTAATGAACTCTGAAATTGAAAATATATTGGCACAAAACTGGTCGCTGGCCACTGGTCACTGGATAACATCATCATCAGCATCATCATCATCATTGGGATGATGATCTAGCTCCTTTCATTTCATCCTCTGCAGCTGCTGCTGCTTCTGCTGCTGCTGCTGATGCTGATGCTGATGCTGCCTCACGATATGGAACAGCTTGACATCGTGCCACTTATTTATTTATTTATAATGTCCGACAGCGAGTTTTGGTCTTGGATTCGGATTTGGCTGGATCCAGTGAATAACTTCATTTGATAGTCGCATCTTTGCTGTGTCTTTTTCTTAAAAATGCTTTAGCTTTTGCTTTTGCCTGTGCTTCGCATTTGAACTCTGTTAAGAGATTCTCGTATCCGTATCTGTATCTCAGAGCGTACCGCCAGCTGTCGGCTTGTCCCATGGAATCGAGCCAAAATAGAGTCGTTGATTATTTAAATGAAGGCACGACCAAAGACCAAAGACTGAAGAGGAAGGCGTTCCACACACACACACACACACACACATCTGTGTATCTCTATCTATTTCTATATATGTCTATGTCTCTTTTACGAGTTGTGTCTATATCTATGTCTATGTCTATGGAAATATGGAAATGGCGTTTTGCGTGTTGCTTTTTTCTACATTTTGTATTTTGTTGGGGCGTTCGCATCGCTCATTAATTGAGCTATTAAGATAAACCCGCAGCGCCTTTTGTTCAGCTTCGTCGCATTGAACAGAGCTTCGGCGGCTTGGCCAGTGGGTCAATCGTCATCTGGGGCGTCAATCGTCAGACCCTCGAACCAATGATGGAATTATTATACAACACGATACAATTCAAATAGATACAATAAATCTGTGATGTATTCATTGTATCTCCATCTCATATGAGTATGTTTTCTCTCCCTTCTTTTTCTCTTAATTGCCGTGACATGGCGGCCAATTCATTTCGATGGACAACCGTAAAGCTGCTTCAGCTTCGAAACGACATTCAGACATGAAAGTGAAACCTCCAATTTGATTGAATAAATTTATTTATCATAGTTCTACTCTTGGACATGTATTTATTTGATTAAAAGTATCTTTAGCTTGAGATTGTAAGATGAAATGCGCCGATTACAAATTGAAACTCAAACCCTTTATTATATTCCATTATCTTTGACCACGTTAGTTGACTTGCAGCTTAAATTGAGCTTTAGTTAAATTGATTTTCACTTATCCAAGTCTACGATAGAAGTGAACTTATCATAGACAAGTTGAAAGAACTCTTCAAAGAATAAGGCCAGGTTGATGGACTTTAATATATTTATATAATACTTGCTTATTCTCTCCTTATCTCTCTCTCTTTCTTTATGTTTCCCTCCCTTTTTGTGTCAGCTCCAATTGTTAATAATGAACTAAATTTCGATACCGTAATGGTAAAGGCGCAAGACATAACTCAAAACTTAATGCTGCTCGAGCTTTACCGCTCTTCCTTGGCATCCACGAGCAGCCAGCCCTGATCCCTGCTCACTGATCACCAGGTACAGAGGGCTACCTGTTGCAACGGCAGCTCGGGCAATGAATTATTTTAATGACGAGCAAAATGTCCGTCTACCCAGTACTTGTCCGAGTCCTGCGCATGCGTGAGTTGGTCGCCATGCGAATCGAAACCGGTTTAGGGTACCAGTTCCCCTTCCCCTTCCCCTAAGATCGTCTGGCGGCCATTGGCGGTGCGCTTGCACCTCAAAATTACCAAAAGAGAAGAATATATAAAATAAAAATAAATAAGAAATATGCGTGCGTAAGTCTCTTGTGCTGAAGTTGCCCCAAAAAATAAAAGAAGAGTTTAGTTTGAAGCCCGTTCGTTAAGCTGATTTTATCGACTCGGTTAACGGGCAGGCAGCAATTTCACCAGAGAGGAATGGGGGCATATACTCCACTCCGTGCGAGTAGTACGAATGAACGATTGGAGCGCTTATATCACAGCAGGCCGATCGACAAAGTGAATCTTCAAGCGCAATTATGTTCGCTTTCTGGCAATTTGGGAGGCTGTGCGAGCCACGAACCAAGCCGCACTTTAATACTCGTACATGTACGCTTAATCATCTTTGGCACATCATTTTGGGTGCCCTTAGCCCTTCGATATGCGATAGGGGCAAAGGGATCAAGAACGAGGAAGGCGGAAAGAGAACAGCCAACTAAGGAGGAGCAATTGGGCTCCCCAATCGGTGGCTTTCAAGTGCAGTTTTGCAGCTACGCCGTAAATTGTGGCAAAACTCAAACAAAGTCAATTACCGAAGTGTCACCAGAAGCCTCTAACTCCCGCTAGATGCTCTGATTTCAATGTGTGTGTGTGTATGTGTGTGTGTGCAATTAAGAGCTGATTGCCTGCTCCTGTTGCCAGGATGTGAGTTTGAGAAAAATTGAAATTCCGAGTGTGGACTGCATATCCGCAAGATGCATTTCAAGGTGTGCGTGTGTATCTGCAGCTGTGCACACCCAAAACGTGTAGCTCAAAATTTGAGAACCACACACACACACACACACACACGAGCAATGTGCAGCAGATACAGATACAAATACAGATGGGTATGTATCTCAAAGATTGCGTTCGTGTTCGCAATTGCAACTCAATTGCGCATTTGCCACCGCAAGCATCAATATCCAACGTAGCCAGAGATGGAGACAGACACACAGACATCGACATAGATGTAGATGTAGATGTAGGCACAGACCATAATCACGTCTGAGGAAACAGCGCTGTAGCCCACTCTCTGCCCCTTATACGCACTCCCTGCGGCCAATTTAATTGACAGATTTAGTGCTCCTCAATTGGCAGTGCGGAAAATTAGTTTTCCGTCTTCGCAATCAGCCTCAGTTTGACTTTCTGTGGCTTTCTGTGTGTGTCTCGGGCGCATTTAATTGTTTTATCGACACTCTCGAGAAGCTACAATAGCTATATACATATGTATATATATATAATACCTGTATATATCTGTTTATATAAGGTGAAACACGCCCACAAGCAACACACGCACGAAAATAGATTTAATTAAATTGCGAACAAAATGCGTGCGTGGTTGGAGTAAAGCTCATGTGTCAAGGCAGGGGTGGATAGAAGACGGCAAAAGGGGGGAAGGGTGGGTGGAAGAGGGATACAAATGCTATCATACACTCAATTAATCGATTTTGTATTGAATTTCTACCGTTCGTGTGCTGTTTGTGCTCTGCTTTGCAGCCAAAGGGGTTTCTGTCAAAACAATTTCCGGTTGAGCGACTTCCGGCCAGCTTTCTAACTTGGCCTTGAGACAATTCAAAGCGAATTTAAGAAGCACAAGGATATATAACTTCAAAGAAACAACTGGCATATTGTTGTTAGAAGATGATTGAACAATTCTTAAAACAAAGTCTGATATATACTGGAGATATCACAGATACTGGAACACGTTTTCCTCGGACTGTGCACACCCCTTTTCCGACTAAGCGCTTGTATTTCCATTGAATTAGCCAAGAAATCTGTGTCTGATTATCAAAATGTGTTCCTAGACGTGTCCCACGATGGATTCTTGTCACTTCTGGGCCATGGACGGGCGCGTGCGTGACAATTTTATGTGACGACAAAAAAACAAAACATAAATTAGAGCACCAGCAGGAGGCGGGGTAGACAATACAGGGTGCCAAGGCAGAAGGTTCAGGGTACAGCTGGGGGAGCGTTGTTTTTCGGATTGGGAAGTTGCCTTGAATCGAATCAAATTAAATATAAGTAGTTGCCAGCCATTTGTGTGTGTATGTGTATAAGTATGTGTGTGGCATGGCACACACATGCGCACTGCTAGTGCGTGTATCTGTATCTGTATCTGTGTATCTGTATCTGTAGCTGTGGTAGCTGTGTATCTGTGTATATAAATAGTTATAATAGAAGCATAGATCACACGATGCGCCGCATGCAACATGGAGTCACCGTCACCTGGAGATTTATTGGCAACGCCCTGGCCAGGGGTTAGTCAGCTAGAGGAATAGAAGGAACAAGCTAAGGACAGAGACAGAGAGAGAGACAGGAACAGTAACAGTAACAGAGTGAGTGAGTGGGATAATGCTACTGTATGGCTGTTGGCCAAAGACGTGGGTTATTCCTTCTTCTATTTGTATGTGTGTGTTTGTTCTTTCTTTTTGTCTGTTGGGGCTCCTCGCCTGGTTCAAAGTTCACTGCAAAGGCAAACACGTAAACTGTCAAAACTTTAAATCCCACAGGAATTTAAGTTACTAAAAAAAAACACAACACGTACTGTGAGCCAGGGCGCAGCTGCTGCCTAGAACAGGCTCCCGCCCCAGCTCGTAAATAAACAAGTAAGAATTGTCTAATCGAAAATGCCCTATTAGGAAATACCCTGTAAATAACTCATAGGCACACGGTCCCCAGGGATGCGAATAATCTATACTAGAGTAAAATGGCGAGTTGTAAAGATTTTCAGTATTCAAATGGTATTATTATTTTCGAATCATTTAAAATTTTGAGTTTCAAGCTACTTTTGGGACGCGGGTGGAAAAAAGGACTTGACCTTTACATACGAAGGAGGATTATAGATTATTCTAACAAAAAAAAGAGAGTTAGTGACAGGATAAAGTTCATTTGTGGTATCTTACCCCACTGTACTTCATCCTCTTGGAGAGCGGCATACTACTCCAGGCGATTGCACACATTTGGACCATTTCCTCAGATGGCAAGTGGGAGACCTTTCGGCGAAAGATCCGTAGAAAGTTCGTGAATATATTTCCCGGTCTGTGCGATGATCTTTTGAGCTTAACTCCACATCGATTTCTCGGCATGGAAATATTGGGTTCGACACTATTTGCCGAGCGACAGCACTTCAATTTATTATTGCTTACTGCAGAATTGGAGTCTGTCAAGGAGCTGAATATTATTTCTTTTGCGCTAGACATTTCCGCATTGTTCAACACTTGAAACTTTTCCTTTTTCTCATTTGGCAGTGTCTTCCAGGCCTTTTCGGCTTTTAAGAAAGCTGCAATCGGATCAAAGCCAAACCGCTTCTTCCCATATTCCTGCATGAAGTTCTTTAATCCTTTATTCCTTGTATACCTACTGTATACTCTCTTGAATCTCCTCACTTTATGGCTGAAATCCATTTTTCTTAAACAGAAGAAACAATCTATCAGACTATCAACTCATTAAAAACTATCCTTGTATCTTACCCAAGGATCGATCACTTCGCAACAAGTTATTTGTTCTTTATTTTTAAATATATTTTATACGATATGGTTGTGTCTGTATGAATGTATCCAATTTTCTATTATAAAAGCCTTTAAACGACATAAAGACAATGTGTAGCTCTGTTTGACATATCTGAGAGTTTTCTTTGTATTTTGAATGAAAATCAGTCGATAGAGTCTTGAGTATCTCAAAAGAAGGACAAGCTGGAATATATATTTAAGTATTCTACGAGTCTTAAAGATTGCAACATACTCTTCTCGTTCTAATCTTTCCATACTAAGTCTTATTGTCTAGCTGAAGCTTGAACCTCTCTCCCTCTGTCCCTTTGCCGTAGATACCAGCATTTAAATTATGTACTTAGAAATACAGAGAAATTCCACGAAAAGTCTACAAAAGAAAATGGCGTTTCGCAGCAGGAGACGTTGGGAAAGAAGAAGCAGATGAAAAATAAGAGGAAGAGAAAAAAAGAGCGAGGCAGCAAAATGAATTTCGCACTTTTTCGCATAATAAATTTAAAACTTGGCCATCGCTGGAAAAATGGGGAAAAAAAGGAAGAAATAACCCAAAACTGGAAAAAAAATAGAGGCAAACTTTGGTAAAAAGTTTATTTTTGCATACTTATGTATATATATATACATGTATACATATATATATATATATGTACATGTATAGGCTGAGGGGAAAGGGGTCGTCGGTGCGTGACAAATTCCATTTAAAATTCCTGAGCGCAACTCACGTACTGCCAGATTCGAGTTAGGAACTGGCATCCTTGAGCCGCCTTCTTTTAGCCAGTTGCCACCTAAATAAAATGAAACTTTGGCAAACCTCAGCGTGATGTATTCCACACACACACACACACACGCGCACACACACACACACAGGCAAAGGACATGCGCCAGGACAGCCTCAACGAGCTGGGAACGAGTGCGAATGGGGCTGACTACACATGATGGTACCAGGGGGAGCACACACAACTCTGTGACGCTCTCAGATTTAAGTTAATCAGCAAACAGGTTTAGTGTTAAATCAATTTATTTATGCGTTTTTCGTTTTTCGCATTTTATTTGCATTATTTGCTGGGCTCGAGGGGAAGGGCAATAGGCAGATAGGCAGATAGATTCTGGCTCAATTTTGACAAGCGAAACGGAAAACAAATTTGATTTTAAATAAATCCCACAATTTTATCAAGCGGCTAATGGAATTTATATAAAAAATTCTATTGGCTAGCATAAAACTTGGTTATTGGGTCAATAAAATGGCAAGGAATATGTTATACATGTAGAAGTCGGATGGTATACTTCGGCAGATTATTAATACAAATAACAATAGCTGCTATGTTTTGATCTAAAAGTCGTCTCAGCACATGAAAGAGGAGTGTATGATGCTTTGTCCAGAATGAATTGTATCCAATGTATTGGAATCCCATCAGAAAAATATCCTTTTTTATTTCAAAGATATCAAAGTTCCTGATAGAATGTTAAGAAACAGTTTCTTAAGGTATTTCCAGCTACAAATTGAATATCCTTTGATCTATTTCAAAACTGTTCACACTCTTTCATAGAAGAGAACATCATGAGAATTCATTCCGAAATTAACATTTGATGACAATAATAATACAGATAATGTCATTAATCTGACAGATTATCTGACAGAATTCACAGACTCTTGCATACATTAAAAAAAATGTATTTATTTGGACAAAAATTTGCTTTTCTTGCAATTAAATTTGTTTATTTTCAACACATAAAAGCTATATAATGATATATATATATTTATATATATATATATATATATATATATATATATACATAGATGTTTTCTTTGTTGCATGATGAAAATTTCATTTTCATATAATTTTTTTAATTGAGTATAAAATTTTCTCGCCATTTATTTAACATGTGTCTGGGCTCCAGCCATATCCAGCCTCCAGCCTTCACCCTTCACCCTCCCCCAAGCCCTCCCCGTACAGACTCCCATGTTGGAATACGTCGTACGAGTCCATGTGAGAGATAAATGCGTTTTCACTTTATGACTTTCGTGTCGGCATAAATTTGTTAATACCTTTAGGCCAAATTTATAACATAATAAATGCTCATAATATTTAACTTAACATTTGCCAGGCCAGTTCGGGCCAGACCAGGCCAGGCCAGGCCTGGCTGGCACGAGGCGGGACCAGGGCCGTTGCCAGGGCAGGCGGCCCAATAAAATGCGAAAGTTACTTAACATTGCTCATAGGCGGCAGCGGGGAGCGGCGAGGCGAAGAGTTTTCTGATAAAATCTCTCCGTTCTTGTGTCTGTGATTGTGCATAATGCAGTCAAATGTGTGTCTGTCTGTCTGTGTGTGTGTGTGTGCGTGTGTGCACATAAAATTGAGTTATTGCACTTGAGGCAAATTAAACTTCATAAATATTTAAAATCAGAGATTAACACGGCAGAATAGCCGAGCATCGAGAGATAGGCAAGGCTCCTCCTCAATCCAATCCAACTCTGACTCTGCGTTGAAGTCTGCAATCTCAAGCGAAGTTGTTGTTGTTGTTGTTGTCGACTTTGTGACTGGCCAATTAAAGTTGCATTACAATGGCATAACTGCAATTTAAGTGGCACACGGCAACATGGTCGTCAACTGAGAGGCTGACAGTCTGCATTTGCAACTGCAGCGTGCAACGTGCAACGTGCAACGTGCAGCTTGCAACTCAAATGACAGCATCTCAACTCGTTGGCTTGGCTTGGCGGCACAGCAGCAGCAAACGTTGAACGTTTCGCCAAAGATACAGATACTCGTACAAACGGGCGACTTGAAGCTACAACGGCCATTGGCAATAAAAATGAAATGTATCTTTTTTTCTTGTTTTGTTTTGTTTGTCTCTTGCTTTTGCTTTTCCTTTATGGGGCTGGTTGCCTGCCTACGTCAAAATGTTGCTGATCGCTGTTGAAAAATGTTTATTTATGTTTTGACAACGACCAAAAGGCGCACAGCAAAACACAAAAAAACGATGAAAAACAAATGCTGAACAGTCTCCGTCTGTTGCAAATTTTGTGAAATGATTTTTCAATTTAATTTGCTTGTTGAAATCTTTATAAACGATCCAAATGAGGCAAATGAACCCACACACTGTCACTCGCTCTTGCTTTGTCAATGTATCCCAATTTCCAGTATAAACCATATAAATAATAACGATTCGAGCTAAAAATGGCGTTCAAACAGATGTAAATGGCAAATAATGTCAAATAGCAGCTAGTTAATTGAGCTCAGGCTTAACTTAAGATGATTTTCATTCATTAAATGGAATTAACATTTGTAAATATTTATTCAAATTGATTCAAATTGAATTCATTGTACTAAAAATGATAAATATTTTATGTTTAAAATGAAACATCTTTAAGACTTGGTTAACTCTTAATATTTTCCTAAAAGATCTTCCCTCTCCCGCAAAGCTTAGAGTTTGAATGCTGTTCATTAGCTCAAATCTCGTTATACACCATTATTTTTTAGTTTTCTAATCTATAACTTTTGCTTCTTTCTTCAATAGGCACAAATGGGCTTAGGAGACGCGGCCGACAGACATACACCCGCTACCAGACGCTCGAGCTGGAAAAGGAGTTCCACACGAATCACTATCTGACCCGGAGGCGGAGAATCGAGATGGCGCACGCGCTGTGTTTGACAGAGCGACAGATCAAGATCTGGTTCCAGAACAGGCGGATGAAATTGAAAAAGGAGATACAGGCGATCAAGGAGCTCAACGAGCAGGAGAAGCAGGCGCAGGCGCAAAAGGCAGCGGCGGCAGCAGCCGCGGCGGCGGCGGTACAGGGCGGGCATTTAGATCAGAATTAGAATGAATTATAATAATGGATGCAAAAATGCAGAGCAAATGAGAGAATATTGTAACAAATTAACTAAACCATTTACTTAACTTAAATGAATACGAGTAATGAATACTATACGAGTAAAATATTGATACTGATATCGATATCGATATCGATATCGTATTGATGCCAGCAAAAGAAGAAGGAGAGAATTATTTCAAATTGTTTGAAAAGCAACCGAAAATACGTAAAGCAAACAGCAACAAAAAACTACAAATATGAATAAATTTTTATAGACTCGTAAGTAAATGAAATACTATGATAAAGTAGTGGATACACACACACACACACACACACACACACACACAAACAAACAGATCTACTTACCTAGATACATATGCATATACGATACGATATGATACGAATACAAATACAAATACAAATACAATTATAAATACAAATACAAATACAAATATAAATATACAGATACAAATATTATTTAAATTTTACAAAGAGATAGAAGTAAATCTAACTATTTGAGAATTGTTTGCCTGCGTAAGATTAACAAATTATGTTTAAAACGTGAAAGATTTATATTTTCCAAAAAAAGTTCTGTTTAAATTGTTGTTTACGACTCCCTCGTTTCCCCCTTTCCCCCTAAGCCCCCTTTGTTGCTTACTGCTACGTTTAAATTATTATTTTTTAAAAAACAAAAAAAAATACTCATACGAAAATGTTGAAAGTAAAATTTGAAATTCTGTTGATATGAATTTTGTGTATGGCGCGTTTTTAAACCAATTAAAACTAATTGAATGAAAAAATTAATAAAATTACAAACAAATTACTTAAAAACAAAACTATTGAAAATTTAACTTAAATATAAATAGAATTTGTTAGAAAAGTAACGGTATATATTACAACACAAAACAAAAAAATAAATTATAGAAAAGTAAAAAAAAATACGAAAATTAATATGAATATAATATAATAAAGAAAATGTGTATAGTTCGTGCTTAAAATTAATGCAATTTTAGTTAACTCTGTTTAATTATAAATTAATTTGTTTAGTTTTCTTCCTAGGCTTTTTAAGCGTGCAACAAAAAACAAAATACAACAAACACAACACAAACCAGAACAACATAGAAAAGTGAAGCTGTTTTCTTTAAGTAATTTTTAAAGTTTTTAAACTAAATTAAATTTTAATTTTATTATGTTTAGTTTAATGAAAAGCGTTTATGAGATTATTATATATCTGACAGCAACAAGCAGAAATACAAAAACTTTGCCAAGGCAAATCGAATAAATTATTGGTTTTTTGAAAAAATCTAAACGAAAAAAAAAACAAAAACAAACAACAACAAAAATCAAACAAAAACGAATTAATTAGTTGTGTTATTATTTTAGTTCCAATTTTTGTTGATTCGTACTTTTTCTTTTGTTCCCTCCCTCTCTTACTCTCCCTATCTCTCTCTCTCTCTATATATATATATATACATACTTATATATCTTTCTATATAGGATTAGAGTTCTCGAAAAAATTGCGGGTAGAGTTTATTTATTGTCTCCTTTGTTTTTATTGCCCGTTTGCATGCGATAATGCTTTTGATCTCGTTTTGTTAATTGTTCGTAAGTTCTATGCTATCGTAGAGTTGATCGGCATCGATATCGATATTGTGATATCGATTGTGCGATTCATTTATGAAATGCAACGAGCTGTGCTCCAAGCAAACTCTCTGAGATGCACCTAGAATTACTCATACGTACGAGTATTGCGAATGCGTCTGATATTCGCTAAAACATTTTCAGTTTGATTCACATAAAGGTTAACCGACAACCTTCACAAGATGTATACGTAATTAGTGCATAAGGTTCAACAGATATACATATATATAAATCTATATATATTTATATTTATGTATTTTACGTGAAAATCGAGTATAAAAGAACAACCAACAATAAGATGAATATTTTCAAGGAGACTTGAGGGAAAAAGTACGTAAGAGATAAGATAAATGTTATAGATTTTAATGGCAAACAAATGAAACATATACGTAATTATACAATACAAAGAAGCGTGGAAAAACTTCGCTAAAAAGAGGTCCAGCACCCACATCCTACTACCCCGCCCCCTTCCCATACACATAAAAAGTATAAGAAAAGAAAAAAACCTAAAAACAAAAACAAAACAGAAGCTAAAATACAATACTTAAAGATTTAAATGTGAATTGTCGTAGCAACGTAACGTAACGGATATACGTAAAAATGAAACGGAGCGCGCCAGCGTTAGAATTTATTGCATTCTACAAACTTACCTACTACTTACTTATGTAATACATAATGTATGTATACTAGATGTACGTAAATAATAAAACGCTGCATTGCGAGTATTGTACATTTCTTGTGGCTTTTTACTTTATCCACACAGCCTCACAACCTAATTGACATTTATAATGTTTTTCTAAGCCTAAACACACACATGTGTGTATAAACGATGCACTGCAAAAGATATAAATTGCCGATGAAAACCCGCGAGCTCCACATCAATTGTAGAACTCTCATATCGTGTGGAGCAGTCAAATCGTTTATACTCCTATACTATGTAATTCTAATTTAATGCCATTCTATGTTAGCTCTGTAAGTTGTAAGATATCAATATAAATTATACGTAATATAAATAAAAGGAAAACCAACCAGTGAGAATGTGGTAAAAAATTAAAAGAAATAAAAACTTGAATTAAAACTTCAATAAAAACGGACTTTTTATTTGCGAATCATGGATGGCGCCACTCTCGAGCGCCCTCTAGCGGATATACTGAGTAGCTCAATGGCATGACAGAAAGCTGATAGCCATGCGCCTGTGCTTGTTAGTTCAGCGTCCAGATGGCAGAGGGCGCCAGTACGAACAAAGACTACATAGCGTTCCTTTGAATTCTGTTTTGCTAATATTGCGCGTTGTATTCAACGTTGGGCTGTAGCTATCGATCGACCTTATCGATAAAAAGTTTCGATTAAAATATGGTTCACATGCTGGCAACGAATGCTTCAGAATGGCCACTTTAAATACCCTTACACATGGTCTTACTCTGCACACATGCCGCAAGCAGTTCTGGGAAGTAAGCTGCACCGCTACTGATTCATGTACTTTTTAGCACAGATCAAGAGAAAAATAAAAATACAAATGGTGAAAATGATCTGACTTTTTCCATTCCTCTAAAATACAGTAGACTCAAATTAGAATCAGTCTGTTTATAAGGCAATTTTAATATAAATCAAATATAGAGAAAACTTACTTAAAAAAATACAATAGATTCCTTTTATACTATGTTTTGTTCTACAAACTTAAATTCTAATTTCTGGAAGGTTCGAATTTCATAGAGTTCCAATTTGAGAGCGTTTACTGTACAGCTTGAATCGATTGAATCGCTTGAACTAAGAGCATCGTCGTATAGCAACACACAACGTGTGTGCATCGGAGTGTACTGTTCGCTATGTGAATCCCCCTCATCGTAAGTAATTAAGATTTCTACATTATTGATTTTGTATTCCCAATCAGTTCCACCGAGTTATACATATACACACATATATCTGTTCTAAAATCTCTACAGAAATCAGGACTCTTTAACACAGCCCACATAGACGAAGGCTTAATGAGTTACTGAGAACAATTTAAACTTCAACCAATGGCGAGTTTAATTTCAAGCAAGCAGTTCCATGAATATAAATGTGCACTGCGAGAAAAATGAGAAACTTACTGCTTTTCTATCGAGTAACGCAAAATGTATGAAAGGTATACTCTATTATATTGTGAGAATGTGTAAAACATATGCAATATACATATAAACAGTAAACAGATTCAAATTGCTATTTTGAGTTAAGAAAGATTAAAAACTTCTACGAAGCTCAACTTAATATTGCTTTCGCGCAGTGCAATCACCTTTTTTTGTACTCTTTATTATGCCGGGCCAGCCTGGAGAGAGAGAAAGAAGATTTCACAGCTTTTTTCTTACACAATGATCAACAACCTTATCACTCAAAAGACGCTCTCTTATAACTTGTTACTGATTTTGCACTCTTTTGTCAAGTGTAATAAATTTCTTACCAATAATGAGCCGCATATAAAGAAACCTCTTCAAGAGATGACTGTAAAAGTGCGTAAGAGTGCTTTGTGTTCGATGCGAGAATATTACTTTTCAATCAAGTTTATATCGGTTTTATTATTGCAATCATATTCTGTTCAGTTAGGTTTGAGCTCTCGTTTAACACGGTTGTATTTGGTTGCTAAAAACACGATCCTCTTTATTTCAATACGGATATATTAATATATAAATTTGCACTGATTTGGATATACATATGGATGCTATATTTGTGTTATCTATTATAAGTGTACCTTAGATCTATAACTATGATATTGAAGTACTCACCAAGTTTGCTGTGCATCTGCTTGATTACATTAAATATCAGTGCAAGTGAGTAAAGTCCACAATATTAGCAAAAATTGATTAAAAATTAATACATTTAACGTATAATAAGCAAGTGCGCACACACAATTTGCACTCACAAGCTGTAAGTGTGTGTGAGTGTGTGTGTGTGTGTGCACGGTCGCTGCATATTCAATTGACTCGTGAGAGTCGATTCCGACAAACTTGATTTGAGACAAAAACAAAGCCAACAGTCTTGTCTCTCCGGATATCACAGAGCGTAAGCAAAACAGAGAGAGGGAGCGAATATTGCGAAAAACTGCTCTCTGTTGTTGTTTTTAATACTTGTTATCTACATACAATATACAAAGAAGATCCCAAAGGGTTTAGCCGACTTCTTAAATACGCATTTTCTCCTCTTTTAGAATGGTCGCATTTAATTTATTACATGAATTTAGATCATTTATATTTTTATATCTCTAAATGTACTATTCTATTATATTGTTGTATGCACATGTATTATATTCAAGCTGTGATAAACAAGAGACCGGAGATACCACAAGTGCCCGATCTATCAATAATTATATAGCTATACAACTTTTCAAGATGATTTTTTGAACTAAAGAGTATAAACGTGTTCGATGCGACTGCTACGATTAAATCTGCAGCTACTTTTGTTTTACATTTGAACTTGTAAGTTTGGTTTCATTCTATTATAATAACTCAATATCAGTCAATATTCTAAAGCGGCCCATCCACTTTCGACTTTGCAGATATGTCATGATTTACGTCTCCCAAGCAGTTCGTCGAACACCTTCGCGAGCAACTTCGCTAGCGTCGACTCGAACCTTTCGTCGACTCGAACCTTGCTCATTAAATATATAAGCAATTTGATGAGCCGCCTAACGTCGAGCCATTCGTTAAGACGAGCCATGCTCGTTAAATATCTCGAGAGTGTATGGGCCGCTTAGGTTTGACGCTCAATTGCTGGAGCGTTGCTCTCTTTAACGGTCTCGCTCGTTGTTCTCTTTATCGCTCTCGCGCATCAGTCGCTTAGCACTATTCGATGCGTGCAGAAGTTAAAAAATTGTCTTCTGGTTGCGCTTTTTACAGCGACAATTCTTGATATCATAAGCAATTTATGTCTTACGCAGAGCACATCGATTAAACTTAAGTTATAACTAAAACCTGTTGTTCTTTATAACAGCGGACTACTGTAAGTATAATATATAAATTTGATTAAGAGTAATAGCTTAAAATATTGTCGAATAATCTTGTTAATCGAACTGTAAACATTTCTATATTGAAAAACACAGGAACAGCTAATGGCGCTTGTAGCACCAACAAATTCGAGTGTGGCAATGGAAGCTGTATATCTATGTTCGATGTGTGCAACGGAGTTAAGAACTGCCCAGATGGCTCCGATGAAACGGGGCTGATTTGTATCGCCCAGCGAGAGCACTGCCTCAAGCCCTACTTCCAGTGCAGTTATGGGGCGTGTGTAATAGGCACCGCGGCCTGCAATGGATTCAAGGATTGTGCAGATGGATCCGACGAGACGATTCTACGATGTGGTAATGATGATGATCTCCGAGACTTTAATCGCAAGCAGCAGGGTAACTGTCTGTGAGTAAATACTAAGCCAGTTGTAGGTATACATCTCCAGAGTAAAATATTGCATTTTAACAGGGAAAACGAGATCAAGTGCCCCTCCGGTATATGCATTGATAAGAGCATGTTTGTGTGTAATGGCTATGATGACTGTGGAGATGGCAGCGGATTCGATGAGTCTGTCACAATGTGTGGGCATCTCGACTGTCCTGGCTACTCCTTCAAATGTGCCAGTGGCAGCTGCATCTCCAGCCAGTTGAAATGCAATGGCAAAAGAGACTGTTTCGATGGATCAGATGAGGCGCCCTTGTTGTGCAACACTACTTCAATCCCCAGCGAACCGACAGCCGTAACCGTGCCCGTATACCAGGTGGGCTGTCCTTTGCCCCAGGGTGATGAGCAGCCTATACTGAAGGATCGACTTGGCACCATTTTAAGGCCACCTATTATTAAGTCAACGGTTTACTTCTACTGCAATCGGGGATACGTGCTGGAGGGTGCTGAGAGCGGTCACTGTGCCAATCAACAGTGGAGCGTACCGGTTGTGCCCAGATGCGTGAGTGAGTAACATGTGACAGGATTTCCTTATATTTGTGTTCTCAATTGTGTCACTTATTAACAGAATACTGCGATGCTATGCGCGATTTCAATGGCAAGGTAAAGGACCTGTTCAACGGTTATTCGACCAGGGCTACATGCATATTCCAAGGACAGCAAGTTAACTGTACCAAACGGTACCATCCGCCAGGCACCGAGGTGAAGTTCGTTTGTGCCACAGGCTTCCAATCTTCCAAGACAACGCTTTCTGATGTCAAGTGCTTGCCTAGTGGCCATTGGAGTCGCGAACGCGAACGCTGTGAACAGGAATGTGGACAGATTGCAACACCAATGAAGCAGTTCTCGGCCAACGGCTACTCCATTAACAACGAGGTGGTGCCATGGCATGTTGGTCTATACGCCTGGCACAACGAGAAGGACTATAACTTCGTCTGCGGTGGATCACTGATCACTCCAGATATCGTTGTTACCGCAGCTCACTGTGTCTTCAACAAGGTGACTGCCAAAACGTACAGTTTCGAAACTTTTCGTGTGGTTGCTGCTAAATTGTATAGGGATTACAATGAAGTAACTGCTGAGGATCGCAGACGCGAGATAGAGGAGATCGTGGTGGCACCGTAAGAATCTTACTGCCAATTCTCAGATTGGTCAAAAGTATTAAAACTACTTATTCGTTTCAGTAACTATAAAGGAAGTGAGGACAATTACATCAACGACTTGGCTCTAATCATACTGAAGGATCCCTATGATCTTAGTAATGTTATTCGGCCAGTGTGCGTCAAATTCTACGACTATGCTGAGAAGGAGACCATTAATAATAATGTGACTGGCAAGTTTGCTGGCTGGAACTTTAAGGATAAGCGCGAGTTGCAGTTTGTGCCGGCTGTATCGGAAATGAACTCCGTGTGCCTTCGAAAATTAAGGGACATAAGTGCTGATAAGTTCTGCATGTACACAGAGGGCAAGTCACTGGCCTGTCATGGTGACAGCGGTGGAGGATTCACGGCACAACGTGAGACACGTGCTTTTTCCCGGGATATATATCGTCATTATCTGTACGGAGTCATCAGCACTGCCCCAAATGCTGGCGAGTGTGCCCAGAGTCTGACTACATTGACAAATATACAACACTTTAGCAACTTAATTTTGGATGCATATAAAACAAGTGTCGATGATAGATCTTAAGCGTGGAATACTCCGCTATACATTGAATTTAGTTGAACGCAACCTCTTAGAAGATAGCTGTATTATAACTCATATGTATACAATATATTATAGGATTCATAGTACGAATATACCGTACTTTTTTTTATCAAATAAGTAATGTTTCAATGTATTGAAACGTAAGATATAAGCTCCAATAAATCATTCCCTGAAACCGGAAACAAAATTATAAATAAATTGTACAAATGCTCAAGATCTTAGCTATATTTTAATTAATATTATATATATGATCTGATAAGTACTTGGTACATAAAACTAGCAAACCTTAATAGCAATTTTGCACATTGCAATTTTGCCGTTAAGAGGAAGAAAAATAACAGAGATTAATTCATAGCATTCTCCTCTAATAATCTTATCACTTATAAAAACGTTCTCTTAAATCTAGTTTTGTGATTTTGTACTCTTACTTAATGTATAATAAATTTCTTAAAAAATACTTTAAGGTTTTTTATATTCGTTTCTTTCAGTTATCAATTTTGGAATGATTCTTAGGTCAGTGAGGCTTGGGCTTTCGTTCAGCACGGTTGTATTTGCTTCGTGAAAAGTGATCATATATTTTCGATAGGGAACAATACATCAATTTGTACTAATTAATGCTATATATAAGTATATATATATATATAAAGTTTAGGTGTAAATATGATGTGGAATTACCTAAATAGTTGGCTGTGCATCTGTTTAATTACATTGAGTATCAATCGAAGTAAGTAGAGTCCGCAATTCTATCAAAAATTGACTTTAAATCACATCTATGAAACACATAATCAGATATTACTCACATTGAATTTGCACATTCATTATGTGTGTATGTATGTGTATGTGTGTGTGTGTGTTTTCGAACCGGTTGGTATCATCAATGAAATCGATGGACCGGACTCGCCGCTGTCACGACTCTCCGCCAAACAAATTAGTGAACAGAATAGCAGCGTGTCTACTTACCATCCCCACCCCTCTTTACTCTGAGCTCTTCCGGTTAGAAAGTACTTCATAGGGATGGATGGCTTTAAAGCTCGTCTAGACACCTCGTTTCAAAAAATTTTGAATTGTGCTAAGAAGCTGGCTTATAGCCCTCCAAATTCCTTTCTTCTGAACCGAACTGCGGGAGGAACCGACTGTTCTGTAGAGAGTTAATTCTGTGAATCTTTGATGACATTCAGACATATTGGACTATCTTTTTCTTACCTCCCATGTCGGATGAAATACGCTGTATGGGGAAGCTCAGATCTTTTTCCTGACGTCTAATCTAAGATTTAATTTGTGCGTCCACCTTCCCATGTTTTCTACGCATGAGTATAAATATATTTTAAAAATGGTTCCTGTGTATTCAACTAAAACTCAGCAAATCCTCCTTTTTTATATTCAACAATTCCCTGAAGCTAATTCTGACTACTGGAATTGGAATGGAGTGTAACGAAATTTCTAACCAAAGTAGAGCGATAGGAAATAAATAATAAATAATAAATAATAAATAATAAATAATAAATAATAAATAATAAATAATAAATAATAAATAACAAATAATAAATAATAAATAATAAATAATAAATAATAAATAATAAATAATAAATAATAAATAATAAATAATAAATAATAAATAATAAATAATAAATAATAAATAATAAATAATAAATAATAAATAATAAATAATAAATAATAAATAATAAATAATAAATAATAAATAATAAATAATAAATAATAAATAATAAATAATAAATAATAAATAATAAATAATAAATAATAAATAATAAATAATAAATAATAAATAATAAATAATAAATAATAAATAATAAATAATAAATAATAAATAATAAATAATAAATAATAAATAATAAATAATAAATAATAAATAATAAATAATAAATAATAAATAATAAATAATAAATAATAAATAATAAATAATAAATAATAAATAATAAATAATAAATAATAAATAATAAATAATAAATAATAAATAATAAATAATAAATAATAAATAATAAATAATAAATAATAAATAATAAATAATAAATAATAAATAATAAATAATAAATAATAAATAATAAATAATAAATATTAAATATTAATAAATAATAATAAAAATACAAAAAATTATGCTCTCGGGGCCTCGGTGTCTGTAATCGTGAAAGCCGATTCAAAGAAACCTGAAGAGTAGATTATATAGGTAGGAGTGTAGTACAGGTAGTATAAGAAATCTTCGATCTAATCAGTCAATCTCTAAATGATTATATAAAAATAGCAATTCCCATGATGACTTCTTCGCGAGCTAATAAAATTCTTTTTTAATAATCGGTGTATCGAGCTAAAAACATTTCTATTTTAAAAATGAAGAAACAGCTAATGGCGCTTGTAGCACAGACAACTTCGAGTGTGCCAATGGAAGCTGTATATCCATGTTCGATGTGTGCAACGGAACTAAGGAATGTACAGATGGTTCCGATGAAACGGCAGAGACTTGTATCGCACAGCGAGAGCACTGCCACAAACCCTACTTCCAGTGCAGTTATGGGGCGTGTGTGATAGGCAGTGCGGCCTGCAATGGACTCAAGGATTGTGCAGATGGATCCGACGAGACGATTCTACGATGTGGGGATGATGATGATCTCCGAGACTTTAATCGCAAGCACCAGGGTAACTGTCTGTAAGTAAATACTAAGCCAGTTGTACGTATTCATCTCCAGAGTAAAATGTTGCATTTTAACAGGGAAAACGAGATCAAGTGCCCCTCCGGTATATGCATTGATAAGAGCTATGTGTGTAATGGCTATGATGACTGTGGAGATGGCAGCGGATTCGATGAGTCTGTCACAATGTGTGGGCATGTCGACTGCCCTGCCTATTCCTTCAAATGTGCCAGTGGCAGCTGCATCTCCGGCCAGTTGAAATGCAATGGCAAAAGAGACTGTTTCGATGGATCAGATGAGGCGCCCTTGTTGTGCAACACTACTTCAATCCCCAGCGAACCGACAGCGGTAACCGTGCCCGTGTACCAGGTGGGCTGTCCTTTGCCCCAGGGTGATGAGCAGCCTATACTGAAGGATCGACTTGGCACCATTTTAAGGCCACCCATTATTAAGTCAACGGTTTACTTCTACTGCAATCGGGGATACGTGCTGGAGGGTGCTGAGAGCGGTCACTGTGCCAATCAACAGTGGAGCGTACCGGTTGTGCCCAGATGCGTGAGTGAGTAACAGTCAGCTGGACATGTGCCAGGATTTTCTTATATTTGTATTCTCAATTGTGTCACTTATTAACAGAATACTGCGATGCTACGCGCGATTTCAATGGCAAGGTAGATGACATGTTAAACGGTTATTCCACCAGGGCAATTTGCATTTATCAGGGACAGCAAGTAAACTGTACTAAACGGTACCATCCGCCGGGTACCAAGGTGAAGTTTGTTTGTGCTACAGGCTTCCAATCTTTCAAGCCAACGCTTTTAGACATGGAGTGCTTGCCTAGTGGCCATTGGAATCGAGAACGCGATCGCTGTGAACAGAAATGTGGACAGATTGCAACACCAATGAAGCAGTTCTCGGCCAACGGCTACTCCATTAACAACGAGGTGGTGCCATGGCATGTTGGTCTTTACGCCTGGCACAACGAGAAGGACTATAACTTCGTCTGCGGTGGATCACTGATCACTCCAGATATCGTTGTTACCGCAGCTCACTGTGTCTTCAACAAGGTGACTGCCAAAACGTACAGTTTCGAAACTTTTCATGTGGTTGCTGCAAAATTGTATAGGGATTACAATGAAGTTACTGCTGAGGATCGCAGACGTGAGATAGAGGAGATCGTGGTGGCACCGTAAGAATCTAACTGTCTGTTTTCAAAATGATCAAAAGTATTAAACTTCATATTTGATTCGTTTCAGTAACTACAAAGGAAGTGAGGACAATTACATCAACGACTTGGCTCTACTCATACTGAAGGATGCCTATGATCTGAGCAATTTAATACGCCCAGTGTGTGTCAACTTCTTTGATTATGCCGAGAAGGAGACCATTAATAATAATGTGACGGGGAAATTTGCTGGTTGGAACCTAAAGGATAAGCGCGAGTTGCAGTTTGTGCCGGCTGTATCGGAAATGTTCTCTGTGTGCCTTCGAAAATTAAGGGACTTAAGTCCTGACAAGTTCTGCATGTATACACAGGGCAAGTCACTGGCTTGTCATGGTGATAGCGGTGGAGGATTCACATCAGAACGTGTGATAGAAGGTACATATCGTCATTATCTGTATGGAGTCATAAGCACTGCTCCAAATGCTGGTGAGTGTGCCCAGACTCTGACTACATTGACAAATATACAATATTTTAAGGAATTCATCTCGAAGGCATACATAACTAGTGTTGTTTATAGAAGTTAATTTATATTTACAATAAATATATTATATATACAATAAATATATTATATATATTTTTAATAAATAATGTTTGCCATTATTCAATATTTCCACAGCTGGCTTGAATAAGCACTTACCTGGCCTCTGTGCCATATAGCCATATGACTGTATAACGATATGACCAGTTAAAATTGCCATTCAGTCCAACCCAATCAAGATTCCTATAGAACATTCGTCAGTAACCCAAATTCGAAATCCTTAACTTGGATTATTTGCTTAAAGATATGTCCATCTGGAGCTTCTATATGGACTTGCCTGTCTATTTCGCGTCTCTTGCTGTACTCAATATGCCATTGTGGACATTTTACAGAACATCAAAAATGTTGGGATCATAAATTAGGAAACTCTAGTTATCCCTCTCTCTGTCTTTGGTGCTCTGCGCCAACTATCTTTTGGGTAACTTGGAGCCATTTGTAATTTTTTGCCGGAACAACAACTACAAACAAATTTTAGTCCACTTCTGTTTTATGGCAAATTAATGGAGCGACATGCTGCCCATGTTCAAGCTGAACCTCCGAGCTCCGGCTGTCCGCGACCTCCACTCGAGCCTAGCAGGTGGCCTGCATTGAGGGGCGGCAGTTATGTACATCCAGTTCCAGGACAAACCTTCACTGGACCATAAACTGGACCCCTGCTCTGACTACTACTGGTTCTGGCTATTTGTTGGAGCTGCTGTTTGTTTCACACATGCCAAATGAATGAGCTTTTTTCTTGTTGCTGTCGATTTTGTACGGGTTTTGTGTGCGGGTGTTAGTTTCTTCTGCCGACTTGGCCATGTTGCCAGCCAGGCTAACATATTGGACATTTATTATTTTCGTGAGTGTTTTTGCTCGTCGGGTAAATGATGGTGCTACACCCGGTTGAATGAGTGGAGTGAGACAGGAGACTGGGCTGACTGGACCACTGTCACCCCAAGCCGTACCCCAAGCCCAATGATGGCAGTCCATTTGTTGCATTGTCGCACCAAATTGGTTCATACCGCTGGAACGCTTAGCTGGGTCAGATTAGATCTGCTTTGTACATTGAGTGCAATCAGCTTTAGGTTGATAACACCCTTTGGTTAGGGGTATTCGATATTGGGTGTCTGCTATGTTGGATATATAGAAGAGGATGAATCGGATGGCGCGGGAGTGTTAAATTAATAATTGCATAAATTTTACATGTGCTGTTGCATGAATTATGGTCGGCGCAGCATAAATCGCGAATAATGTGCGCACTGGCCGTGCGAATATTTATGGCTGTGACTGTAAATCATCAAACCATAAACGCACTTGCAACGCCTAGTGGTCTCTTACATAGTGGCAAATGCACTGAAACCAGCAGTCGATTGTTTTTTCTTATTGAATTTACCAGCCCAAGCGAAAGATTTAATCATATAAAACACATTGAAAAACTCGCAGTTTAATGTTTTATTTGGATAATAAGAAGAGATTATGAAAGCAAGAATCTTGCAGAGTCTCTAACTCCCTGAGTTCGAGGAAGTCCAACGAAAGCAAAGTTTATAGCATTGGTATAGGATTGACTTGAGTATGTGAAGTTAATCCATCAGTACATTTATACATACTTCAGTGTAGTGTTCGCCTAGTGGTTGAAATTCAAATTCATCCAGCACTGTTTGCTTTACAATCGAATCTGGCAGCACTGCTTGGGCCTACGCTTAGAGTGAACCTAGCCATTTCGCTCTAACTAATTGTATCATTCTTAATTGCACAAAAGTAAATAATATTATATTTTATTATTTTTATAATATGCTTCTATCTATCTATCTATCTATTCTATCTTTCCCGTTTGCAAAGTGTAAAGCGGGAAGAACTTCCAGCCTTTCTTTGTGTTAGTGTTCGTTTTCACATCGTGTATAATTCAAGTTCAAAAGTATGTGTCCATGTATTGGTGACACTTTCAAATTGATTTTCTCGCGTTATATTAAACTAATACTAACTAAAATTGGAATTCAGCATCATCAAATATCTTTCGAGTGGTATATATATATTAGTAGTGTATTGTAAATTTTCTAGCCACTCCTATTCTAATATTCGATTACTAATACTTCTGATCTGATTGGGTTTTTCTGGGTTTTCCCCAATCCTTGCAACAAATGTTGGGTCGTTTTAAATTAAATTAATTTTCCTTATTTATTACTCCCCAGATTTAAACTTTTAATTTTTATTTAAACTTGTAATTTTTTATTTTTTTTATTATTTTATATTAATTTTAAATTTTATATTAAATTGTAAATATTTGTAGTTAGCTGTTCTTAGCTGACTTAAATTAATTAAATAAATAAATAAATAAATAAATAACTCTTTATAGCTATGATAAGTAGTATAGTTTATCAGTAAAAGCGATGTAAAGACGGAATTTCTATACAGAGTAAGTTTGAGTAAGTTTTATCTTCAATTTACCCAGATCTTCCTGACTTTGACGTGATGATATTTGAACATATATTCTAGTATTTAAACACTCCTCTTTTCTTTATTTTATTAACTCTTATAGTCAGCCAGCAGAGTCCCTGAAATAGTTGCCCTTTGAATGATAATCCTGGAGTAGGAAAGCATAGTTAAAGTTGTTCCTATGTCGAGGTGTACCTCTTTGCAATAGATAGCCCAACATGTTGTTACATAGACATGGGCAAGCAGGCAACGGGGATCACCCTTTTAAAACGAAGCACTTCCGGCAGATGCGGCCATTATTCTTAATACACGCATGGAAATGAACAGAAATTCGCCCAATAAAAGTTCAATGCCATAAATTAAGCGCATCCTTGCCAGGCAGCTGGGAGAGCTGGTGTTGGTTGCGGACCTGCGTCGAAGTATGGCCCAGACGGGCGGGCAGCCAAGCTGCGTTTCCTGCTGCAATGGCGCCTGCACCGGTGTCAATGTCGGGTGTCGGTTGTTGGATTTCAGGCGATGCTGACCATTTCCCAGAGATATGCGATCAGTAAATACGTTTCCGCTTTGCCAGCTAATACACTTCCTTTTTCGCTTCCGGTATGAGATGCTGGTGGATTGCTTAAAGCACTGGCTTCAAGCTGAAAACTTAAATTGCCGCCAGCTGTCGACCGGCAAGCGCTGATGGATGCAACAAAGCACAAATATGGAAAACAGAGAAGACATTACTTTCAGCTGGTGCGCTGTAAGCGCCAACACTTTGATGTTTCGAAATTATTTTATTTTATACTCGTATATATGGATTAAGCAGGATGTAGGACCCGTTGAAGACAAGTGCGACGCACAGGACGCGCGCTTAGATTTATGGCCGGGTAGCAGACAAAGTGTCTGCGGTTCGGTCAGCCTTCAAGGAGCACTGCGAGGGAGGAGCCCAATCGAGCCTGTACTCCAATTGTGTGAAGCCGAAACTTTGGTGCTAAGCAAGAAAAACAAGTTAAGGCAAAAAGTTGTCAGGAGAATGCGAGATGAGAAACTTGGCCAAGTCAAAGTCAATCCAAGAAGTGGCTTCCCTCGCGCAGAGAGTGGGGGCCAACGAGGTGGCAATGTTTGTCAAGTTTTTGCGGTGCATTGCAGTTTTCCAGACGAAAGGACGAAAATGCAGCGCTCACATTTGAACCCCAAACCGGAAGTCGGAAGTACTCCATTCAATCTGCGAACAAGCAGCAACCATCACTCACTGACGCTGGCTTTGGCTCTGGGCTCCAGCTCGGCTCCAGCTCTGGCTCCAGCTGCACCACTGAAATGAGAAATTCTCTTTTTATTTAAATTCAGGCAAAAACAACGTTGTCCGTGCCCAGAGTACAGAACTACGAACTACCAAGTACAGAGTACATAGTACAGAGCTCAGAACCCACAACCCAAGGCCCAAAGCAACTGCTGAGTTTTCCAATGGCGCTTCCGGCGCGAGTAAGATGAATGTTGTGCCACCGACAACACGATGACGCCAATAGTTTTTCAGCTTTTGCTCTCTCTGTTTGTTGATTCAGCAAAATGCCATCCAAGTAACCAACAGAAAGAAACAGAAAAAATATACATTATGCTTTCGAAACACTTGCCAAAGGATTCGTTATTTCGCTACCACCTTCATATACTGTTAAAAATTCACTTAATGTGTACACTAAACTTAATAAATAAAGTCAAGTCAGTATAGAAAGCCTATTTTTAATCCTTTTTATTTCTTGGTTATTAAGGATACATTGGGAGGAATATAGATATATAGATCCTTACAGAGCACTTCGTGCTGGTGTACTTAGATATTCCTAAGAGAATATGTTAACATGGATGGAAATGAGATTCGTTGATGCTGATCTCTAAGTCATGACTAATTAGGACTTAATATAATAGATATTTTGATGAAATTGTTCAAGATTTTGCAACCACTGAAAACCAAAACAAAGTTAATTTTAAGATGTACAAATCCATCAATCGATTAAAACACAAAAGCAAAGGAACTAGGAACTAGCAGGGCTTGCTTACGATAGATATAGCTATAAATACATAAATAATTAAATAAATAAAGAGAAAACAGTATAAAAGCTTCTAAAGAGCTACCTAACTTTTTTTCTTTTTATTTTTTAAGTAAGATTTTAAGAAATTTTTGAATGCACGAGCCTCAATCGATTGCCAAAAATGTTTGTTGCATACTTTGCGGAGCGGCGAAAATATAAACGCTGCTAATTATTTTGAACGGCTCGCCGAAAAGTAGGCAATAAAAACAATTTTCATATTACTATATCTTCTGTAAAGGCCTTTTACGAAAGATTTTAAAGGATTGTAAAAGATTTAATAATTGGATAATTTGACAATGTGTTTAAGATGACAATTACTTCCTGAATAAACCTTAATTATTATGTTTGTTTCGTATGTCTGTGTATGTGTTGGTTTGTGTTCGGCAGCATGCAACATACGACTGCTGTTTAAAAATCTTATCAAAGCCTTAGGCAATTTCCATATGATAAGGCAAATGACAGTAGAAACCGTAAGTGGTTTTGGCCCTTAACCGGATTAGGAACCATTTTGGGCAGCATCTGACAGGGTGGTGTCAGACACTCGCACACACACGCACCCACACACTGCTGTCCTGCATAGGTGTAGGTGATATTTTAAAAAGGGATAAAGAGACAACAAGCCCGACAAACGTCGCCATCGTCGACGCAGTCCTTGTCTACCATGGCCAAAATGTGTGCGTGAGTGTGTGTGTGTATGTGTATGCATGTGCGTGTTGTGCCCCGGAACATCCATAAGTGTCATGTTCGGTATCCTCATTCATCCTTGGCGTGCACGCACGTTTTTTGCGCCCTTTTTGTTTTATTATGTGCACGAATTTCTATATACATATGGTATATAAATATATATATATTTGAGTGTGTGTCTGTGTGTGTGTGCGTGAGTGCGAGCCAAATAAATTCCGTAGCGCTAGAACCAAAGATTTATTATCAAATTAAATTTCTGACAGAATTTATTGCTTTATCTCTCGCCAAACATAGTTCTTTTGCCTCTCGGCAGCATCAGCCGCCAACATCCATCCAACCATCCAACCATCCAGGCATCCAAAACAAACCAACCAAACAAGGATCCACGGAACCAAAAACCATTTGGTCCTTTTCCGAAAACCGAGCTACTCTCAAGTCCGTGCAAATCCGGAATCCTTCCAGTGCTTTTCTCCGGTAAACAAGCACCGCGAATTTCATTTCATGTTGGTTTTCATTTTCATTTGCTTTTTCCGTTTTCCTTTTTCGAATTTCTTTTTTGGTTTTTGTGTTTTGTTTTTAAAATTTATAGAGAACAAATTTGAACAATATGCGCGCATTATTCTCGCGTGCTCCGTACATTTATTTGCTGTTGATAGCAACAGCCACACACACACACACACCAGCACACACAACCAAACACGCACACGCCTGTGCACAGTTCATAAAGAACAGGCCGTCGCATCGCGTTTTTTGGGTGGCTCAGACCTGTGGCTGAGCGCGCGCACCACATTAGCAACAGCAACAGCAACAGGACCGCTGCCTTCATTCCCTCCCATAAAAATGATACATTCGCTCTATTTGGTTATATATAATTAAGCAGCGCCAGCAACTGCAGCAGCATTAGCTCCTTGCTAACACAGGACTAAGTTTTATTCCATGCGCACAAACTCTTTAAATAGGTTTCAGCTTAGATTGAAATATGGGTATAAAAGGTACATTAACTATATGTAAAAGTAAAACAAAATATTATATATATCCTGCATAATAATTTATAATTTATTTTATTAATTTGTTTTATTATATTACAGTCTCTTATTTATTATTTTACTTCATTTGACCAAATTTGACTATCATTAACTTAGTTCAGGTACTGTTTACTGCTGTTTACGTGATTTCTTTTGTATACAGCTTCTAAATACTTCTGTTAGCCTTAATCATTAACAAAGAGAGACAGAGAGAGAGAGAGAGTGAGTGAATATGTTCATTTGCTTTACACTGTAATAAACTAAGACCTTTTTTTATTTTAATATTTATTTGGATAGTACGCTGGGTGCAATCTACTCATTAATCCATTCTTTGTCTTTTTGTAATAAACGCTTTTTAATAATTTAATACTATACTTGTAACTCTAAGGACTTGTGACTAAACTCTAAAACTATTAATGGTACTGCTAAATTTAAGTATTGATTACAGCTTTAGTTTAACAAATTCGAAATGGACGACGTCTTAGGCGCCGTATGGGAGTCGTATTGCCAGTCGATTACAATACCTCAGCAGCCTTTTATTGTAGCGACTACTAAAAAAACAGACTTGATCTTCGATGATTATCAGTTTAGGCCCCGGTGCAAGGTTGAGTTGCGGACATACTATTTGCAGCCTGTGATGACACGCATTGCTTTATTGCGGAAATACCCCATATCTGGATTCCATATCTCCACATCGGAGCTATCATTTGTTGGAAGACCTTTTGATGAGTAAAACGTAAAGAATAATATTTTTCTAAAATAAAAAGTTATTACATAAAACTTCAAATAAAACAACAACAAAATATAAAAATAGCTGTTGTTATACAAATAATGTCTCATTTATAATACAATTTTTACTATGAATAGAATTATTTTACATTCCCTTTTTAAATGCTGTCCGTTCCAGGACCTTGGGATTTTTAATTTTAGTTTTTTTTTGTCTCAGTTTTCTCAAGTGGTCTAGCTCCAATTGGGATCGTTAATTCACGAGTTGACGATATAAATCGTATAATGTGCCCGAGGTGGAACACTCACTAAATTAAAAATGATATAACGATGCCGCGGGTGGCAAATGGAAAAAGTGCCGTCGCGTCGGCTTCTGTGAAGGCAGTTGAAGTTGCCTAATTAATTTCCATTACAACGTGCCACGAGTTGCAAATTTGCAACGCACCACACAAAAAAATCCACATACACAATATATATATATATATTTGTATGAGACAAAGCCGCCCCGCCCATGTGTTGAGCTGGGTTGGGCTTGGAATGGCGTTGGGGCGTTAGGGCGTGTGGTGACTGGAGGCGATTAAATTAAGTGGCGCATTAACAATTGCAACTGCCAGAGAGAAACTAAATCATGTTGACGCCACTCGCAACGCGTCACAATTCACACAGAAGAATTCGTGTTGTGAAGAGTAAAAGTTGGCAGCAGGAATCGCAGGATTTTGGCCAATTTGTCAAGCCGGGAATTGGTTGCACTTTGAAGGGTTGATATGAGGCGGGTGGCAACAAAACAGAAGGAGCAGCGACAGCAACAGCAGCGGCAGAAGCAGCGGCGGCGATGGCAGCAGCTTCTTTAGACCAAAACGTGGCACTCAGTGAAATTGGCTCATTTGCATTCGAAATTTAAATTAATGCAAAACCGCTGAAAATGGCAAAGTTGGGCAAACTTTTGCTACCGGCCACTGGATGCCGCCTGCCGCCTGCCACTTGCCTACTGCCTACTAAGGATGCAGAGGGAGTGAGTGAGGGAAGGGGGCGGGAAGAGGCATAAAGACGGTTGGGGTGATCATAAATATTCGCTGGCGCTCGTTAGAGGCTGCGAACGAATGGACGCGGACACGGACGCGGACGCGACTTCCTTACTAACTACGCACGGAAAGGAAAAGAAAATCAAGTGGGGAAAATGCTGCGGCAGCAGCTGCTGCAGCACCAGCGGAAAATATGTGGCCATAGCTAGGCGGCAACTTCTTGCCGCAGTTCCTTATTTCTTATTCCCAGGAGCCGCAGCGTCGTCCATGCCACCAACCAAGCAACGAACCAACCAACCAACCAACAACAACAACAAACAGAGCAACATTAGAAGCGGGGTGGCAGCGCGGCATAGAAGATGCCGGAGAGCTGAGGGAGTGGTGCGTGGAGTGTGTGGAGAGCGCGTAGAACATCTTACTTGCTTTTTAAAATGTCCAATAAAAATTGCCGACACATTTTGGCCATATTTCTTCGGAATCCCATATAAATCACGCGCTGTAATCCCTCATGCTATCGCCGCGTCGTCTTGGCTGCTGCTGTCGACTTTGCCACCAGAGAAGAGCTGAGAAGGGTCCGGGTCCGGGTGCGGGTGCGGGTGCGAGTGCGGGTGCGGGTCTGGGGGATTGGGGCTTTGGGTTCGGTTTCGGTTTTGGGTCTGAGTTTGGCAGTTTTGGCAATAAGAAAGCTTTTCTTTTCTTTGCTGTGGCTGGGTCTGCATTGGCTTTGTTTAGGTCCCGTTGCCCCTCTATGGGGCTGCCAAAGGAACTTCCTATGATACTCGTACAGGGACTGTGACTGCGCCTGGGGCTGGGACTGGGACAGGGACTGGGATTGAGACTAGGACTGGGGTTGGTTTCGCTCTCGGTGTGTGCGTGTGCTCGAAGGCCTCATTATGGAGCCTGCGATTATTTGAAATTGCAAAAGTTTATTCATTGTGGGCGGGGCAGGAATGTGTGGCATACGTGAAATTGGAAGATGTACGAGTATGTGCCCTATGAAGATAAATCAATACCAATCCGAGTACATGTACTGAATTCAGATTTAAATGAGTCTGTATATCCCTGTGTCCAGTGTTAATGTTTAGCAGGCAACTCTACCATTTTAAGGCCAGACAGTTTCTGAAAGGAAGACGGAATACCTTGAAGAGATGCTAAATTTCTTTATCCATCAGTTAATTGTTAATCTGTCAATCTATATTTGTATATAATTGATATAAATATTCAAATCAGAGACTATTGCTACTATATAAGCAAGTGTGGAATATGAAGTACTTAAGCTTCGCATATCTGAAAAGACAATGTATTAATAGCTTTATCCGCAGAGCTCAAGATACTTTTGCAATATCCTTTCATTCACTCAATAAGAAGGAGTGTAAGTTTTGAAAACTCGTTGGCAATGGATGAATCTTTAATGGTACGGATTAGTCTTACAGCCAAGTATAATCTGTGGATAACGATTAAAGATAATGTAACACAGCTAGAAGATTTACTTCTAAAAGAAAAAGTATCGAAGGACATATCTAAGAGACAGGTGAAGTGTTTAGGAAGTGCTGGAAACAATCAGTAACCTTGACCTTAAGGCCATTAAGGAGCAGTCCCATTGCCATTTCCTTTTCATTGTCGGTTAGAAATTATAGACATTACGCGTTATTAGGTCACCTCAAGGCACTTTTACTTTCAGCCAGCTCTCGCACAGGTAGTTCCATTAATTTGACCATAAAACAATGTGTGTAGATGGTAGCAGGGAAAGGCCAATGGAAGGTGTCGTAGAACATACATTAGATGCTCGATTGTTAGAGAGGCAATGAAGCTGATTTTCCTTAATGCTGGTCTGACCGTACGGTGAGGTCATGCCGAAAATATGCACTGCATGGGGAACTTCGATCGGTAAGGGGAACCGACTGCGATAATGCGACGCTGTGGTGCTGCGATGCGCTTTATACTGAGAGAGTGCGATGCCAACATTTCGATAAGATAAGTGGACGTTGCCAACTAAAATGTCATAAATCTCGGCGCTAAGGATGCCTGTTAAAAACGAAGAAAATCAGAAGAAAGCCAGAGACAAGCCAAGTGAAAGAGTTGTCGCTAGAGGTACATACATACGCCTCAGAGAGAAGAGGTGAAGAGGGGGACAGCGGGGTCAGCGCAGAGGTCCAAAAATACACTTGACATACAAGTATCGAGTTGTGTCCGCGTGTGTGCCACACACAACTCGTACTTGCCACATACAAACACTCGTGCGATTGCCACAGTGCGCTGATTTATTTTCCCGTTTTGCAGCAGATTTCTTGATGCAGTATTCGTAAACTCGTAAGCAGACAGCTGGCGGGGAAACTTCTTCTATGAGATGGAGCGGGAGCAGGAGCAGGGGGTAAAGAGGAAACAGGACGGCAAACAAGATGAATGGGACGAATGGCGACCGGGCGGCTCTTGGCCGTTCTTGGCGTCACTTATTTGTAAAAACAGAAAAGAAAAAAAATAAAATAAAATAAAATAATATCTATCCGATTTTGCTGCTTTAGTTGCAAACAGTCTCGTATAAGCACATTCCCAACTAAATAAAAAACAGATTTTGATAAACTGGAAGATACTCTTTGTATATTTATAATGCTAATATAGAAAACAAAACATCTCATATATATATCGACCATAAACTTGTTGGTTAAGCTTAAGCTTACACGCATTTCATTCTCTTGATAAACATCTATAGTTTAGCTGTAGTTCTTAACATAATATTCTCTTTCCGTTGGTATATATCTACTTTCTGTGCTTACATGAAAACAACCAAAGTCTTCCTAAGAATAACATTCATTTCTTCTGCGTTCTTCGTTCAAAGCAAAGACGAATATATCGGCAAGTTATGCGAAGCTTCCATAATACAAATTTTAAACTTCAAATTAAGTTTCTCAATGATTTTTTTCAGTTTTGTCTAAAATTGAATATGATCTGGTAAAGCAATGGAAAATAAATTAGTATTTTTAAATGAAGGGATGAGTGGTATTTCTATATTTAATATTTAACACTATAAAATCAATTATAGTGAAAGAGAGACGAGAAGAGACAGTGTGTGTTAAAGAAAGGGAAACAGAGATATTCAAAATAATGTTTAAGGTATTTCTTTACATTGCTTGAAATAATCTTTAATTAACAATATTTAACATTAGACTTTCTTAGTTTGGGGCCACACTTAAACCAATTTAAAGATACATTTAAACTTGAATTGTTACATATTATAATGATAGGAAAGTGTAAAGCTAGTCATCAGCTTATTATACCTCCTTTGTTGAGAATGCTGGGTATTACACGAGCCGCACATTAGCCAGCATATAAGGTGCATGCTTATTATGCTACGAGGACGGGTTTCCATTTCCACCCCCATTGGATTAGAGCTGAGTGGCGGCAAGAACAAGGACCCGACCCACGACGCCATAGAAACCCTTAATACCCATCATAGATCAACCATTTTGGTCGTAAATTACATTTGAAATCTCTAATTTGTTTTGCTCCAAAGGTGAAATCCTTTCTCAAAATCTCTCCACTGACTTTTTACTCGCCGCTTTTGTTGTTGATTTTCCACGTTACATAAGCGTAGCGAATGGAAATTTAAAGGAAAACGGAATTTGTTTTGATCTAAGAGAAAATATAATAGTAATAATAAAAAAGAGTTTTTCCTAATCTGTTCCTTAAATCGCAACAGAGTCCGAGTCAGTGTCAAATAATGAAAAATATCTTCATTCATTTGAGAAGCTTCAGAGAATGTGAATGCCACCGAATTTAATTGGCATGCGAGGCACAAAGAATGCAACGAATTAAAAGACAATATCATCAATTACTTGTGTTATTACCGTGAAAAGGAATCGCCAAGGCCTCGCGGATTCTTGAGCAAGCAGAATTCCAGAGATCCAATGATACATTCAAAACTTAAACCAAGAACCGACGAATTGGCATAATTCACAGTCCTACGAGTACTGCGTCGATTCGTGTCTGGCATATTCCATACGACTACTTACCAAGTAACCCGCAATCCTCACTCCGCACACCTCAATACCCTGGCCTAGGGCCCGCGAATGTGTGTATAATGAAGCGGACATGGTAAGGATCGGCGGAGTTGCATATATCATCGGTACGAACAATGCGCGGGTCTCAATGGTCTCAGCGAACGTGAGTTATGGGTTGTCACCTGTCTGTCGGGGTTGTCAAATTGAAAGTGGATTGAACTGTGCCGTGAACAAGTGCGGTGAGTAATCGCAATAGTAATCGTAATCTCATCGATTGCCGATAAGAATATCAATTAACGTCAATCGATGCAACTTTTGGCCGGTGCCCAAGGAGTTAAGAATTCATGTAAATGCAAGTAACTCATGATCAAGCATATCGCGATCTCTGCGATCCACAACGCAATGTGTGTGCGTGCGCGTGTGTGTGTGTGTTTGTTTTTCAAGTTCTTGGTTTTTAATGAAAATTAATTGCGCCACCAAAGTCGTGTGTTTTGGACGCATTTAATTGCAGTTTACACTCGCAGCCAAACGACTTTAGCCATGTTCGGGCTGACTCCAGGCGGCAGCTCGCACCTTCCTTGAAATGCTTGGCTAATTTATCAAAATGCTAAGAATGTCGCTACTCCGGCCCATACCCCATACCCTTACAGACATATCCATACCCACATACAGATGTACCCGGTGCGAGTATATAGTAGATATGTCTGTAGGAACAAGCTCGTGATTAATTTCTGACAAATGTGCGACACAAAAGAGATGTGACACACCTCGGCCCCAAACACTGGTCCACAAGATGGCCGCACGCTGCAGCCCTTCCGCCAGCAGCTCTCCTCCCGACATTTTGATCACTTCTACGAACCTCTTCACATGGTCAACTGTGTGACAAACTGGTCCCCGTTGCGTCTCCATCGGCTGCGACGGCGACGGCGACTGCTTGAACCTTGCCTCTGGCATCAGGTTCCAGAGACTGCACACGCGCTCGAAATGATCGATTGCAGCTGGCCGCCAGGGACCGAGCAGCTTTGGCCCCGTGGCGAAGGTTCAAGCCCCATACTCGTATATACTCGTACTATATATCATTCCCTTATCAACTAGACAACTTTCGCACTAATTTTTACGCATTATTTAGCGAAATACAAAAATAAACAAAAAACATGGATATTTGAGATATAATGAAAAGCAGCCGATCAACATAATGCATTTTTATATAGATCGAGCAATGTTTTATAGCGTTATATAATCCTGCTATAATCCTTTTCACATCTTTTATTAATAAATTTTATCGAACTTATTAAGTTTTTCTTTGCATAGTGATCAAATACTAAACAAAAGAGAAAGAAAATATTGTTGTGTGCAAATTATTATGAAAAAATAGTGAAAATATTGATGGGTCTTTTACTCATTTATAACAATAAGAAACTTGTGTACCACAAAAATTCACGAAATTAAAAAATAAAACACATATTAAGCATACGTTGAGCAATCACTGAAACCTTTCCCTTTTATTTATCACTTTAAAACTAAGTTAATTAGTTTTTGATTTGAAGAAACAAGGTAATGGAGGGGCAGGCAAGGGCAGCTGCCTACTCCCTACATTATATTGTATGTCTAATTTAATAAGTATTATTATTTGTTTTTCACTTCTTAAACTTTCAATTCATATTCTGTTTGTGGAATTACGAATCATTTACCACTTTTTAAATGGTGTTGAACTTATAGATAACTGCTTTTTCGGACATTTTGAATCTTCTGGCTTCGACCAGTCGATGCTATTACATATGATAGTTTCTGCCAAGAATTAAATCCTCCTTCAGGACTTGTTTAAAAATTTAAAATATTATTTGATAATTTTGTGACAATGGCAAAAAAAAACGTCATCATTTATATGTTGTCCACTAAACGAGACTATAAAGATAAGCCCAAACATGGAGCATATTAAAAAAACGTTTTCCGAGGTCAGAGGTTGAGAGGTGAGGCGGCGGTGGAGGTGAGAGGTGATGGCGCAACAAGCGTGCACATGTGCCTCAGCCATTGTCCTGCATAAAGAGGACACAGTTTAAAAAGGAGAAAAAAATAACGGAAAAAACTGTGTACCGTGTACTTTTATCTGTGACTGTGTGTGTGTGTGCGGGTGTGCGGGTTTACGAATGTATCTGTGTGGGGTTGTGTGGTCAAGTTGCCCCGGTGGACGTTGCCTAACCTTTTACATTTTACCGCTTAATTGTGCAACATTTGCTGGCCAACAATTATTTGATAAGCGCCTCACATTTGAACACAAGCAAATAAATTGTCTTGCCGCAAAATAAATTAAAAGAAAACTGGCAAATGCTTAACTCGAGACTCCAGCTCGAACCCCGACTCCGACTAGGACTTCGGCTGGGACCTGGAGCTGTGGAGCAGGTCCCGGACCTCAAGCTGTAACTGAAACTTGTGTGCTGTTTTGTTCTTGGACTGCACTTTTGGGGGCACCCACAATGCTAGACTTAAGAAAATTCAGCATCTCGAGTACATAAATTAAACAGTCTTCGCATAAAACTAACAAAACAATTCAAAAAATGTTGTGAAAAGGCAACTGCACTAAATTAATGAATGTGCGTTGGTTTTTGGCCCCAAGCTTGCAAGATCCTGCCATTCCTTGTCCTTGTTATTGTGTATCTTTTGTTTATGTAGAACTTTTTGATAGTTAAGGATTATTTTAAGTTATCTTAAGTTTGTCCTTTGCTCCAGGATTTCAAGCATTTTCTAGTTAAGGAAGCCTCTTCAACACGGCGACAAAGAATATACATAATGAATAAACATAATGAACTCACTCTTAGCTTGAATTTCTTTTAAGTAACCCTTTGCAACTGGCTCAGATTTGATTTAATAAGGTTCATCTGCGGTTCCTGCTGACATTGAATGATTTCCGAGCTGTGTATAAAATCTTTTCCGATCCAATTGCAGCGCCATTTTGTATGACTTTCAATGGCAGAGACTCCCGTCTTTGCGCTGCTGAGCTTGTCGTCAATTAATTTCATGCAGCATCCAACACCTCGGCACAGCTCAGTTTACGGGCGGGTGGAGGAGTGTCCTGGACTCCTGTGGGCTACGGCGTGCGGCGCGTTGAACAATTAATCAAAATCTGCGCCGTGTGCAGTCGGAGTCAGTCAAAGGAGCGAGCAAAGAAATGTCGTTAACTTAAGTGTCCAATTAATTAAATTCGCATTTAACAGCCGCCAAGCTGCGAAAAGCCATTAAGATAGTTTGTCACACACTGAGAGGAGCATACGAGCTCCTTCTGGAGGAGAGGCAGCACCCTGCTCCTTCCTATCCTCCATACCATCCAAGCTATCAACCTACCAACTACTCACCCGTCCACCCGCTATACTCGTATTGCCTTGGGCCAAAAAATGAAAACTTTGCTCCTTGCGGTTGCTTTGGCTTTGGTTTTGGCTTCGGGTTGCTCCCAAAGCTGCCGGAGCATCAGCTCGGAAACTTCATCTAGTCTGTGTTTTTATTTTTTTAAGTGGTTTTCTTTATAAACTCGCTCGCTCACAGGCTCAGTCCTTCCATCTGTTGTTGTTTGTTGTTTTTCTTATTGTGGCTTCACTTGCCTCTGCCTCTACGGCCATGTTTAAGTTTTATGGCCGAGTTTATAAATTTGAGTTGCCAGCCCATGTGGTTGTCTGCATGTCGCTCCGTTTTGGTGGTCCGTCCTCTGCCTGCCGAGTCACATTTCACACACAACTACTTCATAATAAAATTACGGGTAACTATTTTCGTGTACTCTGGGAAAGATCACTGTAACAGTAACAAGTTACTTGATTGCATCATACCTTCATCACGCCAGTCAGGATTGGCTTCTTGTATTTAAAATATTTGCTGCATTCAGCCTTTATTGAAGCCTACATCCATTGCAAATGATCCTTGTGCTCAGCTATGACTGAAGCTCAAATAATTAAATCAATCAATTATGTCTATTTCATAGTGGGCAGTCGGAATCCTTTAAAAATTAAGATGCTACGTAAATTAGAATTATAATTTATGCAACACGCTTCGTCTGTTCTCGAAGAGCATTAAATATAGATCGACCACAGCTGCAATGAGTGTCATTTAAGTTCTTTAAATCTGTTTAATATAATTGGAAGTAGTAGCCTCATGAAACTATCTTTATACAAAACCATTAACGATAACATAATAATATTGGCATATATACATAAATTTCCTATAATTAAGCCAATTAATGGAAATTAGCTTACAACATTTTAACTAGTTGGACATATTTGTATTCTCCGTTTTGTATTCTTCTTTTTAGTCATGAGATCAAGTTTATACACAAAATCTATTATAATTTATTCTGCTTATTGAAATATCATCATCATCCTATCACATTCTGACACAGATTCTTCACATTTTGGCTATGATCCTTTATATAAAACATTCTTACGTCTCTGTGATAAATATGTATATATATTTCCTTTAGTTCTAGTTAGAAATAATCAATTCATATAAAGCACACACCCATCTCGCAATATGAATGATAAATGAGTTTTAATAGACGCGCTTATTCCTCAATGATTAATAAAGCAATTTTCAAGTTCAAATACAACATAAGGCACACAGAGAGTAAACTCGGAGCAAGTCTCAAAAGTGCAGAAACCACTCAGAGAGTGTTGTGGACTTGCGTTCCACTCCAAATATCCACTCGAATGGGACACTCAAGAGCTCGTAAATTTCCTTCGTGGTGCAAAAGTAAACGCCCATAAACAAAGCAATTTGGCCAGTGCCGCGGAATCTGTTTCTCAATGAAAGCCACGTGTAGCCATAAATTTGGTTATACTCTGAACCAGTTCTTGGTGCGCTCCTCTAACAGGTTTCTCATTAGGACAGTGTTGGTAAGCGCCAAATGTTATTTAGCTGGTAAATGTAACTACAACTAGGCTGGAGCCTCGTCTGGAATATGTAGAAATTTTGCCCGTATTTTGGCACTTTTTGAATTGCTAGCGGCTTTCCGACGCTGCTCAACACGCAAAATGGGCGGAGACTGATTGGCCGCCTCGCTCACTCCAGTGCAGCGGCCCAGTTTAATTACTTCCTTTTCTTTCCACCACCAACAACAGCAAAAACAACAGCAACAACACCATCAGCATATGTTTGACACAGAAACAGCTGCTCTCTCCCTCTCTGTCTGCCTCTCAGAGAGAGTGCGCAGTGGCAGCGTTGCCAGTGTGCGTGTATGTATGCAGGCAGAAGAAGATGAAGATGCCAGCAATAAACCATTCCAGGCAGCTATAAAGCATTGCAAGCGAGAGAGCGCTATGCGAACGAGCCAGAGCAAGCGAGGCAGACAATGCGAGCTGAGAGAGCCAGCGACATCGTAAATTTGTGCGCGTGTGCCTGATTTATATCGCACTGCTACTGCTCTGCCGCTGCGCTGCGGCGACAGAACGCGTCGCAGCCATCATGGACGGGCAGAGCGCAGACTGCGACTGCGCTCGTAATTCTCCCGTTTAATGGTTTGTTTACATCATAAATAAATATGGCTGAGCTGCGAGAGTCGGGCTTGCGTGGTGCAGCAATGCAGAGTTTTGGCGCGCGTTCTCTCTCTCGTTTCGCCTGTTGTTGTTACCAAATTCATATCAGTGACGTCACTTGCCAGCAAACGGCCAATGCACGATCATTTAATTGATCACAATTAATGAAAATAAGTGACAATTTACAAGTGGTTATCGATAATCAATAGTGATCCACTCAAAAGGGAGTAATAACTATAATAACGAGAAGTTAGTTTTTAAAATTTTGTATTAAATTTTCTTTGGATATTCATATTTATTTCGGCAAAAAGAAGTCTTTACTTGTAGTAGGAAAATGCTTATCCCTAATCGAATTTTGTTGTTGATTTATTTCTGAAATTCAGTATATTATTGAACATTGAATATTACAATGTAGCAGCTACGACATAGGAGTTTGTTAATATAATCACAAGAAATCAATATTCAGGATTAACATATACAACAGGTCACAGTTTTCAAAGTTCTTTGGTGGTCAACTATCATTGCAATGAATCAATTAATTAATGATGAATGGTTTTGAAAATAATATCTTAATACATGAGGTTAATTTAAGTCGGTGAATGCTAATAGTAAATCAAGAGCTAGGTAAATAGTTACCATTTTCCAAAAATGTATTCATAGTATTTGGAAATTGGTTTTGCTAGAAGAAACTTAGCCTATATTAGCATTAATGAACTACAAAGATCGACGCTTTTTACTGCAAACAAATATAAAGTAATAAATAATAAAACAATTATTATTTCAGTGGCAAAGTCAATATTTAAATACGATGCTATGTACACTATCACACTTTTATAATTTGGTAAATAAAAAGCAGAAAACAAAATAAATATATAAATATTTATACATATATTTACTTTGCAATTATTCATTAAATAAATAATCTATAAAATCATTGCATAAAGGCTGTTGCCAGAGTAAAACCCTTTCTTGCGTTGGCGGGCAGAAATTTACTATTGCTGACTTCTTGTCGGTACATAAATTTGATAGGGACAAATGTTATAGTATATTATATAATGTACTATATTGAAATGAGATTTCATTGCAATATTGACAAATATAAGTTAAATATCAATTTAAAATATAGTTAATAGTATAACTCATGTTAACATGTCATATACATGTTAGATATACCCGAAGGCTTTATGTATGATAACAATGACAACAATATTACTAAAAAAGAACAAAGTAATGTAAATAATAATACTACCGATATGTGTTATGAACTTGTATAATGGCTGTGAAGTAATTTACACTTTTCATACCAATCTTACTTTCTTTTGTATTCTATTCTTGTAAGCTGATTGTTTGCTTTGTGATTATACATTATTAACTATATTTGATGTCAATATCGCTCTTATATTTAAACTTTTACAAGCGTATACATATTCATTCAAATTTGTTGCCATTTTGATGAACTGTCAAATAAATATAATATATTAATAAGGATTTTTGATATAAATGTAAAGCTTAACATTAAAATAATTAATTTGTTTTTATTGATAATACAATTCTTGAATAAAGTCATAAAACACAGTTTTACAACCTTGCCACGTGTTGCCTTAATTCGTCAGCATCACTTTCTACCTCGAGTACAGATTGCGTGTCGATTGCCGTCGGCCGTGCAGCCGCCGGCGTCTGTGCGTGCAACAATATGGGGCAGAGTATGAACCGATTGAAGAGCTGGGGCATGGCCGTAGACATGGCCACAGCTAAGGGGGCGCAACCACTTGTGGCGCTTTACTAATTTAACTGCCCGATAAATGCCACGCTCGATGGTCACACAATTACGGACGTAATAAAGTAATTTGCCGTAATTGCAATTGAGCCGAGAAGCGGCAGCTGCGACTCTCGTCCCACAAAAGGAGCTGCCACTGCGAAAACTTTGTCTTCGAGTCAGTCATCTTAAGCCCTTCACACCACATTCTTCCCCTCGTTGTCCTGCAACACCACCCAGCACAGGACTCGGTAACCCCTTCCATTTTTTGTTTCAAAGTTCGAGAGTTCGAGATGCCGCCACCCGCTACTTGGCCGTCGCATAATGTGTGACAATGTCTTGGGCACCACTGGCCGTGCACAGAGGGAGATTTTAATTTAGCCAGGATTTACCTGTTAACTGGAAACTGGCGGAAAGTGGTAGCGCGGACAAGAAAGAGTTCTCTCTTTCGTTCCGACTTTGTTCTAATTTTGCATAGAAAACTACTTAATTATTGCGCCCAGTTCCGTGCCACTCTCCGTGTCCGTGTCCGTGTTGGTGTCCGTGTCCGTGTCCGTGTCCGTACCAGAGTCTGTGTCTGTGTGCGTATTATCCTTTCAGCAGGCTGTGAGTTATGATGTCTTTATGACGCTTTTGTCGACACAGTCACAGTTCCCAGTCCTAGTGTCAATCCCAGACCCAAACCTAAGCCTTTTGTGTTCTGTTGTTGGGTAATGATCAAGTTAATTCTTATTATTATGGTTATTATGTGTGTAGCATAAATGTGGGTTGTCCGGTCTGTCCGGCTGTCTAAATGGAATATACTTACAATTACACTTACACTTACTCCTAATAGTATTCGTATGCGTACTCGTATTCTTACTCGTAAACATGCCCCATTCTCAACAAGTGTTGAGCAATGGAACTCAGGCAGAAGCAAATAAACAAACGCCACTTCGTGGAGCACATAAAATGCGTCTATAAAAACAAATAGTAGAGGGGCATGTGGGCTGCCAAGTGTCGACCCCTTTGGATAAACAAACGCCACCTCCGAGCGCCTCTCAACGGTACTGTGTAGCACCTCAGAAGATCTGGCCCGTGGAACTTTGGGATCCATTGGGTCTCCGGGCATCATGTTATGGGCCTGCTAGTTGTTTGGGGCATGCTGCGAATATTTCCTAATTTGTTTTTGTTTTCAAAGATTTTCAAACGCTATAAAAATAAACAAACTCTTCGATGAACAATATTTGATGCTTTTCACTTTCAAAACTCACTAAAAAAACGTGTTTGGATATTTATTTTGAAAATAGCTGCTACATTTGTTAAGATCGAATGGAGAATGATACAAAATCTGAAGGATTATTTAGCACATGGCGAATCTATTTTAAGCAGTGTTGATACTAGTATTGTATTTACTCAAAACTATCGAAAAGTCTTGATAACGAAATGGAAAACCTATTTTGATTGGAGAATCCAAATGCTTAATTTGATTTTTCTCTCTTTTTCTTACATTTTTATTATGATAACTATTTATAGCAAAGAAACATAAGAAATCTTATTAAAATTTGTCAGTGTTTGTTTAATTTATTTTGCATTTAACTAATCACACTTTAATAATAGATTTATATAGAAACCAGTTAACTAAAAAGAGCAAGGGAATATCCAATCAATGGACCTTTGATTATATTTATATAAAATAAACAAAAGCCGTTTTTAAAACCGTACTTAATAGAGTAAAAATGATTATCTAAAAGGTTAAAGGTTAAAATTAAAGTAAAAATGATAATTTAACTCTTTCAAATGGGTTTTCCTAGCCAAAGAGTTTCCAACAATAGCAATTTGTACTGGTGAGATTCTCCTCTCTCTTCCTCTATTTACTGTGAGGGTGGCCCTTGAACCAATGCAATAATTATAAATCAATATGAATTCAATAATGGGCTCTTAAAATTATTATCTGTAAATGTAAGCTAAACACACTCCAAGCACCCGTGGCAGCAACAACAATTGAACTGAAAGCATATTCAAAGTGCGACCCCGAAAAAATTCAAACAATTTTCAAGTGATGCCAACTTAATTAAGTCACGAAATTTATGAGCTCCTTCTGGTTGGCATTGGTGTTTCCAGCGCCATTGCCGTGGCATGCCACGATGATTATGGGTGCACGCACACACACTCAACCACACACACAAATATATACATTCAATATCAGATACAAATATGCGCGGGAACGGGAGCAACTCAATTGACACGCGTCGTCCCCGCCACTTATGCAACATCCATGTAGATAGCAATGGCTTTGACTCCCAAACTCCGCCGAGCTCCGCATACTCGTATGAAGCCGTTTACTTCCCGAAAACATTCAGTGAATCTGAATGTAAGTATGAGTGTGAATGTGAATCAGAAGGAAGCAGCGCCAAATGACACAACCGACAAACGCCGACGCCGACGCCGACGCCGACGCCAGCGACGACGACGACGACGACGATCGATTTTAACGATTTGTTTTGATATTTTTACGATTATGGGGCATCGTTTGCACAACATAAATAGAACATAAAACTCACATCGGGCGGCGGGTTTCAGTTCCAGTTTCGGTACGCGACGCAGTCGGGGCTCGTTCATCAGCTTGAGAGTCGAGCTCCCTGATGCGGGGGACTGTTCAATTCAATTAATATTGAATTAGAAATCTCTCAATGAGTATTTCCATTTAACGATGTATGAATTGCCTTTGGGTGGCTTTATTGCATCGACCTTTAATTGAGGCACTCACAGCATCCCAGCTCCTTGAGTTGATGGCTTTTTTTCTTAAGTTCGTCCTGCTGTTTCGACTTTTTTGAGTTCCGCTTGTATCATCATAAATCATAGGCACCGCATGCATATGAAGAGGAAAAAATGCATTTGAGTGCATTTTCTTCTTTGCTTCCATTTTTTTGTAAATATCTTTAGATGCTTTGTCCTTGTTGTTTTATGATGCGTTCGTCCTGCGATCTTTGCATATGCAAACTACGCACTCCACGTGAATTTCGCAAACCGTCTGCTTTTGCCTGCCTGCCTGGAATGACGACGACGACGACGGCATACTTGTACTTCTACTCGTATCTGGAGCAAAACATAATTTCTGTCCTTCTTTTTTCTTAGGAGCATGCATGGTGAATATTTTGTCTGCTGTTATGATTTATGGCATGCGGCACAGGATGCTTAGACAGCGGCAAGTGTGGCATGCAACACAAACTCAGCATATGAAACGCTCAATGTGGAAACGAATACGAGCATTCAAATCAATACATCAAGACATATGTTGCCTCGGTCCTAGTCTAGTGGATGGAATTTGTATCTTAGAAACTAAGATACGAAATGAGTTTCGATTGGCAATCGCATAAAGTTTATAATACTTGTACAACTCTTATTATGTCATCAATATGAATACAGCTATTAAAGAATAAATAATAAAAAAAATTGAAGGAAATTGTTTTATTTGAAGCTTTGCAGCTTAAAATCCTCGATGATTGTATTACATAAGGTGATCACATCTGAAATCTGATGATATACGATATATTAACAATAATCAAATAGATTTTAAGAAGTTTCATCACAGAGAAAATGGTACTTAAGAATAGAAGAGATTGTTGTCAAATAAATACAAAAGAAAAAAAATCGATCGTAGATATAACAGCCATATATTATATGTATGTTTTTATATCTGTAGGATATAGTGACTTAACCTTCTTAGTTTCATCATCTATATCGTCAGCAGCACTGACATATATTTGTAACTAGTTGCGTACCTTGTTTCCACAAACAGACAGTCTGAAAGACAAAGATATCTGTCCACACTTACCTCCTTCTCAGCTCATGTTACACATATCGTGACATATCCATGATGCCATGAGAATAGTTAGAGAAACTGAATTTGTATCCATTATAATGTATGGAAAATGGCATCAACAACTGTTCTTTACCATATTATATTTCTTATATATTTTGTACATTAAATGTTTCGAGTAGTTTTCATTATATCTTCCATTTTTCGTGTGGCTGTTTTCAATTTAAGTTGAAAGTCACGTGCGGTGTGGCGTGTTCTTAACATTTGTCACATGGAAACTGAAGATTTTCGGATTTTCTGATTGTCGACCTCGTTTCTTGGCTCCACGCTTGAAGATCCAGTCATATGCAGCCATATGTCTATGGGGCAAACAAAATGGCGGTCGTCAGTTGATGCTCTGTGGAATGGCATCCGTGTGGGTGCAGACGACATTCGGGAGCTGCTGTTGATAAATATGCAGGCAACCCAGTTTTCTCGCACGATGCTCAAGCGTGTCCTTCGGCAGGATGCATTTTCCTAAGCCTCAGTAGAAGCTGCTGCTGCTCCCATCTTGGGCTAAATTTCAAGCTGGCGCAACGGCATTCAATTGTGCATGTCGTCTCGTCCCTTTGCCTCTTTAACCCCCTGATTGCCAGCAGTTGCTGATAAGTCTCAATCGAGGCACATATCGATTGCCGGAGCGATACGTGTGCAACATGATAAATGTGCGTGTTATCCTCCTTTATGGCAGTTGTCAGTTGCAAATGAACACGAACAAACGCTTTTCAATGGAGATGCGACGCGTCTCGTTAGTCCCAAAACCAATTATCATTCCCTTTGCTTAAACTCTTCTGAAAATATACTCTGCATGTATAAGCATTTACATTTGAATTTTAGAGAGAGTCGAAAACAAACTATGATAAAATAATATAACTTTAGATAAGATAACATAAAGGAAACTTAATAATCTTGAATGTATTCAGTTTCGTTGGAAGAGCAACAAGAATAGGATTGCCCTAAACAAAAATGAAATCAACTGGTTCATTACAACCATTCATTTTGATCCCTGCAAGTCCATCTATACTTCCCCATCGGGTTCGTAGATAATAAAGCTAGTGCGTCCTTTCTTTTGTTTGCTGATACTCTTTCAGAGCGCTTACCAAAAGCTTATTCATTTTAAGCTCGAGGATCAGGTCCATCATCATTATATAGGAGATAAGCAACATGGGCGCTCTGTCTTGGCGCCACTCTTCGATCAGCTCGTGATTGGCAGCGAGCTCCTCGTCACTGCAAAATATGTGAAAGATAATGCGCCAGCCCCGATAGGCACGTACCTCAACCTCATGGACGGGCTTTGGACCAGGCAGCAAATGACGTTTAGCTTTCGGCTCCTCCTTGTCACTAGTTTCGATGTGCATCACTGTCGCTAGAACTGCTACTCGGGCTGGTGCTTTGATTGCTATTGTAGTTGTCACGATTGTAACGATTGTCCTTAAGGTGTTTCTTGATATTAAGATCGTTAGCCAGAGACAGTTTTGCACTGGACTCGTATCCACTGCAAGAAGCATGTAGTGACGTCTGGACGCACTGTCTTCAGAAAAAGCCGAGTCTTCGTCTCATTAATGGGCACAGCGTTATGTAGTAGGTGATTTAAGCGTCCTTCGGTTAACCCAGATACATCTTGGCTACGTGGCTTAATCCACAGAGTGTCCACATATAACTGCAATGCCACTTTCTCGCCCAGCGACTCCCCGACCATCTCAATTTCCCAATTTCGGATGATGCGTTTGCCTAGAATCTTTGGGCTGACCACAATATAGCTAAGACCGTAGGAGAGTTCGCCCACGGCCAGAGATTTGCCTTGGTAGCCAGAAGTATGTCAATGGATTCATAGTACAGACTGGCATTGCTCTGATGCACCTGAAGCGTCGCTTAGCCACCAGCTCATTGTAGCATTTGCTACAGTGCAGGCCACAGGCCATGGGCTCTGTTAACAAGACTTGCAGCTCCTCAATGGCCAGATCTACGGTCGGGCTGTCCAGAGCCCCATCGTTGATCTTTAATAGACAGAGCTTCAGGCGGTTGCGTTTTCCATTTCCTTGTCCACAGTTTTGCCTGGATCTATGTAAATCTCAAAGTACTTGTCAAAAGGTGCAAACTGCTCGAAGTCCTTTTCGATCCAGCGTATTCCACTGGCACTCACATCGATGCGTCTGTTAGGCTGCTGAGTCTCTTCCTTGTCCTCCTCTGGGGAAGTGAGCATCAGCACATTGATCCACTTACTAGAGCTCATCAGCGATACGACAATCAGTTCTAGCGGCATCTTAAAAGCTGTATAAACCCATTTTAATGCCTCAAAAATTTTCACACTTTAACTTTTACACTTGACAGTTCAGTTTTTTGTATTATATTTTGTTAAGCTGTTATATTATAAAAGGGTTGTCCAAGATGTCTAAATTAGAAACTACATCCTTAGGATGTTTGCTAGTTAATCAATACAGCTAAATTAATAATTGGCGATCTTTTTGGCTTAAGGTAAATGAAATATACTAAATGAGATTTGTGAATTAGCTGAAACTTTTGGGAGTTCAGCAGAAGTTGTGGAGTTTGATGCAAGCTTGGGCAAAGATATCTGTATTAACATTTATTGTCTTTAAATCTTTTGAATATCTTAAAGCATGTATTGTATGTATACCCAATTCTGCAGGGGATCTGAAATGCAGACTCCTACGAATCGCTTTTACCGTCATTGTCACACACGGAAATGAAATAAATCGAGAGCAAAATGAATGGCCTCAAACGGATGAATGGTCAGTTTGAAGGCAAGGCATAAAAAACAACAATATCAACAACATCAACAACAACTACAACAATAAACACAAACATAACAAGAACAACAACAAAAACAACAACAGCTGGAGAAAAACGTATAGCAAAAATATTGAAACGAAAAATACAACTGACAAAATTTTATTTCGTTTTATTTGCAAAACGGAGCACTCCATAAATTTTCGGGCGCTCAATATTGTTTCAGATCATAAATCATGGCTGCATTTGCGTACGGACGTACATTTCAAACACACACACACACACACACACACACGCACACAGATAATATACACACACATGCGACTGCATTCATGTTGGCAGAGTTAGGAGGAGTGGAAACTGGATCCTCCGACGCAGCCTCCGTCTGCATCTGCAATGGCACAGACACCGACAAAATGTACCTTGGATATGACATTGGGTTGCAGATGCAGCGCACAAAACAAAAAAAAGAGTATAAACTCCAACAACAACAAGTAGAAACAAAATAGTCACAAGTGCCTAACTACAAGATACCCTGTAAACAAATCTCTAGCAATTTTCCACGCTAAACCAACAGTCGAAAGATTCTTGAATAGGTTCAAGATATTTACATGTATATGCGAGTATTGTATAACTTTCAGGAAAGAAAGATCATTCGCTAATGAAGACCTTAAAGTTATGTGGAATACTTTTCTAAATGATATAGTCTAGCATATTGCATACAAGAACAAATAAATAAGAGGTTGTTTTAGATACAAGTTTTGAATATAAGTATATGAAATATCAAAAAAAGGTCCAAGAGCTATTTCATAAGATGAAAGTTTCTATCAATTCCAGGCTATGTTATGCCAATGGTTATCCATTCTCCAGGGTATAGCAACAATAGCAACATGCACTCATAGAGTGCATTTATATAAACTCAATGCCGCTGCACTTGTGCCCGGCACACTCGCACTCGCATTCGCATTCGGATTGTGAATCGGATTCACATCCGCATCACTTTCAGAACCACAAACCTCATCCCGGCGACTGGGATGCAAATGGAAAATGAAGGCACAGCAGCATGGAGGGGGTGGTAGTGGGTACCGGGTTATAGGCTGTTCAGTGTTGGCCAACTGAAGTGGTCTGCAAATTCACATTAACGCAAATTCCGTAAGTGAAGTATGTTGCATTTGCCGTACGTAAATTTAAAAAGCGCGGCACAATAACAAAACATTCGCTGGGAACGCTCTTTCGCTTATTTACAGATACAAACACAGATAGAGACACTGATACAGATACAGATACAGATACAGAACCAGATACGAGTACAGTTACAGATGCAGTTGGACTTGGATACGGATACGGATACGGACACCGCCACGGAGCTGGAGTAATCGAAGGAGTCAGGGTCCGAGTGTGGCTACAGCTGGCAGCTGGCATAGGCATTCGCATTTGGACTCGCACACACATATTTGAGATACATTCATAAATCTTGTGGATGAGCTTGCAGTACTGCTCGGTTACCAAGTGGGCGTCACGGATTCGGGTTGGCCTGCCACTTGGTTGGGTGATTGGGGGTCAACAGCTGTGCGTGCCATTGGCGTTGAAAATATTTGACTATTCTTTTAAAGTGCAACTTTCAACTATGGCTGGAAGAAGAATAATAATATGTTGGAATTAGAATATGTTCAATTTACAGACTCAACTTTTAATCAACTGTTAAGCAACTCATCAGCCATTGGGTGGAATCTAACTGGAGATCATAAGTTGTGTCTAACTATTTTCATCCAAAAAACGGCGAAAATTCCCCACTCGAGCAGAATTTCGATCCCGGACTCCTCGCTATGTAACTCACATCCCTTTTTTGTTGAGACTTTCTATTTGTTATTTTATTTATTAACATTTTATTTGTTTACTTAATGTAAACTATTAACAGTCGACCAAAAAGTATTTGTGATAAAAAGATTACATTAAAATTAAATTTAACATTAAATAAAATTGAAATAATTAAATTAGGTTGAAATTAAGAATTAAATTAAGAATTAAAGTTAATATCTGAGGTGTTCAAAGTGTTGTTTCTGAATTGCTCTAAATGTAAGGTTATATCATTCTATAGAAGTACGCCTCACACATTTAATTACATGCTCGTCCGGGTTTCTCTTGATTGATTAGACTGTGTCACCGATTTGGGAATTCTTCTCGATCATAGACTATCGCGCTTACAGTCAACAAGGCCACTCAATCTCTTGGATTTATCAAACGATGGTCTAAGAAATTCGATGACTCTTACTTCTTATACTTCTCTTGTTCGGCCTATTCTGGAATACGGATCTTGTGTGTGGTCCCCTCAATATTCGGTACACCAAGACAGAATTAAGTCTGTTCAAAAGAAGTTTCTTCTTTTTGCTCTTCGCGGCTTTAACTGGGTTCCAGGTACTGATTTACCTTCATACCACAGTAGATTGCCATTAATTAACCTCCCATCTCTTACTAACCGTCGCATGATGCTGGAAGTTCTATTTTTACATAAATTAATAATTGGCAAAATTGACTCATCTCTGCTATTGAGCCAAATTAACTTTTCTGTACCTTTGGGACGTACTCGTAACGTATGAGGACTTTGAGTTGAAAACTCGACAAAGGCAGTAATAGTCAACACAGGGCACTCGAAAAGGTTCGTAATGAGAGTAGTTAGTAGTACAAGTATTAAGAGAAAGTGGTGAAAAGTTACGAGTAGTATTGTTTTAAGTATTGTAGTTAGTTTTCGTGAGATCTCTTTAAATTATTTATTCATATTTAAATTACATAAAATATGTAAAATTGTCATATAATCGTATTAAGTTTATTTTCTATTATATCCAATAGTTTTCCTTTTTTTGTATAATATATTTGATTCGAACTGTAATTGTATTCCGTTTAATTTTTATTATTTCCAATTGTTTTTCAATATTTTTAATTGCATTTAATTGTACCTGTTTACTCTTTATTATATTTATTTAAGAACATTAAGAAATTCATTTATATTAACTCATTTTATTATGTACTGGATGGTTTCAATATTTAAGTTCTAGACATTCACGCAGAGTAAAGTATATTCATGTAAATATTACAGATTATCTTCGATTCGAATACTTCTTATTCGTTCGACTTTCAATATGATACGCGTGAAAGTCGAACGAAAGCAATCCTTCACCTTTAACCGAGTACAGATGGCGATTTAACACGATGGCAATCCATCTGGGGGACTAATAAAAGATTTCGCTAAATTGATACTGTCGATGGAGTAATTAAACTGCAATTTTTATGAGACATGTCGGACAGGGGCCGCTGCTATCACAGATCGAATAAATTATATTCGTCGGCTATTGGACCCTCGCACCGCTTTCCACGCACACAAATGCACCAGCACACTCACTCACACACATACATCCAGTGTGTGTGGCGGGGTAGTCGGGAACTTGTGCATTGTTGGCCGTATCCGTTGCCTCGTTCGTTTCGACAGTAAATTTTCCGACGCAATTTCGCCACACTCCGGGCCTCACTTTGGGCCTGTGAACCGTATTCTGGGTCTGGCACTTCCACCGCCTCCACCGCTGTCTCTGTCTCTGTCTCTTTCCACCTTGTGTTGCAGTTTGTTTTTGGCACGCAAATAAATTTTTGGGTAAAACTGTGTAAACTTTTGAACCGGTCTGATTGCATTTTAATTTCGCACTTCGCTTTCATATTGAATCCGGCCGTAGATTTGGCACGACTTCTTGGTGCGACCCCCGTGATTGCCAGCTAATGATTGTCGCCTTCGTTTTGATGTCGAGCAGCCCAGACTCCGGATTAAATCGAAAGTGTGGCTGGCACACATTCAAATGATTCCAATGCAAACTGCCAAACAGCACAAAATACTCGTAATGTTCGTAATAAAAAAAAAGAAGAGAAGATACTTTAGCCATGAAGTTGTTAATTTTTATGACGTCATTACTCGGCTCGTAAAATCCTGCTCAACAGTTGGTTGTCTGCTCCAGGGAGCAACAGGCGATGACAATGAAGCTTCAGTTTTATGAACATGTTGAGGCAGGAACTCTGCGATTGGCCAAAGGTTTCGCTTTTCGAATCTCGGCAGCTCGCCTCGAGAGCTGTAAGCTTTATTTGCACTCGGAATTTTTATTGTTATTGTGGCATTTATGACTGTTACTGTTACTGTTACTGTTACTGGATTCGCCTGGTCTGAGTTTATTTCTATTTGGGATTCATTGTTTTCGTTGTTCTCTCACTTCTCATTGTATATTTATCAATCAAAATGCGATCTTATTTTCTCGATATAAAAACAGTTTGTAGTGTAAACGATCTACTTAAGAGTTTATGAACAGTTTATTGAGTTTAAGTAGTATATATGCTCCTTACTTTGTATGTTGTACTTTATCTAGAGTATGTGAGATCTCTTATTCAAAGATGAACCTGAACCCCTCGAAATGCAGTTCTTCCGACCAAACTGTAGATATTATAGCCGTCTCCTGCTTAGTTTAATATCCTGGCTTTAGCTACTAGCACTCCCAACATGAGACTTAAGGAAAGCATTATTGTCATCAGATTCAGACCATTCGCATTTATTATGAGTACTCCTTATGTTACCCTAAGCACAATGATTGCTCTTCGAAATGGATAAAATAAAACAGCAACTTTTTTCTTAAATATTATTAATGAATTTTTTTTTGGTTTTCTCTAATTCTGCAAGAGTTTATAATAATAAAAATAATCTAAGACAAGGAACTTTAATATTTTTAATTAAAAACTTTTCAACAATTAGTTTTGTTTATTGAATAGAAAGTTCAAACTTATTCGTTGTAAGTAATTAACAATTTCTCATCTAAAATTATTCAGGATGAACTTCATGAGCCACTCTCCATATCCATATCCATATCTGGTTCTAGTAGCAGAGTTTAATTAAAATTTATTGGTGTTTCAAGAGCCATTTGTTTGACAGGCTTGAGTTTCTGGAAATTTAAAGCCTTTTGCATTAGATGATTGTGAAAAAGAGGTAAAATTGAGGTGGTGGCTGTCATTCAATCTCCAACCACCCACTGGGCAGAACATTTATGCGCCATGTTCTACTTATATTTTTATGGCCACTCCTTGCAACTCAAAACCACAAGCACACACACACACACACATTCTCATACCATCCACGAACAAGGAACACATACTTGGAAAAGGATCCACACAGAGTGAGGCATTCACCTCGAAACACTCGAGAACTGAACGAGGAGCATATTTAAAACATGGATTCTTAATTAGTAGCAAATGTATCCCATTTGTTTTTTACACCTTTCCAGCGCGATTCACGTACACATGTATGCACAGAGGTATTACCGAACTAAGGGCTATGAGCTAGTTAACGCCCCCAGTTGGCAGCCTCCCTCCCCTCTCTGTGTCCCATCTATCCATCCCTCTTGGCCACAGGCACCAAATTAGTCGAGAGCCTGTGGAGCTGCCTCCTCCTCCTTCCCTTCGTTTCGTTGCCTTCCGCTTGTCGCCGTTCGGTGTTGTTGCCTCTGTCGTCGTCAGTGCGTCTCATAATGCGCGCTAATTAATCCTGCAAGGATCGGATTTTCCCGACGTAATTATATTTACAGCCGCCATGCGAGCTAAGCAGCAACAACAACAACGACAACAATGAGCGCAGGATGCTCGTCCTTGCTGGCTGGGGGATTTTATGATGTACAGCGGCGTTTTGCACTCGAGCGGGCTGAAGGGCGGGGGCTGCCTTTATGCCACACCCAAGTGGCAGCAGCCTGGCAGCACCGGTTGCTGTGGAATGGCGCAGGAACATGCGAGTCGGTGGCGCTTCGCGAAAGGATACACAAGAATATTAAATTAATTTTTAAGTGCGTGCAGAAGACGCAGGCAACGCTGGCAACGAGAAGACGCAACAGCAAAATGCAAAACAAACAAAAAAATATAATGCGCTTTTCTCTGCTTGCATCTATTGTCTGGTGGGAGAAAAACTTTAAGCATATTTCAGTACTCGATTACAGGGTGATCCATTTTGAAGAATATTTAAAAAATTCTTCTATTTTTATGATGAATGGAAAAGTAACTTAAGTAAAGATTCCATGTAGTCCAAAAGCTAATTAAAAAAGTAAAACTAGTCTTTCACCTATTAAAGAACAACAATCTTTTGGGAATATTTCTTGCATGTAATTAATAAACTGATTTAAGTATAAAAAAATTATTAATAAAAAAGAAACTAAGTTGCAGTGAAAGGTTTCACAGTTCTTTTTTGATATTTCTTTTATCTAATGAAAAGCTTCATCAGTGAAAGGCTTCATGAATAGAAGAGAAAACAGCAGATTATTTTCTTGTAAGAAGATTTATTTGTTGCTCTTTTAGTTTTCTAACTGAGTCCCGATTAAGACGTTCTTCTGATTTCGCACTTAATTGAAACAATTAATGCATTTTTATTTACAGAACTTTTTATATCTTGGATATAAATAGAAATTTATAGCTGGAAAGTGAAACATACACAGTTTTTGCTATAATAACCCTGTATGTTATGAACTCTTTGTCTCACAGATTGTTGCCATGATTTTTATTTTCTTTAGTCGCGTATATAAATAATGAGTACATTTTGTTTATTTAAGTTTGTTATTCCTCTTCGTTTTTGCTGCTGCTTTATTGCTTTCCACGTGGCTGGCTGTTAACTGCCAACAGGAGTTTGGTGTGCCTTGATGCTGTTCTATGGCGAATTCGACGATATGTTGGCAAATTAGTTTCAACAATTTTTAGGGCACTTCTTAGCTCCCGATGCTCTGGAATTGCTGATTTACTTTCTTTTATTAGCAGTTTTTTTTCAGCGTGCAATTATTAAGTCAGCGTCTATCCAAGTCTTGGATTTACCGAGCAGCCAAGTGTCCAAGTATCCCAGTATACAATGCAAAGTTAAGTGATTACTTTTTGCTGTGCTGCGGACTCAAAGTCCTGGCATAAAGTTCTGCTCGTAAATTTATTAAGCAAAAACTTGCAGAACTTGCTCGACGGACAGAGCATACGCAAGTTTGTAATTGTATTCATTCAATGAAGTCGAGGCGACTCGCCTGGCCACTATTTTATGTATTATTCATGAGTCCGTGCAGATGAGCTCGGCCAAATTCGACGACTGCTCTGTATGTATAGAGTGTTCTATGAGCTGAAAACTCGTTAAATTGATGTGTTTTCTCTTAATAATCACGATATATGCCAACAATTTGAATCGCATAACATTGTATCTTAATAATATTTCCATTTCTTGTTTGTCTCATTAATATCAAAAAGAAAAATATTCCACAAATATGTCTATATTTTGAAAGAAAGTTTTCTTAAATCGTTTTCGTTAAAATATGATGAACTTGGCTTGAATAAAATTCACACACACTGCATCCACTTCAGTCCTGCGACCTGCTGGGCTTTAGGCCATGGTTAAGGGCAAAAATATGAAAATTCTGAATAAGTTGTTTAGCTTTTAACGAGCTATAAATGGCGAGCGACGTTGCATGCAACCGAGAGAATTACACGGAACGTGGAGGGCTTAGCGCACCTTTGAGGTTGTCTTGCTGGCAGATGGTGAATGCATCCATAAGATACGCTGACTCCGGAATCGAAGAAGAAAGAAGAAAATGGCATAAAACACACCTCGCCTTAATGCCACGATGAATGGATTTATAAGTGAGTGCGAACAGGGGCATAGCTTAAGGGGGGCGGTGGTGGCGATGGTGTCGGTGGATGTTGGGGATGTGCCGGTGGTGCTGCTGATAATGATAATGTGCTCGTCGTCAGTGTCAGCGTCATCGGCGATGCACTGAATGCATCGATACTCGTAGGATAAGCTGCCTGTGTCGGTGGCTTTCAGTGAGCTCAAAGTGCCGCCGTTATGACGTTGCAATGATGGTGCAGTGGGCAATGGCTTTGGACTAGTGGACTTCACTGCATCCGACTCTACTCCAAGAAGCACTGCAGCAACAACAACAACAGCTGCAATGGAAATGGAAGATGACTTTTTGGCTGCGATTCAAGCATTTGGATGCATAAATCAAACATTTATATGCGGCACAGCTTCGGCGTCGCCTCGACTCACATGTGGATCCCATGGAGGGGCAGGCACTTGAATGTGATTACGCAGCGAGAGATTGCAGGCACGCTGGTAAGGTCTGCGCTATGGATATGGAGTTGGAGTTGGAGTTGGAGATGGAAATGGAGACGAGACTCGCATAGTCGTCACACACATAAGCAGACAGCGCGTTCGCAGCCTGTTCCCTTCTCCTGCATCGATCTCTGAGTCATGGCCTGGGCTCTGGGTCTACGTCTTTGTCTGTGCCTTGGTCTGGGTCTGGGTCTGGGTCTGGATCTGTGTCTGGTACTGGCTGTGGTTATGAGGCATCAAAGGCGTCTCCGACGCGGCATGCCTGCTGGAAATGAAGACGATTACTATGACTTGAACGGCGACTGCGACTGCAATGATGAATATTATTCCTAAGGCGAAAAGTCTTCGCCCAGCGGTGCTTTGCGACACCAAAGCGATTTGCGCAGTGATTGATTGCTTCATTGCGGCACAACACGCTGGCCAGGATTTGGCAAGGATTTTTGTCGACTTCGGTTCAAAGAATGCGACATAAATTACACACTTAGACTCTCACAATATTTCTATAGACACAAGGTATATTATATATATATATATATATATATATATAAGGTATGTACATTATATATAATTATGAATCCATTTGGGTTTTCTTCTACAATAGAAGGTACACACTCCTTTATTTGCCATATATAACTCAAAATAATTGCTAAATATACTCGAGTTTTTTGGCTCTGTAGCTTTGCCAAAAAAAGAAAAACTTTTCCCAGCCATTTACATCTTTAAAAAACAATATTCATAAACAACATTTCATTAACTCGAAAAACGTGCCAAAGGGAGGGAAAATTCTTGTATGTGACCTGAAATATTCTTTCCATTAAAATAGTTGCCGTTTTTATTGAAGTTGAATGAAGCTGGAGAGCAAACCAATAGAGTGTAAATGCCATGACGAAAGTTGCCATCGCCGCATTGAGGAAACAGACTTCAAATATTACAAATACTAGCACTCACTGGTATCATACCCAGTCCAGTCTTGATCCCAATCCCAATCTCAATCCCAGACCCAGTCCTAGTTTGAGTCCCATGGCTTTTGCAGCTGAATTGAAATGAGGGCAATACTTATAATTTGGATGCGTTCCAATGGATTCTCGAAAAGTTTTAGTTTCTGCTGCGGCCAAAGCTGAAGCATACAAAAATCTGGCTATGGCTGTGTGTGAGTGTCTAAGTGGCTTTCGGTCTGTCTCTTTTTGGAGCTTTACAGATATATGTACATACGATACTCATACTCCTTTTAGCTCACCCCACAACCAATATTTAGAACTCAGACTGTCCAAGAGTAGCCGTAACGCGGAAATGGTAGAGAAATCAAGGCGAAAAATATATGCGCAAAAAATTATATGAAAACTATAAAAAAAAGCCAACAAAAATAGTTTTCTTGTCGTTTTTTTTCTGCCAACTCTGCGTGTTTGTACTAGTTCCCCTTTTTTTTGGCTAGCTGAAATTTATTTTTTACTTAAAACTTTCTGTTGTAAGCAATGAAAAATGGCAAAACAAACTTTTCAGCTTTCAGCAGCACAAAACGCCAACTGAACTGAGCAGTGGACTGAATTTGTTTTTGTTGAAAAGTATCGAATTGATTTCAGTTGAGGAAGTTTCGAATTTTCAAATGCAAACGGCTAATTTATGCGAAAGTTCCGCCTGTCCTTTCCTTATTTTCCCCCACTTCGAACTCCTAATTTATTTACTTTCCTTTAATGGAGGCACCAACAAAAAGAAGCCAAAAAAATAAACCATAACAAACATAACAAGTTATAATATATGTTTGTGTTATGTAATTCTATGGAACCGCAAGGACCACGACTATATCTGAATGGTAGAACTATTTGATTGTGCTCCGGGTGCGCAGCATCAGACTGAAAAAACCGATACCTGGCCAGTTTTTATAGGAATAACAGCAAAGTAAGTAGATCCTTCAGGTGAATGGACTTATTGTATTCAAATCTGTTATTAATACTGAAAGGATAGAAACTAATCGCAATTAAGGTAATTATGTATAGGAAACTTAAATCATCATTGAAAATATCCTTTATATAGTATGTTTAGACACAGTTGAAGTCCAAACCCATAACATTTCTCAAGAATAATTCAAGTTTCAATATAATTTGGGCTCCAATTAATGTGTCTTTGTTCATCTTCGATTAATGCTGTCAAATAAGAACTAATTGTATTAAATTCTAGCACACATTTTAAATGAAATGTGAAAAAGAAAAGGAATGAAACAAGGGACTCTCTTGTAAAGAAGTTTATGAAAGACAGGTTTGTTTATATAAAAGTTTGATCAAGAAAAATTGAATGCTAATATCAATATAATTCAACTGAATTATTTCCTCAGTTAATTTGAAACTCGGGTTCCAGTTAATATGTCTTCGTTCATCTTCGATTAATGCTGGCAAATGACATGCGTTGTATGAAGCTTAGACACAGAAGAGATCAATTTTAGAATTTTATTGTTGTGGAGAAACATTTGTTATATAAGAACTAATTATATTATATTATACAAAGAAAAAGCTTTGTAATTGAAAGTAATTTGTAATGGAAACACTTTCCTTGTATAGAAGTTTGTTAAAAACAATTTTGTCTGTATATCAATGAAGACACTATCAATGTCTGTGATGAAATTTAAATTTTTAGGTCAATTTGAAATGTTTTCCATGTGAATACTTAATACTTAATACCCATATGGCATTGCGAGGGGATTCCCTTTATGTTACTAGTTAAAAAGGCTTGAAGCAAATGCCGTGCTTCTGTTCCTTCTTAATCCCTTGAAAATGTGTTGTATTAAGCTCAAATAAGTATAATTTATATATTTGGAAAATTTATTGTTTTGGAAATCAAATTATTTGCCAAACTTGAGTCAACAGCAGAACGACGCCACACAAATATTATTCATTTGGCCGAGCAGGAGAAAGCCGAATAACCGGAAAAAGGGCCCCAGCCGAGAGATCATACTCCAACGAGCTGAACTGCAAAAAACATACGACAATATTTTAATAGTTTAACGCAAAACAATAAATAAAATAAAATCAATTGCCGAAGGGCTAAAGAAATTGGGAGTTGTTGGCCATAAACGCAACTCTCTCCCTCTGTTCGGCTCAAACAAAAGCCAAATAACCAAAATCGCAAATAATACGACATGTTATACGACAACAAAAAAACAATAGCTTGCAGCATGCAACAGCAGCAGCAACAACAACAACAGCAACAACAGCTATAACAATTACAGCAACAACAATTGCTGTTGTAGTACCAATAAAATCGTTTGTTTCCGGCTGCTGGCTATCAAAGCTACTGGAATTTATATTCGTTCGAACAACAAACACAGAAACAGAAACAACAACTGTAAATCGCAAAACCAAAGTGCAAACATTGTTGTTGTTGCTGTTCTTGTGGTTGTTATTGCAAATGTTGTTGTTGCTGCAGTTGCAGTTGTCTCTCGATGCTGCTTGACTATTTGCTAAAGTCATTGCGGTGTTTTGCCCACCGCCCATACCCTTTACAAATTGCCCCCCGAGTCAACAGGGTCCCCACGGGCATGCGGCTGACTTTGCACAATGCCAGCAACGACACCAACAACAACAACAACAACAACAACAACTACAACTGCAACAACTTTAACAACAACAATTTTAGTAATAATATTCACATTTATGGATTTGTAAGTGGTTCCGCATGACTAACCCCGCGTCCTTCCAGTCTCCTTCTCTCCATCCGCTCTCGCTCAAATTCATTCTCTGTGACTCCTTGGGGCCAGCATAGAATACAGCAGCTTTTCTTTGTTTTGTGTAGGGCATTAAAGTTTCAATAAGGTTGGCTCTAATTTGGCTTTGCATTTCTGAGTTATTGTTCTAGTTGTTGTTCTTCTTGTGGGCATACACCAGAAAGTCCTGAGGATCACTTCGGATATACAATTGCAGTTTATGTATTATCGACAGTAGCCAGTGTTGCTATCATCCTAAGGATATAGATGTCAGCTTACCCTTAGCTAAGTACTGATAAATGTGTAAATAGAGTTGTAAATTTGTAAATTTAAAGTTGGTCTAATACTTCGTGCTAAAATAAATTAAATTATGTATATAACGCATATTATGTATTTATAAATTAAAGGATCTTCCCTTTAGATTTTACAAAAAAATAACACTTATTTTTCAATAAGAAAATCAATTCATTCTCTCAAACTTCTAGGGGTTTTAAACAGCGGTTTCCAAACTTTCCAAAGCTAATATTATTATGTTATCCTTATATAATAAATAATAATATGATATATTATAGATTGAACTGTGTCTTTCTTTACTCAATATTAAGGTTCCAACCAGACAAATTGCTTAAATATTTTATACTTTGGAATATATTATTCTCTAAAATACAATGGAAGTTAATCTCAAAAGATTAATACTTCTTCTCCTTCGCATACTTATTCGAATCAGAATCTATGCTTTCATATTAAATATATTTTTTTATCCGATTTTATAGACAAAATCTTCGTTAAACTTATTATTCTTGGAAATTATATTTCATTTTTAATTTAAGCTTTTGTCAAAAAGTCAAGTTTATTCTTTATGTTACTTGGAACTTAATTTTTGTATTTTATCTTCGATAAATGAAAAATATTTGAATCATATGAGTACATTGAAATTTTTGCATAGTTTATATAGACTTTATTTGCTGTGCAATAGTTTTCACCACAGAGGAAAAAATAAAATATCTCGGAGAGAGAATTTATGTGGCGAAATAATTAATTCTGTCAGCGGCATTCGCTGCAACAGAAATTGACAGAGAATACTCGTAATAAATAAATTCGAAAAAAAGTGCAGGGTTCTGGAATCGTTTTTCGATTATGTTAATTTAATTTCCATTGCTTGGGCGACATGAGTGGAACACATGCCGGCAATATGTCCAATGGGGCGTCGGGTATAAATCCAAATCATGCGATCCAATGATCACATTGTGCCGCAACTTGAGTTATGGGCGCCGAGCAAACAAATACATACAAAGAACACACACACAACACACAAACTCACACACACGCAACACCAACAGGCAAGTGTAGAAGCTGACACAGCGAATGAAGAAACAACATCGATGGCTGCTGGCAAATAAACTGCAGATGGAAACAGAACAAATAAACACAAGATAAACCACAAATCCCTTTTGATTAAAGTTTAAGAAAATACCTTAGAGAAGTATTATACATAATGAATATAAAAGTATACATAATTTGTTTTCATTTAAATATTCATTGTAGATAATTTTCTATAGCAACGAGGTAATTCGATTTAAAATAGTTTTAATTCTTAATAATAAAGCCAATATTTTTCTTTCTTTACATCCACACATCGTGTCTGGCGGGTTTTCTACTGAAATAAACATCAAGCGTTTTAGATTTTTCAGTTCTTAATGTCGAGACAGAAAAATTCTTTATTTTTGTCTCCGATTTAAATGCCGAGTACGTTTTACTATTGCAATTTGTTCTTTCACATGCGTCTTACAAATTTTGAATGCTATTTGTTTTATATGCCGTAGATTTTTTTCTTCCAAGTGAAATACGTTTTAATTTATGGCTCTTCTGCGTACATTATAAACTTATGTATTTTACAAGCACTTGGCAGGCTCCAAGAGGATATGTTGCACTACAATACGAATTAAGAATGCGAACCAAGTGCCACAGAGAGAGAGCGATAGAGATAGGAAGAATGAGAGAAAGGGATGATATGTATACAAACATCTATTTTAGCTCCACTGCAAGAGACCAAGTGCCCAGATCTACTTCCTCACTTTGATGAATAGATTTGGATTAGCTTCTTTAGAATCGCATCCACCTTTGTTAAGTTACCTTTATCTTGTAATTAAATGTCTGAATTTGTTATGTTATATTAGACTAATGCTAAACTAAATATAATAAAGCACCTAAACAGCATTAAAATACATAAAAGACTCAAAAGATGTAGCGTTTAACACTGCTGTGTGGGAATGCCTAATATAAATAATTTATTTAAGTAATATTTATAAATATTACTATTATAAATCTATACAATTTGTAAGCTTAAGTAACTGGAAGTTGTTTCTGAGATTTGAGGTATATAAACGAAACTTATATATATACAAAGGTCTCACACAATGAAGAAATGAGTTTAATGTTGATTTCAATTGATTTTAAAATCATTTTATTGTTTTATTATATAGCTAGCGACTCTTTTGTCAAACTTCGGCAAAGCGTATTGTTTCACATCTTCACTTATAATAAATTAATTAAAACAATACATAATGCTATGAATCAATCTTGTCGCTGACAAGCGCTAATTAATGACTGAGACAAAGAAAGACACTCTGATGATGATGGGAACCTGAATGGGAATCTTTGACCAATATAATGCCACTTGAAGTAGAGTCGAATCTGAAGCCAAAGCCATCAGCTACCCTGTCGAAAATTGCTTTCCACCATAAATTGCCAAAGAAATCGAAAGGAAACCGTGAACATCGTAAACAACATTTGCAGTTCTTTTCTATGTTTTGGGTATTTTTTTTCCCCCCAATTTTGCCTTGCTAAAGCAATTTGTAATTTTCCGTATTTCATTCGCATACACTTCATTAACATCCCCTCGAAGCTGGCTCTGGATCCATAGAGGAAGAGTTTGTTTCAGTGCGCTTCAATGGCTGCTGCTAACCAGGCTGCTGTGGACTGGACTGGAGGTTGGGTTGGGTTGGGTGGGATGCATCATTAGAGTCGTTGAGCATAGTCATGCCTTGAAATTTACGTCCTTTTTGGCGAAGACCTTCTCTAATTTCTTCAAGGATCCTGCCATCCGCATGTATGTTCGCTTCTCGTGTCTGTAAGTGTGGGTGTGGGTGTGGGTGTGTGAGTATGAGCATAAAGGAAGAGGGAAGCGACGGCTTTCGCATCAGCGACAACGACACAAAAAGTCCTTGGCCAATGACAGCGGCAGCCGCAGCCGCAGCAGAAGTAGATCCAGAAGCCAGAAGCCGGCAGATGGGAGTTGGGAGCTGGAAGCTGGGAGGTGGGAGCGGTCTCAGGCACAGGCTGAGACAGGAAAATGTTTTTTCACGATAAAAATGATGGATGACATCATAAATAACGTTGGAGTGCGCCCAAACAGAGGGTTTCCAGTGGTTGTTTATTTCGATATAAATGAAATTCTTCTTTTTTTCCGTCTTTTCTACTGCTGCTTATTTTGGCCGGCAAAGCGAACAAATAAAAACTTTCTGGGCCCCAAACAATTTGGCAAGAAAGCTCGTCCCCACCCCCGCCCCCTTATACAACTAACTAGCCAATGCAAATGCCGAACTTTCAATGCCCTAACTGGGAGCTGCTTATCCAAAACTTCTGCACATAATCAATGGCCATTAACTTGGGGGCGGAGCCGATGCTACCCATAGAGGGCGGCATTTGTAATCACAGTTCCAGCTCACATTGTATCTGAGATGTTTCCCGTCATAAATATCGAAAATTATTATTAATGTGCCGTGATCTCTGTTAGGCAGCCAGTCAGCAAGTCGAGACATCGTTGACTGAGCCTTTCTACATTTTTTCACCGCATCAAAACAATGGAATCAGTGCCAAAAATATCGAACGAAATTCAAATGGTTCTTTTACCTTTTGTCGAGTTTAGGCCTACTGGCATATGTTAAGAATATGATGATATTTCTACTAGTCTTAAGTTAACAATTCCTTCAAATACTATTTATGTTTTTATAATAGGCATTTTTTTGTACTTCTGAGTTATCAGCTTTGATAGCACATTTAAAATTGTATCGGTATATTTAATAAGCTAAATCCTTATGGCTCGATAAGCTGAAACTGTTTCTTTATACAAAAACAATGTTCTTAGTGAGGATCTAACTTGCGTAATTATCAAGTTCCTATATATTTCTCTAGCTCTAGGATGAGTCTATAATCTTTCTAATATAAAGTTTTCAAATACCTCTAACTAACTCATACTCAAACTTCTGTTTATTAGTATCGATACTTATATATCATTAATAGTTCAAACAGTTAGTTTTGGGGCATCTAATTTACATTTTCACCCATTGTGCGACACATTTTGAAGGACAAACTCAGCCCGCATACACGGATGTAGATTGTATAAAAGTGAAAGCCTGCCAAGACGCTTAAGAAATGTGTGTGTCGGTGTGTGTGTGTTTGCATGTGGGTGGGTGTTTGTTGGTGAGCTTTAATGATATCCTTATAGCCTGCTAAATTTATGGCAAAGCCGCATAAATTTAGACGCTTTTTTTCACGCTTCGCACTACAAGGCAAACCTTATCGTATTTTTATTTTAATGGATTTTTTATCTGCTGCGGCAGCGGCTGCGGCTGCGGCTGCTGCTGCTGATGATGACGCTGGTGCCTTCCCTTCGTCTCTGGCACATCAAGCACACAGGACAATCGGAAGGACGTTTCCCCAGAAACGGGGAAAACCACACTGGCCAAATAGCTGAGAACATTTCTCATTTTATTTAACTGTAACTTGGATGCAGGGAAATGGGATTTAATAAGCCAACATTTATTTTAGACATTATTGATGGCGGTTTATTTATCGCGTTGCTCTTGCTCCCAGCCTCTTCTAGTGGCTCTATTAATGTGCGGACCCTGCCCCTTTACTGCTTCTTATGCGGCAAAACTCAAAAGGATTAAGTCACACACAAGCACACACACACACACACACACACACACACACATAACCCATAGCTACCATCAGCGGGGACAAAGGCGCGGCCAAAAAGATTCACAGCCGCTGGCGCACAATGCAAAAGCTTCTCGACATGATCCGTCCCTCACCCTTTCCGGTCTTACCCTTTCCTCATGTTGTCCGACGATTATTCAAAATGCAAGTCACAGTGTGTATTGTGTGTGTATGTGTGTGTGTGTGTGTGTGTGTGTATGAAAATCCTCGCAGCCATGTTGGCGTCAGAGCCCCCACTTGCCACTTGCCTCTCTATAGTTCCAAGCTCTTAGCTCCCAGCTCCTCCGGCTCTGGCTCTGGCTACGGCTTTGGTTTTGGTTTTGGCTCCGGTCCTCGCTGGATGCAGGCTGCCTGCTGCCTGCTGCCTGCTGCCGGCTGACTTAGCTTTAGGATTCGGTGCCGCGGCAGCTGCAATTGCCGCATGTAAATTCTTAAAGTAGTACTTAGCGCTATTATTTATTATATTCCAACAGTTTCAACACCTCTCAACAAGTAACGAGACATCGAAAGGGGTTAGCAAGGGGGGGACAAAGGAGTGGGTAGCTGCACTTTGCTATTGTTGCGCTCTGTTCGCATTGTTGTTAGCACTCGTATTGCTGCTGCTGTTGTTGTTGCAATTGTTGCTGCTGCAGTCCTCAGCGATGTTGTGCAGAAATTTATGAATATTGCATGGTAATAAAGCGAAGGATTTCATTACGTCTGTGTATATGCGTGTGCGTGTGCTTTTATGTGTGCGTGTGTGTGTGTGTGTGTGTGCCTGGTTAGAAGGAGTAACAAGTTCTTCCTTGCGTTTCTTAATGATTTCAGTGCCTTTTATTTGACTTTCCTGAGAGAATCTTCTCCAAATTGTAACAAATTGTGCTAGTTGTATTTTATTTTTATTATAATATAAAATTTATAGAGTCGATATAAATTTTGACTATTATAATCATATTAAAAATCTGAAACTGTGTAAAGTTTGTTCTGAATTAATAATTGTTTAATTTACAGATTTCTTAACTTGTTTTTATGAATATTTATTATAATCGATCGATCGAAATAAAGTAAAAAGTATATCGTATATTCATGCCAATTTATGCAGCAGGTTAGAGAAAGAATGTTTAAGCTCATTATGTACAATATATAAGTATATTCACGATCACCATCAATATCCAAGTTAACAAACTGTTTGTGTTTAGTTAGTGACTCTAAGAATTGAATTTGATTAATCTGCGGTATTATTTCTATTGACACTCCATCTAATCGCATGCAAAGCATACAATATTGATAAACAAAATGTTTTACTTTCATTTAAAACTTATATTTTCTGATAAGAAATTGATTTTAGATTTTCTAAGGAGATGTAAGTAAAATGTTGTGTTCATAGCATAAGATGTTCCATATGGCTTGCAGGCTCCTAATTGATAGATATATCTTTTAATAGAACTCACGTAAACCTACCTTGAAATATCATAAAGCATCTATTTTTAAGCCTTGGAGAATGTTCAGCTCCATTCTCGTAGAGAACTATCAATGGATCTCAGAGATATGGGGTCGTTCAGTAGCCACATCGACGACACTTCGACTGTAAAAACCACCAAAAGATTTATGCGCAGCATAATTCAGAAAGGGATTGTTGCCACAAGGAGAGGGAGTGGCAGAGTGAGGAGTCGAGGAGTTTGAGTGAGCAGGGCGCGACGGGTGCGACTTTTACAACCGCCATAATCATTTCAACAAGAATAATTTAAATAATTATTAAAACGATTCAAGAGCGTTGATGGCAGTGTCGACAATTACAAGGGACTCGACAGCGAGCTCGACAACTGTCTGGCAATAGGCCGCCAATTGTTCATGTCCGTACTCGTCCTCGTCCTGGCTTGCTCTGGTCTGTCCTCGCCGCATCCTGTCAGCTGCGTCTGGGTGACTTTTGATTGCCTGGACTGCAGCTCAGCTCTTTCAGCTCTTTTTGTTCTTTTTTGTGTTTGTGTGGCCGTGTGGTTAAAAATTAATACGCGGAAGGATATGGCAGGCAATTCGTTTTGTTTGCGCATTTCTGGCAAACGCCTCGCCTTACAAAAAATCAAATAGCAGACGAAACTCAGAGTGCATTTCATTTTCGGAATGAAACGCTCATGAAAAATTTACATTTGAATAGACGCCGCCAGAATGCTGAATGGCCTGTGAATGGCTGGTGGCTGCTGCAGCGATCCTGCGGTTCGCGGCCACCAGGAAACTGCGCCAACAATGGCAACTGGATGTGCGCCTCCATGAGCATTTATGTGGCGTATTGTTTTAATTTTTAACATTATATAAATTTATATTGTGAATGCATTGAAATACATTATAAGAATTTGCTCTGTTTCGATAGCTTTAATTGTCCAAAGAGTTGGAAAGTCAGCTATAGGATCTGATATGAGGGAAGCTGCAACTTATCTATGAGTATCCAAAAAATAGTCAGAAGAAAGTTGAAAGAAGCTAAATACTAGAATTTATGGTACAAAAGTTTGTTTAATTCATTTTTAAGCTGCTTTTTTCGATCCTTTCCTAAACCTGGAACCAAACACAGAGCTCGAAATCGAATTGTGCTCAAAGAACACGCATTTCGCAGTTCGCAGATTTGGTATCACGTTCCGGGACAGATTCGGTGGCACAGCTTGTGGTTGGCGCGTGTTTAGGCCATGTCCCTGCTGCTGCCTACCATTTTCCCTTCTCCCTTCGTTTCCCTTTTTCCTAACCGGTAATGGGGCAAGCGCGCTTTTGGCTACTTGCATTGGAGCATTTTGTCTTTCAAATTAATTTGGTGTTCAGCATTCCACGCAGTCCTTTTGTATAGACCAATGTAGAGTAAACAGTGAAAACAGAGAGGGAGAGACAGAGCAAGGACCAGCAGTAGCAGCAGCATCAGGACATGATTATGTTGGACATTGCAGCCAGCAGGCGACCCGGAGCCGGAAAATGAGTGCAGTCATTGTTGTTGTGTTCAGTTCTGGTTCAGTATCCATGTCCGCACTGCGCTGCTTCGTTTCAATTAAACGGAGCAACAGAACGAGACTGGGCAAGGGAAGAGTTACGGGCCAGTATTCGTACCAGAGAATGATGTTGCCGCTGCACTTAATGCATAAATTCACTGCTGGACATCGGTCACGATAAATTTGATTATGTTTTAGCGCATCTCTGCAATTTTGCTGTACCTGCAGATAATCGATTTACAAATTGTTGTTCATTTAATTACAAGTAATTTCCTTCCATCCCATATAGAACACTATAGAGTAAACTTCTTTCAGGTTATCCGTCTGAGACAAACATTTCACTGTGGAGCTAAGCTTTACTTTTCTTTCGAGTTTTGCAACATGTAAAACATGTTCGGAAAACGTATTTATAGAGTTGCTTCTCGAGTTCAGCACAAATGATTTTCCAATTTGGATAAGTACCCCTAGGCTAGGATATTTTGTTTACAGATCTAATTCGCTTAAGGACAAGTATGTGGTAAAACATTGGCAGCTGCTGCTGTCAAAATAAAAGCCAAATGTTGTCGACTTTAAAATGTTTAAACATTACGATGCATTGGGGAATTGAATGCAAGTGGCCTGAAAAACTTTTTCAATCCAAAAGCAAAAATAGAAAAGGAAAGGAAAGGCAAGGCAAGGCAAAAGAAAGGCACAGCGTACCCAGAAATGGTGGCAGTAGCAACATCCAATTATTTTTCGATTAGTTTCGCTATCATTCTTCAACAACAACAGCAACACCAACAACAATCTGTATTTGGCGCATCTGAAACCGAACCCAATACCCAAAAAGAAAAAAAATCACCCCCAGGATGGAAAGGAAGGTAAGGGTAGCAATATAGCAGCAACAACCAGGAGTGTGTGTGTGTGTGTGGGTGTGTGAGTGTGTCGGTTGTAGGAGTATCAACAGAGCGGTAAAGTCGAATATAAATAAATAAAACATACAAAATGGAAATAAATCTAACTGAAAAGCCATAAAGCATTTTCAGCATTCGCAATTTAATATGTTCGAGGGTATTTTTCTCGCACGTACCGAAGATGAACAACACCCACCACCACCACCACCACCAGCAGCAGGAGCAGCAGCAGTAACACCACCACCAGCACCAGCATCATGCAGGAGCAGTACCACCACCAAGGCAACGTCGCAAGATGTTGCCTGCTGGAAGAGAAGGACAGAAGGACACATGGACGCTACCGACAGATGGACGAACAGACAAGCAGACAAACAGACAATGGCCAAGAATGAAGGAAAGACAGAAAGCAAGCATCGCATTTGGATTCGGTTTCGGTTTCGGTTTCGGTTTCTTAGCCTGAAGATGGAGATGCCAGCGGAAACATGGACGGAGGGAATGGAGTAGATTGGTGGGGTGCAGAGGGGAAGCTCGCGAGCGCGCTAAGTGTGATATATTTCCTAAGATTATATAAAATGTTTTATTTGTTTTTCTTGTTGCTACTCGTACTTTTCCCGGCTTTTCCTGCTGCCTTTTTTTTGTGCCCGTCTTTGCCAAGCAAATTGCGTGCGCATCACTGGAGCGGGGGAAGACTAGCGGCGACCCATTTGAAAGTGAGAAAAAAGGATATTAGGTGTATATATACAAATATTGTATATACATGTATAGAAAAGTAAGGGAATCCTACCCTTCCCCCACCCCACCCACTCACACTATGCACGTAGCGTCGCAACGAGGGAATGAATTATTTCTTACCCTCGTCTAAATTCCAAGGCGATTCTTCTTCTTGGGAGTATTTTCCCAGCAATCGCTGTTATTACTGTTGTTGTTGTCGTTACTGCGAAGTGAAAATTGCGAAATGCAAAGTTTTAGGCATTTACACAACACCAACACCAACACAAATAGCAACAATGGAGAGCTGTGGGCAACATTTTAAAAAATTTGGACAAAAAATAGAAGTCAAAAAATAGAATAGAATAGGAGAAAAAATATTCGCTAGCGCTTCGAATAATTATGATTTAATTGTAGAATTATTGAAATAAATATATTAAGATATTTTTGAATGATTATTTATTTACTAATACTTATAGCTTACACTTACAATTAAAATTTACTTGATTTCCTTTTTTATCCTTATAATTCTTAATGTTACTTCTACTCTTAGTAACAGTGTAAACCCTATTTACTAATTCTCGTATAGACTAATACATCAATATACTATGCTTCTATATTCTATTGCTCCTAATGGTATAAACGTAAGTAATAATATATTGTCAATATTCTAATACTCCTTTATTCTACACTAATATATTGAGTTTTCTGGGTTTTGCCCAATCCTTGCAACAATTGTTGGAATGATTTAAATTAAATCAATTTTTCTTATATCTTTATTCTCCAGATTTAAATAAAAAATTAAATTTTTAACTTTTTTATATTTATTTTTAATCTTAATTCTTCCTATTTTAATTTTATAATTTAAATTTGTATTATTATTCTTTCTTGTATTTTTTTAATTTTCAATATTTTCTTTTGTTTTAAATTCAATTCGTAGACTTTGTTGACTTAAATAAATAGTAAATAAATAAAATAAACGAATTTAAGTACCTCATATATGTATTTGATATTTAATAGCAAATTAACGTGTTTAATAAAACCAGCAAATATATAAAACAATCATTGATATATTCCTATAATTTAATATATAATTTAATAGATAATAATATGAAATTATTTTGGATTTGTTACCATTGTACTTCATCGGTCAATTGGATCAAACTGAAAGCAGGGTTTGCCATAGCCAAAAGTAAAATAGAACTTTGCACCAGATGTGTCCAAGTTTTATTTCTAAGTGGCCAGCACACACACACACACACACATAGACGACATTCAAACACTCAATTTAAGAGGCGCTTAGAAATTAGTGAGCATCTTTTTTTAATTTTAGGTATTTACTTTGACGCGAAGCCAGATGAGACAACTTTGCTGATGATGTTGCCATTGGCAGAAAATACGAGTAAGAACCATTTTTCCTACTTTATGCCAAGTTAAGTGGGTGAAGCGCCTTCGCCCGGGCGTGCTTAGAGACCGAAGGGAGGAAGGGATGGAAATGGTGAAGGGTGGATGGAAAAGGAGACGGTTTGAAGATGAATGTGCCGCAGCTCTATAAATATGTATGGGATGCTATATATTAAAACCGACTCGAGTCGAGTCGAGTCGAGTGGAGTCGTGTGAAGTCGACTCGCACAGAGCAAAAACTAATTTCGAAAAATGCCAAAAGAAAACGCAGCAAAATGGAAATAAAAGAAAGCACATACACCGCCCAGAGTCGAGCTGAATTCAACTGAGCTCAACAGCGGTGGGATGAGGAGATGCTGGAAGGATGGGAGAAGGACGGCAGGAACAAGAAAAGGACATTTGTGCTGCCTCTGCTACTTTGGCATGGACTGTGACTGGGAGAGCGGCTGGAGGAGCAGTGGCTTGGCTTTGGGGTTGCTAGCAGGAGCAGACCCAGGACCTGGAGTCGACACAAACTGACAGTCAAGCAATGGCAGCTGCTGCCCCTCCCTGTTCTGCTGCTGCTGCTGTTGCTACTGTTGCGACTCCTCCTGGTTCTGGTGGGGATACAAGGGTAATATAACACAACAAAATGCAATAAAGCATTTTGTGGCAACTTGAAGATGTGAGCAGCAGATGCTGATTAAAGGTGTGCAGTGCGGAATGGGCAATGGGTGTAGGGCGTAGGGCGTAGAGCGTAGAGCGTTGTGCAATGGATTTCACACACACACGCAGACACCTCGATATACGTACTCGCATATAGATGAGCATTGCGAAAAGAAATGGGAAAAAACTCATTTGCCCCTTGAAGTTGAGTGGCATTTGTGGGCTGAGAAGTTTTTCCTCATTTAAATTGCGTGTACATTTGCCGGGCACTTCACACTTGAATACGAAAGTAGATAAAGTAATGTGGGAAACGACTGGAAGTAATTGGCTGCTGCCAGTAATGAACGCATCCCATAAGTCTATCCACTTACAGCTAGTACGAGTAATACACTGACAACACGATTCATAATTGGCTATAAAATAAATGAGTAAATGAGTAAGATATGATCCAGACAGTCATATGGTTAACACACGGACTTTATTGATTAGCCTTTCTGACCCACACAATAGAAATAGTCGAGGATAGCTATAAGATATCTTTCAATATTGTGATTTATTGGCTTTATTATTTTTACATTTTTATACATTATACCTTAAGCTGTATTATTAAACAGGATTTGTAATTTACATCATAATTTAGATTTGACTTAAAATTTAGATTATCAAATTTTAGAAATTTATCAAGATACTTAAATTCGATAAAAATACAGTTAATACCACAAGCACATGCACTGCATTTTTGAAGGCATCATCTTTCCTTAAAAATGTGGATTCATAAAGCAAAATGGCCCGGTCTACAACAAACTCTTCGGGATCGTATCGTTCATTATAACAACTTTTTACCAAATTGTCCACATAGCCTAGGTGAAAAGCAAAGCAATGGGTGTCGGAATGTTCAAGTTCAATGTGTTGAAATTCCGTTCCTTTAGTTTTACCCGATATCAAATATTCAGATGGTGACAAAACAAGCTCATCGTATTTTGATAGTTCAACATCATGAAATGTTACTAACGCAATCTCTTCGTCGTTCTCATGAAAATTCCAGACTGTAAAATTGACTCCCTCCGCAACACGACGATCGTTCCATCGGAAAATTAAGCTTTTTGTGATCTTACTTTCGCACATAAATGAAAAAGTCTTTTTGTCGGCATAGTCACAATTTCCGGTATTCATGGCATAGAACAGATCAGTTAGAAATCTGTCATGCTTACAGAAACCTCTTGTTGATAACAGGATTAATACTAGAATGGTTGTGCGCAAGTGCTCCATAAAATTTAGGGTAAAAAAAAAAAATTATTTGTCTGAAATTTATAAAGACATACAGTTACTTTTGATAGAATTTTCAATGTTTGTCGAAATAAAAGGCTCTAAACTATAATATAATGAGCATATTAGTATACATATAGTAGGCATTGTCAAGCCCGTGAAGTTTAGGAACTCTTGATTAAAATAAAAAGGCAGAGTTGTCTTTTCAACCAACACTTTAACCATTATCATATGTTAATAGTTTCTGATCAATTTGATTGGGTTCATCAATGTTCAAGGCGATGGAGCAAAAAGACGTGAATAATGGAAAATAGTTCTTGAATTTTTCATAATTTATTACTTTGTTTTTTATATCAGACACTACATATGTAAAAATATATATACAATCAATCAAATAATTAACCAATTAATAAAGGAAACTTGGCTGATGAACAGAGCTCAGCTTGACAATGCAAACATTTGCATATAAATATAACAACTGTGATATACACTTTAGTAGAATATATGTTGATTGTTGACTTGAATGGGATTAACTTCGAATTTTTCCACAAAAAGTTCCTTCACATAATGTTGATTATTAGCAGACAGATTATAAGCAGACAGATTAAAGGCACTGTAGATTCGCTCTTATCAGCTTTGACAGTGTCAACGATTTGTGGTACGGTATACTGTATTACGGAATGGGGTGGATCTTCATATGGTGAATAGGGTTGGTGACCACAGCTCGAACGCAGATCAGAAAGATATCGCAGCTTAATCTTGAAGCAATGCATATCCGAATGTTTGAAGAGGACCAAGTGGGTGTTTCCCTCTGACTTTATAGCGATTTTATATCCAGGCAAAATGCGTACACTGTCGTACTTAGCCATAGTTTCATCAAAAAATATCACCAGCATTAAATTATTTCCTACTTCCTTCGACTCCCAAATCGTATACGTAACTCCTATTGGTACACGTAGATCTTTCCAGCGTATAGCGTGGTCCCTAGTTAGTACACCTTTGCAACCAAAGTAGAGCTCCTTGTTGAAAGCATATTGACAGTTTCCAGTGTTTTTAATAGCAGCTTCAGATATATAAGATACGTAGTAGAAAGTTGCTATTATCAATCTGAAAATCCATAATCTATCCATAACACTATATATTTAAGAAGATTACACACTAGAAATATGAAAAAGTTAAATTTGTTTGACAAACAAAACAGTGTACGTTCCTAGTGAAACCGAGTTACTTTTCGACAGATGTCGAAGAATAATACAAAAATACTTTGTGCTCCTTTGAAATCTATTTCATATTTTGTTATCTATCAGATGCTAAAATATATCGGCTGGCAATCACAGTCTATGAGCTTCATGGCGCAGGGTTACTTAATATGTAGGTCTCCTAGTCTGCTCAATAAAAAGAATCGAATTTGCCAGTTTCAAGTATCCGTACCTATCAAATCTATCTTTATATATATATATATATATATATATATGTATACATATATATAGCGAAAGCAATGTGGATCGTGATGTGAATTTGCAATGATCGGATAAAGAGGTCGTCATATTCGTGTAGTTGTACTAGTTGTTGTTGAAGTTGGCGTTGCAGTAACCATTGCAATGCACACACACACACACACTCATACCCTCTCTATAAGCAGTTATTGGCAACCAAAAAGTCCTCCCACCAATTTGGCCAGAACTGAACAAACGCTTTCTATGGTTGCTGGCTAATGACAGTTTCGACATTCTCCGTTTTGATTGGAGTCTTCAATCGACTCGCCTCGACTCGACTTGACTTGACTCAACCGAACAACATCCACAGGCACATCCACATCTACATTCAAATTTACATCCATATGGAGCTGGTGAGGCATGGTAATGTGGTTGTTGACACTAATTATAACTGGAATTGCATGTGGCTGGGTGCCCTGCCTTGGGCTGGTGCGTTTCCACCTGCAGCAACTCGGTCAGTTTTTCATTATTTTCATGCTGCATTTAGCTCACGTTTTAATTAAGTCGTCGCCGGAGTCGACAACGTTGTTGCCCATCGTTGAGATCCATCGCAGTCGTTGTCGTTGGCGTTGCCTCTGCTTGGGATGGGGATGAAATTGGGGTTGGGGCAAGGTCTGGGCCTGCGGCTGTCCGGCGCTGCTGCACTTGCATGTAAATCTGCTCATCATTGTTGATGGCATATTACAATCCAACGCTCCTGGCACCTGGCACCTGGCACACCAACACCAACACCCCTCCTTCTCCTCCTCCTCCTTCTAGCCATCGCCTGTCGTGCTGCAAGTGTAGTAAAATGAATGCGATTTACAGTCGGTGCGTCTCCGACTTGCAGTTGCAATTGCAGCCTTTGTAATTGTTTTCTTTTTATGGATTTTTACTGGATTTGCTTGTTGCTTGTACGCTGACGCGTAACGTTCGGTTTTTTGGAAAATGTTGATACATTGTTGTTGTAGATACTTGTATGACAACTGTTGTTGTACCTGTTTTTTCCAACCAGCGAAATTGCAAAAATGCTTTGGAATTTTTATAGTTTATATTTTGCGTCGCTTCGTGCACATGTATAAGCCCCATTCGAGTACGAAGTACAGACAGTAATTTGCTCTGTACTCGAGTTAGACCTACCGCACTCTCAGTTCTGTAAGCTTTGATCTTCTGCCTGTACTTGTATTATAAATAAAGATTTCATCATCATGCCCGGACAGACTGCCCTATAGACATAGTGTACTAGCTCTGCCAATTACTGTGGACATGGATACGCCGCATTATATATATATATATATGTATATTTATACTAGATATAGGAAGACATTTGAAATTCACTTTGTTATTTGAAATACCTGACACGTTCTGGGCTTCTAATGCAAATGTGCACTTGAATATGACAGCGTTTATGAGTTTTAAAAATAAATTTAGTAATATCTTTTTGCCATTGCTTACTGAAGAACTTTGCTCGTAGAAGAGAATGGCTATAACATTTTGTATGCCATTTTGTGTTCAGAATATTAAAGGTGTTTCCATAAGGAAATACAATTTATAACCAATAAAAGTGAATATGGGATTGTTAGTGATTGTGGGAGTGGATCTAAGCGCGAAGTAATAAAGACAATTTAAAATAGCATAAGCTTCATCTACTAAATTAGAATGGAGAAATGATGTCATCAGGCGATATAGAATGGGGAAATATTTCTATTTGTATTATTCTAGCAATCTAAATTCTATTATGACATACATATACATCCCAGTTTCATCTGACATTCCTTTCCTCTTGTCTAGATTTCGCATCATGGCCACTTCAGGTTACTTGGGGACTTGTAGGCCTGTTATTGTAGTCGATTGCCAATAGATGACCAGCTACAAAACATCACTAACAGTGCCTCCCTTGCACATGTTGAACGATTGCATTGAATGAAATTGGAAAATGCACTTGAAATACCAAAACCAACTACAATTTGGGTTTGTTTCGCACTAATTGAGGGTTCATGTTCACGCATGACAAGCAGAGGGTAAGAAAATGCAAATGAAAGCTGGGCCATTGGAATATTTTGAATGCCCAGCGAAGTAAGGAGAAGTTTTTGGCCAGATTTCACCCTGGTGCTGGTACAAATCAAAGTGGCAATCAGACAAACTGCAGATTGACATCTGTCTGATTTGCATCAAGTGATATCCATGTAGCATTGGGGTAGCTATGGTTCCTGGTCCAATCAATGATGCGAGTGACTCCCCGATGGCTCTTCATCAGGCACCAGGCCATAAGCGATTAGGTTTGTTGGTCTCCCGGGAGCTGCCATCTAAAGAGCAGCAGCAGCAGCAGCAGCAGCAGCTCCTCATGAAGTAGCTGCGAATTCAAGAGGGTGTTTGGAATGTGTTGATATTTTTGAAACTGCGAAACATTTTCGAAATTGAGTAAAACCGATTTCCCACAGGATTCGTACGTGCATGTGTGTGCGTGTGTGTTTCTATCTCGGGCAAAAGTTTCTCTGTCAGTCAAAGCAAAACAAGTGGACTCATCGTTCCTCAGACTCCAACTCGCATTCCACCTCCAATCCAATACCAGCCCACAATCGTCGGAATTAAGAAAATGTGGTTTCGGTTACGGTTTTTCACTGTTTTTCCCGCTACTGTCTATCCGACTATCCACCCATCCGGCTGTAGGGTCTCCTTCTCAACAGCCCAAATCTTGTTTGTGCTTCTGTATATTTTTGGCTTTATTTTTTTTTTTTGCTTTTTATGGAAATTCACGAAAACTTTTCGTAGGCATTTTGTTTATTTGAGTTGCTGCTGTTTTCTGTCTGTGGGAAGATGGAACAAGGATAAAAGTTTGTCTTGACTCCCATTTCGTTGGCCTCTTTCATTGCGGTTCCTGCTTCTTGTTCTAGTTGTTGTTGTTATTGTTGTTGTTGTTTATTTTATCATTATCATTGGCAATTTCTTTTAAGTGGTGCCAATCTTTTTTCACTTGTTATGCCCAAGTTCGAGGGGATTACCCAGCTCTGTGTGTGCAAATTTATTATAGTCATTTTATTCAATCGACAAATCGGAAGTGATTTTGAATTCATGATAGTGGGTGGACACTCGAACGTCTCTCTTCCACTCTATGTAGTTGTATTGGATAGGGAAGGAATCTCCTTACAGTGGGTGCAATTTAGAATCATTGATTCAGTATACCTTAAGATAACAAAGCATCGATTCATTTTCAATATCTGATAAAGTTGTTCCACAGAAAGCCACTTAACCATTATTTAATAGATTCTATAAATGAAAATTACAATTAAAAATAACTTTTCTGTTATCTAATATATTTTATTGGTACGGCTTTATTTTGACGGATTTGAAGTTGCAATTAAGAGTTCCTCATTTCTTGAAATACCAAATCCTACCCTAGTTGTTATGGGGTTAAATTGTAAACTCACTAAAAATATACATAAATCCTCCTAATACGATCTCGATTTTATCAATGTCTGATGACATCATATATATATCATTTATTTACTTAGACACCTTTGGCAAGAGTTGATTGATTTTTCACACAATTTATCATGTTGGTACCCATTGTACAACATGTGAATCAGAATCTGCTCAATTCATATAAATTTGCTTAATGGAGTTTAATTTCCGCTAATTTCTGTAGGTACCTTTCTATTTATGTTATTATAGATAGATTTGTTCAAGCAGCTGATAGTAGCTTGGGTTTGCCAGTTTGCTTGACTTTAAGTCAATGGCAGAGTCAAATAAGCGCAATAACCTCATAAATTACATACACACGCACACACACAGCAGTCGCCAGACATACACACCAAATTCTGCTCAGTGCAATTCGGTTAAGATGCAATGCAACCCAGCCAAGCCAAGCACAGCCTTTGGCTACGGCTATGGTGGCACTTCATGCCACTTTGGTGGTGGCATTTCCAGACACTTGCACTTTCTCCGCACGTTTAATGGACAATTAACCTTGATTCCAGACACTGACTGCGGTCTGTTCCTGACCTGACCTTGCACCACAAAATTCGAGCCAGGGCCACCGAATGGCGCAATTGCAACAATTATTGCATTTTATAACTGCACTTTTGTTTCTTATGCATTATTACACACACACACACCCAAACACACACGTCGAAGCAGTGCAGCGTCGCTGGCTAATTAGTGCGCCCTCACCAGCAGCACCACCTGATGGTACGACTGCTGAAATTCTATAAATTTTTAAGGCTTAACGTTCAGCGATTCAACTGCGATTAGGGCGTGAAAAGTCACAATGTGCACCTTCCATCTTCCACCTTCCACCTTCCACCTTGCCTCCTTATGGCCTAATTATTACATGAGGGCCATTGGTTTTCATTGTTGCCCTAATCGAACTTTCGCTTTTCATGGTCACTGAACTGCAGCTCAAGGTTTGATTTGGTCAAAGATAGAATGAATCTAAGCGAAAGCGGAATTAAATGAAACTGAAAGGTTGTTCAGAATGTGAACCTGAATCTGAATATGAAGAGTAAATAAAATGAAATTTAAAATATTGGTATACATACCTCCTGGTTTTAAGCCTGCAATTGGACGGATAATCAAACAGGTAAGAGCTACGGGCGTCTCGTCTCTTCTTGCTGAACTTTATAAGATTTTCCTGTTATTGATAATTTGTAATAGTTTTGAAATACATAAAAGAAATATACCTGATCAATCGCCAAGTGAAATGAGTTTTTCATTTAATTACAAAATATTTTGAGCTTAGGAATTCTATTTAAAGAATTAATACCAATAATGTACATATAACAATGACAACTAATGTCCGATTTAGGAGCTCAGAACATATCAACAATGTAGAGAGATATATTGGGCTCATAATGAAAAATGTAATAATGCGCATTTATCAAAATATCGTTTGTTCGCACACACTCTTGTTTATGAGTACGAGTATCTTTGTATCTGAGTATCTTTGTATCAGCAGCGGCACATATAAAGAATAAAAATGTATGAATGTGCGAGTATTTGATAATTTTGTGGTGTATCTTGGCCATGAACATGAATCTTTTGGCCCGCTCGTCGCCGAAAAAAAACAACCAAAACAAAAGCGACACATAAGAAAAATAAGAAAAATGAAAAAAAAAAAAGCCAAACTCAAGTTGCTTTTGGCCTTTGTATGCGGCTGGAACTGGGGGATCATCTTCAAGTTTTTGACCGACCGTCCGCTGGCCATAAATCTCTGTGTATATTGGACTTTTAGACGATATCAATGAAATTGTATCTCTTTATCCGCATTATAATAATATACGGATGCGAATGCTTCGCGCCCGCCTTCGACTGTCCCAGCGACCCAGCTACAGCTCCAGCTCCAGCTGCTCTGAGGCTGTGGACGACACATGGCAACATGGGTCCACCTGCCCCCAACTACTCTGCTCTGCGCACATTTGCAGATACTTCACGACATTATGAGATATTATTTATACCATAAATATATACTATATATATATATGTGTGTTCTTGGCATTCTCTCTACTCCACTCTAAATACTTACTTATGTATATTTCATTATGGCCCCGGCTGGTCAGGACGAGCCCAGGGAAAAGTGCCTGAAAAATTCTCATTTTGATTGCAGGCCGTGCGGAGCGGACAATAGGAATTTCACGTGCGGGTGGCACAAGATAGATTGCCCCAGCCTGCATATTTATGTGCGAAATATCGTTGATACAAGCGGCGCTCCTTATGTTGCGCCACATGGCAGCAGCCGCCTCTTTTAGCATCCTTGAGGCAACAGTCCAAAACTCCCAAGGAAAATTCCATTAAGCAGCCAAGTTGCTTTCAGCTGACTACTATTTGATACCCTTAAAGAAGGCATTACACTTTTTCAACACAAAGAAGATACATTTGTTGAGTTGATATCAAAAAACCGAAGAACTGAAGAAGATTGGTTAACTGTTTGCAAATAGGAAATACAACTTTAAGTTAGGGTATTTATAGGTCGGCTTTTGATGGATAAGAATTGTAATTTTCTTATTTTTTTCAGAGGGTCGCCGCACCTTGAGGCTCGCTGTGGTTACATGGGCCAGCTAGGGGGATGCTGCAGCCACTCAACCACCCAGTTTCAACGCCCACTCATTGTCAGTGGCGGCATCAGCATCAGCAACAGCAGAAGAAGCAGCATCAACAACAACAATTGACGACACCCAGAATCACAAATCATATAGATAAGAGCACACAAAGGAATTTATTTCTATTTTGGCATTTTTCGGTCTCTCATTTTGCTTGTAATTTTTCTTCTTCTTTTTCTGCTTTCTTTTTTTCCCTCTTTTGTTGTTGTTTTTGTTGTTGTTGTTTTGTATGTCCTCCTCCATCGATATTTTTTCGGCTATTTTCACCCCAAAGTTATTGCGTTTTAGATTTTTTTTTTCTTAGCTTCCTACCGCCTTGGGCCGCCTTCCAATACCGCCGCCGCGCCTGCTTCAAGTTGGCAGAACCCTCACAGAGACGGAGGAAGAGGACATTGGGCTGGGTTCGGGACACGCACCGGAAGCACCGATAGCGCCATGTGTCGAGTGCGTGCGTTCGTGCGTTCCTCGCGTGCGTGTCCAGAGGGAGAGGTAGTAGTGTGTGTGTGTGTGAGTGTGTGTGAGTGTGTGTGAGTGTGTGCATGTTGGTGGCGCTGTTGGGTGTTGCCACATCGTATTTCACCACCCAGCAAGACCATCCCTCCAGCTCCCCTCTGCCCACCCACACCCCCACACACAGCCCCATTCACCCACCCACCATCTGAGTTGGAGGCGTTCCGCTTCTTTCATTTTAATGGCGCACACGCATTTGCTTTCGATACAATAGATACGAATATACAACATACTCCTCCATACAATCTGACACACACACACACACACACACTCATATCACACTCTCACACACATGCACATACTATTACATAACTATGGGTGGGCGTAGTCATATATTATTTTCACTCTTCTTGTGACTTTAATATTTTTCATAATCATATCATTAGATGCACCCACTGGGTATAGTTTTCGTGTTCACTCGGGAATTATAACCAGATAAGAAAATCCACTAATCAATAAAAATACTAGGATGAACATCAGGTTCGACCTCTTTGTTTACCCCTAAATATGAATTCTGAGAATGAATCTTACTAGCAGCCGAAGCTATTATTAATTTATTTATATTTGATGTAATCGTAATTATTAAATCATTAAAGCAAATAACAATTGCTTACACTTATTCCTATAATTAGTAAAATTACCAAATTTAACCATCGCTTCAATGTTTGTAAGGAAAACGATAAAGGAGTATATTTCGAGTGACTTCATTCTGATGATACATTGCTATAGCATCAGGCCTTTGCCTTCTCCCAATTGCTGCTCAGTTTGCTGATTGAGAATCTTAGAAATGATTTGAGTACGTTAAGTGTAAATGAATGTCTCAGGGTGTACAACTTAAATATTTACACGTATGTATGAATTCAAGGACTCGGTTCAGTATTCCTGCTTTATTTATATTTCTATATATCAGATATTTCACATAAACACATTACTCGATGATATCAATCCAGTTGATGGAACATTATTTTAAGTTCTAATTCTATATTATATACAGATATTTTTACAGGAGCTACAAAGCGTTTTGGCTGATACGATCACAGCATCTGCGCCCAAGCTGGGAGTGGCATCCAAAAGCCCATAAAAAGTTGCTAAAATTACTCTACTCAGTCATAAAGTAAACTTATTCACGGAGGCGGCATAGTTTGTTGGTATAAATTGTAAGCAATATATGGTATTTAATACTAATTTAAATTAACTCAAAAGATCTTGAACGAATTTTTAACTCTTTTCAATTAAATGTAAAGGTATCTCTTGATCTCTTAAGTAACCAAAAATTATCCAGGTAGCTAACAGGTTTTACCTACAAGTTGAATACATCTCAAAGTAGGAATCTATTACAAAACTGTGGCTTTGATGTGAAATATGAACTCTCTTATTCCAGATGTAGTCCGTTGTAATTGTTATGAATGGGATTTGGGTGATTCGTGTTATGGTAACACATCAGTTGGGATTACTCGTATTTTGTCAACGGCAATTTGCGCTTCGTGATGGCATTGTTTGTACTTGTAATCTAATGTAATGTAGCTAGAAGGAACTTAATCAAATCGTTGACGTTGTCGCTGTCGCTGTCTATTTGCCACGCCCCCTGTCATGCCCACAATGTGTGGAATACACAAAGTAAGCAATTGATGTTAGCCTTAACTCAGATCAAAGACAAATTATGATAAACGACCATTCAAATGTTGTCATATGTACACATGTGTCTGCTCTCTATATCCGTCTGTCTTTTTGTCCCCCTCTTATTGTTGTTGTTGGTCGCGGCTACCGTGCTCCGTCAGTTGGCGCTTTATTTATTGACTCACCTGATCAACTTGACTGATTATTCGTATACATGCACGGTCTGCCACAACAGAAGCAACAGCAACAACGACAACAAGAACTGCAACAACAACAACTTCAATTTCATTCAGAACAATTGTAAAAACGTACGACAAATTGTAATATTGAAACATATGAAAAAACGAAATACCCTTTACCGAAATTTGGCCAGTTTGGAATATAATTCAAGGAAAATGTCATTTAAATGACCTGAAGAATAGTAATATAATAAACACGTTAACTTTTTAATAGGTATCAGAGAGTATTTAAATGATGAACTCTATTTATTTATTATTTATCGATAACAAAGTTAACTCTAAGAGGTAATTAAGATGTTTCTTACTGTAGCTTTAATTTATTATGTGTCACAATAAGTCTAAGTTAAAATCAATCAAAAAATTTGAGTTACCTGAATAACTGCTTGAAAAGATCTACAATCGAAAGTTCTTATACAAAGTATCATGCTTACTTAAAGGTTTATATGATACTTTTCAGAGTTGGAAGGTGTTCAGTAAATACATTACGCGATTGGAATAGATTTGTATTCGTGTGATACTTTCTTAAGGGTGTATTTTATATATATATATATATACGGGTATATGAGTAAAGTAAGAAAAGTGGAAATAAGAAAAGTAAAGGTATATTTTATCTCATTTATGTTGCTTGCACTTAAAAATCGACAGCCTGAAGCAGTCTCGGAGTACGAGGAACGAGAAACGAGGAGCTGGCAACTGGGGGAAGGATGCACGTGTAAGGGGCGGCTTTGCTGGGAAGGCAAAATCGAAGCGACATGCGAAACAATTCAAAGTTTCACGTCGTAAATTTGGTGGGCGACTTCATCGATCACTTTTGGGCTGTTGCTGTTGCTGCTGCAGCAGGTTGACTTATTTGCCCGATTGCCGAGCCCGAGCCCAAGCCCAAGCCCGAGCCCGAGTCGAGGATGAGACAGGCTGGGTTCCTGGTCCCAGGTTTCAGTTGCCTGGTCCCTGGTTTGAGCTCTCAGATCCAAAGGCTGAACGGCACGCGCGTCTTGTTTTTCTGAATGTCGCCTTTGTTGTTGTTGCAGCAGTTTGCTGGAGCGGAAATGGAGAACGAGGGCGCCCGCTGGCGGCATGTGAAAATATTTTCCAAGGTGAACGCCACAAAAAGGACAAATCCAACACAAAACGAGCCACATCCACAGAAACACGATTCCAGCTGAGCTCCCCGCTACAGCACCTTTCCGTTACCTTTCCTCGTTCGCATTCCAAATCCCGTCCCCGTTCCCATTCTTGGACCCCAATTGAATGATTTAGGGGCGCACAGTTGTCAAAGAGCAGCGATGCGTACGGGTGTACACTGGTGGACCTGTGGGCATGGCTCTGGTCCTGCCAGTTGTGTGTGTGCCAGAGCAAAAAAGGTATCCACATCCACATTCATATCCACTTGGTTACAGCACTGGTGGGGCGCCAAGTATGCTTTTAAAACCGATTCATCCGCTCTCTGATATTTATTGCTGCACATAATTGAGTGTAAAATTGTCCAAAGGTACAAACTTTAAAACAGCTGCCCAGTACATTGAAACCAAAGATTGTCATTAATTATCAGACAATGTACTTACAAATGATCAATATGAATACAAATATCGAATATTCTTGTATTTTATCTATCAAGTTTCCTCTTTTATTTCCTTTATGCAAATAACTCTTCAATTTGTATCTGCCTATAACCAGAGGCATTTATACCTATCATATTGAATATATTTTATTTAATTTTACTCTTAGGGAATAGTTAGTTAGAATAGTTAGTCGGTGGTATTTCATTTCTTTCATCCCAAGTTTACAAAGTTTACCTCTTGAGGCAAAATCCACATTCTAATCTCTTTATTAATTGGACGGTAAAGCGAATCTTTTTTAAGTTCGTTTCGCTTAATAAAACTCATCGATACATGCGCAAAAAATTGTTTAATTAAGTTGTCCGATTTATATTAATTTGTTATTTTGAATCTCTTCAACCGATAAATACATTTATCTTCACAGCAAAACTGGGAGATTTGGATCTGAAAATTGGATCAAAATTCATCGAAAATAAACATGATATATTATGCCTTTAGGTAATAGGAAAAGTGTCTACTATTATTATTATTAATTTAAGCGATAGCAAAAATAAAGTCATTCTAAGCTCATCCCAAAAATCTCAGCAACTGCTATTGATTAAAATTGAGTACCAATATGTAGAATAATTTAAAGCAGTTAGATAAGATATGATAATATGATATAAGAGATATATAAAGATCGAAGAAATATAATAAACGCTCATACAATCTGCGAAATTCTAGCTCTGTTTTTAGCCGCAGTCTTTCTCCTCATACAAAGCAGACGGCGAATTGCCAAATGATTCTCCACACGAAGAGAGAAGCCGTCGGACCGAGTAGACGTTTGCCGACGTCAGTGCCAGCGTCGAAGTCGACGCCGACGTCGACGGCGTCGTCGACTTGGTCTGTAGGTCTGCTGCGAGACTGCTGTGTAAATTTATGTGAGAAATCCCATTGAAAAGAGCAACGCGGCCGCTCACGACACAATAAAGCAAAATAATGGCACATTCGTCACACTTAACGCGGCCGAGTCTTGTTATCTCTGTTGCTCGTGTGTGTGCGGCTGAGCTCGTGCGCTCTCACTTGCACACAGTCATCGTAGTCATCGGCGTCATCCATCTTGGAGGCGAACGTTGGTGTTGCTCTCCGGGCAGGCGGTCGAGCAAGCGACAGCCGAGAATGGTTTATGAGCGCGCACTGCGGCTCCTCCCTGTTTGCGACGCGTTGCCAATTGGTGGCAGCGACGCCAGCGATGGCAGCGCCGCTGCCGCTGACGCTGACGGGAACAGCGACACAGGCAGAGGCAGAAACAGAGGCAGTGGCAGCGCAAAGTTGGCCAAGTTTCGTTTTCTTTGTCGGTGGATTCGATCGGGGGAGGCGAGGGCGAAATCTAAGTGCCCTTTTCAGCAGCATGTTGCACGTGGTGCGTGGTTCTGTAGCCACAGCAGCTGCTACTCACCTCTTCTTCTTCTTGCCGATCTCATGCTCTTTGTGCAACTAACAGCTGTAGTACAATGAGAGAGCACGAACAGAGAGAGAGAGAGAGAGTGAGAAAAAGAGATTTGGACAAAGAGCGAGCGGGAGAGAGATGCTGAGCCATTTCGCTCATTTCGGGTGGTTCAGCGTGGTGCGTGTGAGTGCGTGTGTGTGTGTGCAAGCGTGTGTGATTGAGTGCGTGTTGTTTGTATTTTTTGGGGAGATTATACGGCCATGATTGTTGTGCCGTCGGCAAATGAAGACTCAAGCTATTCGGCAGCCATAATTCTTTCCTCGAGGATAGGAAGACTTCTAAGCAACGAACTCTTTACCATTTCTTACATTAGAAACAAAGATCAAGCATGAATTTCTATTTGATGAACGTGGAAATATATAATATAGTAGTATATATTTATATATATATATAAAGATAGCACAATAATTATAAATATTTGTGCCTTTCGATCTATATTTTATATTATTACATATGAATACCTAAAACTGCTTAAAGTGAAATCTGACCTTATTTTGAAAATTGATCTATGTATATCCTTGACAAATTATGACTAAGCTATGCTAAACATTATCATTCTCGTATTTATCAGACTCAAAATGTATAATACAATACATAAAATAAAATAAGACCTCTATTTTTAGATATTATTTGAATTACCAAGACCTCATCCAATACCTTTCTGTGGTATTCAATAATATCTTTCCTATATATGAGATATATCTTATTTTATTTAATATCCAGATAAATTTTTGATACTCTCTGATTTTACTTATTCTAATGCTTATTTCTCAATAGCATTGACTAATTTTACCCACGCTCTTTCTGTGGGCATATACTCTGAGACTGGTAGAGGAATCCAAGGATCAATTGAACTAAAGAACTATGGGAAATTAAAAGAAATTAAAAGTTAATGAAAACATACCAATTAAAAACTAAAATGTATTTGAAATTTCGCATTCCGATTGTGCATAGTTGTCCAGCTGGGAAAGCACGCAACAATATCGCAACTGAGGCAACCGCAAGTAGCCGCTGTGTGAATGGGAGATACAAATCCAACTGGCAATGGGCAACTGGCCGTGCCACAAGCGGTGGAAGCTCTCGCAAATAGTATAAATTTCGCACTCATTCACTCAGTTACTCACTCACACGTTCGCTCAACTGGAACTCTGGCAACGAGCGCAAAATGCGAGCAGAAGATACATTCCTTTTTTTGCTTTGTATTTTGCTGGTTCGTACTGACTGCAGATACTTTATGGGCGACGCTGACGCTAACGCTTGACGCAGCGTTGGCGTTGAAGTTGACGTTGACGTCGACGTTAAGCGCTGGCGTCTGTTAGCAACAGAGCTGGCATACTCGTAAATAACGTTGGCAGAGGCTCGGCTCGGCTGCGGCTGCGGTTCTCTCTCGCGCTCTGCCGGCGCGTGAGTTTCTTATAAGATTATTTATATACTGCTTTTTGGGGGGCAGTGCGACGCAGCCGGCGCTGGCTGCGCAGTCGGCAGCTGACGCGTCGCTTCTGGATTAATAAGGAGTTCTCGCTTGGATTTTCACATGTACGACGACTATATGCTTTGAATTGAATGCTTTATGGGTTTAGTTTGATAGAAGTCGTAAAGAAATCAACATCACACAACACAAAACGCACCCGTGTAGTGTAGTGTAAAGCCGTGTATGCCACACGTTGCCCATATCGTCGTTGTCGTTGTTATTATCGTTCTCGTTGTCGTTGCCGTTGCCTTTGCCGTTGCCGTTGTTGTCGTTCTCAGTCGTTGTTGTTGTTGTTGTGGTTGTGTTGTTGGCGTTGGGGGCATCATCGCTAGTAGCAGCAGCAGCCAAGCAGCAGCCGCAGCAGCGGCATCTTTTGAATCTGTTTGCCCAAACTATTCGGTCGCCTACGGTCGTCGTGGTCAGCTCGTCTCAACGCCAGCCCGTCAGCCCACCAAACCCGCCAAATAGTCAAGCCGCCAAGCCGCCAAACCGTCAGGCAGTCTGCCCGCCTCGCTCCGCCCCGCGGCCAATTGACAGCTCGTAAAAATCATAAAAATCATAAAAATAATCATAACAATAATCGTAAAAAATTAGAACCGCAGACAACAGTAGCTCATTGGCCACAGACAGAAACAGAAGAAACGCGCGCGCTTCTCTCTTCTTCTGTTACTACTATTACTTCTTCTTCGCTTCGTCTCTCATCATCGAGTCGTAAGAGCCGTGTTTTTATGATGTTGACCCAAGTTAAGATAGATACTTAAGAGCCCATAACAGCCACCGTCTATGGTACGTCTGGCAGGTGTCTACGAGTAGCTCGGCAATCAAATTGTGCAATAAGTGAATCTTGTGGAGATACTCGAACGTACACTCGTTACACTCTCAAACAAAATCAAGTGATTTACTCTTTAATTGGCTTCATTTTGGCTAAAACTAACCAAGTGAGCGAGTGGAGTTCATAACATTTCTAGTCCCAAAGCAATATTTACACAAAAACGTAACAGACAGCCAAAAAAAAAACAACGAAAAGGAAAATAAAGTGGAATATATAAAAAGAAGCTAAAAAACAAAAAGCAAAGAAAAGAATCAAACAAAAGTTTTCTTTCGGTGGAAAAGTTTTCTCACGTGCACAACTGCAAGTTGAATTCATAAGCCAAAGGCCCAAGGATCGAGGATTTGCTTCCTCAAATTGGATTTAAACGGTAAGTTGCATATACTCGTGCTCCTTCAAATTGAAGCTGCCGCATTTTGTGGCATAGAATTCTCAACACTTCATAACTCAAATGTTTGGAGTTAGAGCTGGGACCGTGCGAGGACATCAGTCAACTGCAAACTGTTGACAGGCTTATTAGACATTTGCATAAATTTTCGGAGCTAGTAACCAGTGCTAGAATCTGGAGCGAGAACCAGTTCGGGGGAGCCCAGGAACTGAAGCTGGCCACGAGTAATGGCCGCTTTGAACTTGGATTCGTTTTGAATTATTGCACATATCCTGGGCAACATAGTTTCACTTCCGCATGCGGCAGCCATTTGTGAGTGTGTGTGTATATAAACACACACACCCAAACGACTCACACACACACACAGACACAGAGACGAATTGCCCTTTGCATAGAAAATTTATGCGGCCATTGTTGCGGCGCATTGTCCTTGTTGTTGTTGCCATTGCAATTGTCCTAGTTGTCTGGCTCCTGCATATTTGTCGCACTCTGTCTATTGTACCCTTCCTTCTCATACTCTCTCTCTCAATCTATCCGTCTCAGTCTGTCCCTATTCCTCATGCTCGTACTCTATCAATTTGTCTCCCTCGCACTTCCTCATCACACTTGCGCTCAGATTTTTTTCATTTTATATTTAAGGTACAAATTTCTCTGTTTTCATTTTGTAATTTTTATAAAAAATATTCATTTGATTCATTGTTGATTTGTTCAATAAGCCTTAATGAACATTGCGGCCTTTTCTTTATTTGCTGTTAACGCGTTTGTTCTGCATAAGCCATGACAGTCAAATAGTCAGAGAGTCCATTTTATACGAGAATTACCAATTTTTGCCATCAGATGATATTATTTTCTCATAATTTATCGATTTAATCAGCTGGAAATGTTTCACTGCTGACAAAATCATAAACTCGGTTTCAGTTTCTGTTTCTGTCTCTGTTTTCGTTTGCACTGCAAAAAGTTCATGATTTATGGCTCAGACACAACATATATATATATACCCACACACACACACACACGTAGACAGACTGGACACACAATCTATTGCATACATTGATGCCCTTTGTGTTGTCACTAGATTTAGCCTGGATGCTCTATATAAATAAATATTTTAATATTCGCATACAAAAGCTGACAATAACTTTTTAGCTCTATAACTAAGATCAATTGTTGGATTTTTTCTTTTCATATAATAACTTACTTGACGATCCTTATATATATTTAATCCTTTATAAATTCACATAAAACATCATTCACTCCTTTTCATCTATCTCGCCTTCTAAAGCGCCTTCATAAGATCATGTTTGGTGTCTATAACAGAATTCCCACCTAGAAATAAGAAATACAAATAAGAAACGATTGCTTGAAAGTTGTTTTGTTCAATTTCTCCTATATTTGGTCTCTCTTTGGTTATTTCCATACATAAACAGCAACTCTCAGTAGAGAATTCCTTAAGTTCCTCATTATCGATTAGATCATCTTTCGATTTTAATTAAAGTAATTGAATTGTTCTAAGTCAATTTTTTAATCGGAATGCAATTAAACATTAATTGACTTAACTTAATAAATTATTTGCATCGATATATTCGCATTGCAATATTAATACACAGTCAGTATTTCTATAAACTTGTTTTGTATAAAACAAATTTAGATATATTCTTTTTTTCAAATAAAATTAAACATTTACTTCGGATCAGATGAGTTTAGGCAATGAGTAAGAGCTTCCTTCGATATTATTGCGATGAGAAGACCTTCAATAATATGTTCATAATTTTTAATCAAATTCACACTCTTTTTCCATGATTTATTTCATTTATAATGCCGTATAAAATGGCGACAAGTCTTTTGTAAAAACATTAATCAATGCCGGTCCCTTGTAGATCCAAACCGAAGCTAAGCTACAGAAACAGAAACGAAATATACGAGTATCTGAAACGAAACCAAAAAATATATTCACAAATCGCCCAAAAACCGAAACAAAGAGCTCTGAGAAGACAATAAACAAAACTTGTTTAGCTAAAACAGATGCCATGCATTTGAAATTAGAGATTATTTTTAAAATCATTGATAAATGGCGACATGAATCGGCTAATTAATCAAATGCAAAAGCCAAATGAAAAATTAAAAAATAAAAAATAAAACAACACTCACGTAAACGAACAACAAAACACGAAACGAAATTTCACACACATTTTATACAAAGAAAAAACAAAAGCAATGATTATCTTTTTTTCTCTGCTTAAATTTCTTAATTTGTACTTTAGTTAAATTTATAAAATTGTGAAACGGTTTCCTCTATAAGTTAATGTTTTATAAGCTCCCCAGAGATTTCAATGTAAGAAATCGGCAAACAGGAAATAAATTCATTAATCAGTACAACAATTGATTGACTTTCGTTTCAAATGGGATTTAGTTTTCCGACGTAGTTTTATAAGCTAATTCCAGTTGATTAAACAAGGAGACCTAACGCGCTTTTGATTTGATAACAATTTTCATATATGGGTAACTAAAAGAACATATCTAGGATTGTAGGATTTTCTTTTCTTGAGCTGCTTTTACTTGATTAAATCGTTTTTGATCAATAGATAAAATGTCTTATTATCTTAAGTTGACGGCTAAAAGAATAGATTGTTCCGGGGTTCCTCAAGCGCTTTAACTAGTTGGGCAAAAATAATGTTAGCCATCGCATTTCAAGAGAATTTTTAGCGTTGAGTTTTCCGACTATCGTTCTTTTGCTCATTTTTTGTGGCATGCCACTTGTTGTGGTCTTTTTGCTGTGCTATTTAATTTCTGTGCGGATTTTGATGTAGCTGCAGTAAAAAAGGAACTAGGACTAAGGAGTCCCAGTTGCCCAGCATTGGGTGGCAATTTGCTGTGGCTGCAGTTTGTTTGGTATTTCTCTACTTTCTGTGTGTGTGTGTGTTTGTGTGTGTGTGTCTGTGGCTGAGTGTGTTTTGAAATTTGCGTTTTCGGAGCTGGCAGCCAGAGCCTTTTGCGAGTGCACTCGAACTGTTTTTTGTGGCCCCAGCACGGCGTGGATACGGATTGAGAGTCAGTGCTGGAGTCAGAGTCAGATACTGAGTCGGGTACTGGGACTGGGCCCGAACCGCCCAGCGGGGCGCTCTCGCAGTGACATTGTACCGAGCGGGTGACAATGATTTATGGCAAAGAGATACGCGACAACGAACGCAAAAGTCGAAAAACTAAAAAATGCAGACACCATCGAGAGCGAGAGAGAGAGAGAGAGAGATAATGATAGAGAAATAAGAGAGACAATCGCCAGGGAGAAAGGTGGAAAGAAAGTCCATAGTTTTTCACAAGCTGACTGGAAAATCCAACTACCTGATCGCAAAAGTTCTCTAGAGTTCCTTGAAGCATGCACAGCAAATCTTCCTCTTTTTTTATGCACAGAATGTCCTTGAAAATGCAACAACAACAAGAATATCTAAAATCACCTGAGACGAAAGTGAAAACCTGCTGTGTGGTTTTTATACACATATTTTCTTTACCTTTTCTTTTTTGTCACTTGCAGTTTTCGTGCACATGTCATAAACTCATAAAGATTTTCCAAAAATATCATTACCCATTAGGAAGTCACCTGGCGAAGGTCGCTGCTCTCAGTTCAAATCGTTTGGTACTTGGTTTCACTCTCGGTCTAAGGTCTTCAGGTCTCAGTCTCACTCTCAGTCTCAGTCGCAGGTTATGCAATAGTCATTTTCTACGGCCATAAAAATTAATATGCGTCCTTCGCCGTGGCAATTTGGTGCGCGTATCTGAACAAATGCATCTTTAAGATACTCGCACAACAACATTTGACTTTGAACCGCTGCGGTGCAGGCTGCTGATTCACCGGACATGACTTTTGGCTTGACTTTGCCTCCGTCTAAGTATTCGACTCCGTCGCCGTCTCCTTCTCCGTTTCTGTATCTATCTCTGTCTACATCCATTGTGTGTTTGAAGGTTACCTGTTTTTACAGTTGGCAATGCAGCTCTTCTTCTTTTATATATATATATATACATTTTTTTTTGAGTTCTTCAGCGTTTTGAATTCTCGGCGCGAGGCAGCTTGAAATTATTATTTATGAGTTCGCATTGTTGTCGCCGTTTTGAAAGTGATCTGAATCGCCTGGCCTGGCCCCGAATCGTATTCTTAGTTGGTTATCTTCTGGTATCCTTAGTTTTGTTTGCCCAACAACAACAGCAACAACAACTACAACAAGATCAGCCATCGAGCGTTGCATTTGTAATATTTTTACTTTCAACTGAAAACGAAATTTAATAATAAATCAAATCATTTGTATGCAGTTCAATATGTCATGTGGGCATTAATCAATTGCTGCTATTTAGAGTCCCGTGATCTTTGCCTTGTGCACAGGATTAACAGACATTCGGAACGCGCTTACATATTTTGTAGTCTTTGGAGCAGGAGAAAATAATAATCCAAAGTTTTGGACTATGCATTCTAGCACCTTTTCAATAAAACGATAATGAACATGGCTTGTGGAAGGAACTGCTTCTATCAGCATAAAGAAGTACCTTTAAAACAATGATTAGATCATCATTTGGCTAAGAAATGGAGGTAAGACTTCTAGTATAGGAGAATCTAGTGATTGGGATTGAAGTAGGAAAGTGTTTGAGTTCTGATATTATAATATTTGACTATCTATTACTAATTCATATAACTTTATTCGTTTTAAATATTTTCCGCCTTTTTAAGCTTGAATAATTTAACAAACTTTATTGCTTCTTATCTAAATTGTTCTTGGCGTCTAGTCAGAGCTCAGCTTTTCTTATGTATTTTCTCCAATTTTCTGACTCCGTGAGAATTATGCAGCATGTGTTTGCTGGTGTGTTCGTATATGTGTGTGTGTGTGTGGAAGTTGCACTCGCAGTCGTGCCATAAATCACATTCACTTCTAATATTTCCACAAACACATCACAATGGAGAAAATTTGTGATTTATCTGTGTGAAGAAGTCAATAACTCATAAAAAAGCGACATAAATCTTTGTTCTCTCTGTGAGCTGCGAGGCTGTGAGGCTGTGAGGCTCTGCCAGCGGCCAGATACTCATACTACAATTCGAGTACAAAAAAGAACTTCATGTTCCCTCCAAACACAGCTGTACGGGAACATTTCCGAATTGCATTCGCAATTGCCACAGTTACAGTTTCAGGCGGCGGCACGGTGAGGGATTCGCCGGATGACATGGACGAGACGACGACATATGTTGCATAACATTTGCATACTCGCAGTGCAGCACAGGGAACAGTTCCTGGAAGCCGCGGGCGAGATGCCGACGGTAGCCGAAGATGTCCAAACAATGACAAATATGAATATCAATATGGAAATATTCTGGAATTTTGAAAGCAGACCATCACGTCGTCTTTTTTAAGCAATTATCCACGCTCTGCATTGGAGTAGCGTTTGTTGGGTTTGCATTTTCTAGATGTGTATCTTGTTTAGTACTTAGTCAAATGTATCTGCTGGCTGCGTTCGACGAATTTCAAACGCACACACCGCCCCAGCAGAAGAACAACAAAAACTCATTGTTCAAACAGCACGAGCTGAAGAATAAAAGTAACAGAATCTATATAAAAACAAATAAGAAAAAGATACCGAGTTGAGAGTTGAGTTCGCAAACGAAGAAACTGCGAAACGTTGTTCAAAGTTGGGCGGCAAATTTGCAAAACTAAAGGAATCAGAATCAGAAGAACAAAAAAATAAAATACGCGAACAAGTAAAGGCCAAGCGACGAGGTTTTATATATGTACGAGTATGTAGATGTCGACATATCTGTATCTGTATCTATATCTGAATTTGTATCTGTATCTTAGTTACTAGCCATGGGCAAGTTGGGCACTTGGCGTGTTTGTGTGAGTTTCGCATACAAAAAAGAGGGAAAAAGGTTCAACACAACATGAAATAATTCGTTTTGTTGCCGTTGCTCTAAGCAAGAGCCGTAGAGCCGGACCGACCGACAAACTACACGAAAATGTGGCTAACAAAATTCGCGAATAAAAAACAAGACGAAAAAAAAACAATGTCACACATGTCAAAGTTGTCGCAGAATGACACAAATGCGGCTTGGATTGCTCACTAACCGGCCCCGGCCCCAGCTCCGGCCCCGGCACTGGCACTGGCACTGGCCGCGGACTCAAGCCCGGACCGTACTTGGACCTGGACCCACAGAGCTGGCCCAGCCACGTTGTCATCATCAGCATTTCGTCTGGCTGGCGGAATCGTGTCAAGCCCCAAAACACGAACCAGCTCAGCAAAAAAAAACAAGAAGTAACTCGCGATGCGCATTTCGTGGAAATTTCACAATTAAAAAGGCACAAAATCTTAGGAAAGAGTTAACCGGAATATGAGAAATCGTGTCAAACGTCAAACTACAACGTCAAAATCCAACTTCAACGAGTTTCTGCTCTGATTTTTCTTTGCCAATCCCCAAAACGAAACCAACAGAAGGCAAAGGGCCAACAGCTTTTAGTGGACATCAAAATCATTTATGCCCTGCCAAGGGAATTGCATTTGATTTTATGTTAAGCTTCACATCAAATTTTATGAATTTTAGAACACAGACTTTATCTTCTACAGCTCAAAAGCATTATTGATTCCTAATTCGATGATTTATCTATAGTCCATACGTTGTTGCAGTTTGAAATAGTGTAAGAAATGTTGAACACTACTTAATAGATTTTTTTTTAAATCATAAATTAAGCACATTTCTGATAGGGAAAAGCCTTTGGAAAGCCCTTTCAATGATTTTTTCTTCTCTCAATTCTGCAATCTCTGCAGTTTGGTAATGGAAAATATGTCAATGTCTCACAAGAGCTCACAAAGTCGTTAAGAAATGAAACATTCAAATTCTATTTGTTCCAAAACCTTTGAATGGAAATTATTTACCTTCCACCTTACGTATTTTGACGTATTTTTATCGTATTAATATAAAATATTAATTTTAATATTAACTGAAATATATTTTGAAATTCTGAAATTCTGAAACGAATTTATGTTCCTTTCTATTCCTTTGTAATACAAATGATTATTGTAAACTTTTTATTACAGGTACGTGTATCACATAATTTCTTTCCAAAATTTCCTTTTTTTTATGCATTTCTATATTTTTATTGATTTGTTTTTTATTTATCGCTCACGCAGTCCGGAGCCCAATTAAATATGTTCATTCGAGTATTTAGTTATCTTCGAATTTCATAGATGATTTAGATGATTGAAGATACGAGTTATGAGTAGGCTGCCAAGATTCTCTTGCATGTTGGGCCAAGAAACAAGTTGAGAGCGTCTGCATATGTTCCTATTTTATTGCCTTATTAGCATTGATAATCTCTGGATGGTGGCCAGCTATTTGTAGTGTCTCCGCTGAGTGTCCGGCTCCCTGACCCACGCACATGGGCAATGGCCAGTGGACGCCTTGAAATCGGCGTGGAATCAAAACGTGACGCAGCGTCTTGACACTTTTGGCCAATTGCTGTTGCCAATCGGCAATTGGCAATTGGCAAATGGCAATTGGCAATTGCTGATTGCATAATTGTGGCCGCCTTTGGCTAGTTGGAATGCGGAGGAGCAAACGGTTTTTTCTTTTTTTTTTTTTTATTGCGGATGCATTGGCAGACGATTTGCAGCGGTCGATAAGTCCCGGGGCTACTCGCTGCGTCTGGCGGTGTCTAATCAGTGTTTATTGATTCAAACGACAACCGGGTACCAGCTTTGAGCCCCAACACCTGCCACAAAGCAGTCTAAGCCTTGGGACTGGGTCTAGACCTGCTCTGTCGACTGCACTGACGTTTGGGTGCCAATGTCTTCTGTGTGTGTGTGCTTCTAGGCGAGCGCCGGCGGCGTTGCAAGTGGCTCACAATGTGGACACGGAGTTCATAATTGCCGCAAGTTGACGCACGTCGCTCGTGGAGCGCTGAACGTGGAGCTACGTGCTCGTGTCGGCAATATTATTGTTAAGCTGTTCTTGCCTCTTCATCATCATAGGCGGATCAACATAGAGTCGCCTTTTGTTTTTTACTTGGAAGCAGAATTTTATCACACTTTTATTGCCACGTTGCCTCCTCATAATTTTATACCTTTTTTCTTTATTGGTTTTGCGGCCAAAATGTCTTGGCTATGAAGCTATGGAGCGTTCCACTTTGACTAATTGCAGTGCACTTGTGGCTTCAAGTGTCTGGCAGCAGTTGTTGTTGTCGCTGTTGTTGCTGTCGCGCCTGTCAGTCAGCCTGTCCGACAATTTGTCTCTTCTCTGTCATGTCACAAATGGGAGTGTGTGAGGTGCAACTGTGTGTGAGTGTTGGTGTGTGTGTGCTGTGGTATCTGCATATCTTTAAAAATGTAAGTTTTATTAGATTTTCATAGAAATGGCAGACGACGCCGCTTGATCAACGTTTATCACTTCCTTAGACAATTTACATGTAAATCAACCTTACGTTCTGCGTGGGTTTTCTTCGTGTCCTCTTGGAAGTTACCTGAGAGAGGAAAAGTATACAGGAAAGTAAAAAAAGTATAAGTTGAGCTAATTTACAGAACAGTATAAACACGCTACACCCCAGGAGTTCATATAAGTAAAGTTTAACACGTTTTCTCATTTCGCAACTTGTTCATTAACATTAAGAAAGAGAGCCGAAAATAGCTTTGAAAGCACTTTTTGATTAACAAACAAACAATGAGAATATTATTCTGTAAGCTGGGTTTTCAAGAGCTTCAACTTAACATTATTTTGCTCCAAAAAGTTGAAATTTTAAACTAGATTATTTGATATACAAATCTTGTAAGAAAGCTGAACGATTATTTCCCAACTTCATCGTTTTTGTATAAAATCTGAAAGGGATTTAATTGAATCATTTCTTCGACAAATAACCATATTTCTTAAATTTTATATCGCTTTCCGCACACACCTCTTTAGCACATCATAAGGAAGCACATTCGCAAGGCTTGGGCAACCCCTAAACCAAACTTACCCCCTGTCTTCCTCCCTAACCATTGCTCTGCGCTTGTCTGTGGTATAAAGCTTTCGACTCGAGTCGAGTCGACTCGAAGGAAACCAATTTGTTCAGCCGTTTGATTTAAACGGTTTTATGGCCGCCCTGTTGTTTTCACTCTCTCGTTGCTGCTGCTGCCTGACGCGCCCTTAAGTATGCCACTCGGCGCACTACACCTCCCTCCACCAGAGCACTCGACAGCAGCACCACCCCCTCACTCCCAACTCAGCTAAACCTGCACCCCCTCTAACCGAACAGTGGCAAATTTGCAGCATATGCACAGAGGGCGGACGGCTGGACGAAAACGAAAGGACAGACAGACAGACGGACAGACAGGACGACAGTTTCGCAAGACATTTGGTCAAATTCAAATTCATTTGCGGGGGCCGCAATGTCACTGCCCTGGCATGTGTGCCAGGCCGGCGACCCTTCTCCCTTCGAGTATCCCATCTGAGCCCCTGCCCTGCTCAGAGTAGTTGCTTAAAGGGGCGTGAGTGTGTGTGTGTGTGTGTGTGTGTGTGTGTTGTGCCGACGCAATGTGGTGCAAATGGCAGCCGTAACGGTTTAATCTGTTTTAAATTATTTTTGGGAATTGGCGAAGGCCAAACAATGGCCAAGAGATGGCGACGTGCATGCGGCACGCTAATCTGGTCGTGACAGAGATGGGGTGGGGGGAATGGTTGGAGAGATGGTTGCCGGGGTGAGAGGAGGAACTCGACTCGAATATTTTGGATGCGAATTCGAAGCTGATTCCCAGTTGGGCAGCCTTTTTGCATCCGCATCTTTTTTGGATTTCATATTTATTTTTTTGTCAGTGCGCTGCCCTTTTAATCCGCACAACACAAGCAACAGACTTGCCGTCTCTTTCACTCCCACTCTCACTCTCACCCTCCCTCTCTCTCTTTTCCTTTCTCTGTCTCACTCTTGAGAGCTGGGCCCGGGCTGACGTCGCGTTGCCTGGCAACGCCTGGCATCAAGATTAATTTTAGACGAAAAAAGGAAAGAAATAAGTCAAAATGATTAATGGGCTTTAATTTTTGTTCGTCGTCGACGTAGACATTGCCCTCTGCTGCTGCTTCTTCTTACTTCTTTCTCACCAAGTGTGTGTTTGTGTGTGTGTGTGTATAGGTTGATTCTACCCCTGCCCCTGCCACACACATATGTGACCGAATGGAGTCTAATAGTACCGGTATTGAGTTTCTGGGTCCACCCGCCAGTATCGACTTTTCGAAATTATTTTGAAAGGTTAATGGATCATTTTGGTAAATTTTCTTTGTTCTGTGTTCAACCATCTTTGGGTCACTTTAACTATCTATTCATCTCCCTCTCCCATTTTCTCTCTCTCTTTTTTTCTTTCTTTACTGTAAAGGGAAGGGAAATGATTTAATGGTTGCCGCATTTGATGCTCTTTGCCATGGCGTTTGTCAGTTGAACAGATGAAAATCAAAAGATCGTTTAACTTCACTTTCAACTTTCGATTCAATTGAATTGAAAATACTTTGACTATTACTTGACGTATCTTATATAAAAGACTTTCTGATCTCAATATCTTTATTTATACTCTACTGAAATATCGTGGAATGAGTTCTCTGAACTGAAAAGTTATCCTAAGATCGTATAATGTATTCACCGAACGCCAAGGCTCTTATACGTATAATATGCAAATGATTAAAATATATAATTTTATTTATAAACGTCAAAATATATATCAAATATTCATATACAAATAGAAGAACATGTTCTGTCTATCGTTTGTCTATCTTTTTTATGCAAATAAGTCTTTCAGCTTTGTAGCGATTTTATGTTAAAGTTTTGTGTATACTAAATCCATAACCACATCATAAAGCTGTCTCACAAACAATTGGTCGTAAACTTATCTCTTTCTTTATCAGATTTTAAGACTTTATAATTATCGGTGACTAAATGATAATTACTTACAGTTTCCTTTCAAATCACTTTTATTTCAAAAAGCAAATAAACTCCAACATTTTTATGATTATTTTAGCCACATTGTGTCTTATATTATTGGCCATTCGCAATAAAATGAGCATTCAGGGCTGAGTCTTTAAAGCACAACACGTGACAGCAATCTACGTGTGTAAATGAGAATAAAAAGTAAAAAAATTGACAAAATGATATTCAAATTCGAAAATTTGTAATCAATCAAATGGCAAACGGTAAATTGTGCGTGATAAAAATCAGCTAAAAATTAAATGGTTAAGAGGAGAGGCTTGGGGCGTGTTGGGGTAACAAGTGGATGGACAGTGGAGAGTGGAGAAGTGGCCAGTTTGAAGTTGGGGCAGGCGCGAGAGACACTTCATTCAAATGAGATATGCGATATGAGACATTTTGTGTTGTTCCCCCATTTCTCTCTGTGGATACGATTATTTGTATGTTTCACTTGGATGCGGCAATAAATCTTGTAATCATAATAATTTGTTTCAATGTTAATGCCTTCAAAATATCTGAAAACTCAATAAATAACAAAACTACATGTTCGTGTGTGCTGTTAATGTCATACCATGAGATACTTCATATATCATCCAGTTGCTGCTGCTGCTGCTGCTGCATTGGCCTGGCAAAACCTGAAGCCAGCCCTGCCAGGTAGGTGACTTGTGCCTCAACGTTTTTTCTTTTCTTTTTTCTTTTTTTCTGGTTTTGTTGTCGTTTTTTTGTTCGTTTTGGTTTTCGTTTTCGTTTTCTTTCTTTTGAGCCACCTTTTGTGACGCAACGGAGCAGAAATGCTGGGGCCAAAACTGCAACGCACTCGGGATAGGGGCTGAGACTGAGACTGAGATTGGGGATTTACTTGACTGCAGAACAAATTAATCCAAAATCAGCAAGAGACAAGCAAGAAATGAAGCAAACGACGGCAACAAAAACATCTTGGGGCATGGCCTGTAGCATGCACAAGAGGATGGTGCAAAGGTGGATCGAGGGGGGAGAAGGGGCAGCGACATTGTCGTTGTCGGTTTGAGGCGCGGCCTGAGGCAGATGGAAGCTCAAGTGTGAGGCAGGATGACACCACTTGAGGTTCGATATTGATATCGAGTCGCCTGCAACACCCAATAACAACGGCGACGACAAGCACACACATGTATCCACACACAGAAACACACACACGCGTACAGGAGCACACACATAGAAGGAATATCCGATGCATCCAATGCTGAATAACTCAATTAATTTCTGTCACCTGATTTATCACCTTTCGTGTATTTTCGGTGTACGTCGCAAACAACTTTTAATTTCAATTTTATTTAAATGCACGGGGTTGTGCACTGCACAGCTCTACGAGTAGGTAGGTGGCCGGCTGGTGGTGCACCTATTGCAATTGAGCAATTGAGACATTGCCAAGATCTCACCCGAACCAGATCCCGCTCCCGATCCCAGTTCCAATGCGGAACCCGATCTTGATTCCAATACCAAAAGCCAACCGCATCGAACTCGTTTGCGGCCTGCGTCGCACTTGAGAAATTAAAATGTTTTATCTCTCGGATATGCAGAGGAACATGTTATTAGCGCAGCCTCTTGTAATTTGCATAAAAAGGAGAACCCTGGGCACGCCTGAGCTGGCTGCTATTAAAACATTCCGCTTAACACTTCCTGCGACAAGAGCGTGGACCCCAACAATCGATTGCACAATGGTGAAATAAAAATGGAAACAGAAAGTTCATACATACTCGTATAATACTTGACTTTGTACCGATTGAGATAACCCAAGTTGGAGCAAAGGAATTGGAAATGCTGATTGGAGCTCCTAAGAGTTGTTTACAATGATTTATTAACCTCTAGAGAAAAGTATTGTTAAATCAAAATTGATTTCAGATTTGAAAATACTTAAGCGATATATAATAAACGTTTTCATAAACAACTGTGCAAATATTTATTAAATAAATAAATAAGTTGTATATATTATGATATTAAATCTTCTATTCAATAAATACAAAGTCGAAGAGTAGATTTATTATCAGATTGTAGCCTGGAGATATGTCACAAAGCAAATGTGAGAATCAATAGAAGAAACACAAAATATATATTGAGGTGCATTATGTAACATAATCTTTTTGTTTTGGCCCACTGTGCGGCATTGGAGGACAACGGCTGAATGTTTGGAATATGCCAAGTCTTAAGTGTAGTGAAACTAGTTTCTCAATTAAGCAAAGCAACTCGCAGTTGGGCACAGTCACAGAAGATTGGCTCACACATACGCAGACGCGCACGCACACGCACTTCTGTGTATATGTGTGTGTGTGTATGTATGTGTCTAGTCATCAACGACGGACGCACTGCATCCGTCCAATTCGTCAAGGAACAGTTGCTGCACGCCCAGTTTGGGGCGTTGGACGTGCGATTGGCTGCGTAGCCGAAGACACAGACACAGACGGAGATGGAGATGGAGACAGGGACGCAGATGTTGGATGCCTTGTAGAAAGCATATTTATGGCTGTGGCATGTTATGAATACACCCAAGAGACATTTTTCTTCTTCTCACTCGCGGTTGCCTCAGTTGCCACAGTTGCCACAGTTGCCGCAGTTGCAGCTTCAAGACAACAAGTTGAAAATAAGACAAAATTTTCTTGCGACTGCAATGGCCAGATACGAATGGATGCGGTGTACGAGTAGCATGCAGCATGGTGTGGCACGAGGGTGGGGTCGATGGTGGTGGTGGGGGCGGGGCGGGTAGCATTGCACTAAGCGCTTGAAAATGAAATCTAAAAATAAGGAAAACAAATACAAATACAAATACAAATACAAATACAAAATTGAAGCCAAGGCGAAGCGGGACGAGGCGACGCGAGACAAGAAAAACGCGTGCAACGTACGGGAAATTCTTGATCAACCATAAATCTTGGCACCAGAGCCATCCATCTATCTCGCTTGGCGCGTTCCGTTCAGTGCCAAAGTTGTTTTCTATGTTGCAGCTCCTCCCCTCCTACCTCCTACTCTTTTGTTATACCCCTCACTCCATGGCAGCATCCACTTTCGTTTGCTGCTTGTTTTTCTACAAAAATTTAATTTTCAAAAATAAAACATTCTTCTTCGTCTGGTTTTGGCCTTTATCTTTGTTGTTGTGTATTCTTCGCTTTCGGAAAACAAACCTAAGAAAAGCAGACACGTGTGTGTGGTTTTTTTAGGGCTAATACAAACTCATACCATACAGTTTTAATTAAAATCAAAGGGTTTAAGATTCGTTAGACATCTTTTCTCTTTAATCTACAAACAGAATTGAGGCTTCCCAAAATAAATTAGAGTTTCAATAACAAAAACTATATCACAATCTTTAGATATAGTATTAATGAAAACTAAACTTTCTAGTTCCATTATAAATGAAGATCTTATGACATATTCATATTTCGAATTTAAGTAGTTTAACTGAAGTTAGTGGCTTTGCGGGTTACCGAGTGCAATTCAAGTATCGATTTATTGATTATAAATTAACATAACAGAAGGATAATTAGGCGAAAAGAGAATGGAAAATGTTATAATCAATATTAATTTATCATATTTTTGTTATTTGATATAACTTTAATATTATTTCCAGAAACAATTATTAGTTATTTTCATTTAGTTTTGCTCGTATATTATTGAGCTGCTCGTGAAATCAAGTCAGAGAATTTGATTAGAGCTTTAAGCTGGAAATGAAGAGCTCAAGTTCGTTTCATGTTTTGGCTCATAATTAATAAATCATGTCAGCGTCAGGCCATTGGGGGAGGGTGGAATAAAATGTGTCAAATGCAAACACGCAGTCGTTCCCCTGCCACCCCCCTCCCCATCCACCCCCTCAGCTGTCTAGGAGGGAAGGTAGCAGCAGCGACAGCTCCAGAGCCTGGCCAGGAAATGTCAAGAACGAACTTAACCGAACACGAAAACAAAATGCGGCCCAAAGAGGCAGTTTCATGTTTAGTGGCAACTGGAGGCATTCCAAAAACTCACACACACACACACACACACTGATAGAGGGGTTGGGGCATAGGGTTAGGTAGCTCCAATTGCCATTTGCTGGGGGTGTGGCCTGGCGCCGCCTCGCACGCACCTAGCCCGAAAAACAGAAAAACACAGAACAAAAATCGCAGCTGACGCCGAAAGTTTTAATAAATTAAATTAAAGCTGCGTGAAAATTGCCTTATTTACCTGATGGCTGCAAGTAAATAATATGCGCCAAGTATATGAATATATACATTAACACACACACACACACACACACACACGCTGGCTGATTAAATGTGGCAAAAATAAAAAATAAAACAAACAAACAAGGTGGAAGCGGGATGGCAAATATGTGCGAGTGTTTGCCAAAAGGAAATGATAAATGGCGTGGTAATATAAAAAATGGGGAAAAACAGCGGGCGGCAGCTAAAAAACAACAACAACAAAACAGAAACAAAAACAAACAACTCAGTTGCTTGCTGTGCGGCCAAAAACAAAGAATGGATACAACAAAAAAAAATATAAAAAAGAAGAAAACCAAAGTTGATTTTCCCAACTTTTCTGGTCAGCATGAAAAATAAAAGAGAGTGAAAAAAAACAGAAAAAATGGGCGCCGCATTCAAAATGAAAATGGTGAAAAAAAAAACAACAACAAAGCACAGAAATTTCTACTTGGAATAAATTCGGCTGGTTATTCGACATTGTCTATTGCCAGTGCGAGGAATCGCCTGGCATTTCTATGTTAGCGGGTTTCTGTTACGCAACGCCCCGAACCCTTGAATTCCTTCCGAACTCTTCCCGCTCCTCTCCCAAAGGCAAACACACCCAGTGACCCTAATTTTTGGTCCTTTAGAGCCATGTTGTTGCCATTGGGTCCCACACTCCTTTTGTTTTAATTTCATTTATGGCTTCCGTTTGCCCACTTTGGTGACTTTTGTGAGTTTCCCTTGACTTATTTCGGTCCTGGTTCTTTGGTCCTTGCTCCTGGGTTCTGAATCCTGGCTCGTAGACCCCTTTTGGCCTACTGTGTGATTCTCGGCATTTATTCAAATGCGCCAAAAGTTGAGAACTCAATTAATTTTCATCAAACACATTTGCGTTTTAGATTTAACGCAGATGATATAACCGAAGGTGGAACTCAAACAGAAATCTCGACATGCTTTTGATATAAACAAATTATTTATGAATTTAATAATTACTCTTTTTCTCACATAAAGATTGATATAAGAATATGAAAATATTATCAAGTCATCTTTGAAATACACCAAAGACTTCTCTTAAAGGGCTTACGGGTTCAGCTTCAGCTTCATAGCTTCAGATAATTTCTAGCTAATGAAGTCATTCTCTCAGACTATCGGACTACTCGTTTAATGAGATCTTCTTAATTACAAGAAGATTCATGGTATACATCCATTGAATAACTTATCCCCTTTATACCAAAGCAGAAACTACTGTCGCGCCTACCCTTATTTCTATGTCCAAGAATGATTTCAGAAAACTTATCAGACAAGTCTTATGTAGTATATAGTATACTTTAAGCAGTAGGACGAGTTATAGACGGAGGATTGCTTAGGGCCGCTCTGAATCAGATATTCGACATTGGGCCACATCCTCGGGGCTAAGTTATCTCTTCGTTTTATCGAAGCGAATGCGAATGTGCAACGCATGAATGAATAAATGCCAAATGGAACTCAGTTGCGGTTCGTATCGACAGGACCCAAACTTAGAGTTGCCCCAGACTGGCGCTGCCTTCCTGCTCCTTGCGTCTTCCTCTTTGTCCTTCCTTCTTGTTTACGATTGGCGTTGTTGTTGTGCGACTTTGACGGGCGTTCGTCTGCCACATTTAAATTGCCTCGCATTTGATAAGAAACACTGCGTTTGCTGATAAGAACAAGGCTTTGGCTGCAAGGATATAGACACACAGACACACACACAGTCACAGTGAGGCACAACACATGCTTCCTGCCGATGCCGCGGGGCAAGCAGCAGACTCGCAACTGCCACGCGTTTCGCATAGTTTTGCATTGAAACTACTCGGGGATGGTTCGGACGACCTCAGCAGTGCCCTTTGGCTTTGTCCCGCTCGAGGATGTCTGCGATATCTCATTTTTATAATTAAAACACTTGGCAGGACATGTGCTGCATGGCAGCATTCCACCAGGCATACCAGCAGTGCGCCCAACCATCCAAGCCGTCTCCCCTCCCGTATACCGTATACCGTATACCATCTCCTGTCTCAGTCTTCAAGCGAAGGCTCTAAGGGTGATATTTATCAGCTGCAATGTGCTGGCCGTGTCCTGCGTCGCTGTCGCTGTCCCTGTTGCTGCTTACCCGTACCCGTATCCGTATCCGTATCCTGGCCAACAATCTAACCAACTAAGTTCAGGGTAGTTGAACTGTCTATAAGAACAATGTGGGGACGAATCACTCGCTCTAGAGTCAGTCGAACAATGCTTAGCTCTGAAATATCGAACGTACTTCAATTTTCAACTCAAACTTTTGTTTATTGTGCCCATAATTTTTATTTCGAGCTTTCAATTAATTTATTTATTCTTTCATTGCAGGTAAGTACTCTGAAAACAATCTGCAATTAACGAAAAATATCGTTAGCTCGGTGAGTTCGGCCATTAATTAAATTAAATTTAGTTCAACTTTGATTTTGCAAAGCTTTCACAGAAAAAAAAGATAAATATATATATATTAAAGGTGCCGCGACGCAAAAACTTTATCCAAGCATAAAAAGTGCAGAACGTCAAAAAGTTTTCTGCAGAATTTATGAGTGCAGTTAACGGGTAAGTTTGAGCGCCCCGGGAAGGCGATGGCTGAAGCGCGACTAGTAGGAGTAGTAGACATCCAAGTGGAAAGCCCAGCGGCGACTGGCCGAGTTTATTAATTTAAAAAGGAAATTCTCGTTTAGTCACCTTTTGATTTAAGTCCCATACATCCACTGGCTATATTCTACCCTTTAGGTAGTCTTTTCTGAGGGGAATCAGAGGGGTGTTAGGTGGAAGCCAAAGGGAGTTGGTTAGTAGGTTGCGCACAGTCCGTCGAATGTTCGTTAGGGGCAGCTAAATGGAAATGGAATAAAAGTCCAAGCAAGGCAGCTTGCTGTGTATTGTATGCACTGACATTGGCAAATGTGATGCACATGTTCAAAGGACTCGCACAGTGGAGCAATATTTCACGAAATGTGTTAAAGAGTTAAACTACAAAAACATATCATTTTTGTGTGCCCAATGGCGGCGGTCATTTGATCGATATTGTATTCAAAAAGTATAGTAAATCAAATGGAATAAATCAAAATTAATAAATCATCGGTTAAAGATGCTCAAGCTATTCACTTTTGAATTACCAAATCACTAGGTGGTGCACCCTGTATATATTAGTGATAATCAACTGATAGCTTTATACATTTTAATAGACTCAAAGAATCGTAAGAACACAGGTTATAGTTATTTTTGAAAAGGTTGAGGCATCCTCAAGGAATACCTGGTCCATCACATATTAAGATGAGATGCTCCAGAGTTCCAAATATCACAGACCTAAGTAGTTTAGTGAGTCCTCTCAACAGTACAGAAACTGATGAATATATCATGAATATATATTTAAGTAACTTATCTAATAGATAAAAGTTAGCTAATTGATCAACTACAGATCTTAAGTCTTGTCTTTGTTTTCAGACCACTGTGCATATGGTAAGCTACTCGTATGTAAATAGTAGTCACATTCAAATGTATTTGTATTCGTATTTTTCATTTGTTTCTCATTTTGCTGGCGCTTTTTCTTTTACCGTTGCGTTGAAATGCATTCGTTTATCGCCAAGAGCAGACAGCGCGGCACTGGTTAAGTGAGGATGAAAGGGTAGATGGGTGCTTGGGTGCTTGGGTAAGCCTTTGTATTTGCTCATGGTGAGTTCATTCAAACTCATTCACTCACTCACTCACTCGCCCGCTCGCTCGCTCAGTTCGCAGGCATCGGCTTAAATATGCAAAAGTTCGCGTTGCCGTTGCACTGAATGCAGCAAAAACAACCAAAATATCCCATACGGCAGCCCCCTCGAGTCCAGTACGAGAACACTCCACGGGTGCAGGGGAGGAGATGGGGGTGAGGGTTGGGTGTTGGGGGCTGATGCCGGGTGGCTGACAATGGCGACGGGGGCGTTGCACTGCGGCGCTGTCTGCGCTGCGCAGTCCCCGAAATGGTTGGGGGAAGGTTGTTCCGACTCGGGGGATGGCGGTGGTGCAGTTGGTGGTGGGGTTGGTGGTGCTGCCTGCAATATAGTTCCACCCCCGCAGATTGCATGCAAATTGGTTAAAGTGTGAATTTATGTGAGAAATATTGTTTGGTCTTGTTATGCGCATACATATTGACACACACACACACAAACACACACACACACACACACACACACCCATACACTCATATGGATACTCAGTCAAACACTCAAATGCTCGACAAAATGATTTAAGTTCGTATGCAAATTGTCGACGACTTTGACTGACATTTACCGCGTTTGCATTTGAACGGCAATTGGAACTGCTGTCGTCGTCCCCTTCGCTGTTTGTTCTTTCATTCATAAGAATTGTATAGTTAGCCTTAAGTAAAACTATAGTATAGTTATACAGACTAAAGATAGTGTGGCATATTTAAGAATAGTATTTAACATTAAATGACTGTAAACTGTTTTGGAAGGAAACTTTTTTAATTTGCAATTTGGCCGCTGCGCACATAAATCTTGCACATTTAATGTGCATTCACATTTATTCACATTATTTTCATATTCATTTTCATATTCATATTCAGATTCCGATTCAGATTCAGATTCGGGGCGCCGGCGTCGCGCTCACTGAGCCCAGTCGCAATAAACACTCAATTAACGATTTCAAAATTAATTTTTCATAAATTCGTGTGCATTTCCTCATATGTTGCGTATTTTTAACCTGACCCCGGGCTGCTTTTGCGTATTGCACGCCCAAATTAACAGAAATAAAATGATATATATGCAAATTCAGATCAGATCGGGTAGGAGTCCGTCCGTGCCAGTGCGTACGAGTGCTGTCGCTCCCAGACCCCACCTCAGCGCAGTCTGCGTGTAGCCAGGCACATGGAAAATGCGTTTAATTTATGGCCCTGGCCCGCATTCGCCTGGTCCTCGCTCTCATCTTCCTCGTCCTGGCTCTGGATTTGTTTCTGTCTCTGTGTCTGTCTCTGATTCTGCATCTGCATCTGCTTCTGTTTTTCTCTATATACCCTGTAACCCTGTAAATTTGATATAAAAAGGGTACAAGACGTGCAAATCATATGGAAGCAACATCATGGGAAATATGTGATGTTTAGATAATTGAAATAGGATCTCGCATAACATATGCAGACATAATTTAAACTTGGGTATTCTCTATGTATATTTAGGTACTTTGTATAGGGTATCTTGGAGTTGAGCTCTCGTGTCTTGAGCACTTTCGTTTGTTCTCTATTTCTTTTGTGAGAGTGCGTGACTGGTAGAACGACAGCCCGAGTCCATATACCACGGCAACTGGCGCCAATGCAAATGCACTTCAATCTGCAGACGAGACTCGTATATAGGCAAATATACCAGTCTGTACATTGCAGAGGAGACGTTTGGGCTCAGATGTAAAATTTATCGCAGATGTATAGATATATAGAATATATAGACCAAGTTTATCTTATGGACCTGTTAAGTTGTCCAATAAAAGTATACAAGAAAGTGAGTGAGGAATTCAAATGAGTTGCAGATAACTTTAACTTCAATATCAGAAATCATAACTCAATTTAAGAATAATTTGCGTTCTCATAAAGCTTTTGTATTCTTTTGGTTCTTATCCCTCAATCGTCAAGAGCAATCAACACTCCCAAATTCGAACTTAATTTACTCATTTGTACAGCATCGATCCCAAAAAATGATATAAATGTATCCACACACACACACACGCACACCATAACCATAAACATTTCAACACTTAACGGCCAACTTGAACTTCACGAACAAACATTTTCCATTCACTGGCGAGACGTGGGTCAGAGGAAGAGGCAGAGGCAGGTCCCTGCTTGGGCGCCTCGAAATTAAAAATGCAACACAAATTGTATTTGGCACCTGTGTTTTGCCTCCAACATCCCCTTCAGCGGAAGTTGCTACCCGCACATACAAACTAACACACACATACTTTCACACACACACACACTCACACACACATGGAGGAATGCAAAGGTGTTGATAAGTGAAGCAAAAGTGGAGGCGATGGCAAGTCCAGGGACTTTAGCTACCACTCGCAATTGAATTAGGCAGCCAAAATATGCAAAGCTCGCTGGGATCAACAAAAGAGTTGCAACACGGATTGGTTGCCACTGATTTCACTGTGCAACAAGACATGCAACTGCTGCGAGCCACCGATTGTTTCAGGGCGTGTGTAATGTCGGCTGAATTTTTAATTAGTTAGCACATGGCAACACTTTTACTCTAACAGGTGCTAAATGGTTGAGCCTTCGTTCGTTCCGAGCATGCCATTAAAGTAACACTTGGAACTAGTTGGGGGTGGCAACCCTACTAAATACAAACGCTGAGCTCAGCAGGAGGGTAGCCAACTGCCCTGCACATGTCAAACTGGCCATTCCTCTGAGAATTATTAAACATTTTTCATGCACACAATGCGAATGCAACTGCAAGAACTACAAATGTCGCATGAAATACGCTCATCTTTATGGTGATAGACTATTCCATACCCTGTAATTACATAGAACTTACATTAATACAGTCAGAATTGTAACTATATCCAGGATTGAAGTACAAACTTATTATTAATATTATTTTAGAATCAATATAAAACTCAAGTCATACATTTCATATTGATAGGATTGTTTTACCCATAGAGCGTGCGCATACCCGCTTTAGTATAATAAATGCTGGGTATAATAACAGCAACATCCGCGTGTATATTCAGCAATTTTCCACTTGAAGTTGCAACCGCTGATATTGTTGTTGCCGCTGTGTGCAAAAAAGCAAAGCAAAAGCTCAGCGGAAAAACAGCAATACAACAGAAGACAACAACAATTCAGACACCGCCCGAGGCACGGAATTGGAATTCCCGCGGCTGGGCCAGAGGCAGGGGGTGGGAGGTAAGAGTGAGTATGGGGCATGGGGCAGAAGAGGCGACGCGTCGCTGCTCTCGTGTTGACACAGCGAGTGCGGACGCTTGGCCTGGGGGTTAAGTGGCACATACACACACACAAGCTCACTTGCACCCGCACACTCACACACATATACACACAGTCAGACACACAGCTATCCACCCACAGTTGCAGCAGCTGCTGCTGTTGTTGCTGCCCCTTGCCACACCACAACAGACACTAGCTGGCCATTGCCATGCGCATAATAAATATTTGCAACGGCGGCAAACATTTCGCGTTGCACTTTCTGCAACCAAAGCGAAAAACAACAGCAACAACAGCAACAACAACAACAACAATTGCAACAGCAACAAGAAGAGTGTCGGGTCCTGGTCCCGTGGTAAACAGAATGAAGAGATTTTTATCGGCGATTCTCACTGATTTCATGGCAAATAAATCGCTCATTTTTGCTTAATTGGAAAATTATGGCTTTTTGGCCACGAACAAGCGAGTGGATGAGTGTGTGCGAGCGGGAAAGAAGTATATATATATATTTATATATATATATATGTTAAATGTATGTTGTGTTCGTGCAAATTTGAATATAATGTATATAATTGCATTTGATTGTGCATTTGGTTCTGCATCTGCGACTGAAGAGTAAACTTTGCTGCTTGTTGCTACTTTTAGATACAAATATTGCACATGCAATTTAATTTCATTTAAAATCTTACAACAAACGAAAGAAAATTGTATAATAAAGTCATTTAAATTGAAGATAAATCTTGAAATAGTTCTTCATTATATTTTATCATTGTAGTTGAATTGTCTTTCTTTAATTTTCAATTAGGTTTGAATCATCATTATAATAGTTAACCATTAGGAACTATCAGTTAGTTCTTACAGTTTTCTAATATCAAAGTTGCCTTCAGACTTTTCGTTATTGTTAAGATATATATAAGAAATAGTTTGAGTTTCTTTCTCGTATACTTTATGTCGGTTTATTTAAGACATAATAATAAATATCTTTATTGATAACTATAATAACATTCACAAATCCAACATAGGAAGTATATTTTTATATATAATATGCTTTATATATATAATATATATTTTATAATAATATTTTTTCTCTCGCCTCATTCTATTTATGTATGGGAAATGTTCCAATTTAACATGGTGTCGTCTCAGCGATGATTTATGAACGAACCAAAAAGCTGAAACACTCCGACTATGCTCGTTCTACCTCGTTCTCTCTCTCTTTCTAACTCTCTCTATCTACCTACACATATATGTGTGTGTGTGTGTGTGTGAGTTCTCTGGTTTGTCTTGTTGAGGGCATCGCCGTTTGCTTCCCATTTTCCACCACCGCCGTTGCCGTTGCCGTTGCCGTTCCCATTGCCATCGCTGCAGCCGTTGCCATTGTCTGACTCCTCTGGTCTGGTGTGTAACCCCTCGTCTCCTCTTTGTGCTCATCGCATCTGTTGGACGCTATCACCGGGCGGCACTAAGCGTTTGTATCATGGCCGCATAGCCTTATCGCCGCCAGCAACCCCAGTTGCAGGGACAAATGGTCGCATGGCCACGTGTTGTTGCCTCTCGCCTCCTGCCCAAGGATTCTGATTTGGATTTATTCGTGATTCGCTTTTTGGGCTACGTTTGCCAAGGATTCAAATTTGGATTTGGTCTGTGGTATCATATTTCAATATCGCTGATTGTACACATGTGTGTCCTAAAAACCAAAGCACTTGAGACCTTTCTCAATCAGCATCAGCGACAGAGGCGACAAGACAAATGAGAATCCTCTCTCTCTCTCTCTCTCTCTCTCTATCTGTGTTTCCTCCAATTCTTTTTGTATTATGGAAGCCTTAGGTCTGAGACGTGTTCTAAACTCTGTCTCTGTTCTCTGACAATTGTATTATTATACAAAAAAATGAAGTTAACCTTTAAGTTGACTCTCACCTTGGGCTGAGGAGAGTATGTGCCAAAATGAGAGTGTCCTGTGTATCCTTGTCTGTGTAATGTCCGCATTGCCTGCTTGAATTTGTGTGTGTGTGTGTGTGTGCGTGCATGTGCGACTATGATTAATTACTTTTGCATACATTTACATACAAATTTGTTGCCACATTGTCTGCCTCTGGCCCTGTCCGGGTCCTCCTCCGGTCCGCCATACCCTGTCCCTGTCTGCCCCAACCACAACTTGCAACCCCTTCCAACCTATTCCAACCATTCGCCGCATGCAGCTCTTTTTGGGGTAATTTTTTACACATGCCACCGGGGTGGGCTGGAAATCCTGCTGGCAGCAGGGTTAATTTTATATGAAATTTTTCATTTTGTGCAACCAGAACGGAAGGAACTTGATTTGACAAAAGTTTTTTCTGCCGTTGTTGTTGTTGCTGTTGTCTCTGATTCGCCTCATGCCCCAAGCCTGTTAATTGCATTTAAATATTTTATAAAATTTGCGTAAAACCAAAATGACTGCGAATGGGAATGACCGACCAGCCACCAGCAACCCGTCCGGTCCTTCGTAATTGGTTATATGCAACGTAATGAAGTGGGTAAACATAAATTACCAATTCATCATAACACGAGAGCTTCAACTAGAGATTGGCAGGCTGTGTTAACCGTTTATAAATGTACGTTTAAAACAACTAATAATCAGCTTTAGATGCTTTAAATCTTATTCATTGCTTTGTCTGAAGAATTTCTTGGCTTCCCATTTCTGTTTCGCTTTTATATCTCATCTTAGATGGAAGTTATATAACATATTTAAGTTTAATGTTCTTCGTTGTCTTATTTCTTCCATCTCTAAGTTGCCTTAATAAAACTATCTATAAGCAGCATTATTATATATATGTCCTTCCATCTATCTGTATCTCATATCTTTTTATACTCACTCACAAGAGTTTGTAGCTCGTTTGGGTTGCGATAAGCGAAAATGCGGGAAACGCAAAGGCGGAAAAACTAATTTCAGTAATTATAAACTCATATAAATGGTTACATCAAAAATCTCTGTTGTTGCCTGCCTTTAAATTAACACGATTTTTACCACTTTGCTACCCTGCGGCACTGGACTCGCAGCTCGGGAAAGGAGTACTCAGGACGCAGGACACACGTGTCGCAGGCTGAAAAGGGTTCAGGTTCAGTCTCAGGCCTGGGGACTAAACTCGTACCGTGTACTATGAAGAGTGGTGGGTAACAACAACGGCGACGACTCCTGTGGCTGTGGCTAGTCCTTGCAACTGCTCGTAACTCCTGTGCAGCAGTTTTCAGTTCTCCTGTTCTCCAGCCTGTCTCCTGCTCCCGCCTTCTGTCTCCTCGTGTGTTGTTATTGTTGTTCTTGCTGCTGCTGTTTTATATAATAAATGAGCTTGGTGGGTTAAAGGCGTATTTCTCTCTAGTAAATTAGCAAAATACACGCAGAGGCGACACATACAAAGAGACACACACTCACACATAGATAGATGGATACAACGGTCGGCAGGAGGGCAGGTCACACCCCGTTCGACTATGCCCGCCCCCTGGAGCGATGAGTCTCTAATGGGCTGCCGTGTACTGATTGAGTTCAGCAAATTGGGAGCAGAACAGAGCTTGAAGCAAGCCCCACTCGCTCGTGCAATCGTGCCCACCCCTTAGGCCCACAACCCCTAACTGGAGTTACACACACACACTCGCACACACATATGTCTATATATGCTAAGTGTGTGTGTGGGTGTGTGTTTGAGGTTCCCAGTTGTCGGCTTGTTAAGTTTAAATAATGCTTTTTGCCATTTCCTCTATGCCAAGGTCATTCAAAATTCAAACCAAGTGCGCTCACATTTACATGCACATTACATTACACACACACACACACGCATAGAGTCGCACACCCACATAGCAAAGTTATAGTTGTTGTTGTTGTTGTTGGCCCCGAGTTCAACTGAAATATTTTGTAAGTCTATCAGACATTGTCTGCAAATTTCTGGCGCGTCATAACTTGAAATTAAATGAACTAACTTCATTCAGGAGGTTGAACCGAAGTCCAGTTCCAACACCTACACAATCTCTACCACACACACACACACACTTCCATATATATACCGCATAGGCACAGAGCGAAAAGAGATAGAGAAACAGAGATAGAGAGAGAGAAACATTCGCACAGATGTCGCACATGCAATTTATGGCAATTCCGAGTCTCAATTGGAGCCAAGTAGAAATTGAAAATGGTCGAGTTCATTGCAGCCTACGAGTGTGCATAAAGAAAAATATACACAAATTTAAGTTTATTTCAAATGATTCACATTCAGAGAATTTAAATGTGAATGGATTTGAATAGCACTCAAGCTTTTTAGTTTAACATCTGTGAATACTATTTGATGTATACATTCTGTGTTAAGCTTCGATTATCGAATAAATTTGAATTTTAAACTTTGGAAATTGGAAACTGTAAATGAAACTATAGTTCAAATTTTGAATTTGATTTATTAAGTCTGGCATTTAAGAAGGAAGAAATGAAATCAACATGAATATCAGTAACTATTTACTACGAAGTCTTTTCTCCTTAAACTGGATTATCATTCAGCTGCGCTTCTTTATAATATAGTTTTATGGGTATATTATAAATATATATAACCATTATAATGATAGACACTCCACGACGATCCTTACAGCAAGTCAAGGACTCACACCATATAATCTCTTTGCGAGCTATTGCCAATTCCACAAGAGCTGAAACTATTCAGGCACTTTAGGTCTAACTATAAATCAAGATGGTCACATTGATTGTGTATCCGCCATCTGTTACCATCCCACGCCTTGGCTGAGAGTAGCCTCGGCCAGCCACATAACAGCAATCACTCACGCACACAGTGGAGTATGAGAGTATTCGGTGAATGCCGCCATTGTCTTTCGGCTCGACTTATGAATTTAGATTAGATGCGCGTCAAGATACTCGAACTTGCCTCAACTCGGATTCCGTTGCAAGTGTCAAGTTCGCCGCACCGCTCGTAATCGTTGGCCGTGGCACACGGCGCTTGTTGGCCATGTGTATATGTAAAGTAATCACTTACAGTTAGTTCCAGCTCCAGCGTTTAGCCAATACTCGTACATATTACGTTGAGCATGGACAAAAAGCTTTTCATCTGGGCCGCTTCGTATGGAACGCTAGCTCTTATCGCGATCGCGCGATGAGCTGGACACGATGAGATTCATGGCGTGGCTCTTGTATGGAGCTCATAGTCACATCATGTCCGACAAGCTAGAAAAAATTGAAGTCAAGTTTGACGTGTGATATGTTTGGGCTACACTCTATGCTGGGGTCGGGGTCGCTTACGGGGAAGGGGTCGGAAACGGAGACTGAGACCGAGCATTGGCGCTACGACAACAGAAGCTCTGGCCGCAGCGACCTTCTCGACACATCGTTCATTTTAATTTGAACGAGTACAACAAAACGATATTTTGGTTGTTTTTGTTTATTTATTTTTTCTTTTCCTTTTCCCTTTGCAAAAAAAATAACAAAAATAATTACAGCGCACAGAAACAGAACCGAAACGTACGAATGGAAGCTTCATTTGAATTTCAAGTCACACAAGTCACAGTCACAGCAGAAATGTACACGGGCTACTGCCCATTCCCCGCGAGCCCCTCCTCCAGCCGCCCACAGTCCAAATTTCAGATAGTGTCACTAAAATGACTTACAGGTAGCTCCGTGTCGGGGAAACATCTTTCGGTTTCTCGCCTGCAATTCATCAAAATGCAAATCTCGTTGGTCAACTCTTTGGACTCGAGTTCGGTTAAAGCCAAATAGAGTACCTGCTCGTAAGTTAACCAGCTCGTGATGCGTAGCACTTGGCTCGGATTACACCGCCAGTGCCACTCTGAGGCCTCCCCTTCAATGACAAAGACGATGATGATGATGATGATGATGATTATTGTTTATTAAGTGTCGGCGCGAACATAAAATTAAAGGGAAGTTTATTTTTATTGCCATACATTTTCTGTTGGTTTCTGTTTTGTCTCTTTTCAGTTTCTCGCTCTTCAAATTTGGTCTGCCTTTTCTGTTTCTCGTTTATCTGAGATTTCTCTGTGTGGTCCCCTAAAATAATTTAGATTCAAGATTCTTTTTCCACTTTAGCAACTAGGAAATAAGTATCTATCTTCTTATCTAGAGTTCGGCATTTGTTTGATTTGAATTCATTTTATAATTTCAACTATTTTCAATTAAAAGTTGCATTGAAGTGAATACGTCGGTAGTTTTATTTCGAGTTCGAATTTATGAACTCCTTTTCAAATATCTTAAAATTATACCTATATCCCATAAATTTCCATTTCATCACTTCCTGTGAAATTTCTTCATTTCCCAAAAAGGAAATTTATTGACTGCGTGCGTCGATTTCCCACTCACTTCCCACAGAACTCAAAGAGGACTTTTAAGCACTAAAGCGACGCCATGGCGCTAAAACGGCCGCTTTCGGAACCTCTTTTAAATATCCTTCGACGATTTTCTCACTTCTGAGCTCTGCCAAATATCCTTGAGAGCTTTTTAGCTGTGACACGCACCCTGAAGAGAAATGTCCTTGTATTCAGCACAGAAAGTGCTTTCACAGGATAACAAGAACAAGGTTCGACTAACCGCCACTAGAGGGCTTTCTATAAAGCGCCATCTAGCGTTCAGCGGCCGCAACACGTATTCCAGTGACTCCCAAAATGTGGGCACAATTTGCAAATGATACACGCTTCGGCTCTACAAATGTTTCTCTATTTTTAAACATTGCAAAAATAAATAGAGAAAAAAAGAAAAAAAACAGCAAATATAAAATAATCGAAGGCTGCGACTGCGCATGCAAATGCCGCTGATTAGGCGGATTCGCGTTGTGCATAAATCAAACGGGTAGCTGTAGCGAGGGGCCACCCAGAAGTTACATAGAGTAGCAATTAATTAGGTATTTTGAGCACAGAGCATCGGGTTAGGCGGCCAAAACTATTTTCGCCTTTAATTTTACGACAAAGCTATTTAGGGGTTTTACGACTGGGTCCATAAATTCGCTGGTGCAGCGAAAACGACAAAAATATTTATGGATGTTTTTCTTTATGTTGGGCGTGAGCTGCTTCAAAATCTGTCAACGCCAATCCATCAATCCAATATTATAGTACTGCTACTTGGACTATCAAGTCCCGTCGTTCAATTACGCAGCACAGCAAATATTTTCGCGCTTCTGCCATCCGAACAAATCAGTAAACAAGTACACAAATATGCATATGAATTTGGATACTGTTACGCCTAAGTGGGCCGCATCCCCCTCAACTCGTGATATCCACATCTACAGCTCACCTGACCGAAACACTTAACGCCTGACATGCCAAGGGTATTCATATTCGCAGTCGAATACGTGCCCTGGAGCATGTCCGGCGATGATCGCGTATAGATTCCTAATAGGCATTGATAGCACCCATGATACGATCTGAAATCACTTTCTTTCAACGCCTCAATTCAACAGAAGTAAACTCAAATTATTACAATCAGATTGTATAGATTATAGAACCTCAACAGGAAGCAGGTGTTTTGGGGCTATCTATCAGAAGGGAATACCATTGATAAACTTTCTTAAATAGATCGAGTTGGAACAACAGAATTAAATACAAATGACAAGAATAAAACGCAAAGAACTATAAAGTTTCATAATATAAGAAAGATTTACTTAAATTAGTTAGATTTTCGTCTCTAAATGTAACGTGGAGTGAATCAAGCAATTTAATAATTTGCATTCCTCATAAACTGAAATCGCTTTTTAAGATTTTGTTTTACTTTATGAGTCAACTACTATTTACTGATCTTAACTGATGCAAGCATGCGGGGCAGACTATTCACGATCATTTGCAATTAACAGTTCCCATATGCGATCGAAATGATTGTGGCAGGCTCCAGTCCATTGTTAGGACATCCCATTCGTGGCATAGTCTGGTCTCGTAGCTCGGTCTCGTCTGTGCTGAGAGTTGGAGTTTAAGGTTCGAATTCTGTGTCTAAACCAAGTGCATACATGTGTCACTCCGAGGTGCTGTGGTGCAGCGGCTGTCGCTTTCATATTGCTCGATGCGAGGCGAAGCACTTCGCACTTTCAGGCAAAACCTTTGAATTTGGCCACAAGAAATTGCATTGAAATCGCATTATTAACGCCTGCAGAGCCCAAAGACTTCAGTTCGCTTTACCAAATTGGCAGCAACTTGGCGACGACACTCCAAGACACGGGTGTGAAAATAATCTGTTTAACGAGGGAGTCTTACAAAAGACCCAAGCCTTGTGGCAGCAACACCAAAGTGGCGAAAGATGCCGCCTTCAGCCACAGCGGCAACAGACAACAACCACAACAGCAACAACAACAACAAACGAGCAACAATAATGACATTTGGCGCAAATGAATGAGAAGCGGAGCTCAAATTTCCACCGAGAGCCGCGCCGTCTGCCTCAGCCACAAAAGGATATGACAGCAGCCAACCTGACAGTCCCAGTGGCAGTCCCAGTCGGATATTGGCGTTGGCATTGGTGTTGGCCATTGGCTATTGGCTATTGGCCTTTGGCAACGGCAACTGTTTGGGCCATCAGCCACCGGGTCGTGGCTGGGGTCCATATGCGAACTGGTCGCTGACGTTAAAAGGTGGGAAAATGTCAGCATCTCCTTTTTTTTTGTCTCTCAATGGATAGGGACATCGATAACAACGGAAACTTAATTCAAAGAGGAAGCCTGAGTTTCATAATCTTATCTTAAAAAGGATCTCAGCGATAGTCTATGACTACTCAGAATAATCGATTGTTATATGTAATTAATAATATTGAAATATAAACCAGTAAGCGAGAGATCGAAGTTAAACTATGGATATGATTTTTAATTTGTTGAGATTATGTTAGGGATATAATAATGTTTAAGTAGAGAATTGAATTGATGCTTATCTCTGGCATTGCTGATTCCCAGACGGCAGGGAAATTTTGCATAATTGGTGGATGCGCATGATTAATGGTTCGGTTCTTTGTTAGGGAAATTTTGAGTGTGCCCAAATAATAATTTCCTTTTTTGGCTATTTGCAGCTGGATTACTGTTTAACCCATGCAAATTGGATTACGTGCATGAGACGGACCTATGGATTACAAAGTAGTTATCCAGCAGCAGCATAAAAGGTAAGCAAATTGATTGTATTCGTATTAAAATCATTCGAATCAGACATAGTCGGAGCGGGTGAAGAGAAGGGAAGGGGAGAGGAGAACATATGTTTAACCCATGGCCCGCCATTACATGCCACTTGGCATTGGCATCCTGCGCGTCCTATTAATCCTAAGTGCTTCCTGTGATTTTATGCAAATTGAACATATCGCCGGGCAGCTCAATGTGATCCTGCTCCTACGTCTGCCCTCTGTCCCAGCAATACTCGTAGCACTCGGCAACAGGCCGCACATTCAATGTACAAATGACAGTTGACTGTGACATAAAACAGCGTCTTAAAGCGTTTCGTTGGCCAAAAGAAGACGTTAAGAGTCTTGAAGTTGTTGCATGCCACCAACAACAGCTCCAGCAGCAGCAGCAGCAGTTCTTGCCGCAACAACAACACGACAATTTTCCGTCGACAAAAGACATTTTCATTTATTCATTGATAATGTTTTATACCCTTAAACAACAACGTTGCGAACGACGACGACGACGATGAAGACGACGTCGACAAAAGCGCGGCCAAAGGCAATGAGAAGCGAAAAACATGCGACAAAACAACATAATTTAAATTTTGCGCATGCATCAGCAAGCGGCAAGCAGAACAGCAGTGAACAGCAGCAACTGGGCAACATTGCAACATGTTGCTGCAACACGCCAAGCAAAACGAATGCCTCAGCCGAAGTTCCAGTTCCAGTTTCCACCAGTAGCATCCGTAATCCGGTAGCCAGTAGCTGATCGCCGCTTGCCTGCGTTTGGAGTCCATTCGATTTGCTTTGAATGAAAATGAAATTATCGCATTATTAACTATGAGCCCCAGCAAAGTCTGGCTGCCCCTGGGCCATTGAAAGGGTGTTGCGGCGGCGAGAGGCAGCCACAACAGATGCAGATGCGGACAAGGCTTGTTAGTCTGGCCAAAAGCGCACACTGACTTTATACTTAGAACCTTCATTCTGCACAACTCGGCATATTTAACAATAAAATGAATTGTTAATTCTCTTGCACTTTTTCCGCATGTTGTTGTTTTGGTTGTTGTTGTCTGGTGCGGCTGGTTGGCTGGTTGGCTGCTGGACGTGAATGTTGTTGTGGATACTCTCTGCTCGAGCAGTTGTAATGCGCAAGTGCCTTTATCTGTGGCACAATCGCGCGCTCAGCTGCGAGCCACTGACTAACAGTGCGGCACCAACATTAGAACAGTGGGTGAAATTGCAAAAAACATTAACAAAATAAGGAAAGCTCATCAATGCAATCAATGACTTGTTTCGCTGGAGTATAGAATTTTCTTATTATTATAATTTTTTCTCGGTTTCTTGATTCAATTCGCAATAAGTTGCTCCAATAATCTTTTAATAGTTTGAGCAATTATTTTATTTTAAGAATTTTAGACTTTCTGTCATATTATTAGCTTAATTCTACCATTGTTCGGGTTGTACATAGTCTGGGCCACTTCTGGCGGCCTGTTAAAACAAAATGCCGAACTTGTTTTGGGCCAAAAAACGAATGGCCAGAACAATTGTTAACGCGTCCGCTAAGTCGGCAAGAGTTGCCCATTCACAATGCCCGACTTGGGTCAGGCACTGTGTCTGCGCCTGGGTCTGTGCCTGGAACTGGGTCTGAGACTGAGACTGAGACTGCGACTGGGACTGGATCTGAATCTGTTGTGGTCACATTAACGCAGGCCTTTCAGCCTTTTGGGCATCGTGTTGCGCTTGTCTTCCCGGGCTGCTGGCTGTGCACAAATGTCTTGTTCCATAGAATTTGAAACGGAAACATCGAACACTTTGTTTTGGTTCTTGTTTCACATTTTCCTTTTTTTCCTCCTGCTGCTACTCCCAAAGCTGCATTTGTTGTTCTTGTTTCTGTTGTTTCTGTTGTTGTTGTTGTCGTTTTGCTTGAGCTTCAGGTTTGTAAGCGCGCGCATGCGTAGCTCTCGCATTTTGTCAGTCACGCAACGTGGATTCGGACTGGGATTGGGACTGAGACTGCGACTGCGACTACGACAACGACTGGAAGCTGTGCCCGGTAGTGTGTGTGCCCTGGGATTGGCGCTTATCCAGTGGTGCACGTAAGCCAACGACTTTAGTCAAAATTAACAAGGCTCAAAACACAGTTTCGAGTGCATGCAAATTCGTTGTCAAAATAAAGAACAGAATCCGCAACCAAAACCAAAGCCAGAACCAAAGCCAATGCTCCGAGATTCGTGTGCTCAGGCCCAAACCTGAGGCGGTTCGAGTCCAGTTAAGCGATAAATGAGTTACTGACGTCTGTGCATGTGCATGTCCAGTTCTCTAAACTCCAATCCCATTCCCCAATCCCCAACTCCAACCCATAGCCCATCCGATTCAATCCAGTCCCAGCCAAGCCCAAATATCGCTGCAGGGCAGCGCAGGCAGGTGCAGGCCGTTCCACTTAAGGTTCCAGCGCGCAGCTCTCCGGTCTGTGCTCTGCAGGTTGCACTGCAGCATTTCAACAGCCTTCAACATCATTTCAAGACATTTCCATATGTAAATTTATGCAACTCCCCAACTCTCAGCGTCTGGCGGGGGTGGGTGAAGGCGCTGCCTTGCGGCTGCAAAAGATGAAATATGCGTTGGGCTGCAAAGAATCAACTAATTGATCTGCGGCTAACATGATTTTTATCTTTTGAGAACTTAATTATTTTCTGTTCGCCGTGTACCAAAGTGCGACTCGACTCTCAACTCTCGTCTCTGGACTCCCAATTGAATCGATATCGATATCGATACGTGCTCTGATCCAATGACAGGAACAACCAAACGTGCCTCGAGGCGATGCAAAGGAATGCGAAGGTTGTCGAGCTGTTTTTCCCTCCAACTGTTTCTTGTATGTTTATGGTATGAGGTGTGCACAAAGTTGATTGGACCAGCTATCAATAGGAGATTTTACTTAAACACAATCAGTAACTATTTTAAAAGCTCTGATTGGTACGAGGCTATCTAGAAAACTTGACATCATCATAGGGCCAATAGAGAAATTTACTTTGTCTTTCCGATAGCAGAACTATGGTAAATACTAGAACAGATCTAAAGATATACACTCTTATTCTATGATATAATTTATTCTCTTAATTACTAACAACCAGAGAAACAAACTTCTTTTATATTTATGTTAATCTTAGCATTTAGTCTATGCAGACTTTTCATAGAACTATATCCAACTTTTTTCCTTAAATTTTGTTCATATAAACTATTTGATAGATATTACATGCTTTTGTCTGAATATGATGATACAGTAATTTAATGACTAAAGTCATAATCAATATACGAAATGGTTAGTAATAATCTTTTATTTCCTTTGATGTATAACAGTTTCATTTCATTGAAAGTAAACGAGTCTGATTACGGTGGAAAGTTGTATTTTTATGTCTGTTCAGTCGAACTCTTTAAACTTGCTCCTCACCTAAGCAGATCAGATTTAACATGTTTTCAGCGCAGGATAATAATAAGATGTTAGAACAAAAAACAATATATAATATGTCAGGTAGGATTTTGCAATTATTATTATAAAATAGTAGATAATTCGTGCTTATTTTTCCATAATTTGTCTGAAATTTACTTACAATTTAAAAATTTAGTGAAGAGCAGCTTCTATTTTCGTGATATTGAATTCAAATAAGTTAATGCGAAACAATTTAATATACTTCATAGTATTCATAATAATCAAAGGTACATCCAGTTTCTTGCAGTGTTGCGAATTAAAACTGGGTTCCGCTTCATAGATCAATAAGGCACTTAAAGTGTTTGGTAAAAATCCATTAGCTTGCAAAGGGTCAGACGTGCAAATGGCCCAAGACATTTGATTCTTGTCCATGTCTATGATACTTAGATCTGTGTGTGTGTGTGCCAATATGTGTGTGTATGTGCGAGTGCGCGTGTGTGCCGATTGCCTTAGACGATCGAAAGTTGCGTTTAGCACCGCTTTCGGTAGCAGCAATTACCCTCAAATATCGCCAATCAATATGCAGCGCTGGTGCGAGTACAGCAAAAATATTCGCAAACTTCGAAAACGTTGGCAATGACAGAAAAGTTTTCGCGAATTCGAAATCGAATTCAAATCCAAACCCAAACACAAATTTGAATTCTTGAATTGAAATTGTTGTCAATTACAAGAAATTCCTTGTGCTGTCCTCAGGCACCGGCAACTTGTTTGGCTTTCCAGTGAAAGAGAGTAAAAGAGAGCCAGGGAGTGAGAGAGGGAGCGCAGCACTTCCAGTGAGAGCGATATGACGTATAAAGAATTTGGCGGGAACCATGCAGCTGTTGCGTGGGAGGGAGATAGCTAGCATGCGAAGAGCGAATGGAACGGTAAAACAGGATAAGAGAGCGCTCAAAGTGCTCTCTTCACAATACTCTTCGATCTGCGCAGCTGTTATAGCTCTCTCACTCTCTCTCTCTCTCGCTCGCTGTGGGGTTGCTGAAAGTATCTGAAAGATGCCATGTGTTATGGCCATGGCTGCTGAAAGTATCTCAAAGATACATTTCGATGGTGGTTGATGACGACGAGCATTTAGCAATTGCCACTCAAAGCCTTCGCATGGCAGCCCGTTGCCAGGCCGACGCTCTTCAATGGCTGCTGCTGTGAGGAAGACAACGACTTGCCGACGGCAAATCATGGCCGCTGTTCTTTGATTTGCTCTCTTCGCGTTTCTAATGTCACTGACTGTGTGTGTGTGTGTGTGTGTGTGTGTATGTGTGTGCGTGCTTTGTGCCGGTTTATGGGTTGATCATTGGCAATTGACGGCCATTACTCATATTTTCCTTTTGCATCAACAAGCAAAACTGCCGAAAGAGTCAAGCTGAGCTTATTTCAAGACTTCATTATCCAAGAAGGCCAATCAATCCGTGCCCAGTGATGTCCTTGGATCCGTTTCTGACCTCAGCAATCGCAGTATATAATATAACAAAATTACTATCTTAATGAATCTTGTGTATTTGCCGACGGCTGTTGAAATTTCTTTGCCCAATTATGCACTTAGTTTTAAAACTGAATAGCTTAAAGGCCAAAGTGGGGCTTTGAATTATATTACCGTTATATAATAATAGATGAGTGTTCCATTAGTGTATTTACATTATGAGCTTAGAGTTTGTAGAACGAGATAATAATATATGCAGCAGCACATATGGTAGAAGAGCTGAGAACGAGAATTATCTATAAGATACTTGTGATGCCTTACTTATTTCTGGGGAATCTCCATCTGTAATGAGAATTTATTTACCTTTTGCTATAAAATATAGGCAAAGTACCTGATAAACTCAATTGCAATATCAATTCGAAAATATATCTTTATATTTTCATTTAGTCTATTTAAATTATGCAATCGGCGCTTTACAGTTTACTTCGACTTACTTTTGGTGTCATTCAAGTTGATGTCGAATCAATTTTTATTTCAATTCCCAAACACTTTTTGGCTCCCCTATTAAAAACGAAAAATAAAAAAAGATATTGGTTTCTTCATGTGCTCATCTTCTGCACTTTTACTTATTTTTCCGATACTTTTTATTTTGTTAGCGTTGGCTTTTCTTGTGCTTTCAGTTTTTTTCCTTTCCTCGCTCTTTATTTTTTTTTTTTTGAGGAATTGGCACTTAAGTTACTCAAGTGGAAAAAAGTTTTTGTTTTTCGTTTACTCGATATAACTACATATAAAACAAAAACAACAACAACAACAAGAACAATACACGCACACACACGCACACAGAGACAGAAACATCATGCCACATTCTGCTTAAGTTTTGCTGGGGTTGTGAGCAAAGGGAACTGCCTGAAAGGGGGCAGAGCTAGGGGACAGAGAGGAGGTGTACGGGGACAGGCCTGTCAGCTGGATTTCTTCATGGGGGAATTCTTGGATCTCTGTGCGTTATTTCTGTTATTTTCTCCGTTTTGTTTTTGTTTCTTTTCTTTGCTTGATTTCAGTTTTGGGCTCTGCCCGCACCACTTTTGTCGCTGTTTTGTTTTTCCGATTCAATTGAAGGCTGACAGCCGCAAAAATTTCATTATTAAATTGGATCGTTGTCAATTTATTAAGAGACGACTCGCACTCTCGTCTCAGCTCTCGCTTTAAATTGGTTCTAAGTAACGTTCCAGATGACCTTAAAAATTGCTGACACCTGTTGTGCCTGTTGACTGTTTTATTCTCTACGTTCTTTTTTACGAGTACCTGCCCTCTTTGGGTCTGGGCCTTTGATTTTCACATTAACATTTGCCGCTGCGCGTACAAATCGCTGCTCACCTTGAGCCGCAGTTGCTGCCACAATCATTGCCACAGTCGCTGCCACTGGGCGGCATTTGCTGAAAGTTAAGTGAAAATAACAAGAGAGATTCCAATGCTATTCAGTCGAGTGCGCGCCTCAGTGGCCACCCGGCTACAAATCCCCCAAGCCCAACACCAACAACACAACCCCCGATGCCAGTTACCAGTTACCAATTCCACTTGCTGCCGCAGTTCATAAATTAAAGTCAAAGCCGCCGCCTCCGTCTACGTTTGCGTCTCGGACTTCGACTCCGGCTCCAGCTCCAGCTCCAAGTCCCGACTACGTCTCTCAGTCCGTTGCCGTCTCCGTTTGTTAGTGATGTGATAATTGCGGCTTGGCTTACTTTGTTCGCCATTTAATTGTTGTAATTTGTGCGTTTTCTGTTGCCGCTGCCGCTCCTGCTGCGGCTTCTACTGTTGTTTGTTGTGTTTTCCCTTTTCATTTTCAAAGCCAATTTATTCAAGTTTTCGCCTCAAGTTTAGCGAAATTGTTCAACAAATTCTCGCTGGCACGCATTGCTGCATGCAGATACTTTGAGATACTCGTACTACATACTCGTCGTACTCGTATGACTACTCGCTGATATAGATACAGATATAGTAGATACATTCACAGATACAGGTAAAGATACCACTCGGATACCCTTTTAGCCATTGTTGTTGCCCAGCCCCTGGTTGATGGCAATTGCAATGAATGTTGTTACTTTAGCCTTACTTGCACCTTTACGCTTCGTGGCTTGTGTCTAAGCTTTGACGTGCACTTCCTTTTCATGTTCACGGAAGCGTGACACAAATAAAAGCCGGCAAAAAAATAACTATATATTTACTATATATACTAATACAATTGACCAAACACAGACAAAACAACAGACGCATAGCAGAAATAAAATCGGAAAGCGAAACTATCTACAATTTGTCCATTAAAGGCCAAGGTGAAGTTGTAAATACCAAACCTAAATTGAGTTTCAATGAAATAAGAATTATATTTCTTAGATTCCTAGTTCATCATTTAACCCTTAATAAATCTCTTTAAGGAACTTTCTAGCCATCTTTCACAAGATTAAAGCAACACTTAATCTCAGCTTAAACTTACAGTTCAACTTTCTTATGTGACTGAAACTAACTGTTATAAAGAGTAACTGTTCAGTTTAGGCCTTTTTTAACTGTTAGATATGTTACATAAGTTAACAGTTCTCTAGTAAAAATCCCAAGCTTGCTTCATGTGCAAAACTTTCATTGACATTTCCTGTGTAACCCTGGCCCTTGACATGAGGTTCCACAAGCCGGTGGCAACTTGAGCCCGTGGTACACACATCAAAATAACATGCTTTGATTATTATACTCAGTACATACCCGTATATATTGTACGTATATAAAAACAATGCCCGAAAGCAAAGCTCAAAACTAAAGGCGACATCAAAAAATAAACTCGTATATAAAACATACGCGAGAAACACAAGAAAATACAAGAGGAAAAAAAAAGAATCGTACTCAATTCTCGTGTGCTAAATTCCCTGGCGGAGCTTCCAAGAAAAATGAAAAAAACATACTTTATATAGTATATATATAAATATATATATACACTATAATATATATATATACATGTATTTGTTAGCGAGAACATTTAAAGAACCTCGGAGACCGCAAAAGAACTTTGACATTTTCCCTTTTTGTGATCAACGTCTCTGCATCCGCAGGTCCCCCTGGTTCTTCCCCCGATAACCCTGCTCTGTCATTGTGTTGAACGTTTTCATGTTTTTGAGCACAGAACTTTTTGGGATTATTCTTTTTTTTATATTTTTTTGTTTTTGGCGACTTTTCGGGGCATGTGAAGCTAAAGCTGAAGTCTGAAGTTGAAGCCAAAGTTGAGGTTGACTTTTTGACTCTTTCGTAGAATAACATCGACTTTTGTTTCATCTCTTATACTCTCTGGTTGTTTTGTGTGGCTGCCCTTGATGTTTCTGTTGATGTTGTTGCAGGGCTGTCACCTACGGGTTTGCATGTCAGAGCTAAAAACCCCGAAATGCTCATTGTTTTCTGGGGCATTTGCAACTTGGACTTCCCTCTAACAGCTGCCATAATCGCGCTAACAACGCTGACCTTCGCAGGATGTGTGTCTGTGTGTGTGTGTGTGTGTGTGTATGTGTGTGTGTGCCGCACCTACTTCACTTGCAGGACATTGAAGCTCTTGACGTTGGCTCCTTATATGCCTGCATTTGTGTTTGATTGTGTCCCCAGCGAGGCGCTCGACAATAAATCAAAGTCGCCAAACTACAGCAAAGTGTCGGATGTCGGAGTTTTGCAAATTACTTGGAAGTGTGCCCCATGGCCATCGTTATTGCCCCTCATCGGCCCCTGGGAATGGTACAACTCTCGCACTAACACACACACACACACACACACACACATCTATATATACTAACATGCAAGTACACTGTGCTAAGTGGATCAACATATGTGGGCGTTTCTGTCTAACAGCGATGGGTGCGTGAGGCGACAAAATTGTTTTTCCACTCACGACAACAATCAGGAGATTTCCATTGGTATTTCTTTCAACGAAAATATAAAATAAGAAATATATAGTCAATATAAACTGTTCGAATTTCAATTATTTTATTTACGAATATTGCGAATTTTCATTATCTATTTTAAGCTAGATTCAATTCATGTTACTTTCATATTCTTCTTTCTTTTGTATGACTCTTAAACTCTCGAGTATCACAATTCCTGTTAAGATATATGATACTTTCTCAGAATTCAATCACATTAATTACAATTCGCTATAAACGTAGTTATATACCAAGAAGTGCGTAGTAAATGGAATTCAGGAAATAAATCCCTTGCATTCATATTATGCGCAAAGATTGCGACTACATTTGTTGATATTTTCTTTTCTCCCTACTCGAAGCTTCATGAACATTGCAGACCTATAAGGAAATGTACGTCTAGCCTGTAAGAGAGTGGGAGAAAAAAGAAAGAAACTTTGATATTGATACGAGTATCGGGGCAGGACCGCTGCCATCCGGAAAATTAAGCTAATCAGTCGCTCGGCTGGCGATTATTGGGCAGGCGCCTCAAATAACAAAACAAAATGAGCCAAACAAAAGCCAACAATAAATAAATAAATCAAATAAATCAACATAAACAGAAAAACAAGTAGGAATGTAATAGTAAGTGCCAGACTAGAAGATATTCTATACTCAGGTCTACAACAAATGTTGTTTGCTTCCAACGACTGGAATATATCTTTAATACGTTTCATTTTAGTTGATTTTTGACCGGAGATCAGAGCACTAGTTCTCATAGTCGCTTGAATGGGTACATTAAGTGGGTCGGAGATGCCTCCATTTCTCCCATTCTACCCAAATATAGGGTATAGAAAAGTGGGAGGACAGAGCAGAGAAACTTGCGATGTGGCCAAGTGATTTGGATAAGTTAAAAGCTGAAGCGTGGGTGGGTTGATTTTGGATGTTGAATGTTGGTTGTTAGATTCTTTGGGGTATGGAGAGAGAACTGGCCGGCAAATATTTGACATTTCTCCAACGGCCATAAATCAATCAGAGAGTGTGACATGATTTCGGCGCGCCTTTGTTCTCATAATTAGAAAATTAGTTGGAAACTGAAGCGGCTGAAAACTGCAAGAACTGAAATTCTGTTGGAGAGTGGTAGAGTTCGACTTGAAGTGGGTTAAAGTTAAGCCAAGGACTAGCGCTAAGTGCTAAGTATGTAAGAGTATCTTGAGGCAGGCAGCTGAAGTTGGAGCTGGAGGTGGACTTGGAGTTGAGCTAAAACTGAGTGACAACGCCGGCGGCGTTAACGCTGGCGTTGGCGTTGGCGTTGGCGTTGGCGTTGGCGTTGGCGTCGGTGGCAGCCACTTTGACAGACTATTATGCGGGAAAAGGTTTCTTTCACTTTCATGGGGCTGGTGAGGGATGATGCCAACTGCAAAGATGTTCGGCGCTCGCTGCGGAACTGTCATTTCCGTTTTACTTGTAAAATGAACATGGAAGTATTCGAGGCAGCCGACAAAGTGGCGTACAAGCGGACACACCAGACCAGAGCTAACCAAACCAGACCAGACCAGAACAGGCCAGGCAGGAGCTGGCAGAAGCAAGAGCAGCTGACGCTGACTTGTTATATACTAAACTGCTCCTGAGTCTGTGACTACGACTGAGACTGAGACCGAGACTGAGACTGAGACAGGCAAACGGAAGGATGAACCAAACAGGCAGACAGACAAACAGACACAAAGGGGCGGGTGAACTAAGGACTAAGGGACTGGCCCTGGCCCCGGCGGTGGAACTGGAACTGGAACTCTGAATGGGACGGACAGCGTTGCGTTTAACGTTTTTCGCAAAACTTTCGGATTCGTGTGTTTTCGCCGCTCATCTAAAGGAAATTGCCAGCAGCATCAGCAGCAGCAACAGCAGCAGCAGCGGGAACGGCAGCTGATGGATTTGGGGTAAGGGAACGAGGGGCAGGACGGGGCGGCGACGCAGCCAACCATTGCACGCTGCTCCCCTGCCACGGCCAACGGCTGAAGGTAACAACGCAAGAAAATGCCAGGCAGCAAGACAGGCAGAACTGACGTAAAAAGATTTCTATACGAGTTCGAGTATGCTGCTCCCGGGCTGGCTTTCCATCCCAATACCCCAACATCCCCATATCCAGCAGCAAACCGGCAATCCGGACTGCTGCTTTCACTCCCTCACTGTTGGGGGTGGCATCAGCAGTTCTCTCCCCCCCCCACCCCTCTCTCACAGTTTGGTAATCATTATGAAGTATTTGCGCATTTTCAAAATAATAAATGTATCTTTAAACGTTGCGCTGAATTCGACGGGTTGTTTATTTACAACCTGGCGAAGGTTGTGCAAATGAATCGAAATTAATAGAATCGAATCTAAATGAAATGAAGTGGGAACTAGACGTGTCGGAATGCCTAAAAGAAAGTGTAGCTAAAAGAAATAATTGACTAAAGAATCAAAAGAAATAGTTGACTAATCGGAGAATTTCCGGGAAAAGTTCTCTTAAAGAAAAGTTGAATGAATGTTTATTCCAGGTTACTTTATTTAGACATTATACTTTATGAACGAGTAGAAGACCGACAAAGTACTCAAAATTATATTTGGTTTAAGCAGCAATCAACTTTAAGAAATATATGCAACCGATTAGAAGTCAAAGTGGGGACTCATAAGATGTAGAATTCTATTTATAAATACTTGCTGCATTCTTGCATTGTTGTGCTTTTAGTATGTTGGGTTTATATTTGAATAACAATTATATAAGGGTTATTTGATTAGCATTGCAGTGTGCAAAACAGTTGAGTTTATATTTAGGCACCCGCATATTTGAGCCATAATAACTGCAATCAATTCAGTTCCAAGAATTATGTCGGGAACTTATCGCGAATTTCGAAATTAAGGAATGAATATTTGTTCTTAGAATCCAACTGGAAAGACCAAATGTTTGGCATTTATCTACTGTTTCGGCTATTTTCTCTAACTAGTTAAATTTAAAGCTTTCAACTGCTAGACGACAATTAAATTGAAAATCGTATAAATACTTTAATTATTTGTTGCATTTAGGGAATTGCATCCGGAGCTGTAGTTGCCTTTCGGTCTCTTGCAGTTGACACATATCCGAAAAGCTGAAGTTTTTCACTTGCGATGCAGAAATTCCACTTTGTATAAAATAAAGCGGCAAAAACTATTAAAATTGGTAAATTTTAATGAAAAATCTTACAGAATGCAAAAGCCACTTCAGAAGGCTGCCAGACGTGCCCCTCCCTTCCCTCTCTCTAAAAATCTGTATTTTCCCTTGCGTCCCCTGCTCAGAGCCAGCACCGGTGACATGAATGCTGACAACGTGTCTTAGTTTGCACAAAACGAGCTCCAGAGATGCACACACTCACACACACAGACACACACACACACACTTAGAATGCTTCACTGCCAGAGGCAGTTCAGGACATGGAAACATGGACACGGATGCTGCCATAAGCGCACACACACTGAGAAATTTCAAGTCAGCGGGCGCCAGTTGTTGACTCCTTTAGCTGTGTGTGTGTGTGTGTGTGACGACACTTTTGCCAGGCATGTCATGTAACAGGAATTTTAATTTAATTACGCTTCCCCAGCTGCCAAAAAGGGAGAGAGAGAGACCACCAGCAAATGGCAACCAACAGCCAAGAGCTGCCGAGGCAGCTCAGAGATTGAGGCAAGCCGACAGTTAGCTGGCAAAAAATAAATATGCACATCTATAGATTAGCCGGGTACGCAGCTCAGTGAATCAGTCAGGCCGATAAGAAATCAATAGACAACAACCTCACATAAATCACAGGCCCATTTGCGTCATGTCTGCCGATTCCTATCATGCTGTAATCACCTAAATCAACTAAAATACTACCCACCTTCTGCTCCTGCGAGTAACTCCCCAAGCTCAAGCTCCAAGTTCCCAGTTCCAAGTGCAAATTCAATATTCATAATTCGAGTTGAAAGAATTTTGGCCAGAGGCGTCGCGTCGACACGAAAATCAATATACAAAAATTCCTGACAGGATCTAAAAACTTTTAACAGGTAATTTTTCGGTGCTCCTTTGTCATATCAATAGACTTGGGTGCCCCTTGGACCACTTGTATCCCTCCTTCTATTTATTCTCACCATCTCCCTCTCTCTTTCTATCTCTCTGTCGCTCTGCCTCTCTCTATCTGCTTCTCTGGCACAAGGACGCAATGAGTTCGTGCCAAAAAATAATTTCCGACTTTGCAGACGCGAGGCGACTTTGCTGCACTTATTGTTGTTATCAACGCCTGAAATATGGCATTTTAATTTTATTAGCTGCCTTGCCGCTACACTCACACACACACACACATACACAACCAAACACATACAAGCACAAACACCCAAGTACACAGCCAACGCAATGCGATGCGATGATGGCAATGGCGTTGACAATGCTGAACAGCTTAGCACAGTGGAATCGACTGTGCAAATCCTGCTTAAAACAATTAGTTACTTAGAGAAGAATTAACTTTGATTTCTTTAATGAATTCGAAAAATAGAAAACTACTATAACTAGTTATACATTCAATGAACTTAGAACAGTTTCTCTATAACTTCAACTAATTTGTTACAATTTCTGCATATTTGGAAAAGAGGTAAAATAAATATTTATGATGAATCTGTTTTCATATGGAAAATAGATTTAATGAAGTCAAAAACCTCATAATATTAGCTTATATATTTAAAATTTATCATATTGTTATTAATATTATATTAACTTAAATATTAATCATACGGTTCAATTACATTTATGTTGAAGTTGAAATCTTTATACTAAATACCAATGAAAATTTGTGGAAAGAAGTTGCATTGGTGGCCACTGTTTGATTTATTTATTGTTGTTATTGGGTTGTTCTTGCAACAGCCTGTGGCTGTGGACGCCAGCTGAGAGTCGCTGTGGCAACTGCGCATGCTGAGGAGCTAAGAGAATATTCTGCCATAGGGCGCCTATCGAAGAGCCATCAAGCTACAGTTTAGCGTCTAAAATTAAGTTGTTGCTGGGGCAGGCCAAATCTTATTGCCACTTAAAGTTGCGTTATTATGTTGCTGTAGCTCTCAGCTGGCCCTAAACGCTCTTAAACAGGCCAAACAGCCATCAGGCCAATAATTTATGCCTTGTTTTGCTCTTCCAGTTCTGGCCTGGCCTGTTTACGCTTTACTTTTGTTGTCATTTGTTAAGTATTTCGGCTGAGCGTTTTCCTCGACGTCGCTCGTGAAGCGTTTTTCTTCTGCTTTTTTATGCTATATATATATATATATGTATATATATTTTCAGGCCAAAAACATTTTGCTGGCTCCTCTGGCGGCTAACAACGCGGAGGCGGCTAGTTGGCAAATTGGCAGCGCTGCGTGCGGGGCAGTCGAGAGATTTAAGCGCAATTCTCGTGCCGTTATACTCGTAACTCAGTTAGGAAGAAAAACCAAATTTTCCAGTGCTTTGTGTCATGGAAATTGCTTTTATCCGATTTTTTGCCGCCGGCAAAATCCTGTTTGTGTCTCATGTGTTTCGCACTCAATGACTGATCGATGTCTGATGGCGGCTTAAACTGGCGCTGATGCTGAAGCTGCCCCACATTCTGCCACTGCGAACATGTGCCCCATAATGCAAATGAAATTGTTGTGCACAATCATTTTGGAAAAACGAAAACTGCGCCTCAGAACCAAGCGGAAAAAGTTCCAAACGTAACAAGATATTTCACTTCTGTCTTTGGGTTCCCTATATATTCGGTTTCAGACAGGAGACGCTACACAGTTCGAGGCACGATTTCTTTAATATTCAGGTAATATTCGTAATCCTTATGAATATCTTATCGCTTACTACATACATTCTTTATAATCTTTTCTCGATTGAAAAACCTTCTTTTGGTTTTGTGCTCTTTACAAACAATTTACACGTTTTGCTTTGTTTCGAGTTCATTAAAGTTTGAAAACTTTGAACTCTGCACTTGTTTCAGTTGCTTTTGCAGCAGCTGCTCACAATATTTTCGGACTACTTCACAACTTTTACCGACTTGCCTCAACTCCCGCAAACCCATGACAAACTGTCGAAATGTTTTGTTGACTCCTTAACAATGTATAAATCTCATTTTACTCGCACTACTTTCCGCTGTAGATCTTATGGACTGCATTGTCGAAACTTTTATGATGTCCATAAAGACACTGGCAATGGGAAAAGGAACTTTTACAGCTCAACAGATTCTAAGGAATATCTGTATTCAATGTGATTACTTGAAGATGAATTGATAAGAATCTTTTACACTTCAACATCAATATAAGATATTCATACCCTTTGATCTTATACATGAAACTATGTGGACTATAAACTAAATCTAGTGTAACTCACAGTAAGCCGGAGTATTTTTCCATAGACATAATTGATTTAGAAACATTGTTCCGTTTAGAGCGATGATCTATAGCCACTCAGAAGATCTGTTATTGTGGCACGATCACATTTGTATGTGGTTGCCCACAAGAACATCATCGTACAGTTTTTCCAGTGTGCAGATACCGAGTGGCATCTGGAATCTGTTACATTTGTCGCATTTTATTTTTACCTGCCGGACGAAGCCCACATAAAAGTATTCGTATTCGTAATATTCCATGCCATGGGTTGTCCTCCTGGCGCCCCGCATGTCACAAAAATTTAATGCATTTCATTGCCGCAAGGAAGCAGGAGGAAAACAACAACAACAACAACAGCAACAATAAAATGTGTAACGCATGAGATGAAAAGCAGCGCAGGAGCAAAAAAAAAAGAATACAAAAACAAGCATTGAAAATCGAAAAAAAAAATAAAATTATAAAAAGGAAAGAAACAGCAGAGCAGAAATTTTAAACATGGCGCGAACATAATGTCCTGTGTCCTTGCCTCTGTCCCCAGCCTCCCGTTCTACCCTCTGCCCTACCCGCTCTCTCTCTCCTTCTCTCTCCCCCGGTGCGACCGTCCGTCCGTCCATCCGTCTGCCTGTAGCTTTTTTTTTGCATTGCTTTGCGAATTTCCCTTCTGCTGTTGTTGTGAAAATCGAACATTGATTTATGGCGTGTGTGTGGCGAGAAAAAAGTGTGGCCCCTTGTACTCGTACCCACGATGGAGGACAGGGGAAGGCCCAGGAGCCAGGAGGAATGGCACGGAAAGGTTCTGTGCATTGCCGAGGGCCGAGCCTGATGACGATGATGCTGATGAGCTGGAATTGTTTTTGATATGTCGCACACACACACACACACACATGCAGGTCGGTACCCGGACTGGATTCCCTTCCCTTTCAATTGGGAATACTACACTCCACACACACACACACACACACACACTAATACACGCACAAAGGATTCAGCCACCGCGAGCGTCTCTTGCATCGGCCAATGCATTTACAGCAACATGGGGCAGAAAAAAGTATTGTAAATGCAATTCGTAGGACATAAATTTAAAAAACGCGTGTCACATGTCGATTTTCGATTGTTCGCAAATTAATATATAAAATACGAGATCTGAAAACGAACTGCGAACTGCGAACCACGAAAATTGCGGTTGCTTTTTGCGGTTATTGTTTGTGGTTTTAGTTTGAATACGGGCAGGGGTAAGGCTTCCATTTGTACCTGGCTTATTCGAATGTGGTCCAAAATGAGTTTGATGAACGCCATTTAATAACAATTAAATTCAATTTACTATGCAAAGCTCATGATTTATGCGCGACTGTGACAGCATCTATCGACTATTAATTGAGTAACAGTAATTTGATTCATATTCAACATTCGATTCCTGACCTCATTCAATCAATTAATGAAGAATCTTCAAATATTCTCCAACAAATATCAGATGGGAATATGTTACATAGATAACAGATATAACTTATTCATGGTATCGATGATCCATATTGCGCTTTTATTTCCTTAAAAATATCCATTTGCTCAGAGTGAAACTCTCCCAAATTTGTAACCACTTTTCAGTATATCGTGACCTACGACAAGTTCATCAATATTTTATAGCATAAAAATATCAATACCATAAAATCTAAATAGAGAATATATACATTGAGTTTACCAGCATTTCCCGAAGAAGAGTACTTATTGCTAATGACAGCCGTTTACAGCTGCCAGGCCTAGGAAAACAGTTCAATTAGAAGCTCAAGCTTGGAGTTGGCTTTGGGGCCCTGTGGCAACGTCTCTTCGAAGCATTTGGTAAATGAATTCATTTATTTCCGACTCCGATGAATCAGCAGCGAGCTTGCAATTGCCATTTTATTATGGTTGAGGGGGCGGCTCGGTGCTGAGGGGGCGTTCTGCGGCTGTGAAATTCAGAAAACGCCAGAAAATCGACAAACGATGCTGCGCCCTCGAACCGAAGCTGTGGATTAAGTTGTGAATCGTGATTCTGCGACTGCAAGTGGATGAGCTGCAGTGTGGTGCTTCGAGTCTCGAGCTTGCAGCTTGGAGTCTGTGTGACTTGGTACTGCTCTGCCCGCGGTGATTAATCCATGAACTCTGGGCACCACAGATTTTCAACGGCAGATACTCAAAGCTCGCAGCAGATGCGGACGCGCCTTCCACCTGGTCCAAGTTGGAGCTGAAGTTGAAGTTGATGTTGAAGTTGCAAGCGCAGACGCAAACGCAGACGTAGACGTAGATGCAGATGCAGTCAGAGACGGGGAGCAGGCGATATTTAACCCATGATTACAATGTTTGTAAATTTTCGGTATGTTTCCCTTTCGGACTGCATCTTTACCTTGCGCTGCTCTGCCCTGTCCTGCCCTGTTCTGCTCTCCTGCCATTTTGTTTTCACCTTGCGGCCAATTTGTTCGAGAAACTGTTCAGACTCTGCGACTCGACAGGCCACAAAATGAAGCTAAATTGGCCCTGGCCACTGCAGCTGTTGCTCTTGCAGTTGCACGCAGAATGGCCAACCATCGATAGGTAGAGAGCCATGGAGGAGTACGGGGAGGTGCTCCATTGGCTCAGATGGATGTTTGGGGGCATCATTTGGGTCCACGATTGGCTGGGCAAGACCTGCCTGCCGCACGCCTGGTAGTTGAGCAATTTATTATTGCCGCAAATTGATTTTTATCTACGCTTAATCGATTGTTGTGCACGTATGTTCCTAGGCCATGTGGACATGTGGATCCAAGGGGAAGGGGATCCGAAGTGGATTAAGGAAATTATTTATGTTAGTTCACACGTTGTTTTACACGTAATTTATTAACAGCATTTTCTAGCGCAAACTATTTCTGACCTTGGGGCAAATAGGCATCGATTATGCCGCCGTGTTAGAAATTCTCCGCGTTCAAGTTGTTCTTCTTGTTGTAGTTGTTGTTGTCTGTCTGTGTGTCTGTCGGGTGTGAAGGTGATTTACAATGGATGCCATTTAGCGAGCACCGAGTAGGAGTACACACTCGTTCGAGTACATCATGCCCTCATATTTCAGCCTGCCTTAGATATTTATGACAGAGAAATGAGCCCCAATTGCAGCAATTACTGGCGCGTGTTTAGCCAACGGTGATTTTAGGATCATCGGGCTCTGATTTCAGCAAAAAGTATATTGGCCAACGGCAACGGAGCTGAGTAGAGGAAGACTTATAGCATTCCATTCTGGCACTTCTAAACGTAAAGTGGATAGAAGTAAAGTTTAATCAACATTCATAGCTTAAGTAAAAATATTTAACTATTCTATATTAGCTAAAAAATTCGTATGGCTCATATCCAAATCCGCACGTAAACTGCTTAAATTTTAAAGCTAAAGCCTGAAAATATAGCCAGAATACAATAAAAATCGACGGAGAACAACATGAAACAAAAAAAAAAGAGGAAAAAGTCGACATGCACTTTTATCAGAGGGTAATAATTCATTACACACTTTTTTGCCGCCTCTCTCCTGATATACCCCCCTCCCCCTCTCGGGCACCTCTGGACACCACTCAGCTGTTGTTTTACGCCTTAAAGCATCAGCAGCGATGTCGGGGCAGAGCAGCATCGGATGTGCTGCATTTACCGCATTCGACATGACCCTGCCCCGTATCAGTTCCCTATCCTCCATGTGCACTTTACTTAGTTGTCAGAATCGAGAATGGAGAACAGAGAACGGAGAACGGAGAACGTACAGAGGGAAGTTGGACGGAAACTGGAACGGTCAGTTGATTGTTTCTTGTAGCTTGCGTGATGGTTGCGCCAGCCAGACGCAGAGGCAGTGTCAGGGACGGGGTTGAAGATGTGTTCATCAGCGTTAACATGAGACCGGCAGCTTTTAACGGTTCCACGAGTAACTGTTCAGTTCAGCTTGTGATAAGGCCAACAACTATGGGGACATTCAGTAGAACGCATTGGCACGCAGCTAAACTTACAGCTGGGATAAGCCAGTCGCTCGGTCAGAGCTCAATTAACTAATTGTACACAAAGGACTGCAATCCAGTTGGGTGCCGCAGCCCGAAGGACTTCTGAATAATATTCATTAATTGCGTACGAGTTAACGGAAAAAGGCGCTGCCCGAAAAGGGGGTAGGGCCAAGCTCATGATGTCTCGTGATGGATAAGATTTCAGGCGGCCAACTGAGACGAATACGAGTGCGAGTGCGAGTGCGAGCATAAAAAGGACAACAACACCCGGAACAGGCCCCAGGACCAAAGCGAGTGCCATAAATCAATGTAACTGTCAACGTCATCGGCATCAGCAGAGCGTCAATATTAGCAGCAGCAGCAGCAGAAGCAGCAGCAACAATAACGAGGAACAGCGAACAACCCCCGAAGTATGCAGCAGTAATCAGAGCTCTTGGTCCTGGCCACGCCCATTAACTCATGCGCCCATCGGCCATAACTGAGTGTGTGTGTTTGTTAGTGTGTGTAAAAGGCGGCTGTATTTAGTTTGGGTTTCATTTTGCATAGGCAACACTTTTTCTAGCCATGACGTCAGCAAACATGCAATAAGTAAATTGCTTCAAAGTGTCAACCCACATACGCACACACACACACACACACACAATCATATGTGTATATATATATATATGTATGTGTATTAGTGATTTCCTCGTTTACACTCGAAGCAGACAGACAGGATATTACAAGCTGCTTGTGGGGGAAATTAGATCTTCCAACTGCGTCTTAAACATACGACAACATCTCAGATCCAGACTCAATCTTCAAGACATGCACACATGCAAACATATACACCATACACACACACACACACACGCACTTTGGTTGCTTGTCTGGTATGGCCGGAGTCCAAGTCCCCGGAGGCGTTTGGCGCCAGCAAAGACATGTTGCACTTAATTGGAATGATTTCGTCTGTAAAATATGATTTTGGTTCTCATCTTCCGCGAGCTATGGAATTTTTGAAGTTACAACATGGAATTCGGAGGGGAAGATAAAAATATATATATAATTCATATTTATTAGGGGAACTTATGCAATATGCTTTATATACGCAAGAATATCTCTGAGTAATTCTAAATCTTTCTTTGTAATTTATATTTCCTCTCTCTATTTTTCTTTTTATTTATGTAAAGATACTCTATAGCTATAATTATTTGTTAACTTTGTGAAATTAACTAATTCTCGATGCTTTACTTCCTCTCATTGCAGGTAAGCTCGCAAATCTCTCACACCTGTATTTGACGTATTTATGCATCTTCAGGCTCAGGTGCATTGGCCAAGTAAACCACTTGGCTCTAGATACATTTCAAATACCTTAAATGCGCATGCAGCATTCCTGCAGTCGCCTGTATCTGATTTCTGTCAACATTAAAATTGCAGACTTGACAATGCACAAGACCAACAACAACAGCAACAACAACATAAAGAACAGCAGCAACTAACTAAGTAACTCACAGATACTCACATAGACTGACAGTCAGTTGGCTGGGATAGGGGGAAAGGAGTAGGTAGGAGGAAGAGGATGGCCAGACTGACGCTGCTTAGTTGTTTTGTTAGTGCATGTATCTCAAAGTGTATTCCTAGCGATAACACAAAAGGCTAAAACGCCTCAAGCTGGCTGGCAAGCTGGTTGAATGGCTGAATGGCTCTCTGGCCGTCTGGCCGGGAGGAAGGATATGGATATGGCGGAGGAGTGCAGCAGATGCCAGAGGCAGAGCCAGTGAGTGGCAACAGAGATTATAAATTGAAATTGAGTTCATAAAACACGAATCAGCAAAACGTTTAACATCTTTATTTCTGCGAAATGGCGCAGACGGCAACTTCAACCTTAACGTGCAACCACAAGAGTCGGCATCGGTCGTGGCATTGGTCCTCTACATCCATGCCACATCCACCTCTACCACGACTGCGACTGCGACTGCGACTTCGACTTCGACTGCATCTGTAGCAGCCGGTTAAGGCTCAAGGTGCGATTTCGAATGCAATCAAACAAGCGTAAGTCAATTGCACAACTATGCTGGATGCTCGATGCTGGATGTTGGATAGTGTGGATATGGGATGCTGCATCTTGTGCTGCTGGTGAGGCACGCTGCCAACCAGCGAACCAACAAACCAACGAACCACCGAACCAAACAACCAGCCAGCCAACTAGCCCAACCAACAGCCCAGCAAATAGACAGACAGATGTACGCGAATTGCAAGCTGCCAAACAGGCGATGCGTCGCAATGTCGACCGACTGTTTAAATTACAGTGGGCAAAACAAACATATTTTCCATTAAAATCCCATTTTAAGGAAACTTATGAGCGGTGATAATATTTAAGTATCAAGATCTTTATACGATTTAAGAGAAAACAAAAAACAATCAACGAAGCAAATCGTATTTCAGTAATCATATATTTGCGTTTATTCGCTTCGATCAGTCCCATTGTACTTGGCTGAGAGGCTGTGAGCACAGTATGTGGAATGTGCACGCGTTGAATTTCTTGTAGACGTGCGATAAAAATTTGCGACATTGCAACAGTTTGGCGAACGTGCGAGTTGGAGGTGCCCCCACCTCTCCGCCGAGTCCGACTCCTACCCCTACTCCAACGCTGCGCCTCCTTTGTGGAGTGCTGCCAGCTGGCGTGGCACCGAGAGCGAGGCACTCAATGCCTGAGCTCTTAGCATAAGCCGCAGCACACAAAGCTGATGACATGCCGATACTGTTAATCTGCGTGAATAAAAATGTAAATGAATTGAAGATTGCGCCGCCATCGAAGTCGCAGCCAGATTCAGACTCAGACTCAGAGTCGGAGTCAGAGTCATTGTCAGTGTCAGGAGTATCCTGGAGAGGTTGCATTATGAGCTATGGCCATGTTGGCCACTTAGGTGCCTACAAAACTGCCTGGACAAGTGACAAGCGAGATTAGGCTCGGCTGAGGACAACGTTTAATAAGCAATGACATGCAGGTGAGCTCCAGGCTCTGGACTCTGACTGAAGCTAAGACTCAGGTAGAGGCTGAAGCTGAGGTTCAGGTTGATGCGCAGCCTGAGATGACTCCAGCGGGCTTAACACAAATGTTGATTGAACCTCTTGGCCAATGGCAGAGCAGGCGACTCGTAATAAAGTGTGGACAAGTTTAGCACCAAATGATGGCCCGATCGAGTCACCGGGACCTGAACACAGCTGGAGCCAATATCGAAGACCACTTCGACCACGTACCGACAATATACTTACTTACTCGAACTACTCATACTACAATACATAAGCAGCCTGAGAAAGCTAACGGCTAAGTTGATGTTGTGTCTGTGTGTGTTTGTGTGTTGTTGTTGTGTGCTGCTGTGAATGTTCGCAAACATGTTTCAAGTCCAAGTTCTCCACACGAAAGCCAAAAACATAATCGGAAGAAGGCCAGCTGCGAGCAGTGGTGTAGTGAAAGGGGTGCGGCAAGCAAAGGGGTTAAATTGAGTTGGAAATGAATTCTTTTAGAAGGTCTTAAAAGAAATAGATGTCTGAGAGTTGAACTAGATATACCTGGAAAAGGTAGATTATAAACAAATAGATTTTGAGAACAGTTAAAAATATATTTTAGGAAAATTTAAGAGCCTGATGTGCCAGGATATTGCATAGTAACTATGTGGAACTAATAAACCATAGGATAGTTATATTCATTAAAAAATTACCTTCTACGTCACTGACTATGGACTATTCAGCATGCCAGAGTGTTGGAGTTCCCCCAGTGATTGCTCCTTTCGGGTAAAGTGTTTGTCGATAAACCGTAGCAAATGTGAGGAATTGTTGTGCCTGTGGCTGAGGATGTGGATGTGGCTGAGAATGAGGAAGAGCATGAGGTTGGGGAGAAAGCGAACGTGTGCGATTGACCAAAGCGCAAATAATAAAATTAAATCGCACAAAATAAAAATGTTGCAAGTGGCGATAGTCAGGAGGCACGAAACCGACAGTCGACGTCCAACGTTCAACGTTCAACCAGGAAGATGAAGACAAAGAAGAAGATGAAGAAGAGGAGCAACGAGCAGTGTAAGCGGGAAAAATCGAGTCACGAACATTGAAATATGTGTCCACAGCTGATGAGGAGGACATGGACATGGCGCATTGGCAGGCACCGACACCGGCTGATAAATGCGTGGAAAATGCAACAGCTGCCAGAGCTGGATAACAGCAGGCCATGCCACAGCCAGAGGCACTGTCAGAGCCACTAAAAGGAGAGCAGAGCAGAGCAACGCCGAGCCAAGCAGAGCGGAGTGGAGAAAGGCCGCGATGCGCTGTTGGTAAACAAATCATTTGAAAGGATTTTCACACACAATCTATCTTCGTTCGTTTGTTGTCTTGGCCTGACGGCCAGCCTCCTCTTGTCTCCGGGAAGAGCTGCCAAACGGCGGCTCAAGAAATTTGTCAGTGCGCTGCGGGAATTGTTATAGAAAGGAGAACGGGTACGGATACGGGTACGGCTATTGCCATGGAAATGAAAACAGAAATGCGAATGGGAATACGAATAGGAACCTGTTTGCATGCAAAATCAAAAACAAAGCGTAGTCAACTCATTTGCGGCACACGCAGACCCAAGCGAAAGTGTCAGACAGCAGGACCTACAGCAAATGCTGCAGCAGGACAAAAGGCGTGCGGGGATTAGTCCTGGCACCGGCTTCTGCCGAAAGAGAAAGTCGCATTGTTGTGCGGTGCAGTGGGCGAATTTGTTTTTATTATACGCACATTTGAATAGCCAAAATATTGGACCTCCTCAGTGTCCTTTCAACTGAGAGGTCAACTGAACTTATGCAACCGACTCGCAGACGCAGTCAAACAATCGGGATTAGTCACACAGCTACACTTGAACAACGGCTCGGAGTTTCCAGCCAGAACACACGCAGCTCATTTGCATCGTCGGCGTTGTCCTTGCAGCAGGCAGATCTGGATCAGTATCAGTACCATTATAGTTCAAGGCGAATGCATAACATTATGCAATGGCTCAGCTCTGGGCCATGTCAAGGTCATCGGAAAGTGCAAGCGACACCTTAATGACAAACACTTCCCATATCGATATCCCTGTGCCTTGTGTGCGGTTTGCAAAGTGTAGCAAGGTCAACCGACTTGAGTCCTTAGAAGGACTCCTACCTAGGTATCCTAAGTATTGCATATCTAAATGGTTATTATCCCAATAATTAGTTTTATGACTCGACGAATCGAATTCGTGATGCAATATTCGGCAATGATCTCATTTGTTGTGCATATGTCGCCAGATTAAATAATAGTTTTTCTGCTTTTCTGCACAGATGTGGGCTAATTCCATACAAAAATATGTATTTCATATGTCTCTTAAGGCTCTTACCTTGAGGTTTTCAATATGAACTTATCAATGGGAAAATAAATTCGAAATTTAAAAGAAGTAAAATCAGATGTACAGATATTGTTCAGAGTTTGTTTCGATTATGTAGAGTAAAAGTACTTAATATAGTCCCATTTGCTTTTCCTTTTAATACAGAAGATAACAGGGAATATAAGTCTCATTATCATCGTCATTTTCTTTGATATAATTTTCTTCTAAATTAGCATCATTGGCCTTTAAGAAAAACTTGTTTGAAAATTGCAGCAACTATTATCTCTTGAGTATACAATTTCAGTAAACTTCGACACTTTGGCTTGAGGTTAATGTTCTCTGACACATTTGTATTCAACAGAAAAATCTAAATATTCGCTTGACTTTTGCATTTTAATACAATTTGAATAAATTTCGTAGACTTGAGAAACGGAAAATCCTTCAATGACGAATACTGGCCCTGTATCAACAATGTTAAGTTGTGGCTGTGGATGAGGGTCTGCTGCATAGATGTGCCATTTGGCTTTTGTAATTTATACAAAATTAAATTCAGAGTGTCTTCGTTGTAGCCTTGTGTCGTCGGAAAGACAACAGCAAGAGTCCTTCGAAATGAAAAAATTCCAGTGCAACGTTTGAAGTTTATTGGCCATAAATAAGGGACGGTCGAAACGGTCGAAGCGGAGGGCGCTTAACAGGCGACAGCAATTGACAATTTGATTAAAAAACGAGGCGGGGCAATGAAATGCATAAAACAAGGATAAAAAGGATAACAACAACGATGCGTTTCGCATTAAAGTGAAAGTGTATGCGCACAATTTAATACCATTGCAAATTGCCAGCCATCCGCTCTGAGTAATTGTTGCTAATGAAAACGAGCCAAAAGCAGGGATTGGGATTGGGCTCGGGATCGGCGTCGGCGTCGGCGTCGGCGTCGGGAGATGCCAGAGAGCTTGTGGACCTGGAGCTGATGGCGCATTTAAGTGGCTAATTTCGCTGGGTCCAATTGTCAACGCAACGCCCAGGAATGTGCACTATGCCAAGCCAAAGGAGAAGGGGATAAGGGGTGGATGGAAATGGGGGACAAATGAAATTGCAGGCAATGCACAAAATGCAAATGAAATGTGCAATCGCCCAGGGATGCAGGACAATGCGAATGTGTGAACATCCTGCAACGACATTTCATGTGTGTGTGTGTGTGTGAGTGTGTATGTCTGCATTACATGAGTGAAATGTCCTCTGTGCTTGTGTGTGTGTGTGTGTGTTCGTACATTGTCCTGTCTGGCGTGCGGACTGCTTTACAAATTTCGCATTTATTGCCACTGACAAAATATGATACGAAAATTAATATTATTGATTAAATAATTGAAATTGGCGTGCCAGCGCCGCACAATGAATTATTGTCTATCCACCTACCTCGCTCTCTCTCTCTACCTTCCTCTCACAGCAAATGTCAAATGTCATTTGTAATACATTTGCATATGTATTTGTTTATATGACAGTGTGTGTGTGAATTGGCTTTGTGCTTTTCAATGCGTTGACGTTTACAGCTTTTGTCATTCGGAATGCTTTTCAATGCATTCAAATTCAATCGAGCTCTTTCCTAACCCTTTGCGAAATGTTTTATTAAATGTTTTGGGACATACTAAAATATAAATAAAAACTTTATTGCTTATAAACTATTCCATTTAATATTCAACTTTATTTTAAAGATCTGCTCAAATTATATCAAAATAGCAACTCAAAGTATAAAGAAAAGCTTAAATGAAATCCGATTAGGCTTAAGAACCACTTCCACTGAAGGATTCGTCTACAAGGACAGACAATAGATAATTCTAAGTTAAGTCTACAGTAAGCCCAATGTGAAAAGTAAAATTTAATCAAAAACGAAAGCATGTAAGGAAAAACTCTAGACCCAACAAATAAACGAGCAAATATGGGATGAATTCCGACTGTAACACTTCAAACCTTTCATCGTTCTCTTGATCTATACAATAAACAACGGTATTACAATCAAATCCCTTGGCCCTCCAGCAGTTAAGGGCCTCCCGTTGCCCACATCCTTTGAACAATGTTGTCGCCTTGAGCTGTCAGACAACGGCGTTGTCTTTGTCTCTGTCATTTTCCTTCAGTTTTAATAAAATATTTTATAATTCCTGCGCAGTTTTGCAATTGACACTTTCTGATGGCATCCTTCGCACTTGCCGACGTTGGCGTCCTCCTGCTGTGCTGGCAAACGCGTAGGTGAAAGTTCACAGGGGCATGGGTATAGGACGCACAGCGGCAGAGCAGCAATAACCTTTCCTCCTCCTTCACTCTTTCAGGCCAACACTCAGGCAAACCTATCAACAACGCCAGCAGCAGACGTTGTTGGCGCAGGGGTAGGAGTTGGGGGTAGATGAAGGAGAAAGAGAAAGAGGAACAGAAGGGAGCAGAATCGGTGGTTGAATTGATTTCATCGTTGATGGCGTTGACACAAAAAGCTTTTACGGCGCCCTCTGCGGTCGCGTACCGTTGACCACCTACGGCGCATCCGCATCCTGTAGCTGCCGCTGCCGCTGCTCCTGTGGCTACTTCTGTGGATGCTACTGCTGCTGCTGCTCTCTTGCGGTTGTTGTTATTACTGTTGTAGTTGTTGTTGTTGTTGTTGGTGGCGGTGGTGTTGCTGTTGTGGTGCTGCCGGGGGAGCTGCTCGGATGATTTACATACAAAGTGAACATGGCCAGGCCTGAAGCTGTGCATGAGTTGGAGATGGAGTCAGAGTATGTGTGCATTTTACTGGTGCTTCTTTTTGCTGTCTCCTGTGTCCTGTCTCCCGTCTCCCGTCTTCCGTCTCCTGTGCTATGCTGCCATCAATGGAGGGAGTCCTGCGGCGGCCAGCTGCAAAAGGGCGGAAATTAAAGTTGTGACACGTTTAACCAACAATTTTTGGAGTGAGTGTCTCACATTTTTTGGCGCTTTCCTTCAATTTCACTGCATGCAAAGTGTTAAAGTTTTCAGTTCTTGTTTTGCTCGCCACTCAGCGAAATTGCAACCACCGATTGTTGTTGTTGTACTGATTGTTGTTGCTATTACTGGTACCTTTCGCTCGAGCGCACAAAGGATGCGACTGGTCCTGATTCTGGTCCCCTGCACATTGTTTCTGCCCTCCAGCTGCGTCCGAATTCCCTTTTTAACCAGGCCGCCATCCGCCATCCGCTATCCGCCAGCAGCCAGTTTCCAGTTGCCAGTTGCCAGTTGCCAGTCGCCGGCTGCCATTGCCACCAACACCAACTGATTCCGTTGATTGGAGCCCCCCTCCCATACCTCACTTCACCTTCCTTTGCCGCCCTTGCCCTGTTGATTTGGCCTCGAGACCGTTTACGCCTTTCTGCTCCCATCTACGGCTTCGACTCTCCTTTGGCAACATCAAAAAATATCCGACCGTGTCTACATCCAATTCAAGCGGCGGTTCATTATTGTTTTTATATTTTCCCTTTTTTCCACCCTTTCTCAGGCCGATTGTTTCTTACAGTTTTCTAAATGGCGTTTCACTTAAGTTATTGAATTATATTAAAGCAAGGAAAATTTAACTATATATATTTCCCTTTTGATATGTATCTGCAGTTTCTCAATAGTTTTTTATATTTCAACAGATCGCTTTCATCTATAATTATATCTTCATCATATGTTGAAACTAATTCATTCTTTATTTCTTAACTAGTCTCTTCTATACATGCAATTGAAATTCTTATTGCTTTTCAATTAACCATAACAGAATAAGATATTCAGCTTTATTGCATTTGCTCTTGAGAGCGCCGACCTAGCCCAAGCTCGTAAAAACCCACCCAGCAACTGGAGAGCCCATCGTAAAATATCCACATAAAACATAAAAGGCGTTAAATAATTATTTACTTAGCCAGTTGTTGGCATCAAATCGTTTGGCACACTTTATATAATACTTTTACTGGTACTTCGTTTAGCAGATGGGAAGTTGAAAGTTGGTTCTTAGGTCGCGTACATCTCATAAATATATGTCTCATAAAACCGACACTCGTGTGAGGCTGAGACTCATACGCGGACCGAGGAAATGAGAGTGAAAGGAGCCAAGCAGAGCTCAGAGAAGAATACGGAGATACAGAGATTCCAAAGAGCAAGAGAGAGAGAGCGAGAGAGTGTGAGAGAGATAAACGTCGACAGAACGATTTGTATCTAATTTTATGAGGTCATAAAAAGCAATCATTTCGCCATTTGCCACAGGCCCCAGACCACAGCTGGTTCTGGCTTTGACTGTGAGTCTGAGTCTGGGTCTGCGATGGCCGTAAAATGTGGCCCAGCCCATTGAGAGGCAGATCCGGGAGTTGAAAGGTTCTAATGCGGCAGTTAAATGGATTTTATGAGCTCTGAGGTTAAGTTAAGTGAATTACATGAATTGGCTGCTTATTGGCTTTTAATTGCTGTCTTCGCCTTCGTTCTAGTTGGAGGGCGTGGTCAGGGGTCAACAGGGCGGAAGTGTGGGAGGCTTTACATTTCCGCAGGTCACTCAGTGGCAAATGATCAAAAATGTTATCTGCAGATAAGCGTGTCACATAATTAATTGGCTACAATGAAAATTTTTAACTAATTAGCACACAAAAACAAAAACGCGAGAAGGAAATAAAACAAAAACTTGTCGGTTCAGCGGAGTTCGCTCTTTGAGTCTGAGTAGAGGACGGTGAGGGGTCACTGGGAACGGGAATGAAATAAAAATGCGCAGTAAAATTTAATTTTAATGAGTCCATAAAGTCATAAACATAAGACCACCACAAGAAATAACACCCTCAGTCAGACAAAACCAAAACCAAAACATTTCAAGGTATTGTTGTGAGACAGCAGAAAAGGGCAGACATGGGTTAAGAGTCGAGCACACTAAAAGATATAAAAAGATGGGCCAGCATTTTCATCTGAAATCAATTTTGATAATTATTAAAAATTAGATACATGTGTTTCGACGCGATTGCTGCAGCTGTGGCAGAGACAGAGGCGCCACAGGCTATTGGTGAAGGGGCCAGAGACGTGGCAGATACCAGTATGTGGCAAGTTTTATGAATGAAAATGATGTTGCAGCAAACCCACAGCAGATGCCATTTCTGAGCACCTTTTCAGGGGCAGTCGTCCCAACAATAATAACAATTTTGGCTGCCAGCGGTATCCGGGTTTCTGTTCGGATTCGGGTCCAGCTCCTCAATTTAGGCCCATAAATCAATCGATGCGTCGCCAGAGTTCCAAAGTTCCCCAATCTACTCTAAATATACATATATATATATATATATATTTATGTTTGCATGTTTGCGAGTGTGTGTTTGTTTGTGCTTTCATAAAAATGTTGCAAAACACTTAGAGATCTCCAATATATTTTCCTGAATTTGTTAAATACAGGCATCACTTTTCACTTTGGTTTTTCTTTTGAGTTTCCCCAGTGTGACACTTGCGAGTGCTAAAACTGTCAAGTTTCCCGTCTTGTCATAATTAAAAGAACGACAACTTTTTTAAACAAATTTCTTACCCATAAATAATTGTGTTTCTCTATGTTTTGTTTGTGTTTTGAGTATTTTGTTGGGGGAGTGAAAACCATTTGGCACAAGGCGCTGACAACTGATTTGGCCGACACACGAGAGATAATAAATATTAGTGCTTCTCTTCTCTAAACAACAATAATAATAAACAACAAATAATATATTCAGACAAATAATATCTTGAAATAATTTATGAAGCCTTTTAAATGCCCAACAATTCAGACTAGAATCTTTTTCAAAAATATCTGATATTATTTTTATCTGATCCGAATTGACAGCTAAATCTATAGAAATAACAGGCAGCTAAAACAAGAATTGGTGAGATATTTGGGGATCTAAGGATAACACTTATATTCCTTTAAAGAAATAGTAACTTAATTGTTGATTGTTGAACTATTAACAGGAAGCTGATCTATACTTAACATTGTACAACTTGTAGAAAGCGTTTAGTTCTAATCTAATATAAAAATTATAGGGTACAAGTTCCAAAATGTTCTTGGACTTCAACTAGAGGTGTTGCCTGATACAAGCCTTGTTATACGTCTATCCGATTTTAAAGGGGAAAGACTACAATGTTGAACCGATAATTAGCAAATAATGATGAGGCTTCCTTCAAGGAATCATATCTTAATAAACAATTATTATACTTTATGTGATTCAATATCAAAACGATCAATGAAAATTTGACTTCTTTTCTCAAATAGGGTGGAAATTTCTATAAGTATATTCAAGGATACAATGCCTGGAAATATATCCTCTATTTTCCGACTGTATATAACAAACGCTTGAAACCTTTTTCCCTGGTTGTACACCCAAAAACTATGCAGTTAACTAACTATCCACAGTCCAACACGCATCGTCGGACTCGTACGATTGTGCCAGGAATTACGGCACACATTTGTGCTATGATCCTGTATATTAGTCCATTTCTGAGTTATGAATGGCTGTTGTAATTAGTGCAATGAACAGTACAAGATTCTTATCTCTGGACACAATAAAACTCGATTTTAAGGCAAATACTTATAGTTAGTGGTCTCTCCCCCAGCGTCTGGTTTGCTGTTGTTTATTTTAATTACGTATATATTTTTAAACGCTAACATGGCATACAAAATGGTAATGAGAAATGTTTGCACGCACATGTCATGTCAACTACAAACGCATTAAATTTATTCGAAACACGCAATTTCAACAAAGAAATCAACACGAGCCCAGCCAAAAATTGAACACAAGCTGCCCAAAAAGAAATATCCAAAGGAATCCAAAGTGGGAATTAGGCGCCGTCAAATCTTTTTGAAAGTCGATATTTGTTGTACATAGAAGTATACCCTATCTGGTTACCTGGACAATACGCTGGACGATACCCTGGGCCAGTGATTGCTAGTTATTATAAGACATAAGATAGTCGGGACAGACGGGCTAGCCACAAAAATCTGTGCAAGAGCAAAGCCCCCAAATCAAAGTTCCGAAAAACCCAACGCTCGACTTGAATGAAAGGTGCAATTTTTATGATTTATCGCCGTTATTATTATGAAAGCCGCAAGAGGTGGAAACGAAAGCAAGCCGAGCCAAAGAATTTCACAGCGTTAAATTATTCAAAAACGAAATAGGGACGTGGGACGACGACGACGACGACGCCAGCTCTGTTGCCGCCATCATAAGGTAGCCCTCTGTAATTTTCTAAGCTAATGCCATCTCTTTCCGCCCTCCTTGACATCCGTCCTGCTCCGACCCATGCCCAAAACAAACGATAAGGAACAGTTAACTTCAAGGTGACGAATACTAAATACCCTTGAAGACATGAAATATCGTTCTTATAACCTTTCCAGTTTTACTTGCAAGGATAAACAGTTTTTCTACAACTCAAATTCAAACGGTGTCTTTTTAATAACAAGTTAAGGATATAATATATATATATAACACTTAAATTTCAATTCTTCATTCAACATATAGATATTATTATCCTGCCAGGTTCTAAAATCGCTGTCAAAATAAATATTCAAAGTTACTTGAACATAACCCTTGAAGTTTTATATTAAAACAGAAGCAAATAAGCTCAGGGCGACACTTACTGAACATTTCCCAAATGCGTTACATATTTCGTGGCAGAGCTGAAATGCTCTCTAGAAGGGTATATAAATTTCGTTGTTATTTCGGTACCAGGCCCAGGAAGAAGGTCTTCAGGAAATGGAACTAAAATACAAAAACAAAGGAAATTAAAGCGACTGCGGACCAAGTGGAAGTCTAAGATGGCGCGCCAAACATTAACATATGCAGCAGTTCACACGATATATTCACCCACGCACACACACACACACACACACACACAGGCAGACACTCACTCACACTTGAGCTGTGACAGGTGCCAAGGCATTGAACATTGGCAAAATAAGTAAAATGGTTGGAGAATTTACCCAATTTGAGCTGAAAATCGCTTTTAATCAATAAGCGTTTATGCGAAAAGTAACTGTAATTGGTGTGGCTATCGCAAATCTATCGATAATTTAACCACAATTTGCGCCTAGTTGTTATCGTCGCACATTTGAATAGCCCACATGCCCCTCTATACCCCTATATATTTACTCGTACTCGTATAATGTTGTCGGCTCGATAAGCCAATTTAGTTGCATGGCCAACGATCAAAACTGACCAGTCTCCATCTACCAGCAGAGCCCGCTGTCCTGCACCGGCGACAGGCAACGGCAACTTCAAATTGCAACGCCGGTGGTGCTGCCAAACGAGAAAACAACTCGAACGGTATCGATTCACAATGGACAAATATGGCAAAAAATCTGATAAATATCTTGAATATACAAAATGTAAAACGCCTTACGAATTGTTTTTATCCCAACTTCAAATAAAACCCAGATCCAAATAAAGTACACATTTATACTGAATGATCCGGGATATATTTACTAGGCCTTCTTAAGGAAACCTTGAAGATTTCGAAGAGTTTAAGGATTAACAAAGTAAACTTAAAACATCTTCTGATATTATTTGTTATTTGATTTGTGCTTAATAAGTTCAATTATCTCTCGATTCCCAATCATTGATTGTTAAACGTTGCGATGCCTTTCACTTGCATATCCCAGTTTTGGCCCACTGTGCGTCCTCGCCATTAGATGGATGCATGACGCATGATGGAGACTGGCTAAAGCCGGGCCAGACACCAAGCAACACACATGATACACACACACATGAATCGAAGCACGCAGGGCATTTGACTGACATCCACTGCGAACGAATTAGAGTACCATGGTGTGTGTGTGTGTGTGTGTATGAATATGGTAATGTGTGCAAGTGTGTGTGTGTGTGTGTGCGAGTGTGAGTATCTAACTTTGGCCACTTCGGACAGGTTGAGACACACGCGTAAAAACTACACAAATTGAAGGGGCAGCCGCCTCAACTGGTGGCTTAACGGGGGCGCTGTGCAGCAGAGAGCTGGAGTTGAAGTTAGAGTTGGAGTCGGAGTCGGAGTCAGAGCCGGAGCTGTAGGCAGCTAATCGCTTCAACTGCAGCCCAGGGCAGCCAGTCAAGCGACTGAGCAAACTGACCAACTGCACAGATCATAGACGGTAGATAGCAGGGCAAGCTGTGAAGCGGTAGGATGTGGCATGGAGCGGGAGGAGCAGTAGGAGCAAATGTACACGTCCATCCGGCAGTCCGGGCTGGCCGGCCACGTTCGGCCAATTCCAGGCAATTCTGCAGTCAAAGCGTTCGTATTTTGATTGATTTTAAATGATTATGGTTGACATTGATTTATGTGCGCCTCATGCATATATTGGGCCACAAGATGGCGATGGCGCGAGCTGCATGGCTCTGGCTGTATCGGAGGCGAGGGTGGAGGAGGAGCAGGAGCAGGAGCAGGACCTGGAGCAGCGTGTTGTCGGCTGTTGGAGCCAGCAGACGACTCTCAGCGTATGTGAAAGGTGGCCTCGTCTCATGCCGAGGCCGGTTCAACTGATTCGCACGCATCCCGGACAGACTGGACAGGAAAACAACATCGATTCCGATTTGGCTTAGAAGCCATAGACTTGGCCGCCACTTTCAGCTGAAACCAAAGACTATTCAAAGCACGTTCCTGACCTAATATAAGTAAAAACGCCCACAAAATTACCACAAGCTGCGAACTTTTTTTTGCCATGATTATGGGTTTCGTTGGCCTGGTCCATGTGCATATGTGTGCGTGTGTGTGTGTGTGAGAGAGTTGGCTGTCTTGAAACAGACGGTCAGCTTTCTTCCTCTTCTCTTCACTTTTTTTGGAAATCGCTTTGGGCCTGTGCCACTATTGGTAGAGGCAGCTTTTGCCCTCGTTTCAGTTTTGCCTTTTGGATTTGATTTTAATGAATCGATTTGAACTGTGCGCTCATAAGTTCCGGGAATCGGCTAAATTGGATTACCATGTTGGCCCTCGCAGGGTCCGGGCCTTAGACAGGCACTGCGTTTGGAATGGGGTCTGAACATGCAATTCATAAAGACTAAGCCGATTTTCATTGACGAATGAAACGTATGAGAGGGGAAGAATCAGCAAATGATCTGCCGCATACTTGTCGTATGTTTAGCTTATCGAAAGCAATTCATTTTATATATCGCTTGGAATTATAGTTATGTCTTGTGATCCCTTTCCTATTACTTCAATGACACAGTCAGCTGTCGAAGCCTAACCTGATTCGTTGTCATACCAAATATGAAAGCAAAACTGCAAAACCTTGGTAGATTGAGTCTGCGAATTGCGTCATTTCATGTCAGAGTCGTGTCACAATCAAATCAAATCGAATCCAAAACTGTAACAACTTCATTCGCAATGAGCGAGATAAATTTGACTTGAAGGTGCGTGGCTTACAAGAAAATGTCATAAACGCACTAAGGATCCTATGGAACCGGTCCCCGAGCTAACAAAGAGTTAACAGACGAGCAAAAAGCCGACAACAACGCAACAGGTTACCAAACAATCATCCCATGGCCAGACCAGAATCTGAGCCAGCGACAGAGACAGAGACAGAGCCAGACTCTGTACCGGACTTGTACTTGTGGACTTTGAGAGGGTGTGCTAGGGAGTAAGGAAGGGGTGCTCCAACTACTGCTACATATATCATAAATACGCATAACTCGTGCGCAAAAACGTCAGACGAAAAAGGCAAAAAATGCCACGCAACAATGCGCGGGGCAAAGCCGAAAGCCAAAAGCTGCATTAAATTCATTAGCCAGGTTCGGACTCGCAGTCAGACTCTGAGACTGAGTCCGAGTCAGAGTCAGAGTCACAAACTGAAGGTGTCCCACTGTCCACAACGAGTACTCGACTCAGTACACTCACACTCACACTCGCACTCGCAGTAACGAATGAGCGACACACGCTTCCACGACAATGATGTTAGGCACACGAACATGCATCAAGTTCAGTGTGGACACAGGCGGGGGGATTGTCGACGGAGGGAGGGGTTGCGTTGGACCACAACAATGGGTAACCTGGGAGCAATTGCGCGGCGGTGGCGGCATGGAATTTGGATCAGCGATTGAGTTATAACAAGAGCCAGCCACAGGCCCTGTCTCGATTGTCCAATCGTGACACATGGGACATGGGACATTGTGTTGTAAGCGCCCCAGATCAGATCACCCGATCCGCTGCACCACATCCAATTCCGATTCCGATTCCACTTCCAATTCCAATTGCAATTCCACAACGGCGGCACCTGATGAAGATGTCGAGATCAATGATCGCGGCGAGTTCATAAATTTGTTTTATGAAGTGCGAGCGACATTTGTAACGAATGCGATGCCCGATTACTCGTACTGACATGTATTCACTTTGTACTCGTTTCTGTATTCATTGTGTTCGGATAAGTTATATGAAGCTGTTGACATTACTGACTGAATACTATTTACAATATGAATAAATTTCGACTAAATTAGAATAAACTTTCTGTTGGCATTATTTTCTCTGTATAACATTCTATTGGAAAAGACTTTAAGTATTGTGCAGAATAATATTTATCCATTTAGTTCTTGAAATTCAAGAATTCTTTGCAGCTTCCAAGTATAAACACCATGCATCATACATGTGGCAGCTTTGTCAGCAACAGATTTCTATTGGTGCAAGCAATTCATTAAAAAGCGAGAAAAATACTCTTGTCGCAAATAAACTGAAAAGTCAACAAAAATGTTGCTATTAACTTTTCACCAGAAATCGAAACTGTTTCCAAACATTTTTCTGCACTTTGCTTTTGTTTGTTGCCATTATTTTTTCGGCGAGACGACGACAACGTTGTCCTCGTCCCACATTCAGTTCTAGCTCTGATCCTGGGTCCTGGCCCGTTGGATTGTTTGGCTGTTCGGCTGTGGGCTGTTGGGCTGTTGGGCTGATGGCGGCGAATGCGACCAACGCTGCTGGCGTCGTATCGCCCTCCGAGTGAAAATAATCGAATTACTTTCAACAGAATAATTTCTAATTGAAAAATATTGTAACTCATGCATGGGCCCGGGGCCGCGGCCGAGTGGCCAAAAGGGACGAGCTGCAGACAAATCCTGAGCGCCACCAGCCACCTCCCAACTCCCCTCCCCCACTCCAGTGTCAGCGAAACTTGGTTGCTTTTGCCTTTTGGCGATGCAGACTTTTGGGTTTCGGACACAAATTGGAGGACAGACACATTTGTATGCCAGGGACATTGTTGTCATCTCGCTAAATGCCTTGGGTCTAGTTCGCTTTACGTATTTGAACTGATTTTGGGCGTACAATTTCAGATAATGATGTTTTTCGCCTATTGTACAGAAACTTGCCCTCTTGAGCGGAGCAATAGCTGAATTAAACTCTAATGAGAAAAACCTTCCACTTCCGTAAGAAAAAAGGAAAGCAATTCAATTTGCTCGTGTCACACGTGTTCGTGTGACGAATTTTTAAGTGCATTTGCAGATTCTTATATTTATTCTGAGGGTTCTCAGTATGTTTTAATCTTTTAAGCATTTCTAACCACATTTTCTTTCTCTCTCTTGTTACAGGTATGAATCAAAGGAAACCCCTATAAATAACCAAATATCAATCGACTTAATGTAAGTAAAGGCATTACCATGTCTATGATATGATGAACTTAATAGATTGATTCAATCTTTTAATGTACGATATCTAAAAAGAGAAAATGTAGCACTTTCAGTGAATATTTTGCTTGAGTGGTCTTTGGTCTGAGCTTTTCGACCTTGCAGACTTTTGGATATTGTCTATTATCAGATCGCTCTTCGGCTGCTCCAGTCTCTTCTTAGTCAATTATTCACAATAGAAGAAAACGCCATTAGCCGTGTACAAAGGTGTATATTTTACGCATCCCAGCGGCTCTCGAGCGTAACCAATTAAACTTTTTTAAGACAAACGAACAAATTCATACCCAACCCAAATAAAGGCCTACAAATTATTCATGAATAATTTTGAAAATTTTTCTATCCGCAAGCCGCGGCAACGTTTCAACACATTTCGTTGGTCTTTTCAAAAACAAAAGACTTACCCAAAAAATGGAAACCTTTAAAACACACAGACGCATTTCCATTTCCACATCGATTTCCACTGTGCGTGCGCTTTCGACTTGAGTGCGTCGCGAGGCAACAATTAACATTTTCCATTTTCCGGTTGCCAAGTTTTTTGTTCTTATTGCCATCCGTTGTTGCTCTTCATTGTTGTTGTTGTTGTTGTTGGTTGTTTCTCTCTTGGCACCTTTGTCTGCTGCCTGCCCCTTGCAGGATATTTATGAATATTAATCAAAGTGTATGTCGCGGAAATGAATCCAAAGTTGCCGCATTTGCATTTGCATACCCAACCCCCCAAATCTACCGAACTCCATCAAACTCCACCCACCCAAAACCCAGCAGCTTCTACGCTGCCGTGGCAGCCATTTTGAACTAAGTCGAGCAGCCCATTTTGAAAGCAATCAATCCGTGAGTTGAAGGGCAGACATCAACCTCTGCTTTTCCGCCCCTAGCAGAACTCACGCCATTGGAAAGGCCAAAAAAAAATCTCTCGCTGTGAGTGACAGTTCGTCAGCTCGCCTAGTCCCGGCACGAATTTAGACACTTTACCGCCCTTGCCGCCATAATGACAGCACCAGCACATTCATCCGTCATTGTCCGGGGGTGTTTTTCCGGACACACGCACGGAAAGTGTCCAAAATCTACCGAAGACAACTCAAAGCAACTCTGCGCTTGTACGAGTATCTGTATCTGCATCTATGTTATGTCGCTTTTGTCCGGCGCGTGTAGTTCTCCAAAATTTTTCTTGTTACTTTTTTTTCACCCTCCTATCGCTCGGAGAATACATTGGGTACAAAAAAATGGAAAAATGGAAAAACCGGAACACGTTTCTAAAATTGAAATTCTTTTTTCGGCTTTCTGTGTGTTTCATAGGCAACACCAACACTAGCAACAACACAACCACTAACACTAGCAACATACATGTAAGTGTAATCAAGCCATGTACAGTTTTTGTATCCGTCGCTCTGTTCGCTTAGATTGGAACATGTGCGTTGCCAACACCAGGCACAGGACAACATTGCCCGGTTCTGTGACTAGTTCCCGGTCCCCATTCCCCGAACCGAACCGAACCGATACCCTCTAACCATGGCCCTCCTACCCCTAGCCTTGGTGAGCCTAACTGCGTATCCCTTGCTGTTCGTCCTGGTTCTGGTCCTTGTGTGCCGTTGGATTGGGCACACAAAATGTCGAAATTGATATTCGTAAGAAAGAAAACATTTCAATTTTCACTCGATGTTCGACTTGTTCCACTTGAAGGTTGTGGGGGCGTGTAGCAAGGACCTTTTTTTAAACATTTCTTTTTAAATGCTGTGAAAAATTAGTTCGTTAAATGACGACAGGTGGGACTTACAATCATCGCTTCACTAAGACCGCTTTAACACTATAACAATTGATTAGATTTTAATTGTGAGCGAATAAGAAATCAAATTCACAGATTTAAGGATACTTATATGAATAAATAATTCATTTAAGGAAACGATCTTAAATTGAAACAGTCATGAATTTGTTGCATTATTATTAGCTTTAATTTTTTACAAGTAGCACATGTAGTAAACCCCTAGAGCTAGTTAGCTTGTTCCGGGCTACAACTCATCCCAGTGGTCCTGTAACAATTCAGCTGGAATCTTGTTGAAAGCCATCATTCATCTCCCAGTCAGTCGAATGCAGTTCAATGTTTTTGGCTCACAACAATTCTATTAGCGTTAATTAATATTCAGTCAGTCCACGGCGGATCAACAACAACAACAACAACGACAGCAACAACATGAACAACAACAAAGGGTATTGCGGTCCTGGACCACAATGCGACCACTGGACCCAGGACTCGAACACATGACATGCATATCGCCGGTGGCAACTCTTCGGCAGGGCGACACCCACACAGGGAGCAGGCGGCAGCAAAGCCCCCAGCTGCTCCAGGGGTAAGCTGATGCCTGTCTGCCATGGTCTGTGCCCCATTCTGTGGCACATTCTGTGCCTGCTGCGGGCTCAGGCTGCCTGCTGCTTTGCTCGTTGCCTGTTGTCGTTCCTGGTGATGATTACAATGATGGCCGTTGGTTTCCTTTTGCCTTTTGCCATTTGCCTTTGCTTATTTTCGGCTGTTGTTGCAAGCTTTTGTTTTGTGTTTGCTGCCTGCTGCCTGGTGCCTGCCTCTGGATCTGGCTGTGGCCCTGACTCTGTCTCTGCCTCTGTCTCTGCCGCTGCTTGACTGCTGCCAGGCGAGGCCTTTTCGGTTTTTGGTTGATAATTTTTTGTTGTTGTTTCAATTTTTTTTAGGTTTTCGGCTTGGCTTTTGTTTCGTCATGTGTGCATTTCATTTCATTTGATTTCCTATGGCGGCGGCTGCGGCTGAGGCTGAGGCAGCGACGGCGGCAGCAACGCAGTGCGCCCATGTTTGTTCTTTTGACAGGCAGTCAACCCGTCGTCATTTCATTTGTTCAGCAGCGCGCACTCAGCCATGCCTCACTCTGCGACCCACCACCGCCGCAGAGCTCCCTTTGCCGCTGTGGCTGAGTCTGAGGCAGCGGCACCGGCACCGGCAGCGGCAGTGGCAGTAGCAGTGGCAGCGTCAGAGGCAGAGGCAGAGGCAGAGCAAAACGCTGTTTCCTTTCCCTTTTCAGTATCATTTCCCGTGTGCCTGCCACTGCCAGCCTGTCAGTCTAACCAAAAGAGCGAGTGCCACTGCCACGGCAGTGCGAGTGCAAGAGGGAGAGAGAAAGGAAGAGGTAGAGGCGTCCGCTGGCCCGCTGTCCGGCCATTTTGATTTATGTGCGTTTCATTTCGTCGTTCAATACTCATATGCGGAATATGTGGAATGTGTGCGGATATGGGAGTTTGGAATATCTTTTGCCCGTCACCCGTCACCCATTTCTAACCCCTACCCTTGATCCTGCTCCTGCCTGCCCGCATTGCTGACTGAATGCGAGTGCGAGTGCGCCCATTAGCTGTGCATGGGAGGTTCTAATTTCGAGACCTAGTGGCTGCTCCTGCCAGGACATGCGCCACGTTACGATTTCTGATTTTCGTCTTTGTCAGCTTTGTGCTCGGCCAGTGGACATTGTGATGCGGATAGTGGAGTGTGCCCATAGTGATGTGGGACGCAGGAACTGAGGGCGGTTGCGGTGCCCTCGTTTCGGCTTTTTCAGCGCGTAAGTTAAAATTTCAATTCAACGGATTTGCCGGCAATTGTTTCTGATATGTTGGTCATTGTCTTTCTGCCTTGATTTTCGACCATTTCAAATAGAGGGGAACTCCCTGGTAATGACGCCCCGCGTCACTGTCACTTACCAGGAGCAAGCCCAGCAGCAGCAGCAGCAATAGCAGTGGGATGATAAGTGCGCTTCCTGGAGGGGGTGGCTCTTTGAAAAGGATGTGAGTGCAATCAAGAGAATTGCTTCGCCTAATGGATGTTAAATGTGCTCGAAACAGATGCCCAAATAAATTAAATTAACAGACGCCGAACAAACACAAAATGGAAGATATCGAAACTTTTTACAATATTTTTTACTTGGGTTGGAGTTGCGTTTAAAGACTATAATTATTGAATAACAAAAAAATAAATTTTTGGCTTAGCAATAATGAGTCACCGAAACTTTGTATGTCCGTGCTGATATTCGCCGAAACCATCATAAATTTTTAACAAAAATTGGGTATTCCATCCAAATGCCCAGGGAATTACTTGTAACTTACGTAGAATTGAGTCATGCTAAACAGAGCACCATAGAAACATCAACGGTTAAGGTATATTCATTATCCTCATACTTTCATAATAATCATATATAGAATTGAAATTTCATAGATAATGGTTTAGCCTTCGTATAATGTTTAATATACCTTTATTATTTTCCAATATTCAATTAATTTTGTTGCTACGAATATTTTAGTTATTTCTCAGAATACATATATGTAGGTTTCTTATCATATTAAAGTTTATATTTTGATATTAAATTCCAGCTAAAACTTTTTCGAACTAAATAAATCGTATTTTATCGCCGAGTTTTGGAAATACCTAAAATCGATTATTGTACAGCTACACTAACAGCAACAACAACAGCAACAACAACAACTGTTGCTTGTGTGGCGTTGCAAATGGATTAAATAAAGTTATCAACGTACACGTTGGGTATTTTTTAGGTTTATCCATTGTTGTTGTGTGTTTCTTGTTGGTGTTGGTGTTCACTTCTTGGGTAGTCAAATAAAATGTGGAATTTTAAATTTATGGCTTCACGCAATTAGCGCTTAAATGTATGCAAAGGGATATTGAAATCAGAAATTTTGAAAGCGAAACAGCAGCAGCAACAACTGAACGATTCGCCCCAGAACTCGAGCCGGAGTCAGGATAAGGTCCATATTATAATGAAGTCATTCACATGGCCATCTCGCAGTGGTAGTCCCTGGCCTGCATTGCTGACCGACGCGACCGACCGGCTGACGACACTCTCGATGACTTCCATGTTTCCACGCTTTTCACTTTCAATTGTAGCTTAACTTTTTACTATTTCATGAGCTCTACCTCATACTGTCTCTTTCCTGCAGTATCTCTCTCTTTCTCTTTTAACAATTGCTCCGCCAAAAGCAATAAATCTTTGGTGTACAAAAAAATCGTGTTTGTTGCGTGCGCTTCTGGCGGCGTCAACGTCACCCTCGACGTCGGCGTCGGCGTCGGCATATTTGTATTTCATATGCATGGCGGTAATTTTTGTGATTATGTTGTTGTTGCTGTTGTTCTTATTGTTGTTATTCTTTTTGTTGTAGCAAACTCACAATTCAAATTCAAGTTCAGCCCGTTTCCCACCAAAATGAACAAGAAAAAAAGAGTTGAAAGGGTTTTCGGCTAAACAAACAGCAAAGTTGACTCTCCTCCTCTTCAACTCCTCTTCAGGCCCAACCCTCTAACCCAACAGCATAAATTTAATATATTGTAGAATTATTTCGTATTCATGACAGCAATTATCGGCACAAAATCAAAAGCGCCACAATTTTTAATTTCTATTATTTATTCACATTTTCAATTCCCAATTTCCAATTGTATTTCAATTTCAATTTTTCCCAATAAGTTGGTTAACATTTTGAATTTATTAGGTCTTAATTTGTCTCTTCTACCAAATTTATCCATTTTACTTTATTGTTTTTTGTATTTTTTTTTAATTTTTTGTATTTTTTTTTTTATCTGTTGTCAAATACTTAAGGTTCAATTACATACTTTATTATTGCTCTATTTGGGCTTAGCAACATGCAGCCAACAAGTTTGCAGCGCGCGCGCAACATTGCTAGCAACATGCTGTCAACATGCCTGCCAGTAAATGTTGCCCAGCTACAATGCTGATCACATAGGCACAAACGATCTCAGTTACTTAATAAATAATTTTGATTAATGGATATTTTATGAACTCATAAACCAAATTTATTGAGTTTTTATGAATTCTTAATTTGTTTGGTGAATAAAAACATAGAAAATGTGTTATTTTTTGGCACAGATTTAAAAAAATATGTATGTTTCTATTTGATATGATGATAGGCATATAACAGAGTTTATTCACTTGAGCACACTACTGTGCTTATTGTGTTTATTATACTTCAGAGAGATTACAGATCGTTAAATGTATCGAAAATGGTTAAAGAAAATAACCAACTTTTTATATATATAAATACTTTGATACGATTTTGATCTAATAATAACATTAATTAAAAAAAACCGTAACGTTAATTATAAACCATTTTCAAAACTCTTTCATTCTTAGCAACTATAGCTATTGATGAATCTATTTTCCAAAGTTTAATTCGCATTCACAGTATTCCTGAATCTGTTACTTAGTCAATGTAATTTTAATGTGTTTCTATACACATGACCAGCATTGTGATTCGAGTTCCGTTGCCCAAAAACAATGCCGCCATTTATCATTTTCTGTTGCCTGCTCGCTCATTCGCCCGTTCGCTCTCATTCGTTCGATGGAAACGGGGCAACACGTTTTACACGCAACATGTTGCTGAATGTTGCCGTGTATCCATAAGTTTGTTTCTGAATCCGAAAGATTCATGTTTACGAGCATTTACGGTTAGTTGTGAATGAATGAACGTGCCAAATAGACGTGTTGCTGCCGCTCGGCTACTCGTTCTCGTGAAGTTCATTCCAAACTGACGTAAAAAATACATCGTTCAGAACAAAACAATTGTGGGAAAAATAATTCAAGCAAAAGTCGCATTCGTTTTAATACATTCTACAGAAGATTATTATTTCAGTTTCGGTTTCAAGTAATCTTCAACATAAAAGTGACATTTCTAGCTAAACAAAAACTTGTGCAAAATTTTGGCGCAAAATGACAGAGGGCAACACATGGAGCCAAAATATTTAATAAGTGTGAGCGAAAATGACATGGAAAATACGTAGAAAATCGTATGTGGACTGACAAAGCAGCCGCAGTGAAAATAACAAAAACAAAAGTAAAAATTAATTCAATTTAATTGGTTTTTTTCGACAATTCAATTTTCGCAACAACAATTGCGCCCTATCAGCAACATTGAAAGCGACAGCCTCAACTGAACTCTCATATCTGCGGGGGCTGAGATGACACCGGCTTGTAGCAAGACACTGGGACATCGACATCAACCTCATCAGAATCGAAATCTGAATCAGAAACTGAAACTGAAACAGATACTGAACCAGAACCTGAACCAGAATCAATATCAACATCGACTCGAAATCTGTGGCAATTTTTGGCGCTGGCTCAGCAAAGAACGCCGAACGCCGAACCCGCATCCGAACTCGAACCTGAGCCCTGAACGCGGCCTGATAAGCACCGTATGCTGATAAGCACGCAGACCCAGTTCCAGACCCAGTCCAGCTCCAGACTGTGGCCCAAGACACTCCGAATTGATTTTGACCGTGCATAATACACAGAATATTTGTTGTTTATGGGTAGAAAACGCAAGTCGACCCGTCAACATCGAAATTATTTGCGTTTGCGTCTTCTCGTCCTTTCGTTTATCGTTCTGATTGCCATCGTTGTGGCGCGAGTTTTGTTCATTTTGCTTTTGTATCGTTTGCAAAATTTCAAGAAATTCAAAAAGTTCATCTCCCGGTTCGACAGCATCAATACAACAACAATAAAAACAGCATCAAAACCAACAGCAACAGCCATAAAACCAACTACAGAATCCAAAAAACTCAATATCAAAACATTCGCAACGTTTTATTTAGTGATTTCAAATGTGCATGTGAATTTGTGGGTGTAAATCTGCGTGTGTACATACGAGTATAAATTGTGCTTAGTTATCGTTTAAATATTCACCAGAAATTGTGATTGTCGCTTTTGTAAATAAGACATGAGAGTAATAATCTAAAGTAAACGGAATCATATAAATCTAAGTGTAAATCTAACAAAACGTCGACGTTTTTAAAAAGTAATTGTGATATTAAAGTAAATAATAAATTAGACCTACGCGAGTCTTAAGCACAAGCAAAAGAAATCACGTCGATTTGTATGTATATATATACATGTATCTAGTAGTAAAGCATATACAAACATAATAACATAAATTATTGATATTTACGCACTAAACTAAGCTGAGCAAAGTACACAAGAATATATATAAATATATATATATATACACTCTTATATATTTTGGGCACCGATTTTTACACAACCAAAAAACCAACAAGAAGAAGACAAGAATTATATCGAAAAAGACACGAAAACAATCACAGAACTAAGGTAAATATATAACTTAACGATTATAAGATAGTTTAAAGGTAAATGTAAATGATTCACACTACAATCACAATACATCATCAAAACACAATCCTTTTGTTCGCTTTTGTTCTATATTGATAATTGGATAAAGATATAGAAGTATTTAAATATTTGGAGATTCACCTATTTATAAATAGAAATATTCTTGTCTAGTCTTTCCATTCGTAGCTATCCTAACATGAATTCAAGTATACTATTATAAAAATTATATTCATATCAATGAAAACAGTTGTAGATCATGATAGGAATATATATATATCTTTTGTATACTTCATCTGAAAGGATTGACAAGCTTTAGAGTATTTTGGATAAGTTTTTCTCACGGCTTGAAATGTCTGAGATAGACAAGAATTTCCATTACTATTTAAACTTATAAAGAATTCATGAATTAATGTCTGGCTGAGCATGGAAGAATCTTCAATTTGCATAGGCGCGTGTCAATAATTCATTCTAATAAATTAACTTCCCCTGAATCCGAACTAAATAAGAGTTTTGCACCATAATTGATGTGGAAAGGCAAATGGCAGCAAGACGAAGTGAAGTGAACCGTCTGATGATATTCATGGCTAGTTGCAATTTAATTAGATCATTAAAACAGTTCATAAATCTTTCTGAAGTTGCCAGCCGACTAAGCGACAGACACGTTTTACAAAACAAATTAGTTGTAATCGGAAATCAGAAAACGCGAATCTCGAATCTGGAATCGCAAAATGCGGGTTAAGCACTCGAGCGGTTCAATAATCAAACAAGTTGTTCTAAGTAAATGGCAGCAAGTGACACAAATGAATAAAATGAAAGAGAGGGCAATACAGAAAGAGCAGCAGCAATACACAGGGAGAGAGTGGGAAAGCGAGACGGAGAGATGGTGAGAGAAAGAGAGAGGCAGCACTTTACAAACATATGAAATAATTAGCGCATGGAGATGAAACGATTCACAAACGGTGGGACAGATAAGAGAGCCGGCAAATGCCACAGTTCCAGCTATGTTGAATACTCACAGATACACTCAAACACTCACACACTGACACTCGCATGTAAGCTGTGTGTAACTGTGAATGCTATAAATCATTTCTCGCTCATATTTTGTGCATATTTTTAAGTTTTTTTCTGCAGTTGAATCTATTGAGTGCCATAACACACACATATGTATGTGTGTGTGTGTGTGTGGCTGTGTGTGTGTAAATGGTAATAATGATGTGCCACGACATGGCGTCAAGTATTTATGCAACAAAATAACAATTACATTAAACGCAAACGGCACAGCGAATGCTCGTAAACTTGAATATTACACGTATTTACAAGTATTTATTTAACATTGCAAATTAATTACAATTTTTAAATTGAGTTTTCATAATAATCATGATAATCTCTACTATCTGATAATCTCTACTATCGAACATTTTATTCAGCTATAATTACAACTAAATCTTTCAAAGTCGTAAATCATTCTTCTGTTTTTTGTTTGTAAGAATATCAAATTCGTTCTTTAGATAGTTTTAAATGCTTTTACCAGGATAAATATTAAAATAATATATGTTATTTGAGGTTAAAACTAATCGTTTATCAAATCTATTCTCCTTGTTATTTTGTTGTTTTTTTTGTATGATATATCTTATGTTTTTGCAAGCGATTCTCATTGAGAAACATTTCTTCATACTAGAAGGGACAGTCGTACTCGTACTCGTATTTTATATAGTAAATATAGCAAGCTGCTGCAATCATTTAGAATAACTAATTCAGAATACAGAAGCTCTCCCAAGGCTGGACAGTAGCGACACAACAGACCCACAAAAAAAGAAAGAAAAAAATATAAAACACGGAGCTGCCAACTGTTTGGCGAAACTAAACCAGGCTCACAACCTCCAGACGTGTGGTCAAGGGGGAATTGGGGGCTTTAGCAGCCCCAGGGCGACTGGACGAGTGGACAGGCGACCCAGTCAGGCAGCCTCTTTTGTTGCTGTCATAGTTGTTGTTGTTCTCGTTGTTGTGGTTGTTGTCTATCGGTTTCATAAGTTCTATGAATAAATTTCCATAAATGTGTTTATTTTTTGCCGCCACTGTTGCCGCAGTCGCAGCTGGTTCGGAACTTGAAGCGCTGAGGTAAACTCACATAGTACACTCATGAGTACTCATATCTATACTCGTAACTGAGCAGTGAGTAGCCGACGGATGCAACTACGCGGCCCATGAAATATGCAATGCAGAGAACAATTTTCAATATAAGCATCAAGTGTCTAAAAAATACCCTCTAAACAATAGAAGCATAATAAGTTGCTTGAGTCTAACATTATTATCGATAACAGAGATCGTTGTTTAATATAGAATTATTATATATATATGGTATAGTTAGTATAGATATCGTAGAATTAGTATGTATATAGTATGAATAACTTGCAACTCCATAGATTTTCTTTATAACATCAAAATTGTATAACGCTAAGACACAAATTAAAGAAGTTATTAAAGAAATCCCTATTAACACTGAAAGCTTAGCTTACGCTTGAAGCGTACAACTTTCTTGTGTGTCTGTGTAGTTGTGTGTGCTTGTGTGTATGTATTGTTATATTTCCAACAAGGATGCAGGGTATTTCGTAGCCATGCTCTTTGTATAGAGCTATTACTTGATTGTTGTTACTGCTGCGCGTGTGTTGGAAGCGACAGTTTGACTGACATTTTTCTAGCATATCGTTTACATATTCGTTAGATTTTCCAACGTCGCCGAATAGCTGCAGTTGCTGTTGTTGTTGTTGTTGTTTGTTGCAGTTGCTTGTTGCTTGCGTTGTTCAACATGCTGTAATATTGAATAACAGACGCAACTCGGCCCAAGCCAGGCTCCGACTCCAGCTCCGGCTGCGGCTCCGGCTCCTGAACTGGAGCCAGACAAGTGCAGCCTGTCTGGCAGTCAAGTGCAGTCCTAGCGACGTGTTGTGCGTGTGTGCACATTCACGTGGGTGTCCTGGCTGCTCGGGCCCCCATGTGACTCCTGTCACTGGCAGTTTGTCGCAGTGTGCCAGTGTCTTATTAAAAATTAATTTGCCATCCACTCAGTAGTCAGTAGTCAGTACTGACAGTGTGCCCAGCTGCATATGCAATACACTCGCTTGCACACATGCACACACACAAATATATGAGCACATCACACTAATTGCTTTATAATGAAGCTGTCATTGTCACCTGTCGCCGATAATCTCTAACAAAATATGTCGCAAACAGAATGCGATGCAGAATCGAATGTGAGTCGCTTTGAGATGCACCTCATAGATGCAGCTGAAGTTCACGATAATTCGAGTTGGTTTTTGTGGTTGGGCAACTTCAGTTCTCATGCTATCTGCAATCGTTGAAGTGCTTTCAATTAAGTTACAAATTTTATCGCCCAGTTTTGGATTCATTTCCAAACTGAAGACGACATTTGCCAAATGCGCTGCTCAACGCAACAGATACTTAATGACAAGAGCAATTTGAACAGCCAGAAACACCATAAGTCCATGAATATCCATTAATATAGCCACATGCGAGCTACAAGGCGATGGCGATGCTGATGCCGATGCCGATGCTGATTCCGATTCCGATTTCAATTCAGATCAATCTGCCATTAATTTTAATTTCTATCGGGCGCAATAGAAATGTCACAGCGCTTAATCAAAGCGGCTTGGGAAGATTTCGCTGCAGAGATTTGTGTCAGCCAACTAGTTCCCATTGAAGTTGTTTAGCCAATGGATTGGCACAGATTCGAACTGTGTCACTTCAGCTTCGATTTCGCAACAACAAAAGTTGTGAACAACATTTGCGGACTCATTAATTTGGGTCTGATTAACCCAATAGATTTGTCAAATACAACAACATTGCACTTCGAGTATGTGTCTTAAAAATAATCTATTTGAGCTCTTCCAAGATCTACAACTAAAGTAGATGTCTCAGTTTAAGTCCGCAAATAATTTATGCAAGCAACTTTAACATAAGAATAATTATCATTAGAAATGAACATGAAACTTAATAATTTCAACTGGTTGAGATACATTTTTATAGATATTAAATGCAACTTAAGCGTCCATCATTGTGGTACGACTATCAAGAGCAGACTTTTAATTAAACATATCAATAAATACGATATCAATCTATAACTTTTTCGCATTAATAAATTCTTTTATACGTTATATTTTATACTCCTCCTAGGGAAAGTATCTAATATCCAATATGTACTCCATAGTTGCCAGCTCTCTTGACCACTTTGTTAGCTTGTAGTCCATCTGGTAAAATGGTGCCTGTTGCCTGTTGCCTGTTTGGTTTTTGGGTCAGAAGCAACTGTCGCTGTTGTCGCTTTTGTCATTGCTGTTGTTGTATTTGTTGTTGCCGCTGGTGTTGCCATTACCATTAATGTGGTCGCTATTGTTGGCTGCGGTTTCATAAGATGCACATGGCCGCTGGCAACTGGCAACTGGCTGCTTGCTGCAGCTGAGGACATGAGTAGAAAAGCGAAAGGGAAAGGGGAGGAAAAATGGGAATAGGTATTGGGCTAGGAATAGGGCAACTGAGAACAATGCCAAGGGCCAACAATAGCCAGGAAAGAGACTACCTTAATGATGACACGCGCTGCTGCAATGCGCCCAACTAGACCAGGCTTAAACGGAGCCTGAAGAAGGCTAAAGATACCCTAAAGAGCCAACAAATTAACATACGACAAGGCGAACCGCAACTGGCATCAAACCGCCAACGCAGAGCCACTGACTGTGCTTATGTTGTTGTTGTTGTTCTTGTTGTTGTCGGTACAAATAAGGCGAGTGCACAATGCGAGTTGCTGTGGCACCTCATCGGGAGTCCAGGGGGCAGCTAGAGGCAGCGACTTACCGGGGATTAACTCAATTGCACTCGAATGTCAACTGAATGCCGACGGCAACAAGTTGCCAACTAGCAGCCAATAACTTAATTAGCCATTGAGTGCTATTGTTGCAGTTGTTGTTGTTGTTGTTGTTGTTCTTGTTGTTCTTGTGGTCGTTTTAGATGTTTATAATGGGTCATTAGCCAGTGGCAGTGGACAGCCGGATGAAAACCAAAGGATTAAAATTGAATATTAATAGACATATCCAAATTTTCCTTTGTACTACTTAAATATATAAAGACTAAAAGAGAGATATATATAAATATATACTTAGTGTATATACTTAATATATACATACTTAAGAATTAAGATTAATTTTCTATGGACTTCTGTTGAATACGGGAAAATTTAAGAGTTCGGTGTGTGTAATTATATGTATATTTAAAGTTCAATTGATATAAATTTTGACTATTTCTTTTCAATCATTTTTTACTACAGCTGTGCTAAAATATATATTAGCTAAGTTGAGCTATAGATACAAATCTGTGAAATCAAAGGTTCAGTATACTACGCATATTGAAAAAGATATGCAACTAAAAAAGGAATCTATTTCCAAGAGTGTTAAAAGTACTTTTATCTATATAACAATAATTATTTATTAATAATATGCTTTGATCACTTCTATAAACAAAACTGTTTGTATTGTACTTCTAACAAGCGTATTTTTCTATAGTTTTTGCATAATCAAATACATGATAAATTTTTTATTATAACTGAATTAAGTTATAATACTTGAGGTTTTATTTGAATGTGTAATCATTATTTCAAGTCAATGTATATACAATTTGTAATGGTCTTTCACCCACTTTCATATTGAACCGCCAAACCCAATTCAGACGCCATTATTTAGGTACCCGCACAGTTCCCCCCCTCACATCTCTTGGGCCCATTTCAAGGCTTTTGTTTTAATTCGAAATACGCTTTTTAGTGTCGCATAATTGTCGTTTCCTTTGAACTGCAGCGCCTGCAATTTGCTTATCGCCAGCGATCGCGATTGCCAATGGGGAGCTCGACTTGGAGCCGACTTTGGGACCGTACGTATACCCGTACTGTATACTTTTTGTTGTTGTTGTTGCTGTTGTTGTTGTTGTCATTGTTCTCTGGCTGTTGTTACTATTGTTGTTGTGGTTGTCGCTGGCGCTGTCTTCTTCGCGATTGCCGTGAGGCTCGAGTACATTTCAATTAATTAACATTCAGCTGCACATGCGCAGCGACGTTGGCGACGATGTCGACGTTGTCGTCGGTAGCTTCAGCCTCAGCTTCAGGCCTCAGTCTCGCTCTCAGCCGCAGTCTCAATCGCAGTTGCTGTCTCTGTACCGAGTACTTGTTGCGCTTAGTTGAGACTGTGACTCAAAAGCGGATACCGAAAATTGCTGATTGCGCCAGATAAACTCATTTACAGCGGTTAAATGCCACCGGCGGCGCACATTGCCAACACTCTCGGGCGGTCCGCTTCCAAGAGACTTGGACATGAACGTGGACATGGGACTTCGACTTGGATGAGGCGGCGACTATTGCGCATTTGAAATGAAGCAACCTCAACAGACTCAAGCGACCCGAGCCAACTGGCTACTCGTCTAAGTGCACTTGTAAGTAGTACGAGTATTCATACTATTCGTATTCCTATTCGTATTTGTATTCGTTGTTGTTCTTGCTGCCGCTGATGGAGCTTGTGATTGACAACAGCGACCCGTTGATGCTTATCGCTGCACACGTTTCTAGCTCGCCAGCCCGAATCTAGCTACCCGGGTACGCGGCCATGTGGCCGCTCGGCTCCTTAGCTCCTATTGGCCTCCAACCATGTTGGCTTCATGTTCGTGTCGGACTCTGCAAATTGTCATGTTGTTTGAATCGAACAGGCACCAGGCAGATGCCTATCGCCACGTCACGTTACAAATTTATGCCAAGCGACATTAGAAAAATTATTGTAATTAGACCCGCAAAGTACAAGCCAACAAGCCGTGTAAGCCACACATGAGCTGCCCAAAAGGGGAGCTGCTCCTGGTGCTAGAACTGCTGATGTAAGTGGGAGTTGCATTGGGAAGTTGAGAGTTGGACGCAGTTGGTCGTAGCTGACGCTTAATCCTTAGCACAAACAGCCAACGGCGCCAATATCCTGCACACACACACACATACAACACCCACCCAGGCAAACACACACGTCCACACAGAGAGACAGACACAATCTCGCATACGAGAACATATGCCAGCGGCAGATTATGAAAGGCAACCCCGTGCAAAATGTAAAATGTAAAATGTCTTAATGATAAACAAACAGAAAGTTTTGTGGCACTCGTCCCTGGTTAGGATTGGAGCAGAGCAATTGGCATGGGTGAAAGGACCTGGAGGATTCCCATTGATGGAGGGCGGTGGCAAAAGTTGCCGAACACATCGTTGAAATCTCACAAAATCTATGTGCGGCAGCTGAACACAGAACGTAAAATACAAAACCGTTTGAATGCCGTGCGACGCTTCGATTCTATACACGTGGCGTATACGTAACGTGTGCTTGTTGTCTGCACAGTGGAGCATAGGGTAATAAAACGTTAAATGATCATCAGAAGAGACCAATAGATAGACTCAATAGATTTAAAATAACAATATTTTTAACCTTTGCTAATCATTAGAAACTAATAAGAAAATAAATATATGATTTTCTGCAAATATTGTCTGATAATTTGATAAGATTGATTTCAAAATAGTTAAATATATAGAATTCTTGACACAGATTTTAGGATACGTTTTATCCACTATGCATCGTCATCGCTTGGTTGCTATTTGGAAATTTATTCACAATTCTTTATAGACGAGTGTGTTATTTTTCGCCCCACTCTTCTCCTCTCGTTGGTTACATTGAAATTGCATGTTGGCACGCAAAGGTTGTTGCTGCTATGTTGTTGCCGTTGCTGCTGCTGTTGTGGTTGTTGTTCTTGTTGTCACTGTTGTTGGTGTAATGTCTTCTTATTATGCTGCGACACTGTTGCGGCTTTCCATATACTAACTTGGCCAGCAGTTTTACCAGTGGTTGGGGGTTACATGGTGTGCTGTGGTGTGGTGTGGTGTGTGGTGTGTGCTCGCTGGTTATTGGTAAATAAAATGTCTAAGCGGGCAAATTTTGTATAAAAATAAAATATGGTTTCACTATCAGTGGAAGGGATCGTGTATGCGGCTAATGCTAATAACATGCAATTTCCACCAGCAACAACACGCATGCATGCCACACAGCTTTTCCAGCGCCCCCAATCGCCCTTCACTCCTTCCTTTCCACCAGAAAGGAAGCAGGTGAAAAGTATTCCATTTGCATGAACACCAACCAAGCAGCCAACTGGTAACTGGTATCTGGCAACTGGCAACTGGCAACTGGCAACTGGCAGCGCACAAGAGTCTAGCAACTGGCGACGTCACTGGCAACCCGCAGTGGCACCAGAGGCGAAGGTGTTGAAAATTAGTAACTGTCTGTGAGCTGCTATCCTCGGATGTGGCCAGAACCCTGTCGATGGTGGCCAAAGTGGTGCCAGCTACCAACTGGCATCTGCTCGAGGCAAAGTGTAAAGCTGAGTTATCGATTGCTGGCATAGCAAAGATATACGACAAGTCATATAAGATTTTATTCATAACCTTATTAGTCATATTACACATAAAATAAAATAGAACTAGAATAACTGCTAGAAAACTCGTTTGCTTAAAGAAGGCTACTTCGGTAGAGGTCCAAATAGGAAATGACTAATAAAAAGCCACAATAAACCTATTAACAAAAGCCACAAAAAAGAAAAATAAGTTCGGTATTAAATATAACAACATTTCCTCTAGATTATATTGCTTAGCGAGCACTGTAATAGTTGCAAGAGAGAAGAAAATAATTTACGAAATCCTTTGTGTATGCAATTTTCCAATTTAAATCTATTACTTGATAGATACTATATGATATATGTATGTATATGTGCACCTGAGGCCAGCTATCGTATGTGAGACTATATCATCCGATTTCAAAGCTAATCGGTTTTATGCTAGAAGCAATTCACTTAAGCTTCATTGGCACTTGGAGATCAGCTTAGAACTGAACGCTAAAAATAATTTCATTTCATTTAATTTGCCTGGCATGAGGCATATTTGAGTTAAGAGCTGGAAAGGGGTAACTTTTGTGACGACAACTTTACAACGTGAGTAAAATGGGCAGAGCAACAAACGACAATGACAACGGCAACGACAACAAATGCGAGCAACAACATCAGCAACTGCAGCAAGAACAACTATTGCAAAGGCAGAGGCAGAGGCAGAGGGAAGTATGAATACAATTTGCGTAAAAGTGGACAGCGAGTGGGAACGAAACGGAACGGAACGGAACAGAACGAGAGCGAATGAGTTATTTGAATTGGAGACATCACTTGGACTTTGCGATGTTTGTAAATGTGAATGTAAATGTGAATATGCATTCTACTCTGAATGTGAATGTGAATGTGGATGTGAATGTGGATGCTTAATAAAATAATGCGACAGAAGAAACGACAACGACAACGACAATAACAATGATGATGATGATGATGATGTTGATCACTTGTGTGTGTGTGTGTGTTTATAAATTTACTGTGTGTGGCGCGAAGTGAATTAATGGCTTAATTGAAAAATTTGTTCTCACCATGAGAGTTTCTTTGTGGGCTTCATCGCCATCGTCGTGACATTTCACTGGACAAATTGAGCGACTTCTGTGTAGAGTTGCCTCTGGCATAAATAGCTTATGGACTTATGGTACAGTTCATGACCTAATGGCAACTCTATAAATAAATATATTTATGTAAGTTGCCAACCTGTCACCTTTTTTGTTGCCCCTTTGCAACGTTCCCACATCAAAATTAGCATTTAGTCTGTCCATTTAACAAAACAAAAAAGCGAACCACGCTCCTAAAGTGCAAGCCTCAAACAGATGAATCTCTGCAAAATATTGTGGAAAAACAAGTTTGGCCAACTGCAGACATCTCGAAGCTGCCTTCCAAGTCGAATTCATCGTCGTCGTCGTCAGTCCCTCCACTGGGGCACTAATCAATTTCATATCAATTTGTAAATTTGCAATAATTACGATAATTAGCTGCGAGTATCTGACGATTTCGTTGCCGATGCTGAAGCCGATGCTCCGGCCCAGACAGACAGACAAGGACAGAGCTGGATGTGAACCTGTTTCCCATTCGCATCCAAATGCATTCAAAGAATGCGTCGAGGTGATAATGAGATTTTCAATTCAATAAAACATCAGCGAGGCATTCGCACCAACCGTTGCCAATTTTGGGCCGGACATCGTCAAGAAATCTCTGCATGAATATTTCATTCAATTTACACTTTGCTCAAGACACTTTTTTTGCTCGCCTCCTCCTTGGGGCTGGCCAAGGATCTCGCGGCACCTAATTAAGTAATTTTTTCTTTTGCCATTGCCAGCATTTGTCTTGGCAACTGTTGTTGATTTCTTTCCCATTGCTTTTATGGCTGCTTAATCAACACTCTGTCCATTTGGTGCTAACTTGGAGCTGGAATTGGTTAGCGGGTCTGCAGTTGACTTTTCTTAATTGCTTCTTACAGCCGATTAAGTGCCATGGCCAAGGCAATTGAGTACTCGAACGGAATTGAATGCATTCGAGCTTGAAATTGTATAAAATGTTTTCGAATTGGAAGTGTTTACTCGCTAAACAAGAGAAGGAGAGATCTTCTACCATGAAACTGTGATTATTTCTATAGTTCAACATAATTATACGAATTTAAAGGCATCTCAAACTTAAGAACTCGTTTCTTAATAAGCGTGAAAGATAATTGGTATTGAATATTAAGTTGTTTCTATAATGCGTCATACATATATTAATTGTTTCCTTTTATTTATTTCGTTTTAGGTAAATCTACACAACTTCATGAGCCCCCTACCAAAATGTGTTTAAGCAACATACGCAGTAAGCGAGAAAGCAAAATTTAGAAACAAATAGAAACCCATTAAAATACAATCCGAAAACTTAATATAAGCCCGAATACTGTAATTAAATGAATGTGCAGCTTGCACCCTCCCGCGTCAATTTGAGCCCCGCTATGAAAATGGAAAAACTTCGATAGCTGAGATAGGATAAGTCGGCACTAGCAACGCACTTGCGAACAAACAAAAACCACCCCCCAACAACACACACACACATACGTACAGTTCACACTACACACAACACACACATACACCCATTTAGGAAACTTACCCCGTGGACGGGGTTGTTTTTCCGTTTTGAGCTATGCGCCTGTGAAAATGAAAATGAAAATCCACCCGTGCGGCGGCTGCGATTACAATGTTTAATGCCATTTTTAGTTTTTCATCCATATGGCCAACTGGTCAGACAGCCAGCTGGACAGACCGTAGATTCAGCTTATCGGGGCAGTACGCCTGACCAGGGTTGCCACCAGCTTCTTGGCTTGTGGCCTAAGTCGCTTGTTGCGTTGTAGATGCCTCGTTCCGGATTTATCGCAAGCCCACACTCAAATGCTAACACACTCATACGAATCAACGTTGACTACTCCCGTGGGCATACATAACAGAATCTCTGTATCTCTGTATCTAATGTGGGGACAACTCGGTGGCCATCAGTAGCCATGGCCATTGAACATATTGTGGCAAGTATCTACAAGTAGTTGCTGCCGCCACTGCGCCAGAAACCGATAGCCAAATTGCAGTTGAAATGTTTTTTATCGATTAAACAGCTGCGTTCTACAGAGGCGGGCATTGGATTGGGCGGCTTCGGGTGTACGTTTAGTTCAGGGTTAGGCTTGGGTGTGGATTCGTATTCGGGCAAATGGATGTTGGGAAAGTTTAACAACGAAAAACAGATTTCATAGACAGCGCAAAGTTTTACAGGCAGTTGAAGTTGGGTAGCTAATGGACAAAATGGGTAACAAATTTAAAAGTGTAATCAATTTGGGATTATTAAATGCGAATGTAAGAGATCTGATATCTGCGAATGGTATTAAAAACTTTAGCTGGTTGACATAGCTCTCAAGGATTAGAAAACTGGCAGAATTCCTAGTGAAAGAAAGTCTTCTATAGTCCTCACATTTTATGAGATCGATTTATAATTTATTGTAATAAGTTCGTTTCAATTATATTATCCATTTAGTAGATCTCGTTTTACAGCGATTTAATTAATTATAATTAAATTGTGAGTGCATTTTGGGCCAACAATGTCTGTAGTTAGTTTTTAGTTCTGGGCCATTTGTAATAATTAAACTAAATGCCCCACAGGCCGTGGACCGAGGCGGGTGTCAGGGCAGAGAGGCAGGAGGTGAGTGAAATTTTTTTAATTAGCGGCAACGCCAACGCCAATGCCAACCGTTGCCAGTCGTCGTTTGTGGCAGCAGCAGCAGCAGTCGGCGTCGTCGTCGGTGGGTGCTGCGGTATTGCAACACGTGCAGAGCTTAGGCTGATGGCAGCGGGGCGTGGCCAGGGGCAGCGGCTGGAGATGGAGTTCGAGTTGGAGTTGGAGTCGGTGTTGGCGTTGTAGGCGAAGAGAAGGCCTGTTGGTTAAATCCCCAATGGGACCTCCGTTCCGTTTCGGCTTCAGTTGCTGTTTTGTGGGTCTTTTGCTGGTTCTGTGTGTGAATTAACCGCGCACAGCAACAGCGAAAACTACTTTGGCAAGGTGTCAGCTGCGCATTAGGCACAGCCCCTCCCCTGCCCATATCCTTGCCCCTTTTAGTTGCTCAGTTCCCAAATTCCCGACGCCTGCTAATGGGCGTGTTTGCTTGCCGCAGAGCAGCAACGCTGGCAGCTCGTCATGTTGCCAACTAATTTCATGAAAGTTGACATAGAAGCACATGTGAAATCAGGCTGACGAGGGGGTGTGGCACGTTGGAGGGGTAGCTGGCTTGGGGAGAGTTGGCCGCAACAATGCCCAATGGAATTGTTTCATTTGTTGTTGTGTTGCTTGTGCTGTTTGTGGCGTTGACTAAATTAACATTGACGTGTGCGTTGTTGTTCTCATTGCTGTTGTTGTTGTTGTTGTTGCTGTTGTTGTTGTTGTTGCTGCTGCTGCGAGTTGCCACATGTGCCATTTGGAGCCGGTCGGAGCTTCAGTTTTTATATTTGACTTTGCCACAGTAAACCAAATGAAATATTCACACATTTTCCATTTTATATTTTGACTTGTAGTTGTTTTTACTCCCCCCCCACCACACACTTTCCTCCCCCTATGACATCCTGCCGTGTTGATGTTCTACGGCCATACTCGTATGCATATGAATTTAGCATTTTGTGTGTGCTTTTTGTGGGCACCGAACGTATAACCATATAACCGTATAACCGTATAATTATCATATCATAGAGCTGAGACTGGGTTGAGGAGGACAGGGACAGGGACAGGGACAGCCTGTGAAAGGCTGACTGACGGTGGGAGAACAGCAAACAGTCTCTGGAGGGCAATGAGCGCGTCCTCTAAAAGGGATTTGGGGCCAGGCTCTGGCACATTAGCATAGATAGGAGCGAGTGGTTTTTTAGATGGGTTGCTTGGTCATGTTTCTTTGACTTAATGCCACTCAGCTTTGAGCGAGAGTTTAGTATAATTATTTACATATTACTTAACTAAAGTCATAACTGAATTACTTTTCCTGCCAAATGACTCTATTTTTGAAAACTGATTTCAATATTAAATCAAATAATTACATTTAACAGGTATCAGACAACTTTTAAGGCAAACTCTTGTGATATCTATTTCAGATCATAAGGGAAGAAATCAATTAAGAGCTTGTCTTGCCACTGTGCCAACTAAATGCAAAAGATACATTTATGAATTGCCAACTAAATGTAAAGATACAAAGATACTCGTGTTAATCATGATTTGTTCAGCCCAATTGTGAATTTTCCTGCACATTTCATCTTGTATTTTTCTCACACAATTCACTTAGAGGAACGCATGATGATGCTTAAGATATAGTTGCATACATATACACAGATACAGCTACGAATACGAATACAGATGCAGTAATATTTCGCACTGAGCTACTCGTTGCACTTCTTGATGCAGCTGATTTCTCAGTCAAGTTCACTTTGCAATTTGTTTTTGGCGCGCATTTGATTTGCATTGTTGTTGCTGGTGTTGTTGGTGTTGCTGGTGTTGCCGATGTCGCTGGTGTTGCTCCTGAGGCATTTCACGCTGCGCTGCATTTTCTTTTTGTCGTTGGCAGGCGGCGGCGCCGACGCCGACGCTAAAGCGGGCGCGCCCGGGACGGAGCCAACGAGCCATTGCCAGACGGAAAGACGAACTGACAGGCGGACAGGCGGACAGGAGGACAGGCGGACAGACGAAGAGGCGGAGAGACGGACGTGGGGGGACATGGGACAGACAAAAGCCAAGTCAACTCAAGTCGTGTCACGGCAGCAGCAGCAAGCTGGCAGGCGGGTAGGAGGGTAGGAGGGAGGGAGGGATGGATATGGCTGCTGCGACTGGGGCGGTCGCGTTTTCCATTTCGTTGAAGTGGAAAATATTTTGTAAATATTTTTGTGTGTTTTTCTTTTGCTTTTTCCTTTAGTTGTTTTCTTTGATTTTCATTTTGTGCGGCTGCTGCCTCCGCAGTTGTTATTTTTGTAAAGCTGCGAGTTTATTTTTTGTTCAGCCCCTCCCAGCACTCCCCTCACCAACTCGCTCGCCCCTCAACCGCTCCACCTATCCACCGCACCACCCAACGCTTGTTGTGTTTTGTATTTTTACAAATATTTTGTGTAATCTTTAAAGCAGACAATGATGACAGCGACGACGATGGCGGCATTTTGTGTCACATCCTGAAGACTATTCTCTCATTTTCTTTATTGTTGTTGCTATTGCGAAAGTATTTAAGCACGTGCGCACAGTGGGGCCAAAGTGTTTTTATGTGTGTGTGTGTGTGTGCGATTATATGGGCCCCAAGGAGGCATAGCCGTTAGCCACATCCCTTTCACCAAGTGTATCTCAGCATCTGCGTATCTTTGTATCTGTGTATCTTTCCGTTGTGTATCTTACGCTGAAATGGACTCATATTTCGCGACAGGGCTGTTAGTCAGCAATTCAGTTGGGTCGGGTCCCGAAGTCACTGAGCCTGTCATGACATTCAGTGGGTCTGGTCTGGGCTCGGTCGACTCTTTTGCGTTTTGTTTTAGCATTTTTGCCAGTTGGCTTTGCTTGGCTTTGCTCATATTCTGAATAAAGCGACACAAAATGAATAAAAAAAATAAAGACATAAGAGAAGAGAATAAAAATATAGAACAAAAGTTTTGCTCATGGCCTGTCGCTGTCAGAGAAGTGTCAGGCGGCAAGTTGAATAGGACAGGGATAGAGACAGGAAGACAGGGGCGACAGAGACGACAGAGGCTACAAAGACGACAGAGACGGCAGAGAAACAGGAAGGGAGGCGAGAAGCGATTGGAAATGGAAATGAAATGCTCGATGAGGCCGAGGGGGAAATCTCAACGATTTGAATAAGTAAATAAGCATCTATATGGAGGAGCAACATTTTGTGGAAGTGGAAAGCACATGGCCTCAGATGACGATGACATTGTTAATAGGGCTCCGGGCTAAACGAAAATGTACTCAATATTAATATACCCTGTACACAGTAAATGACTAACTTATAGCCCAATGACACTATCTGGAATTCAATATATATGAGAGCAGCCATATACTCGTAAATAGGGATCAGAATATTGAGTTAATTGTATTTAATTAAGTCAATTAAAGCTCTCATGTGCTCGTAGCTTGTCTCTGGTATGTAAAGTATAGTTTTTAAGGGTTCTTGTTGATCTTCTTCTGCTCGATAGGAATTTTACTTATGGCTTTCGTTTCAATTCTCCACCCTTTGCGCTATACTAGGGAAACTTCTAAGCACTGTGATTCCCACTCGCAATTAGTCATTAGAATTGGAGTTGACATCGCATCGACCTTTAATTACTAAAGAGACTGTTTGATATTGAATTAATTGCTGAGTTGCTTCAATTAAATTAAACAATATGACAATTACGTGTTGCTTTTATGACACTTTCAAAGACCCTTGGGCACTGCTGATTACCAGACGAATGCTACGCTCCGATAATCGCAAGCACTAACTGACAATTAGCCAAATACTCGTATATAAACATATAAACCAACTTAATGACAAACGTGGCTTCTTAGTTAGGGCCTAAAGACACTCGCTGTCACGTAGACAAGGTTAATTGCTCTATTTTGGGCAGCGACTGCGACTTCCACCAATTTCACGGGCTGTACCTCAGGTATACTCGGACATCGGACACCGGACCCGGGCACCTGCGGACCACGGAGCGTTCGTCTCCTTACGCAATTTTTGTGGAAAACTACAAACAATTGCATGTCTTGGGTCGGATTCTTATGCAATCCCAACTTTTTCCTTATATCCCGCTGATTTAGCACTCTCGGTGGGGCGTCATTGTCGTTTAGGGCAGGTTTCTGACCGTGTTTCCTCCTTGAGTATTTGGACTTACTTTCAACTGACAATTAAGAAAACCATGTGGAAATTATGTGAAAATACTTTATATAAAATAATCTATATTTTCGACTGTTTTCTTACACTCCTCAAAACAAAGAAAGTACCAGAGAAAGTTTATGCAATTTTCTAAAATAAACTAAAGCGAAAGTTGAAATAATCAGGTTCCGTTTAGCGAAAATCACCTCTGACCTTTCTAAGACTCGAATGTCTTACGTTGAAGTAAATAGCTCGGAAATTTGTACACATATTTTTTTTCGCGGATCATTAATTTTTTTGGGGTTTTCGTGTGTTGGCCATAAAATGTTCAAATTCTGTTATTTATGGCCAAGAAAACAATATGCTTACTTTCGTTTATGCAATTAAATAAAATTTAATTAACACTTAAAAGTTGAACTGCGAAACCGAAACGCGAAACCCAAAACATACTTGCAAATTGTTGACAACATTTAAAGTTAAGTTTCTTTGTGCTTGGCCATGTCAGTGGTCACTTGGTGGTGCTGTGATTCAGTGGAGCGGTGCTCGCACTTGGAACTGCACACGAAATTATAATTTTCACACGCAACCGTAACTGGGGGAACCTGAAACCGGGGACACCGGGGGCACTGGGGTCTTTGCAATGGTGTTTTGTGCTGCTCTTGTCTTTTGCTGGCCCCGAACGCACTTAACAATTCAATTGTGCAGTTTACGTGAACGTGAGAGGTGAAGGGGAGTGTAGAGGGGAGCGTGGGTACTTAAAAGTGCTCTCTCATTATAAGAAAAAACATAGAGAAAAAATTAAACAGGCGACAAGCAATCGCATTTGCACTTAACAAGAGCAGCAACAAAACGGCCAGTGACAAACGTCGATAAAGCTGCAACAGATTTAACTTATAGTAGTACGAGTACTCGAATAGTGGTAGCCCCTGTTCCCCCACGCCCTCTATGTGGCTGCAGCAGATCTTACTTATATAGTGGTTTCCCCCTGCCTTCCTGCCGACCTCGTTGCGTGCGTGATAGCCGCTGCGTGCGTGAGTGCGTGTTGTGTCTGGGATTTGGCTCCGACTGTGGCTCCGACAGTGTCTGCGTCTGGCAATGCGCATGCGTGCATTGAGTTTACGCATTGTGGCTTGTAATGAAGGCATTCCTCATTACAACACTGATGGAGCACAACAACACAGCGAAGAGCGAACAACAAAGAAAACAACACAACAAGCCAACAACCAGCGCTGGCCATGTTGTTGCCAATCAATTTCCAATAGGCAACGCTCGCATTTTTGCCTGCCAATCAACGGCAACAGATGAAGTCCAATGCACAGACGTGGATACGAGTGTGGACAGTACAGACAGCACACAGGCACCAAGGAGTAGCAGCAGCGGCAGCAGTTCCACATGGAGAAGCAGCAGCAGGCGAATCCACTTGACGGATCTGCACCATTGCGGTTCCCCGGCGCGTTATCTCGGCAGGCAATGGGCCGTAAGATTGATCGATCGATCGATGGATCGATGGATCGCTGGATTGCTCTTTGGTTCAGTTGGATGCCATGTTTCTGCGATGGATGATTCGATATGATCGCAAATTTATGTATTGTGTTGTGCCGTGTACATTGTCAACTTTTTAGGCATAATTACAGCAATGGCCACAATCGTCAGGCTGATCGATGGGCTGCCCCGCACTCGATCCCAGAGTTCGATCATTAGTAATGCAGCGCACTTTTAATTGCACGCACTCACATATTATTGGTCGATTGGCTCTGGAGTCATGTCAATTGTCCAGGGAATGACTCTGATGCAGTCTACCGGCGCAAATGTGTCAATTAGATTTATTATCAGTTCTTGTTCTCCCAGTTCCTGGCCATCTTTACCATCGTCATATTCCCAACTGGGTTCACCTCGACTCTCAATGCAGGTGCTTCACACTGGGCCATGTCCATTAGTGAATGCTAAATAGCGCCAATTAAATGTAAGAAATGCGTTTCGTTGCCTCTAAATTTAGCTCCTACGAGTACAACCTCTCTTCCTTGGCCACTCCTTTTTCCTTTTTCCTCTTCCTTAAGCGATTCCCAATTTCCAATTCAAATGCAAAACTTTATTTATGAACCGACAATCGTCAAGCGGCTGACATTTTTATTATCAGCGGCCAGCGCGCGCGCCCAAAACTCGAGCCAGCTGTTGGCCTCTTTGGCTCTTTTAGCCCTTGGCTGCACACAAACGGCAGACGTACTCCTCTTACCCCGCTCCCCTGTTTCCATGATGATCCCCCCATTCCCCTTCAATTGATAGCCAGACTAGCCAAGCGTTGCCGGCCGCGTTGACAAGCTCAATTTCCAATCGCAATAAAACGCAGCACTCGAAAAAGATAAATGTGAGAAAAATGCAGGCCTCGCTGAGTCCAGTTCTTAGTTCTCGGTTCCCGGTTCCCGGTTCCCGGTTCCCGGTGCCCAATTCCCCTTGCGCCTAAGAGTACTCAGAGGGTCTGCCGCTTCCGTCTTGTTTGCCGTTTGCCTCTTACGCTCGTTCGTCTTTATGCAACACCGTCGCTAAATCGCGTGGGCTTATCCTCAGCACCAGGCCGAGGCACACCAGACCAGACCTGACCAGACCAAAGCAGAGCATAGCAGAGCAGGCCAGGAGAGGAACCTGCTGACGCGTCTGCGTTTGGTCCGCTTCAAGTGCGGAAATTTATAGTGGTAATAAAATTTTATTTGCTCCTTTAGTTGATGGCACAATAAACTCTTCTGGCATTCGGCCCGAGCACGTGCTTCAACCTCGCCAGTTTCTGTTTTTTATGTTCCATGTTTCTTTTTTTTAACTACTTACACATTTTGTGTGTTCTTTGTCAGCATTTTGGGTATTCCTTCAAGGTCATTTGCTTAGTGGTTAGAGTGACTTATGGTAAAGAACGTGTTAACTTCTTGGGTAATTATCACATCGATAAGTGATGAGTCTTTCTATTAAGTTATGCTTAAATGATAGTTACAAGATAATTAGAACTATTCTATTTGTAATTTGTGTTCTTAGAGCCAAAACTCAGTTTCTCATATTATAATGAAATATTTGTGATATGCCTTATAGACAACCTTGGAGATAATAAGCCTTGTTAGTAAAATGCTTACGGCCTAACACGGAGCTAGTGAGCATCTCTCACATGCTGTGAACTAACTAGTCCTAACTCCAGCTAATTAGTTATTATTTAAACAAAATGCAAAATAGCAATTTAAGCATTCAAAGTCCGTCCAGCCAAGCAGAACGCTTTCTACTTGGCTTAATTGAGAGAGCTGCGTGCCCGTCTCCGTCCTTTTACCCATCTCAGCCATCTTAGATAACTTTGTACTAACTACCTTTTGTAAGTATACCGTTAACAATATGAACGACCCCCCTCTGATGATGCCGACAACAACAACAATCAGAATAACAAGAAGAAGAACAATAACAACAACGAACAACAAAAGCAACGAAAGGCAAATGTTGACGGGCGACGCCTTCGCATGGCCGCTATGCAAAACTGTGAAGAAGAAGACGCAGCTACAGAACTGCCGACGCCGACGCTGACGGTGACGGTGGCGGTGACGCTGAAGCTACCACCGACGCAGTCGTAAATCAAAATGGCTGCAGTTGATGGCTGAAGAATGAAATCATTCATTTCTCATTTCATTTCATTCCATCATGCGGCATGAGACAGCGCATGCGTGTGAGTGAAACAGATTTCGAATCGTGTTGATGTGTGTGCTGATTAACTGCATTCCCGAGCTCTTGTTATTGTTGTCGCCTTTGATGGATTGGCTGCCGCATTTGTTGTTGTTGCTGTTGTTGTTGCTGATGCCTGCCCAGGCCGCAAATCAGCTGTAGGGGGGCTTCCGTTCTTGTTACTGACTTAAACAGGTAACGGGACTGCCCATATGCCATGCGCAATCCCGTTTATCTGTGTGTTTGCTTGTGTGCAACTGTGTTAAAGTGGGCTGGGCTTGAAACTACGGTTGCTGTCTTGGCTAATTGCACGAGCGATTGCACCGTGGTAAGCAACTGATGAAAATGTGAGCAATATTTTGTTATGTGAGACATATAAATTAGGTATAACCGATTTGGCATACGTTTCTGCAATATAAAATCAGATTAAATAAATATACAATATTTAAAAAATGTTTATTGAATCTATGAATATGTGGGGTAATTTTTATATGTTCTGCTCCATCCTTGCATAAACTATATCCAATTTCGTTGGCTTATCGATATCCAAAAATATTATAGCCTACACTTAAATCAATTCAATTCAGTCGATAAGAATATCGAAAAAATATGTGCATCAAATTCATGAATTTTATTTACTTTCCTTAAACAACACTTTCAGTCAAGTGTTGTTAGCCATAGTTAAGTTCTTGTCTACAAGAGGGCGCCACATGTCAGTCAATTGAAAGCGACACCTGTCAAACTTGACGTAAGCTGTTTCATCATATGTCCGCTAGAGGGCTTACAAAACTTCTGCCTAAGAGTATGCAACAATATATGACTAACTATGATATAAAGATGTTGCCTACTCAGCAGGAGTACAAAACAAATAGGAAATATCTATTAATTTTAATTAACTACAAACAATTATGAATAATTTATAGGACACAATCAATTATTAAGTATGAATCCAACTTGAAGACATAAATAATTAAAGCTGCTTAAGTATTTTTTCATAACTGCAAATCTCTTATTGCAAATCAAATTTTAGCATTTGTTCGCTTGAATAAATCACATCAGACAAACATAAATCATAAAGTATACAAACACACATAACACACACACATATTTACACACACACACAACAATAAGTGGCATAGTACAAAAACAACAACACAAAACACACATCAGACATTATTATCATCTCGCTTGTGCTTGAGTGAGTTTCCTTACCCCCCAGCCCTGTGGCCATCGTCCAACCGCCATGGCCAAGGCTGCTGTCTCGTCCGCCTGTCTCCCGGTATCCACTCGGCCGCCACCGCCGTACCACATGTCTGATAACCACCTACATATCGCATAGTCGTTTATGAGCATCTCTATAGGCAGAGCAAGCCACCGATTTGCCCGCATCCGTTGGGCCTTGGATTGGGGGGTTGGGTGAGGTTGGGTTGGGATGGACTGGGCTGGGCTGGTTTCGGTTTTGGCCTTTTCGCCCGGTGCAGCTTCCTTCCGCCTGGCATTGTCCTTTCGCGCCGAGTTCGTCCTCCCGGCCTCCGTCAGCGGGAAATGTGTAATTGAAAGGGAAGCTTTGGCTTTGGCAGCGTTGGCGGCGCAAGAAATTATTTCGTTAACAAAAGCAAAATAACGGAGAATGGCAGAGCAGCAGAGTAGCAGGAGAAAGAAAAGGGAGAAGGAAAACAATACAAATACATTTGCCGGGGAATGTCAAAAGGAAATGAAAGTATAAGAGGGGCGGGCGGAAAAATATGCAAGCAGCGCTTGTCGCTGAAATATTTTAAAGTTTTCACCGTTTTCTCTCTTTTTGCGTTTGGCTATTTTGCAAAGTTGCAAAAGTTTCATTTCCGACAACAAGTTACCGTTAGTTAGTTTTTCGGCAGGGTTGTCACCACCAACGCTCACAGCATGAGACGAAAGATAGAGAGTGCGAGCGAGAGAGAGAGAGTGCAAAAGAGGATGATGTATGCACAGATACATATAGTATATGAATGGCATGTAACGTGTGTCTCTGTCTGTCTGCCTCTGTGTGTGTTTGCCTGTCCCTGTCTGTCTGCATTGTTCGAGTTTTGATTTATGAGGTCAGAGACTCGTGATAATGAGCCAGGAAATTAAATCACTTTGACCGGAAGGATGTCAGGTCAAAGGGGATAACACAATTGATTTCATATTCATAAATTCAACGAACGCTGTCAGCTTGTCATGCAGCTCATGAATGACTTTGGTTTTTAGCAAACTGGAATCAAAAATGGATAGAGCAGAAGAAAACATTAAGTTAAGCTAAACAATCCTCTAATATTAATTGAATACTGACCATAGTCTGAGGCTTCTATTAAATCTCAGCTTGCTTTGAGCTATATGCGATCTAATATCTCTCTCAGCCTTTCAGTCATTCTCTCCGCATTGTCCCACTATTTCTTAAATCTTTGATGTGGCTCTGATAATTTTAAGAAATTGTCAAGCCGTGGCATAAACAATTTATCAGAAAGCATCCAAACAGATCGCTGAGCATATGTTGAACCAAGATCCAAGCTTCCAGCCCAAAGCACATGTTCGGCTTCTTTTGGGCGGCACTTTAAATTGAATCTTTGAGCAGAGAACAACAAGAAATCTAATACTAAAATGCCAAATGTTTGATTTGTTTATTTGCAGAGTTTCAAAATCAAAATTGAAAATACCAACTAGAGGATAAGGCTACTTAAGGATTTAGGCAACAAACACAACACCAACGGATTTTCTACCAAATTAACGGAGAGCGGAGCCAATACAGCAAACAAAGGAACAACAGAAAACGGAAATCATTTTATACCTCACACAAACCGCACACCCATAACCTTTCCCCACACACACAAACATACACTAATAAATTTAAGACACAACTGTACATTGTACTTAAGTGTTCAAAGGATATTTAGGTGAGTGAAAGCAAAAGAGTTTATAAATTTTCCATTGCAAATTAACTGACCCTCTTGCAGTTTACTTTGTATATAGGAAAGTAGCTAAAAGCACACGGAATCGAGTCACAGTCACTAGAAACTAAGTAACAGTCACAGTCACGGTCACAACACCAACAAAATGACGATGAGTACAAATAATTGCGAAAGCATGACGTCATACTTCACAAGCTCGTATATGGGAGCGGATATGCACCATGGACACTATCCGGGCAACGGCGTCACCGATCTCGATGTGCAGCAGATGCATCACTACAGCCAGAATCCAAATCAGCAGGGCAACATGCCCTACCCGCGCTTCCCGCCCTACGATCGTATGCCCTACTATAACGGAGAGGGCATGGACCAACAGCATCAGGGCTACTCGCGTCCCGACAGCCCCTCGAGTCAGGTGGGCGGCGTGATGCCGCAGGCGCAGACTAATGGAGGCCAGCTGGTGTCCGTTGCCCAGCAACAGCAGCAGCATCAACAGTCACAGCAGCAACAGGCACAAACACAGCAGCAACAGCAGGCGCAACAGGCGCCGCAGCTTCAGCAGCAGCAGCATCCTCAGGTGACGCAACAGGTGACACATCCCCAGCAGCAACAGCCCGTGGTCTATGCCAGTTGCAAGCTCCAGGCACCCGTCGGTGGCCTGGGCCTGGTGCAAGAAGGAAGCTCTCCACCCCTGGTCGATCAGATGGGCGGTCATCACATGAACGCACAGATGTCCCTGCCCCATCACATGGGGCACCCGCAGGCACAGGTAAGACACAGTTCATCTTCTAAGCCTTGGAGGTAGTTAGTTACAGTTGCTTCCCTGCCCCCTAAATTAAACACAAACTCAACTGAAATCCCGCTTGTAACATTCTAAACGCTTCATTCTTCTTTATCTCATGCCGCTTTGCTCTCCAGTTGGGTTACACTGACGTTGGCGTTCCCGATGTAACAGAGGTAAGAGCCCGAGACGCTCATGTCCTTTTGCTTTTCATACAAATTGTTAACCCTATTCGGTGATGGGTCCAATACATATCCAAATATCACTAACATCCAACTTGGGCTTATCGTTTCGCAGGTGCATCAGAACCATCACAATATGGGCATGTACGGACAACAGCAGACGGGCGTGCCACCAGTGGTTGCTCCTCCGCAAGGTATGATGCATCCTGGTGCTGGACAGGGACCGCCGCAGATGCATCAGGGCCATCCCGGACAACATACGCCACCATCCCAAAACCCGAGTTCGCAATCTTCAGGGATGCCGTCTCCACTGTATCCCTGGATGCGAAGTCAGTTTGGTAAGTGTCAAGGAAAGTGATCGACAATTCCACGAAACGTATTAAGTGGAATTTTTCTTCTTCTTATAGTAGTGGGTTGCTGTAGTTAGTCGTTGAATGTAGTTTAACTAGTCGTAGTTGCATACGAACAACAACAAAACAACAACATTTCAAACCTAATTATAATAACAATTAACATTATTATAAGAATTCGTCTTAAGAAACAGTTTCTACTCTAAATAATTTGGTTTCAGCTCAGATTCTCTCTGTTAAATGAAACTGACAGCTGCTGTCTTGTTTCTGTACTCAACGACGACGAGGTTGATCTTTTCGTTTACTTCTTCTGAAAAACACTGCTTGCTGCTATCAGACAGCTTGCACTGCTTCAAGTTTCGTTTAGTTGAACTGCTTTATGAGTGTCGTATATGAACACGTTAAATTCAAAAGAGAAAATAAATAAAGGCAAAGAAGAGTAAAACTAAAGTTAGGGAAAGATTCAGAAGTTGTAGCCACAGTCTGGGAATATGATTTATTATTATTTATATGGTATATTAATAAATATATATGGATATATATATACATAAATGGTAGGGATTTTGATTACAAGAAAAATAGTTTACATTTTGATTATATCTTTATACTTTTGCAAAGTGTTAGGCCTTGGGTGAATATGTATATATATCAATAAAGTTTTTTATATTTATATATTTTATTAAAGTCGACAAGTTTTATATCCCTGTTCGTCTGTCTGTTTCACTTGTTTACCTATATTTATAGAGCTGAGGTCCCAAGTACATAAACCGCGTTTCCGTACTGAAAATCTAGCTAAAGAAATTCAATTTTTCTTGTGTGGAATATTGGTAAATGGTTTATTAGCGTCAGAGATTTAGTTTCATTCTTTGGCATCCAACAAAAACAAAAGTCGAAATGAAAATTTAAACATTTATTTGCAATATCATATTGAGAGAGAACTTATATAAATATAAAAGCAATTTTGATACAGTTTGAAGTATTTTCTTTGACGAAATTAACATACTCGGTATTTGCGACTAGACAAAATGCTGAACGAAACGTTTTTGACCTTGACACGTCGGAGCAATTTCACTTTATTGCCTTGGCCAATTGCTCACATTAAACGTAATCCATCTGCAATGAGCACAAAAACACCGTCCGATACCTGACATTTTGCCAAATTTGCAAATTTCCCAAAACGAAATCAATGAATGCACTGCAAAAACGCCAGGACATCGCTGAAAGGGATGCGCAAATGTCACGCAGTGTGAAAGAGGTCGAAAGAGGTACAACATGGGACAGGACGAGGCTCAGCCTGTGAGTCTGCCTTCGATTTGGTCCTGCGTCTGGTGTTGGGACATCAGATGGCACAGAAGGCGGTCTGTTCAATAATGCAAATTGACAATAGTTTTGAAAACGAAAGCGAAAAGGTTGCAAAATCGGAGCGTAACTAATTTTCTTAAGCGGCTCGACTCATGTAGATCCAAAACCGAGTTTAGGATCGGCTTAGGCAGTAGGCAGCAGGCAGACGTCCGAAGGATGTGTGCGAGTTGCATAAGTGGGAGAGTAAATTTCACTGAAATTTCCCCAGTGCGCGTATTCCAAACATAGAAATCCCTTTTCATTTTCATTCCGGTGAAAGTGAGTCGAACTTAAGTGCTGTTGGCACTTCCCTTATCCTGCCACGTTGCTGGTCATTACCAAATCGCCTCCGAGTTGTTTGCCGACATCTCAGGCTGAGACTCAGGCTCAGGCTCTGGCTGAGTCTCAGCTTTTTTTCCATCTAGGTTTCTTTTCTCGTTTTGCCAACGCCAGATTGAGATGTAAAGCAGAATTGATGACCGCCATTAGTTACACGTTATGTGCAATGGATGCCATCAATTTATTAATCTCCAGAACACGCCGCGGACGCAGACGCGGACACGGACGCAGCCGCGCTCGCTCCATTCTCCATTCATGGGCCCGACCTGGCTGCTCTTGGATCTGGCCATAGAGCCAAGCCACTTCGTCGTCTTAATCCCGCCGCTCCGCTGCTCCCCAGCTCCTTTGTGGCGGTGTCAGCGTGCAAAAAAATTGTGCGCCTACAAAAAAATAAAAAATAAGAACAAAAACAAAAAACCAACTGCGAAGGCAGCCAACTGCCAACTGCCAACTACCAACCAGCCCGCTGCGGTGACATGAAGTTTTTTCCTTTTTGTTGTTATTAAAAAATGAAGGAGCGACACAGAAACAGAGACAACACCGACCACTGGCTCGTACCTGGGCTCCCGCGGAGGGTGCGGCCCATAGTCCAACTTAGGCTTGGACTCTCAGATTCCGACTTTGGGTCGGGGCACTCCGAGTCCGAGTCCGACTTCTACTTCAACTCCGACTAAGGCACAACATGATCTCGGGCTTAAGTTACGATGATTAAATGCATACGAGTTTATTTTTGCATTCAGTTCTTTTTTTTATTGTGCAACCAATAAAAATAGCTGAGACAGTGGGTCCAAAAATAAAAATTACTTAGCACAAGGAAATCGATTGACAACTTAATCGAACTTCTATTGCTGGTAAGAAGCTTAGAGCGCTCAAGTGGAGCATAATTGATACAAATAAGTTCGATATAATTCCCATTCAAAGAAAAACTTTGATTGATCGAAAGGAATGTGAAAAGGAAAGGGACTGCAAAATATATTTTCATTGTGAAGGAAAGTAAATAGATTTTCTGCTATGCGATCGAGTATTCGACTTCCACTTCTACATTGATAGTGCTAGATATATTTCTTTATAATATATAATGGATTTCTTTATATAATCCTATATCATTCCACTGTAGCTCGATCGCAGCTACTTAACGCCTCGTCATATTTCATCCGCGCATTAGGCAAATAACTAAAGGGTGCCGATCGTGACTGGCGGCCCAGCAGATCTTAGAACTGAGCGTTGGGGCAAGAACATTGTTGTGCTTGCAACAAAGCGCAGTTTCAATTAAGTTGTAACTCAGGAACACAAAAAACATTCATCCGTAAAGGGCACAGTCAGCATCCAAGTCCAAGTCCAAGTCCAAGTTCAAGTTGGAACCTTTGGATTTGCTAATGTTGTTTTGATGCTGTGCTCGTACTTGTGCTGGTGTTGGCAAAGTTTTGAGTTGGTTTTTGATAATTTGCTCATAAGCAGCAAAAACTTGCGGCTTTTGGCTGCCATTTGCTTTATTCGCATCCTCAGTCCACATACCCCCTCCTCGTCCTGTATCCTGCATATTATGCTGCCTGCTGTTGCCTTTGTTGCTTGCCGTTGGGTCATAAATTAAAGCGACAGTCAACAAATTTTTGCAACAAGTGTCTGTTTGCTTCTGCTCTTGGCTAGACCTAAACTAAACCAACACCAAGTGTTGCCATCGGTCCAGACTATCTCTGTATATATATATATATGTTCGAACCGAAAGAGTTTTATTTTTGACCTTGTTGCGTCTCGATGTTTATCTAAATGTGGCTACACTTTCAGGCTCCAGCCACGTAGCTGTTGGTTTTCCTACTCCTTGTTAAGGGTAAACCCAAAAAGTGATTGGCTTTATAAACTATTTGTTATTAAAGCAATGAAGTGTACATATTTATATATTTAGATGTGAAAACTAAAAGTCCTTGTTGATTCAAAGAGCTTTATACCATTCGATTTCTAATATGCGATAAGCTTAAAGCTTGAAAAGGAAAGCTTAAAAGGAAGAACCAACCTAGAGATATCAGCTTAATTTAATGAACGTAGCTCAAATTTTGTAATAGTATTCAGAGTCTATATTTATATTCTATAGGAATCTTAAACGAAACTATAAATTGTAAAGAATAATTTCATAATTATCTTCTCGATTATATGTATATTGGATTTGGATGACCAATTCATAATCTTTTAACACGTCCTAAGAATTATAATAAATTGCATATAAATTGCTATTCTATTCCTTCAAGAGTCTTTATGCAGTACTTGGAATATCTGGCCATCTTTTAATCGAATATTTATTTAACAAATCAAGCCAAATCCAATTGGTTTACGTGTATTTGTGTAGCTCTTCCTCCGGTTGCCTCGCTTGAGGCGTTCGTGTGGCAAACAACTTTTCAATTCTTTCGAGTATGAAAAGTGCACTTCATTGTGCGCATTATGGGCGACAGCTCCCAATCCCCATGTCCCAGGAACATACCCTCTTGTCGGCCTTGGACCTCCATCAGTGTCAGAGGGCGCAGCACAATGAAAAGAACTTCTCGCCAAAAAGTTGCACATTGGACGTCGCCCCATCGCCCATCACCCGTTGCCCGTTGCCTGTTGTCTTTTGTCTGTTGCAAAAGTTTTTTACGGCTCTTTGGCTGCTCCGTAAAACGTTGATCCCCGGCCATCATCCGCTGGCAGTACGCTCCTCCGCGCCAACCCTCATCGCCAGCACTTGGCGCTGGCTTTGCAAAGTTTGCCGCGCTTCTTCAGCTCCTTCCAGTGACTTTGTTGTCTGTTGGCGCTGCACTTAATGTGCCCACTCCTTGCTCCTTGCTGCCTGCTCCTTCTTTCAGCTCTTCGCCGGAGTTTTGCTAACTTGAGGATTTGCGCGCAAACTACTTTTCGATGGCAGCGCAAGAGACATTTGAGACAACAACTACTTAGGCAGGCGATTGCCCTGGCTTAGTTCTAGAATGTGAACGTGGATGTGGATGTGGATGTGGATGGGGACGTGGAAGTGTCCACTGACTGTGGCATTGTGTTGACGCATTTGCCAATCCGCAATCCTCGAGTATCAGCCACCTTCCGACGAGCAATTTAAGCGTGCGGATCTAAAGATAATTTGCCAAATGCGTGAGGATTTTTTCAAAATATATACCAAAACCACAGCAAGACAGCCTGCACCACCACCACCAGCAGCACCACCTCCATTAACCACTAGCAGCTGACACGGGCTGTCAAAATGAAAGCGACAACGACAACTGAGCGCTCGTCGCTGAGCGGGGCAAGAAAAAAACAAAGAAGAAAAAACAAAAAATGACACAGGGAACTTTTGGGATTTCCATGTGCGGCAAAAAGTTTAATAAAGCGCAGCAAATGCGAAAAGGAAATTTAGCTTTTATTTTTCTTCGTTTTTCCTCAGTCCGCCCTCCCGCTCATATTTCCGCCCCTTCCACATTGCTTCAGTGGCCAGCATAGAAGAGAAGCCCAAAATAATGGCAAGAGCTCGCCAAAGGTCCTCGGGGTATTGCCCTGAGGCATCCACACGAGCAACAACAACAGCAACAACAACACTTGCCTCAAGTGTGGGTGTTTCTTGTTGTTGTTGCTGACGTTGTTTTTGTTTCCTGCCATTCATTTCGCTCAATCGCAGCGCTGCTTTTGGATTGCGTTTCGTTCGTTCGTTTTTTTCTTGTATATATATATATATATTTTGGGATTTGGCCAACCTTTTTGACAAATTACGAATATTATTCATCCAGCAATGAAGTGAGGAAGCTCTCTCGCGGTCAGTCCAACATCTTGCCATCGTCCAGATTCCCAGCTGGATTCTCAATTCCTCATAAGGTATTCAAACTACTCATAAATAACAGTTTTTATTTAATCAAAAACGTGTGTAGTACTAGCATAATTCGATTCCGTTTCCATACCACAAGAAACTTTAGCTGCTGCGGTGATTTATTGACTAAAAGGAGACACAAATATAGAAGAATATATATTCAAACAATAACTAGAAGTCCAAATTAGATTAGAAACCGAAACATTTTATAGGGTTAAGTAACAGTTTCTACATTTCCCTATCACAGTTGCGATTATAAGAAACGTTTTCCCATCTCTTTGGGTAGATTCGCGACGTCATCGTCAATGTCAGAGCACATGTTTCATGGTTTTGAAATGGTTTCAATGGCCGCCAGACCCGCCTGCCATGATGGAACAGGCGCTCAGCTCGCGGCCGCGCTTGACCGACAGGCAGACAAGTTTCCATTATAGAAAAAAGGAGACAGACATATAAAGAGTAAAGAGAGGGATAGACTCTTAGTTGGTTGTATTTCGGTCTGCCTAGGGATATATGATGTGCCTGACAGTCTGCCTGCCCGCCCCCGTACCCAATCCCATTCCGAATCCGAATCCCGTTCCCGTTCCCAATCCCATTCCAATTCCCATTCACGAGTCGGTGTCCGTTCCCGTCTCGCATAGCATGTTTTAGTCAGCTGTCAAATATTTTGACATGGGTAGCCATGGCCAGCCATGCAGCCAGCCGAATGCTCGAATCTGAATTCGAATACTCGTACATTCAAAATGGGGAACATAGAAAAAACGCACAAAACAGCTAAATAACTAAGAAAGTATACCACAAGAGGTCCTAACTACCAGATACCCTGTGCTAATAGTCAGTTGAGCTGTTAATACAAGAAACTATGGATTGAAACTTTAGTGCAGGCAAGTTAGGATTAAAGAAATGGTAACATTTAGACAGCCGACTAGCAAACACCCTGCCTAAAGATAGATAGAGAGAACGATTACCTGGAGACAACAGAAGCTAGTTAGGAGATGCCTTGAACTGTGTTTAAGAATAAAATAATAGATTTATCTTCGAATCAGTCAGCCTAATATACCCGATTAGTAAGAGGTATTCTCAGTGAGCAGCTGAGCCACATAGTTTGAATGTTTTGCCTTTTGTTTAAGCGATAACTAAATAAAGTTTAAATCCCCTTTCCCCGCTCCACTTTGCCCCTCTGCACATGTGCAAGCGGCTCTAATGAACGCATTCATAAGGCAGGTTCTTCTTTGGCATCGGAACTCTGTTTTTCCTTTTGCGGTCCTTTATGTGTTCTTTTTTATTTTTTAATTTTTTCTCTGTTACTTCTGTCAACTTTTGTCGATTTTTAACCCTCTTAAGTGCTTAACAAGTCCCAAATTAAAAAGTCGCAGCCTCTCCTGAGATTAAACGCGTATAACCAGTAAAAAGGGAAAAAAGTAAACGAAATTAAAAATGTTTATAAATGTGCTCCTGGTCAATGGTAATTTTTATTTGTAAAGCCACTCAGTTTTGGGGTTTAATTAAAAATAAGAAACTGTAACTGTAAACTGTACGGAAGGAATGCAAATAAATTAAAAACCTGAATGTCCAGTCATCAAATCTCGCGCATTGGATCTCAGACCTCAGTCGAACTCAAACCTCGACTCACATTTGGTTTTAGATACGGATTCGGTGAAGGTTTTCCCAGTGGGTACCCAAAGTGCCAAACGGAGAGTGGACCACAGAAAGTTTTTCCCTAACAGCAGCAGCAGCAGCAGCTGGAAAACGTCAAAAATGCAGAAAAGTAATGAAAACTTTTCAACTCGACTCGATTCAACGGTCTTTGGCAAGTGTGTTAGCCGCTACCGATCCCAGAGCCAGGGGGGACACTGTTTATATAGCACAAGCTCATCGTGAAATGACTTGGCACTTTTGGCAGCGTAGAATACAGGGTGACATCACAACCTCCACAAATGCCACACACGAACAAATTCTCAGCTCTCGGGCTAAATTTATCATAAATAATAATAATTTGCCAGCATTTTGCATTGTAGCGGTTCGCGTTTGTCTGTAATTTCCGCAATTAAAAAAACATTTACTCGCATTTGATGTGAGTTTTTTACTTTTTTTTGGTTTTTTGTAAATTTTTTTTAGTTTTTTATGCATTTCCAAGTGCAGTCACAACTCTTTTTTCCGCTGCCGTTGCATGACATGCAAATTTGACAATTGAACAAACAACCGACCACCGACGTCGACGTCTCTTAGGCCATAACCCAACATGGCCAATGAGTTAGAGGTTCTTCTTGTTTTTTAGTTCTGATAGTTGGAGGATGGAAAATGCAATAAATTAGCATTTTAGTGGTTAACTAAGCAGACTAGATATTAAATCCAAGCTTGGAGTAATAGGATTCAGACTAAGTGGGAGAAACATAAGCTAAGGTATAATCTGTAAAGTCAACTGGGAACTGAACAATACGAACTAAAACTCTCTTTTCTTTTTGACATTATTTTAAAACTGAAAGTGTAACTTCTAATGAGAAAACAAGAAAGTTAAGTGTCAAATAGATGCTTTACTAAGATAAGATAATATTTTACAGGAAGCTGATTGATGTTGCGATATCTTTAAGCCAAAAGTATTTTATAAAGTCATTTGCTATTTTATGTAATTTCATATCCAATTTTATACTGAAACTTAAACGTGTTCTGATGATCTATCAATAACACCCATCAGATATTTTTTAACTAAGCCAAAGCAATTCAAATTAGATATATATACACTATAAATAAAAGTGTAGTAATTAGTTTAGAAATTAGCCACAAAAAATATTGATTTCGATTCTAAAATAAATGTTCAGTCAATTCATGCTTTTTTTATATAAAACTGTTTACAGTCCTTTTCATTACCAGCTGATAGGAATTTTATTTATTTTTGGTTTTTAGTTAATAATAATTTGTTTGCAAGTTGAACGAATTTCACGAAATGTTTTAGTAATTATTTTAATGATTTCCTTTAAACGTTACTCCCCGCACACACACACACACGCAGTCAGAGAGAAATAGTAATGTAATTGTGTGTGCACATGGGAGTACAATAAAAACAATGAAAAAATGGGAAAAATGAAATAAAATCCATTATGGAGCAAGAGGAGTAATATACGGAGTAAAATGGTTAAAATGGTGGCCTAATCGCAATTTAATTACAATACGCTTTCATATCAAAAAGCATTAATGCCAGCCAGTCAGCCAGTCAACCGGTGGTTCAGCTGGCCTGTGGTTACTCAGTCGCTGGTGGTTGAGAGGAGCGGGGTATGGGGTTAGGGGTAAGGGGCGTGGCATGCATTGCGGCTGTGCCACATTCGGCGCTTTGGCCTCCGTTAAGTGCGTGTGTCGTACAAGTATGAGTATCGCTATTCCTTTTCATATTAATTGTTTCAACTTTATTATATTTCTGTAGTTGATATGCCGCTCCGCTCCGCTCGGCCCCTCCCCATTGCCGGGGTAGCCCCAGCCAAGCGCCATTAATGCGTTTATAATAATTTTTCAGTACTCAATTTTCGGGTGCTCCCGAAGCACTGCGAGTATCCAATAAAACAAGAATTACAATGAAATAAAATTATTGTTGTTTCCTTTTGCCTTTTGAGTGATGGGCCCCTTGAAATGTGCAAAGGCATCATTAAAAACCAATTTCAGACGCCAAAAGGTGAGCGCGCCCGCTCTTAAATTGCCACTGACCAAACGATAGTCTCCTCCCCTCTCCCCACTCCACTCCCCACCCTTCTGACACTACACCCCTCACCATCAAGCCATCAACTTCAAAAGCCATCATCGACTTGTGAGCCATGAAGGTGTTTTTATCAATTAAAATAATCATTTATTTGCGTTGCATGAGCACTGGGTACGCTCAGTCCTTGGAACTGCGACTGCGACTGGGACTGGGACTGGGAACGGGGCATGGGAACGGGTCGTAGGAAGGGCATGGAATCCGAGGCTATGCCGTGTGCTGCTAATTAGCTGAACTTTTTTTGCTTTACTTCCGTTTGGGGGAAATGAAATTGCGAATGAGAGCATATTGCGGCACTAAGCAGGCAACGTGTTGGGTCGCTCTTTTTGTTAAGCTTTTAATAATGGAATTTTTACTGAAACATCTAAACGTGGTTATATATATATATATATTTTTTTTCATCTATAATCCACTTATTATATAAAAGCTGAAGTCTTTGCGTTGAGGAAGGACTTTTTATAAATTATTTTACTTTATTAAGACTAAACAACATTTTTGCTTAGAACTAAATAGTTTTCGCAGTTTCGTTATTATCTGTTCCAAATATCCTATTCCAGTTTTTCTCTATACGAGGAGGCTGGAAATCAATCTATGAAACTGAAGGAAGATTCCAGCTAGGCAATTGAAAGTGCTTCTTATGCTCGTAATCCATTACTTAGTCATAACGAGTCTCTTAATCCTCGTCTAATACGCAGCTTCATTGGACAACAACTCGACTGCAAAACGGTCGCCAAAACGCGGACTGAAGGGTGGCGGGAGGACTGGGTAGACAGGGAGACTTAGGGGGAGAAGAGTATAAAGAAACACGCACGCTTTTTACCACAAATCTCTGAAGTTTTTTTTACATATATTTTTTTATTTTATTTTTTTCTGCTGCGGCGACTCGTCTAACTGATGATGATTAAATGCGAATGCCTTGGGTTATAGACATGGCATCAGTCGTGTCATTTAAAAGAAGGTAGCTGCCTTATGCCGCAGGTTCCCCCGTGCCGCTCATCCCCTCTCTTCTGCAGAGATCTACCCCCCTTTAAGCTATGAATCGGATTCGCGCGCATTAATGGCCGCCGCACAAAAAGCGCTTATGATGTAATGACCTCCAGCGAGAGATGGTTGAAAAAAAAAAAGACAAAAACAACAAGAAAATTGAACGAGCGAGTTGAGCAAGACAAATGCTGTAGATGTTATTAAAAAATAGTTAAGAGTAGCGAGCCGAACCACGTCGAACCAAGGCAAGCCGAGACGCCCCCATTTCAGTTCAGTTCAGTTGCCAGTTCTCCAGGTGATTTCCTAGTCCAAAAGTCCATTTCCCTTTCCGCTGACCATCAGCAGTCGTGGTCAAGGGTGGAGCTAGCGACATTTCCAAACGGCCCACCCAGAGATCTCTCACGCTAGCTGACCATTTGAAAACCGCAGGCCAAGAGTGGTGAAGGGAAGTGGAAAAGAGTATGGGGCTGAGGGTGTTTGCAATGCGTTTGCCATTGACAATTATATTACCTGGCATTATATTTGACATATTTTGTTTTTGTGGCATTTTCATGTTTTGCTTTCGGTTTTTCTTCATTTTGTTTTTCGTTTTTGTTTTTGTTTTCTGTTGGTTTTTTTGTCATTACCAAAATTATAATTATAGTAAGTGTCATTAGGCGTTGAACCCATTTTGGGGCGCCGTAATTATTCTGAATTATTTTACAGTTACTCGCACTGTGGATACACTCGACAGCTACCGTGGTGGAGTCCCAGTTAGTTGTGTGCCATCATGATACCCATAGTCGCGGGCAGGCATCTTGGTAATTAGTTAGCCTTCCTCCGCCTCTGCCTCTACCTCAAACCTTTGTCCGTTTGTCCATGAAATCTTCAACCTTAATCCAAAAGATGCCGCAGCGCAACTTACCCGTTCGCCTGTCCCCTATCGGGCAACAAGAAGCGGGCAATGGGCAATGGGCAATGGGCACCGGGCAGCAGCTCCGTCTCGGGCCTGTTGGGATTTTGACAAGTACAAATATCTGAATTCGGTAAGGTCGTCTTTTAATCAGGCTCGGTCTACGGTGTGGACGCTGCATGCGTCTCGCTTCATGTGGTTTTCAGACAGCGAATGGGTCTGAGATTGGGATCGGGTCTAGAACAAAGCCCGCAGCTACAGATACAAATACAGAGACATTCACTGAAACAGATACAAATGTTGATATGTGGCTACATTTCGGATCATTTTTGTAGAATACTTCTTGTTGTTGTTGTTTTTGTATGCATTTTAGTCATAGTAGATGTTGTTGTTGATATTATTGTTGGTGGCAATTGTAATTTCTGTGCGTTATGCGTTGATTTTAATTGTGAACTTTTCTCTTTCTATCTTGGAACCAACAGAGCGCAAACGTGGCCGCCAGACCTACACACGCTACCAAACGCTGGAGCTGGAGAAGGAGTTCCATTTCAATCGCTATTTGACGCGCCGACGACGCATTGAGATCGCACACGCCCTCTGCCTGACCGAGCGCCAAATCAAGATCTGGTTCCAGAATCGACGCATGAAATGGAAGAAGGAGAACAAGACGAAGGGCGAGCCTGGCTCGGGTGGCGAGGGGATGAGATAACGCCACCCAATAGTCCACAGTAGGCGCACAGGGAGTAGTCCAAGTCCAAATCCAAATCCAACTACAAGTCCAAATCCAAATCGAAGTCGATGTAGCGAAGCCAGCACAAAACTAAATGAAATTTCAAGCTAAATACAATTTACAATATATGAATTTGTTTTGAACTATCCAAGAGGACTTACTATCTATGCGTTACAATACAGAACACTATACTACACTACACTACACTACACTACACTAAACTACATAAACTACAACTTAGTTAATTGTTATTATTTTCATATTATTATTTAATTTTTACAAAAATGAAAATGCAAATGGAGAAAGCGTAATAAGTTAAAAAGTAAATAAAATACAAGTAAAGCGTAAAAACTCAACAAAACCAACTCATGTGACCTCAGAATTAAATAAGCTAAATATATATATGTGTACATGTATATATATATATATATTTGCATATATATATGTATATATAAAAATATTAAATTAATGCATAATAATAATAATGATAACTACGATAATACGATTATGATAACTAAAGGCAAAAAACTATATATGAAACATATATATGTACGAGTAAATACTATACTATATATACAATAACATTAGTTTTATGCCTCCTACATAAGTGTAAAGCATACTTTATGAATTAATGTACGATTAATTTATATAATATATATATACATATATATATGTGTGTGTATTGTGCACACACGTAAACCCAATACATACAACACGCATATATAATATATATATATATATACGATAAATTGAATGTTTGTAGCAATTTTTAGTGCAAAAGGCAAAATAAACTCACAATACAAAAACCAATCGCTAAGCCAATATTCAGAATATTTTATGTTGTTAGAATGAATAGTGCGAGTAATGACCAGGACATAAATAGAATACAAATCCGGAATCAAAAACGGAATACTAGAAACCTAAACTAACAATAAGTGCTAAATGTCGCAGGATGACTCGTAGACAAAAAGAGATACCAAAACAATAAAGGAAGTTGAATATGTATATGTATATGATATGAACCAAAAGGATAAAGGACAACATTGGCAAAGTTAAAAACAAACACACGCAAAACTCGAGAAAATCTAATAATTATTCCAAGCGAAAGTTAAGCTCTGACGAGAAGATTTTGGAAGGATTATCGTTTGATTATCTCGATGTTTTCTCTTACTAAAATATATATATTATTTCTTGTGCAATTTTCATTTCTTTTAGTTTCAATTGAAATTGCGATTTTTAACAAAAATAAAAATGCAAAACACTTGAATTAGGTCGTAAAGGATATAAAGTATACCGACACTCAACTAATTGGCAACATTATGCAAAATCTATATATATTGTTAAAACAAAAACAAAAATGTGTAAACATATATAAAAATGAATCGAAGTAATCCATGTAAAGTAGGAAAAATAAAGTAAATAAATACGAGTACTATTATATGCATACGAGTATATTCAAATGCATTTCTGAATGCGGGTGACTATCGATGGAGGAGGAGCTGGAGTCGATGGGTCGCCTACTCTTAAGCCTATAACAACTACTACTATATTGAATGTATGTACGTAACTCAACTCAATTTCTACGTTTTTCAAACACACACACACACAAAGACACCCACACTCATATATACAATCATACACAAGTATACTGAAAAACGGGAAATGTAGAAATCCATATACCAAAGTTATAAAGAAAGAAAAAGAAAAATCATCATATGTTTATATGTAGATATATATATGTAACTATTTAAACATTACGTAATATTATGCGTGTAACTTGTAGAGATCGTTTCGTTTTGTATATTCCTCCCAAATCCCCCTTAATTCAACTACCTTATATAAAAAGGCAATAGCTAAAGATACGTAAGCCCAAAAAAAAAAGAAATCCTATCCCAATTTTGTGATTGTGATTGTGATTGCATAAAAATGTATGGCAGACTAACCGGCCAAGTGTGGTATTCGGATAATTGGAATGTTATGAATATATATTGGCTGAAATCTTGAGAGAAGTCAACTCAATCCAGATACGTAACTTTCGGCCTCATTCTCTCTAAGAAACTAAACAATAAAATTTTTATTGACAAGAGAAAAAAGATGATGAAAAAACCAAAATTTATTTTAGAAATTCACAAAAGAAACAAAATTTAAATGCGTTAACATGTAACAATATATATATATATATATATTTATATATATACCAAAACACACACACACACACATTTCACAGCAACATTGAAGAACAAAATAAAATGTGGATGCTAAATAATTTGTTGTAAATAAAACTTAAATTATAGTGTAAACAAGCGAATGAAAATAAGAGAAGAGCTGCAAAATGCAAAACAAACAGAGAAAAATGCATAAAAATTATAATTAAATTACAAATGAGATTTTGTTTTTATTTGTAATATTTATAATAAAATATAGTATTTAAAAATTCATGCGTCGTGTTTTTTATTTTATGTTTTATAGTTCCCTTAGGGCTATTTTATTATTTATTTTCAGCTGAGACGTTCTACACAGGAAACTGTAGAATGAATATTGATATTGCACAGAGCAAGGTTGGTTGATCTCATTGAAGTCAAAAAACCTTAATTATAATAATTCTAATATCTTACTTCCAGATGAAGTGTAACCTTCTTATGAATCTATGCAACTGCTTCTAGGGATGCTTCCTTCAGGTATATATACTTAATATTTTATTTTAAGCAAGCATTTAATTTTGGGCTTACTTTTCAGCTACTTTTCTATACGCATATCATATGAAGTTGGATTCAATGTCAAAGGTAAGCAAAAGTTGTTTCTTTGTCGGATTTATGCGAATAACACGTTTGACTCTTTGGCTTCTTTGCAGTGTGAGACCCCAAACAAGCCATTTGGAAAACGATCTTATTAATCTGACATCATAATAAGTCATTAATCAAGTGGCATTAACAAAACACTGACCAATGGCCACCTGAGAAACTGAGGCCAGACCCAGGCACGACTCTCGGATCACCGTTCTCCACCAGCAGCACCCACAGCACCTACAGCGCCAGAAGCAGCTGCAGCATCAGGAGCACATGACAGCATTACCAAAGCTTTTGGATATAGAATGGAAACGGAGACGAAGTTGGAGGTGGAAACGCGTACTCGATCTCTGGCAGCAGCTTAAACAAATTGAATTCGCATTGTTCATATAATCGCTGGCCATTTGTAATCGGTGCACAGAATATGCTCACGTTTATGTCACAAAATCAAATTAATAATACTATTTTGCGAGACTTTTCCGTGAATTGAGTTGCTAACAAAATTTGCTCTCGACATATCGAGTTGTCTGGCACCAGAGGCAGGCGTAAAAAAGAGAAAAGAGAAAAACTCAAATACAAATCGGTTTCTGCAAAATACTTGGATATGTCAACATTTGATTGCTCCAACCCGCACCCTAACACCAGAACACTCCACCCATCTGCCTGGTTGCGCCTCAATGGCCACTTGAGGTACACACATCACATGTGTCTAAGCACGTATTCCGAATTCTTAAAAGATCCACTCAAAATAGTTCTTGAGCAGCTGCCAATTTTCTTTCCGGGCCCCCAGTCGCTCGTTGGACAGCTAACGCGGATGCGCACATTTCAGTGCATGGACTATAGTCAGTCCTTATATTGAGATCCAATCCCATTCCTATTCCCATTCCCACTTTATATTCATATCTTAGGCGGATAGGCCAGATTTTCTGCAAGAGCGCACCAAGTTTGAGTTCTTATTTGTTTTTCGGTCTGTTGAAACTAATTAAAAACGTTCTTGTTTGCCCCTCGAATCAAGTACCTCGAATACTCGTAGAACTGTAATTGAATTCGTTACCTAACCAGCGAAATACTTATCTTTTGGGTGTGATGAGTTTTTATGCTATATTAAGAAAACTCTGATATACACACACATATATCATCCAGATGATATTTATCTAATATTTTTCAATTGAGTGAAATGCATTGCAAATAGAATTGATTTTCTCTGTAAAAGAAAATCATTGATTATTTAAGAAATAATTAAGTTAAGCATCATATTCGAAATCAAATAGATTCTTAAATCTGTTAAACATGTGTGAGAATAATTATAATAGCTAATGAACAAAGATTTTGAATAAGATTTTAACGATATTGTTCTTATGTTAAGAATGCTATGTTAGTATTGGAACATTCTGGTTTTCTGTACTTAATATAACAAATATTATAATAAGTATCAACGAAGTGGATAATACCAAAACTCATCATAGCCTCTGATCTCTCGGATCTCCGGTAGGTAAGGCAATTCAGTCTCAGTTAGTTCCTTGGACAGGTCATCTAATAAAAACATTTTTATTCACATTGTTTAGCTTAAAGTTTCATAATTCAAATTATTATTCTTTTTATTCTATGAAATAAGTTAGAAAAGTAACTAAATGGCATTAATAGGTTAAATTGGTAAAATTTTTGTGAAAAATTGTTTTCTGTACAATTTAATCGTAATTAAATTTATAGAACATGGGATTTGATAATAGTTTATGAATTTGGTTAAGTTAAATTGTGATTTATTAACAGTAAGCGATATTATTAACACTATTATTTCTATTGAAAACAGTTAACAAAAAGTTAATTTTAGTTCGTGAAATTTAAATTAAAAAATTAAATATATTTTTAAATGTGAGTCAGCATGATTTTTATTACATATAGTGACAAGAAGCAATTGGAAAATACTAACAAAAAAATGTCCATGAAAGTCACCAATAAAATAGTTAATACTGATTTTAAATTTTATAAAATGATATTTTTGGCTTTAAGAACCCAAATCTTTGACTTAGGTTATGATATCGTCAGTATATTTAGTTCCTTTAGTAATTTACTAAACTTCACTCACACTCACATTACGTTGATCATGTAAATAAGTATAGCAGGAAATACTTTATGTACAAAAAAATAGCTTTATATGTTATAAGATTCCCTGTGAGTCATATATGTTCTTGCAAATATATATACACAGATATATTGAATATGAAATTCGGAAGAGTTGGTGAAATTTCAGATATAAAAATTAATTTTTATCGGAATAATCCAAGAAAGATATTGAATATAAAGACAAAACTTAAAATATCGCCTGAAAGCTGTTCCATCCACAATAATTTAAGTTCAAACTAAACTTTACCATCAACAAACAGTTGCTAAACTTAACTATATTCTGTGCAACATAAATATGGAAGTAATATCAAAAAAAAACCGTCGCCATTTGGTATAGTCCAATCGCATAAGAGTCACGCCAAGTGGCGTTAAACATAAACATACAATTTAGACATTTGGAAACACTTTATACACAACGAGAATTAATAATCACATTTTGTGGAATTAAGACAACTCTCTGAGAAACTTGAATAAATCATTAATTACGAACAAATTGAACGAGGCTGAAAAACAAAACAAGATGTCAGAAATCCACTTGAGGTAGTACTCCTAATGATGAGGCCTAGACAAGTGCACACGATAAAACCGCGCCGAAGCCCGCTTCCCTCTGTCCGTTCACATAATCCATCAAGCGATCGATGATCCATCAAGGCGATATTGAGACTGGTAACCCGCTGCTGCCCCTTGGCAAATGATAAATTTTAAAATGGCCAAGACATAAATCAATGGAAACGATAATTAGCAGATGCAGATGAAAATGAGAAACAGAAAAAAAGCATAACATACAACGCAAATTGAGTTGTACAATTTAGTGTTAAAAGAGCTGTAACACAGGGTGTTAGGCGAAGGGAAGATAATGAGGAATATTATCGTATATTTGCCAATGCCAATCGCAGCTCAATTGTGCTGGATATCAGAGGGAGACGACAATCACTGGAAAATTGTGATAGTCACTGCGAGTACGAGCTACGAGGTACGAGTATCCATATCCTTGATGGCAATCACACAAATGAGCCTCTAATAGAATATTAACTCCCGAATCGCATTGATGGCAGCCAAAGCCACAGCCTCGGCCTCAGCCACAGCCACAGTTGCAGCCACGACGGCAGCGCAGGTAAACCTTAAGTTGAGTTGGACCAGAACCAGTTCTGGAACGGCAGCACCTCTTCGCATGGACGTTGAGAGCAATGCCGAAATCCGGTTTGAGCCACACTTCGAGCACCCATACTATCGAAGTCAGGTATTCGATATCGAATTTCGAAGATCTCGCCGGCACCAATACCAATGCAGTTACCACCAACACATTCACAACTACTGAGAGAGCCACAGCTCCCGGTATTTCGAACTGTTCACTCGACCAGCGACCATCGTAGGTTTCGAAATTCAGTTAGTTTTCGAGCACAGGCCGCTGCAGACCATCGCCAGCCATGCCGTGGGCACAGCGCATGCGCACTGCGGCCACTCAAACCTGAGAGAGAGAAAAGCACTCACAATTAGTGTCTGCTCCCTCGCACCCGCATGCGCACTTGATGCTGACACTGACTCCGCCCACTATTTTCGAAATACTTCAATGACTTTCAATATGGCCGCCGTTGCTACCTCATCTCCTTGTTGTTGTTGGTGCTGGTGTTTGTATTGTTGTTGTTGTTGTTGTTGCTTGCTCGCTTGACTGCCAGATGCGCCATGCAGAGGCACCAGCTATGGGATCCTACACATGCTGCTGCTACCATATCATACCGGCGGCGGTTCCAATGTATATTTATATCTTTATCTTTTAATAACGCAGAATCAGTGATAATTTTGAAAATAGATTTTGAGATTATTATATATATTATTTATTATATTTTGAAAGTATTACAAATGTTTTTAACTCTGCTTATTTTGAATAAACATAAAATTACAAACTTAATTATTTATTTTTCTGGCATTTAAATTTATTGTTGAGTTTTCATTTCTATTGAAAATATCAACTACAAGTTAGAGAAGAGGGAAAATTGAAATTGGTATGTTAAGAACATTCATTGTTTATATAAATCTGCTCATTTGAAATAAAAATCAATTAAATTATATATTAATTTATAACTTTGACATTCAAATTTGCTCTGAGATTTATTTTCTCTTAAAACTAAATATACATATTATTATATTATATATGCTTTTTAGAGGTTCAACGAAATTGTTAGAAATTATCGTTTTAATCACAATTGATATGTTTCAAACATTATTTTTATCTTTTCCGAAGTCTGATCATTTCTGGATAATAATTATTATAATCCTAAATAAAGGAATTTGAAATATTTATTGGAAACTTTAGTTTAAAGGAATAAAAATCGAAGTTTTATTGTACAAATGGAATTAAAACTGATTAGCTTGAGGCTCTTAGAAGTCAGCATAAAATTTGTTTATGTGATTTCTTTAAGACTTTTGTATTAAAAATACATATTTAAAAATATTTGTCTTGTAAAATTACAATAAAATTGGACAATAGGCAATAAAAACGTTACTTGACAAATTTGTAGTGAAACATATTATTTAATTACACAGAAGTTATCAAACTGAACAATCACATTAAGAAAAATAATTCCTTTAATAATTCAGATTAAATTTTATCCCGAAACCGCTCACTTCGTTTGTATAATAAGAGCCAATGTGGGAAGCAAACCTTCTTAATGAAGTTACTTACATATGTCTAATGTCTCAAGCAGCTAAAAGAGTTCCCCAACTAATCATTTACGTAGAAATATCTTAATCTTTTTGAGTGTTATCGCCAGCCATTGAAATTAAGTAATTTGAAGACAAGCTTAGAAATATTGTCACAACATTCCGGTAATTACCAGTAATGCCTAAAGAACACGACGATGACTGCTCAGCGCTGCTAATGATCAAATCATTTCGGATAATGTGCCCAGGCAACAGAAGGAAGAGTAACGGTAGCAGTAAGTGTGACCATAAGAGAACTAATGAAACCAAAAGACCTCAACTCCAGGCCAAAGTCAAACTGAAAATTGAGCTGCAGATGTAAGTAAATCAAATAAAATCACGTATCATTTGTCTCGGCGGTTCATTGAAAGATAAGATTCCGGGACCGCGCCAACTGCAACTCCTCTGTTATGATACTCTTATGAGGTAGTTACTTGCATATGTATATATGTTACATATATAAGGGTATGTGGCCAGAAGTTTGGGGTAGGTTAGTTAGCCTGAGCCGCATGGGTTTGGGCATTGCCATTGCATGGGTCAAAAAATGAACTGCGTGGCAATCAATCAACGCTTTACTAAATTTAATATGCGGTTAAAAGTGCTAATGACTATGGTCTGGCAATCGTTTAAGCCGACTCCATGTCGTCCTCATCCTCGTCCTGACCAGGACCAGGACCATTGCCACTGCTACTCTCCGCCCACCACAGCAACCAATGCCAACTAAAAGACCGACAGACGAACAGACCAACAGACCCACGGACTGCCAGACCAGTAGACGGACAGACGAAGCAGTACATAAAGTTTAATGAGAAACCACTTAACACTTTCAGAGCTTTTTACGTTTTGCTGTCATTAGAATGATTTTTGCCACTAACTACGATGCTCGACTGCTGCCTGCCCTTCGCCAGCTCCCGTTTCTCCTCTGCCTGCGGCCTTTTACCAGTGCATATTTCCTTCCGAGTCTTCATCGGCCGCTGCTGTTGCTTTTGCTGCTGCGGCTGCTGCTGCTGCTGCTGATGTTGCCAGTTGCCAGTTGCCGTTGTCGTCATTATCCGGCCATGTTCGCAATATTGCACTCTCTGCCCCGCCCACAAAGCAACCTGGCACTGCCACCGCCCGCATGCGGCATGTGGCATGCGGCACGAGAGCTTCGCTTCCAGCTCCAGGGCACCAGAACACCATGTTCCGCATTGGCGAAGGCGTCAAACTCTAAGGAGAGCCCGCGCGTGTATTTCCAAAACAAATCGGCAACAATTTCATTAAATGAGTATCATATTAAATTTAATGATGCAGCCGTATTTCAGTTTTCGTTTCGTTTTTTGTGTGCACGCCGAGAGTTTTTGTTCTAGCCCCCCCCGACACCAGAATGGCAACGAAAACAGGAGCAAGAGTAGGAACGGGAGTGGCAACGGGATCATTCAACGGTAGCTGCCAGCAAATCTTCAGTTCAACTGGGCCTGTGCCAGACTCACAGTCAGAGGCAGAGCCATAGACTGAACCCGAACCTGAGACCTGAGACTGCGCCTGAGCCCTGAAATTGAAGTGTGATGCACACTTGTCAGTTTGGAATTTCTATTCGAAAAGTTATCCATATTCCACTCGGCCACCTTGCTCCTCGCCAGCCGAGAACGAGTGTGTCCCTTGCGGAGTGGATGATGAAGAGGTCGTTGCTGGGAGCAGCGCCAAGTGACTGATTGACAGCGAAGCGCTCTGCGATTATGTATTGTAATACATCTTCAAAGTTGTATCTCTCACTGATGTTTATCTTTCAAGAGAGTGTTACCCTATATTGACTTTTAATTATCGCCTGCCAGGCAATATATCAAATGTTTTTCCCAAGACAAACACTTTAGCAATGAGCTTTGTAATTAGAAAACAGTCGGAAGCAGGAGCATAATATGGATTTCCTGTACAACTAGAACATGTTCTTTCTAAGAACTTAATTAAAACGTTATAATAATCATTAAAGAAACTACGGACACATGTTTTATTGGTATTATCTTAAGAAAATTCTCAATCTGCTAACACAATATGGAATTAATGCTATAATACAATATTAAGTTAGTAGCAAGTCATCAATCCAAAGACTTATATGTTTATCATTGAATACATTAAGAAAATTGGTTAAAGAGAAGAAGACAAAACGACTTAGAATGAATATAAAATTTAAAATTAATATAATCATTCTACAGTCTTCAGATATATACAGGAACTCGACTCGAAAGTATAAATAAAGACAGGATTATGAGAAAGAAGGGATGATTTCTAAAGTCGGCAGGTGGAATATTGAAATAGGGTTCAATTCGCTGACCTTTCTCAAATTGCTGTTGCAAAGGAAAATTTGATCATTTGGTCAAAGGAACCAATGTTTATTTATAAGTTTGAATATGTTTTGATGATATTATGATTACTTGCAATTAATAACAAAAGAAGTCAAGTCTTTGCTAATAGAAACACCAATTGTTGGTCTAATTTGTGTTTGTTTAATTTAATGGGCACTTCAGTTGACGACCGAAATAATTTTCTTAAAAACAATAATGGAGCTGGCCAGGACTAAAAGACTAAAAGAGTAAAAGACCAAAAGACCAAGAGCAAAGTGAGAATTAAAGGACAAGGAAACAGGAGTAATGCGTAAGCTCAGCCAGTCCATTACCAGAGCCAGGCATCGATTGATGGCTGCACAACAATGGCTGCGGGGAAATTAACCAATTTATCTTTGTTTTCTACACAGCAAAAGCAGAAGCAAGAAACAAAAAAATAACACAGAAAAAAAGAGAAATACTCGTACTGGTATAAGAAGAAAACACTCCCGAACGGAAAAAGTTTATAATAAAAAGCAACGCTGAGGCAAACCAAACAACAATCCACGACAAAGGAGCTACTCACTGCGTAGGAGACATCAACAACGGTGACAATGACGGAACCAGAAGGAGCCCAAAAAAAACTAAGAAATAAGGAAAAATAATCCTGTAATCGGCACTGGTTAACTGGCAGCTACCCTGTACCCTGTCTAAAGTATCAGTACAATGCAATAAACTAGTTTATAGGTGGATATCTCTCCTATATATATATATATATATATCAATCTCCTATAGAGAACCAAAGGGGAGTACCTACACAGAACATTCTGCTCATGGTAATCTTATTCTGTTCATATGCTCTCATAAGCTAAGCATACTCCTTCTTTCCATCCACACTTAGAGGGTATAACTAAGAGAAACACCAGTAGAAACAACAGGCGGGGCTGGAGCTGCCCTGAAAGGATTCAGCCATTACATTTAAAAGCATCAGGGTCCTGACAATAGGTGGCAACGGGGGTAAGGGAGTGACTAAAGCTGGGAACGGGACTGGGGGCTAGGGCGGGGGGAAGTTGTCGCCAACGTGTGACACATTTCTGCTTTTAAGGGGGATTGCATTTGTTACGCGTGCGTTGCTCCGTTACGGTTCAACGGCAATCGATCAAGGATAAACATTTCGTTTGGCGTTGTCCCTGCCAGTGAAAGGGCTCGAAATTTAGTCAGTTTGAGTGAGTGCACTCATATATTATTCGAGTCTGAGTTCGCATTTTGTGTGTGTGGCATTTTTGGAAATGGAAGAACACGCATGCAAAATGCAAATGGAGCGATCTCCTGCTGTCTGAAGGCACACTTCTACACTCTCATACCTATACCCATACGCATACTCATACTCATGGCCATTGCTGCCACGCAATGTTGCATGAAATTTGCTGGGCGACCTAGGCGCACTTTCACTTTATTTTTCCCAGGAGTTGCTGCTGTCCTGTTTAGGTAGAAAGCAGCTACTGACTGGCATTAGGCTAATGTTATTAGGTCGCCTCATGCTGCAGGGCCATTCTTCATTTTGTTGCAGATGTGCTGACAGGCTGCCCCAGACCCAGACGAGTATGCAACCGGAATATTACGTGTCGTACTTCAACTTTTCTTACATCCTTTTAGCGACGCTGCGGCTGCGGATGCGTCTGTGCCTGTATTTCGTATCCTTGTTCATTTCTGCTGTTGACACTCTACACACATGCTAAACAGCGGCGCCCACATATGGAACTTGCAATGGATACTGGTAAAGATACAGATACTCGTACTTCTTCTCGTCGTAGTCGGCTGCACAACATTCCAAATGGCTTTGGCATGGCTCGCCGCTTTGCATCGAGCCAGCAACAGCTCAGGAAATTAAAACCCATAAATCTTGGCTGCTCATAAGTTTATGTCCTCAGGGTTCACTCGGCCGCGAGCTTTACCCTCTGATGGAATTGAATCTCAGCTGGCACAACAGCACATAAACATGAACCGGAATCGGCGGTGTGTGCTCTTTTTAATATCATAAAAGTAGCTGTAGGACAACAGGTGGTTCAATCAAGGAGAGCTCGGGTTGGCCTTTCACGGAATAGAAATAGTCAAGTCAGTTTTAAACTTTTTTAAAGACAAATTGAAATTTAACTTCGATGACTTGGGTTGGGATAGGGAATCTGCTTTAAGATAAGATTTCTGTCTTAGCAAAATGAGCTGATTTATTATCCAGATCTTTAAATATATACTCATATGTTGTAAAAGAAAAAACAGATTGTCCTAATTGGGAAAGCTGGTTTATAACGCATTCAAACCATTACCCACTTTATTCCAATATATTTAATTGAATTTACGCTCGTTTATGTTTTATACATCTTAAAAATATTTTCTAATAGCCGCTATCTTTGAACAGCGTTTGACCTCCTACCACATCTACATAGACGTAGCAAAGGAGAGAGATGAAGGCTGAGGCTTGATGGAGCCAATGGAGTCAATGGAGGCTATGGTGCCAGCAATTTGGTGTCGCTGCCAGCGGCTATCATCATCATTAGAAACTGCGAAAAATCCTCCAAATAGCCGGTGGTGGCCTTAAGTCGTTTTTGATGTACGTCGGTAAACGCCAAGGCAATCCGCTGGATAGAGTCAGAGGCAGGGGCAAATGCGGAGGTGGAGCTGGAGGTGAAGTCAGATACAATCAACATGGCAACTGCGAGCAACCATATAAGGGGACACAGACGGTGAATGCATGGAACGAGGCATTTATTATACACGCACTTTTGCGGCATCATTCGATGATCTGCAGGTGCCGATTAAGGCACCGGCCACAACTCGCAGCTCAGTATAAACTTAGACTGTGGCTTCAAATGTGGCTGTGGCAGGTAATGCAACTTTAATTGTTGATCAGTCGTTAATTGTGGCAAATTATGAGAGAAATTGCAAAACACCAAAGATACTAAAAAGGAATCTTTTAATTGGTCTAATTAATGGCGACGCTTTTGTAGGACGCATATGGACTGCGAACAAATTGCGGCTAATCATCTCATGGCAAGCATTCAACGAACTTATAAAATGTATGCAATATGGTGAGAGCCAGTGATAATATATAATTGTATCTAGGAGAAAGTATGCAAAGTACTATACAAGAATCAGAAGAAGAAACAAACACATCCAGACTGAAAATTCAGCCTGAAATCGAGAACATTTCAAGAAGATCAAAATCATCAGATACAATCGATTAATTAATGTAAGCAAATATGAGACATAAATTTTTATATTTAACTTTTATTTACATGTTTCTTTATAATAATTTCCAAAACAAAATCAAATTGAAATACGTATAGTATAAAGTAGCTCAGTATATCAACATTTGGTATCTCTAATGCTTTCTTTTGGACGCAAGGATTGACAGTCTGACAAACCAATTCGTATGATACATTAATATAATACCTTTATATATTTAGTATAGGGCTTACTTCTGATTTTAAAATATATTTGCACAAATATAAAGTTCCCTCTAAGCATATATCTAATGATTAAGAATATCGTATGAAAACCTCTATATTTTTTATCTCTAAGGTTAATATTTAGTACTTAACTAAACGACTAAGAAAAGGTTGAAATCTATCTGCAAGATACAATTGATGATATCCATAAGCTAAAATATGGTAAAAGCTACATTTAAAATACAACTTGCAAGCCTGTGGGAATGAAAAGCTGTGATGCTGGTAATACAATAATCAAAATCTTTCTGCTAATTTTGTAAAGCGATCAGAGAATCTTAAAAATTATATATAATTTTGGGAAACAATTTTACGGGTTATATACGGTTATCAAATTAAGTCGCTTTTAGCGTTAAATGCATGAGGTGAAACTTTTTTGATTGGCCTCCAAAGTGCATTTTTATCGATGCCCAAACTGATTCAGCGATCGCAGTTTACGCATATCCTTAGCCATGATGCATGATGCGTGATGCACCTGTGCGCCAAGTCAGGGAACATCAATTATGGACGTTTGTACTTGTTTTCGAACGAGGACGTTGAATTTTAAAAGTTCATTAATATTTCGACGCGTATTTAGATGAGATGCACTTCGGCCACTGGCTACTGTCTCTCTGTGTGTGTGTGTGAGTTTGCTTGGGTGTGTTGTGTGTGCGATAAACAAGAATGGTGGCAATTACAGGAAATTGCTTCCTCGCACCTTCCTTCCGCTCATATGTTGTGTGTGTGTGTGTGTGTGTGTTTGAGTTTATTATGCGATGAAAAATGCGCCTGAACTTTTTACTTAATAACAAATTTGATGCATGCAAAATGAAGACATTGAAGCAATCAACTGACCCCCTACAAACCCCCCGCCAGTGGCCTTTTGCTCTGGCCAGAGGTGGAGAGTGCTGCTCATTTTGCAATCACTTTAAAAGCCATAATAAGGGTGAAATTATAATGACTTCATTACGGGTCTCTGGCCGTGGAGACGTATTCGGATTGGTGCCGGAGACGTGTCAAGCGGCTGCCCTTTGCTGTTGACATTACGAGTACCATTACCCGTTCCATGGGCTACTCCTGGAGCCCGTTTAGTGCGTGTTGTGCTTAATTCGCCTTGACCGGCACATGTTTTACAATATAATTATAAGAATTTTCTTTTAAATGGCTCACAATTTTCGTACACAAGTCAAGCTGACTGACTGACTGACTCGCTGGCTGGCTGACTAGCTGGCAAGTGCATTAACCTATTTCCAGCCATGTGTCCAGTTTCTTTGCGCCATTTTGAATGCATCCACAGTAGGAAGCAGTGTGGCAGCACCAGTACCAGACCTGGTCGCACAATCAAAGACAAAAATGCCTGTTTATCTTGGGTGCCATTAAAGGTAGCCTCATCTATTGACAGGTAGAAATTTATAGACTGCATTCCCGTATGGGTCACTGGCAGTGCCCATTGCTCCGAGAGCGGATCAAAGCGGGGGTCAAAACTGGTTTTCAGCTGCTGAATGCCTACTGTGAGGTCAATGGCTGATTTGGGTTTTTGTTTTTGGTCGAGTTTAATTACAACGCTTAGTTCGAGTTCTACGTGATTTGAATAAAAGGTAAGCTTCATTTGATTCTTACCTATGTTAAGTCCCAGCTGGTAACAGGTTAAAGCAATATAAGGAACTAACTTCTGATATTATCAAGTCTTAAGTTGCTTTCTTTAAGAGCTTGTGTCCTTGAAGACATAAAGAACCGATCCATTCAATGAAATAGAAGCAAAATGCAAGCAATAACAACCCTTTGAATTAAAAACAATCGTTGGGGTTTATATTATAGTATAAACATCTGCAAAGAAAGTAGCTTTAAAAGTTTAAAATAACAATAATAATTTTCATAATTAAAACAATCTAATATAATAATATATTGTAACATATTATCAACATAGTTTCAATATAATACTAAATGTTTATAATAATATCAAGAATAATATAAAAATAACAAATTATTTATAAATTATTTTAATACAAATCTTAATGTAATAAAAAATAATTTACCAAATAAATAAAATAATAATAAATATAGCAATATTATTATAATACATAAATAATAATACATGCATAATAATAATGGATGCAAAGCTAAAAATAAGTTTAATTTTGAGTAATTATTTTTATGAATATACATTTTATGGGTACTTCAACTATTTAAATATAAAACTTAAAGTGAAGTTCATGTATGAAATATGGGTAGAAAGGGTTATTAAATTGCTGCCAAACTAATGGAGAGTAATTATTATCGTCGTAATTAAAATCAAATTAAAGTTAAGCACAAGACTCACACTAATGAATATTTATTGATAATTACAATAATTATGCAAATTTGCAACATTTTCACGCAACACAACGAGATCCGTGCGCCAATCCCCTTTGGCAATAGTTGGCCAAAGTGAATGCACTTGACGCACTGACTAACTGACTAATTGACTGACTGAATGACTGACTAACTGACTGACTGACTGTCCAACGATACTTCCACAACAAAACTGTTAAAATAAACAATTTTACTCGCTATACACAAATTGCAAATTGACTTGAAAGGGGCCTCCAAACTGATGTGCCGAGCAACAAAACCTTTCAGACCTTGAGTTCATTTACATACGAGAGTAAACAAGTTTATTCCGCAACGATTTTAAGATCCGATTCTTACCTACTTTAGGTAGTTAACTCTCTATTCGATTACAGGGTTTAAGCTGAAAGACAAACATTCAGCATGTGCTTTCAACTCGATACTCAGACATACTTTAGGGTCTGCTCTTGCTTTCTTTTCAATTGATGTATTGTTTCGCAGTGTCCTTGACATTTTCCGGATGCGTAACGATCGCATATGCAAATATTTGCACTACAATTGTTCGGCAATCCTTTGTAATCCTTGCCGTAGGTAGTCCTCTATCTATGTCCGGGCTCCGGAGCAATCGTCAAACATCATCGATGACCCTCATAAAACTTCTCTCACTCCCCGCGTGGGTGTCTGTTTGTCAGTTAGTCTGTTTATGTTTTGACTTTTGACTTCTGACTTTTGACCGTTTATCCTTTTGTATCGCTGCTCTAACCGAGTGTCCTTTGATTTATGACATCCGACTTTGGCGGCCAGTTAAGTCGGCCATGTGTGCATTGGATTTGCTCTGCAACAGTTCAGTTTCAATTTCCATCCTGACAGAATCAGTTCATCACACAGATGGAGGACAACTTTGGTATTTGCTCTCCAGGGATTATCTCTGCATTGGAAGAAATATGTGAGTAAAGTCAATTTGATAAAGGTAAATCTGCATATGAGTTCTCCTTTTTATTGATGGAATTACGTATAAATCTTTGACAGACTTTATGATAAACATTTCGGCTTAATAAGAATAGAATAATTGTCCCCTTTTTGTCAAAGACTTGTACTGTTTCTCTGCAATATTAAAAACTCTTTTAATGGTAAATAAATTGAATTTTTCTATGCGTGTGTTCTGAGTAGGGATCGATATAATTTCAAATAAATAAGGTCACAGAAACAATGAACTGCAACAAGGAGTAGCATGTTTAATTAATATTTTCCCTAGCCATAAACGAATTCTGTTAATGAAAGTTCTGCAAATTTTAATCGAATTTGCTTCGCACGTGACGATGATCGATTCACAGGAATAGCAACCACTGACAGGATGATCGCATTGCCTTCAATCGAGCTTAGGCCAGAGCAGCCACCGAAACCACTGAAGCCACTGGCAACCACCAGCACACCTGTTTGCTCCACAAATGCCGTGACTGCCTCCCATTTTCAATGGATTATTAATGACTAGCGATCGATCGTGCGGCGATCGAGCCAATGTTCATACAAAAATAGCCACATATTTTGTCTGGTAGCCACCGTACCGACCATGTTGCGACCCTCGTTTCTGTCCAAGAGACTTCGCGAGGCGTTTAGCGTTAACGTTAACTCAATCGACCTGTCATTTGCGTTTCAGTTGGCTCCTCGCATAATTGCCACCGTCACTTGAAGCTGTTCTTTGGCACATCATTTGTCAAGTGGTGCCCAGCAGCCAGAGTGGTGCGCTCTGGCTATTTATAGGTGGTTTAGTTTGCCTTAGTTTGTGGCATATAAGTTTGAGACTCCAATGGATAGGCTAAGTTGCCGGATTGTTATACGAGTATATCGAATTTGCATTGGCTGTTGGCTGTTTGGCTGTTGTAGTGGCTGCGTATTTGAAATCATTAATCAACATTTACTAGAAATTAATTACCACTTGGTCGATTCAGTCTTAAATTCGATTTGTTTGCGATATCTCTGGGTGTGAAACCGCGTTTGGAACCGATTAATCATTCACGCAGCTCCATCGAAATCGATCAAACAATCGCAATCGTATCCATAGACACTCGTGATGTCGACATGCAGTCTACTCGTACTCGTACTCGCACTCATACTTGTACTCAGACTTTGGCAGGATTCGTTATGTCTCTGGCATTGCAGACAGAGCGGTACCAGTTCCAAAATTGCCCTTGGAATTCGAGTTGGAATTGGGTGGCCCCCCAGTTCCTGGGCCAATTTGGTTCGTCTGTCTTCGGCACACTTTTTCAATTGTTTATCAATTTGTGTTTTCGTTTGTTTTTACGTTCGTTTTGAATTTTGGGTTTCTTAACAAAACTTCATTAATTTCGCTCCTAACATGCAAGACAGTATCCCAACGTCCACTGCCCGATGTGTGTTGCCTGGACCTGGGCCTGGGCCTGGTCCTGGTTCTGGACTTGGGCTGGACGCACGTTTAGCACATCGTTGAAGGCGCTGTGCCTGGTGCTGGTGCTGCTGCTTCTCCATGTCAAAAGAGGCATTCATTAATTTAATTCCAACAATTCGGTCTTCTCGTATTTTGTTATTAATGATGTTCAACAAAACGGCGGCTTGTTGCTTGGTTTTTATTTGGACTGTTCCTTGTTGGATTCGGTTTTGGATTCGGTTTGTGGCCATCGATGATGACACTCTGCCCGTTGTTAATTTGCGGGTGGTTCCTGTTTATTTTGTAAGCATCTCGTGATCACATTGCCAGGACTGTTGGCTGTCAAGCCCCTTCACGTTCCCTTCACGCTCCTTCATATTTTCTGCTCGCACTCGTAACAGTTCTGTCTTATCATTACGAAATGTTGAATGATGTCGAGTGTTTGATTTGACATCAAATGTTCTGAGGAACTTGTTATTAAACATTTAACCGATTGATTAATGATTTTTCAATATCTACGCACTACGAGTACGAGTCTTCCTTATGCTCCTGACCTTTGCTCTCTAATAAGGCTTTTGATGATGAGGCTTACGCATAATCGGTGTGATTGTTTACGAAGATTATACTTAGAGTGTTTATCCTAAAAGAGTCATTAGATTTATAAAGAAGTTTGTCCAGGTATTGTATCAGTATCAGGATATTTTAAGTATTGGTGCCTTTGAAGTAGATTATACAGATTGAAACATAGGGTTGGCTTTTACCCATTTATCATACTTTCTTATGACAAATATAAGTAATTTGAGATCTCTTAAATGTATTAATAAATAGAAAGAAAGAATTCCTTTTGGTCTGCAGAAAACAGATATAGACGTTGAGTTCCGAGAGATTTTACCATAGCTTTAATACAACACAAAAACCCAGCGTTATCTACAATTATTGTTATAAAATGTTGAGAGTTTTCAGTCATATTACCGTTTAATAGAACCAACCATAGTTATTTCTGAAATGAATTGACTACTCAAACTCCGAGCTTGCCTGTGCTATATATATTGGTTGATTAAATAAAAAATTAAGTTAAATAATCATACGAATTCATAATTTATTACATGCATTACAATTTCAAAGTGATATTACATAGAGTTCTCGTATATAGTACGAATATTCGATCTAAGAATTATAGTTTTCAGAATGCTTCAGCTACAATATAAATTGTGTCATTATATTAGCTCTTCCTATTATAAACCAAAACCCCAAACTCGCACCGTGTTCAGATAAGAGCGTCTGCATCACTCAGCCAGCTAATATATAAAATCCAAGCCCATAAACGCCCCTCTAGAACAACAGAAGCTTGACATGAATGCAAATATTTGTGAATCGAAAACACTTAACGCAAACACATTTAGTGATTCCATTCAAACTGATTCGCATGCGGGCTTGGGTAGAGGAAAAGGGCAGTAGGGGAGTACAGTAGTTGTATATAGCCACCCCAGCAAGTGTCCGGATTTCGGAGGGGGAACGCACCCAGAAGCCAATTCTAATTCCAAGAAAATGCTTTTCATAAAAAAATGAGGGAGACAACGAAAATATTTGACATGAAATTCGTCAAACTCATGCGTTGGCCGCCTTCCGTGTGTTGTGGCATGACTGGAGCTGGAGCTGGCAGCAGGGAGGGGATTGGAGTGGGATATGGGCGTTGGGAGAGTTGTGGGCGAGGGCTGACTTTTGGGCAAGCAACTTTAAGGCCAGAGACAAGCACTTTGCCAGGACTTCCTCTTCCTTTGCCAGCACAGACAGGCGGCAGCAGCTCAGAGCTCTGGCACTGGCACTGGCACTCGCAATCGCACACTCGCTCCTTCTGCCATTTGAGGCTGAAATGGAAAACGAAAATGTCTGACATTGACAAATGTCATCCGTCATTGCGAACACAAGATTGATATAGATTGGAATGTGACACAAAAATACGCACAACTTCCACATCCACCACCATCACCAGCACTAGCAGTACCGCCATCACCGCCAGCCCCTGTAGCAACCACTGAGACTGGCAGCGGCGGCTCAAACCAAAGACACAATGGCGTCCCCATTTCCATCCCCGTTCCTGTCACAAACACCGTCTCAGTCTTAGTCTCAGTCTCTGGCCCGGCGTTCCCATACGACGCACAATTGTGCGTAGCTGGCGATGGTACAAGATGACGAGCGCTGATGAAAAACGTCGTCAGCGCCGTCAACCTCGACGTCTGTCCGTCAAGTCACCCTTGTTTCAGTCCCTGGCAAAAAAAAACAACAAAAAAACCAACAATGGATTCCTTTTTCGGGGATGAAAAGCTGCATTTTTTCACGCTTGGCCTAACGGGTTGCTTCAAGAGTTCGAAATGTTATAGAATTCTCATGAACATCTAGGAGTATTAGCTTTAAATATTATATATAGTATTTAACTAAATACTTAGTCTCTGGAAATGCACTAAGACTGCTGAAAATTAATCCTTAAGCAGATTATTAAGATCTTTCCAGTTGTTATTATAATTATCAATTATTGTGAATGAAAACATTCAGATGGGAGCGCAAAATGGAATATCCCGATGATTAGCTTTAAGTATAGCTTCACTATATGTATAAAATGATAGAGAACATTGTCTTGAAGAAGTTCTAGGCTTTAGGTCAAGTATTAGAGAGAAAAATATGATAAGAAACCCCTAAGCTACTTACTTTCATGCAAATCCTGCGCTGCTACAGGACCTTTATGTATAAAGTAGAGGAATTTACCATTTTGAGCTCAGCTTAAGATATTTAAATGATCCGTATATGATCTATTTTTAAATAATATATGTATATTATTGGTTATTTTTTGTTATCAGAAGTCAGAGAAACTTTTCGAGCTGCCCCGCTTGTAGCAGAGTGTGTCAGCTTGTATGAGTGTGTGTATGTGTGTGTGGCTGTGTGTGTTTTCTTTTGTAGCTCAAAGTTTTATGTGCGTGGCACATAATAATGGTGGATTTTCTTTGTTTGACGTTAATTTTTTATTCTTGTTGCTTTTGTCTCAGTTTCCTTGGCTGCACTTAAGTTTATTAGAAAGAACAAAAGGCGAAAGGAAGAGAGAGTGAGTCAGAGAGAGAGAGACAGAACAGGAATAGGGGCGTATAGGGGGCATTTCGCTAAGAACGTTAAAATTTGATAAATGAATGTTTACATTAATCTTGTGCTGCAACTATTTTAACAATTTGCATTTTGCTGCTGACAACGACAAGGACAAAATCATGATGATGTTTTTCAGAACGAGCTCGTACGATAGCAAAATTTTCGCTGGTTGGCAAGTTAAACCGATGTCTCCCATGTTGCAGCTTAGGAGCGCAGAAAGTTTTCAAAGTTTTCTGTGTGTTCTCTGTGTAGAGCGCTCCCCGAATAATAATCAAGTGTTAATTATTTTATGGTTTTCAAAAGTTGAACTTTCGTCAAGCTCTCACCGCAAATCATCATCCCAGATACGCATCGATTTGCAGCTCCTTCGTAGCTTGGTAACTGGTAAACTTTGGCTGGGCGTGGGCATCTGCTCATTTCCTTTGGCAACTGTAATGAAACTTCCGCTTGGTGTTCTTCCTTAGCTCCATCTCAGCCTTCAATCTACACTCTCCACTCAACTCCTACACTGTGGCAGTCCAGCAGCTGGCAAACTAATGCGTTGCCATCAGTTGACGATGGCATTCAGATTAAGCTGCTGGCAATGAATGAACTCGATGCGGTGATAAAAACATTTATCAAACAAAAAGACGAATAATCATTCGTGCCCAGCCACGCGGCACGAGCTGCAGGCATTACCCTTCCTATTCCATAGTTGGGAGCTCAAAGCGAGACAGAGCAGGACCAGAAGCAGGAGCTGGAGCTAAGGCGGAGCCAGGAGCTGAGTTTCATACATTCAGTAAAGGTTAGGCACAAGGCACAAGATACGTGATTATATAATTTGTACGGCACTTAAAAATCAATTAAAGATGCTTCAGCGTAAATATAAACGGAAATGGAATCTAAGAACATAATCCAAGTGCCGTACGTTTCTTTTATTAATATCTTAATCTTTTTATTTTTTCTGTTAAGATTGTTATGTATAATTCAAAGCAGTTTCCACTTCGACATCGAATCGATTAGGAAGTAAATGTACAAATGAGCTGTGGCTCCAAACATGAATATAAGTGATGGATAATTGTTAAATTTAGCTATCGAATTGAGTTCTATATACATAAATGACCATAGAAGACGATCTGAACTTGCTCTAAAGTAGTTCAAAATTTTCTTAAATAAACACCATCTTAATGTTAACTCACCGCAAAACAATTCAGAAAAGAAAGATAAAACCAAATCGAAACAAAACATAAAAGCATATAAAATTGTTTATTATTAATGCTTTGTCTAGAGGATTATATGTTTTAAGTTTACAAATCGCGTTGTCTCCACGCATGGGATGCTCTCGAGCACATAAGGCCAAGAACAGCAACAACAAATGAAAACGAAAAAAGCAACAATCAGTCGCATCCGAAACCAAAAGCAAACCAAAAACCGAAACCTTTTTGAGAACAAGACAAAATACAAAATTCGGAACAAGATCTTCGCTTTAGTAGCTTGTCATCGGAGACGGGACTAGTGTGAGGTTAGGGTGAGGGCACTCGGGACCTGGGAAGGCGAGTCGGGAATGCTGGGCTCCACTGACAATGGTTATTAATCAGTTTCCGATAATGCAGCTGAACGAGACAAGAGTTTTGAATATACGAATACTCGAATATACTCGTATGAGTAAAATCGTAAAAACACTCGCAGACACCTTGCCGCGCCCCCGCTTCGCCATTGACATGAACGTCTCGCCATTGTCGATGATCTCAGAGAACCAGACATGACAGAGGCGGTGGCGGTGGCGAAGGTGTAGGTAATACTACTAGGTACGAGTGCCTCCCGAGTATCTCACTGTGGGGATGTGTCATAGTCACACTTTTGTTGTTAATTAAACGTGGCGACTGCACGCTTGTGCATCAGTCCCAAGTCCATATCCATGTCGAGGTGGTGCTCCAAGCGGTGCGATCTCGCTAATGCCGGATTCATGATAAGTGCCATGCCGCATATGAGTGTAAGTGTGTGTTGTGTGGTGTGTGTGATTGTGAGACTCTGTCGAACTATTCATAGAATCGTTGCCATTGGACCTTGCCATCGTTGCCAGTTCTTCCGGCAATTGATTAATCGCCCCGAGCGACGCACTTTTGACACCTAAGTGGCAGGAACTTGGACAATCTGGTTGCACGTTGCACAAACCTGGGGCCCAAGCCAATTTCAATTTGAAAGACAGCTCTGTGCTCTGTGTTGCTTGCCCATTGGCCAAACTTGACAAAGTTTATATAAACCAGTAGGCACATACTCATCGAGAGTATTCGACGACCAAAGACCCTCTGATCATGAGATGATTTACATCTCTGCTTCGCCAACCAATGGAAAGTTGTCTTTGCTTGTTTTCAATTAATTGAGAATATATTAGAATATATCTTTATCTTTTGTACCACAGCGTTCCATTACTTGATTATGTTTATTTCCTTTAATTTAAGCAGAATTTGCAGTTTAAGATAAGTTTTTCTGCAAAAGATCTTCTGATTTATATGCGCAAATTGCTGATTGAGGAGGTCCTAAGCTTTATCCAGACTAAAGTTTCTATTAAACAGTACTCTGACTGTTAGCTCCCCTTATTCACATTGAACTCTGATGTTTGGATTTTGTGGTCAGATCATTATTTTGCCTTCTTATGACACCTTTTTGCACACTTTAGTAAATTTCTGATTCTGTCAAGTGGCAGCAGTTTTCTGGGATTTCCTAGTCTGTTCTGATTTGCTGTACACAACTTGATAATACCCGATTGAGCCATTTTCTGGTTACAGGGTATATAAGGAGGCAGAAGCTAGTAGAACGCAAAATATGAGGGAAAAAAAAAACATAGAGGCCAACAATGAAAAGAGGATTCACAAAATTGTTGGCTGGCCCGGCTGGATAGCTGCTTCTCCTGAATTTTCGGTTGTTCGTCATGTCCATCGAGTGATTTGATGGATTGCTGTCATTAATCTATGACGTACGCAACTACCAAAGGAAATGCCATCATCATCAAAACCAGCCCAGGCAGCAGCCGGGTTCGGGCTCGGGCTTGGGTTGTGATCTGGGCCCAGGCAGCAGCAGTGTCCGCAGGGAGCCAGGGCCAGGGCCACAACCAGAGCCAGAGCCACAGCCAGACCAAGAGCCACCATGCAGGGGTTTGAAGGGGTACTGGGAAAACAATGCGCAACAACAGCCAACCCAATCCAAAACAGGGGTTTTTCTCAGCTTCTGCGGCTGCCACTGCCACTGCCATTGCTCGAGTGGTGGGCAAAATGTAACATTTGGGAATTTCAGATGGTTTCGCTTTCATTTTGCAATTTAAAGCCTTGGCCCCTGCTGAATACTATCACAAAAAATGAACAAAATGAGGGAAAAAACTTTACAGCTTCTCTTTTTTTTTTTGCCAGAAGTGCGGAATCCAGCAGAAACTACGAGCAGAGTATGCAGTATTATAGGTAATTTAATTGCAGATTTCTCTTCGTAATTGGCTAAAGTAAATAGCTGGAAAATAGTTAGTACAAAATAAGTAAAAAATACCCACGGAAAGGTTCAATTAGTCTTTAGCTTTAATTATTCCAAATAAAATTGTATTAGCAACTATTTATTTTAACTGGTAAAGGAGAAAATTGAATGATACGGGAAAACCAATGTCTTTAGCTCAATAAATATAAATAATATTTATTATTTATCTTAAGACTATGAAGTAATTTCTTTACTTATTAATAATGTTTTTAATATTTACTGAGTAGGGAAAAACTACAATATTCTGCGTAACTTGGGAAAATGATTATAATCATAATAATTATGTGGTGAAATTTATCCAAGCTTATTTATGGTAACAGCTGAAAAAGTAAATCAAACATAATAAATAATTAATTCAACATGACTTATATTCTCAATCAATTAGTTAAAAGGAAGACAAAAACAAAGATCTATTTCTAATTTGCTTATTCTAATTAGATTATAATAAATTAAATACTTAAAGAAGTACGAATTAAAATAGTTATGTACAAATTATGATTATAGTTTGGAATAAACTAAGCTCTACTAATGTGGTTCACAAAGGGTTTAAGCTTTGAAGTTCAGCTAAAAAGTGTTTTTAGGATGTTTTGGAATCATTTTCAACTATTTTCTTGGTCACCAAAAGATATGACAGGCTCTGCATGTGTAATAAATAGTTCATTTTTGATTGTTGTCCACAGCAACGAGAGGGAAAACCAATAAAAATAAACTAATTATTATCTTTGGACATTTCCTACAAATTTACCCATAAGAAATAAAGTGATAGCTTTCGGTTTATAGAGATTCATATGCAATTCGATATATAAAATCCATTTAGAGAAAACTTAAATTTAATCTTCTGGATTAATTTTATGAGATGCAAAGTATTCTATCAACTGAATCACGACCAGGCAACAATTTTTATGTAAGTTTCCCTCTGGCTCTGCTTCTACTATCCATATCTGTGCCCATACCCACAATCCATACTCGTACTCGTATTCTTACAATTCTACATAAATGCATTTCATGTTTACATTTTTCCAGTGACAAGTGTCTGAATCACACTGCAGCGGGATGACATATGAAGGCAGGGGTAGTCAGCGACAGTCAGCCGACAATCGATTAATCAGCGAAAAATAATAAGAAACATCTTCTGCCAGGCACTAACACTGGCACTGGCACTGGCAATGGCTTCGAGGATGCTGTTGCTGTTGCCGAAGACAAAGATGAAGGCGAAGATGATGCTGAAATGGAGGCTGCTCGAAATGCGGAACTGACGCTGGAGAAATGGGAGACTTCAGCATTTTGGCAGCCAAATAAATACGAAACATCAGACAACGGACAGAATTCCATTTCATATGTTTAGACGTTAAACACAATGACAAAATTCAAATTTAAAAAAGAAGAAAAAAAATGAATAAAACTATATTGGGGATCGCTTTCTGTTTTTTGTTGTTTCTGTCATGTTTCAGTTTTCACTTCGACTTTGATAATTAACACAATTGCTATAGCCCTAAGGCTCGTACATCGAAATATGTATGTATAACAAAATAATCCGAAACGACCCTCGGAATAAAGACAACAATGAAATGTCAAAGCCAAATGACTGACCAAACTCATTACAACAAAACTTCAAATTACCCAAATTAATCTAATTTTCAGTTTATTGTTTGCTCTTTGTTGTTGCCTCTTTTCAATGTCAATGAGTTGAGCGCGTCGTCTGTTGTATTCATTCAAATCATTTCTTTAGTTTTGTTTTGTTTTTTCTTATCGATGTTTCTCGTTTTGTTTCTCACACAATTCTCACATAATAGAAAATTGTGTATATCATTTATTAGCCTTTTCTTTTCATTCAAAGAAGCTCGAAATGAACATGTTAGAAATGCCCAAGCCTAAAACTATCTGTCGGAATAATGTAAAGGATTGAAGGCAGAAATATTAATGCAATTTAGTTGATTATAGATTGAAGAATATAAAGGACAATAGAAAAGCAACTTTACATATACAGAATTTATTATTTATGATATCCACTTTTCAAATGTAGAAATTTAAATGTTAAGAAAACTCCTATTGTTTTTCTCTACAGCTAAAATGTAATTAGTTAGTGAATCCTACTCAATGCTCTCTAAAACCCATAGGTTGATTTGTTTCCGCAGACTGGTGCCTACTTTAAAGAAGACTTAAGTCTGTCATTTGCGATTATCAAAACCTTTCTAAGTAATCTTCTACCTCATCAAAGGCAGGGAAACCCTGAAGACCACTCTAAGACATATCATATAAAGTCATATAAGCTTAATGTCAGATATTGAAATTGATTTAAAAAGCTTTTCTTTGCAGCTTAAATCAAGAAACAACTTTCTCTCTTCTATCGAGTTTCTTGAATCGTAACAAAAATGGTGGAACGTCGTTGAGAGATGTCGCGCCATTTGCAGCCAGTGAATTTTAAGGGCTCCCTTTGATCTGTGCAACTGAATCTGCACAAAGATGATCCGGGAGTATCTGTGAGTTTGTGTCTATGTATTTGTATCTGTATTTATATCTGCATCTGTATCTGCATCTGTGTCTAAGTATGGCACCGTCGCGTTGTCGACATTATTAATTTGTGCCTGCTTGCGTTGCATTCCACATGGGGAACATTTTAAAATGAATTTTTATACGCCTTTTCGTCTGGGCATATGGCGCTGCCGCTGCCACTGCCACTGCCATACTGCCACACTGCCACTGCCTTCTTCTTCCCCGTGGTGATCCACTCCCCATGACGTTTCATTTTATATTTATTTTGGCATCACGTGCAACTGCTGCTGTTCCTGCCACGGCTGCTTCTGCCTCTGCCACTGCCACTGATGTTTCTGCTGTTATATTTGACATATTGCCGACATTGATAGTATGAGACGTTGCAATGAAATTTGTTGTGCTCGTCAACGAGAGCCGCGCCCATTACTCAAAACCCCAACAACAATGCACATTCTCAGTTGCATACAGTATTCTAATATTAATATCAAAGTGTTTCCACCCCCAAAAACACTTAATAAGCATAACTCCGCCCTCCGATGCCTAGTAAAAACGCCAAGCTAAGTGATTAGGTGATTAATATACACATCTACATATTAAATATATCGTTCTAAAAGTATCAGCTAGTTAGATCGTGAGTCAACTATCGATCGACTAATGATCCTCACTTGTCGTTACAGTCGTTTAAAAAGCACTTTTATGTTTATTAAACTTTTTATTGGTTCCAAAATTGTTTATTATTCGAAACACTCTGACGTTCTACATCTTTTTCTCAAGTCTCGAATAATTTGGTCGAAAATATTATGAAACTTCAGTTAGAAATAATCAATTCTTTAAGCTAATGTCATATTTATTAAATTTATCATTTGGCGACCAAAATGTCTTTTATTGTCAAGATCTTAGCGCTAAAAAGTAACTGAAATGTAATGTATAAATTTGTAAAGAAGTAAAATGGGAATATGAACTTTCATAGCTTGAAACTTACTTTTTTACTCTCTAAATATTGAGGTTAATCTATAAGAAAGGAGCTGTTCGTATATTTAATAACATGTTTAATTCTAGTTGATTTATCTGGAGAACTTTCATTTACTGAATCTGTGAACTCGGCCTGCAGCCATTTTGTTACATGTGCTCAATGAAACGAAGGTCGCATTTTCACTTTTTCGATTAACAAATAAGTGCGTAATTTCCTCATTGAAGCAGCCACCCATGAAATGCAATTTTTCACTTTCCCTTTTTCCCGACTAGCGGCAACTTCAATCCATATACATACTCTCACTCTTACACACTCACACACAGACGCACTCTCGGTGGGTAGGAGGTGGTGGCTCATCGAGCACTAATTACAAAGCAACATCAAAATAATTATGGCCACTTCGGCCATAATAACTAAAGAATTTATACCTGCCAGTGGCCGGTAGTTTGACGAGAGATTTGCTCAAATTGCTTTCACATTAAAAACACTCACACACTTCACCCACCAGCACCACCACTGTACTGCCACAACCACTTGCCAGGGCGACCTGTCCACTATAGTCATTCGATCCGGCCTACCTGGCTGCCGGCGTTAGCAATTAATACCTTTCACTCTAGTCCGTTTGATGTGCCCTGACAGCCTACCTCCAACTGCAACTCCAGCTTTCCTCCTTTCCTCTCACCTTCTCTCCGCTGCTCTCCTAAGGTCCAGGCTGCCCGTCTCTGGCACTGACCGGCGGTCATTTGTTTATGTCAACGCTTGGGTGCTTGATGCTGCACGGATTAGAAAGTAATCAGTGCCGATAAGAAGCGAGTAGCGTCTCTGGAGACTCTGTAGGTGGATGAGGATGTGGATGTGGATGTGGATAAAACTGGGAGTTGTAGCGGTTGAAAACTGCGTGGACGTTCGCAATTTAAATTACAGTGGCGCGGCTGTGTCCTGATCCCCCAGCCCAGTGACCACTCAGAGGGCAGGCATTGGGCATTTTGCAGTTCGGTTACAAATGTCCATTGGGACTTTGCTAATCTGTCATTCGCCATGATGTGCTCCCGAAGGCGGCCTTTTGTTTGGGGGTTGGCGATTGCCACTGGCCCCTTCGGCATACACATGTGCGCACACACACAGAGCATACCCAAAAACACCCAAAACACCCACCCACACATCCACTGAGAGCGAGAGACACCAACTGGCAATGAAAAAGGACGAGTGTTCATATAAATGACCAAAATGCCACGCATTGACCCACGCAGTACCCAAACCTCACCCAAATCCAAATCCAGCCCCTGCCACCTCGCCCCTTGGTGCCCGTGGCATCGACGACATGGCAGATAAAATGTTTCAATGTCCAATCGAGCGATTTGTCAAAATACTCGCATCCGATGGACATGGAGATGGACATGGACATTTTGTGCTCGTCGGCAGGATAAAATGTTTTTAGCTTGTTCCTATTGCTGTTGCTGTTGTTGTTGTTACCGCTGAGGCATAAAATTTGTAGATACTCTCATCAGATTCGATCAGGCGTAAAGCAAATATATAGAATATAATCACGCTTCCAACATTTTTCTGTTCCAAACATTATTTTACATATTGCAGTTGAGTTTACACAAATTTCAAATATAATGATTGAACTTATCGTTAGATAAAGATAACGATCTTTATAATTTTAGACATTACATACAGAATTTCTCAATACTTATGAATTATCAGCACACTTATTCATATGGTTTGTTGTATATAAGATTATTTCTTATTTAGATATAATTTAGGTATCAATTTTGACTCGAGAAAAGATCTTTCTTAGCTTCCTATATAATAAATTATCTCAAATGGATTTGCTTCTGTTATTTTCAATTTATTCATAAGCTTAATTAAACTATTAGCAAGTAATTTTATATTTCTGCTTACAGCAATTTATCTTAACATATAATTTTAATGAATTCCAATGTTTAGAATCAAAGCTAATCGTAACTTTTATTAAGTTCTCTACAACTAAAATAATATAGAATGTACATAAAAATGTTGATTCATAAGCTGCAAAAGATAATTAAGAAAGTGATGCAACAGCGTTTATGCTATAAGTGGCCATGGGGGTAATGAAATTTTGATTATGTAGGTTCGTAGTGCTGAAATGTTGAGCAATTTCATATATTAATACATTTTAATTACACGCATCGGTTGATGAGGCTGGGAAAATTGTGGTGGCATTTTAGATTTGTTCCACGCATCGCTTCATGAATAAAATATAATGAAAATTTCAATGCCGATGATGGCCAACGTCTGACGTTCTGGCACCACTGACAGAATGCTGTCAGACGGTATGACTGTCATAGAACAAGATGGTGGTGCATGAAACTGGCAGGGACACTGGCTGAATACACAAGGAGCAGCTTGGATGAAACTGGCCGACTGACAGCGTGACAGTCTGTCGGCCTGAATGCCTGTTGGCCTGTTGGTCTGTTGGTCTGACTGTCTGGCTGCCTGCAGTGTGCACACTCCGAGTATCCTTTTCGCTTTATTCCAGTGCCTCCCTTATGGGCGAAGTACATGATAAATAGCGTGGAATTCGTCAATGTCAAAATCAGACTGTTACAAACAGCGCCAGTGCGCAATGTTGCGTAGAGGTAGACCTCTGGAACTTTTGGCTCTGGTTGGGCCCAGAACGTGTATTCCGAAACGTTAGGAATAACAGTTAGTTCCAAGTGGGTTCTGCTCTGCTCTGCTCTGCTCTTCACGCTTGCTCAATGAGGATGCTGCCCACCGAAATATTATTATTAACCTTTAAGCTGCACAAATCGAACTGAACGCACATCGATTTCAATGCAAATTTCTAGTTCGAGTAAATTTAGACCATTTCATAGTTTTCACTTATGCAAATTTCTATAGGATTGCATATCCATTCGCTTTATGGAAAATTATTGAGTGGAAACTACGTTGACTAATTGCCTGTCATTAATCAGCAGAGCCCAGCAATACTCGTACACATGAAACATGTTGAATAACTGGCCTGAATTGAATTTGATATGCTCCATTGGCACCTTATGCTAGTAAGTTAATATCGTTGATATAATTGCTTGAATTCTTCTTTATTGATCTCTCTGAAATATAACAATGTCTGCACTTTGTGTATCAAATTATTCATTAAAATTTACTACCAAAACTTCGACAGTCTTTTATTATAATAACATACGTATGTCGAAAGTCAAATTATAAGTCTAAAAGGCCTCATTTTCTCTCGAGTAATTAATATTGAAGGCTACTTAAGTTTTAATTGATTTTCAGACAGTTAATAGAACTGATAAAGTCCAATAGTAGAGACTATCTCTGCTTCAATATAAAGAACAATGAATAGAATTTAATCTTTAATGCTGATCATTTATTTTTAAGAATTACATTTAGTACTATTTTTTTATTATTTATTTTATTTATGTTTTAATTTGTACAGCAGAAACAAACATATGCTAAGGTAAAACGCATGTATCGAAGTGTTCTGATATTATATCACAAATATTATCCAGATTAATGAACTGAAACTTTAATTTTCTCTTCAGTAATTGATATTTGTTTTACCTAGATCCTTTTATAAACTTATGTTCTGCACATATTAAAGAGAGAAAACTTGATCAAGAAATCTAAATATGAAAATTCTATAACAATTTCTTAAACGTTTTTTTAAATTTAAAATGATATCTCAACGCATAGAATATGTTCGCTTAAATGTGAACATTTATTTATATCTTAGTTGTTCTTAGAAATTCAAAACCTGTGAAACTAGTTGATTCTTGGGCACTTTCTTATGCTCGCAACTTACATGCAAACGAGCCAAATATTAATTAGCTTGTCAACTTGAATTTTTCCCTTTCATTTCGTGGAGACTTACATTTAACAGCTCAATTAATTTGGAGCCCGGCTTTCCGGAGCGCCGTCGCATGTGTGACTGGGCCCAAAGAGCCGGGCCCAGACTCCGATTTGAGTAATGCGATCCATTGACATTATCTGCGGCGCGCTCGCTTGTGACAAGCGGCAACTGATTCATTCCACGATCAGAGTTGGGCCTGGGCTGGGATCTCTGAGCGAGGGCCAGTACGTGGGCCAGTATCAGTGCCAGTGCCAGTGCCAGAGACAAGGAATGGTGGAGGAGACTATCGGTTTTCGGGGACGATAAAGATCTCAGAAGGATCTCTTGCTGACTGTTTTGGTTTGTCGTTTCGGTTGGCCGCTCAACAAATGGGCGCCATTACAGGCCGACAACTTTTAGTTGTGGTGAAAACGACTTTAAGTCAGTTTTAAATTGAATAAAATTAATTTGCGTGATACAACGTTTGATCGCGCTTATAAATCAATTAATTAGTTTACCTCTCGCCAGTCTCTTCAAGCAAAGATGTCTTTGTAGTCTTTTGTCGCCATTGCAACTAAAAGCCCAGAGAGTGTCTAACAGAATAATAATTGCTCAAGGAAGGGCGTAAACAAACCACAGCCAGAAACAACAAAACAAGAAAATAAATGTAATTAATGATATTAAAAAAAAGAAGAAGAAAACGTTGCTTTGCGGCACTTTTATTACATTTTTCTTTGTTGTTTTTTTTTTTTTGTTTTGTTTGTTTATTACGACCAGAGAACAAATAAAAGAAAAATGTCGTTCTGATTGACGAATTGCGTGCGTATAATTGTATCTTCCAGATACTTTGTTTACTTGCGCCATATCCGTCCAATGTGTGGCTTTCGTTTGCCTTTCGCTTCGTTTCGTTTCCTCCGCCTGCCTCTGCATCTGCCACAAAGTTTAATTGAGCCGCAACAACTGTAGATACGCGCACATACGAATGCCGCAAACTTTGCGGCTCACGCGACCCAAAACAAAATGTCGGATGTCTTTGAAGCCATACACACATCATACCTGCTACTATGTACTGACATATACTCGTATTAATGTACTTATATGTATCTCTACGAGAATGTGAAAAACCCATTCATATGGTGTAATTGAGAGCAAGCCAAAAAGAAGAGATTGCCACAAGCATTGGAAGTTTTGAATGCAATCCATGATGTATATTTAAATTATTAAACTGGAATCAGAGAATTAAGGTTGATTGTAATCAAAACAAATCTATCAAATCTGTATCTTTCTGAAGTCCTATAAATTTTAATAGTCTGCAAAGGCAAAGTAACAACCTTTTAGACTATTCGTAAATGTTTGTTTCCTAAGCAAATTTTATATTACAGTGAACTGAACTGGTTACGACATATGAACTACTTGCAGTAAAGAGAATGTAATCATTTTGTTTGATTGGACAAAAAGGTACACGGAGCGGGCCATAACAACTGAAATTGTCCAGATTAAAAGTTTCTTATGCTTGATTATTTTTCACAAACATATTATGCATGCACTGCAGTTTCTAATACCAAAGGACCAAAGGCTCTTATTAATGTATTTAAATAATAAAAATAATAATTTTAATACACATTTTATGTTAGGTTTTACCTTTGGATTAATGTACTTACGAAACAGTTATAAGTAGTGAGCTTGTCAATTTTAACTTATTTTATAAATAATTTCAAGCTAAGTAATAGCAAAAAAGTCAATGTAAGTTTTTTTGTAACTTAATCAAAACAAACTTAAGATTGATTGCTCAGGACACCAAAGCGAAATATCTCAGTATCATCATAGACCAGCGACTGACCTTTAGAATGCACATTGCCGAAACCTTGAGAGCTTGCAGATCGCGACTAAGAAAATTATACCGGATGCACAATTGTAATAGTAAACTACCCATTAGGCATAAACGAACTACTTACGAACAAACTATAGCACCAACTTGGCGTTATAGGATCCCAATTGCGGGTATCGCATCCAAAACGAACCGTACAGGCTGCGAATGGTATGTACGGAACTCCGCACTACACATCAGTTTTTCTTAGCAGTATGTATAATATCAGACTGCCAGCTCATAGTTAAATAAAATGTTGAAATATTAATGATCCATTTACCTAAACTGTATTCCTTTTATTCCGTACATATTTATTCTTATAGTAAGAGGCTAATAATATTTGTAAAGTACGTATTAGATTATATTCTAAATTATAGGCACCATTTAAAATAAAAAACCAGCGATTCAAATAGGATTTGTAGCTCTGATTCTAATATTATTGTTTTCAGTTGCAGTGCTTCATTGTATGAATCTGCACACATAGCGGATACTCAATCCAAGCAGTGCAGTTTGTCATCAAGCAGTAGAACAAGAATTATCACTGCTTGCTGTCAAACAAAGTTCTAGTCCGTTCTCATGGTAGGTGTCTTGGCTAAATGCAAATACTATTCACAAATTCCAAATAGAACCGTGGAAAGTCGGAAAATCTGCAATCCACTTGGAATAAAAAACTAATTTGCAAATAATATTCGTATGCTTACTATGTTACAGAATTGTACGCTAGATGGCGATCAATGCAATTTTTTGCATATATAAAAATAACTTCTAAACAATCAAAAGTTTTAAATGCCAAAGCAAAATCTTCATAAGAGCTCACGTCGCGATGTGCCACACAGTGGCCAACATATGTTTTTTGGCGGCCTCTTTGACGGGCTGTGCCGCCTGTGGTAGATGGTCGACTCTTGGTTCTGCCTGTGCCCTTAAATCATTTTATGCTGCGCTGATTTTATGTACATATGTTTGATTAAAAATTAAAATTATCATTTACGGCCCATTTAAATTAAACCGACCAAAGATTTTTTCGCATGTCGTTCTCATTTTCGTAATAACAAAATATTCTGTGGCAACAGCATGAAAACTAAGACAGAGGATGCCACTTTGTTGTTGAGTGAACTGCCTATTGTATGAATTATTTGGTATACACTCGCAGATAGTTGCATTTCTAATTAGAAATCTTCTTTTATACCCTTGTAGGGGATAATATAGTTTTGTCATGACGGTTGTTACGTATCGAGAGAAGTTCAGTTTGCATTTTTAGTTTCCATGTGAACAAACTTTTTGATTATAGTTTCAGCTAGGATCGTATTTAATCATATGTAGTAGCCGCTTGCATAAAATTAATATATATTATCAATATTAGTGTATTGTAAGAAAATAATAGTTTCCATTAATAGACTATTCATTTCCTTTCTGTTGCTTAAACTTATATAGTGTAGAGTTTATACATACGTACAGTTTTAAATTGTCGTAGACTCAATGAATGAATTGTAATGCTGTGTGGCATTTAGTAATTATAGTTCAAGAAAATAAATAATATAGAGTTGATTGTAGTTGCATAAGTTGCTTATGAATATTGTTATTTTTTTAGTTACAAATTTAATTTAAAATCTGTTCATTGTAAAATGATGTACAGTTTAGGCTTTCTCTTATAAAATGTATAATTTGTATTTGAGGTCAAAATCATTATTGCAATAAAAAAATAAATATTCTTAAAAAGTTATTTGGTTCAAGTCTCGTTTAAAGAATGGATTGGAAATCGAATCAATGGTCAATCAGTTTTGGTGTGTTTATAGGCGTTTATTCTTTTAAGAAAAGACCGATAGGGGTTTTCACATTACCGTAGCTTACGTTTTTTTCTTTATAGTCCCAGATCTATATATAATATCTTCAAATAAATGCAAATATTCTGGGCAAGGAATGTTGGTGCTAAGCTGCTACTTAGGCAAATCTTCTCATGGACTTTTTGACTGATTTTATTTCTTTATTTCACAAATGTTGCCAAGTTATCTACGCCGCTTGACTCCTAGTCCTCTGTCGCTTCGTAGAAACAGCGAAATGGCCCAAAAAACACACAAACTAACAAAAAAGAACATTGAGACAGTTTCGGATTCTAGGGCTCTGGACCTTGACTACCATAAAGTCAGTTTCTACAAAAATCGCTGTAAAATGCGAGTAGTGTAGCAGTCCAAATAATGAAAGAAAACAAGAAAAAAGCATACAAAAAAATGTTTCAGTTCTAGTTTAGTTTTAGGAAAACCTCTGTGAACGATGGAAAAAATGGTAAATGGTAACAAAATAATATCTGGGCACAATTAAAAAAAGATATGCAATAAAAATGTTTTAGAGCGAATCCGCTTTGTTTGTCGCGCATTTTTGCTATTGTTAAAAAATTGAGCATTTTTTTCGCCTGCGACTTAATTTTTTTCCTCTCATTTTCCATTTAAAATGCGTGCACTACAAAAGTTTTACGGATTTATGAGTTTATCGTTTTACGACACCGTCTCAGTCCCAATAAAACTTTATTGAGTTGCCTGACGGCCGCAACGGCCGTGCTCGAGTTTCCGACCGTAGACCTTATTTGGTAGCTGCGGAAACTGTAGCAGGGCCAATGGTCCAGATCCTGCCTCGAAGCCTTGGCACTGAGCACTGGACAGCGTGCATATCTTCGCGAATCCTTAAACTCAAGGACGTGCCCGGTTATGCAAGTCTATGCAATAGATGGGCTTGCATAATAAATGCAAATATCTGCTGTTAGTGTTAAGCCGCCCCGCAGAACCCAAATTGCTCTACTTTACATTGTTCCATTGTTTACTAAGTTTACCCAGCAAACGCCCACGAGCCCAGAATAATCAATAGAGATCGCGTTCGCAGGTCGTTTCACTCCTCTTACACAATATTCGACAATATGCGCCTAAATCCGGGGATTATATCGAAGCGGACTGTCGCCGTTGCTCTAATTTAAATTACCAGGTCTGGGAGTGTGCCCTACTTATATAGAGACAAAGAATGACTGCTTAAACAGTTCCTAAAAACTAACCCAGTTTTTGCCACAGTCTTTGTTTCAGTTTCGGTTTGAGTTCGATGTTTATGGCATCGCAGAAAGTTCTGCGAATTTTTATTATCATTCAGTTTGCTCTGCTTATGTATTTTTGGTCAGAAAATTGTTGGACTTACCATTGCGTAAAGTTCTGGAAAATATCAAAAAGTGTTTCTCATATTGACACACAGCACAGTTAAATTCCGAGAAATATTCTATTTTGGTTTTAGAAGAAAATTAAGGATTAGGAGCTGTAAAAACATAAATTTGATTAATTCTTAAGTAATTTAAGTAATATATTGATTAAATTCTAAATTTTTTTGGAACGCATCTCAGAATAAATAGAAATGTTCATCATATAAAAATCGTGTATTATTATTTCGGTATTTTAGCTGCAAACTTCCTTTTTTATTTGCTTTAAAGAAAATATTTGGTTTTCTTCTGTACGATCTTCTTATGTAAGACAAAAAACGCGAGACAAAGCTTTATATTTTCTTGAACTTAAAATTTATTTAATTTTTTTACTAATTTTATTATTTTTGTTTAACAATTGTTTTATATTGTATATTTTCTCTAGCTTATTACTTTCGAAGCAATTTTTAACCAATTTCATAATAGAGGATCAACAACTCTTGATCAAATAGTATTTTCTTCGCAGTCCAATGTATGTCTGTTTAATATTTTAATAGTAGGTCAACACACCTTCTATATTAGACAATAGGATAGGTAAGTATAACATATTAGGTGACTGTACTTTCCTCTGATTAGGTAAGTATAATTATAAATATATCTCAAATGATTTATACGATACGAGCTACAGTTCTATTAGATAACCATTTATTTTGTATTTATTTATGTGTAATTCAATATATAAATTTACATTAACCTTACGTGAAGTTGAAGTAATTTTTCTTTATATATAACATTGACTCTGTTTTATATATTTTATTAAATAATGTCCCTTTTAACAAATAAACTTATAACTTAACTTATATTTTATTTAACAAAATAACTTAATTATGTGTTTAATTGCACATTCTTCTTATAATTTGCTGCAATTCTCGCAAATTTATTTCCAACTACAAGAAAATTAATATCCATTATTTATGAATTATTGAACAATCAAATATTATTTGGTTATTCATATTAAACTATTCGTTATTTTCGTCTGATCTTAATTTTTCATGCGCTAAGCTAGTTGTAGTTAAGTTTAACCTTAATTTTAAAATGCACAAAGTTTATTTTGCATAAAAAACATTTTCAAAATTGAAATTGTAACGTGGATTTTGAAATTTGATTTGACTGATTTTTTATATTGTTTTCTCTAATTCATTTCGTATTTTTTTCCAAGCAGTCAGTCACGTGCTAGCATCGCTCTCATAAGACTCCGCATTGCATTTTCCAAACCAAACATATTCCATCTGAATAATACGATTAAATACAATGTTAAATTATCTGTAATTGACTTATATTAATTCTTCTCTTAAAAAAACTTGTTAGTTTTTGTGGATCTTAGCAAAGTTTGGAGAATTATCTTTTATATGCAATTATTTTATCCTCATTCAATTAAGCTAATTATAGTGTATCAAGAGATCTTTAAAAAAATACTTAAATAAACTACAAAATAACTAAAGTTAAATATAACTGAATTAATTATATTGTAATATAGTTCAGAGTAGTTAACATTTCCTTTATTTTTAGTTAGTAAAAAGTTGCTAACATAAAATTGTTATTGTCAACTGATTGTTCATTCGGAATGATCTACGATCTGATCGGATTCTATACTCCTACTATACTTCCTGTAGCAACAGGATAGATTGATATATCCATAGATCATTAACATAGATTAAGAGTAGGAGACTATTCCTCAACTAGGATTCGATTCGTTACACACTCTGTGAAATAGTTGTACCAACCATGTCAAGGGTATAGAATTAAGGCTTAGGTGTTTTCTAAACAAACTTAGTGGGTCTTAAGTACACGATGTTTAGCTGAGGCGGGATTGGGCGTAAACTTTGTTTAACGAGAATGAACAGAATCGCTTCGACTGGTAAATCAAGGACTACCTGAAAGTGGGAAAGCGACGCGTGTGTCTCGCATTAAAATGATGTCTTGTTGACGGCCATCGAAGGACGCAGATCGCGCGTGAGCGAGTCGACTGTTTATGGAATGTAAATGTACCGTGTCATGGGTCCTTAAACATCTTAATTGCGCACGTATCCTTCACCAGAGACGCGCAATTGGTTTCCAAGGCGGAAATATTATTGCCACGTCATAAAACTATAAAACTGCCCGCAGGGGGCCAGAGGCTGTCCGAACTGTCTGATGCCCAGTAGAGTCTACCAAAACAAGAAACTAGCTCTAGAACCTAAGACTATCGATGGCGATCGCCATCAACCAATTCGCTGAATTCAGTGAAGCGCGCGCGACTCTGATTCCCGGGCGTACGACTCCTCAACGAAATTGCATTGAGCACTTTCAAGGAACTCGTGAGGTGGCCCATAGTTTCATAGTCCATTGTTAATGAAAGGCATCCTTATTAGCTGTTTATATGCTGACTTACGAATCCCAAATTATTGATAAATATGTACATAAATTCATAGGAAGTAGAAGAGAATCGAACTGAATTATGAAATTAAATTATTTCTTTATTTTTATTTTATTTATACTATTAACAGTCGACCAAAAAGTATTTGGGAGTAAAAGGATTAATATATTTAACATTTTACATAAAATTGAAACATTTAAATTAAATTTAAATTAAAAATTAAGGTTTATATCTAGGGTGTTTAATAATAAATGTATTAAAGATCAAACATTTGTAGCGAGGATTGGGAAAAACCCAGCTGAAGTTAGATCTGTTCAATATTTGGAGATGAAATGATAAAAGTAACATAAATTAATTTTTAATATGGAACTACCTGTAATTTGGCCTGTAATTTATGTTCTCCTTCTCTCCAAGGATCGATCTAAGTCCTTCTGGCATGAAATTCATAACAAATCAATAAAATTCTCACCAAAGTCTTGGAACATAAAAGCATATAAATTTTTTCTTAGTTCTAAACAATAAATATAATTTTGTTAGTTTTGTTTAAAGTCAAGAATAAACAAATATTGTATTAACTTTGTTTAGCATAAAAGCAAAAACATTTGTTAAATAATTTAAATGAAAAAATAATCAACAAACAAACTGCTGACATTGCATTATTCTGTTCAAATATTCCACTTCAGATAAACATTTTCTAGATATTCAAAATATAAATAAAACTACATTTGCTCTGTTCGCTTTATTTGTCTTTCATTCAACAGCTCAATTTGTAAGTGATTTCATCTATAACACTACCTATATATTATAATGATCAACTCTCAATACATTAATAAATTTAAATTTCATGAAGACTTTAGCTACCCTGAGGTAGATATTGAAGGTGTCGACATTAACATTGATTGTAGTTCAATTTATTGTCGTAAATCTGAACAAAGATAGGACTCACTGTAAATGCATAATTGGTATTGCAGTGACTTTACGAGGACCTCATTATGAAAGGTGCAAACAATGCGAATAAGTGTGACAGAAGCAATTAATGTGCTGAGAAAATGTCAACACGGTCTCAAACAAATAAACACACACACACACAGACACACACATACACATACCTAGATTCTCACAGACAGACACTGGAGTTTGCAGGCAGGATGACATTGAGCAAAGATGCTCTAATGACAGCCAAAGAATGTGAACAGAAGCCACTGACGAGGACATCGACGACTAGCCAAGGACGTAGGCGACGCGTGACGCATTGAGAGAATGTTTGTACACAGAGTGAAAAGGAGCACAGCGAGTCGTTTGGTCCTAGTTAGAAGTTTTGCCTTGACTTTGATTCGGTGCCGTCCATCCAAACTATGATCGTGATTATCCAAGGTCAGCTCACCCACGCTGGCTTTTCCTCCTACCTCATTCAGCACAGATTGGAAATGACCTCGATGGAGGACTTCGATCAAGGCCAGTGAAATTGTCCTCAGCTCGAATGAGGCATGCCAAATGAGGCAGCAGCCATAAGAAAATTAGTAGCCAATGTCGAAAATTACTTCATCTTGGCATGCTATGGAGCGAGTCTCTTGCCAAGTGCCAACTGCCAACTGGCAACTGGCAACTGGCTAGAGGCAACACCTGCAGTGCCTAGCCCTGAACAGAGATAAATATTCTGAGAACAGATTCCCAAATGAGTTACTAAAGACGTGTGCATTATAATTGTTAAATCAAACAAATTTTGAGAAAATAATTCTTTCTTTTTGAGTATTTTTATTTTTTTTTAGCTTTTTCACAAATTAACCGTCGATTGAGGCAATCAAATTGATTGCATTTCTACAGATTGGAATTGGGATTGGGATTGGGATTAGTTTGTTGTTCAATTTGGATTTGGTTTTGAATTTAAATTTTGGGGGTCCCAATCTGTTCGGTGCTTGGCAGAAAAGCTCCAGCTGTGTTGAGACGTGTTAGACGCTCTGACGCTTATACTCGTATACTCGTAGTATCTATCTGTTTGGTATATATAAATCTGAGTAAAAATTTACATCACTTCAAGTTGTTTGTTTTTGTTGATAATTTTTCTCAGCTATTTTCATTTTGTACTCAGCTTGACGCCGCGTGTTTCGGTCTGATAATGAGTGCCGATCTTGTTGATTGTTGTGATTTCTAGCTGGTGTTGGTGTTGCCGCACAATTAGCCTTTGGGGACGGCGTAATGAGCAATGCTATCTACGATTCCCAGAGGAGATCACAACTTCAAAGACAACCCAGCCACAGCGTGTGACCCTCGTCCAAGTAAACGAACTCAACCAAATAAACAAGCAAGCAAACAGATGAATTGGAGTACTCGTACCAGAGTCTTAAGAGGAACACTTATGTAAGGCTCTTTCTCACTGGGAGAAAGCACATTTCGTATGCCAATTTGTAATATCAAATGAAATCCTTTGAAGTTTTTGAAATATTAATGAGAATTCTATTCAATTAAATGCATTAAACTCAGAAACAGAAACTTCTTCATTATTTCTCGAACGTGTATTATACTTATGATAATCGCATTTCTTCCCTGGGAGCAGCTGATGATATTAACGGACTATCATCGTGTATTAACACAATCGCCTACTTCAGGCGCGTGCCTGTTTCACCTTTCTCCGCATTGATATATATATATATATGGATGTATATATATATTTGTGAGTATAGAAGTATCTTATGGTAAGCCAATGTCCAGAATTCGCAATTAGATTTAGCCCCGAGAAAGAGTCCTCACACGAGTTTACCCTCATGATGGGCAGGGCAAGGGGATGTCCTGCCGCCTGCGGATGGAATGCAGCACAACAGGACGGGGTACGTCTGCGGCACACAATGGGATGGTCCCGATCCACTGTCAAGGTAATTTATTAATTCGGCAATAAAATCGCACGAGCTCTCGTCCCTGGCTTCGGGGTGTATTGTGGTCGTACACTCGCATGTGGGCCTTACAACTCAATTAAAATCGGTAGAGTTGGCGATATCGTTGGAATCGTCTCACAATCGGCAGGCAGCATTTCACTTGGTGATTTTGTTAAAAATGTTGTTGAGGATTTTATTGGGATTATACAATCAGTTGAGTGATAAAAGTCAATCGCCCAGAAACGAAAGGTTGAGTGTCGGCAGTTCATGAAATTTAAACTGCACCTGATACGATATACAATACTCATAGACCATACAGGAAAGTTCAGATTTGGTCAAGGCGGTTGACAGTCTGATTGATTCCTCAACTGGATTGGTTTGAAAATTCAACCTTAAAAGCTAACAGATGTGCAAAGCCGCAAGTTACTCAAATGAAGTCATCAAGTTCGATGACTGATTCCATTACATCATATTAAATGTCTCAATTTAGATACAAATTTAGAACTTTGATTGGAATATCTTATGACAATAATATGATATAATTTGCTTAGTGGGATTTATCTTTTAGAAGAGAAAAATGTTATTCATCGCTTGTATACTTATAAGCGATTCGAAATCTGAAAATAATAATCTTCCCATTGCATAATATCTTTTTTAATTGATTCAAATATTTCATATTTATTTCAAATGTAGAAATTTGCATTCCATTACATATTATATATATACAATTACCTCGCTTACTGGAAAGTTAAGCAAACTGTCTAAAATATTTCTAATTCAAATGTCTCTCAATTAAATCCTAGAATTTATTTAACACATACTCAATAAGTTTAATCAAATTTAGAACTTCAGCTTCTGAGACTAATATCTAAACTCTGATACTTATTACAAATGCAGTCAACTTTTTTTAAAACGTATTAAAAGAAAAGTAAAAGAAATTAATGTATGAATTATATATAAACATTCAGAGTTTCCATCGAGTATATAGTACGCTTTACTCGTGTCTGTTACCAAACTCGTTACTAGCTATCGATCTATTGACTGGCTATAACAAAGTGCTAGACTCGCATGTAGAAAGTGGGTTGTCCTGGGTCGCGGGCTGCCTCTCGCTCGGCTACGGCCTGTCAGAGTGAAAAACGCCATAAATTTAGCCCGGCTGTCACAGAACGTGCGCACAGCAACAACAGCAACAATAACAATGGGAGAGGTAACAGAGTTGGGGCAGGAGTGGCAGGGGCCGGGGACGGGCAGGGGCAGGGGCAGAAGGAAGCCGCACAATTCGCACATGCACAAACTGCGCACATATGCCAGGGAATCTATAGATATATATTGCAGATACTCGTATCAATCCCATAAACTGAGGGTGCGGAGGGTTGGCCACCATTCTCGGTGTCGGGGGTGGCGATTCCTGCTGCTCTTTCTGCTGCTGCTGTTGCTGCTGCTAAGCGGATAACAAAGTCGTGTAAACAGCAAGTAGAGGCGAGAATTGGCAAACTCGCCTTTTGGCCAGTCAATTTACTTGAGCGGCTTACGGGTCAGTTATGCAAATATGAGACTGAGGCTGAGACTAAGGCTGGGTCTAAGCCAATTGGCTCGGCCACAGAAAAACCCTCCAGAGCAAACAAAAAGCGCAACACGCGACTCAAGTGGCAAACAAAGACGCAACCGGCTACAAGATTTAGAATAGGAACGGGTGCGGGTGAAATTACGGGTTTAAGTGAGGGTAGACGGGTTCGGGAAATCGTTCTCGCACGCGCAATATTATCCTTTTGCAGCCTTTGGGCCCGTCTGATACATGTGCAATAGTCGAAGACTAAGCGTAATATGAGTATCACAACTGATATTCACAACTGAAGCGAATACCTTGACGATTCCTGGAATGTCTGGCAGCAGCTACGGTTCAGTACGGGGCCGGAGAAATTTTAACGAATTTTCTACTGCCGCTGCCTGGCGACAATAAACTGGCAAATGGCCAGGAAAAGCCTTTTGTGCCAACCGTTTTAGCAACGTTTACAGTTTACAGTTCTGTTTATGTCTTTATGATTATTGCAATTAGAGGAATGCGAAAGCAGCCGTCATCCCGCTCGCACATCTACCCGGACAGACTTAATTACGGGCCTGGTAGGAGGTAGCTGCGCACGTCTCAAGGCACGTCTCAAGGACCTTGACAGGGGAAATGCTCGAACGGATAACTTTCGTCAACTCGCGATGATAATGGGCGCGATGGGTAGGTAATAAGCATCGCAGCAGGTAGGCAAAACTATGTCCAACTTCAAGTCTCTCTCTCTGCAACTATCCGGATAACTTGGACATCTCGGATAAACGCTGAGCTACCCCTGCAAGCAATAAATCTGGTGAAGGTCCTTGCATGGAGGGGTAGCTGCGCTCAGCATGTGTCAAAGTGTCATGCGCAGGGATATTTATGCGCTATGACGAGCGTGTGCCGTGCATCAGCAGCGCAGTTCATCCGAGCCAGGACTATATTAGGCAGGATCAGAGAGCAGAGCAGCTCATTCGCAAACGCAGCAGCGTCGCGCACACATCGCAGATCCAGAAGGAAAAAAACACACAGACGAAATGGCAGCCACCAACACTCATAGTCATTACTATGCGGACAGCATGTACAACATGTACCACCATGCCCTGCCGCCCACATACTACGATAACAGTGCGAGCAGCTACTACCAGACAGGCTCAATGCCCTCCACAGCCAGTGCCACTTGGCCGGCAACGAACTATCAGCCCAGCAGCTACCCACAGTACAGCCAGGACATCTACGGCGAGAGCTGCTACTACTCCGGCTACCAGCATCAGCAGCAGCCGCAGCAGCAGGCGATGCCCATGGCCCAGCCAGCTGCAGTTTCAGTACCCCAGTACCTAAGCCCGGAGGTTGCACCTCCCACAGCTGAGGCCACATCACCTGCACCTGCATCCGCACCCACCAAGAGCCGTAAACGCAAGGCGGAGGACAATGCTGCGGACATCATTGCTGCTGTGGAGGAACGACCCAGCACACTGCGTGCCCTGCTCACCAATCCAGTAAAGAAACTGAAGTACACCCCCGACTACTTCTACACCACCTTCGAGCACGTGAAGAAGCCCACCAAGAGCAGCTCCGCCGGAGAACTCTCACCCTGCTACGAGCAGGACTACGCCGTGCCCACACCCTCCACCCAACACACACACATGTCGCCGCAGCGCAGCACCAGCGAAGATATCGACTATCTGGATGTGTACTCACCGCACAAGCTGGCCAAGCATGGCGACTTTGTCACCCCACCACCGGCCACCACTCCCGCTACGCCCGCCTCCTTGGTCGATGGCATTGGCATCGGCATCAGCACTCCACCCCAGTCACCAGCAGCCGAGAAGAAATTCAATCCGCACAATGAAATCAATCATCGAAATGTGACAGCTGCCGCCGCCAGCAATGAATTCAATTGGTCGCACATTGAGGAGACTCTCGCATCAGGTAGGCATCCCACTCCCTGTTTCTCTTCCTCCTCTCTCTCTCTCTTGCTCTCGCATATTATAATGAGCTGTCACTAACTGTTTGTTTCTTTTCTTTCACTTTTTGCAGATTGCAAAGACTCGAAGCGAACACGCCAGACCTACTCCCGCTACCAGACTCTGGAGCTGGAGAAGGAGTTCCACTTCAATCGCTACATTACACGCCGCCGCCGCATGGACATTGCCAATGCTCTCAGCCTAACTGAGCGCCAGATCAAGATCTGGTTCCAGAACCGACGCATGAAATCCAAAAAGGATCGCACGCTCGAGGCTTCACCAGAGCACTGCACCAGCTCGAGCTTTGGCTCACTGATGCCTTCCCTGGATGCCAGCACCGTGCCACCACAGCCACAGCCTCAGTCCACAGTCCTGCCCTATGCAGCGTATCCCGCTTACTTGCCAGCCACCCAGCAGAGCTATGATTACCCACAGCAGTCGCCTCCGCCGCACCACTTTGGCCAGCAGTACGAGGCGCAGTACACACCGCAATACCATCAACAGGCCCAGCAGCAGTGCAGTTACCAGCAGCAGCAGCAACACCAGCAGGATCTGACCACCTCCAACCAGGCTCTCTATCATCTGCCTCTGCCCTAAACAACACACACACACACACACAACCGGAACAAACGCGCCACAAATTCTCGACCATTTGCCGGTGACACGCAAATGTCTAACGAGATGCTGCGCAGCCGAGGTCGTCGCAGACGCGCACAGCGCGCACTCCCTACGGTGCCCAGGACACAAGCATAGGACGAGTGCGCATGTGCACAAGACGAGCCAAAGGACGGCGGCTCCTTGCAGAGAGAGAGATAGAGAGTACTGACGATACTGACCCTAAGAACCCAGTGGCTGGCCATGGGTTCCCTCACTGCTTGCCCTGTGCCCTCTGTTGCCTGGAGTGCTCGATAATCACAAGAGCCCATGAACTGTGGCCAGGCACCGATAATAAGCACATCCCAACTTGGAGACTGATTCATCTTATGTTAAGCGAAAGTGTTTCTATTGTACAAATCATTATTAAATCGATAATACTATTAAGTAATATTTATTCAAATATATATATATAAAAAGTACTTGTACTTGATCGAATTTATCAGACAATTTTCTCGTTTTTTATTTCTTGAATATGAATATATTGAATGGACAGATCTTATGCAATATATATGAATGATAATAAATAATTTATCTAAAATATTTCAATTAAAAGCGCAAAAAAAATCTCTCAATTAATATTATATCAGAGTTTTCGTATAATTTTTGGCTTTCTTTGGGATCATTAGGAGTCCGCGGCATTTCGTAACTACCCCCATAACTAACGCTTAGGACTAAGCCAGAAGACAAACGTTTTGATTTTAACTCTAAATTCGAGCAGCTGCAATTTGACGTTCCCTTCTCCCCTCACCTTGTCGCTGATTTTTCTATAAAATGCACTATTTTCGCCATGGAAAAACGTCACATTTTGGTCGATTTTGGGTATCTTTCAGCATGGGGTTGGCCTCTACCCACCACCACCACCAGCAACAAGAGCAGCCTTACCGCCTTTCGATGTTTGCTCATCTACTATTGAAGTGAGACATTGATTGGTCATTTTTCATTGCTCCCCATGACAGTTATCGGCAACGCATCCGTGAAACCATGTGCCGAGGCATTTGGCAGGCGGCATTTATACGAATCATTAGATCAAAGTGGACACTGCAGCTACCATCCAAAGGACTATTAGGATTAGATCTTAGCTACAAAAAAAGATACTTCTGGGGTACCGAAAACATATGAAACTATGAAACTTATACCTATAAAATATATAATATTTATTTTGATTTATTTCAATACAATTCATTTATGAAAAGTATTTATTAAATAAAAATTACATTAAATTATATATAAAAGATAGCAATACGTTTCTTTGCAACTCGATTTCCAAACAAATTGGTAATAATCATTTGAAAAATAGAAGTGCTTCAATTAATCCAATCCAATCCTTACAACAAATGTTGGAAAAATTTAAATTTGAAATCATTTTTAATAATACTCCCAGACCTTTTTCTCTTTTTACTTTTTAATTTCCAGATTACTTTTAAAATTTTATATTGTTCAATTAATCCTAAACCTTTTTCTGCTAGTAAATTAAATAAATAAAAAAATAATAATGAAAACTCAGTTTTATTTTGAATAACTCCAAAGATAAACTCAAGTAAAGAGTCAATAATTCTAGAAACAACTTATTGTAAAACCCTTTCTTCGAAAGTTTTGGCAATGTTTCGCAATGTAAAGATGTAAAGAAGACAGATTTCCCACTAAAAACTGTAAATATGTAAAAACATTTACCTAGAGCCTTGGCTAACATTAGGAGTAGGAGGATTCAAGTTTTTTGTACATTTTCTCAGAGTTAATTTGTGTATTGCTAATTTTTTACAACTTCTTGGAGAGTGGTAAAAGGTTTACGTGCAAGTTGCGAAAGAGTTACGTTAACTCTTCGAGGTCCTTCGGAGAAGTGAATCCTTTTTATTTACGTTTCACTTTATTGAAAATCCAAAGGTCGCTTTTAACTCATTCGCGAACCATAAAACCCACAGTCGGGCGGATTGGCAACGAGTACTACGAGTATCTGATGATTCGCAGAAAACTTCATTGTGGGAGTGAGCGTCTGACGATGAGGATAAGGATAAACATGAAGTCGATGCAGTCAAGGTTGCAAAGTCAATCCTTTAGCGTAATCCTTTAAATAGTCAAAATAAAGCCCGCCTTAGTCAAAACAATTGCACAGAACGGGTCACTCCTTTGCCCATCGCGAAATTCGCACTGCGAATAGGCGTTCTATTGTGTCCACTTAGCCCGATATCGTACCTGCCTCAGACTCAGACTTCGTCTTCATGTGACCTTAGCTCTGCCTGAGGCTCTGGCTCTGCATCTGACTGCGAATAACGATCGTAAAATTATCCTTTCGCAAACACGAGCACAGCCGCCTGAGAGCCTGACCGTCTACTGGGCGAAGGAGTTACAAAAGTCATAAAAACAAAACACCTTTGTCTGGCATTGTCGGTTGGCGAATTATCCTTTCTGCGCCGCTGCCGTATCCTTAATCCGCATCCGCGTGTATGTTTACAGTCAATCCGCCTACCAAGACATATTCGCAAATGACTGCACTACGGACGTGTACGGCTTACGGTTGAAAGCCCGTTAACTGGAAGGGATTAAATTACATTATCCTTATGTTTAAGATAAACACAAACAGCAGAATTCTCACATATCCGATATGGCTTCATATTAAAATTAATCCTCACCATGACGACTGAAATTGACTGTAACTAAATCAATTTTATAGATGAAAATACGCAGACCAAGAGCGAAATTTATTTCATTCAATCAAAAAATCAAATTATGAATTTATTGCAATTCAGCAAAAACCGAAACATATTTAGATTATCTTTGAGTAATAAATAGAAAATGTGCTAGTCAAAGATTAAATGTTCTGTAGAACTCCTCAAGTACCTTTTCTGCAATTTAAAAGAAGAAACGACTATTGAAATGTATCAATGCTTTTAGCTCATTCGAACCATCTTATAATACTATATTATGAATTGATTGCAATTTATTTATTTGTATGTTATTTGTTTATAAACATAACATAAACTTCGAATAACCAAAAATTATTTAGATTATCTTTAAATAAATTATTAGCGAAATTACTAGTCAAAGATTAAAGTTCTTCAGAAATCCTCCTATACATTTTTTGCAATTTAAAAGAAGGAGTTACTGTTAAAATTTATCATTAAAGGACATGCTCTTAACTCTTTTTAATATATCGCGTGTTGATTAACATAAAGTTCGAATAGCCAACAGAAATATAGATTATCTTTGAGTTAATAATTAGAAAAAGTGCTAGTCAAAGATTAAATTTTCTTCAGAAAGAAACGACTATTGCAATGTATCCTTTAAGGACAGACTCTTGACTCTTTTGATCCATCTCATAATACTACATTGACTTTCATTAGCTGCTCACTCGCAAAGATTCCCTTGACCTACGACTGCCCTAGCCCTAGGTTAACGGCGTTGTTTATGTGAAATTAACAAGTATTACCCATTCCCACAGATATAATATTATTTTAGCCAGAGCAACAGGTTTCTGGATGGCAATATGCCATCCAAGGGCAATATGACGATGATCATCCGCAGAGCCGATTGAATTGAAAGCGTGTGCTCAGTGAGGTCACATCATGCGGCTGTGCCCTTTGTTGTGATTACCTCTTTCGGCGCTATATTTATGGCGCTCAGAAAGCAATTAATTGTGACCCAAATCAACAAATTTCCGAATGGTTGGCAACACCAGCGCTCTCGGCCTGGTCTAATGGCCCGGCAAAAACGGCAACGCACCAGAGCGGAGCAGAGCGCATGAGAGCTAGCCAGGCGGGCAAAGCCGATGGCGCTGACTGCTACATCTGCACATGAGTTATGGCCACATCGGACAAATGTCGCCTTAAATGCTCCATTGGCATGCATAAATTTTGGGTTACAAGCTGCGATCGTTCCATAGAATCCCATCCCAATCCCACAGCCCAGAGATGAAATCAGCACCAAAAGCCGGCGATCTATTTGCCGCGTTGGCGGCTAGATCAGTGCTCCAAAGCCGCCAACTACGAGTTGATCCCCCAACTAGCCAAAACATTAATATGTTAATGCTCATAGGAGTATCGGGCCAGGGCGGGACGTTGGCGGGACACCGGGGGGACAGTGGCAGACAACCGACAACTGCCACCGTCCATGGCGATTTATGGGTTCAACAAATGCTTTATGGTGTGTCGCTTTGACTAATTTATCTGTGGAGTCGGAGAAGGAGACGACGACGACGACGAATACGAAGATGGAGGCGGAGACGGAGACGGTGTTAGCCACAAATTTATTGTTAATTTATGATTAAGCTGATTGTGCCCGAAAAGGTTTCTGGGTTTGTCTTTATGAATATTCTCCCTCATCAGCTTTGCATAGACAGTGCAATAACATTCGGCATCATCGTCTGGTTAAGTATTTATATTGTTTTTTTTGCAGAGAATCATGTTGTTACCCGTAGTTCCAACAAATCATATGGCACATAAATAAATTATAGCCCAAGCCCCGGGGTCGTAGCAAGACTTGTGTTTAGAATCAAGTCAAATACATTTAAAATAAGTAAGATACCCTGTAGTTACGACTGAAGTGCTCTAGTCACCTTTAGACCCATAAACACACACAATCTCTTCAAGTTATATTTACTTTGGTCCAAATAAATGTGTTTTCCCTTAAAATATGATAGAAATGGTCTATTTGTGTTTCTTTGAGAATCCATTTTGAAAATTGAACCAAATCAAAATCAAACTGAACCTTCGATTGGAATACAGCAATTTATATACCATATTCTCATACAGTTCATGAGGTCGATGGATAACCAGGCAGATCATTAGGTAATACAGTCAAATCCTGATAAAATGTACTCCGCTAAATCGAAAGTTTCAATAGTTCATAAAAGCTGTTGTCCCCTTGACTGCTGCTGCCTTTATGTCAAATCTCGACAAATCGAATTCCCGTCTAGTTTGTAAAAGAAAGTGATTCCCTTTATCGGGTCTCGACTGTACTATCAAATATCCCTCAATAATTTATTTATATATAATATATTAAATTAACTCGGCAAGACCAGATTAGATTCATCAGATTCAGACTACGCCATACAATACTACTTCAACAACAATATTATTTCCACCTCCCCTTTATGTAATTCCCCCGATACTATAAGCATAAAACATATTTTTGTGGACTGTACCACATTAAATAGTGTAAAACAACAAATTTTTAAACATAACAATCCGCCAGACCTTATTGCAAGCCCCTCACAAGACAACATAAAGAAAATCATCGTATTCCTTAAAAAATCTAAATTATTGTATATAAAAACATGTAATGTATATAACCGAGTGTTTTTTTTTAAATCAAAACACCTGTAGACAGGACCGGGTGCTGCTGTACATCTCCTAACAATTTTTCTCGACTGGCTTAGTACCTGTCGATATTTACCCCAGCCCGAGTTTTCCTCTTGTCCAGCCTGTACCAATAACATTTCAGAGAACATATTTCCCAACCAGCCGTATACTATTATATTTAGTTGATCTTATAGAATATTGAATAGTTTTTGTTATGAAAGCTTTCCTTCTGTCTACCGTTTGATTTTATAATTACGAATGGAAACCATTTGCTCTGTAAGTTTCGATTATCTTTGAGTTTTGTTTTCTTGAATATTTTTTGTTTTGAACTGCAGGCAATATGCATTTTTCTTTCGTGTAAAACACTTTGACCCGCGCTGTCGGTTATTAAAAGGCATAATTGAATTTCTTGCAAAGAGTTGTTTGTTTGTGAAAGATGTGGCCTGAACATGCAAAAAGCCGACCCCGAGTAATGCAGGAGGGGATTAGGGTGCTGAGGCTACAGAAGGGGCTAAGGGGCTGAGCTTGTGGATCCGGCTGGCGCTGAAAATTTCGAAAGTATGAAAAAAGCAATTAAAACTGAAATAATGAATTCTTTCTTTGCAGTTTGCCATGTTTCTGTCTGTTGTCGGCTGACGATTGTCGGTTGTCTGATGTCTGGAGGCCTGGGCTTACAGTTAGAGCGTGTGCTCTGGTTGGCTGAATGGGTGAAGGGATCAGTTATGGAATCGAGCTTGGGAGTAGAGCTGCTTGGGCTGATTAGCATAAGGCGTAACAGTTTTTAATTGCAGTCACATTTGACGGCACGTCGCAATATGCCAAAAACGATGAGCACTTATCTTGCCATCAGAAAGTTGAAAAACTTTTACCTCTGACGCCCCTAAACTTTTATTTTTGTTTGGTGTAATAGCAATCATAAAAGTTATTTCACAAATGTTTTACATTTTGGTGGTCGTTCGGTAATTAGCTAAGAAAAATAACAAAAAATTAATCCAGAAAAGTCTGTGTTAGGTTAGAAGGAGGATAAATGGAATAGAGCTGTCGATGGATAGAACAAATTTATTAATTTATCATATATATATCTGATTTTAACCAAAATCCGGATGTATGGAAGAAGTTACAAAGTAAATTTAATTTTCTTTTTCATGCAACTCAACTTAGAACCGATTGTTTTTACTCTTAGCTTAACAAGATAGACCAGTTACCTTTCAGTAAGTCAAGAAATATGTTTTAAAATCGTTCCATTTGTATGATATATAGAAATATGATTCTGCCTAAACCAGCTCGAACTGTGTAAATCAATTTTGGCGATAAGTTAACTTAGGCATTCCCTTTCCTATTCATATATAGGAAGCACTCCTATCAAAAAATTCCTATTTGACCTATTTTCTGGCAGTTTTCTCCGTCGGTTGGGCACATATGTACATATCTTCATGTGTCTGTCTGTTTGCTTGTAGACTTGGGCATAGGTGTGTGTGAGCGCCGGGTCATTAATTTCGATCATTCCCAAATATGTGTCAGCCAGTCAGTCAGTCGGAGGCAAGCTGCCACCCAGCCAGTCCGTCGCCAGGCCATGTCGAAATTTCCATTTACAATCAACCCGGCCTGCACACACACACACACACACACGCTCACAAGTATTTTCCGAGTGCACACTATATTCAAATTAGGCAAGGCGCCGTCCAACAGCCCCAACCCCATCCCCCAATTCACAAACACCCATCTCCAATCCCATTTCTATACCAGGAACCGGAGCTCGACCGTAGCAGCTGCTTCACTGGGCCTGCACATGTGGCGAAGTGTGTGGCGGAATTTTCTAATTTATTTTTTAGCAAATGTTTCAAGGCCCCTCACGTTCTCTGGCGACGTTTCAAGTTCGAGTTTTTCCGACGCCAAAACAAATTGTTAATGGAAATTCACGCGCTTCGAATTATTGATTTTTCACTCGCTGCGAAAACTTTCTCCTCTCGACATAGAACACACAATTGACATTTGGATTGTACAAATTTGACATGAATGAGACTGTGAGACGATTAATGGCCAAGGTCGATGCTAAGTTTGACAGCTCGTTGAGCGTAAACCAGAAGCGTTGCTCAATTTGGGGTCTACTCGCAAATTTAACTTTTGAGAAATTTCTAAACTGACTTTAATGTGACTTAGGATCGTCAGCTTAAAGAGCTGTTGCAGCGACCTCTGGCAGAAAACGGCAAGCATAAATAGTTTTCCAGTTAGAGTTTTCTCTAATTGAAATTTGCGTGTATTTTCCTATTCGAATGTGAATGCAAATGGAAATTGCATTTTTCTCTGGACACAAACCAAACTGTATGCAGTTTTCCAGCTGGACGATAATGCAGTGCAACAGGCACTGCTTGCGGCAAGACATGCACTGCTTGACGTTGGAGTAGCTAACTCAAAAAATGCTTCACGAGAACGAATCATTCTCTTTTTAGTTTAATTAAGATAAATTAAATTATAACCATTTTTTTATATGAAAATCTAAGAAAAATAATCTTTCTTTCTCTTAGAACTTTTTTGAATAGCTTATTTATTTATTTATTTATTTAGAGTAAATTAATAGCAGTCAACCACATAAAAAACTAAAAAATTACAAGATATTTACAAATTTCAAATACAAATAAATTACTATAACATTTATGTATAAGTTAAATATTATTATTTAATATTATTATTATTAATATCAATGGAAACGCATACAATGCATAAAATTGATAAAATGTCTTGATAAAAAAATTCGAACTCTACTTTGCAAACCTTCAACATGGACATTTAAATCTTCTAAGAGAACTATTCTTTATATATAATTGATTTCATTTTAAATCTAAACCTTACTTTTAATATCAGTAATTTTGTTTTTGAAGAAAATTATTAATAAACTTACATCCTTCATACTTTAGCGTAGAATTCGTTATCCTGTTAATTGCGAAATATCAAAGAATCTATGCCAAGTGTATATATTTGGATATGTTACGCCTTTATTTAATTGTTTTCAATGAAATTATATTAATATATTGAGATCTTTATTTAAATCGTTGTCTATTTTTTTAACAGAAAATATTTGATATAGACTAAGAGTATTACCTCCAAGAAAAGATTCAAATTTGGTGTCCAAATAAATATAATTGTACCTTTATTATATACTGTTAATCTTATACATAATTATAAATATAAATAGATATAAATTTTTCCAATTTAATGTGATATTGAGAATAAGATTTATATAATTTCTATAAAGCCTCTGTCTGTTATGTTTTCTTTAAAGTGCTCCGTATATATCTTATAAAATATTATCAAATTATATTTTTCTGATCTTTTCATCTTAAATATGAATAAAAAGTAAACGAAAATGAATACATTTACATATTTATCCATACAGTTAAATGCTCAACCAACGCTTCTTCAGGTACATTAAGGGTTATAATTAAAGTTGACAAATTTCAACTTAACCTGTTCCACGCAGGACTCTAGCTGCCGTGACTAAAGCATTTCGGCCTAAATATACTCAATGCGAATACTGATTTAAATCCTTGCGCCGCAATTTGCATTCTTTTAATGTGGCCTTGATGAGGTGAAGTAATTAAAGCGACGCTGATTAGCAGCAGCACCAGCACCAGCAGCAGAAAGGAAGGATACTCACTAGGAACTGGTCAGGCTGGGACAGGCACATGCAGAGTTAACCCATATACACGTATATACAAGTGACTGCCACATTGTTCACACGCATAATGTGGGCAAAAGGATTTGGCGGCGCGCCGCAGGACGATAATGAACACAAATGAGCAGAACAGAGCAAAGCTGAGGCAGAGCGAAAGGAGTCTTTTTGCAAGCGCACACGAAATGGCAAACATTTGGCAAATCTACAAACATTTAGAACAATGGCTAATACCGTCGGACCTGTTGGTCCTGTTTCTGCTAGTGTTGTGGAAGGACGCGACCTTGGCGCAATGGCTCAAGAGCAGTGCCAACCAGGCAACTAAGCAACCTAGGAACCAGGCAGCCAGCTAGACAATCAGAGAATCAGACAGTCTGACAGCCATTGAGGCATTTATAGAATTTGAGCTCTAGCGTATACGGGTATATCTTTTGTTGCGATCTGATTGATTGCTGTCATGCGGATGAGAAAGAAAGAATCAGCCCTCTGCACTCTCTCTCTATGAGGGTTACGTTGCATGACGGCAGCTGCCAAATGGCTTCTTTAGACGCCATTTTAAATTTTCTCAGTCTGGTTTTCAGTAGGTTCTTTTTTTTTATGCAATAAAATTTAAGACTTTAAAGTGTGTGTTGCTCGCTGTTTCAATTTGTAGGTGGAGCCACTTTCCTTTTTGCCCCACTCGCAAATTAATCATCAGCATAAGTACACAGCTTGTGGCCCAGGACATGCGCAACAGTCCTGCCCAGCAGCAGCAGCAGCAGGAGTGGCAGGAGAGGCAGCAGCTGTGGCCAAAGCGAGAAGGATATAGCCGCAAAGCTTTTACAGCGAAAGCTTTGTTATCTGGCTGGCCACAGGATGCACACATGTGCGTGTGTGTGAGTGTGGTGTGTGTGTGTTTTGGCACAGCCAAATCAAAATGGCGTTCCATCCAGGATATTTGAATGTTTTGCCGCCTCTAATGATGGATACAGCAGCTCGCGTGCCGCTTAAGCTCAGCTGTTGTCCTGGCAACAGAGAACAACCGGCGCCTAATGGCCACCCAACCAGATTCAACTTCAGTTCCAGCTCCAGCTTCATCTCTGTCTCCATCTTCGACTTTAAGTAGCTCATCGCATGACAGCTGAGACGCGTTTATCATAATCAAATGTGGATGAACTGGCGCACAGAGTGACACTGACACTGACACTGACACTGGCTCTCAGGCAAAAACTAAGTCGATGCGGCGAGGAGAGGGGAGGAGAGAAGAGTAGCTACGGCAGGAAAAGGTCGGAAATTAATTTAAATTGCCTCTTGATGTAAATGCATCTTTCAATGCATCGCCAACTGCAGCAGCAGCAAGAGAATCACCAGCCACATCATCTACTCGGAGAGTGGAGATATGTGCTCCAGATTTGTCTTTCGGTTATCTATTCCTTCAAGTAGCTGCAACTTTTGCGTTGTGTGTGTTTTGTCCTAAATGGCGCATATTTATCAACTGACAGTAGCAGCAACAACTGAGTCCCTGCCTCGTCCTCTGCCCCTGTGTTGGATCTAGCCTCTGGCCCCTACGAGTGCGTGAAGAACTCAAATGGTAGAATATTAACGAATTGTCGTGAGTTGCGTTCCCCGCAAGTCCTTGGACATGGCATTGGAATTGAGTATTTTTCTTGGGTCGATGGCATTGCATTTAATTGAAAACTGCTGCAGTTCCGTTGCAAGTTGCCAGTAGCCAATATCCAGTTGCCAGTTGCCAGTTGCAAGCTGCAAGCTTCACGTTGCACGTTGCACGTTGCACAGTTCTATGCCCACAATTAATTTGAAAATTCCTCTAGTTTTTTGTTGCTATGCAACAGAGCAAAAACAAAACTACAAACGCTGCTGATTGTTTCATATTAAAAGCGTGTGTGCAACAGCAGCAACAACAGAAACAACAGCAACAACAACAACAACAGTAACAGCAACAACATTAATATTAACAACATGCGAGCGATGATGAAAAATCGCCTGCAACATGTTGGATGCTGCTGGGCAGTGGCAGCTCCAACTCCATCTCCGGCTCTGCCGCTGGCTCCGTCTCCATCTCCGGCTGTACATTTTACTGCCCGCTGGCAGCTCCGACATCAACTCCAATTACAGAAGTACACGCAGGCGTCTCTTTTATGATTCCTAGTTTTTCTTCTCATTTTTTATAATATTTTTTTTAATATGGGTTCCCTCATGTCGTGCACACAACACACAACACACAACCAAAACGGGTGCATGTTGACGTTGGAATTGGTACTCGTAGCCATATGGAAACCGAGTAAATCCAATGACAACCCAGCCATAAAATACTTATACATATACGAAGCTGACTAGACGTTAATAAACAATCTAATTGTAAATTTTATTCATATGGGGGTGTCTTAGATGGACTTGTAGAAAAACGACCAGGTAAATATATGCTTTATACTCATTTTCAGTAGGTGTGGGATCTATGTTGTTGAATGTTTTCAATGTGTTGAATTATTAACTTCAAATGTTATAGAAAATGGTACTACATGCTGTCGAATGACATCACATAAAGGTGTCAAGGAGAGCTCAGCAAGAAGGAAAGTTTCTCTAGAAACTTTGTAAGAGGTGGAATTAGTTGATAAATTTAGGTGGAATTTTTTATACCATTTATTAGATACCAAAATGAAATGAATAGAATACTACCAAAAAGTTTTTAATAAGCTCATATTAACCTCAATTATACTTCCTAGTATATAATTGTACCTTTATTTATATTAATTACATAAAATAATGTTTCAGAAATGTATTTATATATTCATGATCTTAATCTTCCTTAAACTGATAAACTACTCAGCGAAGCTCTTCCCATTTTCAATTGTAAGTAAAAGCCTTTTGATATAAGAGATAAATAAATAATAATTAAATTAATAAGAAATTATGAATTAAGAATATCCAGTTGAAGAAATAAAGCCAATAACAATAGGTTAAATCTACATTTGAATATCCTAGAGCATAAGCCTAAGGTTCATCTAAACTTTAATTGATTACTTTGAGTGTCTTTCCGATTTTTTCATAGCTAATAAAATATTGATTGTTGCCAATTCATTCAAGCCGGAAGGGCTTGGCTTCAATATTATTGGCTAATAATAATAGTAACTTTTATTTACGACAAAAAATATTTATAGATCTAGTACATTGTATATTTGTGTAAACATCGATTGTTATTTGATAAAAAAAAGAAACAAAACCGAAATCTTATTTTAACAAAATAAAATTTACATATTATTTGTTTAATTTTTTTGTTTTTTTGGTTGACATTACAAAATTAATCTTTGTTGATTCAAATGCAAATATCAACGAAAATAAAAACTCAAATTTGTTTCTGTTGTTTTGGACGTCTGGAATTTGGTAGCAGATCCAAAATTGATTTTTAATTAAGGCATTTAACCAGCAGCAGCAGCAACTGCGACCCAGCCCAGTCTAAAAAGCCGTAACCGTAACCGTAACCTGTAGCCTAAAGCTCGAAATCTGAAACCGTATGAATCATAAGAACCCTCAGAGACAACGGCCAACAATGTGGTCAATAAATTTAAATTTAAATTCAAATTCAGACTCTGATTCAGATTCAAATTGAGATTGAGAATGAGAATGAAATTCAGAGTTTGGAGTGCAAACGAGCTCGTTTTAAAGAGATGCAAACAAAACCCAGCAAGGTAAAAACTCATTTGTCGCCTCCTTTATTTTTTTGGTGACTGTTTTTTTTGTTTGTTTACAGTGGGCGCTGTAAAGTTTCGAACGCAGCCAATAAAAATGGAAATGATGGCGCACAGAGCGAAACGTTTATAAAATAATAATGCGAAATAATAATGTGACGGTGATTTAGCGGAACAGCGCCACGATTGAATACAAATAAAGTGCCTGGAACCGAGGCGGGGACTGTATGGAGAAATGTTGAACAAGGGTAGGGGGTAGATGTTGGGGAATGGCAACTTTTTGGTGGTAGAGGGACGCACTAATCTAGGATGATTTCAGCCTAATCTGGAGCAAAAAAACAACAAAGCTGCTATCAAAGGGGAGGGCGACGCTGGTTTCAACGTTAACGGCGACGTTGACGTTGACGGTGACGTTGACGTTGAGTGGCAGGCAATCATCTGCCTCGTCCAGCGTCCAACTACCTGTTTCTGTTTGCCAGCTGAGGCAGCTGCCGTGGAGCCGCTGCCGTCACTGCCGTCGCTGCTCCGCCATAGGCCGTTGGTCCAGGCCATGCGGCACCCCCTGAAGCATAAATCAAAGCAGGAGGCGTGGCCTAGGTGAGTGTGAGCGAGTACGACTCTGTTTCGAACATGCGCACACTGCCTGCAGCCCGCTCGCACTCACTATGAACGCTCTAAATGATTTACAGTTTTCGAATACTCATACACACACAGAAACCCATTCCAACTCGCAATCGTATTCGGACTGGGACTCCACTCCGGCATGCCTCGAAAGGCTCTTTCAAACGTGAATCGAACGTGGCGCACTCAAGTACGCCAGCTGCGCGCTCGGTACCCGGTTACTAAAACTCCTACAGTTACTTACCCTTTTCAAATAGTCGTATAGCACGTAATACTATACGTATTACTCGTACATAGATGTCCAACTGGGTTGGCTGCCAGCCCCACTGAGCTTTCAGGCGACGGCAAATGGAATATTCATTTCAACTAACGGATAACTTAATGAAACTCAGGCCTAAGGATATCTGCAATACCAACGAATATCAAAGTCTCATACTCAAGTGCACAGATTCAAATGGGCTTTAATAAGCTTTACAATATCCCAATGAGATTGAAAATTGTCACAACAATTAAGTAAACTAAACAAGTCAAGTGTTCCACATGTATACAATACATAGATATTGAATACAAGTGTAGTTTAATAAGCAAATACAATACAAAAATCAGTGAAGTGAAAATATAATATTAAAATCTTACAAACAACTCTAAGACCGATTGGATTTCAAGACAAGTTTATAGGTAAGCTTTGTGTGTTTGTTTTCATGTTCCTTTAGAGCTCTATAAAATTTAACTGGGGAAAATTTAATCAATTGCTGCGAGAACAATTCAAAGATTATGAAATTCTGCATTTTATTATATAAAGAAGGAAATGATATATAAAGTTTGCTGCTTAGAAAAAACTAATTTATTCCCTTTTAAATTAAGTAATTTATAGCTCGGGGAATCATAAGGAAATATTTAAAAATTTTATAAGCATTTCTGCGTAGGAGAACAAACGTAGATAATATTTATACAGATTCAAAAATAGTTATTGTTTGTCCGAAACTTAAACTTATAAACTGAAGGAAACTTTCTCGCTGTTATCAAATTTTCGGCAACACACACACGCACACACACACATACACACTGTCCATGATGCCGCATTCGAAGTTTGAAACGATCCCATGCTCTTCGTGTACGTGAGGCACATGGACAGTGTACGTGTGATCAATAAGAAACAGTGCAAGCGCCTCGAAGTCGAGTGAGTTCGAACTCGGAGAGCGTAGTTTTTCGAACATGCTCTCTTTCGAACTCTCTCTCCCTCTCTTACACACACACGCAGTGTGACACTCACTTGGATTTGTGGCTACAAATTTCGGCGTCCGCAAAGGTAACAACAGCGCAGCGCCAGCAACGAGTGTGAGCGGGATAGCATGCAGCCGCATTAAATGCTGCCTAACTGCTCACACCCGCATGGCAAGTTCGAATTTTTTTTACGCGAGTGTTTAATGAATGCACTCGAATGATTGTATGTTTGCCACTGCCATGGCACATACCTAGTATGTGTGTGTATGTGTGTGTGTGTGTGTGTGTGTGTGACTCTACTTGCTTGTACTCGCAGCTACAATTGGCGGCGCTGGCGCTGCGCGTAGCATGAGTTTTTTATTGATGCTCAGATATTTGAATTATGCCCGAGCAGTCAAAGTGAGACATTGGCGCTTCGAGCACGTATTCGCGGATACATTCATCCAAACCGAAACAGAAACAGAAACAGCAACAGCAATAGAAACAGAAACCGAATCTTTGGCCCTAGCTACAACAATCCGTCAATCCGTCATAGCATTTGCTCGTTCCGCGAATCGTACGGCTGCCTCTCAGCCACAAACACAAAATACAAAATACAATAACAAAAACGCGCATCCGTTGGATACAAAAAAAAATAAAAGAGGAAAAAAACAACGACAACAAGCGCCTCAGATACATTGCACGACGCGCAGCGCTGACTTTGAACGATAATAACGGAAGATGGATGAGCAGCAAAGTGTTTTCAGTGCCAGTGTTTTCATCGATGACGTTTAAAATACATTCGCGCTGATGGATACCATAAATTCGTCGTGAACCACTCACAGATAGTACAACGCGAATCGTTGAGTCTACTTCTGAGATACATCTACGGTTACAGCCAGTCTCACCTATCTCATTACGAGATGAACTAGAACTGTGACAAATCGAGTGTCTAACCCGTGCGGCTAATTACGGCCAATAATCCGCGAACAAGTCAAGTGCACAATAAACAATACGCCGCAGGTAATATTCAAGCCCTGCTTAACATCAGAATGCAAGCGGAATAACTGATAAATATGCGGGCTAAAAAGGCACTGGCAATTAGCTAAAAGCCGTCTCAAAGTGATCAGCAAACTGTTTTCTCACTTAACGACAAAAACTAACAACAATTTGTGAAGTGAACTAACTTCAAATATTTTTTCAACATTGTTAAACGTTTCATGAAAAAAGCCGTCGGCTGATGTTCTAAACAAGTGAATGAAATTATCGAGAGAGAAATCCAACATATACTTTTAGGATAGCAGAGGTAACATTTTATACATAATAGTATAAATTTGATTTATAGATTAATAGATCGTATATAAGGTAACAGAAAAAGGAAATAAATGTAATATTTAAGACCAAGTTGGCGTAAAGTAGAATAATGCCAAACAAAATTTTTTTGAAAGCTAATCAAAATTTTGACATGCGAAATATGTTAACAAAAACAAAAAAGATCTGAATGAATAGAGAAACAATTTTAAAAAAATGTATAGTTAACCAAATAAAAAATTAAACGTAGACAAAAATCAGATTTAGGAAATATCATATATTTATTATACAATCATTTTTCCGAACCATTTCATAATGAAAAAATATATAAAAATAATATACGAATTTTTAAATAAAAAACAAAACGAAATAAAGGAATAAATAAAAGTCGTTTTGAAGGTATTCGTTCGACTTAAGCAGCCAGAATTTTACAGCTGTATAGGAATAAAAATATATGTTACAAAGTATTTTTACATCAGATAAAAAAATAATAGGCTAAATTTCAGTTACACTAATAAATACTTTATTTATTTTTAATATATAAAAATAAGTATTTATATATACTACAATGCATTATTTTTGGGCTTATAATCATAATATATGAAATAGAAAAAAGCAAGTAAACATGGAAAACTATACGTCTGATATAATAAGCAACTTATATATTTGGTTTATTATATCTTATCTCATACTTAGATATTTCAACATCAGTTTACCAATTACAGGTAGAATATTCTGAGCACTTTTCAAAATGTATACAAATGTTGGTACAACTGTCGAATTGAGAATTACTTTTGCTCTACTTTAGTCTAAATGTTTTCTGTAATAATAAATATTTCCATTTAAAGTATGTAATAGAATTTTAATTGAGCTTCCTGATCGAAATTCCATCGATCCTTTGCAATATATATTAATATTATTAAAATATTTAAAATTAATCATTGAGGGAGTTTTTAATTAGTATTTTGCCATAAGATCATATCGTTTTGCTTTAACTTGAATACAATAAGTGGTCATTGTTAGTTAAAACTTCCCCTAACTAATCGAGACCTCAAATCGAAATTGATATATTAAATGGATTCAGTAGCAACCTTCAATTAAATTAATCTACCCATACTATAGCTGAACTTCTCTGTTTCTCTGTTTCTCTGGGCTCTTCAATTTGCTTTTGTTATGTTCCATTTTTGGTTTTCGGGTTGGGTTGCGTGCACGATATCAACGCAAAGAATTTTCACTTCATTAAAACGAATGCAGCCGTTTTTGAAATAATTAAGAGCCACAAAGGCGAAATGTCACAGCGAATGAAAAATGCCTAACAAGCGACCATAAGCAATCTACCTACTATATAAGACCTTATACATATTTATATACAAATATACTACATATATATATATATGTATGTATGTGTACTATGTACGGCTATATCAAGCCAGAAATGTAAATAGTTTGGAAAACCAAGGCGTTGTACATAAAAATTGCGTGCTCTTCCCCTGCTGCTGTCACTGCTGCTTCTATCCCTGATCGAAAACCATCACATGGAAGGGAAGTCATGCTGACCAGGCGCAGTAGGCGCACCACGAGTGAATTTATATTAAAATGTGACTCTGGACTGCACCCAAAACTACCGGACAGACCCAAAGAAGCACTGATATGGAACACAAACAGAGTTTAGAGGGTCCACTGGGCACCAGCGAGTTTCCATGGTGCGTCTAGGCCACTTTGCACTGCATGTGATTGGCACTGGTTCCTTCGAAGTGCCTAGTCCGGCACACATGCTACAGAGATAGTGAGAGTGGGCTAAAGATTCGTATAGCTACTTGATGTAGGTCACTTTCATTAGCATGTCTTCTCAGGGAGACTCGGAGGGTGGTCAAGCAGACGCCGAGCCAGATCAAAGGGTCTCTCAATGGGCTATTGCATAATGTGGGCACAACAGGCTGCTGCCCGTCGTGTTAATTGCTCTCTAGTTGTGCACAATCACACAAAGACATATATATATAAAGTCCGAGTCCAAGTCCAAGTCTCAGCTCTGGTCTGGATTCGCTGCAGCTACGTTCATTGCCTGGCTTGTCAGCGCTTTTATTTATGCCATCATCATTCGCATTTGGCCTGCGCCTGGAGCACACATTCATCATGGTAATAGTATGGGAGGACTTGGCCAAGACCTGCTAGCGGTCTGAAATGTCATGATGATATTTCAGCTTTACTTATTTATGTTTATAAATCAAAATACATAACAAAAAAATACAAAATAAATGTATAAAACACGCAAACTTTGCCTCGACAACAGCCACAATAATAACAACATCAACAACAACAACAAAGGCAACTACAATTGTTGTTGTTGTTGCTGTTGTTGTTGGGGAACCGTTGATCTATTGGAGGCAACGTAAACGTCGTATTTGGGATGTGTAGGTACAATAAGTGCCGGGACACATTTATTTTCGCCGACTTCTGCGAACTCAAGAGGCGACACCAACTTTTCATCCTTGTGTTGATTTCTATGCCGTGTACACGCTGAAATATTCTGATTTATGTTTGATATTCTTATATAATATAGGAAAAAATGTATATAAATATGCATAAAATAATCTGTTCTTCTATTTTTACCTACAAAATATATAACAATAGAGAACAAACTTTATGTAAACTATAAACTTTGCAAACTTTTCAACATAAATACAGAATTAAAGCTAAATTAAAAGGTAATTGACTTCGAAAACTGGCAGCTTTCCTCAATTAGAATCTTATCCCTCAATCGAAGCTAGCTCTGAGTAGTTACAGTAGCCGACCGCAGCACGTTGCACAATTGAGATATCCTTGGTCCTGGGTAAATGTCATTATTTTTGAGAGATACGAGATACAACTACATATTATATAACAGATCATAAATTATGTCTAAAAAGACGATAGTAGGGATACAAAAGGCAAACCGCAAAACACGAGGCTACAAGACTGTTTTGAGTACGTGTCAAAAGGTCAACAATGGCCGCTTGCAGTGCGGATCGGGCCTGGTAAGTGTATCGGGGCTCTGGCAGCGGAGTCAATGGCGAAAAACTCGAAAAGCAAATCAAAAACTCATAAAAATTATGAGAACCACAACCGCAAAACAGGCCTTTGGACGAGGGTTGAGGAGGGAAACTGTAACAATAACATGAAAACAAAAAGAGAATCAAATGCGAGTGAGTGAGATAGAGAAAGAGAAGAAGGCAGTAAGAGAGAGACAAACAAAATAATAATATTTATGACTACTTTTATGAGGTGCTTACAAATTTTTATGAGTTTTTAATGGGCCCACTTGCAATCGCATATGTTTGTCGTTTCTTTTGTGAAAGAGCGCTTGACAGAGACACAAAATGGCAATGACAATGAGACGAATAGAGACACAGATAGACACAGAGGTAGAGCTGGAGGCATGCCAATGAGTGTGACTGCGCGTGCGCAAATACCTTTCGAGAATTGTACGAATGCGACCTCGTCTTTGGGTCCCTGCTCGGGCTCGCTGTGGCCTGTGGCAGCGTGTCTACGAGTATGAGTAGATGCGGCATGTTTACATATACACGAGCTACGCCCATGTTGACAACAAATATTAAATATTATGATTTATGGCCTGGCCCGGTACCACGATACCCCCCGTTACCCGGTTACCCGGTTACTCCAGGCACCGAATAATGAACAAGGCGCGGGCCTGAAAATCTGTAATGGTGACGATGGGCGACATTTGTAAAAGAAATAACAGCTTTGTGTTTTGTTCACTTCATAATTAAGAAATGGTCGAGGAGAGATGGTCGCAAGATTATGATGAGGTTGACGCCTGCAAAGCGCTTAGAAATGGATGACTGTTTCGTGTTCGTATCTGTTAGAAGAGTTCGTTGTAATTAGTGTTAGATTTGGGATATACTTTTGACAGCTTAGCCTTTAAATTAGCGAAATATGCGTCCTACAGTGCAAAAGAGTGAGAAAGAAGACTACATATATATATAATTGTTAGCAATTAGTGTACAACTTCTTAGAGGTTAGATCTTGGGTTCGGAAAGTACGGAATTAATCCTAGAGTATTTATAAATCGTATTTAGTCTTACATTCGGATATATAAATATTTACTTTAAGAAGAAGTAAAAGAGTCTTCTTTCTCCTTTCATTTTATATAAAGAACTATATATAAAAGAGAGAAGGGATTTCTCTGGTTAAAACTGCGACAAGAGGCGTCCTTTTCATCCATTTTTTTGGAGCTGTGAGTAATTAGTGTTAGATCTGGGCTACAGATTTGACAGCATAGACTCTAAGGTAAGAGAAATGGGTACTGTACAGAGAGAATTACGATATGTCATTGTTAAATATCGATTATGCAAAATTTAATCATCTTAATTACAATAAGCACATTGAACCCAGGTCATAAGGCCAACGTCTGCCATTGTCTTGGAGTTTGCGTGAAAAGTTCTCAAAACAAAAACCCTTTTCAGCTGTCGCATTGGGTACTATTGATTTATGATGACAAGACCTGGAATATTTTTGGGGGAACCTCTAGAGCTGCGCATGTGCAACTCAATTGCTGTTTATTTACTTTTACCTACTGCATTATCTATATATGTACATATGTGTGGCACATTTACCTGTGCCAATGTCGGTTCAACATTCGAAAGGGAAATTCGTTCTGCGGTTTAAGAAACCCGACAAAATTTCACTCCCGTTCGAAGCCATATTAAAACTGTTTATACAAAGCAGCCCGAAGGCAGAGAATTTAAAAAAAAAATACAAAATAAAATAAAGAAAATGCCCAACCGCCACGCAGACGCCGAGACAAAGGAAAGTCAGCTCGGTTTGCCGGCTTGTTCGCTCCCTCGTCTCAGAGATGTCGCTGCCCAAAGAATTGCCATAGTAATTTATGGCTTTCTTATGAGGCGACAATCAGCCAGGCAACTGACTGACGAAACCAGCCTCAATCTATATAACAATATTTATATAATATACACTCGGTACATACATATAGGGAGTATATAGCGCTCGGAGCTCGGCAAAGAGAGAGCCCGCAAATTTGGTTTGCGTTTTCATTATTCATGGATTTAATTAACACCAATTGAACCGCTTGTCGTTCGACTCTTTGGAAAACAATTTCCAAAAGCCAAATAATTTATTGCCTTTATTTTTTCAAAATTTTTAATTTGCCGTTAAGTGATCGAGCAAATAAACAACAGGCGCCGCCAGTTGGTTAAATACGCATCAAATTAGCTTCCCAATAAAGATGCAACCAGACTGTTAAAGTTATAATCGATTTATCGGTTAATTTTACTATAACTTTGATAGTTTCCCAACAGATTTGAATCAAATATGTTATCCTTACGACTATCGTAAGGATAATATATTTATTGACTTCTAACTCTTGTTTTCTGCTCTAATTCCTTGACTGACTGCTGCTACAGACATATTCTTGTATTGATTATCTTTAGAATGATTAAATTATTCTATATATCACGTATAGCACATCTCTTGCTGCTCCTTTTGGTCGATTTCCAAAACAAAATGGTTTGATTGCACTTTGGGAGAATTTCCAACACTATCATCAAAGATGTTAGCGTCTGCTACCAATTTGATCTTTGGCCTTGTTGTTTGCACAAAAACTGAAAAAACTATCTACAGGTCACAGGGTCAAGTTAGTTGCTTATCTAAACGTATAATTTAGATAATCGAACGTCGCTTGGCTTATGCCAACAGCTTGTGTATGAATATATGGCCTAGGGGCTAATTCAAAATCAAAGTTTTAGCTCAAAACAACCGTTACAATGGCTATAAAGTCCATAATCATCAATACCCAGGGCCGAATCGGAAGAATTTACAACGTTTTCAGGAACGCTGCTCATCAAATAAATCTCTGTCCAGCGATGAGCATGGCCCCAACCACCTCGTGCTCTGGCTAGGCTCTTCACTTTTATCTGAGAACCCGCCAGAAGAGCCAGAAGAGGCCAGGGCCAGAGTCGAAGCTGAGGCTCGTACGCCGATTTAATTTAAAGCTTCAACTCCTTTCATTTGGACAACATGCTAAAGGGTTAAATTGCCCACTGAATCAAAATTATTGGTTTCAAAAGAAGAGAGCAAAATATTTTCGCTGTACGAGTACTCGCTGTTGCCCCCTTCTCGTAGGGCCAAGGACAGGGCGAAGGGGGTAACGACTCTTGCAGAGGTCGTTGCTTTGTTTTTGGGAAATACTTTTACGGTTTTTGGTATTGGCCACTTTCATGTGCTCTGTGCATTGGCTTCCTCATTGCCTGCTGCAACGATTTGGCCCGCTCTTTGCCATTGCGTTTTACACTTTTCGGCTTTGAGGCTATTTTGGCCAAGTCGATATGCCAGTTTCTTAGTTTCTTCTTGTTTCGATTTTGGGGCCATACAAACATACATACAAAACCTGCAATCGTGTTGCTTTTGTTGCTATCTTCGCTGCACCAGACCGAAATACAAGTTTTCCTCCATTCATCCAGACAGCCTGACCGGGCCGCAGTATCAGAGATGGTGTCCGACTCCGAGCTGGTCTTTGTTTCGCTTCTCTCCAGGCCCAGGCCCAGGCTCGGGCTCAATCTGAGGCTCGTCCGCAAGTGCAGCAAGTGTCCAAGCAACGAGAGTGGGCGGGGCAGGCATTCCAGCCTGTCCGTTTTGTTGTGCCATGTTGTTGTGCCGTGCCACACCAAAATTGCATGCACGTAATGCCAATGCTTAGGCATATCCGCGCCTGCCCATCAGCTCAAGTGAAACCCAAACAACTTTTTCACCCCTTTTCCCTCTCCGCCCGGAAACAGTCAGCACCCAATGGGGAAATTGGGTTCTTAGTCGGTTCAAAAATAATTGTAATAATGATGCTTTGTACAGGTAAAACATAAAAACACCATTCAAATTATAAGCCCAAAAAATCTGGCAAGGAACAAGCCAACCAATCGCAAGGCTAAACATAACCATCCAAAATACATAATGATCCCTAGGGAGGCTTCCAATTGTATGTATTAAGTTTCAGAAACATTTAATGAGTACTTATGAGCCACTCGCTGGTGTCTTCTCTCTGCAATTAATATAAGCATATTCTCTTTTATATCTTAACTGTAATAAAGGAAGATCTTCAAACGGAACTTTAGAATTTATTGATTACTTTACAATTATAATGCATCTTATGAATGTGATTCCATAAAAACTTATACAAAACAAATCGTAATATTCAGTTGCAAAAATTGACTTTGAATTCATCACAGAATATGTTCTACCTTCATAGGAAACTTTTATTTGTATAGGATTATTTTGTGGGATTAAATTCATGTTTATTCAGGATTATGCAAAGCTTAAGTATATTTTTTTATCAGCAACTAATGCAAATATTTAGTGGGTCGGGCCGAGCACAGAAGCTCCGTTGGCACGAGTGAGCTGAAGACGTGATCGGGCAATGGAATCTTGACTGGGCGGGGATTAGTCGACTACACCTAGAGCCAATTGCAATCTGTTGTGTGTAGATCTGGCAGACAGACAGAGCAGCCTCTGAGTTCGAACTGAGTCTGATGCTTCGTTTCATTTCAGATACAGATCTTCAAAATGGATCCCGACTGCTTTGCCATGTCCTCGTACCAGTTTGTCAACTCGCTGGCCTCCTGCTATCCACAGCAGATGAATCCGCAACAGAGTCATCCTGGTGCCAATGCCAGCACTGGGAACAGCAATGGGGGCGCGGGCGGTGCCAATGGTGGGCAGGGTAACGGTGGAGCGGGGACGCCAGGCAGCAACGATTACTTTCCAGCGGCGGCTGCCTACACGCCCAATTTATATCCGAACACTCCGCAGGCACACTACGCCAACCAGGCGGCATATGGGCTGGGCGGAGGTGGTGGGGCGCCCGGCGGTGGACAGGCCAATCCTGATATGGTGGATTACACACAGTTGCAGCCGCAGCGGCTGTTGCTGCAGCAGCAACAACAGCAACAGCAGCACGCACATGCGACGGCTGCCGTTGTTGCCCAGCAGCAGCAACAGCAGCAGCAACAATTGCCGCAACAGCAACAACAGCACCCGCAACAACAGCAGCAACAGCAGGCGAGCATCAGCTGTAAATACGCGAACGATCCGTCAACGCCCGGTGGCAACAACAACAACAACAACAGCGCCAACAGCAACAACAACAATCAATCGCTGGCCAGTCCGCAGGATCTCTCCACCCGTGACATCTCTCCAAAACTGTCGCCCAGCTCAGTTGTGGAGAGCGTTGCGCGCTCCCTCAACAAAGGCGTACTCGGCGGCAGCCTGGCCGCCGCTGCCGCTGCCGTGAGTCTCAACAACAACCACAGTGGTGCCGGTGGTGTCGCTGGCGGTGGCCCCGGTGGACCTGGAAACGTTAATGTGCCCATGCATAGCCCAGGTGGCGGTGACTCCGATTCGGAAAGCGACAGCGGCAACGAGGCAGGCAGCAGCCAGAACAGCGGCAACGGCAAGAAGAATCCACCACAGATCTATCCATGGATGAAACGAGTACACCTCGGACAGAGTAAGTAGCAAAGCTATATATATTCCAAATCATTATCTAAATTAAGGATATATCTATTATAATATATCCTTTGAAGTCAAATATCAGCAATACTTTTGGATAGATGCATTTTTCGGAATACTTAAACTATTCGGAAACTTAGCAAACACGCTGAATATTTTGAGTATATTTTGTAGTATATAGATCAAACTTTATTCAATAAGAAATAAATTTTGATGCTGAATTTATGGTCACACTGGCTTTAAGGATAAACTTTGTGCATCTGTAAGACTTTTGTATCCCAAAAGAATGAAATAATTCAATTATATTTCATTAAAAATAGTTGGACTTAACTTCATAGACAAAAGATTAAAATTCGTATACGGTCACATTGCCTTTTAGTATTTTTACAAACATTATTATTAGTCATTCATTTTCTTTATTTATACATTATAAACTGAATAACAGATGACCTTTAGATAGTGTAGATGCAGTTCAGCTTGACATTGACTATAAATCTATTTCGCACTTGCGAGTGGAATAAAAAGACTTGTTCAACTCATTGTATTCATGAATAGAATCAGAGTGTGTGAATTACTTTCACCTAAATATTATAATTGAAACAATTTGCGACCAAATGATGACAAAGTGAATAACGTTCTAGGTAAATAATTCATTCAATGAGTGCGTCTGAATAATTCTATGTAGTTGGCGTTGAGGCAATTCCATTTGCATTCACCTGCGTGTTGTAAGTGAGTCAGATGAGTTGATGATGACGATGAAAATCATGATGATGATGATGATGATGATGATAATGAGAAAGAAGAAGGGATCCAGAGTTTCCAGCACCAAATTGTCTGGTAAAGTGTGGGCGCGAGGCAACTTGTCAAAATACATAAACAATAACAAAATTTCCCTCACACTTGCACACTTTCCCATTTTTCTTGCGGCGCTGCGTGAAAACTCGACCGCGAAAATCGCAGCGCGTGAAATTGTAAACAAACGTGTGTGCCGCTCCCCCATAGAGCTGTATCCGCTGCCAGCTCCCCGCTCTCGTATCACGGTATTACCACAAACAGCCTGCAACCGGCAAGCGGCAAACGGCAACCGGCACCCGCGGCTAATGCCAACAGACTCCCACAATAACTCATAATACCGAATACCGAACACCGAATACCGAATACTCGTACCTAATACAGATACAGTAGATACAGATACATCTCAGAAGATACTGTTGCGTTTAGCTATGATATGAATCTCGCACCTCTCGCTCCGTTTATATTTAAATTCTCCAAATTTCATGAAAAATTGTTTTGCCTAATGCTCGCCCGGTGCTGCGTTCTATTCGTATAGAGATTCATTCCTGCTCCGCTGCCAGAGCCACAAAATTGTGAACGAAAAATTGTTGAGCGATTATTCTTCATGTCAATAGCAAGCACAGAGAATTTTCTTTAACACCCCAATAGCTTTTCTCACTTTTCCTCAGCTGACCCATTGACAGGGAAACTCACGACGCAGAAATCCTCCACCGAAGGCATAATCAAATTATTGACCATTGCATGGGATCTCTCTCAGGTGTATAAGTCAACGGGGTCTAAGACCCTCAGTTAAGACAAATCGTGAGATTGGGCTGACAATTTAGCAAAAATAATTAACAATTTCTATAAGTTTACTAATTAATTTCCACTGAACGCCTGTCATCGATCAAAAGTCGAACTGTGGCTAAGGCTCATTAACCGATTGGAAGCAGTTGGCAGGCCTGGCTAATTGCAACTAACTGGATACTCGTACACTCAAAACAGTCTTTGAATATTGATGAACATTTAAGTATTCATCAATCTGAATCTCAACCTGATTGTATTTATATAATTTTCAAACAAATTGCCAGCTGGCAGCTGGAAATTGCAGTTGCCGATGCAAAAAGGCACTTGACAACCGAAAATCACAACATGTCAGCCAATTAAAGAGTCGTTGAAAAGCTCCCTGAACTGCATTTGCATATTTACAAATCAGGCAAACATCAACAACCGTTCGAATTCGTATCTATATATATACATATATATTGATTGGAAAGGGGGAGAAATGCTTTTCTGCGATATTTGCATTTGCACAAAACTCGTTTCATGCCGTCCAAGTTCAATCAATGGGGTCTTTTGTTATTATTTATGTATCTGTAACTCATGGCAGCCAGAGGAACAACAACGAGTAGCTATGTTATATTCGAATTGAAGAACAAGTGGAAGAAACAATAATTACAGGAAAAAGTGTAAAGTAAAGAGAAATACCAAGAGTAGTCACTCTGTTTCGTATTACCCGTCTGGGGCAATTGATGAATATGAATGGAACTCAACAAACTACTAGCCGTTCGGCCATTTTAGATTCACTCGTGCATCAGATATATCTGATTTACTTATACCCTCAGATCGTACACAGATCTTAAATATATATAGGAACATAAGAGTGTGGACTATGCATATCTAATGTGCTCGTATGTAGCTGCCTCTTATGCGTCGATGAGATTTAATTACCATCTTTTATATTCTGTCGGGGGCAATGTGAAGCGCACTCAGACATTAATGAATACGAGTTCGTGTATTCGAGAATGGCCCGTTGCCACGTTGCTGGTAATTAGCTGCCACCCCTCTAAATAATATACATATTACACACGACCATAGCCCATGTTTGCTTCTGGAATTGAGTGCCATTAAGGAGCTGGTGTGCCCAGTGCCAATAAAGATTATACGCCAGTTGGGCAACAACTCAATCTTGGTACAAGTATGATATACGATTCAGAGCTTAAATTCAGTTTAAAGTTAAATTAATACCCCACATTAAGGTTCCTACTTCGCTTAGCTCCCATTAATAGGAGTAATTTTGTTATCTCTTTCAATCACAGAAGGAAAACAAATAAATTACTTGCTTCAACTCATTTTCATTTCATTCTGCGACTTCATGTGCATTTATAGTTGTATTACAATATTTCATTTAAGCTTATTAAAGTATATTTAATTTATACTGTTTCTTTTAAAGATCTTGAAGAATTTGATATGGTATTCATTTTGATTCCTTTCCCCAAAGTCAACAACCTTTTTGCATAGAAACCAATTTGGGAACAATTATAATCAAATTTTCTGCACTTTTTTATCGGTGGACTTTTTATTCGTGTACAACTTAATTTTCTAAAGCAAATGTCTTCATTAAATGCCAATGCGGTGGGCTGTATTGCAATTTTAGTGTTCCTGCATTAAGAGCACATACATAAGCTCACAGATTGGGTGAACCAAAAGCAAAAAAGTCAACTTGTATTTGAGAAATGTTTTTAAAATGGCCCCAGGTGCCAAGCAGCTCAAATACTAATAATAAACAGCTAGGTTGAACAGGAAGAAGGCGTGATGGGGGAAAGAGGAGGAGATGGGGGTAAGTTGCAAGTGCATGTTGCTGTTGCAGGAACAGGCGCTGATTAAAATCCAGCAACAACAGAAACAACAGCAGCAGCAACACGAGAATTACAACAACAGCATGTTAACAATTATGCAAATTGGAGGTGCATGTTTTGCGGTGAGTGGAAGGTGCAACTTGATAAAAGCAAAAACAACAGCAACAACTCTAACAACAACAACGTTGATTACATATAATCACGTCAAGTTTTCTGCTTTTATTAATATACATATAAATATACATATATATATATATAAATTGAGGCAAGCATATTAAAATAAACTTAAACGCCATCTTCGAGACGCGCCTCAATTAGTCGCTGCACGAGAGATCGTCAGGCGAGAACGAGGGTATTCTATGGAACACCTTTCAGACAGCCTTCGTACATAATCCCAGCTCTGAAACAGAGCCACAGCCATAGCCAAAGCCAAGCCATTTGCATTTTGCATCTAGTTATAAAATGGTTTGGCTTAAATGAGCTCATAATGGCGCCGCACAGCAATAACAGTAGCTGCAGTCTGAGATACACCTACAGCTGCAAAATAAATAAAGATACAAAGATAAACAGATACAGATACAGATACAGATACAGATTCATTGAATACTATACATTAAATATCGCATGCAATCTTGTGAAGTTGACTGCAATTCTCTAATTGACAAGACCAAAACTGGCGACGTTCCAAGCAATTTCGTAGCAGATCATCAAAGGTCTCTGCGCTTCATCGTCCGCCCACAAATTGAAACCTAAACGCATCTATGAGATACACATCTGCAGACTGCAAACTTACGAAATGTCAAATGCTTATTAGATGCAACAGGCCCATATCCCCCTTAGCCCTCCCTCTATCCTCTATCTGCATTCCTTACCCAGACCCAGTCTCAGCTACAAATTGTCAATTTAATAAATTCGTGAAGCGCGCCGCAGATGCTGGCGGTCGAGGGACAATCGCAGTCGCCCGACTGCACCCTAATTAGTGGGGTTTTATTTATAAAATTAAAAATAATTTAGAATAGCAAAACTTAGGCAGTATTTTATTTGGGTTCTGGTCTAGCCAAACGACATTTTCAGAGCGTTAGGATAATTGTCATTCTACACAAATATTTCAACTATTACAGAAAGAATTAAGAATTTATCATATGCTATAAATGTTTCATTCCTCATAAACTTTTAGAAAGAAAATACTTTGGTTTTGAAAGCGTAATTTTGATCTAAAATTCCCGATTAGGGAAAGATCAGATTAAAGTTCTATAAACAATTTGAGATTGAGCAAAACTATCCATGTAGCAGCAGAAAAAAAGTAATTGTATTTTAGTTTCTATATTCAAAATGTTATTCTAAATTGCAATTTCCAGCTTAAAAGCCATTTGAAGATTCGTTTTACTTCTCAAAGCTGTGTGCAACCCGAAGGCCACATTGAGATGCAGGATGTTATACCACAAAATTAATAGTTCGCAAACGAGTTGAACGCCAGATATGCAGAAGATATGCTCGCAACGATGGCTCTAAGGCAGCCACAGCAACAATAACAACAATACGTGATCTCTTCTGGGACTTGGTCTTGGTCTGGGTCTGGGTCTGGGTGTTTGCTGCTGTTTCTACTCCTGTCTGTAGCGTCCCGGCTCCGTTGCCCAACGCTACTCGTCTATGCGGCGGCTCCTGCTCGTCGTAGTCTCCGGCATTTAAAGGCCCCATGCAGCAACACCCAAGCCTCAGACTATAGAGACTAGAGACTAGAGACCAGAGACAACCAAGAGGCAGAACCAGCATCCAACCAGACCCAGTTGCATTTGCTGGTCAATTACATTTTCATTAACTTGGAACACGACTTTTCAAATAGCATTGTTTAATCATAATGATTGTTATTATTTTGGTTCTCTTTGGTGCCCGGCCCCGAAACCAACTACTTTCTAAGTCCCCAGAACCCAATCAATTTTTATAATATACGCCCCGGCCCGAGTAATGCATAAACGCGGCGCAAGGTGCTGAAAACTCAGTAGAATATCAATCAATTCTCTGCTGCACAAGGTGTTGCATAGCAAGTTATCCGTTATTATTACGAGTATTATATAAAATGATTGTACAAGCATATAAAATATGGCCAGAACCATTCTTAAGTCTGCTAATGGGATCGCCGCTGAGGTTGCCACTTCATTAAAATCTCGAAGTGTTTCTAACAATGCGTAAAACTTTTGGCAATCGTATTGTATATACGATATATATATATATATATATATATATATATTTACATTAAGTGTTTGTATGTATGTGTTTATTGTAGATACAGATACGTTTCTTGTGTTTCGTTTTCATGTCACATCTGATTGTTCTTAATGAATTCTGGGCCCATTCATTCCTCTAGTTCGCAGAGCATGAAGTAAATTGTGTCGGATGTGAAACTCATCACTTTGCTTGAATTAATATTCATTTGCTACGAATGCAGCTCATTAGGGGTATTCAGCACTTCGTGTCTTGTCGTTTCATTTAGTGCTAGCAAGAACTTATATACGAGTAGCAGGTACGGAACTGCATTTATAGATATCTAACGCATTGTTTGTTTATAGGTCAATCCAAAAAGGTAATTCTTGTGCCATTTGGCTTCTATTAAAAAAATATCACTCATCAAATAGTCCAAATCAACTTGCCATAGACAGCCCCATTCTTATATCCCATTCCTCTAAAGTTTTCCGTTCAGTTCTGTTGCTCAGATGCAAAGCTTTCTACAAAAAAAGATGAATGATTACTTGAAGAATTGTTTATGGATGCCACGAGACTGAGACTTCGATGCGGTTGATGATGATGCCTTCAAGTGGCTGGCCACATTTTGGCCAAAGTTAATAAAAGCGCATAAAAAGTGCGAGACACTAACAATGGGTCCCAAAAAGAGCAAAGCCAGAAAGAAAGAAAGAAAGAAAGGAAGATAGAAATAAAGACAACAAAGACAACAGAGGCACCAACAACAATGGCGCCACTAATGACTGATGATGTGCCAGCGCTGATAGATGCAAATGCAGCAGATACAGATACAGATACGGATGCAGATACATATAGTTGCAGATGTCTGCCGGCAGATATACTCATAGGTTGTATAGCCAAAACTCTATTTACCAGTTTATTGCTCGATGAATCTCAAATGAAAAGCCTTGGATATCAACGGGTAGCTCGAATTCGAAATTTTTGTTTATTCCGCTTTTGTTTAGAGAGCAAACATCTCAAGCGGTGCAACTAAGTGCTCGCATACGTATATATATGTATCTTATAGATACTTCGATTGCAGAGGGGAAATTAAATTGCGAATAAAGCAAAGTAATTGCGATTTGAATGGTGAAAAAGTGCGAGCCATAAATTCAACTGAATGTCACGCCAGCGCTGCATGAGAATTTATCAAATTCAGGCGCAAATTGGCGCACATCTGCAAATTGGCATTGCCCAGTTGCCAGTTGCCGGTTGCCAGTTGCTAGTTGCCAACTCCCGATTCCCTGGTTCGCCTTTCTTCTTTATCATTCTCCGGCTGATATCGCCGAGATACGCATAGAATATTAATCTCCTGGAGCATTAACTAAAACGAAATGACGCAATGAAGATAAACGCAAGCCGCACAGTGGGATAAAGAAAAATAGCTCGTAGAATATGAAAGAGCTCTTCGTATTTGGTATAGAATATAAAACATAGAAATAAATAAAGTTTTGTATATGATAAAGAACGAAGAACAGCACAAAGAATTTCGATATCTTATTGCAAATACATTTTAACTTCTCGAACCCGACCCAGTCTATGAATGATTATAAATTATAGATATATTTGAAGCAAAAGTATTGTAAATCAAATCTATTTCAGTATATTTCTATATATATATTTCGATATTCTTCCACTGTATCGAAAGTCGCCTTAAAAAAGGTGCAAAAAAAGAGCTAAAAGGAAAACCCAAAGCAGCAACAGGCGGCAACTCACTGTGGGGCACTCTGGGAGTCTTGTTCTCGGCTGGGCCGGGCTGTGAAGCAAGTGAAGCAACCTAAGCGAAAACCATCACAAATCGCATACAATTCCAGATGAAATTGTGAATTATTAATGCAGGCGGCAAACTATTTGACTGAGTAGACAAACCCACAACCCCTCCCCCCGTTTCCCTTCTATCTGTCCCATTGCCCCAGCATAAGCCACAGTACGTGAGCTGCCTCTGTGCCTCCCCTGTGCCTCCCCTGTGCCTCGACCTGCTGTCCACCATTGAAAATTGAGTTACACGCGTGGCCGCAAGAATTCTATGTGTGTGTGTTTGTGTGCTGCCCCCGCTTAAGTGTGTGGCCAAATGTATCTGTTAGATACATTTACAGGTATTTGTATCTGAATGTTGTACGTGCAGCACAAGCTTACATTTTGCAGATTAAAACTACACCCACACACACACACACATAGACACACGGAAAGTTGCTGCCACCTAAAGCCAATTCGATTTAAATGTCTAGCATTTCCACTTTGCTTTTCCTGGCCATATTTTCTGTGCCGCCTTTGCTTGTTTTCCCTACAAGGCTTGCTCTATGAAGAGAATTAGCAATGGCTTGAAAGGATTCTTATGCTGTTTGTTGTTATTGTTGTTGCTGTTGTTGTTGTTGTTTTTGTTGCTGTTTATGGTGTGTTAAACGAGCTTGAGTTCAGGGGGTCAAAAGCAAAGGCTGCAATGAAGACATGCAGCCACGAGGCCATTCCTTAAATAAAAACTAAGCCGCCAATCCGAAAGAGAAACGCCACACATATGTACGTCTCTATGGATCTCTTTAAGTGTGTGTGTGCGTGTGTGTGTGTGTGTGTATGTATTGGGATATGGGTCTGGCCACAAATGACAGCGCCAATGCAATGGCAACAATTGCAATTTGTTCACAGCCTGCCCTTGGGCCACAGAAGGCTTGAGTGGAGCAACGGAGCAGCGGAGCAACTTGAACTGGTACTATGGAGCGCTAAGAGGAGTACAGTGGGACGCATTTGGCTTACTTTCAATTTTGCCTCTTTCGCATTTACTGCACTTCGCGGTTCATTAAAAGGCGGGCGGATGCATCCAGCAGCACCACCAGCAACAGCAGCTCCTCCATCTGCTCCCTACTGTGGACGATGGACTGTGGACTGTGGACTCCTCTACCCTTTTGCCTGCTGACGACAGCAAATTTGCAGCTCGTCGGCAGCAAAACGGAGCGAAGCGAGCAAAAAGTCGAAATTAAAAGATTTTTAAAGACACCTTTTGTAGCAAGTTTAAAACTTGTTCCGCGCCTGACTTCACCATCTTCTTCAGCATCAGCTTCATCTTCATCATCGCAGCCCCAGCCTCAGTCTCAGACTCAGCCGTAGACTGAGGCACAGTCTCTGTGTTTTGTTGTTGTTCTTTTTTCTTCTCATTTTTTGTATCTTTTGCTTTTTGTTTTTTATTTGTAGTTGTTGCTGGCAGCCATGTTGAATACTTATGTTTTTTTTTTAAATAACAAAAAAAAAACGTCGCTACAAAGTTTTAAGTTAAATTTCAAGTTAATTTCTGTATAAGTATCTACATCTGTATATGAAAGTGTATCTCTATCTGTATTTGTTTATATACTTAAATATCTATATTTAAATACGAGTGGGCTGAGCAGACAGCACCCAGAAATAAAAACCGGTAGACAGTCAGTAGACTCAATCTTAAGGCAAGATTAACATATTAAATGCCTGACAACAAAACAAAAACAAAAACAAAATTCAAATACATTTCATACTTTCCTAGCAATTATACAATACTTGTGTTGAAAATTTGCTAACAAGGTAATTCGCATATCTATATTTGCTTATATCGATTCGCTAAACGGTACATCCTACCGATAACATGAATCAGCCACAGGGTGTACCAACAGCAGAGTGGCGCAGTGGAAGCGTGCTGGGCCCATAACCCAGAGGTCCGAGGATCGAAACCTTGCTCTGCTATGAGGGTGTCTCTTTTTTTTTAACTTTTAACTGAGTTTTATGTATTATAAAGATAAAAAAAAAACTTTAACGATCCCACATGAATAATAAATAAGGTGCAAGATACAAGCATTGACTCTTAGACCCGTTTTCTTTAAAATGTTGCAATGAGTGGAAGTAAACTTTGTTTCAATGGAAGCTGTTGAGTGATTACAGAAAAGTAATATGTTTATACTTACATATAATATATAATAAATATATATGTATAATATAAATAAGTAGATGATTTTAAAGCATTAAGAATACATCCTTTTTTGAGAAGAAGTTTTGCTCTTCTTCTGACAAAACCAAATAAAGAGAATCTTATGGAAAGAAATTCTTGGATTTAATTATAAATATAATATAATGAACTGAGTATTAAGTTTATTAAAGAAGTAGAAAACGTGAAAGGCTATATAATATATTTTTAATTTATCTAACTTTAATAATCACAATATATATTACACCAAATATGTTTGTAGCCAATAGAAAGCTGGAAATTGACAGTGGAATAAAGAATTCAATCCGTGTCGTCAGCAATTAAGTTTTTCCACCTTAGACTAGAATCCGCATCGTAACTAACAATTAATTTAATAACTAATATTTATTAGTTACACTAGAGAACTGACTATAGTCTGAGTATAAAAGTAACTCAGTTTTCCGATGATGTAAAACTAAAACATATATTTACGAGCAACTATTTCACATAGTTAAAATTGAAAATTCAAATTCCAACCAACTTTCAGAAATAGTTCTTAATTAAGTTAATGAGTATATTTAATAACTCATTTACATAGAGGAACTAGAGAGTAGAAATTCTTAGTCATTTGCAAAGATTATACGATGATTTCCTGCCCTTCAGTTGACTTTTATGTTATTAACCTGGGAGAAAAGGCCAACATTAATAGTATTTAAACTGATGCAATTAAATTCCCGTGCAGTTTCCTAACTGTCAACTTAATTATCTTAGACTGAGAACAGCTAAGGCTGGGGCTTGGCCAGGCTTTAATTGAGTAACGTGGCTTTGAAGTCGTCTAATGTACATATTATGCAATATATTATTACTGGTGAGAGATAATAACATATGAATACGAGCACATTATAAGCAGCACATAAGCTGGCAAATTGAAGTCCATTGTTCAGGGTTCCGACCTGTGGCTGATGGATCGGGAATGGATTGATTGGCTGCAAAGCGGCAATTGAGCTGGATATTAAGTATCTGCAAGATACATAATTGAACCTAACGCCTGTGATTCGGTAGCGAGAGAGAGATGGCCAGGGATCGGAGTGTTGTTTGCCAGCATTAATAAAGTATTCATCACAATTACAACAATTGCCACAGGATGCAATTTACAAAGGAAATTATTAATGGAAAGTCAATGAATTCTCCTTTTTAAAATTCTGTTTCGTGCCTTTGATTGATTACACGCTCGCTCCTGGACTGTCTGCTCACTTTGGGATGGGCTCCATACTTTAAGTTGTTTTTGTTTTTGTTTTTGTTCTTTCTGCTTAGCTTTTGTGTCCAGCGCCAGTCAAAGACCCCGCACTTAATCATGGGCAATGGCGAAAATAAGTCCAGAAGCCAGACGACGACGGCGGCGGCGGCGTTCATTCAACTGCAGACGACAGGACACTCATTAAAAATGGGTGCACAGGTACTCGACGGTGGGCCAGACGGCTGTTTAACCGCTCTTTACATGGCACTACCAACGACAGACAGCCACCTAAAGATACAAGTATGACGATGAACGTTGAGCGTTGATGAACGGAACGCTAGAGGTACAAGGGGAGCGAAGGAACAGGTTTTTTTACTGGCGCGTCTGCTAATTTATGTGCGCATGCGCGCCGCTCGCTCCCTACTCGGGAGCCCCATAATTAACTGAGGTAGTCATTTTGAATTCGAACATGCACACACAACAAACACACACTCATATAGAGAGAGACACACACACACACACACACTGAAGAGAGCAACTACAGCAAAAACAATCAACGAACGCGCTTCTGAGAGGTCCTCTCCTTAAATCAAAGATAAACGATAATTATCTGCGCGAAAATGCGCGCATAAATAATTTGCAAGAAGCCACATTAAAATTGTATCTAAAAGATACGCATCGCTTGATAAGCATTGGCACATCAAGCTCCGACCATGTCCAACACGGCCCAGCTCTCCGGGTGCTGCCCTGATACTGTTCTGTCTCTGGGTACGGTTCGGCCATTTGGGCCAAAAAATAAGAATAACGAGTACAAGAGTTAAACAAACTTTCTGTGGCGAGCCTGCGACGAGCCATTAAAAATTAAAAGCTCATTAATTATGCAGATAATTCATTTATTATATTTTCAACACAATGCCAAGAGAGCCTCGTCGCGCCATAATTTGTTACCCAGCTCATTATGGGACTTGGGATTGGGCCAGGATGTTTCAGCCAACTTCTGGCAACTGTTTCGAATCGAAAACAATTATTGCTGCCTCCAACTTCAGTTTGTTTAGGGTGGGTTTCCTTCGCTCATCCGGTTAGATGTGAGGTGTTAAGGGTTGGCTGGCTAACCGACCCAGTGCCACGTGTCTCTTGGGGGCCTGTCGGCAGTTTAATCCTCCAAAAAGCACTTAAGTTCCAAGTGGCAAATCAACCTGTTGATTTCGACTAAGGGAATTGAAATTTAATTGTTCGAATTGAGTAAATCAGCGGCTATTAAAAGGCTACTTGAAAGTATTACAAGTAAATTGATAATTTATTAGAACTAATGAGGTTAGCGTTAATAAAGATAACAGAACTTAAGAGGTAGACAATATTTGTGGTTGAGTAAACTCAGCTGTTTTCCCCTTCAACAGAAACTCAGATTTCTTATTAATTTTGAAAATAAATCAGTTTCTGTTTCGCAATATAATTTGTAACTACATTAAAACAAAACAACAACCTTCTAAGTTTCAAAAACTGAATTGTTACTAAGATTATCATCAATTGGGCATCATCAAGCACATCTCTTACCATTCCTTTTAGTCTTTTGACAATCAATTGGTGTGTTTCTTCTCACACCGAATTATGAAACCTGATTATTTGAGCAGCTGACTGAATGGGTCCTGCAGGCATTTTGGCCAAGTTTTTCGAACTTTCTGGACCGGAAACCATATGCTGCCAATTGGCTGTGGAACTGCTCGGAGGGTACAGGGGTTCAGATCGTTTAATTTGCTTTGGCATCAGCTGTTTGCGCTGGGCGAGAAGTTCGGAGCACATGATGTCATTTCAGTTGAGTGGTTTTTGAAAAACGCTACAAAAAAAAGGCCGAAAAAGTAATGTTAAGAAAAAACAACCTCAATGCAAAAGCCAAGCAACTATTGTTAATGTTTTCTTGGTGTTGTTGTTGTTGTTGGTGTGGCTGACGAAACTGAATGTGTTCGTGTTGACAACGAACACGGAATATAAATTGAGAAATGCTTTAAAGCGAAATAATCAATTTACTTCTTGACATAATTTCCATTTTTCACGAAAACCAAAGGCAGCCACGCGAGTGAGAGAAAATGCCAAAAGACGCAGACGAACAACAACATCAACAACAAAAAGTAGGAAGAAAAAAAGCCACGCACAATTCGCACACGAAACTTGGCCAACAACATGCGGCTCAAACAATGTGGCAAGTAGGCAAATGTGAGCGGGAATGGAAAGAGGGAGATCCACCAAATGCTGCAACAATTGCTACCGTTTTCAAAAGTATTTGTTATATATTTCATTGACCATTTTTTATGAAGAAGACGCTGCTGCTGCTGCTGTTGCTGCTACTGACCACAGTCTGAGGGGCAGCGTCTCTTTTATTTGGACTGTGATTAATGATTGGCAACAATGCTAAAGTAAAAGATAGAAATACAGATGCACAGATACAGATACAGATACAAATGCAGATGCCTCAGGCTGTCTGCTGACAATTGAAGTTGTAACTACGATTTAATAGCCCTTTAATGGTGTGTGAACAACACGCCCCACAACAACAACAAAACCAAACACCTGTTGTAGTAATACATCTCTCTCTCACTCTCTCTAACAGTCTCTAATGTGGCTCTCTTTCCCTCTCCATCCATCATTCAGTGTATGTTATCTATTTGTAGCTCGTGCTGCTGCAACACTTTCATTATCACAAATGTCACATCATTTGTCGCATTGCACAAAACTGCCCGCTCATCATTTATCACCAAAGGAATGCGACGAGACTCTCTCAGACACACTCACACACTCACACACACACACACAGATATGTATTATACCGGAGCATATTTGATTAATTTTCCTTTTCCGAAAGAAATTAACCCGCTGCACATGTCGACCCCAGCGGCCCCTTTGACGCGCCCTCGATCGCTGCCTTCAAGATTTATCTCTTCCAGTATAGCTCGAGCATGGCCAACTTGCCTCCTCCCGTACTCTTACTCGTTCCTCTTCCCATTCCCCTTACCGTTGCTGTTCCTTTATCCAATTCCCTTTCCCTGTCCCGTTGCTGTAACGCTCTCTCTCCTCGACGCCGTCTCGCACGTCCCAAGTTGATTTATTTATAGAATATTTTCAAATCAAAAATTCAGTCAATTCAGTTCGAAATGATTTGAGAGAGTTTCTTTTTTATAAAGTAGCAAAATAACAGTTGAAAACCAGTAGAAAAAAAATATATTATATTATATTTCGATTTTTAAATGGAAAACTTGGATAAATTTATTTATATACATAGATTTCTTATTTTATTTTTGATGATAAATAATAAACGCAATTGGTATGATAATTCTCATAGTTTAGGATGATAATTTTTACAATAAATGTCAACAGCGTTTTGATTAATTGCAGAGAGATAATTGAATAAATATTTATATGAAAACAAATGTCGAGTCTCTTGATGATATTATGACAGCACTTCTAACACCCTAGACAGCATTTGAAGCGAGCCGCAACGACCACACTTGATACCCTTTCAGGTACTTCAGCTCGTCGTCGTCTTTGTCGCAAATGATTGATGATCTGCTGGTTGCATTCTGACACTGATAATGGTTTTTGGTAAACGACTCATTAACTTGGCCCAAAGTAGTAAGTGGCAGCAGCAGCCGCTCTTGTGGCACCACTGACCACAGATCATTCTCCATGGATTACGCTTCCACTGATCTTGCGTAATCGGAAGTGCGTTGATTTATGAACTTTTGTTCGCGATTTCGAGCGCAAATTACTAAAGCTGTTCGGCTTTTTCGATCCTCTTGTTGTTGTTCTCGCATTTCGCCGTTACAAGAACAACAACAATTATATCGAGGGATAAAAAGTAACCGTAGAACGTTGTTTTCTATACCCTGTAGACATAAAGTAAGTTTAAAATGGTTATGATAGATCTGTAAAAAGGGAAAAGTTATCTTCTATATATATACTTGATAAGCAAGATCGTCTGTCTCTCTGTGGAGCCCGTTGAAAACTTGATATAAGTTTTTGTTTTTAGTCAATTTTGAGCCTCCTCCTTTTTCCACTAGGTATCCCCTAGTTCAGCACTCTTTCAACTAGGGGATTTTACTTGTTTTTGCTGACTTTGTGCGATAAGATCAACTCGAAGCCGCCGAAGCCCGTTGCAAGATGAGTCTCTGTCCAGGTGACTGTGACTGTGCTTCGTTGAGTTTCATGCCGCACACGTTGCGCGGCTGATTACGATGACGATGTTCAGTGTTATTTTTGTTGTTGTTATTTTGTATTTTTTATTTATTTTGTTTTTTGTTCACTTGTTCTTCCTCCACTGGGGCAGACGCCGGCGGTTGACAAATGACCACTACAAGTGTTTGTGACAAGCCGCAAGCGTTTTTTCATACATATTTTTATTTCTATTTGCGCCTCAAAGAGATGAGGCAGCAGAGGCAGGAAGAAGCTGAAGCAGGAGAAACAATTAAACTTTGAACCGGATTCCAATGGGCAGCTTGAACAGCGTCTGTCTCTGACCTGGGTCAAGGGCTTTAATCTTAACTTTGAACCTGCATGCATGTATGCTAATCCCGTGTCAATCACAACATGATCAGATGCAGCAGCAGTCCCTCAGTCCCCAAGTCCAGTTGGAGTCCTCTTCTGGGTATGCAAAGCGCCTCGAAACCGTTTACAGACAATGGCAATTTGAATTGCAGAATTGCTACAGGGAAACTGACACTGAGCATGATCATCTCCTCTCTCTCTCTCTCTGTCTCTGTCTGTCTTTCTCAGTGTCTCACTTAATAAATTCTGTTGCAGATTTTTGCATGCACCAAATTTCAAATATCAACTGATATGTTAAGCGGCTGTCAGTGTTTGACTTTGACGTCATCTTACATGAAAATGAAATGCAAAAGATCAAAACAAAAGACCAAACAAAAGTATCTCTCACACACACACACACACAGAATACACAACAAATTCCGCGTATACCAAACTGAAAGTATTTAAAATATAAACACAAATATCTTTATATACTCAATACTATATATACAATATGTATATATAAGAGTCTGTGTGCAAAATCCAATATGTCTATATAGTATTTCACGAGATGCCTAGACGCAGTGAAATGGGCACAAAGTTGTAAAACGCTTCGAATGTTCGCTCATTGGCGCTGTCAAGACCCGACATGCCCCATACTCATACCCATATGCCCATACCATGGCCCGGCGATAAGTGATATGACATGCCAGGTGCCAGTGCCAGTGGCAGTGCCAGTGCCAGTGCCAGTGCCAGTGCCTCAGCCCTGTCAACTCATGGGGCTTTGCGCCTGGCCATGACGACAAGCGACAACGATGCGCTACTTATGTAGTTATGTAGTTAGTCCCAGTCAGAGGCCCATTCACATACGCACTCCCATTTCCACTCTCGTTCTTGGTACCAGTCCCACTCCCAGACCCCTTCCCACTGCCGATCCCAGTCTCTGACAACATGCGAAAACCACAGCCGCAGCGTTGACATTCGGTTGAGCCCTTAACGGGTTCCTGGCCAGTTCTGATCGGTTCAGATTGGTTTAGATGCATGTTGATCTTTAGCTGGAAATCATGTCAAGAAAAGAAACACTTTAACAGCAAATGTCTCCTTCACAGTGCTTATTTACACATAAATAATGATGGATAAGCCAAACTGCCAGGGCTGCATAGAAAAAAAAGAATAAATCATAATTGAAAAAAGTGCAGAAACTAAAGACAATACCTGGAAATTGGATTCTGAACAGACTAAATAGAGATATATCTATATCTGTGAGCTTCATTAGTTTCAGTGTATCTGAAATACAAATTGTGTAACATAACATTTCCAATTTAATCCCATAAGAAACTGAAATTCCTGCCCAGCAACAATTCCCCAGATACTTTGCCCACAGGCACGCAAGTATCTCAAAGATACGTTTTTGTGCGTTTCTTGTTTTCCCGCTTTGAGTGCCGCATGTCGCATGTGTAAACAAATTGCAACATCATACGACAGAAGCATTTGACAATTGTTAATGGTCGCTCGGCGGCAGTGCAAGTGTTGTTTCTCTTACCCTACCCCCTAACCCCTTCCCTATCGACTATGAAACGTCCGCCAGCTGCCCTGCAACAATTCGTATTTTCCCATTGATTTTCCCAGTGCGAGCACAATGCGAGTCCAAAGATTACACTTTGTCCGTCTCTGGCCAAGGTCAGAGATACTCGTATCCGTATTAACAATACTATAAGTGCAACCTGAAGTCGCGTCTGCACTTCATACATCACTCGCGTCTGAATATTGAATACATTCAAAAGTTGTTTCTTTGATATTCTCCTCTTTCTTGTGTTTGCTTGTCTGCAAAGTTTGGGGCACTCTTGACCGACAGCTCAGACTCGGATGTCCAGTCTCTAATGGCATATGAGAGATATTGGTAGCACAATCAAATTTGATAGTTGATAAGCCGACAGACAGCGCTGCTAACTGTCTGAAATGGGTCAGGACAATGGCCAGAGCTTAAACCAAGTTGCACGATTAAAGCAATTCAATTTGCTACTGCAACAAGCTCTCTCTCTCTCCCTCTCTTTCAGTCTCCTGGTCTGGTGATACACATGACTGATGGAGCTGATGTCGTTGTCTGGTTACTGTCTGCTTGCTGCCTACTTGGTCATTAGTTTAAACCCGCTCAGGATGGGCAATGGCCCCCAAAGTTCCGGGTGTTTCCCGTGCTTTAAACTACATAGTGCAAAAAAGCTTCTTCTTTCATGTGTGTATGTGTGTGGTTGTGTGTGAGTGGGTGTGTATACATTTTGGCAAGCGGCGCTTCACAGTCAAATTCATTTTAATTAAATGAGTGGTAATTAATTTCAACTTTAATCAGAAATTCCATTTAGATTTTCTACTGATTGATGTGACCCGACATCTTCCGACAACCTCACAAAAGAAACTTTTGTGTCGCGCATCCTCAATGAAAAGCAAAGATAGCCAAGCAGAGGGGCAGAAAGAGAACGCAATAGTTGGGGAAACGTTTTATTTTATTGCATTTTAAAATAGATTTTAAATACCGCCAAGCTCCATCAGCTTTAAAAACAACAGAAGCTATTTTAAGATCTTTGAAGTTCATTATGAAATCACAATATGAATCAAAAGTTAAAAAATATTGATGAACTTTCAAAGCAACACTTCAAAAATTCTAGAAATAATGAGTAATGAAATGTTCATCTATAGAAAGTTAAGAATTTCTAGAATTAGCTGAATAATTGTCCATACCTACTACAAAGAGTTTCATTCAAAACTCTTGTACAATTCTCAATTCCCAGCTGCTCTTTTCGTCAGTTTTTCTTTGCATTTGCATCTGAATAATCTACACAGTATATAAGAAATGCGACAGCAACTTTGTAGAGCCAATTGCCGTTTAGCAATGGGCCATGACCCATATATACTCAGTGGTGCGCTTCAGAATGTGGTGGACCAGGGGGTCTTAGCAACATTTGTTGGTTTTCCCAAAGTGCCGACAGAAGCGGCAAAACGAAGAATATTCCTCAGTCGGCACGTCTATCACATTGACTGACTGCCACACATTTCAATGGGTGGTGTGTGTGTGCGTGTTAGTGTGTGTGTGTGTGAGGCATTGTCTCAACCTTCTTTGTACTAGCTGAAAACCGGGCGGGCCAATTGACTTGGCCATAATAACACGCCACGGTAAATGGCTTTTAAAAGTCTACTTTGCCATAGACCGCCTCCTCATTATGAACGACGCGTTTCGAACGCCCTCGCGCAAGCCCAAAAGATGACAGCAGTTTGTGGTGAAGGGAGAGGTGAAGAGGGTGGAATGGGAAAAATTGTCATTATCTTTGCTCGAGAGTAGTGGGAGGAAGGCAGAAACAGAGCAGAGACCCCAATCGCATATTGGCAAGAAACGACAGCTGTCTAGAGTGATACTTCACTCACTTCCCACCTCGCAATCCTTTTCCCCACCTTTGTTGATTTTTCGGCTAAACAGCAATAAAAAAGAATCTCTTTCGACCAAATTGCACTTTGACACGTCATTTTTATGAAATGCGCAACGTTGCAGAAAATCAAAATATAAACAAGAAAATTAACTACAAAGATACAACTTAACGGTGCCTTGTCCACTTCAACGTCTGTCGATTGCCTAGAGAGAGAAACCATTAAAAGAAAATACGAAATATGAATACCAACTGCAAAAGATGTGTTGATATAGACACAATTTTAATAATCACAATAAGTAGCAATCGTATATATAAAATTATCATAGATCCAAAAACCGACACCATCTGAAATTGATTCGAGTCTCTAAGATACTCGTGTCAATTGATACTAACTATCGCTTATACTAAGTCTCAGCTAATAAAGGCATCAGCTTAGGTAGATAAATATATAGAATTGTAGCTCAAGTTTTAAGGCTATAAGTTCAACGATTAAACTTGAAAATTTTGCAATAGAACTTGCTATAAGATATTTATATTAAAACTATCAATGTGGCTCCCAATCGTGGGATCTAATTGTTAAATAAAAGAAAGAAGATATATTCAGATTCTTTTCTATAGTTAATTCGTACCATTTTATTACACCGAAACTATCGGTAAAGACTGAGTAAAATTAGATAAAGCTGCAAAAATATATATACTTCATTCTCAAATAATAAAAAATATTAAATTCCGATCTACTTTGTATTTTCATGTGCTTTTTGTTTTAAATAATTTATTAATTAAGTCTAATCCGATAGATTTGTATTAATTGAATTAAATTTAATGATTTTTGATAGAACTTTCAAAATGATAGATAACACTTACTAATTGTTGTATGCTTATTGCAGGTACTGTAAATGCCAATGGCGAGACGAAACGACAACGGACCTCATATACCCGCTATCAGACACTGGAGCTGGAGAAGGAATTCCACTTCAATCGCTACCTGACGCGACGGCGACGCATTGAGATCGCACATGCGCTGTGCCTGACGGAGCGGCAGATCAAGATCTGGTTCCAGAACAGGCGCATGAAGTGGAAGAAGGAGCACAAGATGGCGTCAATGAACATTGTGCCCTACCATATGGGCCCCTATGGCCACCCCTATCACCAGTTCGATATCCATCCGTCACAGTTCGCGCATCTGAGCGCATAGGACGCGTGGCACTTTTCGGGTACTGGTTAGAGACTCAATCAGTTGTATCAGGAACCATATCAGGCGGCGGCAGCGGCCAGCGTAGCCGGCGGCTATCAGTCCCAGGGCTCTCAGGATGCATCCTCGGCAGTGGCAGTGCTGGGCAATGCCACCGGCGGCGGTGGAGTTGGCAGCAATGTCGGAGTCGGTAACGGCCCCAACTCGCTGTTCAGCTCCGCCGCGGCGGTGGCCAATGCCAGCAATGCCAATGCCGAGTGCATCAAATATCCACAAGAGTTCTGATCTCAGGTTATCATCAGGCAGCAGCAGCAGCAACAGCAACAGCAAAAGCAAAAGCAACAGCAGCAGCAGCAACAACAGCAGCTCCACCAGCTGCTGGACTCGGACTGTGAGCCCGAGCCGGAGCTGGGACTGGCGCTAGAGCTAGAGCTCGAGTACAAAGCGGATATTGTGGGCTGCGATTTGTTCTGCTGCTGAGCCGATGCCCTGCGTTATTGCCGCTGCCTCGGACCGCATCTGCAACTGCATCTGCATTCGCATACGCAACTGCATCCGCATCCGCCGCCGCCGTGTCGATCAACCAACATCAAAGACGATGCTTCTTGTTTGCAACTGATTCGTGTTAAGCTGAGAAATGAGCCGCTGCTGGAGCGCGGTTCGTTTGGGTTTATGATACTGGGCTGAAGTCCTCTCTGAGATGTCCTACACCCACACAAATACACACACATACATATACATACACAGTGACACCACACACACACACTCACACACACCGAGCCTGACTCAAGTTGAGCTTGACTTGCGCATGGAACCAGATCCAGATCGGAGTTGTTGCCGTTAGACATCCAGTATGATAAACCTCTTTCTCTAAGCAGTATTCGAAAAGCAATTAGATATAAGACTAGCCTAATTTATATAGATCTACTCGTAAGCACCACAGACGAACAAAAACAAAACAAAAAACAAAAAACAAAAATCGAACCTAATATTTGCAATAATTTCAAAGTGATTTCTATTAAATTTAGTTTTTGTTTTACTATACTTAATTCTATGAATAATGTCCCTGGGAACATGCGTATCCTCAAATGTGTACTTAAAACCTACCTATCGTATATATTATATACTTATACATATATATACATACATACATATGTAGCTACCCATATAAGGCTTTGTTTAGTTTGTAAATAGCAGAGCACCTCCAAATAACACGGTGCATTATTATGTTTGTGTTTCTTTATTAAAATGAAATTGTTTTTGTGCTCGAGAGCTAAAAATTTAGAACCGAATTGTTCAGTTTGATTTGATTTGATTTGATTTATGTTGTGTTGTGTTGTGTTGTTGAAAGTGCTTTTAGCAGCGATTGCAAATGCTTTACTTAGTTTATCCAAAATTAATTAATAGTAATACCTAATACAAACTTGTTTTATTTGCATCCAACTAAAGAACAAATTCGGAAGTTAAACAGGGAATTTGGCAGGCGAACTTACAGTAATTTAGCACAATTTCTATAGCAAAGCCACCAGAGAATTATTTTCCAGTTGCTCTCAATGTTATTATTTCGAGTCGTATATAAAAATCGTTCATGTCTGTAAATCAATATAGAGCTCCTACTTATGATATATATATATCTTTATATATATATATATATACCATATATACTATTGTCTCGTAGACTAAGTGTGCATTAACTGAATGATATATTAAGAAATGCGCAAATTGTTAAACCCTAAAACGAAAACTTAAACGTAATCTTAAATTTAATCTTAAACCTAAATTAAATGTATTGTAATTATTTATGCTGTACTTTTTGCTAAGCTAAGGTTAGTGCATTCTAGAACCTATCGGTAGTCTATGTGAACCTAGCCCGTAAGCCTAAATTATATGTATCGAATTAGCAAGACAAATTTTAGTAAAACAAAAAAAAGTAACATTTACGTAACAAAAAAGAAGCGCATAAAATATATATTTAAAAATCAAAAGAAAACTCAAACAAAAAATACTTAGCACAAATTAATTAATTGTTTTCTGTTTAATTTATGTATATTTTTTTGCAATTTGTGGAAACACAAATGAAATGATGTTACAATCAAAATGCAATATAAAAGTTTGTAGTTTTTTTGGAGTAGGAGCACACACTGTGTGGGCGCAAAGAGTTTAACTGCATTCCATGTAAAAAATAAATAATATAACTAATTTTTAATTAAATCCGTATCAATGTAAAGAACAAAATAAATATATAAAAAGATATGGGTTCAATTGAAATATGAATCTTTCAAATATTAAACAACAAAAACATACAAATATAAAAACATAAATCAAAGCAAGCAAAACATATGTAAACATGTATGAATATGGCATAAAAATAAAACTATTTTAAAATGTAAAATCTTTGTTTTCTTCTACGTTATGCACGCAAATACTCGTATAGCTATATCCTTTTCAGCTTGATCTATATACGAGCATATATTGTATAATGATCCTGTTCCGTTCGGCATTATCAGAACTGTTCCCCGTCTCTGGGCTAGCACATGCCCGGGTAGCTCAGTCGGTAGAGCATTGGACTTTTAATCCAAGGGTCCAGGGTTCAAGTCCCTGCTCGGGCGATTCTATCTTTTTTCTCTTTTTTTTAAATTAATATTAACATAGTGTTTTATTTTATATATTTTTTGTAACTTTTTTTTTACAAATTGTAGATGTATCAAGTATACATAAGGTTTTTGTAGGTTCTGCACTTCACAAGTTGTACTGTGCAATGGGCAGGTACCTCCGAAGCAGTTGCCGTTCAGGCAGAGTTGATATATGAACTGCTTTATGTAGCCAAGGCACAATCCTATGCAAAGCATTTAGCCAATAAAGCCAGGTGATACCCAACATCTTTTGTATAGGCACGTCATATAGAAGTAGTGTATTGTACATTGCTTATGTATTTAGCCAAGACACAATCCGCTGCAAAGCACTTAACCAATCAAGCCAGGTGATATCTGACATCATTTGTATAGTCATGTGATAAACGAGTGTTGTTATACCATGTTACTTAGCCAAGACACAATCCACTACTAAGCAGCTTGCCCATTTTATAGTCAAGACATATACCAGTACATTGCTTACTTAGCCAAGACACAATCCGCTACAAAGCAGTTTGTCGATAAGGCAAAGTGATTCACGCGTAAAAACCTTTTGTATAGCCAAGTCATATATATTGGTTACTTATCAGTGATGTTTTCGACTGGAAGGTTGGCAGCTTCTGTAATCACGCTTCTGTGAGGTCTGATTGTGGGATGGCCTGAGGCTGGGGATCACTGTGTAGTGGACCAGCCATGTTGACGGAACGTCCGCACTAAGCTTGCCATCAATATGGGTGCCATGGAGGAGTCCAAGGCATTCAGGTTGGCTAAGGAGGGATGAACCGGGCCAGGGGTGAAAACCAGCAGCCAAGAGTTCCCGTGGTAAGCAGTAGTGGGATAGCGTACCGGAGTGGACTGCCATTATCAGCCTTGCCAATTGTTGGACCACAATCTTTTGCAATTTTTTTTTTTTTTTTTAACTCTGTATGTCTAATTATTAATTATGTATTTAAAAAATATAAGTTAAAGTTCAATAAACATGCGGCTTACGTCCGTTACTTTTTCAATCTCGCGATAAAGCAAACAGAGTATTTGGCTATTTTATATTGTATATATAAATGAGTGTAAAAAATTTAAAATAAAGTCAGACAATTTAGAAAAAATAAGTATAGAAACAAAAGTAACAAGATAATTTTTTGTGCAATTAACGGTTATATTTGTAGGTGACACTGGGTACTCGATATCATCGATTTAACGCAAAGAACCTAATTTAATAATTCCTTTTTTTAAGAATTATTATTAAATCATACCCATAAATAATACAGTCTTGTCTGGCTATACTGTACTCCCTATCTAGTGAACACCTCAATATAGTGAACACCCATTTTTTACATTAAATACTCTATATAGTGAACAATCGATAACCTCTAAACAGTAAACAAAAGGTTGAAAGCATAATGGTCCCATAAAGCTACCGCATGGGCTGAGGAAAACATAATAATGATTATGTTGGACTACAAGTAAATTTTAAACTTGATGTAGGCAACACTCTCAATACTGTGAACAGCCCTTCACTTCATTGAGACAAGACTGTATGTATGTTTAATAAATTTTAGTATACATACAATTTATTTTACTTGTACATAATAAGATTATGAAATTGATCAATTTCCTATACACAATACAAATTACACCATTGTATTGTGATAAGATAACTATCGGAAAACTGCTCTGTCTATGTGCCCCGCCCTTTTGGCAAAATTATGGTATCTAGTGCCAATTTGAGTATAACAGAGCGGCGCCCGCGAAATTTAAATTGAAACTGAGTTGCGGGTGTAAAAGAGCCAATTCCTATAAAAAGTATGTCAACGGCGGATAAATGAGCCAGACATAGTATGTACTGTTATGGTTTTTCTTATTGGTTTTGATATAGGTATTGGTTGCCCAGGCAATTTGCTTTCAACTGTGCTGCACAGCCTGTACAGTGTACACTGCGTAGTAAGAAGGTTCAGGAGAAATTTAAGAGATTAGGAACTCAAGAGAACCTTAATGAAGAGCAAAACAACGAAGCAGAAGCACAAAACATAAAGTGCGTCGCTCTCCTTTCCTGGGGATTTGTGCAGCCCGAAGCGAACGAGAGGAAACGAAGCTCTACGCTGTCCAGAGCTAAAGCTGCAGCCAAATATTATGGCATGACGGCGCAATATTTTGTCAGTTTTATCTCTCTGTCTGCCGCTCTCGTTGCAGTTGCTCCTGCTGCTTCTCTCCAGCTGTGCTACTTTTCTACCCTTGGTCAATTGAAAATGATTAGAAAGGTTATATTGCAGTTGTTAAAAAACATGTGACAGAGACACACTAAGCAGAGTCGGAGTCTATAAAGAAAATATATTTCTGATTACCTTTAAAAGCTGAACTGTTATAGTTATGTAACTGCGGTGGTTAAATGTAAACACAAAAAATAGGCAAGAAAAAATGTAACAAAGTGACTCCAATTAGGGTGTGTGTTGAATAGTTTAAACCTGAGTTCAGGGTATTACGTCGTCGGGTGTGCTCGCCTGGCAAATTGAGACTTGATTCTGCATGCAGATTTGTATGTATTTGTGTATGTACTTGTTGATTTATGTGATACGTATGCAGTTCGTAAAAATTTTTTGCAGTAATATTTGATGAGCCAGTGCGTAAGCATGTCCAGGGAACAGTCTTACGGCATCATTCACATTGCAGTAACGACGTTGTTAACAGTGTGCAAAATGCAGTCGCATTGAGAACAAGGGTGCAACATACATACAATACATACATACATATATAAATTTAAAAAAAATATTTTATATCTGTTGCATTAGGAAATAGTGTGTGTAATGAAGTGAAGTTATCAGGTAACGGTTATTAATGTTTAAATAAGAAATTTAAGAATTTTCTATAAGAGAACATTCAATTTACTTTCATAATTTCACCACAAAGTTGAGACAACTTGCAGCGCTTTAAGGTCAAGTGTGTTTAATGCGTCTTAGGGTAAAGTGTAGTGAAGGTCGCTGCAGAAAAAGTAAAGTGGAAATAATGCAGGAAGTGAGCTGAATTTTCGTCGGCAATTGACGGTCCCGAATGACGCATTTTGAGAATGACGCAGTTAAAAGAATTCGCCAAAGGTGCCTTTTGGAACATTGCGTATGACATTTTGACAGCCTTTGCAGAGTATGACGTACAGTATCCATGATATCCGAAGAGGATATAATTTGTAAAAATACTTTGACCTTTCATAAAATAAATGTAGAAAATATTTTGAAGGGCATAAACTAGTAGTGGTAATACAAATTAAAAAACTAGAAATATGAGAAGAAACAACATTTAATCTTTTAGACATTTATTTAGATAAAATTTACTAAATTTGCAATTTATTTTCTACCCACTAAATTTTATGGTGTATACGCAAAAATGTAGGCACTTAAGCTGCCCTATATGAAAGCGAATTGAAATTTTTCAAAAGGACGACAGTTGTTCTAGGCAAACACAAGTAAGATACATTTTTAAGTTTTGTAAAAAAAATCTTATAATTTCTCTTTTTTTTCAAGGTTCCGAACACTGGCAGCGTTTTCTTAGCTAAAATCAGCCTCAGATGATGTCCGAAATCGTTGGACACGTTGGAAAACATATTAATAATTTACACTTATTAGAGGAAGACAACAAATTAGTAAGATAATAATAAACAAATTTTTATTATCTACATGTTTCATTCTCTTACATTAATTATTTACTCACATAAGTATATAGATCATGTAATTCCTAAAGTATTTCTTATTATATTGTTTTATTTTCATTGTTATTCGTTTGCTTTTTTTTTAAATTTAAAGTGTTCATTAATGGCATATTAAAAAAACTCATTAAATAGAAGTTATTTTTAAGTTCAGTAATTTCTTAGAAAATCTTTTTACTTTTGTCGGAATAATGGTCAGATTTCAACAGGTACACACATAAAACAAACTGCATACAGACATTTGAAACAAACTTACAAAGCAAAAGCTGCCACATGAACAGAAACACGGAACGACATATCATAATTGCGTGTCAGACAAAGAGATATTCGTAGTATATCCTGACACATTTACATACAAACAGTCTAATTGAATTTCAAACACTCATACATACATACATACATACATGCATACATACACATGCAACACACAGGCTACGGGCAACTCTCTATTGCCACTTCTATGAAATCTGCTGTGAGACCATTGCTAACGAATTCCTGCCCATCATATTAAATTGTTTCTTGAAATATCTTCCGTGTTTTTTATCCGACTGTTGTGGTATTTCCTAGAGCATGATTGTGTATATGTATCTGTCCTTTTCTTTTTTAATTTTAAATTGCAGCAATTACAATTGCAGAAAACTTCAATATAGAAAACTTTTCTGGTTTCTCAGATGTGTACGCTTCTTATTTTACTTAATTTTATTTGAATTATTAAATCGCAACTTGATCTGCGCTCAGCATGCAGAAACCTACAAATTGCAAAACTTTTGGGGTATCAACCTGTTAGGATGAGGTAGATGCGTGCACTCAGAAGTACATATATACATGCAGACAGGGTTAGATTGACTCGGCTGGGAGTCGCTTTATCCTAAACAGCTATGTAAAAAATTACTTGTTTATATGTAAATAGGAGCATCAAATTATTTTGCTTTTTACGCAACGTATTAAATTGAATTTGTATGAGGAAACCATAATTCAAGGTTTTACTGTATGCATATACCAAAAGAGGAGCCTTCAGCCTGCACAACTGCAATGTACAGATTTTACCCATTTTTTTTTTATAGGTTAAGGGTATAATATGGCATAGCTGGAGCAGAAGTTTGTAGAAAATGAGCACATCAGGAGAAACTGTTCCGAGAGCGTTAGTTACAGACAAATTATACACGAAGTGCCCTGTTTTCTCTACTGCGTCATGCTGTACTCTCGTGCTATTGTCACAGCTCTAAGCAGCGCTGTCATCGTAGAACTTCGTTTGCAGCATACCCCTCACGAAGGACAATGAGAGTGAGAGCGACGCACGCTGCGCTACGGCTACTCTCCCTTGCTCATCTAGTTAAAAATCAGAGAAAGAGAAAAACGTGAAAATTGCTGTATAGTTTAGAATACACCTTGCATCCATTCAAAATGAGATAGAGCGGGTATTTTCGAGTTCTGAAAATGTATACTCGTACCTGCAATAGACAAAAGTCGCCATTAACCATGTCCAAGGACTCTGTAATACAAAGTCAATCTTATTTATTTGTCTGTCCGTCTTATTGTATGAAACCAAGGTGGTAATTATTTGTACTACATGCCAATAATATTAATTTGGTGGCAAAATGATTGGTTAAAGAATACTAGATTGGTTACATTTTCTGCTTTTTATCCTAGACGCTTAGCATCTGTGTGTTTTTCGACTAAATGTTCTAGTATTCTCAATTTATTCAGTTCTAAACAATCCCACTTTAATCAATGTTCTGATTCTGATTCAGGCTTTGAAAGGAAATGTGTATTTGATTAGACCTTGGCAGGCCACGAATACATGCCCGGGTAGCTCAGTCGGTAGAGCATTGGACTTTTAATCCAAGGGTCCAGGGTTCAAGTCCCTGCTCGGGCGATTCTAACTTTTTTGATTTTTATTTATTTTATGTTAAGATGTTTTATTTTATTTATTTATTTTTATATATTTTTGTAAACGTGTTTTGCTATTGAGTGCCTAATCCAAGAGTAGGTGTATCCAGTATGGAAAAACATGTTTAGTAGATTCTGCACCACGCAAGGCAATGTACAAGCAAAATCACCTCCGCTGCAATTGTCGATAAAGCAGTGTTGTGAACGCCTTTGTTTCACCAAGACACAAGCAGTTGCAAAGCATTCAGCTGATTAGGCAAGGTGTTACACAAGTACATTTCTTTCTTAGCCAAGACACAATCCACTACCAAGCAGTTTGCCGATAAAGCAGGGTGATACACCTTTTCTATAGTCAAGTCATATATACCGGTCACTTATCAGTGATGTTTTCGACTGGAAGGTTGGCAGCTTCTGTAATCACGCTTCTGTGAGGTCTGATTGTGGGATGGCCTGAGGCTGGGGATCACTGTGTAGTGGACCAGCCATGTTGACGGAACGTCCGCACTAAGCTTGCCATCAATATGGGTGCCATGGAGGAGTCCAAGGCATTCAGGTTGGCTAAGGAGGGATGAACCGGGCCAGGGGTGAAAACCAGCAGCCAAGAGTTCCCGTGGTAAGCAGTAGTGGGATAGCGTACCGGAGTGGACTGCCATTATCAGCCTTGCCAATTGTTGGACCACAATCTTTTGCAAATTTTTATTTTTTTTTACCTGTAATTTGCATATTTTTTTAGGTGTTCTTTGTCATTTATTATATAAATTATAGGTGTAGTTTTCCTGTCTGTTAAATAAATTTGCTTGCAAGTAGATCCTAGCTGTAAGCACTTGCTTATCAAATATAATCTTTCATCGTTATTGAACATGACTTTTTACGCATTTTAAACCTGACTTTTGTTATCGATATTTTATAAAGTTCTGTTAGTACTAACAAATTAATAAATAATATTGAAATCAGATTTCATCTAGGCAGTTGAATTGAATCAATGTCGGACGCAATTTACATACGATAAAACTTTGTTTAAAACCTGACTGAGAAAGAGCTTTCCACAACACCTTTGTAATAAGAATAAAGCTCTATTTCAAAGCTTTTTTAACAAATTGGCTCTCATCTACAATCTAGAAATGTTCTGGCATGCGCAAAACAAGTGCCCGGGTAGCTCAGTCGGTAGAGCATTGGACTTTTAATCCAAGGGTCCAGGGTTCAAGTCCCTGCTCGGGCGATTCCAATTTTTTTTATTTTCAGTTTGATGAATACGTTAGGTTCTCCTTGACCATATTCATAATACATTTTTTTTGTCGTGGAGTGCTCTTTATTGTACTTTAAAAATATTCTGAGTCTCGGCATTATTTGACTTATTTTTAATCTAGGAACGGCTAGAGCTGATAGTTTTGTAGCTGTTTTCGTTTTAACTAGACTAACAATGAATATAACAATAAAATATCCGAATAGAAATCGTACAGCAGCCAAACGTCTAATTGAACCCTCATGAAATTAGCACCTTTTATTTGCTTTTCCATTTACGCTTAAGTCGTGGATATTCCCAAATTGTGTGAAACATTCTCGTATATTGCTATCTGTATCTGGCCATGCCATGCATGTTGCTATCTGTATCTATGTTTGTGTGTATCTGTGTTTGTCCGTTCAATTCGTACATGTACTCGTACATATGTATATCTATGTATCTTTATGTCTGTTTGCTAAAGTACTGCGGCACATAGGCTGCCGCAGCCAGAGCAGCTATATGAGAAAGGTTTTGTTCATGGATACGCCTAAGAATTTTGACACACTTTTTTACCCTGCTGTACGAGTATACGCGGTATATATACCGCGTTAGTTGAATACACCCTGAGATTGGAAGAGTATGGGAGTATGGGATGTTCCGTGGGATGCGCTATGTTAGTATCTATCTATGTGGATGCTGATAGCGGTTGGCTGCCAAGTGAACTGGAAAACGAATGCGTTTAATTAGCATTCATTACGACAAATCATCAAATTGCCTAAGCCGAAGTGGTGCAACAATAAGCCAAAGAAACGAACTAGATACCCGTATTGTACTATATATTTGTGTTAATCCACAAAATAAACGCAAATATTTATATGTATGATAAACTTAGAGTCAAAAAAAAAACTCTCGAAACTGACGTTGCCACAATCTGTAAAGAGAAATCGCCCAGTTACATTTCCTTAGATCAAGGCTAACAGCGCCTTTACCTAATCCAGGTAGAACTACAAATTGAACTGCAGGAAATACGAGTCATAAATTAAAAAATTTACTAAACAATGGATAAAATATGTCTTCTTAGCCGTGAAGCAGCTTGTCCTTTGTGCTAACTACACATACCTAGAACTATCAATGTATGTCATATTTTGGACAGTGTAAATTCAAGGTTGGCTCTGCTGTAGGTCTGAAATTGCGAAAAGATTTGCAGAATCTATCAACTATTCTGCTATCCTGCAGAATACCTTTCGACCCTAGAGCTTCTCCATCAAATCTAATGCTCCCCGTGATTTGCTTGAAAGCTGATTTTGTTATTAGCCTTTTTGACTAGTTAGTTGTAGCATGTATCAAATGATAATTATCTTTAGAGAAAAAGGGATTTCTTTTGGCGATAAATTTAATGTATTATCTTGTAATTATCAATGAAACAAATTTGAACTTAATGAGCGCATTAACGCTCGAGCTGTGGGCCACACGACATCTCGTATTGGCGCAGCAATCTAAAGGGGGACATCTTGTGGATAGATGGTAGTCTGATTAATGAGGCTTTAAATATCCCACTTTGATTTCATTTTGAAAGACGTGGAGCATCCAACAAAGAGGTTTCATTGACTCCAGTTGGCTGGTCTGAGCAGAAGGATGTACGAAAAGAGTCCTTGTCCTAGCAGAGCACGCACATAAAAATGTATTGGGACATTCAATTTGGAAACATCATCCACAAAAGTCTACACTCGCCCAATGCTGCTGTGGGTGCCTCTCCCAGGCACACAACTACAATAACAAAAGTACATACATAGTGCATGCATAGTATATAAAGTAGTCCTGGAAAATGAATGAAATAAAATACACAGCGATAAATAAGGTACCAGTTCCGTAGACTCAAGAAAGTTATAATATTCAAGTTGTCTTTCTATTGTTTTGAGATTAATTATATATTTCGTATAGAATACAATTTTTTACATTTAGTTTTGTATTCTTTTAACCAGCTATTATTATTCTTAATATATTATTATTATATATACACACATTCTTGCAATCCGATTTACAAGTATTTTGTATACAATTTTTTATTTTCACTCTTTGTAGTTATTCACATTTGTTCATAGACTTTTCTCTGAGTGTAGACACACTCTCTTGCTCTCTTGCTTGCACTCGCTGCGTGCTCGCTCTCTGACATTAGGTACTAGGTGGTTGAGACACACACACACACACATAGGCACATCACCTCGCGCGCGTACACATACATAGACAGCAATATGGCTGTTATCAACTTTAGCAAAAAGCACCGTTTGCCTGCGCGACTTGCGTTGTTGTTTTGCTGCTGCTGCTGCTGAATAACACAAGAGCCCAGTAGGAAATAAATACCTGAAAAAGTCACAGAGACGTAAGCATAGTTAGTGTTCTTTGAGGTGGGGAAAACAACTCGTATGAGATGTTAGTAGTTATTTACTAAATTAATTAATACTGTGATAGAAAACTTAAATATCTAAGGTATTATCGATAGTTGCTGAGAGAAACAATACAAATCTTTTGTTCTATATGTATATTACTTGTTGTAAATCACTTGACTAGAAAGATTAGCTTGGAATATAGCTGTCATTGGCATATACTAATAATTGTTAAAGCTTAGCAACACAATTTAATGAACAAATAGTTATAATAATTTTCAGTTTCATCAATTTTAACATTTGCTATAAGTGAATTGAAGTCGGATCTCAATCGTTTCACAGCACATGACACAATTTCCTGCTGGGTCAGTTGGGCTTGGAGGGTCGCATTCACACTGGGTTTCAGCTGCGGCCATGCCGGGCAAACTGACTTTAGTTTGAAATTTGACGCCGAGCGCAGCAGTTCGTTGAAAACGAGAGCGCGGCCATTGCAAGCGAGAAGTTGGCTGTTGCTGCCGCTGTCTCTGCCTCTGTGTAGCCAAAGCCATCGCCAACGTCGTCACTGTCAACGTCGACGTCATATCCTGCAGCCTTTGGCTGCCCTGGATGCTGGCTGGATGTTAAACTCAGCCAACTTCAGTTGTGTGCAAAGTGTTAACTCAAAGCAATTAATTGGTTTTCTGGCTAAAATGCAATCAATTTAGTCAAGTTTCAAATAAAAAGTATCTTAAAAGCTAATCAAGGTAGTCAACAGGCGCCTTTAACATAAACATTTAATAGCAGCAGGTGAGTTCTTTGTATACGCTTTTTGAAATTCTCAAAGTTAAAAACGAAACGTAAAAAAAGGAGCCAAATTTTCCTTGGGCCATTTCCTTTGTGTTCATTCTACGCATGTGCCAAAATAGGGGCTCAGAGCTGCTCTCCTCCTCTCCCCTGGTCACCCATTACTTTTACCGTCTGTCCTCGTTTTTACTCCTCGTATAAGTGTGTCTGTGTGTGTGTGTGTATGTATGTTGTGCGCTCCCGGAAATGTGCAAAGCAGCCAACGCCAGCGCCAGAGCCTTTCATCCACTTTTCATTTGCGCAGAAATAGCACCAACCCAGCTCCCAACCACGCAGCACCGCAGCACTTTCAGCTACGTTGTCGCGCTATCATCGCCAACAACAGTCAAAGCAACAACAACAACAACGGCAACAACAACCACTTGAGCAGCAACCCCCTCAGCAAAGTTGTGCGTCCTATAAAACACTTGTCCCGCCATTTAATGCATGGGTTAAGTAGTATACCGAAATATTAGTGGCAATAGCCAAACGGCGACAGCTGCCACCCTACTGCAGCACCACCCCGGCGCCACCCCCTTTGCAACCGCAAGTGTTAAGCTTGGATAGAGTCAAAGCAGAGTTGTAGAGATGACGCTGACCCAACCCGAATTGCAACCCTGCGATGCGATGCGATGGGATATGTTGCGCTGCGCTGTTCTGGCAACGGCTGCATTTAATTTGTGTGTGTGTGTGTGTGAGAGTGTGTTTTTGTATGCGTAAGGTGCGTGTGTATGGGTGCGCAATATGGCGCGACGCCTGAAACCCACATTTGACTAAGGTCAAAGCGGGCCACAGGACTCAGCCCGAGAAAAGTATAAGCGCAAAAGAGGCGCATTTGCTGCAGCTGCCAGGACTCTGACTCTGACTCTCAGTCTGGGTGTATAAATTGTGTGTTTGTGTGTGTGTGTTAATATGTGCATCTACACCAATTGCCAGGCGATACGCTAAGCTGCACCTTTTGTTTCCAGCTTCCAGCTTAATGTGTGGAAAATTATCCTATTTCTGGCAGCGCTTTTTTTTAACCACATCCCACGCAACGCATCGTCTTCTCCATTCGGTGATTTTTCTGTTGTTTTCTTTGTCTCCAACGGTGTGTAGAGAGGGGATGGGGGGGGGGGGGGAACATACTATATGCAAATTAATACCATCTAAAACTGGCAGCAAGCGTCCAAATTTGCCACTGGGCCAAACTGATTTTTATTGCCATTTTATGCATTAGTTCGTCTAATTATTAAAATCTTCAAAAGAGCTTTTATACTTTGCGCGTAGTTTATGACAAATTTGGTCTTGATTCGAGACACGCCTTCACCTTCTCCGCCTTCTTTGTTTTACTCCCAAAAACATAGTTGGCTATGACTGTATCTATTGACCTGAATACAGTCTCTGTGTACACACAAGCTTTGAGACTGTTATCGTCGCTGCTTATTCAAATATTGGCATAGAGCACAGAATTCAAGCGATTCCTGTGGATACGAGTATGACCCGAATTCTTCGTGCTTTTACATAGTACAATGTGTTTGGCCTTTTTTCATTTGTTTTTTTTTATTGGATTGCCACATGCAAAAGCGTTTATGAGAAATTTTAAAACGCTTTCTGTGATAGTTAAGTGGAAAAATGAGTCATGCACAATAGAATACTCCATAATATATATATATCTCCTTCCAGCTGATACTTTCAGAACGTCAATGTTCTAGAAAAGGCGAAATAGTCGTATGAATTATGATAATTAACGCTTTATAATGAATATAAAAGCGAAAGAGATATCATCAGTATACAAAACAAGTTTTAATGAAACTCCTAATGAATATCTATCGTGAAATATATTCGAATTTCTTAATTGACAATGAAGAAACAGAATAAAAGCATAAAAAACAGTTATAAAGAATATTATCTGAGATATATCTGAACTTTCAATTTTATAAAAGATTCTTTTGGGGAATCTGGGGGAAAGTAAATACGCATACAACAGAGGTTGCTGTGTTATATAAGTTTATTTTTTATTCAAGTTAAAGTAAAAATATATGAAAAGATACAAATACTATCTGGAACTGCTTTCGGTACCTAGTACTTATCAGGGATAAAAAAGTGTTCAATAAAAACTGAATTTAATAATTTGCATTCTAATTGCGAGTGAATAACGCATCCCTGTTTAATATAGCGAAAGGTATCTCAATGAGTCTGTAGTCCCTTAGCAGAGTGGAAAGTTATAGCTCAAACGGGTGAATTTCTGGCAGACTGCACTGGCATATTTATTTGAATTTCATGCAAATTTTGTAGCTGTCTCTGGAATTGATATGGCTGCAAGGGAAATGCAGCTGCTGGAACTCGGGTTGTTTCAGCCCTTGGTTGAAGGCTTGCACATTTACACGCTCACAGTTTTTATTAAGGCCGAAAGCAGCTAAAATAGAAACATAAAGATAATACGCGTACATATAAAACGAAGGCGCGTACTTGTATTTTGTAAACAACAAACAGGAACAGCGGCTACGCTACCGCGAAACAACATTATCAGCGACCGGTATAAGGTTTACACATGCTGAATACATATACATAAAGCAGATACGAGTGAATACAGCTAAAGATACAGCTAAAGATACAGATACAGATACAAAATGCCGCAACTTGCAGGTTCTCAATAATACGAGTACTCGGCCAAAGGTAAGGTGAACCGTTTTGAAATTCTTTTATTTCTCTTTAGCTTCTACCTGCACCCAATTGTTTCTTTAATTTTGTGATCTCGCGAACAGCTAAAATAACTTCAAGAAGACTAAGAAGAAGAAGCAGAAGAACAGGAGTGAAATATTTCGCGGTCTGAAACCGAAACTGAATATCGAAGCAGAAACAGTAAAAGCAACAACCTTGGCCTCAAGTTCTGCTCACAAGCTTTTAGATCCAATCGTAGAGATGCGCACTAAGAAATCGGGTAGAACGACCAAATTCACTGCCAAGTACAGTGAGGCAACCCTATTGTAAATGCACAACGCATTCTCATATAGATACAGTTGTATCTTCTAAATATCTATCTGTATCTTTCTACTGCAGTTATTTTAGATAAGATGTAGAGTAAAGCGAATGTTTTAGCGCTCCGTAAAACTATTTTAGATCCAGTACAAACGCGTTAGTAAATCGTTTCAGATTTTAAGTCGAGTAAAGACTATAAGCAACATTTATATCTCTAAAGTAAATCTCAGATTCAGTGCATAAGTTGTCATAGGTTCAGTGTATCTCTCCATGGGTTATCTCTCAGATACTATGTATATTTTTGTAGTCATTGTCAATGCACATAAATTGCCATAGAAACATTGCATCCCTGAGATGGAAGAGAAGTACAGTGAAGCGAACCAGTTGCAAATGTGTTTTAATTGTCACTGTTACAATGTGCTTCTCAGATAAGAGTGCATCTCGGAGCACTCTCTGACACTGTGGCCAGGCGGTACTTGGATAAATGGTTCCCTTCCGTTCCCGGCTTTGATTTATGTGCGAAGTTGTCTTCTCTGTGTCGTAAAATTCGCCAGTCATTGCCCCGTTTTTTTTTTTTTCTGTTATTTTCGTTTCCCTTTACAAGGGGAGCGGAAAGCGGGAAGCCGTCCGCATATTTTTGACTTACCTTTTGTGTACTTTGCGGAACTTCCGTTCCGACGCGATGTCAGGGCTTACTGCAAATGCATTGACTTGTGTGTGCCAGCACAACGATACACACACACACACACACGCACACACACTCGTGACATACAATCGTTTGCTTAGTACTATATATAATTCAAATATTATTCTCGATTGTGGAAAATAAAGTTTACATTGTACACTCATAAAATAGTTATTGAAAGTTACGATCTGCCCTGATAAAATACCAAATATCAACATTAAACGAAACCCATTCATTTTAATGACTTTGAAATATATTATTGTGCCTGCTATTCATCATATTTATCACAAGATAAGAAACATATCAACATGTTTGTAAACGCTTTGTGTATAAACTATACCTAACTGGCTTTACGATTTGATTGCACACGAAAACTGTTGAATCGCTTTTGTGTTTCTTCACTCATTTTTCAATTGGAGTTTAATTCTTTTAACACTTTTTTAAAATAAATGTTGTCTTCATTTTAGAAACTCTGTCAAGAACATTGGTAATAATTATACCACCATTAATATCTTCAAAGTGAGTTCTGTGGGTGCTATGAGATTTTATTTCAATATTCAATATGTCTTACTATCAATCAGTTTATGCTTTAAGGATTTCCTTGTTGTAGAAACTAATTAATTTGTTAGTTACGCATTTTATTCCCCCACTTAACATATGTTTTAATTAAAATATTTAGTATTTCACGCTTTGATTGGTTTCCAGTTCTTTTCATTAACAAAATGTTTTGTCTGTTTAACAATTTTCAATTATCAAAACGAAAACTATAATTACTAAAAGATTTGTAGACATTTCTTAGCTTTGACTACTGATTATACATTTGATTCGGATATTTTCTTTGTATTGAGGTCGCTGTTGATCAATTTCACAAAATGCTGTGAAAAAAAGCAACTACACTGGCCAACAAAATTGTTAATTGTGAGTCGCAATTGTTGAGGGTTAGACAGCGCCCAACGGTGCTAACTATGTACACTTACCACGTGAAATCAATTAGCATATATTATATATACGATCAGAGATGAGATCTCGTTTCGCTTGGGATGATGTAATGCCGATTTTCGCAAACTTCAATTTGGCGAAACTGCGTTAATTTCCCAAGGTTAGTTAATTATTTGTATTTAGAGCACTTCTCGAAATAGCCGCTGGGCAGCAGTTTTCGAAAGGTATCAAATTTTTTCTGCCTGGGCTGAGAAATCCACCACCACCCGGAGCAAACGGCAATGGCAGCTCATACTAACTCTCTCCCAGCTGCTACTCACCCTGTTCTGGGCTCTCTCTCATTCCCTCTCTCTCTCTTTGTGGATTGTGTGTGTACACATATGGCGAGGTGAAGAAATAGAGTGGGAGTAAGAGTGAGAGAGCGAGAACGAGAACGAGAGCAGCCATTGAGGCTGCAAAAAAGAACAAAATCCACCACCAAAATTAGACACCAGCGCTACAGAAGTCAGACAGAGAGGGAACATACGAAATGAGTGTATGAGAGAGAGAGGGAACTAGAGGGTGAGCTAGAATTTTTGGCAAGGGGTGCAAGGCGTCAGCTCGCTTGCCTTTGTTTACGCAAGATTTGTTGCCATTATAGGACTTAATCCGGGGTCTCAGTTTCTGCCAGGCCGAAAGGTTTTTGACTTTAGGCCCCGGGCAGGGCGCGTCCCGCACACCAGCTTAGGGGCGGCTTATTTCAAGTTTAGTCCTAGGCGATTAGTGCTAATGAATAACGCTAAAAAGTCATTAATTAATTGACATGAACTCACTTTGTTTGCAGGAGACACACACACACGCACACACATAAGTGATAGGATCTGTATTGTATTACAATTCCCAACGACCTTGCACAATGGCAATGATTTGTGCCATATTTCAGCAAGCTAGCAAGTCCTGCCGACTCCTGCTGTCTGCTGCCATTCATTATTCAGCAGTATTTCGCTTTGCTTCTGCTGAATCATCACTAACAGTCCCAAAGGGAGCAGCAGGAATGCGCATTGTGCACACGTTGACAGCAAGTGGAGCAAGTGGAGCTGTTGGGCTTACCAAAAGGCTTACCCACATGGCGCCAACATCGCCGCCACCGCCCGCCTGGCCTCCTAATTGAGGCTGGCGTCTTGACAAAGCAAACAATTTTGAAAACCGGAGCTGGAACTGGAAGCGTTAAGGCAGTGGCGGGGTCACAATTAGCAGAGCCCCTCTAAGCTGGCAGGCGACAATTGGGAAATTACCTGATTGATTCGTGGCCTCAATACAAAGTTAAATCACATTAAAATCTATCTATCATTCACTAAATGTGATTCCTTCTTATCGCAGGTAACAACGCCGACGACGACGAAGGCGACGAAGGTGACGATGAACACGCCGACGACTCGATATCGATTTGATGAAGAAAGTGTTTCTAATCCGTGCGCAATCAATTAGATACATTCAGCGCTAGACATGGGAAGGCATCGGTTGAACTAGCATTGGCTCTTATCTTATCGGCCGATAGCAAATAGATTTTTGGTAGCGTCGCCTAATCTTGCACCTTCACCTGGCCGACAATGTGGACGAGTTCGCTTTAGTTGCTGCCCTCATACGAAGCTGAAGACAACGACAAGCGCCGAGGTGCACCAAGTGCTCCAAGGACTCACAAAAAAAAAGGTTTCGTGACCGGCCCCCAGTCCTCCAACGAATCCCGCAACGTTGTTCCAACATACACGAGTACCCGTAATTATCCAGCACACACTGTGAGCATTGTAATCATTTTTATGGGTCATTTCATAATTTTGCATCACGTGTGGCACGACACAAAATACTTACTACCATTACATGGGCCCCGTTAATACGGGTAATGGTAGCTCCCCAACAGTATTCACAAATTCTTACGCCAGGTGTAATTCACTTTTTTTACAGGACACGCTCAATACTATCGCGATTGTGTTTAGAATTCTCTTTGTTCTACGTCTACCCTGTAGATCCGAATTTGTTTTACTTTAGTTTTAAGGACAAATTCGGTTCTAGAGAGGTTTGTGTGGTCCATTGTCCAGCGAAATCTGAAAGTGAAGTGAAAATTGTGTTATGCGAATCGATAAATATGTAAAGTGAAAATTTCATGATAAGATATAAATATAAATGTAATGAAATCAAAACAAAAGAAACTATAATAAAAGAATGTACGACGCATTGAAACTTTATGCGAAAGAACTAACTAAAATTGGAATTCTATAGTTTAATCTAATCTTTTATTTATAGATAATTACTCATATGCTACTTAAAGGTTGCACTAGCTGGAATGCTAGCTATCACATTCTCAGAGCATGACGACATGTTGTCTATAGTATTATGATATCGTATGTGTAAAACTTGTGATTATAACAAAGAGTCAAATGAAATGTTTATTTATTATTTATTTTTCTGCTTTTATTATTGATATCTATAAAGATAAGGACTACTATTATTGTTTGTCATATGTACAAGTTACCTTATAGCAAACAGAAAACTGGGAAAACTCGCAGTTTCTTTTTATTGGAGTATATACTCTATCTACCTTGTAAGTATCTCATCATATACTCTACATATCAGTAACTACGAATTGAGTGTCCTTTTGTGTATTGATTCGTTTCATTTCAATCATTTATATTTTTCAGTCCCTATTTCATTTTTTTCTGACTTAAATTTATTCGTCGTGTGCTGTTCGAATTTACATATTAAAATTTTGCATACCAATTGCCATTACAGTAGGGATACCCTATACGAAGGAGGAGCAAGTGCCCCTTTGAGTTTCCATGGCATTTGGGTCAATCGTCTGCCGATTTGTGTTTCGCTTAGATTTTTTGTGCAACTCATTGCAATTTGCATATGCCACTTGAAGGCACATCCGGCGAGGAACTGGCTACATCTGGAACGACACTACAATTGTCATCTTGGGGGTGGTCGAGCCCCAAAAGTTGAAGAAACCCAAGAAGGAACACCCTGCCCGTTTTGAGTCACATTCGCAGCTAGTTTCGGCGTTGACTGTACATCTTTTTTTTGTTTTCCTATATGTCAGTTCTTTTCGATATAAGTTGTGGTATTATTCATCGTAGATAGCAAACTTAAATGATAGGTCTCTGTCCTGGTGCGCCCCGTTCTCTTGACACACAAATGGTTTATAATTATTTGATGAGTGTTGATAAAATATTCCGGTACAAGAAAACTTTGATAAAGCTCTAAATGATAAATTATTTATTAAATTAGGTCGTAGCATTGCTCGCATAGCAACCGCATGTGAATAGTATTTGGCTAGTTGCTTTTACTATTGTCAATATCATATAAATGTCTTATATTAATATCAATAATTCTCTTGTTATATTGTATGTGAGGTGCTATTTATATTGTATGATAGCATATTGGATAGATACAAGCTGAGATGTTATCAAGTCACACAACGTCTAGTTTATAATTGTGAATTTACTTATTATAGAATATATAATATGTATTTACAGACGGAATAATATAATTAAAGCAAAAAATGATTACTATCAAGGATAAATATAAAATAAAAATAAATTTATATTCTTTTGCCTTCGTTTTTGATATATTTGGACAACACATATCTATAACTCCATATAATCCTGTTTTTCAGTTATTTCTAGTTTTTTTCTTAAATGATTTTAATAATAAGAAGTTGAACTGAATACTTATGAAAATAATAATAATAAACCCATCTTTCTTCTATAGGTTTTTCTTACACTGTGTAACAATAACACAAGATCATATCATAACAATAACAAAGATCATATCCTTAATCGATTATAATGTATATATATATAAGAATGAATGTAATAAATTATGTTATAAATCTAATTATATACAGTGGACCTTCGGTTTAACGAACCAATAAATGCAAGCCCCTGTTCGTTATTTCGATTCCCCAACTTAGGACCCAGTTCTGTAGCTATAAATGTATTAAATGTTCTTATATACGTTAACAGAAACAATATTTACTTGTTTCTTAAAAATAAAGAATAACAACTTAACTTAACGAACAGTTTTCCATTTATATGTAAGATACTTAAGTTATTCTAGTATTTTAATTCATAAATTTCTTCGATTCAAGTTTGCTTTTAGCTAAGTTGCTTGTTTGCTGCTCCAAGCTGCAATTCTTTTAAAAGTAAACACATTCAATGCATTTTTCAAAATAATTAACAGCGTTTCGATTCAAAAATTATCGTTCTTTTACTATTACATTTTTAAATTCTATCATTGCATTGTTTCTTTACATTTTTGCGTTGATTTTAAGTTATGTTCCACTACATTTCGTTCCTTATATTGAGTATAAGAGTTCGGTTTAAAAGATATCTATATATATATATATATATATAGATATATAGAGATATTAAAGCGGACGTCTACTATAATAAGATATATTTTAATGATAAAGTGAATGTAACAGAACATATTATGCAGTTAATAAATAAGTTTTATTCAGCAAACCGTTTGTACTGACTTTATTTCATTTCGGCACTAAAAAGTCTAGTTTTTATTTATATATAATATATTCAATTTGCTCTGTTATTTTAAATATAAGTACAATTGTCCTTAACAGTAACAAAAGTAAATTATAGGAAAACCATGAATACGCAATTAGTTACAATTGTTACAAAAAACGAGTTAATAATTTTGTATTGGCCAACAGAGATTTTTGTACACATTTATTTATTATTATTATATATATGGGCCAGTGTGTGTGTTCGTATGCTGCTAAGTAATATACCAATATTGTCAAATATGTGTAGATTAATTTGATTAGTTTATTTCAGAATTAAGCGAATCAAAGAAACTGTTTGTAATCCGGGAAATTATATCATAATATAGGATAATGAAACTATATATTATATATGATTTGATCGAAAAATCATGCGTAATTTGTTTAATATTAATGTTTTGTATTGTTTGTTACGAAACAGTTTACACAGGAGATTTTTCCAATTAAGGTTCAAATGTCATTGTTTATATTGTATATGTTGTATGTTGATTCTTCGCACTCGAGTAGCAATTTGTTCGCTTTGATTCACACCAAAATATACGCCAAAATATACGCATATTTATGGGAACTACATAAATTTAAAGTAATTTAACGAAAATTATATTATAATATATTTTTAGTATTTTTTATAACATTACTTTCCGCTTTGTTCTCTGTGTAAAAGCCTAATACAATAGGTTACAAAAAAAGAAAAAGGCAGATAAAGTTGCCAATGTAAATATTACGTTAAAACTACGGAAATAAATTAAAACTAAAATTTAATATAAAACAAAGATTATAAAAAGTTATTTTTAATTTGTGTTTTATTTAATGCAAGAATATTTATATTTGGACCCTGGCAATTCGATTTTTCTTATGTTTCTTTTAAATGAATCGGTTTTAATACTCGCTAACTGGTTAAGTGTCGATAGTTTGTGAGATAGGGACAAATGTATAAGCTAAAGCAGTACAGCTATACATATGCGGATGGTTGGTGCTCGTGCTGAGCTGTGTGGATCGTGTGGACTGCGTTGCTGCTGGCCAACAGATGGCGCTGTTGTCACACTTTTTAGATGCTTCATAAATGAGAATGCGAAGTGCAGTTGCTTCAGACTTTCTCTTTTCAAAATTACTAATAAGGTTTCTTTTAACCAAAATTAGCATTCGATATAGTTAAGCCCTTATATGTAAATAAATATTATAATCTTTTTCTGGACTATAAAAAATTACAGATTGAAACAAATTTATTATGTATTCAGCTAAAGCAAGTCCAACGTTAGTTCCCTTATACATAAATATTTTTCTCATGATAATTATATACTAATATATAAGTAACTAAAATGACTATTATTATATGAACAAGTTGAAACTTTCCTTTTTCCATCTAGTGGTTATCAATTTTAAATACTTGATATCCTTAGAATATAATCTTCTCATTGCCCTGTTTTGATTATTATAATTAATATACTTTCTAAGCAGTTGTACACCAAACTACTATACAAAATCTACCTTAGCCGTAATATTGTCTCTCTTAGAGAAGAAGAGAGTCTGTTAGTGACGTTGGCCATTTTTGTAAATAACATCCGATAGAAATGGAGTTGGGAAGAGAAGAACAGTTGGTTCGTAGTGCGAACATCTTGAAAACCTGTCAGTCAAATTTGATGAAGGTTTCTTACGCATTTCGCCTTTTAAATGTTTTCCTTTTGGCTCATTTCGTGTTTCTGGTTGTTGTCGTTGTTGTCCGCTGCTGTCTGTTTTCGACCAGGCTACGTTTCACGGGCTTAAACGCATTTTAAAATGAGCAACGGACGCGAGAACGGTCGCGGCAGTAGGTAGACCTGATAGCCGAATCATTTTTCTAGTTTTAAGACGTAAAACTCGACACTTTAAACACCAAGTTCCACCCTCGGAAACATGGCTGAACCTTTTGCTATGCTGCCCTGTGTATCTTCTGGTATGTAAGGACCTGACTGTCCACTTGGTCCCAGGCGAAGAGGAGGGCCGGGCCACCAGGCAGTCAGGCCAGAAATGACCACTGCAGGCTTCTACTGGAATGTGAATGTGATTTACGCGTCCAGTCCAGTGTCGACATGTGTCACGTCTTTCACTCTCATTCCACCCACACATGTATGTCCCATGTCATTGGGAGCCCCCAACCTTATCGTCCACCCAATGTGAGTAGCTCCCATTGAGGTCCTTTGCGTGCTCTCAACAACTGCTTAAGCGCTAATAACGAATGGACATTGGTCAAAACTCAACTGGAGCTGAAATTAGTCAGTTCTGTATCCAGTTTAATTACTTCGAAGCATCAACACTTTGTCAAAGTGTTCATTTGGTCGTTTCATCAAGGTGTGGGTCCGACACAATGTGTGTGTATAGATGGAGTGCGTGTCGCACCCACATATCCTCGTCGTTCGTTTATCCTGCTTTTAATTGTCATGGCCACTGGGAGGGCGACTGCCTCGTGTGAAACGGCCAATGATAATTAGTTTTCTTCTGTTCTTTTATTCATGAGCCAAACGAGTACTTACCCGTAAGCATTTGTTTTCATTTAATGGATTCCATTTGATAAGTCAAAGTGCATTTAGGCAGGAGGCTGGCGTTAAACGCAATTTGTCTAATTGAGCTTAAAAGGCACAAAAACTATGTAAAATATATTCAATCCAAACTTTAATCCATTAAAACTTATAACTTTTACTAAAAATCAAATAATGTCAATTCATATGTACTTTAAATAAAATACTCTCTTCTATAATATTGATAGAGTCCTTCCGCATTTATTATATGCACTTAATATTATATCATGAATGAAATATGAATAACTGAAGAACTTGTTAGCTCCGCTTTTATTTAGCAAAAAGTAGTAAAGTTTATAACTATTAACGATGTAAAATAAAAAGACTTGTTTTATTTACAATTTAATTACACTCTCAGAACTCATTCAGTAGAAGGATTTTCTGCTAGACTTAGAAGTTTTAGCTTGTACGTTAAATTTTTTTCCCATTGAAATTTCTAATATGTTTGTAACTTAAATAAGCTTCTAAAATATATGCAATATAATATATATATATATATAGGTATATATACGTAAAATTGAGAATATGAAGCATATTTCTACCTTCAACCAGTTTCCGCATCGATTAAAACAAGTTCTTACCATATATTTTACCATATTGATTTTAATAGACGTTTTCCCATGAGTCTTCTTTCCATACTTATAATACAAGATTATATAGATACAAGACTATATAGTATAAATTAATAGCTTACTTCTCTATATTGTTCTCTATATATATATTCAACCCTCTTTCTACACCTTATAGAATCGCCTGTCTATAGAAAATCTTTAGGAATTACCTAATGGGATGCGCATATAAAGTGAAGATAAGTTTCTTTGGTCAAACTTTGAGCTGGCAATACGCTCAGATTGAAGTCCAGTGAGGCATTGTTCCATCTTAAAAAAAAATAAATAAAATAGAAATAAACTCACTTTACTTTACGCAAAATTGGACTGGGAGGGGTGTATGGTGCCTGCTGGCGCAGAAATGGAGACGAGGCAGGCGGATTATGTGCCCAAGTGTAACTAAAGAGAATAAGGGCGAAAATCAACGAATCATTAATCAATCCTTTCATGATGTGACGCGGTGCGTGTCCTTTTATGTGTCAAAAAAGAAAAACCCCGAGGAGAGAAAAAAATGTGGGGAAAATGAAAACACGCTCGCGCTCGCACTCACACTTTCAGTCGCAAAGCGAAGAAAGCGAAAAGCAGCACAAAAACAAAAGCAATGTGAAAAAAGTATCTGAGAAAGAAAAACAAGAAACGACAAAAAAGAAAAGTATCTTTTTGCATGAATTTGACAGACAGAGCGACAGATACGCAGGCAACCGACGAGCGACAAGAGACGGACGACGGCCGATGTGGTGCGAAGTGCAAGGGAAACGTGAAATGGGAAATGGGCGAGTGGATGAACTGGCACAGGGATGAGACTGTCACAGGGAGTGGAGAATGGTGTGTGCTATTTGGGTGGAAAATTGAAAATGGCGACAATATTTGCTGAAGGATGCGCCTATTTACATTTTGAGGCCGTGTTGATTAGCTGAGTGCGAATGGAGCTGCCTCCATGCCAGAAGACTCTTCCCCCAATCTAGTGTCCCGTCAACCCACAGCTTCTGGACGGACAGCGCCACACGCAAGTGACAGTGCGGGCGGTCGATAAGAAATGGAATCATATTAAGATTGGAGTTGACTAAAGTAGAGATAGAGACAGAGATATGGAGTGGGTAACCAGGAACTGGAGGGTAAAACGTGGGCTGTCAACTTGCTGTCTGTCAACTTGGTGGCTTAAGGTGGCCCACTAAGGCTAGGGATGAGTTATGGTAGATTGTGGAATGTCTGCGAGATGCAGGCAAATGCATCTGTTTCCAGCTCTCACATATCCCAGCAATGCTTATCTCAGTGCGCACTGCTCTGTGCTCTGTTCTCAGTGTTTTGTGTTCAGTGGCTGTCCAGCGGGAGGAAAGTCTTTCTATCACGTTTCGTACGCACATCACGTGGACGAGAGATAGAAAAGTGACAGTTGCCGGAACATAAGAAATGGTAAATCTAAAATCTAAACTCAGACAACCCACGGATATGCAGACATGCAGGCGTAGGAACACTGCAATCGCCGGACAGACCAAAGCGAAGAGATGCAAACGCAGACAGAGAGAGAAAGAAGCGGAGACGGAGACCTACACCAATGCGTGAATATGGAGCAGATCATTAATTATGCGCAAGACGAGAAGACAACAGGCAACAGCCCAGGCAAGAAAGTTGGTAAGACCGAGGGCGAGCCGATTTATCTGACAGTTTGTATTGAAAAGTTTTTGCTCTTCCTGTGGATTTCTTGAAAAGTGAAAGAAGTGCCCGCTGCACGAGCAACTCTTGTACGGGTATGTACACACTTTGTTTTTCTTCTCTTTTCTTCTCATCTCATTCCTTTTCTTTTTCCTCCTCATCTCCTACTCCTCCTCTTTTGATTCCCTTGAATTGATCATTTGTTTTCGTTGTCGTTCCAGACCCAAATACTTACAATACTCGCATGCAGGCGACATGCCTGCACTTATCCAAGCTAACACCTCCCAAATTGAACTCAACAGATACACATACTCCTCTACGAGTACAAAAGCATAAAAAGACAGTACAATTCGATTTGGTATAACTTCTTTCTGTAATTGTAACAGTCGATGGTAATTGAGTTGTACAAACCATTAGCGAGTATTACTTACAGATGACTTCATTTTCCATTGCTTCAGCAGATGTTAAATCTGTAGTGATTTCTCTGTTCCAGATAGATCCAGTAACATTACCTATAAAGATGTGCTCTCTAATCATTTCAATGTTATTTCGACCATGAACTTATATTGAATTGCAATATATATGTATAATATTCTAAATAAATTGCTTAATTTATTATATTAAGTTTAGGAAACTAAACACTTTCAGAGAAATCAGTTGTTTTATATCAAAGCTACAACAAAAAGCAAGCAGCAGATACATTTACACATTTGTACAAATAGTTATCAAGTTTCATATCTGTCTTTGCAGAGGGGATAATAAATCTAAAGCATAGAGAGAAAGCATGTTCAACTGTCTATTCGGATCGAAGTAGGTTCGCCTCTCAGCTTCAAAAATATGCGAAATGTATATAGATGGAACCTGAATCGTCTTCCTATAACTTCCAGAAGAACAAATGATCAGTAACAACATTTGCAAAATATCGAACAGCATCTCTTTTATACACTGCACCCTTTGGCTGTTACGGGGTAACAGGACAGGGTAACAGGACATCCTGAGTGATAAAATGTTGTATGAAATCTAGTTTTGTGAAATCATCAAACACACTTAAAGATTTTTAAACTTGATAAAACACCACTACATATATTTGATACTAAATTGATTAAGAAAGTTTTAAGCATATATAGAAAAAATATTCTTTATCATAAATCTGTGAGATTCAATAAAGTTATTTTCATTCAAAGTTCTTTAGTTGGCATAAGTCTGATTAATTATAAACTTTATATGAGTTTGTTTTTAAACATCAGATTAAATGTCAGATGAATGTACAGAACTACTAATAGAGATAATAGATCTCTGATCGTCATTAGTTGCAATTTGGAAGCCAAATTATTTATCTGTATTTGAGGTTATATAAATGGATCCTTAAGCAGTTAATAGATCTCTGAGTATAAAGATAAATGCCAAGCTAAGTATTGTGAGTTTGCTATTTCCGAAAGACACTTCAATGTTTTTAATTGTTTTAACTGATGATTTAGTTGCGAATTCTAGACGATAAACTAAAACTCATGGGAAAATGCTCAAGTTCGTGACTTGTAGAAGCGAAGAGTGCAATTTGAGCTTATGTCGATTAGTTTTCAGAACGTATATTTAATCATTAGGTAGGTGGCGAGTTGAGGGACTTAAATCTAAGCAACGAAAGCAAAAAATTAATTGATTGCCTAACAAAATGGCAACCGCTTAGTGGGTAATTACAGAGAAGTACTAAACTAAGCGACTTATGCAACTGCAACAGAGTCAAGAGGCTTTTAACTTGGCTTGAACTTGTCTGGCCTAGGGCTGTGGTACCAGTTGCGGGTTGAGTTCAAGAGGGAGGGAGGAAGGTGACTAGAAAAACCTGGGCACACATGCAGTCAATTAAAAAAACATTTATTAACCGAGCCACTGCACAAAGCTGTTAACAAAGCCATTTGGCTTTGGCCGTTTGGCCATTCAGGCCAAAAATGAAAACGTTCTCGTTGTGGTTCTCAGAGGTGTCTATGGTCCACAGATGTGAGTCTGGGCCGCAGCTCGTTGGCGGAGCAGAAAAGCTATAATTGATGGTATTGCCAGGACACACACACACAGAGAGACACACACATTCACATGCATATCAAGAAAGTGCAGCTTGTCGTTGTTGGACAGCATGGAGCCCACATGCATCTCTGTTGGTCTATCTATGTACGAGTGAGTATATGGTCTCTGTTGTTGATTTCACGCATGGAACTCAGTCGGCGGCCAGTCTGGCAGGCGAAATGCAAAGGCCCAGTCCCAGTACCAGACCCAGACCGAGACCCAGACCCAAACCCAAACCCAAACCCAATCCCAGATCCACTCACAGACGCTGTCCCATGTTTCGAGTCCCTCCCGGGCTATACATAGTAAATTCGAATTGAATTTTGGCGGTGCGTTCATTAATCATTATTTCAATCATGATCATGAAACAAATGTGCTCTTGGTGCTGATGGTTGTTGTTATTGTTGTTATTGTTATTGTTGGCATCGTTCTTTGTTTTGTATCTTGTGAAATGTTGTGTCGAAGCGTATCGATACTCTTGCCCCGCCCCTCGCAAAACGCCACAGCTCAAACTGGACTTCGCCTCCGTCTCAGAAAGAGAAACAGACTCAGCCTCAGACCGAAACTTCCACTTCGACTCAGCTGGCGATTTCGATGGCGATGGCGATGGCGATGCGCTTCAAAGATTGATAATCTCTTGGATATCTTTAAATTTAATTAGTCACATTCATAACAGACCGCCAGCAAGCTACATGTTGGGTGCTGCTTGAATGCTATACGGGATCGGGGCTCGGGCTCGGACTCGGGTTCGAGCTCGAGCTCGAATTCGGATTCGGATTCGGGCTCGGGTTCGGGCACGGGAATCGAGGCCGCAACGCATCCGATGCCATCCCAAATTACATGTTACAACAAACTGTGCATCGCTCTTGGCCATGCTCCTCCTTCTTCTTCTCCCCTACTAGTGTTCACCTCCTCTAATACCATTTCACTCTATCGCGGCATGGATTGGCTGTGGCTCTAGCTTCGGCTTTGACTTGTTACATATACCCTCATCAAAGGTGAGGGTACTAAAGGTTGGTCATAACGCTGGTAACGCATCTGGTATATTATCTGAATAAGGCAACCTGAAATGAAACTTAGATTTCGGTGAAATATTCTAGGTTCAGGAAACGATTTGTTCATATGCAAACTTTATACTTTAGGTCAAGTTTGAGTAACTCATGAAGCAAAAAACCTTCTTCCGGGTGTTCCTCTTATCGCGAAGTGATTGTGAAGTCTTATAAAACAATACGATTAAGTCAAAAAACATTATTTTGATACATCTTAATTGAAACAAGTTTAGATATAATTACAATATAGTACATACAAATTGAATTATATAAGAATATACTTTATTTGAAAATACAAAGGAGCGTAATTTATATATTGAAATAGATAACTAGTTTATAATTAACAGATTTGTGCCACGCTTTCAGAATGAATCGCATATTGTAATCTGGTTATCATAATTTATTTATACCTTATTCCAATTCGAAAGTGAATTTCTAAAAAAGATACATATAAAATTTAATAAAATGAAGCTATTGTACATTCAGAATACAGATTCAAATACTTGCCTGTATCTAAATTAACTTTAGCGAGGAGTCTATAAGAGTATCTAAAATTCGACAAGGTGAGGATAGATTTTCCTCGCTGTTGCGTTCATTGTAAAACTGGTAAGAAAACTTGTTGTTTCGATATCAAGTGGAGCTCCCGGGCCACGCACATGTGTGAGAAAGTCGGTTCTGTGGGTATTCGGATTCCGTTCCTCTGATGCTGTTGGTGGTGCTGCTGTTGTTGTCGTTTATGTTACGTTTAGGTTCAGTTTTTGAGGGGCCCTTCAATGAAAAATCGACGTTGTTACTAATTATGATTGACATAGACGTAATTGGAAATTTGAGTAGAGCTTTGGGCCGATTGGCAGCGGCATCGGCATCGGCACCGGCATCGGCGGTCTTCAAAGTTTCACTAAATTAAAGGGCTTGCTTAAATACCTTACCTAACTTTCTTTGATGGATAAGCGCAAGAGGTGTGAGGCTCTTAAATTTTCTTAAAGCGCAGCTTCAGGAGCTGATGGGGGTTCCCATTGGTGTGAAAATTAAATAGAAAGTTTTGTAGCTATTTTAAAATCCGTATTGCTTAAGCATTTGTATTAGATTAAATTGCTCTAACATATTTGGCTGATGACTGTAAATACAAGATATATCTGAATAAAACATTTCTTTCATGTTTTGTGTTAAATATTCAGACTTAAAAGGTTAATGCAAACGATATTATCATATTCCCCAGAATGAGTTGATAGATAGCACCGTGTTTTGTTTTTAATAAAGAGATTATGAATTTAATGGGATTCTTGGTTTAAGAAACGAGTTTAATTGTTTCCAAGCATCAGCTAGAAACTAGATTAATATTATTATTGTGTAATATAGGTTTTATTTATCTTATAGGTGTGGTTTGATTAAACACTAATATTCATATTTAATGTTCAATTCAAAACAATTTCAATTATATGTTGAGATATACATTTAAATACTGAATGTTTCATGTATAACAATATTACAGCCTATAATATTTTATTAAATTTAATTTATATTTATTATTTATATTTATTAATCGCAATCAGTTTAATTTGGGGTTATTGAAGACCTCTTTTGTTTGTTATATTTTCTCTCAAGAAACCTATTTTTTATATAGCCTAAGAGCTTAGTTCATCTTAATATTGGTTATAGAGTTACTTCTTAGTTACTTCTTTTTAGTCTACCCCTGCTACATTAAGTAGTTATAATATATAAAATGTAAGTTTTAATACAATAATAAACAAACTTGATTCAAACGAAATGTTTATAAGCTACATATATTATATAATATATGAAAATACTTGATATGTGTTATATACATTTAAATATATATCTATATAGCTTTTAATTTGTATGTGAAATAGATATTTGAAAAAATATCATATGAAATTTTTAGTGAAGTTCTTGTCGAAGGAATGGTAGAGGTAAAGATAAAGGTAAAGATCTGCCATCTTCGGCCATCATTAAGCATAATTTTAACAGTTTCCCAAATTTCAGCTAATGTGAGGCAATTACGGGGCCATCTTTCAAAAGCCTCGCGCATTTAACATTTAACCAATTGGCGGCAAAGGCGACCAAAGTCGAAGTTAAAGCCAAAATCGAAGCGTTTTGGCCCCAAGCCGTTGTTGGTTCATATGTGCAGCCTCTTTGGTCGAAGCCTTCATTATTGTGTGCAGGGGTAAAATGAAATCAATCAGAGATAATCTGTCATGGATAATGGGTACCTATACCATGTCCCAGTCCCAGTCCCTCGAGCGTTGCCTCAGCTCATTTAAGTCATTCGTGTAATTATTTTAAACAGCCGCAGTGTAAATTTTGTTAAACACTCATCTCGCTCTCAATCTGGACCTTGTGTGTTGTAGTTTTGTATTTTTGTATCTGTAACTGAGTCTGGGTCGCCGATTTGAGTATATAATATGACAGCTAACAGTTGAGACAGTTGATAAATGGACAAAGCGTTTCTCCCAATGGAGAATCCAAATGGACCACATTTAATTGGTCGTCTGGAGTTCATCCATAAGTCCATCCATGTCTGTGGTTCAACTCGGAAATTTGTTTGTTTGTTTCAAAAAGGGTAATGTGCTAGTCATTTACATAAGTATAGGACTAAGACTCATCCAATAGATAACTTTCAACTTAAAAATCAAAATTTTACTTCAATACCCATAAAAATAACATTGAACTGAAAATAAGAATGTTGTAGGTTGTTTTTTGAGCTTTAATTGTGTCGACAATGATTAACGCAACTGCACAGTCAATCATTAATCATTCAATCAATCATTTCAATGCGCCAACAACATCTCACAGGCCTCCTTTATTGTCCTGTCCTGTGGGCTCCAACAAAGTCAGCTCCTCAAATATGGCTTTTAAATTTGGATAAATCCAACTTCAGCTAATCAACATTCAGTTCCCACACTTCTCGTTCCACTCAATCTCACTTGTCAAGATGTCGTTAACACCATTTCTATACCAGGACTAAATAGATCGATGAGAACTCGAAGTTTATAGGACGGGAATAAATGCTTGAGGGGTGGCAAAATAAAAAATTAATGCTCTAACAGGATAATAAAATTTGAATATATTCGATTTAAGTACTATTTTGTGCGTGTATGAAATCATAGTACTTGATTTAAGAGACAAAAAATGTTTGCCAAATAGGAAAGAAGATTATAATCCTGTTTAAAACGAAAATGTGAACTTCATGTAAATGCTTTTTGAATCCGTTGCACCGAGGTTAGAAAAGGATACACTATAGTACTTTCACACATTGAACCAGTTTACACAAAGTTTAAAATTCAAATGAACCTGTAAAGATACTTTGATACAGGTTTAAGTATTATATATTAATAACAAGAAGTGTTTTTAGAAATAAAATTAGTAACTCTTCTTTAAGATATATTCGACAAGATAAGACGAAAGTTAGATGCTGCTTATTAATTTGAAATGGAATCTTTTAAAAGTCAGACATATCTTTAGAGAAACAGGTAATTAGATAGATTGGGTAACACCCATTTGAATGTATTACGCATAAAGCTCTACAACAAGAGTATCGTATGTTATAGTCGTATGAACATGTTCTCGTGTTTCTTAACTTTATATAAAAATCTATTTGACGGGTAGCTTAAAGGCGAGTGTGGTTAAATGTATAGGAGACAACAAAGAGCAGCAATACGAAGGGGCACACATAATGTGCCTCGAATAGAATCATTAATCACATTTGCCTTGTGCAGCAAGTGAACTTCCTTTACCGCCTGACAGTCGCAACTGATTGCTGGCTCTGAATTGGGATTTGGAACTCAAATGCTTTGCAAACACAGCAGCCAAAGAATCCACTGACACACGCGTCCTCCTTTCCACCTCATACCACCAGAGCATTGGATCATCTCAGTTTCAAAGCGCCCACTGAAACACCCGCCTGCTGTTCCGCGGTCTATGGCTCTACGTTAACAGTCAACGCCATATTATAGAGTTTGGGTAGCGAATTACCCCTATTTCCACGGCGAGAAGGAAGAACATTAGAGACCAAAAAGAAATGAGAGCATTTTCACTTTTCCTTGAATTGAATTCTGTACACACACAAGTATGTATATCTTGGGATGCGAAATATTGAAAGTAGCACATCAGAAGGAAGCTTTATGAATTGAAAGCAGAAATTTGAGATAGATTTCTATAACATGCTATACCAGATCTTTTTAATTAAACAAATTTCAAAGACGGATAATAAGATGTTAAGTAAGGGTTAAGGGTACACCTATAAATTTAAGGGTGTATAGCTGATGTTATAGTAATATCTAATATTGAAGGGCATTGCCTGAGAGACTCAACTCGTCACGACTGAGTCTAAGCTTTAAAATATTTTTTAGATTTAACTAAATTAGAAGAAATCAAGAGTAAATACGAATATGTTCATATGCATACTGGACATTTTGACCATTATTCATTTAACTAGACAGACAATTGTCTGACATACTCGTATTAGCGAGAATATGTAAATTAAAGTTTTATGCACTTAATGGTCTTAATGAACTTTTGATAGTCACCATCAAAATCAAATCAGTTGGAAGTCGATTAATTAGTAGTCTCCCACCCAGACATATACACATATTTTACATAGTATATGAGTAGATATGTACTCGCTAGTCTGGACTGGCGGTATTTGTAGTGTAGCACGTGTGCTATATAGGAATGGGTTTAATTATTCGGCAATTAGACAGTCTCAACTCACCCACAGAACCCACATATGAGTATAGCGTGTGGTGTATAGTTGTGGCACATGGCAGAAGCGTGACTCAGATATGAGTACGAGGGGATTTTAAAGGAAAGTTCCATTAGGAAAGCAATGTTGAGGCTGTATCTTGTGATGTTGGACTACTCGTTGAGGAGAGTCCAAATATTTACTCATAAGCATATTAAAGCGTTTAATGTGCGACCTTCTTAATGTACATTATACAACAATCATTCTATCGATTTTCCATGTGTGCCCACCTCATTTGAATATTTGCATGTCATCCTCATCATTTCATCAACATTTGAGCAACAACAACAAATCAATGTAGCTATAAAAACAACAACCACAACAACAGCAACTGGACAGCAACAATAAACAGCAGCAGCATCCACCCAAACAGTAACCACAATAAAAATGAATCATTGCGCCAAAGTGCGTTGATATTCATTCAATGGCAATAGGGAAATATTGCAAGTCAGCCATAGACTTTCAAGCTATATCCGTGTGTGTGTCTGTGTGTGTGTGTGTATACAGTAGTGGCTCTCAACTCAGTAGCTATAGACGAGCAATTCACATCAACACCTTGCAGGCTTACAGAGCAACGATCGATCGATCTGTATGAGCATTGTTGGCCGTCGAAGAGACTTTGTTGCATCCGTTTATAAGTTCTGGAAAATAAATGGTCTGCTCAACCATATTCGCTGGTGGAACCGATGAAAGGCATAGTGAAAAGTGGGCGGTGCTTGTCGGCCACTCACGTCGTGAGACGTCGAGGGCAGTTTTTTGATTTTGAGCGTGCGCCATAGCCAAAGACCACGAAGCAAAACTCATACTCGCACTCGCACTTGCACTCACATTCACACTCACACTCACTCTCGCTCAGACGGCAACAGACTTCTTTTTACGTGATGGTAACACAAATATTGCGTACAGTAAAGTACGTATAAATGTGTACACACAATCTTAAAGTAGGCTCCAATAAAAACATGTATGTTTCAGCTATATGAGAGTGCATACAGAAATATTCTCATTCAAATATGAAAGATTTCACAAATGAGAAGAATATCAATTAATATTATTGGTATTAATTTATTAATACATATGCACAGTATAAAAGTAATCTAGAATCTTAGCATAATAGTTAGAGGAAATTAAACATAAACTCCTAAAATTATAAATTAATCAAAATCACTTCATATTTGGGGCGTTGTTTTCCAATGCAGCTTGTACGGCGTATATACCTATTCACGTACATTATTTTACAATATTAAATATAATATTTAATAAAGTCGCAAATCAATTGAAGCAAAAGTTGAAACAATTTATAAAAACTTTTTTAAATTTGATAACATTTGGAGTTTCTTAATCAATTTTGCTGGTATGACGATTATTTTGGACGCACCTGTAGCAAGAGCGCAATAAACAGCATCAGCAAATGGGTGTGCCCAAATATCAGACTGTCTCGCTTGCCCTATAGCGGTCTGCACTCTTCTAACTTAACCACCGCTCGGTGGTTGAAAATGGCGTGCAGCCATGGCCACAGAGTTCTCATTGCGTGTGGGCCGTCCTTTGAGTATTGTTGTTGCTTGTTGTCTTTGAAGCCAAAAAACAAAACCAGTAAATCGAGTTTCGACGTCATTGCTGGCTGTCAATGGCAATGGCGATTTGCTTGATGCGTTTCGAAGCAAAGCGAAGCGAAGCCAGAGAGGGAGAGAGCAGCAGCAGCAGAAGCAGAAACTGTGAACGAAGAAACCAGAAAACAGGTTCGCTCGCGCTCTGAGCGCTCGTTCGTATTCATAACAAAAGAACGGCTCGAATTGAACGGTTCGACTTCGCACTCGTGTGTCAGACGCGTCGCTTTTGGGTGTTTTTGAATGTTTTGTGAACGTCGCATTGAATTACATCGAATTTTCGTTGTTGTTTACGTTGCTTGTTTATACGAATACTATTTTTTACATACCGGTTACGCGACGTTCGCGTTGTGTTCAATAAACAGATCACCGCATCATAATAATACAAATATCAATCATAATAATGCTGGCCATACTCAAAAAATTGTGATTATACATAGTGCAAAAAGTGAGTGCCAATAAGTGAATATTCGAATGAAATATGTGCTCACTGAGTAAGAATCTAAAAGAAGTAAAAGCCTAGCAAGTTTAAGTAATACTCGAAACAAAATACATAAACTACGATGAGCTCATTTCTCATGGGTTATCCACATGCACCGCACCATGTTCAAAGTCCCATGTCCATGGGCAATGGCCTGGATCCTAAATTCCCGCCGGTTGCCGACGACTATCATCACTACAATGGTCACTACTCCATGACCGCCTCGACGGGCCACATGGGTGGAGGCGGTGGCGGCGGTGGTGCGCTCGCTGGCGGCGGGCCTGGCATGTCTGGGCACCCGCACGCCACGCATCCGGCGGAAATGGTCAATGACTATATGGCCGCCGCCGCACACCACCACAACCAACTCCCGCACTCGCACTCGCACCATCACAGCAACAGCGCACTCTCTGGCCACCACCACCAGAACGCGGGATACACAACAAACTACGCAACCACGCCGCCCACGCATCATCCGCATCCCCACCAGAGCCTGGGATATTACGGTCATCATGCGGCGGCCGCGGCTGCTGCAGCCGTACACCATGCCCCCGAATACATACCTGCCGGAGTGGTGCACTCCGACACGGGCTACGGCCCACAGCCGACGGTAAATGTGCCAAACACCAGCAACACAAATGCGTCCAATGGATACTATGGCGGCTACTACGGCACCACGAACGGCAGCGTTGGTAGCACCCACTCCCAAGGCCACTCACCACTCTCCGCACAGTTGATGGACCTGCCACTGCAATGTTCCTCCACAGAACCGCCAACAAACACCTCGCTGGGTCTACAGGAGCTAGGTAAATCCATTGTAAACAGATATCTAAGAAACATATAGAAAATTCTTGTCAACTTCATTTGATATAACCGTATAGTATTTATACTACTAAAGCATGAAGTATACTGGCTAAAACTCCTCCTAAAGAGAAATTAATCCGATAAGAGAATCATGCATATATCACTTTCATATCATATCATACATTGATATTATTATCCATGTCGACATCTTTTACGTTCAACGTTTTGGGGCATATCTCAAATTGCTATTAAATCAAAATACGATAAATATTTGCTTACTAAATTTAACTTGTAGGAATCTGTTTAAATAAATTGGGAGAATATGTTCCAATAGTACTTAGCTAATTGTTGTTATTATAAATATGTATAATAAGGTAATCAATGAACTAAGTTACAAGATAAGTTGTCCCGATGCAAGTCCCTAAAAATTAATTATTGTAACTATTTAATAATAACAATAGTTAATCGTCAAACTTTTTGCGTTCTATTTACTAAATTTGCTTATTATTATTTCCTTATTTATTTCCTATGTAACGTTATAGTGCCCCTTGATTTAGGAAATCTAAACTTCTAAACTCTAGCGGGGAGTCGAACACAATAGAATTATAAGCCCAATGTTAATCGATTTCATTATTTACTGAGTATATATATTAGCCCATTGTGCCTTGGTCGATCTTTAAAGTATTATTCAGAGTAGAGTGACAAATCAATATGTTGATGGATGAACCACATTGCCCATTAGCATTTGCAATTGAAATTGATCATAAATCGTTGACAGTATTAAGGAATATCTGATTTTCTAAGATTTAATCAGCTTTTATATACATAAGTACATATATATATATATATATATATATATATATATATATGCAAGTATTAATGGGAGCTACAATATGTTGTTAAAATTTACATTGTTGGTAATTATGTACTTAATTTTATACAGATCCAACAATAATCACATGAAGTTTACTTTAACATACGATAGATTATTGACTATACAATTTTCACTGCAGGTTTAAAATTAGAGAAGCGCCTTGAAGAAGCCGCACCAACTGGTCAGCAACTGCAAGAAGTTCTACACTGTGATGATATGGGATCAGAAAATGTAAAAACAATATAAAACATCCTAAAATGTATAAGGATAGGGAAATTCTAATTCAAAATTGTTTCAACTTATTCAGGATATGTCTGAAGAAGATCGTCTTATGCTTGATCGATCGCCAGACGAGTTGGCGTCCAACGACAACGACGACGACCTGGTAGATTCGGACAGTGACGATGATCTGATGGCGGAGACAACCGACGGAGAGCGCATTATATATCCCTGGATGAAGAAGATTCATGTAGCGGGTGTCGGTAAGTACAGGTTCCCCGAAACACATAACGTACATAAATATATACAAGGGTCCAAAGTTGCATCAACGAAGCCTGTGTGCCACATTTTGTTATGCTAATTAAATTACTTAGCTGCCAACACCCACGTGATCCCCTCACATAGTTTGTACGAGTTTGGCAAATACTCATATAAAAATAGCTACAAAAAGGAAAATAAGCCAAAATAAAAACTCTGCCCAGTGCTCATTAATCAAAATCACGAATGGCGCGCCTTCTGCTCAGACCAAAAATGTACGAGTATATGGCGAGTGACATATTCCTATATAACCTACTCGCACTAGTACTATATATTATGTATACATTAAAGCATATATACATATCTGTATGCATCTGCCACTCCACTAAAATAAAGACTCTGCCGAGCTCTCTCAACACTCGGAGTGTCTTTAAGTGGTTTTGCCTGTCAAGCCTTATACCTATATTATACTCGTTACAATTGAATTATTTTAGGAACATTTGTTTTAGTTTATACAGAGATTTTTAACTTAATTAGTAAAATCAAATTGAAACGTTAGTAAGCAGAATAGAAGACTAGAAACTGTCAAGTCAAGTTTTGGAATACTTTATATAAACAAAACATTACCACGATCAATTGACTTTTCTAAAACTTAACATGATATACTAACATACATCCAATTTATCAATTTGAAATTCTATACAATATCATGTATATTCAGTGTATTTCAGTGCTCTCACTTTCCTACACAAATATTGAACATATGCATTCAAGCACAACCGCCACTGCATACCCCTTTTGTAAGCTATATTCAAATAAAGTTTGTTTTGCGATATTCCGTATGTAACTTTTACCAATGATCCAAAAACAAGCTTCAAGTGCTTATGAAAGTCAAAGTTTCAGAAAGGATCAGAGAGAGATTAACGTCTGCATCAGGGGTCTAATACTCTTTGAGATCTACGGTAGATGGATAGACATGAGGGCATTATGAAGGACTAGATATATTTGAAAATTTAAACTTGGGTAAGGATTTACATAATTTGTAAGGTTGAAAACGCAATTTTCTGTATAGGTATAGGATATATACAGACTTATTTGATTATAAAATATATGTATATAATTCAAGCGATTGGTATCTTTTAGTAAAGTCAAAAAGGGACCTGACTTTATATCCGACTATAAAACCGTTTGAGTGCTTATTATATACGATGAGCGACTATTTACCTTTGAATCTATATAAAAATATTGATTGTTCAGACTATAAATTTACTTTAAAGCTTTTGATAGTACTTAATCCACTTATAAAAATCTTTCCTCTAAATAATGTTAAATTTGATACTGAGTATTATGATATCTTTTGCAAACTTTACATTGCAATCAAAATGTGTAAATATATATTTTATACATTATTTATACCATACTTAAATCGGGTACAAGAGTTCAAAGGGCTGGAAGTATTATTTTAACTTCAATTTGAGCGTCCATCCAAGTTTATTGAATATTTTTCCAACTAACACCTCATTTTCCATAACGATTGAAGTTCGAGCTAAAAAATTTTGAGTGCGAGTTTTTCACACTTCAGAGCTCGAATGTGGGCTGCAGAAACAGGTTTCCATTCACTATAAGAGACTCGATGAGCGAATGAACTTGGTTATGAATAGCCAAATGGGTATTGACTTGAATACATACGAATATATACGAATAGTGCGTGAACGTATTCGAATGTCAGCCCCAATAGATAATTACCATTAATTGTCACACCGGAACATTATTAACGCGCCTTAAACCAAATTCATTCAGCCAAAACGACGTTTGTCAGCGCTTATTATTTTAATTCTTTCAAAACTGGCTACTGCATATGGTCTGAAACTGGACTCGCTCCCGGCACTGAAAGCTGACAGCTGACAATACCCTTTGATGGGTTCTCAGGTGCGAAGTGCATAATCACAATAATCATAAGCCCGACTGCATACTGCAGGTGGGCTTTACGCTAGTATCTCTTAATTTGTATTTAATTATCATGCGAGCTACTTACTTAGTCGCAGTCTATAGATGCACTCCAATTAAACATAACCTTGACCCTAATGGGCAATTATATCAGTAGGTTTCGCCTCGCGCGTCTTTAATCGCACTCTAGAGACAATCGCGACGAGAGACACCGACACCACTTGGGGGATTAGCTCTGCTGAGGCTGATGCTGATGCTGAGCATCAAATCGAAGTAGTTCGGCAGAAAGACGGATGGATGAATGGGCATACGGACGGACGGACGGATCGGAGTTCGCTCAGGGGCACAGACAACTCAAAACTCCGACTGAGTGACGGATGGTCCGTGTCATTTGATGTTAATGTTGTGACATTTATCATGAGCGCACGACTAAGAAAACAAGACGAAACTTGATTATCGCCAGTGCATCATCTCTCGTTATGCGGAATGTGGCTGTCCCCAGCCCCAGACCCAGTCCCAGTCGCACTCGCAGTCGCAAGTCCCACTCCCGAGTTCCCAATTCTCAGGTTCAGTTTCAGTCTTTGGGCCTGTTCAACCGGTGCGCCGGTTCGTCGTTCTTCTTGGGCCTTTTACAAATGACTTACACTCGGTTAGCTCTTGCCTAGGCTCGACTACTCGTCCATGGGTTGGCGTGCGTATCAGGTGGCGTGTGGTCTCAACTGGCTCATCCAATTTGTATAATTCGCCTTTAGGCAAAACCAACAACAACTTCAGCAGCAGCAACACCAACGATATATATACATATATATAATTTGTTAAGTGTGAGAGTATTTAGGGAAACAATTTGGCACTCGTACAAATAATTTAGTAGACTTGGAAGTGTTGACAAGACTCTTAAGTGACGACAACAATCTTATTTAATTGTAGTTCAATTTATTACAACAAACAGCTCTGATTTATGATTTCATTCTGCATATAAGGTTAATATTTTTATATATTATTTTGAAGAGATTGACTTGAATAAGTTCTTCATTCTTATTTCTCCAAGAAATTAAACTCTTCTTGAATATAATCCAGATTTAACAGTAATACTTTAATTTTACTTATGTGTATATACTTATATATTATGCTCGCAAATTTAAAATAAACCTCTTATTTAACATTCAAGAATTGTAATAAATTTAAACGCATTTCTTAAGAATTATCTCAGATAATTCAATTTTTATATTGTTTTCAACCTGTTAAGTAAAAGTTTCATAAAATTTTCTGCCTAACATTACATTGTATAAAGTTTATTGTAACCTTTAAATGAATCTTCCATACACGAGCAGCATATGCAAATCAATTGAATACACCCTTATAGTAATAGACACACTCACTTGTGTGAGAATGTATGTTAGGATATATTGATTTCATGCACGAGAGCTGAGAAACTTAGGTGATAGGCAAGTTTAGGTTCAACATACGATTTAATAACAACAATTTGATATATTCGCACTCATATTCACACTCACGCTAATATTCAAAGTCATAATCATAGTGAGATTCATAGTAAAACAAGCACACTGAAAACGTGCCCAGCCTTGTAACTGAATTTCAATGGCAAGTCCACGATTAAGTTTCCACTGTGCCACAGAGGCCAGGCTCATGGCTCATGGCTCTCAGCTCTCAGCTCTTGGCTCTTGGCTCTTAGCTGTTGGCAGTTACAGACACAGTTACCCGATGACTTGCGAAAAACCTCATCAGCATCACCTCCATTGAGGCGGCAAAGAGAAAAAAAATAAAAGTGCAAGCCCAGTCCGTCCCAGACTCAGATGCGACCCAACTGAAACTGAGCCGCAGCGTGCCGCAGGTTTACGAGCATCTCCCATGCCTTTGCGAATTGCAAACAAACGGACCCAGAGAGACTCCGACACAGTGCGAGAGACCCCGGACCCCAGACCCCAGATCCAAGCAAAGGCCTAAGCCCAGGGCATGACAATGATGAAAATGACGTTGTAAAAATTAAGAAGTTCGCCTTTTTATGACAGATGAGGCACGAACAGCTGAGACAGCCTCGCCATCTGTATCTCTCAGTACGCGTATATCTGTATATACAGTCAAACTTCTAGATAACGAAAGTGTAGAGATCAGGGAATTACATTTATAAGGGATTGCTGAAAAACTAGATGGACAGATTTTATAGATTTCATAATAATCATACAGATATTTTAGATTCGAAGCAGCTTTTGTTTAAATATAAATTAGTTCTGGATACGTTATAGGGGAGTTCGCCTGTAAATACCTCCAAAGAAATAAGATTGTCTGACGTCGAACAAAGCGTAATTAGCGTCCCAATGAAAAACAAAAATCAGAAAAATGTGAATGGAGCCGAGAATTGGCAGTGTATGTTGTCAGTCCATCTATCTGTCTGTCTGTTCGTTCGCAATTTGCGCCAATAAAATTCTAGAGATCGCAACTTGTGCGAATTATTGAAATTGGCATTAATTAACGACGCTTTTATTGGTGCAACTTGGCAACTTGGCATCAAGAATACGAGTAGCTCCAATCTACAGCAGTTCACCGAATACTTCAACTGGCGAACTCACAAATTTTGGAATGGTTTTTTTTCGTTTTTTTTTTCGTATTTTTCATTTTAAAGAGCCAGCGAAACGAATCTTCAAGGTCGACTTTATTGTTAGGCGCTTATTTAAGTCGTGAGCTTCTTAACTTGTTGCTGTTTGTCTTTCTACTCTTGGTCATAACTCTTTCATATTATTGCCAACCTACGAGTATACAAAGCTGACAACAGACATTTTTTAGAATGACTTCAACAGCAGCTTTAGGACAAGTGCTAGATTCAGTTTCGTTCAGCAACACTTTTTGGTCATTAGCTACGTTTCTGGCTAAGCTATGGAAAGTGAAAATGTGTTGTGAATGCGATTTTATTGTTGTTCGTAGACTAGAACTGAATCAGGTAACAAATAGACCAATAACAAGACATGGTGCAAAAGAAAAATGACAGACCTCAGTGATACTATGAGTACGTTCTTATACACATTTGTGTATGAGATCATTCTTTACTTAAAACGAAACTAAAAGCTGTTTATTTGATTGGCTGCTACTTAGATTATCCTAAGTGTTGCTTTTTACTAGTTTTTATATTTACTTTGGCACAATTTAAAGTCGATTTAAGACAATATAATTTACATGTTAAACATTATTTAAGAATTCTTTATTACTTTTAGAATGAGGATCAGCTTACAGTTTTAAAAATGGGTTTCAGGTGACATCAATCATTTTGATGTTTTCCCAGTTATTTTTTGTTACAAAATAAATGTTTTTTTTAAAAAGAAACAATTCAAGTTGATTGTAAACAAAATTCGCTGAAATTCAAAAGTTTGCTTTTAGATAATTTGTTCTGAGCTTCGAGAGCTGGACAAATTGTATTGAAATGGTGCTGGGTAAATGCACAATTTCAGTTTGTGAACTCTCCCAGCCTCCAGTCCAATTGTAGCGGGTGCTACAGTTTGTATACTGTATATGTAGACATATTCTTACATATGTGCACAATTGTATCTAAGTACACGAGATTTGAGTGTGCGTGCGTGTGTGTGTGTGTGTGTGTAAGTAGCATGAGCTCATGTTTATTTTTATTTGCCTGCCACGAATTGCAAGTCACTTGACAAGCTGCTGATGCAGCTCCCGCTGTTGTTGAAATGCCGATGTTGACTTGCCTTTTTCCATGAGCTCATGGAGACAAGCGCACAACAAAACTTACCCACACTCATGCGAACACACTCATACACTTACACACACAGTTACCGACAGCTCTCAGTTGCTGTTGTTGGCAACATCTCAAAACTAACTTAAAAAAGTAACAAAAAAAAACGAAACCTGAAACAGAATTCAACCTAGAACTCAACTGCTGCTGGGCAATGTGGCGTATGCGCAATTTTCGCCATGCACTCGCTTGGCTTGGCTTGGATTCATTAGGGAACTGCGAGCTGTGATTTGTTTGCATAACAGACAAAATTAATTTGTTGTCATTTGTTAAAGTTATGATGTTAACGTTCAATGCACATCAAATTCAGTTTCTTCTTATTTCCCCTCATATTGTTTCTAATAATTACTTGTGAAGCCAGAGTCAAAGCATTTGTCTGTTTTTGCTTTTGTTATTGTTTTTGTTTTTGGAACGGGTTTGCGTTTGATGAATGAGCAGGTAAATCAAAGTTGACAGACGTAAAATATTTTCTACTTGGCACGAGTCAAATTTCTCGATCGCAGGGCACGACCTGCGATCGCTTTCAAATATTTACACACTCTCGCACTATCTTGGCAATTAATCACGTGGCTCATTGAGAGCAGTTGCCAGTTATCCAGAGATTGCGAATGAATGAAAATCGAAATAAAGCCCGGAAGTTGCCTGATGACCGCACCCCAAAAGGCAGGCAGCAGCTCCAGTAAATTGAACTTGCGATCAGTTTTATGGATTAAAGAGATATTCGAGCATATCGCCTGGCTGGCATTGAAGTAACGTTAACCTACAAATGAAGCCGCAACCGACACAAAAGATTATGATTATTAAGTAACGTCTGACATAGTTTTTTTCCCTTATTTTTTGGTACTGACTCGTTACCCGGGACTTCTCTTCATGCCGTGAATGAAAGTGTAGAGTCACAAATGCATGATAAATCATCCGATGGGACAAACATGCCGACAGCCGTGCATGAGGCAGGGCCAATTATACTCGACACATAATATACATAAAGAGAAAGAGAGGGACAGAGAGAGAGAGAGAGGGAAAGAACCGTCCTACGCACTAAACTAGTTAAGAATCTACGCCAATTCCCTAGAGAGCGCCAATTTCCAAAAAAAATTCGAGTCTAACTTTACAGTACTCGACTATGGCTTGCCCTGTACTAAGATCTAAGAGTATAATTCATTCACACGCGTTTCAAGCAGTGACTGCTTTCATCTTTTTTAAACTTCAGAACTTACTCAAGCGCAACTTTATTGTTTATTATATATATAATAGTAAGCTTATGCGTCATATGTCAAGGTCTTAACTCCCAAAATATGATTAAAAATACAAATCCAAAGATAATCAAATATCTCAGATTGTGTATTAAATAAAATCGGATAATAAAAGGACAGATGTTCACATGGATATGATGATATATATTGGTGAACCATTGTATCCAGTTTATATGTATAGGGTATAAACAATATGCAGCTCACTCTTTAGCAGCTTCACGCTATGTTCCTGCAACATTTGTATGCTGCCCCTGCCACTGCCCCTGCCCCAGCTGGCTGACGTTGTTTGTGCAATCTTGATTTCCTTGGCCTTGTATGATTTGGCGTTTTCATAAATTGGCTGCCAAGTAATAGCAATTGGCACTCTTTTGGCTTCGCGCTCCGCACGATGATACTGCACTTTTGGCCCGGCGAGACTTTGAATTGGACTTGGACCTGGGGGACTTGAAGGCCTCTTCCTGGACATGGACATGACACCCCTCTCTCGGTCTCCCTATTTGAGTCGCTTGGGCATTTCGTTGAAATGTTGAAATGAAATGATACGCACTTATTAAAAACGAATTAACGCAGCATGCTGCCAACGCCAACGCCGACGCCTACGTCAACGCCGACGCCAACGTTGACGCAGCAGCTGATGTCGTTGTGGCCATTGGCCGTCAATGGATTCATTTTCATTGTTCATTTGCCTTGTTCTTTGCTCGTGTTTCTTGTTCCTTTGGGGCCTTGTAATTGATATTGTATCATTTCTTTTATTTTGTTTACTTTCTGGGTTTATTGTGGGTTGCTTATATTGTTTTTTCCTTCAGTTAATCAAATCAATAACTCATTGAATTTTTATACAAATTTTCTTTCTTAAGAAGCCTTGACGAATTCTCAAGATGAGATATCCTAAAGGAATTCCAATATGTATTCATCGAAAAACGTATCTCACTTGATTTTCAAGCCTGGATTGAATGATATTAAATTCAGAAATTATATCATATATACTATAAAGTTACTCTTATAGTAATAATTTATTTATTTTCATTTTGAATATGTGAAGTTATATTTATAAAAAATGGTGGAAACTGGAATGTTGTTGAGCATCGAGCTTCGTCGTTAAACGTTGTTATTGAACTCGAGCACCAAGTTATTTCCCTAAAGTTTCCTTTAAAATACTGAGCTACTTTAAGAGCACACACAACCTTAAGGTTACTTGATATATTTATAGCAGAAACAACTATTTGACTTGGTTTAGACTGCAAAAAGTTCGTAATCCAAGTCCAAATCACATTCCGTTAAATGGAAGTTTTCTCTTTACAAAATGCCAAGACTTGTCATCAACTCTTTAAGGCCTACATTTATTCAAAGACTCAACGGATTTTGCACTGGGCGGGCCCCCTGTTCCCTTTGCTTTTTCCAGTTCGGCTGTCAGCGGCCATTGGAGAACATCATTAATCTAGTGGCTGAAAATCGGGAACGCAGGCGGGATTGAAATATTTATATCAAATCGAAAGCTGTCTGTCACAGTGCAATGCAATTTTTATAAATTACAACTTGATGTGCGCCGGATATGATTGGTCAAGCTCCGAGCCCGGGTCACAGCGGTGGGTAGACGCGCTACGATAGAAACATCAACTTCAAGCCTGATCTCGATGGAACTGGGACTGGATGTTGGCCAAAATTGAAATTGATGGTGCGAATACAAATTTGATGGGTTGTCTGTCCGTTACAGTTGATGGACCCGCAGGCTCGAGAAGATGAGGGATAAGGAATGGGTAATAGGAACGGGCTGAGCTGGGCAGCAGGTGTAGCGCATAAAAAACGGAACAGGAAAAGGATACAGCCGCTACGATTGCGGTGGAGTGGGGCAACTGTAGCACTGTAGCAACTGAGTTGCTGCCCCTGCGGCAAGCGGGAAATGTTTAATTTCGGCATTCGGCGAGGAAAAACTAAATGCGAACGCGTAAGGCTGTCCTCTTTCCAAGTAGGCAGACGGACAGGCAGTTGTGTTATTTGATTTTGATTAATTATCCTGTCCATCCTGCTGCGGACTGGCGCTGTTTTAGTGCAACACTTTCATCTAACCGCTGCTTCTCCTTCTTCTTCAAATACTTCTTGTACTTTTACTTCTTATTCGCTACCCTTCTGGCTGCAGCCCTGGGGTATTACGGTGTTTACGGTGTCAAAAGTTTTTGGCGCGCATATTTGGGGTTGTCAACTTATCTGGCGAGATTTATTGAGCCTCCTTCTTGTTATGAAACACAATTTGAAGTGTATTAATTGTGGCCCGATGCTACTTAATCGGCGTTCAAAGCAATACCTCCATCCTCCCCACTCCCATCTTGTTGCCAATCATTAATTATGCATCTTCTCGTACTCATACTCTTCCTCTGCTTGTTTGTGCATTGCAGCGAACGGCTCCTATCAGCCGGGTATGGAGCCGAAACGCCAACGCACCGCCTACACACGCCATCAGATACTCGAGCTGGAGAAGGAGTTCCACTACAATCGCTACCTGACCCGACGGCGTCGCATCGAAATTGCGCACACGCTGGTGCTGTCGGAGCGCCAGATCAAGATCTGGTTCCAGAACCGACGCATGAAGTGGAAGAAGGACAACAAGCTGCCCAACACGAAGAATGTTCGCAAGAAAACGGTCGATGCCAATGGCAATCCAACACCAGTAGCCAAGAAGCCCACAAAGCGCACCAATGCCAAGAAGCAGGCCCAACAACAGTTGCAGCAGCAGCAGCAGCAACAACCACAACAACAGCAACAACAAACGCCAGTGATGAATGAGGTAAGTTGCACACGCTGAAAGCCAACAGTGAAGCACTTAAAGCGCCAATGACATTAGCTGAAAATGACTCTCAAACATGAGATTAATCCACGCAAGAAGCTTGCAAGTTAATGTAGCATATAAAAGCAGCCAAACTTAACGTAGTCTCAAAAGCTTCAAAATGTAACGTATATTTTTTTCATTGACTAAATCGTTGTTGACCAATGCGACTTTATCGATAAAGTACTGAAAGCTCTTCAGATAGTATTATTTAGTAAAACCACAAGTTTTTATCTACTTTAAGTGAGGTTTAAAAGTCAACTTCAATGTTTATTTGAATGATTCAGTAAAAGTAGAGGACAGCTTTTCGAACAGGAAACTCAATTGATCTAAACTGCTTTTACCAATAACCTTTTAATCAGCTTTAATAGTACAGTTCAATATGTTTGTTTAGTTCGCTATTTTGTTGACCAATGAGCTTTAACCATTATCTGAAAGCTTTCATTTACTTCGCATAAGCTAATTGCCTAAACCAAGCCACCCTTATACTTATTCTGTTAAGACATTTTACTTGCCTTGTAAATTTTCCTTGCAAGATTAATCTCAGGCTTAAGGTTAAGTTGAAACTTACCGCAGAAATGAATCAATTTCTCCTTTAATATAACTGTTATTCTTTCTTTACTCTTGTAGTGCATACGTTCGGATAGCCTGGAAAGCATTGGCGATGTAAGCTCCTCGCTGGGCAATCCACCTTACATCCCAGCTGTCACGGAGTCGACGAGCTTGACGTCGTGCGGCAACGGCAACAATGGCAATGCCTATGCCGGATCTCAGCAGCATCAGGTGCACCACGGCAATGGCAACAATAACAATAACAATAATAACAACAACAATAACAACAACAGCAACCTCAACAACAACAATCAAATGCATACGGGTCTGCATCATCATCAATCCGATCTCATGACCAATCTGCAGCAGCACATTAAACAGGATTACGATCTGACGGCGCTTTAGGGGCACCCTGTTTGGGCTCCTTTGAGCCTTGTACATTGAATCCTTTAGCTAGCACTGCAATTCTATCTGATACCCACTCTTAAGTCAGCAAAAATACTTGTACTTTTGTAATATAATCATAGCGGAAACACTTTTTGTACACCTGGTGAGCCCCCCAAGGTCGCCAAGGTCACCAACACAATTCGGAGTATACAGTGAAAAGAAATATAATATTAATTATAGTTAGTTATAGTAGTTAAGCGTGAACCACGACCACTGGGCAGAACCTCTGGTAATGAATCGTATATCTCTGCGTTCCAGCCCCCTCATCCAAAATACAAATACCCTGTAAATTAGCAGTACTTAATTAGTGGTACGTAAGTCTATTGTATAAAGCATAGCAAATTAAATTTAAACACAAGCCCCAATTTGTCATAGTTCTAAGTGGAATGATGTATTTAAATATATGATATACATATTATTATTATTATTATTACTATTATTATTATTATTACAATTATTATTATTATTATTATTGTGTCTAAATAGTTGCATCTGTTGTGCGTAGATATGTATTTAATGTATGTAAGTTCAAACGTATATTTTATAGATACAACAAAACAAACAAATCATGCATATAAGTATATTAATATACCTATACCTAGACAATATGAAAACCAAATAAACAGAACAATTTTACTTGGAATTATTACTAAGTTCATAAATTATTTTCTTCACTGCACTTTATACAAATTGGGGAAGTCTTTACAACAATTCCTGGCAGATATCTGAATTTACTTACAAATAATTCAATCAGTATAAACAAGAGGGAGAAGAAAATACGTATAAATATATAAAGATAAAGATCCAAAATATTTAAAATATCTCATATTTTATGAAGCATCTCAAAAGCATATAAACATATCCCAAAGTTAAGTTAAGGAAATATTATCAGAAGTATGGATATAGAGCTACCTCTTTAGTTTATATGTTGGGAGAAATTACATTTAAACTTCTTTTAAAATGAAAATTCATGGTATGATTGTAAGAGTCTACAAAATTTTACTTTTAATAAGTGCTTCCAACCGTTTTCTAAATATTTCGCTGAATATATCATTTTTTAAACAGTATTTATTATTGATAGCAGCCCCAAAAATAGTTTATAAACATATATAAAATGCTCCAAAGCGAATGTTTTTCGCTGATTCATCGTTCATTGTCATCTAATTAGGACAAATTTAAGCATCATGGAAACACGCTGCTAAGTCTGGGTCCGTCAGACGGGGTCATCCTGGAAACACAGCCTTTGTTGTGATGCCCAGAAGAATTCAGAATTCAACAAGCTTTTGTTGGTAATCAGCGCCGCTCATGTGGAATGGTTGGAAGGAGTGGAAGCTAAAAGTTGGAGCTGAGAGCTGTTAACTGGCTACGGGGATTGGGAATCGAGAATGGGGACTGGGGCTTAGACTCAACGAGGCGCGAGATGAGCAGACAGCGATAGTTGGCAAATGCTAACAAGAGTTCTTAATTAAACATCGATTCGCAATGATTGATCACAGCCCATTGGCACCTGTTGGCTTCTGGAAATATGTTAAACAAGGCATCATCTTTCAAAGTGGCAGCCAGACCAGCCTACCTGGCAGAGAATAAGAGAGAGAGTGAGAGAGTGTGATAAACTGGTCTTAGCTCATTCTTGAATTCTTCCTGCGTCACAGAAACTTCCCTGAAACGGAGCTGAGTCCTACTATTGCAAATTGTCGCTGCTTATTCAGGCAGACATCGCGTTGACAGTGTGGCTATAAAGCCAAAGGTAAACAGCACATGTGACAACCTGGAGCTGGAGCTCGCCCAGGGACAGGCGCATAAGCTCGGTACAATCAATCTCCCCGGCTTGACAGTGGATTGTCTTGGAGGAACATGGAAACACTCTTAGCGCTTAATTTATCATTGCGAATTGATCTACGCGCACTCGGCTCCAACCTCTTAACCACCACCACCACCACCACCTCGACCAGTCCTCCTATGTCCAGTCCTTGTCCGTGTCACCTTTTCCCCGTTTCCCGTTTTTCATTCCCGTTCAATTTCAGAGTGTGGTGTTCGAGCAAGTGGAAATAGCGCGCACTCACTGAATGCGATAAAAAGGATTAAGACCTACTTAGGGACCCAAGCCCAAACCCAAACCCAAACCCAAGCCGAAGTCCAAGCGGACCGGAACGAAGAGATGAAACCGAACACCGCAAGGGTCGAAATTGGCAGCTCAATATGATAAGGTGTGCAGGAGCACGTGTTAAGGAAATTTAAAACACAAATTGACGCAAAGGGAAGGAAGGAACCTCTCTCTCCTCTGCCACTAATTGCAGCCAACGGTAGCCCCGCTTGTCAGTAGCTTTCGACTGGTTGTGTCACTACATTGAGGACCTACCATGATTCCGATGTCAATAACAGAGTTTCCAATTCGTACAGATAACTATATTTCATCCCTTCTTCTATTCTTATTAAATTCAAAATTTATAGAATAAAAAAATAAATAAAAACTTGGGTAACTCTTGATTTCACTGATAATCCTTATTTTAAACGGATCACTTTAGACTATGAGAATACTATTATAGTTGAATATTACTTTAATACGATGCGCACTGTACGCATTTTACAATTCCACGACGTATGTAGTAGGCACTACTATTTTTGTGAACAGCAAACTTTTTCCATTCTATTTTGATTGATAATGAAAATACTATAATAGTTGAATATTGCTTTAAAATGATGCACACTGTACACAATTTTGAACGAGTTATGTAGCAAGCACTACTATTTTTGTGAACATCAAACTTTTCCCATTCTATATTGATTGATAACCTTAAACACTATACTTATTCTTTGGTTGTACAAAAATATTATCACTTTATACTGTTTAGATCAGTTGAATTATCCATTTTTTCTGTTAGGCATTCTCATTTGAAAAGATATTTCAATATTTTTGTTTATCTTTAATCTGCCTTGACTTTTGACTTTAGTTCTGTAAGTGAAGTATTTTAGCCGGCTGATACGTACATAGACCATAACCACCCATGGGTTCGGCAAACATAGAGGCAGTACGTTAATCCCGTCTCATCCCCTTTCATCCTGGCTTAATCCAACAGAAGTCACCGGACATTGTACGGCCTTAGCCTACTGCGACAGAGTCAACCCTTTGTCGTTTGTCCGGTTAATTTTCTTCTTTCTTTTTGTCATTTTGGCAAGGAAAAACAATTAACCCGTCTACTGTTGCTAATTTCATGGGATCGTCAGGTTGCCTCTGGCATTTTGCATATGCGACATAGACACAGGGACACGCCTCTTGCACACCCACGCGACTTTCGGTGGCGGCACCGGCAAAGGGTAAAGGCTATAGGATTAAGATGAAGTCAAAGTTAAAGTCAAAGGATTGCCTCATGCTGAGCGCCGCACGCTGTCTTCCTTCCAGTTACTCGTACTCCTTTCCCTGGCAACGTTTAATTCCGGTGACTTCTCTAATGCGCTTCCTTTTGATGGTTTTGTCGGCAAAAATTTTGCATTTTCCAGCGGCTACCGTTTTGCAAAGGACCAAAGGGAGGGGACAGGATCACATTTCTGCGAATTATACCTGCTAATTAGCAGGCAATATTTATAGCAAACACGGGAGTCCTCGAGCCAGAGACGTTTGTCAAAATAAACAACAACAGGCATCAATTGGACATCAATTCTCATTAGGCTTGAATTGGGAACAAATTTATTGGTCTAAGGTCTAAGGTCTTCCGTCTACTGTCTCTCGTCTCCTGCCTCCTGCCTCCTGTCTCCGGTATAAATCAAAGTGCAGCCAAGGCCAAACTCCGAGCTCCGAGCTCCGAGCTGCATTGCCTACTTACAATTACGAGTATGGCAACAATACAGACTCTCAAGTGTGGCCTCAGGAATCAATCAAGGCTCATCACTCACATCACTTGCAGCCACTCGAAAAGCATCGACAAGCTATACAAGTGTGTGTGTGTGTGAGTGTGTGCGTGTGTGTTCATTTGTGTGTTTCGTTTAATTAATGTATGGCCATTTATTAAATTGGCAGCTTAGTCTTGGCATCGGTTTTGGCCAGTGTAAAACCTGGAGAGAGACGCGCCTGCGGTTGGCCATTTATTCAGTGGGCTGCCTCCTGCTCCTGCCCCTACTATATAAAGGTGTGCGTGTGTTTTTGTGTGTGCTTGTGGTGTGTATGTATGTGGATTGCGTGCGGCCGATCAGCCTAATTTGTAACCATTAACCGAAGTATTATGTTCGACCAGGCGAATGCATGCTGTTACCCATGTTATAAACGGGCATAAGGCTGGTTCCATAAGCGCTTTGAAGGATTGAAAGATGGATGGATGGTTGGCTTCAATGTGGAGAGCTGCGGTGATTTTTGTCTATTAAAAACCATTTAAACAAATGGCAGATCCATTTGTACTACGCATTTGGGCTCCTTTTGTGCAGCTCAAGTACCTTAAGCCATTGAAGTGTGAAAAGCCATATAATAAATTGAGTCCAGTCGGAAATCCAGCTAATAGCGTAACTATTTACAGATTCAGTTCAAAAGTAAAACAATTATTGGAATAATAAAAAGTCAAAGTGATTCTTAAGATAAATTATGGATATGATATTTTATTGAAAAATACAAATATATAAATTATGGGTACAAAACTATAGATATAGATTAACTTCAAATATATCCTGTAAGTACTACATGAATGATATATGATAATAATTGTAATAAATCTTACGGAAATAATGCAGTTCTCATTGTTGTAGAAACATAATAAAACGATTCTGATATGAAATCTATATTACAAACATCCAATTTAACAGTAGTCGAGCACAGAGCGCTAAATAAATGCCAATGCAATCTGAATTCTGGGATTAAAATAGACTTAAGGGCTCTTTTGTCGAAGTTACTTGGGGAGTCTGTTTTTGCTTATAAAATAAATATGAATGCGACTATTTATAAATCGTACAATAAATTTATTAAGAGGGCGAAAGATAACATATATATTTCGGGACAGGCCTGTATAAAATTAAGATAAAATGTGGCGGTACAAGAAAAAACCAACTGGTTAGTTCATATGCAATTTAACATAGTTAATTTGTAATTGATAAATTTAAGGATTGATGCTATTGATTATTACTTATATAAATATTCTTCCAATATATTCAAATCTAATAACAGGTTGAATTAGTTAAACAGCATATTACAAGATAGAAATGCCTGGAGGCAAATTATGCATCAGGCTGTGACCCGATTTGGTTGTTAAATGCCATATAACAATAATAACATATCGAAATTAAGTCAAATATCATCCCATGCTATACTAAATTGTTACTAGTTGAATTTCCAGATACCATTTGATTCTTAGATTTATTCAGATCTATTGATTGATGTCCAAAAATCAGAACTGCGATTTTGTTTTCAGAATTGTTGCAAATTCTTTGGCGTTTATAAAGTAAATACAAAGGAATCCGCCATTGCCAGCGCTGGCTGCAACTTTGTTGGACGCATCCGCCTTTGGTTCGAGTTCTGTGCGGGTATATGGAACGGTGTGTGGCTGTGTGAGTGCTCGTATGTGTGTGTGGGATGTGTGAGTGTGTGTGTGTGTGTGTGTACAGAGCGTATATGCGGTAATTGACATTCGATCATTAATCAAAGTGCACAATGCAGACATTTCGTTTCGAATTTTATTTAGTTTTGTATTCGAGTTGGTTGCTTTTTTCTGCGATTTTGGCACAGCCGCCGCCGAGTTTGCCCGCTGCGCCAGAGTGGTCCCCATCCCAATCCCAATTTCAAATGCGAGCACTGGCCGTGGCACGCGGGTGCTGCAGGCTCGGGCCAGATCTAGTCAAAAACTGGCCATTTACAAATTTACAATTGCGGGCAAGTGGAATGGCCTTCAACACCTTCGCGACGGAGGGTCGTTGTCGGCAAGGTGAACGTTAAAGATTCTTTAGTTGCCTGGAACACTAGGTGCGCCCTGCCCTTCTGCATCTCTGCCCTGCTTCTGTTTCGCAACTACTCGTACTATGGCCGCATCATGGCCGCCTGGCGCTACTGAGTGCTTTGTTCTTTGGCTGACAGCTCTTGACATGGCGCGCGCAGTCCCCTGAAGGGCTGAAGAGCCCACAAATCCTCATATATGATGTGAGGATATAAGGGCTTCAGCTTACGCTCACCCTCTATGGCAGTCACCCCGCAATTCCATAAGGTTTTACTCATGCCATGCCACAGGCAGGCACCAGCAGTGAAAGTTCTCCATGCGTGCAAAGGACCAAGATGAAAGTAGCAATTTCGTCCATTTGCAATTTTCCCTCATTGTGTCTGTGTGTGTGTGCATGTGCGTATGTAACAGTGTGAGTGTGTGCGTTGGTGTGTGTCTCTGACAGTCGCATTTTGATGAAATTTTATTCTGTTCACATACCCGTCAATGTCATTTCTGCCGCTCGCTTAGTCCTTCGCTTTTTTATGCCATGTCCTTTTGTTGATTATTTTGTTGACGTGCCTCGCAAAAAAATGGTATTCAGAAAAGAAAACACAAGAAGAGACATACATATACACGGAGAGAGAGAGAGAGAGAAAGAGTAATAGACAGAGAAAAAGAAGATAATGCGGGTGGTACATGTGGGTCTTGGAAAAGTTCAACTTAAGGTTAGAGTTTTGATAGCAACAACACACCTCTACTATAAGTTCTTTAAAGGCTACAAAATCGACACTGCTTAATTATCTACAAGTTATTGAACTGATATTCCTGGGTTAAGTTAAAATATACAAGATAGAAACAAAAGAAAAAAGAATGAAATGAATGAATGAAATTTTGTAATTCTTTCTTTGGGTAGATAGGATATGTTCTGTCTATATCTATAAGAAGTAATAACAGCCCTAATACACATACCCTCATAGACTTATAGAGAATAAAGTATAGTTTCTTAATTTTAATGTAGATATTGCATAGAATATTGCACAGAAAGGAAGAATGCTTTTAAATACACTCCTTTGCAACTCCTTAAGAGTAATAATAAACAAAACGATTATTTTAGTCAATCAATTATGATGCACGTACGATATAAAACATATAAGGTTATATATTATAAATGTGAAATTAGTAAAGCCTAAAAAGTATGAATGTTATTAGATAATATAACTATTTGGATTAACTTATGTGACATTGCCTTGGATATTATATTTTCGATATTTTAGTATCAAAGTAGCATTAACGTTGAGTCCTTACTGAAAACATATAAAGGAAATAATATAAAATATATTAAACGTAAGATTTATTAATATCTGACTGTTTATTCAGTTTTAGCTATTTATATTCTCCATGAAAATTTCAAGCCATTTTGAACCAGTTCCTCCCATTTATTTAACTATTTAAATAAACCCTATGTGCTTGAGTTTTTATAATCTCTAAAGCTTTTAATCTCCAACTGATAGAGTTAGATTGATACGGAAAAAGTATTTATTTACTTAATAGGTTTAGAGACTTTGTCTTCAGCCACAGTACTCCATCTAAAATTTCATTCAACAGCGCCACCTAGTGGTAGATAGCATGCGTTGTTTATGTTCCACACACACAACAGGCGGTGTGTGTCTTAGGAACTCAAATGCCGCGCTTGCCGTCTCAGTCTGCGAAAATGAGATGACAATAGCGTACTCAGCGGAGGACAGTATCATACGTGGTTTGTGTCTTTGATGAGCTAACAAATTATTTTAACGCGCAATAAATACTCATTAACAGCGTATTAAATATTAAACTAGATATTTTGCTGATGCTTTTACTGATTATATCTTTTTACTTTGATCAGGGTATAGATAAATATATATATTATATATACTATACATAGTAGTAACATAAGTCTGAAGATTCATTTAATTCTTTGGAATTAAGCAATACAATAGTTGACCAAAGGATTATTATTACAAGTAATAAAACATCATGTTTCTTAAGTATTTATTTTATATCATTCAAATTATCAGTTCCTTAATTAACTGCATAGCTATATAAAAATTGTACGCCGTCAATCAATAGTAACTGATTTATTTTCTGACTGACTAAAATCGAAATTTCGACTGTGTATCACCTGAAACAGAGTTCGATAACTAACAAGATCGGGAGTAACTGCAGCGAACGAGAAAGTAACGAATGAAAGACAGACTGGCAAGGGAATAAGGTTTATGTTAATCCAATAAATATTATTCGGTACAGTTGACAATCAATTTTATTTGGAAAACAATTTGTATATGTTGCTTGCTGTCTGGTTATCGAAATCGCCCTGGCACTGCTTCTGGTCCTGTGGCCGTTCCTCGTGTTGCTGCTGCTGCCGCTGGCAAGGCAACAACAGCGTGCAACAAATTTAAAAGCTCAATTTGTCCATTTATGTCAACTTGTCACGCGAAGTAGAATAAAACGAATTAATAAAATGAGCGGGAGACCAGGGACTCGCCAAGTGACTGAGAGAAAGGCAGAGACAGAGAGAGGAAGCAGAAGAAAGGATGTGGCTAAGAGGAGGGCCAAAGAGCGAAGACTGAGGAGGGAGGAGTAACGCAACTAAACGCGTAAAATACATTCAGCAATTGTTGCCGCTGTTTCTGGTTCCTGGTTGCTGGTAGATGGTTGCTGGTTGTTGGTTGCTGCTGCAGATACAGAGATACTTTAGTGGCAAGATACGGATACGCCATCATTCATCGCTTATGTTTCGCCACATCCGTTCGTCCTGCCTGACTGTTGTCCTCCCAGTTTCTATTGCTCCATCTTCTGATCCCACCTCCTTGTTGTCCTAGTTGGCGGCGTCGTTGCAAACAAATGGCAAAAACTGTCGCTCATTCGCATAAATCCTGACGAATGATTTCAACGCGCGGCCGCAACGCGAGGCGCACTTTGGGAGGGGTACAAATGTGGGTGTGTGGCTGTGTGAGTGTATGGGTATGTGGGGCGGATGGGCGGGCCACCGCTAGCGCACAACAAAAGCAATTATATGTGCGAATCATTTTACGAGCGAGCGGAAAAAGAAGAACAGAAAACAGACAACAGGAACTGCGCTGCTGCTGCTCCTTCTGTTACTGTATAGCATCCTTTTTAGGTTCGTTGTGGGGAGAGGACCCTCCTGATGTGCTGAAATCTGGCAAAAGAAAAAAGTATAAAAGCTGCTGAGAATGGGGATAAAACAAAGGCCATGGCCACTGCAGCGGTAACAGAAACGGCAACAGCCAACAAACAAGCGACGACAGGCAACAACAATTCAAATGGCAAAGAAATTGCCAACTCAATGAAAGCGACAAGAACAAAGTCCCCAATACCCCACCTCCCTCACTCCCCTATATACACACACATACACAAAATAAAAAAAACGCACACCCCTCACTCACACGTACGCTTCAAATGTGCCAGCCCAGAACCACCGTAAAATGAGCAGTAGAAAGCAAGAAAGAACGCGCACGACCAAAATCAAACGATTGTCAATGCGAAAATAAATCGCATTCCTTCATTTTAGCTGCGTGCCAAAGGACATATCCCTGGCCCTGCCATCCACTCTTAACTACCGTCCTCTTTCTCGTTCTTACCCCCCTACTCCCCTTTGCTGAGTTTCCACAAACTCCCCAAGGGCGACAGCTGCCATAAAAACTTTAGTTCGGCATCGTTGATAAAACGTGCGCCAATTTTTTATCCTTGTGGTGCACTTCGCGTAACTTGAATCAAACCAAGCAAAATCGACAGCAACTCAAACTCAATTTGCACTTTGCTCAACCATCAAATTGAAAGCCGAAAGAGATTTTAAAATATACCTTAAAAAAAACCTACAGATATACTTTCCACTTACCGTCGAAAGTTCTCAGCTGGGCATGATCTATTTATAACACCTGTGTAGCTGATGAAACTGTTCTCAACTTGTTAAGTACTCTCTCAAACTAATTGTATTGAGAATACCTGATTAGTTTAGTGCCTGAGTAGAGGTATTAGCTCCGAGTGGTGATGGAATTAATGAACAATCTATCAATTACTTTTGTTTGTCTCTAAGATAGTCGCGATGAATGATTTATACGATTTGCGAATAGTATTCCAAAAAGATACACGGGTAATCTTTCAAAAACTCATGAATTGTATGATTTGCCGTATAAAAAGATGTGTGTCACAAACAGATGAATCCTTTTCAATCCTATAAAGTTATTAGATTTTTGCCAAATCGATCAACAGCAACAGACACAAAACTTGCTATATAGACTCCAATTAACCATATTCAGATTAGATCTATCTCAGATTGTGTATTCCCTTCCAAAATAACAAGTAAAAATGTTTAGGTTTTAATATATGTGTATATTTTATTGTCATTAACTTTATTCTTTGTAATGTAGATCAAGTTTAAGTATTCTTAACAATACAGATTATATTTGGGTTACAATTGTGTTTGTGCTTAAAACTCTTAGTTAAATTTCAGGCTTTTTACTTCTACAAATTATTCATTAACTTTTTTTATTAACTTAACACAAAAACAGTTTTGTACCCCATCTTAAGAGGTTTTTCTTTGGTTAAATTAATAATTTAAATGTATATTATTATTATCAACAGGAAGATAAGAGTCAAAATTAATATCTAGTACATAAAGATAAATAGCGTAGCAGTTGAAATGTAGTCCTACAATTTGTATTCACTCGTACCATATATTATACATATTATATTATCACATAATAGCATCTCATAATAAGAGCAAGAACTGTCGCTAGTAATTATTATTTCGCATTTCCATTATTCTTTATACCCTTGCAAAGGGTATTTTATTTAATTAAATCGTACCAAAGTGATTAATTTTATTAATTAACTTGATAGAATCTTGTCTATCTAAAAGATTCTCTTCGTACAAGTATAAGCAGTATTCATTGAATCTGTAACTATATAGAAAGAAAATATATCGAATCTGGTTAGATTGCATCCATATATCATTCGGAAACTGCTGCTGATGGTGTGTGAAAAGCTATTTCGTTTTACAGATAATTTAACATTGTTTTATATTGAGGATATTAATCAGAATTACAAAAGCATATCAAACCTGCGAAACTATGATCAAGAATTGTAAATTGGGTGTTAAAATATATATTCGAAATTCAAGTCAAATAACTAAATCATCATAATATGATGATGTCTGCAAGGGTATCAACATTTCATCATCTCGAAGAGAAGTTTTTCCCTTTTTTCTCAGGAGGCAGACAAGTTGACGCAAATACGTGTGAGCAAAACAAACTAAGCTGTATCATGCGGCGTATACTTAATGTCAGGCACACACTCGCACACACACACACATAAACGTCATCATAACAAGCCTGGCGCAAACAGCTACTAGCTAACATCCAAAAGCCAGCAGGCAACAGCCTTCCAAATGGTTATTTATTTATGGGAAACTGCCTGGCAGGTTTTTGTATCGCACAGTCGCATACACGTACCTTGGTGCCGAAGCCCTCTTCCCCTACTCATTGCCTCTCTCCTCCCACTGGGAGATGATACGCGAATGCAGAGACCAGAGCATCCATTGGCCTGTTTGCTCAGGATTCTCTCTCAGCCTGAGCTCTGTTTATGGGAGCTGCTGAGTTGGCTGCCGTTTCTGTTGCCAGTTGTGATTTTCTCCAGATTTCCTTTAAGCTATTGTTGTTTATTTTTCTTCCTTGTTGTTGTTTTCTTACACTTCACCTCATCCGTAGCAGCTCTCCTCATCTAACCCCCTGGCCAAAGAGTGCTTCCTTAAGTGATGGCAACTTTTACGTGAGCCTGAATTATTAATGCACGTTAAAAGGCACCGCCAATTGTTGGCGCCTGGACACCATCGGCATTGTCGACCTGTCCCATCCCTTGCTCTACCTTCTCCGCCTTCTCCTTATTTCGTTCTTCTGTTCTTGCGCTGTTTGCCAGTTGCCGTGGCATCCGCATCATAGTTGAGTTGATGTTTTATGTGGTAAGTAGTTGGTAAGTCACCTGTGACAACTTGGATGAAAACATATTTATATTATATATTTATGCGCTACACTTCTTTCTTCTTTTATGTCTGAAATTTAAGTTGAAGAACTTTAAATACAAAAAGAACATTTTCTATGTAAATTAATGGCAATAATTTATATGTGTCCGCAAGCAAAGAGTTCCTTGAAGGTGTATTAAAAGAACTATAATATAATTGAAAATATATAAGAATAAAATTATACCTATCCAACTTGATGACTTGCACTCAGTAAATATATTAATGTTATCTTTTCTAATTCTTTTACGCGTCTCCCACTAAAGGCAAGTAAGATACATATAAGAGAAAACTATATGTAATTGCAAGTCGATGTATTCATTTTTGATAAGTTTCAGGCTGTTCGAATCATTTGTATATATATTAAATCTCTACACGGCAATAAACTTATAAGGTAATTTCAATAATTCGATCAAAAGCTAAAGCAAATATCATTAGTTAAACTTATTATTAATGATTGATAGATTTGCTTGAGATAAATTTCATTTCACTTCTTAAATAGCACTCAAAACTTCTGCTTAGTTTATTATTTGAATCACATGATTAGAGTTCAATTTATTAGGTTTTCTTAGTTGTTTCTTTCTACCCTGTGAGATACCTGTAGAGACGAGCTTCTGATAATTGACAATGGCATTTGACATGCACTTTAAACAAAAGCCCGGAACTACAGGGTAGGTCACGGGAGCGTTTTTTCTAAATTCTAAATGTGCACTTCACTTCACTTGTATTTGGCCACATCTTGAACGTATTTTAAATGCAGCTTAATAAACAATAAAACAAAATAATCTGGTAAATGTCCAATGTGGGAATATCCTTGCACAATTCATGCTCATGTTCGATAGTCGATTCTGTTTTGCTTGAATTTGGACTTCAATTCCGTTTCTGGTTTCTGGTAAGTTGATAAATGCCACGCACCTTGTGGCAGCACCAATAAAACAGGAAAAACACAAAAAAAGGATGCCACAACAACAACTGTCATAAATATGAGGTAAAGTTTTTGCAGCCAGTATTACTCGTATCTGCCTAGAGCTCTGGAAATTTTGAAAGTAAAATAACAATTTGAAAAACAAGGCAAACTTCAGGTGGGAAATGGGAAAAGGGAAAAGGTAAAAGGGGGGCATGGAAACCGAACAAAAACGCATCGAATACTTGCCGCAATACTTTGTCCATTGCCAACAAAATTGCGACAACCGAGCAGATGTCCTGCTGAGCATCCTTCCCCATCCACAACGAGCACCAGCTCCAGCTCCTCCTCCCGTTCTCTTCATCCCTCTCCGCCTCTCACTTAACTTACCTTTGTCCTTTCGCAACGCATTTAATATTAAAATTGTATGCATTCTTAACTGAAATGATTCTGTCTGATGATACTGCTTCATTTCTGAAATTTTCTGAATAAACCGAAATCATAATTTGCTGTATAGATAATCCTCATAATATAATAATACTTATTTGCACTCTTGGGCAACAAATTGCATGCACGAATGTGCAATTAAATGTAAATTAACTTGTTATTTATATCTCTGCTCGCTCCGACCAGCATCCATATGCAAACAATCGGCATCCACATCCACATCCGCATCCGCATTCGCATTCGCAAGCCGCATCCGTGTCCTTGCCACATGCTGCGCTCAGTTGCATTTTAGTTTTCATTATAATCTGTAATTTACAGCAAAATTCTGGTTATTTATGACACTTGCAAATGTGCGTAATGAGATTTTGTCCACAACAGCTTCAACTCACACTCTCGCACACACAGAAACACACACACACATTGACCCAAATATAAATTAACAAATTAACAGTTGTAAGCCATTTGTAAGGATTTTCCACTAATTTGTAAATAACAAACTTGTAAATTTATGCCGACATATTCGCTGGCAGCAAAAACCCAACTGGTTACGGTCCATTGGGAAAACTTCGCAATGAACTGATTAAAAAGATCCTTACATTAAATGTAGTATAATAAAACTCTTAAAATGTTCAGCTAACATTTCAGGTCTTAAACGGACTCGTATATTACCATATTCCCAGTTTTTGCAGATCAAGTTTGTTTCAAACATTGGCCTTAATCTCTGGCATAGCTCAACTTATAGTTGTAATCAGCTTCATATTTATGAATATACTTCTGGTCTGCAAGAGTTTAAGTCGATTTACAAAGAATGTTACAGTATTACCTGAATACTGATAGAATCATTATGTGAAAGGATTGTATGAGATAAAGTTAATCCAGTTAAGCTTCAGAAGTATTTCCTCTCTTAGATCTATCTATCTATCTATCTATCTATCTATCTATCTATATATCTATCTATCTATCTATCTATATATCTATCTATCTATCTATCTATCTATATATCTATCTATCTATCTATCTATATATCTATCTATCTATCTATCTATCTATCTATCTATCTATCTATCTATCTATATATCTATCTATCTATCTATATATATATCTATCTATCTATCTATCTATCTATCTATCTATCTATCTATCTATCTATCTATCTATCCTATCTGTCTATCTATCTATCTATCTATCTATTTTTCCATCTCTTCTAAGCTTGCATATTTGCTTCAGTTAAATCCCTTTTTATTTGTTCTTTATGTTGTACTTAAACTCTACAAAAGATTTAAACACACAATAAAATCCTCTTCTAGCTTTTAACTGCATTTTCACCTCAATTTTATCACTAACAGTTATCGTATATATATAGTTTTAAGTTGATTCTTTATTTCTCATGTATCCATAAATCAAATATCAAAATCTAACCAATTTAAAATTTCTGCAATTGTAAATGTATTCGATGCTGAGTAAGAAAATTTAATCAGTCTTAAGATAGATTTGAGTACAGACAGTTTTTGCCTCCTTAATTTATTTATTTTCTTTGCCTTTTTTGCCAGGTGAATGCAATGGACTATCATCATAATTTTGGTAAACTTAATTGGATCTTTTATCTTTGCAGGCAGTGACTGTCGACTGTCGACTGTCACTTTGGTGCAATTCACTTTTGGCCCTTTCGGTTCTTGGCCAACTGCAATACGACTTCACATAAATTGGGCAAGTCATGTGGATACACGGATAAGAAAATGAAACGGAAGCCGTTGCCGTTGCCGGAGTCGAAGTCAAAGTCGTAGTCGCAGTCGTATTCGTAGTCGTGGTCGAAGTCGAAATGGAGACTCTGCCGTAAACTTTAATTAAATTAGTCCAACAATTTATCATGGCTTGGCAATCGTTTAAAATAAATGCTTAAAAGGCAGGCAGAGAGGCTCCGGCCATGTCCTGGCTTTATGTTCTGGCCATGTTGCAGCCTTGTAGAGGAATTAAAAGGTCTGCCAGCGCCACATTCTTTTTTCTCCGTCTTTTTTGTTTTGGACTGCGCCAGAAGGTCATTCGGAGTGAGTTATGGCCCAAACGCTGCTGCCACTGGCCACGTACTCTAATGGGCTGCATAAAGGGCCAAGCAGGCAGCCAAGCAGGCAGCCAGGCAGAAGGCTGCTGAGGGAAGAGGAGCTGCTGGAGGTCGGACCAAAGCCAAAAATCTAAATGAAAAGCCAACGAGGAAAATTGTAAAAATAATTTTCTCCTTTTTTTATACATTTTGTTTTTCTTTTTGCGGAAAAAAGGCCTGCGCGTCATTTGTTTTCAATTTGTGCGCAGCGCTGAAAATTCCATTTGATGTTTGCCACTGCCACTGCCACGCCCACAACTCACTTGCAGAATTTTGGATGGAGTTAAGGGGTAGTTTTGTGGGAGTGTGGGAGAGTGGGAGTGGGGGGAAGCTGGGTAGCTGTGTGGCATCTAGTTGGTTTCCGCACGCTCGTATTTTCACTTAGCCAACGCCTGAAAATGAAAATGGTTCCAACGGCTGCAGTGGGTTGCAGTGGGATCGGAAGACAACTGTAAAAGATGCGATGAAACTCACGCCTTGAGGTTTCTAAGAGCACCACGCGGAGCGATTCACGCCGAGAAGGATGCACCGGATGCACAAGTAATTCTCAGCTGCCACTGCTACTTACTATGCCATGTCCTGGCTGTGAGAGTTTTCAAGCATTTTTATGTTCCTAGCCAGTTTTCTGTACCTATCTATGTGTGTGTGTGTACGGATATGAGTGTGTATTAAAGTCCAACATAAATTCACAGCATGGACACAGCCAAGTTTCAACTTTATCCGCTGTCGCTGCTGCTGTTATTTCGAGAGCTGCACATAAATTTGGTTTAAATTAAACAAGCATAATTGCATGCCAGCTTCAGAACAGACAAACAGAAACAGAAACAGATACAGATACATTCACGGATTCAGATACAGATACAGAGGCAGAGACAGATACAGATACAAATATAGATAGAAAGCATGCAGCAGCTGCAACCAGTTACAGTCACATACTCAATTATGAATTAGCATTCATTCAAAGGGTAATTAAAACCTCCAAACAACACCCAAACCTTCAACCAACCAGCCAGATATCGACCCATTAGCCATATCTATAAAAGTATCCCATTCTCCGCCTATATCTAGGCCCTCTGCATTTGCATAGTTTGTTCCAAAATTTATGCAAACGGCCATTTCGAATATCCACTGCGAGCCAGGCCGATCATTACTCGTAATGCAAACGGCACATTCAGAGTGCATTAAAGAATTAATTAGCCTGTGGTTGCACAAGTTCCTCTGCATTCATTTAGTATATATATTCATATATCTACACTTATATATACATATGTATCTACTCTTTATATACTCTATATTTCTGTCGAGTGCGCTTGGCTTTTGGAGTTTTATTTACGTCGCATTGCCATTTGGAAACAAGCAACTTAATGAGTATTTGTATCGAAATTGGACTATGCAAATAGCAGATTATTATATTATTATAAATCATTCAGAAGCAATGATCAAGTTGGAGTTTACGTATATATAAAAGATATAATTAGATATATACCTAACACTTGCCTGCAAAAACAATTCAGAAAACTTAGAATGATCATTTTCTAATGCACTTCCAGAACGTAGACGACGTCCTACTAGATTTGCAACTAGATTAGATCAGAAGAAACGCTTATACTATAGCAACAGATTCCTCAAAGGTTTCCAACTGAAGATGAAATGTTTAAATTGTTGTTTCTTCTTTAATGTTAAAATATCTTCAGATATGTTCGACGCTTGTTCAATCTGTCATTTACCGAAAATCATTTTAAATCTGTGGAAAATGAGAATATGATTTCAAATACAGTTTAGCTGCCAATCAATTTTGACAATTTTAGCATTATTTTTAACAGCGTTGAACCAATACCATACATTCGTTACATATTAGGGGTATTCCGGTTATAACGCGTGAATTGTAGCTCTTGTCTATCAAATAATTGTGGGGCGTCAATCCGACAATGACTTGTCCAGGATTAAAAAACTTTTGCAGTCTAGATGAATATTTAGCTATCAATAAGCTGCCTCCCCCACAACTCTGGGTAGGCACTGCCACGCCCATGGTAAATGGCTGCAGAAGAGGAAGAAGAACATCACGGCACGCGGCGGGTAGAATAAAATAAAATAAAATGAACGCAAATTATATGCAAATTGTATTCTTTAGCCTTGGGCGGAGGGAGGTTTTAGTTGAACGACTAGGACGACAAGAAGCAAAAATGGAAAGTCCAGACACACCTCTAGCCCCAAGTCCAAGAGCCCGCACCCGCATCTATGTGTATCCACATCCACATCTACAGGCCAGCATCCACCCAGTCATCCAGTCAGGCAGGCAGCCAGCCACATCGGCATTAGCATCAGACACAAACATAAATACACAAACATAAAAAGAGACGCAGACGGCTCCACCTTCTCCTGGTCCACCTATTCCAGTTCTCATCTTCAACTCCTACTCCTTGCTCTAAGGACTACGCAATTGCAGATGCGACGATGATGCTGGCGATTGCGCCAGTTTATTTATATACGTCGCACACTCGTCGTACAAGTATACGTGAATGGGGATTGGCATTGGAATTGAGATAGGGATTGGGATTGGGATTGGGACTGGGACTGGCATTGGTTCCCTGGCTCAATCCTTATCCCTGTTGCTCTTCTACACCCCGCACTCAGCGCACTCACGCAGCTCGACAGCAAACGGTTACATTTTAATGTAGCTAAGCACAAGGACATGAATCTTGTGGAATGATGCGGGCATCCCAGTCCGTACATACAAGGACGTGGCGCACTTTGATGTTGATAGATACTACAGCAGGTCCAGCTATAACTTCCAGCCCTCTCTCTCTGTCTCTCTCTCTCTCTCTCTCTCTGTCTCTCTCTTCTTCCCTGTCCCACATCTGTCCCATCTCCTGTGATGTGTTCAGCGATAAAAAAAGCGTGCGATGCATGTTATAATGAAACTCTTAAAGCAAATAATGTGCCAGAGCCATCGTATCTTACAGACGCTCCATGAGCTTCATTCAGGTCCTGGCTGCAAGCGCGAAAATGCTCGTATCAAGGACATTCATTACACAGCAGATTTTGCTAGATTTTCGCAGATAAATTGCATATCATTTGGCATCGGATTTGGCTTCAACGAGCACTCATAGCTTGGCGCCACATCACAATCTTTGCTTAATACAGCACTCCACAAAAACGTATCCTGATCATAATGGAATTTATTTTGATTTATGTTTGCCAGAAAATTTGTCGACAACATCGAAAGGAAAAACGGAAGAAAGAAACCCAATCTAATTTGGCTAAGTGGAAATCGGACTTCAATCAACTTAAAGCTTTAGGATAGAAATAACTAATCATAATCACAAAGTGATATGATATATGATATTAAATATGTACTTTGATTAGATTTTAAGTCTTCAACAAAATGGGATATATATTAGGCATAGCTTTAGCTAAAATAAAAATATTGCCAGGAAGCTGCTAACGTATTAATGGAAAGCCTTAGAAGCTCTACAAAATGTATTGTAAGTAACATATCTAATGGAATTATCTAACTGAAGTATCTGTTTCGACTTGGTTAAGGTTAGTTCTAAAGCCATACATAGACTAAACAGGTCCTTAGTTAAACTGTCTGTGAATCCGCTGATGAGTCTTATAGTTTTTATATACGATATTTACTATCGTGGAACTGTTCAACTTTCAAGAAGACTTTAAAAACCTGCTTCTGTTTTTTTGTTAATTATCTTAAAACATAACATTAACATCAAACATGAGATGGAATCTGTCAGTTACTTTTTATGTCAACTACATCCTAGCTGAAGTATTTAACAACATTTCAAGCGAGTTGTAGCTCATTAGGAGCCCATTTCATATATTTTAAGCTATGCAACTATCAGAAGTGTCAACTTGAAAGTGGAAAAGCACTCAACAGAAGTGTTGATAAGTTTGAATTTATTTGAAAAATTCTTGGAGCGGAATGTTAGTTTTCCGCAGGATTCATTTTTTCTTCGTCGGGACTCGCCCATCTCTGGTGTCCTGCGGTTCTACGTTTCTGGCAAATGCAATACGCAATACACAACAAAAACGGCAGTTGCACAGAACTTCCGGCGTTGCCACAAAAAAAAAAAATAAGGGACAGAAATGAGCGCAACACCAACGAACCCACCACAAACCCTGCAAACCCACTTCCGTTGCACGTCAACAAAGGCGTGTCGCAGGGGCGGTGGGACGCTGGAGCTGCATTGTATCGTGGCATGGGAATTGGAGGCATGAAAAATAAAATGCGCACTGTGCGAAACTCTTAACATGCAAATGGGTTGGGGCAAAGCGCGGCGTTTTCACTGTTGAACCCCACAATTTTTTATATCTCTTTTAATTTGCTAGCGAGAGGGGGGGGGAGGAAACGAACGTGATATCGAGGCATGCAGTGCAGATAAGTGCAACAGCAGCGCCCAGTTGTTGCAGATAGCCACACCCCCTGGCCGTCAAGGAAAACTTTTTAATTTCAGTTGCTGCAAAATTTTAACGGCCCCTACAGCCGCCCCACACCGACGGACACGGACACGAACGCATCTGCATTTTAATTGCAAATGGAAACAGTTATCTAAATTGGTTAAAATATTAAAAACGATACGAGTGTATCGCGGTTTTTACATCCAACAATCTGTAATGGGAAGTTTTATTTCGGCCATTTTTTTTTTGGGTACAACTTTTAGCCAAAGTTGCTGGGCGCCAGCTGCGGCCCAACGAGAAAAGCAGAACAGACACAGCCTTTAAAGTAGAAAACGGTACAGCAACGAGACCAGTTAACTGAGGAGTACCCCTTATGTGTGGAGCTCAAATCTGTATCTATTCGCATTACCAAATATGTATCTAAAAAGTGCGATTACTACAGATAAGTTAAAATATAATGCTTAAGTTAAAGTTGAAGCATATGAAGCTCTATTTAACAAAAAAGTTCTTTAAGGAAAACTAAAATTATAATATTATATATAATTATATTCAAATCTAAGAACAATAGTAAGAACAAACTGTACGGTAACTGATAGTTCATCTAATAGATTTGTATCAAATATACAAAGATTGACATCAGCTTTTGAAGAAAACTTTTCAGAAGATCTAACATGATGGTTTAAGCTTATAGAATAATATGAACAACTTTTGTCACTATCAATATTCTCAGCTTATATTCTCTACTCTGTTTCATTAGAAGCTCTCGCATAACTATATCAAACCCTTTTGAGTACTTTCTGCGTACAGGGTAAAGATATATGAAATGCGTTGCACATTTTTGGAGCCTCGCCAAAAATATTCCATTCGTGTACCCATTCTAGACATTAAGCGTCGCTTTTCATTCTTTGGGGGGTATTTTCTTTTTCTTTTTTTTTTTTGACCTGCAAGTGATGCTCGCAACGCCCCGTGCCTGGCCAAGTTCTGGGCGAACTTTGCATTTCAAGAGAGAGGCTAGATTTGAATGCAAATGAGATTTGGTGTTGATGCTTTGGATGTGGTGACTGCTGATGCTCAGCTCCTATTGCTGCTGTTGTTGTCCCTTGTTTGCCAATCGCCAGAGCAATTAGCTAAATTTATTATTTGAGCACGCACCGCAACCGCAACAGAGGATACCAAATCCGAGCCCGAACTTGAAGCTGAATCCAACTCGAAGCCAAAACCAAACCCCAAACCTCAAGCAGGGGCCATGTGTCAGCAGCAAAGCAGTTTTCATTTGTCTCCTCGCGATGCGATTAATGACAAGAAGGCCAAAGCGAGGAACCCCTCGAGACATCCCCAACTTGCCATCCATGACAATTGTCATTCACTATCCTTTAATCCTGCATTGCACATACTCGAATTTGGCTTTAAGGCTTTACAGAGGAAGCGACTAATTCGTTTTTATGGTTTGCACATAAAAAACTTTAAATATAATTTATTGATGCGTTTTATACTCATATGCAATGCATTGTCCTTTTCTGTCGAACTCTGCGGCCATGCTTTTCCTGCCACAACTTCGCCGGTTTCCCTCTGTCACATATTTGCGTATGTGCATTCATCTATAAATTGCGAATCATAAATCAATGGCAAGCCTTCAATTAATGTTTCTTTATACCCATCGATAATTCATTACTAATTTATCTTCCCAGCCACAAACAGACTTGCATTAATTACAATGCAATTACTTATACACACACAAGTACATATACACATTGCAATATATATGACCATAATTAGCTCTTCTGTCTTTCTGTCTGACTGTGTGTCTGTGTGTTTTTGTGTGTGGCAGGGGAAAAGGCGTGGCAATTAACATTTACATGTGCTAGCTATCAAATCAAATCGGAAGAGCAGAATAGATATTTATGGCCAATAGATAGTGGTTGAAGCTCTCTTTAAGTAGCAGTACTCAATTTGCATGTACTAGAATATTCATAATAAACGGAAACAATCCAAGGAATTACAATCCAATATAAAAGTTAACAAGAATTATAGACTTGTAAAGTCAGATTTATCTTCTTCCTTAAAACTTAGTTAGTAATTGAGCTAATTTGAACCAGAAAGAAATTGTTACATGTTTATCACATTAATTTACAGTTTTTCGGTAGTTTTCTGTTTCTATTAAAACAGGCGTAAAATATCATTGAATTTATATATAAGTAATAGGCGAAACGAAGCATTTTGGAACTTGTAGAATATATTTGTTCTTCATCAGCCATTTATTTGCGCGCAACTATGTCTCTGTCTCTGTCCTTGTCCGACCAAATTTGACAAATAATTTAATCAAAAAATAAAAATATTAATATAATAATAAAATTATAATAATAATTATAGAATAATATCAATAATAATAATAAATACTACTAATAGTAATAATAATATTAATAGTAATAATAATATTAATAGTAATAATAGTAATAATAATAATAATAATAATAATAATAATAATAATAATAATAAATAATAATAATAATAATAATAATAATAATAATAATAATAATAATAATAATAATAATAATAATAATAATAATAATAATAATAATAATAATAATAATAATAATAATAATAATAATAACAATAATAATAAAAATAATAATAATAATATTAATAAAAATAATAGCAGTAATAATAATAATAAAAATAATAATAGTAATAATAATAATAATTGTAATAAAAAAAAATATATTAATAATAATAATCATTTTATTTTATTTTTTTATTTAATAATAATAATAATACTAATATTTATTAAAGTCAAATAAAAGCAGCTGACTACGCATTAAATTTAAAACAAAAAAATAATTTAAATTAAAATGGGAATAATTCAAAAAAAATAAATATAAAACAATAAAAAAATTAAATTTAAATTTGAATCTGGGAATAAAAATAGAAGACAAATTTATTTAATTTAAATCGATACAACATTAGTTGCAAGGATTGGGAAAAAACCCAGAAAAACCCAATCAGATCAATAAGTATTAGTATTAAATGAATAATAATAATTATAATAATTAAAATAGAAATAATTATAATACTAATAATAATAATTATGATAATTAAAATTAAAATAATAACAAAATTAAAATAATAACAAAATTAAAATAATAACAATAACAATAATTAAAAATAAAAATAATATTAATAATAATATTAATATTAATAATGATAATAATAATATTATTTCAAGGTTGATTGCAAATAGATATAAAACTGGGATAAATATTAATATATTTATTATTATTATTTTATATATTTAATTGTTATTATATCTAATGATATTGTTATTAATATTTCAAACTATAGTTGCAAATCAATCAGCATTGTAGATTCATAAGATAACATAATTATATTCGTGTCTATCAAAATAATTATAGTATTTGGATTATTTATACAATTTTTTTTTGTATAGTAAATAAAATTTTTCAACCATTTTACTATTTTTCTTGGACCATCTAGTAAGAAAAGCCACATCATTGAAAGGTGATCTTTCACGTTCATGTTTTTCTCGATCGTTTGAATAATTGAAATAACGAAAGATTGAAACAATGTTATTTTTTATAGTTTTCCTAAACAGTTTGGAGTAATAAAAATATGAATTTTCGTTTCGTCCTACGCATAGGTTACAGAATAAAGTCCTGTTTAAGCATATATTTTAGTAATTTTTTTAAAAATATTTTAAAATAATTATGATAAATATTTGAGAAATGAATTTACAAAGCAGTTAATGCTTAATGTACTAAGTTCAGGTGTAAATATAGGATATATTTTTTTATATTGAAATAAATCATTTTAAATTATTATTAAATATTATTATAGTTGAGAGCTTCATAATAAATTTATAATTAAATTTTTTTAATTTTTATTTTTTATTTTAATTTTATAATTTCCTGGTTAACATATGTCGTAGTAATTTTTATATCAAGGATAATTTTTTATAGTAATTACCAATATTTTTATAAGTCAAAAGCAGTTTCTTGATCTAATTAGATTTAAGTTAAGAGTTTTGAAATTTTTTTTCACTTTTTACTTTATGTATATAATTAATATCTTTATTATTTTTTATATCCAATACCTTTATCTTAATCACATACGCACTTTATTATCACAATGTTTTCATTAGCACTCAACTTGCGGAATTCTAAGAATATCTTTGAACTGACTACTCACCCAAGAAAATTTCACATTTGAGTGAACGACGTGGACGTTTTATTGTGATGACATCTCAGTAGCTCAGGCATCACAATCGTAAAAAACCCGAAACACGCCATTGTTTACAGCTAGGAGTAGCCGTAGAAGCGGCGCTCATAGATGTCAAGGCAGTCACTGGTTATTATCCTAGGCGCTGCCAGATCGTAAATGGTAAAAGCACAATGAAAACAAACAGTAGTCGTGGTCAGGACGAGAAGCTAATACGGCAGCTGCATCAGCGCCGCCTGGTCCAAGTCGAATGAGCGCCAGCAAAACGCGCGTTTGCATGTGGAGGCGTTAGAGCCGATATCAGAAAAAGGCACACACGAAGAAAACTTTTCACTAGTCACTGGAAACTGGAACAGGTCGTAGTGGAATCCAGAGAGCCGCTCAGCATCCAAATGCAACCGTGTTGCCAAAAAGGTAAACAACGGTACGAGATGCGCATGCGCCTTTCCAGTATTGGAAACGGATGGATGCTACTTAGCAGGCAGAGTTGCATTCGAGTGAGCTACACCAAGGTGCAGGAAAGTGTCCAAAGGATATAGATACTACACGTACGCGTATTTCATAGTATCTACGCTTTAGATGCACATTCTAGAAAGATGCTGTGTGTCTCTCATGGCATTCACTATGCCAGGCGGAGGGTTGAAAACTTTCAGCATTTAACCATTTAAGCGTTCCACCCCTAATGCGAACAGAGAGTCACAATGATGCTCGCAGTGAGAATCCCGTTCCAATCGACTTTTCGGGTGGTTGTTGCTGTCCCCCAGAAAAATCAATAATATGTAGCGACGTCCATGTTGCCTCAGCCTCTATGTAACTAGGCAGACAATGAAATGATGAAGCCGACGCCGTCAACGCTTGTAAGGGACGCACGTGTTATCCCTGTCGTCCTGTAACCCATGCTCCATGCAACATGGCCAATCCTCCAACCACACACACCCGGACACCAGGGCCAACGGGGAGTGGGATTTGGTTGTGGCGCGTGTGTGCGCTTAGCGGCAACAACACCAATTACAATATAGACAGACATTTAGAGCTGGATTGCATTTAGCAATGACTCCTCGGACTCCACCGAGTCCACTAACTCCTCGGACTTCTGTCCTGGGCCTAAGACTACACATCTGCAAAAAATGACTATGAAAAATTGTTGAAACGTATTTACCAACGAGTTTCTAATGGAAACAATTAAGTCATTAGCAAGTGTTGATTTTGATGACTGCCAAAGGGAATGGGGGGAAATGACTGTTCTGGGAGTGTGGAGGTGTGGAAAAGGGGAAAGGGAAACTTTTCCGAAACTAATGTGCCAACCCATAATGAAGCTGGCATCCGCATGGGACAGCCGAGACATCGCTCATGCGGTTAACTGTGGTCGGCACATGGCACCCACATGGAACACATGGCTTAGAAGAGTATATACTACTCCTCTAAGGACATACACTCTAAGAAAAATAAAGGCAGAATCAGAATCAGAAACACAAATCCTCTAGAATATCGTTAGTCCAAAGTATTTGATGGTATAAGGATACGAATAGAATCATCTAAAAGCTCTTGAACTAATTTTTGCTTTCTGCCATAAAAATACATCTTAGTCCCAAACCATTTTGTACAGTGTATTTTTGCCAGTGTACTAAGTTTTGTCCCAAATAGCCACAGAAGTGCCAGCAACCGCCTTACAAATGCCTCACATTTTTCTCAATTACAATGAACAACTTACTTCTGTCTGCCTCTCCCAGTTAGTGTGTGTGTGTGTGTGTGTGTTCGTGTGGATGTGTGTATGCGTATGTGTGGGTGTCAAGAGGTGATATGGAGTCCATTTTTAACCATGATTGAAGAGTTAAATGTTGTGGCAGTTTTAACAGCTTCAGTCAGCTTAACATGACAGTTAAATAATCCACAGTCCTCTTCTCTGTTCCCGATACTACGATTACTTTTTGGCACTTGGTTGGGGAGTAATTTGTAGAGATCTCTGTAGCTTAATTAAAACTAACTGCTAAAGTTTAATGGCTTGTAATCTGTTTAAAATGAGTATCTGTTCTCTTAACCAAAAGAACAAAAGGGCTTTAGCTCGAGCTCATAGTGCCATCCGTTGTTAAGATCCCTTAACAGCTGATATCTGATCTATAAAGTTTCTTAACTGTTGCTGCGTCTCACTGATGGTAACTAAAAGAAATAATATCTGTTACTGGCTTGTAATATAGATAGCAAAGTCATATTCAAAAGGTTAAGAATATATTGTACAGATAAGCTGATAGCTGTACTAGGACAAGGTTTAATATGAAATATATAAAATATCTCAAAGATTTCGAGAAGCATCAGTTCCTTATACCATATGTACCTTCCTTAAGGAAAATAGTTCTGGCATACCCTTAGTATGCTTATCGTAATAAGCACTGTGTAAACATCTGGAAAGATAATCCACATGAACATGGAGTACATATGTGTGAATTATCTCAAGCGAGAGTGGGTAAAATACCATCCCATGAGTAAATAAGAGATATCATGAGAGATTTTTAATATGTATAAGTTGTGTGTCTATATGTGTATATGTGTGTGTTTATATTTATTTATATAGAAACGACGTTTCCCATACATGCAATGCAGATGGACAGCGACAGTTCTTAAGGCACAAACAAACATTAAAAACATTTCAAGTGAATCGGAATCAAAGTTAATTGAATTGAATGAATCATTAATAATACAAGTATAATATATGAACTACAGACCACATCCGAGTGGAATGCGCGACGGTGCCAGACATGGTACGACGTGGAGTACCGATAAGCCCAAACAATTGCCGAAAAAATTAAGATACAAATTGAAGTCTTTTGTGTGGGACTTTGATCAGATCCCTGGTTCCGACTAAGATGTGAGGCTCACGGGTATGTAGTGCTGGAATAACTGCAATCGTGCGTCGGCATGACCCAACTTGTTGGTCGCATTGCAATAGTAATCTCCAAAGTCCTCCTCTGTTACGCTGGCAATGCGCAACACCGAAGTTGTTGTCTCCGAGGAAGAGGCCGTGTTGGAGATCTCGAAACGGCGACTGGAGTGTAGTTGCATGCTGTTCCTATACCAGACGACAGTCGGTGCCGGATAACCCTGAACGCTGCACTCGAGATCCGCTGTGTATGATACCATTTGAGCCACCTTTGGGCGGCTCACGTTTATCTGGGGCTGGAACTCGACCTCAACGCGCAGCAGACGCCTATCGGGCTGACCTTCACCGTTCTTGGCAATGCAATAGTACCCACCACGATCCAAACGATGCACATTCTTTATTTTGAGAGTTGGTTCATTCAGATGATGACCACCACCGGGCATAATGGCATGCTGTTCCCTCGCCCATGATATGGTGGGCGTGGGAAAGCCGTTCGCATGGCAAGTTAGCTCCAAGGTTTGTCCTTCTGTCACTAGCTGGCTTCTTGGCGTCGACTCTGAGATCACAGCCGGCGTTTTAATAAGGAGGTTCAATTTCTTGGTCACCGTCCCCGTAGCGGACACTATCACCTGGCATTCATAGGGGCCCATATCACTGGCCTCGATCTGGCGTATGCGGAAGCTATAGATGGCACTGTCCTTGTTGGGACCCTCCTTCACGCTGATATTGTAACGCTGATCGGGTATGCTGAGCATATTTCGCATGCTAAGCACCACAGCAGAGTTGGGATCTGCTTTGGCCCAGCTAACGCTCAACTGACCCACGTGCTCTACTGTGCAGTTAAACTCGACGCTGTCCCCAACGCTGGCCACCACATCTTGGCTGATGTGACTGATAACGGGCGCCGTCGCAGCGCTCAGTGAGATACACAAGAGCCACAGATAGAGCTGGCACTGGCACTTCCATTTCATGTTGCTGATAATTTGACAAATTACTCGATTATTGAAGAGGTCAACGGCTGCTTGCGTTTCGCTTTACGTTCACTGCTCGACTGACAAGACTTCGGCATTTGCCGAGCCTTCGGACTATGAGCTGAGCTCAAAGCGCAGCCGCTGCTGCGACGTCGAAGTCGTCGTTGACGTTGACTGATCGCTTGTTGTTTTGTTCTCTACTAAAGACGTACCGTAATTTGCTACGGGCTCAGAGTCTGAGCTCAGCTGAAATCTCAGCCTCTGCCGCTGCCTCTGGCTCTGCTGACGTCGAAGTCGACGTTGACCGATTGCTTGTTATTGTTATCAATTGAAGAACTGAAATCTTAGCGAGTTCACGATGTGCGATGTTTCTCTGTTTGTGCTTCGTATATGCATTTACTCTTGTAGTTATTTAATTGTATGCACACGTACATATATATGTATTTGAGTTCTGTTTGTGCTGCTGCTCACTTATCAATGAATACAACTTTGTTGCACTCTTCGAGATAAATTGACTTGTTTAGCGGCTTCGCCCTGAGAGCTGCGCACAAAATGCAACCACTGCTCGTGTCGACGTTCACGTTGACGTTGACTGATCGTTTTTACTGTTATCTGCTGATGAATATCGAAAACGAAGCAAGTTCATGCTCTTCGATGTTCTGTTCTATTCCTTTTTATTTATTTTTTTCGCTTTTGTTCAAACTTGTTTTTGTTTATTTAAGTTGCTGTTGCAGCTCACTTATCAATGAATTAAACTTTGTTCTTCTCTTCGCCATAAATTGATTTGTTTTGCTCGACTTATACCAACTCGTAGCTGCCTCTATTGGTGCTATAGGCGAATAACCGTTACAAAAACAAGTGAAGCGGGCAAAGCGCCTCGAAGGGTCACAAGCAACTGGCAACTAAATGGACAAAACTGACGCCAAATTTAAATTTGTGCCGCCAGCGTTGACGCCATTTGCCCTGAAACGCTTAGAAGTTCGTGGAAAGGTGGTGCACACACAGACTCACACTCACACACACTTACGCTCACATGTACACACGCAGACATCATGATTTATGACATGGCGCAAGGAACAAAGGACGCGGCACGACAACAGCAACAACCACGCCGTATGCTGGAAAGACCTTTCCGCCTGTGGAAATGCCAATGCCAGGTCGCGATCCTGGACGACAACCATAAACATGCTATCTCTTTTGCGACAATGGTGAACGAAGCCACATATTGTACAGGGGCGCGTGCGTTAAAACTGCAAAGGGGGTGTTACACGCAACTCACTTACCCAATACATGTTTCTTGTGGCTTTAAGAAATGAAGGTTCTATATCATACCTTAACTGGGGTTCTAAGAACATTAATATAAATCTAAAATATTGAGAGTAAAATTAGTACGTAAAAGTTATGGATTTTCTGAAATCTCAATTACAAATGGCCACTCAAAGTTATTTAACAAAGTAACTACTGAAAATGTTGATCAGAATTATCTTTTAAATAAAATGTATTCATTTATTTATTAACTACATTATGTATCTAATATCATTTACCCATAATCTACTAGAGATCACAGAAATATGTATCATACAACTAAACACTATAAAGATAGCAATATAAATGGTAAATAGTTAACCAACGCTTTAATTTACAATATTCCATAATGTCTTATTGAGCCTTGCATATTTTTGACATTTTTTCTGAGTCGTCTACAGGGTGCAGGAAACATTTGCAGTCTCCAAGCTGTGTGCGGAGTGGCAAAAATTGTATAGAGTAGTAAAAAGAAACTTAAACCACAGCTAACAAATAAAATTAGATTTAAAAAGGAGGCTCTGACTACTGTCTAACGATGCGGGAGGTGAAGCCTGTATTCGAATCGAGGTCGGAATTTAAGATGGTGGCGAATTCACTGGCTGGCAGCACATGAAAGTACATCCTCTGCTCACTCGGAGTGTGCACATTTGAATCAGATAATTGTAAATTGTGTAAAATAATAAATTTTAAGTTAACTATCTGTGGACCGCATGGGGCGCTTCTATTCATTTCCACAGCTCTCTGTGTGCGTGTGTGCGAGCGAGCCCCGCTGCTAACACCGCTGGGTTCCTTTTGGACAGGGACAGAGAGCGGGACCGAAAACAGCCAGGAAAGTGGTCGTAATCGTGGGTTATATCCTGGGACAGTTGCAGTTGCAGTTGCAGTCCTCATCATCGATGTCTTTTTCGGATGCTGGTTCTTGATGCACTGCACAAAGCTTGCATCGCCTGGATGTGGTATCTTCCATTCACCCATACATACCATACATACATATATATGTACGTATAAATATATAGAGTTATGTATGTGAATGGGCTTGGCACTGTTCGCAGTGTTCACGTGCATGAGCTCAAGCGGATCTGAAACAGAAAATGTCAAATTTTGTAATTTATTACCCGAATCCTGTTTCTGTCAGTGACTCTTTCGGGTGCCTTGCATTGCCTCGCCTCGTCAGAGGGGCAGGAGATTTTGCCATAGTCCTTTGTCGCACACTGCGTGTGAATTTGTGGCCCAGTGTGTATGGGTATATGTGCGTGGAGTGTGTGTATCCCTTGGTATGTACAATGTTTTGTTTGTTTTTGGCTGTCTGCCTGGCTGAACTGTGAATTGACTTTTGCTGCCAGTTGGCAAAACTACAACAACAAACAGCTTTTCCATCTAAAATCAACATAACAATGATCAGTTCCGTATTTGGTAAACGGTTTTAGTATTTCTCACACTCTTTCACAAATAAAACTAACGAATTTAACGCCTAAAAATAATACCTTTCTTTGTAAAATGAATTTAAGTTCCCCAACATTAAATAAATACATAAAATAGATAGTAATTTTACTTATTAAGTTATTAGAAATAAAATAATGTGATACTTAAGTGATAATAAAAAAAAACAATATTAATAAGTACTTTAACCTGATTCTCTTCGACAATAACGTATAAGTCTGCGTATATTTAACATTTCAGTTCTGAACAATCCAAATTTAAATTTTAGGCGCGTAATTCTTTTTGCACAAATACGCCACTCCTTGTCCGCAACTGAACCAAACTTAACAATCTGGCAGCTTGATGCTGTCTAGAGCACCATCTGGCGACATTTCTGCAAACTACGTAAATAGGTTACCAGACGTATAATTTCACATATTTTTTAGACAGTCTGGCAACATCTTTTCATATTCTGTTTTGAATTGTTGTTCTTTAGCTTAAAATAACGGCGCATTGCGGACGCGATGTAAATGTGTAAAGAAAAATGTGGGAATAATAAATTTGCGTGTTTCAAATGTAACCGGTTACAATTTATATGCATATGCAAAGCTTATTTATTTTGTGAAGTAAAACGCGCAGAAAAAACGCAATATATTAACAGTGAGGTGGAGTTTTACTTGTAGAAAATGGCGCAGCCGCCGCCAGATCAAAATTTTTACCATCACCCTCTGCCGCATCCGCATCCACACACACACCCCCACTCTCACTCACACTCGCAGCACCCACAGCTGCAGTTACCGCCACAGTTTCGCAATCCATTCGATTTAGTAAGTTTCCTCCAAAACATGGAATGGTTAAAAAAACCAACAGCAAAATTTAAATATTGCTTATTTCTCCAAGCTATTCGATGAACGTACGGGTGCCATCAACTACAATTATATACGTCCCTATCTGCCCAACCAAATGCCCAAACCAGGCAAGTATATCAATAAAACTACATACATAACTATCTACATTTAAATACAGACAGTGCACACAAAACGTGGTAAAATAAATTAGTTAATGGAGGTGATATATGTATCCCATTGAAAGTGTTTGTTGTTATACTGAGAGCATACCCTTTCTTAAGTGCTTTAACTGTGCGTAGAGAACATGTATAGATTGCCAATGTATAAATATATAGAAATATATTAAACTCCCTTTGTCTAATCTATCCATATAGATGAGCTATCCGACTCACTGGTAATGCGTCGCCCGCGACGCACACGCACTACATTCACAAGCTCCCAAATAGCCGAGCTAGAGCAGCATTTTCTCCAGGGACGTTACCTGACTGCGCCCCGTCTGGCCGACTTATCAGCGAAGCTGGCACTGGGCACGGCTCAGGTGAAGATCTGGTTCAAGAATCGCAGGCGCCGCCATAAAATCCAATCGGATCAACACAAGGACCAGTCTTACGATGGCATGCCGCTTTCACCATCAATGCCCAATACTTCGCTGAAGGCAACGGATGCGGATCCACCAAGCCTGCATGCGCTCAGTCTTGGGGGTGGCGCTGCCACACCCAATGCTCTAACGCCGTCACCAACACCGTCGACGCCCACAGCGCAACACGTTGACCATTATAGCGAGTCTTTTAATCCATATTACAACTATAATAATCATCACCCACTAACGACCCCTGGTCAACAACAGCAGCGTCATATGGCGCAGGTGCATGCGCAGTATTCGTCGCCATCCTCTTCAAATTCGGCGACTCAATTCTTTCCCGCTGGTGCCCTACAGCAGCATGGTAACCCACATGCACAGCAACAGCTCCACCAGCAGGCGGCACCACCGCCGCCCCATCATCAACAGCAGCAGCTGCACCATCACCATATCATGGCACAACAGCAGCAGCACCAGCAACAACAGCAGCAACAGCAGCAATACCATCATTTTGATTTCCAACAAAAAGTACCGCTCCTCAAAAGCGAAATCGATCCCGAATACAATTACAATGGATCGTATTATATGCGGACGACAGCGCTACCACCGGCCGGCGTCGCTGCCAGCATGCCAGGCGTCGAGGCCGTGACGTCTGCGCTCTCGCCTGGCTCCGAGGTCTATGAGCCATTAACACCAAAGAATGACGAAAGTCCCAGTCTGTGTGGCGGTGGTCCTGGTGGCGGCGTCGGCGTTGGCGGCCCATGTGCCACAGCAGTCGGCGCTGTCGACGATGTCACCGACGACATGGACGATGGATCGAATAAGAAATCGACGACGCTACAGGTAAAAGATAAAACTTTACATTTACGTATCTGGCAAAAGAGAAAGCTCTGGCCATTTCAATTGCTTCTCTTCAAAATAACTCCTATCTTAGAATATCCTTTTGATTTATGCCACTGACTTTCTGCTTAAATAAATAATTATTCAAACATTTTTTGACTTTACCATAGAACTTGGAGCCACTGAAGAGCAACACTGTTGCAGACAAATCATGCGACGATGGCAGTGATGTCTTAGACACAGGACTACTCGCCGGTTCACGCGGTAACCACATCCGCTGTGGCAGCAATGGGAGCAGTGCCTTTGGCAAGTTTGGAAAGCTCACGGTACCGTCATCCCAGGCCTCGCAAGCTTCGGGCGGTATGCTGGAAGCAATGCAAGATTCAAATCAATACCAATGTACGATGGATACGATAATGCAAGCGTATAATCCACATCGTAATGCCGCTGGCAACACGCAGTACGCCTACTGCTTTAATTAGGCCTGGACACTTAGCGGCCTATGATAATATAAATATATATATATTTTAATAACTGTATACACAAATCTCAATGTTTGTGACGTTCTTAGCTATAAGTGACACGTTGTTTCCTGATTGTACAAAGATATAGTGATTGTAGATATCTACCCTTAGTACTTTAAGAAATTGAATATTGTTTTGAATGATTATGTTATGATTAAGATAGTCGTCGCTAAGGTTTTCAATGCATATTTCGTTGTTAACTGAAACTTTCTTTGCAAAACGTTCATTTTTCTCAACCGTGTCTGACTGAACATTTGACCAAGCCCACAAATGCCCAGCTAGACACTGTTGAGATATCAATGGGCTTGAATGAACGTTTTGTAGATAAAGTTTCTGTAGGGACTGTCCCAAGTTCCATTTTAAAGCTTAAGTATCGTTTTTATAACTTGGTCCACTTGGCATAGCTGATAAACTGTACTGATCGAAATGAAAAATGTTTCTCTTCCTGATAATCGCATGTCTTTAGCCAGACTTGCTATTACCAGATGAAGATCGAGCGTTTAAACAATAATAATCGTCAGAATATTTTTAATCACAGCTATGCTAAAGGTTGCATGTTGCAATTTAACATTCTTCGCGTAAGAATTGTTTATAAATTGTATCTTTATACATGACAACAACAGGCTCCCGTTATTAAAATGATAACTCTTTTTTAATTATTTAAACTTTTTAATTATTGTCACTTTAGAATGCATTGAGAGCCGTTTGACGCCTCGAATGGTGCACCCTTCAACTAATATTATATTAATAATAATAAGAAAATTGTATGATAAAGCTTTTTTTGGTAATATATATATATATTATTCTGCACAATAATTCCCATCAGTTAACAAATTATTTTAATAAATCTTATAAACCACTAAACTTTAAGTATTCTTATTTTTTTAAACCAACTTTAAAAAAATTTAAACTTATTCTAAAATAATTGGTATTAACTATAACTTTATTATTTCTAGTTACCAGAACCGTTTCTGTCTAATAATAAATATGTAATAATACTATAAATTAATTATAAATTTACCTAAAATGAAATCATAAGAAGAGTTAGATATTCTAGGGACAGTTATATTACAATAATTTTTTATTTTCGGTTCAAGTTCCAAATTTGTAGAATATGTGGAAAAGAAGTTACCCGAACACCAACGTTATAAATTGTATGTTTGTATGTATAAAATTACAAATATGTCAAATTATGAATGTTTGGGAAAGCAACTGTACTAGCATGTATATAAAATATATTCAGAGAAATAGTAATAGATTATGTATAGGTTTATTTAGATTATTATATTGGATACAAATATTTATTTAAGTGTTTTGAACATAGATGTAGGCAAATTCAAGACTTTGCAAACAGGATGCAATGAACGAAAATTGTAGTTGGTTTTTCCGAAAATCTTATGAATTTAAAAAGGAAAAAAAGAAAATGTTTTATGGTAGGCAGGCACATGTGTGCAATAAAATCCGATCCGCGAATTTTCTACGAAACGCGTACAATAAAATTTGCGCTTAATTCTAGGCCCTGGCACCAGGTGCCTCTTCCTTCGCCCAACTACCTAACTTGAACTATTTAGGTAGGCTGATAATATGCCGGATCCTGCTGGCTGTACAGGCGCCAGGGTATTCGATTGCCAGGCAACTTGTTGTCGCACATTTCTTTGATATAAGATATGGAAAATCCAGATTCGCATGAACGAATGAACTTTGGGTTTCTCCCGTATGCAACTCTATTGACTTAGCCCAACATACTTGTATGTGCCTAGTACTAAGGGGCGCGCACAATTCGTAGATTGATGATATACATGTATGATTAAGTATTTGATTAGAATGTTTCTCTTCTGATAAGTATAAATTAAAAATATTATTAATTATAATCTGTAACTAACTGTGGATTTATGATTATTATCTGTACTTTTCTTAAAATTTTATGTTATTAATATACAATAGATAAATATCACACATAGCCTGTAAAGAGATTGTTGTTCAGGTACATATTAAATAAAAGACAAGCAATGCTTGCAAAGCAAAGCAGACAAAAGTATATTAGTATAAAGTTTCTTATTACCTTTAAATGGATACAGGACGAACTCGTGAATAAAACGGATGTCACTTAAGAAGGGAGTTTCGTCAAAGTAAAATATTTGAATCTGCTATTTCCCGACTTGACAAAACTACAGAGCTAAATCCTTTGGACCCAGTTGCAAAAATGCCGCCCCAATAGAATCGCTGCAGTACTCAGATCCAGAAGTAGAACCAAAGGTTCCTACTGGAAGCTTTCCGTGTCAGGAGGATGTCTTTAATCGTTTCTTTAATCAACCGACTTATATTAACTCAAATAACACCAGTGTACCAAACCTATTTTTAAAAAGCTGGGATCACATCTTCGTAGCATCATTTTTAGGATATATCTTATCATACTATGCAAACAATTGTATATTTCTTCCAGGATGCCTTTGTATAATAGTCGAACTATTTTACTACAAGGGGCAGCTATGTCCAAGTAATATTATGATCAGTTTTATTTAGCCCTTTGCACGTCTAAGTAACAAAATAAAGCATATTAATTATCTTGTAACTGTTTCACATTCACTCATGATTAAAGTAGCAATTAACATATTCATTCTATGTCTCAGCAGTTGTTCACTCCAAAATATTTCTACAATACGTATTGTTGTTTTAATATGTTTTAATATACAAATTAAGAAAAACTTATGAAAATGTAATAATTAAAACTAATCATTAAAATTTCATTAGAAGATGGTTCAGATTGTTCGCTTTAAGATACATATTAGTACATAATATATTTCATTTAAATTTGAATAAAAATTTGAGAAATTTTCTATGTAGAAGGACAGGCTTTGTCCAAAACAATTCTTTATGTACAATAATTGTGTATTCCTATATTCTATATTTTATATCTTAAGTTAACATGCCACTATATCGTCGCTATACAAACTGTACAGCAATATGAATGTTATGACTTTGCCTTTGTTCTGGAGTATTTTTAGTAAATTCTTGGAACCAGAAAATCCGATAGCGCCAGTAATAAAATTTTGCGAACACGCCGAATTCGCAGGTGTGGGCGCCGGGACTGAGTTTCAGCAGGAATGCGGTAGAACTTGGTATGAGCGGAGACAGGGACAGCAATAGACGGAGACCGCCAGGATGGTGACACAAAAATAAAGTCATAAACTGCTAAATCAAATACAAAACCCTCGGAATATCCTTTTTCGCAGCATTGCTTTCATTGCATTATCCTGATAATTGTGCACGACGAGCGACCAAAAGCCGCGACGCCTGCATCATGTCCTTGGACAGCGACGTCGGATTCGCTTTCGACGCTGTTGTCTCGACCAAACAGGTGCTACAAGTTGGACAACACAACACACAGATCATCATCAGTTATGGGCAGCCGCTTGTCTAAGTCTACCTGGTTGAAGAATTCAACCTGGTCGAACTCACGTAATTCCAAATCCGAGCCTAGCCGGATTTCGATCAAAACAAGCCTCTAGATTGTCCATGCCCTGAACTTGGCTAGTCCTACCGGTGCCAGACGCATATACTTCCAGAGGCAAAGACAAAGACGGATGAACCAGACGTCGCGACGTCGACACCAACGACTCAGCCACCGTCACCGGGTCAGCGACAACGTCAACCATCACCCGCTATACAAAGGATTTATGGCATCGCGCGCGAGTTTAGGCAAATTTTGTTTGGTTTTTGGCAAGCCTTCTTACTACCTACCAGGCTATATATTGCCAGTGTGCAGAGAGACAGGACATCACTATTGATTTGGACAACCAAAGAGCAACATCAACACACGAGATGTCATCCGTCATGCATTACTATCCAGTGCACCAGCCCAAAATGAACTCCTACCCAGCGCCAGTAGTCAAGTACAGCAATGTAAGTAAACCAGAAGTGCAATTATTTGAGCACATCTTAATTTTAATATGTTTCTTTTTATGACAGATCATGTACGGACATCATCATCATGGGCCAACACAAACGCTGCAGCAGTCACTGCCACCGACTTCTGTGACCACGTTGCCCACTTACCAGCAGGCGTCGACGAATGCATTGCCGATTTGCATTGGTGAGCAGCCAGGACAGCAGCTGTCCTCCGATGAAAACATGCCCTCACAGCCTGCGCAGGAGCAACGGGTTAAGCTGAAGCGTTCACGCACTGCGTTTACCAGTGTGCAGTTGGTGGAGTTGGAGAATGAGTTCAAGAGTAACATGTATCTGTACAGGACACGACGCATTGAGATTGCTCACCGACTGTCACTGTGCGAGCGTCAAGTGAAGATTTGGTTCCAGAATCGTCGCATGAAGTTCAAGAAGGACATTCAGGGCCATCGGCAACGCGATGCAAAACCCAATGCAAAATTATCGCAGCCACAAACGGAGCAGAGCGCACATCGTGGTATTGTCCAGAGACTTATGTCCTACTCCCAGGATCCCATCGCCGAGAATCGTGCTGCAAACGCGCCTCTTCCGGTTTCCACCAGTCCTCCAAGCCAGGTATCCAGTTATTACGGGCCAGTCAAAAGCAAGCCAAAGCCTCAAGTATCTTCGAGTGGCACATCCGATCTCAGTGAAATTTTGGAACATCTCGCACAATCAACTGCTACGCCAGCATCCAATGCTTTACCTAGCAACTCTGCATCATCTGGACACTATTCATACAATGTTGACCTGGTATTGCAGAGCATCAAGCAGGATCTGGAGGCAGCGGCTCAAGCATGGTCCAAGTCCAATACAGCGGATTTGCTTGGAACTCAGTCCCGGAATCATTATAATATTGATTCCAATGCCATGCACCCAGCCTCGTCGATATCCATGAATCTATCCTGGGGAGAACCCGTTGCAAAGTCTCGGAAGTTAAGCGTTTCCCACTTGAATCCCTGCACTGCCACGTTTGACTACCACAACTAATATCGAGTATACCAGATACACCTTTATCTAATACATAGTATTTATGTAGTTATGGCCTAGATATATTACAGATCGTCCTTGATAAGATAGCGCCGACGTAAAAGGCTCTCTTAACTCAGTGAAACATATATATACAAAATATCAATGTTTTTAATGTCCTAATACCTAGTAACTGGATACTTTAATTTAAGCTATACTTTAAAGCAAATATTGCAGATAACTTTTATTATTATTATTATTATCATTATATTTATGTGTATTTCATTAATTTAAATTTTCATGTTTTTATCACGTTTATAAAGATACCAACAGAATTTAATTTTTTTCTTTAATTTTAATATTTAATAAATAATTTAATTATATATTAATTAATTATGAATTCAAAGAATTTGTTGTTTATTTATTTTATTGTTAACTATAAACAGTCGACCAACAAATTTGGGAGTAAAAATATTACATTAGAGTTAAATCTAACATTGAAATAATAAATTTGAATTGAAATTAAGAATTTAATTTTAAAATTAAAGTTAACATCTGAGGTGTTCAAAATAAAGGAATTAAATGATCCAACAATTATTGCAAGGATTGGGAAAAATCCAGAAAAACCCATTCACTAAGATTAGTTTAGCTATTAGTTTTAATACTACGTGCTAAAAAGTTAAGAATTTAGGTTTTAATAGTTTCAGAAGAGGACTCTGAGTTGAAAACTCGAGACTCGACAAAGTCTGTTATAGTCAACACAGAGTACTCGAAAAGGTTCATGCAGAGAGTAGTTAGTACTAAAAGTATTAAGAGAAAGAGGTGTAAGGATACGAGTAGGTTTTGAAGGTAAAGAAAAGTTAATTTTGCCTCATAACAAAGATGAGTCAATTTCGCCAATTATTAATTTATGTAAAAATAAAACTCCAAGTATCATGCGACGGGTAGTAAGAGATGTGAGGTTTATTAGTAGCTACTGTGGTATGGAGGTAATTTGATACCTAAATCCCAGTTAAAGCCACGAAGAGCAAAAAGAAAAAACTTCTGTTTGTTATCAAATGATAGCCGTACGCAGTGAACTATACTAAACAAATATTATTATATATATAATACCCTAAAGAAAGATTTTAGAGTGAAACTAATATATGTAGTTATGTGCAATAGGAAAATTGAGTTATATATTCGATATATAAACAATTGTTGTTCAAATGTGATTTGGTAAAAGTCCTGCATAGTTGCTCCTTGTATGGAAATCTGATTATCGTAGAATACAAATTTAAGTCTTTAAGCTGCATAATTTTCCCAAATATGTGACTAATGCAACAGGATCTCAAATCTAAAAATGGAACATGTTTTTCTGTTGTATCAGGTATCCATCATTTCTTATGGAATGGGTATCAAAGGGGTTGGATAAATGTGCAAAGAGTACATTTTTGTGGCATACTTAAACGGCTGAAGGACTCGCCACAGTTCGGCTGTGTTTTCACTTTTCCATTTAATGTCCTCTTGTGGCTTGAAGGGTCAAGTCGAGGAATTCCATGGAAAAGTCAAATGCGAGCACTTGCCTTGTATTCGCATCTATTAATGCAAGAAAAGTGTCAACCGCATTTGCCTTGGAACTGGGCACAGGCTCGCATGCTTAGGTCCAGTGGTCATCTTGAAAATGCCATAGAGATTCCAAGGAGTACGAGTAGTGCTTCGATTTGATTTATGGATATTTAACCGCACACATTATTTGTACTTATGTGTGTGTGCGTGTGTGTGATTGTATGTGTTGTTGGGACACTTGTTATGGGCGGGCGGCAGCTGGACGTCGTCTTTGCGAGAGCAGCGTGAAAATTCAACTCGTCTGCTGCTATTGCTGCCCCAAGGAATGTTAACCATACACACACACACATGCCGCAGGAACACGCTTAGTTACTCCGGCTTGAAGTGACTTTTGGGGTTTACCCCTGGGGTAAGGGTTAGCCATGGCCCTGGTGTGGCAAATTGCTTCCCCTGGGAGGAAATTGTCGGTGCGGAAATAGTGCCCAAGGAGCTGTGGAAATAGGGGTGGGACCTTGGAATTTTCATGCGCATTGTTGACATATTCGAGCATGTGTCAGACGCTTATGCGGTTGCCAATGGGCATGGCAAGTTCTTGACGTCACATGTCCTTCGCTTAACCACAAAGCAATACACAGAACACACACACACACGTGTGCGTTATTTTGCTGCCATAATGAATATAGATGTGATTTTGGTTTGAAGCTTGTAGGTGTGGGTGTGGCACAAAGATTTGCACAAGAACTGTGGGTGTGGCTAATCGTCTGGCAATAAACGCAGCTAATCAAAGACACACAAAAAAAGGAGACGAGCCTGGCTGCAATTACGCAAAATGCCATTGTAATAAACATGTCCAACAGATTGTTTCAATTGTTGGTTTGTTTAGTTATGCTGCCCACTCGTAGCTCAATCATTTCGCCAGAGCCACCACTTGCTCCTCTCCACTAATATTGCCATTTTATTTGACTGTGACCGCCTCTGCAGTTGCTGCTGATGACAGTCCCATCGAAGGACTTCCTTCTGCCTTCTTTGCGCGGTCATAACAATAAATTCCAAGCCGCGCTCGCTGCTCACTAACCATCTCGCTTCGTCCTCGTCCTTGTCGTTGTCCCCTGTCCTATCCTGTCCTGTCGAGAGGCAAGCCAAATGGTTTCTTGTTAATTAAATTAAATATTCACTTGGGTTTTGCATTTACTCCTTGTAGGTACGAGTACGACTATTTCAGGCCCAAGCCGCGACAATTTCTAATTAGATTGCATCTATAATTTTTATTGCTAATCGCAGTGCGCGCTTCTCCGTTGAATTTTGAATTTGCGGCTTTCACGGCTTTTGCCAATTATTTTCGTAAGCTTCTCTCCGAAATTACCAAAAGTTGTAGGAAATGTGTTTTGTGTGCAAATGAAATGAGCTCTTAAATAACTGTCGTTGGTATTTCTTCATAAATTAATTGAGTTGCGTGGTTCTTTTCCACAAATATTTTAGCTTCTATAAGCAATTGCAGATTTAAATCAAAGATGTTAATTAATTAATTGCTTATTGTAACTATGTATCGAGATGGAATTACATTTCATTTAAATTAGCTAATTAAACCTGAACTGTTTGCTTTTTCTATTGAATTCGATATGGCATTTCCGAACTTGAATCCCATTTAATTCGCCCAGTTTAGTGCTCGATATGATGGAATAGAATTTCAGTATTTTCAGCACGTTTAAACGTTATGACATTTCACAGACGTGTTAGTCCCTCAACGCCGCTTCCAATATGGCATATGGCAACACCTGTCGTATAAACAGGCCAAATGAATCCCCCGTTCCCCCTCAAATACTCTCGCAAAAAGTTTTTTTCAGCTCACAAAATTTGCACGTGGCAATATACGGAATTGTGCGGGTACGAGTAAGTATCCTTATGAGGTATACTACGTACGAGTGTGTAGGTACATGCCATACGGATATATGTAAGGTTAGACAGCTGTACCCGGGCCCTGTACCCAGTACACAGTATTCGTTAGCTTACGGCTGTTGCCGTAAAAAAATAGTGTACGCGGCGTGTTGCATGTGTCTCCGTACCAAATACCAAAGAACCAGGCAGATTCCGGAAGGGATACGGGTGGCTTTTGTTTTGTATTCCGCAGAAGGTTTTTCCAAAATGAGCGCGTGAAAAAAATTACTTTAACATTTGAATACCAATTGGAGGCAGAAGGGCAACTGTTGGCGTTCCACTTTTGGTCCCTGTACAGGATTTTCGCTGCCATCTGCATCCTTTTGTGATATTCAACGGCATTATTGTTGTGACTTTCAGGGCTTGAATCATGGGGCTTAGTCGTGAGGTTGTTGTAAGCATCTGTTGCTGCTTGGCTCCTTATTCAACGAGTATTCCAAGTGCGACACAATTTGAATATTTGATTATTTACATACGGACCATATGTCCGCCCAGGTAGCAAAATATCAACTGATTGTTTCTAATTTGTGTTACATTGAAAATACATTGAATTATAATCTAAATCTAATCTTTATATAGATTAGAAACTTATATACAAAATATGTCCTCTCTTAACACATATTTAACTCTCAATGTTTCCATAAAAAGCTTTGACTCAATGTTTTCCACCTGAATTTATCGTTCATGTTTGTTAAGAATATGGCAAAAATTACTATGGACTTGACTTCAATGACTACATAATATTACCATAGATATGTTCAGTTTTCAACAAGGATCGTTGGACAAATTTAAGTTGAAAATCCCTGAGAAGTATATGAATTATCCACAGAATTATTTAATTAATGTCTGCTTTAATAAAACATCGTTTTTCTTAAGTATTATAAAAATATATATAATTAATATTTTCCTTTTTTAATGGCAGCAATTGGACTCTGTACAGAAATGGTTGTTAATACCCCTAAAAGGGCTTTTAATTCAATAAATTATTCTTTACCATTCATATTCTTCAGCTTCCTCTTGAGGCAGGCAACATATTGTCCATATGTCCGCTGTTGACCTCCCAAAAAGGATACGTATCCGTATACACATATTCGTATAGTAAATAAATACGTGCTGGCTCAGTGGTATATTAATGAGCCAATGGCTGGTATATTTTTCATGATGTAAAACCCACAATTAAATTACATGAAATCCATTTGTAACAATTACTCCGAATGGCAATCTATGCTGATGACTCCGGAACGGTCGTCATATGGACGACACAGCCCAGGAACATCACATCACAAAAGCAGAAAACAAGAAGTATAAATGCTGTTGAGAAATCGAGAGTCGCTGGAAAGATACCCTGTAATCAGTCAAACTTTTGTTTCTATTAGGCGATCGATACGAAACTTTCAGTTTACAAAAACAAGAAATGTGTGAATCTACACTCAAAAAGGATTTATGGATTATAATATATGTGATATATACCTTATATATACGATATACAAGAATATATGTGCTAGAATTGGAACAAGAACATTGATCATCTTGATCAGATGCTATCTTCAAACTGTTAGATACGTCTATACAAGTCTTTATGCCTAACGTCGACTGAATAGAAATCCAGGGTATGCACAAAATGAAACTCTTGTGTACTCCACCTAAGCGCGATTCGTATAAAAATGCGATGCGTCATGTGAGCAATTTGGTGTCGCTGCCAGGGGCGGGAATGGAAGGATTGGAGTGTGTGTGCTACAATGGTGCCACAACCAGTTCACCGGCTCGCTTTGAGCTGCAATTATTTATTCCTGCATGTTGCCCCTTGCGTGAACGGAACGAGCAAACCTGCCACAGCAACAGCCACAGCCACATCCACAGCCACATCCACAGCAGCAGCTACAGTCAAAGTTGCAACAAACTTAGCTGGCGCTTAAGCATGCCCATGTCCGGCCTGGCGGTAAACGCTATTGCCATAACCATCGCCGTCGCCATCGCCATCGCCATCGCCATTGAGTGTGTATGCACCTAAATGCAATGTGCACACGAGACACATATCCGCCGTCAGATCCAGCTCTCCACACACACACACACACATACGCTGCACACACAACCAAGGATCAGGTAATGTGGGGCGACATGCACAAGCGGTGGTGAAGTTCCAGTACCAGTGCCAGAGTCAGAGTCATGAAAATGCATTGCTTTGGATTTGGTTGGGTTCGTGGTCGCGGGGTCTTTGGCTTAGTGCTCAGATTGCAGCTCTATTATTAGATGCCATTATGTTTTATAGTCTATAATTGATCCTCTGAGGTCTTAGCATGCATGCATTTCTTTATCTTACAAATTGTATGAGATTAAATAAAAACTAATGTGAATACATTCAAGAATCGCGTAAACGATTCGCAGCATTTGCTAAAAATTCCCCAGATTATGCTGAACATAAAATATACTTACATAATACTCAACTTAAATAAACAAAATATATATATTTAACTTGTCTCAGGATTTAAATACTAACCTATATTAAAATACTTAAATGTTCGACTGTTGCTAGGTATTTTTCGTTTATTTCCAGGACACTCAAAATTCGGTTGCCTGGTGATACATTCGTGAATGTTATGAATGAATAAACAAATTTTCAGACTCAAACACAAATATATGAGTAAAAGCTCAGTCCTGCATAAATAATTGAATTTAAATATTTGATAAAAGTAGATTTAAATTAAAAATGTATTCTCTTCACCATCCGCAAACAGACGAGAGTTTTCTTCAACTAGAATCAAAGGTGGACACAGTAATAAACTTATTGCGAAGCATGATAAAACCAACTGAGTAAATAAATTATTTCTATATAATATATAATAATAGTATTATAATACCAAATTATTCCTTCAGAGAAGATGATGTAGCTGAGAAAGAAGAGACACCAAAAGTTGTGACAGATGACAATTTTATGGTAACCAGGCGGAAGAATCTACCTAAAGCAAAGAGCGTTATGAGCAGTAAAATAACGACTGAACCTAATAAACCGAAGGATCGATTCACGTTTATGAGACAGGTGGAAGTTGACCAAGCTGAAAGGTCAAAGGCTCGTTTAGAGCGCGAGCGCTTGGCGCAGTATTTTCGAAAGTAATAGAGCGATAATATCGATGAGATATTTCTTATAAATACAAATATTCCATATTTTAGACTTGGTAACTCTGATTATCGAAAGGGAAACTACGAGAATGCGATTCGAATGTACAGCAAGGGCATTGAGAACATCAGTGATAGTCCCATACTATACATAAATCGTTCCTTGTGCTATATCAAGTAAGTATACTTGATCTTTCATTCCAGAACAATCTTATATTCAATATCCTTCTGTAGATTGGGCAATTTTAAACGTGGCATCATCGATTGTGATTTTGTTTTGAATAAGTTGGATGAGAAAAACCTAAGGGCTTGGCTCTATCGCGCCATGGCCTATAAGAGCTTGGAGGATGAGTCCAGCTATGAGAATTGTATTAAATATGTACGGAAATATCATTCCAAACAGCTAGAATTTATAGGTAACTTCATTGAAAAAATGAAAAGTGTACTTTAAGCTGATTATTATGTGAAAATCCTGAAACTCAGTATCAGTTTATAAAAATATCTACAGCTTTTTTTTTACTTTTTTAATGAATACTTTTGTTAGTTCAATACAAAGTTGATACGTTAATTAAAGTGATATTTCTATATATAATTCTATATTTATATCATATTTATATTGTAGACTTAACATGAGTATAACAACTGTACATTAACAGCAAGCTATTATCCAATAACTGCGAAAGTAGCACGTTAATATTTTTGACAAGGTCAAAGGTTTTGGCATTTAAATGAACCTTCGATTTTGCCAGGTCTTATATGACCCTAATTGAACTGCAATACTTAATAATACACCTTGCTTTAATCATACCTACATCAATGTTTGGTTGGTGTTTCTCTATTTCGTTGTAACATAACAAATGTTGATAATTTCCTTAGAAGGTAATTGGCAAGCGCGATGTTAACTGCTTGATTTTTATCACAGAATTTTGAATGATGGTAGATATTGAGCATATCACTTACTTATCACTTATATACTATATATATATATATATATATATATATATATATATGTATACATAATATATTAATAATATTATTACATCATTAAAAGTTTATTTAAAGTTTGTGTCACAAATAGAAACCAAACCCCAGAAGTTAAGGACAGGAAAGAAACTGAAGAGTTGTTTACATACGACATCAAGTATTTCATGTTGATGTCGCCACTGTCACTGTCACTGTGCCTGGCACTAGTCGTAGAGCTGCGGAACCGTGAACCGGCGAATAACTCTTTCGATTCTAATGTCATTCAATCGAAACTCTCAGCCTCGTACCATATCCACCCTGTAAAAGGCAAACAATTCGATGGCGGTAATCAATCTTCCTCCACTCTGTGCGAGTTGACAGCTTCGTGGTGTAGAGTCAAATTGCGATCTTTGTTTGTCCCGGTCTAGGTCCCGGTCCCGTTCACGTTCACGTTCCCGGCCAGAACCGGGTACAGAGGCACAATAGTACCCACGTATGGTACAAAGCACCCAGAGACCTGGGGGATGGGCCATGGAGTGGGGTTTGCCTGTTCCTGTTCCATTTATGCGTGTCAAAGGTTGCGCCTGAGGGCGACAGATTGAAGCGAGGCAGCGCCAGACCCATCGGCAGTGGCAGTGGCAGAGGCAGAGGCAGGCGACACAAATGTTGTACTTGTCACGCTTGTTGTGGTAGTTGCATCTTTTGCTTGAAGCTTGTGTGAGTGTGTGTGTATGTGTGTATGTGTATGAAGTATTTGTACGCATTATGGGGCTTGTATGCTTTCTCAAATCTCTAATGATAAATAGTCAATAAATACCCATACATATATACCATTCGTATATCATAGTATGTATGTATAAATGTAACTGTAAATGAGTCGAATGATTCACTTTTCTTTTAATTATATCACTAGTCATTAATCCTTTTATTCTATTCTGTGGACAAAGCTCATTATTACCATGTGTTTTCAATAAAAAAAACTTTACTTCATCAATCAGCAAATGCTTTTATTTATCTTTTTTGTTTTGAAATGTATGTTTAGCGAATCCTTTTGGAATCAAAACATAAATATGTTAGTTGAATTATTAAATAGAAAACAGAAAGCTGAAAGAGGTACAATTTCTATACATTAAGGTATAGAATGGATATAACATCATTTTTGGTGTCAATTAAATTTTATAGGATTAAAGATATATATGGATGAATAAACATATGTTACTTTTGATTGAGTTAGTTCAAGATTCTAAGTATAAGATTCATCATATCTTTTCATTTGAAGTTAATATCTCTTGTTTCATAGTATAAAGTCTTATTCTATTCGTACTTTAACAAGCCTTTCGATAGTTGTTTTGTTTACCATTTCCATTTTTTTTTTACGACATTTCCCCCATTCATTCCGATATTCGTTTAAGTGTGACTTTGGTAAATAATTTCAAACTATGTACTCAATGGCCGAGTTCTCATCCAACTTTTCCAATCAATGTTGTGGTCTAAGAAAAAGTTTATCGATAATGAAATTCGATGCATTAGTTACTGTTATTGGAATAATAAATGTAATAAATAGGTAGCACAGCAGCTGCTGATGAAATATTGTCCACAAAACAATCTGTTTCAAAGAAGCTGCAATATTCAGTCTGAATACACACTTAGTGTATGTCTTTATGAGTGCGATGGGGTGTGTGTATGTGTGTGTGTGTGTGCGTGTGTATATATATATATATTCGTTTTTCTTTGTTAGACGAGCAAAATTTCAATATGTCGAAATTACTTTATGATGTGATGACACCAATTTATCTAACTTACTCGTAACTGCCAGCAGACGGCAAGTTGGGTGTAAAACTGAATATGAGTAACATTTGGTTTAAATCGTGGAAAGAATTCTGAGTTCAAAGTTGAATAAATCTATTATAATTAAGCTCAAATACTTCTATTGTTTATGTTAAATATTTTTTTATTATATTATTAAACTATAATACTAAGCTTCAGTCTTGCTTAATAATATTTGACTAGTTACAGCTAACAACAGAACATACTAAGAGCTGTCTTTCTAGAACTTGATACTAAATTTTACAATATATAATTAAGTACTATATTATATACAACGCTTATAAATTCTGTAAAAAGTCGAAATCAACATCAAAAGAATCACATGAAGCTGTTGATGTGGACGCTGATGTTGTCATCGAGCTACTTGAACCCCAACATGAAGCAAACTGCTGATCCCAAAATGATCCAGCATTAAGCTGATCGATGTTTTGAAAATCCGGTATATCCTTGACATCTGCAAATGCGGGTGTACTGGTAGTATCCCATTGCTCAGTACTGTACCAACTGCCTGGAAATGTGGCAACATCCGTTATGTCCGAATTTAAAGATGGCAGGCGCTCATCACAAAATGCTGGGAAACTATTGGTGAAATAAGATAACTGCTCTTGTTCCATAGTTGCATAACCATTTGTAGAATCCGAAAGCTCAGAATTGATGGGTTGTTGGGCTGTACTAACATATTGTAGAAGGCGTTCTACGATCAGCTCATGTTCACTGGGTTGTGGTTCTAACTGATCCTCCATTTGGGTTATAGCATAATTTGACATCATTGCCGATCGTTTAGGGATCAATCTACTGCTGGCCTGTTTCTTGCTTTTCATGCGTCGATTCTGGAACCAAATCTTCACTTGTTGTTCTGTAAGGAGAAGACGTTGGGCGATTCCAATACGACGAGTTCTAGCCAGATATTTGTTCTCATTAAATTCACGCTCGAGCTCCAATAACTGATGACTCGTGAATGCAGTTCGGGATCGTTTGGATTTGGTAGTTCCTAGAGTGGATAGGGGTTCAGCTGATTGAATATTGCACTGAGTTGTGTTTGAACTCATCTGAAAATATAAAAGAAATATATTGCATTAGGAAATGTGAAATCACAAGAATTATGATTGAGTCTATACTCAAGTTATGTATTAGAGTACACAGTTGATCTTTCTCACAAACCTACCATATTGTACTCAAAATTGTATTCCATTTTGTTGAAAGATATTTCAGCTTCTGTTCTGAGCCGCATTTGTGTTTTAACTGAATGCAAATGTTTGCAGTCGCTGCGCTTTTATACTCGTACCTTTCAGGTAAATAAACTCGCGAATCAGAAAACTCTTCCCAGTTCTTACCTGTGGTAACAACAACGGCGACAGGTCGCCCAGCCGGCTGCTGATATGTACATGTCGCGTCCATTGCCATATGCAGTCTCTGGCTCCGGAGAGCCTTTGGCTCTTGGACAGCGACACATTTAGAAGTTGGCGTGAGTCTTGATTGCGAAACGCCAGACGACGAATGGCGTGTGTGTCTAATTATAATTCATATTTTAATTGACTTTTAGAAGACATTTTAAACGGCCTAAATACGACTCTACAGAAGACATATTACATTACAGTATTTATTTTTTACTCAGAACGAATATTACAGGAACTAGTTTATTGCGATGAGTGTCGTCTGAAAGCTTATGTCTTCTCCATTGACCCAATGGAAGAATTTCTGTGAAGAAATGGTGCTTGCCCATAACCCCACTATTTTCCTCACCAAAGCCTTTTAGCCAAGGCAGTACCAATAGTCATAAATTCATACCTGTGCCATGAGCTAAAGTGTATCAGGTAAACTTTAACCCATCGCTAAAATATGAAAGAGCAAAAAAACGGTTTTTCCATGGGTTTTCCAAAGCAGCTATGAATACTTCACCTTGAACTACCTGCTTAGTTGTGCTAAGTCTGACCAATAGTCCGATCCCGGTCATAAAACGCTATACATGGGTTAAACTTGATCTCCACCAATAAAACAAGAATGTTCCTATGCAGCGCATGTGTTTCTAGTTTACAGTTTTATAGCAAAGGGCTACAAGAAAATTGTTTCTCAGGCTTTACTTAACGCCAGATCCTACGCTTTGCATAGGTAAAGCTGTTAAGTGGAGATATATAATATTTGTTAGATGGCTCAGTTGATCTTCAATTCGTCATTTACGCTCTTAACTGATAAGCTTGCACCAGTATATAGGCTCCTTTTGAGTGTGGTGAACTAGCAGATACCCTGTTCCCTGTTCATACTATGTATCCGGACCGAATTTACGGCTGATGTTGATAATAAATATATAAAATATAAGTATATTCTATGTATATGGCAAGATGGATGTCAATTACATAGACTATCAATGTATATAGTCTTATAATAACTATATAGTCTTATAATAACTATAGCTCGAAGTGGCCCTTTATAAGTTATTTTAATTGGGTTTTTCAGTTTTTTAGGAATAATTTTATAGTTGAATAATCTACATTCAATTCTATGTCTGACAGTGAAGCATAGGTTAATAATAGGCTCGAATATGCTTTCTTCTTGCCACTAAATATTTCTTAATTATATTTTTTATTTGGTACCCTACGTGAAAAAGTACCTCTTTAAAATCAGACTTTTTCCAAAAAATGCAGTTATTGCGTAAACTGAGGTCATATTATTACGCAACAGGACAGTTTAAGAACAGAACGCATTGGCTGCTTATTAAAATTAATAAATATCGTATAATATATATAATATAATAATTTGAGTAATAAAATGATTTTATTCAAATTTATTTTTTAAAATTGGGAAAATCGACTTTCTTATATAATTAGTTTGTCGTTCGTAACAATTTCGCACAAACGCGTGGTAACGGGTAATAAAATAATATTTTTTAATGGGGGTGAATGAACAAAGTAATGGGTAGAATGTGGTCAAAAAATAAAACATACTATATTTAAAAAAAAAGTTGCGTGAATAGAGGTGACATTTTTTTGAATTCACGTAACAGTTTCTACAATGGGTGTCGCGTTAACTATGAAATTGCGTGTATCGAGTATTGCGTCAAGCAGGGGAGTACTAAATGTATTTAGTATATACGTTTAATAATTTTATTCGATATTATATTATATACAGTATAATTAAAAAAAAATAAAATTAACATAAAAATTAAAATGATTTTCATGTGAAGATAATAGTTAAATTGTAAATTAGTTTATAACAAATGCTTAGCATGAACTTTGTATCTGATAATAGGAAATTGCGTATACCTAATTATATATATATATATATTTCTGATATGGAAATAAATCCATCAGTACGTTGTCTGAGGGTTCATAAACTTTTAGCGTTGACTGTGTACCATGAATGAAACAAACAGAAACGAAGGCACGATTGGCAATAAAAACAGAATGGGGAAAAAACAGTGACAGCACAAAAACAATGCCACCAAGATTGACAACATGATGGTTAGACATAAGAAGAGGCGCTCAAAACAAAAAGAAAGAAGCGCAACGCAGCGCACAAAACGAAATGTCAAAAATACGCAACGCCACAGTGGCGAGCGACAACAAAAACGAAATGAAACTCGTCGCTGCCGCTGCCGCTGTCTTTGGCGCTGTGGCTGTCGCAGTCGCTGTCGCGGCGACGGAATGTGTAAATAACAAAAAGCAAATAAATTCCGTCACAAGCAACACGTTCACAGTTCAGTCTGGTAAAAACAGCAACAGAGCCGCAGCTGAACTGACAGCAAGCGCGGCAACGCCACAAGGCAACAGAGCGACAGAGCGACGAAAAACACATCAAATGTCTCCTCAACCAATCAGCGTTGCGGAGACTTCACACTGTGTAGTTCACAATCTTTGCCTGTATGTGTGCGATTGAGTGCGAGTGCGATTGCTAGAATGCGAGTGTGTTGGTGTTTACCTGAGTGCGAGTGGCAGAACTCCACCCCGGCAACCACTGCTTGACCGTTGCTATTGCGCATGTGCTTCCACTTACTCTCCGCTAACCTATTGATGTGTCGTGCATCCATCGACAAAACTACAACAACAACAATAGAATGTGATATGTAAACAATTGTGATAAATATGACCCAAAATCTACAGTTATCTGTGATTTATACTGCAATACGAATATATGAGAAACAATTAAACTTAATTTTTGCTGAACTTCCCATACTCTATATAAATTTTCATTAATACTGTGAAATATTCTATTTGTTAACTTGTTTGGATATTTAGATATAACACACCATATGAACCACTTTTGACGATGCGATATTTATACGATATTTACGGTCACGCGCATGAGGCACGCACATCTCTCATTGCAATCAACCCCAATGTTACTCTGTCTCTGCCTCACTTACACATTGAAACGTACAGCACACATGCACACATATTTTGGACACGCCCCCCTGTTGGTGGTTGTGTCGCTCATCTTTGAAATATTCAGTACAAAATGCACAGCACTTGGCCACTCCTTGCGACAAGTGCGGACAAGTTTTCAGTGCGTTCGGTGCTATTGGATGAAATGGTTGGTTAACATTCGTGACCGCACGAAGCATTCTCGTTGTCCCCAAAACGGAGGGAGAGTTTCGAGTTCTCGAATCACATGCAATATACGTGAATGTGACAATCTGAGCAAAGAACTTTCAAAAATATATCGTACAATTGTGAACTTATCATAGAATTGGAAAAGTGCAATAAATAGTGTATTATATTTAGTTAAACTAGCAAAATATTAACTAAAAACACGGCCACCATCAAAGCACAGGCAGCTACAAAAACAATAACAACATCTGCAAACCGGTTCTGCGCACCGATACGCTAAGCAGAACCTACGCCGCAGGCTAGAAAGAGACAGATACAGACACACAGCATAGTGGCGCGAATGTGTGTAGAAAAGTGTAACTTGTAACTACAAATTGCAGTGCAACTGTATTTGTATTAGTGTCGACAGTGTGTGCCCCTGGTTGTTGTGTTTGCGTACGTGTGTGTGTGAGTGTGCGTAAGTGCTGTGTGGCCATTGCAAGATCAGCTTCGGTTTCTTGTCGCTTTGTCAGGCCCTTTTACTCAGCTCAAAAGCAAACTTCGAACTCAACTCGACGTTTCGTTTAGTTTCGCATACGCACCGTTGTACCGGGCTCCGTCGTGGTGTTGTTTTTAAGTCTGTTTTGGCACTCACATTGGCGTCACCATGGTTGCCAAGGTGTGTAAAACTATAGCATTGGCAGCTCTACATCTACTTAATGGAACTGGAACTGTGCCGCTCGAGTAAACAACGGTCGACATCGCCATTGTTATAATCGTCGTACTAACATAGTAGTTTCGCGTCGCGTCGATGACAGCTTTGTGCCTGCTTTGTGGGCTTATCTGACCCACTGGGCAAAAACATCTCAAAGATAATATAAAATAACATACAAATTTTGAAATAATTGTGGTGCCAGTGCACAAATATGCTAAAAGCCCGCATTGTGAACAGGTGCTGAAAATGTGAAAATACAAAGTGGAATCGTATTAAGCAACTGGCACACGCAGCGATCTCTTGAAATGGTGCGTAAAAAGAGTTTACTCGTACTTATTCTGCAAAGGCAAATATAAAAATATACTTATAGTTTTTATAGTTTGTCTTTAAACATGTTAAAGAAAGTTCATAGAGTCGCTCTTTAAAGAAGCAACAGTTTTATGACTAGAAAAGATTTCAATATTCTATAGAGAACATATTTTCAGATTACACATATTAATGCTTATTTGCAAGTCTAAATTATTATTAATTTTATGGTAACATATCAGTTTTCAATTTCAAAAAATGTAATCTACATATTGCGGACTAAGAGCACAGTGTTTTAAAATAACAAAATAATTTTAGCTTCGTTCCCAGCATTGTATTAAATTTCAATATCAACTATAATATTGTCTATTAGGTTGAGGTTACCTAAGAATTCAAACTTCCTTAAGCTATTTTCATAGGCCGCATGGTAGGGCAATTTACCAATCACGAAAGTGCTAGAATTCTCCCAAAGAAATATAAATAGTTTTTTTTCGAATTTTTAAATTTCATTTTAATTTACATATTTATTTAATATATTCAAATACAGTAGAATATTTTACATTTTTAATTTTAGTTGAGCTGCTTTTATGATATAAAATACGCCTTGTAGAGATAGATAGAACACCGACGGATTTTTGACTTCCGCCAAAAACCAACTGAATAAATTTTTTTAAAAAAGTAGATAAGTATTGTAGTAGGAATTTTCGCACTATAATGATCTAAAAAGGGGAAGGAAAATAGAAAGGACAATGATATAAGTTCGTATACTATGCCACAAATTAATATACATCTTAAACTTTCTAAACATCGCGAGAATTTTTTTCTAACAGTTTTCTTCTAATATAAAATACATATTCGATATCTTTATTAATTTTTAAAAATATATTATATATATGTTCATAAATAAATAAAATAAATATAAAAAGCAATCGTAGCGTTAAGTTTAAATAAAAATGTTGGTTTTTTTTAAATTGAGATCAGCGCATTCAAATCATTCCATTAAATTGCCCTTAAAGAGTTTAAAGGTTAAAATAATAAAGATTAATCAAACAAGTAAACTGTAGTATGTTATTTGCAAAATGATTTGGAAAAGTGTTACTAGTAACGATGCTTGGTTAGATGAGCTCTTACAAGGATAACTAAAAATGTAGCCTGGTTGACAGTCATTACCTAATAATAAATCCTGATAAATTGAATTAAACAAATATATTTCTCACAATAAACGTTTTTATCACATTTGAATATGGATCAGGATTAATAATTCATTTTTAAGAAGTTTTTTATATAGATAGAAAAGCTGCAGGAGGTATAACTATTAACCATTCGGATTGATATAGCCTATATCAATCTGAATTCTTTACTTTAAATGCTATTTTTTTGAACACTTTGATTAACTGTAGCTCCTATATCATCTACTTCAGGTGCATAACTAGAACGAAAAATACGAGAGATCCTTAAAACAAATATAGAAAATAGACTTCCAAAGGAAAATACTGTTTACAATGCAAGAGGTGTGCAGTACATTGGACACCACCCAAATGGGCGCCCAGATCAAATCGGAGTCGCCGCTCAATCCGCTTCAGGTGCAAACGGGTCAGACCACGGTGGTGCCAGTGGTGGCCGGGCCCGGGCAACAGCCGCAGGGTCCGCCACCAGCGGTGATGCTTGTCAACAAAATGGCACCGAACTGTGATAAACGAGCTGCGGACACCGCCTACTGGATGGCCTCCGAGGGGGGTTTCATCAACTCTCAGCCCTCGATGGCTGAATTTCTCAATCATCTGAGTCCGGAGAGCCCAAAAATAGGCACACCTGTTGGTGGTGGTGGAGGTGTCGCTGGCGGATATCCGGTTGGAGTTGGTGTGCCACAGACGCCGGATGGTATGGACTCAGTGCCCGAGTATCCCTGGATGAAGGAGAAGAAAACCTCTCGCAAGAGCAGCAACAACAACAACCAGGGTAAGTACCACATGCCACTCCAACTTGCCACGGCTAGATGAAAAGCCACAATCAGCAACAGCAGCAACTGAAAATGCAAAACTCTCATTAATCAAGAAATCAGTGCAATTTAACTAGCATCGAGCGGCGCCGCGACTGCAAGTCCCCCGTTCCCGTCCTAGTCCCAGACGCAATCCCAAACCATCTCCCAGTCGAAGTTCCTGTTTCAGATGCCAGTTCCCAATAAGCTATCCCAGCTGGTCAATCTTATTTCTAGTCGTACTCGATCACCTCAGCACACGCAACGCGTCTGCTTTTCTGCGTTGCTGTTTCTGTCTCTGTTTCTGTGTCTGTTTCTGGGTTCGGCTCCTTTGATGGAGAATGCGCCCTGGCCAGGCCCAAAGAACCGGGCAACTCAACGGTGCGGCAAAGATCTGTTATTTGCGATCATTTGTAACAATTTTCGAGAGTGGCTCGACGTCAATTCGTCAGTGAATTCAACTCAAGTTGGTTCGTTTTTTACCCCAATGTGTCGATTTCATTTGTGCTGGCTTCGAAAAGAAACTACATATAGCCAGCCTGTGCTTGTGGCAGCTACATTTTAAAATAAATGAGGTATCAAGGTTGTCTGGCCATACGTTTTCCTGTCCAGGTACAGGTCGAGTTGCAGGGCCCAGGGCCCAGAGTCCAGACTTAGCAGGGCCACGCATGTGTTGCCTCCCTGTCTGTACCCTCTCCTTTGAGCGATTGCAACCTGTTATTTAGGTTCATTTGTCAAAATATTTTTCCTGTCCCCTTCTTCAATAAAGGGGCAGGAAAACGGCCCAACACTGGCTATGGGAATGGGAACGAACAGCTACACACAACACATAGCACACAACAGTTGGAAGTTGCAAGTTGCACGTTGTACGGAGCATGGTACATGGTGCATGGGGCACGGTGCACGGTGCAGTTGTTGGACACACTGGAACATATCCTCGGGAAATTTGCAACATTTGCCATTCCATTTCCATTCACTTGCTCAAAATTTCCATTAATCACAAACTGGACACAAGTAGAGCGCATTGGAATGGGGATTTTATTTGGGTTGCTTGCCCCAGGCAAAGCAACTTTAAAAGAAACACCACCATAAAAAGAAGCTCTGGTTAAAATATATTTTTAAAAAAACTTAAATGAAATGTTGCGATTTTTAAGGTTTTTAAACCCTTCTTTAGATTTTCAAATTGTTTTAAAATTTATTCCCAATTTACCTTAACATTGGCAGCACTGTATCGAGTGGATAGAGCTCGCTGACTGCTAGTTGAAAGCACTTCCACTAAGTTAAGTTAAGTTTGCCAGACAAGTGAAGAAACGTGAACTTAACAAATCGAGAAAGAGTTCAGCCCAAAGTTAAAGTACATGTTAACCTTAACGTAAACATGATTAAGCGAAGCTTGGCGGTTTCTCGTAATTGTCTAAACCTCCACACCAATATATAAGAATTAAATATATGTAGAATAACCTGTATTAAAGAAAGCTATTACATAAAAGCATATTATACAGATTTTAGGTGCACTTACCTAAGCTCAAGGTAACACACTCGTCGATTATTCATCCAATTCCATCTGCATTGTGAGTGTGTGTGTGTGCACTGACCACTGACTACTGACTTAAACTAATACAATGCCAATTAATTCCAGCCACACCATCAAGTTGACAAATGAGCACCACTAATCCGACAAACGTTTTAAGTGTAACCTCAAATCCAAACACGTGGCCAGTGGCAGTGTCACTTCCCAGGTTGCCGGGGCGGGGAAACAGATTCTCGAATTCCCCAGCGAGCGGTTGCAACTTCTTTGGGTCTGTTGTGGGCGAACCTGAAGCTGCCACACAGTCACAGTCATAGTCGCAGTTACGTGCTATGTTAAGTCCGACTATATGCAGAGAATGGCAACTGGGAATGGGATCTGAGTATATCCGTCTCCATCTCCATCGCCGTCCGAGTGAAAGTGAGCCAATAAATAGCGTGAAAGCATTCCAAGCGCCGACACTCGTACAGAATCTGTTGAAGGGTCAATACATCTTTTCTTACAAACACACACACAAAACATATACAAGCACACACACATGGGGCGTCATTCGACTGGGACCAAGGGACTACATGCTGTGCGGTATGGATTACAAATGATGTTGTAAATGTCCGTCCTTAGGACAGAGAACTGGGAACTGAGTCGGACGATGATATGCTACTCAGTGTGTGAGTGTGTTGGTTTAACAGTTTAATTTGTAAATGTTGTCAAATTAATTCCTTGTCAGGTGTGGTATCTACATTGGAGTGTTGTCAGTATCCTACAGAGTTAAAGATCGTATCAAGGGATATTAGGTAGGGTAAGCCATCCTACGAATAGATGAAAGTCGCAATATTCAAGTAAATTTTGAGTCAAATTTCGAATCGGTCGAAATGATCCTTTTGATGTCATCATATCAATTGATTCTTTAAATATTTCCTGTATATCACAAACATCTTCTTTAAATATCTATTCTTCCCTCAAACAGCAATTTCTAACTTTATAAGGACTAAGGGATGGTACCCTACCAGATTTAAATGGAGGACTAGCTTGTTGCGCTTACCGCAAATCGTTTGTTTCACATCCTGAATTTTAATGTGGCTCGCGATAAATGTATTTGTGTGTGTGTGTGTGTGTGTGTGTGTGTGTGTGTGATGGGTGTGCGGAGTGCTTGTACCCCGTTGGGCTGCTGTGTGTGCTAGACATGTGTGTGGGTACACAAACACAAATTGTTTTGTAAATTTGTTGCCGCCTCTGGCGCTCATTCACTCACGTAATTGAAACAATAAAATTTCGACTTGAATAAAGTGTTAATTAGGCGTAAAGCTTCTCCTCTTTGTAATGAACTGAAGGCAAAAGTTATAATACGAAGCGTTTATGGCTCAACAAGATGCTCAGTTCGCCAAAGTATCTGCGAGATACACGACGATTATCTCATTCCTGTGTGTGTATCTGTGTGTGTGTGTGCTATGAGTACATACATTTAAATTCCGGGCTGAGGTTAAATCCCGGTGCGGCCTTCAGTTAGCGAAACCAATAAAAAAGAGACTTGACTTGCTTCGCGTCCTTTTTTGGCCGCGGCTATTGAATTGCCATCCGAATGGATTGGTGCGCCATCTGTATAATCCACCCACCGACCATATGTTGCTCCAGTGCCAGCGAGCACTTTATCCTGTGCCGCGTGTCCTGTGCCAGTTCCAGTTTCGGGTGCGGGGGCAACGCTGGATAAAAAATGCGTATCGCACGACTTGAAACTTACCCCCTGCGGATTATGATTATAACAAACCATTTATCATAATATTTATGTTGATGGGTTGTACTTTTTCTCAATGAAGGTCTCTTTCCCCGTCCTACCCTCTCTCTCTCTGTCTCTCTCCTGGTCCGGATCCAGGTTCTTTGTGTGTCGGTTTCGGCTTTTGGTGTTTGTGCCCCTGTCTTTATTATTAATTTTATTTATGATGAGTCATTTGCACATCTATAATTTTAACCTTTACAGTTGAATTCATTCAAAACAAACCTCGGGTAAGTGCGAAATTTCAATGGAGTTGTTTGTGCAATGCTCATCAATCCATAATAATACCATTCACGGTATGCACTTATACATGTTAATGTAAGAGAACTCTATATAGATTATGTTAAATAGATTTGTCACTTATTTCACATATGTGGAGAGTACGATAAGATTCTTATTATGCCTTTATCGGTTGCGTGTCAAGAAAAAGATGTGATATAAAAGCTGACAAAAGTTGTAATAGGAAATCATTTGACATGATAATCGGCTTATAACATATAATGTAATATTAGTTGAGTATATTTTATAGATATGCAGGCTTATAAAAATCGGTCCTAAACGCGTTTAACAACGACATTTTAACATACGAAGGCTTTAATTTTCTTAGAAACATTTTCTCAAATTAGATTAAAACACCTAAAAATAAAATTAAAAATTCATAAAATAATTTAAAAATATAATTCTGATTTGTCTTTGTAATGTGAAGCAACCCGTTAAGCTTACTTAAATAGAAAGCTTAACTTAAGAGTGGGAAAATCATTAAATTAATTGATGCTCGTCAAATAAATTTTAAGGACTAATTATGCGTCAAATCATGAAAGGTGCTCAGAGCATTTTTAAGATTATATTAAAGCGCAGCCATGTACATACATATATTTAAAGGGTCTACAGTTTGGGTTAGGCCTTGGCCACTAAAAAGGTCGCGCAATTAATTGTTACGACTTTATTATGGAGATAAGTGCACCGAGATTCTCGTACGGCAACGTCTTGAGGTGGTCCAAGGCAAACAAAGGGTTCTAATTGGCAGGCCGCAGGATCTAGGCTGGCAGACGTTAACGCCCAAAAGGTCTCGTATACTCTGTTTTCCCCCTTTTCTTTCCCTTCCCATCCTTCTATTTCTGACCGTGACTGTGAAAAAAATCTGTTACGATTAGTTAAGCTCGGGGAAAAGTGTGCCGGCGGCTGCCAAAAGAGGGAAAAATTCGTATTATTTCTAATTTTTATACATAATTTTCTAAAGATGGCGAGCCTTTATCTCCAAACTGATTTGTCATTATTTTAAAGCACCTTTTTCATTTTCCGAATATTATGAAAAATTAACGTTTTTGGTGCAGAAATGTCTGAGCGCACAGCAAAACAGTTTTGACCAACTGACGCAATTTTTACCAATAAAAATTACGCTTTGAGTAATTTTGCGGCAGTTTTTCTGGCCTCAATTGAATATATTTACTACAGTTGGTCAAAACAATCGCGGGAGGCATATAGTACCCATCCCTCCGATGCTGCTTCGACCAACTGCAATCAAATTTCATTTCAATAATTTCAAAAAAGAAAAGTTTTAGCCGAGTTTTGGAGTTAATGTTATGCCAGTTTCCAAGGTCTATCTGAGAAAAATTTGTGCTGAAAAGGATTCTTATCCCTAGACATAGAGCTAATATACCTTGTAGGATAAAAAAGATTTACAAATGAAATATATTAACTATACATAACAGATTCCAGCTCACTTTTATTCTTGAATATTTGAAATGTAGCATTATGCCTAGAGCCGAATCTTCCGCGTTAAGGTACAAAATAACTTCCCAAATATCGTTCTTATTCCCATTCCTTGCGATGGATTATAACCCACTGTGGGAGCTCGTCATTTAGAGCCGGCAAATTAGGAAAGCAATGTGAAGAAAAAAGTTTGACTATAGAATTAAACTTGCGGCCAGTATCGATTTAATTTTATTTCCACTCATTTAGCTAAAAGCCAGCGGAGAGGAGTAAACAAACCACAAAAAGAGAAAGAGAGAGAAAAAATGCGAAATGAAAATATTTGTCCACGATTAAATTTAAAAAAAAGCATTTTATGAAATGACTGCACACTGACGCTGGCCTCGCCTTGGAAAATTTGAATACATTATGTGGTCGAGTACGGGTATGGGCAGCAAGTGCGGTTGCCTTGATGGAGGTGGAGGTGGAGATTGAAATGGAGATGGAGGTGGTGGATTCACCCTCTGCAAATAAGTAAACTTCTAGCTATATCCCCAACCCAACCCCTACTATCCATACCCACTCCTATATACCCTTGGCCAGGACGACGGCATGACAATGACACAAAAGCCGCGCACTTAATCGCCGCGGATCACATTCCGTAAAAAGCGCGACGATAAAATTTTTTACGCTCTATTCTTGTGTACTTAGTCAAATGAAAGAAGGGACACCCCCCACGTAGTGCTTGCGGTGCTTTCAGTGGTTTCGGTGGTTTTACTGCCGCCTTAGTTGACCCGCTGCCCACATTTGAATATCCCTGTCCACTTTCAGCTGTTGTCGTTGTCGCTGTCGCTGTCGGTGTTGGTGTTGCTGTTGGTGTTGGTGTTGGTTTCTACCATCATCGTAAAGAAGAAAATCAAATCTGAAATTATTTTCAATTTGTACGCGATTTATTTTTATGTCTTTCTCTGTGCCCCCAACACTCACTCATTGTGCTCCTGTTTCAGTTCCAATTCCTCAGCTCATCCCAGCTCTGCTCCAGTTTAAACGATTTGTAAACATTTGAATTGGATTTTCGGTCATAAAAATTGCTTGTTAGCGGCATTGTTCGGTGTTTATGAAAAGACCCCAGTGCTAAGTTCGACTAAGTTGCCTGCATTAGTGGCAAATGGTAAATACCTAAAGCAAGTGCACAAGTACGAGCTATACCTATTTATTACAGCATATCAGACAGTTAATCGCATTAACTTCACTCGATTGCATCCGAACCCACTGGCAATTGTGGGAAATGTACTTGTGTCTCTTTACAAATTTCACATTTTACTTAATAAATTATCGAGCTTTTACATAAAATGACGTTTAGTTATCAATGAACTGTTGTACTACCTCAATTAGCTTACCTTAGCTGACGCCATAAGGAAGGGAACTTACGACTTTCCACAATGAACTGACTGATTTGTAAATCAAATTGCACCGAACTATCAGCTGGAAACACTTAGAACCTAATATACTACACACAAACGGAAGGGAACTTACGACTTTCCACAATAAACTGACTGATTTGTAAATCAAATTGCACCGAACTATCAGCTGGAAACACTTAGAACCTAATACACTACACACAAACGCTAGTATCTTCGGTGAGGTGCCCTTAAGACTAATTAGTTTCACACTTATTCGTATTTTTCTCAAAACAAGGAAATATAGGTTTTAAAAATATAGTTTTTTAATATATTCAGAGGCTCACACGTGGCAGATAAGCTCACATTGAACTAATAAGTTTGCTTAAACAGAAGCAAATCCCATTTAATTTTACAAATATAATATCAAATTTCTCATATGAGTCGAACTTACCTTAACTAAAAATTAATACGGATTAATAAATATAATATGTATTTTGCTTTTACTTTTGATATGAGCAAACTAAGGTGTATCTACTATCAATAATGTGGTTTAGTAGCTATAAATTACATATCAAATTTATTCGTAATGTTTGTTAATTTGTAACATAATATCTTTATGGAAGTTTCCGAAGCCGTTTTGCTATAAGAAATAATATGTTTTGTTTAGAATTTCTTAGAATACGTGTAGCTAATAATCGAGTATTTCTAGCCTATCTATCCATTTCTATCAAAGCTTGTCCATCAATTTGAATTAGATAGTTTGTTTTGCTTATGTTATTTATATCATTTAGCTGCCAACTGGGTTACATAATAATAATAATGTTTGTGTAAACTTGATCAGAATCGGTTTATTATTTTTCAACATATGTAGCAGCCATAACAAGAAATATTGTTCTCAAAATTATTGTTATTGTATTGTTTGGTTTTTCTGTTCCTTTAACCGACTTTATTTATATATTTATAAAAGTCCTTTTTATTGAATTTTTCATGTAGTCGACTTGATTAGTTTAATAAATAAAAAAAATCAATATCTATATAGAAATATTGTTTTAATTTTACGTACAAAATCAACTACATTATAATATTATTTACATTTATCAATTTCCACCTAATTATTTGTTAATTTAGTTCATCTTTGGTATCCCGAATTGGACTATGTACAGGTTGTTTTCTATTGTTTGAACTACATTTTTTTAAAACAATTTGTTCATGTCTTTAGGTTCTCATTCAGTTGAATCGTCAATAAATATTTTATAATATCTATATAACATTTGATTTGCTCCCAGCTGCTTTCTGAAATTCAATAATTTATTATCGAATTTAGTTCCATTTACTGTTTAAATTTTGATAAATGTGGCAAAGTGCCAAGGGTTGTGGGAAAGCAAGAACAGAGTCAACGTTAAAATATTTAACGGCGTTTAAAAGAGCGTGAAAAGTCAACAAGGATAACAACGAACAAGGACAACAGCCACAAGTATGGGCTTGAACACATGCTTGAGGCTGCTGCTCCTTTAGCCTGGCACAAAGGTCGTGGCCTGTGCCGTGTGTGTGTGAGTCTCTGATTTAAATAAAACTAATGTTTGTGTGAAATGGATTTTCTGTTTGTCATCGACTGACGCTCTGTGTGTGTGCGGTTTGTGTGTGTGTGTGTGTGTGTGTGTGTGTGTGCGTATGTGTGTGTTTCCCACTGTTTTATATTCAAATAGCAAACGATGAAAAAAGGCTTCAAGGATTCAGTATTCAAATGCATACACAAACAGATTTAAACTCGCATACGCTTAGCACGTGAATCCCAATCCGAAACTCGAATCCTTAAGGCTGCCGGCTGCTGCTCGAGGACGCCTTCCGCCAAGTCATGCATCATATCGGTTTGCGGAACTGGGTTCAGAGATGAAAAGAGGGAGGAGAGAGGACGGGACATGCAGCGTGTGGATGACACGTGATTCCGTTTGGTCGTAAATTTTCGTTCACGAATTTTTAGTGCTTTGTAGTTTTAATTTGTGGCTTGTTGAAAATGTTAACAGAATTATTTATGTGATGAATGCGACGATAAAAATTATGATGCCATGCTGGAAAAACTTTTGCGACTCTTGCCACACAGCGGATATTGCCACAAGGTAGCCGGAGCACAACACGTACCACCTGAGAGATAAGAATAAGAGCGCTTTTAATATAAGGAGGAGGGAGGCTGGGGCTGGGCTGGAATGTTCTGCTGTTGCTGGAATTTGCAACCCCCGCTGAAAGTCAGGGAAATTTTTAATAGACCTTCAAGGTTCAACCCAAAGTGTCACTCAGCCATTTCATTCATCTCCTTGTCGATTGGGGTGTCATGTATCTATGTATGTGTGTGTACATGTGTATAAGCGAGAGAGAGAGAGAGTGTGTCATGGCATCATCCATCATTTTGGACTTGACCTTTTTTTGGCTAAGCTTCCGTTTAGCAAGAGAATCTTTAATTTTGTACATTTACCTCGTATCTGGGCTAGCACACATGCTACAGATACAAGATAGAGATACAGATATACGATGGATATGTCCACACTCGTTACGACTTTTGAGCTATTTTTGGGGAGGCCGTTGACAGCAAAACGTCACTTGGCAGACAAACGCCCAGCTGGACAGACAATCTCCCAGCCGGACAGACAGACAGGCAGACAGGCAGACATGCTACATAAGCGACTTTTGCATGTGGTGGTTTTTTTTCTTGTCTCTTTTTTTTTTGCAAGCGAAATCTGCACTGCAATGGCTCAATGCAGACTTGAACGATGATTATATGGTTGTTGGTCCACCATGTCGAGGTTTCACTCTGGCGACGTGTTAAAAATGAATTTGTCATCTCTTAACTGTAAACTGTGTGACATGTTTGTGAAAATCGCCAGGCAGGAGACAGCAGGCAGCAGGCAGTCAGCCAGTCAGACAGGGAGACAAGCAGAAGGTATAGGCAACAGCAGAAATCACAGATCCGGCCAATACATCAACAACTGCCTAAGCTGGCCATGGATATGGTTCAAGTCTGATTGATTTGCATCGGGAATTCTTATTAAAAAGTGACATTTTATATCGATTCGGGGCAAGGAATCGTTGGGGAGATTATTGCAATTATTGCAATAATTATGTCAGTCGCAGTTTAGTTCGTGATCGATGGGACATATAGTTCATCTAGAAATTGTGCGAGTATTTATATTTATGTATTCTCTGAAGTCTGCTTTACATTTGATTACGAGTAGCGTATACGTAACGAGAGCTGCATCTGTGCTTTGATTCTTGCTTTTCATCTTTAACCGATTTCCTCAGTAATTTCTTTCTTTTGTTCTTTTCGAAAGTGAAAACTATTAATTGGTTTTTGATGTAATTACTAACTAAAACTGCTGTCTACTAGTTAAACACTCTTGTAACTAATAGATGTAAGTTAAATATTAACTATTCAATAACCAACTATTCAATATCTCATTGCAAATGCCGCCCACTTTTCTGTACAAAATTACAAATGCAGCGCAAAATTGTATTGAATTTTAGTTGTTTATCCATAGAAAATGTTCTGCCATTAAATCGAGCGTTTCAATGCGCATAAATAAATAATAAGTAGACCAACAAATACAAATGCAAATACACACGTATCGAGTGTGTATCGAGTGTAATTACACCAATTCAATGGCGGCAGTTATTAATTCATATTCGTACATGGACAACAGATAAAAATGAAATATAATTGGGCCATTTATGAACCGGCAAGCACCTCCTATTGAAGTCACCTAGCTACCAGTCTACCTCATCCTCGTTGCTTCAGCCCCCTCCGTGGTTATATGCTCCCCTGCGCCGTGTAATTGGCTGCGTTTAGGCTCCAATTTTGAGTGTCAATGGAGGCATGAAGTTCGGTCTAAATTGATGGCTGGGGGGAGTTATGTGATTGTATTAAACGCATCGTTCAGATCATTGGACAAATTGCTTTCGGATAATTGCGATGATTTTCGGTAAAGAGCGTGAAATGGATATGCAATTAAAATAATATTTTTCCACGTGAGTGCCGCATTTATTACTCCGTATACGAGTACTATAATAATTTTGGCATCGATTTTCAGCTCTGGCACGTACCACCAAATGGCAAATGAATGAAAAACAAAAAAAGAAAAAGCAAAAAAAATCAAAACAAAATTGTCAGGCATGAATTTTTATAGGCTCGGCATTGGGGAAAGGCCAACAGATGGCGTTGATTTTCAAGCAAATGTGCGTGAAATATTAATTTTCAATATGCATTTTAAATACAGAACAAAAATTGGCTTGCTTCAAAGTTCGAACTATGAGCCGTTGTATTAAAGCTGAGTTAAAGAATTTTTCATACTGTTTAATTTCTGGTTGCAAGGACAATGTCTGTCAGTAACAACAACAACAAGAATGGAACAGAAGTGACTGCTGCGGTTAATGGCTTTTGAATGCAAATTCAATTTTATCGCACTGTTCACTTTTTAATAAGATCTTTTACCGTCTGTTGGTTGCTGCTTCTACTGCTTCTACAGCTTCTCTTGGCAAAAGGTGCACCGTACTGGAAATGAAAATTAGTTGCAAGCGCAGCCCAAAACGCCTCAAAAAAAGCAACCAAAAAAAAAAAAAAAAAACAGGAATAGAAGGAAAGGAAATTCAAATACTTGAGCCGAGCCAAAGAGACACGCGACTCGTAACTAACAACTGCGAAAAATGCTGCTTGTGGCGCCACAAGCTACTACCCCCTCCCCTCCCCCACTATAGCCACTACCTCTGATACCCAATACAAACTGTAGGCAATGGCTCAAAGCAGTGATGGTGGTGGTTTCACATACACACATCAACACACTCACACACACACACACACATAGACCAGCACTTTTACCTTTCGTGCTTAAAGGGCACAACCTACAATCCAACAAATTGCGTTTTGTTGCAAGAGTGGGTGGGAAAACTGTCAGAATGAATGAGTAGACTGGTCACACCTACTGTCAGTCAGCCAAGGGGCAACAACACCAACAACAACACAACAGCAACAACAAAAATAGCAATAACAACAATATCATTTTGAACTGACCAAGGCGTTGCCATTGCTTTGGGTCTACGTTTGGCTCCGGGCTTGGATCTAGCCTGGGTGTACTTGGGGTCTGAGCCAACACCAAAAGCATCTTTAAAGTTTACTTATATTTTAATACATCTTACACATTAGTCGAGTTTTTTTTTCATTTCTTATTTTCAATTAGGCAAATGGGCCTTGAAGATGGCTTAAAACCGGTAATATTATTCAATTGAATTAATTCACTTGGGAAATTAAATGAATTGAATGCAGAAAAGTGAAACAACGCTCATTGAAGATAGTCTTAGGAAATCATTTTGTATTCCCTATTACTAGATATTATTAAGAGATGAAATATAAGTTTCATAAAATATTCAACCTATAAGTTATATCGCATATGTTTATATATCGACTTTTATCTTTTACCATTGCGTGCTTAGGTTCTATCGTGCCTTTAGTATTTCTACAACCTTTAAATTTAAACTGTAAATACTAAATTGTAGCAATTTACTATGAAATGAGCAGCTATTTAATCGCTTCATCAAAATGCTAGTCATACTCGTAGTATTTATGAGCTTCTGGCAGCTGCAAGCCTACTATATATAACATATATAATTACTCATATTTTCTTATTATATATTGAAATATTTGCAAATCATGCAGCTGCTGCCCCTTTGCTTATATAAATTTCAGAACTTGTATACTATATTTGCCTGTTACTTATGAAACTCCATAAAACTTGGCTTCAATCTCATCCCTAGAATTATCTACTAGCCCAGACGTTATTATTTCCGACCGCATGATTTTATTTTCGCATATGACGAGTAAAGCCCGCCTCTAAGGAAAATACTTGGTTAATACTCCTTTGATATTTCGGTTGAGTGCTTTCTCTTCATTTTTGTGCAAATAATGGACTGCCAGACATGAGACGATATGACACGACAAGGAAGACAACGTTTCCTTGAGACAGCTTCGTAGTAGTTTTAGTCATTTTTTGCTATCGAACGACAGAAAACTTCTCAATTACTTGACCCAAAAGTTGTTTAGTATTTTGCTGATGTCGCTGACTCCGGAAACGGGTCTGAGGCGGTCCACTTGACCACCTTCTTGACCACTGGTTACGTGCTGCATGTGTTGCCCAACGCTCAGTTCCCTATCGACTCTGTATTTAACTCCGGCTCAGTCTCTGGATCTGGCTTTGGTCACATGCAGCATCAGCAGCAACAACTTGGAACTTCCGCTTCCAAGTTTGGGGTTAATTATTTTCCACTTTAGAGCTCAATTTCATAATACTTACTTTCAAGCAAGTAAGTTAGTAGCCTGAAAGTTGTTTGGAGACTTCTTTTCTGAAACTTTCTTATAAACTGGGCAACTTTATTTTAAATGAAACTCTGATGTTCATAATACAAGCTAGAAATTTGTATCGAATTTCATACAGAATTTCGTAAATAAATGCAGACTCTGTATATAGATAGATATATAGTGGTTTATCTCTATTATAGATTGTTCAATTCGGTGGTTTGAAATTTCAAACCCATAAAAATAAAGATTTTGAATAAAGATTTTTTAATATTTACCTTAATTCGCTTGATTTCTGTTAGAGTACGAAAAGAATAACAAAAAATATTGGATATCTTTAGAATTTTAATGTTCGGTTTTAAAATGTACTTAAGTTAATTTATGAAATATAAAGCTTTAACTTTACTACAGCACTGATAAATGTTTTCTATTATTTCTAATTTCAGGTGATAACTCCATAAGTAAGTACAAATTGTCCCTTCTCATTGCGCAACATCGAAACCACAACATTTTTAATTGGCTTTATAAGTACAACAAATTGCATTCGTTTGGCTTTGGATCGTTCCTATAAGACAGCTAAAAAATCACAACAAATATATAGAAATCATATACGCAATTTGATTTTGCAAATGAAGTCTAAAACCGCAAGATAATTAAACGTTTTTATACTCGTAATATTCGTATTAAGGTACGCCCCAGCCAGAAAGCTGTGCGAAGGTTATGCAAAAAGCCGCAAATGAAACGGCCACCTAATTTAACCATTTTGTTTTAGCCATTTTATTATTCGGTTGAAATTTTTTGTTGTTTGCCAGACAAGAGTTTCTCAGCGTAGTTTCGCCTTTGTTTAAAGGGGCCTAAACAAGCTGCAAAGTAAAGATAAAGGTCTTAAAAAGTGAAATTACTAAGGCATAATTACATATACTTGGGCACTTTCTTTTGCATTGTTTTACGATTTTATGATTCAGGAAAATGTTACATATAGTTCTGCTGATTTCAATATTTTTCTCAATCATATGTATATAAGAGATTGACGGCCATTTTGTATCGATACTCGCTCTGTCTAGACATCGGCCTCTCCCTGAGGCTCGAGTCAAAAACTGAACCAATCAACCGTCAACCATTTTTGACCAATTCGACGGAAACGACGCTTTTTCATGTTCGTGACCAAAGTTTAAGAGTGCTCCGGGCCCTGGATAAAAAAATATTTTACCTGAATTAAATTGAGTAACAAAAAACACGAAAACTTTTTTCGTATCTTCCAAGTAAACACACGCACACACTCGCACAGTATACTACGATACATATAGACTGTTCTGTGTTCGTTGTGTTCACATTTAGCGTTTATGTTGTACTTTTAATACCCTTACCGAAGAACTCAGTAAAGCACAAATACAAAGTATACTCGTAAATACTATAGCGCATGCATAAATAATATGCATAAATGTGTTTATTAACGATAACTTAAAATAGTTTCTCCAAGTGTTTATACTAAAGTTACGACTTCGAAGCAGAATGCAAAGTTGAGCAGTGAATGGGTTCATTGTTATAAATTCAAGTATACAACATATTTTCATATTAACGATGGCCTTAATCTCCACTTTATGTTATCCAAAGGTTTATCATTCACATTCAAAATATTTGCAATGAAAATGAGATGGGAGTGTGGCAACCTTACAATTTATTGCAGATTAAAATTAACAAAGGCCAAACTAAAACTACTGAGAGCTTTAACAAGAACCTAAGGACATTGCTTACTGGAACTAAAAATCATTTGCTTTTATAGTTTTGAAAGAGAGTAATAGAGAAGATTTTAGAGGATAGAGCATATACACTTCGATGTTTTGGAACAAATCTGGTGTTTCTTAATTCCCTTGTTCTGTTTCTGTTTGTTGTTTGAATAGCGTTAAAAAAGGTACAAAGAGAGAACAAAACTCAAAGCGAAACACGCTACCAGATTCGTTTTTTTTCTTTGTACTCGTATTCTTTCTTCATCCAATGCCTTCCAACTTGGCCCCACTTGTAATACCATTTGTCGACGTCCTGTGTGCATGTGTTGGTCACGTTGGTGCCCGGACGCTTCGGTATTGGTAAAGCGGTTGCGGAGGAAATAATTACATGATTGAGGCACTCACTCACACACACACACACAGTGAAAACATGTGCACACACTTGTACACACAATGACAACAACAACAACGGTCAGCTTCTTGGTGGTGGTGATGGTGGTGTTGGCGGCAGCGGTGAAGTTGGTGGTGCTGCGGCTACGGCTGCCATCGTCGTTGTCTGATCGAACAGAACACGTTAGCCTGGTCAACTCCAGCTCCATCCCCAGCTCAGGCCCCAGCTCTGAAACCCTATGACCATTGCATGACAGTGTCGTGTGTGTAAACACACAAAGGTTTCTCTCTCTGTGTGTGTGTGTGTGTGTTCGCAAACGCCGGCAACGGAATGAATGGCGGCTTTCTATACTGAATTCTTGTTTCGTTTTTTTCTCGACTTTTTTTTTGTGTGTTGTTTTTCCCTTTTCTTTTTTTTTAATTCATGCTAAAGCCGCAACAATGACTATGACGACGTTGACGTTGACGTCGACGCTGGCGTACAGGGCCCAGAGCAATTATTGTATCGCTTGCACAGCAGCAACATGCCCCTTATACTTGCCTCAACTGCTTCACCCGTTCCCTCTATGATTCAATCCATTGGACAGGAGTAGCTCGGGGTGGAGTGGGATAGAGCAGAAGGTATGGCGTTTCTCTCCTATTGGCTATGCGGTCATTTAGCAGGACACATGAACAGTAGATATGACACGAACATATTATGTATTTAATATTTGGCTCCCAACTCTATTACATAATTATACTAAGTAATTTTTTTTCTAGGGAAATCATATGTGTAATGGATCATAGCAATTTGGCCATCTCACTTTTATAGCTACAACTATTTAAGCCTTTTGTTCTATGATGTTTTTTACCATGTGTTTATTTATGTTTTCAAACATAAAGAAGAGTTAATGTCAAAGTATTCTGATAAGAATCTGGAAAACAACACTTTTTCTCTAGCAAAAAATGCTAAAGCCATTTTGCCAATTTAAAATTGTTGAATAAATATTTACATTTACTTCAACTTTTTGGGGTTCACCTATAGAAATAATTTATTAGAGAACAGAGTTGTGTCAATCATTCACCTACTAGTTCTTTACCAGGTATTGTTATCCATTATTTCCAAAGAACAAATTTGTAGACTCTCGAAACAATTTAACTTTTGGGATTCAAGCAAATTCTGAAAATCTAAAGATTACATGTATTTAATAGTTTTTCTGTTAAACATTTGACACTACTATAAATGAAGGCTTTAAAATGATAAAAAAAAATTAATCTATTGAAGGGAAAAAGTTGATCAAATATTTAATGTATAAATTTTGATGGAATATATGTCGAGTTATTTTACCTATTATATATCTCATATAGCACTTCTTTTTGTTTCACATAGCTAATCTACTGATGTAGTTCAGTTATCAATCTATCAGCTGACGTAACTTGCATAAGAAAATACTGCACTAAGCCTTACAAATATCAAAACATTAAAAATTTAACTACCCTTCTTTTAAAGGTGTGCAAATCATCTAACAATCTCCTCTTCTTAGCTACAATTAGTCTATCAACAAGTGAGGCTAATAGTTTTGTAAGTAGTTGGCCAATATTTACATTTAGATGTGAGGCGTGTGGATTGTTGTGGTCACATTATGAAAATATTTGTCTTCAAATTGCTCATCTTTGCACTTCATTGTCTATTGACGTGTCGTCTTCGTCTTCGACGTCGTCGTCGTTGTCTCCGTCCGGTGGCCCGCTGTGAGTCCGACTCTTGGTTGTTCCTACAAGTACGACGTCTCGACGAGGCAGCCGTCAGTCTGAGGGCTTTCAAAACGTTTTCATTATAATAGTGCGTAGCCGCCGCCGCAGTGGCCGCCGCTGCTGCCGATCGGACAAATGTGTCAGAGCTGAAACGTCATGATTAATGATGGTGGCAAGCATGTGGGCCCGAAGGCCGAACCAGAGCCAGCGACAGAAGCAGAAGCAGAGGCAGAGGCAGATAGTATGGAGTACGCGCCTGGCCTGGCCCGGCACTGGCCGCATATAGAGACTAAGACAGAAACGGCCTGGGGGTAGGGCAGTGCGCGGTCTGGCAACTGGGCCATGGGAAGGGACACAAACACTAGAATGGCACTGGGAATGGGAATGAGAATGGGTATGAGTATGGGCTGAGACTTGGGTTTGGGTTTGCGTTTGGGCTAGGGTTTGCTTTTGGGTTTGGGTTTGGGTTTGGGTTTGGGAATGGGTGCCAGTGGCAGTGGCAGTGGCATCGTTTTATCAAGGTAAATTAGACAAAAACACAAAAACACGGCAACCAAAATGTAAACATTGTGGAAACACTTGGCGGAGCATTAGGCGAAATTAGAAATTAATCCTTGGCTGCATTCGGTGGTTCGTTTCATTTCATTCGATGGACTGTTGTGCCTTGACCATGGCAACAACTGTTCAAAGGGGCGGGAACATGGCGATGATGGTAATTGTAGCAGTTGTAGAATATAACCATATATCATATATGTAAGTATGTATATAGAGCAGGAATGGGTGGGAGCTGTACGCATATGTTGAGCAGATAATTTGCTTTAATTGTTTATTTTTTTTATATATTAAAAGAACCAACACTCAAATAGTTAAATTTTGATAAATTAAATTTAATTTTTTTTATTATTTTAAATGTGAAATCAATCCTGACAAAATCTTGGTAGGACCATTTCGTTTGTCAGGAAAACATTAGGATGAAATATGGCTCTTTAAGACTGTTTTATGACATACACACACCAGGTCACAGTTAAGGATACGTCGATAGAATGAGAACCTTTAAAGTTTTATCAAATGGAGTAGAAATTTTAGGCTAGAATAGAAGAGTCTCCTGACATGTCCTCTCGACAGGTAATAAAGAAAAAATGTTGATAAACATGCAAAAATTAGGCTGATGGAAGAGTTTTAGGCTGTGAGGGAGCTATACCAAGGGCTCTTACCATACCATCAATAATGATATGGTACGAGTATAATATTAAAGTGTGCTTCCTTTAAATTATCCTAGAATTTTACATAGATAATGAATCATTTTTCTCTAACTCAACAATGAATATGTCTACGCAACTGATAGCCAAATCTCCTGCTCCCGACCAGCTGCAGCAGTTGTCTGTCAATTCCATCAATACCATGGATACTACGAGTATAAAAAAATAAACGTATTTCGCTTGTTTTGGGCCCTGGATGTTGCAGTAGAAAGATGCGCATTGCCTTAATTGAAACCGTTTAAATTGCAATTAATCACCCGGCAGAGTTGAGCAGTTGTTGCCGAGTGGCGCAACGAATTCCCACGATGGGAGTGGGAAGTTCGGCACTGACTTTGTATCCTCTACCTATAGCTCTGGCTTCTGCATTCGACTGCACAGCCAGTGTCACAGAGTGAGAAAACAGATACGAAAAGACAAGGAGAAAGAAAGATACCATGAGAGAGAGGAGCAAAAGAGAAGGAGGGAAGCTTTCTGAATTACTGTCACCACAGTGACTAATTTTATCCTTTGGCTGCTTTTGTTTTAATTCTGAACAAATGAAGAAGCACCCAATGCGGAGGTGTTCCAGGACACAAGCCAGGACAGCCACACGGTAACTGTTTAATCGCTTTCGACATGCGGATTTAAGTTTTTTGCCTTTTGCCTGGCTTCAGGGACGCGAAGTGGGAGCTGTGATAAGTGAAAATATGGATGACGACCCACCCCAAGCGTTGAACATGCGGAGGAGCGGATGAGGATATTGCCACTGTGGTGTGCGAGCTATCAGCCCACAAACCACCCAATAGCCCGACCGCCCGATAACACCATTCAAATCAGAACCAAAACCCAAAGCCACGCCAACAACCGCTCTACCGGACGCACGCACAGGATGCGAGCTGCGGATGCTTGGGTGTGGACTGAGATCTGAGGGATGAGCCAGGACAGGGACTGAGCCTATGCCCATGGCCTTCTTTTCTTCCGCTTATGTCGTGCACTTCGTTTTTTAAGTGGAAATAAATTAAAAATGGGTGGCATCTCACGGTCTCTGGCTGGAAACGAAGTCAGTATCAGAGCTGGAGTCGGAGTCGGGGTGCTGGGCGTCTCCAACACGCGTCACAGGCAGTGGCGGATTTGGTGGCGTTAGCTGAAGGTAAAAGTTTTGGATAAAACAGTTGAACTTCAAAATGTGAATTTGATTAGGATATTTGCATAAAATTCTGTTTCTGCGCCAGCCACTGGCACAGCACGAACCCAACCAGAAGGCGGAGAATACTGCCGACATAAAACACGGAAAAGCACAAAACTGGAGCTGGAGTCGGAGTGGGAGTCGGAGTCGCAACGTATGTTTCTTGCCGGAAGCGGAAGTATATAAGTCAACCTAGATTTGGTAGTGGCGGTTACGCTGATACAAGGACAAATGGCCTTTCAGCCAGTATTTTATGTGCAAACTTGTCGAAAGCAACAACTTTAAGAATTTCCAACAACAAAATATTAAAAACTTGGTTAGTCGGAATTAATTTCGAAGAAAGTTGAAGATAGTCTAAACACTAAACACGATACAAATATTTCTTGTAATAAAGTATACAATTGCTTTCAAAGACATACAAAATCGTAGACTGACATCTTGTCTTTAATGTTAATAGAAAGCGTAAGAACAAGTTCTTAGAAGCTCTAACTATCCACTGACCAGCACAACTCGTTCATGTTTTATTATTAACATGATGATCTATATATACACCTTAACTCCAACACTTCAATTCAAGAACTTAATGATTCTTAATGTATCTGAAACTATCACCTTTTACTCAAAGAGTTAAACAAAGACAAGTATTTTGAATCAAATTTTATATCTCACCCAAAAAGTGTAAGTTCTGAGCGATAGTTGTAGGAAATAAGAAGTTTTTTCTAAGGTTTTTAGGTTGTATGCACCACCTAATCCATACACTACCTGCAATCGAATCGTTATCAGTATGTAAAATACAAGAACTCTCATGTTTACCCCAATCTTGCATAACACAAATGATATACGAGCATGCCTTGTACTTGAACATGGATGTGCTCTTCCAATGGAAGTTAAACTATGTGACATTTAGCATATGCCGCCACCTGTGTGTAATGTACGATACACATGCACTTGACATGGCTGCCCAAGTAGCTTTCCACATAACATAAGAGGACAGACAGGCAGTGGGCAGGGTGAGGTTAAGGGCCGAAACTGACAGCCAAAGGGAGCCTTCGAGTTGGCAGAAATGCAAAACTTTTAGCGAGGAGGAGTTGCTTAGGCAAATCGTATGTGAAACATTTGGCAGGCAGCGATTTATTTAATGTCTTTGGCTCAGAACAGCTGCATGTTCGAGTGATTTAGATGATTTATGTCTCAAGACGTATGCTGCAGGGTTAATATCGGCCAAAAAGCAAGCAAAAACAACAAGAACGATAACGACACCAACAACCAACAACCACCAACTACCAACTACCGCAGCCAGTTTCGGGGACAAATTTACGCACTGTGAAAACATGGCCGAATACGAGTGTACTCATATGTGTACATATGTGAATATGAATATGAATATGGATACTTGTACTTGTACTCGTACTCGTACTCGACTCGCCCGTTGCCATAACTCAAATTTAAAGGCGGCGCCTGTGGCAAATTGGAGGCTCCATCACCATCTCCAGCCACAGCTGCGTTCTACGCATGCGGACGTGGACACAGAACATTGACATGGACATAGACACGGACACATGCTAAATTCAATTATCGGGCGGTGCTTGCCTCTGGACGCTATCGATGGAGCATGGAACACGCATACGCCATGTTGTTCTGCCGGGCCGCAATTAAAGCGCCGAGCACAGCTCGTTAATTAATTTGCATTTGCGCCAGCAACGAGTCAACGAATCACTTAAACTTGTTGATTACTCACATTGATATTTACATACGTACAGTCTATTATCCTCAGGAGGAATGCGAAAGAGAATGTGAAAAGTTAAATTAAAATTAAGAGAGAAGAAATAGGTTTGAAGTTGAGAATATGATACACAGAACGTGAGAAGAGAGATCAAGATATATTTGATTTTCTTAAAAGTTTCGATGTGATCAGAGTGAAACACGTTCACTATAAAGAAGTTTTACTTTAGTTAATCACAAACATAGAGATCAATTAGCCAATTTGCGAACGGCAGCTACAATGTTGCCGGGCAATTTGATCGCGTAAAGATTTATTACAATTTTAAACAGTTTCTGTCCGCGCCTGGTGAGAACCTGTAAATTTAGTGGACCGTGCTGAAAGCTGTTTATTGATGGTCTATTGCACGACAAGTGCAACCCCAAGCCCCCGTTCCAGACAGGTTTACTAGGCTAGACATTAACAAATTGCATTGCACTGGGGAATGGCAATTTATAGTGTTATTAGGCTGGTAACAGGAGCACACAATTATGCATACAAAATATGCGGATATCGCTTATGGTGTCTACTGAATTAATACGATGTGCATTAATCATATATAATATGTACTCCTATTTACCATATACTTAAAAATGAAATCCTAACAACTTTCTATAAATGTTGTCATTAATTGTACAACTGTTGATAGATTGAAATCAGCCTGAAGCTTTTCAACATACACACTAAAACATATGCTAACTTTTTAGCCTTGTAACTACAACTTTTATAAGAAAATTATTATAAGAAAATGATTACTAAATTTATTAGAATTTTTTATTTTTTCTTTATTAGTATTATAATGTTCTACTCAGCATTCCAAATATGCTCTAAATAACATGTCTTAAAATATCGCAGGGTTCGTAGAACGTAAAGACAAAGCTATGTATGCAGCTGAGTTGGTGCTTTGGGTCTTATGGTACCTTATTAGTGTACGAGGAGACTTGCAAACTGTCTGTCTCCATAATCTCCTGGATGGCCGTGAACTAACCGGGGCTTGTGTGTGTCGGTTTGATGGTTTAGGAGTCGATCGTTGTAGAAGAAGAAACAGAGTTGCTCTTCCACAGTTGCAAGTTTTCGATCACGGTGGAGATCGAGTTCCTTACGAACCATGGGCGCATGACTCGGCTCTGCAGTCTCTGCACGATATTCCTATTGCTCAGAGAGGCATTACCAGACCTGCATGCCATATATTTATTTGTATGAAGCAAATAAAGTTAAGCTCCCAATAGATCTATTAATACTTAATATCTTTTATTCACGTGCTTTAAAGTCAGCTTAGCTTCTACCTAGATTTAATTTTAAATTGGATAAAATGCGTTTTTACTTTCGTTTCGAAAACGAAATGTTGGCAAGACGATAGCGAAAAGCTGGCAACGCCGAATCCTTTTAGAAAAAAAGCTTGCTCAATTCGGTGTTGTATTGTGGAATGTTTATTAAAATTAAATTAGATATGTAAAGATTTCTACGAGTATTAGCAGTGCAATCCTACATCAAAAACTTATGGAGGTAAACTTTTATTTATTTTCCTTAGGAAATATATGATCCTAAGCCGTTTTAGCTAACCTTAGTATATTTTCTAATCTTTTTAGAATATGATAAAAGTTTTCTTTCTGTACTAAATTAGTTTTTTATATATTTTTTCTACGATATCTGCGACTGTTTTTCATCTAATTAGAAGTTGTAAATTCTACATCTACTGTGAAGTCTGAAGTCTTGGGGGCGCTGCCCCCAGTCATCGTCTGCAGACTTTTCGCGTTTTCCTTTGGCGGACCGGAAGTGACTTTTGTTTTTTATTTTATTCACCATGAATATTATGCCGCCGGTGTTGTTGTTGCTGTTGTTGTGGTCTTTGCGGTGTTGTTGGGCGTTCGTGTTTAAAATGAGCAAAACTTACGGGCGATAAAAATGCCGCTAGTCGAAACGTACTTATAAGAAATGACGAAAGAGAGAACAGGGAAAAATTGCAAGAAGGAGAAGCAAAAAGAAACTTGAGCTTGGCGTGTAAACGGTTTTTTTTTGCCTCTTGCTCAAAGCAAACCTTCTGATGTGGACAGCCGGCGTCGCCGTTTGGGTGGCCAACATGGAGTATTAAACTCCCGAGTAGCGTTTCCCTCTCTGCCACATCCTCTGACCACCACCAGTTCAGTTCAGCTCAGTTCAGTTCAGTTCAGTTCAGTTCCAGTGACGTTGCGTCTCTGTGAAGCTACTGCTGAGGGCGAGACAAATGGAAATGAAGCGTTTATGCTGCTTTATTGCTGCGATAAGAAAAAATGAGGCATTATTTTCGTTGTTTCAAGCAAAGTTTCTGCATCGCATTTTTCTCCATCTCCGTCTCGAGCTCTAGCTCCATCTCCAACTCTAGTACAATCTTATTTATATGTATGTATTTCTTCTATATTTTCATTTATGCTTGGGGCACGGAAACGCTGTGATGCCAACTGGCCACAGGTTGAGCTCCGCCTTAGCCGTTGTACTGTCGTCCATGGAATGCGGCAATTTCCTCTACCGTCTCCGGCCTTAGAAATATTTGCACGGGGCGGGCATGAGCTGGTCCTGAACTGGCCATGATTCCGCGCTTTTCTTATCCCAGTGGGATATCTGTAGTCCTATAGCTGCACCAAAATGATTCTGGCATTTCATTTACAGCTACAGGGCTCGTGAATTACTTGCATTTTAACAGCTTATTTAATGGGTCTCAAATCGAGCAGAAAAATAAATTTTTATATCTTCAAACAATCCCAATGACTTTTGAGGCAATGGCCATTTGGGCTACGACTATTTGGCGAGTAATGCGAAATAACGTCGAACTTTAATTTATTAAATCAAAATATTGTATCGTAGTCTAAAGGAATATAAAATTTGTTTATACATATAAAAATAAAAATAAAATGAATAAGGAATCATTTAGGAATCCCTAAAATACGACCAGTTATTATTATGATTCAATGCATCAAAGTCAACTAAAGAACAAGATTCGAGTTGGAATCCCAGGCATATGCTTTGGGTACTAATCATATGATTTCTAAGTCTACGACTAAAGATAAAAGACATAACAACAGTTCATATTTGTTAGAGAGTCGCTGTCAAGCCGAATCAGAATTTAATCCCAATTTATATATCCGCCAAAAAAACTTAAGCGTGGAGATCAAACTTATGTATATACAATATAGTAAAAATCAAAAAACATAGCCAAAGGCATATATGATTTTATTAATTTGCCAAAATTTTCAATATGCGATTAGTTGTTGGAGGAGCCACAATCAATTTGAAAAAGCCGGCACAATTCTAATTAGAGGCCTTCACATGGTGATTGACTACTGTATGTCTGTCTGTCTAACTGTCTGTCTGTCAATCTGGCAGCTTTTCTTCTCTCTCATCATCCGCAATAAAGCATGAACATGAACAGTAGCCGATGCGATCAAATAACTGAATTTTGCTCCTACGAGTATTCGCTTCTATTGACTACGAATATAAGGCTGTACTTTATGATATGTTTGTATGGGTGTGAGAATACTCGTGGCGTGAAGCCAATGCGATCAAGCAACCTCCATTGCCAACTCCAAAATTCAAAAGCCAAAGCCGCATCATCAATTATGCTCAACATTGCTCAATGGCAACCCAACAAGAGTAACAACAACAATGCAAACAACAGCAACAACACGAACACCAACAACACACAAAGCTGTCAGCGCGCGTTGATCTGTCAAATGCGGCAACCGAAGCTGAAGCTGAAGCCGAAACCGTAACCAAAAGAAATGCGGCAGCAGAAGACGCATCCGCCGGAGTCTAGTCCAGTTGGAGGCAAGGTGACGCTTTTGTTGCATTTCAAACAAAATATATTGATTAATCATGAAAACATTGAATGGCGGTCGGCCATTCATTTGGTCACTCAAAGAGTTGTCCAAGACTTCAAATGATCTTAAGCTGATTTTTGGCCTTCAGCCGCGACGACTCAAACTTCTCTCTCCAGCTTAGGGGCTGTGTGTGTTTGTGTTTGGCTTTGTCTTCAGTAGACTGAGAGCTGGAAGCCATGAGCTGACTTATACAATGTACGATGATAATTTTTCATAGCCTGGTCTCTTTTCTATGATCCGGCGGCACTTTTTTGTGTCCAACGATCGCCATTGTTGGCTTCTCCCCTAGTGCTTCTCATTCCTCTCGCCGCTGTACGATGCGAAAATGCGAAGCTTTCCATGGAATTTCGCCACGGTTGAACACCTCTTGAGAGGTGTAAATACTTCTTCATGCTTTTTGTTGCTAGTAGTTTACCTTTTCAAGGTGCTTGTAATCGCATTTGAAACTGAGCCCAAAGTCACATCATTTGTGGTCGGCGTGCGAAATTGTTGTCATTTTAGCGATTTGAAATTGGAAATTGAAATTCAAAGGGAGCCGCCAGTGGCAACTTTTAAATTGGCATTAATTTTCCATTGACGGTACGGGGCTTTAAATTTTCATTTTTAATTCTCATTCAATCTGGGGAAACATGCAGAGCATGAGCATTATCCAGATCCATCCCCCGGCATGAGAGCCATCCACAAAAAGGGAAATGTAAATTTTTTTCATGTGCGCGCTCTGGAAAAAGTTTCCCTCGCTGATTTTGATTGACAGCTCTTAGCATCCCTGATGGATTTCATATTTGAGCCATGGCTGTGGCAATACTCGTAGCACTGCGTCATACCAAAATGACAGACCGGAGCCATAGACACAAGCGGAGACTGCGACGGCGACGATGACAGAGACGGCAGAGGCTGAGGCGGTGCCGGAGATGATGGGAGACTGTGGGCCAGGCAGAGGCTTAGGCGCTGCATAAAAGTTTACCAACAGCTTTCATATTTCCCTGACAGAAGAGACGTTTCTTGTTGGTCTGTTTTTTTTTCTCCCCCTGTTTTGTATACTAGACATATGCTCATCTGTATATGAAATATGAAAATATCTTATATAAAGGTTGTACATAAACACAATATATATGTGTATATATACTTGTAGTTATGGATGCCATGTTGAAAGTTTTTCAATTTGAGTCGCTTTAAAGTATTCAAGTGGATTCAATCACGATTTGCCACGAGTATCTTTTTATACAATATATATGAGTGCATGTGTGTGTGTGTGTGAGAGAGAAAGAGGCCCGTTTTACTTTTACCAAATAAAAAGTCAATTTCACAACGAGTTAAGAAAAAAATTGTGAGAAAAACTTTTTTAGAAATCATAAAGAGAAGCAAAAAAGAAAATATCATATGGCCATATTTAAACTGGTAGCAGATTTGCTACCATAAGCTCCCTAATGGCTTTTTGATACTAACACTTGAGGGAACGAAAAAATAACTGAAAAAGAAAACTAAATATAAAAATATTTATATATTTTTTAATGTGTAACAAAAAAATTTTATATGTAACTTGCGAAAACCACTCAAAATGGTTTCAAGAAAATATTTGGCTTTAAACAGAAGACGCCACCGAAAGAGGTTTCCCGCTTTGCTGAAGAAGTATAAATAAATGGAGAAGTATACTTTAATACTCTATAATTACAATATATTTCATGTAGATACATTTTTTTATTTGTAAATAGTACGAAATGGCATACTTCCATTATTTGTAGTTCCATAAATCCAACTGGATGCACATAAATTACTAATTTTAAAACTATCTTTGATATTATCACAAAATCTTCGCTCTTTGTCTTTAGATTATGCACTTTTAAGAATGACATTTCGAAAATAATATCATTAATCAACAATTTTCACACCTACTACTACTCTCATAGAGGGTCCTCTCTCCTATAAGACAGTTCAGGGACTGAACATAGTTTTGTTATCATCGTTGTTGTTGCTGCTGTTTTGTATTGTTGTGACTGTTCTGTAAATGTTCTGTTTGTTGACATTTGCTGGTCATGAAAAGTCATTAAATATATTTCTCTAATTTATCTTTGAAACTGGCAGCTCGGTAAAAGCATTCAAGTATAACTTCTTCTCCATCTACGAATGGGAAACCCCTTTTGCAGTTGGATAAGGTATTTTGTTGTTGCTTTCTTTCAACCCTTTCGTCCTGGATAATTAAAACTAATCCAGAGCAAATACTGAGCCTGAACAAAGTGTTGTACACTTTTCGCATAAATGTCAATCAAGCCCACAATTAGATGATTGAAGACATATATCTAGGTCTCTGTCTCCGGCATTAGAGCTCCTTGGCAGCTAATCAGCAGGCACTCAACTCCTGGACACCCTGCGGTACCCACTCAATCTGGTCATAGCATGGGCATCATCAGGGAACGAGAGGTGCAACCAGCTTTAAGCTGAAGCATTTGAGTAGTTAGCCAATAAAATGATACAGTTTTAAATGGCACTAAAAAAGTAGACGCATAGCAAATAGATACAGATACAAAATATTTTCATGAGAAATTGACTTTTTCTACGGATACTCGTACATCTCGTCGTCATCGCCTTCTTTTCCGTCTACATCTTCGTCTCGGTTGTTGTCTTCCTTCTGCTGGAATGATTAATGATGCAGCTCTGCGCATTCAGCCCACACCAGTGCTCCAGGTCTTCAGCTACAGCTACAGCTCCAGCTTCAGCTTTATATTTGTATATTTGTACTTGTATCTGTATCTGTATTTGTTATACTCGTCTCTGTGTCTTTTTGTGTTGTCAGTTTACTGCATCGCATTGCAGCATTTGGCATTTGGAGTAGCTGAAGCTGAGAAGCCGACCATGTAAGCTACACATCCGACTCCACACCGCTTCCCATTGTTATTCCTGAGTTGCTTTTTTGATTGAATTTGTCATGGCACTTGCTCTGCTCCTCAGTCTCAAGTCATCCATCCATGCCCTGTCCCCCGCAAATTTCCAGCAAATATTTTTGGTGCCTGGTCTTTAAAGTTTGCCCAGCTCGTTGGTAACCGCAAACGCAGACATAATTCAAGCCACAGTATGTGCCAGTGCCAGTGGTCCACTCCCTGCCACACCTACTCCTCTCTAGACCAAAAATTTGTAAGATAAATTGAGGTCATTTTTTCGTAGTGTCCACCTTTGGTCATCTTGTTTGTTCTTGGGCATTCAAAGGTCCAGCCTCGAATTGTGTCCACCTTGTTGACCGTTGTCCCATTGCTGTGTCCACAAATGTCCTTAATGTGCATCCTTATGGACTAACATGTGTAAGTGGTTAAGCACAAAAGGACACCGAATACTTATGTATATAGTTAATGCAAGGCAAAGGCCAAACGATGCGAACAAAATACCACACACTTTGGTATGAGAACTGAGAATGATTTAAATGAGGTTGGTACACTGACAAAAATTTAACGATTAAATATTCTGAATCATGTACTTGTACATACAGATACATTTATTTACTACTACGATGTGCTAATTCGTATCTGTATTATTTTCTATACACTGAGCTCAGTTGAGTTAAAATGTGCTGAAGAATGTTCTAAAAATCTTAATGGGAGCGAGAAAAAGGCATATTTATTATTGATCTAAACTTCCAATCGTTTATTTATTTATTTTTTATATTTATTTAAAATCGACAGAAACCATAACAAATTGAAAAAAGAAGATATTTACAAGTTTTAAATACATATAAATAACTGTAATATTGATCTATCTTTTTATCCTTCACTTTCTCATCTGTTCATTGTCATTCCTCAAATACTTGCTTCATTCTTTCTATCCTCTGCTTTCAGCTTTTATTTTATTTATTTATATAATTAACAGACTAAAACTTATTGATCTGACTTGGAGTTTTCTGGGTTTTCCCCAATCCCATTTATAATCAATTTCTACAATACTTTTGAGACATTTACCGCATACCCGAGACATTTTATTCATATTATACATAAATCAACAATATTTATACAGGAAAGAGAAGACTTTATAGAAGAAAGAAAGTTATATTGGATATCGATTACAGACAAAGTTAGTTATATAAGTCTTTGGTTGATGGAAAGATGAAATCAAAAATAGAATCAGTTATCTGGAACAATCGTAGATATTTATACCCTACACTTATAACCTTAAAATAATTTGAATTTCTATTTTGAACTTTAATTTTTATCTTGCAGTTAACTTTTAGAATTTTGCTTTTCGCTTTCTGATTTCTCGCAGTGTATAAATTTTAATAAGCAATGAAAAACTTACAGGTCTGTTTTAGCTTCGGGAAGGATGTGCAACCATTTTGCAATTGTTGCAAAATTTACGCTTATTTTAATTTGGGTGCGGCAGATGCGTTTAGTGTGGCCAAAGGTAGCAATTTTTTTCTCTATGCCTTTATGTTTTTTGATTCACCTAACCGAAAAACGAATACAGACATAAATTTTCACATAGTTGACTGCAGTGTCCGGGCCAGAGCAAAAAAGGTTGAACCCGGGGCAACGAGTGCGCTTAAGTGTTAACATGTAAATGATGCTGTTGGTGATGTTAATAAGTGTATTTCAAGTGCTGTAAATCATGAGAAGCATTTCCGAACCAGGTCTGTAGGTGGGAAATGTATAGTACGAGTATGAGGCTAGTGCATGATTTAAGGAAACAAAAGTGAGAATCTTCAGTTTGGCATTTGCTGTGGGCAAAGTATGAGTACATACTCGTATCCTTCGTAGTTGCTGATAAGTTTCGTTTCGTTTCGACTTTTCCGGCATTTCATCCATGCTGATGACATTTCCAATGCCCCGCCCAATGACTAACAAAACTCATTTTGTAATTTTCAGATACCTTGAATGCCATGCCAGCTGTCGTCCTCGCTGGCTGCCTCGCTGCCTGGTTGCCTGGCTGCCTGGTTGGTTGGGATTTCATTTTGACCAGGCTGCAGAAATTGCACTCAACTTCGTTTCATTTTTGGTCGAATCTTTGCACAGCCTTCCACCTGTCCCCTGCATCCCCTGCATCCCCTGCATCCCTATGGCCCTGCTCAAACCCATTTTGTCCCCCTCGGCTCCTCGCACTGTATGCTTCTGCTCTGTATGTATGTGTTTGTGTGTGTGTGTATGTGTTTGTCTATACGGTTTGGTTTAGAAAATTATCTTTCTGCTCGTCGTCGCCAAAAAGGAAATCATATTTTCTGCTTTTGTGCACTTTACTTTTCAGTTTCGGTCGCTCCGCCTCTTTCTCTTTACCTCTTGCTACTTGCCACTTGCCAGTTGCCACTTGCTCGTAAACAGTTTGGTTGCAACTTTTGTGCGAAATTTATGCTTCTCGTACCGTTCTCGTATCTGGGCACTTTTCGCAAGTACTCCTCTTATGCGGGTATACGACTTGCTGCCTGCCACCTTCTGTAACGCCCCCAGCTTCCCGGTTCGCTTGTGTTTGTGTCCCTGTGCCTTCAATTTGGGGAAATGGGTTGTGTGTATGTGTGTTGTGTTATGTGTATGTGTATGTGTGTGTGTGCGACATCCCAACCAGGTGGTGTTTATGGCATCCGCTTTGCGAGTATTGATGAAGGAACTCGCATCTGTAATTCAATCAGTGTCTACGTCTGGCTGCCATTTGGTGGCTACTGGGACTCACCTCACCTGGTACGCAGCTCGTTCAACTGGAAATTTCGTGAAAACATTTTCCCTCCTTTCTTGTTTTCCTTTTCTTGTTTTTTTTTTCGTTTTGACTTTTTTTGGGTGAAATTTTCATCGCATCAATGCAAATAAGTTACGCAAAAATATCAAATGCTCACTTCACCAAAAATGATATGCGACTTTTATTTTTATAATAATAATACTATATAATATATACAATATAATATTCGCTGGCACTTCTGAACTGTTCTTTCCGCATATATAACATTAAATACTTTGTGCTATAATTTATGCAAGTTTTTCAAGTGTTTTCCTTATATACATTTTACCTAGGCTAGAAAAGGTTTTACACATGATAAGATCATTCTGGGATACGGCCCTTAAAACATGATTTAACTAACAAATCTAACAAATCAATTTAAATTTGATGTTGAAAGGTTTTTACTTGTTCATACACCATGTACAGATAGAAATGGACCAATAATACTATAGTTTTTACTATAGTTATTAGAAAATAGTCTTGTCAAGATCGATTGTTGAACACAAAATTGAAAACTTAAATAGCTTATTAAGTAGGAAGTAATATGTTATATCACAACAATCGTCGATTATACGCTCACAATATCAACCCTTTCTAGTTATATTCATTTAAGAACAATTTAAGAATCACTAAAACATATGAAGTAGCCTAGATAATAATATGAAATGTAAGCAGTATTGTCAATGCCTCACTTAACTTAAATAGTTTCGCTGCTGTTGAAACAGTAGCACTCAAAAGAAATCTATCAGATTCCAATATGTTGTATAATCACTACACAATTTCATCACAATTTGCCCTAGTCAGAAATTCAAATGAAGTTTTCCAAATGAGGAAGCTAAGAAACAGTAGCCGAACTACTTGAAGTGACGTCGCAACGTGACGGGAAACCTCACGCGCCTCTCACATTGATTGATTAGATTTTTTTGTTAATTACTTAACGCTTGAGATTGGAAGCTGTGACGCTCGACAAAACTTGTGAGACGCGGTATGCGAGATGAGAGATGCGAGATGCGAGTTTGGAGATGCGTTGCCCGTATTTGGTGGCAGCAACATCAGCTGCAGCATTGCGACTTTGATGTGGCTTGGAAGTTGTTACTTAGTTGGTGAGACGCTGAATTAGTTATGGTCGGTGACGAGCTGATGGATTGATTACACAATCACAATCACAATCTCAATCACAGCGAACCCAGAAGCGCGAGTACATGTTGCAGAAGTTGCTCAATAGTTGAAGTTGTCGCAATGCATCCTGGCAGGCGGCAGGTAACGCCCAGCCCAGGACTCAAAACGCAGACTCAAACGAATGCAATTTGTCAGTTTGTAGAAGATGCGGCGCCCCGTATCCTCCATGTTCGAAATTCACATTCACTCCAGACTCAAACAAGAAATGCAATTTTCAATTGCAGCTGAATTCGTTCCAGAAAACGGCCTGCCCCGACGTCTGAGGACCGCGTATACGAACACGCAGCTGCTGGAGCTGGAGAAGGAATTCCATTTCAATAAATATTTATGCCGCCCAAGAAGAATTGAAATTGCAGCTAGCTTGGATCTGACCGAGCGACAGGTGAGTGCAACTCCTCCCCTCCTTCACTTCACTCCCTTCCCTTAACACGTCGCCTCCACGCCAGCTGGGTTCCTCCTGAGTTTGCAGTGCTCTGACTCAATTTATTTCTGTTGGAAAGGTGGAAAAATTTCATTATTTCTGATAAATTGCACAACGCCAAAGTTGACAGTGCCTCAGATCTGTACATGTCCGTTGCGGTTGAGCTCTTTTTTTTTACTTTTCTACCGTAGTCTTTCACACCTTCACATCGAAGTGTTCTAAAATATATGTTGTTGCAGGTTAAGGTTTGGTTTCAAAATCGCCGCATGAAACACAAGCGACAAACGCTCTCAAAGACCGACGATGAGGACAACAAGGATAGCCTCAAGGGTGACGATGATCAATCTGATAGTAGTAAGTGCAAATCAAACCATTTTTTATAATATTATTTAAGTACTATAAAAGAAAAAGATCCAAAGTGTTAGAGGAGGACGTTTAATAGCACTTTATAATTAATCTCAATTTCTGTAATGAACCAATAGGATTTATTTATGTAATTGCGGAGTTAAAGAGGGATTTTTGGAAACCTTAGTAAGTAAAGCTTTAGTAAGTAAGTAAGAATACTAAACAGTAACTAGTAGGGGTAACAGTTAGCTATGTAATTGTTACCCATAATTTAGGAAACTATTTAAAGTTGCTGCCTTTAAGAAGTTGTCTAAAATTGGTAAGTTCCTAAGATTTGGGTTATTATGAAGAAGTACCTAAGCGGAAAGCAGAACAAATTTTGTATAATCCTCGGGCAATACTGGCTCATCCTGACAAGAAGCAGCACAAGTTATCTTAGCGGGTCACTTTTACTTTTGCGAGGCTTTTACCCAGAAGAGTAGAATTTGCTGTAGCTTATCAATCATTGTCAGAAAGAGGAGGGCTCAACTTTTGCATGTCGCTGGGACAGACGCTGAGAGTTTCTGAGTTTCCGTCAGCTCACGCGACTTAGAGCTAACCCCTTTCGTGATACCTTTCGGCTTTGGATCTTTTTTTTTATGCATTTTTCTTTATAAAAACAAATCATCAATTTTCGCACTCATACTGACTGATTTACTTTACTTCCCGTGAAATGCAGACTCGAATTCGAAGAAATCGTGTCAAGGCTGCGAGCTGCCCTCCGATGATATACCCGACTCCACATCCAATTCAAGAGGACACAATAACAACACACCCAGTGCCACCAATAATAATCCAAGTGCAGGAAGCCGTAAGTTTAATTAAGTTTGGGTTATCGAATCGCAACCAAATAAATTGATCTATCATCGTATGACAGTTACACCAAATTCTTCATTGGAAACTGGAATCTCGTCCAATCTGCTTGGCAGCACCACCGTATCCGCCTCTAACGTCATAAGCGCTGACTCAAGCGTAGCGTCTAGCGTCAGCCTAGATGAGGACATCGACGAGAGTCCCATCAAAGTAAAGAAGAAAGACGATAGTCATAACCAGGTAAATTTTACCTATCTGCTAACAGTACTCTGTCTAAAACGTATCTGCCACATTAGGTCATCAAAAAGGAGGCCGTGTCCACCTCATCCAAGGCTTCTCCATTTGGCTATGATGCTGGTCCAAGCCTGGTAAGCTTCCGGCGTGACTCCGATGCAGCCATCACAAATCCGCCCTCGAATAAGGCTGGTGGCAAAAAACGGTATCAGAACACCAACGCCAATGCAATTGCCATTGCCTCTCCACTGAATGATAACAGTAGTGGCAATGGTCCAGCTGGTTATTTTCCTGGACCTGGTTACTATCCTAATCCAAATGCAAATCCCAACCCGAAAACTTTACATCCGCCGCAGCAAATGCCTCAGGAATATTACGGAAAATATGATATTGAATTCGCCACCTCTCCGCTTCACAATCCGCACAAGCAACAGCAGCAGCAACAACAGTTACACGGCGAATATCTAAGTCCCAAACCAAACACCAACGCGGCCAATACCAATTTTCACCAGAGCAGTCAACAACAGCAGCAGCATGAGCAGCAGTTCTACTACAACTACAATGACACCAACGGCGGTAGCGCGTACATGAACCACCAACAGCATCAGCAGCAACATCATCCCGTTGGTGATTTTGAAGCGCCACCTATCAACGGGCCGAGCAACTTCTATGAACCCAAGACACAAACCGGTGGCGCTTACTACGACAACATGAATTTCCAGCACCAGCACCAGTCTGTTGTATTTCAACAACAGCAGCAGCAACACCAGCAGCAACAGCAAGCGCCGATAAATCACCAACAGTAAGTAGAAATTCAACAGCGCTGCTCCACACTTAACGAAGCTGCTCCACACTTATCGAATTAACATTCGTTGAAACAGAAAACCTAACATTTCGTTTATCTTTAACAGACACATGCACCACATTGGAACTGGTGAGTCGTACAGCGCGCTGGGCTTGCAAATGGAGAACTGCGATAGCTACAACAACTTCGGCGGCGGCTATTATGAGCCAGGAGCAGGTCAACAGCAACCACCAGTTCCACCCGCACACACCCTACCCCACCATCCGCACCACCATATGCAGGCCCAAGCCCACCCCCATCTGCATACACACCACAATCCAGCAAATGCAGCTGCCGTTCAAGTTGTGGGTGCTCCGCCACCTCCGACCACCCATGTGCACATACCCAACGCCAATGCCAACTCCAGCTTCGTATTGAATGGAGCGCCTGGGGGACAGGTTCAACCGTTTGTCAACACTGTTGCTGGTGCCGCCGCCATTAGCGGTCTTGAGAACTCGAACAGCTCGTCGGACTTTAACTTCCTGAGCAATTTGGCCAATGATTTTGCACCCGAATACTATCAGCTTAGTTAGTTCTGGAAGTGGGAGTAGAAGTAAGTGTAAATAAACTGCAATATCATCGATGTAGTCCAAATCTCTTTCGTTAACTTCAGCTGTCATTGTCTTAGTACATATCTGTAAATAGGTTTATACGCAAATATCTGCAAATATACATATATATATATATATATATATATGTCTGCTTATAAGTACTTAAGTAGGTAGAGTGATAAAAGAAATACGCATTAATAAAATGCATTAATCGATGTTTGTGAGCCACTTCTGTATCTTCAAGACAGATATCTGAGTTGAGTTTTCTCATGTTCACGTTAGATAAAGTAACATTTTCAATAAATTGGCAGCATCTTATTGATACAATAAGTTGGCAAGGCAACTCGGAGATGGGGAAAAACTATTGAATACACATTAAATTTATCTTAAAGCGATTTCTTGGTGCATTGCCTGTGAACTTGAGAAAACTGGTCTAAGACAGTTAAAACTCTTCTAAGATCGGTTGAGTTTTTAACAACAATGACTTGGGCATTTAAATTGTGGCTTAAAGTCAAAACAACACAAACAAGTAAATTCTCTCCGTTCGAAAATAAGATAAAAACCCCGTTTTGTAAATAGCTAGTAAAAATTAAATTACCTAAACGTAATTTTCCACCAGTCGTAATCAAATTTAAATCAGATTAAGTACTCAATAAGTACATATATATTAATCCTAACCTAAAATAAATAAATACAAGAGTCCAGCAATAGCTGTGTAAATAATGGAAGGTAGCTCAATGTGAAGTTTGAAATTGAATCCATTGTGCTTCAAATAAAATTTCTGTCATGTAATATTATTGAAAATGATCTTCTAATAAGATGAAATAAAAGACAAAACAAAAAATCAAATTAATTAAATGTTTGTAATGTTTATATGTTGTTCTTAAATTCCAATACGTTTAAACCTTAAGAAATCTAGACTCTAACTATAAATGAATGAAATAAATCAATAAATATTACCTAAAAAGTCTTCGTAAACCCAAAAATTGCATTAATTGAGATAAAAACTATGATTTATCGCATATACTTCTTATGTAACAATAGTTTCTGCACACTCTCTACTTTTCAGTACCTCAAACAGAAAAAGATATAAACTTACCTAAAATAAAAATACAAAAAACTGACTGACAACTAATGATGGATGAGTTTTGGTCGTTCAAGGGTACTAAGCCCATATACAGTTGCCTTTCAGCATGCGTAACTCTGAAGTGTGGGATTATGTTGAGCAAATAGAAACAATTTTTAGGATATAGCATATGTTTTTATATGCATGTCCTTATATACATGGGTACGCATTGCCAATTTGGGATATAAATATTTTTAAGCGAATTTTGAGCGAATTGTGTAAAAAGTTCCATTAAAATGAATTGAAATTTTAAAGATATATGTACTGATGTTACTGAATGACAGCTCTGTCGAAATCTACATAGATTTGAAATCTGAAAAAGGTCTGAAGAGGCCCAGTTAAAGTTATTTTTAAAAAGTAATGCAGTAAAGTAAAAGTAATGCAGGCTCAGATTTAGTTTAAGAAATTCTGATTACATGTCAACTAAGTTTACGTTAATTTTATGAGAATGGTTTTCAGAAGAATGTTCTAGTTGTGTTTAAACATTACAACAATACCCACACGCAGTGCTAGCATATCTTGAAAAATTCTGTTTAAATGAAGAATATTGTAGAAAATTGTTGATATCTCACGTAGAATGTAATTTGCAAGCAAATGAGAAAATCTTGATTGAAATTTGAAGTGCGAACATTTATGCTTCATTTGGTCATTGGTCGCAGTTTGTATCCCTAAGGACTACGGCTGCGCCCATTCGTCAACCAGCAGCATTTTTGGGTTTTGTCCTGTCAACGTTTTGTGAACTTGGATCGGTTTCTACTCATACAGGAACATCTACTATGCCACATGCTGTCCTATACCCAGTCCCGTTCCCAGTTCTGTTCTCAGTTCCCAGTTTCAATCCCAATTTCTATCCCAATCCAAGTCCCCTGTCGTCGGCTACGCACAATTCTGACAGAAGCGGTGAAAATGTAAGATTGATCACCCATCCGAGTGTTTGTTGTGTTTGGCTGGCTGCTGGGTAAAGACGGTGACTATAGCCGTGTCGATGTCGAGTGCAAGCTAAAACCTAAACAATGTCACAACTGTCCGTCGTCTACCGTGTCGCAGCCCACATTCCATATAGCCAATACATGTGGTAGGGTCCTTATTCTGTATCCCCAATGGATGTAAATTTGAATACCCTGTAACCATAAAATAAACAATAAATGGGTATTATTTGTTTTGTGGTGTAATACTATAAAACACAAAGAAGGCATTCGATTCAAATATCAAGTATTTCAACAGCCTATTGAGTTATATTTAAAAAATATATATCCTTCATCTTTAGATCAACTTTTTTATTTTATCTTTGTAATTGTTAGCTTTTAGATAATAGACACCAAAATTTATTAAAGAGAATTGCAGGCAATACAAATTTCAGCTACAGGGTGCTCCAGACAGGGTATTGGCATGTCGAAGTCTTTCGAATAAAAGCTGTTTACTTCTTGTTTTTAAGCATTCACTGTCATTTCAGCTAAAAGCGTATCCTGCCTAATATAATTAAATTAATTAAATGCACACACAGCCATTGGCTTATCCCAGAGTATGAAATTTGCGAAATGTGACCACAAAATAGCTGCACGATTTATGGGCTCTAAGGTCAGGGCTGTACTATATAAATTAATTGGACTTGTGAAATTCCGAATCGGAATTTGTATTTTGTATTGAAATTGATTTGACTTCATTCGGTGGCAGACAAACCGTCAACAACTGTTTGACTTTGGCAATTGGCTCTTGTTCCTAAGCCAAATTTTTTGTCTACAGGTACGAGTATAGGATAAGCGCCAGTCACTTACGATTTCAGGTAACTGGAATTCGAACTGGTTAATTACGATAACTTGGCCATTACCACTCTGTGCAGACAATAAACCTAGACAATTTAAGTACCGGCGTTTTGTTAACTGTGTTAGCAACGCACAGTGGGCTGAGGAATTTGAAATTCTTCATTGCGATAAAACCTTTTTTTCTTAATTTGTGAAGAGAAATATCCTAGAAGGAAAACGATATCTCTCTATTGTTAAACATACATAATTCATTTATACTCTATACATATTGTCATCAATCGGAGGTATCACATATATGTGATACAACTTTCTTTTATTCATATATGAAGTCAAAAGATTTTAATCAAATAGTACTACAATTAATTTTCTTTTAAGAATAATCTTTGCATAGATTTTCTCATACTTACACTTTCAGCACATGTAACTGCTGTTTACCAAATATTTATACATTTCTTCTACGAAATTTGATATTTTTGCTATTAGTATTTGTTTTTTGTCCCAGTGTGCAACTTGAACAACGCCGGCGATGATGAAGACGATGACGCTGACAAATATGCGGAGCATGTAACGAAATTTACAAACATTTAGGCAAAAACAACTATAAACATATATATACTATACATGTATAAATTACCTTATATAGCTAGAGTAGTATGTTGATGAGAAATTTCAATTTCAACAAAAACAGCATCTATATATAGTTTTTTGTAGTGCAGAGTCAAGTACTCGGACTTATGTAGTACACCAAACCTTAACGGCCCTGTACAGGCCAACTAACAACAACTAGCCAACTGGCAACTGGCCAGAAAGTGAAATAATAGCAATTAAAGTAATACAAACCAGTTTGCAGTTAACTTACTTTTTGGCGGCAACACTCAACACACATGTGTGTGTGATAATGTGTGTGTGTGGCTTATTTCTTTTGATCCATAAGTTCCAGTCATAGGCTTTTGTGGGGGCCTCTGTGACCTTGATACACATAAATTATTGTTCACATTTGGCCTCTATGTAAAATAATCATAACGAAACATATTCATACATATTTGTATAATCCCAATTTAAACACAAAACACATTATCATGAGCTATGAATTTCTGAAAATACAAGTAAAGCTTCAGCTCCACAGCATTACACGTATGAGTCCACCTCGGTACAGCTAATCATATATAAAAGATCAATTTAAAAGGTTCAATGACCTTTCGGCTTGAATTTCAACTTCTATATGACCCAATATATGGTCAAGGATCAAATCCCGTAGATTCTATCTAGTTTTCTTTGGATGTTTCTTTAAGGATTGAATTAATGAATTGTATTGTGCACATAAAGAGAATGAATTTTAATCTTGTTGCTAAAGTAAATCAGATTCCGAAACAACATTAATAATATGAAAATTCTACATTGACTTTTAATTGAATTACCTTAAGTTCGAGTATACAGAAAATAGATAATTCAAGACTAATGTGTGAACTATTAATACACTTTAAATGGGGCCAAAATTGCCACTCGTTACTGCAATACTTGAGTTGCCCCTGTCAATGGTCTTCACATTTCATCATCACTTGATTAAACCACTTTGGAAGACATTACTTTATGTGAGCTGGTCACGTGACATAATTATGGAGATCTACTTCATAGAGATGACTTCGAAGATTCATTGATCAATCCGTACGATGACTGTAAACAATGCGAAAGTAAGGAAAATAAAAACACTCGATCAAATTGGTAGCCTATTGTAGTTTTTTTTTATTTATTGGTTACACCTAAACTTAATCACAAATGTAAATTTTGTTCAAGGGCCGAATGAGCTTTTGAGGGGGTCTTCCAACGGGTCCGTGCGATTCAATGCCTTGTGATGAGTGCCAAAAAGCGAAACGGGCCCGGCTAGCAATCAAGTGCCAAGTGCCAAGTGCCAAGAGCCAATTACCGCCGGCAGTGGGTCATCTTCAGGTTATGTTGCTGGTGCCGATGCTGGATGATGGTTTAGATGTGAGATGCCAAATATGCCGAAAGAGTTGTAGGTGTTGTGTGCCCAGCGATGGGATTGGGGGACCGGAACTCAAAGGTAACTTTCCATTGGAGTTTCAAGTGCACGCTGCTTGAGCAGATGCAATGTGATCTCAACCGATCCGATTGAGCTGGAGAAGAGAAAGAAACGTTTTAACCGGTTAGTATTGCAATTCACTAAACTGTTAGTTAACTATTACATTTTATAATTCTGCATTCTGTATTGCTTTGCGGTTGCACTGTTAACCCGATACCGGAGTAGCTTTTGATTTAGCACGATTGCTGGCCGTGGGCCCAACCTCTTGGACTCAGCACAAAACACTGAATGAGCTAGTCAGGAGCTGCTCACTCCTATTTATATGAGATATGAGATGCACAAAGGCAAAAGCCAGTTTGGTCTCCAGGCTCTCCCTTCTTGTAGCTTGCAGGGCGATCCTTAAACTCACTTGATCGGGTACTTTTTTTCCTTTTGCTGTGCTTTTTTTTGTTTTGTCTTCTCGCATTGTCAGTTTGCATTATTGTTGTTGTTGCTGCAGTTGTTGGTTTCAAAAAGGCAGATGATAATAATGATGATCATGATGTTGAGAAGGGTTCGCTGGCACACAGCTCACACAGTCGATATAGTCGTATCGATGTGCGCACCTAAAGAAAGAAAAAAAGCCAGCAATCTTCCACTTGATTAGGCCGATTTAAGCAGAAATCTACCGAAAACTTTATGGCCAGGGGTCACCTGGCTAGCTTAACTTACCAAACTTAACCTTGAGCTACCCCTACAGAATAGTTCTTCTTGACACAAACAACAGGTGCAACACATTACGTATTGTTATATCTGCAACTTGCATCTAGAATGCACTGAATTGATTTCCATTGTGGGAAACTAGAGATTGGTATACTCGTAATTATTCCTTTATACTGGGATTTCACCACAGTTGTGGATATTTACACCGAGGGATATAAAGCTATTATGGTATACGTTTATCACAAATGTAGCTGTACATATTTATCATTCCACAATTGAAGTCATGACCTCTAGAAATCAGTTTCAAACCCTGCATCACACAACTGGCTGGGCTTTAAATTCTGAGTACGGCCGGCCCTCCCTTCAAATGCAAATTCCTCTCGTCATGAATTTTGTCTGCAGACGAGAACCAGACAGCCTGACAGAGCCGGATCATAAGGCAGGACAACGGCGATCGCCAGTTCGTTGCACCCGGCTTGTGCGGCCTGTGCGGCAAGAGAAAGCGTAGCTGCTGCAAGCGGCATGCAGCATCCTTAAAGGATTTCAAGCTCAGACAAAAGTTTTATGTGCCAAGACTGCAGGATACTCGTACTACGATCAAATGCAAATCCTTTTATGCTTATATTGTCTGTGAACTTTTTCCGTTGTTTCACCCGGTCGGCAAACAAGTTATGAACTCTTTAAAAACAAGAACGAAGACAAAAACAGGATAAAACGAGTACGAATAGTGCGCATAATGTGAACGACCTTCCAAATCATCAACAACTTCAATTGGAATTCACATTCCAGGTACTCGTAAATGGAACTCAAATAAATAGCATTACTTGTTTGCATTGGCTTGGACAGTTTCCCAAAGGCTGTTAACATCTTCAATTAATCAACTCCCATTTATTTATCTTGCTATAAAATAATAAAAATTATTAATATTATTATTGGGTTAGAGAATACAATGGATTTGCATATCTAGTTTTACGCTCTCCAAACAATGCGTCTAATCCGAATGTTCTCACAACACAACGCTATAATCCTGAACACATTATGATTTTATGATCAAAATATGATCTATCAAACAGATTTATCAGACTGGTATGTATGAATCATGAATTCACCACTTAGAGAGCAATATAATAACTTGACACTACCTTCTGCCGAAAGGATTCACCAGTACATATCATTCTTGGGTTTGAGTCGCACAGATTGAAAATAATAAAATTTAGATTATATTTCAAATGATATTTCTTACATACATGTAAGCATTATTTTATTGTTGATGTCAATAAATAAATGTACAGTAATATGAGCAACGATTCTAGACATTAACAAGCAAGGATTCAACATTTTAGTGGTGGTAAGCGACGGCTGGTGCGGCATAGGTGGCATAGTGAGCTGGGGCAGCATAGTGGGTAGCTGGGGCAGCGTAGTGGGCCACTTGAGCTGGTGCGGAGTAGTGAGTAACAGCTGGGGCGGCATAGTGGGCAACGGGAGACACAGTCTTGACGACAGCTGGAGCAGCATAGTGGGCCACTGGAGCGGGTGCAGCGTAGTGGGCAACTGGTGCCACGGTCTTCACAACAGTTGGTGCTGCGTAGTGGGCGACTGCGGGAGCAGCATAGTGGGCAACGGGAGCGGCGACGGTCTTCACAACGGAGTGGACTAGGGGTTCACGGTTGACCACAGCGTTGAAGCCATTGATGGGATCGGCGGTGTACTGGACGGTGCGCTTGTAACCATCAGCATCGACCAGAGAGTACTCGCCACGGACAACATCACCATCGCGTTCCTCAACCTGAGCCTTGTTATCACCGGTCAGCTTGTCGTCGACTCCGTACGAGAAACGGTACTGGGGATGGGGATCGTAGGTCTCGTCGGACTTGACCACGACCTTCTGGGCCACAGCCACGGGAGCACCGTAGGCGGTAACCGGAGCAGTGTGGTAAGCTGCGGGCACATAGCCAGCGCTGGCGACTGCGACGAAGGCAAGTGCGAAAACAAACTGGAAAGTGGCGAGGTAATCCATTAATACGAGTATTTGGGTATATCCAATGTCCAGAGATAATCGAAGTAGCTGTACTCACCTTGAAAGCCATATCGTTGGTGTTTGGGTTGGATTGAGTTCTTTACAGAAGTGAACTTGAGCTGCGAATGATACATTTCTGGGCGTAATACTCAACTTATATAGCAAATCGACGACGCAGAGTCGCTGCTCCGAGTGAGCGTTTTATTTTCATGGTGACAGCCAAAATTTAATGTATTGTACGTTGATTGTTGTCTGGCGATTACTGTTACGTATACTGGTAGTGGTAAAAGTACGAATAGTGGTACTGGTACTTCCTGTTCAAAGGTAAGTACTGTGGGTGTGCATGGGTAATCACGTCTAGATCAGCGAGAACCATATCCAAAAAGAGAAAGATCAGAACCGAACGAGTAGAAGTTGTTCACGATCTGATATACAGACTTAGAAAGGCGTTATTGTTCTATTCTACAATACATACTCAGACATACAGTAATTCTTCAATTTCATTTATATAACAGCAAACCCTTTATAGGTTTCCCACGCAATTTCAAGTTACATAACGTTGACAGTTCAGTAACCAGATTATCCCGTTGAAGTAGCAGTCAACATTAAACGAGCAAAATATATAAGCTTAAACTTGTAAAGTTATGAAAAACATGAAGAGTAGTTCATAAAATATACAAATTTGCTAGTAGAATTAATAAAAATAAATAATTTTAGTATGTTTTTTCCTTAGCTCGGGTGACTAAAGCCGAGTTATAGAATCTTTATCATTATGTTCTTCCATTTTTAATTTCTTAAAATTAACCAATTAAAACAAATTTTTGTGATGAATTCAGTAAGTAAAGTTGTGGGTTGGATTTTTCTCGGAAAGTAATTAGAACATTTTTATTTATAATAAAATTAATGGTTATTATAAATGTCTTACAAAAAAATAAGTGAGTTTGTATTATATTTTACTTGTTTTCAATTATAATTATATTACAGCAGCTATCTAATATAAAATAGGCAATAAAAAACCCTAACAGATAAATTGGAATTGCAATCTTTAATAAATAAATATAAATAGTAAAAGTGATATAATGTGATATATATAAGGTTTTTATTTCAACATTATGAGTTCTATTGAAATAATGTATTAAAGGATTCCTGCAACCCATTTCCCATATCTAACGTACCCAGACAAATATTAATATTGATTCTGCTTGACAAACTTCTACTGCAACTTGTAAGTTGACCGATATTTCAGATAGAAGACTATCCTTTCTCATACTCGAACTCCTCATACATGAACAATATATCCCTACGTCCAAAGTTATCCCTGAAGATTTTCAATTATTCACTTCATAACCTTTGTTATAATGTAATTTTCTTGAAATGATCAATTTGCCTGTACGTGGGCTTCTCTTTAGACCTTTCTGTGGTCAACAGCAGATCCCAAATCCCTTCTAAATAATTAACCCTTCACGACTGCAGTGGCCACTGCTCCAGTCTGCAACTTGACAATCTCTTCGATTACCACTGGCCGCGGTGACTGCGCCAATTTCGAACATGATATGCAGAAGGCCACATTTAAGCACCTTACGATTATATTATATGTACTCGTACTTATGCAGACATAATCAAATCGGCTATCGGTGAAAACTCATGTGACCGCCTATAAATACGATGACCGGGCCAGAAGCTGAATCATTCCACATTCGATCTTACTACTGTTAAGAACTCAACCAAACCCAAACACCAACGATATGGCTTTCAAGGTAACTACCAATTAAGATTACATCGATATATTCAATTTAACCATATATTAATGGATTATCCGACTCTTTCCAGTTTGTTTTCGCACTTGCCTTCGTCGCAGTCGCCAGCGCTGGCTATGTGCCCGCAGCTTACCACACTGCTCCGGTTACCGCCTACGGTGCTCCCGTGGCTGTGGCCCAGAAGGTCGTGGTCAAGTCCGACGAGACCTACGATCCCCATCCCCAGTACCGTTTCTCGTACGGAGTCGACGACAAGCTGACCGGTGATAACAAGGCTCAGGTTGAGGAACGCGATGGTGATGTTGTCCGTGGCGAGTACTCTCTGGTCGATGCTGATGGTTACAAGCGCACCGTCCAGTACACCGCCGATCCCATCAATGGCTTCAACGCTGTGGTCAACCGTGAACCCCTAGTCCACTCCGTTGTGAAGACCGTCGCCGCTCCCGTTGCCCACTATGCTGCTCCCGCAGTCGCCCACTACGCCGCACCAACTGTTGTCAAATCGGTTGCACCTGTTGCCCACTATGCCGCCCCAGCTCAAGTGGCTCACTATGCTGCCCCAGCTGTTGCACACTACGCCGCCCCAACTGTTGTCAAGTCCGTGTCCCACTACGCTCCAGCTCAAGTGGCCCACTATGCCGCCCCAAGTGTTGCTCACTACGCTGGTCCAGTTGCTCACTACGCTTCTCCCGCAGTTGGCCACTATGCCGTCCCAGCTGCCCATGATTTGAGATAAACATTCAAATAAATAAACTGATATATAGCGAAACATCACTCTTTAATATTCTGGGCTTAGGATTACATTTAGGTACAGGACATGCATTCCACACCAGAAGGCAAACTAAACGTAGCCAATTGAAATATCATTAGCCGTTTATAGCCATACGGCTGATCGAATTGATTTCAGTCAAAGCTGTTACTAATTAAATTTGGTGCGACATTGAAATTCCGAAGTTAAATTAAGTTTTCAATTAGGGCTCCATTTGGAACACTCCCAAATAATTGCCATAGAAATTGACTAAAACTATTAGCAGATAGTCGTATAAAGTGCAGTGACTTTAGTAGATTGCCCCGCAGAGACTTCATCTCTTAAATATATATCTGCACATTCTAATATCGTGATTCCGGTTGGTATTTTGAATTTTATTCAATTTCATACCTTGTTGCCGGCTTTGGCTTTTCCAATTTCGTTCCGAGCATGACTGGATCTATTTACTCGAAAGCGGAACTGGTTTGGCTGTGGCCAGACACACGTCTGACTTAAAAGAGATCAAAAGTTCTAATTATTTCTTTTGTGCTTGCACAAAGGTTGAATCGGAGATTGAACTTTTCATATAGATAATCAAACCTAATTATTCGTATTTTATTGTTAGCAAATGCTGTAGTTTTTAAACTAATTAACTTGAATGTAAACTGAATTGAAATTGAAAGTTTGGCGGGTCGTTGAATTCTTAGAAGCGATGTGAAGAGCGTTTTAGTTCATTAAACATACTAAAATCCTAATTATAATTGGATTTTTAATCGATTAGTAACCATATTTTCCCTTACAAAGTATTTATTTATAAGATAAAGCAGTGATTGAGTTAATATTCAATTCATGACTCACTCTTTCTTGTGATTTATGTAAACGCTCATTAATTATATTTTAAGAAACGACCTTAAGCGAAATTCTTTGAACTCAATTCCATCCCGTAAAATATTACATAATTTTGCAAAGAGTTGAGCCATTTCATAAATATACTCTATACACTTTACTCTATACTCTGTGGGGGCATGATTGAGCACTTGTGCCATAAATATAAATACAAAATACGCGAGTGAAAAAGCTTCAAGCTGAAAGCTCAGATATTACAAGACTGAGGAGGTCTGACAACTAGCTGAGAGTCTTGGACATGGGCCAGCACAGCTCGTAACTAGTTTGGGTGAGTAGCCAGTTTTTTCAATATTTTTGTTGGACTTTTTTTAGGTCATTGCAGTGCCAGAGCTGGACAGCTAGTGGGGGTGTGTGTCAAGTGCAATGCTGGCATCGATCAAGCTGTCTTTATTGGGTTACTTACATGACTCGCGCTTGAGTGCCGATTCGGCCGCAAACCCCAAACTATAAACCCTCAAACCCAAAGTCCGAAACCCGACCCCAACCCCGACTCTGCGTCCCCGACTCCGACTACAATCCCGGCAGCGATCAAAGCCAAGTTGCTCGCCTAAGTCTTTTGTTACCAGCCGTTTTTTTTTCTTCTGTTCGCCGGCCGTTTCGTATGTATTGTGTCCATCCCGTCCGTCCATCTGTCTGTTCGTCTTCCATTCATAACAATAGCCATGTACGAGCGCAAGTTTAGCTGAAATGGGTGTGGACTCGTGGGTGCAAATCTCCGCTTGCTACGAGAAACAGAGGAAAAAATCCATTGAAAGAGACATGCAAATGAAATAAAATTCAAATTACTTTTGTAAAACTCACGAAAAGTGAAAGAAAGGCCAAAAAACAATGAAGCACTGGCCATGGTGGCCACCAAAATTTCGTCTATAAATACAAATGTAGTGGCTGTTCAATTATTATTCAAAGCACAGTCTTCACAGAAGGAGTACACAGCACCTACAGCTCAGTTTCATTAGTAAATCCTCTCGTAAACTGCAAAATGGCTTTCAAGGTGAGTCCAATAGTCTTTCCAAGTTATCCCTTTATCACAAAACACTTTTCCTCCAGTTGCTCGCACTAGTATCCCTTGTCGCTGCCGTTTCGGCTGGTCTTCTTCCCTTGGAGCACCATGAGCAGCCACAGCTGTACCATGCTGCAGTGCCGCAGCAGCAGCATGTGCTTTACCAGAAGGCTCATGACATTCACAGCCACGCTCACGCTCATGAAGTTTATCCTGATGATCCTCATCCCAAGTACAACTTCGCCTACGATGTCCAGGATGCTGTGTCTGGTGACTCCAAGAGCCAGGTTGAGTCCCGTGATGGTGATGTTGTCCAGGGTGAATACTCATTGGATGATGCTGATGGTTTCCGCCGCACCGTCAAGTACACTGCCGACTCCGTCAATGGCTTCAATGCCGTCGTCCATCGCGAGCCTCTAGCCCACACACACCACAAACTTGTTGCTGCATCTCCAGTTGCTCCTGTTCAGTACCATCATGCTGCACCAACAACTGTGGTCAAGACGCCAGTGTCCTATGCCGCACCCGCATATGTCGCGCCCACATACACCGCCTCCGCTCCCGCTTACAACGTGCACCACGAGTACGAGCCCCAGCAACACCAACACCACGAACACGAGCACCAGCACTATGCCACCTATGAGACTCCTGCTCCAGCAACTCATGATGCCCACGACTACTACCACCATTAGATCTGTGACGTGCACTGACGAAAGTATTATTGCATCCATCCCCCATCCAATGTATTCCATACTACACATATCTAGATAGGTTCCGTTAAATAGTTCTATTGTAAATATTTTAATACAATTATCAATGAAAGCATAAACCCTTAATGTGTATATTCCTTGCAAAAGAAACGCCTTTCTACCTTTCAGACCTCCATATCTATGGACATTATCCAGAAATTTGACTGGTTTATGATTTTACGAACATACAGAGTTTATCGATACCTATATACCAAAAACACCAATAGATATACTAGAATATACTTGTATCGACAAGGATTTGGATAGCGATCAAATTACTTTACACTTTAAATTGTGAATTGCGCAACTGGAATTCCCTCATAACCCTTTCGAATATTACTTAGGGCATAAGAAACATATGAAATTTATCTATGGCTTAAAGGCTTAATTTCTTAAGTATTCGTAATTGTAACTACAAATCAAATTTTATTTTATTTTTTTAGGTGGCTTACATAGATTATTTTCTTGTTCTCTTGAAATGATCGAAGGTTACTAGCACAAGACATTTAGAGTATCAAAAAGATTAAATAAAGAATCTTAAAACACTTCGTATTGGTATATAACATATTTATCTGTTTCCTTTTTATTTATCCAGAATCTACTAAATTGTATTGAATTGAATTGAATTGAAAACAATTGTCTACGTGTAAAAAGGAGGTTTTACAATCCGCAAAGTTACCTATTTGAATATGTACCAAAAGTTCCGTTTAACTTAACAACCATATTTTTTTTATTTATTTATAATTAGCTAGGTCACAGTTAAAAACTTAAAGTCAGCATGGCGCAACTTACTACTATTACTACTACTATTTTTCTAGCATGCTTTTCGGGTTAGCCCTCGGATGAAGAATTTTTTCGTGTAAAGAAATAACTTGACTTACTAATTTCATTGTTCCTCCAACTTTTGCATGTGTATTCCAGCCAGAAAGTCAATTATAATGATAGAATACTTATTTCTTATATTGTAGTTTATAACTCAATAATAATTACATATTAATATAACCCTTTGTAATACCGAGAAAGAAAAACGTGTCCACTTTAAAAGATATTTAGAAGTAGGATCTGTTTTTATAAACTCAAAAACCCTAAATAGCATTCAACTTACTACAAAAAGCTGATTAAGTCATTCATATAATTACAGGGATTAGGTTTTTGCAAATGAAATAGGGTCGATGCTTAGGTCAAAGTTTAAAAAAGCAAAAGTGAAAATACTATTATCTATCTTAACTCTATTAAATGGTACTTCCTTTAACCAAACGCTGTTAGATTTGTAAGTAAGGTTTAGTTAGTTATTTGTAATATAATTCTGTTACTTTTATTTAGTCACAGACATTTTAAGTGGTGGTTGTGAAACGCAAGAAGATTAGGTATCTCCCGATTATAGCATTAGGCGTAATCAACCGCTTTAAGACTTAACAATCAGAGCATTCACTATACAGCTGTTTTTTTTTATTTTACTATGGTCAGTTTATATATATATATATATATATATATTCGCATTTGGGATAACCGGTTTGGCAAGCCAAAGTATCCGGTAGCAACAATGGAACTTTTGCAATTGTAATGTCGCGCACTCAAATTGAATGTCAAACAGCCGCAGGCAGATTTTGGATGTGTGCTCGGGCCTGTGGTTTGTTTAGTTAAAGGTAGATCTGAGTCCGGAACCCTGACGTCGTGCATGATATACTCGTATATTGTCCATGAGCATGAGCCAGAGTATGACCAATTGCCAGACAAGACCCAATTTGCTCCACATTCCTCACACACACATGGTTAACCTACTCGAATTGCGTTCGCCCTGCACAAAACACCCGGCGTGCCTCGGCTCGACTCGGCTTGGCCTTTCGCCTCCCCTTTGTCCAATGGAGCTTGTGGGTAATTCGGTTGATAATAATGAGCAGCCGCAACAAAGCAACAACCTCGCACATGCACTTGTCCATTTCAAAACTCTGCTCTTTGCTATTTGCTCTATAAAAGCCGCAGTCTGCCCAATTTCTAATCATACTGCAAACTTCAATCGACTCAACAGCACACGCTTCAAGTCACACACCAAGCTTCTCGAAATGGCATTCAAGGTATGCATTCCTGGAGTTCCTTACCATCAACAGCAGTCAACAACTAACCGCTATCATTCAAACATTTCAGTTCATCGCACTCTTCGCTCTGATCGCTGCTGCCAGCGCCGGCATCCTGCCCGCGGCTCAGGTCTACCACGCAGCTCCCGCAGTGGCCCATTATGCTGCTCCCGCAGTGGCCCACTATGCTGCCCCAGCAGCCGTTGTAAAGACGATTGCACCAGTGGCCCAGCATGTGATCACCAAGGCTGCCGAGGAATACGATCCCCACCCACAGTACAAGTACGCCTACGATGTCCAGGATGCCATCTCCGGCGACTCCAAGAGCCAGGTCGAGGAACGCGATGGTGATGTTGTCCGCGGCGAGTACTCCCTGGTCGATGCTGATGGTTACAAGCGCACCGTCCAGTACACCGCTGATCCCATCAATGGCTTCAACGCTGTGGTCAACCGTGAACCCCTCGTCAAGACCGTTGCCGCCGTTGCTCCAGTTGCCCACTACGCTGCCCCCGCTGTCGCTCACTACGCTGCCCCAGCTGTCGTCAAGACCGTTGCTCCAGTGGCTCACTATGCTGCCCCAGCTGTAGTTAAGACCGTCGCACCAGTGGCCCACTATGCTGCTCCCGCTGTCGCTCACTATGCCGCCCCAGCATACACCTCCTATGCCGCTCCATCCGTCCATCTGGCCCATCACTACTAATTGCCATTTCGTTATGTGTGTTGACTGAAACTGATTGCAAATCAACTTGCCAAGTTTAAATAAATAACAATAATTTTAACATATCTGTGTTAGCTTAATTTTTTATAGGACTCATTAACTGAAAACCTTAAAGAGTATGCGAAGTTATGTCTCTCATTAAGATATCTCTTGGTTAACCCTAGGATTTACGTTGGACAACATATAAAAGCAAACAAACAACTCATTTAGCAAAAACTGTTTAATGTATTGCATAATAACAGTATTTCGAATTATAAAAATATAAAATAATTCAGTTTTAATTAGATGGTGAACTAGTTTAACTGAGCTCTAGTTATTTGAATGCCTTAACGATTATTTCTTTGCAGATCTTTTCTTAAATCAGAATAAAAGTTAGGTATTATACCTAAAGTTAAAATCTACTTTATATGTTTTGTTTATCTTTAAAATGCAATATGAATTTGAATTTAGAAAGTTGATTTCAGAACTAAATGATCCGCTGTACTTTCGATTTCATTTATTCGATTTGTTCGCAAGAATTACACAATTTGCTTTGCGTACCTACAAGAAAGATTTAATCCCCAAGAACAACTATTATGCAAGCAGAAAAATAAATAATTAGAACTTTTGATCTCTCTTAAGTCTGACGTGTGTCTGGCCAGAGCCAAACCAGTTCCATATACGAGCGAATAGACCAAGTCATGTTCGAAACGGTATTAAAAAGCCGAAATTGGCAACAGATTCTCTTTGAGTGCAAAACATCAACCGGAATCATTTCAAGCGCCGCCTTAAGCAATCAGATTAAGGAAATGATATCAAAGAGATTTGTTACTGAGGTGAGGCTTGGATTGGATGATTGGAATCAAAGAGTTAGCCCTAGCCAATATGAGTACTTGCTGATAGGATTAGTTGATTTTTATAGCGATCGTAACAAATGAAACCTTAATTGAAAACTTCATTTGACTTTGGAATTTCAATGTCGCACCAAATTTAATTGGCAACAGTTTTGGCCGAAAGCTTTTCGATTGGGCGTGTGGGCATAATCGGCTAATGATACTTGAAATCAAAGATTGGCCACGTTTGCAGCCCAACAGCAAAATGGGTAACCTGCTTGATATTAAAGACTTTGTTTTTCTAATTACTTTTAACATTTACTCGTATTGTTCTTCAAAATTAAACTATAACAAATCAGTGAGAGGCATTACATTATTAATGATGGTAGGCTACGGCGGGGGCAGCGTATGTGGCATAGTGAGCAGCGGGTGCGGCATAGTGGGCCACTGGAGCCACTGTCTTGACGACAGCTGGGGCAGCATAGTGAGCGACAGCGGGAGCAGCATAGTGGGCCACTGGTGCGACGGTCTTAACTACAGCTGGGGCAGCATAGTGAGCGACAGCGGGGGCAGCGTAGTGGGCAACTGGAGCAACGGCGGCAACGGTCTTGACGAGGGGTTCACGGTTGACCACAGCGTTGAAGCCATTGATGGGATCAGCGGTGTACTGGACGGTGCGCTTGTAACCATCAGCATCGACCAGGGAGTACTCGCCGCGGACAACATCACCATCGCGTTCCTCGACCTGGCTCTTGGAGTCGCCGGAGATGGCATCCTGGACATCGTAGGCGTACTTGTACTGTGGGTGGGGATCGTATTCCTCGGCAGCCTTGGTGATCACATGCTGGGCCACTGGTGCAATCGTCTTTACAACGGCTGCTGGGGCAGCATAGTGGGCCACTGCGGGAGCAGCATAATGGGCCACTGCGGGAGCTGCATGGTAGACCTGAGCCGCGGGCAGGATGCCGGCGCTGGCAGCAGCGATCAGAGCGAAGAGTGCGATAAACTGAAAATGATATCGAAATAATTGAAGTTGAATATCGAATTGAGTCGCACTGAATGTCTCGTAGAAATACCTTGAATGCCATTGCTTCTGAGTTGGTTTTGGTTATTACTGAGAGCTGAGAGCGAATTGAACTGTGACTGTTGCTGCTTACTGTGCGCTTATATAGTGCGATCTATTAGCTACCGAACCCACCGAATCGGAGCAGTCCCTTCGTGGCCGAAATCGCGTAATTAGCGCAATTCACCTATGCTAAATGTGTGTGGAAAATGTAGCATTGAGGCCACATGCGAGTTGGTGTAGTACATTGTATATAGGTATTGTGTGTTGTCATTGAAGTAAATTCAATTATTTAGGGTGCCAAAACTTGTTTTTCTTGAAAACTGACCAAAGATGCAATGTTAAATTCGATTAAAAATGTGTTTAAATCGATCTGAAGCGAATTGGCATAATTTGGAAATATTTGATTTAATTAACTCCTAACGCTATAGTTTTAATCGTTATCCATATATTATCGGTATTTTTTATGTGAATACCCATAGGCTCAGTTCGGTGCTAGAGCTAGGCAACATTCTAAAATACTAATTAATAGATTTTTGTAATATTTCGCATTATTATTAGATAGCTTCGGCTTATTAAAAGAAAATAATCTAGATTGACTTACAGATATAATCGCTTTTAAATCAGAGACTGGTATAGACATAAGGGGTTAAGCCTTATAGCTTAGAGTGGAGTTACATGTTAAGCGAGTGTTGTGACCCAAGGAATAGCTGAGGTGATGGATACATCTCACAAGAGAACAACTCATAAAAGGAAAATTTAGTCCTGGTTGTTTCAATTGTTCACGAATGGCTATAGCATGGCAGCACTTATGAGATATGAGCATAGTTCCTCACATGGAATGTTCCATTAATATTTCTGTCCTGGGTTTAGGGCATAGTTGAACAGCAGAGGTCATACTTACTATATATTCAATATTTATTATGGGAGCTGGTCAATGTAAAAGTTCATTCAATAAGGTCATTAAATTAATAATCAATAAATCAATTATTTATTTCAAGAATCTATAATTTAATATCTAGGAACTGTAAATTTTATATTTCGATTATATAATTTATGTTTTTATATTATATATATATATTTTAATTGGTGTTATATTTGCGAAGTTGCAATCGCATATCGATTATTTGCACACCATTAATTTAAAATTGATATATGCAATAACTGTAAACTATATGAAATATAGACTAGCATATATAATTATATAGGTATACAGACAGATATACTATATATATTTATATATGTAATATGCAGTATGGGTTTTTAATTAAAGATTCGCATTTACGAGTAATCGAGTGTCGACCTGGAGAACTGAAGAACGTACGTGACCGTTTTACGTGACCAATTTTAGACCGTCCCGACCCGAAATGCAGTATCGATGTTTTTGGAATGAATTCCAATTAGGTGTCATCAATGTCACCGGATTGACTATATAACATAATGGCCAGCGGTTGGGCAGACATTCAGTGTTTGGCTTTAGCTTAATACAGCACCAAGTAAACCTCCAATTAACTTTAAACGACATGGCTTTCAAGGTAGGAAGAATACTGGCGGCCTGTGGATTACGCCAGGACTCTAGCTAACTCCTTTTGATCCATTACAGATCGTATTCGCATTGGCTGTGCTCGCCGTGGCTCAGGCGGCTGTGCTGAGAACTGTAGCACCTGTTGCTATAGCACCCGCACCCGTTTTGGCCAGGACCGTCGAGTTGGAGGAGGTTGATCCCCATCCTCAGTACTCTTACAGCTATGACGTTCAGGATACTCTCTCTGGTGACTCCAAGGGCCATGTGGAGGAACGCGATGGTGATGTTGTCCGTGGCGAATACTCCTTGATCGATGCTGATGGCTTCAAGCGCACCGTCACCTACACCGCTGATTCCATCAACGGTTTCAATGCCGTCGTCCGCCGTGATCCCATTGTCGCCGTCTCTGAGCCATTGATTAAGGCTGCTCCTGTTGCCGTCGCCGCACCCATCGTCCGCTCTGCTCCTCTTGCCGTCGCCGCACCCATCGTCCGCTCTGCTCCAGTTGCCGTTGCTGCGCCAATCGTGCGATCTGCTCCCCTTGCGGTTGCAGCTCCTCTGGTAAGGACTGCCCCGACATCCTTTGTCGCTGCTCCACTGAGATACACAGCGCCAGCATATGCCGTTAGAAACTTGTAAATCTTAAAACTTTTTACAATTTGACTTGATTTGACTCCATTAAAAAAAATTGTTTAACCAAATGCTGTTTTCTTCAACACTAAAAGATATAGATATTTCATAAGTAAAAAAGATGTTATAAGGGTATATCTTACCCATTAATTTTGGGTAGAAAAAGGTGATAGATCTACTCGTATGTAGACGAAGACAGAGATCACTTCATATTTCATATTTGATTCTCTAGCTTAGACGGATTCAAATTTATGAAGTAAAATAATACATAATCTTTCTGTAAAGCTGTATATAAGTTTAGTCGATTTAACCATCTGCCTCTGTACTATATCATTACGTAATCAAAAATTAAGTTTATTTATGTAGAACCATGGTGTCTGCAGTTTAAGATCAGCTAGAGATTAGGTAAAGATCCCTTGATATTTAGTGTTAAACATAGAAACTATTTTTTCTTTAGATAAATCTTTCTTTTTTTGTCTAATTTCTTTACTTCTCTTCTCTTTCTTGGGTTAAATATTTTTGAATCATTTGCCACCCAGTTTCTAAGGTCTGCCAATCCGAATAAAATTTTAAACACATGCATTTAATTCGATATCACCTTCAAGGTGAAATTGTGAAAGCGCTGAAGTCACAAATAGCCTGCGGTCAAACAGCAGCAATTGAAGAGGGTGTGGTTGTGTGTGGCACTGTGTATAGTATAGCTGTATGGTTGTGTGAGTGTGTGGTTGGGGCACCACTTACCTATGACACTAATCTGCACACATTTACATGTCGCAGATACTCGTATTGCATAAATAAATGTATCTCTGTTCGTAATTACCTCTTTTTGAGTCGATAAATCAACAAAATGAATTTGAGTGACAAAAATGAAAAATAAGCATAAAAACCATTTCATTTCGCGAGTTACATTTTGAGTATAAAACCGAGTGGTCTGTGAACTGCAAATCATTCCACAGCTTCTTTGCTTTCGCATCAGTTTTCGGATATTCGCCAAGCTATCAAACCTACTCGCCATGGCCTTCAAGGTAACTTTTCCTTTTTTATAGCTAACTTCACACATCCTTTATACGGATATCAATATCCTTGCAGTTCTTCGCCGTCCTTGCGCTCGTTGCCACTGTCAGCGCCGGAGTTTTGCCCGTTCAGCAGGTGTATCATGCAGCCGCTCCTGCCGTGGCCTATGCCCATGCTCCAGTAGCCGTTGCCCATGCCCAGCCTATTCTGGCCAAGCATGACGATGAATACGACCCACATCCTCAGTACAAATTCGGCTATGATGTGCAGGACGCCATCTCCGGCGATTCCAAGAGCCAAGTGGAGGAGCGCGATGGTGATGTTGTCCGTGGCGAGTACTCGCTTGTCGATGCCGATGGTTTCAAGCGCACCGTTCAGTACACCTCTGATCCAGAGCATGGCTTCAACGCTGTTGTCAACCGTGTTCCCATTGACCACGTGAAGACCGTGGTTAAGACTGTGGCTGCTCCTGTTGCTGTTGCCGCCGCACCAGCATACCATCTGCACCACTAAGAGGACAGCCATAACCGTTCAATCCTGTTTAAAGCCATGTTCAGGTTCATACATTGAATAAATTGTTGCATATTTCTAAGCTCATCATAGATCAGATATTTTTAATGAAAGCAGCTAAAGCTTAGTGGAGAACAACATTTTCTTTAAAGTATAAGAGTATAATCTACGATCTTGGTGTGAAACGAATCTTCGATTCCTGGAAACCAGTAGTTATTAGAGAATTTGCCAAGGGCTCCATATAAGCAGCTTATACTTATCATAGCCAGTATTACCAATAGTTGGACTAAAATATTTCTTAAACTTTTCGGCTTTGCTTAGCTTTTCGGCTTAACTTAAACATAACCTGAATGAATAATCTCTGAAACATATGTACAATATGTTCAAAACAAAAAAAGTTGTAGGTCACGTATTCAACACCAAATTACATTTCAATTATGGCATCTGCAATATCTTGCTGAATCAGTTCCTTTATGTAGTATCGAGTATTCTGGCAAGTACAAGTATATGTTTTAAATCAATTTCTGACAGCACTGACGTAGATTGCACGTTTCCAACTCATTACAGCAAATTGAAATACCCAAATCTACAGTCCACCATCTGGCATCTGCCTGGTCCCGTTTACATTTTACACCAATCAACACAAATTGATGCTGACGTATTGAAATCCATGGATACTTATAAGTAATGCATATGCAATCGCCGTATTCAAAACTCAAAACAAGTTAAGGTCAGCGATTTGAATTGGGCCTTTCGCCAAATGCAACGATCCACGTTTCAGAATGATTTACGATGGAACATTGTCTTAAATCGCCATTCCATTGTCTTATCATCAAGATAGCAGGCAACAGATATGAAAAGTTCGCTGCTTTTTGGACTTTTACCTTAACATCTGTTCCAAATACGAGTACGCCCAAATATGCCAAGGCATTGGCCACCTCCGCTGCCGCCTGTTTGTCCTCCATCAGCAACTTGCGACCAACAACAACAAGCGACTTCGAGTGTTAAGGTCAAAGTCAGGTTTTATGGTTAATTACTGTACAATGTGCATTGCCTGAAGTTGTCTACCGATCCGTTGACATATTCGTGTTTCTCGCCCGTTCCCATGTTTAAATTTTAACTACAGCAGTAGCAGAAACAACAGACGAATACTTACCATACCAATTGCAAAAGTAACAGTATGTTACTTGATCGTTCTCGACTTGCAGTTACCCTGTACCCAGTTGTGTTCTACCTTCTGAAACGATTTCAATTAATTCTCACATTATTTATTATATATATAAAAATACATTATTTCGAATTGATTCTATCTATATATATTATATATAATGTTCGAGTAATCCCACTCGAACTCATCACACATCGTCTACAATTGGCATGTGTTATAGAGATATGTAAATATTATGCCTCGTAACTTTGGCACTTATTAACTGATCCCTTTTATATAGTCAGAACATAGATAAGTCAATCTTTTTGTCTAACATAAAAGCATTATCTTAAACATTTGCGTTTTGATTATAACATTTTGAACTTACTTTACATATATAATAACTTAGCTCTTCTTAGCTAATGTAATCCTTAAGTCCAAAACTCAGACTCAGTTGTTGATTCCAATGAATAATAAGTTACATTTATAGGAACTGCGAGGACTTTTCGCATCAGTTGTATCATTTCATTATACCCCTTCATTATACCCGCTTATTTCACAAGTACAGGGTATAATTACAGTAGCATACCGTTGTTTTGAACAACGCGAACGCACGCGCAGCCCAAGTTGAGGTGGTCCCTCGGTCTGTCCGTGTACCTGGCCCATAAAGCCACAAGGCGATTCCAAAAGAGCGCGTAAAAACCAAATATTAAAGCGTGTTTACACTTAGAAAAAACTGCTATAATAATGTCAACACATCAGAAATCGCACGTAGACCACATTATTTTATTGTTTAAGCATATTGTCAACTTATCATGTCTAAAGAGCCTGTTCATTCAGCAATATAATACAAAAGTTATTAGCTTTAAATTTGTTGGTTTATAACAAAGATTTTCATTATTTGAAAAATAGTTTAATGATTTTTCAGATTAAAAAAAAAACAGTTTTAAAAGTCCAACAAGTTATAAACCTCTGTTGGTTTTCTGGTCTGAACACAGCTTGAACGTATCGACTTAACCGTTTTGTCCGCTTACCTCGTTCTCGGCCAACTTCAATTGAATTTTTGGTCTTCTCACGTATTCGAAGCCGTGAATCATATGAATGTTTACATTTACATTGTTTCGTTTTCTTTTCACGGCACTTTTTGTAGCTTTTGCTTTCAGTTGGTTCTTTCCTTTGGTCTCTTAATGGCCCTGTAAAGTGGTTCATTGCCGGACACGACCTTGAAAACTATATAGACACTGGAGAGGGAAAGTAAAACAATTTTGTGCATGTAATGTTTTTTAATTTCTTTTGGAATTTATGGCTACTTTGAGTTCCAGACAGGCTGAAACAGTGCTTCAGGTGCGAGAGAAGTACTGAAGTAATAGCATTTTATAGCACCTGCTACTAAAATCATCCAACCAAATATAATTATCCTTTCTCAATTATAAAATTACAGTATCCCATTATGAAATTGTTAAAACATTTAATACATGCACTGAGAATTCATATGTCAAGCGTTTGTTTTGAGTGTTTATGAATTCATTCTAATATCTCTCATTCGACATTATTCTTACAGGCAATATTATCCAATATTATACCCTTTAAAATGAAGAGCCAATAATAATGTAAGTATTAAACACATTAAAAATAAAAGTATATATACATATATATACATATATATATATATATATATTGTGATTGAATTATAAAAAGTATTTCAAACTTTTCCTCAAAAGAAAAACCACATGGTTTTACTTCCCAAATTTGATGGGTAAGAATTGTACCCAATAGCCGACTAATTTTATAGATTTCAAGAAAAAAGGAGAAAATTGATTTTGTTTTTGACATCACATTCTTTATTCAGTAACAACTAACGGCAATTATCTGGTCGGGCATTACCTATTGATTGTTTAATAGGCGTACTGGATCAGGGGCGAAGCGAACTGCGTCTTGACGAAAGATGGACCAGCGGCAACCAAAGGAGCTGCAGCCCTAACAATTGGAGCTGGGGCAGCTGCGTAGGCCAGAGGAGCGGCACGGACAATTGGTGCTGGAGCGGCAACAGCCAGAGGAGCGGCACGGACAATGGGTGCTGGTGCAGCAACGACTGGAGCAGCCACAGCAGCGACGAGGGGTTCACGGCGGACCACAGCGTTGAAACCGTTGATGGAATCGGCAGTGTAGTCCACAATGCGACGGTAACCATCAGCATCGTTCAGCGAGTACTGGCCTTGGACAACATCGCCATCACGGGTCTCGACCTGGGTCTTCGAGTCACCAGAGAGCGCATCCTTAACGTCATATCCGTAGGTGTACTGGGGATGGGGATCATATTCCTCCACCTGGGCAACGGCGGCCAAAGGTGTAGCAACTGGAACGATTCCAGCGCTGGCCACAGCGATGCAGGCGGCGAAGAGAATGGTGAACTGCAAGAAGACGAAACACACTTTAAAAACACTTTTCACTTGACACTTTGAAGGACTCAATTGATGGATTCAATCTATTTTTGCATGTATATGACATATGTGGGCGTGGCTTACTTTGAATGCCATTTTTGATAAGTTTTTGGGTTGCTTGGATAGCTTGGGTTGCTCTAGAAACCGTAATCGGAGTTGAACTGATTTGAACAGAGTCCAACTGGGGCTTATATACCACATTTGAAGCGATGTGCCCGAATTCGTAACCAAATGCGTGCAATTGCGTCACAAAACAACGGCGACAATACAAAATAGTCGTATCAATATTAAGCACCAGACGACCAAGTCTAGAAGCACCAACGGCACTGCCAATAGCTGGGAAGGGGCTGGAGGTGGTGGAGGAGAGGAAGAAGGAGGAAGAAGAGGCGGAGGAGCTCAGCCCAAGCACATTACGAGTATTAACCAAGGCTAAGCGCTCACAAGTGACAAAGCAACAACACGACAAAGACAACGATGAAGGCATAATGCCTTCTTGATTGAATTGGACGCACTCGAGCCGAATTAATATTGGCCTCAGATACTCAGAAGTCGCATACTCAAACGTGCACTACCAGCTAGTAGGTAAATCGATGCGATTGCTCATTTATTTTCGCTTTCGAAAAGCACATACACCAAACACACACACTATACACACACCATACACACACCATACAGTACACACACTCATACACAAAGTCCAAGTCCATTATTAATAATAAGGTATGCAACGCATGCGCAAATGCATAACAACGGTTTTTCAAATGCGCAGCTCTCTGCACTTGCATGCGCACACACAATACACACACACACACATATCCACACACACGCTCAGGGGTTTACCTGGCCCAAATGGCGCCTACCCAGACGCGACCTTAAAAATTTATTAGGTGCAGGCGCTCAAATTGAACTCTAATTGGATTTCGAATGCCTCTTTTGTTGTCGCCACCTTCCAACTTCCGACGAGGGTCCACTAACCGAAATACGTAGTAACCCCACCTGGTGATTGCATAAGATATTTTAGATTCATATCTTAACAATGAATCATATTTTTAAAAATAAGCGCATTACATTTTAATTTACGTCTATTATTATCGAAAATATACGATTTCATGCTACAACAGAATTATATCTTGTTCCATATGAACTCTTTACCCATTTTCAGGTTGATTCAGATGACATTTCCTAACCTTTACTATATATATCTAAATATTTCTATAATTCTATACACATCTATCTTAATAATTTAATATAATATAATTATGTCATTGAAATATACAAATATTATGATTTATATATTTCTGTCTACGTATCTATAATCCTTAGGCATCAATTGTGATCAAATTCTTACAGTATTTTTCCGCCGATCAGGAAATTATTATATTACTATATATTGTATATTTTATTTCCACCAAATAACAAATATTGACAAATATTGCATTTGAAAATTAGAAGGAATTCTAATCGATTCAGAGAGTAAATGGCGAAGTATATTTTTTTTGTATCTATAAAGATATAGAATTTATTTTGATAACAGAACTTTAACTTTTAAGTCTATTAGTATAACATCAGAATCTGTCTCTCCCTCTATTTCTAGTGTTGGAAAACATATGAAATTGTTTGTGGATGAGCAACGTGAATTGGTGACTTTAACAGACTTGGCACGTGATGCGAGACTATTGCGGGTGAGGGAGCTGCGTGAACAACATGTGCCACTGGCGCATGGTGGATCAATGTGGGTGTGGCATAGCTCCTGACTACAACTGCAGGCTGAACAGGCTGCAACTTGTGGACTTTCCGCTCTACTGGGGCTGGTACAGAGCCCGTCAATGGCTCACGTCTCACCACTGCACTGAAACCACGCTCTGCATCAGCAGTATAGTCCACAATTCGTTTGTAGCCATCTGCATCGTTTACTGTGTATTGACCCTGAACCAAGTCGCCATCACGTGTTTCCATTTGGGACTTTACATCACCGCTAACCGCATCCTGCACATCATAATTGAAGGAGTAGCGGGGATGTGCATCGAAACTGTCCTCATTTTCCACTGCTTTGGCTGGGAGAAGTCCAGCGCTGGCCACAGCCAAGAACGCTCCAAATAAAATAACCTTTCGGCCATAATTATATTAAAACGCATCAGTTTAGTTCTGTTGGTATACAGTTTTAAGAATTTGTTCTTACCTTGCCAAACATATCAGAGCTATTTTCAAGACAATTGCGGAATGGATACAAGTGAGATCCGCAGAGCCTTTATATAGGCAACTGGACACACTTACCCAATGCCACAGTTGAGTGACCAATTACCGACCTGTTACCGTCCTGTGCTCTGTTATATGTGACAAGGTCACACTGGAGCTGCGCACCAGACCTCCAGGCTCGCGCCTAATTGAAGACGGTCCCAGACAAGTTTATCAGACATCGACAGGTTTTCGAAATGCCCGTTGTCTGGTCTGGGTAAATGACTTTTTCATCCGATGTTCAGTTTAAGCTGCTTCTGTCACCTCACCAAAAATGGGAAATTATTGTGATTAAAACAAATAAGAGTGCTACAGCTAAGTCTACTCGACTACGGGACACTCTGCAGTCAAGTCCACAGAATAACTACAAGTACCCACATTAAAAACATACTACTACATAAATAGTGTGCCACAGGCTAGGGCTCGAAGTACTCTAAATATTTAACTGCAGCTAATGAAAATTTATTCATAATAATAATATGAATAAATATGCATAAAAATACCGTTTTTTGCATGGAAATATAAAGTCTATAAAGTGAAAAAAAAGACAAACCATTGCGGTTATGCTTGCACTCTGCATTCAGCTTATATTTCGTATGCAAATAGGGTTTAAATATGCCTAAAACTATGCTACACAATATGAACGCGCTTCATATATCCCATAGATGGCGCTTAATACCAACAAACAGACACTCGACAAAAATTTTGTAACAAAACTGTACGTGAGCTTAAACGGTTACAAGAAATCCTGACATAATCAAGTATGCAATTGCACCACTTTATACAATAGTTCCCGAATGTACAAAAGCATGTATATATTGTATATATGGGAGTGTATGCGGAACTTAACGAAGGTGTAGCTGCTCCCTCTTCTACTTACTACTCGCGTACTTGAGCTAACAATAAAAAATCCTCCAGTCAAGTGTACCACGAATACGAGATACTCTGTGTTCAGTTCCGAGATACCATAACTTATACTTTATAATTGCTAAGCAAAGGCCTTTGCTTCTACGAAGAGACATGTAGGATCGGCGTATTTTGATAAAGCTTTTCTTCAAAATATCTTATGTGTATTTCGTATAGCATGTATAAATTCATAAATATTACATACACATTATTTACACAAAATCAAATGTCTTCTGTAAAGGTAATCTTTGAGATCGAAGCATTCGAGGAGATGGATAAGTCTTTATTGAATTCTGACCAAGAGTCCACTATTTTTTGTTAGATACAACTGCTACTTACGTTTTCTACGTAGTTGCACAAAGAGGGGATAACGGTAATAAATTTAGAATCAATTTTGTTTTATCTTTCATGTCAAGATTCTACTATAGTTATATTTAAAACGCAGTTTCGACAATTTGTGAACTTTTCGTAGATGTATATATCATATTATTTTATATATCATACTTACCTATTACCTATTATGTAATAGTTTTATAAAATATTCAAATATTCCTTTTTTACACACACTATAATAAAAAATTATTATTTTTTGTTATCACTTTGGATATAAAAAAATTTAACCAATTCATATATTTCCGTAGAATTTATTCTGCAATTAACGTTGTAGAGAGAGAACAACTTTTTTGTCGTTTTTATATCCAGCAATTGAAGTTATAGAGAAAGACAATCCTTTTTGCGTTCGTTTGGCATCTGTACAAATTTGGCAACTGATGACTTAACTGCAGCATCCGAACACATGGGGATTCATTTTAGTCCCTTTTGTGCAGCTGTCTTTACGCCGGCATGGCCAGTGCCTGGCAATAACAGGGGTTGAGCTGAAACCCAATCGGTTCCAGCTAACTTCCCATTGGTTTGCTACAATTGAGCAACGGATAAGAGAGAGTTGCACCTCTAGTCGTCCCGCTCTAACTTTATCCGCGTGCAAAATGAAAGAAACGAGAGCGCTGAACTGGTATTAAAGTCGTCGGCATCATTTTTAATGTGAAACCTTTGGTTTCTATTTGAATAACTCAAACAACAACAATCCAAGGTCATTGCCATAATTATTGGCAATGTAAATGCTTCAATTACAATTCACTGGAATCGATTATACACACCATAGCCTACTTATGCAGATTTAAATGATGAACATTTCAACACCTTTTTAATTATTTGGAATCGAATGCAATATTTTTGACACAGCAAACATTAAAGCGTTACATTCAATGCCTAGGGCACAAATAATTCGATAAACAACCATTTTGCAACTGGGCGATAAGATAACGTAACTTATTTATAGATACTTATTGTACTTGCTAACATATACATATATAGATAGATACATATATCATATCATATATGTATGTATATATCAATTTGTATTAAATTTATACAGTATTTATAAATTAACTATCGCAATGAGTGTACAATATTAGATTGGATACTAAACGCATAAGCTAGTGAATATATATTTATATACAACTAGAAATAAACTTGTAATGCCTTTTTTAAAATTTCGATTTTGGTTGATAGCATTATCAAAATTGTTCTCATCATCTTCAAATTAGTATAAAAATAAGGGCACTACTAAGAAACTGCTTTAGGCTGATGTTGTCCTTAAGCTTGATAAGGTTCAACTTATTCAATTGGATATTTGGGTAATTTTTCTAGGTTGATGAGTTCTCCAAGGCTGTCCTTATATTCAGATAGTTTATCGTAAGATGGTCTACGTAAGGGATTAGTTAATTAAAGAAGTCTAGTAGTTTTATATTTAACCATATACTATTCTCCTTTATAATCTAACCCATTATTTTGTACCGATCGAAGATAATTTGTAGCTTAATTGATTCATAGCTTCGTACTAGTATTCGTTAGTATTGTACTATGTCTGCCTGCAGCCATTGCTTTAATATGTAGAAATGGAAGCAAGGAAATGATATCCAGAATATTTCAATTAAGAGTGCATATTATGCGGCTTTACATTCCAAGTAAAGTGTGTTAATAGTATCTATCAATCAACACAAAATATTATTTTACTCATATATTTTTATATTCAAGTAGTCGCTCATTAAACAGATTACGTGTGATGAATTCATGTTCCAATTAAAAGTTTTGTCCAACAATGAGCTTAAAATCATATTTATAAAAAAAAAACGGGGGCGTCTGGACAGACTTGTAATTACATATTCCATTAGAGGAGCTCAGCTAAACCTCAATTAAAATTTTGGCGACAGGCTCCACGTCGACTTCCACGTTGACGTCTCTGTCTCGGTCTGAGTTTGTGTCTGCGTCTGTGTCTCTGTCTGCCAATGCAACAGGCAACAGACAACAGGTAAGAGACAATAATCAAACCTGATAAGTACGCACAATTAATTAATCATTACAGAATTGAAAACAAAACACAAATTTCGAAAATAAAAGCTGCACAAAAAATGGCACAAATACTCGTTCTCGTATCAATTTACCTAAAAAGAATTACAAAGAAAACTACAAAAGACCGCCAATGCCTCGTACTCGGAGTTGGACTCGAACTTGTACTCGGACTGGAAGTCGGAGCTGTGACAGTCGGCGCCAACCAATCCATCAATTTGTGCAGCGCCAATTACGCCTGTTACTGTTCTACTCGTCACGTCTCCAACCCGGACGGATACGGGCAGCTGCCACTGGGAGTTACCAAAACTTTGAAAGTCGCCTTTGTAACGAGGTAGCAGCGACATGACTGGCGCCCCCCATCTACTTACTGGCGTCAAGTCACTTTTGGTCACTTTTTTCGGTACAATTGTCATGAGTTTGGATGAAATATCAATCGATTGTCGTCAAACCATTGACGCCTACTAAAGCACACCCCTTAAATCCCGTATGTCCTACTCCCGACGGCGTCAATTGCCCTTACACACAATAACTATCTACCATACGAATTGTATTTTAGTACCCATACTTTTAATTACCTTAAAGTACCAGAGTGTGGCGACATTCATTAGTCCGGTGCTCATAATTCTTTCACATAATAGAGTACTTTTATATCTTACCCCAACAGGAACTAAAAAAGAGGGTTTTAAAGCTACCATCTTATATAATAATACTTAATGGAAACTGCTAAATTCTGTCTAATTTACTTGTACTGGCTAACCCTCGTATGAATAGCTAAGCGAAAGTTTTTTTTACCTAATTATCTATTCATACGAAACTAATGCAGAGTTCTTTGGATAGAGTGGATACTTTTTGTGTACTTCAATATACAAGTCAGTCCCACATAAATGTAAACTACTTCTCACACTTTATAACTGCATATACCCTAGATTAACGATTAACCAACAACCGACTATCCCGTATAAATATATCGATTGATAGTAATTAACTTATATATTTTTATAAAATTACTTAGTCCTGCGATATAAAATCGACACTTCGACGAATTTTTATATTATGAGCATTGCTCTCACCAGCTATATATCCATATATATTGCGATGTGGTAATTCATTTTGCTGGGGACCCCGTTAACCAGTTGCCTAAAGAACACGACTGTTTAGTCAACGCATTCATATCTTATACCAATTATAACAAATTTAATCCATATTCATAATTTATAAATGTGTGTACGTCATTTGTACCTTCGGAATTGATTAACATGATATAGATAATAGATAGTCTAAATAATAAAGCGTCAGCAAATACATCGGGTCAATCAATAGAGTTCGACATACAAACATAGATTTTAATACGGAAATCAATATAAGTTCTACATTTATCTAAATGCTACTAGTATTAAGCCAATTAACCAAATCAGACTAACACATCCCTGGCTATTGCAATTAACTTTCGTGATACATTATTATAATGTGTTTTATTTAATATTTATATTTATTATATTAAAAGCTTCAAAATGGTTGGAAAACACTCGAATATTGCAACTTCGCACAAAGTTGTAATTACCAGGTGTATAGGAAACTCAGTAAGCAATATTCACACAGTTTCGTACTATGTCCAAAACTTTTCTCTAACTGAGGCATAATATAATAAAGTTATCCGTACGTGGGATATGGCCACTTGCCATGTGAAATAGTAGTACTATACATAGTTGGGGTCGCTTGAAAGATGAAAATGCGAGTAAAAACACACACATCCTGTTAGTATTAATTGCTGCTGTCCGAAAATATAACAAATCACCTTGGAGCGTTGGGCAAAGACCCAAAAGGACCAGAGCAAGTAACAACTCAATGTAAGTTGTTGGCCAATGGAATGGGATTGGGTTCGGGATTTGGATTGGGCACGGCCAGCAAGCCACCAACTACGAATACACGACAAAAAGTTGTGAAAATGTCAATCAACTTGTACAAAATCCAAAAAAAAAGGAAAAGGAGAAAAAACTAAACAAAAACAAAAAGTTTTCCAGCCAGACAAACCGACAGACTGACAGAGAGACAGACAGACAGGCAGCCAAAGATGATGCATTGTGCGTGAAAGGTGCAATGCCGGTTTGGGCATAAAGATATCTGAATGTTGTATCTCTATCTCTGGCCAGTGTGACAGACTCGTAGGGGGCGCCTACGAATTGCATCCCACTGAGTCAGGCTCAAAGGCAGACAGACGACGACGATTTAAATTCCGTAGCAGCCATAGATGGGCCTGTCATATGTGGAAATGACGATGACGATTGACAGCTGCACAGTCAGCAAATCCCAACTCCGAGCTTCGGTTCAATATTTTGGACACTACGAGTACGAGTACCTGCAACGTCAATTCATCTGGGAGTTGCCATTGCGGTTTTGTGTAGGTGCGAAAAACCCAGATACCAAAACGTGCCAAAAGTGTCAAACAAAAAACAAAGTTAGAACGAACCTTTAGATAACGCTCAACCAGAAAATACCCTGCAAATTAGGCCAATTTTGCACTGCAGAAAAAGAGTTTTAAATAAGGTTCTGAAGTTTTTACAATGGATATAAAAATATATAACAAGCTCAGTTATTTAGGTTACTCGTCAAGGGTTACTGGGGTCTACTTCCACTTACTCATAATATATAAATAAAATCACATCTAAAATGAATGCGAGACGAAACTCTATTCGAATATTTGAAATAGTTATTCCAAAACGCATATTTTTAATTTGAATTTCCGTGGTATTACCAATGCGAAACAAACTTCATCCAATTAATGGCGTTTATGGATATCCTGTTTACTGACCTGGCCATGGATACGTAGGACTGTAACATTCTCCATACATATGCACAGCCTTAATAAACCCTTTCCTAACCAGTTTTTTAATACAGGGTATCGAACAAAAAGAACTCCAAGAAACATATAAACAAAAATAATATATATGAAAGTAGTTTCCTGTTAAATAAGACATGAACATGGGCGTAACTCTAATATCAGCATTTGCCCTGGGACCGGCAAAAACTAAATGAAAAACGGCAACTGCCAAAACCGGTAATAACTAACCCCTGTACCGGGGCCCACTGATAAGAACTGTTGCCATTCACATACAACAACAGTGCGAGCGAAATGGCAATGGTTGAGCTGTTTATGCAGCAAGCGCCATCCTAGCAGTGCAAGCGAGACGGCAGCTTGTTCCCATACCTGGGCGTGGCCTGCTGGCAACACACTCGTCTGAGTGTTGCTGGGTTGGTTGCCCGGCTAGCAATCAGTCACGACTTGGTTTGCGCGCATGCAGCACGAGGCTCGAGAACCGTCGCGAGGTGGAACAGAAACCGTCGGAACTGTAACTGTAACTGTAGCATAAACTGAAACCGTTACTTCAACTGTAATGGCGTGCTTCTTATAACTATTTACGTTAGTGTGCCAAAGTGTATTGAAAATCAAAATAAATAATCAAGTGTTTTATATATAATTAATTATCTATACGTGTTGGAGCGTCGTCTCTGTTTCTACAAACTGTTGGCACATTCGGAAAATTCATATTTTGCAAAAAGTTAGTTAAATGTGTATTCAAATAAAAAATATTGCCTAAACCAGCAATTAAAATGACTATAAGGATTGATATTGCCTTAAAGTTAATCAATATTACCAAATTTAGTCACATAATTTAACATATTATTCCAGCTGTCTTAGAATGATTTGAGTATTACCTGATATTGTTATCCCATTCTCGACTAGCTTTTGACTTAAATTTGAGCTTCTAAGATTTGGCAATATTATGTTTAACAAAATTCCATATTAGACGCAAAACTTAGGCAATTTTTCACTTGTTTTAGGCAATATTATTTTTTGAGTGCAGCTTGGCATACAATATGATGGACGTTAGCAGCATGTACGGCAACCATCCGCATCATCATCCACATGCCACTGCCACTGCCTATGATGGCTATGGCAGCAACTATTTTGCCTCGCCAAGCCACCATCACCAGCAGCAACAGCAACAGCAGCAGCAACAGCAGCAGCAACAGCAACTGCAACAGCAGGTGCAACAACACCAGCAACTTGCCTACAATGGCTACGACAGCAACTCGCCCAACTACTATCAGCAGCAGCAACAACTGACGCCGCCTCCAATCCAACACCAGCTGCAACATCCACATGCCCAACAGCAACATCAGCAGCAGCAACTCTATCCGCACTCGCATCTGTTCAGTCCAAGTGCAGCGGAATATGGCATAACAACCACAGCGGCTGGAACAGCTCCCAACAGCACACCATTGCATCCCACTAGCCACTCGCCCGCCGACTCCTATTATGAGAGCGACTCCGTACACTCCTATTATGCCACAGCAGCGGTGGCAACGGTGCCGCCACCCGCTAACAATTCTCCTGTAACAGCAGCCAACGCCACGCAGCAACAGCAGCAGCAGACAATGGATGCGCATGCGCCTATCATCAGCTCCGAGAATGGCATGATGTATACGAATCTGGACTGCTTGTACTCGCCCAGTATGGCACAACAGGCGCAGACGCAGCCACATGGCTATGGTGGACAAATGGAAGAGAAGTATGCAGCGGTGCTGCATGCAGGCTACACGGCACCACCACCAGGCCTGCTGCTGGAGGATCAAGATCAAATGATGCAACTAGCGGCCGGACAGCAACAGTCCCCACCCCAAATGTGGCACCACCATCAGCACATGAGTGGAGGCTATCCTCTGGATGCGGGCATAGCCATGGACTATCCACATGCTCATTTACATCACACTCTCAGTCATGGTCACTTGGCCAGTTTGACTACCAGCGCACACCAGGCCCAGCAACAACAGCAACAGCAACAACAACAGCAGCAGCAGCAACAGGCATCCAGCTCTCAGGCTCAGGTGGTGCCACAGCATTCGATATCACCCAATGGATCGGGCAGCTGCATGAGCATGGTCCGCAATCAACGCGGTGGTGGAGTCACATCGCCTGGTAGCTCCACCTCATCATCTACAGCGTCAGCATCCGCAGCCAACTCCTCGCACCAATCGAGCACACAATCAAAATCGCCAAATCATGCGCCCAACATTCCAACATACAAATGGATGCAACTTAAACGGAATGTTCCAAAGCCACAAGGTAAATATACGACATTTTGATTCTCATGCAACATAGAGCTTTCTATCCTTAAATAAGGAAATTCTAATAATTCCGCTGTTAGAATCATTTTGTGGTACGCTCAAATGGCACTAAAGATCTATCATTGCCTCTAACTCTGACATGAATAAGCCGAGTGTTTTGTCCGTTATTACCTAACTACCTATAAACTTAGTTATATTTTAAATCAGCACAGGTTATTAAAGCTGGTTAGATCATGTTTCCGAGTTGAATTTGTTAGGAACACTTTAAATAGGCAGAAGAACTTAACTGAATACATCAATTAATACTATATAGATTCCCTTGATGCAGAATAATTCCCAGTTCAGTGTATATATAGGGATCCTTGCCTATAATACAGCAGTTGAGATATGCTTCAGTTGAATGGTTGGTGTCAAAGCAATTATCAAATAGTTTTGCTAATTGCCATATTGGCTTTCACCTAAAACTATTAACCAAAGTCAAATTCAACGTTGCCATCAATAGATCACAGCTAACAACATGAATATTTTAAAACATTTAGACAGCCTATACTATAATATTACATATTAATTTACATATGAGCATAGCACAACTTGAAAAGGGTAAAAACAAAACAAAATTCAAAATCAAAAAATGGGAAATATTGAAGAAGAAAAAAGCAACGATGACTTTCAAAACTGATTGACAGCCCAGATATACGAAGAACGAAGTGCGTCAGACGTCCAACCGAGGGCATGTCACCTAAAAATAAGAATGTCTCTTCAAATGCCAAAGATTTTGCCTGCCGGGTCTCTCTCTCTCTTCATAATTTCAGCCGTTTTCTGTATTCTTCTGCCTTGGCATATTTTCTGCATATTTCAGATAATTTTGTCAATGCTGTGCAGTCAGTCAGGTTGTCACTTGTCACTGCGTTGAGAAGTTTTGTATCTTGGAATTAGCCAGCTAAGAAAATACGCAGCGATGATAAACTGAAATTCATGATAAATTATACGTTCAACATTTGCCATAAATAATATTAAAAATGTATTTATTATAATACTACTTAAATTGGTTACGTTCTTATAACGCAAAGGCTGTCTGTCCATCAATATATTATTTTTGTTACCTAGAGATTACTAGACTAATCCTTAAAGGTTCTCTCCAAGAATTCATAAATATTGTTTTGCCCTTTGATTAGTTGCTCTATTTAAACAATCCCCCTTAAGTTTCTTTGAACCTGTTGGCCAATTTGATGTGACACTTACAATTGACTTCCAGAAACTAGTTAAAGCACTTTACCTGTTGCTGGAGAGTGTAGTCCAACCTCAATCAGATATCAGCCTCAGCGCTCCCTACCACTTACAATCCAAACGTAATCCCCGAGCTACAACCAATAATCATACAAATATTTGCTTATTAATGCTGAAAAGTGTCATTTACATGCATCGTTTTCAATTAAACGACGCCAGAGATCCCCACGCGCCGCACCCAAGCGGCTCACTGGATGACAATGACGTGTGCAAGTGGAACCAGCAAACAGAAATGGAGAGACCCAGTCCGTACCCAAATCCGAACCGGGCGCTTAAACGGCTCACGAGGAGCGCGGCGACCACAAGTCAAACAAACAATTAAAGCGTGCAAGAGCAAAGAAAAGAAAATGAACAGCCCGGAATGGGAAATAATTGAGAGTATTTGACTAGGAGATACCCTATGTCTTAGTCTGAAGTAGACAGAAACACATAGTTTCAGCTATAGGATTATATACAAATTATGCCTTTTGCTTAAGTTGAGGCTGCGCTTAGGTTATTTTACCTATTCATATATTGGTAGCTATAGTGAATTAAGAGTTTGGCTGCTAGGAAACCCAATGCTGACTTAGATAGGGAGCCGAAATTAGTCTTGATAGTGCCTCTTATATGCCTATCTACTTGATACATTCGCAGAGTACAGGGTATAGTAAGAAGTATGAAAGAAATGCAGCTTGGGCCAAGAATGAAACAAGCCTACTCACATTGCAGTTGTCGTGTTGCTGGATGCCGATCTGGAAGTCAAGTTGGCTGTCAGAAAAAATGATTATTTAAATAAGAGTTCTTGTTTGAGCCCCGCTGCAACCGAACTGTCACTGAGTCCAGCTTTAAGACGTGGACAGAGACGCAGTTGGAGACGGAGATATGGTACGAAGCTCGGTATGGCTTCAAGCTCAGTCTCGATCTTAGCCACGGTCTCTGGCTGTGCGCGCACATGCCTGCTCCACTCCATCTGTCATGTCATCCATTTTCAGCCAGGGAAACAGCATAATCAGCAATCATGGTTATAAATGGTAGCATTCGACATATTGGCATTCACGCACAGCAGAAGCTCGAGTATAAAATACCTTCATACATACACTTACCCAATACATTTACATACACACACACTCACACAGACACACATTCATTGCATTCAATTCAATGAGCTCTAATGTGTTAATCAGCATTTTTCAATAACCAGATCACATCACAAGCACAAAATTGGTGAAGGAGGGGTAAAAAATGACTGCTAGAAAATTGAAAAGTCCTCCCGCTGTTCACCAGGAAAAGATTAATTGAAATTTTTCCAAGGGATTTGCCAGTGACAACATGGCAAGGAATTTGTCAGGCGACAGCAACCAATTGGTTGCTATACTAGACAAACTCATAGAGCTCCACTAAGAGATACAGATCAGTAGCTTGATGAATAACTTTTGCAGGAGATACTTAGTTCTGATATTCCTTCATTACAATTGACTATGATTAAAGTTGTTTACCCAATTTGAAGTTGGCCAAACTAGTTGCACGACTATAAATTAAAAGAGTTAAGAGAATAAATTTATGATTAAGATTTACAATTTCAGAAAAGAATTTCTTAACCTGAACTTACTTTAGTCATAAAGCTACAAAAATATATTAAATTGTTTTTTGCTGGTTTTTAACATAAAACAAAGATAAATATTAATATTAACCTTGGTTAATTCAATGTTTTCTTAGGTTCTACGCGTATTTCTAATGCTCCGCCCCAAGTTCAGTATCCAGAATGATTGGAATTTTTGTCACCCATTTTATGAGTTTACTTATCATCTACTCGTATAGCCCTAAATCATACTCCAAACAATATTTGTTAACGTTTATTGGTCTTTTTATGGGCTCACATAATTGAAAACTGTCCGCCGTCGACCGTTTCTCTGGCATAACAATTTAATTAATAGTACTCATTTTCTTTTTTTATAGGAGTTGTGCCTTGTTTTCAGTTGAGTTCAGTATATTTTGGTTCGTGTTTTATTGTTTTTTAAACGATCTACCACTTTGTCGCAGCATTTCCCCTCTGGGGGATGGGAAGAGACCTTTGAACACGCAACGAAATTCGAATAATATATACAAAATATGAAATATGAATAGAGCTAACAAAAGTGTACGAAAAACGAAATTTAACACGAAAAATTAACATATCTGTCGGTGCGAGTTGTAACTAAATGAAAAACTTTTGGGTTAAAGTTCACCGTGTGGCAGTACCGAAAGGTGTTAGGAATGAAGGTGAGGGACCGGTGCGGTACGGCCCTCGCCTTTCGCTTGGTGTATTCAACATTTATTTGATGTGATGTTTTGATATTTCTTGACACCAACACGCGACGGCAACGCAGCGCCACATTGAAATGAATTAATTACTTGCATTTCAAAATAAAATAAAAACAGAAAACAAGTAGGAATGATTGGTTCAAACGATGCGACTGAGGTATACCCTATACCTAGAACTTGTCTCATAGCAGATATTTATTCTCTAGCTCTTTCTTTGAATACTTTTCCTAACCACAATGCCTTGTTAGCTTATGTTAGCTTAAGACCCAGGTGGTATATTCAGAAACTAAAGACAGTAACCTGCAGTTCCCATAGTTATAAGTTTAACTCAGTTGTCGTTGCTGCTTTGATTTAAACGTTTTCTATAAGTTCGGATATATCTTTCCCTCTCTGCAAAAAAGTATGGAATGCCCTTATATGCACTTCATTCGGTTTTGATAGATACAGGGTATTATACACTTCTGGATATACCATAAACAAAAAAAGGCAGACTATTTAAACGAAATGATATTGTGGATAGAAAAGTGACCACCAGGAATTTGAGATAAGATCAAACGCTTGGCCAAACTGAACCGAACGTAACCGAACTGAGTCCAGACAGAGACCCGCCCGCCTGTCTGTCACCGTCCGTCAAAATAGCTAGTTGGTTCGGTCTCGGGCTTTAACTCGACCTCGGATTCCGAGTCGGTCTCAGACTCGGAGTCGGGCTCAGAGCTGGGGATATACGACTACTACCAACAAAACTAATGTGCGGCATGTGTCGTGACAAATTTTGTTAGGTCGCGCGCGTTGAGCTAACATTTTTGAAAGCGTGTTATTAAATTTCTATCCTTAGCAGCTGTTGAGGGTAAAGGGCTCGACGGGATCGAAGTAGTGTGCACCATCAACTTCTTGAAAGTATTAACTGGGCTTTCTCGTCAGATTGGATCACTGAATCGATTTGTAAACTGATAAATGCCGCAGTACTTACATTAATTACCACTTAAGAGTGCGGCTATCAGCTCTGAGTCTCAACTCTCGGTTCGCCTGCGACACATTTACACACCTCAAATGTCAGTTCTCATAAGGTTTTGAGATCATGCGACATGAGAAGCGCATTAGCGTTCTATGTGACAGGCGGAGACAGTCAAAAAGCAGCAAAGAAATCCCCAACAGGGCTACACCCTTGAAAGAACTCATAACGAGTATCCTGTCCCACTTTCTGTCCCTGTCCGTGTCCCTGGCCTTGTCTCCATGTCCATGTTCATGTCTCTGTTTATAGCCATCCGGTGCCTGCATTAAAGGATACTTGAGGGTGCGCTCGTCTTGTTATGTAATATTACCCAAAAAAATAGAGTCATCCAGTGGCTGACTGTTTGCCTTTTGGCCATTTCGTGCAAACAGTGCGCCAAACGAGGATATCTTATCTTTTGTTTACATTCGCATAAGGTTCCTGTCCTATCGACCAAATCCAATGCATACACCACTGTGGCAAACTGCAGACAGCGGCGTCTGTCCGGCTGCCTTTAATACTTTTCAAGTGTATAATTTACTAAATTATATAAGTATCCAGTTACGTGCCTGCCACAAAATACAAATATACTGCGCACACATTAGCCCCGATAAAACTGCTTCAATACGAGTATCTGCTTAACAAAATTGCAAATACTTATCAACCCACTCGTCGTTTTTGCTAACTATATAAGATACATATATATGTATGTCAAAGAAGCGACGAAATGCTACTGATAAAAATTGGACTCTGGTACTCCGGTACATGAAACATCGTCTACTAGGTTTATATATCACATAGTATCTATTATACAACAAATTGCATCATAAATGCATCGCTTTAAAATTATGGCTACAATGCCAAATTGTCGATGAGATGTGGCAACAAATAATGGGAACCATAAACACAGAATAACTGATCTCATACTCTATATAAATTTATCATAAAAGTAATATTATTTTTGAATATGATTCATGCTAGACTATATAAAATGAATCATAAACTTATATCAATAATCTTTTATTTGATTTATTTTTGGTCTCATTCATTAATTCCGAATTTTAACTTCTATTCATATTCTGATGTTTTGCTGATTCATGGGCCTGAGGACTTTGAGACTTGGTTTCTGGCTGATAGTTCTTTCGGTTGACAGACTAAATCCAAGGTCAATAGAATGTTCTACTTAGCTATGAAAAGCCCCGCCATTTGGCCAATGCATTGGCTTGCCTCGATACTTTTTTAAAAATACTCGTACTCGCCGTATACGGGTACACAGCAAAATGATTTATTATATTGAAATTATCTCATGTAAACAAGTCAGGCTGCCAGTATAGCTAATGCCACTTGTCGGCAGACCCAGTCCAAGGGGTTTGGGAAACTCCCAGTTCCAATCCCCACCCGTGCCCCGCACCAGCCACCCAAAGTCAGCAAAATTTTGTTAATTTGTCTAATGAAAATTGTCGAGCAGGAAAACCAAAAAGAAACAACATAAATCGGCCTAAGGCAGAGCAGAGTGTTCCTACATTGGCTTATACGAGTATTGAAGGCGACAGTTCTAGACAGCGTTAGCGTTCTTCGTCTCTCTCTTACTTGCATAGTTTCCTTTTCTGTCTTGGTGCACGAAGATTGATGATGACATTAGCATCATTGTCGAAAATTTTAAAACCCGTGCAACAAAATTGCCAAAGGACGAACACGAAAGACACGCAGACACTTGAGTCGCAAATGTTTTCAAATTTGTTTTGTTGACATTTTAATTTGCAAATACTTACAGACCACATATATTATATACATACAAGTATATACGTATCGATATATAAATATATGTATGGGTATGTATATGGGTGTGTATAAATGCTGTGAATCAATTTTCGTCGTATGCCAAAAGCTCACACGAATGGGGCATTAATTGAATTAAATCGTCAAAGACGTTGGCAAAAGGCGCAAAAAACTGGGCGCGGGCGGAGGAGCATGTCAAGTGGATTTCAATTTGGAGCACTGAAAGTGTTGACTGTCAGCCATTGGCACGCACACACACACACACACACACACACACACATAGCATGCATGCGTACAGCTTGTCAACCCACATTTGGCATTGGCAGCCATTTTTTCTTGGCTTTTATCGAACACCCTTATTTCTATAGAGCTCTTAGCATACAAGACTTATATACTAGAACAGAATGTAGACACGTCTATATATCTAAGTACATAAATATATGTATAACAAAAGGGAAACTATGGCCATCTACTAGGCTATTTGTGTGTGTGTGTGTGTGTGTTTGAGTGTGCGTGTGTGCCTCTGCATTTTCGTTGGTGATCCGTCATGTTGTCAGAATGTATTATTCGAATTAAGATTTTACTTTTTTCTGCCATTGAATTGAATTAACACAACTCTCACACATACACACACAACATGCATTGCAAGCAGCTGCGCCACACACAAGCACACACACACACACACACAGACACATTAAAGTGAAGTTTCAGAACTGTCTGTTAACTTAGTCAATGCTTAATATAGAAATCGTAGTTATCTTATGAAATTATAAATATAGATTCGTAATACTAATCTAAAACATTTCCCATTATCACTCTAGCAGCTACTTCAAGCACGACAAATTATCACTATCCGGTTATATGCGGTGACTTTAAGTCATTAAAACGTTGAAAAGTCGGAAACCTAATTTATTAAAAAAGTGAACCCGTTCTAAATCTGATAGAGACTATAATAATGTTGTTAAGATATATATATGTTCCTGTTCTATATAAACAGAGATATTGAGCTAGTAAATTCTAGATTAACTTACAATCTCTCTCTTCGACAAAGTGTCTGTAAGACCAACCATTAAAAGTAGAAAGTAGTCAGTGAGAGAAACAGGACCGCTGAATGTTTCTCTAGGTGAATGTGTTAGGTTATGCGGAGAATTATAACACTTTTTAGAAGACAACAATATTCCTAGATGCTTAGAGCAAAAATTGTATTATCAGAAAAACGATTTGGATTTTGTAGTTAATTATTTGGCCTTATTAAAGGTGTATGGGGTGATAATTGTTGAGTACTTGCCCTTAATTTAACTTGAAAAAAGTTGCCTTAAGCAATTACCTTAGACCGATCTATCCGAAATTTAAATCTAAGATGTCTAACTAAGCCAATATAGTGTCATTCAGTTAATACTTTAATGCCTGGGACAACATTTCTAGGCACCTGCAGATACATCCATCAATTAACTCCATTCAAAATAAATCAAGTAGCGCGTGTCGCAACCCAAGTTGAAGTTCAAGCGTAAAGCCCTAATACCAGCGGCCACTAGAATGTCCATTTTAAAGCTCTTCGGCGTCGAGCGGTGTCCATAATTGTTATCAGTCCCAGAAAACTGGTACTGGGACATAGACTGTGACTATAGTACGAGTGGATCATGGTGACATTTCTGTAATGCGCTCGATATCACCATTTCACAATTGAAATGTGTATAGTAGTTGAAAAACAAAAAAATAGTACAGAAACAGTTCAACAATGATAAAATCCAAACAAAGAAACTTCAAATTGACAGCTTTCGTTTAACTTTTATCTGCTGAAACCGTTTGCTGCCGTTCGGCACAACACAACACGCACCGCTCTCGAGTGGGTTCATACCTAATAAATGCTCTATGAATAGTATGTTGGGAATTTCGGAGCTTGAGCATGAAATCACCTTCACATGTTGGCGGGCCTAACGAGAGACAATTGTAGAGCTCCGGGCTCAGAGGAGACATGTCCAATGGACTGTCGGCCCCTTTGATATTCAGATCATTGGCTAAATACTCCGTACGTGCACGAACTGAAAGTGCCCCACACATTGGAGAGCAAAAATTGTTCATATATTGAGTATAGCAATCCAGTTGTCTATTGTCTATAGCGGCAAATAATCAAAATTTGAGCAGCTTAAATTGTTACCCGACTACTGTTTGATTCGTTATATGATTCATTATAGCGACAAGTATTTTGCTTTTCATTCGATTTGAACTTTTTTCTTCTCTGGACGTTACATCGAAATGCCATTTGGATATTACCTCACTTAGGTACAAAGTACGAAAAAGCCAAAGCCCAGTGGCAATAGAAATGATATAAGGTATAGGTTCAAAGGGCTTCATAGAGTCCATAAACCATTTACCATGATCTACATTGAGTAGACGTATCGTACGTTAGGATTCAGTTTCAATCGACAGTTAGCCAAAAGTTAGCAACTGTAGCTGAAATCGGTTGATTTTAAAATACAGATATAAGATATATAGTATACTTTTTATCATCCCATTCAAGTGTTTTCCAATTACTGAAGGTCACAAAAAACCAGACATTGGAATGAAGAACAAATGTAATAATTTCTTCATATCACAAAACTTTCTATCTATTCTGACGATATCAACTAACATTTCAATTTGTTTATAGTTCACACACACACATACAGACACAATTTCTTATCAATAGAACAAACCAAATAATTCTACGACTCTCAGCTACCGGAATTCAATTTTGGTAATCTATAAAAAAGAACAGTAGCCAAAATGTTGCTATTAACGCTTGTATAATGTAAATATATGCGTATCTTTAGATCTGTGTAAATATTGAAATTTCCTTTCGTTTTGTCGAACTGCGACATTGACAACACTTTTAAAAGGAAATCAATACAGACACGAGAAAGACAAACAAGGAAAGTCGAAGATTTTTGATAAAATATACTCGTACGAGTGAAAAACTTCTTCCGGCGCGACAAACAACAGACATTTAATAGGTTCAAATATTTTGGAAAGGGCGCCATTGGGTATCCTAAAAGAAAACATATTTTTGAGTATTTCTCTGATTTCGATTGGTATCGAAACTTACCTTTTGTTAACCAATTTTCACGTGTGTCCATAAACGTTACACATCGTGACTAATAAGCCACGGGGCGTCTGTACGGGCAAACAACTTTCAATTAATCTGAAAAGTTTTTGGAAATATGGTATATATATATATATATGTATTATTTGAATACCTATATGAAGGAGGAGGCACAATGGGAGTGAATTTTGTGCATTTCACGTTACAAACTGTATAAAACTGCAGCATTGCATGACATGTGGAAAGTTCAAGTTGACAGGCAGCCAATAAAACTGACAGCATAAATGGATTGGATTAGTGTGTTTTAGTCAAGTCAGCGAGGCATAGAAATGACCCAAATGAGAACACATTTTCTGACCAAAAATGTTAAACACCCCCGCAGCCAAAACTGTCACTGGCCAAAGGGGTTAAATGCTAGATAAGTCAATTAGTCCTGCGAGCCAGCACGATTAATCTATACCCTGCAACAAATACAATGATTCTATAGGGTATGTTTATTCTTTATATGCAACAATAACCAAGTGGATCACGTCAAATCCTTTCGCCTTCGTCTATGTTTATCCTAACCTAAATTAACCGTGAAGTCCGACTTGATTATAGAGTAGTTTCTAGTCTAACACTCTCGACCAGAGCATTCCTTCGTTTTGGACTTAGTTGGACTGTTTGATTGACCTTTTGCTTATTTGGACAGTGGTCAGCTGGCACTGGATCTGTGACTGGCCATCTGCTGACTTGGCAAATACGAGTAGTCCTATCAGCGCATATTGCGAAATGTTTCAGAATGTCAAATTAGGCTAGAGTTTTGATTATAACAGACATTGAGCCATAACTTATGTATATGTGTGGGTTTTTTTAGCGCTAAATTTAATCATTTAACAGCCGAGTGGTGATCAATCAAATCGTCACCAGAAATATTTACTTAACCTAGACCCGATCGTCGAGAATGTAGCCTATCTGCATTCGTAATTGCGATTAGGAAGCCGCCGGAGAATTTGATTAAATACGCAGATGACGTTGTCATCTTTTGTTTAAGCAACAATTAAAACAATTTACTTTTAATTGCAATATAATTTTCTATTTGCACTCGAATTAAACAATATTATCAACTGAGCCTCTACCAGACATCAGGCCCCAGACCCTCATCGAACACTCGTGCATAGCGCCGTCTGCCCACTTAATCGCCAGTGGCCACTCCAACTCAACCCCTCTCGCCGGACGACACTGTTGACTTTTTGGATCTTGTAGGATCTTTGTAAAGTGCCACTGGCGCCTACATATCATAGAATTATACGATTGATAATATCGTAGCAAAAATGGCCGGCAATCGTTGACTCACTTATTTTGTCTATGCAAAAAGTGGAACTCTGTACACCATTTGCAATTTATTTACACTGCTTTTAAATAGTATTCGTATTGAGACCAAAATTAAAGCTTAGTCTCTAATAGATAAGAAATAGGTTAATGGTCCATAATTCTCATAATACAACCAACTTTAGGTAAAGAAAAGGAATGCTTATGGCACACAAAAGTACTGAAAATAGTTCTTTCAGTTTCTTAAGTCGTTAAGGATCAAAGGCTTCAATATCTACCTTTAAGTTGTCAACCTAATCCATATATTAACCAACCAAAGACTAATCCCCATTGATATATATATTCTTCGCTACTTGAGACCTTCGTTTACTTTCTTTTCACACGAGAATTTATGAAAGTTATGCAAAAGTCAACAACGACGAGTGGAACTGTGTTAAACCGGCAATTGTAATTAAAGCTAGTTGCGATCTTATCAAATTACATTCACTTTGTTGCCATCTAAACTATGTTGTTAACCTCCACACCCCTAGCCCAGATACACACACACGGGCATACCACAACCCCCAGTCCCTATTACTGTTGCTGTTCTTGCCGCTGCTGCTGCTGCTGCAACTTCTGTTCTTGTTTACATTGATTGTCAGTGGTGTCACTTAAGCGCCATGGCACCATGGCGCTTAATACTGCGCACACCCGCACCACCCGGGCAAACATCATACACACACACACACACTACAGTTGCTGGCATCGAATGGCCTTGTGCATGAGCACAGGGTGAGTCGGACCACAGTAACCCGTAGATTTCTCTACCACTGTCAACAGTAGTTGGAGCAGAAGGCGAAGGCGGTGGCAGCGTCGGAGGCGCCGGCGACACGTCAGCGAGTTGCGTGCATTCAAGTGGAAGCGATCCACCGATAATGCTCTCTAAAACTAATATTACAAAGTAGATATCGTTTGGCGCCGGACGCGGACGCCAGCAAAAGAGGCGACAGTGCCGCCAACTGGCCGCGACATGTTTGACATGCCGAGCGACACCAGCAGCGACCAGTTACGAATTACAGCAAACGCGGTTGCAGCTCCATGGCTCATACCCATACCCAGACCCGTAACCCATACCTAGATCCATGCCCATACCCATACCCATTACCCGTTACCCATTACCCAAATGCCGGGTATTGATAACCGGAATGCGACACTCAGTCGCTGCCGTTTGTTTGCCTCTTGTTTGCTGGAAAATTCAAATGTAGCCCAGGCCACTCACAATATAATCCTTGGGCTTGTTTTCTTAGACGTTGCCGTCTCTCTGCTTGTGTATGCATGTGTGTGTGTCTGTGTGGATTATGATAGGAGTTTTGAGTTAGACTTCAATTTCCTAGCTCCGTTGCACTATGGAGTTTCAACCCGAAAATAATTGCAAAAAACCAATTGCGTAAATTAAGTTACTTACTTTCATTATAGCTTTCCATTCATTTATGAATATGATCTTGATTTCTGATCTAGTTAGAATTAAGAATATATATATCTCTCATATGCACTTGTGGTACTTCCTGCGCTTAGTATGTAAAATAAGTTCATTGATATTTTAAGTAGAGATGGGATGGGCAAAGAATATTCCTACCCAACCCGCTTCTAGATACATTATAATAAAGAAGAATACTAGATGGTACTATTTTTAATAAAAAGTATACTTATATACTTATCAAACAAGTTTGGGATACCACAATTCCCAGAAATCTACAAGATCCCGATCCGAAAGGCGATCACATCTCTAATTTTTATGTCTGTTTTTCTAAACGAAATCAAAGCTAATTACTAGGAAATTTGGTCCTGGTACTGTTAAATAAATTATGCAGTAAATTGAGTTAAAATTTCCCACTGTGCGTTGACTTATCGACACTGCGCGCCCTCGCTACTGTGCAAAGTGAGCCACAGTGGCTGACATCTGTATGCCAATTGACTACTTTTGCAGTAGGTGTCATAAATTCATCATTCATTCGCGTGCTCGTGTGGACGGCACTTTTATTTACGATATCGCTTCATATGATTTATTATGGCCTGTAAACCAATTGCCGAATGCAGAAACCAAAAATTTACAGACTAACAAAAAAAAACCCCGACTACTTACAATCATAATAATAATGTACTGTACTTTATACATACTTGGGTATTAATTGAGAGTGTCTCAGGTGCCCGGTACCTTTTATAAGTACGGCTAATCGTCGACCAATAATAATGTACACTAAAGTGTCGTTATTGCTACTTAATGGTTATTAATTGGTTTATGCGAATGAAACATTCATTTAGATTTATGATTGTGTGAAAAGGTTTTTTTTATAGTCCCACTACCCCAATCTTTTTATTAGCCCTCAAGAACCACAACGCACATTCCCCAAACAACCACACTTAAGCATCATTTATATGAATAAGAAGTTCTTTCAGGGTGTTTTCAGAAAATCTTTAGTCTATCATGTTTATTTACTTACCCTTGGTATAAAACTAATCTTACATATTCACAAAATTTTCCAATTTTATTCTATTATTTATTACATTTTATTACCGAGATTCAAATATATATTTAATTTTTAATTTATAATGTGTCAGACCACATTTAAATTTGAAGCATTCGGCGTCAGGAACTAGCTGCATTTCTTGAAAACATTTTACCTAAATAGAAAACGATTTTCTTAATAAATTATTTTCTCTTCCGCATGTGAGATGCCAAATATGGGATAAGACTATGTATTGACACGTCTCACAAACAGTTATGAGGATTTTTTTAAGAAATAGAAAAGGTCTACTAAAACAAGTCAAGCCCACAAATACAATGAATATATATTGTATAATGCCTGAGCCACCCACAATTATATTTTTGTTTATTTTTATGTTTTTTTTTTAATTTTTTGGTTAGAAAAGTCCAACCCGCTGTCAGGATAATCCCAATATTTTCAAACAAACCTATTAGCCACATTAAATCCTTCTATGGAAAACGCAAAGATTATTTTCATCATCGTCGGCTTTAGCCACGGGGCGCATGTCAAATTATGAATAAAATGCAAAATCACGCAAAGAGCAAAAGTCAAAGGCACTGCCCAAAAAAAAACACGGCTCAATGCCCACAATGATTATGGTTAGGCTCGTACACAACACACAGAGAGGGTCTCTCGGTTTCTTGGTCTCTCACACTGATTAGCTGCGACAGCTAGAGATCATCGCCAAGGGATCACTCAGCCAACCAATGCTAACGAAACCACAACAAATGCCAAGGCAACTCAATGACGATTTCTTTTTCATTTTCTTTATTTTTACCTCTCTCCCCTCCCTCTCTGCTTGCAGCACCAAAACTACCTGCCAACATAGCCAACTTGCACGATTACCAGCTGAATGGTCACCTCGACATGTGCCGCAACGGCAACGTTGGCGGCAGCTCTGCCGTCCTGCCCATCCAGAATCCCCTGCTGCTCTCGACTAATGCGGCTGCCGGCAGTGCATCCAGCGGCTTGGGCGTTGGCCTAGGCAGCAACAACAGCGGAGCCGGTGGCGGTGGAGTCGGCGGTGGCGCTGGTGGACCCCTCAACAACTGTAGTCTGTCCTCGACGAATAACTCGGGCCGCACAAACTTCACCAACAAACAGCTTACGGAACTGGAGAAGGAGTTCCACTTTAATCGCTACTTGACACGTGCTCGCCGCATAGAGATTGCCAATACGCTACAGCTTAACGAGACACAGGTTGGTCAAATGCTCAAGAAGCTATAGCAATTTATATGATACTACCTAAAGGTGACTTTATTGAATTTAACAAATATATACAATACATATTTAATTGAGAAACTTGGAAACTTGGAACGATCAAGATTTTAGTATCCACTAATTAAATTTCGTGAATTTCTCATACAAGTATTGGTCTCAGCCTTGATTTCTAATTTTTATATGATAAATTTTCAAATTCAAAGTCACACCTGGCGAGTGTCATTGCGCTTACAATATAATAACAATATTATGATATATTAATATATATGAATCTAAATCTATGTTCTTTATCATTCCGCAGGTCAAAATATGGTTTCAGAACCGCCGCATGAAGCAGAAGAAACGCGTGAAAGAAGGACTTATTCCCGCGGATATTCTGACGCAGCACAGCTCACCCGTGATAACTGAGAAGCAGCCCCAGCAGCAGCAGCAGCAACAGGCCGATTTGAAGGCTTCTGATTTGGCCAGCAATGAACTGGCAACAGCAGCAGGTGCAGCGGCAACAACAGCAGCAGCCAAACAAAGTTGAACAATTTGCATTGTTGCTGTTGTTTTTTGTGCTGTTGGTGTTGTTGTCGTTGTTCTCGTTGTTCGTTGTTGTTGTTGTTATTTTGTTGTTAATAGTTTTATTGCTGTTGTGTGAAGTTGCCTAATGTCAACCGCATTTTGTTGTGATAAATAAATAGAAAAATGGCAAAAACTTAAAAATATTAATTAAGTATATTATTGTCATGTGTGTAGCCAATTAATCAATTTAAAAATTTAACTACAATTTCGATTGCATTTTTATAAATCACAAATCAAATGTTAGCATCTATAGAATCGATATGATAATGATATTCAGAGGTGTTCTACGTGTTTTTTCACGGAACTTCAAATATAAATACTAACTTTCTGAAGATGCTGCAGCTGAATTGTAGACTAGCATAAACTAAACTCAGGGTTATATATAATAATACACTTACACCTATAACTGTATATCACGCAGAGCAATTGACTTTCAACTAAGAAAACAAATACAAATACAAATACCAATACGAATACCAATACAAATATGTTAAACTAAATCAAAATCTATACAAGAAGCTACGATTACTTTAATATTGTCAGCTATAACCGATAACTTTTAAAATTATAATGGGCTCTTACTCGTATTCGTATGTAGTATTATAATTGTTTTACTCTAAGCAAGGCCTTCTACGATACAAGAACAAGAGGTATTCGTTTTGTGTTCCAACAAATTGGTATTTAATCTTCATGTATGTACTGTATATTTAATCTAGTCCTAATTGTAATATAACTATAACTGTACATCACAAAACAAGTGAAATAAATCAAAAATTTTAAAATTATGCATTCTGAGAAAAATCTTTTTTTGCTTCCAGTCTATCTAAATACATCTTTCTGAATGCTTAGTCACCTTTCTATTAAATTTCGTATACAAGACGATTAAAATTATAATCTGTCATAGCGTTTAAATAATTTCAGTTTTGAACAATGGAAAGAACTAAACATTAATTTTGCAACAATCAATTGAATGAAAGCTAATTAACGTCAACACCAAGATATATTAAACAATAATTTCGTCAACTTTTAAAAATAAATAGTGTTTACGAAATATGAAAAACCTTTTTGTTTCGTATCGGATACTTTTTTAAAACAATTTAAGGTCTTATCATTTAAAATAGTTTTGATGAATTAGGGGATTAGGAAACCCATAAAATCGTACCACACTGTTGTATCACATGTGTAGAAAATTTGAATTTCCGTGGAGCTTTGCCGCTTTGTTTATTTGATATCTTGACTAATTTGCAAATGTGAAGAGCAGCATATAAAATTCATCATATTCCTTCATCAAAGTCGGTTTGCATATTTGATAGATAGGATTTTAAGCTCATACGAGTATTATAAATATATGATTCATAAATGTAACTCTCTAAATTATTGAAAAATATTACCTTGGGTAATACGAGTATGCAAGAAACATGTGCCGTATAAAAGTTAAGTTTATATGTAAAAGTAAATCCGCACAAAAAAATCTCGAAATGTATGTGTACTGTATTTCATTAAATTCACTTAATATTCTAGCATTTCAAAGTACAGGGTATAATTGTTTATTTACATGAAATATTAATTAACAAAAAATTAATTACAGATACTTGTACATTTTTTTATAGTGTAAAATTATTTATTTTATTTATTTATTTTAATTATATTTATCCAATATTCAATCCAATTTGATTTTCAAAAATACCGCATTCTTCGAAGCAATCAGTCATCGATATATGTCTAGACTACAAAATATCGATATAGCCAGGGCTCTCAGATGTTTCAATTTATACGAAAGAAAATACTGACATAAATTGGTATTTTTTAATCTTAAAGCTAGTATAGCCTAACTACAAGCTGACCCGGAGCTAAGATATTAAAGAGAACTTGGAAAATTGGAAGGGTACAACCATGTGGATGTCGGCGACTTTAAAAGTTTCTCTTACGACATTAAGAGTACCACCAACAAACATAAAATATGGTTTTGTAGAGTCAAAATTCGGAAGAATGTTACTTGGACTAACGCCAATTCAGAAGGGCGCCAAAATGTACGAAGCAATTTGTCTGTTGTATTTTGTGGTGAAGAGCGATCAGGAATCTCTGTATGAAGTGCATAAACGCTGGCCAAAAGTAGAACTTATTCCGGATGCAGGTGCCATTAAAAAATTCAGTAACATCTTATTTTGTGATAAGGAAAATACCACTCCCATGGATGTTGCAATTCTGGGTACGGATTTTCAGTTATCTGTATGGAATGAGCTAGTTAAGGTGGAATCCGGAAAAACATGCACGTATGCAGAGTTAGCTCAGCTAATGAACCAGCCAAAGGCAGTGCGTGCGGTAGCTAATGCTGTAGCTAAAAACGAGGTTTCGATCCTGATACCATGTCATCGGATTGTTTCAAAAAGTGGTGCCATAAAATATCATTGGGGTGCTAATCTAAAGAGAGAAATATTAGATTATGAAGCAAATACATAAATATTTTGGATAACTGTTTCCATACATGCTTGAAAACTCGTTTTATTCATATTTTGCTCCGGACTTTTTAAATTTTGAACCTCAGGAATTGGGCTTTCTGTTGTTGTACAAAAAACAAAATTATAAAATGCATGTCATAGTGGAAAGATCAACTGAAATGCAAATAGGCTCGAGATTGTGCAACACTCCTGCGCAACATTCAGTTTGCGCTAGATCCTACTTAAAATGTAACTACTTAAAGTCTGATTTTATTCTCGATGCAGCAGAACAAATATTGCCAAGATCGAGAGTATAGCCCACTGAAAAGGTAAAAGAGAAGGATTAACTGGGATGCCATGGTTCGGATAATATCGCTTAGTTACCTTAACTTTTGGATACTCATTCATGAAAATTGTTATGATGCCTACGTAGGGTAAAAACCCTCTTGCGCGTCCTACAATATCCTTTTTGGTCAGCCAGAGTTGTCCAGGGGCATACAGTCCCCGGTCATCCACATTATTGTTGTCTCCCTTAGTAAGGAACTTGACTGTGCCGTCTTCCCTGCTCAATTAAGTGAGTAATTAGGACCTGGTTTTTAAATTTGATTAATGTTGAACGCACTTTTCGTGCACCTTGATTACACGATGCACAATTGGTATATCCCGTCCCTCCACTTTGAACACAACGATCTCGCCTACACGCACTGGCTCCTCCTTGTAGTTTGTGAGGAACAACAGGTCGCCACGATGAAACGCCGGTTCCATGCTACCACTCAGCACGACCACAATCGGGGACTCGCTGCCGGTGACTACCATGAGGCCCTTCCATATCATTAAAGCAGAGGATACTATCATGGCAAAACTCAGCACTTGATAGAGCGACTAAAATTATGCAAATTTCATTAATGGTGGTAAATAGGCGGCGACTGCGGTACTTACCTGACGCTTGTTCATTCTATTGAAATCGCCCAGCATTTCATCAACCTGCAACATGGTGGCTAGCCCCATGATGACAAATTTGTTTTGTTTGGCTTCAGTAAATTATAAATAAATCTAATTTATTGTGGGTGTGGAGATTTTGCAAAAAATATTTCTGGGCTAGTTCCACGAAGACAAAAATGGCAGGTTGAAAGCCGCACAGACGACGCGTTGGTCCGACACGTCAGTAGGAATCCAAGTGTAACCAAAAACAAAGAAAATTGCAAAATCTTAAATTAGACTTAAAAAAATACTATAATTTTACAATATTATAAGAATAATACTGTAAACTTGCTGGTTTAATCTGCTGTTAAATGCGAATTTTCTTTTCGATAACCATAACAGAACTGTTTACAGGTTCATGACCTCGCTAAACGTGGCAGCATAATCGGGGTTGGTCTACTCTACAAAACTGTACCGTTGCTGCAAAGCCATTGACTTTTTTATACAGATCGATGGCAAATAGGTTTAATGTATGGAAATCACCAAAAATTGAAATGGGAAATCAAGTTTTTAAGGTCTGTTAACCTGTTTTTGTGAGGTCACTTGACTAGACTTCTATAATAAGGTACCTATTGCCTATTTTAGTACAACAAAGCGAAAGAGCGAAATTTTAGTTAAGGAATATGCTTAATTAAAACTAAAACAGCATACATTTCCGTATGGGCGATGTCTATTTCAATCCGGAAAAAGGCTGAAACGGCAACACTTAGACGCACAAAAAACGACGTCTTCGTGCATCCCTATACTAACCACAACATGTTGCTAATGGCTGGCAACCCTTTACTCGCGCGTGCCAAATAATAATTGTGTCTCGTGTTCATGTCGTGCGCCGTCGAAGGTATGCGCACCCATCACTAGTTCACACTCAGCTTGTTCGATATAACTAAATCGGTGCCGGTGTGCAGCAGTCTTAAGAATTTCGTAAAATTGTGTACATACATTTAAATTAAAAGCAGCATGGGTGATAAACTGTTGGATACCACACAACTTATAAATGGCTTAGCTGTGATGATATCATTTTTTGTCGGTTACAAATATGCACTAAAACGTGGAGATGCGTGTGGAAAAGGAGATGCCGCCCCTTCGCCAGAATTACAGGAGGAAGGTGCATCTGCTGCAGTAGCAGACAAGGTGAGTGGTAATGCAGAAAATTAACTGTGCGCGCAGAGTAAACATATATAAAACTATATTTCCAGTATCGCGGAGGCTTTAATGAAAATTTTAAAATGGTGTTGGTTGTGCGGAATGACCTTAAGATGGGCAAAGGCAAAATAGCCTCTCAATGTTCACATGGAGCTGTTGGTGCTTACCAAAGGGCAGTTACCCATACGCCAAGACTCCTGCGCGCCTGGGAAAATTGCGGCTGTGCCAAAATTGCAGTGCGGGTTGAGAGCGAAGCCGAGCTAATGGCCATTAAGCGTGCTGCCGAAAAGAAACAGCTTAATACGTGCCTCATACGCGACGCTGGACGCACTCAGATCGAGCCCAATTCAAAGACTGTGCTAGCCGTTGGACCCGCTTCGTCAGTCGACATCGATCTGGTCACCGGCCACTTGAAGCTATTGTAAACCAGACAGACATACACGTATATATAATCACCCCTCTAATTCTCAAAGCAATATGGGATCATGTGGTGCCCAGCCACGATGACTGTGAAAAGCAAGTTAATTTAGAATCTACAACTACGTTATTGTGTTTACTGTAAACTGAGCTATTACATATTAAATTTGTGATTCCGCTGTCTTTCTAAAATCGAACATTTGACCTATTAATTTTGATGATTCCTTTTAACCTCGCCATGGTCTTCAATGACAGTAACGGGCACTTCCTGCCACTTTTCGGGTATCACCTTAAACAGTTCTTCCTTCACATCGCCTTGTATGACAATCTCGTTTTCTATGGTTATAGAACATCCACTGGCAAATTTACTTCCAAAAAATTTGGCAGCAGCCCGCAAATCTATTTTGAATGTACTTAATCCGCCAATAATTGTCACCCGTTTATTCTTGCCACGTGTGGCACAAGCGATGCTAATGCGTTTAGGTGCATCATCATCGTAGAGTTCCTTTTTCACCCGAATTAATCCTTTGCCACCGCGCTTTTGTCGCTTCTTCTCGCAATCAGTCGGTTCCACACCAGACGCAGCTTCCATCTCTCTAACCTTCAGTTTGTCAAATTCCTCGGGATCATTTTTTGCCAACCATTCCTTGCATTTGTCATACTCGGAATAAAACTCACAGTACTCCAAAGGCAAGGAACAATTTCCACAATACTTAACTACTATAGGATAACTGACACCCAATACCTCCTCGCAACGCTCTTTAGTGGAATTCATCGTAATTTAAAACCAAATAATTGTATTATGCTTAGAAATGGATATAGCAGGCACAGTTTGCTTTGATTTCAAATCTTGTGCGAGTAATTATTTCTGCGAAAACGCCAAGTTAGATATAAGGTGACATGCAAAATAGAGTCAAACTTTCCAACAATAATAAAGTCTTGTATCTGCATATCATATGAAATTCACAAAAGCTGAAATCGATATTCAATATTCTGTGAATCAAATCGTAGCAAAGTCAGTTTGTAGACAACATTAAAAATTGTTTAATTTACCAAATGGAACAAGCCTCACATTTAGAGTTAACTAGTCTATTAAACCAATGACTTGTATAACTATCGGTTTTTGATAATTTTAGTTTGTTTGATTTTTGATTCTTTAGTACACATGCTCCGTATATAGAGGTAATTATTGTAAGTTAAAGTTAATTTAATGGATACAAAATTGTGTGTGAAGCATTTGCTGACAAGAAATAAAATATAAACTTTCAATTGTTGCGGAAAATCCATATTCATTAAATATAAATCCAAATATTAAAAAATTTTATCAAATTCAATGGTCGCTGAATGATTCCCTAGAATGTTAACCAGTCGTAATCTTCGCCGTGTTGCTGCTGCTGCTGTTGTTGCTGCTGTTGCTCCGGTTGCTGTTGCATGGTCGGTGGATGGGATTGTAGCTGCACAAACTCTTGTGGTGGCTTAAAATCGTTTTGTTGCGGCTGATAATCAACTTGATGCACTGGCTCATTGGTAGAGTCCAGCAGATACATTTGTGAGTGTTGTGCTACTTGCTGATGATTATGGTGTTGTTGTTGGTGTTGGTGTTGGTGCTGCTGATGGTTGCCCAACTCGGAATCATCGAATATCTCTTTCTTAATACGCACACCACCATTATCCTCTTCATCGCTTTCTGATATATCCAGATCCTCATCAATACCCATTCCATTAACATTGCCTGACGCAGACATATCATCTTCCTGTGCAATCAGGTTAGCGGCTGTTGTACTGGTGCTGGCTTCGGACGGGTTGAACTGTCCATTTTCATCCTGGGATTGTGACATAAAGTCAGAGAAGGCACCCTGGGCAGTGTATGTTTCCCCATAGTTCTGGCGGGGCTTATGCATGGCCAGAAAATCGGATGGATCATAATTGGGATCAACATCCATAGACTCATCTGAAATTCGAATAACACTCATGAAATTAGCTAAAGCTATAAATGGATGTCAGTAAGGATATAATAAAAAAAAAAAAAAAACAAGCTGTGCCCTTTGAGTAAGTGCTAAAAGTTATTAATAAAAGGAAATGAAAAGGGGCCAAGAGAAAGAGGTTTGGGGTTATAATATGAACCTTGCTGCTGTTGAGCGTAGTAGCCAGCGCCAACGCCACTCAACTGCACCATAGCTTCAGCCGCTTGCTGGCTGTCGTCCTCGCCGCAGTGGTCCTCTGTTCTCACAAACAGCGAAAAGAGTAAATAAACGAATGAATAGAAACAGAATCCAAGCACACAGAGAAAGATACATTTAGATTGTATAGTAGTGAAAGTTACTTAAATCATATTATAGATACAGATAGATATACTAATATATATATTAAGTCAAGTGACAAGAAATGGATACACAATATTGCTCAAGATGAACCCACCTGCGATCTGCTGTGCCTCAACATCGATCTCAGTTTTAATGTTCTTCGGATCGATGTACTCCATGGTATCGTTGGGCGCATTAATGCGTTCACCTTGATCCAAAATGCTGGCAGCATTATTCTCATCTTCAGATACCTCCTGGAAGTCCTCCTCCTCATCTTCATCATCATCGGTGGAGCATTGCAGATCTGATAACATATCGATATGACGTTAATAATATGAGGTATAAAAAAGACAATAATGCGACACTAAAAGAACTGAAAGAAATAATTAATTAACAACGAAATCAATTTAAGCATTTCATCATTAACTAAAACTAAAACAACAAAAATTAACAACCAAAATAATGCAACTCTAAAGAAATATCTTTTTTTAAATTCAATTAAGCATTCAATCCTCCAGCAGTCCAGCAATCTACAACTTTTTGTTTCTTCAAGAACAATCGAACTTTTGAAACCTAAAATATATTAATTACGATTTACATTTAAATACAATAATGAATATTATAACTTTCAGTTTCAAAAGCTAAAAGAAATGTCTTAAAATATTTAATGAAAAAATAGTTTTATTTTTTAAATAAGCCAAGGTAAAGCTAAACAACAAATAAAACAATGCGGATAAAAAATAATTACTTTCGACTATAAAAAATATATGCGGATAAAAAGAATTTTTATAAATTTTTTATGAAAAATTGTAAAAGTGAAGTCAAATCCAAAACCAATGCAATATTAAGTTAAAAAAGCTTAGGAGTATGCCACTTATGTATGAATGTGTGCGAGTGTGTGTCTCTATGTGTGTATGTAGAAGAGTATGTAAAAATTAAAAAAAAAATCTGTTTTAAAAAGAATTTTTTGCAAATAAACAAAATAAATGTATGCGCATGCTTGAGTGCGTGTGTGTTGGGTGAAATGTGTCTCGTATATGTGTATGTGTGTGTGAGTGTGTAAAAATAGCTGTGTGTGCGCGCGGTTTATAGCTGTGGTCTGCATAGTAGTTACTACAAGAGTACGTAAGTATATATATAACTCCATATATACATAAGTAAGTCTTACCTTCGTCCAGAAAGTAAGCTTGTGTCTGACTCATATTAGAGGCAAGGCTATCCTTCCGGGGACGGCCACGACCACGCTTAACGGGATTCAGATTTTTGACTAGAAAATAAAAGTTGGCATTGCAGGTTTTCCACGACATTTTCTTATTAGAATTAGACGAGTAACGACTAGACGAGTAAATAGTGAAACATTAAAGTTCTGCTTGCAAATTTCAAAAGGATTTCTTAATTTACTTTTTTTTCTTTTGTTTCTCTTTTACTTATTTTTTATTATTATTATTATTATTTTATTTTTTTTTTAATTAAATAAACGAAATATGCTGTGAAACAACTAAATACGATCAACATTAATTGATAACTAAACGAGCACAGACAAAGAAACTTTTGAAGCAATTTTTTGGATAATGTGCATTTCTCTCAAAAGTTTTTATCGAAAAATTGTATAGGATGGATTACGAGTACGAATAGATTCCCTAACGCATTGCTATTTAACGCTACGCACATGAAAAGGTTGTGGGGTCAAGGGTCAATAGAGGGAATTAATACATAAATTGAACTGACATTTGAGCGAATGAAGGTCTTAGAAGGTACTTTGAATGCATTCAGATGATTGTGTTTAATGTATTTTGAAATGGTATTGCTTACGCTCTTATTTTAAAAAAAGTTACTTTTAGATTTATATCTGATACGAGTACGATCCATGCAAATATTGTGTTTAAAAACTAACGCCATATATTAAAAATTTACCACATAGAACTGAGAACTAGAAAAATGATCCCATATCCCATCTTATGAATAAATATGAAATCACTTAAATAAATTTTAAATATACTTTTATAATTATATTATACAACAAATGGGTCGAGAATGCTCCAATTGGGCATGCCCCGTAACTATTGTATATATGAAAAAGAAACGTCCATACACACATATAGACATTAAGGCACACACTTTTTAAGTTTTTAAGAAGCTTTTGAATACCTTTAAATCCAATAACAATGCAGCTTCCAGTTAATCAAAACATCAAATTTTGCTATTTTTGAATAATAATTATATAATAATAGATATATTATATAAATATATATTCCAAAAATATGATTCTTATGTTTTTTTGTAGAGTCGGACGGACATGGATGGTTCGTTTTGGACAGATCAAAAATATATATGTGGATAATTATAAAATCATCTATTTTGGTTAGTAAAAGCAAAGTGAACCAAAATCTGTAGACCATAACCAAATAATACTTTGTGTATGGGTGTGTGTATGTGTGTGTGTGTGTACGTATATAAGCATGTATGTATACAAACTTATACATATATACTTAAACATAAGTATGGAAGTATATATGTATGAGAAGAATATAGAGTAAAAACAGTAGTTAACAAGGCCAAGGGAAAATGTATGTACGAGTATATATTGTATATGTATATGAAAGACCAACTCCTGTCCAGGACCTTGATCCGTGTTGGTAGTGTATTAGTAAAATATAATATGGCAAAGCATATCGATGTGACATACCCTCTTCAACTGGATCACGCTGCTTGCGTGGACGTCCACGGCCGCGTTTTACCTCACTAACAACTGGTGGCGGTACCTTGCGTACCGGAGGCGCTGCCACCGTTATATTATTACTATCTGCACCCATGGTGCGATGTATGGAATTGGGGAGCACAAGTCCATTGCCGCCCTCCACATCAATGTAGTCATCGCCGGGTGAACTGGCTCGACTACCACGACCTAAATCGTATTCATCGTTACCCCAAGCCTCTTCGAATTCAGGCGCGTTTGCCCTAGCCTGCTCCTGAGTCTTTAATATGTTCTCTTCGAGCTGGGCGCAGTGATCCGCAAACTATACGCACAATTGGATACGTGAATAAGTTAACCACAAAAGCGTGAAGAACACTTACCTCCTCCAGCTGTGTTGTGGCATACTCCACCATCGTCTTGGCATAAATTGTATACTGTGCTTCACTTCCATTGTACTGCTCGCAGTTGGTTGCGATTAGCTCAATATCAGCCAGATATTCAGCACGACTATGGTAAAGATGATCTGTGATATAAAGAACACATATATATGCATTAATACTGTTTTAAACGTCATCATAATCATCACTTACTTTCAATGTTTTTGGCAATGGTTTCCAGGTCCATCGGCTTCTTGATGACTGTGTAATAATCCTTGATAGATTTCTTGTTGACAGGTTTGTGGAAGGGCCAGCTTTCGGATTGTAATTTAACTTGTGTATGCAACTTGTCGAAGATGAATGATAAGGCCACTTGGTCGTCATCGTCCAGTAATGGATTGATTGCCTTCTCCAGGCGCATCAATTTATCCTCGCGCTCCGACAGTAGCTCAAAGCAGCTACTGAACATGCGCTGCGCAGCAACGGTGTACGCACTCTGCGATCCGTTGTATATAAGCGAGTTGTCCACAATTTGCTTCAGATCCTCCAGGAAGAGTTCGCGACTCGTGTAGCGTCGCTGCCTGATGTACTCGCGCATAGTCTGCAGATCCATTGGCTTGGTAACAACTCGATAATAGTCCGGCACGCGTTTGGCATTAACCGGAAAAAGAAACGGTGAAACGTCCGGCATGGATCGCAGTTCGTTTAAGATATGCTCCAGTATGGAAGACAATACCACAACAGGATCTGTGCGTCGACGATTGGCAGTCTTATTATGGCGCTGCAAATAATCACAGTGCACTTCGTTGGCCATACGCCGCTTCTTCTTGCCCATAGCATCCTTGGGCACTTTCAGGGTAAGTCCGCCTCGCCGTTTGGCATCTTCGACGAGACCGTGCCGCTTCAGTACCTTACTGCTTAGCGTTACCTTGGTTCCATCGACATTTACCAGATCATCATCATCCATGTTGTTCGACTCCTTCTCACTGTGCTCGTCCAGATCATCAGCCAGCGAAGGATTTGATTGCGACAAACTGCTCTGCATGCCCGTGTACAGTGGACACGCTTTATTGGTGCGCATGTGACCCACTTGGCCGCAGGCACCGCACTTGAGCTTCAAATCCGGTTTTAGCTTGAACTTCTTACGCGAAGGACTGACCTCCTTGTGGCTGTTATCCCGCTCCTTATGCGCATGTCCACCCGAACTCTTAGGGTCACCCAGAGAAGTGGGTATGCCTCCTGGCTGAAGCTTTTGGTTCTGTGCCAACTGGGCCAGACGTTCGCGTTCCTGATTCCGCTTAATGCGCCGCAACTGCTCCTGAATGCGTCTCTTCTCCCGTTTCATCTCCTCCTTCTGCTGTTCGTCTAGCGTCGCGAACTGTTTGATAAATTGCTCATCCTTGGTGGTGCGTATCTTAATGTACGCATCGATAACCGCCTGTCGACGCACCGTCTCCACACGCGTGTACTCCTTGCCATCGTTTCCCTTGAATGTGCGTGTTATGCGCAATATACGTCCCTGATTGTTATTGGCCATAGGCTGCTGTGTGGGATCGTCTTTCGACTTGGCCGACTTGTTGCCGCCATCGCCCTGTTCTTCTTCTAATTGACGCAACAGTTCTTGACGCTCCTGTTCCTCGCGCTCCAGCGATAGCTGTGTGGAAGTCTTCTTGTTGGCCAACATGTTCTCTAAATTTTTTCCCAGCTCCTCCAAGTCTGACTCCTCGGAGGCAGATGACTCATCCTCGTCGGTGGATAGAACCTCAGAGCTGGCAAGCACTCGATTCTGTAGATCAAAAATGCGTTGACATTCCTCCTTATAGCGCTCCTGATGTTCGGCTATAGAGAAACGATTACCGCGCGAGAATTTATCCATGCCCTCCTCGCCGGCCTTTGCCTTCTCCGTGGACAGTGTACGGACCACATCGATAACCTCCCAGCGCGTTAATTTCTTTATCTCCTCTTCAGGCACCTTGAACTTTCGAAGCAACTCCTTGGCTCGCTGCAACGGCAAACGACGCAGATCAGCGTCTGTACCAGTCACGGAGCGTTTAGGCTGCGATTCCTGCTCTTCTTTTGTTTGCTGTCAAAGATTTAGAAATGTATGGGTTAGGCACCCCTCACAGCGTTTCGAATACAAAAACCGTACCGTTGGTTTGTTGGGTACGCGCACATAGGAGAAGCCCTCGCCGCAGCCCGTGGGATCCGCTGGCCCGCTCAACTGCAGCAGGCACTTACCGCGCATGGCCTGTATGTAGGCGCGCGTTGTGTTCCAGGGAGCAACCTTTACCTCATCGTCAAGCAGTTGTGCCTCCTCGTCATCATCTTCTTGCGGTGCAAATAGAGATTTCTCACCGTAACCAGCATCCTGGGAATCAGGAAAGTATTTATCAAATATATGTATCAAAAGAAACTTTCTAGGAACTGGTCTAATGCCTTCGGATAGCATGGCGTACCTTAAGGCGCTGTTCAGCTGCTATCATGCTGAAGTAGGCGCAGCACTGTTCCGGAGATACCATGGCGCGTATCTCCTCCTCAGAGGGCAATCGAAACTCTGGTTTGATGACCCACCAGTTTGAGTCCATGCCCGTTCGCTTGAAGTCCGCGCATTGCTTTAAACGCTTCCGTATGCTACTCTCCGAATGAGCTGGAAAGGCGCGCTTTACGTCGTCCATGCGTATGCGACGCGGATTGTCACGACTTTTCCAGAACAAACGATAGATGAATACCTGCAGAGTTACATTGATTATTCCGGAACTGTAACTAGTATTATGTATTAAGCTTACCTGCAGAAAGTCGCGTGTAAAATTATTGGCTCGCTTCGAGTTGGGGCCGGGCACTTCGTAAAGGGGACACTCCTGGCCAACAGTAAAGATTGCATTAACAACCCGAATCCAGTAGCTGTTGCGCGTCCGTATGATGAGAAAATCGTACGGGGACATCTTGTGCGGATAGATGGGAGCGCGGTACATATTGTTTTCGAGTGCCTGTATACACTGACCCGGATGGAGGATACCCAAGAAGGGACTTGTGTGGGCAAGCGCCACCTCGCCATAGATATACTCCTGGGGACCGCTATCCTTCTCAGCCTTGCGCTTGTAATAGTTTTTGATCTTCGAACACATGCCGACCTGGTTCATAAGCGGCGGATGCTCTTCGCAAAACTCGGTCAAAATAATATCGCCATCTTTGCCGCTCAAATCCTCAGGATTACGCATAAAGAAGACATCGCCACCACCTGACGCAATACGCTCCACCTCACGCTGTTTCGCCTTCTTGACAATATTCTTGAGTAGCGGAAAGACCGCATGTGGCGTTAACTGTGCCAACGGTCCGTGCGAGAATCGCTTAAGAGGCGGTCGATGGAAGGAGCGCAGTTTCATCGGTCCCATGTGAGTGGGCACAAACGGAGCCCGCAGCTCTACAACAGGCGTCGAGTGCTGTATGAGATTGCCTCCACCAACCTTAAGGCGTAGCGTGGGTTCCGTTTTGGGTGTGTAGTACCTGCAAATATGAAATTAAATATGGATTATCGTTTATCATTGATGCCAGTTTATTATTGCATCACTTTAATAGCTTACGAATCATTTGATATGTTGAAGGGATCACGATCTGGGCTCTTGGGTGGCGGCGGCGGCGTGTCCTCGGCTAACACATTTATAACGCCAGCCTTGCCCAGTAGAATTTTTGATTTTTTCACATGCGGATGTGGGATTTTTATTTTGGGTGGTGGCCCAGTGTTCTTGTTGATCTTAGATGGATCAATGTCGTCCGGTATACCAAGTATAATATTTTCATCATTTGGATCCAAGGTCAATACCTTCGGCTTGGGTACTCTATTCATTTGTTGTGCATCCCAAATCACCTCATCCTCCCACTTGTGGTAGATGAGCTCCTCATTCTCCACCGGAAACAGACTGTACCAGGTATCATCCTGCGCCTCCACTTGCTTGTTCTGTGCTGCACTGTGAAATATAATCCAAGCAAAGATGAACAATAAACTCAATTTAATGATACAGTACTTGAATAATATAGTCATCCAATAGACATGACTTAAAGGCAGCTTAGCTTACCTTTGGAGAGCTTTTTTAGTTGCACTGCTGACGGAGCTATTTTTGCTGTTGGGCCCATTGTTTGTGTTGCCAACGGGCAAGGACGATTTGCCCGGCTGACTGAAGGCGCCGGCTGTGCGGGAGCCGCTTGAGGGCAACCACCCAGCCGCATTGGTTTTTGAATTAAGCTTCTGCAGAACTTTTGCTTTGATATCGTTGCCATCCCAGACGACATCATCCTCCCAGTGTAATTGGGACACCATTAGAAACGCATCGTCGGCAATTTTAAAATCGTTGCTGGCTTCATCATCGGGGTTAAAGGAGGGGCGATCCGCACTCAACTTTGATTGTGTGGACGAGGACTGCGCGGACTTGGTTTTAAAACCGTAGTTAAAGCCCTCACCCGAATCAGGCACCTCCAGCATGTCGTACCAGATTTGCGCTGGCCCATAGCGCCAGTCTGCCACCTTTGGCTTCAGATCGCTATTCTCACCATTATCAGGGCCTTCCTGATGCAAGTCCTCTCTGTTTAAGTCACTGAGCAGCTTGTCCTCATCGTCGGACACGCACTGCGCCGGTGTTGGTTCCGGTCCAAAGAAAAGACTGAAGCCCCGCCTGCGTGGCTCCTCCGTATCGCTCGGTGAATCCGAACCGCCGGTGTTGGTCAATTTATGATCACGGGACTGGTTGCGCTTTCGTCGTCGCTTACGTACATGCCGCCAAATCTGGGGTAAACTTGTGGGCTTGCCAGGACCAAAAAGGCGAGAGAAGCGTAAAACTTTTGGGGTCGAAAGTCAGGAAACAGCTCGCACACATCCACATTTTGGTATTTAGAGGGCAATATGTCCGCCAGAGGAGTGTCTAGCCTGCGATCAGCTTCAGCTAAAGATACACATTACCGTTAACGACATTTCTGTCCAAGAAGAGACTTCACTGAACTACCTTTGGCTTCTGCTGCTTTCGCGTCGCTGGATGTGGTCCCATCAGTATTGCCTGGTTTGTTTGATGGTTCATCGGAACCACCCGACGCTGTGTTTCCGCTACGCACGGGTGCACTGGGCGGCGGCATGAGTTCCTTGTCATCTTTGGCTGTAATTTAAAGAAATTCGTAACAATGAACCGTTGGCTATACTCAGCCGCACTTACTCGACTTGGCTTCCACCTTTGTAGCGGGTATTGCATCTTCCAGATCATCATAAGTTGATGCCGAGGTTCTTGTTTCGTTTGCTGGCAGTGTGAGCGGCGGGGGAGAGCGCGGACAATCCTCAGATAATTCATTAATATCCGAATAATCGATAGCATCGTCTTGGGCCTTAATTGTACCATCCTCATTCTTGTCACTATTCACACTGGCTTTTAAAGCGTCAAACACACTCAGACCTTCAGCAGACTCGGCAACTGCAGGCTTCTCTTCAATCTCCTCGTCAGAGTTGGCTTCTTTATTTTGGTCAATTACTTCATGTAGAAGTGAGTTGAGTCCCAACCTGAAATATTTTCATAAGCAATCATGTATAGTATGTGTGCATTTATCCAAAGGGATGTATGTCCGTATCGAATAGTTTAGAGCATAGATGGACGCAAGACGTGAGTTTCGCCGGGGAAATATTTAAAGAGATTCATACGTTTAATTTTGACAACAACTTAATCAGAATCCTTTAATGTATCTTGCGACCATCTATATATTGGTTCCTTTTTTTTCATTCGAGGGAAGACTATTCGACCAGGACACTATAAGTAAATTTTGCAAATCTCACTTTGATAAGGAGCTTAGGTTTTCACGGAGTTCGGCATCAAAAGCTGGTCCCTCATCGTCACCATCCAAAAGCCTGCCGTTTGAATCGATATTACCGAACAATATGCCGGTTAAATCTATGCCCATATCATGAGCTCCATTACCGCCGATGGAGCCCTCATCGCTGTCATTATCCGATGCGGTATCCATACTTCTTCGTTATATGCAACCACTCGGTTTGTATATGTTAGCCAATATCATTAACGTTTTTTGTCTGGCCGTTGAATTTGGCACCATTAAATTGTTAAAAAATTCGCTTTTTATATGTTTATATCGGTTTCTTGGATAATAATTGTACTTAGGTGCAGGTTTTTTGTCTGCTAAAAAGCAATGTGAACGTTTTGGACCAACGTAAAAATACCCATACAATCGATATACGATAGCCATACTTTTGTGGTTGTCGATACAACAATGTAAATATCTCACAGCGTACAGCAACTAACTGTAGACAAGAACCCTATCTGTTCAATTTCATTTACTTAAGTTTTTAAAGAATGCAAAACAATAAAACTAAACTCAGTTGTTAAATAATATAACATCTTGATTACACCAGCTATTTCTCACAGAATCTGATTGTTTCCCGAAATCTACTACTGTTGTTAACAGTACAGAAAATTAAATGTTATTTTAGGTGCCTACTGTTATAATTTCCCAATTGGGGAAATAAATAACAATCAGCTGATTCCCGCGATAGATTTACATTTGTGGTGAAATTCACAACATTCTACGAATCTAATAAATATTATTTGTTACTTAAAATGGAGGTGGAGTTTAGCAAAGACAATTTCCTGCTACCGGAAACAAAATATGAATGTAAGTTTACTTAAAGAGGAATTTCAAAAGCTATTATTGAATATATCCTTTTGCTTTTCTTTTTACAGATTTGGATCACACAGCCGATGTACAGTAAGTAGTTCATGTTGCCGGTTGTTATACCGAGGTAAACAATTGTATTCTTTGCAGGTTGCATGGCTGGGGATCGTCCTTAAAAGAGGCGTTTGAGCAGTGCGGTGTGGCTATGTTTGGTTACATGACAGAGCTGGATTATGTTTCGGTAGAATCATGCTATGAGATCGAAGCCAAAGGCGATGACATCGAGGGCTTACTCTTTCATTTTCTGGACGAACTGCTGTTCCTGTTTTCAGCCGAGCCTTATTTGGTGTGCAAAAACTGGAAATTACAAAATTCGATGTGGAAAATTTTGAGATTGTGTGCAGATGCTACGGCGAACCATTTGAATTGGGCAAACATCCTCAGGGTACTGAAGTCAAGGCAATCACATACTCGGCCATGCAAGTGGTGCAAGACGTGGAGCGTAGCAACTACGATGTGTTTGTTATAATTGATATTTGAGTGACGATGACTACATATAATGACGTCGATGATGATGAATAAGATGACGATTGTGATGACTGTGACCTGGCCTGAACACGTTCAAGGTATTAAATGAGTTTGACATTGTTGTTGTTAGCTTAACCGTACGCAATTTGCATTTTTGGTTTCTTTTTATTCAACCCTGTCTCCATTAATCATAAGTGAAATGCCAAAAAAAAAAGAAGAAAAAAAAAACAAAACAAGACCAATCCATAAGACCGGGCCGAAATTTGCAATTTGAGTTGCACCCCAAGACCCTGGGGTTGACCAAAGCTGAATGACTTTTCAAGAAGCATTCAATTTGTGTTGCGGCTGCAAATGCAATTAGAGATCCTTACTACCCTTTGCCATTGTGAATACGCAACGTCCCGGATTCCCAGACAACCCTCTCATAATTTTTTGTGCATTCCCAGACTGCAGTTCAATGCACTGTCTCAAAAACCTCTCCCTAGTTCATTGTCTTAAATTCCTGCAAAAAAATTTTTTGTTTTACATTTCCCATATTGGAAAGTGCATGATACAAGCAAGAGTTAAAACTTGACCTTTTTGCAAGCTGAAATGTAAATTTTAAGAAAATTGATTTAATACCAAAAAAGACATTTATTTGGATTGCAAGTAGTTTGGCAATAAAATAGGTATTAAGTTGCTATTTATTGGCAACAGGTGACAACCATAGCAACACTGCCAACTACCTGCAATATGCCTATGTTAACAAAATCTCTTGTTAACATTCTCAGTTAACAGCTGTTTGAACAGCTGATAATCAGCTGTGAGATGTAAACAACAAAAAATAGCGCGGCGCTCACGTGTAGGTGTGTGTATCTGCCCGCGTATGTGAGTTTGGGTTCTTGTGTACCGATTACATTTAGCATTTAATTGGTATTTGATAAAAAGCCAGTGTATTTATTGCCCGCAGAGTTTGAATCGCTTTAATAGTCGCAGCATTGATGATCACAAAAAGCAACGCTGTGTGTACAAGAAAATGTGTGTAAAAGAACAAACAAAGTATCAAAAGCAAAGCAGGCAATAAAACACGTACAACGACAACGACGGAACCAATACCAATACACAAGTTTCTCATTTCTCGCTGTCGGTTGAACGCGCCGCGTACGCGAGTGTCCAAATAAAGTTTTAATTTTACTTAATAATAAATTTCTTCATATTCAGAATTAATGCATTTTACAGTAAGTGCTCTTAAAGATTTGGCGCCCTTTTGCACCGATTCGCTTGAAAATTTCATCAAACAACAGCAAAACTTGCCGTAACGTCATCATCGCCGCGGTGGCCGCGCTTCGCTGCTGTTGCTTTTCAAGTCTCTTGTCGTCGTCGCTGCCGCTTGCTCGCCTCTCTCTCTCGTTCATTCTTTCTGCAGCCACCAATTGTCATGGTGTCGAAGAGGAAGCATTGAAGCACATTTTGCGTTAATAATTTTTAGGCTGCCCTTTTTGTACACCTAACGTAATGCCAGCAGCACAAGACTAGACATAATCAAAAGGTAATATTACAAGCTTTAAATTGAGATCAAAACCAAGTGTGTGCCTAAGTTAAAAGTGTGTGAAAAACGTGGCAGAAAAATCTATAGGCCCCGGTCATAGAGAAACGACAAAAATGTGGTAGGTATGTACGTATGTAATGTATTAGAGAATGTAGAGGCTGCGAAAAATGTGACGTCTATATGTAGAAACTTATGTGTATATGTGTGGGTGCTGCGCTAGGCATTTTCATTTTGAGCACCCGGTGTTCCAAACCGCCACAGCTGACGCGCAGCTGCTAAAGGAAAAAGGAGTACGCAATCGGCCGATAAAATACCGACTTTCTCTCATTATATTGCTCATTTTATATAATATTTTTCTAGCCTCGACAAAGCACGATCTGCATTAAGTATTGACTATTTGCTCCTCTTTCTATATGTGGCAACACTGGTCTCACGATTCCCGCATCTGATCCGTCAACCTGCTGCTGTTGTTGCTGTTGCTGATTCTATCCGCTCAATGGCTGCGCGTGTTTGCATGTGTGCGTGTGTGTGTACGCTACAATACTTACATACATATGTATGAATGCATGTACATATATGCGCAAGTAACGGCTTTATAACTGAACAAACAACTCCTATTCATTGCCGTGGCGATGACGTCACATTTCTGTTGTCTTTTGCATTTCCAATTAGAATTTTCGCAAAATGTAAGTCAATCGCAGCGTTTAACTGTTTGTGGCAAATAACAAAAATTCCTTGAATTAAATAAAAATTAAAAGCAAGCACAAATAATCATAGCTACATTATATATGTATGCACGTACACATGTATACGAACAAATGTGATGAAGCCCTGAAAAGCTTTAAACATTAATTAATTTTATTGCCACATTTCGCTGGCCTTGTTGCTAAATGTTGCCAAATTACGTTAATGCCTCTAAGCTTGTTTCTTATAATAACTAAAAGCCCTCAGACTCTTAAGACATGTGTATACTTGGTCTGTTAGTTATCAAAGCTTTGTCTCTGGTTAGTTTTATGAAATTCAAGAAGATGGAAAAAAATCCAAAGATTGAAGAAGAGTTTTTATGCCATTTTGTTTGTAGCTGTGAGGTGCAAAGGGAAGTAGAAGCCGTAGAAAGAGACAAAAGGAGCCATTGTATAATTGAATGGACAAAGCGTCATACAGTTAATTCACCGGACAAAACTGTGTGCCATTAAAGACTTTCATCTTATAAAATGTTGCTAGAATCAGGAGAGACAGAAAGAAAGTGTGATAATTATCAGAAACTATGAACTAATAAGTGGGGAAATGTGTTTTTGGCAACAAGTGACAGATAAGAAATTTTCCCATTATGTGTGTTATATAACTCTCAATATTTAAATCAGAAACGAACTGGTCAAACAATATCACAGATAATGGAGCCTTCAGCAGCCCGGAACATAAAATTTGATCTGTCGCACCATTGACATTGTTGAACCATAGTTTTCCTTATCAATACTTTAAATCAGCAACTGGTTTCTGGTTGGATCTGATCAAACTGCCATTATCTCTCTTCACAAAACGTTCCCAATTTCCAATACATAGGCTGTGTTTATCAGCATGTCAATTAACCTAAATATGAAAATGGAAAGACAAAATTTTGGAGAATATTCTATAAGGTTGGAACTTTTCAAACAATGTGAAGAAAATCATTGATTAAAAACCATTCAAACCTTCTGAACTTGTATATCTTCCACTGCTCCCCCTTTTAATCTCATAAGCTGCACCCTTCGTAGGTGTCGTATTTAAGCTACCTTTTTGTTTGATTTTGTCGCGTCTGCTGTTAGGCGACGTCATCATAGTTTGATGACCTCCACACGGCGACAACGACGACGCAGCGTCATCAGTTTTTAGTATTTGGCAGTGGTTGTTGTTGTGGAGTGATGAGGGGAAAGGTGTAAGGCACGGCATGGTTTGGCAGGGGACGGTAGCCAGTAGCAGATATATGTCTTCTTGAGTCTGCATATTTTTGGTCACAGTTTCTTCTTTGGGTTGGCCTTCACTCTTTTTTCACTCATGGCTTGGGCCCGTCATTTGTGAACCAGTTGCTCTTTTACCTGTTCTCCGTTTGGTATACACACACAAAATATTTCTGAGATTGCTTCTTCTTCCTATTTTGCGCAGTTGCCTTTTATATTGTGTATATACCGTATATTACGTACAAGGCTAGGGGGCACAGACCAAACAAAATCCAATATATACATATATATATGTATGTATATATTATATATATATATATATATATGTATGTATATATTATATATATATATATATATATGTATGTATATATTATATATATATATATATATATATATATATATATATATATATATATATATATATATATATATATATGTGAATACATACGGAAGCAATGATTTTTAATATTCATTTTCATTTTCGTTCTCCAAATCGGCTTATGGCAATTGCCCGTTTGTCCACTACTGATATATATGTAGTACTCGTAGTAGTTGCATTCGTCTATTCTCCACCCGTTTTGCTAAGGTCTTTTAATCTTTTGGTTTCTTAATTGAAATGTATGAGAATTAAATAACCGTAAATTGAACTTCTGATAAAGAATTACTTGGGGAAAAGCACAACAAGTTTCTATTCAAGCACAAATTCACTTAATATTTATGTGTATTTTTCGGAGTATATATGAGTTATCTATCTCTGAAAATTGGACTGTCTTCGACAGCATTTTATATTATAAGTTCTTGTAAATGAGTTCTACTACTATAAACCTTTTCGAGCTTATGTGGCATTTTATTCATTTTCTACTTTGTAATCACATTCGCATGCACATTTTCCGTTACAATGTGGCATAAAAATGTGATTTACTTAGAAATTTTATGTGTACGTATGTGTGTATGTTTAATGGAATTGATAAGCCACACCCCCTTCCCTTGTGTCATAAGTGCTATAAATACTTGGAGCATTGGTTATCGTGCCCAGCGATCTGGCAACGCCAATTGAAGCACCCAAAACGGGCTTACACAATCCGAAATTAAACAAAAAAAAAACCAAAAAACTGGCAATTAAGAATCAAATGGAATCCCGCACTTGCTTCAAGCAGGGAAGCTCCTGCAAGAAAAAAAGTGCAGAGACACAGAGAGAGAGAGGGAGAGAAGAGGGCGAGAGGGACAATATACCTGTGAAATACTCGCATTTTATTTCGATTTTGTTTTAGACTTTATTTTATTCATTTTTTGGTTTGGGTCGTCGTGTCGATCGTATCGTGTTTGTTTTTATCATATATTTTACGTATGTATTTAGCTGTTGCTTTTGTTGTGTTTGTTGTTGCACTTTTTTATAACCAGGCCGAAGCACAACTCGGAGAAAGACACTGACAGAAAGAGAGAGAGAGAGAGAGAGAGACACGTTCCCTCAACAAAACGCATGAGAATACTTAAGCGAAACAAGTTAAAAACGATTTCATTAATATGTTTCTTGTTGCCTTTTGTTGTTGTTGTTGTTGATTTTATTTGTTGCTTTGTTTTGTTGTTTTGGGTCTTGCTCGTTGCCTTCTTTTTACTGTGCTCATCCCCTACCATTTGGGGTATATCAATATTTACTTAAACCCTGGCGCTTCTACGTTTCGATGAAAACGGATATCGATCTTTCTATTCAATTGAATGAAGACATTCCACGCCCTGAAAGTATGCAGTAAATAATTTAAATTTCACGAAAACTAACGGCTCTAAGGAATAGGACCATTATTCTCAAACAAGGATTCTTTTATACAATAAAAGTATAGAAAAAATTAAATTAAAAACGTATATATAGGGATGTTGCGACGTATACATTACTTCAAGAGACAATAATTGCGTATTTTATCGATAAGTTTTCAATAAAAAATTAATTGTATAATAATTCTTAAAATTATTTCAACTGTATAAGTTACTTCGATTACGTAAATTTTATTACTACAGATAAAGTTGCAACCTATTGTACTGCTACAACTGGTTTTTTATGTGTATATATGAAGATAGATTGTATGTATATATTACTCATTATATATTATTGCTTTATTTAAACTGAGCATTTAAACTGGGTGTATTAACACAGGTTTTTCTCTTCTTGCGTGTGCTAGTATTACATATCGATATATGTATATATATTACCTAAAACATAAGTAGTAAATACTGAAACACTACTCTTTTTGGGAAAAGCAATTAAAAAATACTTAAAACTCTTAATAAACAGAAGAAAAAACCATTTGCGATACATATAAAGCTTATGTATTCTTGATCTTTCAGTTTCTGTCTGTCCGAATTGTAAGAGATTGTTGTATTTGATGTAGATTCTTATGTAAAGCTAGAATAAAGTAGATAATAACGAAGTATCACGATCAGGTAGCAAAATCTGAGCTTGTTAAAAGAAACAATTTCATACTTGTACTTAGCATTATGGGAAATAAACAGTATAAGTAAATTTATGTGTGTGTGTGTGTGTGTGTGTGTGTGTGGGCGGGGGTCTCTTTAGACTTGTATTTCAGTGTTTGCCGCAGTAAGCACATTCCACACCTGAGCAATCTTATATGTTCAAAAGAGTATTTGAATTGCGGTGCGCTAAAGAAACTTTCAGTTGCTTCTTCTTAATGCCTGGTTTTTTTTTTTTTTTTGGTGTTGCTGTTGTAGTTAGTGTTGTTGTTCGCTGGCCTGGCTATTTTTAAAATGCGCGAAAGCAGCAAGAAGAAAACACGAAGCAGCGAAACCCAGCGCAGCAGCAGCACCGCCATCATTGTTGCTGCTGTTGCTGCTGCGTCGTTTGCCACATAAGAAATGTGGAATATGGAATTTCAGATTGCTGCTCCCACACAAACACAGATACACGCATACATATGCATAAACATGTACATATATACAAACACACACACACACGTTGACTTCACTCACGAGCGTTGCGACTTTCGTAGAGTTTCTGTTGTTGTTTTTCCCTTTTTGTTTTTGTTTGTGCGTGTAAATTGGAGCAAAAAGTTTGCGCGCGACGTCAACAGTTCTGCCCAGGGCGCTGTCAACGACAACTTTTCGATTTCCTGCTGCAGCAGCAGCAGACACTGACAAAGAGAGAGAGATAGAAATGACTGTCCAAACGGACTGCGGTCGGACGTCGGCAGACAAGCCCATTGTATGACAACTTATTTGTTGTTGTCCAGCGCATTGCTCCTGCCGGTTCAGCTGCTGCTTCTGCTGCAGCGGCTGCTGTGGGTGATGTCGTCATTAAATGAAGCTGATGCTGATGCTGACGCCGGGGCTGACAACGACAACAACACTCCAATCCATACTTCCTTCAATTGGGTCACACCGCAACGACTCTCTTCACTTCTTTTTTTTTACTTCTCTTTTTTCAGTCAGTTTGTAAATTTTTTATAAAGAGTCGTATATGTATTTTTTATAGTCTCCTCGTCGCTTTTCGCCGTTGCTCGGCTCCAAATGTGACTTCGCACTTCATTGATAAAATGATTAATCGTTGATTTAAATGTAAATATGTATGCAAAGTATATGTATGTATATATATATACTTATATGTATATACAGATAAGCTTTCACATATGCAGATACACATTTGCAATACTTTGTGCTCATATATGTGTCACCTAAGCGGTGTTGAAGCGTAAAGCGGATGTTTAAACGATTAATAAAAAGGCGGCCCTGGTTTCTACCCCCCAAGCAACATTGTGCCAAATGTGATAAGCCTCTGAGAACATGAGAACTGAGCTTCTGTTCAACCAAAGTTCAGCAAGGTTCAACTTGAGGTTAAAATTAAAAAAAGAAAAGAAAAAATTATAAGCCAGCCAATTAGATAAAAGTATTCTAGGAATGCTACCCCAAGCAATAGATTCAAAGAAACGTCGTCTCCACTGAAGCTGAAACGTTTATATATACTAATCTGAGCTAAAGCTGAGAAAATAAGTTGAGTAAGCTTAGCTAAAGGTTCTTCCAGAATCTAGAAGGTAACTAACAAAATGACAATTAATTATAGTTATTATGAATTTGGAAACTTGTAGCTGCTTCCATACGCTCGTAATTTCACTTGACATCCATTTTCTCTATTTTCTTCAGAAGCTTACTGAATCTTTTCAGGACAATTATCAGTAACAGAATGACATTCGATTTAAAACAAGACACTATTATCATCTATAACTCCATATAAAATAAAAATTAAGGTCATCAACTTAAGGTAATATCCACCAATTATTTGGATCTACTTTTGAATAGCGATTGATTTGTTTAATTTGATTCTCAGAATCGAGCTTCTTCCCAATATCCTGCAAAAGGTTCCCTATTTTCCTTAACTGTTTCGCTTGTTTCTTAAACTGAAACATAATTGTGCTCCTTGTCATATTCCTTATCGAATTGTTCCACAACCCAAAACCCTACTCATAATTCTCATCCAAATATTATCGCTATGACATTTTTATGGATAAACTCGAAATCAACCCCAGAATAATTGTATGATATTGATTCGATTTGATTATGCTCTAAGAATATCTTATACAACTCATAACTCTGCTCTAATTGCCTAATGCATATGGAATTATGCCTCTTCCTTCGTTCAGGAGCCTTTAAATGTCGCGACCCAGATGTAAAAGTTGTGCAAATCGATTACGAGTGCAATTTATGAGACAGTTACATGTTTCCTTTGCATCTGCTAGAAAGTGGCAAACAATTCGGCAGCTGCTGTGTACATTGAGAGATCGAAGAGATTTTTCATTTCTCAATTCTTCATTGAGACAATGCACTGAGGAAAATCGCAAAGTCGCTGAGCGGTCGCTGCGTGTCTAACCTTTCACTTTCACGGCAGCTGCGCTGCAGGAGGACAGATCCGAAAGATTTAGGACAACATTTTGCATCATCCTTGAATGAAATGCAAGTACGAGTACTCACTCGTTGTACAAGAGGAGTATATTTACTCATTGGATTTTCTCCATCTCTGTCTTTTTTCTCTACTTTTAGGATCTTATAATCCTGTACATCCTCAGATTCGTACGTGCTCATAATTTATGCTATACTCACACAGAGACACACACCTGCCGTGGCCATGTCAGTTTTCTTGTAGTTTTTCTTTCACTTTTCCTTAGCCAGCTGCTGTTTGGCTATCGCCTGTTGCCTGTTGTGAGCTGCCTGTTGCCAGTTGTCTCGCCTTCTTCCTCTTCCTCTTCCCCTTCTTCTGTATTTCTTCGTGGCATTTTTCATCGTTTTTCTTGTTGTTTTATAATTAAAGAGCGACCCTGAGTCCGTTTTATTGATATCATCGCTCGTGTTGATAATTTGTACCTTTCGTTTAATGTTAACAACAGTGGAACAGCTGCTTATAGTGCATCGCATCTCTATAACCCAAGTACACTGAAAGCCTTTGCATTGCATTATCATAACTATCTTAAGTGTGTATAAACGAATTTTCCTTATAAAATATATAGATTCAAATTAATTTGTTTAACAATATACTTCATTAGGATTTATAATTGAACAACAGCTATAATTAGCTTGATTTACATAAACAGTATATATCATTTCTATCATTCCTTCACGCCATATGCCACAATATCTTAAGTCTAGACCCTAACTCTATCCTGTTCCTGTTGCCGTTGCTGGCCCACACTTGTTCGGCTTTGCAATTTATTGCCTGTTGCTGTTTTAAGTCCCTCGTCTTCAAGTCGACACACGTTTCGCATTGCTTGATTAGATTATACCTGTATACACAGACACACACACACAAGCGTGCACACTAAGCTTCAGCACACACACATTATCCATGAGGCACTAAGAACCGAATACCAATGCCAATTTGTGGTAATATCCTTTACCACATCATCAATGGCCTCGCTGGCGTCGGCATCGTTAAGTTCAAAGCCAATTCTTAACTATTTTTAGTGCTTCAGTTGGTTCAGTTGTCGTTGCTCCTTTAGATGCTCTTTCCAGAGATTCGGTTATGCATTAATGAGAAGACGTTGTTAAAAACTTGCGAACCTAAAGTAGTTTTTATATTTTGCAATTTTAACATAAGTCTAAAAATAACTAAAAATTTACAGCAGGAGGAAGCTGAAAGGAAAATAATTAGGAAATACTCCAAAAAGTATGCTAGACGAAATTTTAACATCAATTTGAATAGGAAATGCGAATATATTGTTAAAAATGTATTCAGTAGACAAAATGTAAGGCCCAAAGGAAGGGTATCCTTGACTGTTTAACAACTTCGCTCAGAGTAGTTCATTTTATACGCTCTGCACCCGAAGACCTACTTTGATTAAATTTATCTATAGAGGTAAGCTTCTCCTTTCATTTCATCCCATTCATTGTTGTATTTGCCTTAGCATCAGGCTCACATGAGGCCATTGAAATGCATGAGAAATTCAATTAAATTAGAAATCAATTGTTAGTCGTCGTTGAGCTGTGGCCGGTAAACTGCAGTTTGTAACTTAGACATCTACACTCTTTATGTTATGGAATATACACATCATATACGATTATATCAAGTTGTTCATATGGGACAATTGCTTTTATAGTATGGATCCATTTTGGATTAAGTTCGAGTCAAGGGTTAGCATATTGCTGCAAGTTGTGCTCATGTGTTAAATGTAGAACTCAGTTGCAACAACCTATTGTATGCACCCATCAGTTGTATCCACCTATTGTTGTGCAAAAGTTGTTTGGTGTGTGTGTGTGTCTAGTTTATGTGCTTTTATTGTCGATGCTTCGTCATTTGCTGCACTTTTCATACATACACAAGTTTGTATTTAATTTGCGAGAGCGCCGCCATCATTGCTGCTGTTCCTCTTCTTCTTTTTAGCTTGTGGTGCTGCTTTGGCGCAGCTTTGTCGCTGCTTTGTTGCTGCTCTCCATGCGGCTTGTAATTGCGAATCGTCTCGCTATGTAATGGAATTCCATTGCACTGTTGTCCTCGTTTTCGCTTTTATTGTTGCTGTTGTTGTTTTGTTTGCCCCCAAGGTACTCAACGCATGTATTTGCTTAACACTTTTTAAAATGCTAATTCCAAGTAATTGACAAATGCAAACAATAGCTTTGGCTCCCTTCCCTCGTTCTATTTCTCTATTTTTGTTCTGTATGTTTATTAAGTTGGCTGCACAAAAATCAATTTGACCAAATGTTCCAGAGGTATAATTAGCTGACTAAGTTGAGGGGTGTTAGCAGCAATTAAAATCGCATTAGTTTTTCAGGTTGTCGCTTCGCTAACTGTATGGTTAAAGGGAAAACCATCAATGAAAAAAAATGTATGTTGCTTTACGGTAGGTTTCCATTTTCCATGTAAAAGAAACCACCCACAGCACAGCTGTTAAGAGGACAAGAGGAGCGTCAACGACAACAAATTTGCAAAAGCCACAAACCCGTTTCTGACAGCTAGTGGCAATAACAACAACGACAGCAACATTGTTGTTGCCGGTCGGCCAGTGCCCACCGTCTGCCCCACATGTTCGGAGTCTGTGTCTCTCCCAATGCGCTGCACATGATTAGCGCTGAAAGAGCAACAACAACGACAACAGCAAAAAAAAAACAACAACAACAACGCAACGTTGCAAATGAAAAGAAAATTTACAAATTCCATTCATGAAATTTTGCTGCGTTGGCCAACGCTGACGTTGACGTTGACGCTGACGCTGCTGTCGCTGTCGCTGTCGAGCTCCACTTCCACAGAGACCCACACACAGAGCGCAGACAGCCGAAAGAGCGAGAGAATAGCTTAAAAGCGCTGTTGTTGTTGCAGATTTTTTTTTGTTGTTTTTTTTTGCAACTTGTTTTATGCGTTCCTCTCAGCAGAAGAAGCGGCAGCAGCGCAGTCACTGCATCCTTTTGTGTGAGTTTTGGTGTTGGTGTTGGTGTCTGTGTGTGGCGCTTGCTCAGCTTGGCACTTGCCGGATGTTTTGTTGTTGTGCAACGTTTCATATGCCGGCTTACGTGCCCTATCTATCTCTCTCTCTCTCTGACTCTTTTTTCTCACTCTCAAGTTGTCGCTCTCTTTTCTGCGCTTTGCTTTGCATTATTTTACTCTGCACTTGCATTTCTGTGAGGGGGGCAACATTGTTGTTGTGTCTGTTGTCGTAAGTCTGGTTAAACCTTTCGCTCCTTCCCCTCTCTCTCTCTCTCTCTCTATCTCTCTCTTTCTCTCTCCCTATCCCTCTCTCTCTTTCTCAGTGCTCTATTGTCGCTGCGTTGCCTTACAATTTGTATGAAAAAAGGTTTGCGGCTGCACTTTGCCACACACACACTCACACCCACATATTTACCCATTTAGGCGCTCTGGTTTATTATGCGGGTGCATCAGCGAACAGTCCTCGGTCCTGTGTGGCCAGCTTCAGCCAAAGCTCGTAACGCGCATCCGTTTCCCTTTTACTTTATTGCTAAACTGCAATTCATTTGCTTTGTTATTTTTACACATTTTACGAGTGTGTGTACATTGTACAACGATTGCAACTAGAAAGAGTCCCTTGCTGAACCGAGCAAAGTCATCATCAGTCACCGCTTCAGCTCCTGCACCCTCTGCCGCCTACCCCCTACCCATTACCCACTACCCCCTGCCTTCTTTTGCCGCAAGCAAAACTCTCGACGCATATTTATTACGAGACGGTAAACGACGACTGGGTTTACCCCACCCCATATCCCAGGATGGGACCAGCCAGCCAGGCCGGGGCAGGGCTAGGCAGAGCAAATCGCCTGTTCCCTGTCCTGTCCTGTCCTGTGCTGTGCTGTGCTGTGCATCGGGCTCAATTTTCAAACGATTTCAATGGAATTCTGAATGTGCTTGCAGTTGCCGGCGTCGTCGCACCAGAACCAGCAGAACGCAGCGCCAAGCCAAAAACTCAGACACGCATCTCATACCTTCTCCACCACCTCCTCCTTTTTTATCTTTCTCTCTCTCACTCACTCACTCCCTCTCTTGCATCCTTCAAGCAGCACTTTGGTTGCACTAAAAACAACAATAACAACATCAAGATGGAACAGCCTTCTGCTTTAAGCGGCGCATATATTTTTCTATATGCTCGCGAATAGGTTATACTTTTGTGATCATGAGCTTTGACAGTTACCAAAACCCAAACTACATTAGTCAAAGATATTATAATTTTTACTTTTAACTTCAGATTAGAAACTATGCACTTAATGTTTAGGTTAAAGTTAAATTAAGTATATTTTTTTCATTTATTAGTTAACAAAATTTAAGAATTGTTAATGCATACAGTTGGCAGGGTTAGACAGACTGATCCATTTGTATTTCTGCTTATAAACAAGGTGGCAACGCTGTAATCGAATTACTATTAACAAGAAAAATGCAACTATTTGATCAATTTTGTCACTTACAATCGGCTAATGTGATGAAATAAAATTGAGCTCAACAGCAAAGTAAAGGGGGTAGATTAAAGTTAACATTGTATAAATACATAAATTTATTGTGAGGGGCAATGCTTATCGTAAAGTTATCAGCTGTCAAGCTACACATATGTATAAATAAATGCTATATAAAGTCGCTGAAACGCACTGATTTGTACTTGAAACAATGCAATGTCAGTATTTGTGAATAGTCTACGTAAATTTAGTTCTAACAAAGATAACGTCGTCTGATTCCTGTAGTAGGAGAAGAGTATTTGTTGTGCGTCTTATGATATAAAGAATTTTTCTTTGCTTTTCGGTTGATGTTTTCATTTTTTCATGTAGCCGCCGCCGCCGTCGGCTGCATTCCCTTCTTTTGTTACTTCTTCCTCCTTGCGGTGTTCCTTCTATTCCTGCATTTCATTCTCGTTTGGCTCTTGCCTTATTGGTTGTTGTTTACGTTTGGTGTCCCTTTTGGAGTTGGCCGACGACAGCGACTGCGACAGAGCTATAGTTAACAGCGACGTCGGCGTCGGCGTCGATGGTGACGCTGACGCTGACGTTGATGGTGTCTACGAGCTTTAGTGGTCGCTGTTATCGGGTTAACTTTTTGCTCGATTGCTTACCCAAACTCGTATGTACACACATACTCGCTCATATTTATATACACATCTATGTACATTTGTAGATATGCACAATATGTTTTTTTTTTATATACTCATGAAATTGCAGTTGCCGGTTTATCGAATTATTTAACCGCTAGATAATGGCGCTAGTAATAATATAACAGGCCACCTAAAGCTCACTTCCCATCGCCATTAGCTAAGAAATTCTTACTCTGTTTTCCTGTCTACTCATTATTTGTTTCGTTCTTGTCGTTCTGTGCTTGGCTTATCGTTTTTGCATTCTTGCATCTTATCTGTTCCACCCAGTTTATTGCGGTCTCTTCCATGTCCACGTTGCTTGCTTGGCTTTACAGCTATTATTCCATTTGTCACATTTCTGTGGTTATTTTTCGCAATTTCCTCTTTATCAAAGACCCATGCACAGGCACAGGCACAGGACACGCAAGACACGTGTCTTTGTCCCGGGTACTTCTTTTTGTACTTCATCGTCTTCTTCTTGCTCTTTTCCTATACAATACACATAATAAATTCCTTTCTTGGGGCTTAACCTCAAATTGGCTTAACTTCATTTATTTCACTTGCAATGTCTGGAAATTTTTCATTTGCGGTTTTTTTTTTTTTTCGTTTCTTCCTTTTTACTCGCTTTTGTTATTGTTATTGTTGTCATTCCCTGCTGCAACTGGACACTGAGCTGGTGGTCAGGACGCGAGCCATAACAGTTAAGCTTGTAAGTTGATCGGAAGATGTGCTTTCAAAAGCTTCTGTTAAGTCTCAGACTTCCAGGCGTCGTGAAAACAGGGGAGGAAGGACGACAGGTGTTTTTACTACTACGACGGGACGGGGGGACGATGTTAAAGATATAAAGGATTCTTTGAGCTACAATCCGACTATGCATGATTAAAGATGCATACATTACTTAGGTCTAAAAAAAACTAAAAGTTTTAATAAGGATGGAATGCAAGTAGGAGTTATATAGTAGAGAGGTTAACCATTTACTCGGAAAGAATCTTCAGAACTTGCAGATGTATCTCTCTCTCTCTCTCTCTCTCTCTTTATCTTAATCTCTTGATTTGATTTGTTGTATATAATGCTGTTAAGTGAAAGCTCTTCAAGCACTTCTTGTTATGGAAGATCCTTTTGTCTTCCATCAATTTATTTTATATGGTTTCTATTGAGATATATAGTAATGGAACTATTTTAATATTTCAACTGATACTTAAACTGTGCAATCGGAAGCAAGTTAAGCTTCAGTGCATCGGCTTACATGTGTCGCGACTTATACAGATACAGTTACGAACACGGATGCAGTTGGGGCCGGCTACCCATGCCCCATTTGTCTCACCTACACTTGCAGTTGTTGGTGGTTTTGATGTTGTTATTGTTAAGCAGGCAAGACATAAAACAAAAGCCGTCGCCTCCTTTCCGCTGGGTAGAAGGAGAAGGCGAAGGAGGTCGCAAAGGAGGTTGAGTTGGTGGACAAGGACAACCTTGAGACTGTTCAATATTCCACAGCATAATTCGTGGCCAGCTCGATATCACGAGTTTCACGCTCTCCACCAACATCGGAATCGCAATGGCAAATGGCAATGGTGCATCAACTGGCTTGAATTGTTTAAAATATGTTGCAAGTGGACACCATCACATGGACAGACGTCGCAGTGACTTGGGCTTGGACTTGGACTGTGACTGCGAATGGTACCCAGTACAGACCCCTTTTTAACAAGCGAATCCACCGAAACAATGTCAGATGCCGCTGTATTAAAATTACGCCAAATTATGCTGAAAATGCAATGAGAGCGGTAAATATGCGACTCAGACTTGGACTGGACCATTCCACTATGTCCACCAGGCCAGGCCAGTCCACAGTTTCCTGAGTTGCCTCAGTTTAGTAGCTCCTCTTGACTTGCTGTTGTTTTTCATTTCTATATATTTCGGGAAGCCATAGAGCTGGTGAAGAGCTGCCATTGGCTGGTCGTAACGCCGCTTATCGGATAGTCAACATCAACGCGTAGTTTTTGGAGCATGCGCAAAAGGACAACTACTTATAGATGGCAGGGATGTCAAATGGGTAGGGTGTAGGGTATTGGGCGTAGGGTATCGTTTGTAGCGGGTAGGGTATACAAAAAGAGGACTAATGAGAGAGTGTGTGTGTGTGTGTAGTCCCAGCATGAAATATTTTTCACGCTCCCATGGCAACTGCTGCACTGCCATTCACATATGCACCACACACGCACACACATATGTATGTGTGTATATGTAACTAAATGTGTGTATATTTATTGCATTTTAATGTGCCACTGAAATGTGATTTAATTGGCATTATTTTATGCCTTCTCCTCCTCCTTGTCCACTCAGGACTCCACAGCCGAGCACAGTGCCGCAAATGCATCCACGCCAAACAAAACTCAAATATTGAGAATAAAGGAAAGCATTTTATACATAAGATCCTCATATTTTCTTACCTTAGTCTGAGCTTCAACAGGCTGTTTATTTATTATTCAATATCCTTATACATTCTAAGCTTAGCCAGAGTGCATCTAGCCAATATAATTAAATTTGTTTAACTTGTCCAACAACTTTCTCCGGAACATTAAAACTACTCAATGACTTTTATTTTTCTCTTATTTTCAACTCTGGAAATCCCATAAGTATCAATTACGTGGACAATTACGAAGCTATTGTTTTGATGTCAAGTTAATGGCAAGATTATTGTCCACTCATTCCATAAAGTTGAATAATAATCGAATGTATCGAATACTCGATATGCTCAACGCTAATGAGTGGGCTGAGCAGCATTGCTGGAATCACTGTGCAACATGCTAGACTTTGTACTAGTTGTGCTCGTATGTGTTTTGTGTGTTGGCTGGCGCTGCATTGGTCTCCTTTGGGCGTTGGATTTGCAAATGCTGAAATTTTCTTTAATTAAATTCATTCTCACAGTGTGTGCAACATGTGGCAGTCATTTTTGTGGAGCTAAGCTGGAAACGCAGTTTCTGGAATGCTGCAACGCAGACAAGTCCCAAACGACTCCCGACTCCCGGCTCCCAGCAGCTGCCGCTGGAGCTGGAGCTGGAGCTGCTGGTAATGTTGCTCATGTTGTTCTATTGCGTAGCCCTGCACTTTGGCCAGGAATTTTAGTAAAGTCTTGGAACGTCTGCATCGACCAAGACGTTGTCGTCTCGTAGTCTTGTTGGACTGTTTGTCGTCTCCTACCTACGTTAGCCCTTTAAACTCTTTGCGGCGTCATCAAATCAGGTTTCGATGCTGCCGTTCCCTCTGACAGACGCATAAATCGCTGGCGTTTTTAAAATATCCACCAGGCCATGACTGAGACTGGGTCTGGTGGTCTGGTATTAGTTGCTTGGTTGCTCAGTTGCTCGGTTGCTCAGTTGGACCCCCGCTTCAAGTCCAATGTGCGTCTGATGAGGTTCCAGGGATCCAGGGTTATGGCATTGGAGCCTGCTTCTAAGCTTGCCGGCCAACACAAAAAATGTTATAAATGCCTCTCATATTTTTAACACCAAACATTGTTGGCTTACTCGTATTTGCCAAACCAGACCCAAAAGGCACTGATCCTCCTCAGAACTGCCCATACTTGAACCCCAAACTTAACTCCTTTTCCTCCAGCTACGCCTCATTTGCCTGTCCTCTTCGCATTTTGTTTGATTTGACAACTTTGTTGGGTTATGTTTGCTTGTGAACCTAGAATAGATCTTCGACTAAAGCGTTGTTGATTTAGGCTTTTGGGTCTCAGGATCTGACCTGAATGTGCCCGAAGGAAATCTAAAGCAAACATGAATTTAAATGAAGCTTTTATTGAAAGTTTGCGATTTAATTGTGGGAAACTGCAATAGTCTTCTTGAAATGTAGATATGTAAACCCAACACTCTTTATACATAATTATCTAGAGAATTTAAATATTGATCCCATACTAATGATATATTCTTTCTCTGTTTGCTTTACAGATTGCTGCTTTTACTTATTAAATTACTGGTAAGTTTCCATTTTCTTTAAGCCCAAGTAAACAAAGGACTTAGATGTCAACTTCATTGAGTTTCACCTTCGTTAATGGTAAATAAAATTAGCTGATAACTGAGAAACCACTTAGGAAAACATGTTAGATACTCTTTCATCCGTACTTATATGTATATGAGTTATCGCTGACTTTATTTCTGGTTCTCTGGCATTGCCTTTGGCCTCACCGTGGTCTGATCCAAGGTGTTGTTCACCCCTTCGACAGCCGCTTGACAGTGCATTGAACCGTGGACAAAGTGACAGAAACTGCAAATACAACAAAACAAACAATATCAAGGTAGCTTAGGCCAGACACAAATGAACTACGGACTACATCAAATATAACTTGTCAGTCCACAAATGGCCAGGACTACAGGACCAAGCAGCTCATTTAGGAATCCATTGGACAAAACTGGTTGATCCTTTGTAGATTTATCCCATATGCATTTAAATACCATCATCGTCAGTAGTTGAAAGTTTACAAATCAATTTCCACGTTTCGTAAATGCTTCCCGTACCCAATTTGCTTTGACATTCACTTGACATGCCGCCGTTTCTATGAAAACTCGTACATAAATTATATATGTGTGTACGAATACCAGAATGTACAAGTATGTGTATATGTTTGTGGGGTGACCCAAATTTTCGATTTCCTAAACCAAATGCTAATTAATCCCACGAGGAAAAGGGCTCACCTCGATTCGGAGATTTGCTATGCTCGACTGATTTTCACACACACAATCACACAAAGACCCAGATCCGGACTGCGGACTGAGGACTGCAGACTGCGGAGCATCAGCTCGCGTGTCAGGGCGAAGGCTTAAGGCTTTTCCGGAAAGGTGTTCTACCTGGGAAAGCCAATCGCCGCCCTGTAACACGCTCCGAGATTGCAATTTAAAATCTCACGCATGTAATTGCATATTGCATCATGTTCGATGCCTGGAGGGCAACTAAATATCACCTTATCTTTCACATCGAGTCCATATATCATACATAATCTATAAAGATTTCTCAGTTTCCGTTGTGCGTTTTCTTGACACGCGCGGTTCGCTAAAACCCAAAGGATCCTCCGATAGAACCCAAATCTACCCATAGGCTATACAAAAACCGTACCAAAACGCCAGCTGTTTTCTTAATTTTTAGAATTCCTTCACAGCTACAACACAACCAATGATTAGTTGTAATAGCAACAAGAGCAACCCCTCTAGCTGCCCCTACCCCCTTGCAGATGTGTGCCCCTCGTCTGTCTGCTCTAATTTACAATGCGTTTTTTTACAAGTCGTCGCCGGTTTGTGCAAAAAAAAAACAGAAACCGAATAAGGAAAAGGAAAAGAAAAAAAATTTGTATTTCATGTTCACCCTATTCGGAACAAACGAATCCCCCGCTTAGGGGTTGCTGCTTTACTTTAATTATAAGCTCAGTGCAGTGGCCGGGGCTCAGCCCTCTTTACACTCTTACACTTTTACACTATTGCAACGGGCAACGGACAATGGCATCATGCAACGGACTTCGTCCATTGGACATCAAGCACCGGTCACCCTTGCCACGGAGGGGCCTTTACTAGTCGCTTGGCACATGTCAATGTCTGCATTGGACTTTGGGTTCTGTTCATGAAAGCTATACCAGAGCCTAAATGCAGCACCGTGGAATGGACAAGGTTAATTAGTCGATGTATCAGTGAAGTTATCGAGTAGTTTATCGATTAAACGGTGTACCTCAAACTAGAAGCTTCATAATATAACTCTTTGTTAGAAATACACTACTGCAAAGGATCTTAGAAAAGCTTTTCGATTTGATTCGTATTCTTACTTATATATATCAAAAATCTAGGAAGAAGACAACCAGCTTAATTATGGAACTATAATTTCGGTCAGACAGATAAAACGTCTAACTGATTGGATAGATCCTTAAAAGAGGTGTGTTCCAGATTTACTAAATCCATACTATAACTTATAGGAACGATTCAAGAGAATATCTTAATCATTCTTAGAGATTAAACGTAACCATTTGTTCAATAAGTTTCATTATGATTTAATCTCAAATATCAATCGGGGATACTATCACTTTCATGGGAAAGATAGGTTGATAGGTATTGAGATAGAAGCAGGGTGGTTATTATTGATTAAACCCATCCCCAACACGACGGATCCTTTATATTGTGGGTGTCGGTTTGAAGTAGCTTTGTAGTGGGACTTATGACCTAATCTGGTTTAACTGTGACAACTGTGTCCCACTGTGTCGCGCTCCACTTCAAACCAGCGAAACAGTCGTCGTTGTCGTTCCCATTACAATTTTTGCAACAAAAACCACTTCCACTTCCTGTTGAATTGCAGGAAACTCAACTGCAGCAACAGCAGCAGCAGCGACAGCGGTGGCGGCTGTGCGCCCAATTCTAACACTAGAACAATAAGAGAAAGAGAGGCCCCTACACATACATACATACATACATACATACATATATACAGAGCGATAGTGGAAGAGAGAAAGAGGGGGCAGGAGGGATTGGTCCCTGGCGGGGCACATTGGCGCACCCTTAAACAGAACGTAGCTGCTGTTGCATATTTGCAACAATTATAAACGGGACAAGCAAATATCTTCTTGGTTACCTTTTAAAAATCGAGTTGATCGAATGGTAAATACCTCAGATCCTGTAACTACCAAATATCTAGAATTAACTTGATTAGCGTTGGATTCTCAGGTATTTATATGCCAAATAGGATATACCTGAGTAAAATTGCCATTGAGGTTACATATCAAAATACCCAATTGAATCTATTTCATAGCTCTAGGGTATACAAAAATTACCTTGCCACGTTGCCTTTGAGCGACATTTGTGGATTTCTATGGTTGTGTGTGTGTGCTGTGCTGTGTGTGGTGTGTGGTGTGCCTCAGTCGCGGCGAGTTCGTTCCACTTTCCTACTGAACAGAAAGGACGACGTCCGACCGTCTGAAGTGGCTCCTGGGCCTACCAACATTGTGCACTCTGCATTCTGCATTCAGCACTCCACACACACACACTCTACGTGGCACGCACAAAATGCCATTGCGTGGCATTGGTAGGGTGCTGTTGCTCCTGCTACCTTTTGGGTTTTTCCTTTTTAAGGGTGCTTCTCACATTGCTCAACAGTTTTGCGCAAGACGTTCCTGTGCCGTGTGCTCGAACGTCCAGGTGCGTCTCTGCTGTTTCCAATGATAATTTTACTTCTACTTCTACTTCTACTTGTACTTCTGCTTCTGCTTCTGCTTCTGCTCCTACTGTTGCTTCATCTTTTCCCACTTTTCATTTTCATTCTCAGGCATTAGTTTCTGCCACATTCGGGACATCTGTTGGGCTGATCGTTGATTGTCTGCTTTCCCGTTTGTCAGCTCATGTTTTGTCCTGTGAATGTGCCCTAAGTTTTATTTATTTATGCCTTGCTTTGGATCCTAATCCCATCCTGAAGAGCTTGTGCTCGTTTTGTTCACATCCGCTCGGAAGCTCCCACGCTCCGCTCATTAGAGGAGCATCTCAGTGAGCTTTAGTTAAGCTAATTGCAATCTCAGTGTCCTGTGCTGTCCTTTCATAGGAAACACACATACGCACACAAACACACACACACACAGACAGACAGACACAGAGGCAACAACAGCTACAGCAGAGATTTACTGATCTACAAATTTCCAGGAATTTCGTGAATGGAAAAACAAAAGCGCAACGAACGCTGTTCGCATACAGGCCAAAGGAAGGAGGTTAGGCAGACGAGTTTGATCTACCTATGGAACCTGGGCCTGAACCTGAACCTGAACCCAAACCTGAAGCTGTTGCTCTGTTGCTGTTGCTATAGCTGTAGCTAAAGCAGAAGCTGAGTCTTTGGAACCTCAGTCCTCAGTCCTGTGTGTATATCTTATGAATGTACTCTTGGTACTTGGTTTGGCTCTCTGCCCGTGGCTCTGATATTTGCTTGCTGTATTTATATATTTTCGAAGGTTTCTTCTTGGTTGGTTTTTGTTGCCTGTCCCGGCACAGCTTTTGTAGTTGCTCCTTCTCTCTTTCCCTTTGGTTATATCTCAGTCTCTCTTATTATCTCACTGTCTGTCGTTATTGTTACTTAAAATAGCTGAAAAACGTGAGCGCATATCCCAAATTTGAAAACCGGTAAGCCAGGCCAAAGGCATCAGGCACGGCACCAGGTAGTCAGAGGTTTAATGAGCACCCCGATCCAGCCTTAGGCCAACAGTCAGACAGTAAGTTGAAGTAGATGTCCAGTTGGGAGCCCAGCCACCTCATCAAGTATCGGACCATTGGATGCTGCCGCCACAGATTAAATCAAATCAATTATATAAACATTATCTTTCAAAAATCGATTCGAAGCTCAACATAACTCGCTTTCAATTTTAATACATATTTTTAATTTCTTATCAGACCTACGACTTTAAAGAGAACCAACTACCTCTAAACCTTAACAAAACAAAGAAATGTTTGAAGGGTCTCCCCCCAGTTTGGCATGTGCCCTACGACCTTTTGTGTCAGAGAACCATAAAGCAATAACAGACGACAGCTGCAAAAACTATTCACGTTGATATTTCGATACCCGAATGCCTCGTCAGTCAGAGAGTCGAGTCGAGTTGAGCTCGGGTCGTTTTGGGTTGAATTGGATTGTATAAGTCTATGTTCCGAGAAGTCCTTGCAGTTCCTTTCATTTCCTCAAACCTTATCGAACCTCCTCAAACCTCTCATGCAACTTGACAGTTGACTGCAACTACTCTTCTACTACTACTTGCAGTCTGTACACACGATAATACCGTATATAGATCTATATTATATGTATACCTTGGGGGGGTTTAGTATCCAGGCGGCAATTCCTCTCATGTTCCACATCAGTTTTTGTGGCTGAATTTACGATTTAAACTTATTTTCTGCTTACTTTCAACTGATTAGTTTTTCGGCTCCATTTGGCAAATTGCTTATGAATTTGCAGTTGATTTACTCTGTGGAGTGGCAGCTCTTCAGTCTGCAGTCTGTAGTCCTGCGCTCTGTTATTATGTGCCGATTGTTTTTTTGATTTCCGGTTATATTATGGTTGTATTTGTTTATACATATACATATACATATACATATATGTATGTTATCCATGCAAATATCTTTGGTTGTGTGTTTCAATGTTGGTGCTGCTGGTTTTGGGTGCTAATTGCTCAGAGTTCAATGACTGACCGCGCATAGACGAAGAACTAGTTGGACTCCCTGGTATTTAGCACCTGTCGCTATCTCTTCCGCTTTATTTACCTTTACGTTTACCTTTACTTTTTTCTGAGCTTAGCTTTTTGTAAGGACAAAGTCGATCATTCAGTTAGGCAGTTGGTCAATCAAAGTAGGCAGATTGACCGTTAAACAGAGCAGACAGAGCTGTAGCTTTTGTTGTAAAACTAACAACCCTGCGTTGGGTGGGCCTGCAGCAAGCATATGCATGTGTGTGTAAGAGAGCGAAAGAGAGAGTACGCATGATCTTTTCGTTACATTATCCTCCCCTATTATTATGCTTTTTTTTAGTTTTTGCTTTACTTTTACTACATTCCTGCCGTACGCCCCGTTACTCTGTCACGCTCCCTCTCTCGCTCTCTCTCTCTCTTTTTGCTCTTTTGCGATCGCTTTCACATGCATGTTCGCACGCAGCCAACGCACTCTCTCTCTCTTTCCCTCTCTTCCTCTCGCTCTCTCTCGGCTGTTGTTGTTGTAGTTGCTATTGTTGCCCTGCAATTGCATTCCTGTTTGTCTGCCGTTCGCTCTGCTGCCTCTTCCTCTAGTTGCTGCTGCTGCTGCTGCCTGTTGTGTGTTGTATTGTGTTGTGTTGTGTTGTGTTGCGTTGCTTATGTGTATGTGTGTGTGTGTGTGTGTGTGTTGCCAGCCTTCACTTCAACTCTGCCTGCGTCCAGAACTACGCAACATTTACAAAACGAACGCTGCAGAAAGTGGAAGTGAATCTCCAGTGCGGCGGCAGATCGATCGATCCCGATTCCGATCTCTAGAACGTAGAGCGGTGTGTTACTCATTTGTTATTTATTATGATGTTCTTCTTCTTTGTTAATATACGTTAAAAATTATTAAAGTTTTGTACAAAAATTAAAAGTGACATCAATTTATGATAATTATTGTTACAAGAATTTGTTAAAAAAAAGATAAATAAAAAAAAACAAAACCAAACAAAGTGCACACAAAGTCAACACACGCACACACATGTTAAAATTTCTGGAAACACACACACAAAGGCAAAACCGATGACAACCCACACAAATATCAACACCCAAGGAATTTCAACTGCAAAGAAATAAACTAAAAAACACAATCAAACAACCAAACAAAACCATAAACGTTACTTACTTCTAAAATCTATACAATTTCTTTAAAACAAACTTGTTGACTTCAGAAAGTTTCCTTTTCGAAAATGCAATACGTTTTTTAAAATTATTGAAAACATTTCCCTTTTGTTATAAACATTGAAAACATACATATTTTGTCTTTATACTCAATCTATTAAAACTGTTAAACAAATCTCTCATAAGTGTTAAGTGTTTACTTTTAACTTGTTCTACAATTATTGAATATTTATTGATTTACATTTGATACCCTTCGAGTTTACCTCTATGAACTATTTATAAACCCTAATCTTTAAGCCTTGAAATCAGCACATAAAACCTAAGCCAACATAACATAATAAAAACAATCGACACGAAACCAGAAACACCTTTTGGATTAACTTCAAAAACAAAAGCAACTAACGAAATCTAATGCGTAAGTAAAAAAATACATCTTTCAATAATTAACATTTAGTTAACAGATCAGTTAACATTCGATATTTGTTACATTCTACTCGTCACATTTTAACAGCAGGCACTCGCCGCTTGGCCCAAACATTTGTTTAATTTTAATTCCTTTGCACTTTTAAAATGAATAAATAAATAAGTAATGAGCATTTACCAATTGTTGTTAATTTTTTTGTTTGGCTTAAAGTAAAGTTCATTGAACGTGAGCTGAAATCATTTGTTGCCAGTTAAAGTCTCGCCGTCTCCAGCTTGAAATCAGCTCAACTCAGTTTCAGTCAGTCAGTTGTTCTGTGTTGGCCGCTTGTCTAACCTTATAGAGCATTCCAAATACTCACGAGTGTTTCGTAGTATGTGTGTGTGTGTTGGTCAGTTAGGGCGGACAGGTAGTACTGTGGATAGTCGATACACAGCAGCAACGTGCTTTTAAGGTCGACCGCTTGTTAGACTAGACTTGCTGCCTGCCCGGTCGGCCTTATTACGAGTACTCGAGTATAACCCTAACCCCATTCGAATGGTAACCTTTTTTTATAACTTTAACACGGTAGGGCTTACACCTCAAAAACTGATATTAAAATCAACTATTTAAGACTGAACATGTGCAATGAAAGTCTAAGCGATCGTACGGTGAATAAGCATTACAACGTACAACATAATATATTCAGTTCTCTTTCTGTTGTAGAAGTGATTTTGCTTTCATCCCTACTGAAACACACTGACCAAGTTAGTCTAGACTTTCTGATATATTCAGTATATAGTCACAAGAAGGAATGAAATTTCCTGATTTGAAAGAATCCTTAAATGCGTCTAGTATTTAAGAACGTATAACCAAATTTCCTTTCTAGCTTTTATAATCCCTCAGATCGAAGGATCCATTTGAATAGGGGTCTATCATCTCGGATATTGAGCAAGAATATACATATATGCTTTATGTGGTGCTTCCTTTGGCCTGTTAACGGTCTAAGATTATTGCATATTTTATATTATACAATATTATATAAAATATAACCATAGGTTAAACCCAACATGTTAGATCGAAAAACATAACATAAGTTTATTCTGTAGATTTTGCCAATTTACATTCTGTACTTAATGTGTTTTTATCCGATATTCAAAAGGGTTACTTATTTCTTATTTATTAATGGACAGTAGGCTCTAAATGAGGAAGTATCTTTATGCGGGCATAGATTGAAAAAGTTCTTATCTATGTAGTGGATGTTTGTAATATTTTCATAAATGGTATATTTTATTTAGTTGGAATCTGTTTTACCCATTATTAACGAATATATACTATGAATTTTGTTGCAAAGTTGATAGTTGTACGATAAAATGAGAAATCTTTATATAGATACTCTAAGATTACCTTGAATACATTCTTTAATTCGATCTTTATCGACCGAATATTTTCAATACATATCAAAACACAAACAACTTTCAAATCAGGTAATCTAAATAATAAGTCCACATCTTATGAGCCAGATCTCTCATTGTCAATCTATAATGTTTCGAGCAGCAAATCTTTGACTACCCTAATGGACATTTGTATATTTACCAAAAAATATAAACTAATCTAAATAAATATTTATGAGTGCCATCAATTAAAGCTATTTAAATTATATAAATATATATATTTTTCATTCTTTAAATTAATATAGAAACCCATATATCTTAAATTTGGTATCTACAGCTCTCTGAAAAGGATGAGAAGGACTCTTTAGATCAAAAATATTTGTGTGCATGTTCTTAATAGTGTCGGATACATACTTACTGCTTTTTGACTGTTACATACTTAATGTTATTTTTATTATGAATTGTGATTCTGTTAAGGGTATTCACTGACGCATTACTGAATAAAGTTGCTTACTGAAATAAAGTTGTACATGAAAGTCAAATATAATATAACAAACCCAATAGATATATTCTTAAGCAATTTATTTTATTTGCTTAAAGTATAAAATAATTCAATGGAGTCTCTAGTTTTCTTGTCGTCTTACCTTGTCGGCTAGTTCTCTTTTATTGGTTTGTCTATTTTCATCCGCTTTTTTATGAGTGACTTTGGATATACCAGAGTCCCCTTTAACCTATGACAACTGTATCCATTAGAGCTCTCATGCTCTAGCTCAGAGGTGCGACACCAAAGGTAAGAGTTGGCGTTGACTTCGGAACTGCCCTTTGCCAGGCGAGCGTCGGATGGCTGTAAAATAATTAACATTCAAATCAAATTAATGTGCAATTAGTGTAAAACTCAAGTATGATAACGGATGAGCGGGTGGGGCTGCTAGCTGGGGGAATTGGAAGCACATTTCCGAATTATACATTTTTGCGCTTGCCTTGGGGGCAATTTTGCTTAACGAAACCGCCGGCGACAAAAACATCGACAGCGTTGCCGTTGCCGTTGTCGCCGTCTGCCGCAAGGCTGTAGGCAAATTCAATAAATGTTGCGTCAAGTTAGTCAAACGTCGCGTCGTGTCGCATCGGAAGTTGGCACACACACTCAGACTCATGCACATACACACACACACACGAACGCTCCCCATGCACAGATGCAAAAGTAACTTGAATGCTCATGAGCCACCCTAACCGAAAACAGAACTAAACAGAAGCATCGAGAATAACAGCAACAACAAGAACTGCCTTACAATCAACATTGTGACTGACATTCTGTCAAACATGCAGCGACGTCAACGTCAACGCAGACAGCAGCGGCGACGGCGACGTTGTCGGCGGCTTCTCTCAAACTTAAAGGCGGCTCAATGCGTTTTTGTTTTACATTTTTGTTTTGTTGTGTTTTTACTTTTTTTTTTAAATTTTTTATGCTTTAATTTTTTGTTTTGGATTTCTTTTTCATTTATTTTCTGTTCACTTTTATTTCAAATTTAAATATTGCCGTCTCTCAGAGATTCTCAAGTAGTTTTCAAGTTGATTGCATTCTGCAGCATGTCTGTGCCGGCGACGTCGCCGTCGTCTCTCTGCATTTTCTCTGCCTCAGCTCTCATTCATTTCCCAGGTCCATGTACCCATGTGCACGCCTCGTAGCTGCTGAAGCAGACGATGTGGCAGAGACAGAGGCTACAGCCAGAGCCTAAGGCAGAGGTTGTTAAAGACTTCTTTTTTTTTTCTTATTCTTTTTCTGTTGCACCCCACCAAAAAGGGGTTGCTGCAAAACAGCAAAGCACAGCCTGACGTTGATGCTAGCGATTATGAGGATGTTCATCTGTTTATTCCGCTTTAGTTACTTTTGTACTGCCTGCCGGCGCATATAGTCTGGCTTCTCAAATCTGAATGATACCCTAACGTATGTTTGGAATGGGTAGGGGGGGAGAGGGGAGGCACATTGTGTGTTTCCAACAAGCGTTTATGATCAAACTTTTTAATAATAAAAATTTTATAAATGAATCTTTGATGCAATTGTTACAATAATTCATAAGCTATCATTACAAGCTATCATTACAAACTAATCAAGAAGTTATGAATGAACAATTTGTAGCATATGGATGTAGTGAGTATTAGCCGGGCTCGCTGCAAGTTAACAGGTTGTCGCAAGGATTGAACTAATATTTTCATCAAAATTCAATGGAATTTTGATGCATTTGCTTTAAAACTTACTTAAATATGTTTGGTAACAAATGTTTCTATTGGAAGTAGTTGAAAGTAGTTGAAACGTTGTATTTAACTTTTAAGTTTAGTTTAAACTAATTACAATTGAGGTTCTCTCTTTAACGATTCCTTTTCTATAATCTAACGCCGTATCTCTCATATACCTTGGCAATTAATCTGCTTTCCAGTTTCTAATTTCTATTAACCATCTTTTTTTTTAAATTTAAATTTTTGTTATCCTTTTTTTGCGGCTGCTATGAGCTGCTGCTTCTCATGACCCCTCAGACAGGAATTAAGGATGCTGTTATTCTTCTTCTTTTCCTTTTTTTTCGATTACTGATACCAAAATTGAGGGTCTAAGGGCTTAGTGTTGGCATTGGAGGGACGAAGGTTGGGAGGGTACCACAGTACGGTGTGTCGTATTTTTTTTTCTCATTTCTTATTTTCGTTTCGTTTTTCACATAAGCTTTAAAGCAGAGTCACCCCTTAAAGGCGACACATCTTCCCCCCATTGAAGATTTCTGTATTTTTTTGCATGATTTTTTTTTTATTTCTTTTCCTTTCTTATTCATAGATAGATAGTAATTTTTCTTCCTCTTACGTTGTACTGTGCTGAGGTCGGTTTGCGATCGTCTGCGCTTGGAACTTCCCACGATCCTTGTGGACTTTTGTACTCGTCGCAACTTAAAAACATTTTTATGTGTGTGTATGCAGTGTCATAAATACTTTTAATTAACTGGAAATGCGTGTGTGTGCGTGTCTGTCTGGGTCTGGGTCTGGATTTGTGCCTACCATCGCTGCTGGCTGGCTCTCACTCTCTCCGACTTACTGGAAACTGAAAGTGAAGTGAGGATCGAAGCGATGTCGCTGTAGTTGTCGTCGACGTCTCTAGGGCGTGAGTTTTGCGGCAAATTTAACATAATTTTTGCTTGATTTCTTTATAAGCAGTCCGCATTAGATATATGTATATATATATATTTTTTTATAAGTGTGTGTGTGTACCCCAGTTACCGATTCGATCGGTTGATACAAATGTGTTTAAGCAGATGTGTTTGTCTAGTTCATTGAACTTTGAACAAAAGCAATAGCAGTATATAGTACAAAAAGAATGGCCTATGGCTGAATGTGGCTTAAAGTATACGCAGAGAGTATTTACATATACATGTTTCCATGTTATATGTATTTGATATTGCTGATCCTTTGCTTACAAAAAGTTGCTGGAAATATTGTTGGCGCAACATGCGTTCCACTCCCAGGCGCACTGCCAAACCAAACGATAAAAAGAATGAACCCAAAAAGTCTTATGTATATTTGAAGTTGGCTTGTGGGTGCGTTATTACGGTGTCGTTAGCTTGACGGTGACGTTGCGAGCACTACGTCACTTCCGTCTCTCATTATTTTTATAACCGGCATTTGTTGAGCAAGTGAGAGAAGCGCGGCAAAGCATATTCATGTACACACAAACTATAGTGAGTCTGGTATCCACATAGCCTACGTTCCACAGTCACCTATACAATCATAAGTACACCAAGTAAAGTAATTGGCCACTCAGCTGCTGCCCTGAAGTTCGCTGTAGCGCATGGCTCTCTCAGCTGGAACCGCTGACTCTCAGCTGCTGCTTTGAATTTGCCGCTTCGAATTCGCTTAACAGAGCAGCACTTACTTAAAAGCGGCATAATAACAGTTCAAATTGGCGGCAGCAAATTCGCCGTAATCAGTTTTTCGTATACGCTCCACACTGCTGGTCGTGTCTGTTTGTTGTTGCTGTCGTCGCTGTTGTTGTCGTTGTCGTCGTCGTCGTCGTGGTCGTGTCGCTGCTGCTGCTTCCAAGTTAACGTAAGCTACATTAAAATAAGCGAGAACGCAAAACGTATAACGTAAAAACGCCCGCGTAGAGAAAATTATTTAAATATATCAACCAATATTTGTGTGTAAAAATGCAGTGCTATTTATCAATAAAAAAAAAAACATAAGTGACGTCATCAAGGCTGTCCAGACTGGCCTTGTCCATTAGCAACAACAACAACAAGACTTCGTTTTAGCAACACGCTGTTTTTACCATAGCAGTATTGCTGCTATATGAAGTTGACGTCGCCGCTTACGTTTTCTCTACATACTCTCCCGCTCTCTTTTTCTCGCTCTCTCTCTCTCTCTCTCTCTCTCTCTCTGTCTCCCGCTCTATTCTCTCTCTCTTACTCTGCGTGGTCCGCTCTTGCTGTAGGTTTGCCGGCGACTCCATTTACTACTACGTTGAAAAGACACTCAGGCCAGGCATTAGGCACTAAGCACTCAGCACTCACTTTGCGTTTACGTCGTGGCCCATGAAGTTCGCTTTAGCTCGCCGCAGAAAATCTAAAAACCGATGAAAAAAAGAAAAAAAAATAAACTGCACACGTTCAGGCAATTAAAAACTAAATAACAACAATAGTTTAGGACAAACAGACAGTACGAGCACCAACTACAATTATGTGATATCTACAAATAAACTAAATTTTTTTTTTTTCCTCCTTACTGCTGACGTCACAAGTCATAAACGAGAAGAAACATTTTAATTTTTTTGGCAAAGAACGAAAAACGTAGTGAGAAAAAAAATGTATATGAAAAACGCAAAAAAATGAAACGTGTGTGATATTAAATGAGCGCGACGGCGGCCGCAGCAACAACAACAACTATAAAACAGCAGAAGCAGCAACAGCGACGTTGGCAGCAACGACGGCGACGACGCAGGCGACGACAGCGACGTCAAGCATTTGCTTTGCTGGGTTGTGCGTCGTGACATAAAACGAAGAAATTCCAATTTAGGTGCGTGCACTCCTTATGTTTTCGTGTTTTGGCAATTACAATAAATAAATAATACATATATACATATATAATATAGATATGTAGGTAAATGAATGAATCTTAAACACAATAACTTTTTCAATACAAAATTATCAGTTGCTTTCAAGCTGTGAAGCCATGTGTTTTGCGTGTATGTGTATATACGTGTTCGTGTGCGAGTGTGTATATGTAGTGTATATTCCGTCAATTAATCATTCTTTCAAGTTTGCTTTGTGCTTCCTCTCCTTTGCCACTAAAGCCCGTTAATAACCTTTAAAAGACTTTTGTATACGTTGCGTGTGTATGTTTGTGGCTGTGCTAGAATATTATGTGAAGCTACGTTTAATTTATTTGTAAATAGCACACTTCTAAAGCTCCCGCCTCCACACTCCTTTCTTGCTGTTTGATCCCCATTTCGTATTAATATTTGTAGGCAGTGCCGGGCTTTAATGTTGTTCAAATGTTAATTAACATTTACAGCGAAAGGGCAACTTGCCTGCCCGTCTCTCTCTCTTTCTCTCTCTCTCTTAAGAGAGTTTTTGATAACGCATGGGATCAGTGCGATGTATGTACGTTGTTTTTCAGTGCATGTTTCTAAAAACCCATGACAATGCGTCATACATGTGGGCAGCGACACAAACACAAATGGTATTATGTATATAAAATTTTGTGAGCTTGTGGTCATACATACATGTAATGTAATTTTTCCGGGTATTGCTAATATTGCATCGTATACATTTTTGTTCGTTTAGTTAGGGATTTCCCCGAAGTGGAGAATACAATTTCTACATGCGCTTCCAAGCAAGCGAACTGACTTCTACTCGGCATTGAATTACCACATATGTAGAACAATAGCAGGAACTACACAGTATGTAATAGTATATGTAGTACACACACAAACAAATCTCATTAAAAAGAAGCTGCGAACTCCTCTTCTTGCCGTATAGTTGTTTCTGTTTGCATTTTGTTGGCGAAATATTTTTTGCGACGCATTTCGTGCGCCCACCAATGTGACGTGCTTCTCCTTTTTTGCATCTGTCTCTCTCTTTCATCCACCTACTCGCAATTACGTGTATTTTTGGCTTTTGCACCCACCAAAAAATAAAAACCGCCACTGTTGAGCCTAACAGAATTCTGTTATAGGCTATGGTTTACGTTTATGTTAGGTACCCTTCTGGCATCCCGCTCGCACTTTTGTACCTTACTTACTTGTGCCTGTTTCCACTTGTCTTTCTGTTTGTTTAAATCTCCTACTTTTATTAAGGTGAGCTCTCAGGCAAAATACAAATAAATAATTAAAATTTATTGTTATCGTGGTTGCTTTGTCACTGCTGCTGCCAGGTTAGATTGGCATTTTTGGGCTAAGCTTTGATTGTTTAAAGCAAACAACCAAAACGGCTACATCCAAAATGAGAGTCGCATTAACTAGTCTCTAATTGGATTTAAGAAACACTAAAATGGCGACACAGGGGAAGCGAAACTTGGGCAGTTACATATTAAAATATACATACATATGTTCACGTATGTACATCTGTATGGGGATGGGGGTTATGTACACATACCGGTCAACCACCGGGCGCATAATCCGAGTGGAACTCAAGCCAGAAAACCGGCTGCGTCGCAAAAAGCATGCAATCCACACTAGTCCGCAGCAGCAGTAGCATAAAAACAACAGGAATCTCTACCGTGGACCTCATCTGACAACGCCTGGTCTAACAGCTGTTATCGAAAGCAACAAAAAAAATAAGAGCGCCCGGTATTTTTCTTTCTCTCTCAATGTAAAAGATACAGCATCCCACACTCTCACAAAAAGCTTTCCTTCTCCCACTTCCCTCACATACACATATGCACTTGACTGAGCGGCATTGGCTCTGGGAGCTTTATACAAATATTCTTTCCTACAGCTCTTAACGATTGTTGAATGGCTGTCTTTTTTTTGTTTGTGGCAATTGTTGGTGTAGAACGTGTTAAATATAAGTGTATACACATGTCTATATTACATACAAATGTATATATGTCTAGCCTGTCATATATTTTGAATTGCCTTTTGGGTCTGTTTTTCTACTGCGCATGCAAAATGCTGTGCAAAAAGAAAGCGAAACTTTTACGTTTGCGCTGCAATCAGCAGCTCTGCTTCTGCTATGCTCTGGCTCTGTTTTGCTCAGTGCCTAAATAGTACTATATATTCATGTGTAAATATGTGCGCGCCTCCAAAGATAAATATATACATGCGTATACATATGCGTGTGTAAGTGTGTGGGTGTGTGTACGCTTATGCATAATTAAAGCGCCATAAATTGTAGCTTGAATAATTAACAACTCGTGTTAGAAGTTATTTAACAGTACCGTTAGGTTGCATTTGAAGTGACCAATTAGCAGCTGCTATCCATTAGTCATGGCTGTGTATTCACTCGGGAGAGGGGTAACTAGTTGGCATACTCCTTGTTTTAGAGCGCAGTCGAGCAATTCATTTTTATTTTTTGTTTCTTTTCTTATAATAACATTTTCTCGTGTTTTACTTTACTAATTTACAATAAGCAACAGTCGTCGAAACGAAGCACTATCAAAAAAAACCTCGTCGCCGTTCGCGTGCTCGGACCTCTCGCTTAAGCTTATTTACTTACTATACACATACTATACATACGTACCTATGTACAAATACATGAGTATGTTTGTAAGTATAAACTGTTTATTCTTCTAGCTTTTTCTTTATCAGTCATACGCGGCCGCTGCGCTCCGATGCGTCGACGTTCCAGGTTGATTGGAAAAAAGCTACGCTGCCCTGCGTTGACTTTGTTGTTGTTACTGTTGTTGTTGATGTTGATACTAGTTTGTTTATTTTCTCTAGGCCATTTTGTCCACGATTTCTGACATTTTCAATGTTCAAGTTCTCTTCCCTGTTTGCATACTGTTATGTATTTGAACTCACAGATGCATTTTATATTTACCTCTCGTCGTGCTATTAGATAAATATATGTACATAAATACATACAAAAGATGCCTGACAAGTGCATTTGAAGTTTCATGAAAATGATACAATCATGCCCACATAGAGACAATCATACATACTTAAGTACATACATATCTACAAAAGTAAGGAAAACTTAAGAGATCCCACACATTCGCTCCGCACCATGTTTATCAGCAGAATGCTGTCGCCAGTGTTGCTTTATGACTGTTATGCTATATGTTATGCTAACAGTTCTGTTGTGGGGTCACACTGCTTAACATAATTAATTAAATTGATATAAAACTCGTTGTTGATGTTGTTGTTGTTTGCTTCTTGTGAAGCATTTTCGTATATGTAATTTTATATGCCTTCTGTAATTTTATACGCATAATAAATATGCGACTACTTGTTATTGCCCGTTGAGCAAACGGAACAAATATTTCGTGTGCATTTAAATGAAGAAATTTCAAAGAAGACCTACCTGTCGGGTCTACCCTTTTCATATTCTAGATTCATTCATTTTTTATTTATTTATTTTTATTCTCTTCTGTTTGCATGTTACCCACATAATTTGTAGCTCCTTATATAAAGCAAAACTGTCCGGGGGCTGCGTATAAAATTTCCATGTTTTCGATTTGAATTACCTCCGAAATACAAAAAAAAAATTTGAATAAAACAGAATTTGCTGGCTTGTAAGCAGATACCGTTTTTTTTTTGGCTCACACTGAAACCTCGACAGCACAGCAGCAGCAGAGCCTGTGTTGCCACTATCACCCCTGCATTTGGAGTGTGAGTGACAGGGAGAGAGAATTCGAGCAAGTGAGAACGAGCCTCTCTATTTTATTTTGTTGTCTACCTGCGCTGATTCGGCTTTGGCCGCTGTTGCTGTTTCTGCTGCTGCTAATTTCTTGCCAATTTCAGCAAATTCCACGCAACGTTCCGTTCGCTTTGCTCGTTTTACGTTTCACTCTATATAAATATGTATGTACATCTTTTATACCTTTATACAGTACGTTTGTAGGTAATACACGTTTATCATTTGATTTTAGGTGTGTTGTTTCATTCGTTGGCACGATCAACAAAATTCAAAACTTTAAAGCCGCCTCGTTACTGTTACAATTTAACAGTTATGTTAATTAACATTGCATGCTAAATATAAGCATTCGTTAATTGCTGTTGTTGTTCTTTCTATAGCTTTGGCATTTGGCCCTGTTTTTCATATTGTTTCTTTTATGCTTGTTTAAGCATATAAATTAGCCAACACATAAGACGTTGCTTTGCCAACAAACACCAACAAAAACATCACTGGTCACTATTTTTTTGAACATGAACAAAGTCAGTTCCACAGTAAATGAAGACGATGCCCAAAGCGGTTAACACAGCATTAACTATAACGTTACTATACGCTCTTTACCTGTTGTATTCTGTCTTATTCTCGTTCTGTCTTCTGTCTTCTGCCTTTTGCTTCTGGCCTTTCTTCATTCATACGCCATGTGTCGCTGTGTCGATCGTTTCTTGTGGCATATTGATTCTTTTAATACCTCTTATGCTGGGTTTATTGACATTCGCGCTTGCGCGACGCTTAAGCCGAAGTTGAAGCTGACGACGATGACGACAAGGCTATTAAAAAAGCAAAAACAAAAATAGTTGAATTTTTTCTATTAGGTTGGAAGTATTCTTGGAATGCCAAAGAGCAGCTTGTTTGCTGTGAGTCTTCCAATGTGATTGAAAAGGGGGCAGTCAAGCGAGTGCGGTGCACAGGCTTATACATAATTCAATATGGTTGCCGCTAGTCTGCGCTTTATCAGCAGCTCTATTTCTCTCCCTCTTTCTGCGTCTCCTTCTCCTTCTTTCACGTTCTGTTAGGTGCATTGTGGAACATGTTAATGACATGTAAATGCAACCCTAAAAAGAAGTGGCAAAACGGTAAACAAAATTAAATAAATAGCACTAGAACTTAATGTCCCAATTGCATTTAATTATGTATTTGTTAGGCTCAGAACACCTAAAGATTGATAACTAATGAATTTCTTTTCAATGCATTTCTTCTTTTGCAGATGTGAAGAATCCCTAGGTGCTAATTTAGTTGATAAGCGCAAACAAAGAGTACAATAAAAACAAAAACAAAAAACAATACACACACACACACACGCATCCACACGACATCGAAATTAGGCAAGTGTTCAACCAGGTGGCAACGTTTTTAGCAGAGCGCTTAAAAGTATGCTACAACAAAGTTCAGGCGTCAGCCGCGCTGCCAGGCCAACGTAGCAGAAAGCAAAAGACACAAAAAACGACAAACGGAAGAGAGAGAGAGAGAGATAAAGTGGAGGAGAAAAGAGAAAAGAGAGTGCGCGCCAGCAAAAACTATTTTTGTAAAACTGCAGGCAGCGCGACTGCGAAATGTCGAAATATTTTATAACCACCGCCGCGCCCAACAGCCACCACAACCACAGCAACAACACACAACGCCAACAACAACAACAGCTTTATGGAGGTGGCAGCAGTTCACAGGTGGTACGCAAGCTCAATTATGAGCTACTGGGCAACAACAACAACAACAACAATAATATTGTGATAAAACATGAAAAGCTGCTGGACATCGACTATGAACACGGTGACAGCAGCAACAGTAACAGTAACAGCAACAGCAACAGCAGCGTCGCTGCTCATCTGCGAGATCATGTATACATAAGTCTGAGCAAAGGTGGCGCCGCAAACGCAGCAACAACACCGATTGGAGAAACAACGAGCACACATCAACATCAGCAGCAGCAGCGCAACGGATCTGCAGGCAAAGCGAACGATATCACACAATACTACAAGGTGGGTTAAGCTTCAATGTGGATAAATAGATATATATTTTTTTTAAGGATAAGTCGATTTGCACAGAATTCACAGCTAAGATATATTATTAATCGAAACATCGATAGCGATATATCGATTATATTATTCACCACTCGCCGCACCAACTTCACCACTCTTTACTTACACTCTCTCGCTCTCTCTCTCTCTCTCTGTCTCTCTCTCATTATTTGTACAGGTCAAGCGCCGGCCGCATGCTGCCACCCACGAAATCCACCCGAAGAAACAAGCCAAGCAGAGTGATCACCATCAAACAGTCACCTACAACAGCAAACAGACGCCCCAACAACACCACCAGCAGCAACAACAGCAGCAGCATCGCTACCACCAGCAGCAATACGATGTTGAGCACGACGAAGACGACGATGTGGAGACGAGCAAACCGGCCGGCAACGGTTCTTCGCATTCACATGCACAGTTTGTGCGGACAGCGTCGCAACAGCAGTCGACGCCGCAGCAACAGACAACGCTACTGACATCGTCATCAAGCTCAAATAGTGGAGGCGGCGGTGGCGGTGATCGCAATCGGGCAGACACTTCGCTCGGCATATTGACCAAAAAGTTTGTGGACCTGCTGCAGGAGTCGCCGGACGGCGTTGTCGATTTAAACGATGCCTCTAATCGTCTATCCGTGCAAAAACGTCGCATCTACGACATTACAAACGTACTTGAGGGCATTGGCATCTTGGAGAAGAAGTCCAAAAACAACATACAATGGCGCGGTGGGCAATGTCTGGTCAGCAGCGAGCGCTCCCGCCACATTGAATCCGAGAGCGAACGGCTGGAGCAGCGTGAGAATGAGCTCAACATGCTCATCGACCAAATGCGCGGCGAGCTGGCCGAGATTTCGCAGGAAGTTGAGAATATGGGTGGCATGGCCTATGTAACGCAGAATGATCTGTTGAATGTGGATCTATTCAAAGATCAAATTGTGATTGTGATCAAGGCGCCGCCAGAGGCCAAACTTGTGGTAAGTACTAAAACTAGAGTTATATTTATTTGTTGCAAGCAGTTAAACAGTTTAACAGCAGCTACGCTAAAGTATCTAAACTACATCCATTAACAAGAACCCTTTCGGTCTCTTGAGACTTGAGACCCACTCCAGACTGTGAGATAACAATCTTGAAAGGCTTTTCATGCAGAACCATATCCTTTTCCCGGGAAACGTTATGTGCATATAGGTTACCTTTCTAGTATGTATACTTTTTATATATGCGAGTTTGTACGTATTTAGCTGAAATCTTTACTTATCCCTACTGGGGCGACATCAGACAATTGTGCTTCTTCTTTGCGTCTGCATGCCATTAAAGATGGCGCCCTATTTTTAGACATGCCGCAGACGGCGACAAGCGACGCACTGCAAAATGGAACATCCCTCTACCGCCCCCTCCCCTATACGAGTATACCACCACCCTATCGCTTTTCATTTTGATATCAAGCGCAAGAAAATAAAAATAAAAAAAAATTCCGTTTTCGTATGAAAATTTGTACATATGTCTATTCTCCAATTGAAATTCGCCTTCCTCGGCCGTCTTGAGGCCTTCCTCATTGCTGGGGACTCTGGGCATCTATTTGTTAGCCACGCACTATTTATAAATACGAGTATTTCGCTTAATGTTTCCGCTCGCCTTGAACTGTTTAATGAACTCGATCGTAACGGACGTACGCAGCAGTGAGGAAAATTCTCTGAAGGCTGTCTCAAAAAAGTGCTCCGATTAATATCGGCTACAAGTAGAGATTCAGTAGTCCTACGCACCTATTCAAACTGATAAATCTGTCTGAAACTGTTAGAAAGAGCTGTTAAGAGCTGAGATAAACTGTTCTGTTTCAGCTATCTGACAACGCTCTGTCTTTTGTTGTGACTCACACAGTAAATGTCATTTCTATAAATATAGATCCAGTGCCAGGCACACTGAATGTTAATTAACAGCTGTTGGTGTTAAACTACTGTTCTGTTGTCTCCTTAACATATTCGTTAACATTTAATTTATACTCGTTCTTTTTTCTGTTTATAGCTTCCCAATACAAAGTTGCCGCGCGAGATATACGTCAAGGCGGAAAATAGCGGGGAGATAAATGTGTTTCTGTGCCACGATAACTCGCCGGAGAATTCTCCAGTTTCGCATGGTCCTGCCTATACAGGCGCGACCACGTTGGGCAGCAGTGGACTGCGCACGGCGACTTCGACGCGACTGCATCATTTGACCAATCAGCGGCATAATGATCCGCTATTTAACAACATTGATGCGATGAGCACCAAAGGCCTAGGTGAGTTAGGAGTCAGTTAGCATAAAGAGGGTCAGCTTGATTTAAATTTTCTGTTACATTTGTTTTTTTACAGGCCATCCACCATATCGCTTATCGGCGCAGCGTAACCTCACCAAGTCGATTGAGGAAGCGGCCAAGCAATCCCAGCCTGAATATAATAACATTTGTGATATTGGCGACGTCAAATATGAACTGACATCGCCACACCAGCAGCAGCAGACGCATGTAGCAGATGATGTTGAAGATGATAATAATGTGGAAGATGATGACGTCGAGGAAGATATAAATCAACTGGTGCCAACGCTAACCAGTCCTGTGGTTCGCAGTCATCATCAGCAGCATCAGCAAACTGCTATTCAGCAGCTTTTTAGCAGCCTAACACAATCCTCGCCTACGCCAACGACGCGGCGACGTGCAGCGATTTCCGCTGTTAACGCCGCAGGCAACAATACAACTACGCTTAATAGTCATAACAGCAACAGCAACAATAACAGCAACAGTTCCCAACCCCCCAACAGCAGCAGTAACAGTAACACCAGCAACAGCACTGTAAATTACAACAATCAGAGACGCAGCGATGTACCCATGTACAACTGTGCAATGGACGGCGCGACTGCAGCGACATTTGCTGTTAATAACAGTAACAGTAATAATAACAGCGGCAGCAATTCCACAGCAATGGGATCGCTGCAAATGCAGTTTGCAGCAGTGGCTAGCAATGAGAGCGACAGCAGTCTTGGTGTCAGCTTGACGGCGACATATGGCGACATCTCTGGCGCTGGCGCCAATGTTGATCATCAGCAGCAGCACCAACAACAGCCGCAGCATCAATACATCAACAACAGGATTAATTATCGCAGCCTGCCGCCTGGCGTCACCGACATCGATGCTGACAGCAACAGCAGTAATGTTGCACTACAAGGCCTCGATGCACTATTCGGCGATATCGATTCGGACTGTAAGTATATATGCAACACTCACATTGTAACATATTCCTCTTCTCAGCTTGTGTGCCCATCACAGTGCTCATCATATACTTACGCCTATGTAAATAACACCAATAGTTACAGTGCAATTACATTAACATCTGATGTTAACAGGTAACGTTAACAGTCTGACATGAAGCGCACTTGTCAAGAACTTTCTCTGTGACTTGCGTGACTATTCAAGCCGCATCACAGTCTGAGTTCTTGCTGAGCGCGTCTTTCGCACAACAACAAACGAAACAAAAACAGAAACAGAAACGGAAGAAAGATATAAATAGTATCATAATTAATAAATAACATCTGAATCTTGAGAGAAATTAAGTGATTAAAATACTGGTTATTTTCTTTCTTTTTTAATTCAAATTTGTATAACAAATATTTCGGCAAGCAGTTTACCACCAACCAACGAGAATCAGTTCAAAATTGAATTATTACTTAAAAATTTCATTTGATTTTGATTTCTATTTTAGTTTGTACAGTGAAAATAAATTGATAATAATAAAGAATCGATTAAAAATAATAATAATAACAAAAAATTAACCAATTACTAAATACTTATAAGTTCTCACCTACACTTACATACGCACACATAGCCACAAGCATGTTCTCTGATTATAAATAAAACGGTGATTGTTAAATATGTATTAGCAGATCATTTTCTTGAACGCTGTTATAACAGTACGAACGCTGTTAGTTAACAGAAGCTTCAAATGTAAATGCTGTTTGCCTATTTAGATATCATATAATTATCAATAACTAACAGAAACTAATATTCTAAGCTTGTATAAATGTATATTGTATGTTTATATGTCGTATTAACCGCAACCGCAAACCGTCGCCCGCCTATCAATCGTCAAAATGGAACAATAAATTCATTTTGGAACTGAATTCTCGTGGGTCTGCAGTGCACTGACCGTTGCATAGGGCAATTGTTCATATTGAAATTGAAATAATGTAGCACCATGAGATTCAGCTCTGGCGTGAATTTCAGACATGCATCCACTTAAGATCGAAAAAAAGAACCACATCAACATCATGTTATCGTCATAATATCATGTCATTAAACTGAATCTATCTATAACTTATATTATTTACAATATACATATACATCCATGTTTCTCATTAAGGAGCTTTTCCTATCTTTCTTACTTTCTCTCTCTGTTCTATTCTCTTTAGATTTTAATAATGATGCGTTTGTGTCCATCGATCCGCCAGATGATAACGATTATCCCTACGTGCTCAACACCAATGAGGGCATCGATCGTCTCTTTGATTTTGATGATGCTTATGGGCCATAAGAATCCTACACACACACACAAACATATATATACACACACACACACACATACACACATATTCAAAGATCAGCGGCGAACTGTGGGGTTAGGGGTTTTTGATGTAGTAGGGAAGCTGTTTATAATTTTAAATTATATACAAAGTGGCGCATATTTCGTTAGAGATGATCTATTATTATTATTAAACATTATTACAAATCAAGTTCAACGAGAATAAACAAAGCTTATAAAATATAAATGATGAAAAGGAAGAATGGAGGAAGGAGGAATAAACAATTGTAGAAAACTTCATGAAACTAAGTTGTGTGTAACATTTTAAGCCTAAAACCTACATCGATGTATGTATATATATACATACATAATAAATTTATAATCCAAACATGTATTTTAAGTAAAAACAAAACAAACAAAAAAAAAATGCCCTCAAAAAATGCGAAAAACACATTTTATAAGCAAACTTTCAATTTTTAGCCTTAAAAACAAAAAAAAAAACAAATATAATATAAAAATTTAATGAGAAACCAATAAGAAGCCTCATTGTAAAAATATTTTGCGCCAGAACTGTTTGTAAATTAGTACACACACATAACACACACAAACATAATTTTTAATTAGTAAAACAAAATAGTTATTAAAAACAAAACTTAAATTACAATGAAAATAAAATCACAAAAAACAAACCAATTACAAATTGTAAAAATTTGCTATGCAAAAAACAGAAATCCCAGAGAGAACAAACCGAAGCATGCAGATTTTTACGGACATTTTAGTACTCTACACTAATCGATGATGCATGCAATTGACAATGTCCTGCTGCCAGGACAACAATCTCCACAAACATCGCTTTATTTTATGTGTCCCTTTTTGTCTGCTGTTTCGTTCAAACATCTTTGATTGCCGCTTCGATTTCTCAGTGCGTTTGAATTAAGTTTATAATATGCATTATTATTTTTGTTATTGTTATGAAATGTAGCCTAGAATGCAGCAACAAAAGCAGTATGCAACATATACAGAGTTAAAGGAAAATTATCACCAATACCAATATCTATTTAAAGTTCAAAGCTCACGCATCAAAGTAAATGCCAAAATCAACGCCCACAACGAAACTAAAATAAACCTTACAGAAGGCAACAGAATCAACTGCAAGTAGCTAGTATAAAAAACTGCCTTAAGGCAAAAATCATGAAAAGTGTAAAAAAAATTGATTTAATTAAAGAAGAGAAACTCCAAAAATGTACTTTATGTTATAAAAACGAATATTGAAACACAAAACAAAATTTGTTAAGTATTTTTCTTTCGTTTTCAACAAAAAAAACAAAAACAAGACAAAAAAAAACCAAATAAATATTAAAAAAAAACATGCAAAGAAAACATAAATTGAAAAACTAGTGTATTTATTTATGATTAAAAACAAATATCTCATTCATACCAAACTTTCAGTATCGGGGAAAATAAATAATTTGGTGGCCTAACATTTTTTCAGCCCCAAGAGGCGAACAATGATTAGATTTCATGGTACCGAAGACCTGTTGCTTCACGGAGACTGACATCTGGGCTGGCCTTTCACGCATTAACAGATGCACAAACTTCAGCGTAATATAATCTAAGAGCATAACTTTACTTTTTTTAAATTATACACAGCGTTGTATTGTTTCTTTCAGTGTCTTTTGACCAAATTGCATCAAGATAGCACTTCAAATGGCTGAGTTAATGACGATTCAGATTTTTCCTTTAGAAATAATTTAACGGAAATTTACAAATTTTAATTTCCTGTTCAGTTCATTTCCTTTTGCATACTTTCAGGCAGTATGGAAAATATTAAGCATAAAACTTTTCGGGTCAGTTTCTTTTTTGCGATTCTGTTCGCCTGGTACTTTGCCTAAGTTTTAAGGTCTTTTCTTTCATTTTTTTCTTAAACTTAAAAACCTGAAAACCAAGCAAGAAATTACTCGTAAAATAGGTATAATAGGCAGAAAGAGTAGATTCTAACCACGTACAGTAAAGGTCAGCACATTATTATGATTAGTATCAGTCGCATTACCATATTTAGCGATTTGATGGCAAAACTTATTTTATTCCGCATTATTGGAATTATATCTTTTTTTGCCAGCAACTCAACTTTTTATATTTAATTTAAGCTTAGCGGGTGTGGTTCTGTTATGCTCAAATTGGCAATAGATACTTTGATAGATAGATAGATATTTTAGTTAACAGGTGGGGCCAATAGTCGAATTGACCAGATATAAGCTCTGTAACAGAGGGAATGTCACAGAGTTAATATTTCTCAATTGTTTTTACTAGAAAACGTAATTTTCTGTTATAAGTTTAGCATATTTACTATTTTCGTTCGAAACAAAAAAAAGAAAATACAAAGTCAATGGGGAATCGCCAAAAAATAAATATGGGATTTTCAGATTTTTTTGGTTGGGCATTACCAAATACGTAAAAATGTTAATAACGGTACAGAATATCGGGGACATTGAATCTGGTTTGTAATTGGCTGGTATAATGGTAAGTTTAAATTTAATTCCTAGTTTCCTGTTTATTTTTCCCACCCAGCTTCAGTTCCTTGGGTAGCCGTTGGTTGATTTTGATGAGTATCAGTGGCATGTCATATTGATCTAGCCATGTCTTCTGTTTGACCACACATTTAAGTGATTTGAAAAGTGATAAATTCTTTATTGCATCAAATGATGGAACTTTCACTGTTGGTCAGAAATTTATAAATTTCAGTCAGAAAAAAATCTTCCGATTTGTAATTAAAAACAGATATTGACTTCATTTTTATGTTTGTATTTAGTTTTTTATTATAGACTTGCCATAATAATAATGTTACATAATAATATGTATGTTTGTATGTGTCTGTGTTTGTTTGTGTGTGTTCTGTGTAGTTTTTTATTTCGCTTATACAAACAGGAAACAATTAACTTAGCATTTACATTATACAATTAGCTTTAGTAAGAAATAATAAAAATATTGAAGCTTTTTTTTCGTTTGTTTTGTATTAATTTATTACATAATAGGGTTTTAATCTTCATCATCATCATTTATATAGTGTAATGTACTATAATGTATATATGTACACTAAAGCAGCTCCAAGTGCGTCAACTATTTAGATTATATATTTTAATGTATATAAAGAAGTTGATATTAGCTGCTCCTCTTCTCCTGATTGTGTGTTGTTGTTGTTAGGCATTTTTGCAGTTCTTTACAACAATTGTGAGTTATATAATTGAACTACTAAATTATACAGAATAATATTTTAATATAATGCTTTCGGCTGCGTTTTTTTTTATATATCTGTGTATGTATGTGTATGTGTGTATGTGTATGTGTATAACATATTTAAACTTATATTGAATAATTTTTTTATAATTCCGTTAATTGTTTTTACGTGTTTTCTATTTCATTTCGCATTAAGTTTACAATTTTCGTTAGAATTTTTGCTTTTTTATATATTTTTTTGTATGTACATAAAAACAAAAGGAACTATATATTTCAGTCTTTTTAGTGTGTGTGTGTGTGTGTATCTATTGTTTGTGTGTGTGTGTTTTCACATATATATATATAAATATATATATATTGTTTAATTAATTTAATTGAATTGATTAATTCATTCAATAGAGTTTCCTTCAAAAGTGTTTTTTTTCTACTTCCTACATAGGCATTAGGGCTAGCATTTTGTGTATAATTCATTTAAATATTTTTTAAGTGTGTCCTTTTTCGTTATCCTTGCATCTAACATGCTCTTCTTCTATTTTCGTCTATTAAGTGTTACTGTAAAGTTATACAACATATTAAGCTACATACATATATACAACCTATATGTGTGTATGTATGTATGTATAACTTATTAAATATATTTTTATATATATGTATATGTATATAAAGAGCGAAGGCAAATATCGAATACTTTTGTTGTTGTTGATGTTGCTGCTATTTGCTTTATCAAATTCCATTTGTTGCATTTGCAATATTTAAATATTTAAAGAGAATGTGTATATATGTGTGTGTGTGTGTGTGTGTTTGTATGGTTCAACTTTCTCTTTCGTTAACTCTTTCTCTAATTTTATAGAACTGACAGATAGAACACTCAGCAAACATATCACGTGTGCAGTTCATATAAATGTTTGTATATATATCTATGGGTGTGTGTGTACACATGTATATACATGTGTGTAATTTGCCTATTGCTTTTTCCATGTGTATATATTTGTGTAACAGATGATCTGTTCAATTTGTATAGCACTTAGCAGAGCGTTTGTCTTAAAGTCTGTAAGCTAACTGTAATTTGAGTTTATGGCATTTTTAACTAATCTTCTACCTGTGTCTGTGTCTGTGTGTGATTGTGTTAATGTTTGTTTTGTCTACAGTTATTTTACAAAAAAATGCGCATATAGAATATGTATATGTAAATATGTTAATTATGCAGCAGTTACTTAAGCTCTCTCAATTACGTAATTTGGAAGCTTGGCTTCAACCGAAATTAATTTAGAAAAAAATAATGAATTCAAAAATTATAAGAAAACCAAACAACACAATTTTCATCTTCTACTTTTCCTTTTTCTCTATGCTGTGTGTGTATGTACGTGTATGTGCGTGTATAATATTATATATAAATTACTTTTACTCTCATTTCTCACACGATCACTCTCTTTATCTCTGTTAGCACAAACTTTTGCCGGTTGCCAAGCGCCATGCGTAAAATCAGCAAACTTTAAAATTGTTGATTGCATTTTTTTTTGTTGTTTTCTTTTTTTTTGTTTGTTTGTTTGTTTAAAAAACGAGCAACACTTAAACATAAACGCACTAAAAATTGCAACACAATTCCATTTAAAAGATACCAAAAATAAAATAATGGTTGAGTACATGCATGTAAATTTTAGTTAAAGGTTTTTAGTTGGTAATTTTAACTAACTAATTTTAGGGACATTAACTCAGTGAAGACATTTTGTTTGTATATTTGTTTTGTTGTATTGCTTATTGTTGTTGCTATTATGTTTAGTTTTTTGTTTTTGTTTTTGTTTCGTTTGCAGTTGTACAGATAGTTTGCTTCATTGTTGCATCGCTTCGATTTGCGTTTTGGTAGGTACTACAGAAATTATTGCTATACATTATTACACATAAATTAGGTTAGGCTTATACATTTGTATGTATTTACGTATGTATTGCATGCATGCATTTATGTATCTATGTTTGTATGTATGTACGTTTTTTGATGTATGTATTGTATGTCTATGTCTAGTTATAAACGGTACTTAGGTTGGTTGGTTGTTGGCTTTTGTACTTTTGTTATTTGCATTTAGGACTTGTTTTGTTGTATGTGTTTTAAACGGCGCTAGTAAATTATATATATTAAAATATACTTAACAGATACAAAAAAAAATTAGTGTATAAACACATATAATTTAAGCTTAAGTTCATAATAAATCGTTAGAAGACTTGGCTGCGGGCAAAAGTTTGTTTGTTGACACCTTAATCTTAAGCACGATTTACAATTGTAATGTTAGCTATAATATATAATCGAATAAACAGTATTTACAGCTTACAGTAACAGATCCCCACCCAAGAAACACTAACAATACCCTGGGATCAGCAAAGGAAAGAGCACCAAAAGCAAATACGTAAACATAAAAGCTTTCGTCAATTCTGCTGCTCTTTCTGCAAAGTCGTGCTTTTGTTCTCTTAAGTGCTCTCTCGCTCTGGGTACTCTTAAAATATATCTACGCTAATTGCTACAAATACGTAAAGACATACGTGTGTGTGTATGTGTGTATGTGTTTGCATCTATTTACATATTCTCTTTTATGCATTAATATTACGCTTCACGTCCTATAAAACCATTGGGCGGCGGTGGCCGAGACGTACTCGCCTGCCTAAGCCAATTTTCCTTGAGTATATTGGACGTATTGGCAGTCGACGCAACAGTTGCAGCCGGCGTCGCCGCTGGCTGATCTACTTTGCGTGTCTGACTGACGCTGCGACTGCGCGGCTGTTGATGCTGCGGTTTAATACGTGCCCGCTGCTTTTGGCGGCTAAGCGGCATACGCTCCATTTTAATGTGTTCCGTGTGCTCATCGGCATCATCGTCGTCTCTGGATATCGAAGAAATTTAAATTATTTTTTCATATATTTAAGATGTTTACAACTACTGGCTTAACTGTCTTAGCCATTTGTTGACCAGCCTAACCGGTTAACTCGTTAAGCAAGTGTTTGCGAGCAAGCGAAATGATAAATATTGTCTTGACTTACTCATCATCATTTTCATCCTCATCGGAGCTGCTGGCGTGCATTTGCTGTGGAGCAAGCATCGATGCATAGTTAGGATTATCACTAGTAAAGACATGACCCTGAACGGGTCCACCACCCTGTTGATCGCTCATTAGCACATAGTTGGGATTATCGCTGAGAAGGCTGAATGGTGTCGCTGCTGCATTTGCCGCTAATGGAGGCTGCATGATCTCATAGTTTGGATTCAAACTGCTTGTTGTCAGCTGTGGAGACCACACCGAATTTATGGGATCACTATTGATGGACTCATCCAGCAGCTTGTAGTTAGGATTGTCGCTGATCATCGTTGTGCTGCCGTTACCGCCACCACTGGGGGATGTTGCTGTGGGCGTATAGAAGCGCGGTGTGCCCGTATAACTGCCTGCACTGCCACTGCCGCCACTCTCAATGGTGCCGAGGTTATTGGGTCCTATTGTGACCATGGCCATGCCCGCTGGTTGGCTAGTTAGATTTGTGTTGCTGCTGCTGCTGGGCGCATTGGAGATGTTGCTCTTATGGCTGGCATTGCTGCCGCTGCGTTTGTGATTGAAGCGGCTCAAAAGGCCGTAGCCGACGCGATTGCGCAATGTGTCAGCGACGACACGCTTCAGGCTAGGATGTCGACTGCTGCTGGCATTAGAGCTGGCCGCCGATGCTGTTGAAGGTTGCAATGATGTGGAGACAACACTACTGCCGCCACCACCGCCTACACTACAACCAATCACGTCGTTTGGCATGGAGCTACTCATGCTTGGGACAATACTGCCGCGTTTCGTTTTTGGTATCAGATGCTGCTCACCGCTGAGCCTACCGCTGCCACTGTGTGGCATCCCCACAAAATTGGGACTGGGATCGTATAATTCATAGCCACGCTCGGCATCCACCACATCAGAATCTGGCTGTACATAGGCAGCATCTTCCGTATGCGATCCACCGGCTGTTGGCAAAGTGGATAATGCATCCGGAGTGCTGCTGACTATAAAAGCCGAGTGTATGCTAAATGGTGAGTGAGTTGTAGTCTGATCATCCACCAATGCAACGGGACTCTCAGCCGGCTGTTCCAGTGATGTATTATGATCCATGTTGGACTTGTAGCCCTGGTATTCGCCCACACGCAATGGCGTAGTAGCATCTTCTGCATCAACATCAGCATCGGCCCGACTACCAGCGAAGATATCGGATTGGTTGCGTTCCTTACGCTCCTTCTCACGGTACTGCAGACCAGGCTCAGTGTAATAGAAGGCCACATTCTCGAAGTTCGGATCAGCTAGATTCTCCAGATAAGCAATGATGTCCAGGAATGAAGGTCGCGCCGTTGGCCTGTGATGCCAGCAGCGATGCATCAATTTGTGCATCACCTCGGGACAATTATCCGGTCGCTCCATTATGCCACCATCGATGACATAGCGCAGTACCTGCTCATTGGACAGACCCTGGTAGGGTTGTGATGCCAGGGTGGCCATTTCCCACAGAACAACACCATAGCTGAACACATCACTGGAACTCGCATAGACGCCATCACGTAAACTTTCCGGCGGCATCCAACGCACTGGAAGAAGACCCTTGGTACCCTTGCGATAATAGTCCGTCTCATAGATATCTCGGGTCATGCCAAAGTCACCAATTTTGACCGTCAGATCAGCGGCAACCATGCAATTACGTGCGGCCAAATCGCGGTGGACAAACTTCTTGGCGGCTAAATAGGCCATGCCGTCAGCTATTTCGATAGCCATCTGGAAGATACGACTATATGGAGGCGGTTGCACAGAGCCCAGAGTCGTGCCAGTGCTAGTGGTGAGGCCAATTCGCTGTTGATAAACAGCCAGCACATCTTCACGTTCGTCAGGTCGATGGGCGCGCAGATAGGACTTCAAATCGCCTTTCTTCATTAGCTCCATGACGACCAGAGCCGGCTGGCCTTGTGAGCAAACACCCAGCAGGTGAACCACATGGTATGTATCGAACTCCTTCATAACGCTGGCCTCGCTCAGGAAATTAGTCCGCTCACGATCTGTGGCATTCTCGTTCACAGTCTTGATTGCACACGGAGTATCGTCTCCGTTATTTTGTGCCTTTAGTATGCCCTCGTAGACCATGCCAAAGGAGCCCTGGCCCAATGGACCCAGTTGAATGATACGCTCGCGTGGCACCTCCCAGTCATCGGGCACATATTGCAGGCTTGCATAGAATGGATTCACTTCGGTATTGATAACCAAATCCTGTGGATGTCCCTTCTTGCGCATATAGTGGCAATAGCTGGCCAGGGCTATCAACGCAAAGCCGACAAACAAAGCTCCACTGCATATCGCAATTATAACACCCGTAGAAAGGCTGGGCGGCTGTAAAGCATTCAAGAAAATAAATTATTTCAGTTCATGTAACTAGAAGTGAGGAGGACTCCCCAATTGATGTACTCACCGGGACAAGAACAATAGATTTATCCGAAGCATCACCTTCACCGGCTATCGAAGTGGCTTTAACTCGGAATGTATATTTTCCCTCGCTAAGATTTGTCACCATATAGCCGCTATTATTATGATATTCCTGTACAGTGATACATCTTTTCTCCTCGACGAAATTTAATTCATCCCGTTCATATATTATCATGTACGAAATAATAGCACCGTTTGGCTGTTGTGGTGCCTTCCAAGTCAGTTTCACATTACCCCGGGTGGTGTTAAGGTTCGTAATAAGTGTTCCCGTTAGATTTGTAACCGTATCGGCATGGTCTGTAAGAAGGATAAAGTCTTATAAGATATCTATGTTTGAGAGCAGTTTTTCCAAGCTAAACTTACCCAACTTAAGGGTCCTCTTTTTATAGGGAACAGATTTGCTGCACAATGCGGCCCTGTCGGTTTTTCCTCCACTCTCCCGGCAAGCTCTTACTGTGACTGAGTAAAGCGAGAAGTGTCGCAGATTTTCAAAAAGAAACTCTGTCGTATTGGCATCCACCTCAGCTGAGAATACCTTGTAATAAGTTGTATTCTTATACATAGTTGTTATATTCTCCCAGTTGTCTATTAAAATCTTCTCCATTAGCATCAAATCCATGTTATCGTCATTCTCATTTCTTTTTGGTGGATTCGTCTTGGTGGAGTTGGTCGAATTACCAGGGAGAATATCGGATTTAATTGCATTATCAAGATTAACCGAACGAATATGACGCATCAAGACACTGCCCATATCCTCCTCATCCTCATCCTCTTCCTCATTCATTTCAACGTATCTTCTCCGCCTTGGTTTCGTAGCGTTTTGGCTACCAGAAGTTCCATTGTTTCTATTATCACGATGTGAGCTAACGCTTTTCTTCGATACGAAGAGAAAGTTTTGCAGCGCATTCTCGAACTCGATCTCATCAAAGATGTTCTCCTCCGCCATCTGCTGATCGAAGGTTTTACGGCCACCCTCATCGCATTTGCAGTCAGCTCCAGGTGTTTCTTTGGGTGTTTTCTCCACAGGTGCCACATCGACTTCCTCATCCTTTAAATTTGGCAGGGCTGAAGTTAAAAAAAATATAGGTTAAAGCATGTGACATAATGCGAGTGTGACATAACTTACGATGCCTGCAAAAGTTACGATGATGCTCCAGCTTAGGGTCTCGTTTAGTAAGCTCCGCGCGTATCTGATACTTAACTAACTTGCCATTAACGTTTTGTGGTGGTATCCAGCTAAGACGCTGTATAGAAATAAGTATGGGGAATAGTTACAAACAATTTCAAGCAGTCCATTATCATAACCAATCATACTCACTATTTGAGAGCTATTCGTGGAAGTTACAGTGACTTTACGCACATAAGTTGGCTGATAAGGCATTGTGCGTAAGCGTATTATGTTACTTTGATAGTTACGCTTCTCTGCTGATATCGTCATGGTGCGTACATAGAATGCATATCTTGTGTAGGGCTTTAGTTGACCTATAATAATGACACTGTCCTTGACGGGTTCAGTGACACTCCAGCTGAAAGTCAAATTACACATAAGAATTATTCGAATTGGAATGTATAATAGTTAAACCCACCTTTCTAAACACGCCTGATAGATGTCCCTTGTAGCATTTCCATGGGGATCAAGTGTATAATAGGCCTGATAACCAATAAAGGAACGGACATCATCAAAATTGACTATTGAGGTGTTTATAGCAATTGAAAATGTCTTCGGTGTTAAAGATCTGCCAGTTACATCCAACCATATCGTATTGCCTGCAATTATATATATTACACTATTATAGATACTAGAGGGATTTATATATATGGAAACTTACATGTGCCCATGTCGCCATTCGAATCTTCGGCCACCTCATTCTTATTGAACTTCACCGGTTTGTTTGGCAACATTGGTTTCAGTTTCTCAATGGTCTCAAAGCACAATTTTGGATTGAAGTGAAAGAAGATGCTGCCATTAATATTGAGCGTCTGGTTTTCGGCCCAAAGTGTTTTTAGATCCCGATTCTCTAGTACATATAGCGCATAGCGATCTTCAATCGAATTATTGCCGCGTATTGTGTGCAGGCTCTTGAAAAAGTCCAACGTAGTTAGACCATAAGTCAAATGAACCTTCAGATACGTATCTATTGTATGCACCTCTCCCAGACCAGATAAGAGTGCATCCATTACGTGTGCTGAAAAGTCGAGAGAATAAGAGATTATAGATATTTATTGCACATCCTTTGCAAAGAGACGTTGCTTATGTAACATCAACTTACCTCCGCCACGCTTCACGCTTATGGTCAGACCGTTTTCGGGCCCTATCACGGTGCACCCATGAAACTCCTTCGCCTTTGTCGAGCTATCGATGTGACCTCCCTCACATCGCTTCTCACATTTCCCGACACACTTCATGCATGTGTTATTTTCAACGCTGTAGCCCTTACCACAGCGCGTTGTGCATTTACCATTGTAATGCACCAGTTGCAGTTCCTGGCTGTTCTCGAATTTGCTGCCAAGCTGAACGCATGTTTTGGCTGTGATGCAACGATTTTCATACTGAAATCAAAAGAATGATGAGTTGAAATTTTTAAAGGATTAGAAGAAGAACTTACCAGAAAATAATTTGGAGGACAATGACTTATGCAAGTTCCGTTGAGTGATACATTCCGACAGGAAAAGCAACTATCCATGTTCTCCTGAATACCCTTAGTACAACTACCTAGGCAGGAATCGTTGCAGCAATTGTTCTCGTCGATGCAGTTATACGGACATGATTCCGGGCAAACTAATGCCAATGAAATAATTTCATTTAGCAAACTTTTTCATTAATGAAATAAGTATAGTTAACTTACTTGTTTGACACGATTTGGCACCCCAACAGTATCGCTTATTATCCGCATGTTCCCTGCATGGAGTTACATCACTTAGTTCCGTCATGGCAGTGTCCTGGCCCGCCTCCTCTATATTAATCTCACCCGGACAACGACCACATTCGTCTTCGTTACGATTAAATTTCATTACAATGTCGGTATCCGTAGCATTCGTTGACAATATCTTGCGCCAGTTAACAGTCTTAACATAGCAAAGGTTTACATTATTCTCGAATCGTACACCTCCATTGGAGATGGCACGCAAGTTATGTAGCCCAATATCCTGCAAGTCGCGATTCTGATAGACAATCAGGGCGTAACTTTCGAACAGAATGTTGCCACGTATGACTCTCAGATTGGGAAAGATTTGGGATAGCGATATCAGATTATATACACGATATACGACTATAAAGCCAGTGACCTCGGTTAGCAGTGGATAGCTCTTGTTTATTTTATCTGCATCCTTGATCAGCGTGATAAGTAACATTCCTTCAATTACCGTACAATTTTCCAGCTTGCTTAGCTCAGAAATATTATTTCGTATGTCCATCGATTTGCAGGCTGTTTAAAAGAAATATGGATGGTAATGATTCTTAGGATATAAATAACTATGCTAACATCTTATTTGATAACTTCTAGTTTCATAATGGGCCACTACCAAATGAAATAAGCCCAATAAAGCTGTTAATTTACTTGCAATCAAAGCTTTGTCATATTAAGTGAAACGTTTTACATAAAATAAGTGTGTAAACACTGTTTGCCAAACTTACGCATTTCTTTATTTGCCAAGCGTACTCCTCCTTTGCTTATGCTGTTACTGCTACTGCTTCGACTACTTCCACTGCCATTGTCATTGCCAACACTTCGAGGCAGTCTCGCAAAGGAGTCTACCCTGTAAGCGAAACTGTCCGTTGGCTTAAATGTGTGTTGTTGTTGCTGTTTGATGGGTATGGAGTGCATTGCAGCTATTGTTGTTGCGTGTAGAGTTAACAGAGCGATAAGTGTATATACGATGCTGTTGTGATGCCTCCAATGATGATGTAGCTGATAGTATTGCTGTTGTTGACAACGGTATTTGTGATGCACTCGTTCTTGTTGATGTTGATGTTGATGCCGCTGCTGTTGCTGTTGTCTTCGCCGTCTTTTGAATAGATTACAACAATGTCGCATCAACATTTGTGCTTTCATAAACAAAAAGAACAATTGCAAGGTGCCCAAAATGTTCAAACATCTCTTTTTAATGTCAAATTGATAATGCATTCGCTGATTGTTAGTATTAGTTCTTTTACTATTGCAGTTGTTGTTGTTGCTGCTGTTCTGATTGTTGTTACTGTTCTGGTTGCTGTTGCTTTGACAGTGGCAGTGCCAATTAGATGTTGTTTCTGTTACTTTTTGGTTATTGTCATTTGTACTATTACTACTACTATTTATTCTCTTTTTACTACTAATTCTACTACAAATTTGACAGCAACATGCATGAGCGATGTTGGCAGCATAATGCTGCAGCTGACGTTGCTGCAGCTGAAGCTGCTGCTCCTGCAGTTGCTGCTGCTGCCTAAGCTGCGGCTGCAGATGATAATGTAAGTTCCAGCCCCAATATGACACTGTCGCCAACTTGCTGGGGAATGTTGTTGGTGTTGATGTTATTATTGGCGTTGCAGTGCTGTTATTATTGCTGTTATAGCTTTTACATCTGTTACTGGTTCTGCTTCTGCTCTGACTGCTACTGCTGTCTGCATAGGAACTCCTACTATGCGTTGCTGCCTGCATGCAGCAACAAGTTGTTGCGGCTACTTTCCGGCATATGACACAAATGTTGCCATGCGTTGTTGTCTCATCAATTGAAGTTTCAGTTGTTGGTGTTGCTGTTTTCGGTATTCTCGTTGTTATTTTTGGGCTGCCAAGTATGCCCATGGTTTGGCGCACATCTGCGAATGGCTCCCATAATACCTCACCAAAGTGCTCATAGTTCGATTTCATGTTGAACATATTGTGGTGTTGATTTTTGATACAGAATACAAGTTGAATTTAAATCAAAGTTATAATTAAATACGTTAGTGTAGCAGGGGCGACCGCCCACTAAGTAATCATTGCAACTATCGTTCTCACTCTCGCTCTCTTTCTTACACAGAGTCTTCTCCGATTTGTTTTTTTAGTGCTTTTTTCTTTAAAGTTATAGTCGTCAGTTGGAATGCTTTTTGTCGTTGTTGTTGTTGTTGTTGTTGCTTGGCTGTAATGAGAAGAGAATACAAAAAGTGCAAATGCTGTTGTTAATTTTTTATTTTTACAAATAACAAGCAGCTAAAAATCAACTGCTACAAACAAACAGATATATTAACATATATGTACGTACATACATATGTACTTACTGAAGCAACAGGCAATAACAATAATTTTATGCGAAAAGGGCGCCAACTGCTCGACACACGTGTCACGCCAGCGTCGACGCTGACGTCGCTTTATGGCTTTGAGGTGACCATGTTTCAATACATTCAGTACATTTGAAGTAACTGTGTCATTACATGTTAATAATAACTTACAAATAATAACAGATAAACATACATATCTATGAAGCCTGTAAAACGCTGTGTATATTTCTTAACAGCTGTTAATAACATCCTCACTCTTGCCGGATGCTGATACCTCTCTCTTTTTAGCCTCTAATTTCTGTTATCTCTCTTTATTCATAAAAAAATTAATAAAACGCTTTAAAAGCTCACACAAGCTTTTAATGTTCTTAAACACACACACACATATATATATGTACATATATATATATAAACATATAAATTAATATATATATAATTGTACATATACACATAAATGTATGTGTATATTTGTTGTCTAATGGGATGCCGAATTGCTAAAATGAGCAGCAACGTTAACACCATCAAAACAACAATTACTAACATAGAAAAAATGTATGCGGCAAAAAAGATATGAATATTATTATTTTTGCGATTGTTGTTGATGTTATTGTTGTTGTCGCTGGCCAAACAGCATTGACGTTTATTTGCGTGACGCGCTGCCGCTGAAATCGCCGCATTGACGATGGAAGAGAGAGAGCTCGACAGCGACGCTAAGGGCGCAGCGTTTGTAAAACCGTAGTAAATAGTAAAACAAAAAAAGAGGAAAAGGAAAACAAAAGTGCGCGTAGCGTATTTACAACTACGTTGTAATTCATGAACTTGCCGCAACTGCTATTCACACAGGGTGTTGCCGGTTTTTGGGGCGTAAGAAAACAAAATGCGTCTGCGTTCTCAGCGGCGATGTGAGCTGCGGCTTTTGCCGCTGTTGCCGGTGAGCGTAAAACGTGCCACCAAAACAGAGAAAACTACAAACAAAACCGAAGAGAGCTATGAAGGAGGTGTGGCACAAGGAATACCACCCGCCTGTTGTTGTTGCAGTAGTAAAAACCCTGCTGCGTAGTTAAAATGTGCTCTCTCTCACACATACACAAGCATGCATAGCTATGTATGTTGGTAAGTATGTACACACACTTACGCATATACAACTATATATATGTATATATATATATAATACATATATATGTACATTTTCGTATCAGCTAGAAAATATTCTTGTCAGTCCGTTGGCTTGCAAATTGTTTTGGTAATAACAACAAAATTAAGAGAGAACAGTCGCCTCTCTGGCGCTCACGCACAGTTTATTCTCTTCAGCTAATGCTGTGGCCGTTTGTTTTATTATGCTTTATTATGTGTTGTTGGTGTTGCCTTTATTGCGCAGTAAAAACTAATACTCTAGTAGACAGCACCGGACGGGCCCACAGTCAAAGTCGGTTTAAAGCCAACGACGTCATAAATAATGAGAAAAAGTAAAACAAAAACAAAATGAGATACTTTAGTCAACTAAAATAATTAAAATGGTTATAGAACATAAAATTATAAGCACATGGTAGAAACAATAACAAAACTGAATAATAAACGCGCTGCCCACTGCAGGCTGCCTTTGCTTCTGCCTTCGTATACCGCCATGACACCTGCCGTACTTGTGCTCTGTTTCTCTCTCCCACTCTGTCCCTTACTCTCATTTTTGCCCCTTTATTGGGTTTATTCGCTCACCACAGACGAGCAGTTTGAGAGTCACTCAGTAGCAGCAGCAGCGCGCCCAAACAGTGTTGCTGACCCTCAAACTGTAAAACTCTTCGTTCATATACACACATATACAGATATACATATATATATATATAAAAGAGAACGAAAAGAGAAACAAAACAGCGGCGCATGCCGTGCAGTTGCTCTCAAACTGTGTAAAAACATTGTTGCCGGCAACTGACCCAATTTCGGAAAATATTATTTTTTTTTACTATCAGGTAAAAAAACACAACATTTCCGTCTACACGATGATATCGAAATAAACGATGGGTAGAACGATGGTACACACAACACACACATACACATACTCACACGAACCCTGCATACGCTTATCAGGTGCACATGGAAGTAAGCTAACAGGCGCACACCAACCAACCACTCGGCAATTTTTATTGTTTAATTTCGTTAAACTCGCCCCTAGGCGCCACCGTGCACGCGCTCGTAAAACGTGTAAAGGTGCAATTGGCACGCTTAACTGTCATTTGTTTTGCTTTTATATTTGTCTGCTTCATGTATTTATTTATTTTTCTTTTTGCTTTTCGCAGCAATAACAAAAAAAGGTAAAAAGGGCATGTGATGCAAATTTTATCAAATTGCATTCGCTACGCACGCGCCGCTGCTAACAGTAAACATCAACACGAAGCACTAGGGCGAATGAAAGAGCGACGTCAGTGGTTTAGCTTATGACGCCAGCGACAATGAATGATAATGCAGTCGCAGACGCAGACACAGACGTCACTACTTGCTGCTTACATTCTACTGACTCATTGCTGCCACACAATAACAATAACAAGAATGATCAACAGTGAGATATGCGCGACTTTGAAATACCCTACACATATTATTAAGATTCCCTAAGCTGCACGCTTTAATCAGTATGTACTGTGTTACCTAGTTATTTCAATTAATAATATAATAATTTATTTATTTATAATATATATAATATAATAAAAACATTTTTTTCTGTATTATCTGTTTATCCAATTCTATTTTAACAGATTTTATATACCCATTTTGAAAAAGGCGCAGAGTATAAGAAACAAAAATAACAATAGCAATAAAGAAAAAAAACAACATCATTAACAGCGGCATTGACGATGGCAATAGGAGTAACGGCAAATATCGAAAAAAGAAGAAAAACAATAACAATACAAAGACCACTGTGCGGCATCCAAAAGCCAACAACATTCCAATCCGACGAAGTTGCCAGACCAGTTAAAAGGCAATGACAACAACAATAAGAAAAACAATAACATTAAGCCAAAAACTTAGCAATGCATGAAATATTTCTTATGCTCTAAATCCGCCACTGGGCAAGTTTTTATCTTCTCCTTCGTTTTATATATTTTTTATATATGTTGTATTTTATTGTCTACACGCACGAAGAAAAACACAAAAGATACAGCCGATAAATATATAGAAGAATATACATATGCAAAACACAATATACAAGTATAAAGATTGAGATTGACATGGAATAAAGTGAGGATTACGGCTTATCGATCAAGCAAGCACTCTCGATTATTTAACTTAGAATAATTCCTCTTAAGTAATTTGAATTTTAAGAACTTATCGATCTCTTAGTTACACTCACTGATGATGTAACATTTCTTGGAAATATCAGCAACAGAGCTAATTGATCTTTAACTGAATTTCTGCTTACAAACATACAGATAAAAAGCAAATATTTTCCCACAATTCTAGACTTTGCACGTAAAGTCAGATACTATGAATAGTATTCATGGAAATATAAGTGCGACGAGTTCAGTGAGTATTTCTTTATGAGTACCTAGAAAGATCAATATGCAATTCTATTTATCGAATAGATATTCCAAAAAAAAAAAAAAAAACCATTTCAAGTTGAACATCTTGTGGCATCTCATGGACATCAGCATTCGCATCATTGACAAATACATACATAGTTGTGAATGAAACAAATTCAAAGTAAAATATAGTTCAGACAGATCTCTTAACTTGATCAACTTACGGGAAATTCTATCAGAACTGTTAGATTGGTGTTTATAATAAGGTATTTGGAATATAAAACAAAATAATTGAATAAAACACATTATAAACAAATATATTATATATATATATATATATTAATGTACATGTGTATATAAAATCAAATCATTATTAGGCTACGATTTGTTATAATCTCTTCGTTTTTCTAATATTTCAATCAGCTCATCTGTTGAATCATTCTAGGTGTAATATAATTGAATATTCTAGTAATTTCATAATTTTTAACATTGCTTGCGGAATTCTTGGATTGTCACACGTAGCGCCTAATCTCTATGACGAGGGCTGCTACACAAGGAATTCGCAAAGTCATTCCAGATAAAGCAAGAATTACTTGTAGCAGATAAAAGAAAAAGACTCAAGGAACGAAACTAAAAGTAATAATAATAGTAGTAGAAGATATATAAATAACAATTAAAGCATAATCAAAAGAAAAAACGTTGGCTAAGCGGTGAAATTAAATCAGCAAGCTTTGTACATTCATATGATATAAATATATATCATTAGATATAGTTATAGATGTGTTTCTCTCTGTGTATGGAACTGTTTAGCAGGCAGAACGACTCAGCGCAGCTCAGCTTAACTCATTTCAGCTCATTATAACTCAACTCGTTTCGATTCATTTGTGTAAAGTTCCCAGATAAGCAACGTGACGCCTCACGCGAGATAAATGAGTTCTTGGGGCCTAGATCGGCGGGTGGGAGGTAGCATATACATATATACTTTAATTAGTCAGTTAATTAGATACAGTATTGTATATATCATTATATATATCGTATAGGACAATCAAATATGAGAAAAAGAAGAAGAGTCTACTTCAATGACAAAAATAAATCCTTTCCAATTAGTTAAAAAAGAGAAGAGAATGCTTTTCATTTTAGGAAATTTATATATTTTTATTGGATTTACATATTACAAATATATATATCCATAAATATATTCATATTTTAAATAGAAATTTCAGAGATTTAATATATATTCGTTTGTGGTTTCTTTCTTATTTTAATTTAACATTTTTAGGCCGAGAATTTTTAGATCGTGATCTTATGCTGGAAATTTCACGCAGAACTACAAATGTTTCTCTAGAAAATAAACAACTATTTTATCAAGTGAAAAGGTAGCTAATGTGTGTATGGTCTACGCAAAATTGATTACGGGAATGCGCCCGTACAAGGAGAGAGAGAGAGAGAGAGAGAAAGAGAGAGATTACAATATAACTCAAACGCTAATGTTATCGACTAATTGAAAATAAAGCTTTGTTTATTTATTTATAAGGCAGATATTATTTAGTTCTTAGCAAAAGAATTTTTCATACATAAACTGAAACTACTTCATCCTTTGAGTTAAGCTACAGTTGTGATGGAATATAATACTCATAAATCATAGACCATATGGAAATACTACTCGTATGTTTATAAATCTAAACAGAAACACTACAGCTGGTTCTGTGGACACTTTATGATAAACAATTATTCGACTTATTCCTACAGTTCTGTACAATACCAAAGAACAGCTTATTAATTTCAAATGAATTCGTGTCATAAAAGAAATTATTCAGCAGGCCTAGCGAAGAAAAAAGGGAAAACGTGGCATGAATTCAATTTCAGTTCAGCTGGTGCCGCTTGTCGCCTGGCGCTGAATATTTGTTTGTATTTTTATGCAACATTTTTTATGGATGAGTATTAAAATTTGGGATATAAACCTGAAAGCCAGAAGTTGCCTTGCATTTAAATTGCATAAAAAGGAATCTGTACATACATATATATCCAATATACATTTTATATATATCTATCTAAGGTCATGTTACAATTAAATGTAGCTAATATGTATTGTAGTTCAACTAAATCTTAGTGTAGCACCTAAACATCGAGTAGGCAGCGGCAGAGTCTGATTAGAACAGCGTTCAACTACGTGGCAACACTGCGTATACTTAACATTTAGATACAATTGCTAAAAAGTGGATTTTAAGTGAAATAGGAAAAAACGATCTTTCAAGTTATTTCTAAAGTTCGTGCATAAATAGAAAACACAGAAAATAGATTAATTTATGTAATAAATACAAATGATAGCGTCTTGATTGAAATTAATTCAAATGTCTCCTTATTTTTAATGCATATTTATATATATTGACTTTTTATTGACAGTTCGACTTATAGAGCAGCTTTCCTTGGCATTTTACTGTTCGTTCGTTGGTTTTTTGGTTTTTTGTTATTTGTTGTACTGGAATTCGATTGAAGTGGCATTTTCAATGAGATTACCAATGGTTAGAGTTAGAGATATTTGACTGGTGATTGCGGCTGTTTGTGCGTGCGTTTGTTTGTTGTTTCTTTTTTGTTTGTTAGCACGTTCATTCATAAGATCGTAAAAGTTCGAAATCAAACAGAGCCGTTAAATAAACGTTAAAGAAATTCCACTACAATTTTCATTAACCCAAAAAACAGTAGAAGAAGAAGCCATGAAAGCGAAGAGAATGTCGACAGTCAACAGTCAAACAGAAAACCAGCACGGGAAACCGTTCAGAATGCCACAAATTTTATGTATTATGCCTCCCATAAGAAACAAGAGTCATAAAACGTAGCGAAGCGCACCCATGGTAACAACTAGGCCTTAACCCGATCCGAAACCGAACCGAACCGAACCGAACCGAATCGAATCGAACCCAAAAGCTAAACAGCTCGACACACCATTAAAACAGACACCTGCGAAAAACATTATGAAATGCCAGTGCGCTCCAAAAGAAATTAACTCTGGATACGTGAGTAGACCTATTAAACCAATCAAAGTTACCAACTTGCGCATACCAAAGACCCATGAAGAATTGTGATTTCAGAAATGGGAGTCGAGAATCGTGAATCGGAAATTCCAAACCTCTGAGGCTTGTCTGACTCAATCAAAGAAAATGTTGAAAATAACTTAAGTAAGTTATGTGAGAAGAAAGCGATCAAAGGGAAACCATTTCGATAAAATAGTCAATGTTATAGATTCAAAATGAATAAATTTAAATACTTATAATGACATCTCATGCAGTGCGTGTGGTATTGAATGAACGATATATGGAGTTCTTGTTGATTGTTTATTAGGGACATATTAAGTAAATATGTATAAGTGTAAGTACTAAATGTGCTCTAAATCAATTAAAAACAATTAGCTTTTACCGTTTCATATTCTTTATCGATAGCATTCAATGCAAGGTCGTATAAAATCATGAACAGAAAATGGAAGAACAACTTATGATTGGGCGGGATATCGGGAGGAAATATATTAACCAGAGATATATTACATTGTGCTTTGAATCAGAATCAGTGCATGAGATGAAAGCGATGACAATTGGAAAATAAATTATAGAAGATGTTTAAGGGAAGATTATGAACATGAGCTATCACAAATCATAAGTGTATACATACATACTGTTAGTTTGTTATGTTTCATCAGTTATGTTAACTTTTGGCTGACATTAACATAAGTTGTTGTGATTTGATAAACTTTATGATATGCCAACCCAACAAAGCTATGACATTCCAAAGAACTCCAACCGGCATACTTCGATATATATAAACATATGCATGTATTGTGTGTGTATAAGTGTGTCTAAGGCACCTTTAGGAATGCACGTTCTTTGATTTGTTTGCTATTAAAGCTTTATCAGTTCCTATTCGTTTTGTTTCATATTTTTTATGTATTCTAACAAACACATAAATATTCACACATATACAACGATGTGCGGGTAGAAGTCCCAAGTCGCTTTTCATAATAACAAGAATTGAAGTTGTGGCGATAACATGACCCGCATTAAAGCATTGGGTTCCACATTTTTAATTACTAAATTGGATAGTTTTCTTCTAAGGAACTAAATTATATAACAATTTTCCAATATATATAATATTTAGAGAAATATATAATACATTTATAGAGATCTAACAAATAGCTCACACAGAGGCATGAACCTGAAACTGCATTTTGTATTAATTGCCTTGAAATATTCGATGGAAAAAGGACAGTGTGATATTTATGGATCGATGAAGGATTATAGCATTATAGCTTAATTATTCCGATAGTATTTCTTAATTATATACGGATTATACAGATATCTGGTAGAGTTCTAGATTCCTTTACGAGTATAAGCTTCTAGCTATACAAGTATATAAATAAAGCTTACTTTTCCGCATTGCACATGCGACCAGGTGTATATATACATATATGTTTGTATGTATATATAGTAGTCGAGACAAATAATACCAAAATACACATAGTATACTTGCAAAGTGACTGGATGGGTGGTTGGCTGAGAATGGAATGGGTAATCCGAGTAAACTTCCTGTCTGGGGAAATGCGTCAGCTTGCACTTTACGATTAATGTCGTCGATAAAGAGTATAATGAAAACATTCATAACATTTATATGAACTACTCACTTCAAATAAAAATGCCTGAGGCTTAATCTAACGCTTGTTTTTATTTACCAACGACAAATATTTTTTAGTAGTACGGGAACGAGTATAATTGTATTACGGATATGGAATATGGGATATGGGATATGGTACTGAATACAACGACTCGCTTGAGTGATATATTTTATGAGCAATATATGTGGTATTTCCTGTTATTCTTTTACACTTTCTGTAAGGTTTTGTTTTTTTTTTTGCTAGGCTGTTGACCCACCCCATGTTTACCGACGTCAACTCTAAATTCTTGGAAAGATCGTAAAAAGTACCGAGCAACATATTGAAGCCTTCTCGATTTCGACATACCCTGTAACTAGTTATTGAAATACTTCAATACACACATGTATTAATGTATGTATGTACAGATATCCTTTGATTATATCCTTAACTATATACAACATATATCAATGTACCCCGCCGTTCACTGTGTACGGAATAGCACACGGACTAGCACTTCTTCCTAGATAACATAAGTAGTGCAAATTGGGTGGCTGATGTTGGGCTTTTTGGGCCCAACCATTTGATTTGATTGTTTTGATAGGTGGATCCAGTTATCAGAGTAACATATAATAATAGCTACTTCTCCAGTTTCCCCAGTTACCTCCTTACCCCCACATGGCAGTTGTGAGCGGTTACCGGTTAGTTGGCCAATAGTCAATGTTTGGACAGGTTTTGATACCCTCAATAAATACTTAAATACCCATGGCTGTAAATAATCTTGTCAACTATGTATAACTTCGCAAGTATTTGGGTTTTTTAACTCGATTTTCTTTTTTGCACAAGTTGTGCTTTGATTTTATTTGATTTCGTATCAAAATACCTAAGAATACAGAAGCACGATAACAATCATATTCAGTGTGAGCGATTTTTGTTTTCCTTTCACAACAGATTGTTCATATAATAGTATTTATTTTATAATGCATCACGATTAGTTATCGATAAATATACAGTCTGTATTCCATAATTTCTCTATTATTGCCTTATAGCACATATCTAAGCTGATACGAGTAATTATGCATTTAATTTTGATATCACATTGTTTATCGATTGATTGCCATTTCGATAAGCTAATTACTGTTATCTCATGTTAGACGATCGCCATCTTAATTAGCTTTTGATTTGTATGTATGTATGAGCTCGTAATTGAAGTTCAAACTCAAACCACATCGCATGTTAAGCCAACTTCATACGACAAACTTGTTGTCGGCTGCTGCGTTGTCAACGTTGCTGCTCTGCCCTTGTCTCAGTCGCAGTCGCAGTCGCTGCTTCAGCTGGCATCTCTGTTGAGGTCGTTCGCGGATCTTAAAGCGGAAATAACGTAATTTTAAAACAACTTTTTGCCTTTGTCTTTGGTTGCGGTTTCTGTTGTGTTTTTTTTTGTTTCTTTATATACATAAACATACCTATGTATGTTTTTTTTTCTTTTCTTACTTCTCTGTTGATACCTATATGAAACGTGTTAAATGCACGCACACGAACATTTAACGAACCCAAAAGATTTCAAATTAGTCAATGAATGAACATTTCTCCTTCCTCTTTGCCCCTATTACGACTATTCAACCGTTAGATACACATAGCAACCGGCACTAGGGCTGTTAAGCTGCAGCCTGCAGCGATCCAGGTTCGTTACATGTCTTGTAAACGCACTCTCTCTATTTCTCTCCTTATCCCTTTCTCGCTCTCTCTCTCTCTTTAAGTTAATGTAAGCGACTGTGCGTGTGTGTGTGTGTGTGTGTGTGAATGAATGCAGTGAGTGTAGCGTAAAAAGCAAAAGGCAACGCAAGTGTTGTTATTGCAGCGATTGTTGCTGTTGTTGCTTTTGTTGTTGTTGTTGCTGTGAATCAAGTGAATGAAATTTAGCGCGTATTTTGAATGACACTTTCAAGTGTATTGTGCTCGTTAGCTGCATGCTAGTGTATGTGTGAGTTTGTGTATTTTTGAACGTGTGGTATGCAAGTGTGTAAATAATAATTGTCAACAACAACAGTAAAAACAACAACAACAAAAGCGGTAACAAAGTACATATATGTATATGTATGTTTCCGTGTATATAATATGCCCACACGTTGATCCGCTGATTTTGATAACAAGTTGAGCCTCGGGGCAGCTTTAGCCTGGTATTTTTCTAAAGACAAACATAAATTCATGTTTATATATATATATAAATAATAACAAAATAAATATATGTTTATAAGTATGTATATATATATATATATATATATAACAAAATAAATATATGTTTATAAGTATGTATATATATATATATATATATATATATACATACTTATAAACATATATTTATTTTGTTATTATTTATGATTAGCTTTAGTTCATTTTATTATTGCAGCAACACCCAGTGCGAGTGAGATGGCTAAATTTCTCAGTTTCTGTGACCAGCCGCAGTACAATGGGCGAGGCTAACAATTTTGATAGCATACATTTTATTAACATAATCTATTCCTATGTCCGTTTTCTCCTATTTCAACTACCAGACAAACTTTTCCCATTAAAAAATAATTATTCGAAAAATAGGTTCTTAATTTATAAAATAAAGAATTTTCCAAAAACACATATTAATTAAACGAAGTTTTGACTAGAAAAGCATTTATTTATACCACAGTGGCATGTCACGACGTCGCTTTATCCCTTGTGTGTGCAATTGCACAAGCGTCTCAAATGTGTGTCTGTGTGTGTGACTGTGTTTGTAGTCATATGCATGAATGTATGTAGTATATTTGAGTGTTTATGTGTTGTTTTATTTGATTTTGTATTTCGAAGTTATCAATGAAATTGAGTGTGAGTAGAGAAAATTGTAGTTATTGGATTTCATTCACAGGCCTCAGCCTAGTTCTAGTTTCGGGCACCTTCCATTTGTAAATATGTACATATGTATGTATATACTGTATGTTTGTATATGTACTTAAAGTTTGTGTAACCCTCCGAAATGAGTTATGGCCCTTTTCCATTCTTGTTTCTGTGATATATATGCATGTTTACGCATTAAGATAACCGATTTCTATTCCCTAGTGCCCTTATCAATGATTTTCTCACCCTAAGGTAAAGCATACTTTAACTTAACACGCTTATTGCCTTTATATTTAGCTATGTATGTATGTACATATGTATGTGTAGACCAGTGTGTGGCGTGGGTATGGGAGGGGCAGGGGATTTTTGTATGTGTAGGCATGGCGTGGACTAGGAAACGTATGGAACTTTGGCTTTGATTGTCTTTGCGTTTTGTGAATGAAAATCAAAGCAAACAAAATGGCGATCATTTTGATTATAACCAGGGATGATGAATGAATAATGAGACAGAGTACTTATACTACACACATAATGCATGCATACATATCTACATACTGTGTTCATACATATTACTTTTGTAGTCATGCTTTCTATCTTATTATGTTAATTTCGCCTTGTTCACATTAAGTTCGGTTCCTTACTACCAGATAAAAAGGGAGGGCAAAAGTGAGTTTAAAAGTCGTTATCTGGTGCTCCAGACAGCGTTATCGATTATTGATGATTTCAAGCAACCAATAACTTTATCGAAAGAAATTTAAATATTTCTCAAACTCTTCGAGTAATTCTTATGTATGTAACTAAATACAGATTACAGTAAACCCTCTTCTTGGAATACTGAATGACAGACAAATTTTGTGCATTAAAAAAGATTTTTTTCCTACTCCCTTTATACACATGATTTTTTATTTTGTGTTAGTTATTTTATTTTAATTTTTTATTCCACTTTGGTTAATTTTTCTAATGACCATTTTCTAACATGAGTGTTATGATTAAGTATGAAACTTTCAGCTAGTGTCATTGTAAAAATACAGCACCACAAAGTATTCACGTTATCAGCGAATATGCTGCATGTGTGCACACATATGTACATATGCATACATGCATATTTGTGTATCTGCGTGTGTATGTGTGCGCATGGAGACTTTTCCGTTTGAGGCGTTGCTCCAGGAGGCGCTTTCTCAATCATTTTACTTGTCAAAATTGACATTAGCTGCTGAACCGTTCATAAAATTGGCGCCAGACAGATTGGGCCTGGGATAGAAGCGTGGTAGAACGGAGGGTTGGAAGTGGGTGGGGAAGATCAATGCATGATGGGCCCACACAAAGAGACGCTAAAGTTGTTTCGTTTGTTTTCTTGTTATGATTTATTAAACATGAAATTTGCTTTAATGAATTAATTTGATTTGATTTCAACAGCGTAACGGAAATACACAAACATACACGCACGTACACACACAACTAGAGTCAAATGGAGAGGAAAAGAAAGAGAAAGATGCTTCAAATAGAGAATAAATGTGATTTTGTTTATGTGTGTGTGTATTAAGCATGTGCTTAGTTTATTTGTATTTATTTTGTATAAGCGCCACTTGAGAGGCGCCAAAGAGGCGCACCGCAGCACAACGCAATTGCCTGAGCGGGGCAGAAAAAGCAGAAGGAAAAGTAGAAACTGCACTAAGGCAAATAACAACAGCAATAACTATAATACATACATACATACAAGCAACAAATAACAAAAACAAGTGCAGCAGTGCAAAAATTACAACGGCAACGGCAACAGCAACAGCAACAAAGAAAACAGAAAACGATGTAGAGGCAAGCAACAGGAGACGTAGCAAAACTACGAGCATAAAATAAAACGCAATACATTTTTACAAACGGCGGAAAACTACATAACATCCACAATAACAACAACAACAAGAACGTCGTCGTCGTCGTCACTATGGCAAAGTTAAAATAGTTGTTAAGCTATTAAGTTCCGCTTAAATTGTTTTCACATTTGCCTTGTCCATTCTAACACACATACATATGTATATACGTAAACACATACATGCATAGACAAGGGCACCGCCAGCAGCAATAGTAATAAGAACAATAAAAACAACAAAACAAAGTGCGAGGCACAAAAGAACCTAATCAAGAGCCAAAACGCCGCAAATAAAGCAATAAACAAGACACAATATTGTTCTTTTTCCCCTTCTACAAACAAAACAAAATAAGAGCAGCAGAAACAGCAATAGCGGCTTGAATGCTGCTGCCAGCTCATCTTCTCTCTCGCTCTCAATTCCAGTCTTGGGCAACACACGAACACACACACGCAAATCGGTGACAAAAACAAAAAATAAAAAGCAAAAACGGAGTAGACAGACAGACGCAAGTTGAATGAACATGCGCAACGACAACAAAAACAACGCATCTGTAGCAGCCCAGCAGCCGCACTCCAAAAGGTGCGCCTGCGTCCTAGAGAGCTAAGAAAAGAAAGAGAACACAAGAAGGAGTGAATGTAAATAGTAAGAGCATTTGGAATAAGAAACTGGAGTGGAAGACAGCAAACATGCTTGTTGATAGTAGAGATGCTCGCGAGAGAATTTCAATGATTGGCAATGCTCGCGCGAACCTTTTTCGTTGAGCATGCTCGCTAGTGGATTAGCCGTCTAAGCCGCTTAAGCGGTGAGCGAATATATTTCAGTTCTCTTTCTTTTGCACTTCTTTTTTATTTTTATATTTGCACTCAAAGTGTAAAACATTTAAAGCTTTAAAAAATAAGTTAATTAGCATTGGCTGCAATTTCTTTTTACATTGCGCCTAATGATTGTCGTAATTTTTCACATTCTGCTAAAACTCTCGCTCTTTTTAACATGTGAGCGAGAAGAATGTCTGAATTGATCTGATTCGAGCATCGCTTCCACTGATCGTGAGTGACTGTGTGTGAGTTCAGAGTTTTGTGGCTCTCTTCCTCTCTATATCTCTCTTTAGCCACTTAGCAATATAAGTACGGCTTTTACTCTATTGCTAAAGCTTGGATTTTGTTTTGCTTGATTACTTTTGCGCGCCCTTCGTCTAACACACACAAACACCCACATACACATGTGTATGCAGAGTTGCAAAATTGAAAAACGTTGAAGGAGAATTTTTTCTCTTTTAATTTAAATTATGTTGTACTGATCTGTGTTTGTGCTTATATTACAAAAAAATTTGTTTTACAATTAATGCATTACAATTACAAAATGACATATATGGTAATTTGTTTTTCAATTTGCGAATGTCGAGACGCAGAAATAGAATAAGAAATGAACTAGACAAGAAATAGAGGGATGGAGCGAGAGAAAGAAAGGGCAAAAATACCCACGACAACAAGGCAACGCATAAACATCTTTACAATACGTAATAGTCGTTACAAAAACAATTACCGCACAACTACATACAAACAATATAGGGAATACAAATGTATGTATTTATACATAGGTATGTATATTGGTATGTATGTAGTACATAGCAGGCCAACAGCAATAAAAATAGAATAAAGCACGAGCACAAAGCACAATAACAACGACGACATCAAATGTCGAAGAAGAAGGAGGCAACCCACTAGACAACATCGACAAAAAAAAAAAAACACAATACAAAATCCGATCGAATGTGTATACCCTACCCTAAAAATGTCTAATTAGGCCGCAGCACTCCCTTCCTTCCCTCGCTCTTGCTCACGCTCTCGCTTTCAATCTCTATTTCTTTATTTCGCTCTCACTCGCTCTATCTTCATTATAAGTTAAAGCTTTAAAGCTTTATTTCTGTTATTATTCCAACCACCTATCGATAACAACACAAAGCTGCAAATCGGATGATGCAGCACGCACAACAACAATGATTATCAACCACAACAACAACAGTAAGCCACACACACACATACATACACATATGTACATATGTATAGCGCGTGTCTAAGTCCCAGATTTACAGTTGCTACTACAAATCAGCTTAGCTTAAGAGGGCGCAAGAGGCACAACAAGATGATGACGCCTTTGTCTAGCGCCCCTTAAAAACACTAACACCAACATCATTCCACCCCTACCCTTCTTTTACACTTCTCTGTAGCTATTTTATTCTATGTGCTCGTATGTAGTTGTTGTTGTTTATTGTTGGCTGCACAGTGAACGTGGTATAAAAATAAAACAAGAAGATCAGCAGACAGCTGAGTCTCAAGATTTACATCGATCACACATTTTATGTCACATGAAGAACTACAACAACAACAGCGTTTGGAGAGACAGTTGGGTGACACCCATACCCATACACACACACACGCACACACACATTTATACATAGAAAGCGACAGACTGCGAGGCCATTAGATGATCGCCGTCTAAATTTAAATGTCTGTGCGTTTAATCTACATAAGTAAAAAGTAAACGTAAACAACACAAAAAAAAAACAAAAAAAAAAACTAAATAAATACAAAATAAATAAAAAACCGTTTCCTTTGTAATGGCAGATCACAAGATCGTATAGTAATCTGCTTGTATATGCAAGGGTTGTGTGCCACACACATCAAGGGTTGCAACCATTTTCTACTATCACAACTTATCAGCGGTTTAGGGGGGGTTTTCCCAATATGTAAAACAGTTTTACAACAACAACAACAACAACAACAACGACAGCAAAAGCAATTAGTAAGAATATGCGCTGAAGAGCGCCATTTTGAATTGCTTTGAAGAGCAAAACCCCTACTTCTATTACTATTAATATTTATTCTCTTACAATAGGAAAAAGAATAAAATGTAAATTGAAAAGTTCATTAGAAGTATAGCAAAAAGCTTTATAAGAGATAATAGACAAACAAAAACAAATAAAATTTTGCTTGGGATTACGAAATATGTCCGGAGCTTATACCGTATATATATATAAACACTAAATATATACATATTCTGAAAATTATTTAGTGGACTCTGAGAGTGAAAAGATACTATATGGAGTACGAGTAACCTATCATATAACTCAAATCTTATGTAAATTAATCAAGAACGTATCTGGTACTTATTCAATGTGTAGGACGATATGATTAAAGAATCGGGTCAGTAAAGAAACAGATCCGTTCTTGTAATAAATTAAAAAACTTCTAAAATTTTACCCCAAAATATGATCAATTTAAGTACAGTACTCTCTCTTTGAGTGCAACTCCCCATCGGTTCTATTTTCTGTCCCGATATAAAAAAGTATTGCATTTTCATAGCTTCAATTCAAACTAAATCGGAAAAATTTATAGTTAGAGTAGTAACTTAATTTTCTTCCAATTATTATAGTTTTTTAATGTATGTACATATATTCTATATCGCCTACACTAGACATATGTGCATATTATATATATCTAGTCGGTAAAAACGAGATGAATCGTCGAAGGGTCCTGGGCTCGACTCCCAGTTTGCCTAACCAAGTGGCTAACGAGACTTTTTAAATGCCAACTTACATTCAAATATTGCCTAGAGCTACCTTCAAATAATAAGTCAGAGTTCAGATATATTATATTAAAACAACTAAGAAAAGAGAACGCAAGGACCTTAATCGACGAAACAATTCTGAAATTCAGTTCAATTTCCTTACAATCTTGTAAAAACTTGCAGAATCTACAAGCCTTTGTTGAGATACTTTAAATACATTTTTCTTTCATTGATGATATTTGTTTCTGGTTTTTAAAGTTTCAATCTATGTGAGTGTCCCGAGACGAGACACGACAAAGTGAACTAACGGAAAATGAACTCTTATGGCCCCGTCACTCTTGTGTCTCGTTGTCTCCTTGTCCCGTTGTCTCGCACGCAGCAACCCCCATGGCACTGGCAGTGCCACACCCTCCTCTACCAGCACCAAGGCACCCCTGCGTTGCTCCACCTGGCAACTAAATTAAATTTCCACTCTTGGCTTATTTATAAAGTGCATTCTTTGGGCGTTGCATTAAAAATAGCATCGAACCATTCTATTTCATGTACATACAAACATACATAGTTATACATACATATATATAGATGTATCTATATATCTATCTAACTTTCTATTTAATTTTTTTTCTTTGTTCATAAAATAAATAACAGAAGAAACGCAAGCCTCATGCGCCATGCCGCATGCCCCATGCCACATGCCACATAGGAAATATAACTAAGGGGAACAGCGACAAAGGTGCATTTGGGGGCTGCCACCGCTGCCGACGTCTAGCAGTTTTCTTAATTTGATTTTCGTGTTGCATCTCACGATTAATTTCATACCCAATGATTGTAATTAAAAACATTTTTCTTAGCTGCATTAGGGCGACTACGCCGTATGCGAACGCATTAGGGTATCCAAAGGGTAGCTAGGTGACTGACGGGCTACTGGGGGCTAATAGACGCCCACTCACGCGCCGGCTAAAAGCAGCAACAAATTTTTCGCTATGCTGCAGACGAAAATAGCGGCAGCAACAAAATCTAATACGAAACCATGAAAAATATACCATTAAGACTATTCTTGCCGGATAATACTCGACTTTGGGAATATGCTGTAAATAGTTCTATCTAAAATCTACAAAATAGATTAATAGCGGTATTCAACGTATTCTCTCTATCAAAAGTGTTATCGATGTCAATAATCGATAGACATATTGAAAGAAATATCTTATCTTGAATTACAGTTATCATACGATAATCACGAATATATATGTATATTAAACGAAGAGGAATATATATATAATTTAGTTGAAGCTCATATTCTCTACAAAGAATAGCAAAAGAAATGTAAGATTAAATAGTTTTTAGATGTATCAACTTTGGATATACCCATACTAGATTATCCATTCTTAACCCTCAACTTGGTTATACCCTTTTTAGCTATCTTTAGAGCAGAGAGTATCTGAAAACAACGACATCGTCCGACAATGGTTGGCAGACAGACAGTCGACCGGGTGGGGCCATTCTCTGGCAGGGGGATGAATGCCGGCAACAACACTGCGTCGGGTCGTCATCAAAAAGCACATGAGTGTGTCGATGCTCCCTTCCGTCCTACCCTGTCCTAGCCTACCTTCCTCTCCCCTCCTTTCCGTTCCTTCCTTCCTTTCTTCCTTCCATCTGTCCTTCTTTTCTACTCTTTGTTGGTTGGTTACAAGCCCCGAGCATCGACGTCGGATAAACCGAACCCACGTACAAACCGGCTGCCGTTCGTCTACGTCTACATCTATGTCTACTACGTCGACGTCATCGTCATCTGTTGTGCATTTAAAATTTGTACTTGTATTTGTATTTGGTTCTGTACTTGTGTGTAACTCTCGTGTTTTATACTATGTTTTTATTTTTGGTTTTTTTTTTGGTCATGGGCCATTTGGGGCACGTTGGTGCTTTGTGTATATGAAGAAGAAACACGTATTCTTGCAATTCTGTGATTAGACAGTATTCAAAAATTTCAATGACTACGGACTACGTACTACAATGATTGTTGCCAAGGACCAAACAACTTTAGGTACAATCTGAAGTGATGGACTAAAGATTGGGTAATCCACTGAAGGATTTATATGCATATAATCCTGTGTTTCTCTTATGATAAGGATAACATGTTTAGTGACGATGGAGTAGTACAACTATGAGAGGGATTGTATAGGAAGATACTATTTCTAATATCTGCTCAGATTTCGATGTTACTGACTTTTCGCTTTCTCATTCAATGTAACAAAGTTGAACCATAAACTAGAATACATTGTTAACAAACAATGCAACTTAGAACCGTTAAACGAGACCATTAATCACAGTGTCATTATTATGCATTCCACATGACTTCATCAGCAAACCATCATTATCATCCTCATCACAATCATTTATGAATCGCCATGGGGTTTTCCTCTCCTCCCGGATGCATGGATGCAAAAATTGCAATATCAAATCCAAAAATGGGCACAATGACTCAAAGTTAACGCAGATTGTGTGGGCCATAAAAAAAGAAGAAAAAAACAGCCAACTAACTTTCCAAATGCCAAGCCGACACATAAACACAAACGCACATACACTGGTGCACAGGCAGAGTGAAACAACACTATCATAGAAATAGAGACTCGTACAAGCCACAATCATTATGCATAGTTTTTCAATGGGTGACGCGACGGCACACAGCGACATTTAGCCGAGAAATGCAATAAACAACATTCCAATCTAACTTTTATGCACATGCCCCTCCAACCCAGGCTTGGAGGGAGGTAGGGGCTGAAAGCAGAGTGCGGCACTGGAGAGAGAGAGAGAGAGAGAGAGAAATAAGCAACAATACAAAAACAATAACAGTGCCAGTCATTATGCACATTATCATATAATCATACAGAGATCTCGGCTATAGTCATTAGGTCAGTTGTTTGTTGTTTGTTGCTGGACAAAACGGTTTTATTGTTTGCTCAAGGAGAAAAACTACTCGTCAAAGCAAAACAAGAAAAATGCAAATTAAATTGTCAACAAGAAATGCAACGAGTCGTTTAACTGGGAGAAGCATAAAACATTTACAATTCATAATATGAATAATATACAGGCGACTACCTATAATTCATAGACCGATAAATTGAAAACCTCAATAAAACATAATCAAAATTTTGTTAATTCCTAATTTCCATAAATAAATTTCCATACATCTTCGTCCCCTCGTTAAACAGTATTTTATTTTGAATTCAATAATAAAAACCCCTTAATAATCGTAATACGGTGAAGTCGCGATAGCTGGATCTAATTAAAACTAGCTCTGGCCCATTTAACGAATTGTTCGAGTTAACGAAAAGTTTGAGTCATCCATCGAATTGTTCGAGTTAACGAGTTACAATTAAGTATATATGGGGAAAATTAAGTATTTAATTTTTTTAATTCTAACAAAATGAAAATTGATCTTTCATAACAATTTTTGTTTCTCTTAAATAATATGTATGCAAATTATTACATATATATTCTTATTGATCACTCAATAGAACGAAAGAACTGTTCAAGTTAACGTGTGATCTTACATACATATGTATGTATATCATAGATCATATACAATATATATATATATATATATATATATATATTTATGCTTTTTTTCAACTCTGAGGTTCGTAGCTTATTCTATTATCAGTTGGTTCAACACGAGCTAAGATATACGAGTCTCGCTTTATGTTCTCAGATCACCTGAATAACTATATGCATATAATTCACAACTATATATATATATATATATAGTACTCTTATATCGATATATATATATATATATATACGTAAGAGTACTTTTCGCGGTTGAAACTGGTTTTTAAAACTGTTAAAGGAAACAAAAGTAAAAAAAGAAAAAAAAAAAGTAAAATTTCACCCAATGCAGACAAAGTAAGTCCGAGGCGACATTGTCAATGTCAATACCAAGATCGGTCGATTGCTCGCTGCTTGGGGGTTTCATTTATCCCCTTGCTGTGTCTGTCTCTTTTTCGTTCATTACATATGCTATCTCTATCTCTGTCATCCATTTGAGGGCTACTCGCTGAAAATGCGCATATCTTAAAACGTGAACGTTGCTGGCGCTGGTGCTGATCTTGTTGCATATGCTTAACGGTTTACTTGATGTGGCGTTCGAGTCACTCCAAGTGATAAATGAGAGTGTGCTTGCTGCCCAGACAGACATCGGCAACGGCGTCGGCATCGGCATCGGCATCGGAATCGGCTTCGGCTTCGGCATCGGCATCAGCATTGACATAAGCGTCGACGTCGACGTCGCCTTGTATGGTTGTCAGGGTTTGTGGCTGCCGCACACTTCGGGAGGTTTCTCGACTTTTATGAGCAATTAAAAAACTATTATAAACCAACCAACAAACCAAACAACCGGGCAAATAACCAGCCAAACAAGTAAACAGTCCGGCAGCTGATATGCCCCAGCTGCATTGTCGTCTGGTTAAAGACGTGGCAAGAACTATGACGTTTTATTGGGCGCCACGAGTGTGGGTCGAAAGATTCGTATTGCCCTCTCACTCGCTCTCTGTCTCTTTCTGGCAAATTCTACTCAATTCTTCTTCGTTTTCAACTGAGGCTGCGCATGCGCCACACGCTTGGAATGCGGAAATACTTTTCTTACTTCTTATATTCAGCTTGTTCTTGTTGTTCTTCTAAGACACAACGAGTAAAGAGTAAATGAGTAAAAGCGAACGAGTTAAGAGTATAAAGAGCAACAAATGTTGTTAACAAGCGTATGTAATATGCCTGCCATTAAGAGATTATCATAATGACTGAGGAGTGCGGGTAGGCGACCGGAGGAGGGCCACAAATGTCATTTGCGTTTAGCAGCTGCTGCAACTGTTCATGAAATCTAATTTATGGCTAGTCTAAAAGTCGTCGCTTAATGTGTTTTGGGTGCCCATTGTAAGTTAGGCAATTAAAGCTATTAGCCAACACATACATACACACACACATACACACTATTGTGACATCATTTTAAATGTGGTTTATGAAAAATTTCGTCAGCTTTGATTTTTATGAGTAACCATGAGTAATAGCATGCTAAAAAAATATTCACAATTAATTTTGATGTTTTTCTGATGCCAATTTGTTGTCGCATACAAATTACGCTTAAAACCTTTTTATCATTTTTTTTTGCAGTCAAAGCTTATTTATAAGTTTATACCTCCCACATTTATATTACAGTAGAGTCTAGCTAATATGAATATATAAATACACTAGAAGTGCGGTTTAACGAACCATTAAATGCAAGCCTACATTAAATTGAATAGTTCGTTATTTCGAGTACTCGCGAACGGTGTACGTTAAAGTTCACTTCTACCGTATTTTTATTTGCTATAAATATCATTATTTTATACATATAAGTATTAGTTATATATAGTATATGGAACATATCTTGTTGTTCATTCGAAATTATCTTTAACACAACTGAAGTGCGTTTGGCTTCAACTTTATCTGCTACTACTATTTTTTTTCGTCATCACAAACAATCCTACGAATTACCCGTTTTAAGTGAGTCAACGGCCCTTCTCCTCGATTCTTAAGCTCATGTAAGACCATGCTTTTTTTGGTGTCTTCTTGTGTGAATGTGTTTGTGTATTAGTAAGTGTGGGGTGAGTATGTATGTATATATGTATATATGTATGTATGCATGTATGTATGTATGTATGTATGTAGGTACATCAAACAATCCCAAGAATTACCCTTTTTAAGTGAGTCAACGGCCCTTCCCTTCGATTCTCAGTTAATAGTGAAATGTCAAAATGCTAAGATCGTGTTTTTTACCATTAAATTCTATTAATTTAAATTCTATCATTGCATTGTTTCTTTACATTTTCGCATTGATTTTATGTTATGTTCACATAGATTTCCCTTTTCGTTCGTTAAATTGAGTATAAGAGTTCGTTATAAAAGGTACTCAATGTAAACATTCGACAAGTACGTTAAATCGCGAATTCGTTAAGCCGAGAATGATACAGTTTAAATTATGTATTTGCCATTAATTTTTCTTATTTGTAACGTTTGTCTGGAATGAATTGCTTTCTTTTTATATTAGTCCTGCATATTCCGAATTGGAGTCGGTCGCAATTGATTTGGATTAGACTACTGTATGTACAAACAGTTGTACCTGGGTATCGTGAACACCTCGATATACCGAACACTCCAAATTTTACATACAGTACTCTAAATAGTGAACAATCAAAAGCCTCTGGATAATTAACAAAGTTTTGAAAGTAATTTCAAACAAAGCAATATACAGGCTGGTATAAAAGCACTGCGTAGTCTACGCGAAAAAGCGGTTCAAAAGTCGCTACGGATCTACGCAAGAAGCAAACGTCTCTTCGCCAATTCTTTCAATAATCATACATTAATGTTTTCCTACTAATATATTTTAATGATCGCTTGAATTTAAATACACAAAGTGTATTTTGACCAAATAAAACGAGTTTTTGAGCAAAAAGTTTATCAATACTGTGAACAGGCCCTGCAATAATTAGATCACTATATCCAGACACGACTGTATTTATATACATCTGAGCTAATGTACTACTGTTTATCTTTTGGGACTAAAAAGTTAGTGTTCATTTAAGAATTTCTTGAAACAGCCCACAATAATCAACTCTCCTTATTAATGTGAATCACAGTATTGATCTACATAAAATAAGTTTAAGCTTACAACTTCGCACACTTATTAGTCACGTGCCAAAAAAAAAGAAACATATGTATATTGAAAGCTATTCTCATTATTTGCAGTAGAGAAATTCATGTCATGTCATCATATGCAACACATTGCAACAACAGCCACATAACTAACATAACTCTTACAGTCTGATCTTTTACTGTTTCTCTCTCTGTCACCCTCTCTCTATCTTAAGCTTGAATAAGTACAAGCCAAGCAAGTCTGGCTTGTCTTTTTTGACGCTTTATCTCTTTTCCCCTTTCGCTGCTGCTGCTGTTGTTGTTGTTGTCCGAACACGACACGACACGACGACCCATTCATACGACGTTCACATAACTTAAAACGTGCTTTTCACATTACACAGCATCCCACAGACAGACAGAGAGCAGAGCACAGAGAGCAAGGGCCGAGACTGCGACTGCTGCTGCTTCTTCATCTTTGCATTCTTGACTGCTGAGACAGCAACATCAACAACATCTGCAGGCGAAGGTCTGCTGCTGCTGTTCTGCTGTTGCTGTTGCTGTTGCTGTTGCTATTACTCTTATGCTACTATTCGCCTCTCTATGTTGTTTATGTTCGCACACCAAAAGAGTGAAGGAGAAAGAGGAGAACCTAAAAAAAATTTTACGGCATGTTAACTGTCTACGGTTTTAGGCGCATAAAGCAAATGCCAGACAGGGCAACAAACATAAGGGAATTGCGTGAAAATTTATATGTAAATGTAAATGTACATTGAAATATAAATTTATATGTTTATTTGTTGTATATATGCATACACACACACACACATACATATGTACATTCTTTGTAATTAATCATTCGTGGCGGCCCTAGGTCTCTTTTTCTTCCTTTTCCCCTATTCCTATTTCTATTTCTATTACCATTTGCCCCTAACACCAATCAAGCAGACCCGCAGAGTGGTTGGGTTTTTATTATTATGAATTGTGTTAATCCTTACATTATTTCTTTTTCGTTTGTTACATCATTGCTTACAAGCATAAAAAGCGACATTAATAGCCAACATTAGAGTCGACGTCGCAGCCAACTACAACTACAACTGCGACTGCGACTGCGACAGCGACTGCGACTACGACTACGAAAGCGACTTCGACAGCAGTCAGCCATCAATCACACGCACAAAACGGAAATAAATATAGGAAATATGCGCACCATTGCAAGAGAGGGGGGCGCGCGAGGCAAAGAAACGTGTAGACGGAAGAAACCATGGAAGCGGCATAGAGTGAGAGGGAGAGGAGGGAAGAGGAAAAACTGAATCATGTGTAGAGGAGTGAGGAGGTACAATACTTCGAGTAATAGCGTCTCCGTTTGTGCAACGGAAGTGCGTCTAATTGAGCAACTGACAGAATGTGCGCGTCTGTGGCATGTGCAACACCGACCCACCCTCCCTTCAACAACGAGACTAGACGGTTTGACTCCTTGTGTTGCCTCCATCTCAATCACAAACAGCAAACGCGACAGCTTCCTCTGACTGACTGACTGACAGTCAGCACGTGCTACGTGACTCAAGAACAAAAACCTTAATTCTGAATTGATTTCAAAACTCAAAGCAGGATGACGGATTATACTTAGATATATGAGTATAATGAGGACTTCAATTTTAAGGCTTGGAATGTTAGTCTGCATCTACTTACTTTGATAAGACTAGGAATATATATTTCCAAGTATCTGTCTTAGTAATAGAGGCAGATCATCTACCTTTTCTTCTCCCAAAGTCTCGTTCTCTTCCTCGTCCAGTCGCCAAGAATATGTAATTTGTTTCTTACAAAACTTTAAGAAGAATTCTACAATGTCCAATTAACTTTGTTCTTTCTTCATTTCTTTAATTTTCGAAAGAATTTGATTAAAGATAAAAAAAGTATTGTAAAATTTTGTAAGAGACAAATAGAACACTCGATGCACTATATAGATATATATATATACATATTTGTATTGAACTGTGCTGTGCTGTGAGTGCTGAACTAATCGACTCTATACGTAGTAGCACCCGTAATAGTAAATATCTGATCAATTTCTTTTGCATTAGCTGGTGTTTCCGGGCAGTTGCCTCAAGTGACTGGATGGGTACTAGAAGTAGAATGTACGATATCTAAATGTGCAATGGCAGTGCCACAAATCGCATGGCATGCCACATGCCACAAGCCGCATGCCAACAGACGTCTCAAGTGTGCTCCATCTACACACACAGACACACACACACAAACACAAACACCAAGAAAAAAATACTCAGACGGTGAGTATGCAATTGAATGACTGACGCGGTCGGTTGGTCTGTCGGTTGGTGTGTCTCCTATCCACCTCCATCCCACTCTACTTCATTCCAATTCTGTCCCCAACATTCAGATGGGGTGTGAGTACTCGTAATCTAGAAAGTTTTTCTGCTGCGGCTGCTGCTGCTGGAGCAGTCGTCGGTGGCAAGTTATTATTATTGCAGCTGCAGTTGTTGTTGCGACAGACGCGCCATTTGTTACACATTATTTAGCCGGGTCGCTTTCCCATTTTTCCGGAATTTTCTTGATATTTATTACGGCGTGAGTGCTTGGAAACTGGGCCATGCGGAAATACCACTAAAGAACAAAAAAAAACTGTGAAATATTGAGGAGCAAACGGAACCATATTCCTCCACTTCCTTCTCCACTTCATCCGCCCACTCCTCTTACTCCGGCGCTATATAAACTTTCATGTTCACACGTCTCATATTGTCAATCTAGGGAAATTCCAACTGTATGTCCCTTCATCTATAAACAGAAGCGACTTAGCTATACCCTATATTTTCCAGCTGAAAACTACACACGAATAAAGAACATTATACAGATATATATATATTTTGATATCTGAAAACCTAAAAGGTATTCAAGCTGACATCAACATCATTTGAGTTGTAGGAAATGCGGCTCGAGATCTTGATTGAAACCAGATATATAACTTACACTTTGGGCTTAAACATTTTGGAAACCCAAAGATGAAATAATTTATGTTCGTTTCATTTCTTAACAACTTCTTATCCTATTTTCGAACAAAGCTGATACATAATTAATATCCTATAAATGCACAGAGCTTTCTGGTATACGGCGTTGTTTTATAGAAAAACGAGAAGAATCGTCCGATCGCTGTTAAGATTATTATACTTCATTTCCAAAAGATAGTTTTACAGGGTATAGAGTATACAGAAAGATTGGAATGTTACACAAATTTGGAGCACGCAAAAAGTGAGAGACAAACTAGAAGAAGAGAGTCTGGAATGTGGAATGCAAGCAACTTACCTATGGGGCAATGTTGTTGTTGTTGTTGTTTTCGATGATGATGATGATGCTGGTAGGCTGAGAAGCTGGGAGAGCGGGAGCTCAGCAATTTATCTTATTTATTGTTATAAATTTAAAACACGTCTCGAATGCTGCTCTTGCTTCACCGTCTGTTTCTCTTATTCTTTTTCTTCTTTTCTTTTCGTTTTGTTGCACTTTCTTTTGGTTTCTTCTCTGCAAGTCGCAGCTAACTCTTCAGGCGAAAGCGTAGATAACAACAAAGTGTCAATTTTAAAAAATCAGTTAGACACTTTCAATGTGTGAAAATGAGATAGCAATTAAAAAAAAATGGGCAAAGAAAGCCTCAAGAGAGCACGAAAGAGCGCGTAAAATCTAAGATACCGATCGCTGTTAGGCTTTTACCTTATTTCTGCTTCTAGGAACTCACAAAAATGCACTCGTCGTGAACCCCCGCCGTTCCGTTTCGTACCGTTTCGATTCGTATTTTGTCTCACTCTTTCTTTCTTTCTCTTTTTCGTTTCTCCAAACTATTTGACTAGCAATTTTATTTATTTAGGTTATCATTTCTCTTATTTTGTCTAATTGCTGCTCTCATTTATTATATGTTACATTTTCTTCAGCTGTTTGTTGCTGTTGTTTTTCTTTTCGTTTTGTTGATTATTCTTTAAACTTATCCTTTTGTTGCCGTGTCACATTTTCACATTTCACATTTTTCTCATAAATCGTGTGATTTCAATGATGCACTTTGTGCTGAATCTGTAAAAAGACAGAAGAAAACCAATTTTTAAATTTGTTCGACCAACCGGAATAAGTTTTACATATTATCTAAATAAAGTCATTTAAAGAGCAGACTATAAATAAAATGGGTATTTATCCATAAATATATGTATATATAAAATAAATCGATTTTAAGTGATCCAGATTAGCAAGATTATACTTACATATGTATATATTAATATATCGGATTGCTGAAGGCTTCTTAAATACCGTAAGGAAACCAATTTTCAAATATTTATTCAAATTTTTTAACAAACAATAATCTGTTTCATACTAAAACAAAAACTATTCATTCAAGATAAACGTTAGAAGTAAGAAAAATGTTTTCATATCAACAGCATTATCTGATAACATGAGACCAATTATGATATATAGCTAATGTATAAAATCAGTTAAGCTATTTGAATTTAAGACTAATGTACAGTAAAACCTCTAAGCCCGGAGTGCTTACTTGTTAACATATCGAATTACAGCTGTGTGTTTTTTCAAACTAAAAACTGAATAAATATATGTACATTATATGCACTATATAGCTATAAGATATATTATTGTCTTTGATTTTCCAGTAGACCATTATAACTTGCATTTAATTGCAAAAGATAGAAAATACATAATAAATAAATAACTTAAATGTTGTTTTGCTACTTTTACGGCCACACCTTTTCTAAAAAGTGCAGTATAAAAAGCTGCTGCTGCTGCTGCTGTTGCTGTTGCCGGGCCCCCTCCCAATGCAGTCATAAACCAGACCAGACACAACAACGGCAGAAGACAGGGAGACAAAAACAAAAATAAAAAAGCAGCAAAAAATGTTATTTAAAAGTCACGTGGGGTGTTGTGTGCGGCACGCGAAACACATTCTATATAGGATAAGGGAGTGAAGAGAGAGGGTGGGGTTGATCCAAAAGTGCTGAAGTTAAGAATAAAAAATTGGTTGAAATTAAATTAATAAATTTGTTGATATTGTTTTTGTTCTCGCCATTTTATTGACCCAGAGGCAAGCATTGGCAGCGGAACAGTATTTAAAACATACAGGTTTTAATTTGGCTTCAGTTTGCAGTTTGGTTTAATATACTACACATTTTAGTCAATATTCAGACAACAGACAGACAGGCATATCGAACTGGGAGACGCGTTGCATTAAAACATTTGCTGAAATGGCAGCAAAAGTTACATATGACATTCATGTGCATCAGATTATTAAATCGCAACTATCGCATTATCTAGTATTTTTTGGTTTTTGTATAATTTGCCCTTTGTTAAAAGGCAAATTCATTGTGCTAGGCAATATCTTGATAACGGTCAGTGCATGAACGTAGTAAAGGCGGGACGCCGCACAAAACGAGACGAGACATGCACAAAACAACATCTAGCAAAAAAAAAAACGCAAACAACTGCGACGATTGACGGCGGCAGAAGCAACCCTCGAGATGACGTTGACCCCGAAAAATGACGCGAAGCGTAATGTGTGAAACGGCAGACGAATGTGTATGAAAACAAAATGAAATCTAAAACAAAATACGGTTAGTGCGAGCGAGAGCCACACACAGAGATAAAGCCGGCAGCAAGAGGAAGAAAAAGGGAGAGACAGAGAGAGGATACGTAGTGTCGGCGTCTGCGTTTTTAAGGATAGACGTGTAAAACGCAATGCGTATAAAAACATGCAGACGAAAGGACGACAACAAAACGAACGAACTCCGTAGCAGGCAACAGCGGCTAGGCGGCGGCCAAAAGAGAGCGCACCGGTTTGAGAGCGAAAGCAGACAAAGCGCATGTGCACGATAACAACAATGTGTGTGTGTGTGTGTGTGTGTGCGTGCGTGAATGTTTTGATAAGGGCGGAAGCTACGCATGCAACAGCAGCAATAAAAACAATAACATCAGCAAAACTGCCAGTTGTAAATCATACACACATATACACATACACATAAAATAAAAAAATAAAAAAAATCACATGCAGCCGCCGCCAAATTTTGCATTGACCGGCGTTGCCGGCACGCTATGCCACCGCCACCAACTGCAAAAGCGCAACGCTTATGAATGAAGGCGCACGCCTGTCCCCTGATATGTATGTGTAAGTGAATGGATATGTATGTGTGTGCGAGAGAGAGAGAAAGAGAGCGTAAAGTGGTGTCGTTGGCCCCTGTGTCTGGGCGCTCTGTTGTAAAATGTGGTACAGTGACTACCAAAAAATACTAGCGAACCGGCGTAGTAGTAAAAAGGCCTAAAGCAGAGAAGAGCGAGAAGGATAAACGATGCATGAGCGTATCAAGTGATGATGATACATAGTTGTTATTGTTGTTGTTGCTTTTGGGTCTGGTGGTGGAAATGGTGGTGGTGGTGGTTGTTGTGGATGTAATAAAAATTACGAATGCGGTTGTAAAGTAGTAAATGTGTGTAGTTGTTTTACTTCTGTAGTATTTGTTGTAGTGCGGCGCCTGCCTGCGGTCAACCGGCCGGCCTGGCACCAAAATGTAGCAGACCATTGCAAAATGCTTAATGAGAATCAGAGACAGCGACACGGTAGGCGCTACGCGGGTTGAAGAAGGGGGGGTCTAGACATTCTTCAAAAGACACCGCCTAATTAAAAAGCCATTAAAAAGTTAAAGCCATTGCCTATGCACGCTAATCAAACATAAATTTTGCACAACCAAATGGAGAGAGGGCGAAAAAGACAAGAGAGAGAGAGTAAAGAGAGAGTCCAAAACAAGGCGAAAATTAATTACCTCACGAACAAACACAAGGCAAGCAAAAAAAATAAACACAAAAAAACATAAGGAGCTACAACAATAACAACAACAACTGCAGTTACGTTGTCAACGTAGCCGTGCCGCTGGGAACAGCATGGAATTGTGGCTAAAAATAAACTTCGTGTGCAACAATGTTGCAAAAACCAAACAAAGCGATAGACGACAGCCAGTTACATACATACAAACACATGTGCATGTATACAAACAGAGAACAGGAGGAAACGAGATAGATACATATAGAGGGAGAAAAAGACGCAGCAGCAGCCCGCTGAAGCTTTGCCCGTCCCATCTGTCGGTCTGTTTGTCTGCTGAGTGCCGACGTCTCATTGTTTGGAGAGGGTTTGAAGCGACGGCGGCGGTGGCGGCGGCAACGGCGACGGCAATGTCTAAAAGGAGCAGCCGCAAAAAATATAGAGTGCCGCGACTGGCGCGTGAAGCACGCAAAACAGAGACAAGGAAGAGGAAGAGGAAGCATGCCAAGCAAAGAAAAGACAACAACAACGAGGACGGGGCCGACATCCACTAATCGCTAAATTTACGAGTACAGTTAAAATAAAATCATAAAAATGCCTTTCTCATTGTTGTTTTTGTTGTTGTTCCAAGTTACTCAACTCACATACACACGCATAACTAAATATATAAATATGTATGCTTAAATATGTAAATATGAACTTATACATGCATTTTTGATACATAGAAATCCATCTGTACGCTATGTGTATATGTGTATGCATGTGTGTTTAGTTTACTTTTGTCTTTTACATGACAAAGTAGCGCAAAGGACGAGAGACAAAAATTTCCATCGAAACACTTGAAATAACTTTACGCGCGCTCTCCGCACACGACAAACAAACAGAAGTAACAGAAGAGGGAGAAGGAAAGGCAGAGAAAAACACAAAGAGGTGCTACCTGATCTTGTTGTTTTAGTGTAGTCTAGCAATACCAATCGGTTATACTACGATACATTTTAGTAAATTGAATTGCAAACCAACCAATTTTCTATTAGCCAACACCTTCTTTTCAGGAGATGCATTTTCTGCACTTTAAAAATAATGAAAATCGTAAATATTTATAATTAGATTAAAAATTTCAATTGATTTTTTGAAAAATGGGAAGTTTTGGTATGCACTTTTCTACAATTAATATTTGACCTCAATAAAATAACGGATGGAAACAAACACTTTGAATTGAAATTTAACGAGTTTGCATAGTTTATAGAATTTGGGTCATACGTTAACTGAGGAATTGTGTGTATCCAGGATTATCCAGTTGAGTGAGGACATTATCTTGTAGTGTACAGTATCTGTCGTATATGACTGATCTAACATCGCTTCCATTAATAAGTCCCAATGGGGCTGTCTAGCCCCCTTCGTAATGATTTTTAAAGGTGCAACTCTTGCTAAGAGGCGGCACAAAGTTCCTTAATTTGTTGGTTTGGTTATTTGAACACAGGCGCATATCCATTCTGAACTATTCTATTCCTAACTCATTGTTTATCCTACAAACTGTGATTTGAGCCGCTTGTTTTCAGGACTTCATGAAAATAATGGCATATCAATGTTACAAATTCAAGGACTTTTAATACTCATATGTAATACTCATATGCTTCTTTCAGTTCAACCACATCTCTCTAAATGTTAGTTAAAAATAGATAAGTGTATCTAGTTGGTAGGTAGCTAGTATAATGGACATAATCGATGATTATACCTTTTCTTTTTATTTTCATTTATAGAATTATCACATCTATTGAGTTTGCTAGAGCACACTTTGAGACTTCGATATACGCAAATTCTGAACGCACATTCAACACACTTTGTATGTGGCATGTAATGGTGGTGGCAATGGGGACAGACAGCTTTTTACATTTTAATGAAGATGACAACAACATCTACATATGCATATGTATGTTTGTGTGTTGAAATAATAACAATAACAATAAGAAGAAGAACAATAACAACGATAACCAACGACGACAAGCGTTGAAGTTAAGGCAAACTGGCAGACCAGAAAAATGTGTGGCGGCTTGTGTTTAAATACTTGTTATAAGGGACAAAAGAAGGGTGAGAAGTAGAACAAAGGAGGAGTAGGGAATGGGGAGCAAGTAGATAAATGTGTATTGACAAAAGTTGCATTGTACAATGTTAATGTTTAATGCAACAAACTTTCAATTATAAACCATATACTAGAGGAAATTTTGACCTACATAAAAGTCATTTAAAATATATCTTTAACAATAGAGCTCTTTTGCATTAATTACACATAGATTGTTATCTACCTTTTTACTTTCGTTTAAAGTGATTTTAGAATTTATTTATTTATTTGATTTAATTTTTAAAACCGATTAGATCTTTATTAAACTACATAACAACAATAGCTCAATTTGTCATAGATATTTTTAAAGAAATATTGTCAAAACATTAACTTCAAAACAAACCAATTTTATAATTTAAACCATAAAAAAAAAAACAAAACAAAACGACAATAAAATTGAGATATATAGTAAACAAATCCAAATTAGGTCACTCAAAGGTCGTTTCACAGGCATAAGCGTAAGCAGCGAGCAGCTGAGTGAATGAGTGGCGATTCGCCAAACGGTAGCGATTATAAAGCTAAACGAATTCTTAAGAAACTTATTAACTAGCAACATTTTACGTCAATGCCGTCAGCAAATCCCAATTTCAAGCAATAGATATGCAGCACACACAAAAAGCCCACGCATGCCACACACATACACTAGCATCACTAATACGCACGCACAAAAACAATACAGAGCGGGCATTGGGTTTATCTGCCAATGTTTATAAAAATGACTATAAATAGCAGCAAACGCCAGCGCCACCGTTAAATAGCCGCCCACCCAGCAGCAACAGCAGCGCCAGCAGGGACGTTCGCACTACATGCTCCAAGCGCCTTACCCCACATACACACACACAAACAAATATTCATTCACACATACACAAGACCGACAAGTGAGTAAACAGAAGAAGAAAAAAAGTTGACCGAATGCAACAGAGGTAGAAAGAGAGAGAGAAACAGCAAAATAAACACAATAATAGAAATGCAACCACGTGTGTTGTTTATTGCATCAACACACAAACAGGCACACTCACACACACGAAAACAATACAACAAATACGCATGCACGCACACCGGCTGCGACTGTTTTATGAGCGAAGTTAAAAAAAAATAAACGAACGTCAATACAAAACGGAATCTTTAAAAACAAGAAAAACAAATAACTGCGCAAAGCAAAATGCCGAAAGCGCACACACATGCATGCACACAAACACAAGTGCTGAGAACACGTATAAAAATATACAGAACAGGAAAACAGAGAATATCAAAAGTGTCAAGAGTATAACAGCAGCAGCAACAACAGTAAGAAAAAAACAAACATGAAGCGGTCGCTGTTGTTGTTGTTGCTGCCTTTTGATTGTAACGCCACCTTGAAACAGGATAAATTACAAATTAAAGCAAACTATATGAACGGACTAAACAGCTGTAATATCCGTGTGCACAAAATTGCAAACACCAAAAAGGGTGTTTTCATCTATATTATTATTATTACTATTATTTTTATTTTCGCGATTTTTACAAGTGATTCATACGCATCACACGCTCTGCACTCTACTCCATAGCTCAAGCACCACTTATCAAGAGTCTAAGGTCCAAGTAAATAAACACACAAATACAATCACAACATACGCTGTCTTCTCTCATTCTCTCATACAAACACATGTACTGTAAAGTTTTGACATCTGTGTTGTCGCCGCCTACGCATAAACACAAAATGCGTGTGTGCAGTAGACGACAATCAGTGGGTAATCACAATTATGGTTGCCACAATGTGATTTTAAAAAGCTGTCACATGCATAAGTATAAATGGCAACACTGGACTGAACGAAGGAGATAGAGACAGCAGAGAGTGGGAGAGTTCATATATATATATAAATATATACATGTGTTTATATTTATTTATTTATAAATATATATATATATATATATATGTATTTATATATATATATATGTGTGTATAGAATTGTGTTCAATGTGACAGACAGGGGCTGACAGGGGTAGAGGCAGAGGCCTATGACGTGATTTTTCAGATTTTGATGCTGATATTTAACGAAAGACACGGGCAAGGCGTGTGAGGGCAACGCACAACTTCTGATCATTAATAGTGGGCGTTCGTTCGTCAGAACAAATTTTAATTACTTACATACAGGGCAGACATATATACATATATGTGTATACAAATTACAGGTTTATTTACATACCAAAGGAAATTAAACAAAATCCTGACATTTATTGTTATTCATTTCTCTGAATTTTATTAATTCCTAAGTGACACTTTGAATACATAAAGCATAGAAAAAGTTAATATAAATATAACTTTTATTTAACGCAAAACTTAATTTAATTGGATTTTATGCTATAATAAAAAAAGCACGTAAGTGACAGAAAATTCAAGGAAATGGGAAGCTGGTGACTAATTTAAAATGTACAATTATAATAACAGAAGCTCCGTATAAAAAAAGAGTACTTGTCATAATTATGCTGAAATGAGGGTTGTTTATTCGTTTGTTAAGTATTTATTGATGTGTGACCAAGCTATTTCTAAAATAGATTGTATAAAGTGCAACAGCAAACGTTTTTTAAAGTTCATGATAATGAGGTCTAGGTGGTTTAAAAGTGATTTATTATGTATGTTAATTTAGTTCCTAACTTAAATTTGAGCTAAAGCCTTTATATGTGAAGATATATGTATGTATGTACATATGAACAACTTTTACTTAATTTATATAATAATAATAATAATAATAATTATCATTAAGTCTATGATAAGCAACTAAGAATTTATCCAACACCCTCAAAATGAGCATATTTTTTCCAAAATTGGACATTGAGTATTGAGTCATGTGAAAAAAATGCTACGGTTCGATTTTGAGGACATGACCCACACACGTACCACCCCCTCCGCCACCCTGGCTGCCATCGTTGACCTCAATTTCAATAATAACAAAAAAATGCCATCACAATAAGCTTCTCACACACAAATGAACATACATACATATATACAATTGTCAAAAAGAACAACAACAATGAACAATAAAAGTCGTAAAGCTTTTCGCACCAACAAAAGCAACAATAACAAGAACAACAACTCCAACAACAACAGAAGCAAGAATAACATCGACAGAAACAAAATTGCGTAATTGATACCATTTTTGGTGTGTGTTTTGTGCGCGCCTCCCAAAGAGAACTGTCAACAAAAGCATAGCACAAACAGTAAAAAAAAAGAAGACAACAAAAAGAGCAACAAACTAATGCGAATAAGTGAGCTTTGCTTTGGAGCTTAAATAAGTATTGGAAAACGCGCCTAAGTTCAAGGCCAAGCCGTCTCAAAGTAGCATAAGCAGCAAACGCAGCAAAAAAAAACTGCAAATAACAGCAACAATAACAAATACAAAACAAAAAATGTGCTTTTACCGTCACACAGCGAAAAAGGTCAATGACACCTGCCAGTTTGTCTCGCTCAAGCAACACAAACACACACACACATGGTCGCAAGCTCTCGCTTCGCTCTTTTTTCTCTTGTACTTGTACACGCGCTTCGTTTAGTATTATTATTTTTGTTGTTGTTGTTCTTCGTACTGCTAATTAGTGTGGCCAAATTATGCGCCAAAATTTCCAATGAGCTGCCACCTTTCATGTCATGTCTATGTATGAGTGTGTGTGTGTAAGTAACCTATCATACGTCACAAAAAGTAGCGATCGGTTGACGCTGACGTCGCTGCCGACGTCGCAATAACAATTTCCGGTTTTGCTATATACAAAATGTTGGCCGGTCCCTGTTGTTTTTTTCAACAATTTAGTTTTTGCGGCAACTTATTTTTGTCACACACTCGTACGCATACAGACAACTCGATTTAAAAATAAATAAATTACACAAAACGCAAACATACACACTCGCGTTTAAAGCTTTTCGGTAACATTCCTTGCGCTGCCTTCTTCAAAAATATATTATGATTAATACAACGGCATTTTTATGGCATTTCTTAATATATACACATACATATAACAACATACATACTTTAGTATACATTGCAAAAAAATAAAACAACAAATACCAAATAAAAATTAAATAGAAATACGCACAGCAAGTGGCAACTCTGGATAGGAAAGCGAGAGGGCGCACAGCGGTATACCAATTTACTGCTACGCTTTTTAATTAGCAGACACCTCACCCCACCTCAATCAACCAACATGCACGCGCTTTAGTTTTAGTTTCTTTGCAATTGTCTTATTCTTGTTCTCGTTCTTGTTGTTCGCATTTCTGTTTGTTGTTGTTTTTGTGGTTTCACGCTTCCTTTCGCACTTTTGCTTTTCTTGCTGCTGCTGCTTCTGCTGCACTCAGCTCAGACATCCCACTCCCGCATACAATTGACTGCGAGAGACATGTAGAGCGCAAAGAGCACACCAAAACAAACGCTAAGAAAAGAGAGAGAGAGAGAAAGAGAAAAAGATGCCGGAACGTCGGTTTTGTTTTGCTATTTTGCTCACATACACGCATACTAGACAACGCTGCTGCGCTGCTCATTCACAAAACGAGACGACGTCGACGACGGCGGCAACAAAGACGAAGCAGAAGAGCAGAAGATATGATAGATATGGAACAACAACAACAACAATAACAACAACTACAACAGTATCGCATAAATTTCTGCTGCGTAGTAATTTTTCGAGTATATTTCTATGTGGCCCATACATACATATGTACATATCAAATTTATTTACCTTTTTTGCGCTCTTGTTAACCATTTTCGTTTGTTTATGCTGCACTTTGCACACGCACACACACGCCCGCAAATACACATTCGTATGCATTCGTACAAATGTTTATATATTTCTTTCTAGAACGAGGCCCACTTTTTGTGTATTTTTATTTTGGTATCGATTTCAAAATAAAACGACGCACTTTCTTAGTTGCAGGCGTAATTAAATTTTTCTCTTGTTTTATTCGCGGGCTTTCTTTTTGCGCCGCAACTTCACAACATTCTGCTTCTGCTACCGCCTCTGCCGTTGTTCACTTTGTGTATACAATTTTATTCATTTATTTACCGCTTCTTGGGAATTTTATTTTGCACCTCACACACACACACACAAGCACTCGAATATACACGTACATTTGTCGTGTACATGTGTCGGTCGGCACACACGCACTTGTGATTTCTTGGAATTAACTTACTATGTATTTAGCTTTATTTACCTACGATCTTGATTATCTTTATTATGATTCCGATATACTTTAAATATATATATATGTATGTCCGTAATACGTATGCATACATATATTTGTTGTAAAACGATATTTTTCGCAGCAACAAACAAACAACCGTCCGCGACACCAAACACGACGTCCGTACGCTTCAAACGCCAGAATACGAATGAGCTACACAACAAAATTGATGAAATACAGCAAGCGAGAGAGGACGAGAGATTAAGTAAAAGAGAATGAGTACACTACGGCCAATGAGAATACCTTCTCTTCATATTAACTTTTGTGCGTTTAAGCAAAAGTAGTATTTTTAAAATCTTTTTATTTAAGACTTTTGGGAACATGTATATATTTATAAAAAATTATATCAATAATATATATTACTGAAATTTAAGCACAATTTTTTTATTTGAATAAATATATAAATATTATTATTTTTTTGGAAACCTTAAACAGTTATTTGCCAGAATATTAATTAATAAAATGTATACTTTGAAGTAGAAAAAAGTAAATAAGTAAAATAAGGTTTGAGTTTTAAATTTAAATATACGCGCCCAATCTAGATTCTACAAATTGCCTTTTGAGGGCTGAGGAAATCAGGTTTTGTAGAAGCGATCTTTGCTTCGTTATTTGACTCACTTTCGTTAAGTGAACCAGAATATTAAAAATCGCTATCGACATCAACCAATTGTCAAAATTACTTTTTTCCCTACAATGTTTTAGATAATACCGTTAGATTTGTAAATCTTAATTAGTACAGTCCCTCACTTGATCAGAAGCTATGTAGGGCATAAAAGCTATTACAAAAATATAAATATGAAAACATCTTACCCAAGAGTTCGTTTTAATAAAAAAATCTTTTAACTAAATTTATGTTTATGTTTATATTATAATATTATATTTAAAAATTTTTAATATAATAAATACAAATTATTCATTTTCAAATATCGGTTACACATGCTATGTTAGGTGTGGAGGGCAACACATAGCACAACAACAGAGAACTAAATGAACGATAGGTTTGCTCTTAGTTCGATTGTACGTTCAATTGAACTTATTCGGAATGAGTCGATACAACTCTAATGAACACTTACGGTTTGTAGCTGAAAATAACAATAAAATTTAATTAAATTGCTTATTATAATAAAAAATATCACCCAACATTATAAAGGAACGGCAGCGAGTTATCGTAGTTGATTTTTCGTTTTAAGTGCTGTTCTCTTCCGTTTTGTGTTTTGCTTCTTTTTTATATCCTTTATTTCGAAACACCTCTCTCTATACACACACCTACATACATACAAAACGATTTTGTGTACATTTTTCTGTAATTTTTTTATGATTTTTGTGTTATGAACAATTGTGAAGCACACGAGAAATCACACCCAAGCACAACACCTGAAGAATTAGCAATCAAACAAACTGAAAAAACGCAAAAACAACGAAACCCTTTCCACAACTCCTAGAAAAATGGCCAAAATGTACGGAAAGGGTAAGAGTAAGTAAACCAAACTAAAAGAATATACAAAATACACTTTGCATTTCACTTAGTTCTTGTTTTATTATTTATACTTGTTCTTTGTAAATTCCATTCATATGCTTCTAGCTAGATCTCACACAGCGATTTTAATGCCAAAATAAAAATACCAAATATTAAACACGTTTTTCTTTTTCACGTTTTTCCCTCCCTTTAGCGGCCATCGAATCCGAGGAACAACAAAAACGACGCTGGCAAATTGAACTTGAGTTCGTGCAGTGCCTGTCCAACCCAAACTATCTCAACTGTAAGTTCGATTATTCTACTAATGCCTAAGAGTCCTGCACGTATACACAAGGAGGCCCCGGCACATAATACACAGGGGATTTCTACTTAAAATGTACGAAGCTTTCCTATTCTCCATCAAATTCAAATTATACTTGATGGAGGATATAGAAGCGACAGAAAAATGATATTGCGACACTACTGGAAGAACCGCATTCCCATCTTCATCAACTATCGTGTAAGAAATACTTGACACGTTCGAGAATTTGTTACCAAATATCTATATACATATGGTATGTCTCCCAGTTAGATTTTTAATCAATTTAATCTTTTTTTACTCCCTCGAGTATGATTCATACAGTATCCAATTTGACCGGTTGTAAATTACGGCGTCTTCTTGTGTGTAATCCTGCAAGGACTAACAACTACTAACTATAACGAAACATTTATGGAGAGTCATATCTCGCTTTGCAGTTTTGGCCCAGCGTGGTTACTTTAAGGACCCCTCGTTTATCAACTACCTCAAGTATTTGCAGTACTGGAAGGAGCCTGACTATGCCAAGTACTTAATGTATCCCATGTGCCTTTACTTTCTCGATCTGCTCCAATATGAGCATTTTCGTAGAGAGATTGTAAACAATCAGTGCTGCAAATTCATCGATGATCAGGCAATACTTCAGTGGCAGCATTACACGCGTAAACGCATCAAACTTATTAATTCGGTGCAAGAGAATGCAGCAGCAGCTGCTGCCGCTGCGCTGTTGCAACATCAGCAACAACAACAGCAGCCGGCAGCATCGCAGCAGCAGCAGCATGTAAATCAACATCAACATTGTAATGGTGGCGGCGTCTTGACGCCGGCTGAGGGTTCTCCCGCAACGGGCATTGAGGCAGCTAATCCGCAGCAGGCGATTCTCCAAAATGGCTGCAGCCCGTCATCGCAAGTCTTACAATTACAACAACTGCCACTGGTACAAAGAGAACCAGCACAGGCTCAGAACCATGGGTCATCCATGTCACAGCAGCCTCAACAACATCAACAACATCAACAACATCAACAGCAACAACATCAACAACATCAACAGCAACAACATCAACATCAACAGCAACAACATCAAATTAATGGCCTTTCTGCAACTGGAAATATCAAATTAGAATTAAATTAGCAAACGGCTATTTTAAAACAACTAAAATAAATTAGACTAAGAAAGCGAGAGAAAGTGAAAGAGAAGAATATGAATATATGAATTCTACATGCTAAGAAACTAGGCGTAAATACGGAGAAACCCTGGAACAACAAACCTCAAAACCGAAATCAAAATCGAAACCAAAATCAAAAAAGCACCATTTACAACAGACATCCTCATTAGATAAAATATAAAGGACTCAAATAAGACCTCAATTGCCTTCGATATCTGGAAGCCACCACATGGTTGTGCGACGACCACATGGTGGTTTACTGATTCAACCCAACCAAACCTCAACTTACTGCTGTGATACTAATAAGGAACACAAATTTATATAACGCATATTGGAGCATTGAAATTTTCGACCAGATAATTTGCATCACTTAAGGCATGTTATCTCATGTTAATCCAAGACATCCACTTTAATTTGGAGCTCGAAGACGCAAGTTGGACTTCAAGTTAACTTGGATGTTAACGTTAACATGAGCTTTTCTTAACGAATACTTTTTGTTCCTTGAAATTCTCTATCTTAAGACTAAAGATGGATATCTTTTGTGGCATGAAATGATGTGAAGTCTTTCAGATAGTATTCCCTGTCTTTTTTTGTTTTTCTTTTCTTTATGTGTTTCGTTCGTGGGTTATCTTGTTTCCACTATCGTCAGGATTCTGTACAGCATGAACAGGTCTTAACTTGATACCCGAGATGATCCGATTCCGATCCCCACATTCCAATCACCTATCTCTATAAGCAGTTAGTTGTTGGTCTACAATGTCTCGCTACCTTTAAATGTTGTTTTGGTGTGTGTCCGTCGCACAGTTGATATACTAATGAATGTAAAATTGAAAAATAAATTACAGGATCTACTGATGACGTAGCGCAAAAGGGTCGCTTCTTTGGCGTCTATTTGCTGTGCAGCCAGAGTCTGGATACACGCTATCACGGCAAATGCTATGTTGGTTTCACGGTCAATCCAAAGCGGAGGATTAAGCAGCATAATCGTGGCTGTGACTTTGGTGGCGCGAGGAAGACGAGCAAAAAAGGCCCCTGGCAAATGGTAATGATTGTACATGGATTTCCCAACAACATTGCGGCGCTACAATTCGAATGGGCTTGGCAGCAGCCAACGCTATCGACACGTCTCAAGATCTTCCCGGAGCTCAAGCGCAAACTACCAAAAGAATCGCACTTTGATTACAATTTCCGCATACTCAACCGGATGCTGGGAGTTGGACCTTGGCATCGACTACCGCTGATTGTCCGCTGGCTGGAGACAGACTATGAGCGTGGCTTCGAGCTACCAATACCGCCACACATGCAGATAGTTAGCGGTAAGGTAGCAATAACATCCTCACAGCGTCATCTTGAGATCACGGAACCAACGAGAGTAGCATCCCTGGGCGTGGAGTGTCATCTCTGCATGCAGCGCATTCAGCTGCCGGAGCAATCGCGTATGGGTTGCCTGAATGTAAAGTGCAGATTGACTTGCCACATGGTGTGCCTGGCCAACTATATGCTGGCCGAGGAGCCCGGTCATTGTATACCCATTGCAGGTGTTTGTCCGCTGTGCGAGACGAAACTCAACTGGGCAGCACTATTACAACGTAGGCAATTGGACTCAGGCCTGCAGAATCCGTTAGACACGCAGGACAATGATGACTCTGATGATGCCGCCGAACTCAGCGATGTGCCCGATGTGGACAGCGATATAGAGCAGCCCGACCCCGAGATTTGCGAACTCAGTGATTAAGAATAAATTAAAATAATATTAGTATTAGTATATATACTTAATCAATAAAAGTACAAATTATCTTCTCATATATCCTTCAGTGGCTCTAATTCCATTTTAAATTTGCTCAGGATTCGCTTGTATTTCAGCAGCTGCTCGAGCATGACGCGTTTCTCTCGCACGTAGTACTCTACGGACATTTGCACATATTCAGCTCCTTTTAATCTGAATATGGAAACTTCGTTTCTGTCAATTAGCATGTCATCGTCTGCTTGCCCCTCGGTTATCCTGGCAACCAATCTGCCCGGTGAAGAAGGTGAGTGAACACGCTTAAGTGAAGGCGGAACAATGCTCACTTCAACTGAGAAAAGTTGTAATTGGTTAAACACGAGAAGTAATCACTAGTTAAATGATGTACTCACTTTCATTGTCCTGAACAGTCTCTTTGATTTGTACTTTTGTTTTGGTCGATGGCATCATGACCACATCTCCAGTATTAAGTTCGCCGCCTTTAAGATCGATATAAAAGCTTTGCTGCATGGACGAACTAAAGTCTTCCTTTGAATTAGCGACTCGAGAATCGAAGGAGTTCTCCCGAGTCCGTGAAGGTTGCTCGTGAAAGTCTTCTTTGTCATTACTATTTGAAGAGATATATACGAATTCATGTGAGGAATTCATGTCAGTATCATCATCGTCTTTATAGGCATTCGGCACTGCTTCGCCCACTAAAATCGTACGATTTCTTCCTACTGCCAAATATTTTTTATCAAAATGTTGGGAGCACATAAACAATCTGCTGGCTGTAATTTTAGGATGCACTTGACCCAATTCACGCCACAGTTTCGAACGTACTTCATCCTTCGGAAATGCGAATAAAGTGACGTCGCTTTGATGTCTTCGAATGTAGAAATTGTGACAATCTTTATAAACGCAAATTCGTGTTGCCATTATGTTGTTCAGAATAGATAAATCTGACAATGTCTTCCTTGCTTCCTTACTTTGTTTACAATTTTTAATCTTTTACTTGATGCAGATACACACATTTTAGAACAAACATTGTCTGTTAACCAGCACTGGTTGATGTTAATTAACAGCGGATTCAGTGTAAATGCTTTGACGAACAGTCAAACTCCTGTTTGGTAATTTAGTTCACTAAAAATAAGAATACAATTTTGTTTAAGTCTTAGTTAACCTTAAACTAAAATGATTTTGCCAAAATTATATAGTAATAACTTTGTTCTCACAATTCAATTTTCAAACTACAATTTGAACATGCACTGTTAACTTTCTGTTGTGTGGCAACACTTTTTGCGCGCGAAAAATATCGATAATGGCGCCTTCTGCAGCGTGCTTGCTTGCCAGTATTGTCACAGCGCCACATTTATAGTGTGCTTTAAAACAATTTTATGCAAAAATACTCAAAGTATTTGTAATTTGCTGTAAATTATACATATATAAGCTTAAAATAACCAATGTGACAGCACACAGAATAATTTATAGTGAACGCTTCAAAACACACCCACTATAAAAAAAAATTTGGTATTTTGGCAACCCAGTATTGCGTTATCTATCGTTCTGCTCTTTTTTTAAGCGGCTTCGTCGCGTGAAGATTGTGAAAATTGTGTGTTTCCAAATTGTGTTAGACTATTTGAAAACTGCAAATCAAAATGTCTGCAGACCAGGCACAATTCCAGCAGCTATTAAACTCTTTATTGGCCTTGGACAATGAAGTGCGGAAACAGGCCGAGGTGAGTCCAGAACCCAAAATGCGCCAGAAACAAGAAGCATAAATGTGCAATTTTCACCAGAAAGAACTGCGCAATATTGAAATAAGATTGCATATAGTATTAAATAAAATTTGGATGGCAGCACGAGTCCGTTGCATTGTGTTTAGTCTATGAAACGTAATTGTCTACAGAGATAAATATAAAAATCTTGTATATTATGATGCCCTGAATCATCGCCATGCAGCACACACAAAACGTGTTTTTGCCTTCCTTTTTGCTACGACATTCGGATGTCTTTCGGTTGTATGTCAGGCAGTTCTCTATGCTTGTGCTTGTGCTTGTGCTTGTAGGTGTGAGAGTGTGAACGAGTGTATGTGTATGTATAAAGCTGCGCACAAAGCGGAAAGCCAATTTGTACAATTTGTGTAAAGAAGAAGCTATCAAATATATTATGTATATTTCTCTTTTGGGCTGCCAGCGCCTTAAAATTAATCCGCACACACCCACACACACACATACAGCAACGCACAATTATTACACGCATGCAAAACGGAAACAAAGCGCAGGTGGAAAAACATTTGTTGCTAAATGATGACGCATGGTATGAAATGCAATCCGTTGTATTGGTTGTTATGTTGAAAATTTGCAGTCAAGCCTAACACCCCATAGTTACACGCATCACATCTGTTGACCTTGGCGCCACCCACACCCCAGCACACACATCCACAACAACAACAACGTAACACCACGCGCTGCCTTGTACTGCAGTTGTTGACTTACTTACACATATGCACTCACACAGATAAACATAATTCATAGCAAGGAGGAAGGGACTAAAAGCCCTTCGGCTTTTGCTTGTGTAAGCACGAGTTCTACACAATACAACAAGAGTATAGAATTTAGATTCGTTGAAAGGATTTTGGAGATATGATGATTTATATAAATTATCGAATTTAATATTATCATCAGTAAAAATAGATGTTTATTAATAGAGAACAGAAAGAATTTGTACTTGAATTATACACATACGTATCAATAGCTGGGGCGTGCCTTATCTTATATGCCGATGTAAAGGTATTTTTCCGTACGTTTGATGAATTTTAATTAATACGACGTAAATCCTATTTATACATACGATGCGAAAATAAAGTGATAATAATTTATATCATAAATACAACAGTTGTCAATCAATTGGCAAATTTGGGATATATAAAATATATATATATACATCTATTTAAAAACTTTAGGGACGGTTAGCTATACATTCCTGCCTTTTTATATTATAATTTTGTTTATTGAACATTTCCAATGTTTGTAAGAATAATTCTTAATCCTCTGCATGTTCTTCTTTATATCCAGGAAGCGTATAACAATCTGTCGCGTGAGTTGAAGGTAACACACTTGCTGGGCAACATCCACAATGGCCAACAATCAGAGGAGGCACGCCAAATGGCTGCAGTGTTATTGCGTCGTCTCTTCACATCCGAGTTTCTGGAGTTCTACAAAGAGGTAAAATATTTTATTAGATTTGCATCTTATGATACGTTTGCTAAACTGTTCCTTTTTGACAAAATGCAGCTACCGGTAGACGCTCAGAATCAGCTGCTGCAGCAGATTTTGTTGGCCGTGCAACAGGATGTGACACCACAATTGCGTCGCAAGATTTGTGAAGTGATCGCCGAAGTGGCACGCAATTTAATCGACGAGGATGGCAACAATCTATGGCCAGACATCTTGCAATTTTTATTCCAATGCGCTAATTCAGCAACGCCCCAATTGCAAGAGTCGGCTCTTCGCATTTTCAGCAGCGTACCATCAATTTTTGGCAACCAGGAGACACAGTACATCGATTTGATCAAACAGATGTTGTCCAAGAGCATGGAGAACGCAGTTGATGGTGAGGTGCGCGTGCAGGCAGTGCGTGCCATAGGAGCCTTCATTTTATTCCATGACAAGGAGGAGGTAACAATTTACAAGCACTTTGGGGATTTGTTGCCACGTATGCTTGTCATCACGGGTGAAACGATTGAAGCTCAGGACGATCAGAGTTTGCTTAAGTTGCTCATTGACATGACCGAGAATTGTCCCAAGTTTTTGCGTGCTCAGTTAGAGTACATATTTGAGTTGTGCATGAAAGTGTTTAGCTCAAAGGACTTTGAAGACAGCTGGCGCCATCTGGTGCTCGAGGTTATGGTCTCCCTATCTGAGAATGCTCCTGCTATGGTCCGCAAGCGTGCAGAGAAATATATTGTTGCCTTAATTCCACTTATTCTGCATATGATGACCGATCTCGATGAGGACGAGGACTGGGCTACGGCCGATGTCATCAATGAGGATGATCATAGTGACAACAATGTGATTGCTGAATCCTCTCTAGATCGTTTGGCCTGTGGACTGGGCGGAAAAATGATTCTCCCACATGTAATGAACGCTTTACCAACAATGCTGAGTCACACGGATTGGAAGCATCGTTTCGCTGCTCTTATGGCCATCTCCGCAATTGGTGAGGGTTGCCACAAGCAAATGGAAGCCATCCTTGAACAGGTCATGAGCGGAGTATTGAACTATCTGCGCGATCCCAATCCACGCGTGCGTTATGCGGCCTGTAATGCTATTGGACAAATGTCCACTGACTTTGCACCCACCTTTGAGAAGAAATTCCACGAGCAGGTGAGATTCAGGTCGACATTCATGAATAACTATTTTTAGGTCTAAATCCTCTCCCACAACTGTATCTAACCTAAACATTTCACATATTTCTTTTGTATAGGTGGTTCCTGGCTTGCTGTTGCTTCTGGACGATACAGCGAATCCGCGTGTGCAGGCGCATGCCGGAGCCGCTTTGGTTAATTTCAGCGAGGATTGCCCCAAGAATATATTGACACGCTATCTGGACGCAATCATGGCGAAATTGGAAGCTATATTGAACTCCAAGTTCAATGAGCTCGTCGAGAAGGGTAACAAGCTGGTGCTGGAACAGGTGGTCACCACAATTGCATCTGTGGCAGATACATGTGGTCAGGACTTCGTTGCTTACTATGATCGACTGATGCCCTGCCTGAAATTCATCATACAGAACGCCAACTCGGAAGATTTGCGCATGCTGCGTGGCAAGACCATTGAGTGTGTGAGTCTTATTGGTTTAGCGGTCGGACGTGACAAGTTCATTGGCGATGCTGGCGAAGTTATGGACATGCTGTTGAAGACCCATTCCGAGGGCGATCTGCCCGATGATGATCCGCAAACATCGTATTTGATTACCGCTTGGGCTCGTATGTGCAAGATCTTGGGTAAACAATTTGAGCAATATCTACCGCTGGTTATGGGTCCAGTGATGCGTACCGCTGCAATGAAGCCCGAGGTGGCGCTGCTGGACAACGACGAGGTCGAAGACATTGAAGGTGACGTAGAATGGTCGTTTATTACCCTGGGTGAGCAGCAGAACTTTGCCATACGTACCGCTGGCATGGAGGACAAGGCATCCGCATGCGAAATGCTTGTTTGCTATGCGCGCGAATTGAAGGATGGCTTCGCCGAATATAGCGAGGAGGTAGTGCGCCTAATGGTTCCACTTCTGAAGTTTTACTTCCACGATGGTGTCCGTTCGGCAGCTGCTGAATCGTTGCCTTATTTGCTTGATTGCGCCAAGATCAAGGGACCCCAATACCTGGAAGGTATGTGGCTCTACATTTGTCCGGAACTTATCAAAGTAATCAACACCGAGCCGGAACCGGATGTACAATCCGAGCTGCTCAATTCGCTGGCCAAATGCATTGAAACATTGGGTCCCAACTGCCTCAATGAGGAGGCCATGAAGCTGGTGCTCGAGATTGTTAACAAGTATGTGTTGGAGCACTTTGAGCGCGCCGACAAGCGTCTGGTGGCCCGCACGGAGGAGGATTACGATGATGGTGTGGAGGAGGAGCTTGCCGAACAGGATGACACCGATATCTACATATTATCCAAGGTGGTTGATATCATTCATGCGCTCTTTCTTACCAACAAGGAGCAATTTTTGCCTGCCTTCGAACAGGTGGCTCCGCACTTTATCAAGCTCTTGGATCTCAATCGTCCATTTGCCGACCGCCAATGGGGCGTGTGTGTATTCGATGATTTAATCGGTAGGCAGTTATACGCTTGTTAAGCTCCTATATATAATCATGACTATAATGAATGTATCTTCTGACTTTTAGAATTCTGTGGCCCCGCTTGTGCACCATATCAGCACATCTTTACACCAGCTCTCACCCAGTATGTGCTGGACAAGTCACCAGATGTACGCCAGGCAGCTGCATATGGCTGTGGAGTTTTGGGCCAGTTTGCTGGTGAACAGTTTGCCCATACATGTGCTCAGATCATTCCACTCCTGGTGCAGGTCATCAATGATCCAAAGTCACGAGATGTGGAGAACATAAACGCGACGGAGAATGCCATCTCAGCATTCTCTAAGATACTTAAGTATAACAAGTCGGCAATAACCAATTTGGATGAGCTAATTGGAATCTGGTTCTCATGGCTGCCTACGTCCGAAGATCCTGAAGAAGCTGCCCACATCTATGGCTATCTCTGCGATCTGATTGAGGCCAATCATCCGGTCATTCTGGGCGCTAACAATTGTAATCTGCCTCGCATCGTTTCAATTATTGCGGATGCTTTCTGCACAAATGTTCTAGAGGCGACAAGCCCATCTGGCAACCGCATGTTAACCATTGTTAAGCAAGTTGAATCAAACCCGGACGTTATGCAGGCCTGCGCCAGTTCATTGAGTCCCGAACAGCAGCAAGCTCTGCAGGAAGCCTATCGGGAGCTGGCCACAGTGCCGTCTACCTAAACTTGGCAGCACTACATAATCTACTCTTTAACTTCCTCCTATTAGCTCCACCACAGCTCTACGCATTATATAAACAAAACTAACCGTAGGATATATATATATATATATATATATATATATATACATACATTATTTCGATAATTGGAAAATGCAAGCTGAAAGTTATATGAAAAGCGAAATGCCTTTTCTTCGTTGTTGTCACATTTTGCGTTGAAACTCGCAGATGCGTAATGTATTACGTTATAAATGAACCCATATATTATATATACCATACTTTAACATACATATACAAAAGTGTATATTGTATTAGATTGCATATTTCTATATATATATATATATATGTATATATATCTATATATGTATATATAAATATATATATATATAAACATAAACATATATATTGTGATTTCAATCGAAACTCGTCTCCCGCTCTCCCGTTAAGGAAGCGCCTTTGGAAGGAAAACCAAACAAAAAACAAAAGAAGTCTGCGTCTCGTTAGAATTTTTGACATGTTGAATTGATAACTTACTGTTCATCGAAATTACAAATTTCAATAGATTATTTTCGTTATTAAAGAGTTTTTTTTCATATATGTTATATAAATATATGTGTATATTTACATGTATATGTATATTTATGTAAGTATATACTTTGCCACGGCCATCTCCTTTCGCCAGCCAATCATCCTTCTCCCTAAGGACGTGAATGTAGTCCACCACAAAGGAATTGTGAAAATTGAACATTCAAATTAAAGTGTGTATTTTAAATTAAAAATAAAAACGAAAAAAAGAAAATCAAGTAGAAATTTTAATTCCTAAAAGCGGGTTTAAAGGATATTAAATGTTAAGGAAGATTGGGATAAATATTATATAAAGATGATCCGGTTTTATATCGTGTAACACAGAATACTGCATCCGACCGAGCATACTCCGCCACTGCCGAATGTGATTCAACGCAATGTAAAAAGTCCCTTGCATTTAGAGCCTCCTTATCAAGCGTTTCCGGAGAACACCCAGTTTTGCGGTCTTTTCCGGGAAATGCCTTTTCTAAAAAGGGATTTGTGCTGAGTCCAAGTGTTACTTCCTCATCATCATCACTGACGTTGTAGCAAACTCCTAGATTCACAGTGAGATCCTGCGTATGTACCTAACCATTCAATTGATTTTTCCCCTAACTAAAAGTGCCCATGTGCTTGCTTATCGTTTAGGCGCAAACAGTTTTAACAAACAGTAAATTTATTAAAGAGCCAATTGGCGGAAATGTGTATGGCCGTTACTCGCTTTTGGTTTGAACTGAACAAATGAATAAAGTTATGTACTAAGCAGTGATACCAATTTAGCTTTTTTCTGTTAGATGTGCATTTTTTAGAAATACTTCGTCCGGACAAATATTAAATAACTCTTATACGAAAATATATATCCTCTTTTAGGTTTGATTTAATATTTGTTAGCTTTTTGTGTGTTAAATTGAAAAATATATTGTATAAAATATGATCCAGCAGTGTGGCATCGCTTTTCTACAAACTGATAACAGATTCCAGGGGTCTGTTATGCTCAAATTGGCACTAGATGCCATAACAGAATACAATCCACATCCATATTGATAAACAGCTGAAGCAGCTGCGACCAAAACACGTACCACATAAAAATAAAAAGCTCACGCACACAAAAGAACATACGATTTTGTGATTCTCGTGTTTCTTTTTCGCTTTGCATGCGCATTTGACAATGCAATTTATAAAAGCAATTGAGCAATGCAGCTGCTGCATGAGATGGCAATATACTTAGGTTAAGGTAAATCAATAATATAAATATTGTGAAATTAAGGTACAAGATACGTGTCTTATTATTTTTAGCTCAACGACGCTAGCAAAACAAGTGCAGCGATTAGTCAGCATCGATCGACGTCTTCTTCTCCTTCCCAAAAGCAAACACTGATAAGAGGCAGAAAAGCCAAAACATAAAAGTAAAAGTTAAAGTAAGTTGCCAGCAACAAGTGCACAAAGGGTCTGTGGGCAGAGGGTTGGTAGAAAATTCTATTTACATACATTCATTGACGTCACATACAAAATTGGCAAGCATTTTGCGTAGATATTTTCCCTTAGACTTTTTCAGATGTTTAGTTTGCGATGGTCATCCACACAGCATCCAACATGGCACGCGAGATGTTCCAAGAAGTTGGTTTTTCTAAATGTGTTTAAAAATAAAAAATATAATATATGTTTGTTACAGTAAAAGTTCCATAGAGTGAAAGTGTTTTGTTGAGAAAGGTTAGGGTATAAATACATATAAATCAGAATCCAACTCAACAATTTTTGTATTTGAAAATTCAAAATTTTGGTTAATGAAAAATTTAAGTGGTCCGAAAGGATATCTCTCCCAGGGAAGGTAGAATGCAGCTTTTACTTAAAAATTCAAAATTTTGGCTTATAAAAACAATACAAGTAATCCGATCCGAAAGAATATCTGCTCCAGGGAAGGTAGAATGTACTTTGATAGTCGCTGAGCGCAAAGTGGAACTTTTACTGTAAAATAATTAAAAGAATGATAAGTAATCAAATTCTTTGATTGCAGTTTCTCAGCGCCATGTCGACGGAATCCGAATTCTTGGAGGCCTATGACAGCATTAAACTGTCATATAAGGCAGCCATGGCTATGGTGGAGCAGGCCATTACTCACGAGGAAGCCGAGTCGCAGGAGGCTGCCATTGAAGCCTATGAACGCGGTCTTAAGTTGATAGACGAAACCTTTGCTATATCCGTGGGCTTGCCGGATGAAATTGATGCGGTGCAGACGCAATGGAACGATGCCTGTGGGCTAATTCAAAAATTGAAGAGTGCCAAGACGGAGGTTAGCTATCGTTTAAAGGTTTTAAAGGCCAAACGATCTCCAATTGACAATGACACTGTCGTTGCTATGGAGCTGGAGCAACCGGATGGACAATCACCAAGCAAGAGGAGGAAGTCCCGACCATTGCTCGCTGAGAATCCATCAACATTCTATGATATTTCCAATGCTAGTGGCAGCCCAAAGACCTACAAGGAACTAGCTACCGGACTGCGTGAACTGCTGGCCAGTCGGGACACACAAGCGCAGCTGGATGAGCTCTTCCAAGCTCAAGTTAAGCTATATAGAATTCACGTTGGTGGCCAGGTGACCACCGTTACGGGTAGCACAAAAATGTCGCTAATTATGTGCACTGTTGGCGGCAAGTGGAATTATTTGAATGGTACTTATTTCATACAATGCGATATGCCGCAGAAGGAAGACCAAGGCGATTCGGGCACAACGATTTGGTTATATCCGCTTATACCAAATGTGTCCACTTGTTATCGCACCGAGTACGGCGCCTTCATTTTGCCGGACATGGAATCAGCGCAGCCGGGCAATGCATTTGGCATTGTGCTGGTGCAGCCAGAGCGTCCGCTCAGCACGAGTGCCGGCGAAACCGAGGAGGAGCAAATGGCTGATTATCAGCAGTTCTTCCTCGATCTGCTCGAGGCCGTGCTAGCGGGCACTGTGGAGGAACTGCCATCGCCGCGCTCACAACGTGCTGCCGCATACCCTGGCCCGGCTACCAGTTCTGAGCAAGTGTCGAAGCACATTGTGGGCGCAGCAGATTTCATAGCGCGCAATTTGGTTAAAGGAGCCGAGAAGACGGGCGGCTTAATGTTGAGATCTACACCATATTTTATATCAAAAATGAAGCCAGCTGAACCAGATGGACACGCTCAAGTGCCCACTTCAGTGCAAACGGGTGTCGAAGTCGCCCAAAGGGTGACGCATGCAGCGGTTGGGGTAACCGGTTGGATAGCCGGCAAGGTGGGAACAGCAGCCGTTGCTGTGGGTGGTTACCTGGCACCACACGTCCAAACCCAAGGCTCTAAACTGTTGCAAAAGGGTTTTGGCTACGAAAGCAAGGATGCTCATAGCACCATGGAAGGTGCCCTCACAATTGCTGCCGGAGCCGTAGAAGGTATTTCCACAGTATTTGACGGCCTGGAGACGTCTGCTAAGATATTGGGTAACAGCTTGAGCGAGAATTCCGTTAAAATCATTGAGCACAAGTAAGTTAGGCAATGTTGTCAATGGGATGGATAATATATATCAAATTATTAATCTCTCTTTATAGGTATGGATCTTCAGCTGGAAATTTGGCAAGTGGCACTTTTGATACTGTGGGTAATGCCTTTGTTATAAGCCAAAATGTGAACATTATAACGCCAAAAGGTCTGGCTAAGAAATTGGCTAAGAAAACTGGGGAGGCTGTCATTGTTGATTATAAACGTGACCTGCGTAAACATGAATCTCATTACATCAATGCGGGCGCATTGTATCCAGACTTGAGAGCGCTGAAGGATTAAATGGACAAAAATAACATTCGATGATATTTGTTATACATACTCAAATAATTTGTGTATATTTGTAATCTCATATTCTGTTAACGCATAAAGTATATTAATATGTATTCGAAATACTTCAATAAATCTTAACATACTCTATTCAAACTTAGCTTCAAATTTCTCTTTAAATTTCGCGCCAAATATTCACCTTACTTTACAGTCACCACTGTTAGGAAAAGAGTAAATAATGAGAGCAAGTGAACTTTAACAGATACTGTAAGTATTGAACAGCTCGTTCGAGCATAACATTAGATTAACAGTATAATGTTAAAGTTTACATTAAAACGGCGCGACTTTCGTAAAGCGAACGCGTTTTTGTAGCGATTTTAGTGGACTTTGTTGATTTCTTGCAAACTAACCATAGGTAATAGTAAATATCTTTTATAAACTGTAATTTACAATATATTATTATTATAATTATTCAAATAAATTGCATATCAAATATAACATATATATTTACAAAAATGGAAATGAATTATTTTTGGAGTAACGGCATTCAGTTGCTAGCTGCTAAATAAATGTTCAGGTAATGTTAATGTTAAGCTTATGTTATATAGCTGGCATGCTGCGCGCTAACAGCACTCTGTTGCGTCGTTTTGTTATTGTAAAGTTTGCTGTCGGAGCGTGCGGTCGTGCGTCGGGTTGTGCGGTCTTACGAAGTTTTCAAAGTGATCCAATATTGGATATTTGTTGATAATATATATATATATAAAATATGTGTCTATAAAATGTAAGAAACATAGTAAATTTAAATTAATTGAATTAAAGAAACTACGCAGTAATATTTGGTTTGAGCAACAGATAAAATTGCAATTGTTTATTATTTTTACCGTGCCTCTTTTTATACACATATTGTTTAAGTGTATTGATTGTTGCTAAAACACACCTGTGTGCTATGGATAAATTGTGAATTTATTGTGCCGCGTACGGCTGCTGTGTGTGTATGGGTGCGTGTTAGTGTGTGTGTCTGATTCTGTATGTATGGACGAAGAGCGTGCGTGCATGCCTCTGGATAACTGTCTGTGGCTGTGTGTTTGGATGTGTGTGAGAGTGTGCCGTTTTATTTTCATTATGCTAGAAGTCTGTGCAATTTTACACTTCTGAAATGAAAACGTTGCTCATTTCAAGTGAATAATAAAATAAAATAAGCAACAAAATGTTGCATTTGCTGTGTGCTGCTTAAATTACATAGCTCGCTCCAATACCAGTTTAGAAAGATAAACAACAACAACAATAACAGAAACAAAAACAACAAGAATGACTACAGTTAAGGCAGCAGCAACAGCCATAAACGGTCAACAACAACAGTTCTAATCTCACATACAGCCACCGACACAGACACAGCCACACACACCATACACAAACAGGGCTAAAACGTGTTTGTTTGTGTTCTCTTGTGTATGTGTATGTGCTGTGTGCCTGTTTGTGTCTGTGCATGTACTGTGTGCCTGTTGTGTACATAGAAATTTTCTAATACATCTAATTTTTGTACACAGACTGAAAGCAACTAAAAAACGCGTGTTTCAAAATTGTTTCACATAATTTGTTTAAATTTAAACGCACAACAACAACATCGAATTGAGCAAAAACTGCAGCAGCAGCCGCTCAACAGCACCTAAAAAAACCACAACAACAACAACAATAACTGTAACAGTTTCTGTTATCTGATTTTGATCAGTCCACGGTGAGTTCTGAGTGAAGAAGTTGGCAGTCCTTTCTCACGTCTTTTCTCTGTCGTACATGTGCATGGTACCTGCAATTGACTCATAAAGCTTTTTGGTCCCTTAACCTATTGAAAACTGATTAACAAGCAGACTATTCGGAAGCTTTTTATTCCCTTAACCCATTGAAAACTGATTAAAAAGCAGACTATTCGGTTTGTGCAAATATGTGTAACAGGCAGACAGTTTTTCTGATGATCAATTGAATTTTTATCTAAGGTTTTATTTTACTAATGAGATTGGGATTCCAAAGAAAATCATTCAGAGGTTTGACTAATATTTATTGACACAAATACAAATCAATCAAATACAAAGTCCATTAGCCAATAGTTACTGTTACCCTCTTCCGCAACAACGGTAATTGCATCCCAATAGGTTAAAAATTATTAAAATTAGCTTTTTAACTAAAACAACCGAAACAGCAGCATACCATAATAATGAGAACTCCCAGTGATAGCATCGCCAAGACTAGGTTATCCTCCTGGTTGCCTGGGTGTTCAGTTGAATCTTCACTGATAAGTAAGAGGCTTTCGTTCATATTTTCTCCTTAAATATTTTCTTCTTATTGTCGACTCAAGGATTGTGTCGAAAATGAATAATATTTTGTTTTACATCTGACAAGTGTCGACACGTCTTTTTTCCTCACTTTTCTATTTTCTATTACAAATTATTTTCACTTTGCATGCCAAAATACCTCCTAAGTTTCCTCTAACCCGCGCCCTCCCCCAACCTGGCCATAGCATTTAGGCGCCTAAGCATTTATTTTTGATATCATCATCAGCGATCGACGTTGCCATCGCCATTACCATCGCCATCGACTGTGCGAACAGGTTTTTGGCTAATAAGGTAATGGCAAAAAAAAGATTAAAAATAAAAATATAAAAATTGTTAAATTATAATCGAAAGATGAAGAAAAAAATCCATCATTGGAAAGTTGATTTGATTGCAATTGTGGAATGCAGCTGCGGCAGGGTTGTCGCCTAGTTGTGCGACAGGGCGATGCATTTTTTTTCCCCTCTTTTTGTTTTTGCTCCTAACAACTTGTCTAATATTTCAACGCGAATGCTTTATGCTTCATTTGTTTTCCTAAAGCCGGCAACTTTCGCATCACTTCGAGTACTGCGAGTACCAAGACGGGGCATCGATCTGTTGCGGGCGAAATGCACTTGAAAAGGTCTAGGGTTACATTCACAAGTAATCATAGATCCGTCTCTACTGAATATTTTCCTAGATTGTCTTTTACTCCACGATGTGTTATACACTCTTTTTTGGGATTATAACTAGTTACTCGTATCATCAGAGAAAAGAGAATTGACGACGAATAATTAAGGTGTATTTTTTCCCTTTAAGCAATATAGTTTAAGCACTTTAATATCTGCTCAAACTAAATGATCGATTGATATTATATATACTTTATACATAGGCAAAATTCACAGTGAAAACTTATGGATTAATCCTTTTTTATATTAAATAAATTAGCTAGTTTTCTATGTTGCACTTAGTTAAGTTCTTTCAATTAGTTTTGAGTGCCTCATTTGTGTGTGTGTGTGTGTGGAGCTGCACCCACTACAACAATAATAAATAACTCCGTTTGCACGTGACAGCTGACAGTTTGCGACGTTTCTTTATTTTTTTTGCTAGGCCTTTCAACAATTGGCAACGTGTTGCCTCAAGTCATTTCCTCTTGGTTGTGGGGTCTGGTGGGGTGGCGCAGGGGGAGGGGAGGAGAGTGGTCGTGCTTAGGGGGCCACCGCATTACACAATTATCCAAAGCATTTCCCAAAGCAAAACATTTTGCCGTCACACATGAAAATCAATTCACTTTTTTCCATTTTTCTTCTTGTCCCCCAAATTCTCTCACCATGCCTCTCTCTCTCTCTCTCTCTCTCTGCCTTCAAGTCTCTTTGTCTCTTTTTGTTGCTTTTCTTATTGCTTTTTATTGTCCAACGTTTGTTTATGTTTTTATTTTCCCATCTTTATATATTTTTTGCGCGTCCCGTGCGTCAATTTATGTGGAGTTCGTTCGTTCGTTTCGTTGCCGAGGCGGAAGCCGCCTCTTACTCTTAATGATAGAAATAATAGTCTGTCTCTCTCATGTAGTGCAGTGTAGCTGGAAAAGCTATGGCAAGAAAAGGGTGGCCCGTTGGCTACAAAGTTATGCAGCAATCGCAATTACAATTGCTACGTAAAATTTGGCGCCGCCTTCCCTCCGCGCCACTAACCGCCTTCCCAGCCTTCCTACTCCCCAGTAGCAGCAGCAGCAGCAGCCGGAGTTGTCTCAAAACTTGCCTTGCGCTCAAAACTTGTTTGCCGCATAATTTCCAAAGTTGCAATTTTCATTTTTTATGGCCATTTTGACTTGGTTGTTTTTTTTTCAGCTCTTTTTGGTTGCTTTTTTTCTTTTTTTTTTGGTTGAAAGTGTTTGCAATGCCTGTTGAGGCCATTGGTATTGCCTGGTTTTGGCCAACTAGGCGGCCTGAGGTAATCAGAATTACACATATATATGTATGTACATGCATAATATGTGTATGTATGTATGTACGTACACACTGGCAGTAAGAAAAGTTTCATTTTCATTTGGTGTGTTCACATTTTTCCCATAAAAAACCACATTTTACTGAGTTGCATTGCCAGCTGCCTAATGTTGTAACTGAAAGTGTAACGGTGCTCTTATCTAACGGTTAACATACTTTTTAGAGTTGTCGCCTGTCACTGTTTTTATTGAAAGTTCCTCACAGCAAGAACTGTAGATGTTACTTATAGGTATCAATATCTTCTATCAATATTCTTCTGAATTGAAATCTTTGGAGATATTATTTGATAAAGAAATCAGCGCTTGAAAATAGAAAGATATAAAGACGATTGGAATATGCATTTCGAGGAACTTGAATTGAAATTAGTTCCGGCAAGTTAATGCTACCAATGGGTAGACATAATCAGCGTTAAAATTTCCACTTTTCGGCTTTATCTTAATGTCTTTATAGTCCTATGTTAATAGTTCTCCTGCCTGTAGATATTTTTAATCTATTTTAAATACCTGTAATACGACAAACGACAAGGGCTCTTAGGGAAGTTATAAAATTTTTCATGCTGTGTGGGAATTTTCGTAGTTTCTGAAACAAATTTCTGTTTTGTACTGTGTTCTAATCAATTTTATAAGCAATTTAGTTGTAAATGACATTTTTGCCTAGTCATAATTCCTTTTGATAGTTATATAATACGAGCAGACAGAAGAGTGACAAAAAGAACCCACAGCTGAGCCATAAAAACCCACTTCATTCTTCGCCCAGCTGCGACAACTCCTAATGAAATTACCACCCAGACATAGTATATAATATATAGTATATGGTACTCCTCTGAGAGGGCACACCATGGGTAGCTATTACGAGTACCTGTGCCCAAGTGACACTTGTGCAATTATAGTACAAAATGTTCATTGTCAGCTGGTGTAGGAACCCCTCGACAGGTTGTTCGGGCATTCCTGGTCTCGACCATGAGACAGGCGGTAGCGTGAAACGAATTGTTTTTGTGTTTTTCTTGTTGTTTTTCTTATATCTTTTTTGTTTTTTTGCTATCGCCGACATGGTCGCCATCCCAACAGGTAACAAACAATGCCGACTATTTAGTGAAATGCTTTTGTTTCAACTGAGCCTCAACTCGTAGACGCAGTCGCAGTCGCAGTCGCAGTCGAAGTCGCAGTCGCCGCCGCAGTCGTTGTCGAGTTGAGTCGCTTATTAACTTACCTGTTATTCGAGGCATTTTCATTTTTCACACGCACAAACTCTTTCAGCTGGCAGACTGGAAAATGAAAATGCACTTGCCAGGGATTAGTTTCGTGGCTTCGGAGGCTCGAGTCGCCCTCGCTCGGACACTGGTTGGTTGCATTGTTTTTTGTTTTTGTTTTTTGTCTGAATGGAAACATGAACGGAAATGCCGCAGGGGGTGATTTCTTTCTTTAAGCCTAATCTAGGCCTATACAGGCCTGGGCAGTCGGTATCTCGCTCTCTCTCTCTGTTTCTGTCTGTCAACCGGCGACTGTCATTAGGATTTCAGTAGATTTGATTTAATATTTTCTATGTTCATTTTCATTCCCCTTTGCCCATTTCCTATCGTCTTGGGGCGCTACCGGCGTCTGTTGCGGCATCTTATTTATTAGTTTCTATATTGCCTTTATTTATTTGTTTCTACGTATAATTAAAATGCAGGGTCTTATCTGTCCGGTTATCATTAAAGCGCGATTAGTTCGACTGCCCTGGGAAATTTGTTTGATTTTTTAATGAAGCTGCGCCTCTTGTTGATTGGTAAACAGCATTTAATATGTATTTTTAGTTTTGTTTTTTGGTATTATTAGCGTCTGTTTAATTAATAATCATGAGATACTGCGGCAGTTCGATCGAATTAAATACTAGCCTTGACAATGTATCGATCCAATTTAATACAAGCCTTGACAAAGTAAGCTTAGAAAATTGAGGTTTGTTATACTTATAAAAACATTTATATATATATTACTTATAAATAAACATATAAACAATAGTCAAAGCTTACAGTACAAGTCAAAAGTTTACCTTTCGATTTTTCTTCTTAAAACACAAGCGAAAGTTGAGTATCATAAATTCTGAGTATCTTACTTCGATGTTAGAAGCGACATCGCCAGTTATATTGTATCTAAACATAACAATTACAAATAAAAGCAACAAGAACTCAAATATATTAGACCCCTCTCAGTGAACTGATTTGAAACCGAGTTAGATAGTAGCACCTAATGAAAAAGTATTTTGGGTGTTTTAAATTTGTTGCAATCAAATTAAAGAGCAATCACTGCAGAGACTGGTTGGAAATTGTTTGTTTATGTATAAATATATACACATATATATATATATATATGTGTTACAATTTCTATGTACATTTACTTTACATAATTAATTTCATGTGGCATGTGAGTTGCAAGGATTTGCTTGTGTGCCACAAATGGCAAATTGAAAATATTTGCACTTTGCTTATCAAACCGCAAACATTTTACATTCCCAGGCAAGAGAAGCCACCCAAATGAGTGTGGAAACCAACATTTTTGCCAACTCAACGAATGTGCGAGTATTTCGTAGATACACAAACATTTGACCTAACCTCAAGAGAGCAGCGATAATAATTAATTACAAAACTTTCAGATACAGACAAATTTTATGCTGTGTACAACAAAATGCACAACACACACTTTGCCATATGGTGAAGTTGCAATATGTTTATGTGCAAACGTTGACCGACATAAACGAGTGTAGAAAGAGATATACATATATACTGTACACATGAAGTGTACATAGGTGCACAGTTCCAGATACATTGAATAACAGAATTGGAGCCTGTTAACATAAACAGTGCCCTGTTAAATGGACAACTGCTGTTGCCGGGTGAAGCTGGTGACTGACTTTTTCGAGTTTGTGGGTGGGTCGGCTCCCGAAGGATAAAAACGAGTGCAACGAAGTAGTTGCAAAGTCGACAGCTTCTGACCTATATGAACATTTATGAATAATACATAGATACATACGTATGTACATATGTACAGTTATATAAGTACATATATAGCTGGCAGCATCGCACTTTTATATATATGTATATTTGTATATAATTTAAGTGGGTTAACGGAAAATGTTGGCAAGCAAATGGCTTTCAATGCGACTCCCTTCGAGTCCTTACCACAGCCAACTTAACTCCCAACTCCCATGTCGGGCTTATCAGTTGCCTGTTTGTTGCCTTCCTGTCGCCATTTTGGTTCAGTGTTTCAACTCAACTCAACGCGTCCAGTTGTTCGCTTCAAGTGCGGGCGCCCTGAAATATTCTCGTTAAATTAAAATATTTAATGCATGAGCCAAAGTTATTATTAAGGTTAAAACCAGTGTGTGTGTGTGTGTGTGTGCGTGTGTAAAGGAAGCGAAAAGTCAAGGAAATCACGCAAGATAAAAACGCCAAATTAAAGGTAAAGCTATCTGCGAATATTAAAGCATGCTTGTAAATTTGTGAGCATTAAGGAAATATCTTGATCGTTACTGCTAAATATTCTATTACGTTGTACTTCAGGATAATGTTTAGGGTTATCTTTAGCAGTTACATTGTATTATCTACTGTATATTAACAACCCTTTGTTGTGGGCTTTTCCTCAGTCAGAGCTTAATTTATGGCAATCCTTAAGTCCACTTGTGCCTGATTTCCGCTTTAACTTTTATGATTAATACTTTGTTCACACCTTTCGTTATTTATTCTTATCGCTCAAAGTATAATAATGCAACACGATCCCTCCAGCTGGTTGATTTATGCAAATAATACTTTGATTGCACCTACACCAACTGCGCCTCAATTGAATTCAATGTACTGTTTGATTACCAGTCGACAGTTCCAGAAAGACGACATTCGTGTAGACACAATGACACCTCGACTATATATGTGTATATACTATCAAATAGCGCCAACGTTTATCAGCAATTATCAGTTATATTTGTTTAGCGGCACAACGCCCTAAGCGCCCCCAGGTACTCCAGACAAACATAGAAAAACTTTATTTTCCTTTTTCTTTTAGCAATTAAGTTTTTCGTGTACATTTGCTTCAAGTGTTTGTTTGTTAAGTAAACATTGTTCAGAGAATTAGAGCAAATGTTTTAAATGCAACGCTATAAAAACTGCAAATTGGCAACGTTGTATATATGAAACAAGGCAACAGCGCAATCTCTCTTACCAAGCCCTAATTACCTTCAATTATTTATAAGTGCTATAATTATGATGATTTTCAATTGGCTTGAAACACTTTGATAAGCGTCGCTAACTTTTTTGTACCTTTAACCCACTAATTAGTGGCTAAAAAGGGGATTATTTAGTTTGTAATTGGCACCAAAAAGCATCTCAGACCTTATAAAATATATATATTATATTGAGTATCAAAAGCCGAGTGGATCTCAGATACTTTTAAATATACTTTATCTACCTTTTTGGTATGTGGGTTTCTGTATATATGCAGATAAAGTTTGATTAAAATGTTTATATTTTTTCCCCCACCTCCGCAACATGAGAAGAACGTTTAGAAGACGCAATGTTTAATTTGACTATACTCTTAATTTTTTAGTTTCATAATTTATTTTTTTATAAATATCACAACTCAAAAACTATTCGAAAAACAATCATCACTTTTCTAGTATCTTTTTGTGTATGTGTGTACATGGGTTAAGGGCTATAAGTAGGCGGCTAAACTCGCCTTTTACTTGTTTTATATATAGTTTTCATTAAGCTTTATCTCGCAAATTGTCAATACTCGTGCATAAAAAGTATTTATTTATTCGTATGCGTTTGTTTTCCAGCGCTTTGGACTTAATTTATGAGCCTTTGTTCTAGTGGCGCTCTAATTGGGAATTGGAAATTGGGAAATATGCATTAAATGCAATTTACAATTCACAATTGATCGATCTGTTTCTTTATATATATATATATATGTATTCCTTTCTTGGTTCTCCCCTTTCATGGGATGTCTAAGTACAGCTTTGAATTTATTGCCTCGGCATTATCGGCATTATCATTGTTGTTGCTGCTGGTGTTAGCTGCGAAGGTCAAACTGTGCTGGGGTCACATGTCAAAGTCGATTTATAAAAGGCGTATTAAACCAGATCTCCATGTCCAACCTTCAAGATCTTTTAGCTCTTTCGGCTTTATCTCTCTGCCCCCACAAGCTGCCATGTTAATTAAAGCATAATTTTCGAGCCTGTCATACAGTTTTCAGTTTTCGAACTTTTTTGTTTTGTTACTTTTTGATAAATGGGCTCGTATTACCCACGGCTATATTGAGCGATCTGTTAAACATAAAAACAAAACAAAAAACATAACCAAAACCTTTGGTCTCCGATTACCGTTAACATTACGTTGTCGTTTATGACATTGTAACCAAAAAATAAAAATTCAATTTCTAGTTTTAGCTGAAAATTGAATGTCTCAAATATATATCTACATATATTATAATCAATATATATGTTTGTGTGTGTGTGTGTGGTTTATTTGTGATATGAAAACCATTTACACTGTAGAAAAGTTTATCTAATAAATGGCAAATTCCAATGTGCACTTGGAAAAACTTAAAGCAAAGAAAAACAACGTCGCGATATATTTTGCAACATTTTCTCCTCCTTGTGAAAATTTCACTTTTATTTGTACGAGCGTATAAAGCCAGTTTAAAGCCAACACGAAAGCCGCCAACAGTAATAAATAAAATAAATGGCAGTTGAATTGTTTGCCATGTGGATGCGCTTTGGAAAACGCAAAACAAACTCATGGATGGGCTCTGTCTTGGGGTCCCCAGATCCCGACATCCGATGAAGATCATTTTTGTTTTTTAATTGAAAGACTGTGCGTGGTTCGTTTTTCGGATTTTGCTTAAATCTGAGTTCAGGCTATGCGTGGGAAGAGCCGAAGTAGATCAGGGAGAGTAGTTGGAAATCACGTAGCCAATAGTTGAGCAAATGTGGGTTAGGGATCATAAAAGTTTACTAAGGATCAATGAAAGTATACATCAATAGAGAAAACCTTCAAGTATAGAGTATAAAGTCTATGTTAAAACTTGGATTTCAACTATTCATATGTCGTAATAGAATTATGGAGGAAATTATGTATTATTTATTACGTAAACTTTGGTATTCAATTTTTCAATTTTGTCGTTGTAATTTTTTTTAATGCCTTTTCGCTGCTGTCACTCGCTCCCGATTCCATCCACATTTCAGCGCCTCTGGCTCATGTGTGTGATTGTATATTTGGAATTGCAATTTCACAAATGTCTCAGGGCATTTCAGGTAGGAGTGTAAAGAAACCTGACAACCCTAAAGCCAATGCCACAATCTCTCTTACACACACGTCAAACACCTCAAGCTATGCAAAAACAAAAACAAAAACAAAAAGAAAAACGTTTCCTTCCTGGAATAACCACACACACACACACATAGACACAGACACACACACACAAGCAGACACATGACAAACAGGCAACCCAAAGGGCAACGCTTTGGAAAATTTAAATGAAAATCGTGTTGAAGCGGAAAATGCACTCAGAGTGAGAGCAGCAGCAGCAAAAGGCATAGGAAAAAAAAATAAAAATATATAAGAAAAAAAATCTAATAAAATGCGCATTATTGTGAATTCGTTATGCCCAAGAGTGGCAACATCAAGAGTCTTGTGGAGTTGGGAGAGTTGTTGTTGTTGCTGCTTGACTATGCAATTATGTGCAACGATGTTGCGGCCTTCACCTCAGCAGGCGATGATCGGGGCCAGTGTTGCAAAGCGTTGAGAAGAGGACGTGCCACCAAGTGACGACAGATGGTGGCTATGATGGTTGTGTGTGTGTTGTTGTGGAATTTGCGCAATTTGTGTAGTGACTTATGCGCATGCCCCCCAACAACAACAACAATAGCAACAGCAACATGCAACAAGTTTTGTGGCAACAACAGCTAACGAAAAAATTTGCTGCCTCCTCGGGCAACTCAGGCGCGATCTCGTGTCTGCTTACAAAGTAAACAAAAGTCAACTTGGTCTTCTCTCCGTGCCGCTCTCTCTCTCTCTCTCCATGGAAAAAAAGCCGGTTGTTTGTTATTAGTTGGACCCCTCCACATTGTGTTGACCATATGCGTGTCTCTGCTGTCCCCCCCTGCACCTCTCTCTTTCTCTTTCTCTCCCTTCTCTCTGTGTGTCTTTCTCTACTAGCCTTGTTGCGTTTGTTGGCCTCTCTTGCTTAAAGTTCACTGCACCGCGGCCTGCATCTTTGGTACGTCTTAGTGTCCGTCTGTCCATCTGTCCATCTGTCCAGCTCCCAGTCCTCAGTCTCCAGTCTGACTCCGTCGATCACATTCAGTTTACGCTTTGCCACACTAAATTGAATGAACAGCCATTGATCAGCATCAACTCGCACTTACCCTCTGCCACCCCGCTCCGCCCTCGTCGGCCATACATCTGCCTCTGCCCCTTGTTTGTCTGCCATATAATATTGTTTGTTGATCTTCGTCTGGTGTTGTTGATGTTGTTGCCCAACACTGTTCAACTGATCAGTTCAGACAGAGTTCAGTTCGTTACACTCGCCAACCCGTCAACAGCTGGTCAGCCAAGGCGGCCCTTGTAAGCTAATCGCCAATTTCCGTTTTGGCCAACTAACATATACGAGTGCTACCACAATTATGAGCTATTTATACCTACTACTTAGTACAGACCTGTCTTTATCAATCGACGGACGTTGACAATTTCAGAGGCACTGAATAATGATGTTAACATTGACATTGTTACCATTTAGATGCGATAAGTCCCAGTTAAGTAAACTACGAATGTTTGTCAATGCCAAACAATGATAAGCAATGATAAAGATTACGAACAATCAATGAGTTCTATTGTCTTTGTTTAAGATTGCAAGCTACTGGTTCTAGTATATATATTCCAGTTTCTAGGAAAAGTATCACCTGTTGTTCAGTTGGCATCAGTTAATTAACTTACCTGAATATGTAGTGCATATATGATTAGAAATCCAAACATTGAGTATTCAGAACTAGAAACCATATTGTTTGGTTTTGAAAGAACGTACATTTGCTTTCAATATTTATGACTACGTTTGTCATAAAGTATAAAGCTTCTAGCAAACAATTACTCATTATGCCAACTTCTTAGCTAACGGTACGGAAAAGAAGAAGAAGAAGTAAAAACTACCAAAACCAAATCTTATCAGAACCCAAGAAGTGAACACTAATTGCAAAGTGTAATAAACAACACTACTTAAAATGAAAGTTCATGGCAAGACAGCAACTGTTGGTTGGAGTCGAAAATCAGGGACTACACTTAAGATTCTCGAGGAACTTATGGACTATTTGAGCACTTGACGTTCTTCGTTAAATTTGTTATTGTTCTTGGGGCTTTTAAACAGTTTCTTTTTGTCGTAAACTTTTCTGGATACGAGTTGGATTGGAGTGGACTTTAGGATGGTTTATTTGGTCTTCGACTGTTTATTTGTATGTTTCCCTCTAAGAAACTTTCAAGTTGTCCCATTGTGTCTTCTGTCTGTCTGCTGTTTGTTTGTTTATTCATTTTGTTGTTGTTGCTGTTTGCTTTAACATAATTAGTAATATTGTCACGCAATTTTCCTTAGCCCAAGTCCATTCTTTGCGGTCTGTGTAATCGATTTGCTGTTGTCACATTTGATTTTCTGTTTTCTGTTTCGCTGCTGATATTGTCAGCTCTTTGATTAACTTTTCATTTAGATAGACACATTGTACTTTAAGCACACAACACACATAACACACACTCATACACAATACACACATTCTAAGGTGTATTCTTTGGCGCGTTGCATATTTCTGGTGAAATGTACTCTGCCTTTATGTATTTTTGATGAATGAAGAAAGTGGCCGAACGCAGCCGCGTGACCATATGCCCAAAATGCCATAAAGACTTTGAAACCTCTCTACCCTCCCCACTTACCTCTCTCTTCATCAACTTCTGTCATTTAGTCCACTGGTAGAGATTGAAGGTCTCGGTCTCGGTCTCAGTCTCGGCCTGGGCCACTGGGCCTCCTCTAGAGTTGCTTGTACGTGCCATTGAACAATTTAACTGGGTTAGTGGTAGAAAGTTGTGACAATGCCGACTGTCTATGCTTTTTGGCAATTACTGTGATTTGCTGTTATGGAAAGTGTTCTGAGTTTATTCTTCAATTGTGCCTAACTGTTGTGTGTGTGTGTGTGTTGTGATAGGTGCACAGCTGTTTGAAGTTAACTTGGCTAAGTAATGATAGTCATTGTTTGTTGAAAGTTTTTTGTTGCTCTAAGTTCTCATTAGTCACTTTGTTAACTTACTTGCTTGTTACACTTAAAGTTATTGATTCATCGCCAAAACCTATAGCTATAGTTTACTTGAGACTTTAATCAGTTAATTATGCATTAGCTGTAGCAATTCTTGACATATCTCTATCGTTTCTCCTTCATTTATAAGGAAACTACTTTATCTCTGAAATCTATTTCTATTGAAAAAACAGATATATAAAGTATGAGCTCTCTTTAGTACTTCGTAGGAGGTATTTGGCGCTCAGTTTGTCATTCATCGCACGGCTCGTTGATGTTTATGAGCCATTATACAAATGAAGCAATGGATTCTGTTCATAAAAGGGTCTTTGAGTTTTGAATATGTTTGATGTTCAGCAAAGACAATCATCATTTAGATATGAGACTATGAGTACATTCGAGTATGTTAATTCTTCTCCATTCTAACGAATGTTTTAATCACTTTGCGTTGCGTTGCGTTAAATGTATTTTGGTGCCTTAATTACAATGTTATTAGCATTTATTGCGACTGTCGGCAATTGAAATAAATTGCACAGAAACCTCATGATTCTTTTGACTTTTGCGGCTCTCCAGATAAGCTCCATCGAGTGGCAATTGAGTCGACTGTTGGTCGTCTCGGTGTGATACCCGTACTACAAGATTCACAGTGATCTGGCTGGGCTTTGGCTTTGGCGCCGTGCGGCCAATAAAATGTTTATTTTTGCACACCAAAATTGACGGCGACCAAGTTTCTTAATTGAAACAGCAATGTGCGAGGCCCCAAAGCGCATAACAACAACAACAGCAATAAAACTTATTTGCAGATTTGTCAAGAACTTTTTGGCCAGCGGGCGAAATGATGAATCTTTCAACCCAGCATACAATAGATACGAAGCGATTCAAACACAATATGTGCCTCATCAATTTTAATTGCTGAGAACCTAACAACATTTTCAATCATTATTAATTTCATCTGTTTGTTTATCATACACTTACCGAGTAGTAAATGATATTCATATGCTGCATTCTATCAGCATTTTTCTTGTAATTTGTCAGTGTTTGTTTTTAGTCATTTTTTTTTGGGCTGTCAAATCGGAAAAAAATGAAATAAAATAAAATAGCAAAAATTTGTGACTATTTTTAACTACTGCTTGCTGCCTGGCTGAGGCTAAGGAATTTCATTTTGGCTAAGCAAAAAAAATATATACATATATATAAAAAAAATATTGAAACATCGAATGCATCTCATACGGGTCCTAAATTCTGAGCGGGGGTGCCTTGAGGTTGCTTCGGGTCCAAGTTGTTATTTTTTTTTCTAGCTGTCACTTGTAAATTTGCAAATATTTTGTTTTCTTAAGTAGATTGAATCGTTTCATAACGATTTCCAATTTACAAACAGATTTTTGAAACTGAAAGTAAATTTAGTAAAATGTTTCAAAAATCAAAAGGAAATTTATTTTTCTCTTTTTCAATATAGTAACAAAAGTATTTTGAATTATTATCCAGCTTTATCTTAAACTAAGTTATATATATTTATCACCAGAACACCTTCTCTGATTATAATCAATTATCTAATGCTTTTAATGTATACTTTCCTCTGGATATACTATATACTACACAGATTAGATTACAAATATGTCTTAGGGTTAAGCAGACTTCTGGCTTTTGAGACCTTTTCTTTAACCTTTTCTCTTTCTTTAGTCGTACCTAGGTAACATTCCTAATGTGAGTTCATTTGAAATGGTGTTTTGGATACTACAGATTCGTTCCATCAATAGAAAGGTGACCTACTTTAAACGCTTAGTTTTTATTTCTTTTTTATAGTTTGCTTGAGTTTTTTAAAGCTTCATACTCGTAAAAGCCTAAGAGGAAACTATGCAGCTCGAATAACAATAAAAATTGCATATGAATGCTATAAATGTGCTTGCATATTTTCATGATCCTACGATTCAAAGATAACATATATCCAATATACATATATATATATATATATATATAGGTTTATGAAATTGAACTCCATTTCTAATCCATATTTTATGTTTTTCTTTACAGGCTTAGGCACATCTCTCCTGTAACGCCTTTTTATGGTAAGTCTCAACCGAAAAATGCACTTTTGCAATAAAATAATTGTTATAGAGTAATATAATCGTATGGGTGGAAGGCAGTTTTGAGTTTCACCAAAGGCCACTCCTAGCCTGGATATAAGCTGGAATTTATTTATTACAATAAACGTATTGAATATCAAGCGATTGATTTATAGGTAAAGAAAGTTGCGATTCGGCATTGAAAAGTCTGTATTTTAGAATGAATTTATAGTTAAATTATGATTTATAAATCAATCCATCGACTTCTTGACTTTTATATGCTTCAGTTCTATTTCTAAATTCCCTCATTGATCATTTTTATGGCTCCAGCGCCAGTTCAAAGTGCACGAAACGTGCATAAAACTCAAATGATTTCATCGCGCTATGAAAGAAAAAAAATAGATTTTAATTTATGGCGACATGAAATCAAATGTGAAATAGAGCATAGAATTTAAATTAGTACAAATACTAAATATGAGAATTAGCTGCCAGATTGAAAAAGAAATCCAGATGGATGGAAATAACTACAAACATATTTCTATTGGGTCTTCTCGTCGAAGGTTTATGGTCGCGGGGACCCAGTTACTTAGCCAGACATTCAGCCAAACAAAACAAAGTCCAAAACGACGACGATGCGTCCTAAAAACTGAGCATAAAAAATCGAAAGACGAGACAATTAAGTATGTTCCAGGCTGAAATGAACGACAGCAAAATACCCTCTACATGAGTTACATGAGACTTCATCGATAATAAAGTGTTTTTCTTGGTAACTTGAATGTTTGATTGATATTAATCAGGGTTGAATAACCCTATATATTTATTATATATATATATGTATATAGTTGTATGTATAAATTATAAGCTTATCGGATTCCAGGGTATTGGAAAAAGTAAAGCAAATTTGGACAAGACAACGATGAAAGAATTTATAAGAGCAGAAAAGACGCGACGCGTTTTCAACTGCAATGAAAATTGAGTTATACTTGCCTACATATATACATACATATACAGCTATATATCTAGATATATATGTGTATCTATGCACATATGTACATATATAGTTTTTTTTATATATATGGTATAGCAGCAAAGAACGCTAAAAATGCGCCACAAAAATAGAGCAAGGCATGTGTAGAAATGAAAGAAATTAGATGAAAATAGGCGCTATATAAATATATAATGTTTTACACACACACATATATATATATGTGTATATATATATATACACACTTGCAACGGAGATATTTGTGCTAAATTTGTATAGTTGTATATGTAGATATGTGCTGAGGGTTCCATCCTATGAGTGCGCTTTGGCAGACAGGAATTCAATGCTTAGGGAAATGGGCAAGAAAAGTAGAAAACGGCGCTGAAAATTGGGAAATGCGCATTTTTTAAGGGTTTTTTTTATTTGTATTTTTTTATACTTTTGGTTTGTTTTTAGGATTTCTGTTTATCTTGGGGACATTTGGGACAACTGAATTTATGGCGCTAGTGTTGAAGTTTTTTTGGGATCGGAATTTGCCGGCGTCTGAAATTGGCGTTTGTTGTGGGGAGTTGGCTCCAAGCAAGAAAATAACTTTGGGAAAAAACAATTATCAATTTGTAGAATTGATCTTCATTATATGTTCGATATATGCGATGAAAATCTTATAAATCTTAAAAAACTTTTCGACTACACAAGTTTCCATGTCTTTTGTTATGTGCCAGAAGTGTTTTTATAGGCTTAGCAGCATGATGTTAATTTTGATTACCAATTTCTTTGGAAAAGTATCGCTATAAGAAAGTCACCTTAACAAGTTATAAAGCGCTCAGCATTTTAATATTTGTGTTTCCTTGGCTTTCTATAGATTTACGAGCTGTGCATTTAAATGTGTAGAAATTATACATAAAGGGATGGACATACGAGTATACAACAAAGCTTTGCTTTATGATTGAGACTATTATGATATGCATAATAAACAATATATATATGAGCATATATATAAATAGATATATATCTTTAAGTTTTAGGAACACGTGTCTTGAAAGCCAACTTGTTTGGCCCTAAACGCCCAAACAAAGCGCAACAAGTCTGAAATCAAAAATGTGTTAAGAAGCGCTGATGTTTTTGATGGACAGCTTAAAGGGGCTCTGAAAGCATACATACCGTCTATATACATATATACTTACCTATGTATACGGCAATAATAATAATTTTTTATGGCCAAAATGCTCCGAAAATGTTTCAATGTGTTTGTTGTGCCACTGAATAGACCTCATCAACTTGTTAATATTGTCGTATTTTTATCTTTTTTTAACTCAATCTTGTGCCCAAATCTGTTGTTTATTTTGGGTTCATTTTTGTCCTAAGGCGTTGTATTGGATCATTCACGAAAAAAAACATAATGAAAAACCAATTTTAGCTGCCTAAGAATTTTGACCACAATCTGGAAAACTTATGGGCCATATGAGACGTTGAAACACTCTGTAAGCCAACAGCAAACTTTAGCTGAATAGCATTTTACGTTGCTTCTGACATAGGCTAACATGTTCTCAGTATACCCTATGAAAGTTCTCATTCTACAGGGTATTTAGCGTGAACAAACTTTTGAGCGTAGACTTTCAAAATGTGTTTTCCTAGAATTTGACATACACTGTTTGCCCTTTTCTCTCTGCTTGGTTTGTTAAACATGGAACGGAAGAGCTTGTTCCACAAGAACACATATTAGTGTTATGAGTAGAGATTGCTTGGAGTACGCTAATTGGAACCAAGGTATGTTACAGATGACATCATGGGAAAGAACTGTTAACTTACCTGTTGCTTAATCTAGGCCTACCTCGTTTCACTCGCTCTCTCTGTTCCTCTCATAAGAGTCTCAAAAGATTATGCAAAAATGTGATGTCAATATTTGTTTTAAATGCAAAATTAATGTATTAGAATAGAATCATTTACATAAAATGGTCTTTCACGGCCAATTTGGCGGGCAAGGAAATGAATGAATCAGTGTATAAGGTAGTCCATTGAGGAAAGGCCAAAGTGCATGCCAATGTTGCAGGAGAATGCGGCAATTGTTGTCAATGAATGGGAAGCGGCATGACGATGGTGGCTGAATAATAACAATCAAGTTGAGGATAACGATCATGATAATGATGATGATGATGTCTGTGATGATTATAATGATGACGACCACAAAATACTATGTTCATGACTTTGCTGCTCTGGGCCAGCTCTTCACATCGCACTCTACTACACTCTACCTACTACCTGTACTTGACAAACAGTAGCAAAAATTGTTCAACTTCATTTGCTGCCTCATTTTTCGTGTTTATCTTCTCTTTTTTTTTCTTTTTTTGTTGTGTGTGTACACTTTGTGTATAAGTATTGTAAATATAAAGTTTTCTCATGTAAATTCCCACGCATATTTTTTTCTCTTTCTGGCTTTGCCAGATAATAATAATTTTTTCTGTGGTTTTCTGGCCTGGTCAGAGAATTAGATGCTTAAAGAGGCTGCTGTAGTACTATGAATCCAGTAGCCCTTCAATCTGGGCTCTTAATGATGCTCAGCTGAGTTCACAGAGGTTAGTTTTGATTATAGTATATACTATATTCACTGTGTCTAGTTTTGATGCGTTGATATCAATTTGAAGTACCAGCTGTGCATAGAGTTTTTAGGGAAATGTTTGGGTTGTGGCCAAGAAAGATGAACATGTTAAAGTTTTCGAGATGTTTTTGGTTTTATTTTTATGATCTGTGTATTTCATGTGGGCTGAAAGAAAGTGTTGAGTGATTTTTACTGATAAGAAGGAAAGTTCTCTCTGTCTACCTGCCTATGTAAATGTTTTGACATTTATTTCCCTTCAGAGCTAAAAGAAATTAAAGTCTTTGGAGTTTTGGTTAAGACAAAGTTCAGAAATCGGGTCATGTTAAACCGCGAAACGCTTATTACCAAGTATTCTCTTTTTGCTGTTGTATGTGGAAGTTGACGAGACAAGGCTGTCTTTTTTTGTCTTCGTCATTTCCCATTGTCTTTAGATTTCGTGGATATTGTTGTTGTGGTTTCGATTGGGCTGTGGTTTTAGGCAAAGTGTTTATCTCGTCACCTTTTTTGTAATGACCGCAGATGCTTTAATTGCGTAAGTATAAGAGCTGTGAATATAAAAGGGGTCCCATCATACTTGAAAGATATTTATACAAAATTTGTGTTATCTGAAGTAAATTTGTATTTAATTTCAATATTATAGAAACTCTTCAAGCAGTTGCTTCAAGTTAATGTATTTAATAATAATCAAATAATATGCTTTTCTGATTACGTCTAGGGTACATAATTTAAATATAATATTTTTAAAACCACAAAACCAATGTGAAATACTTATTCGCATTTTTCTCTTCGACTTCTGCAACAAGCCCAAAACATTCAAAGCGCATGCGCCACAATTTTTACAGATTTTACAATTTAACAAGCAACAATAATACAGTCAGGAGCATTGGACCATCAAATACCCTGTACTCTTCAGGGTATAATTGAATCATATGAAATTAAAGTGCTCTAGTTTCATTAGTCACTGAGTTATAAGAGTATTTAGCACATATATCCTATATAATCGAAATGAATCTAGATCGGATCAAGAGTATATAGAGGGTATAATAATTAGCGTAAGAAAGGTAAGCTAATCAGCTGCAGAAACAAGACTAGTCATAAAATTTGGCAATGGATCATAAAATACTCTATATAAAATGGCATGAATGATTCGTTTGAATGAATGAACTGAATAATTCGCATGATTGCGCATACGAAAGCGATGCAGAAGAGAGAACCCACAGCCGCAACACGAGCATGGCCCTGGCAAATAGTGAGACGTGCCCCAATACCAGCAACAGATACAAATGCAGATACAGATACAGATACAGATACAGATACAGATACAGATACATAAAAAGATACAAAAATATTACGAGTGTGATTTTAATGTAAAAGGTTTCCTCATTTTGTGGCAGATTATCATGTTAATTGAAATGCTTTTTGCATAATTTCTGGTTTCCCTTTGTCTTTAAGTCTCAGCGGTATTTTGCTTTGGGTTCTGTTTTTGGCATGTTTGTTCTTTCTCTTTTTGCATTCTGTTCTTCTTAGCTTTTGCCTCAGTGATTTTTTTTGGCGTTTCAATTAAATTATAAAAATAACAATTTGCTAATTTTTATATCACATACACGAGTGTTGTTTATCTGCAAACAAGATTCTGTTGTTGTTGTTGATGATGATGATGATGATAATGATAATCACGTTCTTTGTGGTTGACGTGAATGTGGGCGTTCATTTTTTGACTTTACTTGAAATGATTTTAATAGTATTTATTTAACATATAGTCGCACACATTTAACACGATGTCATGACACATCGCGTTGACCAAGTCGACGGATCAATAAAACGTTTTTTGAGTGACGAAACATTTAAAAATATTAATAGGATAAAACCAACTTCTAAGCGGACGACAATTAACAAAAAGTTGAAAACTTTAATTTAACTTTAAATTGAAATTTAAAATACTTTAAATTTCCATATCAGTTTATTTGATTTTCAGTTTGGCAAAGTTAAATCTGCTTTCTTTCGTGTACTCGTCGCATTGTTCGCTGATATAAATCTTGCTTTCCTTTTTGTTTTTTTGTTAAATGTATTCATTTTTCTTACCAAATTTAACTTGAGGTTCTCCCTGAGAACTGTTGCATACGCGTATAACCCAAATCTGTCCATCAAATGTTAAGAAAAATAAAAACAACTCACATTTGAGTGACGTTCCCTTTGGCTACTGATATACCTACTTACTGTGTAAGAGTAACTACTTCCATGTTGCTTATAAGGTAGGTGCTTAATCTACCATAACTTGTACATAATTTGCCTGTCAAGTTGCCTGACTGAATGAGTCAGAGAGTGAGTCGTGGCTCGTGAGTGGAAGTTCAGTTAAAAGGATGCGTTGATTAAAATTTACGCACAAGGTCATTGATGATCTCTCGCCTCCAGTCGCTGGATGCGAGTTTCAGAATTAATGCAGGGCATAAATATTGTGCCGCCAGTTGACGTTGTTGCCAATATTCGTAGCAGTTCATTTCTGGCTTAATCGTTAACTGGTCGCTGGTTGGTTATCCATGAACTTGAGGTTGGCTCGAATGAGTTAGGTTCATGGCAACTGCAACTTAAACTTCAGCTTCAGCTGCTGCGTTGCAGCTGCATCATCGCCAACGCGATAGAAAAGCGTCGAAACGACACACGACACATTTCTGTCATCATCAATAATGCCGACATAGAGACTTTGTCGTGGTTTGGTTGCCTTTTTACCTTAACTTAGCTGCAAGCAAATTGGCACAATTTCTCCAGCTTTGCTTTTGCAGTCTTCCTGAGAAGCCGCAACGCGTGTTATGTTGCATGTGTAGTCGCTCGTACGCTCATGCAACGCCATGTGGCCAGCAACTGTTGCCAACAGCTGACATTTTGCGGCTGCAACAAACGTTGCAAATGTTCAACATTCAACTCTCTTTTGCAGATTTCTTACAATATTTAACATAAATTGTAGACACAGCAGCTGTGCGGCTGCCAATGCTGCCTGCAACCAATGTTCTCCTACATTTTCTTTATACGGAGCATAACTACTTTATTATCGCATTTGTAAAAACGTTAGAAGCTATCTAAAGGGTTGTCTCAGTTTATTCTTAATACAAATCATATTTTCTGCCCATTATATTTCAATTAGTCTAATAATTGAAGTGTTACCTGGTTTTCTTAAAGTGTATTCATGTTTCGGTGTTTGAAGTTTACCTTTTGCTTTCTTTTCTGGCCGTTTTGCCAACGCGGCCGGCGTTGCATGATCTTTAATCAAACAGTTAGCGGCGCCGCCGACGCAGATTGGGGCAATTGCAACCTTGATAGGCGTCGACCGTCCTCAGTCACTGTGTCTCCCCCTTCTACTCCATCTATCTCTCTCTCTCCTCCGGCTGCCACCCTGCCACTCGTCATTTGCCAGCTTGCAGTGAATTTGAAGTGGGTTTCGGAATTGGAGCGCGTGCTGCGTTTCTAATGCAGCTGTGTCAAGGCGCTAACAAATTTATGTGGCCCAAAGTCGTGTGAGTGTGTATGCGTTTCTCACCTCTCTCTCTCTATATATGTATCTCTCTCTCTGTCTATCTCTCACTACTCACCATGCTACCGTCTTGCGGCTTTAATTAACGGTCAACGGAAACTTATGCGCTTTTGTGTGCCACTTCTTCTTCCTTCTCAGCTGTGGCGGCTGTTGCTGCTGCTGCTGCTGCTTCTTTGTCTCATCGTGTGGCCCCAACTGTTTTTCATGTTGTCTTAGGTTACCGAAAGCGTCGGTTCCGCTTTCGCATATTGCGCTCTTGCAGCTTTCAGCTTGTTTATAATACCCAGTACTATTTGTATTGTAGGGTATATCAGGCTTCTGCTGGGAACACAGAGTTGGGATCTCTACCAGATTATTTACAGGCTATCTTCACGGCGAGCATGTTGTGTTCTTATACAACTGCCGTTAGGGCAAAAAGGCGATTTTAATTTGTGGTTGGCATATTGATACGACTTCTCCGTACACTCTCTTTCCTCTATACACTCACCTCTGGCATGCTGGAATCTGGCAGGCATATGTCAATGTGCTTAATGCCTGACTGAACGTTCCTACCATAAAAGAAAAACTTGCGTGTGTAGAACAACAATAACAACAGCAGCAGCAGCAGCAGCAGCAGCAAGAACAACAAATGATCGCTGTCAACCTTTTGTAAACTTCCGGTTAGAGCCGCTTGCTGGTTTAAGCCATTAATGGATTTTTATGTTTGCCCATCGGCCCAAAAAAAAAAAAAGAGTACAAACATGCCAAGAACAGCAGCGACTGGCGAAAAAAAGGGTTTCATATGACAACGTTCTGCATACTTCGTAAGCACTACAAAAGGGGTTTAATAGGGTTCTGCAAATGATTTGATCATATAAATCATATTTATGATTGATTCTGGTTTAATATCATGTGATATTTTGCTATCTACCCGTGCAAATTGATGAAAGCTATTTATAAGAACACAATGCTTACATCTAAAGTTAATCCATAATCGGCTATCAGATTCAGATTTATTATTTCAGATTTTCCTCTACTTCTTCAGTGTTATTTTCAGGGTATTTCAAAGTCGAGAACACCTGGTTAAAGTATTTTTACTTACTATTTTTGATTCGGGCCTTCAATGTTTGCGTAATTCTAGGAATTCATTCTTTTTGTTTACAATCGCTTAAGGCCGCTTGCTTATGTGGATGTTGGCTTATGACTAACTAGTGGGGGCATTCAATTCATCAATGTTTGCTTTTGAATATTTTCATTTCGATAAACGATTGACGATAGGCGCCGCATGACAGCTGCTCAGTCACGTTTAAGTATGCATCGATCTGTTCGCCTGTCAATTAAGCCTGACAATTTGTGTGAGCGCCTGGAGCGGAAAGTCGTTTATCAAATCATTGTCACATGCACATATATATAAGAGTATACGCGATATATTCACAACAAGATGTTAGTGGAAAAACAACAAAATATGTTACATCCCGCAACTCTTCGTCTAACAAAGGAAATCCATGGAGGCATTGCCTGCTTTGCGTCTCCCGAAAAACATCATCTTCATTTCCATCTTCAACAATCACTTTTTGCCATAGACATACTCGTAGGTTCAATGTACTTCCCCCTCTTCATAGTGTATTGTAGTTCGTGCAGACTTAATGTTGCCGATGATGATTATGATGTTGATGACGATGATGATGATGTGGATGAACCACAAGCAACAAAATAGTAAAAATAATGACGAAGGCAGACAACAAACTACTTTAAACTACAACTGCCATTATGGTGACAATGTTGCTGCATTGTCCACAATAACAACAACACAGCAAACTGGTCAATATGCAGATTTTTTTAAACAATTTGTTGTTTTGAAAGGGTGTGGCAACTCTGCTTGTTATAAACAACTTATCAGCTAAGTGATACTTAAAAGTTCCGTTTAGGTTTATGTAAAACTTGTGGCCGAGAACAATATATGAAAAGCTTAATTAATTCTAGAGTAGACAACGAATCTTTGGACCTAATGAATTGTTTTTTTCTTTATAAAATATACATCTATAAAATAGTATAAAGATCATTACTTTGAGTTACTATTCGCAACATCTGATCAAATAATTTTTACGAATTTAAACTATACCAAATATAATTGGATTTTTTTTTATTAATAGGCTTTCGTCTCGCTAAATTGAAAATAATCTTTTTAACAACTTTGCCTATAGAGATAGCCATAGATGAGATAGTCAGGAAGGTCTCATCTTGGTGTGGTATATTAATTGCTAACCACGACGTGCGTGCGTTTAAGTTAACCAAATGAAAACAACAATTAATCAAATTGTAATGCAGGAAATTAACAAAAAGTGCGCGCGTAAAAGCAATTAAAAGAAAATTAACAGCTGAACAAAGCCAAAGCCGAAAGCTAAGACCACAGCCAAAGCCAGAGCCAAAGCCAAAAGGAAAACCCGTGCGTGTGTGTTGCAATTGTTGTTTGAGTCTCTTTATACACTGTACCCATTCAAAGGTATTCCAAAAGGGGATTTATGATACTGAGCTAAGCTAGGCAACAGGTGGTAGAAGGCCTGTTGATACCTTAAAAGTTGACATAATCTTGATCTAAAATAACGGAATCAATTTATGTAGCTAAGCCTTCATACTTTGTCTAACTTTATGAAGGGTTTGATAGTAGAATCTGAGGCAGATCAACTTCAGTGATCAGATTTCAGATTGATGAGAAGGGTTTCAATATGAAATATCTTTTAAATTTGTTATATTTCTATATCTAAACATTATATTCAATGAACAGGTTAACAAAGTAAAGTAAAAGCGTGAGTGAAGCAGAATACAGGGTATCTTATAGGCGAACACACTCGTTGGTAGCGTTCTTAGTCTTTGTTGTAGTTGTCGTTAACTCGTACTCGTATTGTTTGCAATTTTCACTGCACACAATTATAATTATCATCACTTGTCTGCTGTGCTCGTAGTTTGTTGTAGTATCTATAGTGTACATGATTTCATAGCGTTCCATTGTTTTGCATTTTGCAATGTAATGCAAAAATCAGCAACTAGCAACAGCTAACAATAACAAAAACAATAGCAAATTTTGTATGCATTCTTCTAAGTATTAGTGCCAGGGCCGGAACACGCAAACTGTGTTATTAGATGGGTAAGGGAAGGGGTTATATTTACGTACAATATATGGATCTTAGGCAATTAAAGCAATTGAGTCACCACAGCAGGTATTGAAAAGAACAATTAAAGTATCAAATCTCAGTGTTAAATTAACTTTTAAATGATTCAACAAAATGTCTTAAGTAGCTTAGAGACATAGCTTTACGATTTAATAGCCAAATAAAAATGTTAAACATACGATAAAACTAATTTCTGCTAAAAATCAGCACCAGAGGTAGCTCTAAGCTAAAAGCAAAAGGCCTTGTAAAGAAATTTACCTGAAAATCGATACTGTCTGCTAGAAATCAAGAAACAAACAAACAATAGACTAAAGAGCCGACGATCTAAATAATACAAAAAGACAACATCAAGAGATACGAATGTAGCCTTCCAAAAGGTCAACCAGTTGCCATCCATCTAATTTGGCAAATAATTTACAGTTTCTCTACTATAATTTATGTGCATACATAATAAAACACCCAACTTGAATGGGATTCTAAACCCAATCCAAGCCAATTATTGTCCAATAAAGTTGCCAGATCAATTTGCATATTTTGATAATTTGCAGCTAGTCAAATGTTGCGTCAATGTCAAGAGAGCTGGAACAGGTCCATAAAACCTATATTTAAGTATTTATTTTTATTCATTTGTAAAACTTTACAACAAGTGACATAAACTTTTCTGCAAATTAATGGAAATTACTCAGAAACTTGCACTTTATTTTGTTGAAAGTTTAAAAGCAGTTGCCTAGCGCGAATTCATTTTAAGATATGCATCATTGAATAAGCTATAGAATCTTTCAGTTTGCCAGCTAAATACTATAGTAGGATACGAGTATTACGAGTATCAAACAGCTGCATTGTATCATGACAAGACTTTGTATTGAAATGCTTGTTTGTTTTGTCACATGTTCAAGTTTATTTGATTTGAGAATAAAATAAAACACATTTTGTCGCATTATTCATTATTCATTCACACAAAAATAATCGATGACATAAGCCACCTATTATAACTGATTTTTAATTCACAAAAGAAAACCCGAACAATTCACAAAGAGAAAAAATAATATATGATTTCATACGAAAGATTTCCTGTTCAAGTTGAATTTCGTGTTCTCATGACATCTCACCTGCTAAAAGCTATCATGCAGTTAGATCAATATAGAATATAGAAGTGCTCCCAGCTGCTTTAGTCTGTGGATAGGGTATCGTTGCCACCTGCTTGTCAAAGTTTTCTTTACGATAATTACTATGAAATTTACCATCCACATGACAAACTGGCATAAAGTAGGCTGTATACATTTCAATGTTTTTCTACTTGCCTTGAAAGCTTGTCGCTCAATACGTCTTCTAATAATGGTAAGAGTTCAAAGCCAGACCGTAAGAAGCAGAAAATATTGGAGAAAGATACGTTGGCCTTTCACATTTCCAAAAAAAAAAAACGACTCCAGACAGAAAACAACCGTTGCCCTGCCACGCCCAGACAAACGTACGGCCAATGTCTCAGGCACAATTTAAAAGTGTGAATTGTTTGTGAGTTGTCTATAGAATTTTAGCTGCTCTTGGTATGATTCTTGTTTATTAAGAAGAACTGCGCGTTAGCCATTTCACACTCGAAAACATTCCAGAACGAAACAGGCAAACAAAAATTTATTAATTAAACTCAAAAGCTCAAAAGTGGCGTATGCAAAAAATGTTTACAGAAAACGGTCGCAGAACCAGCCAGCTGCAAAAATACGATCCATATATATATACATAATTGTACATATACTTATAAGAAGAATATTTACTTTTCACGAATGCGTAAGATATATGAAGGATAATTAGCAGTCGCTTTCAGTGTCATGGCTCGAGCTTGTCTTTTACGCAAATGTGACACAAATCACTCAATTTAATCCTTGAAAATTGAAAACATTTATTATTTTTTTTAATATAAACACAAATATCTTTCAGCGCGAATGATTTTATAGCTGAAAGATACAAATAATCATAATAAAATGAGCGAAAAAAATAAAACGTATACAACTTTCTCGTCTGAGGGTCAACGTCATCGTCGTTGTCGTCATCACAGCATAAAAATGAAAATGAAATTGAAAATTGCATTTAAAATTTATGTCACACATCAACCATTAAAAGAGATTTACAAAGCAGAAACATTTTTTGCAAACAGTTAAATTTTTATCTCCTTAAACAGCAACAACAACTTTGACATTGAAAATGCTACAGAAATGTTTAAATTCAAAAAATGCTAATACAAAGCCACACTCAATACTTAAATAAATAAATTTAAGAAATTCAAACCAAGCAAATTAGCATAATTTTCCATTAAACAAAACTGTTAAAAACGTTCAAAGCCAAAAGATAAAAGATTGAAAAAAAGATACTTAAGTTTGATGACTTTTTGCAGTTTGTTGAAATGAGACATTGATGACCAACACCAACACCAACACCAACACCAACACCAACACCAACACCAACACCAACACCAACACCAATAATACCAACACCAATAACACCAACACCAACCACCAGTCTTCAAATTGATGGAGCGTTTGTCAATTTCGTTTTCAGGCGCAATCAATTTTAATGCTACAATATTTCATAACTTTGTAATTTATGTGACTTTGAGTTGAAATTTATATCTATTCATTAAACTCTATTACCAAAAATTTGCCCAAAGCTGTTAAAATGCTTTACTTAACAGCAATAGAAATTACATTTCTGCATTTATATTTCGGTTATATCAGCCAACCAACATCTGCGAAAAGTTATGAAAGTCCCAGCGATTAATTTTTAAGAGCACAAATTTGGAGCGTTGCAAATGAACAAATCGTGTGCCAAATAAAATGTTTTTATGCCTTGGATTAGCTTCGATCAAAGCTTTAACAAATATATTGTTAATCAAGGGCTTATTGGTGTTTATTAGTCAATTTAAACTATTTGTTGTAAGGCACCAGGAGTACCCTATTTCCTTTATGTATCACCTATTTAAACTATCTATCGATATGTGAAATCACAGACTTTGTTTATCTATTCTTTTTTGCTAGATGAAATGGAACTGTGTAAAATTATAATCAAAGCGATGTTGTTACTTTTTTACTTTTTTTTAATGATATCAATCAGAAAGTAAAATTTCCAGAATGATATGACGTACATTTGCCTATTGTAAGCTAATGTTGTCACGTAACTGTGTCATGGTTAAATTATCTAAATTACCCTAGAATTTTCACATTCATGAAATTTTTGCAATTAACTGTGAAAATTCGTTGTATATTCTTTAGGTGTACAGACTGAGATGAGATGGAGATAATGCTACTTGTAACGAGTACGCTAATTAGTCAAGAAACTAACTGGACAATGGTTTTTCTGAGCTGAATTTGAATATTTTTTGGCATTGTTTTTCTCTATTTGCTCAGATTAACTACCTAAAACTGAGGTAGCGCCCTATGATAGTTATATATCTCGACTTGTTTGCATCTAATCGACTCAGTAATCTGCTTGCTCTGCTTAAAGCTTAAGGCAATTAAAATGAAAATGGTGATGGGTTTTGTAGGGGCCAAGAACTTAAGGCGCTTAGTTCAGTTTTACTGCTTTTAAATTGTTATCGAATGTCGTTAGCGGTAAACGTTTAATGGATCTTGGCCAATGGCCTCAGTCCTTATTTCAATACCAGTTGCAGGCCCTTGAGGTAGGTGTTATAGACAGCATCCTTCTACAGTTGCAGTACACCCTACTGTGAAGATGTTTTATGGTGTTGGCTCAAACTAAGCTGCGTTTATCTTAAGTATTAATTCGATAGCTTTGGGTGCGTTAAAATACCTGCATAAATTTTTAATGACCTTTTTAATGATGCGCGTGCGTCTTTGGAAGCTACAGAACTAGTCTAGAATCTCAAAAGGGTTTAATAAAGAACTGAAACATATGTTCGTATAATGAATTTAGTAGTAAGTACAGAACAAATTCTACAATAAATAAATTACTGAGTTCTATTTTATATTTTGACCAATTTAACTTACTTTTTTTTACTTACAGAACCCAACGAATACTACCAGAAACCTGCATTTCCCACTTAGCTAAACGATTTTAACAGGTAAACTATCAATAATATTTCGAGAATCAAATAAATGTCTCTGTGTAGACATGAACTAAAGTAGAACTTGAATAAAGGGTCGTTAATCAAAATGCATATCAAAAATAAAATGCATAGTTTACAGTCTCGCACATGGCGCAATGCATCATTAACATTAAATCAGTGTGGCCACAAGGTACCAAGTACGAGTGATGTCTATGCAGATACCTGCCAGATGCACATACAGATACAGCTACAGATAGAGATACAGATATAGATATATATTGTAGATATCAGTGTGGTGCAACGTATGCGAGTGAAACGGCGTCAAATTGCATTTAAATTGAATGAAATTAATTTGACATGCAAGTTGTGCGCTGAGTCAATGCGATGCAACGCAACTCATTTCGAGTCTCGAGTTGTCTGCGCCTGCCCGATTGTTATAACTTTCAACAAAGCGTTATAGTTACACGTGTATAGATGATGCAGATACAAATACAGATACAGATACAAGCGGCATCTGAAAGATACACAAGAGATGAAAGCAGTGCACATGTCGAGCAAAAATCAAAATGACAGCTACAGTCGCCGGTTGGGAGAGCCCAGGACTGAGACCCAGGCGCGCACAATTTCTAAACGCATCCAATAGCTATAGTATTAGTATGTATATGTATGAGTGTATGTGTGTGAGTGTGATTGTGAGTGTGGGGGATTGCTTAAAAATAGCCCCAGAAATGATCTATGCCTAGCTGCCGGGGCTGCTGTTCTTTCTGCCCATACGATCATCTATCTACGTGTACTTTATATGAAATATTTTTCATCAATGTTCGCTTAGAAACGGAACAGTTCCCCGGTGCATTGGAAATCGCGTAGGCGTTGCTCTTTCTCTATTATTTCTTTTTCTATTTTCCTTCTTTTTTTTTTTGCATTTGATTTACTTCATTTACAACAGTTTTCTGCCAGCTTTTTCCTGCTGCTGCTGCGGTTGCATTTGCTGCTGCTTTTGATATTCCGTTAGCCTTATGCTCGTAATTTCTTAATAAATAAAAAGGCGTTTGGCGCCCCAAGTCTTTTGCTTGTTGTGTTGGGGATCTACGAGTATCTTAGCTATTAGATATGTATCTCTGCAATGTCTAGCAATGACTTTGTGTTGCAAATGAATGATTGCTTTTCATTATTATTTCTTTTCTATTTGTACCTTTTGTTTTTGTTATTGTCTGTCTGTGTGTGTGTGTCGCCTTTGATCTGCAATGTAGGACTGTCTATAATCATATTGGGGCTTTGACATAGGGTGGGAGCTTTTGTAATGCATTAAAACATTAAATTATATGCCTATTTAGTACCAGCGCCTTTAGATGCAAATCGCTTACAAATAAGTTTGTTAAGAAAAAGGTAAACTCCCTGGAATTTCCTCCTTTTAAATGTATGTTTAACTAGCTTGAAAAAAATACTTTGCATACTAAGTTTATTAGAATTATATCTTATTATAGGCTTGTTAGAATTGTCTTTGTATTTAGTTAGAAACATATGAGCTATCAGTATATAAAAACATTTGAATAAACATCAGGATGTATCAAATATTAGATAGAAAACATATATATAGATATTTGGTTAAGTTGTATCTTATTGCTATAAGATACATAATTTCATTCTAAAGCTTAATTCAAGTCTCAATCTTAGTTTAACCCTCGCTTCTAACAACAACAAAAAGGTCAGATTGCGTGTGGCAGGCGCTTCGCTTGATGCTTCTCAGTGTATGCAAATGTCATGCAAGAAAAATACTATGCAATCAGCGAAGCATGCAAGTTGCAGTACTACTTATCTCCTCCTACTGGCATCTCCTGTTCCGAGAGCCCCACCCACAAGCAACTGAACGAAAGATGTTATATTCACACGCATAACGCCCAAAATGGCAAGCAAAGTTAAGTTGCAACATTCGCATGACAGCGCCATCTAGCGGCCTGTGAACAAATGTCGGTCTATTGTATTGTTCAGCTTATCTACGGTATAACCTGAGCTGGGAGCGATTCCATATGCGAGTACGTATTAGGCCATAAATATTTGTATACCCTTGGTCAATTTTAAATGGTTGAAAGGGTGATTATTGGCATAGAGAATAGAACGGAAAGAATGAAGCATCTTCAAGCTCAGAAAGTATATATGTTCTTAATCAGTATCAATATCGAAGTTGATCTAGCGTTGGTCGATTGAAATGCATCTATATTTTCTTAGTTCAACTATTAAGATATATGAAACCTGAGTTCAGGGTATCTCGTAGTCAGGCAGAGTCCATTGGAACGCTTATATTTTTTTTGTTTCTGCTATTTTTTTAATTTTCATCTCTAATATGGTTTTTTTTTTGTTATGTTCGCGTAATCAGGGTGTAACAATTACGCGTTTTGAATTGCGGCCTGCCAGATATGAGTACGCTCGGTAGATGGTTAAAGAGATATGTAGGTACGGGTACGGCTCTATAACTTGGCTCTGGGTCTGTTTTTTGTTTAGTCTCTGCCGCGCCCCGTCACGTCTTACGTGTTAGCTGTGCCATGTGCTATGCTGCATTGCCGTTCTCATTCGATTCGATGTTGAGTTAAGCTCAGTTAAGACTTGGCATGCGAGAGTGCGAATATATAGTACTCTCGTATTTGCGAAATATTTGTAATTTTGAAATTTTGAAATTATAGATAAATCAAGGCTTGTGGCCTTTGGGTAGATTCTTACTTAATTTCAATTCTCTGTGGTTACGCTTTGCATTTGATTGCTTTTTCTTCATGCCTAATTAAACGCCGTACTCATAGTCATAGTCGTAAACTTGGCTTTCGGTTTTGTTACGAGTATCCGTTCGGCTCTCATCTGTTGGCCATTAGATTAACGTTTGCCAGGCAATTTAACCATACAATTAACCAAATATGTATTCAATTTTTAGAATGTTCAATTGTTAAATAATGAGTGCTCTTAATGTGGGTGTGACACGCTGTCCGCCAAAAATGTACAGTTATTTTTATTATGGGCAAAAGAAAAAACATAAAATAATACGTACACCATGTACTTATAAGATAAATGAGCAAATGGCATTTGCGACGTGTTTGTGGTAGGCAAATTGTTAACTATTAAACAAATTGCCACAAAATGGGCCTTATTCCGAAAGGATTAATATGGGCTTGTTGTTTGCCATATGCGTTCGATAGCAAATCGACTGCTATTTTTTTGGCAAGCTGTTATATGGTAACTACAGAATTTTTTCTTATTATGTTCCAAGTTGCTGTCAAAGTTCGTGCTCGTTGAGAGGTAGTTAAATCTGATTGTTTTGACATTCGCTTTCATATTATCTTTGTGACTAAATAAAGGTTTGCTAATAAGTAAGTTAGCAGCACCTCATCAGCAAGTTGACAGGCCTGGTAAGCAGATAATTTCGTTTGGATACGTAAAAACCTCCATAAAGGTTTTCTAACCACGAGAATTTCCAAGCAGAATAATGTCTTATGGGATATAGATATAATTCCTTCAAACTACTTATGTACAAATATCCGAAAAGCAACTCAAAATATTTGTCTTGTATTTTGTTGAACGTCTTGAATTGATACACGATCCCCTTTCAGAACTCATGGAGGAAGTCCGCCCCCTGTTTGTTTAACCAAGTAAAACGAACGATATTAAATCGATTGCCTATCGAGACGATTCGCAAGCGTAGCTCTTGTACCAAACATCTCCCTCTATACAAAGTGCTAAACGAACCAAAAATTGTTCCACTTCAGTTGGAAAAAACAGAACAGCAAAAACAACAACAACAAGAACAATATTAGCAGTGGGTAAAGCAGCACAAACAACAACAAGTTAACAAAAGCAGCAGAAAAATAGGGGAAATAAATTTGCGCGATCATTGTACTGAATCTATTCATTGAATTCTAATTGTGGGTGAGTAAGAGTATTTGAGCGTGTGTGTGTGTGTGTGTGTGTGTGTGTATACGTTTCTGTGTGCATGTGTGTGTGTTTATCTGAGCTTATTTTTCGTTTTCAATAGCGACTCTTGCTTAGATCAGAGCTACAAGCGCAAACAGGGTCGTGTAATTCAAATGAAATTGAAATTAAGTATCGATGGCAATTGGAACTGCGCACACAGTTATATATACCAATCCACACACACACACACACATACAATTTTAAATACACACACACACACACAGAGAGTTGCAATGCAAATTGAGCAACAGCTACAAATTATAGACGATATGGCAACGCCATGCGATGCGCTGCAGCGAAGGTAGCTATTAAAATGGCCAAGAAATCGACAGCAAATGAATGGCAAAAGTAACTGGAAATCGCTGCAAATTAACTAAATCAGCAGTTGTATATGGCTGGAAGGAAATCAAGAGAGCAAAAGAGAGAGAGAGAGAGCGTAAGTGGGGGACAGGAACAGCTAGAGTGATAGGAGAGTTTCAATCTCTATAGAAAATAGTCAGCGGAATAGAGAAAGAGAGCGCGACGAAACGGGCCACAGAGATCAAAGAGTTTATACAGTTTGACAAGCACTCTATGAATGACTCTCAAACTGTTTGTGTTTTGCTCTGTGAGCTTCGTTTGTCATGTTTTATTTTAGCATGCAAATTGTTTTGCTTGGCTTTTGCTTTTGTTTTGTTTAGCTTTGTTTAGTTTTAGCTACGTTGCCTGCCTTCACTCTCTCTCTTCTACTATCGCCAACAGTATCCCATCTCTGTCATCATCTATCTATATACATATGCACATATATATATCTTTATATTCTCTGTTGTATCTTTCTGGCCTTCGTTCATGTGTCACGGTTTCGCAAGCATTGGCTTTGAAAAGCGCCCATCGAAGCAGCAGACATTCCCCATTGTTGTTGTTCCTCTTCTTGCTTGTATTTGTGTGTGTGTGTGTTGGCTGCTGCTATTTTTGTTTTTTTGAGCATTTAACAAATGCATTTAATTTTAACGAGCTTATTTACGAGTAATGAGCAATTGTAATAAAAATATATAAATATTTACTTTTCATACTCCTAAAACGATGTATTATAATTTGTCACGAAGTCTGTAACACGCCAAAGGAAGCTTTTATGACACCATAAAGAATATACAATACATACCTAAGAATATATTAGAGTATATTTAGTATAGTTTTAGGCTTATGTCTTCTAAATCGGGTTGTCATATGTTAAAATAGATGTAACAAAGAACGATCCAAATTGTCATATAAAAAACATTGTTTGTCTTTAGTTAAATATGCATCACCATCATATATCAGAAAGGGTATTTAATATTCGAGCAACCAAAGATAAATGCTCTTTTTTATATTTTGCAAAATTTTATGAGGCTGCTTCCTTTTTGGCATTGGGCGAAAAAATATTATAAACGTGTATTTGTCAGCAGCTGCTGTTCAAAATATATGTCTGATATAACTGAAATTTATGAAGTAGACATTTGTGAGTAATGTGCATTTTTTAATTAGTTATAGCTCGAGTGGAAAATCCATTGAAACCAGTTCTATCTTAAACGTAAATGTCTCTAGCAATGAAATGCGTGATTTATCGCTTGGTATTTAAGTTAAGTAGGAAATATTGATAATTAATAATTAAATATTGAACTTCCAATCTTCTGTTCTCAATAAATTCTGAAGCAACCTAACTACTTTCTATCTTCTAACTGATTTAACAATACTCGATCGAATGCTATCACTGCATTTGTTGACATACTGTAAAAGACTTATAATTTTAAAGAGATTCAGCGTAATAAGAATCCTAAATAAATATTTATTAATAGCTTGAATCGAGAGTCTATATAAAATCCATTGCAATTGCAGCTTATTCTTAGAACTATAAGAAGTCCAAGTTCAAGTGCTCAGCACAATAATAATAAAAAGAAAAAGAACAGCATCAAAAAATCACAAGAAGCATGATTCAAATGAACATGACAATAAACAGCGATCTGCGTCTGCGTCTGCGTCTGTGCTGGAGCTTGGTGGGGAGACAGTAATCAAGCCCAAGATGCGGTCACATTAAAGTTATGCCGGCCGGCAGAGCTTACTGATTGAGGAGCCAGCCAAAGACGCTGATGTGGACGTTGACGGTGATGGAGAGAGGGGCAAGGACAGGGCCAGCGCAGAGGAAGCAACAGGGACAGCATTCAGAACCAGTAACCAAATGCTTAGTCATCGAACTTGGCCTAATGCAAAACAGAGAAACAACAAGCAGCCAGTGGCTACCGTGACTCTGTGGCATGGGATGACTCAGCCCTGGCTAAATGTGCTACCAGTTTAGCACACAACAACAACAACAAGAGGAACAGCAGCAGCAGCAGCAGCAGCAGCAGCAGGCAACATCAGGGAACATCATGTTCGAATCTGGTCGTCTCGCCATCGCATCTGCTGTTGCCGCTGTCCTACTCCACTTCTAGTGCTGGCCAAGACACTGAGCACAGAGATTTTGTATTTATGCTCAGTCATGCTTTGGCGCAACGCCCTCAACTGGCAATGCCCTCCAGATACACATGTATCTTATGGATACCTACACACACATTCCTTCGCCCCTACACACACACACACATATAATTTGCGTACGTGTTGTGGTGTACGCTCTCAATTAGTTATTCATATAACGTGCTAAAAAAATAAAAAGATTCTTCCCCCGTTGTACAACTCGCCACCTCCTTCCTCATGCTGTTGATTAAGGCCCGCATCCATTGGCTACTTACCAGTCTGTCTGGAAAAGAAGGGGGCTCATCCTTTAGCCACATACATTGTTTGCTGTCTGCTTTGACAAAAACTTTGCATGTCATGTTGTCATTATGGTTCCTTACCCTATCTGAGCCTATAACCATGAGCCGCTGCCACTGCCTGTGCCTATGCCAGTCCCTCTCGCTGTGCCTGTGTAAAATCCTGAACTTCAGTTCCAGCTTAAGGCCTGACATTGTTTGTCGACTACTTTGGCCGCCGCGTCTGTAGTCCCGGATATTCATAGGCACTTATCTTCGTATTAGGCTTCACGCCTTTTGTCTTAGCTCACTTAAATGCGGCGTTGTTTGTTTAGCTCATCTTTCAGCTATGGCTAAATACACTTTCTGCTGGCTTTGTATATCATTTTATGCCTGTCAAGTAAGTGCCTTGCTCCCCTAATCCAAAAGCTCTTCAAGTGTTTGTCAAACTGCAGCGTAATACTTAGTATCTATGATTGCATTAAGGACTTACATTTTGCATGCTCGTTGTATCATGTCATTTTCCTACAAACTTATTCCCATTTTTCTCCACTTTGTTACTTATCATTACCATAGTTTGAGTAAGGTAAGCTCAGCTGAAGGTTCAAGAATCAAGCTTGAACTGTTACTCTATAAATCTTGTATTACTTTCACTCTAAACTCTTGATTGCTACTGAAATTATAATACAATGCTTAAAGGCCTTTTTATGCTTATATTCTTTGTTAATAGAGAGCTTCCAGCAAGGACCATTAGAGCACAATTGCCAGCTGTCAAATTGAACTCTAATTGCTGTCAAACTATCAACACTTAGTAGCTCGTAAACTGTAGCAGCGCCCGTCAAACTGCTGCCTGATGCCGATGGATGGAATTCCCGCTTTCTAGTATATACGGGTATTCTCAGCAAAGTTAACCATCAATTCGATGAGATAAACAAAATCGGGTTCTATTCTCTGTACATATTTCTATGGTACGAGTATCTTATGAGTCAAGCTACCATGTTTAGGCATAAATCGACGTTCTCTAAAACCAAAATTGAAAACTGGTCGCGGGGTGGGGCGCTCATGTTGAGGCCGACAGTGGGTCGTATGAGTGATGTCTTTGGCTTGGTTGTAACTTTAAAGACTGGAATATACGAAAAAGAGAGAAGAGAATTCTCGAGGTCAGCCACTTTTGTACACACGCCCGCTTGGCCCCCTAAACCGTCCACCAACGTGTTGTTGTTGTTGTTGTTGTTGCTGTTCTTGGTGTTTTAGTTTTAGATGCTTTTGATGGTGCTATTCTCAGGCACTCTTGACCAACATAAGCTCGCATCATTATGAGTACACACTCACATACACACATAGAGCAACAGACTGAGCATTAGAACTTTGTCAAGACGTTTGTAACCTATAGTAAATAAAATATATATTACTTAGCATCGCCAGTCCTAACTGCATAATGAATAAAGATACAAAATTATCGTTCGGAAATTCAAATTGGATTACATGCTTCATTAAGTCTAAGTATTAGTTATTATGATTGGTATAAAGTCGATACCCTAGCCTGTGTTTCTGTATCATGGATCAGCTCTGATCGACAGACAACTAACAGTATTGATTGAGTCTAAAGGTTAGCAGGCTAATTAGATTGTTCTTATATTAGGTATACAATATGATCTTATCCATTTCAGTTTTCAATATGAAATTTGAATGTAAGGGGAATCAATCTACATACAACTTGTGAACATGTATAGATACGAATCTGGTTCGAAAATGGCTTAAAGATAATGAGAAACGGATTAAGCTCTGTTTAGGCCAAGTTTCTTCGACTCTAATATACTACAGTTGATCTCTCAGTATAGTATGGTATTTAAACTTCGGTTTTCTATACTCTGTTCTCCTTTCTTGTTCTGTGCTGCCTCCGCTGTCCGGTTTCGCAAGCGTTGCATTTGCTGTTGCCGTTGTCGTTGTTGTTGTTGTTGTTGTTGTTGTCGTGTGTGGTTTTTACTTAATTTACTTTACTGTTATGTTTTGGCTTTCCGCTTGTTAGGCAAGCAGCAGCAGCAACAGAAACAGCAATTGATGTGTGTATCTGTCAGATACTTTTGCTTTGCTGATTCTGTGTGCAGCTTTGGTTGCAGGTAACCAACGTTGCGGCATCGTCATATACACTTGACATTTTCTGGGTGTGCTGAGGCGTGGGCTACTTGTACAACGACAACAATTTCATAACTGATCCGTCATGCCAACGTAAATATAAGTAGTATAAAATCAACTTTAATATCAAAAACCAAATGCCAAAGGTTAATGTCAACAAATTTGTACAAAACCACTTAACAATTCGTTGTTTTGGTATTGAGCTTGTTATTATTTATTACACATATTTCGATTTTGGTCAAGCGCATTATTTATTTCTTTCTCGGTCTTCACGATTATGTAATCCGAATTTTTTATACAATATTTAATAATCTTCCATTCCATTACGTATACTACACAGTTTTTCGTGTTCCACTCTTGTCTTCAGTCGCTTGTCTCAATTTCTGTCTGTGTTTTTTTTTTGGTTGTTTTGTTTGCTTTTGCAATTATCAACGCCATAAAAATTAATACTTACCATCTTAAATCAATAACGAATTTTGTTTGCTTTTATGTTTGTGTTGCGTGTAGATTTTTATAGCTTTGATTTTTATTGGTGCATCATTTCTTACACCTTCTACTTAAAGAGGACGTGACGACAAAGTTAACAAAGGGCTCTCTTTATAGTATTATAGCTAATGTCGACATTAGAAGCTTTGGCATCGATTGCAATTTATCGGATTTTTATTTCGTTTGTGTTCGGTTATTGTATCATAATCAGATGACCCTGTGCCATAGGTCTATTGACAAGCTGTGACCCAAATACAGCTAAGCCTTTTGAAATGGGCCATAAACGGTTTGTGGTGTTGCAACAGCCAATAAGTTAATAAAATTGCAGTGGAAATACAGTTGAAATACGGCTGTTAAATGTTAATAGAAGTAATTGGGTAGAAATGAACTGATACTCCACTCTTTTTGTCAGAAATCTTTTATTTCGTATATAAAGAGAATAGATTTTCGATGTCGCTCTATCAATAATAATAAGATTTGAATTTTCTTTTACTGGGCCTATAACTAATTTGACTTTTCTTCTCTTTTCCAGAAACTTAACTATTGACAATAATATCATAAGCACAAATCGGTAAGTACTTTTTTTTTACCTCGTGTAATACTCGTACTTTAAATTATTACAAAACATTCCAACTATAGAAATATGAATAGCAAACCCAATGGAAAATGAAGCAAAGTTTTTGTTGCATAATCATAAACAACAACAACTTAATTAACATTTGCTATGCGGCTTTTTTTTGTTTCCTTTTACTTAGGAAAAATATCAACGTAGCTCATATAAAAAGTAGTCAACGACTTCCGTTACCAAAGTGCAGCCAACACTCAAATCACAAGGTGTCTTGGACGATTGCCAGACTCAGTCTTAGGCGCCTATGGCTTGCCTTCTATGAAAAACTTGGGACAATTTCCGTTAAGTAAAAAAACTTTAATATTTTAATTGCAATTGTCGAGGTTTGACAACAACATTGCAACAGAAAATTGTGGAATATTCAAAAAAATATTAAAAGAAAATATCTTGTGTCATGACTAGTTAAGAAATTTACAAAGTTGAGGTGTAATTTTCTAATATTTTCTGTAAATTCTTTTAGATAAATTTAAAAAAGTTACTAATTTCAAACTGAATTTTGTATATAGGTTTCTAATTATCGTAGAGAAATTAGGTTAATCACAATAACTACTATTTTAGGCCAGAATCAAAAACGATCGAATGGAACTGAACAATTAATATATATTATATATGTATCTATAATAAAAGCTAAAAATAGAAGAATAATTGTAATACACTTGACATGCTTTATTTTGATTTGTGAACCCTTTTGAAACACAAAATGTAGTCCGATCATTTAATTTAGTTTCTATTAACATAATGTGCACACAATTGCCTAGAAGCATAGCCCCCACATGGCTCGGTTCTTGGCCTAATTGGAATCGACGCTCCAGCGAATGGCCGGCAGCAATTAGCGTAACGCCTGGACGCGCCCATATTCAATACGGACCGAACCAGGGGGATAGGGGGATCAGGGCCCGTTCCCGCTCCCGGTCCCGGGGTCCAACATAAAATCATTGCCGCAAACAATGAGAATTTTTAATGCTGCTGCTGCTGCTTCTACTGGTGGTGGTGGTAGTTGTTCTCTCTGTAGTTGTTTGTTGGGTTCTATGAGCGGCAACGAAGCGCATTAAATACTAAAGTTTAGTTAGCGCATCTGTTGCACATGTGCACGGGGCATGCCCCATCCCGGAATCTGGCTGATTGGGCGTGGCATTATGCGGCGAAGGGGGCAACTAACGATTCCATGCTGCTGCTCACTTTAATGGTTCTTTTTTTCTTTTTTTTTGTGTGTGCTGTTTTTGTTTTTGGTAGGCTGGCAACATTTGTGGACTATTTGTAACCCGGAGGCACATAAATATATATACATATATGTATATGTTCTGCCTGTATCTCGGCCTCATACAAACGGCGACATTAACCTCAAAACCTTAGCATATAAGCCAACAACACACACCACGGGAACAACACACAGCCTACGCACGCGGCGATTTGTTTTGCTTTTCTTTACCTTTTTGCTGGGCTTTTGTTGGTTGCAGTGCAAAATCTTAAGAGGAGCGGACAGACAGACAAAAGAGGTAGAAAAACAGGCTTATGGCGACTTTTGAATGCTCTTTATAATTGAGATTCTGTATTGTATCAAGTTGACGCTTTTATGAATTGTGTCAAACATATTCAAAGTCTTGAAATTGATGAACTATTGTAAGAGATACTTTGGGTGGAGCTACGATAGAAGCAATTATTGAGCAACTGTCAATTGATCAATAAGATATTTGACAGTTTCAATAAACGAAGAGAAATAATAGAATCTAAAGATTGGCATGTCTTCAAAGATAATTCCTTTGTGTTGGTTTCTAGATTCATTTGAAGTCTTCAGCTGTGCTTCAGCTTTAGAGTAAAACCAATTTCCCGACGAAAGAAACCAAGGAAATACTTCTTTAACATATCATTTGCAGATTAATTTGTACTTCTACCATTTCTTTTGGAAGTAGAAAGTGATTCCTATTAACAATTATGTATGTGTAATCAGAACTGAAAGGTTTTGTTTATATGGTGAAAGCTTTTCTTACACGATAAGATCAAGAATGTGAAGGGCCAGAGAATAATTTGTGTTTGTTTCTAGCACCGAAAATAAAGTCGAATTTAATCCGCGGTTCCAGCTTAAGCTTCGATTAGAACTTTCAAATGAATATTTGTAAAGAGAATAGAATTGGAGTTGAATTGAATTGAAGAAGTGAAAGAGAATATAACCAACTTTACCAGGTTACTGTTCATTTTGTATTCTAAATTAGATAAAGTATCTAAGAGTTACTTCTATATAATGTAATTTATTGAAATATATTTGTATGAGTATCAAGCTTTTCTTGTAGAGAAGGGTATCTGGTTCAAGCCAGCCTGTAAATTCCTGCACACACTTCAAGTGTTCTTAACATATTTTCATTTTCGGGGAAGGGAGGGCGGAACGAGGGCGAGGGCTGGCTGGTTGTGTGTGTGGGGCGTGTTGTTTGTGGTTTACTTGGTGGGTGTGTACGAATTTAAATTTTTAACATGTAACTCATTTTTAATGCAAATAATATAATATTGCTGTGTGCCCAGTTTGCGTGCAGGCGGCAGTGGCAGCGGCAGCTTGTGTCTGCCACAGCGAGGAATTATAGGAGGCACGCGAAATGGGTCAGGCCACTGGCAGAGTTTTTTTGGGGGATTTGTATTTGTATCGAAAACGGAAAGGTGAGCGTGTGGCAAGCTATGGATTGATTAAATGACCGAGAATTGTTAGTATTAATTATTTTTGTTGTAATTAATGATGAAATTTGACAGAGGGGCGGGGCAAGGCTGTTGTATCTTGTGCACAAGCCAGTTGCTGGGTCAACGTTACTTTTACTCAAAAAAGAAAAAAAAGCACACAAAGTTGCAGGCAATTTGCAGTTGCAACAGTTTCTGCCACATGCAAATATCTTGCAGATATATACATAGAGACAGATACATTCAGACACTAAGAGATACACACAATTGAAAACAAATTGCACGAGTTGTTTGATTTGCAGCTTAGAATGCAAATGTTGCAGTTTACAGATACAACGAATACTCGTAGATTTAACAATTTTGCAGCTTGCAGCAGTTTCTATTGCAAATTTGCTGCTGATTTGGCAAATTTGCAACTGCCTCTCTCTCTATCTCTCCAGCTGGCAATTGCCTGACTTGGCTTGGACTGGCTTGGCCTGGCTATCGCAAAAGATACACACACACACACACACACAGCATTGAGATTGACATGCATGTCGCACAAACAGTTACAAATTGCAGCGGCAACGAAGAATGTGCCAGTGCTGATAAGTCAATAGCTATGATTAAGCAACAACAACAGCAACACCACATCAACTGACATTGGCCAAATGTTATGCAGACCAAGCGGCAATCTTATAGATACAATCACCGCTGATTTGTATCTTTTTGCTGCATTTACATAGCCACAGATACACTCCTATATGTAACTAACTATCTGCCGCCAGTTAGCGAAAGTGCACATACTCGTACAGCTACTAACTACTACTACTACTACTACTACTACTACTACTACTACTACATACCATTAGTCCAGGTCTTATCGATGCTGAAATTGAAATGTTAATGAACTGAAAATTTTGCGTGTCGAATTGTCGAATACGAAGAGATTGCCCAGTATCACCACAGCAGCAGGAGTTGTAGCAGATTGTGGCTTCATGATAATTGCCAGATACAAAGCTACAGATAGACAATGATATTGAAAAAGCAAAAAAAAGATAAATAAATAATAGAAAAATGCTGAAATACCGAAAATTGTTGATTGTTTTGTTGCCCATTCAATTCGAAAGGCGGCTACAACAAATGCCCAATATCATTTCACACTTCACTTTCCTTTTTTTTTGTGTCTACGGCTTGAAAAGTATTTCAATTAATGCACCTAAAATATGACTTGGCCAAAAAAAGATACAATAATAATATAAAAAATAATAATAAGAAAAACAAATTCCATTAAATTATAAAATGCTATCAGTATTTATAAATAAATTTAAATCATTTTATCACGAAATGTGCCAAAAATAGTTCGTGCTGTTGATATTATACCCTCAAACCAATAATAAGGGGTTAAAGGATTGGTTAAAGAAGACAGAAGGAAACACCTCCAATAAGACAAGGCACATATTATATGTATTCTGGATCAAGTAGATGATTTCTCTTTATAAGTTTGTTCTTATACATAGATGTATCTTTGACATTAGTTATTTAAGAAGCTCTTTACTTAGGGTATTCAGTATTCGATCAGTCTTATTTGTGTTGCTTTTTTGATTGTCTTGCAACAAAAAGAGTTTTCATGACTAAAGTTTTTTCTGTTTAATTTTTGTTTTTATTGCGTTTTTGCACGTTTTGCGAATGCACTTGAAATATTGTTGTGTTTGAAGTGTGTGGGTGTAAGGTCTTCAAATAATCGCGAATGAGTGGAAAATTCACTTGATGTTGTTTTTTTTGCTTCATTTTTTTGGCTGATCATGACAATCGTGAGGCTTATAATGATTTATATATTCCATATTTTAACACCTTGGATCATAAAATCTATTTTTGGGCATCTTAAGCGTCTGCCAATTTAGGATTAACTTTGATTTCTGCATTTTCAACAATTTCAATCACGTTTTAGTTTTTCTGATTCTTAGCCTTGTACAGAATTCGACATCTGCAATCGTCATATAAATCGTATGCTATATTTTTCTATATATATTTAAATGAATATTTAATAAAAAGCACATTAAATAATTTATTATAAATATAATTTAATTATTAGTTTGTTTTTACATTTAAATATCAATTAAGTGCTAAACTATCCAATTATTGTTTTGTTCTTAACAAAATAGCAAACAAAATCAATGAAATCCCTCTAATTTGTTTGTTTTTCTTTCTGAATGCAAATTATATTTAATTTTTTCAAATGAAGTTTTAAAAGTGAAATCGCATCAAAATCTACAGATTAATATCGCAATTATTCTATTCTTATTGAACTTGTTAAATGGGTGTAATGTATCTTAATTTTTTTAACTTTGTATTAACTGTTGATAATACGAAATAGTTTCACTATAAGAAATTCATTCATAAATTCATTCTTAAGGGATAACAAGGGATAAAGTTAAACTAGAAGATTATAAAAATATATTTTTAAATACTTTCATAGAATTCTTCTCTTGAATTCCTTGCTGAAACTTTCCTTTAGGTCCTCCCCAGATCTCTGTTCAGTCATTAAATCAGTACAGCTGCACTTTGCATCTATTTTTAAAGCTTAAATTTGAAGTGTTTAATACCATTGACACGATCAGCACGTAGTTGTCATATGACAGCGGACATAACCATTATCATAGCCCCTTCCCCCGATGTCCGATCAGTGCCCGTTGAAACCACTCGATTATGACACAACTTTGACAGCTCGAACAACTGGCAACTGGCAGTTGTAACGTGGTAACTGGTAACTGGCATCAAATGTAATGCAATCACAAGTGAAAACGGGGGCAAACGGGGCATGGTAAGTGCATCTAATGTATCTCCACTCGCTTTATACTTCGTGCTGCCAAATAACTGAAATTCATTCATGCGCATTGCATGACCGTCCCGTCAATTTATGAGCCTATACTCACTCGTATGAGTACCACATGAGCAGCCCACGAATTGAAATGAACGTGGACGGACTCCAACTCCGACTCCAAATCCAAATCCAACATTGGACACTGTAACTCTCCGTGTCTCTGACTGATGGTTGCACATCAACAAGCGCAACGGCGACACTTTCAATTGCACGCCTTCAGACTTAGTCGCACTTTCTCGTTGCTTTGGTGTTTTTTTGTTTTTCTTGCTGTTCGTCTTGAGCTGCGCTTTGATTTGGCTTTTTTTTTTATATGGCTTCTTTTGGCGCTACAATTTGAATGTCATTAGTGTCAGGCGGCCGGCGGCTAACGGAGCTCCAAGCTAGCCACCGCAGCGTGACAGACCGCAGCGAAGAGCAGCAAACCACCCAGCAACCACGCCTTGCCTGCCATACTCTGTATACTCTGCCTCAGATATGGATCTATTGACTTTGGTAAGCTTTCTGTGACGTTCGTTTCTTATGATTAACTGCACAGTGCAGACTCTAAGAATTAAAGCCGATTATTTGAATTGAAACCAAATTTTGAAATGGTTATAATTGATATGTTGAAACTATCACACTTGAATATAAAGATCAAATATATTATTATATTAGTATATAAAGTATATAAATTCACGGAAAGTGCAAAAATCTGCCTCAAACACTTTTATTTATTTATAAAAATGTGTAGTTTATTTTTCCATAAAATCAAAATTACATACAAATTTTTTATCATTAGGAAAAATTATATGAGTACGAACTGGTGTTTTTCTCTATGGTTTATCGTTGCATTGAGGGTATTTAGGCTTCGTTTTGTCCCTAAATCTTGTTCACACTATTTGTGTACGTGGCCAATCGGTCACTTGACTTTTCTGTTTTAATTTTATTTCCCTTCTTTTAATACAATTTTAATTTGAAGTCACGTTAAACATTTATTACAATGTCATTTTCACATGGTCTCTGGACACTTTGTGTGTATCTATGTGTTTGTGTGTGTGTGTGTCTGTTTGTGTGCGTCTCATCAAGTCGAAGTAACAGCAACAGAAACTGCAACAACCTGTGCCCCTTCCAGTTTGTCCCACTTTTGTTCAGTTACCGAATCTCGGAAAGTGTCGTCAGTTCCATGTTAATTTGCTCGATCATTAACACCGCTTCATAGCTTATCTAAGAGAGTAGACCAACTACTGTTATTACTGGTACTAGTACTGTGGTATTGTGGTAGCTTTGTGTTTACTATACTTACAATTAGTTTTCTTGGGGCAAACAAACCGGACCCATTGTTCTCCAGTCTCGTCGTCGTCGTCACTGGCGCCGCCGCCAGTGAAAATAGTCATAATCTAGTCATACTTATAGTACGGGTAATGCCACTTTGCACTTTGATTTTAGTTGGCTGATAAGCTAATACGTTCCTTGCTCTTAAGATCGAAATCATAGATAAATATTTAATTAGGCATTTGGCTATAACAGAACGTTGTTTGATGATTGTTCCTCAGTCGCCAGAGGGTTCTCCACTCCTTAGCACTACAATGGGGTTTTGTTTTGAGTGTGGCATTAGATTGGAAAAAAAGACTGGGGGATTTGAAATGATAAAGTGGGTTAAAAAAGAAAAACAAAGATACGTGATAATTTCATAAGATATTTTTTCTTGTTTATTTTATCATTAACTCTTAAGCTTGGGTTATTAATTCTCGAAAAGTTCGTGGGAGGGTAAATGTTTTATTTCAAACAAAAGAGTAAATTTTGTTGTGAGTATCTTCCATTCTACTCATAAACTGAGGGCGTCTTTCAAGGTCCTGAAGAATGCTCATCATTAAGGAAATAACATTCAAAATATGTAATTAAGACTAAAATAGGAAGTTCTTAGGTAAGTGTTTCTACTATTTATGAAATAAATGTTGAGAACCAAGTTCAATCGACCAGTTTTAACAATGCTTTTTATACAGAAAGATCAGACACATTTGTGGGTTGTTTTTGGACATTAAAGTTGTCTACGAGTGGAATTCACTATTTATTAACAATCATTATTGGATGATTCGAATCAATTAGTTAATGTGAAGAGCAAAAAGTTTGTTTGCTTTATCTGGTATTATATTGATCTATTGATTCGCTTTAGATTAAGATCCATTCACACTAGGTGGAACTTCTTCTGTCAAGTTTAAGTTAAAAAATATCAATCTTTAGAGCGTTGTCAGTTAACATATATCTCATAATTGGAAACAGAAATGCGAAGAGTCTTCTTTTGCTTTTGATTATCGGCTCAGCTGTGGAACAAAGATCTGATTATATTGAACATAATGCGTTCATTGACTTGAACCAAGTCTGACTGATTCCATATAACTCGAAAGTGCAGTGACAGATTTGCTTGGCGTGAAAAGCAGATGTATTCGATTATTTCTCTTGTGGCACAAGAGTATTAAAGCATCCATGAATGCAATCGCAGAGCGATTTGTAGCTTTTTGCGGTGCTTTGGGGCTTACTTTGATGTTGTTCGCTTTCAAGTCTTTGCCAGCTGTTAAGTCTGTTAATTAGCTAAGGAAAATCACTCTGGGGCTGAAGACAATTGTTGAGCATTTTACTCGTTACAAGGATAAGAATTTAGCCTGGTCGCGACTGTTTTTTATAATTCTTTTTTATTTTTCCTCTGTTTTATATCAATTAATTCAGCGCCTGGCGCTGTGGCACAGACAAAGATCTTGATACAATTTGTAGCTTAAGTCGGCATGCGTTTCTAGCTTGAGAGTATAGAGAGTGTGTGGAGGCAGAGGAAAGATCTGAGATAGATCTTTTACTTGACTTATGTCGCCGCTAAAGATCTTTGCTTGGATTGGTTTTAAGAGGCGCCTATAATTTTGACGTTGATCTTTTGTTGTTGTTCATCTAATTATCATTTTATGCGCTTTGTGGTTAATAATTATTGCTAATTCCTGCAGTAGCTACTGGTGCCACACACATTGTTGCGGTGTCTTTGGAAAGTTGCCGCGTGTCTCTTATATAAAAAATAAATAAAACTTTACTTTATTTTTCTGTTTAAAATTTAAATTATTGCAATTTTCTGGTCTCGAGGCTCGGTGGTAAGTCAGTTGGTTGGTCGCTTGGTTGCTTGGTTAGTCGGTCATTATTATACATATAAACAGTATCTATTGTTGCCGGCAGAGACAGACGTCAACAAGTCGACAACTCTGGCAGTTGCAGTTACAGTTCACCACCTCTCATTAATTATAACAATTTGAAAGTTTTGCTTTAATTGCTGTCTGTTGTTTGTTGTCTGTTGTTTGCTTGGCTTTTAGTTGCAGTTATCTCAATATCTCTGTGTGAATTTTATATGCAAATTAACAATCGTCCGCAATCGTTGAACATAGTCTCTATTTATGCTCATGTTGATTAGACCTTCTTCGCCTCCTGCTCCTCCTTCTCCTCCTCCTCCAGCCTGGCAACTTAGCCTCAAGTCGCGTTCCTCGTGCCTATAAGTATCATCTTTGAAGCTGCCAGTTCTGGTCGCAGTCCTAGTCTCATCCTGTCCTGTGCTGTCCACTTATGTGCTGAGTGTTGAAAATCGTTGGCATACTCTGTGCTGATAAAATTGGACACTGCAGTAAAGCTGACAGACGGGAAAAGAAATGTTTAATGACCGAGGTGTGATCATCATTATCATCATCATTATCCATTACAACAGGCAGTACCATAAAAACTTGTTCTTCCCGGAATGCCATGCAAAACTTGACAACTATAATAGATCAGCTCAAATCATCGCTAAGTAAATCAACAGCGTTGATTCCTTTGTCACTAACCACATCAAAGATCTCCTAACAACAATCTAAGCACTTTTTGAATAGCTTGGTAGAAAACTGCAGCTGTGGCTTAAGGAATTTTAAATGATTTATCAAATGCGTCAGATCTTAGGAATTTTCATAAATTTGCATGGAATCTCTTAAGCTTATTTAGCAGGTTATATAAAAAAGTATTAGTAAATTAGTAAATCCTTATTGTTATTTATAAGACAGTAAAACAATAGAACAATCTTTTCGAAACTTTCACTGAATAGTATCTTAAAGCGAGTTATTATTAGCAAGTTAACAGCCTTGTTAGCAATAACAAAGTTTATATATTTCAGCTGTCGCTTTTCAGCAACTTAATTGTGATAGATCTGAAGCGTCGTTACACACATTACCCAGCATGTTGACCTTTTGAACCTTTTGAACCCGCCCAATGGCTGACAAGTTACCAAAAGACAACTTTCTAAAGGCCACGTGCGCTTTGCAACTGACAGCAAATAAAATAAAATGGAAAAGAAACTGAAGAGCTTCTTAGCTATGGGATTAACAAACGCTCGACGAGCTCGATTACAAGAGGCTGTCGCAAAAGAACTGAGAAAATAATACTTGATAATTATTAATTAGTAGGAGGGCATAAAAAGCGTAGCAAAACGTTCAAAAAATACCGGGTCACATGCTTTGGTAGAGAAACAAAAGACAAAACAGCGTAGGCCGGCAAAAATGATGATGATGATAATCTTTGGGATGGGGATGGGGATGTGGCTGTAGATGATGACTGCGGCTGTTTATATGATTGACCCGCATACCAATGTGGGGGCCAGCCAGACAGTTTCTCAGTTCGTCAGTCATTCAGACATTCAGACAGTTGCACAATTAGATAAAGCATCTTATGGTTGCACTGTGATGAATGTTAATTGAACTGCAAGTTGTACTTTGGAGCATTGTTAGCCCGGCTACCGTATGTGGTTGTAAGACGATGCAACTTGTGAAATGTTTGAGACTTTTTTATGCATCCTTGACGGATGCTGCTTGCATTCTCTACCTCTATCTCTATCTCTCTCTCTCTCTCTCTCTCGGTGTGCTAAACGGCCGCATTTATTGAGAGAGCACCTGCCCACATTGCTGGTTGGCCATCCGCTGGCTAATGCCTTTTAAATTATGCATTCTGACTCTCTGACACGCTATTTATACTCATATGCAGTTGAATTGTATCTTTATATCTATGTTTTCTTCTTCTTTGCAGCTAATGAAATTTGACACCTTCAACAAACTATATAGAAACTTGATGGGCCTGCGTGTGTGGGTGGCAACAAATTAGAGAGCTGAATTTTTATTTATTGATATGCATCTTTGATGCTCATGACTATTACAAAAATAATGATGATGATGAAGACGACATTGTTGACCGATTGACCAGCATCAGCAGCAACACCAGCACCAGCACCAGCACCAGCACATATCGTGTGTTGCCATGTGAGACGAGAACCAACTCTCAAAGTTCATCCAGTTACAGAAGGCAAAAGCAAACATATCGAGTTTGAGACAGTGAGAAAACGAGACATCGAGCACGTGAAATATAGAGACAAGCGGAGCGTAGCACAACATCGCCATGGAGTCCGAGTCCATGGAGCAGGATGTTATGCTGGATGGCAACGAAGATCTGATGTCTACATCAAATACATCCACAAATGGCGGTGCCAGCGACACAAATGGATGCGCCAAGAAAACGGTAAGTAGCAGCGACCCATAAATTCTGATCATCAAGGATAGAGCCAATACTCATCGAATACAAAGAACCCAAGCAACATTCACAAATCGTACGTTTCATATGACACGTCAACTCTACTGACATTCCTTACGACTCTTTAATGCTCTTTCGTTGCTTTTCCATATTAAATATATCAGACAACATCAATTGGCTATTAAGTAGATTAGAGCTGGGATATCGCAGTATTATTGGGAACTGTGTGGCACAAAGTCTAAAAAATCATTTAAGTAGATAATTTATTATATAGATAGAAGATTTTACCAAAGCATAATCATAATTTTGAATATTTTATATCGATTTACTTACAGAAGAGTATGTAAGCTTCGGTATAATGTAATTTATAGGTTTCGCTTGTTCTCCTTCTCAAACAGTCGTTCAGTCTTACACTTAGCCATTCAGTCAGTCATTCACTCATTCACTCAGTCAGTCATTCAGTCTTTCACTTATTGTTAAATGCATTTTGCTTTCTTGCCTTTTGACTAGGCTGGACGGGCGTGTGCTTTTGCTTTCAACCGAAACCGTCAACTGTCGACAACAACACCTAAGAGGTTTCAGCGCTCTCTGCTTAGGCATATTTCAAGTGCTTTGACCCACCCACCCAGCCAGACCCGTACCCGAACCCAACCCAGCCCAATCCCACTAGACCAGACCACAGAACTGCAACTCGTACAGGCCACGTCTACCAGTCCATGTTGTCCATCATGCACACACATGGCAAATGTACAAAAACAATAATATATATATATATATATACAGATTCATACATATATATACATATATGTGTACCTGGAGAGGGGGGGGGGAGGCGACGGGCCAATGCAATCGCCTCATGGGCACTTCCGTCAACAAAAGCGGGGCAATAACTATGACCAGACCATAAGACGATGGCCACACTTGACTGCCACAGAAAGAGAGATTGGGGCATGAAGAGGCGGTTGGGTTGTGAGGAGCGGGTGGAAGGGCATAGAGCTCCATGCTCCGAGCACCAAGTACTTTGAGAGTGTGGGTAACCAAACACCGTTCGTTGGAAAAACGTTTAAACAACGAGAATTTTATATTCGTTGTGGCTTTTTTTGTAGCTGCTTGGGTTTTCCAGTTAATTTAATGTCTTATACTCAGTAAAGGCAACATTTACAGTTCAGCTTCATTAGCTTTATCACAAAGGATTTATTAGCACGTGTTCGGATAATTTAAGAAGAAGTAATTTCGACCCATTAATTACCATAAATTAACCATAGAGTTTTCACTTCAAGGTAACAATTAAAATTTACTCTTAAGTTGTTTGTTTAGCATTTTGAAGGGAATATCATATATATTCTGGATGATTCCAATAAGATTTGCAAATTAAATAAGTTGTTTGTTTAGTATTTTGAAGAGAATTACATACAATCTTTGTTCTGGATGATTCCAATTGGATCTGAAAGTGAAATAATGAAAGAAATATGCTTTTTGAGGCTGTCAACTTCAATGACAAGCGTTCAACTTGAAGATCAATAAATATTGCATTTTATTGTATACAAAATAAAGATATTTCATTATTAAATCTGAAATATCATGAGTTGTTTTTTTGTTTTCGAATTTCTCTCCATATATGCAAGTCCTGAAAATAAAACGACTCTCAGCTCTGGCTACCAGGTTTCACGATGTTAAATGCAATTAAAGGCAGTTCAAGGCAGCTCTCTTGTCAGCTTTATTTCAATAATCAGAAATAAGTAAATACTTAATAGGCTTTAAAGTTAAGTCGCAGCGTTGCCCACACAACACAACAACAACATCGACAACAACAACTTGACAATAACAACTTTAAACTCTTTGACTAGTGACATTTGCATTTTGATTGGCGCACAACTTGGAGTCAGAGTACAATTGAAACAATTTATGCTAATTGCTCCACTTATTGCATTATTACTATTATTATTATTTAAATTAATTGCAGTCCATTGCATCGCCCGATCCGACTTCATATGTGGCAAAGGCGCGTGTTACACGTCCCACGCCCCCGCCACCATCCAAGAATCCCATGCAATTTGTACAGATCAAACCGTGCAACTTGTATCAGACGGCACAGCAACAGCTCAAAAAGGCCGAGGAGGTCAAAAAGCTAAAGGAGGTCCAGAAGGAGGAGCCAGAGGAGTGGCAGAATGTAAGTAAAGTACGAGTATTCTTCATATATATATGCACATACAATACTTAGATATAAGTAACCAACTAGAGTTTAGATATAGATGTACTCGTATGTATATGTAAAAAATGGAAGCAGTTAAGTCCCATTCTGGAGAAAATATACTCTCGATACATGATATATTCCCAACTTAGGTTTATAGATATCTTTCGTAACTTGTTACTCTATCTGCGATTGCATCAACGTTTCGGGCTGATGTGCATAATGTTAATGCTTTGATACAAATAGTGAATTAGAATCTTGGATATATGTAAGAAGATGAAAGCAGACAAGTCCCATTCTGTATATGATACACTCTCATTACGTAAAATACCCAAGCTTAGATATCTTATTTGTCCTCTTTGGTAACTTGTTACTCTATTTGCGATTGCATCAATGTTTCGGGCTGATGTGCATAATGCTTAATGCTTTTTTGATTACGTGAAAAGAAAATATGTTTGGTTTCTGGAACTCCTCCCACATAAGCAAGCAGCAGCACACCTTTTGGCCTAACGCAAGAGAAACTCAATATGCTTGAAGTTTTGACCAAAATCGTGACAAATTTCTAAATCGCAAGTTGAACCTTTTTTTACGAATACGAGTATTCGTTTATACGGGGTATGTCTCAAGATAAACGACGCACAGCGTTTTGTTTGGGCAGGGCACATGGCTCGTTATGGCCATATCTCTAGGACTGGCTATGGCTATGGCTTTGCTAATATATTTCTTTTGTGAGTGGAGCAGGCTTGCTCCAGTTACCAATGCACGTCGCTGGAGCGGATAAATGTTATTACATAATCACCACCTTGTAGTACTCTTTGTTTTCCTGATAGTTTTTGTGTGTTTTGTTTTTGCTTAACACAATTTGCGTTACATGCAAATTTTCGTTGGCATAACCTCAACATAATGTCACCAATGCAAACACCCTTTGACGTGACTGTACCTCATTACTCAATCAGCTACTGCATTGCATTTCAAAGTGATTACTTACATGGCATTTTGTCATTTATTTGGCTCTCCCCGTTCGGTTTTTGGGTAATCGTGGTCTCTATCGATTTTCGTAGACTACTTTACTTTCGGGTTCCCAGACATAACTTTAATTTTATATGCGAAAAATCTATTAAAATTCGCATAGCGTACAGTTCAGCCTGGGTTTAGGTAGAGGTTTGAGTTTGTGTTTATGTTGGCGACTGGCGCCAAATGATGGGAAGGGAAGTTGAAAAATGCCGTTTTAATGGCCATTTACTGAGCGACGACAAAAAAATAAATAACACACAGATTGCCTCAATGGGATTTGTACAGGAAAACCTTTTGAGTCAGTGGAAAGTTTGATCTGAAAGTTCGAATTCAACAAATGAGTTCCGCAAAGTCGTTTGTATAAGTATAAAACTTATGGAATGGTCACAAAATATCAAGAATAAGTTTCTTAGAACTGGTTGAAACAATTTAATTATTTGACGTTTCCTGGAAACGTTGATACAGAAACGAAATCAGAATTGAATTGAATTATATTTTAAATATTCTTATAAGAAATTTATATTTCTTATTTCCATTTTGCAAACGTAACGCCAACCGACGCATTTCAGAAAGTTTACCTCTCGTTTCGGCTCAGAAAATAACAATGATAGTAATAATAATAACAATAATAAAACCAACTTAACGCCGCAATCATTTCACCTTTGTCACGTCTCTGTCTGGGCCGGGCCAAGTAAGCCAAGCAAAAACTTTTTAATTGGCAGCGCGAGTTTCATACCTTGCATACGAGTATATAGGCAGGAGTACTATAGATGATAGTAGTACAATGGATTTTATTTGTTTGTATGCTAACTTTCGCTACTTTTCTATACAATAAAGAACCTTGACAATTGGAAATCATCACGGCGAAAACGTGTCGAACACATCATCGATCGAGTGGTCGAAACGAAGAAGCTCGAACTTGAGGAACACGATCGCACGCGACGAAAATCGAAAACATTTACAGAAATGATGGAGGAAAGGTAAGTAACTCGCACTAAGCTTATCTCAAGGTATATACTATAAAATATAATATATATTTGAATTCCAAATTAGGGCGGAACGAGGTGGCTCCCGAGGACGCGTCAAGCTGGCTTCTCTGGCCGTTTACAATGAGGATGAGGCAAACGATTTGAGCGACTTGGGCATCGGCACCAGCAGCGCCAGTGGCAAGAGCAGTCTATCGGAGGACTACGATAACAACAGTGTTATGGTAAGTTAGGAGTACATATATCATTTAATTCTTAAAGCAAACTATTATGACTCAGCTGTATTTGTGAGGGTTTCTTTTGTTGATCCAAAAAGGTTTTAATTTGAAATACTTTTTCTTTTTTTGCTGTTTTATAAATCCTACAAATTATTAATGGAAATGTGTGAAATATTTATCATTTTGTTTGTTTGTTGTTGCCAAAACGCTTAGAAACAATTTCAACAAATTAGCAATTAATTCGAATTTACAAACATTTGCCGCTGCGGCTTCCAATTGAGTCTCACAGAGCTGGAGATGCTGGAAAGTGTTGCCAGCGACACGAGCTAATAAACACAGATTGTTTATTAATCAAATGCGTTCACAATCACAATCGCACCATAAAAAAGTAATAAACAATAAACGGCATAACAGAAAATAAATAAATAAAAAAAAGAAAAGCAAAGAAAAACATACAAAATTGCCATCAGATTGAGCAATTAGACGCGCTTGTCGCCATCGCATAAAACACAATCAAATCATTTGTATGGAATGTATTTATGTTGGTTCGCGGCATCTGGGTGAATGGGTATGTAAAGGTTAAGTAGGCGAAACCAAAGAGAAAGAGAGTACAGAGTAGAGGATAAGGGGATAAAGAAATCGTTTCTTTTCACAACTTGCAAAAAGTAGAATCAAACGCGAATACAAATATCCAAAGCCGAACCGACTTAAGAATCATTGAATGTTCTTTGAATCAAATCTATAGCTGAATTTCAATATGCAGCAGATAATTTGTTGACTATTATCAATGATAACTCTAACTCTAAGAGCAGCCATGTTTTATGTAACTAATGATTCGTTTTCTTAATGTATTCCTTAGAGCGACAATGTTGCTGAATTGGACAAGGCCATTGGCGCCGCTGGAGCTGGCAGCGCTGAGCAGCAACAGAATCACATCAGTAGGAATAGGAATGGCACTGGGAATGCCAACCAGGCGAGCACATCGAATGCCAATAAGTTGCAAGCAGTGGGCGCCGCAGCCACACGGGAATACATCTCATCCCCGGGCTATGATACCTCGTCGAGCACAGCGCCGGCTAGCTCTCCGGATCCTTGTGAATACACCTATGAGGGCGCTATACAGGATTACAAGCAGCGTGTGCAGCGTGCGAGCAGCAATGGTAAGATTGCCAATAACAATGCCGCTGGAAATGGAGAAACCATTGGGTATCCGACGCGCCGTGGAAGCAAGATTGAGGATCGCTTGAGCGGATTTGAGGTGACATCGCCCAGCGATACACAGGAGGGTGTGGAGAAGCAAAAGGTGGATGTGCCCAAGGTGGACATATCGAAGCGCAAAGAGATCTTTGAGCAGCGTGACACTGAGCCAAAGCAAATGCCGAATGGAGCAGCACCCAAGCTGGTGCTGCGTGAGCGTCTCACCAATGGCAATGGAGCTGGTGCCGCTGCTACAGTTGCCGAGCCCACAGCCAAGCAGGAAGTGAAGCGTCTATCGGGCGACATATGCAGCATACGTGATCGCATGCAGAGCCTGGAACAGCAGCGCAATGCTTTTAACTCTAGCAAGAGTGTGGATGTGCCAGTGCCGCCATTGAAGCAGCGGCTGAACAGCCTGCAGCATGCCGTTACCAAAGAGGAGGAGCAGCAGCAGAAGAAGCCACCGCTCGTGGCACTCATCGATGCACGGCAGCTGGAAATAATGCGCGGCGAGGAGCAGCGTATGCGACAACAGCAACAGCAACAAAAGGAGCAGCAGCAACAGCAACAGCAACAGCAACACCAGCAACAGAAGGTAACATCACCACCTACATTGATTGTGGAGGAAGCACCAGCCGTGGCGCCGCACGATGATAGCGGCATACAGGAGGACAACAACGAGGAGCTGCTCAAGGATCAGCAACAGCAACAGCAATTGAACGAAGCCATTGCAGCTTTGGCACTCGAGGAGCGTCAATTAGAGGAAGCGGCCAATGCGGTCAATCAAATTGAGGCCGAGTTCGATGAGCTAACCGACCTGCATCCAGCAGCATTGCCAGTCGCCAATCAACATCCACCAAAAGTAGCCAGTCATCAGTTGGCCACATCTGCAACTACATCGAAGACAACATCAGCAACTGCATCAGCACAAGCAACAACTGCATCACATCCAGCGCCACCGGCACGGGACATGGAATTTAGTGTAAGTTCTACTAACAATTTTATCGAATCCGCTAATTTAAGTCCACGTAGTGTCAGTGATAATGTTGTAGTAGCTTCAGCTTCCAATGCGGTGTCGGGTCAACCCAAACACAATACAAATACCAATATGAATCCCAATCCCCTCAATCCCCCAACCAATAACAATTGTAACTTGCGTAGAAAGCCCTCCAACGAAATGGTTCATGCGCGCAACTTGCTCAAAATGGTTAAGGAAACCTTTCAGAATGACGATGAACTAAATGAGGCTGCCGAGCAGCCACTGGTAGCTCAGTCGCCGCCAGGTCAGTTTAGCCAGATCTTTGACTTTACCAAGGCACCAATACCCACACCAACACCAACACCAACACCAATAACAACACCAAACCTGACCACCACCCAGCATCCGATCACATGCAAACCCGAGCAAAGTGTCCACCAGGTTTCAAGTGCTGCACCACCAAGTCCTCCAGTCACAGTTCTGCCCACACAAATTCCACGTCCCTTGGGCAAACCGCCTATGTCACCAAAGTCGGTCCGCTCAAAGGTAACCACCTCAACACCCCAGCAGTTCAGCATCAATGGACGCGTTGAGATCTTCAACTCACGTCAGCTGGACAAGCCACCAACACCACCACCCAGACGCGCCTTTAAAATAGAACCAGAACTCAATTCAATCTCTGGCGACATTCACGTGCCGGAGGTGGTTATGTGCGCGCCACCCGTTACCATTGTTAATGCCGAGGAGCTACCCAAGCCCAATACGGTCAAGGCATTGTCCAGTTGTTTTGGTCAGAAGAGTGCCTCCGAATGTGAGGGAGGAGTGACAAAGGTAAACCGTGCTCCGATTTCTCCCAGCACTTCCCGCAAGTCACCAACTGCGACAGCCGTTGTCAGCTCTTTGCGTACTTCATGTACTTCTCCAACTCCGCCAGCAACTGTGACCTCTTCACCTTCAAGTCCTTTGCCCAAGGCACTGCCACGCAGTCGCATACCGCAGATAACACCTCCAGCTTCGCCCAATCCCAACCGACGAGCTCCACTTGCAATCGATGTTGTGGATCATGCGCTAACCGATCGCAGCTCAGGAGATTATGCGCCCGTAGTGGGTCAGACTCAGGCTGTGGTCCACTCACCACCACCACCCAAGCCGCGCGTTAAGCCTCCATCAACGTTGTCAATTGATCCATTGGCACCCAATGATTCACTGCAGACACATGTGACTTCGCCCTCCCAAATGCCTGCCCTGCGCGTCTGCACTCCCAACGAATCCAGCCTCTTCAAGTTGGCTAACTCGGCACCCACATCGCCTGGCTTGGTGGGTTCTCCGGAAATGGAGCTGGCTCTCTGCCAGCAGTTTCTGGATCGTGAGGCAAGCAAACAGCAGTTCCAGCTTTCGCCTGAGGATCTTCAGCATATGGATGACCAGGCTATTGAGGAGCTACCCTGCAATAAGATCGATGTGTCCAAATCACCCAAGTTGCCCAGCACAGGTTGCCAGACCATAACAAAGCAGCAGCTGCAAACTTGCGATGGTGTGGCAAAGGAAAGTATGCCACAGGTAGATGCAACACCAACAGAGGAGGATGTGGCATTGTGTGTGGGTCTGCTGGATTGTCTGGCACCTGCCCAGGAGCCAAGCTGTGAGAGCATCGATGTGCGGCAGCGGCCAGTGCCGGCCACAGGGTATCAGAACATAAGTGATGCGGATGTCAAGCGCTGTGATGGATGGCAGGGAGCCAGAGAACTCAGGAACGGAAGCAAACCCAGCTCACCCATTGGAAGTGCACGTGCCGCACACTCTAAGGCTCTGATGGATACCTGTGAGCAGATCATTGCCGAAGAGCGTTTGGCCAGCAGTCAAATGATGAAGTCTTCGCTGCCCGAGGTGAGTGGCACAAGTTCCTCGCCGGGGACACCATTAGTGAGCCGTAGATCCAAGATACCCATACCCAAGCCCTGTTGCATATCTACCACAGACTCAATCGGACGCACGGGTTACATGCCCACAGGCAATGAGCAGTCGCTCATAGCGCGCACGCACGTGGTGGAGACAGAGATCAACGTCAAGCAGGTGACTCCGCCCAGCTCACCCAAGTCGGTAAAAGAAAGTCACGAAAAAGAAAAAGAAAAGGAAAAAGGGAAGGATAAGAAGACCAAGAATATATTCGACTTTCTGCGTCGCAACTTTGGAAGTCACGAGGATCCAGCTGCACAGCATCATCCCACACTCAATGAAACTCTCGAGCCAAAAGTAAAGCTGACAAGCACCCGCAGCGGCGTCGACGTCGTCAATGCGGATGAGTTTGTGCGGGTGGACAACTCCAAGTTCTATTTGCCCACCGATGAGGCACTGCCTCCGCCGCTACCCAAAACACCAGCTCCTGTTAACATTGAAATTCGTAAAACTATCACCACAGATGAAATACTGGAGGAGAATAGCACGGAGCAGGCATTGACTCAGGAGATTAGCGACTTGCTCGATGATGAACTTAATAAACTGGCAGAGGCAGAGGCGGCTGTTGGTGCTGGTCACTAAATAGAAAAAAGAAGACTTAACGGCATTTGGTTGGGGAGTATGAATCAAAGTACAGTACAGTACTCGACTTTCTGCAGTGGAAAGTGAGAAAACTTGTCCGCAAGCTGCAGAGAATATGAAATTTACATCGAATTTGAAAATCGGACTTATATATGAATTTTTATTTATTGACAAGGAGAAACAAGGGATCTGTTTAGGGAGTAGAAAGGGTCGGAAATTGATTGAAGTAAGTTTAGGTACTCGTATTTGATCGAGAGTTAAACTCGAATATTATCCAAAATTTATACTCAAAATATGTTGAAAGCTGTGTACAATATGCATCGAATCAAAATCAGAATCAAAACTCGAATTTATTTATTACGAATACTTTTTTTTCGATATATGAATTTTCAATTCTTTATCAATTCTTTTTTTTGTTTTGTTTTCATTTTTTATATACATTTCTGTTGTGGGGCTCAAGCTACGTAAGCTACAGTTTCTTATTATTTCTTTGTGCTTATTTACTAAAACCAATTTTTATGTAAAAAAAAAAACGAAATTTGATTTATGTAAGAAAAATGTGAAACATATGTTTTATGGTTATATATTTTATACAATACTTAGCGTGCTGAAAAACTTTTAATACACGAAAAAAAAGAACCTCAAGAAGCATACCAAAATAATAAAAATAAAAAAAAAATATAAAAATATTAATACATAATTATGATAATAATATTGTTGTGCTATTTTATGAATAAACAAAGAAACTACAAGAAAAACGAAATCTGCGCAACGAAGAAAGAACAAATTTCTTTAAGTGTAACAGTGTACACTGCTTGCCACACAAGCAGTTCATCGCACACAGCAGCTAGTGTGTATTGCAAATGGCAAGCAGTTTGTACTGCTTTCAATTTCCTGCTCTGCTTTTGAGTCTGCTTTTCATCCCTAGTAGGGAAATTTATTTGTAGCAAAAGTATTACAAAATTTCTCAATATTCTTTGTGGATGTGATGTAAAAGAGAGACTTCCGGTATAACTATACGATACATACCTATATACATACTCGTACATATCCAATGCGCCCTGGTCCTTGTTGTGTGTTCGTTCTGTTTAATCCTATCCAGATGATTAGCGTAAGTAAGTTCCCATGGGTATAAGGTTAAGCAAATAAGGCTATCTGTTATATATATATATACAATATTATCTTTATCTATATCTATATCTATATGTATGTATATCTGTCAATCTATCGTCTATTTTGATCATAATCTGTATGCATTTCTCTTACATGCCTTGCGCTCGTAATGTTGGCTAAAATGTATACCAAAAATCGTATATACATATCGTATATACATACATAAATTATGTATATTATATATAATGCTACTACTACTCACAGTTACATAGTTTACATGCTTACTGCCAGCAAAAGTTGTTGCAAGTATACAATTTTCGAGGTAAGCGGTTGTCTCTTCTATCACCCTGAAACACACACACATACACACACACTCTCTGTCTATCTCTGTCTTATGTATCTTTGTCTCATTTTGTTGGTTCTTTGCATTTTGTGTTTTGCTTTTGTGTTCTGTTCTATGGTTCTATTCTATAATTGTGTTTAGCTCTTAAGTTCCATGCATGTTCAAGCTATCTATTTAAAATGCCAAAAGTTACAGCTGCCACGACCTCCGCCCTCCGCCCTCCACCCTATAGTTGCAACGCGTTGCACAGCTACCACACTGATTAAATGTAGAAGACGCTAGTGAGGTTTCAGTTCAACAGTGCATACTTCGGGGCGCTGGTCGTAGAAGACCGAAAGCTAATCGTTCCATATATTTTGCACTATGCGTATTCCCTCTACTTTTTATTGCATTTTTTATTTGCTTTTTCCTATTTGTGTTTTGCGTTTCTGCTTTATCTGTAAATGAGCGTTGTTAATGCGACTCTTGCAACAGTTGCGTCGTTAGTTGCCTTTGGGCTTTCAACAGTTTTGGTTCGTTCCGGGAATTTATTTACCCATATAGGGCCAGTATCTCATTCGCATTTGCAGTTTATCTTTATAGTGCCCGTCAATACAAATACTATATACTTACATACACATATGTTTATATATATATACAAAGTAATCAGAAATTCCTCGGAGAGCTACCTACATACCTATAAAGTTATGTGCTCTATTAGTCAATAAAATTCAGTGCGTCAGTTCAATAAATAGTTTTGGTTTGATTAAAACACAATGGTAAGCACTTCTATCTAGACTTAATATCATAACTTTTACCATCAATTTAATAGATACATAAAATCATTCGACTGTAAATCAAATAGAAGATCGCTGAGACTTATCTTAGATACCATCCACCATATTCTAGGGTAATACTCCAAAAGAAAGCATGTCTCTGTTTATATTGATATTGTTAGCCAAGTCCTTAGGCCATCTGGATGTACTACCCCACTTATTTGGCTGATATAAGATATCAGTTTTATAGTCAAGTCGAGTGTCTGTAGAACTGCATTCAACTGTAGTTCAAAGATAGTTGATTAGCTATTAACTTGGCCTATTTGTTTACTGCTGTAAATAATGGAACCCCTTTATTGATTTTGTATGCCTTTTTTAATTTACTTTATCAATTTTGTTTGTTTTCAATTTTGTCCACATTATTTGTGTTGATTTTTGTTGTATATATTATTATTATTATTTTTTTCTTTGCTAGCTCAGCAGCTGTTTAAACTAACTTAATTAAAATATGTGCGATGATGGCGCACTTTTTTTGTCTCTCTTTCTTTCGCACGCTTTGCCGCTTTGCTCGCTCGCTCATCCGTTCCACAGATCAACGAAGCTCTTGATTTGGCGCTGGAAGCTATTGACAGGGAGGCCAGCAACACGCAGGAGCAGGAGGAGGAGGAGGAGAACGAGGAGGAGAAGGTAGAGATGAAGGAGCAACATCATCAAAAAAACCTTGAAGTGAAAGTTAAAGTGAACGTGGAGGAGAAGGAAATTAAGGAACTGAGAATGGGAGAGGATCAAAATGCCGTAATGCCAAATAAAACCGATGAGCAGAAAAAGGTGGAAGAGCAGGAGAAACAGGAGATGAGAATAGAGAAGGAACTACAGACGGTTGAAAGAAATGAACCCATCTATGAGAACATCAGCTCGACTATATCTATGCAACATGTAGATAATGAACAGACAGCGATGACATCGCTCACATCGGGAAGAAGAAGCCACAGAAGAAGCATTCCAAATAAAATCAACAATAATAATAATAACAATAACAATAACAATAACGAGCATAATCAAACTAACAATAACATTAACAAAAATAATGTAAACAACAACAACAATCAAATCGAGACAACATCAAGAACAACAGCAGCTAACGCCGATCTGGAACCGTATTATCAGGTGCCCAAATCCGCAGAACCCTATTACGACGCACCCAAACATCTGCGTCCCATACCCGTCTACGAGAACATTGACATCTTCTATACGGGACTCGAACTGGGTCATAATGTTGCGAGTCTTGCGCCGGCAATGGAACCGCCCAAGGAGAAGCCACCGCCACCGCCCACAGACAACCTGACAGACAGCTCTGCGGGCAATGCAAATGTTAATGATGAGGATGAACTGGATACTGGGACTTGGTCATCGGATAACACATACGAGACCATCTCCAGCAATACGCGTCGACAGCTGCAGAGTCAGGGCCAGGCCACGCCCATTGCACAACCATCGCCGCCCATCAAGCGAATGAACTCAACAAAACGCATCAAAAAGGAGCTGCGCAACAAACGCTCCAGTTTCCTGGGCATTGAGACCGATGCCGATCTCGATGATGTGGACAGCTATCTGGAGCTGACCGTCGCCCCGCCGCCAGATATGGCACAGCTCCTGCAAGAGGAGCGACGCCTCGAGAAACAGCTGTACATCAAGGCGGGTCTCTGTGACAGTTCAGATACAGGTAAGTCCGGAGCAAGGAGGGAACGGTGCGAGAGTGTCCGTTAAATATGTGGCCAAATGGTCAATAGAGCTGAAAAACGGTGACAAAAACAAAACAAGCAAATTACTGACGCTCTGTTCATGGCACGGGCTTCTGGGGTACGTGGTGAGCTCTGAAAACGGACAGTGAGGTTAAGTATAAATAATCCGTTTAGTGCGTGCGCCATGTCAGATGTCAGTGGTAGCTGAGGGGGGATTCTCGTCATAAGGAAAACTTTCACGAATGTTTTTAATGCAAATTTAAAAGAAATTACATAGAGAAAATTAAGATTTTTCTTTGAAAACAGAATAAAATTATTGCTATTTTTTGTAAGAGATAAAAATAATAAAGTAATAATATTGCTGTTTATCGATTTTTAAAGAGATTATCTCAATAGCTTCAACTCCAGATAAAAATTATAGGAGTAAAGTATAGAAAAGAGAAATATCAAGAAAGATTGACCGAGGAATAGGAGACTATATAATAGAACCTTATCAGATACTTTTCTCTGCTGCTTTTCTTTTTTACCTTGTGTGTGTGTATAACCATTGGATTTGCTTAACAGGTGAAAGCCGCGACTCGGGTGTCTCTGAGAATCATTCGCGGCAAAGCAGCGAGCATTATACCAATTCGTCGGAGGAGAATGACACACAGTCGGAGGCGACGCCACCACCAATGCCGCCTCCGCCAACGCAGGCGCTGGCACCGTCGCAGCTAGGCGAGGTCATCTACCAGAATGATGCGTTGCTGGCGTCACAGACGCCGCTGCTGCAAACAGTGAAGGGCAACTCGGCGGAATCGTGGACGGAATCTGCGACAGCAGCAGCTGCTGCAACGCAATCGCTGAGCGAGGCAACCGCCACGGCCAATGCAAAGATGCTCTCCATCGAGGAGAAGATACGTGAACAGGGTGAAGTGCTGCGTGTGGAGCGAGCTGCTCCAATTCTCGGTAAGCGAACGAGCTTCTCCATGCCGCGGAAATTGAATTAACATTCGTTTCTTGTTCAATTGCAGCAGGAGGAGTTGAAGCGACAACGGGAGAATCTCTTGCTGCGCGAGAATCTGGCACGGCGGGAGCTGCAGCATGGAGCCAAGATGCTCATGTCGAACAACCGACGTTCACTGCAGGATCTGCACCACGGCCTGGGCATTGGCAACGGCATGCTGAGCGCTTTCCAGCCACCACAGCCACAGCTGCCCCAGCAGCAGTCAATGCAACAGATCTATGCCAATGTGCCACAGCAGCAACAGCAACAGCAGCGGCCACCACTTCCGCACGCCATTGCACAATATCAATACCAGCAGATGGACACGGATTATCGCAAATCCATGTCGGATCTGAATGAGTTCTCCAAGCGTCTTATGCTACCCCCACAGCCACCAACACCGCCCACAAAGCCATTGCGCGCCATGCACCTCAGCAGCAACGGACATGGCCTGGAGCCCGACTATGCGGTGAGTGCACGCCAGCGCAACCCCAGCAGCAACGCCTATGGAGGATCACTGGTCAAGATTGCGGGCGCGCCAATGCCAGCAGCGCCTGCGCCTCGTCTCACTGCCAATCTGGCGGCCGTCTATCATCATCAATCGGCACAGAATCTGAGCAACATGTCGCGCAACACGCTGCTGGCACTGAGCGCTACGCCGAAGCCCAAGTATACTGATGGCTGGGTGCAGGTGCAGCAACAGCAGCAGCAGCAGCGCAATCTGGTCAATGATGCCTCATGGCTGCAGAAGCGCAAGTCCATGCCGGACTACAATGGGGCACTGTACAATAATGGCCATGCTAATCACTGGCTTCTCCAGGAGGCGGAGCACCGCCGCCTGCTCGAGCAGCAGCAACAGCAGCTTCAGCTGAACCGCCGATCCATGCCAGTCGCTTCATCCAATGGCAAGCCGCTGCCCGACTCCATCATTCAGACGCTAACCGAGCGTGTCCAGAGCAAAGGCATAGGCGAACGCAAGCGGTAACTACCTTACAATATAGTCCTCATATTTCCTATTGCTCCACTTAGCAGAGCAACTTTTGAGTTTAGAAATTTCAGTATTATATTTAAATAAAATGTGTTCCGTGTTTATTTCCATCATAGCTTCGACAGTAATGGGAACTACAGTCAGTTGAATGGCAATGGCGTTGGCCTAAAGCCGCTTGGCAACAACAACAACAACAGCAACAACATCATCATCAACAACAACAACATTAACAGCAACAGCAACAACAACAACTCTGCCAGCAATCAGGAGAAGGTGCTCAGCGTTAGTGGCAAGAAGAAGTGTTCCCATTGCGGCGACGAATTAGGTAAACTTTGCTACTACGTTGGTTGTGAGTGTGCTTCTTCTTAAACTTCTTCTTCTTATTCAACCTTATGATCCAATCTTTAAAGCGTCTATTACATTTATAGGCTTGAAAACGAACAACATCAAAAGCCACCACACCAACATCAGATACATCATCTGTCAGTTACATAATTCGTTAGAAAACATTTATCTTACATAATATCTTATCTATATTTCATATAAATATATCTTATCTATATATCTATTTCAATTCAGTTTTCGAAAGTATTAAAACTAGTATAACTTTAGAAGAAGTACAAATGCTATCTATACCTCTATATATATTCATCCTTAGTTACATCGCATTAACATTATGAAATACGTTCCTATCCTTGATACCCATTTATTTTTATCAATATCTCATTTCTTTCTGTCTTTCTTTCGTCTCTTCCTTCCGTCTCCTTCCCCTTTTTCCTTCTCTTTGTATCAACATGTCTGTCATATCAGATTTGGGCTGTACCCACGACAATTGTCGAAAGGTGCACAAAGCGCTCAAATACATTGTTTGGGTCTAAGATCGGGCGAAAACCAAATAAAATAAAAAGACTAAACCGAAGACTTAACACTTAACACTAAAATCTGCATTAAAACTTAACTTAAACTTATATCAAGCTGCATTTTAAGGCTGCCTCTAAGGTACTTGCGACTTGGTTTTCTAAAGATACTTTCGAGATATATTTTGACTTGTGAATTGTATTAACTTTGGTTTGTTTTAATTGGATTCAGGTCGCGGAGCTGCCATGATCATTGAGTCTTTGCTGCTGTTTTATCACATCAACTGCTTCAAGTGCTGCGTCTGCCACGTGCAACTGGGCGATGGACTCAATGGAACCGATGTCCGTGTGCGGAACCATAAACTGCATTGCCAGAATTGTTATTCCAGCGACGATGGGATAAAGTTTAGCTGCGTTTAGGGATTGTTGTATTTATCTTGTTTCTTTTCGATTGTTGTTGTTGTACTATACTATACATATATTCATACATAACATACATACATATATACATGCATATATACATACATAAATATAGTATATGAATATGTTGAATGTTTAAAGAAATTGAAAGCATAAAGTCAATATATATACGAGTAAATATGAAATGTTTCAGCTTAATGTTAACCATCGAATGCATCGTTCAATTTGCAATTTGAAAATGTTTTTGATTCAAATTTTAACTTTTTTATATATATCCCTTATATATGTATACAAATGAGTACGTTATATACAATATGTATCTTAAAAAGCCAAGCTCTCTTGATGTTTTTTGCCAAATCAAAGTCAAATTCAAAACGTTTACGAATATATTTAAGATTTGATGAAACTTATAAGACACAGATTTCTATGAATGTTATTAAATCTTTTTGGAAATTTATTAAAAATAAAAGAAGAAACAAAAAAGAATACAAAAATACATATATGTACACATATATATAATATATAAATATATATATGTATAAAGAAATATATTTATGTTGCCTTCAATGTGCGTAGAAACATGCAAGTTAATTATATTGTACATTAAATATGAAATATGAAATATGCTGAATTGCCTATTAGCAGAAAACTGAAACACACACTCACACACACACACACACACACACTTACACTCGAACATGATTTCATTGTTGATTCAAAATTGATTATTCGTTTTATTCACAATGAATTTGTTAACCTACCTTTAAAGACTTGAAGACACGCCCAACTCCTATACCTAAACCTTAACGATGTACCCAATGTACCTAAAAAACAATATAGTGCATGCACACACACACATACATAATCATATACATACATATATACACACAAACACACTATCAAATTTATATACATATCTGCATAGAAAACAAAACAAAACAAAAAAAAACTGAAGCAGCGATTTAAATTCTAATTGTCGTTATTATTTGTATAACATGAAAAAGATTGTATTTAATATATATAAAAAAAAAAAACATATATTATATGAGTATATACTACATGTATATGTATTTTCTTATTCTTATTTATTGTAATTTAGTATTAATTTCGAGTGTGTACATGTTGTGCACAGACACACACACACACAATTCTGAATATTGTCAACATTTTAAATTGAATATAAATTTTATGCGCATTAATTTAATGACCAATTTTTTCTAATTAATTAATTCATTAATTAATCGGTATGTGAATAATTCTTTTCTGTATAAAGGCAGCTTGAAATTCGTTTAAGTTTAAATAAACTACATACATATTTCAAAACAACTTGAATATATTTACTGATCTTATTATAACAACCTTAAGAATCAATGGATCGATGTTATGAAGATGTAAAAGGAGATTTTTTATTGGAATAGAATTGATCTTTCAAATTATCCTTTCAGTCTTCTTTGGAAACACACCTATGTCCATATATCAAATATAATAATGTACATCTGTGTATATACATATATATGCTCTGATTTTAACATAGTTATTTCCTTGATTCCTAAAATATAATATGGTCATCAAGAATTTGACTCTTATAATAAGGGAATGTACTTGGTTGATTGTAACCGCATTCGATACATTTCTGTTTTACTTTTGAAATAGTTAAATGATAGGATATATATATACAGGGATCTTTGTTTATAAGAAACTATCATAACTGAGTCTATATACATATATTACATAATACACATTGCTAATATTATTGATAAAAAAAGAAATGCCAAATAGTTCGGTCAATCCATATTCCAGCAATTTTCTGTTCATCTTAACTTCGCTTGCTTTATAATCCTTGTTATCCTTGAAGCCACATCGATAATCCGGCTTGTATCTCAGTCCAAAGTGGCATGTCCTTAGAGAATTCATCAAGGTTAAGTTTATTTGAAAAATACCAGTAAGTAAGAGAAAAGTCGCCTACGCGTAACGCTGAACCCTTAAAATATGCTGCATTTTGCCAAATTTGAGTTTAAAGAACTTCATATTATTTGATCTGAATGAAATTTGCAGTCTGGATCGAAAGTGGCCTAAATAGTGTGCCTAAAATCAAAGTTATCGCTTGAAAATTGAAGAAAAATTCTACAATTTGAAGCAAACGTTATCTGCGTCTATTATCCATAAACCTACATACTAAATTTGACTCTAGGTCTTATAGTCTGAGATTCACTTGTTGAATCCAACGTACAGACGTCTATTGATGCTGATCAAGAATATATTGTATATAAATAGTGGGGAAAATGCTTCCGTCTACACACTTTTCAACCTCAACTTTGCAACCTCATTAGCTTTTTATTACCCATTTTTATGAGTTAAGGGTATAATGACTACCTCACTCTGTTTCCAAATGCTTACCATTTTTAAGTTAAATTAGGTACAATTAAGTATTTTAAGGATGTCAGGATTAATAATCACTGTGTATTGTAATGAAATCATTTTGCAGATCCCAAATGAAACGATAGTTGTTTTTGTTGATCTGAGCACTTTATTACTTAGACCCATCAACGGGGAATACACAATACGTAGAATTTACTTTGCTCTTAAATCTGACCTAAAACCGGAACACTGACTAAGCCGTTGGCAGGAATGTCAGTTTCTCGTTAAGCTGCAGCTGGGTCTTAATCAATTGCGAAAGGGAGATGACCATCAGCAGATCGCGTACATTGGCGTTGAACATTTGGGTGAACTGTTCGTGGGACATATGTGGCACTGAGTGAATTAGGTCGAGCAGCTGGCGTCCAACAGCATTATCGGGGGTCACCTTGTGTGCAATGACATCGTCTACGTATTTCAGAATGAGGTCCAGCAGCGACTGAAGTTTCTGTGATGCTTCTGAAATTTGTGCCAGGTCCAGCATTGGCGGCACGGTCTTTGGCCGATGCGCCGACGTCACGCCTACTGTCTTTTGCAAAAGCTTCAGGCCAAAGGTCTCTGGCTCATAGCTGGTGAGGTCCACAGGAATGGGTGTAAACATGCAGCCGGTCTTGCCGCCGGGTACACCCAGCTGGATGCAAACATAGGCGCGCAGACCCATGCGACCGCCCTGGAGCGAAGTGTCCACAGTAAGATGCACCGGATTGTTGCACTCGCGGGCGTAGTACTCGTGTATGACGGAACTGTGGTTGGTCACCTCGTTGCCGGTTGCCCACCAGCCGACGACGTTTTCATTGGAGTTAACCTTGCGGTTCAGATCGTACATGTCCAAGGCATAGCTTAGCTCCGCCTCGACCTGGTCATCGTGTTCCTTGTGCGGCACACAGAAACAATTGGTAACCTCGACAACTCCCTTGTCGACGGATCCCAGCAGTGTGCCGATGACACGATGTGAGTCAGCATTACGACGCTCAAATGCGTCCACGACTTGGAACAGCACCACGGGATGCACGCGCACGGTCAAATTAAGTCCCGACATTGTTGTTTTCCGTACGAGGTGTGCAAAAATTTACAAAATATTTTAACAATCGCCACGCTGCGTGAAAAGGACTTAGCGATGGCAAAACATGCGATAGTTTGTGGAGGTCCGCCAATTATTTTTTATAGCTGTCCACTTGCTGTCCGACTGGTTCACACTTTTGTAAACTGTTGGTAATCTGTTGCGCAACTGTTGAGCTATACTCTGCTCAACTGTTGAGCAACGAAGGTCAGGGTTCTTTAACCACTGTTGCCAACCACCGATTGCTAAGAATAGTAGTACTTGTCGAAATGCGGGACGAACTCAAAAATTTTAAGAATTAATTCTCTGCTAATTAATTTCTAGGTCTTATAGTCATTGAAATTGAAATTGATCAGACACGATTGGCAGAGATTCTATAGTTCAGTCTGCTAGAAGCAATAGGTTCTATTGGGCCTTTTATTGTTGGGTTTTTGGGTGCGGCTGTATTGTATATTTTCTAGCCTATGCGTTAAGCTCTTCTGCATTTCATCCGCTGCTTTTGAAGATTATGTGTTCCCTCATACTGGTGGTGTCTATATCGATTGCAACTAGCATAAACAGTAGCATTTTTATCATTATTATACTTCAGAATATTCCTTGCATATTTATTCCAACAAGTTCGCACCTTACTGTTGTATAGACAAGTCAGTTTCACGCAATCAATATACAAATACAATCCCACAACTAGCATCGATTGCACCTTTCACAACTGTTTCTTAAACGGTTTGGTCACAGACCAATAGCAGCAGAACAATAAAAAAAGTTGCATCAACCGTCCGTCGGTAGCTACCAAAGCACAAGCGATTTTGAAAAAAACCCATGTAGGCATAAGATCCCAGCTTAAAATACGGGAAATTCTTGATAACAAATAAATAAATGTTGAATAGTTATTGATAAAATATTAATATTTATTTGGAGTTAAGAATTAAATAAGAAAAAGGATATGTATGAAGGTTATTTTATGAATGTTTAGTATTTATTAACTTAAAATTTAATAATTTGTATACTATTAAAAATGAACATAAATATATCAACATAAATATATCAATCAAAGAATAAACCATTGCAATTGTTTGAGAAAATGTTCAGCATTTTTCGGGAAATGGTTAAATGGTCAGTAAAGGGGAAAATAAAGAAATATATATAATTCTTATTAAACTTTAATATATTGTATTCAAACTGATTTGAAATAACAAAATATGACATCTAATATCATTTGATAAAACTGCTTAAAATAGGTTAAAGACGGTTATTTATATGCAATAGTTTAACAATAAAAGATTCACGCATAATTAAGGCTCATAAAATGATTATCCAGCAAGCCATTCAGATTTAAGCATTGCCAATAAATCAATAAACATTGGTTGAACATTAAATAATTCAACTTGGATAATCGAAGAACACATAAGAGTTTAACACACAAATTCGGTTGTCAAGTCTTCAACTCTGCGTACTCGAAAAACGGGAAAGGTCAACTAAAACAAAAGCCAAGAGACATAAAAAGCTCATGTAATCGTAATCAGGTAAAATTTAAATATTTTTGTCATTATGCGTTGCATATATTTAGAATAAGAAATATAAAGAAAAAACAAACAAATTTGAACGTCATAGTCAATGCTCAAGGGCAAATCGAAATCAGATTTGAATTGCATTGCACTTGAAATGCAATACATATTTAATTAAATAACGTATACGTAACGAAGCAGAATATTACGTATACGTATTAGTATGTATAAGCAACGGCATAGGATCGCCACTGATAACTGGCCCAGAGCTGGGTAACAATGGATAATCCAGTGTCATAAATCTGCTAAAGCGCAAGCACGAAACGAACTGACGAACTGTCGAATTGTCAAATTGTCGAATTGTTGAATTGCTGAACTACCCGCCAGGGCAGCTGCCACATAAACATAAATTTCGGAAAGATGCAGCGCTTCCACGCTCAGAACATCATCTATAAATGTCTCTCGCTGAGCTGTGGTGGCTTGCAGTTTGTTCTGACGTCTGGTGCAGCTCACAGGCAAGACTCAAGGATTACATATAGCACAGACGACATACGACATACGACATACGGCGAAGAACCTTTAGAAGAACCTTTTCGCCATGCTGATACTCGTAGAACGTTACGCCGCCGTCTTGGCAGGTGAGTTACCCAAACACAACTGCTGCTCAGGGTCGGATACGGCGCGTAACTCAACAGTGACCGACCGCCTCATCATTATTAGCACTTCCTTTGGAGCTTCTGCTGCTGCTGTTGTTGTGGGCGTCTGTCTGTCTAAGTTTTTGTTGCCTTGCATATTTACGAGGCATGCGTCTTCTACGAGTATTTGGCCACAAGCAACAGTAGTCGCAATTCTTGGCAGCCAATTGATGTTGCAGTGCGTTCGTTGATGTTGCACAGTGGTTGCAACAAGCATCTTGTGATGCAAAAAGTACTTAAACTTTAATTTCAAAGAATGCAACTCAAAGTATCATATGTGTAATAGATTGCACCTAAGATTTAGATACAGTTAAATTTCATTATATTCAAATCTTGTCTTGTTTTAATAGTATTGAATCTAGTTTCTGAAAATAATTTGCTGATATTTCAAATATTAATTAAAAGCCGGTTGATTGTAAATAGATTTCCATTCAATCCAAATCAATTCCTTATTCATTTTGATCCACTCAATGTTAAAGATTTGTAGACACTTCACATATGTCGTCCCACTGTGCCAGACACCTGAGTAGGAAACTGATAAATAAAGATCGCAATGTAGAACCGTCCATGTTAGCTATCAGTGGCAAGAATCGCATCTGGTAACGTACTTGGCCCTAAAATGGACATTGGCTGACCGTTGTTGAAGCTTCAGTTTAGTTCATTTCAATTTGTTGCATCGGCTGGTTCGAATCTCGGAGCAAACGCAAGATCTCTGCCAGATTTACAGAATTAGAAAGCTTTAATGTTGAGTCATTCATTTGTTGCAGTTTTGTTGCTGTTCTGGAGCGGAAGCGGAGCCCAATTACAGGTTCAGGTAAGTCAGGATTCAGATTGAATCGGGTACCCGAATAAAATACTTTCTTTCTTTGCCAGGCACAAAGCGGTTATAATTATGTGCGTCCGGAGCTGGCCACCACAGCAGGAGGAGGAGCACCAACGGGTCGTTTGTCACCTGGTGCATATCCCACGGGAACTGCGCTGCCATTGACGCCTGCACCGGCTACTGCCTATGGTGCGGGATTATTTCCATCTCCTGCTGTTGGGTATACGCCCAGTGGACAGGCCACGACCGCCTTCGGTGCACCTGCCGCTCCGATAAATAGCGCCGTCAATTTACCCAGGCGACCAACTGGCACAGGACTACAATCCACGCCATCCAGCTCACGCGGCGGCCCCTATGGCCCACAGACGCCGTACAGCAATGCAGGTGTAGGTTCATCGGGGGCACGTGGATCCACTGGTGATGATTATAATGATGGTGCCGATGGTGACTACTCGGCCATACCGGGTGTCGCCGGAGTGGATTATCCCGTCTACGCGCAGGTGCCACGGACCAATTTTGACTGCTCCCAGCAGCCACTTCCAGGCTACTATGCGGATATTGAAGCGCAGTGCCAGGTCTTTCACATATGCGCACTTAATCGCACCTACTCGTTCTTGTGTCCCAACGGGACTGTGTTCAGCCAGGAGACACTGGTCTGTGTCTGGTGGAATCAATATGACTGCGTTTCAGCACCCAGCCTGTATGCCAACAATGCCTACATCTATGATTATACCATCGGTGGATCCAGTTCGAACAACCTCAACGTGAATACCAATGTCTATCGTGCAGGTCCGCAAGCTGTCAACACGGCCTATGGTGCAGTTGCTCCATCTCCATCTTCAAGCGGGACGTTGCGTGCTACTGGCGCGCCGCAACTTACAGGCTACAATGCAGCACGCGGGTCATATCCCTCACCCACACCCACGCCAACACAATCGCAATCCCTGTATGGTGCTGGCGCTCTCATACGCCCAATTGGCGTCTCGGGCAATGTGGCGAATCCAGCTGGTAATCGTCTTGTTCCTGCCACAGCTGCTGCTGGTCTGGCGGCTACGGCGGCAGGCATACTGCCTGAAAATGCAGTTGGCAGTTTTGCTCAGCCTGTCGTCGTCGGGAATCGAGAATACTTGCCACCGGCCGGAGTCGGACAGAGACGAGGACCTGGCGCATAGTTGAACACACGAACCCAAGCATCTGTATCCGGTTATATGGCAATAGACCCAACGTCCTTAGGCTTACCATCACTAGCATTTAAATCCACACCCAGGAGCTCCTTTTTATAGTATTCCCATTTCTTTAGTAAATAATCTTAACTTCATATGTATTCATTTCGTATATATAAATTGCATTTCTTTAAAATTCCTACTTTTTCTCTTAAATAAGTCGTTGAAACTTAAATTTTTAAAGAATTTCTAACAAAATGGTCAGCAGTAACATTTCTTAACTAACATCCAATCTGTTTATCTTGCTTAAGAAGCCTAAAGAATAGTTATTCTAGGTGAAACCGGGACGTAAACAGAATTTAGTTTTTATTGAGCGCACTTAGAAAATCTACTTTCAACACATTCTTTGATATTGTCCTCGTCATTTTACCATCCTTTAGAATTCTTCGGTAGTCCTGTTTAAAATCGTCGCGTATAAACAGTTGTTTTCCCCGCTTTAGCTTAGGTTCACCCTGTTTGGGCAGGGGTATAGTAGGATTGAAGGCCATTTGTGTGCTGTCGTACTGGGCATAGAGCTCATGGGCATTACTGGAGTAAGGGAATCAAATCTTTAAAGTCATTTAAAATTATTGATAGTAATTAGACTTACAGTTTGCCAATGTCTGTGGGTAGCGCACCTTCACCCGATGCTGGTACTCCGTTGGCTATGTGCGCTGCCATGCGACGCACGGTGGGATGATAATGACGCGCCAGTAGTGCGAGCTCGTAGAGCGCTGTGCTTGCTGCATTGCAATACTCGGGATCATCCACTTCGGCCTCATAGCGACCCGAGCCAATGGTCGTATCCGTATCAAGCAGCGCATCCAGCACAGAGGTTAACTGGAACGTCTGCTTGATGGTACCCAGCGTAGCAAGTGTTCCGTTATGCAGCAGATGTAAGCTGCCCGTTAGCAGGCGCTTCACAAACGCCATTAGACGCTGTTGACTCATGTTGCGCCGCCGCTTAACCAGCACCTCATCTAGGGTGCGGAGTATAATGGGAAAGTCATTGTGGTTTTTGCCTGCCTGCACCACCAACATGTTGCGATAGAAATGTTGATAGAAGCGTATGGGATCAATGTTCAAAACTTCACCCTGGCCGGACAAAATAACAAAGATTGTCTGGATGCAGTGCAGCTGCTCACGATAACCCAATTCCTGCTCCTCAAGTATGCGATTTAACACATCGATGAGATCGGCAAAAAACTCTAGATTAATTACATGAGCGAACCTGTAAAGTAAAAGTAAGCTTATAACTTTTTACAGAACCAACACAATGGTTACTTACTCCGCCAGGCCCTCCAGTATGGCGCTCAGCACACGTGACGTTGGATCATTTTTCAGTACACGGAAATAAATAGTGAATACCATTTTGATAATTTCCGTCAGTTTATGGTGCTTTGTCTGTTTGTTTTCTTCGGCGCGTGTCTCCTCGAGTTCCTTATTGACTTCAGTTAGTTTTTTGCGACGCTTGCGCTCCTTTTTGGACAGACTGAGCAGCCGTTGACGATGTGACTCCAGTTTCTTTTGCTTTAGTTCGTTCTCCTTTTCGGCATCTAGATTAACATGCTTAATTTTGAGACCCATCAGACAGGTGATGCACTCCACATGAACATTATTTTGTTTTGTCTTGATCAAATGATTGATCCGTCGTACCACAAACAATGTCATCTCCAACTTTTTGTCATTGCTGAACAAAGTGCGAAAGCATTGATTTACTGCCACGCGCATCGATCCATAATTGCAGTTTAGCATGTAGACTAGCAGCTGGGCAATGTTCTGCACGTAGTTAAAGTAGGGATGCGCAATTAATATATCGCACATGGACTGCACCGCCACGATGGCCATTTTTACAGATTGTGGTGTCTTCTGGCCTCCACGCTTGTTCACCTGCGCCGTCAATTGTTCCATTTTTTGAAGAAACTTCTTGAATTGCTGCAGCAGCGAATTTTCAAATGTAACACGATCCAAGGTTGCCTTGCGCACGGTTTGCATCTTGGTATCCACTTGACCAACACGATACTCGGGCAGGATATCCTTGAATATCTCCGTGACTGAAACAATCGCCAGTTTACGCACTGCAAGCAAATTGGCGGTACCAGTTGTCGGATTAATTTCGTCCATCAGCTCAAAGAGAGCATTAAAGTTGCGCATTTTATCCTCCGGCTTCTCAAGAATGCCTGAACAGATAATGCCAATGCGATATTTTTGACGCTCGATTTCTTGCTGCCGCGCTATTAACAAATCTGTAGTTGATATTAGTTTCAGTTTTGGCTCAGGGGCTTCATCATTAACGATATCATCATCACTGTCCTCAAATGCATCGTCGCTGTCATTTTCTTCATCATTGGAGACTTCTTCTACCTCATCCTCAACCACCTTGCGCTTTGGTTTCGGCACATAATCAACTTCCGTACTCCGTGTTATAATCTCTCCATCACGTGATTTAATGGGCAGCAAATTCACTTTAATCTTTTGCACTTCCTGCTCCTTTTTACTGGCCGTCGCGTAGGCCATTTCAAGACCCACTGATTGCTGCTGTCCATCCACTTGTGCTGCTTTTGCCTTGCGCTTGCGTTTGTTTTCGTGCAGCAGCGCCAAGTCATCGCCGTCCAGCATATCAGCCACGTTATCCAGCAGTGTGTCTTCGCCAACATCATCATCATCCTCATCGGCATCTAGTTCTCTATTAAATCCTAAGGACGCCCTTTTGTTGTATTTCTTGCGTTGCGCTAAATTATCTCGCTTATGCGCTTTTTGTGAGAAGATATTTTGGCCTTGCTCACGCTTTGAGCTCAATTGTTCACGCTTTTGTTTGATCTTCTGTTGTTGCTGTTTGCTCTGCGGTGTTTTCTTTGATTTTAAATGTGCCGCACGCTTCACCGAACTGATCTTCACTTTTTTCTGCAAGGATCATATGTTTTATAAAATTTAAATATTTATAAATGTTTCATTAAATACTCACCGTGCCCATTTTGTATAATTTTATATAAAGAAACGATGTATTTAACTAAATATTCGCTAATAATCCAAATAACCGCGAGCACATGGCATACGAGGCTGCTATAGAGGTGGCAAATTATCGATAGCACGGCGGGTTCGTGTGATAGATTTACTTGAAGTAAACTATCGATGTATAGGAAATATAGCATTTTAAAATAATTAACATTATAATACTTTTAAACTCTCTTTTTAAAGCTTATGGGTTTTTTTTCTCTGTTTTTCTTTTTATTATATTACAAGTACAAGGCTTTTAATTCATATTAACAAGTGCTTCTAGGAATATCGAGATATACGATATTTCGGTAGTATCGCTCTCTAGTTGCTGTTACGGTTCAGTGTAATACATTTGAGGGATAATTTGTTTACAATTCTTGTTTCTCACTTGTTCTTAGAATGTCCGACGATGAGGATGATTATATGTCCGATAAGTTTTTGGCCGGGTAAGGAATACTCTAAGTTGGTGGCTAATTCGTATAACTTACATACAAGTATTAAACAGGTTACAGGAGGTTCGCCCCAGTTTAGTAAAGAGTCGCGCCAAGAAGCGTGAAATTGAAGTGCAAGCGAAGCAATCAGAACATAGCAAGCGACAACGTGAAGCGTCCAATGCCACTTCCATAAATAATACGCGTCTGCAGCAGACACTCAGCCAGCCACTATCCACGGAGAACAAAGGCTTTCAGCTGCTGGCCAAAATGGGATACAAGGCGGGTACTAGCCTGGGAAAGCAGGGAAACGCTCGCATCGAGCCTATAGGTATAAGTATTAAAAACGATCGCGGTGGGTTGGGTCGCGATGCAGCTATTGCTGAGCTGACAGCTAGACGGCAAGAGCTGCAACGGGAGCACTTGCTACGCAAGGCTGGAATTGAGTCAAGCGAGGACATCAGTGCCGAGGCGTACAGAAGACGGGCTACACAAAAAGCCGAGGAACGGAAACTGCGCTACGATATAAAACGGTGTCAGCAAACGTGCGAATCGTTGGATTTGGCAGCAGATGTTGTAGAACCAGAGCTAGAATTTTTCTGGCCACCCAAACTACCAGAGACTATTGATGAAACAGAGTCAGATGTAATTGCTGATGAGACTCAGGAAGAAGAGAAGGACGAACAATACAGTGCAGGGGAGCAGTTGGAGTTATTGACTAGCTACTTGCGTACCGCCTATAAGTTTTGTTATTGGTGTGGAACTCACTACGAAAGCGCTGGGGATATGGATACCAATTGCCCTGGATTGACGCGAGATGATCATTAGCTAAATAACTGGATTCGTTGCTTTAGTGTTAGTTTCACAAAATACGTGCACATTTATATATTACAATAAAACGTAGTCAAAAACAGTTAAGTATAGAGGTGTACTAAGATTAAGTGGAAATGGAGGCGACTAAACGCGACACTCTAACTTTTGTATAAGATCATGTGTTTGCTCGATGACGCTATAGATGAATGGTCGCTCCATGGGATCGATGCGGAGCATATATTTAATCAGATCGTGCATGTCCTGCAATATTAACATTAAGATTTCTGTGTGGACACTTTTCTGTTAAGATTTGAATTACCTCGGTATAAATGGAATCCTCTGGAATGTTAACATTTCCGCTAAGCACGGCCAAAGCAACGCTATCGCCTCGTTCGTAAATGGGATCGTATGGACTGTTAAAGTAACACATTGCGTACAGTACACATCCAAGACTCTAAAAACAAGATCCAATTTTATTTATGTACATACAAAATAGGATTAATACTCACCCAAATATCTGATCGCTCGTCAATGGTGCAATAAGTTTTTACAGTAAACAGTTCGGGTGCACGGTAGACAATGGAGCTGCGTTCCTCGGCCTCATCTTGAAGTCGTTGTGCATCTGATTGACCGCAGATTTGCAGGCGTGCCTCCGTCATGGAGCCCAGATCCACAATAATTGGCTCAAAGGAGTCTGATAAGCAAATGTTGGCAGTTTTCAAATCACGATGCGCTAGCGGCACTGGCGTTGCCTCATGTATGGTCTGAAGGCCTTCACAGACTCCTAAAAATATTTGCAGTATCTGCGCCTCAGGCATGTGGTCCTGTTTGCGAGCACGTAGCTGCAAGTGATCCGCCAGTGAGCCATGCTTGTAGTAGGGTAACACAATGTATAACGTACTGATTGTATTTATCACAATGTCCGCCTGGCCATTCAGCTCATAATCCACAACCCGTATGACATTCTCAGATTGAATCTTGCGACAATTTTCTATTTCACGTAGAGCAATGTTCTGATCCTCTATGCTGTGGCAAGTGATTCGCTTTATCGCATAGCAGCGACGCGTGGCCACATTCTCCGCAAGGTCAATCAGACTAAAGCCCCTGCGAATAGTGCAGTGTAGATAGTTGTGATTAGATAGTGATAAGGTCAATAAGTAATGAGAATGTGTACAATTCTAACTTATACGGAGGGTGTTTAATAACTATATATTGAATCTGTTTAAATGTATATGAAAAGTCAAACAAAAAATTGTTATCACTATTAAAAATTTCTCGTATTTGGATTATTTTGTTTATAAGGCTGTGTAATTATAATATTTGAGAAGTAAGGGAACACTGATGGAGATAAGAAACATCTCAGGAACTTACAATGTGTGGCTAAACACGTACGTATAATGAATATATGCATGTTATCTTTCAGTCAGAATATCTGATTAAGTATAGAAAAATGTTTTTGATTACTTTACCCTTGCGCGAGACGCTCGCGAACTTTATAGCGGGAACCGTTGATATTGAGCGTCTCCTTGCTGCAAAAGCAGCCACGTTTCATAATCAGCGCCCATCCAATGCTATGCATTTTACTTTCTCTAATTAATTATTTACAAATCTCACAACTTCAGCTAAACTAAATTAAAAAAACAACAACTAATTAATGCTGCGCTCCACAGCTGATGATAAAGACAGGGCTGTTATAGAAAACACATGCAGCATGTTGTGTTGCGGTGTTGCCACATAGTCCCAAAAAAACCAACAGATTTCAACTTTATTTTGTAGCGCAATTCTAAAGAATTTATTTATTTAATAAATGACGATAACGGAAGATGATGCTTGGAAGGACTTAATAGGCATTAGCGCCGATCCGCCCGACAGACGCGAAAAATGTGAAAAGTGCAAGTAAGTCAAAAAGAAGCCAAGCAAATGAAATGCTCACAATATATCTCTCTTAGGCGTCCCGTAGTTGTCTGCTGGTGTTCATTCTTACCTCAGCCGCCTATTAAGGTGTCTTCGCAAATTGTGATACTACAGCACCCTGCCGAGGAGAAGCGATCGTTGCGAACAGCTCCGATTCTGCAGCTGGGACTGGAGCCCGGCAAATGCGTAATCTACAGGGGCAAGCGATTTCCTAACGCTCGCAGCTCTACGAAGTTGCAGCATATTTTTGACTCGCCACAGACGCTACTTCTATACCCTAGCAAGGATTCGGTGCCATTGGAACATATCGATCGCAGTGCCGGACCCTACACTTTGGTGCTAATCGACGGCACTTGGCCGCAAGCGAAGGCTATTTATGCCAGCAGTCCGGTACTGCATCGCTTGAAGCAGGTGAAACTGATTGCAGTGGGCATAAGTGATTATATCATTCGTACTCAGCCCACTGAGGGTTGCCTTAGCACACTGGAGACGGCGGCACAGAGTCTAGCGGTGCTTGAATCACAGCCAGAACTGCGTCAGATTCTGGTGCGCCCTCTAAATGCGCTCTGCCAATATCAGATAGACAATGGAGCCGTGGAGCATCAATCCAAGGAGTTTCTTCTAAAAACCAATCAATACGAAAAGCCCATTGGCAAGCGGCTGAGTCGTTTGTTGAATTTCAGCAATACGGTTTGCAGTGCTAATCCCCTAGAGCATCATGCGGTTCTCCAGGAGTCCTGACCAGAAATAAGGAAATATATATATATATATATATATATATAAAATATCTAGTGTTCTAGTGCTCTGTGCTTGGCCGTAGTTGCATATATTTAGTACGTACTATAAACTTTGTAATTTTTTAACAATGTGAATATTTATATATGCTTGATTATTTTTTTATGTTGCCCGGTTAGACCTATGGCTTGTTCCTGGCATCCGTGAGGGCTCGTGTCATAGCGCACTGCACAATGGCGTAGGCTCTAACACAAGCATTAGCTTCACCCTCTGCAATAATTTAAGATTAGCACTTGTATAATATTCCGATATAAACCTACCTTTCTGTGATTCACAGTACTCAATGGAATCACCAGTTGCCGGCCACATATATTTCCGAACTAAGTCTACATTCAACTTAAAGTTGTCCAATAGTCCAGACTTTTCAAAGAAGCAGCGGAAGTAGCACTAAAAATATCCAATGAGATATAACTTTTCACCTCTTGAATCGAAACATACCATTGTTGTCAAATCCTTTTCATCCACCAGCGTTCCAGTGTTATTGAACTGTAGAACATGAGCTGCAAAAAATTATAGATTCGTCCGTATAAATACGTATGTAATTCCAGCAGCAGTAGTTATTCATCCAGGACTCACATAATGGGGTTGTAAAACTCTCATTGCAGAAATGCATAATTTCATCAAAATCAATATAGTCAGCTCCTCTAGGAGCTTGGGTTGTGGTCGATATGTCATCCAAATCGCCATCGAAGGCATCGTAGTTAATTATGAATATATCGCCATTATCCTTAGCGTGATCCTCGAGCGCTCTGACACTGCCATTGCCGAGGTACAGCAAGGCGATTAAGGCAATAGACATTTTTACACTTGAAACCATTTCCGCAAAGGTAATTCTAACTTGAATGGACTGATTCGAGTTCTGAACTCTTTTTATATGAAATTTTAACTCTCAATTATATAAGCTAATTGTTGAAGAGTAATTTAAATAACACGCAATGTACTACATGTTACAATGATATTATTCGCTAACAAAAATAGTAACTAGGGAAATGGCGTGATAACAAATTGGCGAAAAGTCCCATTGTCACTCGACACAAAAGAAACAAATACCCAAAACTCTGAATAGCCTATTAGAATACAATCTTGTTTCTTTTGTATGAAGTGGCAATTTAAGCCGACTAAACATCAAATTGGATAGTAATTTATTATTATTGTCCACAAATGAAGCACAAATTGTAGGTACATTTAAATAAAATAGCTCAAAATTGATAAAAATACGTACTTAAAACATTCCGGAAAAAAAGAGTACTTCAACCTTTCAGTACTAACAATTTGCCTTCCCTTTCCTTACAACATTACTTCTATATCTTCCTGTCCACTTACCATAGGGAAGTAGAAACTCCTGCGCACAGGCTGATCTGGAGGCAAAAAAATGGGCATGCATTGCACGCTGCATTTCCGGATCATCTGGTTTTGGTTGCAGTTCCTCAGCACTCATCAGATTCAAACACAAAATACAAATCAGGAGAGGAAACAACAATATGAAACGTGTCATCTTTGGGAAACGCAGAAATAAACTGTACACAAGCAGAGAGGATGGTCGACATTTTATAGAGGCATCCATGTTAAAAAAAATACTCTAATTGATCAATTAGAAAGTAAAGGCAAAAACGATTAAACTAAATAGTTGCATTTTAATCGAATAATAAATACATGCGATAGCAATATTCTCATTCACATAATACAAAATTAAAAATATTTAAATGAATGTTAAACGAATGCCAAAGAGTTCAATGGGTATTTTTCCTTTCTGTCGAAAACGTTTACAAAAATTGGTTAAAATAGCGTAAAGTTAACTTAATGAGTGTCGAGTACAGTAGAATAGATCGCGCAACGAGGTCAGTGCTTAGAGTGAGGATCATAACATAGGAATAGTTGAAATAGTATAGCCAAAAGTAATAATTTTAACATATGCATATGTAATTGTAAGTAATTATAGATAATTTCGCTTAAATTTGTAGCAATTTTCGTAATTTTCGATAGATTTTCATTAAATTACTCTATGCAGCGTCCACGTTGCATCCACACGTCAGACCTTGGCACCCCAGGCCCTCTTTAGTAGATAGGCGCCCTTCTCTGCAATCATTACAGCCGGGGCATGTGTATTGCCCGACGTGACCTTGGGCATAATGCTCGTATCCATAACTCTCAGTCCTCGAATACCATGTACCCTCAGCTCGTGATTGACGACCGCCATGGGATCCTGAACTGGACCCATTTTGCAGGAACCTGCCTGATGATTTTCTGGGCCGGTGTTCTGGCGAACCGCACACTCCCAGTACGCATCGCTGCCAAACGTATGTGACTCACATCCCTTGACGACGGTCTTGTCCAGGCGCATGCCGTACTGCTTCAGCGGAGAGGTCTGCGAAAGTCTTATGGCAAACTTAATGCCCTCTACAAGCGTCTTAACATCATGTTCGTCGGTAAGGTAGTTGGCAAATATGCGTGGTGGATCGAGAGGATCCGATGAGCGTAGCGCGATATAACCACGAGATCTGGGATTAAGCACTGCCGGGAAGATTTGTATGGATCGTGAGTTATTTGATAGCAACTCGCCAACTTGACCTGTTCGTGCACAGCTGGCCAAATAACCGCCAAAGTATAGCTGAATATCGGGTACATCCGGTCGCTGGGCCCACCGTGAGGACAGCTTGGCGGTGACATCAGAAATGCCTGTGCCCGACATTAAGCCATCGCGGAACAATAGGTATTCCATGGCAGTGGCCCAGTTAAGCGGCGCCGTGTCCGCATCGTCGATGAAAAAGTTGGTAAAGAAAGCCACATGATTCTGCAGATTCTTGCCCACACCTGGTAAATGATGCACTGGCCGTACATTTACTTGTTTCAGCTCGTCCTTCGGACCCACGCCGCTGAGCAAGAGAATCTGCGGTGAGTTAACGGCACCGGCACTCAGTATCACCTCCTTCTTGACCATGATCTTGCGGGAACTACCAAACTGATCGCTAACCTCCACGCCTACCACGTTCTTGGTGTGCGGATGAATCATTACCTTTGTGGCCGTCGTATTTAGCAAAATATGCAAATTATTGCGCATGCGTGCGGGCCTAAGGAATGATCTCGCTGAACTATAGCGAATACCATTGCGAGCTGTCATTTGGGCGATCATAAAGCCCGTTGCATTCTGCCCATTAAGATCCTGTACGGAGAAGCCCATTTCCTCGCCAGCCTTGAGTATAGCATATGAGAGAGGTGGATTGTAGGGGAACTTGCCCACAGGCATAAGACCGCCCTTGGCGTGGTAGTCTGCACCAACAGCGTCGAGCTCGAGATTGTCCTCAGATTTCTTGAAGAATGGCAGTACATCGTTGTACGTCCAGCCCGGATTACCCTGGGCAGCCCAATCATCGTAGTCCTCGCGATTTCCACGTATATACATCATGCCGTTCATAACCGAAGTGCCGCCCAGGACCTTTCCTCGTGGCCAATAGCAGCGCTGTTCCATAGAGGAGAGACAGGCCATAGGCTCCGGCTCCGTATTGTATCGATAGTCTATGTCGCTGCCGATGAAGTTAAGAAACATAGAGGGAATCTGAGCACCGACCGGTTCGTCACCACCTATAAAGAAATTAATGCGAAATTGAAATTAGTTAAGTGACTCAGTTGATAAATATTATAGGCAAATAAAAGGTTTTTTCTCCCAATAAAGGGGAAAACCATAAACTTGGAGTAGGATATAAAAAGGTAGGTAACCCTGTTGGTAATCAGAAACACACATATAGTAAACTGCTATAACTGGTTTTGGTTTGGAATTTGGTCGCTAAATATCGATGATAATGAATATTATATTGCTAATGTAGTTTCCACCAACGATGAATAGGATTGCATTACCCTTATACAGACAGTTGAGTCAATTAAGTGAAATTATGCTGATTAAAGTTCGGCATTTCTTGACATTTTCTAAACGTTATTTGTAAATTTTTGAATCAGCATTCTAGAATTTCCGATTGCTTGCGCCCACGACATTTAGACATTTAAATTTGCATCAATTAATTAAATCAATTTAAATAAAAGAAATTGATTGCTTCTTAAGCCGTGGGAGCTAAAAATTTATCGACTGTTATGCAAAAACTTATTTAACATGTCATTTTGTCCGTTATATAAACAAATAAACAATTGCAACAAATTGCGAACAATTCAACAATCAGTTACTTCATATAATATTATAACTTGTTCTAGGAAATTTAAATAAAGGTATTAACTCTTAGCGTATTTAAGAGTCGAGATTAATACAAGATTCTAAATTGAAACAAAGTTGTTCTTAAGTGAGTATATAGAAAGATTCAGAAACTAATTAGCACTCAAGCAACACAAAATTCTTGATTATATTTGTATCGTTGCCATAGGTAAAAATATAATAATATTGTAGACAGTTCAAACAGTATAAAACACAGAAAAAACATCTCGATATTCGATGTGTTGAAATTGCGTTTGAACGGCGTTAACGAAAATATTATATAAAATTAGATGGAATTATAATATTTTTGCATATTTCATACACAGGTTAAGAATCTTTAAATTGATTTTTTAAATTAAAAGTACTTAAAAACCGTCATAAATTTATAAAGTAAATGTTGACTTTTGCACAGCTTCTGAGGGAAAGTGAGTGCACTTGGATTTCAAACGCTGTTACTATCCATAAGAAAGTTAGCATTCTACTCATATTATAATCTTTATATATAATATACGATACTTAATTTTTTTGACCTTTCAGAACACATCCGCTTGACGATGCAAAGTTTTGCAGACAGTCGACATTGAAAATGAATAATGGACCGAAAAAATGAAGCATCGCGTCGTCTATTGTCAGAACTGGGGTTAAAACGTGTCAACCAAGTTAGTATACAAATCATGTGCATCCAAGTAAAACAAACAAAAGCCAAAAAGAACCACTTAACAAAAAATACTTAAGAAGCACTCTGGGTAATAAGTAATCGCAATAATAGCCATTCTTAATTACACTTTAGGCATTGTTAGATAATTAATATAATTAACACCAACGCATTGACAACCACATCTATCAATTTACTTTTTTGTCTACTTCAGTTGGCAATTATTATAATTAGTGACACGGCAGAATAATTGTTGCACACAAAATAAATAATTGCAAAGGGTTACAGCCGAGACTAACCCCAAAAGCAACTCAGGCACTGCCAAGAACGCTGATAAGCCAAGTTAATGGACATTTTCAGGGTTGACAGATTAAGATTATTAATTTCCTGTGTGGTTTATCTAGTCGGCTGATAAAGTAAATCTCTTCTTAAGTGGTCTGCACTTATACAGAGCTTGCATGTGCCACACTTTTATCCTTCATAAGGTTCCATGACCTACAACATTCTGGATTTTTTGTCATTGTTTTCGATTTTTGTCATTTCATAATTAAAATGGGGTTTTAACTTAATACAGATCTTTAAACTCATGCAGGCCTGTGAGATACTAATACTATACGAGTGCATAGTTACATGCAATATATTAAAATGGTAACTAAGGGCTATGAATTTGTTCAGAAGAGGGAATCATCCCTGACCCCATCAAATATATATTTTCTTGATCATGATTAATATCTGAGTTGATATGATCATATTCGCCTGTCTAAATATAATGAATGGACTTGTATGCCATTTCTAGTTTTAACCGAAAAGACATAAATTCAAAAGATCCCTCAGTATATGTTATACATACTATAGTAGGGTTCAACTGATCTTACCTTTCCAAACCAATTTATTTAGTTACTTGGATACCAATAATCATTGATGTCCGCCTTTATGTCTATCAATATGTCTGACTGTCTATTAGTCTGCCTGTTTTCTGGAATCAACACAAACATTTATGTATGTGTTGAAATCGGCCGGATATCACAGAGCTGTCATGAAAGCGATCAATTATAAATTACATTGTGTTTTATAGAGATTTTGCATTGATTAATGACTTTTTGATACGAATTTTATACCATTTATTATATATCTCGTTTGGTGAATCGGACTTTTTTTGTATCTTATTTATCTATCTTTAAGCTCAACATGGTTGAACATAAACGAGCAATTAACAAATAAAATAAATTAATTAATTCAGCGTAAAAAACTTATGCTAAGGCACGCGATCAAATTAATTAAATGTCCGTAACGAAGCCTCAAACAAAGTGAATGGCCTGCATTGAGAGTTGAACCTGATTCCGCCTGCCTCCCACTCTCATGCGTTAAGTGTGTGCATTTTAATTCATTCATAAAAAATACTTTATAAAGTGATAAAAAAATTGCCAATTGTTTAATGCAAAAAAGCAGTCAAGCGTAAAATAAATAACTTTGGAACTGGACACCAAGACCAAGTGCCTTACGAGCACAGTATAATCGTATAATCGCTGTATACGATATACACACGTGTATGTACATACAAAGTGTGTACATCTTTACATAGGCACATCAGGGTAACACTTAATGTGCGACTTGAGGATGGGGTAGAGGGTGGGCAGTTCGTTTACTTTACATAATGCTCAAGGCAGTTGCGGTGGCTTCTTTGGCACATTGTTGCTTTTGTGTATTGCATGTTGTTGCTATTGTTAAGTGTTGCTCAAGTTTCATTAGTGTTGCTATTGCTGCCTGCTTTTTTTTTCCTTTGGGTATTTTTGTTGTCTTGTGGCTGTTGTGGTTAAGCTTCAATTACTTCTAAACAAATGCCACATAACGTGCGTCTAATTGCCGACAGCGCCACTGCTGGCAACATAAATGCCGTTAGCAACATGTTTCACACAGCCATACAACAACATGATTAGGTCAGGCAGTCTTAGAGCTGTCAATATCAATTGTTTAGCACTTACCGGCTTCAATAAGCAGCACTTTCCATTGTGGCACCTCCGAGAGACGTGACGCGACCACAGAGCCCGCAGAACCACCGCCAATGACAATGAAATCATACTCGTAATCAGGCTCCGAACGGAACTGCATATAGAAAAATAGAGATTCCATTAGTATAGGGATTATTCCATTTTAAGCTCAGCCTTAAAACTTACTCGTGTACTGGCACGTCCGCAGGGATCTTCCAGATCACATTGGGAGCGTATGAAGACCTCGAGCAGACCCATGAAGAGCATGAACGCGCTTCCGCCGCATGTGGAGGCGAGTGTGGGGCCGGTGGGCACGCCCACCAAACAATCACAAGCTGATGTGCTGGTGGACATGTTGATTAGATGACTGTAAATATCAACAAAGAACAAACAAAAGTCGATTATAAATAACAATTAAATAAACATTTTATAAATTTGAACAAATAGGTTTTGCCTTCCAACTGCAATCCATAGCAAATATCTGAAGCAGCATCGCCGCAATTTATTACAGTACTTCGGAAACAATAGCTTGGATGCCGTCGCGATAGAGGCGTCTCCTCTGCCACTTAAAGCACGCGAAAGGTCTATAAAAACGAAACACAAACTCAAACAATTTTGGTACCTTTTGGCCAAATTGCCTCTAGCCGTTGGTAATAACAATAAGCCAACAAACGCAGAAGCGGCAGCAGTTGTTAAGGAGAAGAAGCCATAGCTCATCATCAGCGGTCCAAAAGAGTTTGGCCAATTGCCTGACTGATTCGTTGGTTTCATTCAGCTTGCATAGTTTCACATGACCTTAGCCCAAAGTAGCTAAAGACTTGGCTTTTTCTTACTTTGTGTAGTTTTTTGTTTTTTCGTTGATTATTTCGAAATTGCACGTCGGGTTCATGGCGCGAATTTTTGATACCTCTGCCTAAACCAGAAGCAATCCAATTGTTAAATAATAGTCGTACTGACCAACAACGATGGAGTAATAATAATGCTAGATTCGATGGGCTTCCGAGTTGATCTCTGAATCAGAGGTTAAAATTGAAAGTGATATTTAAAGACTTTGAAGCTTTGTAAAGGCCGAAAAGAGATAGCAATTGGACTTGAGCAATTTAACTTATGAGATGCATTAATCATTTCTTCTTAATTCAGCTCAATCTGTTCCTTCAACAAACACTTCATTACCAAAAACTCATCTAGACATTAAGTGCATACCAAAAATATCTCAATTTATTAGCTCTCACATACTTTTATACAATTTGTTAGGCATTTACTTAGAAACCCGCTTGAGATTAACAGAAAAACAAAGCGAATGTATTGAAGCTATTTCTATTTGGAGATGTCCACAACGTTTTTGACCTCAATTAGAGCAAACGACTGTGTCGAGATTGATACAGCAATCAAATTGCAATTTGTAATTGCAAGCCAAAAGCAGAAAGAGGAATAACTGAAACCAAAATCGCAATAAAACTTTTCAAATAAAAACTGATTAAATAAAATAAAATAGAAATAAAATAAAATTGAGCTAAAGTCAAGATGATCAAGCAATTGCTACAATTTAATCGAGAAATCGACTTAAATCAGCGATGGTGTGTTCATTTGACATTTGAAACACGATTTGTCTTTCGATTTTGGCCTCAGTCCATGTCTCAGCTACAGTTTTGGTCTCATGTCAGCAGCGGCAAAGTTGAAGGATCCCTCGAAAGTAAAGTCAAGCGTATGCAGCGTGCACGCGAGCGTGAAAAATCAAAAGGAGAGGCAGTTGACCTCGCAACAAGTTTTTCCATCAAGCCCAAAACAACAACGAGCAACAACAACTATCAATAACAACTAGGCGAACTTCAATGTTCAGAAAATGCGTGCAGAAATCGTGCACATTTTTACCTATTCAAAACGGAAAAAATGTAAATAGTAAAAAAAAAATACTTAAAAGTTACCAAACAACTATTGGTGCAACAGCGTTTTTCACAATAAAATATTGGTAGGAAAAAATATATGTTGCAAACAAAGCATCGATGGAAGTTAAAAGGTTATTAAAGCAGCGTAATTAACATTTTAATAATGATGATGGCCAACTAATCCTATTTCTGACAACCGGTTCGAAAGAAATTCAGAATCATTTCTCAGAATGTGAATTAGCCTTAATGCTTTGTATATTGTCTGACTGGGTTCCAGTTAAGTACTGAGCCACAAATCTGAACAGCTATATTCTATTTAAAGAGGAGTAAGCCAGCTTGGATTTGGAAATTTCCCATGGGTTGTTATCTAATTTGATAATACAGATTTAAATCTTTATACTTGACACTTCCTCTGCCCACCTTCACAATTGCCTAGTTATCTCGGCCCTCCATAATTACCTCTTGTATACTTACAACTATATCGCCCGGGCGTCTAGTGCTTTTGTGCACTGAAGCGATGCGGTTGCCTATTAGACGGACGGGTACGAGGTACGAGTACCATAGATCAGTATTGTTGGTGCTGTTGTTGGTATTGTATTGTATTCGTAGCATTTATGTATGATATCTTCATTGATAGTGTTGGCATTGTCTACTCGTACATTGGTGTTACTTTTGAAGGTTTCTTTCATTTGTCAGTCAGTCAGTCAGCCTGTCAGTTTGTCAGTTTGTCAGTCAGTCAGGCAGTCAGTCAGTCAGTCAGTGTGTCAATGCGGTGCAGGTTAGTCTCATCCATTCAAACGATTCGCTGGTGTGAACAAGATTGTTATAAAAGAAAGACCATCTGAAAGATGGCATATGTTTTTGATTCACTTATATATTTAGTTTTTTTCCTCTCATTTTAGTGTTTAATAATGTGGGAACTATGCATTTATTAGAATAATAATAATAAAAGTAACCGAATTTAGCGTGCCATGACAAAGGCATTAGATTAAGCCGTGGATTTCAGTATTGATAGATTGTGTAACGCTGCTTGAGACCCATACACAGGGCTGAAGAAATTTGTATATCAGGGTCTTAATATAGCCAAGCTTAGATCACAATTGTCTCTGCAGAATCAGCGATTGATTGAGATTCTTTGTCTATATCCTAATAGAAGAAAAAGTAATATGTTTGTTTGTCATCTGAAATCCGTATTCAATTTCACGATTCATACACTTTGTTGCAAATTGTACGAGTGGTAATTAATTTCACCAAAATGACTCAAGTTGGTCCCACTTTGAGATAAAACTGGTTTTTTCAATCAATATTATCGTTTAACGAGCCACGAAATAAAAGAAATATAAATAAATAAAATAGCATGAAAAACGGGTCATAAACTTTTTCACGTTCAAGCGCGTCAAATTGACAAGCTGGCAAAATGTATGTGAAAAAAACCATTTACCAAGAGATGTAACTAAATTAAAAGAAAAAGCCAAACAAAACAAAAACGAAACAAGTTCAAACTTGGTACGAGTATAGGCCAACATATATATGTACATATGTTGCTGCTGCTGCTGGCCAGGCGCTAAGGCGGATCTATAAATTAGCGGCAACATCTACGACGCGGCGTGGCAGCAACTGTGTAGAGCGGACAGCCAGTAAATGCAATGCAAACATTGCAATGTTGCACCGATATTGATAACTGACTTTGTCTAAGTGTGAGTACGAGTATTACGCGGCGGCAACGCCGTCGGTGGCCATTAGAAATTGGCCAAGAAATAAAATAGTGTGGCGGCAACAACAGCAGCAGCAACGACAACAGCAACAACAACAACAACAGCAACTAATGCATTCGCAATTTAAAGGAAGCAGCATCGCAATGTCTGGCTAAACTTGGATAATGTATCTCAGTCTGAAGCTGTAACTGCAGTTGTATCTGTATCTGCGTCTCCCTAGCTTGAATGCCGGTGCCGGTCTCATGGCTTAACTTCCTATTTTCACTTTCATTCGTCATGCGCAATATGCTGGCAATAGAAATGCAACAACTGCAACAACTGCGGCCAACTGAAGTGCTGCCAAACTGCGAGCGAGTCATTTGGTTGTTGTTTTTGTTATTTTCCTTTATCTTTTTGGTTATTTTTGTATTTGTTTGTATTTTTTTTTGTTGGTTTGTCAACGGGCTTTCAACAATGTGCGAACATTTTTATGTGAGAATTTGCCAATTGTTTATGTTGCTTTCTTGTTGTCATGCCCATCACGTAATTGTTGAAATGTGAGCAGGCAATTTTTGTCTAATGCAATTTGCTATATTGAATCTTTATTTACAAGTATTTGTGGCTGTTAAAGAGTTGTTTTAGAATCTCTGATTGTTACTACAATATAATGTAGAATATGGGTTAAGGTACTGGATTATGATTTACAATATGTATAACTTGATTATGAGCTGGCCTTTTCTACTTTAATCAATTCTATGGAATTCATCAAAAACGTTTCTTATAGTTATAGTTATACATTATATAGACACCTGTCAGATAACAAGATAACTTACTTCGTGATTTTTCCTTTATCTTTAGTCGGTTTTTCCAAGGGGTTGTAAATTCAGTAGCTTATTAACAGTTGGGATTTTGTTAGCTAATAGCATTGATTAAGTGGTCTAACTGGATTTTACTTAGCGTTTTGTAATGATTACAAGCAGATTTTAGTGGCGATAAATCTCTATGAAAACAACAAAAAGCCATAACCATTAAAGGTATACAATAAATAAGGAGCCCATTTGCATTATACAATTGTTAATTTTTAATTGTTCCCAGTTAATTCAGACTTACAATTTTGCAAGGCACGATTTCGTCTACTCGTAGACTTTTGTTTCCAACTAAAACGGAAATTCCAGTTGAGCGAAAAGTTTTCTTTAAGTTTGTTAGAAAAAAAAACCGATTCAAATTTAGTGTTTTACATAATTTATTTAAATTTTTGCTATGTTGCACGAAATACGTGATTGAATATTTGCAACATTTCGTTGCTTTGCATATTTTCCAAAAATTTTCAATTGCATTTCTCAGTTGTTGCAACTGCAGCTCTATGTAATACCCTTGGCTGCCCATTGCACGGCCTCTGGGCTGAAGTTGTTGCCAATTACGTTAGCTCTCCCAACAGCTAACAACAACAACAGCAGCAGCAGCAGCAACAAAAACAACTGCCAGCAACAACAACAATGTGACCACAATTAAGATTAAAGTGAAATTCTGCAACTGCTGGCGCATCATTTGAGCGCCAGTCAAAGCCCGATGCTCCGATGAGCTTTGTGCCTTTGATTGATCGCTGGTTACGTGCTGAAAATCGTATAAAAACTACCTCAGCACCAGCAACATGGCAACATGGCAACAACAGCAACAACGGCAACTTAAATATGTTGCTATGGTGGCCCCAGGCGGATGCAAAAGTGGGCAACCCGACTTTGATGTCAACAGCGTTCAGGAGCTGCCTGTCAACTGTGGCCTGACTTGGTTCGGGCTTGGATTTGGCTCCGTGATTTCGGCCGATGGGCAGACAGTAACAACACTTTTAGTTTCATTGCTAAATGAGTGAATTTGTTAACAAAGTAGTTGTTGTGCTCTCTGTAATTGATGCTATAGTAACATTTCTCACGCTTGTCGCTGGAATAACATTTCTTATATTGGACCCCAACACCCAAAGCCTAAAAATGTTTTTAATTAATTTAAGAAGAACAGAAGAACTCAAGGCATAATCAGCTTATATAATATGGACATCAAACAAAGCAGATACAAAAGAATTCAAATGTCATTTTATTAAGTTATTCAAGTAGTTAAACTGGAACTATATTGTTCTTAGATTGTTTCTTGGGTCTATTCGACTAAGACGACTTTGGAATGCACTAGCTTAATTATAAATGAAAATGAAATGTTAAAATAGTAATAAATATATCAATATTCATTTCCATTTAAAGAATATATGCAAGGGAACACAACTAAATTATGCATATAGTAACTTGTGTATTTTGTACGCTTTCCTAAATCCCACGTAGAATGCAGGCCATTAAAATGATCTAGAGTTAAGTATATTATAAGCTTTTGATGGTGTATAATTTGTTGACTTTCTAAAAGCTGTGTAACACCTTTATGATATGCTAATCAAAATTTAAAGTATTCTTAAATGCCAGCACCAAGAGGTTATTCAGTTCCCACTCTCATGTGACCCACATAGAGTTTCAGTTTTGTCACCATCTGCTCTAACAAAAAGTGTGCCACTTCTTAGCTGGAAATGTGCCATAACGAATTGTAAACAAATAAACCAAGACCGTAGATCATTTAAATGGCAAATGGCAACTGCAAACGATTGTCTGTAAAGGAGGCAAGTAAAAGGCAATGGGCAATGCGGAGATTGCAGATCAGCAATGGATGAATGAATGAATGAGTGCCAACCAAAAAGGGAGCAACAACAACGGCAATGCAAACAAATAGACAAACGGCTAGCAGCAAAAAGTCAATCGATGGAGTTCAAAAGAAGCAACAATGCCAACAAATCCTACACAAACACTAACAACAACATCAGCAACAATGACAATGAAGTTAGCTGTAGATACTCGTACAGCACGCTCCCAAAAAAACACAGGGAGGTACAAATTTTATATGTCGCTGACATTTCGACATGACTCCAACTCCAATTCCAGCTGAATCTAAAAACGTCTCGTGTGTGTTTGGCAAATAAGTTTTTGAATCTTTTGGTTTACTACATGCCGAGTCTTTTCAGACGGCACAAAAGAAAGCGGGAACGGCCTAAGGCGTGGGTGTCTATCGGTCAAAGCACTCTGCTGCTCAATATGGTCATACGAGCTGAAATTTAATTTATTGCCCGCAGTCAGCTCATGCTGAGATCCCCTAGATAACCAGGAACAAATAATGGCAATTGTTTTTGGCCACTGTGTGCCCTCAATAAGAAACTAAATAAAAAGTTGATTGATCATCATCGTGCTACACTCATCTGTATTTCAATCGCTCATTTGAATATGGGCAATGAGATCAAAAATTTTAAATGCAAATCAATATTAAAAAAAAAAAGTATAATCAAAAAGGCTGTCGAACCTTTTCTTTATGAGTTCAGATCAAATCATTAATTTTGCTCATTTTTTCTTACCTTTTACAACATTTATTCTCAATATTTCTGTTTAATTAACCAAATATTGAAATACGCGTGAGTTTGATAATTAGTTCAGTTCTGGAAGCTTGATGACTACTCTTCTAATTAGTATGCAAGATTCCTGAGAGATTTAATATTGAAAAATTATATGAACCACACAATTTTTATACAAATGTATGGGTATTATATTCGTATATAGATGTTCGAATCGATTGCAGCTCTTGGAGCATATTTTACTCACACTAAATAAATGCTGGGAGCTGCTTACAATGCTGCTAGCTTCCGTTGGCAAGAAAAAACGAAAAACCGGGCTAATTTCCTATTACTGTAATAAACGTTTTATGAACTGCTATAGCGCAACACCATAATGCGAGTATTAGACGTTTTTTGCTACCAATTTGCGACAGACATAGTACAAAATCAAACAGATTAATGAGTACATATATGTATATACTCGTAGGTTATAAAAAGAAAACCTGTACAATAGGCAAACCGTTCGAAAGACTCACAACTAAAATTAGAAACATGTCTAGAGCAAAAATCGTGAGACATACACATAATACTCTTAAATGTAGCACAAGAAACGTATCGAATCTGCAAAATTTTTAGAATGTAACTGGAAAAGGTGCAACAGAAGTAACTACCACAAACAACTCACAGCTAAGTTCCGTTTCTGTTGGCTCTTTTCAAGCGACGCTTCCTCAAAGGCCAAAAAAGTAGCGAGTCATTTAAGAAAAGATAAAAACCATAGCTGAAACTTACTTTTTATATATTTGAGTCCAGTTGTTAGCCAGTTTCCTTTTCTGCTGTCACAATACAATTAGCTTTTCGTTTTTATTTTCTTATTGTACAGCTCCTTATTGGAAATGATTTACTGGCCAATTGCACAACTCGCCGAAGACGTTAAATTGTCCACAAAATATTTTGGGAATAATTATTGTTAAATGTTTTGTAATTTTTCGCCTTTGGTTTAGCACACACAGTAGCACACACGCACAGTACTTAGTATTGCCTTCTTTGGGTTAGTTACTCGGGCACCTCACTGGCCAAATTACTATTTAAGCCTGCCTTAGATCTCTCCAACTTGTTTCGCACTGCGCGCAATCGCAGACCGTCTTCGACTCAACGTTTGGCCGGCAAGCGCGGGTCTTTTTAAACTCCCGGTGACCAATGCGAAGCTCAAGCTGCTCCCTCGCTCGTCTTTTATGAACCACTGGTTCACTTCGTCAAGCTTTAAGCTCATGCAGCGCTCTCTCGAGTTTCTCTCAGTTTACTTGGCAATAAGCTTTGCTTCGCTTGCTTTTGAAGAACGTTTTCTTGATTTAACCATAAAACAGAGAGAATCCCAATAAAAAGCTGGAGGAATAGCTGTAGCACCTCATATCAGACAAGTTAAGAGTTTGGTTTATTTAAATTGATAAATACTTTTAGCTTATAGCGAGTTATAGCTATAGTTAAAACTAGAGAATTATAGGTGCATATTAGACAAGTTAAGAGTATGGTTTTTTTTAAATATATTTGATATATCAAAGGGCTTGAATGAACGTTTTGCAGATTAAGTTTCTTTAGGGACTATTCCAAGTTCACTTTTAAAGCTGAAGTTTTGTTTTTATAGCATGGTCCAATTGGCATAGGTAGATAAATTGGACTGATTGAAATTTAAAAATGTTTCTCTTCCTGATAATCGCATGTCTTTCGCCAGATTTTCTATTATCAGATGAAGAGCGAGAGTTTAAATAATAATAACCGTCAGAATATTTTTAATCACAGCTATGCTACAGGCTTCATGTTGCAATTTAACATTCTACACGTAAGAATTGTTTACAAATTGTATATTTATACATGATAACAACAGGTTCTAGTTATTAAAATGATAACTCATTTTTAATTATGAGTTTAGAGCCGTTTATTGACGCCTAATGTGGTCCACCCTTCAACTAATATTATAATAATAACAATAATAATAATAAGAAAATTGTATGATAAAGCTCCTTTTGGTAATATATATTTATATATTATTTTGCACAGTAATTCTCATCAGTTAACAAATTATATTGATAAATCTTATAGCTATATTTACATTCAGATTCGTAGTGCGGGACTCAAACTAATCTTAATTCCTACATACTATGATCCCAAAAATATATATTTGAGTCATAACGCTATTCGTTTTTATATACTTACAAGTATATTTATATTAAACGTCTGAAAACAATAGCGATGAATCATAAGTGAATGCGCTCTCTATGGTAGCCAGTGTTGCGAAATTGCCCCAATACCTCGCACCCTTGAAAGTCCTGCTGAAAAGACGTCACAGGTTCCTTCAACCACCAAGCCCCACCAGATATAACAACGAGTACGACTTCTCGTTGAGCAGCCCACACGAAATGAAGAGCGCGTGCGCAGGTTTAACGATTTGCAGGTCGACGACAAGTTGGCTCAATACGCTTTACAGGCAAAATAAAGTGGAAGTGCGTTGTTCAATTTTTCCAGTCAGTATTAAAAGTGTATTTATTAAAATCAAATAAATATAAATATCCTACTAAAACATAAGGTACATACTCAAAATTATCATAGTTATACTCGAATACATTTTTTATAGTTAGTTTTGCGAAGCATTGATAAGTGCATAGATACTGCCAGCTGCAGCAGACTCATATAAGAAAATCTCTATAATAATATTTGAGCGTTAAGCGGACTAAAAGTGGACCAAAATTTTGTGTTATAATTGTCAATAAATGTGAAATATTGAAAAATATCCTAAGATTTGCCTGCGTATAAGCCAACGAAAAATTTCTCATTGAACTTGAAAAGACCCAAAAAGTAATACGAGCTTTGTTAGGCGGGGTGGGTTGATGATTCATTCAGTCAGACAAATGTATGTGTGTACAGATTTTGCATTTGTGTGTGGGTGTGTGACCTCAAGTAACGAAAATAACAACAAGAGTGTGCGAAAATCCTGATATTAAAAGTAGCAGCTGGGAAATTAAAGAAAAACAGTTGCATAAATTTGGGGTAAATCGATGAACAGGTGTAGAGCTGGTACTTATCATTCTTTTCTATATATTCATTTTCAAGTTTCTGTTTCCTTTTTCTTTGTTTTTCCCGGATCCAGCTACGATAAGCTAAAGAAGCGAACCCATCGCGCAAAGCGGCTCAAGCCACAAGGCATTTAAAATGGCTGACGAGTATATGCCAGATGTCAGCATGATGGACACAAGTAAGTAACATATTGTGGCTACTAATTCTGGATAATTACCTAAGTTATAGAGTATTTTAATTAAATTAATATTGTTTGTAAAACAACGCAATAAAGTTATCAAAATGTTGTTATTTGATTAATATGTGTTAAAGTTGTTAAAGTGAAAAGGACATTTTGAGAATTAAAACAATGAATTGATGTTTTCGCAAAATAGCTCTGAGTAATCACCTCCCTACCAAATATGAGTATTACGTATTGCAATCGAGTGTGGTGTACAATTTTCTTTAATGGCTTCTAAGTCCTTAAAGTGCTTTCTTTTCAGAGGAAAATTTAAATTTCATTAAAGATAGAAAAATTTGGATTAAAATAACATCAATTTCTTTTTGCCGAAACCTACCAAATTGTAATTTTACACAAAGTTAACAAAACTATACAGAATTGGTCTCCTTTGTTATGTAGTTCCTGCTGGAGATAGAATCAATATATTTGTGTATATTTACGATTTACGAATCAATTCATAATAGATAAAGATACATTATTATATATGATCTGATAATATAGGATTTATTCTCAATAGTCTAAAGATAAATCATAAATTACACTTCGACCTCTTGCACCTGTTCCAGTTGTGCCCGCTATTCTCGGCCTTGCCGCTGCCGCAGTGTTATCCACGGTGGCCTGCATCTGTGCCAAGCAGATGCGGCTACGTAACAAGAAGCAGAATCAACATGATGCGTCATTCCCATTCCAACCGACACGACGTCCGACCGCTGTTCGATCGCCAAGTGGCCAGCCGCCGCATTATCTGAAGAAGTCGCCATCACCCACAGGTGGCAAGCAGATAGGCTTGCTCTCACCCATGCAGGATCAGTCGACTTCACCGACACCACAGAATATGAAATATACCGAGGAAGATGAGATGCAGCCTCAATTGCCACAACAAGCTCAATCCTCAAACATGCTGAACGTGGTCGACAATGTTTCCAGCCAACATCTTAACCATCACTCGCCGGTGGAGACAATTGCTAACGGCAACGTGACAATTACATTGGATGACTCACAGACCAATGGCAAGGAGATAACTATTATCGATCAATATGGCAAATTGGGTACCATTTATTTCAAGCTCCGCTATTTGGCCGAACGGAATGCTCTCATGGTATCTATTATACGCTGCCGTGGTCTGCCCTGCAAGGGTGGAAGTAGCGGTACTGGAGACATACCCACAGGCATGAATGGACGTACTCAGGCAGCAACCGATCCGTACGTGAAGCTACAGTTGCTACCGGAAAAGCAGCACAAGGTTAAAACACGCGTGGTACGAAATACACGGAATCCAGTTTACGATGAGGACTTCACCTTCTACGGCCTGAATATGAACGACTTGCAGAACATGAGCTTACACTTTGTTATACTCAGCTTTGATCGGTATTCGCGTGATGATGTTATTGGCGAAGTTGTCTGCCCGTTGTCCTCCATTGAGATTGGCGATATATCAAAGGAGGCGCTATCCATCAGCAAGGAGATACAGCCACGGAGTCTTAAAATACGCGCTCAGGGACGTGGCGAGTTGCTCATCTCACTCTGCTGGCAGCCGGCAGCCGGACGCTTGACCGTCGTCTTACTCAAAGCACGTAATCTTCCACGCATGGATGTCACCGGATTGGCTGATCCCTATGTCAAAATCTATTTGCTCTTCAATGGCCAGCGCATTGCCAAGAAGAAGACACACGTTAAGAAGCGCACTCTGAGCCCTGTCTTCAATGAGAGTTTCGCCTTTGATATTCCCGCTGTAGAGGTAAGTTTCATAACAATCGTAAATTGGGAAGTCAGTAAGTTTCCGATTTTGCGCCAACTGCAGGGTACTGGCGCCACCTTGGAGGGAGTCTCACTGGAGCTGATGTTACTTGACTGGGATCGCGTGACCAAAAATGAGGTAAGCCCAAACAATGAGCTATTCGCACAGCATGCCCCCTAACCCATTTTACATTTAATCCCAGGTTATTGGACGCTTAGAGTTGGGTGGTCCCACCTCCAGCAGCACCGCTTTAAACCACTGGAATGAGGTTTGCAATTCACCACGTCGCCAAATAGCCGAATGGCACAAGCTGAATGAGTAATCGGTTAAACCTTATCAAACTGGTGCAGCGACCCGGCGCTGACGCCCCCTACCCATACAAGGGTCAGTCGACTTTTGTTTAGGCTTGTTTTAACCGCTGTACTATTTATAGTTTTTATGTAACCGATTCTGATTTATGTGTTTTATTGTGGATACATTGAAGAGTTCTCTTGAACGTTTATCAAATTTCTTTTATACGAGTATTGTGCTCAATTATTTTTCGGTTTGTTGCTTTCTGTTGAGGTAACACTAAAAGAATTATGTGAAAAGGATATACATAAAAGATATATGTATGTGTGAAAAGCTTGAATGAATTATATACATATATACAAAGAATAAGAAAAGAAGTAAATTAAATGTATTAGAAAATGTTTAGTACGTAACAATGTAACAATGTAACAATGCATGTAAATGTAAGATAACTTATTATTATTATCGTGACATAAAAAAAGATCGAGAAACAGGTACGCATATGTATAACTAGATAACCATAACTTTATTGATGTATTGTACAATATTCATACCTTCAATTCGGGCAATATGTGACTTAAGAAAATAACACATGAATTACACCAAAATTTTAAATTGAGCTTCATTTTACTTTCCTTACAAATTACCTGAAACTAAATTTGTTTTAAGTCCATATGATATAACCCCAGGCCCACCATAAATATATTAACGCATATAGTATTTGTTTTTTTCCTGATAAAACAAATTACGTATTCTGTATTAATATTATACTCCTACTATATAATCCCTACGTTTTAAGCGAAATTATATCCTTAGTTTTCACAATTGCAGTGTTAAGTTCGAAACACCAAAATTACATATACGAAAGGAACAAATATTGAATATTGCATTACAGAATTTTTAAGTGTTTCCGTAGGGAAACCGCTTTCCGCTTATACCTTTATAGTATATAGACACGTGTACGTATTTAAAATTAAAACCAAATCAAAAATAAATATAAATAAATTATATATTGAGAGAACACGCAGCAAATTGCTTAGGCACCAAAAAGCTACAAAATCACACACAAAAGAACGAACAAGTCAAAACCCAAGAATTATACAACACAATAGATTAATAATTATAAGATATATGAAAAAAAAGAAAACATTTGTAGAGAATGAATAACTTATATACAATATAGAGAAACAACATAACAATTTATATATCTCAAACTAAAGGCAGAACCCAAAAACATTACTAAAATATAGCGGCACTAACCAAAGTAACTAATTCTAATATATCTCGAACTTGAGGAACTTCTTACTAAGCAAAGCTTATACCGCAAATGAATAATTGAACTGTTTATGAAGATGTTGTATATCTTTATCTATATATGCAATATAATGATTGTATAACAGACACTTAAAGTTCTGCTCCTATGTGCTATATTTTGTAAAATGTTTAAGGAAAAACATAAATAAACAAAAATTAAATTACACATTTATTCCGAGCACAAATTTATACCACCCATATAAATTTAACCATATAATATAAAGAATTTCAATTTGTGTCCACAACCAAACTTCAATTCGTCTAAAGTGAATACAATAAATATATAAACAAATATTCATATACATTGAATTATATATACAATCCATATATTGTATCTAAAAAGTACAGACATTAGTCATGAATATAAATGTACTAAATACATGCATATAAAAGGTGTGTAATATTTAAAAGATAAAGGAGTATTTGTAATAAGAATGCAAGAAACAGTGAATGGTTAATTTCAGAAATAAAAAACATACTACTACTATATATAAAATATCATAACAACTGGTCTTATAATTTGATTTTGATTAACATTTACATAGGCTTATAATCAAATGGAATCCATTTGAGAATTCTAATTGGTAATCTCAATATAGAAATCTTAAGTTCGAGTGCCTACAAATAAATAACCTGTCCAACTATCGCTAATGTAATACCTCTCAGATATGATTTCGATGTCGATTTAAATTTCACTGAAGCTTTGCAACTAATCGAAACATTTGCATTTGGAACATCATTAAAATTATCAGCGATCAGGTTGCGTTTCGAGGCAGAGCACGAAAGACGTGTTTGCTCTGACGGTCCAAGTTTTTCTTATCAGTTTTCATTATTTTTTGTCATAATGTTATTGCCTGTTATTTTGTTGCTGGTCGTTGCGGGTCAACTTGGTGAGAATTTCGGGAAATTTTAAATGATACAATTAATTTTAAAATACATATTTGGTTTTCCAGAGATGGGAATAAAATAACCATTAGATACGTAATTAAAGCAGTAATACTTGGTAGGAGTAATACTGTTAATTCCATTTCGCTTATATACACATTATTATATATTATATTTGAGTTCATTATCCAGACAATGTGATAGCCTCTGGTTCATGGAAATAAGTATACGTATTCAATCATAGTCCGAATTTTGGTAAAGCTTTTCTTTCTGGTCTTCACACAGCATCAGCTAAGTTATCGAGTACTTGTACTGATAGCCAGTTCGCGTGCAAGGATGGAGCCTGCATTGAACTCAGTTTGAAGTGCGATGGTGAAAATTCTTGTAAAGATGGCAGCGATGAGACTTTTGTGGCATGCTACAATAGCACTTGTGGCTCGGATCAGTTTCGGTGCAACTATGGAGGTTGCGTGAGTAAGAGCCTCGTATGCAACGGCATAGATAATTGTAACGATGGAAGTGATGAGAACAAATATTCATGTAACCGTAATGACATGGCAACGTGGATAACTAAACTGCGCGGTGAATGCAGGTATATGAGTTTTAGGTATATTCTTGAATCGATTATAAAGTAAATAATATGTCTTGTCTACTTTTAGTTCTGGTTATGCTTTAGAATGTAGCGATACAGGTGACTGTTTAAAGTGGAGTAAGCTCTGCAATGGTGTTCCCGACTGTAAGCATGGCGATGATGAAGAGAAGGTCCTTTGTGGAAGCGGTTCATGTCCAGAGAACTCATTTCGTTGTCAAAATGGCGCTTGCGTCAATATTGAACTGTTCTGTAATCACAATATTGATTGTACCGATGGCAGCGACGAAATACCTGAGATATGCATTCTGGAAGAAATTATCGAAGACAAACAACTGGATGTGATTATACCAAACGTAAAGGTGCCAATTTCATGGAAGTCAAACAAGTGCTGCTTAGAGCGGAATGTCGGCACTTCGGTTTATGATTTCTTCAATAAGCATATTAAATACGACTCAGGATGCGTGATTGCGGATGAAACTGTTGTGAATATCGTATGTGATCCAGGCTACGAATTGTATAGCTCCAGTATTAATAAATGCCACTACGGCGAGTGGATAAATGAATGGCACGGCTGTGTTCGTGTATGCGACCAATTGTCACATGTACGCGATGTCAAATTTCTGACACAGTGCATCTCCGAGGGTGAAGAGGTGGACTGCAATAAGGAAACGCAGATTTTGAATACGAACGTATTAGTAAGCTGTGCTCCCGCATTTGAGAATGCAAGTGAAAACAGACAACCTGGTCGACATGTTTGTAATGGAAATGGTTTGTGGACCACTGAAAATAAAAATCCCAGTTGCGAGGCAGTCTGCGGGGTTAAAACAAAGCATCATCCAGATATAACGCCATGGACTGTCAGCATATTTCAGCGTATTTTAAACAAAGAATCCAGCCATGTTTTTGAATTTGAATGCATTGGCACAATTCTATCGCCTTATATTGTAATAACTGCCCTTGGATGTTTTTCTAATCATAAGGAGGAGAATGATACGCATTTATACTACTCCATTGCAGAGGGTTTCCAAGCTGAAAACTTTGCTCTTCACGATGACCATGGCTATAATCTGCACAATATATCGAAAATTAGTTATATCCGTTCAAACGAGTATGTACACTTATGGATTAATCCAATAACTAATATTAAACTAAAACTATTTTATTTTTCAGTTCCAGTTTTAACGGAAAGTTGGCTTTAGTTACTCTGGTAAAGCCGTTCAAGTTCGATGCCAAGGTTCGCCCTATTTGCCTGCAAGCCAATAAATTTAAAGATCAAATCGCTGGTGATTTCAGGGAGAATCAACTTGGAAAGGGAGTAACCAGAGAGATGAATGGCACACACTTCTTAACGCATATTATGGTCAGCGATAACACCGAGTACAGCATAAATATATTTGAAAAACAAATTGACGAAGAATTGTACAAGCAATCTCAGTCTTTCACATAAATATTATATTTGGGATCAACTTCAAACACAATATTCAGTTAAATTGAGAACTTATTTTATAAACATATTACGATTGTTAATTATAATATTCAAATTATATATTAGAAAATATATGTACAGGATCGTTGAAAAGGTTTTTTTGGATGTTTAATGTATAAACTATTGACTTTTAAGACAATTTGAACCAATCGATGGAAAATAAACCGTAGAAAATTCCAACTATTTTTAGGTTTAATAAATTAAGTTAATTAAATTTACTAATATGTATACACTGTTTTGCCAATACCTTTTTGCACTTAAAACAGACATTGTCATTGGCTTATATTCTTCTGCTCATAGTACAGCGAAATATAATCAGAAGCTTTCTAAGCGCCTTATTCATAATGGGATCTAATTGTATTGTTTTATATCTACGAGAATCGTTTTACGGACAGAGCTTACTATTCTATTAATAAGTATTTCGGTAGTCATGCGATTAAGTGTTTGTATTAGGGTTATCCACAGATTCTACTTGCGAAGATTTTTACCTATATTGCTAGCAAGTCTGCGTAGGTCACAAAATACAATTATTCCACGACTCGGGAAGTGGCGTCATTCAAAATTAGCATCACACACGATTCGTTTCCAATTATTTGTGATCAAAGTGTAGGCCAAAATGGCGAATTGTGCCTTTGCCTGTGACTCTGCCAGCTGCTAGTTCTGCCTTACAAATCGAGGCTATATACAAAAACTAGCTTCGTGCCCCGTTTCTTGACTCATTCATTATTAGGAGGTTAGAGGCCTCTAAACGAAGCTCAAAAATCTTTATTCGTGTAGTACTTCCTTTCACTTATGTTAATTATTTCTAATTAGATATAGGATAAGAACTGCAGTCGAGTGTGCTTGACTGCAAGGTATCTTGAACCTATGTCTTATGTATTGTGTCTTTACGGTAATTTGAACTGAAATCCACACATTTTACAGGCAATTCTCTGCCTGCGCTTGTCTGTATTCTAGTCCGAGACCGCTCCCCACGCAGAGTCATATTAAATTGCTTTAAACCGATCTGGCAAAAATAAAAGTTATCGGTTGAAAGTTATCTTTTAGAATATACATATATGCTTTATGGGGTCGGAGATGTTTAGGTTAAGTGTCCTAAAATATATTGAGTTAATAAGCTACCCCGCAATATCATCATCTCGACAACCAATTGTTATATATTATATTATATATTATAAATATTACGTTTCTCCACTTGGTCTAGAGCCCTATAAAGGTGTTCCATATTAATACCACACATATGATTCCGATTAATTTAACTGAAACTCTGCAACTAATCGAAACATTTGCATTTGGAACATCATTAAAATTATCAGCGATCAGGTTGCGCTTCGAGGCAGAGCACGAACGACGTGTTTGCTCCGACGGTTAAAGTTTTTCTTATCAGTTTTCATTATTTTTTGTCATAATGTTATTGCCTGTTATTTTGTTGCTGGTTGTCGTTGGGGGTCAAGTTGGTAAGAATTTCGGGAAATTTTAAATGATACAATTAATTTTAAAATACATATTTGGTTTTCCAGAGATGGGAATAAAATAACCATTAGAGCAGTAATACTTGGTAGGAGTAATACTGTTAATTCCATTTCGCTTATATACAGATTATTATATATTATTTTTGCATGAGTTCATTATCCAGACAATGTGATAGCCTCTGATTCATGAAAATAAGTATACGTATTCAGTGATAATCCGAAATACGCTAAAGCTTTCTTTCCATCCCTCTATACAGCATCCGCTGGACTGGTGAAGCAGTGTAGCGACAGCCAGTTCTCGTGCCAGGATGGAGCCTGTATTGATCTCAGTTTGAAGTGCGATGGTGAAAGTTCTTGCAAAGATGGCAGCGATGAGACTTTTGTGACATGCTACAATAACACATGTGGCTGGAATAAGTTTCGGTGCAATTATGGAGGTTGCGTGAATAAGAGCCTCATATGCAACGGCATAGATGATTGTAACGATGGAAGTGATGAGAACTTATTATTGTGTCAGAATGAGAAGACCGTCAATTTGCTAGTTGAACTGCGCGGTGATTGCGGGTAAGTTATTTACGGCTGAGGCGAAGGTGAATTAATTTAAGCTGAATTTTTGTTAGTAATCAATATGCGGTTAAGTGTGATAAGCCGAACAAGTGCTTGAAGTGGAGTCAAGTGTGCAACGGGGTCAAGGACTGTAAGGACGGCAAAGATGAATCTCCATTGATGTGTACTGTCGAACAATGTCCGTGTAACTCCCTCCGCTGTAAGAGCGGTGCCTGTGTCAGCCGTGAAAAGTTTTGCGACTACAAAATTGACTGTGCCGATAGCAGCGATGAGGATCCTGTTATATGCAATAAATTGGAAGAAATTGAGGAGAAGCAGACATCGACTGCAAGCTTTTGGAAAAGGAATAATGTCACTACATGTACCCTTAACTATTCTCTGGGCTTGAACGTGACGGATTACTTTTCAGAGTTTACCTACGCGAAAAATGCCAAAGTGACAGACAAGACTATTGTGCTAATCGCCTGTAATGAAGGCAGCGAGATGCTGGGCAGCAATTTTAATATGTTTAATGCATGCTATAAGAAAAAATGGTTGGATGTTTGGAACATCTGCGTTCCTGTATGTAACCAAATGCCAGAAGTACGCAATGTGATCTACCGGACGGAGTGCGTTCATGATAATGGTTTGGTCGACTGCAATGAGAATATAATGAGTACTGGAGCGAGTGTGAGTGTGAGCTGTGCTGCCGGATATGATAGTGTCTCTGATAAAGGCAAGCATGGTAGTCATATATGCCGGAATGGAATATGGATCACTGAAGATCCCAATCCCACCTGCAAGCCTATTTGCGGCATTACGTCAAAGTTTCATAAAAACTTAACACCATGGACTGTAAGCATATTCGAACGTGTTTCAAACACTAAGTCCGACTTTGAGTTTAAATGCACTGGCACAGTTGTGTCGCCTTACCAAATAATAACTGCCCAAGCATGTTTTGGGAGGCATAAGGATAAGGCAGACAGTTATCTGTACTATAAGATTGCAGAGGGCAACCACAGAGTCCCATTCTCGGCAGCTGAGAGCCACGGCTATAATCTGCACAACGTATTGAATATCACAACGTATGTATAAGAAACGATTGGTATAAGATATAATAATATCTAAAACTTCTCTATGTTACAGTTTCACAATTGATATGAATTTGGCTTTAGTTACTCTGGTAAATCCGTTTAAATTTGGTGCCAAGGTGCGACCCATTTGCTTGGAAAGCAATAAACTTGAAGATCAAATCATAGGTGACTGCGGTGGGGCTCAACTTGGAGAGGGAGTGACAATAGAGAAGAATGAAAAGCATTTCTTAACACATATTGTGATCAGCAATAAGATAAAGTTTAACGTAAACTCAATAATTGATAATATCGAGAGTATGTATAAAAAATAATGAGGGTAATCTTTAAACATTTAATTCACTTTATTATAGTTTGATTTATGAGCTAAAAATAAATTGTGAATTTACAATAACTAAAACACACATACACATATATATACTTGTATGTATATAAATATATATATAATATATATCTACTATTGGCGAATTACATAAGTACGAAGGATATACCATACTCGTAGCTAGTTTTATTTACTAAATACTTTTCATAATCGTATTTTATGTTTTCGCAGCATCTTCAATTTCTCTATGCTTAGGAGTAGTATTTGTGTTTCTTATTCAATTTCTATTACAGTTTTAGATGTTTTAGTTGTTCTTCATATTCATTTTTGTTTTATACACTGAGATTGTGGAATTAAGTACTAGCTAGATAAATTTAAAATTGTATTTCTTTAATATTGTAGTACCATAATTATTAGTGCCGATCTATTGCTAATAAATATTTACTGACATTTAGTATGAAACTTAGGACACATATAGTAGTTGGGTTCTCTTAGTTAATACTTTAGTTTTGTTTTTCCTTAAAACAGTAAAAACTAAAAATGTTGTCTTAAAATTTTGCTCTTGATCACTTCAGTCTTACCAAACAATTTTTATTTTTAGTTATTTCAACAGATTTTTTAATCGCTTTTTTCTGCAGTTTTGAACATTTGGAAATTTAGTAATCGTATTCGTATTATTTACGCTTAGGTCAATGTAGTATTTTGATATTTATCGCATAGTTTCAATTGTAGTTTCTAAACAGATGAAAAGTTTTTCAGGCTGAACTATTTGTTTTATATATTTATATTATTTGCATTGAGAAATTTCTTTGAGAAATTAGAGTTCAATTGGATTTACTTATCTATTACTTATATATTTGCCAGCTCTAATATTAGTAGTTGTATATGTACATATCTTTAAGAGTTTGCAGTAGCTTTGATTTCAATTCTAAATTTCTTTTAGACTTAACTGCGAGATCTGTTGCAGGAATAAAACTATATCTTAAGTACATGCAAGCTAAATATATATACAATTGCAATTGAACAGTTCTGAGGCTTAAAGCATTTTCAAATGTCGATTCTTGTAACCATAAAAATATATTTCAAATCGGAGAAAAACAAAGTTGAAAATTAGAGAAAGAAAGTATATAAATATGATCTAAACAAAACCTACTGAAGATCTCAATTTGAAATCAAATTAACAGACGAAGAAATTAATAATTTGATCGTTGATCTTCCAAATTTGGAAATGTTTTGCAGAATGTCAGACTGGATATTTGGCGGAATGTGTGAAATCAAATCAAATCCTATAGGTTCTATGCAACTGTCCACCTATCCAGATAATTTTTAAGTAAGTATTAGTTCCCACAATAGTTTATATAGAATATTCAATCTGAGAAAATAAAATAATTGGACGGTTTTGTTAAATAATATAAATGTTACGTATAATTGGCAATTAATAGTGTACTTATTGAAAGTATATAGAAATATAACTTAAGTCAACTGTGTGTGCTTCTATACATTTAACTTAGGTTAGAGATAGAGTACGTACTAGGACTAACTACAAATTAATACTGTACAGGATACGCGACTCCTACGATATAGAAACTAATAAACGGGCCTTGGCTCGTATTGCATACAAATCGGCGGTCAACACAATATATAGTATATATATAATTATGTGGGTACAATAACTAGAGGGAGTAGTAGGGGGTGGCCTGACCAACTTAAAAGAACGACGTTAGCTATCCTTTGTCCTTGCCAGGCCCGACGCTAACGCCCAGCAAATGCTCACCGGCCATCAGACCCGCCGGCTGGTGGGCATAATTGCGGATCTGGTGTAGCGAGATCAGCTGATTGGGAAAGGCATTGGCATTGTTTTGGTTGACATTTTTGTTGGGAAAACTGATGGCATCGTAGAGATAGGGACGTTGCGCCATGGGATGGTGGCTCAGCGAGTTCAGGTGCGGAGGCATCGAGTTGATCGGCGTAAACGCCGAATTACTGGTGGATTTCGCTATGGACGCCGCATCATAAGGACCAACGGCGCTCGGTGTGGACACTGTAAATCAACACAAATTACCTAAACTTCCTTTATAACTGTCAGCGAGTTGTTCCTTACCAATGTCCTCACGTACTGGATCGGGCATGATGCGATGATGCGGCTGCAGTTGCTCCGGACCATGTCCATTGCTCTGGCCACTGTTCGGTGCCGTTGGCTGCGCATAGTGGGCCTCCATGCCATGTTGGGGTGGTGGTTGTTGTTGCTGTTGCTGTGGGTGGTGGTGTTGGGGCTGTTGTTGCTGCTGTGGCGGGCCATGTTGCTGCGGTGGTACACCGAGTTGCGTGTGATGGTGATGTGGCTGCTGCTGCTGCTGTTGCTGCTGCTGTTGTTGCTGTTGCTGCTGTTGTTGTTGTTGCTGCTGTTGCTGCTGATGCATAACCTCCATTGCATTGGCGGCGGCCGCCGAGTCAGGACTTACCTTTGGCCAGTAGCTGTTGTCGCTCGGTGCTATCGATACCGCTGGCAGTACCAGATTATTTCGTTGATGCTGCGGATTGCTTGCCGCGGCGGCTGAAGCATTGCCAGGATTGCCGGCGGCAGCAGCAGCTGCAGCAGCGGCAACTGCAGCCGCACTGCCAGGAGCAATGGGCGGTCGCTTGTCCGTGCGCTCCGCATGCTTCTGCATGTGCTTGGTCAAGTAGGTCTCCTGGGTGTACGACTTGCCACAGTACTGACATATGTGCGTCTTTAAGTGCTTCGACTCCTTGTGCTTCGGTATGTGCTCCAGCAGCGATGGCTCATCGGAGAAGCATTTGTAGCAGGAGTTGCACTTGAACGGCTTATCCGTCTGATGGCAGCGCGAATGCGACTGCAGATTGGACAGTTGAGAGAAGGCTTTCTGGCAGCCAGGATGCCGGCACTTGTACGGCTTGTCGCCCGTGTGTGTCCGGATGTGCTGCTGCAGGTGCGAGAGCTGCGTGAACTTGCGCTGGCAAATCTCGCAGCGATACGGCTTGATGCCCAAATGGATGCGGGTGTGCTGCGAAAGATACGATGAGTTGGCGAATGCCTTTGAACATTGCGTACACTTGTAAGGCTTCGCCTCCCGCATATGGATCTGGGTGTGCAGTTGCAGATCCGCTTTCGAGCTGAAGATCTGCAAGAAATGAAATGGTTTGTTAAAGGAAAGTTATCATAACAGAAAATGGCTGTGGAAATAATGAAATAAATTGAAATTTAGCTGCTGTTTGTTGCTTGTTACATTTGAATGGCCCCACACACTATTATCACCTTGGTGTCCTTCACATCGTGTGGCATATGATGTGGCGAACTGGTCGACGACGAGATGCCATTGCCACTGGACACGCTGCCACTAACTGTTGTTGTATTCGAAATCGGAATTGGAATCGGATTCGAATTTGCATTTCCATTCGCATTCGCGTTTGGATTCTGCGTATTGCGATCATTGTTCGTGGCGTTTTGCATGCGAATCCCGCCATTATCCACACTGTTGCTTGTGACCACAATGTGCTGATTGGGATTCGGATAGATGCGGGATTTGCGGCCCCGCGTGGAGCCTGTGGGCGCTGTGGTGCCGCTGCTGCTACTGCTGCTCACGACTGCATCATTAACCAACTTGGAGCTGTTGCCGTCGGCGATGGCGATGGTAGTGTTTACTTCGAGATTGGGCTTGGGCTGATGCACTGCCTCTCCACCGCCACTCAAATGATATTGGTGCTGCTGTTGCTGTTGTTGTGGCTGATGTGGTTGCTGTTGCTGCGTATGCGGATGCGGATGTGCGTGTGGGTGTGGAAGTGGCTGTTGGCTATAGCTAAGCACCGAGCTGCGTAGATCAGGAGTATTAGAGAACACGCTCAGCGGACCAAGTGCCACACGCTCGTTTAGGCTGTTGCGCAGATGATCAATGGAACGATGCACGGCATGGCTGTAGTCTCCGCCAGCGGGTGGAATCTCACCAATCAGCGGTGAGTTGTGATGATAGTCGAGGCCACCGCCAAGCGGACGGTACTCAATCAAACGTCCCTCCATTTAGCTAAGTTAGCTATGTATTAACTCTTTTGCTTTATTTAAACTTTATTTTTAACTTTTTATTTCAATTAAGTCTCAACAAATCGATAAACTGTGTTAAAACTGTAAGAGACGAGCACCAGAAATTAGAATTTATGATGATTTATTCGTAGTTTTTGTTTAGTTTCTTTTAGCTGTTGGTCACGATTGGTTTCCTTTGATTATGTTTAACACCTTAAGATTTTATTCACTTCACAATAATAAACATATTTCGACAGGTAAAAATGTTCTTATCGAAAATGCTACTCAAGATACTCAATCAAGATTTAATCTTAACACACACACATGCACACATACAAACACACCCACAAAATCGACTGGCCTTTCGATCTTCAGAATAATTTTTATAAACGATATATATATAGAAATTGCAGATAGTATCTTCTACCTTTGCACCAAGTTATAGGTTATATAAGTTATAGTACAAAAATTACAAAAAGAATAGGGATAGAACCTAGTTGAATTTGCCTCCTTTCCACAGTAGACTGCTACTAATTTACCTCCCAACTTTAACTAATCTTCGCAGGATGCTGGTAGTTTTATTTATACATTAATTAATTATTGCCGAATTTGACTCATCTTTGTTATTGAGACAAATAACCTTTTCTGTACCTTCGAGACCTACTCGTACCTTTTCACTACTTTCTCTTAATACTTGTACTACTTACAACGCTCTGCATGAACCTCTGTGCTGACTATAAAAGACTTTGTCGAGTTTTGAACTCTGTGTTCTCTTTTGAAACTATTAAAAACCAAATTTTTATCTTTTTAGCTCGTAGTAACTAAAACTAATAGTTTTACTAATCTTTGTGATCTGATCGGGATTCGCTGGGTTTTTTAATACATTTATTCCGAACATCCCAGATATTAACTTTAATTTTTAATTTAAATTCATAATTTCAATTCAATTTATTTATTTCAAATTTATTTAATGGTAAATTTCATTATAACGCAATCTTTTTTCCCAAATACTCTTTGGTCGCCTGTTAATGGTGGAAATTAAAATAAAATAAAAAATGAAGCTATAGTGTTATTTGAATAGGTCTCTTCACATAGTTAAAGGCTGACAATTTGTCTAAAACTATTGAGAATATCAGAAAGGATTTCAATCTCTTTAGAAAATCTGCGTGAAGAAGTTGGCTGAAAAAGTGAAAAGCAATAATTAAGAGCTACTTTCTCTATTGAAGAGATATATTCTTGTGTATAAAATCAAATCCTTCTGCCTGTTGCATACATTGCCCAAATTTAATATACCCTGCTCTTTGTCTTACCCTATCCCCAATAAATTCTATTAGGAATGCAAAAAATGCAGAATCTGCGATTGGAGACCGCAAAACGATTTTGTCTCGACTCGCTGCACCAGCAGCTGGAAAGAGATTTTATTTTATTTTATTGGTGTTGTTATTTTGTTTTTTGTTTGTCCTAAATCTAACGTCATATTTTCCTTCTTCTTTTTGTCATTTTGTATTTTTACTCTACGCTTTTCATTTTGCATTTTCAATTGCTTCGTTGAGCTCTGCCCACAGACATTTTTTCCAGCGGAAACATTTTTTCGCCACGCATTTGACTATTCAGATTTCCCGGTACTCCCCCTTGGCGGGCGTTAAGCTTTTCAATTTGACTATTTTCTATGCGGCGATTTCTTTGCTCGTTTTTGTGTGCTTCGATTAGATTTTTTCCTATATAAAATCCGCTATTTGTGTAAACGTTGGCCTCTGTCCCTGACTGACTGTCTGTGTTTTTTTGCTCTTTATTTTTTATTCATAGGGCGTACAATTTTTTCTATTTGTCGCAATTCTTTTATTTCTTTTTTGAAGGACAAGTCATTGGAGCGCAGACAAGCAGTAGACGTTCTGCGTATTTGTCAGGTGAAAGTCCTCGTAGTTTTTATTTTATTTTATTTTTATTTGCACTGCTCCAATTTTGTTGGTGTTTATTTTTCTAAAAGCCACGGATACTCGTAACTCATTCATTGCTTGCATATTTTTTGCCATGTGACTGCTGATTTTTGATACATTCACATGTGAGTAAGCGAATACGTGAATGAATTTGTTTATTTTATGTTTAGACGCAAATTCAAGTTCGTTTGTCATCCACGACATTGACCTTGACTGGCAATTTTGTGGGTTAGATTTTCATATCGGGAAAGCCGCACATATTTTCCATCTACTTTTTGCAGATGCATTAAATAAACTCTAATGTTAGTTTCTATTAGCTATTTTCACATAAATTTGATGTGTCCGCATCGTATAAATGGGATGGTGTCTAAAATTCTAATGTGACAGTTTTATGCAATAAATAGGACGTACATATAAGAGAGTTACATGTAGAATGCAAGGAAGGGAAATTTAATATTTTAATTCAAATATGATTTTTGGGAAGCTGTTAAGTGGGTACAAAATAACTTTTTGAAAAGGCGTTGACAACTTCTTAGGTTATTCGGGAAATTTTAGAGTCTACCCTTAATATTTGAATAATAAATGATGATATTTCCTCTCTCGGAAATATAGGTTTCTATAAGTCAAATATATTAAAAGATTAACAGAATTGTAGGTTTTCATAATTGTAAGTCATAGTCCTTTTTATCCTTATAATTTTTACTTATTCATTATACCGCTTCTTGTACATACTATTACTACTAATAGTATATTAATTAGTAACAGTGTAAGCCCTTTTTTACTATATCACTTATACATTAATATACGAAGCTTCTATATACTATTGCTCGTAAGTTTATATACTATGTCAATATTCTAATACTTCTATTCTATTGGTCTTTATAAGAGGTATATAGATACTTTGATTTCCAAAATCTGACAAATTTTGTAGAAGCTAATGTTAAAGCTGCCGCCTGTATGTTGATTTCATGGATAAATAAAAACGTCAATATAGTTTTTACTGTACTTTATGAATAGCACAGATCTATGCAGAGAATCAGTAAATATGTGAAATTAATAAATTACACGCCCAAAACTGGATGACATTATGTGCTATTGATATTTTTATATATATAACTTTTTGATATAATCTTTTCTACCTATACTACTTTTATTTAGGAGTATATTTATTTGTGAATAAATTCAGCAAACGATTATGAAAGCGGATCTTCCATGTTTAATGGCCCGCTGGGTGGTGTTATATAAAATATGTATTCTCTATAAGTGTGAGCTGCGTACATAAATTCATATAACATACATATATATATAATGTATTTGAAAACGAGTCTGTATATCTATATAATTTGCACATAATGTAACCCATTCCTAAAACACAATTAACAAAGAAGCAAAAAAATAATGCGAAAAAATATCAGAAAAATAGGGGAATGCATTTCGGTGTATGTGAGTGTGTGTGCGTGTGTGTGTGTGTGTGTGTGTGTGTAGGCTGTGTGTGGGTTAATGCATAGTTGGGGCTTTTAACTAATTAACATTTAGCGGTTTGGCGGGAATTTCGAGCCTGCCCTTAGCAGCCCAAACTCTTTTTTTTCGCATTTTTTTTGGTTAATAATTGAAAAAGTGTAAAATATATTTTTTTCGCGCTCCTTTATTATTCATATTCATTTATGTTTTGCTTGATTAATGTGTTGTCATACTATACTCTAGCTCTTTTTATTGAGTTGCACAAAATCACAAAAATATTTCCTTTTCGATGTGTTTTATGTTCAAGTTGTTGTCAGTTGATGAAAAATGCATTGGCTGGTGTTATACGATCCGCAGATTTATATTATTTTTATTTTTTACTTTTACATTTAATAATAAGTTTTTTGTTGAGTTTCGTTTGCATTTTAATGATACTTAATTTCACATTTGCTGCGGTTTTTAAATACGCTGCACGCGTGCTTGCACTAATCATTAATTAATTTAACATCATTTCAAATATGCAATTAATTTTTGGCGCCCTACCCTAATTAACAATATTATATAATTGCCAATTATATAATTATTTGATGCGAACGCCCGACCCTGTTAACCCGACTGCCTTTAACAACCGTCTAAACGTTGTGAACGCCGCAATTGTCTTTGATTAACTGATCGCTTGTGATTTTCAGTTTATGCTAAACGGTCTCACAGTAGGCGGTCGTGTGTGTGTGGGCGTGGCAGATATTCAACAGCTGGTCCATTAACGGGCTAAGAGCTATTTGTGTGGCGCTTGCTGAGCATCTTCTCAGCATATCAAGTTACGCATCTGGCCCGATCCAGGACCATCAGGAGTATCATCATGCGTGCTCTGCTTCAAGCTCAAGCTCAAGCTCGGATCAAGTCTCTGATTCAGATTCACATTCAGGTGTTTGAGCTCTCCCAATTAGTTTAGGCTTGAATGGTTTTCAGAACTGAGAACTAAGCTTGGCCCTTGCTCGAGCTGGGTAATCGAGCCTGATATTATTAATGAGAACTATCTGCATTTTACAGTGATATTGGCATCGCATATTAATATCAGCTTGAACTATATAGGAACACACAATTTTTACACAACTTAACGAAACTTAATGAAAGCTACCTCTGGCTGATCTTAACGATTTTATCTAGTTACGATATTGTTCTTTTTTACTATTGAAATATATAGCTTTACTTTAAAACTCTATACAATAATTGGTAGTTGCTATACAACAATTTATGTAAGAATATATTTCTGAGACGATCCTTTATATTATTAAGAAAGGTAAATTGAACAGAAGCATAATTTGTGCTTTGGATGTAAAACAACCTGGGAGACCTTTTGAACCTTTTGAAGACATAGAGAACATTCCACATTGAGACTCGATTTATAATAAGGAAAATGCTTCTTTTATTATGAGAAGAATAGCTTAAATATAATTTTACTATGCAACTTTTAAGAGATGAGAAGATTTTGAAAGATTTGTAATTAAACAATTGGGTAGAAATAGGTCTTTACTATTCTCAGAAGCAATTTTTGAAAGATTTGCAGATCTCCCAAAGAGAAATAGTATTGAGAGAGATAATATTGTTTGTGATTTATTTTATTAACTTTCGAAATAGATACATTAAATGTCTAAGATAGATATAAGAACCAATTCACATACCATCTTCTTTATAACAGCTTTTACATTAACAATTTGAAAATATATCAGTTCTTGGAGTAATTTGCATTTGTGAATAGTCTAACATGATCTGTAAAAGATAATAAAACTTACTTTTGTCTGAATTGTTTTAGTTTTTCTTTTCCCTATAAAACTTATTCTGGAGGTGATTTTGTATCAAAATTTATAGGAAATAAGCAGTTTGGCAGTCTAAGTCTAAAACTTAGTATGAATCTCTGTATAAACAATTCACTGATTTACTTTAAACGAGAAACAAATATTATAGATTTCAAAGCTAAATGTGAAGATAGTCTTAATAAAATGTGAACCCAACAAATGACATAAATTGATCGGCAGGATTCAAGAAAAGTTTACAATGTTAACCACATTTCACATGTTGAGAACTTGATTATGTTTGCAGTATTATTTGAATAAGTTTCGCAATGATTTGAGCAAGTTTTGAGAAGATGTCGTATTATCGCAGTATTCACTCTCTGAGTGCTTATCGGGTGATTATTTCAAATGCTTTCAGTTCGGGTACACTATATCTTCGAACCGTCGGAACATTTGACAAAAAGTTGAGCGTTTGTTTGTCTGATTGTGAGATGAAACTGAGAATAATCTGACCTTGATATTGAACTCAAGGAACAGCTGATACGATGCACACCAGTACACATACACTCGCACACACAATGGGAGCGCAGAAAACAACATTTAATATTTATTTGTATATATATATATATATTATACACACACACACACACACACACACTTGTAGACTTGAACAATGAAGGAAGTAAGACAAAGCCAAAGAACTTGTCTGCTTGACTTTCTTCTTAACGCCTTCGCACGTGACGGCCACAATACTACTTTGAAACTTGCGTATCTTTAAGATGCACACACACACACACACACACAAAGACACACATTCACGTTTCTTTGGGTTTTTTATTTTGTATTGCTGCAATAAATAAACACAACTTGGTGTTGAATCGAAAGAAAGCAACCGGAAACAGCTGAAAGCGCGCACACATTTTACCGGAAACGTGAACCGTAACCGAGTCAAGTGCGAGTTCAAGTTTTTTATATGTGTTTCTCTTTTCTTTTTTTGTTTTTTTTGTAGCTATTGCTACATTTTCTTAGCCTTGGCCAAGGACAACGGCAACAACGACGACGACGATGCTAGCCGAAGACGCTGCACGTTGTTTGTTGTGGTTGTGGCCGTTGACGTTGTTGTTGTTCTGATTGTTGTTGTTGTAGTTATCGTTGTTGTTACTTTTATTGGCGGCGTCTCAAGGAACATGTTGCGCACACACAAAAACACACAGCTGAACTGAAGTCGCGCGCTTTGCTTTATCGAGCACACAGTATCAAGCGTCGAGCGTCGAGCGTCGAATCGTGTAGCGAAACGCGTGCCGAGCCGAGAGCACGATCCGTCACCAATGTAAAAACTCAACTAAAGCGATGATGAAAAAATCTGAAACAATATATTTTTGGGGGGTCGCACACACACACACACTCACACAAACACACACAAGGAAGGAGATGCAAAGCGACGCACACAGCTGCAGAAGCGGCGGCGGCATCGACAGGCGAGAGAAGGCAACCAGACAGACAAAGCGCGCACTAATACAAACGCAGCGGCGCTTCAAAACGCAGCAGCAGCAAAATGTAGTTGTGTATGTGTGTGTGTGTGTGGGTGGGTGGCGGCCTGGCTTACTAAAGGCCGCCGCCGGCCGACCGACAGAGTGACAACAACAAAAACAACATCAACACATAGCAAAGGGGCAAGCGTTAGCGCACACACACACACACACACATACACACACACACAGACACAAACTGGCAACGGCGACTTCGAAAAAAAGCAGCGACAACAACAACAAACTAAACGGGTAAAAAAATGCCACGCACACACACACGCACACATACATTTACAAGCACACACACACACACACAATCACAGAAAAAACAGAAAAAAGTTTTGGTTGCATAGGCGGCGTCGCTGCTGGCGCTATTCAAATGCTGCGCAGTCCGTGTCGACTGCGCTGCCGGCATCGCAGCCACCTGACAGAGCAGCGCCAAAACAACGACAACAACAACGAGCAGCCGCCGTCAACATTGACCCAAACTCAATTTGGAATGGGGAAAGTTTGGAGCCAGCGATGGGCTCTAAAAAACGCGCAAAAAATGCTGTGTAAAAAATTGAAAAAGGGGAATTTTCCTCACGCACAGACACACACACACACAAAGCCACACTCACACATACAGCTATAGCACCGGCGCGAGCATACACACATACATACAGACCATATAAACGCACAGAATTTTTTCGCTGCCAACGTCGTGTTAGCCTTTGCCGCCCCCAAATTTACTGCCTGCTCTCCCCTCCCCCTAGCGCAGGCATCACCCAACCCAATGGTCTGGCATTTTTTCCCGCATTTTGTTTTGTTCGACTTTGATGCTGCCCGCTTTTTGTTTTTTTTTTGGTTTATTTTTTGCTGTTTTTTATTGAAGAGCTTTGCCATTTGCCATTGACTTTGCAATTTGCATTTTGCGTTTTGTGTTTTGTGTTTTGCGTTTTGTTTTCATTTTAACTTGCATTTATTGGCTTTGCAGCGGAGCTTAAAATGCAGACAAGCAAATAAACAAATGAACAAATTAGGGCTGATAAAATGATTAGCATAAATTCGCATATAATTGAATTTGTAAATTTATAATGATGATATAAAGCAGTTAAATATATTTGCGCTAAAAAGTAGGCAATACTTTTTGTGAATGCGTGACATTCGCTTTGCATGTGCTCTGCGGGTTCTACTAACACAGGGGAATGTTGTCATCCGCCCCGTGGTCGCTGTTTTGGAGCACTCTATCAGTCTGGCGTCGAATTACACCAAAGAAAATCCAAAAATGAAAAAAACCCACTTGAAAGCGCAGTGAAAATGAAAAAATGTTCCCCACACACACAGAGCGACACACCTCAGGCAGCCTCCGCCCTGACCTAAGCCACCACGTGGCTTAACTGCTAGCAGCAAACCTCGCTCCGAAACTCCCTCATACTCTCCCACACTTATACAGTCACACACACACACACACACACACACAGGCAGCCACAGAGCGCACTCCTTCCGCTGCGCTGCAGCCGGCGCTTGTCTGCTGCTCGTCGCCGTCGCTGCTATTCCTAAGCGGTTTTTTTTCCGCCACATTGCAACCTTGCCTCGGCTGCTGCTCCATACGCCGGCCACTGTACTTTCCCCTCATTTTTTTCGTTTTTTCTGTTTTTTTCCTTTGCATATTTTCCATTCCCATTTGCTGTGCATTTCTTCCACGCAGCCTCCCCTTCAATTTTTTTGTGACCGCCTTGTCACAGGAAACAATTTTTTCCATTGCCTCGTGCCATCTCGCTTGCACGCCGCACTTGTGACCTGTTCAAAAGCAGATCTTTTTTTTTTTGGCTTTGCTTTTGTTTTGCTTTTCTTGCCAACTCCATTGCCCCTCCATATAGCCGAGTTGGCTTGTAGCTGTGTTTGTTTTTGTATTTGAGTCTGCTTTTAGATTTTGGCTTTTAGTTTTTTCGGTATCAATACTGAAAAAGCAAATCGTAGAGTTGCCATTGAAAATGCTATTCATTGTGAATTAATGTTTTTTTCTTTTTTTAGCGATAAAAAACTAGGTTAGCAGTAGGTTAGACAACGTGGCAATTGAGGAAATAGAATATAGTATATAGTATATAGATACATATAAAGTCTTTGATAATATTTATTGAAAAATTAAATTATATAGTTTGCTTGAGAGTTACATGAGCAATTGATTATCAATATGAGATATTAGAGCATGTGTTAATTGTTGAAGGGAATTCTTTGACTAATAGTGAATCAATTACGTACACTATAAAAGAAGCGAGTTGAACGTGGAAAGCTTCCACCTTCACCTTCAAACCTTTCCACTTTAGGTAAGGCTTATTAGATCATATTCGTATCTTCCGAACAATTATTTAATGCAAACATATTATGAAACCTAAGAAATCTCTATTCCAAAGTATTATATTATATAAAAAGTAAACAAAGTTACGTAAAGTGATCTTTACTTCTGTTCTACTTTGTGGTCAGTGTCATTCTGATTTTATTCATTCAACTTTCCGTCTCTATTTTGTGCTCCACTTTGGCCTGGAAAAAGTTTCAAAATTTTCGCTTTGTGAAAAAATGTGGCAACGTTTTGAGTGTGAAATATTAATTATCACCACGTGGCAACACTGTCACTTGGTTTTGATGCAATATTTCATCAGGTTTTCGTTTTTTTCTTTGTGCTGTGTGTGTACTGTGTCCGTTGTTTTGCGTTTTGCATTTTGCTTTGGTTTATTTTTTTCTGTTTTTGCATGTCACAGAGCAGTTCTTTTTTTAGATGTTTTGCTATTTTGTTGTATTTTAACACAGTGGGCAGTCGAATCACGCACACATATGCACGGCATAAGTGGGAAGGTGGCAAATGTGGGGCTTTTGGGGCAAAGCCCACACATTTGCTATGGTCACTTGCATGGGCTTATTCCGATGCGTGACTGGCATTTGTAGACTTTGAATATAAGCAAAACAGACACAACAACACTCAAGCATTCACACACATGTACAAGCATTCGCACACCCACACTCGAACTCAAACTTGACCACTTTCATACACACACACACACACACAAACCAACATGCATATGCGTGTACATATGTAGCCATGCACATGTGCATTTCAATACGCATTAATAACTACGAATTCACTGTAACGCCCATCACACACATATAGGCGCACACCTCATCCAATCATACGCACACATACAAACATACTTTATTGTGTGCTGATGTTGCTGCTGCCACTGCCACTGCCACTGCCACTGCCGCTGTCGTCTCTGCTGCTGCTGCAGCTGACGTCTAAAAAACGGCAACAAAATATAAAAATCAAATTCTTTTGCCTTTTCCCGCCTCGTTCGTTAATTTTGCTGTTGCTGCGCCTCATTCGCACCCATCACCCTCCAGAAAAAAGTGAACAGCAAACAAAATACATCAACAACAACAACAGCAACTACAAAATGTTGTGCGCTGCATCCATTTCCGTCGTTCGTTAAAAAATTGATGGCAAAACGCTGCGCCGGCAAGTATGCAACACATTTGTCAGACGCCAAAATCCAAAAACAGAAAACAACTGAAAAAATCTTTTATATTTTTAGAACTTTTTTTGTTGATCCTTTGGTCTAAACTTTCTGCTTTTTGAAATGTACACTTTTTCGAGGTTTTTTGGGTATTTTTTTTGACTTGTCTGTTGCTTCTCCAGTTTTTTAGACGTATTTTGTTTGTCAGCCGCAAAACGTTTTTCATGAATTTTTCATCCATTTAGCGGGGCCATTGAGCCATTTTCATCGTGCTTAGAATTCATTGATACTTTGCCAAATTGGTTTTCAGTTGACTTTTTATTAAACCTCAGCAGTGTGACATTGACTTTTCAGATTTTTTATTTATAAATATTTAAAACGTTTTTGTGGAAAATTTTATTGTGATGATTTCAAATAAACTTGTTTTTCATATATCAAAAATTCGATTAATATATTTCCAGGAAAAGTTATTCGAGATTACATTTAATGCTTCTTCATACTTTTTCGTAGTACCAAAACATTTGCTTAAACATTTGAGTTATATCATATTTAAAGACTTTTACTTAGAGAATTTTCTCTAAGTGGCTGAAAAGCTTTTGGTTTCATAAGATTAAAACTCTGAACGCAGTAAAATTAATTAAAAGTTAATTCGCTTGTATATGTCCCTATTTAACAATCCTTTCGCCAGGAAATTACTTAACGTATCACTAGTATGTAGTACCACTGTTTCACACTGAAAATGACAATCCCATCCATCCCAATAATTAAATGACAATAGACCAGCCGCTGCAAGCTAAATACCTCGGAGTAACACTGGATAGGAGACTCACCTTTGGCCCACACATAAAATCTGTAAGCTTAAAATGTGAACAAAGAATGCAACAGCTGTGTTCGATAACCAAAAGAAGAAACAGAATGTCGCTGAAAGTCAAAAGACAGTGTATGTCCACTCTATCACGCCCATCTGGCTGTACGGAAAACAGTTCTGGGGGATCTCTGCAAAAACAACAAGGAAGATTACCAAGATGTTCCTGGTATGTCCGGGGTTCCACCTGCACAGAGTCAGTCCAGAAGCAGCTTCTTTCCTTTGTCCTTCGTGTTATCAATTGGGAACCCAAGCTTTGTTTGCCATCTTACTCTTGTAGACTGTTAGTAGTAAATCTTCCGTCTTTAGCTAACCGGAGAATAACTTTGGCTGATGTAGACCTACTTGGAACTATCTTCCTCTATATCTTCCTATATGCACCACTGATTATACCTTGTACAATCCTTTCCGGAGTTTATGGTATTTTTATAACTCTCATTTCCTTGCTTTTTCTTTCGAACATTCTCCTCGTTCAATCAAACTTCGGTGATACCTGTTGTACAATAAATACTAACGCTATTTGTTGTTGTTCTGATTGGGTTTTCCCCAATCTTGAAAATAAAGTCTGTCTTCGATTTGGGAGACAATTTCCTATAATGCTGAGAAGGGAACTTTGTCTCTACGGGAAAATGTTTGCACTTAAGTGTGAGTAATGTAAGGGTATGCTAATTCGAGGCTTATCCAGTTTTATTTTGTGTGTATTGTACCTACATAAGACTTAAGCAGGTGATAGTGCGTAGAAAGAAAGTCCAAAACTAATATTCAATTGCTTACAATGAACGTGTGAAATGTTTACCAATTGAAATAAAACAATAATATAAGTATATACATATATATATTGATTTATATACATTGATTTATCGAGCAAAGAATCGATTTTTATCGATGGATTCAAATTGCTCTATCGATGTTTCTCAATATATTTAGACGTCGCATAGACGGTTTTCTTTTTGCTTTACGCTGTTCATAAACAAAAGTGGGTTCTGTTTATTAAAATGCTTTCAATATAGTTTTTGTTTGGAACTAATTCTCTATTACAAATATATCAATTATATACAAGAGAGCTTGGTCAATTCACGAGTGGTCGACTAGGAGATACACTGCCATAGAATAGTTCATGTTTAACTTAAGATGTCCAGAACATTTAGTTGTAGGTTTGGGTAAAAGTAGCGTTCCATATATTCGATTTATCGAATCAGTAACAGTTCTAATACATTTGACTTCCCTAAGGTTGTCAAGTCAAAAGATAATCTAGTTTTTGTTATATTCTTGTGTGGTAAGACTAGATGATAGTTGAAACGACTTGAGGAAAGAATTGCAGCTCCAAAGTCAAGCAGCAAACTGAAAACAAGGTTTCTGAGAAGTAAACTTTGGTTGGAAAAATATTGTCCGTGCAGCTGACTCAATGAGAAGTGACAACTGATTTAGTCAGTATATAGTAAGTAGTATATACAGGTATATATATGTATGTATGTAGTCGTAAATAGGTACGTATCAGAAGTTGGCGATAAATAAAAAACAGAAGTCGTTTGCTATTGTCGTCGTCGAATACGTGGCAAGTGAGGCTTTGATTTATTTGCTGGCACGACGCGTAGAGATGCAGACCAAGGATAGAAATCGTCGCGAATATAATTCATATAATGACCTGAGCAGACAGTTTCGGCTTTATGATGAGCAGTCGATGGAGTCACTGGAGGATCGCATTCGCATCGAAATGAATCCCAATGGTAGCGATGATCTATCCCTCCGCCGTGATGGCTGTTACACGCCCTGTCCCTGCCCCAATTCATCCCTGCTTCTGCTGCGACAGCACAACTTCAAGCTGAAGGCATATTACTCCAACGTGGGAAACTGTGTGCAGTGCAATAAACGGTGAGTGGATGCCACACATCAGGCATGACTGGACATCAACCGAGATTTCAATTGCAGCATACGCTTTGCGGTGCCCAGTTTAAGATGTCGCGATTGTCCGTTGCGCTGCCACACGGATTGCTGCAGCCAATTGACGGTTAATTGCATACCCCAGCCTCTGGTCAAGGGCAGGCGGGGGCACTTGGCCGACTATGCGCCCAGAGTGGCACCCATGGTGCCTGCTCTGATAGTCCATTGTGTAACGGAGATTGAGGGGCGTGGTCTGGAGCAAGAAGGTCTGTATCGGGTGTCCTCCACCAGGGAGAAGGTAAAGCGGCTGCGGCACAAGCTCCTGCGAGGCAAGACTACGCCACACCTGGGCGACAAGGACACACACACCCTCTGCTGCTGCGTGAAGGAGTTCTTGCGTACTCTGGAGCGACCTGTAATACCCACGTACCACAGGCGCGACTTTGTCCTGGCCACACAGCACACTGACCCACTTGCTGTCGAGGAGCACCTTTGTCTGGCTGTCGCGGACTTGGAGCCATCTCATCGCGACACTTTGGCCTTTCTCATGCTGCACTGGCAACGCATTGCCCAGAGTCCAGCCGTCAAGATGTCCATCAACAATATTGCCGTTATATTTGCGCCCACGCTCTTTGATGATGTCGATCTGAATCTGAATAATATTGTGCTCTGGCAGCAGGTGCTGCGAGTCCTTCTGCTGCAGTCGCCAGAGTTCTGGGCGCAGTTCCTTGAGGTGGAGCAGCTGATGCCAGCCAATTCTCTGGACGATGACGAGTGGAAACGTGAAACTGATAGTCAGCCCAGTGTCCACTGGCAATCAGTTAAAACCTATTTCAGATCTATGGTAAGCTTTTAGAGAAAGAAAATGTGCATCGCAAATAACTTTCTCTAGCCTAAAATCATATTACAGGTTAATCTTGCTGACTGAGACGCTTCTTTAGTACATGGCTTTGATAGAGTCATTAGGCTTGTATATATAGCATACAAGTATCCAAAAGATAGTTAATGTGTCTATTGAATGATAAAACTGATTTTGGATATTGTAACTTGAGTGACATGTTTATCGATATATTCCTTTCATCGCAACTGGTTTCATAAAAACGGGTGTTGTCATAGATATATATCAATTTAGGTTTGTACTTTATACCTATACCTATATATACATGTGTTTACAGTTCCCAAACAAAACAGAAAAATAACCTTTGACTAGATTGGGAGTCTCTAAAAAAGAGAAAACTCATGGAATCTGTCCGAAAATTTATAAAAAAAAATATATTTGTTTTTGGAAATGGAATATCATTCCCTTTGAGAATTAAACTCTTGAGAGTAGAAAAACTATTTAACTTGTTTTATGCTCATTTTACACAAAAAAGAACCAAAAAAAATGTACAAACACTAAACAAAGTAAGTAGCTTAATGATATTTGTGAAGTTTCTGTAAATATTGCAAGTAATTTAAAAATAATTAAAACTATTTTCATATTGCCGGGAGCATTCTCTTTGATTTAGGGCACCTTTTGGCAGGAGTATTTCAAATTGAACTCGCAATATTGATTAAATGCCAATGATGAAAAACAATTAGGAAAATTGGAAAATTGTTTGTACATGATTATTATTTGTATTATTGTAAGCAGAAACCAAAACAGAAAGTAAAATATTTGTATATAAATAAAAAAAACGTTGCTTAAAGCGTTAAAACAAAATGCAAAGCAAGGAGTTATAAAAACATAAACCAGTTGACGTTTTAAAAACAATTTTCTGAGTGCTAGCATAAAAATTGATATTATTTCATGCAATATGCAAAATACACGCAAAACAAAACAAAACAAAACAAAACAAAAAAAAACAAAACAAAAGAAAACAAAAAACAAAACACTTGAATGCAACGCTCGAGTGCATAAATAGACACACACACACACACTCACACAAACATTTGCACACTTGAATAAATGTATATGTAATAAAATTGAAAATAAACAAGTTGCAGACTCTGCTCCCAACAGAGACGGCAACAGCTGTGCGAGTGAGACAGCAGCAATTGATTTCAATGTGTGTCTGTTGCTAACCGCACTAAAAATAAATGTGCAATGGTTGAGTGTGTTTTTTTTTGTCGGTCGATAGGGGGTGACACGTTAGCATTAACCAAATGCTAATGCCAAAGGCCGCTGACCAAACAACACTCTCACCAGACTCAGCCACACACACACACACACACACACATACGCACAAACGCACACACACGCACACAAGTGCATGTAGGGGCAATCGGAGCACCAATACCGTGACAGAAAAATGCAGCGCAAAACAATAAAAAAAGTAACGAAACAAAAATCGACTGCAACAATAAAAATAAAAATGAAAATAGTTTACATAATTCATGCATTATATCGGATAAAATTTTAATGCCCTGCGCTCAGCCTGCGTAGGTGTGTGGGTGTGTGAGTGAGCTGCGCAGCTGGGAAAAAAAACGTTGCCTACTTTGGGGGCGCGCGTTAAAATTGTTTAACAAATGGCACGTTTGCGTTGTATGTGCGAGTATGTGTGTGTGGGTGTGTGTGGGTGTGTAATTCTGCTGCTGAGTGTGCGTGTGTGGGCGTGTATGTGTGCAGCATGTATGCATAATCGCTTGCAGTTTTACTTTTTTAGACTTTTTAGCCTATTTTTATTGTTAATTAAATGAGGGGAATTTCGGACACACTGACAATTTGTGCATATGTGTGTGGATGTGTGTGTGTGTAAGTGAGTTCATGTCTGTGTGTGTGTGAGCTAGCAATTTTTCCTTTTTTTAACCTTTTTTCCTTTTGCTTTTCCTTTTTTTTTGCTTTTAGTTTTTTTCTATTTTTTCCTCTAACGTGGCAAAACATTTTTCGCTCGTTTTTCGCATGTAATTTTACAAATTGATAGTGTGAGCTATTTGAACCCCCTATCATCCCCTACCTAGCACGTTCGCTCGCTCTACTAGATCCTCCACGCCCAGTGCCACATGCGCTTTGGGGTGCGTGTGTAATTGTATTAGTGCGCACACACACACACATAGGAAAATGCCCAGCAAAGGAAGATAAGTGCATAAAAAAATGGACAAATGTAACTAAAAAATTGCTGTTAAAAATAATAAAGGGGCATTAAGCGTATGTGGGAGAGGCACTTGCAGCGCCTAAAAGGCAACAGCAATTTAATTCAGAAAATACACATACTCACACACACACACACACACACACGTATCATGGCAGTGCGCTAATAATAAAACAGGCACAAAAAGCATTTCATATTCTTGCATGTAATTCAGTATATATTTTTTTGTTAATATTATGTTATATAAGCTACGTTTTGTTCTATGTTTTGTTTTGTTTTGGACAAGTGGGCGCGGCAACGCCCATGCACATACATATATACTTTTAACGATTAATATGAAATACATTTTTCAGATGCTGCTTCGTCTCATACAAATTTCGGACAAATTTTTTTAAACTTTTAAGCTGATTTGAGCTGATCTGTCCTACATATTTTCAATAATCTCTGTAAGAGTTTTATTTTATTGGGTTTGCTTGCAGTGTTCATAATTGATCAAAAAGTCATGAACAATAATTGCATTGGTTTTTTATCAGAGGCGAGGCAGAACTCTCGCCAATAATTTTTAAAATCATTTTGGGCGCTGCGAAGTGTCGAGTGCACAGGTAGAGGGCTTCCAGTTTCAGTTTCTTTCTGACTCCTCTTTCCGGCCCCCCTCTTCCCCTCCCTTTACCCCACTCAAAAAGTGTATATAATTTTTTGGCCAACACAAAAAGTCGAAAAATTGCATTTGCCCCTCCCTTCGCTCGACTCAAAGAGCATAAAAAAGGAGAACAGAATACTGCTGCACACACTAACATGATAGGCTGGCTACAGCTCTACTACTACTGCACACACACACACATACACATGTACACATAATCACACACAGGCTTACATAGTCTACAAATGGACATGCTATATATGGTGTATGCTATATGGATGCGGAGATGTGGCCAGTCAAAGGCATACAAAAAAAAATAGGGCTCATGGTGCCGTTGGTCTACAACGCAGATGAGAGTACCAAGTGAAGTAATTCAAATTGAAGCTGGAGCTGCATTGGCAAAAGAGCAGCTGGAGGCAAGAGTCAGCAGAGAGTAGTATGCTACAACAACAACAACAACAAGAACAGCAAGGCGACTGCCAAAGCAGCACCACAAAAAAAGTACCAATTCAAAGTGTGGGTAATTAAAAACGTAGCAGCAGCCCAGCAGACGAGACTTTTGAGCGTAGAAACGCACTAATTTTCAGTAGTGTAGCTCAACCACACACACACACACACTTATGAGTTCACATGTGTCTGAGCTAAAAAAAAAAAGTACGTAAGTGAGACACACACACACTTACGACACTGTGAATTCACTCGCACGCAGCAACAACAACAAAAATATACCAAAAACAAAAAATACCAAAAAAAAATTTATGCTGCATACTTTTAGGCATGCTGCTATTTCACTTTGCCTCGCACAACTGAACACCTCACCGCCTGCATGAAAATGTTCTTGTTGTTCTTGTTGTTGGCTTTTCAGCAGCGTCATCAACATCATCAGTCGCCCCATTTGGCATATGTGTGTATGTGTGTGTGCGTGTGTGTGTGTGTGTGGTGCTCATCAGTGCTGCAAAAGCTGTTAGCTCTGCACCACAATTTGTGGGCGTTCTGGGTGTGGCATATCTGGCCGACATATCATTCGTCCAATGGACAACAAATTTTTGTTGTCGACACTGCTCTTGCCAAAAAGATATACACAACAACAACAACAACCACAGCAACAACGCACAACACTATCAAAAAGAATATAAGAAGAGCAACAATGTAAGTGCATAACAACAATTTCTCTATTCTTTCTTCTATTTTTGTTTTTAATTCTGTTTCCCATCTGGGCGTTGTTCAATTTACTTTCATTTGATCGATCGCATCGCACAAAAGCAATAATTTTCTCAATGCCAGGAAACCTTAAAGTATTTAAATACAAACATTTCTTGTTTATATCTATATTATAAATATCAATAAAGGTCAAGCAAATCTGTTCTTTCTTTTCGCTGCCAAATTACATTCTGACATCCATATGGGAATATTTTATCCAGGTATACGACATTGCAGCAAGGTTGAACCTCAACCAAATACAAGCTGCCCAATCTCAAATTAAGCGAAGAATGTCTGGTGCTGCATGATACATACGCAATAAAGATATAGAAAAAGAGCTGCAGACCTCGAATCCGAGATACCATCAACCATCAAACTGCTCGAAAAACTTGGAAATCATCAGAGCCAACTGGCGCGAAGACTCCTGAGAGGGAGACACCATCTCCTGAGGCTCCTGAGAGTTTAGCCAAACCAAACAGAACAATTTAACCTATTATACAATTTGCCCTATTATCTAGGTTCAAGTATGTATATAAGTTTCTATTAACACTACTAGTAGGCTGTAAAATAAAGCGAAATTAACCTTTGCTTCAATTTCTGATAGTAAACAGAAAGGTCTGAATCTTTTTCTCTTTTGGGAACTAACATGACTTTTGGGTTGTCTAACGATAATTATTCCAATATTTTACAAATGAGCTTTAAAACTTAGTCATCAATTCATCGATGGCCATTTAGTAGATGTTTCTCTCTCGAAGGGATTTGCCCACCAAGCTTGTATCCCACGAATATCACAGAGTTCACGCTCGAAAAATTTGGCCCTGCCACCTGCCTCAGGTCAGTGAAAAAAGCGATAAAGAAATACCCGTTAAAAACAATAAGCTCAATTAGCTGCTATTAACACGTTACGAAACACAAGCATAAACACACACGCACACTCCTATACACACACACTCACACACACACACATTTACTTCGATGCATAATTGACATTTTATGAGCAGCTGCAGCATCTGCTGGCCACAGCTTGAGTGTCATTTATATATACATTGCCGGCTCTGGATCGTCCTGGAAAGCTCTGGCCGCCAAGGGCGTGGGCCGCCAAACTGAATCTGAATGAAATGTGGGAAAAAAACGCACTTGATATTGTCCGAAGATAGCGGCAGGGAAAGGCAGAGGGCAAAGAATGAGGACAGAGACCGAAACAGGGTCCGAGGTGCAACTGGCCGCCAGTCTGAAATTCGAAACTTTGTCCCAAGCAAATCAACTGGAAAATTGTAAACAAAAGCCGTCCTTGCGCTGTCCCGGCCTCTTGTCAACGACGACGCGTCGTTTCGGGGCTAAGTGGCAAGCAATTTGGCGGTAAGGCCGACGGCAAAAAATATTAACTGTTAATACCCTTGGCCTTAACTTATGGCTAAGAGCAATTCAAACAGCAACAACAACCGCTACGACTGGTTATCGACTGTGACTCACCTGCGGGCACATTTTGCACTGATATTTGCGTCCACTGCCGCCTCCGCCTGAGCCGTGTCCGCCGGCACCGCCCACACTCGGCCCGCCCATTTTGCTGGCATTTATGGGTTGGGGCACAACAAGCAGCGCTGCCGATGCAGCTGCCACAGCGTTGTTATGATGATGTGCAGCCGCCGCGGCAGCGGCTGTTACGTGGTTACCATGATGCGAGCCGCCACCCAGGCCAGAGTTGCCACCGCCAGAGCCAGCTCCATTTGCGGCACTACCAAGTCCCAGGCTTCCTGTTAAGTAAAGTTCGAATATAGTTAATGAAATCTTCGATCTACTGGACACTAGGTCAGAATGTGTTCTAAACAAATTTTAAACAGAATTTGAGGAATAATTGAAGCCGAAACATTTAATATTTGAACAGCTAAAAGAAAAAAAGTTTTAATAACTTCTAGAGAACTTTTATAGAGCGGAAACCTTCACATTGAAAACTAGATATCAAATATTTATCAAGATTATTTTTGATCCAATTTAACAAATTGAAACGAACCAAATGTAAAATACAAAGAAATTGTATTCAATTGGTCTATGATGTTTCATATAGAAACTGGATTCTAAAGTCTTGTCTGGTGTATAAATATCCTATATACTGTATATTTGTCAAACTATGGAAAGGCGAAGCCAGACAGATTCATCTATTAAAGAAAAGTACTTAGAAAAGAAATTGTAAGGAAAACTGTTCTTGAGTCTAATATCTAAGGTATAGACAATGTTTTTATGTTTTCCTTATTGCTGACTTTACAGGTAGTTGGCCAAAAAAAGTATTACGAACTTGTTGACATGTGTTAAAGGTCCTTAAAAGGTAAAGTGTCATCTTGGCTCTTAGACTTACCTTGTCCAGCTACAGCCGCATGGTGCTCCAAGCGATTGTCATCCAGAAAGTGACCTGCAATTGAGTTGTTTGCTTCAGTTGCTGGTGAATTGTGTCAGCTGTGGCGCCATCTAATGCTGCCACGGCTGTCCATCAGTTTAGTCGAGTACAAGTCATGCGGAGCGTCTGTTGAAGTTGCCGACGTTCACTCACGTCACATTGTCCAATGTCGTCGCCAACCTGCCACCTGCCACCTGCCGCCTGCCGCCTGCCAGCAGATTGCTGCCTCCTGCCTGGTGCCTTGCCACCAATACTTGGCACTTGCCCCACTGCCTGTATTCCTATAGCGAATCGCTTGCTTCTCTAATTAAACTTGGCCGCTCTGATTGCCACTGGGAAATCGCAAGTTACAGTTTTGTGCAGCATTTTATGTGAAAATAGTTTCACATTTTCAACTAGTTTTTTTTTTTCATACTCGTATTTATGTCGGCCTGGGTTCCATCTAGTTATCTACTTATAATTGAGTGCCCAGCACATTTGCGTGCAGAAATTGTGTGAATCTGTTGATGAGGTAACTGATGGCTTTTGGGTACTCGGGAGGGGATGAGCTGGTCTGGTATATACTGGATGATATTTGCTGGATGGCGAGATGGTTCAGTTGAGCTCAATTGAAGGCACCCCGGAGGCATGTCAAAAGCATTTCTAATAGAGCATTTGCAGACAATTGTTGCCACCAAATTGGTTGCAAGGCTCGTCATGTTGTTGGCCAGCGAACATTTTTAGTGTTAATTACCGCCAATGAATGGCGCCAAGCGGAAAAGTTGTCTAAACCAAAGACCAGAGACCAGAGACCAGCAATATGAGCTACTACGAGTGGAGCAGCCAGGCCAAGACTGACACTGAGTCTGAGTCATGGCCATGTGGATTGTAGAAGCCGTCTTATTGTTAATTTGTACAAGTAAAAGCCATGGCATACAAGTAAAAGCCAATGCATCGCATAGATACATCTACATCTACATTGTTGCCCGCAATGTTGCTGATGCTTATCTCAGTAGCAACAGCAACAGTAGCAGTAGCAGTAGCAGTAGCAGCAGCAGCAGCAGCAACATCAACAGCAACAACAATGTTATTGGCCAATTGCCTAGCGTTGACATTATCGGGCCGAGATCATTGCCGCCAACGGAGCTATCCATACCGAACCGCGATATCGAACCCGTTCTCCGAACCCTTTTGGAGCGTGTTGCTGTCAATGTTGCTGCCTCCGTTGTGGGCTCCACTAAGTTGTTGTTTGCATTTCAGGAATTTATGTAAACATGTTGTAAGCAGCTTGTTGCCAATTGTTGTTGTTGTGGTTGCTGCTGCTGCTGTTCTTTCAGTTAAAGGTCAATATTTCGGCGCGCTCCGTGGGAGTATCTAAATGGGGCTACTCGAACATTGTCCGTTCGCTTTTGTCTTTGCCATCGTCATGCCGCACGCGTGTTGCAATTTAACTTTTATGCAACGTATGCATTTTTGTTGCAGATTGCAATCTCTAAGATCTACTCGAGCGCGCGCGCGCCTCTCTCTCCTTCTCCCTCTCTGTCTCTCTCCCTCCCTCCTCCGATCCGAATCTGCTCGAGATTCGTGATTATCGTTTGTGCTTTTTGTGAGCAATTAATTAACCACTGGCCCAAACTAAACTCCTGTACAAATCCTGTCTCTCAACTTGCTAACAGTTCTCTTAGCTAAGCAGCTCATTGAGGCAGATCATGGCGACTGGAAGGGATTGTTCGAGGTAAGTACGTCTGTTCAGCGGCTACTCACCTTTCTGCAGATTGTTGTGATGATGGTGATCATTCATTTTGGCCTAAAATGTGCAAGTTTGACATAGTTTTATAAACGTTTAATATGGAGTACAAGCGTAGTATTTTATAAATAAAACATTCAAGACTTTATTTCACAGAAAATTAAAAAAATCTAACAATTTAAAATATGCTCAAACTGTTTTTATTATTGTTAAGTAAAATAAATGATAAGCAGGTAAACCCAAAAATATGAAGAGAAAATGTATATTTGACTCTTTATATCAGGTCTATACAATAACTTCTATTTGATTATTTATATTTCGGCAGAATGAACATCCCAAGCTTAAAAGAAAACTTATGTGATCAAGTCATATACATTAAAATCAAAATCAGGATGATTAATGAATAAGTGAATAAGCAATAATAAAATATTTATAGTTAATGGCGAATGGTGGAATAATATGTCCCATTGGAACCTTTGAATTGTCGTTTAATATTTGAAAATACATGTAATATAATGTGACATTATCTTATAGTATAAACCTGCTCTGAATTCTGTGTTTCTGATGGTTGTCGCGAATGTAACTTCTCATTTGTCTCCCGTAAGAAACTCGTTTCTATTGCACTTATCTGGAGAATAGGATAACCTATGCTATGACATATCCAGTTACAAAAGTGATAGTCTCTTCTATATATTATTGCACTTTAAAGACAACCTTTTGATATACTTATATGTAATAATTCATTCTCTAATGATACTAGTTAAGGCTTTGGAACAGCATCTAGTCTTGATATTGAAGTTGGCAATATTTCTTTACTAAAAGTAAATGAAGACTCTTTTATTGATTGATATATCCGAAGACTGACATAGACTCGTAAAGGGGTAGATAGAATAGAAAACTCCTTTAAAATAACTGACAATTAGAAGGCTAAGCGAGAGTTTGTCCTTAATTTTATATTAAAATCAAAATAGAATTTGTTATTTGTGTTTGTAAATTTGAAATATTTAAAATATATTTGTTAAATAGGCCACTGTCACCGTTAATAAAAATGATATTAAAATCAGCGAATTGTTTCGGACTCGCAAAACTGACATTTTGATGAGGATTTAGCATGTATTTGATTGTCGAAAATGTGTAACAATAACCATTACATAATTATTAATCCCAATTACTCGTACCTCGTCTATGGCTACGGCTAAGCAAATTATGACTGCAATCGAAATGTTTAAATAGATTTGAAATGGAACCATAATTGAAACATAAACAAATCGAAAAAGTTCAAAGAGAATACAAAAAATAGAATATGGCATTGTAAATAATCTAAACGGAACAATTGCTTGACATATGCAAATGCTCTTTCAACCGCTGTCAATGCGATTTGCAGTGACGGAAAAACCAACAGGCGGAAAAATATCTATGAGGGAAATTCAAATCGAACGCATGACAAAACACGTGTCATAAACTCCCGTCAAAACAACACAAAATCAAGGCGTGGAAAACTGAATAAAATTCTAACTAGCGCAAAGAGCGAGAGTGTTAAAAAAAAGGAGGAAAAGAATGGAGGATAAACAAATAATAAAAAATGGAGGAAAAAGTGAGAAAAATTTTAGATGTGGCTTCTGCTTTCGATTGCATGTAAATTGTGAATGTGGGTTAAAAGCCTCGAGACCAACCTCTCTCTCTCTCTCTCTCTTTCTATAGGGCAGACATGACCTAGGACACATGCCAGCCACAAAGCAAATAAATAGAATAAAATTCAGTAACAAATCCCATAAAAAAACCCCCAACTAAATAAATGGTACAGCGGCTGCTTCTAAACATTTTCGATATGCTTAGAGGAAAAAAAAAGAAAAAGGAGCAAAAACAAAATGCAACAAGATATATATATACAGTTATTTGTATACAATATTGCACACAAGAACAAAAACAAAAGTTCCCCCATTTGAGGGATTGCGGGAAGTCTGTCTATGATATAAAAACAAAACAAATCTGAAGCGGCGTCGGCACGCGAATTTAGAAATGTTTTGTTTTTGTTTGGGTTTTGGTTTGGGTTTGGCTTTTTGTGCGACTATTTGTTAGATTGTTGGCATCGCTTTTTATGCATGTGCCATCAAGTAAATCCAGCTCAACGGGCATTTAACGGCACTTGGTTACACCACTTACACCACTAGCCACACTTACCTCATATTCCTGTTTAAGGGACATCGGGTGATGCTCGCTGGCATGTTGATGGCTGCGGGGCGTCGGAGGCCAAAGGTTATAGTCGCTAATATCCTTGGCATGCTGCAGGATTATGAATGGAAAAGTGAGGAAAATAAAAGAAATTATGAGTTAATCGTATTAAAATTTGACTTAATGAGATTTGTGGAGTCCTCACAGAAGATTGCTGTAAAAACAGTTGAAATACTTTTTCAATATAATTTACATTTTTCTCTAATTAACAGATACTTTTTTTCATTGATTGATTTGCGTGTATCAATCTGTGTATTAAATATATATTATATATCAAATTAAATACTCTTTTTCTGGTATGTCTGCATTAAATAATCCTTAGCTCTGTTTATAGTTCTCCAATTGGACAATGGCAAGCAATATTCAGATTACTTTTATATTTAATAGTTAATAGAATAGTCGCATTAAAGCTTAAAAAAAATGTATTATATTTCAAATATTCTATCAACATCACATATTGATTGGGTTTAATCATCATGTGTCATTTATCATCATCTTTTTTTTTTCTACCACTAAGAACATGATATCAAAATAATTTGTAATTTAAATAAAATACACACAAAAAAATACAAAGCATTATTTGTATTTGTATGTGCATAACACAAGAGTTCAATACAATTCAAATTTCATAATTGTATTTCACTCCATTATTTCTATGGAAATATGATTTTTTGAAACATAAAAACTTGTTCTCATATAGAAAAAAGGTCTGCAATAAATGATGCCACATACCTTTTAACTTGTCGCAATTTTAAACCGCTCACAAAAAATAGCAAAAATCCAATTGACCAAGCTACAAATATATACATACTTTATATATATGTATATATATATATCTTTATACATAAGTGTCAATTGAAAAAGAAAACCTCGCTACACACAATCAAAGGTGTCAATGCGACGGCAACGACGACGGCGACGGCGAGCGACAAAAGTGCGGCGGCTTTTGGTGGTAAAAAAAAGTGTTGCATATCGCAAGGGGAGTTGCCGCAGCGTGTGAAAACGAAGCATGTGTGTGCGGGGAGTGGGTGTGTGTGTGTGTGTGTGTGAACGTGAGGGTGCATGTGGTATGTAGCTTTAGTTTCTGTTGCTGCAGTTGTACAGCACACAAGCTCAGCCCCCATGAATGTGTGTGTGCTGCAGCGACTAGTTAGTAGGTGGACAAACGAAAAAGTAAAGGAAATGTCTAAAAAAGCGCAAACACAGTTACACACATACAAATATAGCAAACGCACAGAGTGTGCGACGCTTCGTTGCCAGCTGCTGATGAAGATGACCAGAGACCAGAGACCAGCACCAGAGCTGCTGCCACAGCTATGGACATCAACGGAAGTTCTCTCTAACCAACATGCCAGGCAGCCAGCCAACAACAATAACAACAACAACAGCAACAACAACAAAATAACACCAACAGCTAGTAGAAGATGAAGGCGTCGCATACCCCACGCCAACTTCCGGTCTGGCGTCGACTTCACTTTGCTGCAGCACGCAGAAAAATGGAACAAAACGAAATTTCGAAAAAAAAACATTCAAAAAGAAAAGCAGCAAAAAAATTGAATAAAAAAATTGGTACAGCGCAGCAGCAGCGCCCACTCTTGCTCTCTCTCTGTTTTTACTACCGACGCTCTATCTCTTTCGCACTTAAGTGCCCTCTCCCTTACTCGCTTTTTCTATCTCTCACACTCTTGCACTGACCAGCTCCAAAACAACATTTGAAAGAGCGAAGCACATTGGGAAAAAAAAATGCTCCGCAAGTGGAAAAAAATCAAAACAACATTTTTTTTAACCCCTTCGCAGCGGCAGCGACGTCGACTGAAGTCTCACACTTTCTCCAGTTCTTTCGACCGCTGGGTGGTGTTCGGGTGGTGCAGTTTCTATGACCAGCCCGTCGCCGTCTAGCAAAATAAAAAAAGGAAGTGCAAAAAATTAGGCGGAAAACGTGAATTTTTTTTGCAATCGCAGGACCAAAACCCAAAACCCCAGCCCCAGCCCGAAACTCCAACCCGAAACAACTGTCGAGCCCAAAGCAAAACGCGTTTTGCACAATGTTACAACCTTTGGCCATTTCAGACTCAGACCTCAGTACGGACTTTAACTTTACATTTTTCTGCTGCTTTTTTTTAAGTAATTTTTCTATGTTTTTTTTTTGTTATTTTGTGCATTTTGGTTTTATTTAACTTCTTTCGGCTTCATCTTTTTATTCATGTTGCTGCTGTCTGCTGCTATTGATTTTTTTTCGCATTTAGTCGCAGAGGAGCAAAAAAATTTTGTGTGTTTTGTTCGATGTTCAAATGTTTGACCATCTGTACCTCTTCCCTCCTAACATGGCCTTAGCTGCGGCCTGAGGTTAGAATTTGTTCTTATTGTTTTTTTTCGCTACAAACTCAACCCACACGAGCTACAAATTTGTTCCAACTTTATTGCAATTACTTTAAAAATTGAAGTTGCCAGCGGTTTTCTGGTCGAACCTCCAGCCCAATACCAATTCCGAACTCAAATTCGTATTGCTTCTCCTGCTATTGCTTTGGCTCCTGCCACATGACTAGCCCCATTAGTCAGTTTTTGTCCAGTCTTCAGCCCTGCTCCGCTCTTGCCACCCAAAAGCCTTTTAATTTTCACTTTTTCTACCCTGTATCCATTAAGTGTGCAACAAAGTACGTTACATTCAGCTTGGGAGATGTCTCCCACCTCCTTAAGTATATATATTCCTCATACGCATCGTACGCCGAGTCCATCTACTGTCGATTGAGATTCTAACTATAGGTTTTCTTTCCGTTAAGATCAAACTCTATGTAGTTTGTCTATAACTGAAAACTTCATCTTAGTTGAGATTAATACTAAAGGTCTCATACCTTCATATCTATTGCCTTTATCTCCATATCTGTAACATTCAGCTTGGGAGATGTCTCCCACCTCCTTAAGTATATATATTCCTCATACGCATCGTAAGCCGAGTCCATCTACTGTCGATTGAGATTCTAACTATAGGTTTTCTTTCCATTAAGATCAAACTCTAAGTAGTTTATAACTGAAAACTTAATCCTAGTTGAGGTTAAACCTTAAGTGCTTGTACCCTAGATACAAGGGTATCTTTATATCTTTAGACCTTCATAAACAATCTGCAATTATTTGACTTACTTGCCAATATTTGCGATACTAAGGATTCAATACAGGGTAGCACCTAGTCGAGCAAACTCCTTTATATAATTTTACCTTTTTTATATATATTGTTTTAGCTTTTCACTCTGGCGTCAAGTTGACGTTTTTTTTTAATTGAAGTGTATAAGTATTAATTGCAATGCTTTGTTGTGAGGCGTGCTGTGGCTCAGGGGTTTCCTTTTTGGTCGGAACCCCACTGCTGGCAAACACGCTTGAACAACGGTCTCTGTTACTACACTTTTTAATTGGAATCTTAAAGTTAACTTTAAACGAGAACATGTTCAATGGGAATTCATGTTTATTTTGTGAAATAAACAAACTATGTTTATGACAGTGCAATACTCCAAGCGTCAGCCTTGGACCTTAGTTACAGAATATATAGAATAAATATAACAGAAAACAAACAAAAGAAACTGACATTTCGTTTAGGAACTAATTTAACAGGGCTTAAATATGATATATGTTAATAATTCTCACACTAAAAGAACATATGAGAAACCTAAATAGTATAAGTTTAGCTCTTGAATTCATGGCTAAATTATCGATTTTATATCAGATATATATAATTTGTATCAGACATATCTCTATAAGGAGACTTGTGATACTAGAAACATAATCACAATTCGAGGCGATTGGTTAGACAAAAGCTAGTCCCAAATATATGTTAAATGTATATTAAAGAGAATCTGTTGAAAATATTTCTTTCGGTAGCTTTTGAACTGTAATAAAGTCACAGTAAGAACTTTATGCTGAGATTCAGTTCTCAGTTTGACTGAAAATAATTAAGTGCACTTGCTTTTCAAATTAATTAGCAGAGTTGTCGTTTATTTCTTTCACATTTTCTTTTTCAACTTCGCTCTCTTTCTGTCCCTACTTCCCTTCCCTCTCGCTTTCTATGAACAACTAACTAATTTCACTAATGCAAGTGACAACAAAAACAACAGCCGAGAGTTGTTTTTTCAGCAATTGTTGACTTCAAGCCGTGAGTAACCATTGTTGAACTTTAAAAATTAATTAACTGCGGATATCCTTCAAAAAATCTGTCCTGAAGGTGCAGAGAATCTAAATTATTTCGCTCTTTCTAGGTGGGGACACGTCCAGTGCAGTGTTCGACCCGTCGTTGTCCTTGGAGACAATCAATCTCCATTCAAAACAATAATTCGCTCGAAAAAAGTGAAAAGCGAGCTCAATGAACACCGGTTAAAAACGGGTAGAGCACGAGGCCAAAAAGAATTCGTTGAAGAACATTCAAAGTAAAAACAAAAGTAAAATAAACCGAAAAGAAAAAATAAAATTCAAAACAGAAACAAACGAAAAACTGCGCGTGGCGCAAAGAAAAACTTGTTTACATCTTAAAAAACGCCAAAAAAAAAACGAGAAAAAAATGCAACAAAAATATCTAAAAGAATTTTTTCTCTGTGGCACGCGAAAAGCTTGCGGAGAGCTGAGAAGCGTGTTGCAAGGATATTCGTAGCACGAGCAGCAGAGAAGGTTGAAAAAAAGTGTGAGAAAAAAGGGTTTACGATTATGCGGGGAAAAGGCAAATAAAAGTTGACGTCGCTGCTCAAAGGATTTTTATTTTCATTTTTTTTTCAACGTCGCGTCTGCTTGGAGTCAGCGGAAAGGGACTCGTTCTTGGTTAGGCAGACTTAGATTGCAAATGGGTCTGAGACTGGGGTGCCGTGTCTCCTGTGCTCGTTGCTGGTCGTGTAGCAACTGCCCGGAGCTCAGACACCAACGGTTTGAGTTGGTCAGTTCTCGACTGAAGTTCGTCGAGTGAAAGTGCAGCGGGCTTGGAGGCGGATGCCCATCCGGGTTAGGAAACGACTTTTTTCCGGAAAGCACAGCCATAACTTGGGGGTGAGCGGAGCCGCTTAAATGTCTAGATTGAGTGGGGAGATCCGTGGGCTGAGGCGTGCTAATGAGTTGACCTGAACTTAGCTGTCCGTGTATCTGGTGCGGGTTAAGGTCGTTCTATTTGCGCCTCTCAACGTTGCTCGGTTTCAAGAAATAGTTAAACACAAGAAATTTCTAAAAAGGATGTAAGTCGTTACAAGTTGAAGGAAGTAATTTCCTTCAGTGGAAGTTAGATACAAGAATTAGATTCAGATTTGCTCTAACAGTATTCAATATGGTACTACGATTATTTTACTAATTTCAATCGATTTGATTCGTAGGAGAAATACTTGAGATTTATAATTAATTCTTAATAGAGTCATACGAATACTTTAAATACTGGACTTAATTGTTTTTTAAGTGTTAAATCTTTATTCATTCGATTTCTATGTACAGTAAATCAAGGAAATAGTAGAGGGTGTGCTTAAAGAAACTATCTGGAAATGTTTTAATATTTCCAAATGCGTTCTAGGCTTCATTAAGCGTTGGTCGAAGGAATTTAACGATTCACCAGTCCCTTCAATATAAAAAAGGAAGACCGCATAACATATTGGGTTGACCGAAAAGAAACCGGTGATTTTGCATACAATTGACAATTTTTTTGAACGGCTTCTGACTCTGTAATTGCATTTGTACTTTTGCCAGTTATTAGCTGTCGGTTTTAGCTAGATTCACTCTAGAAGAAATTTCTTCTCCTTGACTTTCGTGGTTTCAATTGGGATCCCAATCTTCGTTTGCCACCCTACTGAAGTAGACTCTTACTAGTAAATCTTCCCACTTTAGCTTCCCGTAGAACAACTTTAGCTTTTTTAGACCTACTAGGAACTATCTTCCTCTATATCTATATGCACCACTGATTATTCCCTGCACAATCCTTTTCGCATTTTATGTCTCATTTCCATGCTTTTACTTCGTTTAATCAAACTTTTACTTTTCTATCAGCTATTGTGAATACTAACACTAATACTTATTGCCCTGATTGGGTTTTTCTGGGTTTTATCCAATTCTTGTAGCAAATTTTAAAACAATTCAAAATTACTCATTGTTGTTACATATTCTCATATAATGATATTCTTTATAAGGTCCTTACAGAAAGATTTTATTCCAAACTATTTTTAATATTCCATCACTAACTATTCCCCTTCTGCTGTCCTGGTCTGTAGTTCAGTTTTCTTCTTGGAGTTTACCCATTTAATTCACTTTGCTGGACAAGTTCCTGCGCATATTAATTATGAACCCACTCGCATTTCTTCCACCAGTCTCAACACACTTTCCTCCTGCTCCTCCTGCTCATTTAGCACTAGGATTGCCCAGCGGCTTTTGTAGGCACCGTTCAGCAACTGCCAACTGCAAAATTAAGCGGGAAACTTTTGCCGAAGTTTCCCAAAGAGGCGACCAGACCGAAAAGGGTGAACGAAAAGTTTCAAAATATATTTTTCACTGCAGCTGACAAACTGTACGCAATTGCCACGCCCAAAATGGGGCAGTAGGGTCAAAAGGGGGTGTGGGCTCAATGGGGGGTTAAGTGGAGCTAGTTATACTCACGTCCACGTTGCCATTCCACATGTAGTGCATTCCGACGGCGGCACTGGGATCGTGATGCGTCTGTCCGGTCATGTGCTCGGCCATCACAGCGCTCATCCAGTGGACGAGGCCCTGGGTGGGATTCTGTCCCTGCACGCTGCCGATCGGCATGTTGACAGCGGCGGCAGCAGCGGCTGCAGCGGCCACGGCAGCGGCGGTTGACTCGCTGTTGTTGTTGTTGTTGCTGTTGTTGCAGTTGGTGTTGTTGTCGTGGGCTTTGCACGTGGCAGCTGCTGTTATTAGCTGCGCTGCTGTTTCCGGTGGTGATTTTATGGAATTGCCGTAGCTCGGACGCGTCTGTGATGCGGGTTGCGTTTGGGTTTGATTCAAATTAATTGCGGACGCCGATGTCGCTTGGCTGCCGGCCACGGGTGGCAGTGGCAGTGGGGGAGTCGGTGGCGTCTCTTGCTCTGACACTGGTAATAGCCCTGACCCAGGTCCGGGTTCGTCTGCCTGGTGAGAATTATGCTGATTGTTGTTGCTGTTGACGACTTCGTTGTGCGCTCCGCTGTTGCTGCCTGACCAGGCGTAGCTGTTGTTGCTGTTGTTGTTGTTGTTGTTGCTGTGGGGTTTCTGTGAAGTAAAATTTGTTGATTTGTGTTGGGTGAAAAAGGTTTTTCCTATATTTTTGTTGGTGTCAGCCCATGCATTGAGAATGAAAAATGAAATGATTTTTTGATGATTTTTCATATTTTTCACTGGTTGTTTTGGCTGCCGCAGAACAACAGCAAATTTCTGGCTACCCATAATTAGCGAAAACAAACAAACCAAATTTTATATTTTTCTTACGCTTCCTTTTTTTCTTTTTTTTTGCATAAAGGTCGGCACAAAGTTTGAGACAGGTTTTTATTTTCTAAATGAAATATTTTTATTGGATTTTAAAGCTAATTATGACGCATTATATGTACATTGGACGCTCCTAAGCAAGAGCTGAATATTGAGAGAATTTAATTGACAAATAATTGAAAATTTAATCAGTGATTGCCACGAAATATATTTCAGTATTCTTAACAATAAAATGGATAAAGTTATAAATATATATCTGGTGATATAGATAATAAAAAAGATATAATAAATTTTTGTATTGTATGTACACCCTGTGTGCCTGTATGCACCCTGTATGCCTGTATGCACCCTGAATGCCGAAAAAAGAGCTGTTTTTCTGTGTCCAATGGCGGCGGTCATTTGATCGATATTGTATTCAAAAAGTAATGTAAGTCAAATGGAACAAATCAAAATTAATAAATCATCTTAATTTTTTGAAATCGGTTAAAGCATTCTCAAGTTATTCAATTTTAAAGTACCGAAGTACTAGATAGCGCAATATATAGAATATCTGTAGAATACCTATAGAAAACCTATAGAATGTGTATAGAATATCTATAGAATATTTATAGAATATGTATAGAATATCCTTCCTTTCATTTATTGAAATCGGTTAAAGCATTCACAAGTTATTCAATTTATAGTTCCGAAGCACTACATGGCGTAATATATAGAATACCCATAGAATACCTATAGAATATCTATAGAAAACCTATAGAATATGTAAAAAATTACTAAAGAAAAAAGGACTTAAACTTAATTAACACTTTTATATTTATAACAACTTTATTTGCGATTAATGAATGAAAGAAATTAAACTATTGTACATATAAAATAATAAAACAGAAATAATGGAAATATTTAAAAGAATAAATATTTATCTTATATTTTATATAAATACAAATGAAATTTAAGTTAATTTAAATTCTCAGATTATAAATTTGAAATAAGATTTATGAATCTTGGAAAAGTTAATAGAAAAGTGGAATAAATTTATGAGTAGTTCCTTCTTAAAGCATTTCATTTTGTATCACGATAGTTTTCAGTTAGCTTTCTATACTAACATTTACAGGAATCCTTTCAGCTGCCATTTGTTCAAGGACACGCTTCTGGTCTTGATTGCCCTCCTCGTCCTGCCACTTTTGTTCAGGCTTCAGCTGACTGCGCTTCACTGATTCAACCGCGGCCACACAAACAGCAGAGAAGAACAAGTTGCTCGACATATGAGACGGTGCAACGGGCTGAGAGGTTAATTCACTGATGGATCCCTCACCCTTTGTGGGTGGAGAGGGTGAGGGTGTTTGGGGAAAGCAACGACTGTCATCGCATTGCTGTTGCTGATGCTGCTGTCGCTGCTGGAGAACGGCGCTGGCGAAGAGGCTCTGGTAGAATTCAGCTGGCGTAAGAAATGATGTGGGCGTGGCAGTTCGAAGAGCGTCCATGTAACTGCCCAAATCCTGGGCGCGACGCCGCCTCAGCTGATCCTTCAACATGATGTCCCACTGTACCGAACACTTAAGAGTAGGCAACACTTTTTTCTCTATTCCCCCACTCCAGCGACAATTTCACTTTCAACGAGCCCTGGGATAAAGTTCACCCCAACAATTTGTCTAACTCGTGTGGCGTTTGTTCGATTTACACATGCACACAAAGCCCTGAACGACCCACAGGCGCAAAGGAAAACGAGGAAAACGAGAAAAACGAGCAAGAAGAATAATAAAAATAAAAAGAAAACGGAAAACGGAAAACTTTTTATCTGCTGCGTTTCCGCGCCTTTTTTTCTTTGAGTCAACTTTTATTTTAGTTGAGCAACTGCATAGAAAAAATGTTTGAAAACATTTGATATGCTTTATTTTTAGCTATGATGCGTTGAGTTGATTTTTATTTTTTAATGTTTTCACTTCTGTTTTGTATTTTTAGAGACGGATTTTTCAAATAAACACAAATAATTTCGCACAACAAGCTGGGTGCATATGACCTTGAAAAAGTTCTGCACGTAAATGTGTGAACTATTTTTTATACTTCTATTTATTTTTTATTTTTTTAGCTGTTGCTATGCACTTTGTTTAGGTTGAAATTTGTTGAGGCTGATTTATATAAAACTTTAGTTCAATTTTTGATGCTTCATTTATTGTTATAAATGGGATTTTTGGCTCGCAGTTTACTTTAATATCAGATTGTCGCTGTTGTGAATGGAAGTATTTAAGACTCTTGAGTTAATTGGCGAACTATTTTATGCAATATATGGAGCTATTCAGTCAAAAGAGCATGTTAAGTGTTCAAAAATAAATAAACAAGTATATTTTCTCTTCAAATTTTCAAAGAATTAATAATTAATATTTATAAACAAGTTCTTGACTGAGTAATTCCTATATTTGATATTATTTTATTAGGTGGAATCCTTTGACTTACTTTATTTGTTGGACTTACATATTTATCTTTTATTTATACTAATTATTTAGTTATTATATTATTTTTAATACATTTTTCTATTTGCACTGTGTACGTATTAGGAACTGTTTGTTGCGATTTTTACTTAAAATATAGGTATCTATATTCTTTTCTTTTATTTCTATTAGCCTTGCACTTTTAATAGGAACTTTTGTTGCTGCGTTTTGGTATGCGCCTTATAAACTACATTCTGTTCTGCGTTCACTTGAAACACTTAAAACTCAAAGCTCATTTAACAAGTAGATTGTTAAAATTCCATAGAGCACTTTTACGAACTGGAAGAGATATAGTATAGCAGACGTATTAGAGCTTAGAGCTGATATCTAAAAATTTAAGGCGCATTTTCGCGGGCGGTTTGGGTTAAAGTCTGCGTTGTATGCATATTACGCATACGCCGCGTAAGCTGCTGTTAAACGGTTCAAATATAAGCTTTAACGGCTGTCTTATCTGTCTAGCAGTTCGTTTGTACGTGTGTGTGTGTGCGTGTGTGTGTTAGTCCTTGTTTCAGTCCCGTCCGTCTCTGTCGTGCAGTCAGCGAGCGTGGGATAGCTTGCAACAACTGAACAACAGAAACTCAAAGTGCAGCATCTGAAGCTAAAGTTGAAGCTGCCGCAAAAGAAATTGCGAACGCGCGCGAAGCAGTCAAATATGTATACAAAGAAATATACAAACACACACACACACATACAAGGACACACATTTGCTGTGTGTGTGTAAAAACTGTTTTGTATGTTGTGAATGTTTGTTTTTCTACTCTTCGCTGCCTTCGTCCCCCTGAAATGTCAGAGCAATCTCAGAGCTGCCGCCTTTGCCGTTGTTGCTGTATTTTTTTTCCTCCTCTCGGTTTTTTTTTCCATTTTATAATTTTTGCTCCTTGCTCTTTTTTTATGCACGTTGCCCTTATAAAGACATACATTTGCAGCGCACTGCAGCATTTTCTTGTAAGGAAACGTAGCGAATAAAAAAAATATAGCTGAATTTGCGCGATGTCCTGCAGGCAGCTGTGGGCGTTCAGACTTAGGAGGAAGCGGAAGCAGCAGCAGAGGCAGAGGCAGAGGCGGAGGCGGGGGCGGGGACTGAGGCCGGAGCTGAAGCTGGGGTTTTGCTTGGATTCTGCATGGCAGATTGATTTTCTTTTATATGGTTTGCTCATGTTTGTGATTTTATTATGTCTTCCTGCTGCTCCACCGATTTCATTTTCACATTTCTATGGTGTCCCTCTCTCTCTCTCTCTCTCTCTCTCTTTCTGTCTCTCTCAGTGTGAGTGCAAAGGTCTGGTTGTTAAAAAGTGTTTAACTTCTATTACTATTGTAATTGATTAGGAGCTGGTGTAAGGCATTGGAACTACAACTTTAAGAAACTTTCTGGCCAAATTTGAAGGACACGATACAAGAAGGATAAATAATAAATGCCTGACCCTTTGATATCCTGACTTGCAACAAGTTGAAAGGAAAATTAAAGTAAAAATGCATAATCAATAAATTGCAGAATTTAAAACAAACTGTGCACGGAAAATATCTCTGAGATACACGGACAGACGGACTTAGCATCATCGGCTGTTAATTATTATTAGAAGTTTATATACTTTATGGGATCGGAGTCGCTTTCCTCTGACACTTGCAGAACTTAAAACGCTTCTTTTACCCTTTTTCAATAGGATAAAGGATCTGGTTTAGTCAAAAGAAACTTAAGTTCAATGGCGATAACCATAAAATAAATCTAATTTGAAGAGGTTCCAAGTATCAAACAACTTGAAGAACGATGAATCAAGTTTATCGTTCTAAAATATTGAGAGATAAATGAAATGGAATCCATAAAACGTGTTTTCTGGCCTGAATTCTATTCGTCTAAAAATCTGGTATAAATCATATTTCAAAGAAATCATTTCTTGTATTTACATTAAAGAATTTCCTAATTTAATTTTATTTATTTATTTAATGTCAAAAATAAAAAATTAAGATTCAAAGAATAAAATTATTATTAATATAAATTTTATTAAAAAATATTGAGAATATAAAATCAATACTTAAATTAAGAATAAGAAAATAAAATATTTAAAATTTAAATACTAAATTAAATAAACAAATATTAAAAGCAAAAGAAAACTTGGTTAAAATAAAACTCGTTGGGATTGCTTTTAATGTCTTTTTTAACTGCTAATGGATCCCTCTCTGAGCAAGGCAAATATTGAAAGATTGAAAGTAATTCTTGTTGTCAAGTTTGCTTGTTTCTTAACAGACTTAGGACCAAACATAGCTATCGATATTCATCGCTGGGTTCTACGTTGGGAGTTATATCCTTTTATGCTCCATATTCTATTTGGCGGATTGGGTCAATTTGCAGCTGCTGCGCGGATCACTTGTCGATGCTAATGATTTCTTATAATTGCCGTCCTGTCTGTTGAGTATGTGTGTGTGTGTTTTGAGTGCGTTGCAACCGTGTGGCGCCACCTGGCGTGAAGAAGTTAAAAACACGCGACGCGGACGCGACACGTCGCGCGACGACCAATAGATTTGGCCAAACCCAAGCGAACTGAAGACAGCGCCAGTTGCAGGCCCGCCGAAGGCAGCGCCACGGCCACGGACACATGCAACAATCGACGACGTCAACGCTGGCGTCGACTGCGCCGTGAGCAGCGTACGGCTGCGACTTATGGCAGCGGCACCAACGGCCATGTTTGTTGTATAAGTAGCAGGAGGAACAGCAGCAGCAGGAAAAATGGCGCGCGCGAAGAGGATGCTTAAGAAGTAGAATCAGGAACCAGGACAAGGGCCAGTGCACACACACACACACACACACACACACACGAAGCGCATATATTGCACGGACATAAAAAAATCCAAGTGAAATTGTATTTTTTTTTATCCTTCACATGGAGCAAAAAATAGCAGCCAGTGAAAGAAATACATTGCAAAAGGCGGCGACGAGCAAAAAACGAAATAATAACAAAAAGTTGTAAAAGAAAAGCGAAACCGTGTGATGTCCTGGCACACACACACACACACACACACAACGCCAGTTACAACAGCAGTAGCAGTGGCAGCGGCAGCGCGGCGACGACACATCGAAGAAAGGATAAAAACATTCAGCATTCAAGCCGGACTGTGCAGCCAGCGTCAACGACGACGTCGACGTCAGCGTCAGCGTCAACGGCAACGTCAACGCTGAGCGCTTTTCCGTTAACATTTCATGAGCGCCAATTTCTTCTCCTTCATTTTGTTTATTATATTTTTTTGCACCCCTTTGTTTTTTGTTGCATTTCTTATGATTGTTTTTTACTGTTTGCTATTTGCCCTTTTCATAGTTCACTTGTTTGTCTATCTGAACGAAAGTAACTATCGAGGATTTATCTAAAAGCAAACTACTGAAGTTTACTTTACAATTTAAGAACACCAGACAGGAAACATTATTCAATACTCAAAGAAACTGACATAGAAATCTGCATATGAAATACATTATATCTAGCCTTTAGTCCCTGGAATAGAAATATGAATAAACAGACAGAAGACAGTCCTATAGAACTAGATCACATGAGCTATTGGTGCTGATCATGTCAGTGATACTCCTCTCTGTGTATTGATTTTCATGATAAACTAAACTGATGATCTTAAGAAACAAGAAGAATATATTCAAATTTAATGAATAGATCTATTCATTTATATATTCTCTAATTCCTAAGAAAAGTTTTCAATTGTAATGCCAGAGTATTTATGATCATGTCTCAATTCTGCAACAGTTACAGCTCGTAGCTATAGCTGCTGCTTCAACTACTTTTTTCTATATGTTTTCCAACCTGATAAGAGTATTTTCAGGCAATGGTTACTTTTTATTTCTTATTTTTTAAGCGGCTTTGCCTTAAGAACATCTCAACAACAAATGGAACAAGAAAACTTTTCCCACAGCTGCACAAGTTACAAACGTTGCAATTGTGGGCAGCGCTGCTTGCGTCGGCGTTGGCGTCGGATTGAGCAGAAAAACAAGTATCCTGTTTCCAGGAGCTGCAAGCATATGTTTTTATGTGTATGGGGGCATCGCGTTGCCTTTTTATGTGCAAGGATTTCGTTGCCGTTTGCAACGCGAGCACATATTCCCTTTAGTGCTCACACACACACACACACACACACACAGACAGCCAAGCACCCACAAGTTATATGGCATTCCTGCTGCAGCCGCTGATAACAGTAAAGATATGCTGCTTCTTTCGCAAAGATGAAGATAAACTGAACGTGGCCTTTAAAACGTGTCCAGTAAAATGCGGAAAACGCTTAAGGATTGTGTTTCATGTTAATTGAAATGAATGCCAAATGGGCAAACAGGCGGCAACGTTACATAAAAACGTTATTTGCAAATCGTAAGACAATTCAGGTAACAGGTAACACGATTTTATCTTCTTACGAGTATTTGGGATGTAAAATTCAAAACGTTTTCATACTTATTATTGAATTTTTAGCACATCTGTTTTTGATATCATCCTGATGGCAGCTCAAGTTTGTTTTAAACACAATGTCTCTATGGATCCTGACCTGCCTTAAACAAGTTCTTTTATAACTGAATTGGAAGAGGCAAAAGAGCCACAAGTTGTTTGCCATAAAGGACATTTGATGCCTTCATTAAGCTTCGGCTCTTTGGCCACTTGTTGCATATGCCACGTTCTTATCTGAACTTCCTTTTTACATCTCAAGCAATTGCGATTAGGAGCTTTTTGCCAAAAGCTTCACTTTCGCTACATAATTATGGCATATCCTGTGCACAAACCAGCGCGTAAAAAATATCCTGCAAGTGGCCCATAAAAACCAATCTCAAGCTTCAGCAAATTGCACTCAAGAGTAGCGCACGGAAAAAAAGTACTCAAAGACTGTGCAATGCTCTTTCAAATGTGCAAAGAGAACGCAATTGCTGTCGCTCTTGCTCTCTTTTATGAGGGTGTGCGCGTGTGTGTGAATTGGGGGGCGTGTTTGTTGTTATGTTTTTTTACCTGCTTTTTAACTTTTGGCTCTCGTTTTTTTCAGTGTTTTCTCTTGTTTTTTTGTGGCTTTTAAGTGTTATTGGATGATTTTATGAAAATTGATTTGGAGCACGCCCCTTTGAGGTGGCAAGTGCAGCTGTTACCGTTTCAGTGGCATGCCACTGGCTACTAGCGATGCTAATTAAGACTCACCCGAAACTGATGCTCCACGGGACAGTCCAAGTTCAGGGTATAATCCTCGACGACAGCGCCTAGCGATGAAGCGGATGGCTCGCCAAAAACCTGCTCGATCTTTATCGGTGGACTAAGAAGCGATCCAGCCAACGATCCTGATCCCGTTCCCGTTACCGTTGCTGTTCCTGTAAGTGGATTTACGCAACCGACGGCGGCAGCTGCGGCGGCTGCAGCGGCGGCGGCAGCAGCAAATGTGCCCTCGACAATTATTGGAGTCGTCTCGCTGCTCTGGCCAAATCCAGCGGCATGGCTACTGCTGCAAGGTGTACAAGATGTAGGCGGGCAGGGCGTGGTCGCATGACCGTCGTGATAGGGCGTCACAACGAACGAGGGATACGATCGGAACTGATGGTAATCGGTGTGTGGATGATGATGCGCCAGCTGTGGTCCTTTGTACCAGGTACCATGCATAATCATTTAAACTGATCAACACTCGGGTTGTCCAACGCTTTTTCCAACGCTTTTTCCAACACTTTTCACTTTTCTTTTTACTTAAATTACTCAATTGAAAATTTTGTGTTTCTTTTTTCACTTTTGACACGTTTTATGCACTTCTTGGGAAGATATTTTACTTAGTTTCCTATGTTGAAAAACGACAAACAAACGAAAGTTTTTATACTCAAATGTTGAATGTAGTTAAAGAACTGAATCTAAAATTCTCTCTAACACAAATATAACTTCAATTTCATTTCTCTACAAAGAGATTATTTGAAGTTATCCCTTCTCCACAATCTTTTTGATCAGAATATACTCAAAATCTTTTACTTCAAAGGATTCTTGTCTAAAATATTATGTGTGGGAACTATATTCTTGTATGATGAGAAAGATCTAGTGGTCTACCTATAGTAAGTCGTATTCCTCGTTTGAAATAATATAGTTAATCCATTATCTCCAATTTAATTTGATTTAATATAATAATAATTTACACTGTGCTAATGGTTTGCCTATCTATTTCGATTTATACGGTATTCCTTATCCATTAAACTCTATTTCATTAAAGTTATATTAACAATAAGATTTCTATGAATTAAAGCTAAAACAAGCTGCTAATTTTGAGTGTTGTTCTTTGTTAAAGATCTGATTGTATTTAAATTAGGATATAAAGAACATTTCCCCTTCAATCACATTAAATCTGTGGAAAGGAGGCTATTATTTAAACATATAAATAATCTTCATTTATTTATGATACGCTTTACGAACACAAATCATAATAATACGAAGATTCTGAACTTTAAAAAGGATTTGGGCAGCCGTTAGTATTCCTATTCTAAATCTATCTACCTATAAGTAGTAGTTATAAGACAAATATAATTAGTGCTATCGATATCAGTCTACTGTACCGATTTAATGTATACACTTCATCTAAGTTTTTTATTGATGTTTTTCCCAGAGACATTCCCTTTCCAGCACTCAATGGAAGCTTTTAATTACCAGAAATGAAGATCACTTGAGCATAATCAAAATGGCGTCGCTTTTACACAGTTATTCACATAATATTCATTCACATATCACGACGATTCACATTCACATATACCGCACTGCGAATTGGTTTATTGAAAACTGCTTTTCCTTCTTTTTTCTTTGAGTAACACCGTACTAGACTTTATTTTTCCGTTGTGGGTTGAAATAAATTTGTTGCACTTGTTTCCTTTTTTTATTTTTCGTATTTCTGTTGTATTTTGTTTTTGTTGCACTTTAGCGCACTTGTATAATTGTGATGCGACAAACAGCTGCAACTGCGGAATGGCGAAAATGCGTTGCACTTGGCGACTGCAACAAAATTCTTGGCGTAACGCACAAAAACTCGCTGTCTAAAGATTTTAACGCGCGCGCTCGGTCCACTACGAGAATGCCCTACTGGACTTGCTCGACACTAGATAGTACACAAGATACTGGATACAGTAAAGTGGACACTGGATACTGGATACTAGATACTGAATACTGAATACTGAATTCTGGATAGTTTCTGGCCCAGCAGTCAAGCTCAGCTCGCAGTGTGTGTGGAGCAGCAAGCAGCGGCACAAGCAAAAAGGTTGCTGCCAGCTCGCAAGAATTCCGAACTCGAATGCTGAGTGCGGCGACGAAAAAACATTCAAATGCCTCGGACGCCAAGCCGCCAAATCGCAGCCACTGCGACGACGGCAGCGACAGTGGCCCCACGAGTGCTCACTCACAAACACACACATGCTCACAGGAACAGTAGCTCGTTTGCTCTCTTCGACGGTGCTGTGCTGCTCTCGCTCTGACGGTGCACTTTTGGGGGCAACAGCTGCGGCGCATGCGCAGCTTTTTACTCCCTTTTGGCGTGCGCAACATATAAAAAAAAACAACAAAACGAAACAAAAAGCTGTCGTACTTGTTTTCTCTCTTTCTCTTTATATCCCTCTCTGCTTTACTTATACATGTATGTAGAAGAAAAAATTGTTTGTGGTTTTTCGTGTTGCCTGGCATTTTTTTTGCTCTGGCCACTCTTGAGCAGCTTTGATTTGATTTCGAGCTTTTTGCTCGAGTGCTTTTGCTCTTGCTCTTGTTCTTGCTCTTCCTGCTTGACTTTGAGCATGAATGAGCATGTTGTTGCATCTTATGTTATTCATTGTGTGTAGGCGTATTTCATATAAAAATGAAAGTTTTAAAAACCTTTTTTTAAACATGAAATATGGAAGTAAAAGTAGGCCTTTGTTCGGTTATTTGCCTAATTTATAAATCTGCTTGGAATAAACAACCAAACTCCAAGAGTCCAATCAAAAATTTAAAGTTTCTGTTTCGACAATACACAATGTCCGAGGGTAGCGACGACAGTCCCAAGCAGGAGACCCAAGATGAACCATTTAACCAAGAACCCCCTCCTGAAGAGACACTATCCGACGATAAGCCTGAAGATGAAAATAAAGAACCAGAGCCCGAGCCCGAGAACAATGCAGGTTCCAGGCGTGACAGTCCCCTGTCACCCACTACGAGCTCACGTGGCAGTAAAAATCTCTCAATCAGTGATATTGATGCAGCCAGGGACTTAGCAAATCTGAATCCGAACCTTAACGAAAGAGCCAAACAAGAAAGACCGAAAGAACCCAGCAATTTCTCCTACGCGTTTTCAATAGCCCGTGCAGTCGGTTTCTTTTTGATAGGCTGTACCATCGCCCGGGAAATTGTTACAGACTCGTTTTTTGGGCGAAAAGGACACCGTTGAGAATCTGCATACGGTATTAAAAACTTGTAATCTTTGAGCATTAAAAATTATTAAAAAAAAATTCAACATTTTTGGTTTAAGTCTAGGAATTGAGTTATACAATGATCAGATATACCTTTATCTGATTAAATACTGATTAAATACATATATTTATCTGTATTGGCACAGAATAATTCGATTTACAATATATTATATATATTCGCAAACCCAAAACTCGACTTTTCATTATGGGATATCACCTAAGGAGGAACATATTTCGCAATCTAAGAATAGTTAATAGAATAGATTGCTCCCTTCGATATCTAGCTAGGTTTCTATTAGGAAATCTGCTGCCAAATATGATGTATACCTCTCAATTTCAGGGTTAGTTGTCATCAAGCAACACGGTGGGCGTTGAGCAGCAAAAAACACAAAAGGAAAAACTTCAAAAGGCATCCGACGCGTTGGACGCACATTAGCCCATTGACCAACTTTGCCGTGGATCGAGCTGTACGAGCTGCAATAATGAGTTTTTAATACATGTAATATTCAAATTAAAATTTATGCGGGAAAAAAAAGAAAACCGTTGGCAAAAACCAAAATCAAATATGTACACAGCGTATAAATACATTTTTTTTGCTCAGACACTCAGCCACTCACACGGCCAGCAATCGCAATCGCACGTATTCATTTCAAGTGCATGTAAAAACACTCATACGCAGTGCAAGCGAAGCTCAAGAGCAGCGGGCGCAAAAACGCGCAGAAATGCTCTTAAAAAACGCTGAGGGAGATGGGTATAGTTGGCCTGAGAGTTGGCGTACAGGTGGGAGCAGTGCGGCGAACAAAGGCGGCGGAATTTTTATTGGAGCACTTGGCGTTTCTTTTTCTTTTGTTTTGGTTTTGTTTGTCTCTCTTTCTGCTCGCCTTTGGATTGGCATTTTTTGTGGTCGCTGCAACGTTGGCATTTTTTTTTCTTTCTCTTCTTTCTATGGCTGTTTTGAGTTGTTGTTTCTTGTTGTTGTTGTCGGGGCGTGGAGGGGGCGGCGCGGGTGAAGAGTTAAAGAAGATTTTTCGGCCCCGCTCGCTGTTTGACAACTGCAGCAACAATTCCGTAGGGGAAAAGTGCCTGAATAAAATTAAGCAAAGTGAATAAAAGGCCAGGCAAGCAGCAGGGCATTATGCAATGGCAGGTTAGTTAATCAATGCAACGTGCAACGTGCAACATGGAACGTCAAACTGCAACTGCAACTACAACACTTCCACCTGGGGGACTTTGCTGTACTCCAGTCTGCTTGTCTCGCATACTGAGCACTACTCGTACCCATGGAATGTGGATCGTTCGCAATGTTGTAATGTTTGCCATTTTTGCATTATAAGGAAATTGCTTTATTTAGCGCTCGATTATCCAAATGGCGTCGGTAAAACTGCACAAAAATCAGCCATTTAACTTAATGACCGCCCGACGTTGCTGAACGGCTTATCAGCTTATCGGCTAATTTGATTATTTCATTCAATCAGCAAGCAGTAAATTTCGCTTTCAAAAAAATATTACTCCTGTAATTAGGCAATTTTTTTTACACCCTCTCACATGTCATTTGGCTCCGTGTCTGCCGAACATTTCTGCTCCATTCGTGCTAATTTCCATTTGCTTTGAGGCAATGAAAAATTTCCCTTATCGCATTGGGGCTGTCATTTATTCACTTGTTTGCACTGTCATCAATGCAATTTTTACGAGTTCTACAGCTATACGACTACACATATAATGGGGAAAATGGGGAAATTATAATTCATCCAGTTTTCATTGAAGTTCACGTGTTGTTTAAAGGAGTTTGAGCAAAAAGATTCTACCATTTTAAAGCTTGATTTGTTTTCGAATTAAATTTCATCAAGGAAGCAGTGAGAGTTAGTAATATAGTAATATTACTATGGAAGAGACACCCCAGAGCCAGACCTATGTTTTATATTAAATTAACTAAAAAATAATGATATCATTTCAAGAACTAATGAAAGACTATCAATTCGTTTATAAAAAAGAATGTGTGTATAAAACAATCAATGTAATTTTTGAATGACGTGGTAAACATTTTATGTATAATTCCTTAACAATATTTTAATTTTAAATTTCTATTATAAAATGCAAGAATTGTAAGCCAAAATGTAAGCTATCAACGGTAGGTTATATGAATAATATAAATTGAAGGATTCAAAGGGCACAACTAAAAACAAAATAAGGTTAAACTTCTTAAAATATAACTATTTTATTTATTTAGATTCATGTATCTTTACATCTAGTTTATATATAGAGCAAGAACCGGAACATTCCAAGGGGATAGCCAATTCTCTTTCTCTTTTGTTTTTACAATAGATGAAGGAAAATAAAGATAATTAAAGGGTAAAAAAGTACGTATGTGAATTTATACCTAGTTGTCAATGGGTTAAGGACTTCTCGTTATCCGCTACACTCGACTTCAGAATTCTTTCTTGTCTATATTGTGAATAAACATTCCTCGAGACTTCTAAAATTGTTGTGGCTCTATTTGAATGTACGCAACACACATTCTGAAATATTATTCAAGTAACCTAAACAGATGATCTGAATTAAAATGAAGTTTAAGTATTATAGCACTATATTTATGTTTGTAGCAGATAAAAACCCATCAATAAACTTAACGTTTCAAATATTTTGTTTGTAAGAAAGCTTTTTCTTTGCATGTTAAAAAGGCTTTGTTCACAGCCGCTCCTTCATTTTATACGGAACGACATGATTTTCGGCAAATGTCTTAACTGGAATATCACAAAAAAAGGCGTCAGATGCACAAGACGCTCGTTTATATAACAACTGATGTTTATCTTGTCGAAAACGAAGGATTAAGAGTAGAAACCGCAAGGTGAAATCTGCAATTTTCCTGTTTGGAGAATTTTGGTAGAATTACCAAACCGCAGCAGGATGTTCCGTGCACACAGGTCAGGAACAGCTGTGCCGATGCGGCGCCATTGACATTGCGAGCTAAATGTCAAAATGTAAAGCCGCAACATTTCAGCCTGGAACTGGAGACAGAGCTGGAGTCGCAGAGTCAGAGTCAGAATTAGAATCGCAGTCGCAGTCGGAGTCGTCATGGTTGGTCATGGACGCCAAGTTGGTTGACAGACAGTCTGGCAGCGCGGCAATGGCGCAAGGGGCAGCGCTGCCATAGGGCTGAGGCACCTATGGTGCAGGGCAAGTCGCAAGGGAACGTCAATGAGGCAACTTTTGTGCTCCGCCTTTTTTATGCGCACATGGCGAGCAGACGAGTCTGAGCCGCTTTTTGCCGATTGGTGGAAACGGGTTGAAACCAGTCTGCGAGCGAGATGGCAACACAATGCACTTGACGCACATAAGTGCGAGCGAGCAGAAAGACAATGGTTTTGTTAACGTTGAAAAAGCATCGTCATTGGGCCTGTGCGAGCGAGAGAGCACCTGCTGGCGGTCAAGCTGTGCGAGCGGGCAAGCTTTAATTTTAAGAGCACGTAAAGGCTCTCTCTGCTCTCTTAGTTGAAAACAAGCACAAAGCACGTGTTGTTCTTGTTGCTGTTGTTGGCGTGCAAAATATTCGAGTTTTTGTTTTGTATTGTTATCGGTCGCGTATTTTGTTAATTTAATTAAACAAAAACGTTTTGTTTGTGTTTTTTACGTAGCAAAGCAACACTTTTTGCCAAACAACTCGAAATTGGAATCAGCGCATTTGATTGCCGTCGCTGCGCGTGGACTCGTGCACAACTTTGAATACGTTGAGTACTCACAAACACATCTGCAACTCGTACATATTGTCATTGTTGTTGTTGTTGTTGTTTGAGTTGTTGCACTTGTTGTACATGTTATATTTGTCATTTAATGACTTTTGCCGTTAAGTTTTAATTGAAATATCACACATTTTGCCACTGCCAATTACAACTGGCATTCTATTTGTAGTTGATTTTACTTCTCTTCCACATTTCTTGCCGTTTCGCCAACTGTAATTGGCTTCGATTGTGCTTTGCTCTTTCTATTCTTTTTCTATCAAGTTTACAGTTAAAGCTTGCATTGGGCCAGACTTGTGAGACTTGAGCTCTAAGCTCTTAATTTTGTACGCTCCACTGTGAGATCTATACTAAACTTGACTTTATGTTTTCTCTATGAAGCTTTGACTTGAAATTTATCAAGAAGGAACCTTATCGATGCCTGTCGATCATTTTCAACTCTCTGATCTGTAATGAACTTGAATGTACCGTTTACTTTTTCTCTAAAAGTCTGTCTAGGTATGGATCAATTACAATCGATAATTATTATCCTCTATACTTCACAAAAATGTTTCTTATTTGTAGACGAAATTGTGAAGTTTGTTGAGATAATGAAATGAATCGATAAGAAAATAAATGAGATAGTTTTCTGATAGTGTTTCTTATATATATATATTATAGAGAAGCTTATTATAATTAGATACAACAAAGATATAACTACTATTGGAATATGTATGTAATACAAAATAAAAAATAAAATCTAGGCTAATTTCAACGGAAAACCAAAGTGTGTAAATGTTTAACGGAAGCCAAAGTACTCGTACTACTCGTGGCTTTAATTAAGAACTTGCATGTGAAGTCATAAGCAAAGAAAGTTTTAAGCCCAAGTACATACTTGAAAATAAAATAAAACTTCCGCACGTGACTTCCGCGGCTGTCGCTGATGAGGCGAGTTCAACTGAAATCGGATGGCAACTAACGATGGAGCTGGAGGATGGAGTTGAAGCCATTGGTGTACTGTCCGCAGGTAATTGGGCATCATAGTAATGCAGGTGAGGCGTAGGCGATTAAAAGACGATTAAATCAATTGCGACAGACAGCGCTGACAGCGATGGATGGCCATAGACCAGCAGCAGCTATGTACACAGCTTCAGCCAGTGGCAGTGGCAGTGGCGTACGCAGTGGAAGTGGTTTTGGTGGGGTTCCGTGACAATACAAGCGCAACATTGACAAAAACCCCGATTTAGAGGTTTACAAAATTTCAAACAACCCCCCTTCAAAAATGAGAATTGCGTACGCCACTGATTGGAGCAACGTCATCTTGAGCCATCAGTCAGCTGTCAGCGGAATCGGCTTAGCTTCTATGTTAATGCGCCCAAAAACGTTGACATTTATTGGCAGTTATTTATGGTGGGCATGGTCAGTGGCAGTGGTTCAACACCTTTTTGGTGGCAGCTGCCAGTGGTGCGCTCCAAAATGAGGAGGCAACGTCTGCCGCCTATGGAAAACTCTGTAATTGCAGTGGAGACGACGTGGCCAGTTGAGGTGCCGCTTTTGGCACATGCGCATGGCACGCGCTCTTGACGCTCATTAGAACCGGGTCCAAGTTTGAAATGGATGCTACTTTGATTCGGTGCACCATGTCATACTCTTTAAGGCAGTCTCAACTGCCAATGTCCATAACTGTCCATAAATTTATTATTAATTATGACAATTTATGAGTAAAAGTGTTGCGTTCTGTGGCGCTGCCTTAATGGGTGATACCCTCGAGAATTTGAACCAGTTCCAAGTTGCCAAGTGGAACTTCTAAGCATCCAGAGTAGAGGGCTAGACTGACAGTTCGATTGACTAATGAGTTCATTAGCATTTCAACGCATAGTTCTTGCTGGCATATTCAAATGGTTGCTTTAGTTTGCTCTTGCCTACTATTGATCTAGTTCTCGGAACCATTAAGCAACATCGACTACGAAGACACGTGCCTTCTCTTTAGTTGGTTCTCAATGGCAAGCCATGCCCATATTGGCTGGTGTTCGATTTGTCGCAACTGCCATAACCAGCCATCCCATACCAAACTAGGCACAGCAGTTTTACCTTCCTTTACATACTTGCCCCATAAGATTTCTATATCATTAAGCAAAGGAGCACAAATAATTATGAGAAATTCATAAATATCTATTTTTATGCAATTCGAAGAACTCTAAATAGTTATTTGCATAAGGAAATTCGCATAGCGAATGAAACTAAAAGAGATTCAAATTCAATTTAATCAGATTAAAGTTAAGTTTTTCTATTGTTTATAATTTTGATAATTTCTTTAATGGAATCAAGCAATTCTTTTCTTCATTTATAAAGAATATTTCCTATTACAATTCATCTCTAGCAAACGTGTAACGATGTTTTGATGGCAATAGTTCCTTAAA